>CM046391.1:56730303-59605303 GCA_025413875.1 Rhododendron molle
TTATTTATTTTTTTGATCGGCAAAGAAGTTGAAACTTTTCTAACAACCTATACTTCCTTCTATTCAAATTAAGAAGATCTCTATTGATCTTTGACAATGGTTACAAAGATTAAAAAGAACCGCGGCAATAGGCATCACAACGCAAGTAAGCATCCCAACTATGTTGGCACCCTGAGACACAACAATCATATGTCGGACCCGCAGGGAAAAAAGCACTCAGTTGACAAGGAGTGAACCAAATGCAGTCTGCTCAAAAAAAAACCAAATGCAGAGTACATGAAAATACAAGAGCAAAACATGGTCCCTATTCCAGTACTCAAACCGCCTAATCCCAAATTTCCTATGCCAGGTAGTAAAGAGCATCAAGAAATATAATGTGGTGTAATGTGGCATCATATCATCCAAAGTAGCGGCAGCTGAATCAGATCAATGAGCACCTTATCAACCAAAGGATAAAAACTTCAGCAGCCGAAGAAGGAACCTCACATTTGAAAGACTAATAAAATGGCAGTAGTAAGAGTAATGCAGCAGGTATTGACATCCCCTCTCTTGTTACTACTTTGCATGTCGTCACAATTGCCTTGCCTCTCTTGAAATATCCAAATTCATTCCTAATTTGCCTTGACTCGCTTCACACAGCCTAGACTCAGACCTCAAATTGCCATGACTCATTTGACAGATTGACAACTGACACACTCACTGTAGAAATCCAACGATAGATGCTGCCTTACTGTAGAAATCCACAACTTCGTTCCAAGTTAACAGTCCAAGCATTGGATCGGAAAACATGACAGTAACGGTCGAGGCGTAACGTACCGGGAGTTTCAAACAATACGTAACAGGAATCGGTTGTCAGGGTCGTGAACTTTTTAAAAAATCATTTTTTAGAACACTTTTTTTAAAAGTTTCAAAATTATGGCCGCTCTTTGAATTGGAAACGGACCGTTACGTAATTAGAACAGCCGATACGCATGCGATTTTCCCTCTTAGCGGTATATCGGGGTGTAACAATATCGGAAGGTCGGAAAACCGTTACGTATCGATCGTTACGTCCCGCAACGGCCGATGCTTAAATCCTTGCCAATGGGTGCTGAATATTCATTTCACTAAAAGTTAATCCAGAAAAGGAACTCCATTCATTCAAGTAATCAGAAAAGATAGGGTCGAATTTTATTTCATTGATAAGCTATTTAACAGCGACAAGCATAACTGTGAATGATCAAAGACTACTCCAAGAATAAAACTATGAAGCCAAATGAACTACTACTGCTACTTTACTAAAACAAGTTCAAACTTTTCTAACTACCCATGCTTTTCTTTTCAAAAATTTTTCCTTCTTTTCCCTGTCCTCCATGTCCTAAAAACCAATCCATACCCCCGAAGGCAATCTTCAGAATTCAGTCCACGACTACAAAATTCTTGTATTTTTCGCCAGAGATGGCCGATTGCGTCAGAGCATTCGCATTCATTTCTCCTCCTTTCTCCAGAAACAAATTCAGCATCTTCTTGGAAAACCCATTAACCAGTACCACCCCCTCTCCCTTGCATGGCACAAGAGTGGCTTTTGATGCTCCAAGGTTCCAAAACACCAACTCAGGGACCTTGTTGAAACCGTACTTCCTAAACTTTGTCCGAATAGCTCTGTATTCGGTCTCCCAATCGTACTTCGATGCCCTGTCAAACTCCATATTGCTGAACACAAATACCCTCTCAATCATCTCCTCGTCTCTGAGCTTTCCGTAGTACCCCACTTCAAGTATCCGCTTGAAAACCCTTTGGAAATCGATATGGTGTCCACTCTCCATCTCCTTCAAAAGTTGAACTTTCGACTTAAGCTTGGTTCCCTCAATCTTGTGAAGCTTGGGTCTCCTGTGGAAATTTATCACCTTCCCTTCCCAAGGATTATCACTGAGCTCTGAAACCAAAAGCCCTAGAGCGACGCATACGTTCATTGCTTGTCTCCCCATGCTTCCAGATATATCACAAACTGCTATACAATCTGCAAATGACCCTTTTATGAGGAAGTCTTGTTTCAGTTTCTTCCATTGAAGCTCTGCAGTTTGGCTGTTGTTTTCGTCGCACGGCATGGAATGAAACCACCTTACCTTCTCCACAGAAGCTATAATCTTGTGGGGAAACAATGGTTTAGACTTTTCCCCTTTCTCGGATTTCTTGTTCTTTTTCGCCTCAAGGTACTCAATAAATCTTTTGTTATCATGCCTAAGGAAGAGTTTCTTGTATTTCCTCATGGAAACAGAGGAAACCCTATTGTAGGGTACCAATTCCCATTGCCTTGCACTCATGTAAACCTCAGGCAATTCCAATGCTTTGCGAAGTGGCACGAGGACTTCTTTTCTCAATCTATCTCTAACTCTATACACATAGTGAGCCTCTTCAATAACCTCATACTCTAAACATGACTACCTTGGAAATACCCTCTTCGCAGTGCTCTCGCAAATTAGAGTAGACTTATCGTACGAAGAATCAAGCGAAGGGCACCACTTCGACGCCAAACTAATCTTATCAATCTTGCCCAGTTTCAGATTTTCCATATCACATCTCAAAAGATCTGCAAAAATATCTGATATTCGGTCATGTAAGAACCGGTAATCCGAATCTTTCCTATACTTTTCAAACGCCCTTTTCGCTTTTTCAACCATCTTCTCCTTCCTCAACTCACTAGCCCTCTTCTTAGCCTCCTCGTTTTTCGCTTTATTGGCCACAACCCTAGCTTCTCTCGACACACTAAACTTAATTCTCTTACAAGGTTTGTTTTTCCTCATTGGAGGCCTACCGCAACTCCTACACATCCGATCAACTTTCGCTTTCTTTTTTCTCTCCCGTTCTTCCTTCGCATTGGACCGAACATCTGATCCCTCCATTACCCGATAAAGAACCTCTAACAAGTCCTTCAAACACCCGAGTTTCGCGATCAAAGTCAGGTTCACCGCTAGGGTTTTGGGGTGGTTCTTGTGCAGCCACTGCGCCGCGGCGTAAAACCCTTCCCTGTTGGGATTTCCTGTGACCGGGTGGTGAGACCTCAGGTTGCATATGAGTTTGAGGGTTGTCAATGGGTGGTGGGTCCAGGATTTTTTTAGGAGTTTGATAAAGTCTTTTGGTGGGGTGTTTGGAACTGGTTTGAGGAAGAAGTCTGCGCATGGGGGCATTGGCGGCGGTTCGGCAGAGGCGGCGTTAGGTTTTGCGGCGGTAGGCTTGTGGATTTGTGGCGGACCCAGAAGCTGAATACCGTGGGGGATAGCCATGGATGGGTTTCAGTTAGATTCGTCATTGAAACTTGGTTATAAGCCGTAGAGATTCTACCTGTTCACCGACTCTGAGAAGCAAATTATTAAGTGATCTTGGGCGCACTGCCACAAGGTGCTCCAAAAACCCTTCTCCGATCTCCACCGCATATTCTTACGGGCAGGGGCGGCTCTATCATTACAGTAGTCGAGAAGATTCAAACGAACCCCTAATTAAATTATATTTTAACATATAGAAGTTCAATTAAATTTGGGTAACTAAATAGTATGATTGTTTAACCGGATGGAAGATGAAAAATCGAATAATTCTTTGGTCGCGTTCAATTTTTTTCTGAACCACATGATTGTTTAACAGGATGGAAGATGAATAATCGAATAATTCTTTGGTCGCGTTCAATTTTTTCTTTGAACCGGCACATTCAATTAGAAGAACACATTTAGTAGTATTGAATAATGAAGCTATAATTTAGCGTTTCAAAATATGAAGACTCGTTGTGGAGTACTGTAAGAGGCATAAGTGGAATCTAATATACAATTCTTTAGGCTGTGTTTGGATGGCATGTATCTTACGAGAGAATAAAAATGGATTGCAGAACTCTAATATTCATATGTTTGTGAAGAATGGAAATGAGAATGAGATTACTGATCTCCCAATCCTGGAGGAGTCACATTCCTGAATACAAGAGGAATCTAATCCCTCCCATCCCCATAAAAATCTTGGATTCCTGACTCGATCAATATAAAAAGGAAATATTTGACTTTCATATTTTCAAAATAAATGATTCTTAGAGAAAACTACTTAATTAATCCAAACGTCGGAATAGAATTACTCTGGGTATCGAATTACTAGGAATTTGATTCTTCATAATTAAATTTTTATTCTTATAAAAGATTACGAACATCCAAACTGAGCCTTAGGTTATAATATATCATGCCAAACAAGATAAAAATTCTGAAGCCAACCCTGCTTGTGGGATTCGATACTCGAGGTGCCTAACAATTTTTCAACTCTGAGGGACACATTATCTCAAGAAAGCTATTGGTCAGATGATTAATTGGTTCACTTGGGGGCTGTTTGATAAAATTGAAATTGAAAGCTGAAAAATTAAATACTGAATGCTGAATTTTTTAAGCTGAAAAACTGTTTGATAAATATATTAAGCACTGAATTAAAAAAAATGATGAATTAATTTTAGTTTCGATTCTCTCTTAAATTACTAATGATCACAATGTACTTATGGTAATGTTGGTGTGGTGATTGTGGTGGTGGTGGGTTGGTGGTGATGGAGCGAATGGGGTGGGGGTGGTGGAAGTGGAGTGGTGAGGGTGGGGATGGTGTGGAAGTGGTGGTGGTGGTGTAATGGTGGGGTGGCGGTAGAGTGATGGTGGTGTAATGGTGGCAGTGAGTGGTGGCGGTGGCGTGGTAGTGGTGGTGGGCTGGAGTGGTGGTGGAATGGTGGTAGTAGTGGTGGCGGTGGTGGTTGTGCAATGGAGGCGACATCGTGATAGTGGTGGTGGTGGTGGTAGGCTGGAGTGGTGGTGGTGGTGGGCTGATGGTGGTCGTGGATTGATGGTTATAGTGGTGAAGTGGTGGTAGAGTGGTGGTGGTGGTGGTGGAGTGGTGGTGGTGGTTGTAAGAGTAGTTGTAGGAGCAAATGGGGTGGTGGTGGAGTGATGAGGGTGGGGATGGAGCGGGAGTGGTGGCGGTGGTGGTGTTATGGTGGGGTGGTGGTGGAGTGATAGTGGTGTAATGGTGGTAGTGAGTGGTGACGCTGAAGTGGTGATTGTGCAATGGTGACGTTGTGGTGGTGGTTGTGGCGGTGTGATAGTGGTGGTGGCAGTGTAGTGGTGGGCTGGAGTGGTGGTGGTGGTGGTGGAATGGTGATAGTAGTGGTGGAGTGATGGAGGTGGCGGTGGTAGTTGTGCAATGGAGGCGGCGGCATGATAGTGGTGGTGGTGGTGGTGGTGGTGGAGTGGTGGTGTTGGTGGTGTTAGAGTGGTGTTGGTGGTGGAGTGATGGTGGTGGTGATGATGGAGTGGTTGTAAGAGCGGTGGTGGTGGTGGTGGTGGTATGGTAGTTGAATGCAAATACACAAAAATTCAACCACAATAAAGTAGCACAAAGCTACTTAATTTTTTTCAAACTTTTTAGCCTTCATTTTAAGTAGCACTTAATTTGTTAAGCAATATAAAATGAGGTTATCAAACCTACTGAATCACTTATTACTTAATTGATTCAGTTTTAAGTGCTGAATTTAAATTATCAAACAACTCTTTGGTTTCACTTCCTACTTGTTGACTCCGAGTTTACAAAATCGTTCCATTCGGCATTCCTTACTCTATCAAAGCGCCGGATTTCTAATTGCTTACGTCGAAACCTTGCCTTCAAATATAAGGTTAATAGAAACCCGAAGCGTAGGGCTAGGTCGTCAGTAGCATAATATCCGGAAGTCCGGGATCGTACCCACAGAGAATCGAATATAGCTTAATTGGATTGTAGGTTTTATACGGTAGGATTTCGGCGTTTAAGCTCGCCAACTTTGGTTTTACTTTAAACAGTAAAAATGCTAAGTAAAAAGACTAGAAATGAACTTTATGAACTAAAAGAGGCAAGTCTAGGGATCGTCTATCCTTTGACAAATGCCGTTACCGGTTCTCAATTATAACTCAGGCGAGAGTCACGACCGCGCGCTCACGCCCGGAGGATTTAACTTTAAACGACTACGTTTTAACGAAAGATGTGATATTCCGGAGGTGAACCAACTTGTTTTTAACATTTATCGAACACATAGGAGGCCACGAGCCCTAGGCATGCTACTTGCCAAGACCGCTTGACTAAATATCATGCCAAGGAGTTAACACCCCTTGTTTAGACCAAATATGCAAGTTAAGCCCTATACCAAAAATCAAGCTTCAAAGCGCAATGGCTCGAGAACCAAGTAACCGCCTAAGTCCTCGGGAAAGATTAGCCCGAGACTTAGCCAAACAACTACTCACACATACTTAAAAAGACTAGAAATTATGTTAGGAAATGAAAACATGATTAACCGATAAACACGAAAATAAACTTTATATTAGTAAGAGTCTAGTCCGTACAAGCAACATTAATAAACGAGAAATTAACAAACGACAAATACCTTAAGGAGTTCTTGTAGGAATTAACACAAAAGTTTGAAGAACATTAATGGAGTCCTAAAAATTTAAAAGACTTAAAGGTAAAAATGAACTAACTAACTAACTAAGGAGAGAGAGAGAGAGGGAAGGCTATATTTATACAAGAAGGCCTTACTCTCTCACAAATATCCCAAAAAATATCCCAAAATCAACCTAAAGTGGAAATATCCTAAAAGTAGAAAGTTGAAAAAAGTAGCAAAACGTGCACATTTTCTGCAGGATGAACCGGTACAAGCAAAAACCCGAACCGGTTCATAACCTTGAAAAGCTGCCAAAAATAGTGTTCTGCACCAAATGAACCGGTACTGCCAAAACCCCGTATCGGTTCATGTTCGACAGACAGATTTTTAGGCAAACTTTGCGGGCTCGCTCCGGACACTCCCGAACTCGGATTTGGGTGTTTTTTGGACCGTTGGAAAGCTCGTCGAGTCTACTTTCTAACCTAAGTGATTTGGATCCAATATCATTTATACATCAAAAGTTATGACAATTCTACCCTCAGCAAATCGGAAGATGAGTAGCTTTGGTAAAATTCTCACTTCTCCTTCAATTCCCTTGAACCTTGGGCAACCCGAGCAACCTCCAAACCACCTCCTCATGACTCTTCGGGCACCACAACGGGGTGGCATGTGGCCTTGAGTACTTGGTTGCACCCGGAGCATTCATTGGCATTCAAAACCCTCTTATTTGCACGGATGACCTGAAATACACAAAAACCTACCTTACGTGCAATATCGCAATAAAAGCTAAATAAACATAAGTAAAAGCAACATAAGACAGGACTAGTCGCATCAAATATCTACAATATTGGGTACTCATCACGCCCCCCAACTTGAACTTTGCTAGTCCCTAGCAAACTAAAGCAAAATATATTTAACTAAGCTATACAATCTTTTCGAGATTCAAAACACAAAAACTATGCTCAACTACTACAACTAGACAAGAGTGAAAAACACCCCTTCAAATCCGATCATATGCAATCCACGCACAAACATGCCATGAATTAGGACGAACAAACTATGCCATATTGGAGTAGTTAAGCATGAATGCACCACAACGAGTTTTGACTCCAAAACTCTCAAGGATACGCTCTTATTCGACTTTTCACACAGTGAAATACAAGATACATCCCATGACGAGCGCTAGCGAGTAAATGCAATAGCTAGAGACAAAAAGTTATGCATGCTATCAAAAGAGCGCTAAGAACGAAAGGAAAGCTAATTATTGGCAAGTATGGAACGACTAGGAATATCACAACTTAAGCAATAATAGATATCAACCATGCATCAAAAGGAGTTAATTAGCGTACAAAAGATCAACGGAGGGCTTTATTAGCTTATAACGACCTTGGATACAAAAAGAAAAGGACTACAAAAATGTAGTGGCCATATACTTGCATGGTTTCATCTACCCTTGGCCACTATCGACCCTAAACTACCTAAGACATGGCCACATATTGGCCAAACACCAAACAAAATTACGATGAAGAAACAAAGAACAACTACTGGATAAGTCCTATAAAAACAACTACCACCGACTCTACCACACATAGTCATCATCCACATCCGACTCCTCATGGTATTGAGCATTGAGCTCCCCCTTCCTCATTAGACTCTTTCTCATCCGGAATATATGCTAGCCCATATGTCTAACCAATTCTCTCATCAAAATTTTCACCCCACTTTCGGATATGATTTTACTCTTTCATCGCATTTCTTTGATTTTCTTTTCTTTGAGGAATATGGTCATTTGAGATAATATAGTAGTGAGAAATATTGAGGGGCCAATATTGAGGGCTATGGAGAAAGAGATGAAAATTCGGAGCTTTAGCTTTTGGAGTGGGAGAGGAACGATAAGGAATCACGTATCAATTCTTCGCTTTTTACATCCCAACCACTTCTATCACATTCACACTACCACCAAACTTCTTGAATCTTTGAAAACTATTGACACACAACCCTTCAAACATCCGGTTACCTAGGTTTGAACAACGGAAGAGATTCGGACTATGGTTCAAAATAAGGACGAGGTGACTCTTATGTGGTTTAATCAAGTAAAAATGACTTGAATCATTTCCTAAGTACGCCAACAACTCCAACAAGATGCAAGAAAGATATATACACTACTCGAACATGAACAAAAGATATTATTTACGCAAGTACGGGAAATGAGAAGAAAAAGCATGAGATGCTAAAGAAATGAATCTCTACTCTAGCAATGCACACTACTTGACTAACTTTTAGACTCAACTTGTTCATCAAAGTTCATGTATATACATATGACATGGATTCAAACACGCAATTGAATTCGACGGGATACATGACTCTTGCCATATTGATACAATTGAGCATAATTAAAATATCTAGCATGCGAAAACTATTAACAAGGGAAGATTGCACAAAAAATTTAAAAATTTTACCAATGAGACAAGTCTCATGAACATATATATCCCTCCCCCCAACTTAAACGATGCTATGTCCTCATAGCATGAAGACAACAGTATTAAGAAGAAAGAACAAAAGACTGTACCTCTGGGGGAATGTCAACCCCCTTATACCTCGACCAAGTTGGAGGCTTTCTTGTCATTGCTTTCCTTCGTCATTAGAACTGCTTCCAAGGCTCACTCTTTCGGCGCCTCCATCGAAACCACAGCTAGTCACACAAGGTCATCGCTGGAGCTTTCTTGGTCTTACAACCGTGACACGCAGCCGCACCCATGTTTAGGGCTCATGAATGCCTCACTCACCCAAGCGTTTAGACCCAAACCACCAAGGCTGGTGTGGTAGCATGCTCACCCTGCAAAAGACTTAAGAACCAACTACCTACTAAGAAGCAAAGGACATTAGAACCACCCGACTCGTGTTATCCGGGCTCAAAAGTAACCGAAAGTAAAACACAACCAAATCCTCACGCGATTACACGGGTACTACTTTTCTATCCATTTCCCACGAGAGAAACAGGTGGCTATACCGGACCATCAAAAGAGAAAAAAGAAAAGAGAAAGAGAAAGAGAAAGAGAAAGAGAAAGAGAAAGAGAAAGAAAGAGTTTATGTACATGTAGCCA
Source organism: Rhododendron molle (assembly GCA_025413875.1). Taxonomy (NCBI): domain Eukaryota; kingdom Viridiplantae; phylum Streptophyta; class Magnoliopsida; order Ericales; family Ericaceae; genus Rhododendron; species Rhododendron molle. The sequence goes on from CM046391.1 coordinate 56,739,805, forward strand.
AACACGGGCTCCGAACATTTAACATACCAACTAGAGCTAATAAAATAAACATGACACTCCACTCCACACTTTGCTTCAAAAATTGAATTCGGCCATTCCACAAGAAAAGATATTTAGAGTACAGCATTTGCCGAATTCGTTGAAAAAATGTACGTTCCTCTAAGCACATGGCCCAAACTAAATCAATTTTCAAATTGTTGACAAAATCTACAATATAAGGATGAGAAGCTACAAGAAAATCATCAACACCAAAAAAATCAATTAGTTCACATGCATCTTGTTTATCTAACAAAGAGTGTAAGGAATCTACCTCGCTATCCATGTCCTTAGCAGTGAGGGGTTTTGTCAATGGATCTTCATAGTAGATGCCCGATGAGTCAAGCATGTTCATCTCGTGAGCAAGAAGTAATTCCTCCGGGGAAAGATCAAGATACGGGAGATCGGAAGAGACAACTTTAGCGGTGAGGCATTTCTCTCCTGGATCATCACTAAGAGGGGGATCCATAAGAGGAGAACTCTCGACCTCAACTTCATCAATAAACTCATCACTCCATACAGACTCTGAGAAGCTGTCACAATCTAAGCTAACATCTTCAACAAATATATGTGGCTCAACTTCCTTTTCCATGGCATTTGAGTTGGACTCTTGACAATTTTTAACAAAAATCCGAGATTGCAAAATTGCAGCCAAACGATCAAAGATATCTAAGGCTTGAGCGGTTCTTTTTCAAAAAATTTGCCATCACACATCTTGTCTAAGAATCGTTGACTCGTTGGAGTAAGTCCATCATAAAAATAGTTAGCAATTTGGAAATTGTCAAAGCCATGATTCAGGACCGCTATGAGCAAGTCCTTGTATCTTCCCCAACATGTATAAAATGACTCATTCACTCTTTCAGCAAAAATTTGAATTTGGTTCTTGAGATCAAACTAATTGGAAATGGTCATACGACTTTTAAAAATATTGGAGTCATGAGTGGTTATGCAAGGTGGTGTGCAAATTTGATTAGGGCAAAGGTAGTCCCGCAAAGTCTTGGGTCGTGTGATAACTGGAGTGGGACAAAGATAGTCCCGCAAAGTCTTGGGGCGTGTGACAATTTGAGTTGGACAAAGGTACTCCCGAAAAGGCATGGGGGCTATTTCCCCATTTGCCGCCGCCATTCTATTAGATAGATAAGACATAAAGTAAACAGGCTAGAGGGGCTATGCCGCCACCTCTTTCTCACAACAGTCTCATGGGGTTATGCCACCGCCACGGCTATATAATAAAAATAGTAAAAAGGCAATTGATACTCAAATGAGCTTCGTTACACCTCAAGTCGAATTGATGGCTCGGTTAGAGGTATCCGCTAAGTCGAGTTCAAATTACACAAAGAAAAAATAAACGGAGTACTTACAGTGGTTTGACGATCCTCCAAATAAGCTATAATAAGAATCCCCGGCAACGGCGCCAAAAATGCTTACGTCGAAACCTTGCCTTCAAATATAAGGTTGATAGAAACCCAAGCGTAGGGCTAGGTCGCCATGAGCATAATATCCGGAAGTCCGGAATCGTAACCACAGAGAATCGAATATAGCTTAATCGGATTGTAGGTTTTATATCGGTAGGATTTCGGCGTTTAAGCTCGCCAACTTTGGTTTTAATTTAAACAAGAAAATGCTAAGTAAAAGACTAGAAATGAACTTTATGAACTAAAAGAGGCAAGTCTAGAGATCGCCTATCCCTTGACAAAGGCCGTTACATCCGGTTCTCAATTATAACTCAAACGGAGAGTCACGACCACGCGCTCACGCCGAGGATTTAACTTTAAACGACTACGTTTTAACGAAAGATGTGATATTCCGGAGGTGAACCAACTTGTTTTTAACATTTATCGAACACATAGGAGGCCACGAGCCCTAGGCATGCTACTTGCCAAGACCGCTTGACTAAACACCATGCCAAGGAGTTAACACCACTTGTTTAGACCAAATATGCAAGTTAAGCCCTATACCGAAAATCAAGCTTCAAAGCCCAATGGCTCGAGAACCAAGTAACCGCCTAAGTCCTCGGGAAAGATTAGCCCGAGACTTAGCCAAACAACTACTCACACATACTTAAAAAGACTAGAAATTATGCTAGGAAATGAAAACATGATTAACCGATAAACACGGAAATAAACTTGATATTAGTAAGAATCTAGTCCGTACAAGCAACTTTAATAAACGAGAAATTAACAAACGACAAATACCTTAAGGAGTTCTTGTAGGAATTAACACAAAAGCTTGAAGAACATTAATGGAGTCCTAAAAATTTAAAAGACTTAAAGGTAAAAATGAACTAACTAACTAAGGAGAGAGAGAGGGAAGACTATATTTATACAAGAAGGCCTCACTCTCTCACAAATATCCCAAAAAATATCCCAAAATCAACATAAAGTGGAAATATCCTAAAAGTAGAAAGTTGGAAAAAGTAGCAAAACGTGCACATTTTCTACAGGATGAACCGGTACAAGCAAAAACCCGAACCGGTTCATAACCTTGAAAAGTTGCCAAAAATAGTGTTCTGGACCACATGAACCGGTACAGCCAAAACCCCGTACTGGTTCATGATCGACAGACAGATTTTTATGACAAACTTTGCGGGCTCGCTCCGGACACTCCCGAACTCGGATTTGGGTGTTTTTTTGGACCGTTGGAAAGCTCGTCGAGTCTACTTTCTAACCCAAGTGATTTGGATCCAATATCATTTGTACATCAAAAGTTATGACAATTCTACCCTCAGCAAATCGGAAGATGAGTAGCTTTGGTAAAATCTTCACTTCTCCTTCAATTCCCTTGAACCTTGGGCAACCCGAGCAACCTCCAAACCACCTCCTCATGACTCTTCGGGCACCACAACGGGGTGGCATGTGGCCTTGAGTACTTAGTTGCACCCGGAGCATTCATTGGCATTCAAAACCCTCTTATTTGCACGGATTACCTGAAATACACAAAAACCTACCTTACGTGCAATATCGCAATAAAAGCTAAATAAATATAAGTAAAAGCAACATAAGACAGGACTAGTCGCACCAAATATCTACAATATTGGGTGCTCATCACTAATTCTCAATGGGTCCTCCCGTAATTCATTCGAGAACCTATTTGTATAATTTTTATAGATTCTGTTCATACTTATTAAATAACGAATAAACAAAAGAGAACTATGACTGTATGGCTCCTATTCGAGTTTGGTTTTAAGGGTGCAGTCTTTTTTGGTTGAAGTTCGCATTATTTGTGAGGACTGAGATCTCCGCCTTTGATTTTCCCATTCATTTTGGGCTGATTTTGATAATCGGAATATTTATTTTAGAAAATTAGTCTTAAGTTAATTATGTGAACTTCATAAATCTACAAGTCCACTTATTAAGTGGTGTGTGCCTGTAGAAACTTTATATCTATCTCAAACTAGATTAACTATGAGTGGAGAGGTTCCAAATGTTATTAGGATCACCCATTCTACTCCCAAGAAGACTCTATTTTCTTAACAGTGCCTCTCTTCAAGTATTCGAGTGGGCCAAATTTGGCCCAATAGTGGCCCATAATAGTAACTAAAAGGCCCTTCGTTTTTTCGTCGCCTTTTTGTTAGGTGGGCTCAAGGTGCTAGTTGGGCCAATGATCACTGCGATGCTCTGTAGCTCATGAATTGACGAGTGCAGTACCGCTTGATCTTTGAAGCGGGGAAAAAAGGGAGATTCATAAACATAAGGTCAGGGATATTTGCAGTACCTCTTGATCTTTGCAGCACCTCACTGCTCCGTTTCACCGCTCTTAATCTTCCTGTCTAAAAATGTTTTGGACGGTCCAGATTTTTAAAAAAAAATTCCGGAAAAGAGTTTAAAATCAGAGATTTTTTTCTTCATAAAACCAAGAAAATGAACCTGAAGTCCAAAAAGGATCAAATTAGAACAATTATGACTTACGCTTGGAGAAGGGATCACCGTAATGCACTAAAACACTACAGATTTATTACATTTTGTGAGTTTTATCAAGATCTCATCATCAGATTTGAACCATTCATTTAGTACATTTAGGACCGTATTAATGAGTCATGTTGTAGGTTTCACTTTGACAATTAGAACCGTACGGTTATTGTGTGTGAGTTGTTTTGTTAAAATTGAGGTCAAACAAATAGTATCAATACAATACGTATGATTTGTTTTTTTTTTCTTTTTTAAATTAAGCCTAGAGCTGGGGAAATATTACAGGGAAATGATATTGGCACTCCAAAAATTGATGCAGGCACTCCAAAACAAAGTAACTCCAAAGCCACTTTTCTTTATTTTTTGGAGTGTCTGCATCAATTGTTAGAGTGCCAATATCATTTCCCATATTATATTCTTTAACGCCATTAAATTTGGTCACATGCATATCATTTCCCATTTTTCTAACGGTTGTTTAATGGGGGAGGGACATTTAAATACTCACAATAAGCCAATTAAAAGTCCAGGGTGCAAAGTAATACTGAGTGTAAATAATGGGGTGCAACGTATACTTTATTCACATGAGTTTACAAAAAGGCCGAGAAGGGCTTGATCGGAGCCGTTTTATTGAACGGTTCAATAAAAAATTATTCAAATCAAACCCATCTGGGTCATTTTTTTTTATGATTTCCAACTAGTATTCTTAAATCACGTTCTGCACACTTGAGCGGCTCAGATCATCGAAATTTGCTCGAAAAATGGTAGGTCCGCACGATAGACTGGTAAGGGATCCCTTACTGGATAATTTGTATTTTATCTTAAAGGGTCATAATGAATCTTTCTCTTTAAGGCTCTAATAATTAAGTATTTGTTCTTTATTTGGTTCTACTCGACAATCTTAGGGTTTGTACATGACAGTCCTAAAGTCAAAATTTAATTATAACCCTTTAGAATAAAATGATCAGAAAAATAAAATTTTCATACGAGTTCAAACAAATTGAAAATTGGAGTACTTAATTTTTTTAATCATATTTTTTTTAACATATAAACGGTCTTAAAAAATTTAGTGCTCCAATTTTCAATTCGTTTGAATCGATGCGAAAATCTTATTTTTTTGATCATTTTATCCTAAAGAGACATACTCCAGTAATTAATCTTAATCTCATCTTCTTACGAATCTCACCCATCTATTACTGTTATCAAACGGGGCAAAGGGATTCGTAATACCCCATATGGAGCTCACTGTTCATCCCAACGGAGTAATAATCCGGTTATCAAATAGGGGTTTGGGAAGCTTTTGAAATTGATAGTCCAATACTAAGACATTGTTCGGTTATCAAACAAGGCCTGAGGTGAGTAAGCAAATTAATTGGAACTCTAGGTGTGGGACAGCTCCTTTCCTCGTCACAGTGTAGGCATGCTCCATATACAAAGTTAAAAAGGTCTGTTAGTTAGTCAATGGGAATATGATTTCCAGTTTTAAGGTATCTTTGCCCCTGACATGGTGACTAAGTTCAGTTAATCATTCAGTTAAAAATGTGACCACAGTCCCCATCATAGGAAACGAACCAAACTACTGTGTGACATCTTCTTATAACGACAAAATTGCGGGATCCGGCCGGATATACTGCAAGCAGCTCCTTGTAGAGCGTTGCAGGGCATATACGGGCCGTTTAAAAGTATTTTCAACGGTTCGAATTATAAACGAACTCTTTCAGGAAGAAGTTAATTATTCTCTGGAAGAGTTTGTTTTCAATCTAAACCATTAATTGCCGGAATGAACGGTCTAAATGCTCCCTACTTGATGCTCTCTATAAAGAGCTACTTTGCTGCATCCGGGGCCCACACGTGGCGTCTATTTGTAAATCAGCCACACACACGTGTTAGGAGCATTAAATGAGTTCCTTTGAATTGACTATTCATATTTTGACCATAGAAAATATCATGTGACGAATTGGATGGTCACGTTATTAAATGTGACTGCTATTTGAAATCTAAAGGTACTTTTAGTTTCGCCAATTAAATTTTAAAGAATTACGTGAATTTGTTTAATCTCACTCATGTGAGTACGTGTTTTGAATCGTACACAAATGTTCCGAATCGTTTATTAGTTTCATGCCGTAATATATTTTTTCGAGTGAACCCATGAAAAAGCAGTTCAATCAGTTAACTGCAAGTGCTTAGTCCAATATACTAATTTTATTCAGAATTATCGGGAAGTTTCTCGCGCGTCAATCTGTAGATAATTGGTATACGTACTTCTCATCGATACCCATAGTTTTATTTGAAAAAAAGGAGGGTACATTTTGGCTTCTTATAAGATTTGGTAACCATTTTTAGCAGGGTAGGGAGAGGACTAAGATTTTTTGATTTTCTATAAAAAGGAATTTTTAGGAGTGCCTGGGAGAGGTGAGAGAAGATGAGAGGAAGAAAAATGTTATGGATTTTGCGCAATCCTACGACGCCCCTACGGATCTTGGAACAATGGATCACAGAACAAAGCAAACAAAAATACGTGCGTAATGAAAACGGGAAAGAAAAACGAGACACAAGATATACGTGGAAAACCTCAACGTGGGGAAAAAACCGCGGGAGCCACACCAGTCCACTATGAAATCAATCCAAGAATACAAGTCTTCTCACAATCTCTCTGAGATGTGTTTTCTCTCACCTCTCTCTTTTTCACGCTCAGAAAAAGTGATTACAATTGTCTCAAAACACGCAGCCGTTCACAAAACCCTAAATACACTTTAAGGCTCTCGGTAGCGCTATTGGACTTTTGCTGTGGCGCTACAGCTACCAAGACCACTCGGTAGCACTACACCATTTCATGTGTAGCGCTAGGTAGCCCTCTGGACAATGGCTGAAGGTTGTTCTGCACCCCCACAAAAAACAGAGATGTAAAGGAATGAAAGGATGCTTTCTTTTTTTCTTTTTTCTTTTTGATAATTGTGAGAGAAAAAAATATTGGTAATCACCGAGGGTGAGCGAAGGCTCAACTACTCGAGGCTTGGGTAGGTAAAGGTTGCGATTTTACATACTTTGTTCATCCCACATTGTAATCTTTTCCTTTTTTTTTTTAATTATTATGTTATAGTTGAATCTCTCTTTCTGAATGATTTAGGCAATTTCCGAGTCATGTAAATTTCATGACTTCATTTTTAGGTAATTGTTCTTCTTTTATGAGTGCTTTTGTTGGCTTGGATGAGATGTGGTAAAATTCTACGTTTGAAAAATTAATGAAAATTAGATGTGATCAAGGCGAGTGTTGCTCTCTGTACTTTTTTTGTTTATTAGCGTAGCACTTTGTACTTATCTCCGCTACGGTACTTTATGGTTTATATGGACGTCTATATCTCAACATTACGTAATCGAACACCTGCTTGCGACCAAATTGAGTGTCAAGATGGAGAGCGCCCCAAGCGTAGGGCTAGGTCGGTTGCAGCATAATAAACTCGGAAGTCCGAGGTCGAATCCACATGGAGCCAATGGAGCTAGGCCAGAAGGTTTGCTTTACGAAGGGTTTTTAGCGTTAGGACCGTCAACCTTTAGTTCGGCTTTGAGACGGCCAACTTTTGATTGATGGAAATTCTAATTACTAAAAAGACTAAAAAATGGAATTTGACAGGAAATAAAAGCGGCAAGGTCTAGGGGTTCATTCCGCCCTTAACTTAGGTCGTTCAATGCTTCTCTTGATAACTCAAGTGGGAGTCATTGTCATTTGATCTCACTCGGAAGATTTAACCATGAAAATCAAGTTTAACTCATACAACGGGGTTTGGAAATGGAAAGGAACTCATTTAAGCATTTTATCAAACACATAGAGTGCCATGGTTCTAAGCATTGGGTGTGCCAAGGAGACTTGTCTACACACAATCAAAGAAGTTAACAACCCTAAGTTTAGACCAAATATTAGAGTTCAACAAGTTCTTTGAGTCATTTTGGCAAACACCTAGAGTGACATAGCTCCAAGCATTATATGTGGCAAGAGATCAAGTTCTTGCCTACACATAATCAAATAGGTTAACAACCCTAGGTTTTGTTACATAAAAAATGAACTTAATCCATTCTCAAACCACATTAAGCACAAGAAATGAGAGAAGCCATTAAACTACTTAAATCATGGGATAGAAATCACCCCATGACCAAGCCTAAATCACTACTCACCCATAGTGGGTGTAAACACAAGGCAAAACAAAGAGAGCTATGAAAACATGGGCAAAAACGAAAATGAAAGCTAGATTAATGAAAAACACAAGTATACTTACAACATTAATGAAGGAAATTGATGTGCTTAATTTCTATGCAAGTTTTGGCATACTTTTACTCTTAATTTTATGCTAGTTTGTGTTTAATTGTCTTATTTATTTGAGTTTTAATTTACTTTATTTATTTTTTGTTTAGGAATAAAAACATTGAAGGCTTAATGGGAATTGAGGAGGAAACCTTCCTTTTCGAATGAACAAAAATTCCCTTCATCAAAAGAATAGGAAACACTCTATTCTTTCTCGGATTTCCTGAAGTTCCCTTCCGTAATCGGAGCAATTCCTGGCTACAATAGAAATTAGCAATATACTTGAACGTGGCTTGTGACTTGGGCTTAGAGGAAGTTGGGAATGCAAGTGGGCCCAAGAATAAAACATGGACCAGCTGAATTTGGCCTTTGAAAATAAAAAGAGGAGAAAAAGGGTTACACGGCAACATAAAAGGGAAAGGGGCAGAAAGGGTTTTTGGTTTAGGGGATAATTTTTACGCATAAATAGAGAAGAGGGGCAGCAAGGGTTTTTGTTTTTTGGGGGACATAGAATTCTCACGCATAAATAGAACGGAGGAGCAGCAGCGTCGGGAGGACTTTCTTGCATGCACGACCAGAACTGAAAGAGAGGAGTTTTTCACCATTGGAGAAGAATTAGAAGTTTGGGAAAAGAAAGAAGAAGATTTTCGATCTACATACAGTTTCCTTCTAAACTCTTCACCTTCTTTTCGTACAATTTTCATTATGAATAGCAGAAATATTATGGGTTGTTTTGATTCTATTATAAACTAATATCTATTGCTAAAGCTACGATGTAGCCTCTCCATGACAATTCCGAATCCTATTTTTATGTAATCATAATTTTATCGGTACTTTTGAGTATACATCATTGTGTTTAGTGCTCTCAATTCTCTGGCCAATATTTGAGTGATGTGTTGTGCATGCTAATTCGAGAGATGATGCATGCAGTTTAGCTTCGTATGATGTATGCCACGAATTGAACGAAAGACAGGAATGTGCCAACGTGATTTATGCGGCCTCTATGAGAAATATTGTTAATCTTAATGGGCTCAAATACTCTTAAATCCGCATAGACATATCGCGGATTATTGTATGTTGGGTAGTTCTAATTTTACTCGAGAGAGGGTCTTAGAAAAGTTTGAATTTCTCGCTGTCAAATAGGACTATAATTGACTGATCGCATGGTTAGGATTTGGGATTGGATTGGTTAGGTGAGTCGGATGCCTTAGTATTTTTCTTCCTGAGTGAAAGCTTATTTTAGTATTTTTCTTCCTGAGTGAAAGCTTATTTTAGTATTTTTCTTCCTGAGTGAAAGCTTATTCTTTTTAAGTGTTCGGTCAAAATCTTCAGTTGTTGAATTATTTTTAGTTGTTTTATTTTTCAAATCCAAAATCCATCACTTTTATTGATTTCAAATAATTCAGAACTAGAACAATTTCAATAGTTAATAGGTAAGTAGTCCTCGTGGGTTCGACATCTTTCTTTATCACTATATTACTTGTTACGATTTCGTGCACTTGCGAATTTTCACAACAGAAATCTACCCTAAAACCTTCGCAATCCCCCTCCTTTGAAGAGAGAAGGAGAGCTTGAGAAAAGATGAGAAGAGGGAGGTAGAGAGAGAAAGTGAAAAATGGAGAATGCCCTAGAATCGGGCTAAGAGTGGTATATATACCCCCTTTACAAAAAAAACTACAAAAATGCCATTGAAATGTCCGCGCAGGAGTGAGGGATCGATCCCTAGTCAGAGGGGGATCGATCCCTGTTGTTTCTGAAGCTTTCTGATGGTGGGGGATTGATCCCTCAATCCCTGAGCTTGCTGGATTCTGCAGACACATTTTCAATTTCGCGGGCTCGCTCCGGACACTCCCGAATTCGGATTTAGATGTTTTTCTAACCGTTGGAAAGTTTGTTGAGTCTACTTTCTAACCCAAGTGGTTTGGATCAAAAATAATCTTTACATCAAAAGTTATGATGATTCTACCCTCAGCTGGTCGGAAAATAAGTTACGTTGGGTAACATCCTTGCAAATGCCAAAAACACACCTTTCGTGCAATATCGTTCAAATCAAGCAAGTTATGCACTTGTGTGTGACAAAAATAAGAGGGATAAGCCCTATTATTTACACTATTGAGAGCTTATCAACACCCCACAGAAACAGCACTGCAATCGATGGGTCTGTCGAAACAAACTCCCATTTGTACTCTTACAAGTGTATTAGTAAATTGACCACCCAAAATAAATGAAGGATACAACATAAATAGACCAATTGGTGATTTCCTGAATACTCACAGCGAGAGAAATTAGGGAACACCTCCGTAATGCATGCGTCCGTCCATGACGAATAGGTACCATTTGAAAAGATCCAGAGATTGAAATATTATATTCTAAATATTTTCCAACATTCTCAGCCTAGGAGTGGTCGTTGTTCCCACCAAATTCAGAGGACCCAGCAACAAGAGAAGGTTCCTTCTTATTTCCTTTGCTTAATTTGTCATCCCTTTTTCCCTGGACTCTTGGACTGAAAGACCAATCCAATACCTTTCTTGTATTAATTTATCATCAAGGTTTTCATTTATATATTCATATGTGTAAATAAACTATTTAATGGTCTGGCTTCATGCATGCATGTAACCTATTAATGCGCCAAGGGTCATGTCTTGTTCAATGAAGAATATTCACAGAGGAATGATTTCCTGCAAAGAATCAGCAGAAAATCAAAGTTTGGTTCAACAGAGCTTAAAGATCTTGTAATATTAAAATACAACAAGGGCCATGTCCTGTTCAGTGAAGAAAATTCAGAGAGCATTGCTTTCCTGGAAAAAAAAAGTCAACAGAAAATCAAAGTTTTGGTTCAATGTTTCTTAAAGATCTCGGTCCATTCGAGTTCGAGCTTGAGTCTTAGACTTGTGTAGTAAATAACCCTAGCTTATCACTCAAAAAATCCGATTCGTTTATAGAGGCTCATTTAGTAAATGAACTGGACTAGCTTGTTAAACGAGCCAAGTCCGAGCTCAAGTTTTAGACTTATTTCAGTAAACGGGTTGAGTTCGAACACTATAAAGCTCTGCTCGACTCGTTTGCGTCCCTATCTGAAAGGAGATGCAGAGTTGGTGGATTTCTATATTAGTTGTAATTCGCTTTCCAAATTTCTTGTCACCTTTTGATTCATAGTAAAGAGTTTAGTGGGGTTAGGTTGTGGATTTCATCCACGCGACATAAGCTAGTCGCTAGAATTCCACGTGTATATCTTTGTGTTACTCTTCTTTAAAAACTCAACTATTCAACCCTGCCACCCTGCCTTTCAAAAAAAAACCCTGCCACCCTGTAGGCGATTTTACCAATTTAGCAAGGAAAATAATAATTTTAAAATTATTTTTTTTCAAAACTCTAGTGTATAAAAAACTTGTATCATATGTAATATACAAGATTTTTATGAACTAGAGTTTTATACAAGATTTTTATACACTAGAGTTTTGACACTAACAAAAATATAAATCAGACCTGTATCCCTAAAAAATGTTAACTATGACCAAAATTTAAAATTTGAACATCATAAGTTATCACCTTATCGTATGAATAAATAGTTTTACCATTCGGCATTCGACAAAGAAGAGTGCAAAAGGCTAAACAATGAGTGAAATTTACAAATCACCATTCACTCCTACACCTAATCCCCTGCTATCTCAAAAAACTTGATAAGCAAAAGAGAGAAGGAAAAAAAAAATGCATTACAAATGGGATTTTAACTACTTATCAAAAACCCGAGAAATTTTTGAGTGCCGTGTGGATACCACATGCTCGGCGCATTAGGATCGTTCATTTCGGTTTTGCCTTGTGGGTACCACGTGGGCACGGTCACGTCGTATCAAAAATTTCTCAAAAAACCCACACTGAAAAAGAAGAAAAAAATGCGTAGGAAATCAGCAATCTTGATTTCAACAAGGACTACCCGCTCTCCGTCGAACTCAAGAGTTCTTCCAAAAACTCTGCCCCCAAGTCCTCAAACACCACCACACTCTGTCTCTTGATCATCTCTCTCTCTCTGCTCTTGTTCCTGCTCGCGCTCCTCCTCCTCATGGTGTGTCTCTTCTTCAGCGTCAGCACCGGCGAACACCCCTCCTCCAAATTGTACTTCATTTCGCAGAGCGATTCCCGCACCCTTTCGACGGGAAAATTCAGAGTGGCCGCCGGGCCGCGCATTGCGAAAGCCGCCTGGTCGTACGCCAGGGCCGCAGCTTCCGCGCTGTCAAACGTGCCCAGCCAGACCCTCACCCCGTTCCTAGTGGAATCCCTTATCTCGGCAGCGAATTTCCCCCACGGCCGCTTCCTCACCCCTCTGAAGGAGGAATTTTCCTTCTTGGGTGTTTTTTTCGCTCCGGTTTTCGAACAAACTTCCTCTACATCCTTGTTCGGATTGGAGGAGTTGTTCTCGGAGGTCTCTTGAGCGGCTTCCGCTAGGAGCCCGAAGAGAAGCATTTCCTCGGAGTCATTTTCATTGAAGGGAAGGGAGTTGTCGAACCAGGAGGAGTATTCGGGAGGCGACCCGGAAGAAGATTCCGGCGAGAAATCGGAGTTTTGGGAGAGAAAGACAAAGGAATCCATTTTGGATTGCAAGATCTTGAGGTTTATATGTATGTTTGTGACTCCTCTGTTTCTTGGTAAGTCCAACCCTTGTTAAGGACATGGTTCCTTTAAATACCCAAAAGCGGAGGGAGGATTTGAATGAGAAATGGGATTGGGAAAAAGAATAGTTTCACTTGAATGGACAGGTGACAAGAAATAGGGGCAAATGGGTAAAAAGAGAATGAAGAATGGCCAGAGGGGATGTTTTGACATTATTTTAGAGTACATGTTGCTTTTGTTTGTCATTATCTTGGGGGACCACATCCGATGGGGATAATTGCCACATGGGTCAAATGAATCCAGGCGGCGTGGTCATCCGTGCATAGTTACGTCAGCTATCTATGGCCTGAGCTATCTTCGTCAAGCAGCACGTGACGGTGTTCTAAAGTTCATTCAATAACTTCTTATTTGTAGCGTCTCATTAAGTGGCAGGTGTTGAGGTAGAAATCACATTTACTGCCAAGCCAACCATTCTGTCGATTGTCTGGTCCGTCTTGGTTTCGCAACAAGAGGAAGATTTGATCGTCGCCACTTCTGCACCACACGCTGCCAGGGAGTTTGTTTTGGCAGAATCCTTGGAAGTGGGACACTTTAAAACCTAACTGCTGGCTTTCTTTGCCTTTTGTTATTTCATGCAAGACGCTACTTTGTATTTCCGACTTTCACCGTCTAGCTTAATAGTAATCTCTTTCCGTTTGACCCAAAAGAAAAAAAAACCAACTGAGATTTTTTCGTTATATTTTTCACACTTCGAACTTTATCTTTCTTTTGTGCACCAGGTGGACCGAAGAGAGGGATTTCTCGCCGCTGTGCACCAGGTGTTACCGTGGTGATGGCCCGTCTCCCCCGGACGGTAGCTATGGCTCGAACCGGACATTCCACGGCGGGTCGAGAGCCCCTATGGTCACGCTCAGGGGGGAGTTGCTACGCTGGTCGCCCCCTTCCATACTTTCTGACTGTCAAAAAAAAAATTTTATCTTTCTTGATCCACTTTTTTGAGATTCGAACATGTGATTTTCTATTCTGGAATCATGACCTATTGCAAGCACTCTATTCATGAAATCTTTTCATGCACCGTGTATACTCAAAATAATTTGGAAACCATTTTTACAGTCATAAAAACACAAACTTTGTGGACGCCTCATTTAACATATGTTTATGGATTATAAATATACTTAAATCCTTTCAAACTGTGTGCTAAGCAATGACGGAGCTACTTGTGGGTATACGGAGGCCACGGCCCCTGAGTTTTTTCGGGTTTTATTTTTTAATTTTAATATCAGTTATTTTTTATTTGTTAAGAATTATATTTAGTATTGAATGTTATTTAGACATTTAAATGCTTAAGAATGTGTTCATTTTGGATCCCAAAACCTAATTTCTCTCTCCGCTTATGGTTTCCCATAAGTTTTTCCTTTAATTATTAATCTCATTCCTCTTTCTATCTCTATCCATTGATTATCCAAAAAATCTCTCCCAAAATCTAAACCAAACAAACTATTAGACTACCGAATCTTGAAATTTCAAAATCGTGTTGTTCATTGTCCGGCCCTCGCGTTTATGAAATCCTGGTGCTAAGCTTGATAAATCCAATTACGAGCTTGACGTCAAACCAATCAAGCTCGAATTGTGACCAAATTTGCAAGAACATAAATAAAAATTTTTTATTTCAAGAGATTTGTGGAGTGAAATGCCTTGATAACGCAGCGATATTGTAAGATTAATTAGACATTATTTTTGGTGAAGAAAACTTTTAATTTTGTCAGGATTTTTGGTAAAGAGATCACAATTTAACGAGACTGGATCCCCTGTCCGAGTCCCCCTGTCTGAGCTCCTTGTCCCACCCTTTTCAATCGTTGATCTCGCAAATCAACGGCTGGGATGGGTCGAACACTTTTTTCTCAAAATCACGTCGTTTTGGAGCAAAATATGCTCGGCCTATCTTAGCTGTTGATTTGCGAGATCAACGGCTGAAAAGGGTGGGATAGGAAGGTCGGACAGGGGATCTCAAGTGCAATTTAACGTGACTTAAAACATGTGCGGCGCCAAGTATTGCAGTGGAAGATTCAAATTCCACCCTCCGGTCCTCAAAATGCCAAAGATTATTCAACATTTCTTGAATGTCAAGAATGCCAGATAGCCATAATGCCAAAAGAAGGAGATTTACTCGAGAGAGGTTGGCTTTCAGTGATTAATTTTTTATGAGTATTTTCTTGTACCTATTGAGAAAGATTTATGGCCAAGCTTGTCAAATGAAGCTTCCTGGATTGTGTCAAGAAGACCTTTACCTGTTTGAGATAGAGAGATTTTCCAATTTTTCTGAAACAAGTTGTTTTCAAAACTGTCTCCTTGCTAGCAAGAAGATTTGACCATCTGTGGATGTATTCTGGGGTGGCATACCCTTGAAATTGTGCTAGAAAAGTCAGGACCAAGCCCAAACGGATAATCTATTATAAACTCAACCCAGCTATAAGCTCTCATTAGGAGGAGAAATAATCCCAGTGGAAGAACACCCATACGCAGGTGGGAAGACTCGAACTCCTGACCTTCTGGTAACATGCACGAGTTATGACCAACCGAGTTAGCCCCAGTTGGTTATTAGTCTGGTTGGTTGGTGTCTTTGCTCCATATACAATTGACCGGGGTTCCATGCTTGGGGATAGGTCGCAAGAAAATAATTTCTTGTGAATACTCTAGTCCCGACGTAGATGGTCCGTCTTTAACTGAACTGGGCGGAGATTAGTTGAGATATGCATAAGCTGGTCAGACACCCCTAATCGTATAAAAAAGAAAAAAAAAATTAAAAAAAAGGAAAATCAGGATTAACCAAACCGTGATGTGCGCATGCAGATTAGGAAGTCCAAAACATTATAATAACCTCTTCTAATTGTCCTTATCTTAAGAGGCTCCTAATAATCTATTCAGTCAGTTGCCCACGTTTCCTCACACTAAAAGATTAAATTTGTAAAGGAAAATGACGGCACATGACGTTTTTTGATAATTAATATCCGTCAAGAATAAGTTAAGAACATTTGTTAATACTAAAAATGTCCTTGGCGGGTATTAATTATCCAAACACGTCCTTAACCGTCATTTTCCCAATTTGTAAACAAACACGATACAGTATGGATTGGCATAATATTACATGCCTTCTCCAACAATTTAACCAGCCTTTTGTTTTGCAATTTTTGTTTTTTGTTTTTTTGGAACGACAAAATTTGAACTAGACGAATTAACGGCCCTTTTTTTAGGGCAATTTTGTACACCCAACAAAAAAGTGGATGAACAATATTAAACTCTGTGTGGAATCCAAACCGATTCTTGTTTTGATGGTAAGTGCATGTCGCTCATTTTTATATGATTTTTCTTTTTAGCTAATCTTGCAGAAAATCGACTCTGTTCTGTATCTGTAGCTAATCGATGTGAGATTTATCGACGATTTCATCTGTGTTTCATGCTTATGGTTTGAGCTGGATTTCTCTGTGATTGCTCTACTAGTACTAAATTGCGGACAAACTCAATGTCGACACTTGGTGTTTGGTCTACTTCGGTAGTACGTGTCGTAGAGCCTATTAACCTATAGTGCTTTTTGTAGTAGCTCGTGTCTTAGATTTGATAGTTTTTGATTCATTCCTGTCTATTATAATGAAATCTTTGCCTTCGAGCTCTTGCATTAATGAAATGAATTGCCTGTTTATCAACCAAAAAAAAATGGTCGATTAATTAGAAATACTCGTTTTTTTTTCAAAGTCTTAGTCTATACTTTTCGACCATTTGACTGTTTGGATTAAACACTTACCTATAACCTATGTCCATTTGAGTTGGTTTTTGGCTGGAATTGCTGTACGAAACAAACAACTCAGAATAAACTAAGGCAGTTAAGGAGACACCTAAACACCCCAAAGTTTTTGATCGAAATTCGATGATCCAGTCACTCAATGTAATCAGAACGTGATTTTAAGGGTACTCGCGAGAAATCAGCAAAAAAAAAATGACCAGGAAGAGTTTCATCCGAACAGTTTTTTATTAAACGATTTAATAAAAAACTGCTCAAAACAAGCCATTCCTGGTAATTTTTTTTCCCAATTTCTCATGAATCCCCTTAAAATCACGTTTTGAACACATTGAGCGACTCGAATTATCAAAATTTGATCAGGAACGATGAGATAGAGTTTTGGGGTGTTTTTTTAAATGTTTTTTTAGGTGTCCCAGAACCGCCCCGAAGTTTCAATTTCCATTTTTTCGAACTACTCTGCATGCTTACTAGCGTTTGCAGTTACTTGGCAATTTCGCTTTGCCTCTTTTACTTTTAAAACTTTCTCAATGTACCTCATTAACTATTTAATTTTTTTCCAATTTTATTTCAAATATTCCTAAAGACTGGCTAATTTCCCGACGGGAAGGGTTGCGCCACATTTTGCGGTGCCATGTGATGTAATGTGGTTGTAGCAGAACGGTGGTTGCCAATCCAACGATACAAATGAAATCAGCGTTTTAGGGATTAAATTAGTATAAGTGAAATTCCAAGGACCACTGTTGAGAAATTCATACTCTTCTGGGTCAAAGTAAAGCGTCTACAGAGTACAAACTTCATCGCCCCAAGAAGTTTCTAAACTTTCACATCACAAAGAAACTCATAGTTTGAACTCTGGGGGTGGTGGGTGCCCCGCCCCCCCCCCCCCCCCCCCCCAAACCTCCTTTTCTCCCTTTTTTTTTTTTTCCTCAGCCTTCCTTCCTTTTCTTCTCCTTTTTTGAACAGTTCCTCTTCTCCTATCAATAGGACTGTAAACGAATCGAATCGAGCCGAACTCTGTTAAGTTCGGCTCGAGTTCGTTAAGATACTAATTCGGCTCGAATTCGGCTCGAGTTCGATTCGAGCCCAAACAACTCAGCTCGAGTTCGGCTTGTTAAAATTTTTCAAGGCTCGGGTTCGGCTCGATTGGGTTCGTTAAGGTACTAGTATGGCTCGAGTTCGGCTCGGGTTCGATTCGAACCTGAACATCTTGGCTCGAGTTTGACTAGTTAAACTTAAACGAATGGAGTCGAGCTAAATCTAAGCTCGAATTGAGCTTGTCAAGACTTGGGTTTGGTTCCGCTCGGCTCATTAAACTCAAGCGAACCCAAACTCTCTCATTGATCGTATAGAATTTGGGAGAAAAATAAGTATTGAATTATATATACAACCTTAAAAAAATTTATATTTACAAACAGACCCCTATTGCTTTATTAATTAAATTTAAGTATAGGTTGGCGAGCCTAACCGAGCCGAATACCGTTAGGCTCAAGTTCGGCTCATTTACGGAACGAGCCTAAAATTGAGGTTCAGGTTCAGTTCGTTTAAGAGACGAATCGAACTCGAACGAGCTCTTGCCGAACCGAACCTCGAAACAGTTCGTGAACGGCTCAGTTCATTTACATCCCTACCTATCAATCTCCCATTTCCGGCCTTTTTCTCTTTTTTTTCTACGCATATGATTGTGAGGTAGTTGAGACTCTTTCCTTCAAAAGCTGAGACCTTCCCCTCTCTCCATCATTTTTGAACTCCGGAGCCAAATCTAGTATTCTAGGTCTGGTTTCTTGGAACCAATTTACCGGCGACGAAGACGGCATATGCGGTCAAAGACAGAACTAGGATTTTATCCTAGCAGTGGCGAAATATATACTAAAAATATCTAGTGGTGGCAAGATTATAGAAGTTGGGCATAAATTTTTTTTTTTTTACATATAATAATTGCATTTTCTAAAATTCTTGTCGTAGCGGTCGCCGGCACTAGACCCCCCTAATCTCATCCTTGTCTGCGGTGGCTTCTGCCTTCAGTCTGTGGTGGGACGAGTTCGAGTTGGTGCGGCGGGTCATCCAGGAGGGTCTACTCTATATTCATATCTGGTCTCTCAACTTCGGCCTTTCCAACCCTTCTTCACGTGTGTTTGACGGGCCCGGCTCCAACATCGTGGTTCCAAGCGGCTTTTCTTTTTTGGTTTTGTTATTTTTATTTGTTGGTTTTATAAGTTGTTGTTTCTGTATTTTCGGACCGATAGTGACCCTTTTAATTGTACTGTTTTCTTATATATAATATATATATGTATTTTCTGGCCGGTCAAAAAAATATTAAGGGTAAATAACACTGACCTAACCTAAGGTTTCTAACAAATACGCTGACCTCCCCTGTGATTTGAGAAAATTCTTTAACCTCCCTTACTTTTGAAACTATTGTCAAGACTCCCCCCTTCCCATTAAATTAGGCCTAACTCCGTTAGTTTTGAGTACAAAAAGTCTGAAATAACCTTAAACGTTAAACTAAACTAATCAGCAATAAATAGGTGAATTTCACTAACATCCCCTCTTGTATTGGCATGCATTATTTCTACTATCGGTATACATAAGAATCCAACAGTAATGGAAAAAATTAAACCCATATGATTGAAAAATAAAAATTTCTTGATGTCTGTTTTTTCGACTATGTGTCAACCATTGTTAACTTTCCCTTAGTTCTAGTAAGACTTGTAGAAAATGTTACAAATGTATTAATCTAAAATTTTAGGGCACTACATAATTTTACAAATTATTTCTTAATTTTATCATCTTAAGAGAAGTTTTTCTACTAAGTTTATTAATTTTTTAATTTCACTTGCTAAAACAAATTGAAAAAAAACCCATAGTTTTTTTTAGGGGAAAAAACACTATAAAAGGCAAATTATTAAATTTATTGAGTTTTCATGATGGTTATTTAACAATTAAAAATGATTTTGATACGTGTTACATAGTGGTAGTATTAATAGGTAATACCAAAGGGGAGGTTAGTGAAATTTATTTCATTTTCTATAGGTTAGTTTGGATTTATGTTTGAGGGTATTTCAGAGTTTTTGTACTCAAAACTAGCAATGTTAGGCAACTTAGGCTAATTTAATAGCCAGGGAGAATCTTGATAATATTTCAAAAGTAAGGGAGGCCATTGTATTTATTTCAAACCACAGGGTAGGTTAAGCTGGCAGGCTTGAATTGACGGGTAGCTTTCGTTTTCTGAGCTGAATATATAATCTGGATTTTTAGTCCATGAGGGTGTTGGGCTTCAGCCTTTTTAGGCACCGAGGATCTCTTATCGGAGTGAAATCCGGAAAGGGGCCTGTCGAGTCCAAACGACGTCGTTTTGGACCAGAAAGTGTTCGGCAAATCTCAGCCGTTGATTTGCGAGATCAACAGCTCGGAGCGCTGGGACAGACCCTGTCCGGATTTTACTCGGACAGGGGATCTGGTCTTCTTTTTAGGTGGGTTTCGTCTCGGAGGGTGTCCTTGATTGGCTTCTTGCCAATCATAGGTTTGGGTCTCGAATTGGGCAGAAAATTACTCTTTGAACATGATTTCCTTGATCTTATTTATATAACATTTTTAAGATTAATGAAATTTTTTTTGCTGTTCAAAAAAGTAATTTACCTAAGTATTAAATTATATGGGGATTGAGATCAATACTCATGTTAGGCTTTATTTTTGGGTCATTCTTCTTCTCACTTCAATGATCGAAATGATTATATCCGTTAAGAACATCAACCACATCAAAAATAATATTGATCCAATTAGGGCGGCTCCAGGATTCAGTGACAAATCATTCACAAACCTTTTGATATATAAACTCTATATAAGATTAAAAAAAAATTATTTTCTTATAAATTTATTGGATCGACCTGGTTTATTATATTTTGTTGAGCTAGATTATCTATTTTTTTTTTCCAAAAAACTTAAGTATATAATTTTTGTTTACTTTGACAACACATGAATAATTCAAACAATGAACATAAGCTACGCACAAATAGGAATACTAAAACTTTCAATCTCTTTTACGAACATGTGAGAGAATTCAATCCCAAATTAAGAACATCCGAATCCACGATCGATAACGCCTGCATTTTCTTCACACGCCTTCCTTCTCACAAAACAAACGAGATTCATGTGAAATCATCGGGCAAATGAATCTCAATTTGCTGCCTACACATAACCCCCGTTGCCTTGATTGTGACAATCTTATATATACCTATTCAAAAAAAAAAAAAAAGAAAAAAGAAAGCATTGTATTTGCGGATAGTGATCTACCTATCTAGAAACCATTATCAAAACCAATCTGTATATCAATTTAACAGTGGAAATTAATGACTCGATTTGTCCACATACAGGCCCCTTTGAAGCTCATCAGCTGCACTTTCTTGGTCACCAAAATTCAGAGGAATTGAAGCTTATCTTCGAGGCTTTGAAAGTCCTCCCCTAGAGCAATGGACAGTACTCCTGTGATTAGAAAGTGACTTGTCACTCAAGTGTGATCCTACCACTTTGAACTTGAAGCTTCTGAGAAAGCCCATTTTGGGACCATTTTCTAGGTATCTAAATTTCGAATTCCATTTTAAATTAGACAAAACAAAATTCCACCAATCGTAGGCATAGCTCCTTCCTCTGTGTAGACCACAACAGTCAAATTACCGGTCACTACTCCCACAAGGTGACACTTAACATGATTGATGCACTCCTACAACTTTGTGTCATTATACAAGTGTAAAACCGGGTATGAGTTTTTCCATCGTCGTTTGCAGAATTCAAAATGGACTTCAATTCCGTTAGGGCCTTTATCGAGGGCAAGTGGGTCACGATCAAATGAGATCCACCACGTCTAGTTACCATATACTATTTAAGTTTTGTGGAATACACAATATTGTTGTCACTTCTTCTCATAATATTATGAGGCAGACTGTGTGGAACCTTCATCTACATATTTAAAATTTAAAATTAAATAAGTCCTATATAACATTATTTTTTTTTGAACGACAACAAAAAATATTAATCTTTGAGAGGCCCAAATGAGAACTTAAAAATTACACAAAATTTATAAATAAATTAAAATATTCCTTACCGGTTTTTTAGATATTAATGAGTTCTTTCAATTAATGACAAAAGATTGAATTTTTTGTTGCAATAAATGTATTATTTTAAATTTCTTATTTTGGGAACCGAACAAACATTTTGAGACCGAGAAGTATATTAAATCTTGCATTACAATATTGGATCCAAATAATATAATTCAATGGTCACCGAAAGGAAACCGATGGAAACAAGATAGATAATTTGATTATGAATTAAGGAGATGGAATACACAAGATAATGAGTCTAGAGAGACTGATGGATCGGACAAACATTTCAGGATTGGGGTGCAACAAATTTGCCCAAAAATCTAGACACATAAACTTATAGTCACCAGAGCCGGCATTGGACTAAAGTTCGTAAAGCCACTGCTTTAGGCTCCTGATTTTTGACAAATTTTACGGGTCTTCAATTTTATAGGTCCAGATAATAATTAGGCCTAGGGTTCTTATCGGCCGGCCCTGTTTTGTCCCTGCGTGCTCGTCCAGCCCCACTCCGCGTCACACTCTTTCCGCATAAGCCCTGTTTTAAGTGATTTGTCCAAATTACCCCGCTTTCATCCTCACCTGCTCAAATCCTTCGTCGTACAGCATGGAACAAAGTAGGGAATCCTTAGAATCCTTCCTTCTCCTTCGTCACTGGAGTTCAGACCTTCTGCCGCTGTACAGCGTGGTCGTCGGAGTTCGCCTCACTTCGTACTTTGCCATCGACGTGTGGGTATACCTGTAAGGAACAAAGGAGAGTTGTTCTTCGTTGCAGGTGTCGGCGTCGAAGTAGAGTTGTTTTATTTCATCGATGTGGAGAAGTGATCGAAAATCAACTTTGACACTAGAAACAACATTGTCTCATCAAGGCAATTCTTGAGAAACCTTTCCGTCGCTAGAAAGATCCCGGTGTGGCCCTCACACGCCGCCCGAAGAGCTACTTTCCAAAATTGCAGAAATAAAAATCTAATCCAAGACTCAAATTGATACATGAGTCTCGTGCATCTCGATGATACGAATAGATTGGTACTGGACCTGTAAAAAATGGAGCTGTGTAGCCACCACACGGGTAATTCGACGCTATTACGTTAAACTAGCGTGTCTTGGGCGAGGAAGAAGAAGAAACAGAGTTGCGGTGCAGAAAAGGAATAAGAAAGAAGATGATGGCCTCCGTCTCTCTTACCCTCTCTCTATATCTTATTGCTAAATCTTCTTTTTCACGAGAAATAGTGATGAGAACTTATTTTAATTTATTATGGGAAGATGATGGCCTTCTCTCTCTCTCTCTCTCTCTTTTTTTTTTGTGGTATGAATTTTTGGATTTTTGGGGATTCACACCAACAATTCACACCCCAGAATTCACACCAAGAATTGATACCCTAAGAATTCTGGGGGTGTGAATTCTGAAAAGATGTGTGAATTCTAGGGGATGTAAATTCTGCAAAGGGTATGAAATATGGGGGTGTAAATAGTTACAAGGCAAAATAGTAAGAGCATCTTTAAAAATGGTTTAGATGAGATAACATTTTGAAAATGGGTTTGGATGGGATAGCAGACAAAAAATAGAACTGGCCAAGAATTTCCCGAAAATAAAATTAACTTAGTTTAAAAAATTTTAGGGCCCTTATTTTAAATAAGGCTCAAGTGAAAGGGCCCAAACATGATGTAATTATGGTTTCTCGTTATTTAAAAAGGGAAAATGACGGTGAATGACGCATTTTGATAATTAATACCCGTCAAGGACATGTTGAGAACATTTGTTAATGCTAAAAATACCCTTGACGGATATTAATTATCAAAACACGTTATAGGCCGTCATTTTCCCCTAAAAGAAAAACAAAGGGGGCCGTTGATGTGCTCAATTACTTAAAGAGGATGGACAGTTAGTTGTTTTCTGAATTTGTGAATTGCATATAGAATACTATTGACGATTCCGGTTATAGCTACCTCTGGAGAAAAAAAGTTTTTTGAAGTTGAAATTGATCAAAACCTATCTGAAGTCGACGATGTCACAAGAGAGATTGAATGGATTAGTTGTGCTATTTACTGGCTATGAGAAACTTGATTATGCATGTTTAATTAGTACATTTGCGTCTAAAAAGGCGAGAAGAGTAATCTTTAAACGACAAGTTTACATATATTGTAATGGTTATCAATTTTGCGTATTTATGCTCTCAAATGATTGTGATGACTTCCATATGAATTTTTTTTTTTCTCCCAATTAGTATTTCGTCTCTACAAAGTAGTTGAGGTCCTCGTTTGAAAAGTTCGCTTTAGGACATCTTTAATTCAACTCTATTCTTCCAAAATAGAGGATGAATATGACATATTTAGAAGAAATTTTATAATTTATTTCCTTTTTTCTTTAGTACACTTTTTGGAAAAAAAATTGAGGGACCTACAGCCTTTTTTAAAGTTTAATCATTGAAAAGTAAATTTAGTCCTCTAAAAAATAGAGGACCAAAAGTAGGAGTAAATTTTGAGTACAAAGTCCCTCCGAGGATGGGTCATAGGTGTCAGAGTCGATCCTGATAGCCACTGTAATTGTATTTATTGTATGGCTGCTTTTGATGTTTACAGATTCAGAGTACATGATCACCTTTCTCATACTTCAGTTCTCCACGTTTTGGAATGTGACCCCCTAAACATTGCGCTCTCTCTCTCTCTCCTTCCTTTTCCAACGGCTGTAGTTCCTGGTGGTTAACTATCTGCGCGCCGTCGCAGTCGCATCGCCGGATACTCCTGCAGCGGTCACTCACTATTTTCACACACATAAAGATGTAGCTAGACGAATCAAACGGTTTCTTTGGCCTAACTTCTTTCTAGCACATTTTCTGTTGTTGTTTTCTCTTAATTTTTGCAAGAATCGAGTCAAAAATTTAGATCATGTTTTTCGTCGCCACGAGAGAAATCGGAGAAGGCACTATATTTTTTGGTCTTTTCCGTCGGCTTACATGAACTTTGTTCTACTATTATCTATGTCTTATACTTCTCTGATTTTTCAAGTCAACACAAAAACTGTGATGTAAAATTTTAAACGGAATCTTGTAAACTTAAGAGAAACAACAAAAAAATATTGAGTCTAGCTAAAAAGCTCAGAAAAGTTAGGCCAAAGAGGCCCCAACTGAGCTTATCATCAGTTGTTGGGATTCTCAAAATGTAGCATACTAGTTTTTGTTTGTGAGCTCACTATGGGCCCCCTCATAAAGGATCGGAGTCATTCATTTTCGATTACCCATCAAGAAAATTATCTCGTGAAATAACTTGATTAGTGATTAGATGTAGGGGTGAGTATGGTTTGGATTGGTTCGGTTTCATAATAAACCAAGAACCAAATCAATATCTACAGATTATGAATTTAGAGAATTAAACTACCTACAAAAGGCATAGAACCAAACCAATCCAAACCATTAAATATGGTTCAGTTTTAAACTATGATTTGTTTTGAATTAAGTTATCATCTTCAAAAAATATTTAAAGTACTAAACACTACGAAGATAAATTAAAAGAAAACTTATATTAGAATCAATTTTATTCAAATTACCAAAATACACTAACATGAACCAACTAATTAAGAGTAGAATACCACAATTGTCTCAAGTCTTAGTAGTGAATGAATTATAGGGATAGAATTTAAAGAAATTTAAGAATTGGGCCGTGCGAGTTGACTGATCTGGTGATCTTATATATTTTTTTTGTATAATAAATTAAAGGTGTTGCTAATGCTAAAACTGTTTTTGATTATACCAAAATTATAGTGCATAAAATGTTTGTACCATGCGCAATGTAAAGACTCGTATTTTCAGAAAAATATTTAAAAGTTTTATAAATGTCAAAAATTTGGGATAATAAGGAAAGTGTATGATTATTTGATTTGGGGTTTAAAGTGTTGGAATGGCTAATAGAGGGAGTGCTCGTGTGATTATGCATATGTGTTGGTATATACAGGGGTGAGTGTGTGTAGGAGATCACAACACCCACCCATATCTCTCTCATCTCTCACGTCTCCCTCTCTTCTCCCTCTTTCGGCTCTCTCTCTCTACCTCTCTCATACAAAACCCTACCCAATACCTCAATGACCTTATGGATCTACTTCCTTTCCACCTTGTGATCGTGTGTTGAGCTTAGGTGTCGTTGGTTTGGGTTTGGAGCGGAGTATCTCGGTCGAATTCTGCTCAACTCCGCAACCTACCCTCCAAATAAAGCAAGGGCTAGGTCGTTGTAAAGCATATTATACCGGCAAGACCGGATCGTTCCCACGAAGAAATCTTTTAAGCTAATTTGGATTAGATGTAATGAAATTGGGTTTCCGGCTTTCAAGCAGCCAACTTCGATGTTTTAATTTGAATGATGAAAATTAACTTGGATTTAAACTAGACTAAGGTGGTCGAGTCAAGAGAGCTCGGTTTACCTATGATTCGGCAAATCAAACGATTCCTTGATCTAACGAAAGAGCGGACCGAAACCGTCCGGATTCCGCTAAAGGCATTTACGCTGAAGACTACTTGTAACTCGTTTCAATGCATTAATTCAAACTGAACTCATTTAACGCAAGTGAGAGACGAAAAAGGATCGTTCGCACGCGTACGATTAATCAAGCACGTAGCATGGGCCGATAGACTCCATTGATCAAAGGAGCCACCAATCCCATGATCGATACAAGACATCATGGGTTAAATTCATTCAATACGTTGAAATCGAGCTAAAGATTAAAGCGGAATCATTTGATCGATTAAATCATAGCGTAAACCTCACCCCGAGACCCTACCGGTTAACTACTCACACATTGGAACAAGACTAGAAATTATGCTAAATAGAAAAAAACATGATTCACCAAAGAAAAGGAAAATAAACTTGATTTCTATTGATATCCAACGTGTAGCAACAACATTAACAAACGAGAATTGATCAAACAAACAAACACTTACTTGAATTTGCAAAGGAATTGAAGACTAGAACATGGAAGAAAAGACTTGAGAGCTCTTCAAGTGAAAGACTAAAATTTGTACGTTAATACATAATGGCTATTAATGGCCAAATAGCCTATTTATATGCCTTACAATCAGCCATAAAATGGACCAAAAGGCCCCCAAAATATCCCAAAAACATGCCAAAAGTGGAAACTTTCCATAAAAGGAAAGTTGAAATATCCTGCAAAAGGTGTTGGTCGCAGGGCATTGGTATGGATACTTCATTTTTGAGGTATCCATACCAATTCAACTGCCTTTCAACTTGACATGATGGTATGGATACCTCATTTTTGAAGTATCCATACCTCTGTGCAAAAACAGCAGCACAGGTTCAGCTTGGCTCACCAAGCCTTGTGGTGTTCCGACGGCTCTCCAATACTTCAATACTTGATCAACGGGACTTGGCGGAGGTATGCCTTGTGGCCTTGGATCCTCGGATGCCCTCGAGGGCCATCCCCGATGCATTTGCCTCGCTTGGAGTACTTTGGCACGATCCTCGCCAACCTTGACCACCGGCCAATCTCCGAGGCTTCTTGTGGCACCATTAGGCTTCGGTGACAATGAAATGAGAACCGGCGGGCATTTGGACACTTGGTTCATCCCGGAACATCGCTTGGCGTCCAAAACCACCTTCTTGGCACGTTTGACCTGAAAAGCTTACAAAAGATACCTTACGTGCAATATTAAATAAGAACGACGACTTAAACATATAAAAGCCACAAATTAGAGGATTAAAGCCCCAAGATCATACGATCTTGGATGCTAATCAAATTCAAAGTTTTGGAGTTAAGGCTCGTCCAATAACGCGTGAATCTCGTCCATTGTTTCAAGGTAGGAACTTCTTGACCTCTTTTATATGTTTCCTTGTTGTTTGGGTGTAAAATCGAGCTATTGGTTGTTGGATTTTGGCTGTGATTCGTGTTCTGAAATTCTGCATAAATAGTACCCGAAGCAAATCTGTATCGATACGGATTTTGTGGCGTATCGATACGAGGAGCTTATCTTTTTGGACAGTTGATTGCGTATCGATACGGATTTTTGGCGTATCGATACGGGGAGCTTAACTCCAGGTTTTGTTCTTGTTATTCTTTCGTTGATTATTTTGACTCCCAACCACTTCTAAACCCTCTTGAACACCTCATAATCGATCTCAAGCTCATTTATTTGACTTCCTTTGACCTATCGTCGTTATCCTTGTCCGTTGGCCTTCCGTTAGCACGAATCTAATGGGGATTTTACTTAGTTAAACGTCGTTAAGTGCTTATTTGTTGATTGTTGGAATATGTGACCGTTTAGGATACATTTGTGATATCATTGGCATATTTTAAGATGTTACATCGATGAAAGTAATCTTGGGAAAGTCTTAGTGTGTATATCGTTTGAGATATTAGTCGTTTGGATCAGAAGTTCGCTTAGGGAGTCTCGTAACGCAAGGGGTGGTAATATGGAGACTTTGTTGGGTTTCGTAACGCAAGGGGTGGAAATACGATAACCCAGGGATTGTAAGGATCACCGTGACGCAAGGGGTGGTAACACGGTAATCCACGTGGAGTGTACGGTAACGCAAGGGGTGGAAATATCGATTGAGAAAAAGTCTTGGTGGCGAGTTGAGTTAAGAATGTCAAGGTTGTTGAGTCTTGTGACTAGGGTACCTAACCGGAATATAGGTTTAGACTGTAAATCGATTGATTATTTGGTACCGAATTGTTTCCTTATCTTTCCTGTCATCTGCACTTATCAGCATGTTTGCATATAACATTGGTTAAGATTTTCCTACTGGGCTATTGTAGCTCAACAAAATCCTTCTTTTCAGGTTCGAATGCCGGGTAGTAGATTGCATGCAATGGTGTGCATGGTCATGAAGATTCTTTTGAATGCTAACTTCATTTAGTTACTTAAACATCTCGTAAAGACTTATTTTTTATCAAAGATGGTTTTGTAACTAGTTATTCAAGAATTCCTTTTTGACTAAATAGTTTGTAACCATATAAGTTGTTTGTACCTATACTTGAGCATGATTTGGGCCGGAGTCCAATATTGTAATCTCTTTTGAATTTTGGGACCTATTCGTAAAGCTAAACAGGTGGGAACTTTGGGGTATTATTATGTTAAGCGAGGGACTTTTATCGAAAAAACTTATTTATTTATGTTGAAAATCGAGGGCGTGACACGCAAGGAACAAGGCTTTTATGCACTAGAGTTTTGGCACTAACAAAAACGATTTTGACATTATCATTTTCCTACATTAATAGTCATAGGAAATTAGGAATGAGTTGTAAAATATAAATGTTTACTCTAAATTATCTTGGCAGAGAAGAAAAACTAAATATTGCGGTGAATTTAATAGGATAAATAAATTAGGAAAGTTAAGGCTCTCATATTTATTTGTTGAATCGTATTTAAATTATATGTATATATGCATTATACGGTTAGGATTAATTTGGAACCATAACCATGAACGTGAATTCACAAACCAAATCATATATCGCGATTTCAAATTTTTTTAAACCATGACCAAACTATATTACTAAAAACCCGAACCAAACCTTTCGGTTTGGATTGATTTGGACTGGATTCGCTGTTTAACGGATTTTTTGCTCACGCCTAATTAGATGTTGATAACAAGTCATCGAACCACATTTGTGGTGAAGAATTAAAATGAACAATCACAATTTAGGTCATTCGTCATTTATTCTCTCATAGGCAGATAACAATTTGTTAATGTGTCTACGTCCTATTTCAATCTCATTCCCTTATAATTCCATTTCAGCCTCAATTCCATTCCATTTCTATATCCGTTCCAATGTTCCAGGAAACCGGAACTCGCGTATTAGTATTAGGTAATTGGTTCAAAATGTTAGGCTTTACCCTAGGGAAGTGATTCATTTTTTTTGCCCTGTGCATCCCGCTATGAATTCCACTCATTGTAATGACTTGATTTAATCATTTTGGAATCAACCTCCGTCGCGATGAAATATAACATGGTATCAGAGATAGGTCTTAGATGGTCTCGCCTCACATGGTCGAGTTTCCGTTGCCCGAATCAAATCTCTTAATAGTCTCCTCAATTCGTACCTCCTCCACGTGCATCCGGGCTGCACGTGAGGAGAAGTGTTAAGATTTTATTCGAAATAGCTCGCCTAAGCCACCCAAACTTGGTTGATATAATCTAGAGCCTACTTCACTTATTGTCAATTGGTTTTACGTTGAGACCCTTCAAAAAATCTAACAGAGACACATTTTGCCTTGGAAAAAGGATTTGATATGTTTCCAAAACTTTATTATTGCCCACGTTTTTGAGTAGTGTTTTTGAATAAAGATAGAGAGAGAAATGAGAGTAATGATTGTAGAGAGAGATAAAAAGTGGAGAGAGATAGAGTGAGAAATGATAGTAATGATTGAAAAGTTAGAGAGAGAAAAAGTACAAAAGTTACTTTTTTTCAAAATTTTGGTTTTGTGAGTTCCAAACCGAACAAGGGCGACAGCGCGGTTTATTACTATTAACTACCCTTTTCTCATTTCTTTTTCTTATTAATAACATGTGATTTGTGCTTGTAGTGTTTTGATTGTTGGTACCTAGCTAGCTAACTAACTACCCTTTTCTCATTTTCTTTTTCTTATTAATAATAACATGTGATTTGTGCTTGTAGTGTTTTGATTGTTGGTATCTAGCTTGCTAATTAACATGTGATTAGTGCTTGTTTAGTATTGCTTCTGACTTACGGTGTTTTGCATATCGTCATTAGCTCTGTTCTCCTTTCTTTTTTCCGTCTTTCTCGCAATTTTTATTATTTTTAAAAAAAAAAAATTCAAGTAAAGACAAATCCGTGCCGGGTAGAGCTAGAGATCCACAAACCCTGTGACAGTGCTGAACTTTTGGGCCTTGCTTTGAAAGCCCGACTAAACCCTATTTTTCCAATGGGCAAATGAGTCCGACTAAGCTTCCAATAAAAGATACTACTCCCTCCGTTCTTTATTTATAGTCCAGTATTTCATTTTGGGCTGTCCCTTAATAAGTGTCTATTTTGTAAAGTTAGTGGGTAAAAGTTGGTGTATTGTCTATTTTGTCCATAAAAGTAGATTCCATTTTGAAAAGTTAGTGAGTAAAAGTGTAATGATGATGAGTAAGTAGGGAAAGCGGACGAAAAAGTTGATGTGAAAGGTATAATGATGATGTCTTTTTAATAAGTTGCAGTTACGAATCAGAGCACTTAAAAATGGACAGAGGGAGTAGTAGAAAAGAGCTAATTAATAATGATTACTTATTTTACTATGGGAAAAGAAAACCATAAGTATTATGCGATAGACTTAGGGGGTGTTCCCCTTTTAGAAAAAGTTCATTTTTTTCAAAATGAGGAAATTTCAAACTCAAATATAATGAAAATAAAAAATAATTTTTAATTTTTTTTTTGCATCGTTTAAAAGATCTCAATGAGATCTATCGAACAAGATCCATATTGGTAGGAAAATTATTTACGTAAACACATGATTTTTTAGCTTGAAATTACATTTTTTTCCCAAAAGTTCTTTTTCTACAAAACCGGAACGCCACCTTATTCGCGGAGCTGCTGTAAACAGGCTGTTTATGGAGCCACGCAATCTCAGTTATCCGTTTTGGCTGTGGACGGTTCGGATTTAAATGGACTAAATTTTTTCACGAAAAAGCAGTAGAATCTGGACCATCCAAAGTGTTTTGGACGCTTGAGATTCACCTCCATAAAACAACTATTGACGGAAACCTCGGTGAAAAAGCTTTTCTCAAGTATTATATTAACTTTGCCGGTAGGATTGTCGATCGGAAGCAGCTTAAAAGTGATATGCACTCTCACAGTTCAAATAACATTGATAGCTGACCTAATCCCACTTAAATAAAGACAACCTTAAGAAAGAGAAATGAGAAGAGAAATCAATAAAGAAGCATAAGCTAATCATAGTGATGTCTCAATTTTGTGCTACAGAAATGAGATTCATCGTCCCTTTTCCCAAATTTGTTTTATTTGGTTGCTAATTTGATTCATCTCGTTCAATGAATTTCAATGCTATCCTTTCGGTTGCTAATTTGATTCATCTCGTTCAATGAATTTCAATGCTAAACTTATACTCCATCCGTTCCTTTTCTACGGTTCAGTATTTCATTTTGAATTGTTCCTTAATAAGTTGGTATGTTCCCGCTTTGCCTTGAGCAGATTCCAAAGAATCTCATAAATAAACGTTTTTGAATTAGGTCTCAACCTAATAAAATACAGGATAACAAAAATTAAGAGCACGAGCATAGTACAAGAATTGAAAGGAGGATCGGGAGATATATTAAAGGATTATGTGACTAAAATAATACTTACCCTTCAAATACGATTGATCGGCTGGCGTGACTTTTTAAATCAATATGTTCCATCATTATGGTTCCGATTCAACTAAATCGAAACAACCTTCAAAAAGTGAAAATCAATGAAGAAAAAGGTAATCATAGCGAATTTTTTAAAAAATAAATAAAATCAAAAGTGAAATCAATGAAGAAAAAGGTAATCATATTTGAATGTCTCAGTGCAAAAGTGAGATTCAACGCATTTCCCCTTTTGGATTTATAATTGGTACATGAACCTATAAACTGGGGAAATGATATTCACATTCTAAAAATTGATGCAGACACTTCAAAATCAGTCTAACTCCAAAGTCACTTTTCTTTGTTTTTTGAAGTATCTGCATCAATTTTTAAAGTCTCAATATCATTTCCCTAAACTTGTCCCTTTTGTTTATTAATCCCCTATCTTCTAGCACATACCATTTCCCTTTTTTTTTAATAAAAAATTGGTCTAAGGTCCACTATAACATGTTTGTAACCCACCAAATCCACTTCTCAATTTTGTAACCCACTAGGTCCACTCAGACAAGGGCCTTGTTTGGCTTAGACCAAAAAAATGTATTTTTATTCTTTTTCATTTTTTGTGTTGCCAAACTGGGCCCTTGTCAAGTCAAAAAGGAATTAATACAAGACAAAAATGCCCTTGCCGATTTTTTTTTTCATTTTTTAGAATTTTGATATCTTTCTCTCTTCATTTCAGATCTCACCCGCTCTACCGCTGCACAGATAACATTATATGTTCAGGTCCGTTAGGCCGCTACGCGGACCAAATCATATAAGGTTATCTATGATTATATGTGGTTATGGTTTATTATTCTTTTATAGGGTTATATGTTTATAACGAGTAAAGAACAATATAGTTATATGGTTATAACGTTATTGTACATATATAATGTTATATACTCGTTTATCAGTTCACATTTAACGTGACATACTTACATTTTACGTGAGATACTTACATTTTACATTATATGTTTAGATTTGTTAAGCCGCTGCGCGGACCAATTCATATAAGGTTATCTACGGTTATATATATGATTATGGTTATATGTTTATGCATATATATGTTCAAGTTTTAACAAATATCAATCATTGAAAACATTACATCCGCCAATCAAAATATCTAGTGTTCAAATAAATAAAAAATGAATTCAAAATCTGCTATTGTTCAACTACATAGTTATAAATTTGATAAATAGATTTACAAAACGGAT
The DNA here is from genome assembly GCA_025413875.1 of Rhododendron molle. Lineage (NCBI taxonomy): Eukaryota > Viridiplantae > Streptophyta > Magnoliopsida > Ericales > Ericaceae > Rhododendron > Rhododendron molle. The sequence goes on from CM046391.1 coordinate 56,773,080, forward strand.
TCAGAGTCTTTTGAATAGCAATATGAAAACAAGAGAAAGAAATTACACCAAAAGACTTTAACCAAATTAAAACTCTAAATCTAATGTTCTTGGCTGTCTTGTCAGGATCAACAATCCTAATATGGCTCTTCAACTTCATGAGGTACCTTTGGTAGAAAGATTTGATGTGGAGAGCTCTTCTAAGGTTGGAGTTCATTCTAAACTCCATTATCACGGTGTCATTGTGGTGATACTCCAATTTGTAATAAATTGGATTTGGCACTTCATGAAACCATACTCCTATTTCTTTTGGATTCGTCATTTCTGCACATTTAAGAAAAAATTTAAACAGAAAAAAAGGATTCAAAAATTCGTATATTACCATATATGTTTCATGATATCAGCTGTCAAATAAAAATCTAAACGTTATATGTCTCAAAATACACTATAACAGAAAAATCACAATATGATGACATGATAGAAGGTGCAGAATTGGATATATAACCATATATATTCACAAAACAAAATGACAATCAGAACAAAATGATATATATAAACAACCAAAAGGAGAATATATAACGTCATATAATGTTACACTATATATAACCATATATATTCACAAAACAAAATGACAACCTGAACAAAATGATATATGTAAACAACCAAAAGGAGAATATATAACGTCATATAATGTTACGCTATATATAACCATATATATTCACAAAATAAAATGACAACCAGAACAAAATTATATATGTAAACAACTAAAAAGAGAATATATAACGTCATATAATGTTATGTTATATATAACCATATATATTCACAAAATAAAATGACAACCAGAACAAAATGATATGTAAACAACTAAAAGGAGAATATATAACGTCATATAATGTTACACTATAACATTACAATGTTATATGTTATAACCTAATGTTATATGTTTACTTTTGAACTCATATATATATGTATTATGTATAATCACAGACCTGAACATATAACCATATATATCACTCAACAGCAGCTTAACAAAAGTACAAAAAACATTCCAAAGTCAGGAAAAAAAAGTTAACCCTACTCCGTTGTCCATTACCTATATTGAATTGGTCCGCGCAGCGGCCTCATTGACTGACTTCTAACGATTGATATAACCATATATATACTAGCAGAAATTGAAGTTACGCAAAAACATATAACATTATAATGTTATATGTTTACATCCGGGGGTGTGGGGGCGGAGCCCCCACGGCACAAAGTGCCGCAGTTCGTGGTGCGACTTTAGGAGCACCACGAGCTGCAGCGAAAACGATATTTTCAAGAATTTAAGGTGTAATTTCGGCCATAGAACCCGACCTAATTATATTGCAGTCGGTATGTTCTTTCACTGTAATGAAAATAATTTCAGGATCTCATATATAACCTTATATGATCCCATAAGTTCATCCAAAACCCTAACCAAACCAGATCTGAACATTCCAAATCCAGCAAAAATCCAGTTTAACCCTACTCCGTTGTCCATTACCTATATTGAATTGGTCCGCGCAGCGGCCTCATTGACTGGCTTCTATAACATGTAGAGAGTTCGTATATAACCATCGATTATATAACCATATATTACAACAGATCTGAGTATATAACCATAAGTTCATCCAAAAAACAAAACTTTAACAGATCTGAACATATAACCCTTCACAGAGAAGGATAAAGAAAGGAAGAGAAGGATTCTTATGTTTTTACTGGTGTATAAACCCTTCAAATGCAAAGAACCATACCGAGGGACACAAGGCGACGAAGATCGAGTTATTTGTTACGATTTGAAAGGGCATCTGATGTTTTGAACATATATATGATGATGAAGGCGTCGGCGGCGGTGTTAGCGACGATGGAGGGCAGGAACTCGGCCATGGTGGTAGCGACCATGAAGGCGACGAAGGGCGGCGTGAACAACGACGTGAATGGCGATGCCGTGGACGGCGAGACAACGAAGAAGGGCCGACGTCGATGATTTTTTGGTTTCTGCCGAGTCTAGTTAATCTGGAAAAGGGGGGGAGGGGGGGAGGGAGGGGGGATGGGTTTTATAATGGGATATCTGTTTGAAATGGAAAAAAAAAAAAAACTGAAATGGAGGAAAAAATGGGCCAGAAGATTTTTTTGAAACCAGGGGTATATTAGACTAACCAGGGTTATTATATCTTTACTAATATGTTAGTGGACTTATGGGGTTATAGAATTTAGAAGTGGACTTAGTGGGTTTGAAAAGTGGTATAGTGGACCTGGGAAAAATTCTTCCTTTTTTTAATGGGCACTTATACAATTTAAATTTATTAGTAATAGTGTGGGGTGGTGCTCGATCACTCTTCTGGATCAACGACGCTAGGGACACACCCAAATTCACACTCAAATACACACTCACTACTCACATGAGTGGTGGGTCCCACACACACTTCACACTTTAGTGTGTGTATGGGGCCCACCACTCATGTGAGTGTAGATGTGTATTTGGGTGTGGCCTTAGAATTATTGCTTCTGGATTGGACCTCTCCTTCTCCGACTTTCTCTAGATGGATTATGGATAGGGTTCTCTAGCCTTCTTCTCTGTTCCGTTTACTGCACAAGAATTAAACGGTTAGTGCCTACCGACTGAAGGTAGTCGGCGGGCACTCTAAAGACTAAGTTAGTTGTTCGTCCAACTCAAGATGAGGAAAACCAAACTTAGTAGGAGAGAAGAGAGCATATCTGTTAGGGTTTATTAGTGTAGTATACATAGGGGAGTACCCTGGCTTGGAAGTCAAGTTGGTGCGCATGCCACCCTCGTGCCAAGGTGATGTCACTGACCATCACTTTCCTGGACGCTTGGCCAGATAGCGGAGCATCCTTGAGCTTGTCGGCTGACGCGTTATCAAGCCACGTGGCCACACCGGGTTGGACCCTTACACCTGTATTGACAACCGCTGAAAGGCTTGCTACTGCTCAACCGGAGACTATGCCATGTGTAAGCACCTTACAAGCTGAATGATGCCACATGGCCCGACTGGATCATTCCGTACTTGAGCACCTGAGATCCACTGCAGTGCCTGACCTTGACCCGGGTCAGTGCTCCGACTGCTATCCTCTACATGGCGCCCCCCGGCCCCCTCGTTCCTAACCGACGGGCAAACAGGAGTATGAGCTCAATCAGTACATTGGGCCATTATTAATATTCTGGCCCACTACAAATAGTGATCAAGTTATCTTGAACGTGCGGTATTGTATATTTCACATTTTGTGCGACTATATACCCCGACGTATATGTAAACGGATTGTAAAAATCTTAATTAGACGCGGGATATTTGAACACCTTAAATATATATGTCCGACCATACAAACAGGCCCATAAGTTACTGAATTCTAGGTTTAGAAAATCTTATCAGCAAGATATAATTACGTAGGGATAGGATCCAATGACTACTGTAATTGCTCATGATGGATTCGGTATCAGTTCACATCAAGCTCCGGCCTGCTTTCTGGAAGTGTGTCCCGAATCCACAGTCGGGAAAAAAAAGACCAACAAAGGGCCAAGGAACATAGAGCGTACGCCCAAGGGTTTTGGCGAAATGAGTATGAGAAAGCAACTAATTAAAGGACTAGCTTGTCTTCGACCGGTGACCAGGTCGCAAGTTCATTTCCCACGAAAGCCAAACATTTCAAACAGTGGGGCCGCTAGAAGTTTGCTCCGTCGTTAACTTCAAGACCCCTGAATTAGTCGAGGTGCGCAAATTGCTTGGGCACCTAGTTATTGAAAAAAACTACCCAATTTTGGTGAAAGAAGTGGAACTTTGTGGTTCATCTGGTGATGGTTAGGATTGATGAATCTATAAATGAGAACAATTTAAGGGTAATCGTCATCAATCTGACCAAAAAATGATTTTGATGGTCTAAATAAGATGAGAATCGAAGTTCCTGGGGTGGGCTCACATTGATTTTTTTTTTTTTTAAGAGAAGAAATAATATCAATGTTATATATAAATCATTAAAAACGTATTACTCGGTGGGACTATAATTCAAACTAATATGACACAAAACAAAAACTTAATTGGAAGTCATTTGGCTTATGGAAAGCTCTTTAATTTGAAATAAAGATTCGCTTATGTGATAATCCACTCATGTAACACAAAATATGAGTCACCAAGGTCTCACATGACGATTTAAGCCGTTTGCTAGGACAATCACGACGTAGGGGAAAAAAACCAACAAGTAATTAAATAAGGACATAAAGATTTATTTGATTCTACCCAACCATGGACGGCTCTGGTGTTTATTGAGGGGGGTTCAAGCGAACTCTCTAGCTTGGAAAAATTCTTGCTTCTTTTTAAACGATGTTAATATGTTATCATGCTTGTTGGAACGGTTGAATTTCATGTGACTAGGATCCAAACTAGTAGGCATTTGGCATCTCTAGTACTGAAATAACTTTCATCGAATTATGCATTAACCAATGTCTTGTGTAAAAGATTGAGGAGAAAAACTAAAACAAAAAGTTTCTTTTAAAGATTGGGAAATGATTTTGCCACTCCCTTTTTTGTTAATGCCAAAAATATACTTGCAGGGGAGTGGTGTTAACGAAAAAGACAGTGACAAAATCAGTAGCCTAAAGATTTTTTACTTGTAACAAAAAAGAAGAACAGAAAATTACAGGCCGGTCCCATTTTTTTAATGGGGTTCTGTGCCAACCCGCTTTTGTCAAGATCGTCCGTCCAAACCCTTTTAAAAGATACTTTTACCATTTTGTCCTCACACGCTCTATCTATATTCAGGTTGTAACGCCCCGACTTTTCGGGTGCAAAATAAAATAATTTCTAAAGAAAATATTGCTAAATACATATAATTTTTAAAAATAAAGATTTTGCTAATACAATCTCAAGATAGATTTACGGAATCAAAATACACCAACTTCAGAGCTGACTCTAATCTTGATACGAATCCTAAGCATCCTCGATCCTCGTTACCGATATTCTTTTCGTGTCGAATCGCATCATCGTTGAATCTCCTCCATTGAATCCTTCGCGCCTCTAGCAAATTGATCGGCAATCGATTTGCCAGGATATGAACGTATCCGTGAGTGATAAATCACCCAATAAAATAATCCAACCCAACCACCCCTCTTACATTACAAGTTAGCAAGCAAACAAGATAATTATGCGAATAAGTAAAAACAGAGATTTTCCACGTAAACCAATTCATTACTATCCATTAACCTCGACGTGTGATCTAAGATCTCCTCGCGAGATCTTTCCTCCCCAACTGTTAGCCATGCTCGGTCCCATTAGATCACTTCTCTTTGTCGTAGATAACCTAAATTACGATACAACAACAAGGATAGCTTATCATGCCGAATCACAACTAGGGTTCGCTATCTTATACACCACATTACAATCATCACCGGACACACGCCAGATTTTATTTTTACCACTCGACACACGCCAGGACATCAATTTATTCCATCGACTCTCGCCAGGACATCATCACAAAACATCACCGACCATCCGCCAGGTTTTATCATCGAAATATCACCGACCACCGCCAGCGGGTTTTATCAATGAAACATCTCTCGGACTATCGCCGGTTTTAACATCACATAATATCGCCTGAACCACCGCCAAGTTTTATCAACGTAAAACATCGCGGATCACCCGTGTTTTATCAAAATATCACCGGGCTTACTTTGCGGGTTTTATCAAAAATATCATCACAGACATCACTGGGCTTATTTGCCAAGTTTTAAATCATCTCCGAGCTTACTCTGCCGGTTTTAAATCATCACAACCATCATGGGCTTACTCTGCCAGTCTTAAATCATTTCCTGGCTTACTCTGCCGGTTTTAAATCATCACATCACTGGGCTTACTCTGCCAATCTTAAATCATTACAAACATCACCGGGCTTACTCTGCAGTCTTAAATCATTTCCGGCTTACTCTGCCGGGTTTTAAATCATCACAAACATCACCGGGCTTACTTTGCCGGTTTTAAATCATTACAAACATCACCGCTTACTCTACCGCCTTAAATCATCAACTACAAATCTCATCGATCTTAAATCACGCAGTAACCTCTATAAATAAACTTCACAATTTATCCATTACTTAACATCGTCTACGTGATTTCTATTTCGCATATCACCCCATGTCCCTAGGGTCCAATCTATCATTTAAATGAAGCATCGATACAATATCAATCATAAAAATAATTAAAAGCGAATAACAGACGGATCAAAATAATTATTAAGCAATGCAATCACATAACTTTTTATGACTGGGCCGTTGCCCTTAATCTCATATGGTCACAAAGTCATTAAGAATGAAAGAATTAATTAATTAAGATTTAAAAATAATTTTCTGGACTTTCGTTAATTAATTATAAGTAATTAAGTTAATTAAATACGAATTAAATGCATTAATTAGTTAAAAATATTAGAATAATTATCGTAACCTTAATAAAGGTCCTAACAGTCCCCTATAATAAGTTTGAGTGCTAAAAGTTGGGTTTGAACGCTCACGGAATTATTTTGAATAAAAGATTCAAGTTAATAGACAAAACAAGAATAAATAGACAATAAATGATTAAATATTTGATAATATTTTTATATTACAGAATAACATTATGGGGCTGTAAAAAGTATAAATAAAATTATTTGGAATTTTAAACCTTCTTTATAATATTTTACGGTATTATTATTAAGAAACAATACTTAAATAATAATAAATAGTTAATTAAATAAATAAAATTTTATTTTAACAAAATATCACTTTTGAACTGTCAGGAGTCTAAGAAAAATATTTTCGATATTAAAAATATTTTTTATAAGGTCATTATTAATTTTCGTTTATAACTTTAGTTAAAAATTAAATAAATAGCTAAATATATAAATTAACTACAAAATCAGCAAGTTATGACCTTTAACATGTTGGGAGTCTAGGAAAATAGTTTGGGTAATTATAGATTAGTTTATAAGGTCGTATTGATTTTTCGTTTACAAACGATTACACAATTATAAACAGAAATTTAATAAATATAAGATTAAATAAAAAATATTATGAAACGAACAAGGTATGAACTTTAGAATGTGGGTAACCTAGGATAAAAATTTTGGGGTCAAATACAATGTTTAAAAGGTCGCAAAATCAATTCGAACGATAACCAAAACTGGCGCACGGCTGGAAGAGAAGGAGTTCGCGGCCGCGAACTCCAGTTCACTGGTTCTAGCGGCTGGGCCGCCCGAAGGTCGCGGCCGCAAGGTCGCGGCTGGAATGCGTTTTCTTGGTTTTGCTAAGGTTTTGATGCATGGGACTAAGGTCATTGGGTTATGTCTAAAACATTAAATATACTTAGATGAGGGCTCGGATCGAATTATAATACTCGAATTGGGTGGAATTGGTTTTCGATCGGAAACTTGACAATTTGGAAAGAAAACTTCGGTTTCTTCGATCGGAAGACCTTGGGGCCGAATTGGTTGATGTTCGTGGATGCTTGGGATTGTAGAATGAGATTAACGATCAATTTGGGTCTCGGACGAACGGAACTACAAACCCACTTTTCTCTCTCTCTTTCTCTCTCTAGAACTCCATAGCTTTGGAGCTTTGATTTCCTTTCATTTTCTCTCTTTTCTGAGCGATTGAGTGTGAAAATTTTCAGATGCGTGCCCTAGGGTCGGAGTAGTGTATATATATAGGAGAATTGGATGAGTTTCGAATAAAATCGAGTCCTAATGGAATTGGGTTTTGGAACGGACGAATCGTGCTCGGTTTTAGGGTTACGGAGGAGGTAGAGATCGAGTAGGAGAGTGAGAGATAGAAGAGTTGTGCATGCATGCAAGTATTGTAGGAAAATTAAAAAGAAGTTGTGCATGCATATTTGTATCTAAAAGGAATAATAATAATAATTGTATTAAGAAAATAATTCTAATAACATTATTATTAAAAAAAAAATTGGGTCAAAATTCCGGGTCGTTACACAGGTCATTTCCTAAACCTCAACCTCCCACCACCATCGCCCTTCTCTCTCGTCCCTCCCGTCGCTGATCACCGTCGATCTGAGCGTCGTCGCCACTGGTGGATCTTTTCCGGTCGACTTTGTATGTCACCGGACATCGTCGATCCACGTTCTGTGCCCCAAAATAAATACATATAGTTACTGTACTGACAATTTTATTCTCCTATAAAATTGAAATCGTCTACAGAAATAAAAAAACATGTCAATCAAAGAGATTACCAGCCCGGGACGGAGGGAGACGCTTGGACTGAGCGGCAGCGGAGGGCTACGCCACCGCCGATGATTTTTTCGGCGTCGCCGCGATTTTCTTTTGCTGAGCAGCGATGAGCTAGCTTGGGTCCCCTAGTTTTTGCTTTAACTCCATAATTTTATAGATCTTACAACAGGTATAGCTTAGATAGAGAAAGTAGATAGGTGAAGGCTGATGCGAATAGGGAGGGAGAAATGGAGGGGTCGGAAAATCGTAAGTCGGAGCTGAAGCGTATGTGAGATTTTTTTTTTTGGGTAAGTTTTTTTGCCGTTAAAAACACTATTGGGTGTATTTGAGTGTGTGCGACTACACTAGATTAACAAGTAGGTTGTGTGATTTTTTTGTATAGAGATGTGAATTGTGTACAACATGAGTTATACACAACATGAGTTTAGGGGGTGTGAATTTTTGCCCGTGTAATTTTAAAGGGTGTGAATTTTTGCCCATGCAATTTTAAAAGTATTATTGCTTTACATTTTCTTATCTTATATCAAAAGTATTGGGGGTGTGAATTCTTGGGATGAATTTTTTGAGGTGTGAATTTTTGGGGTCTTGGGGTATGAAATAATGGGGTGTGAAATTTTTAAGTGTGAATTTTTTTCTTGTGTTTTTTTCATACTTTTCAAATTACACAATTTACATCTCATCTACACTATTCACACCCCCAAATTACACAATTCACACCCCTAATTAATGAGCTTGCTACTTACAAAATCTGAAACGAATTACTGTAATTCCTAAATGTAGAATTCTACCCAAACCCAAGTACGAAACCAGGATATATACCCAATTGAGATGAATCTAAATTAAAGCAAATACATTAAAGAAGAAAATAACATAATTCAATCAAGGTGGCTTTTTACTCGGATAATCCAGAAATAGAACCTGAGATTTAGAATCGGAGATGTGTTATGTGCAGGAAATTTTTTTTTGAGGGAATGAATTATTCGTTTGAGAGGTGTGAATTCTGCATTTTAATGGGTGTGAATTGTTTTATTTTGGAGGGTGTGAATTATGTCTTTTGAATGATATGAATTCTTTCATTTTGGGGTGTGAATTCTGTATTTTGGGAGTGGGTTGTATAGATTATGTATGAATTTTGCATTTAGGGAAGTGAATTCTTTATTTTAGAGGGTGTGAATTTTGCATCTAAGGGGTGTGAATTCTCTCATTTCGGGGTATGAACTCTGTATTTTGGGGATTGAGTTGTGATGTGTGAAAAAATAGAATTCACACTCACAATTTAACAAATTTACAAAATTCACACCTTTGAAAAAGAAGAAATTCACACTCACAATTTAACAATTTACACCTAGGGTTTAGGCACTTTACACCCTCAAGAATTCACACTTCAACAAATTCACACCCAAGAATTCACCCTCTGGGGAATTTGCACCCCATCTTGGCCGATTACACAATTCACACATCTAAATGCAAAATTCGCACTCGTCAAATTACACAATTCACACCTCTTAAGACTAAAAAATAAGGTTTTCAAAAGTTAATGAGTAACCAAATGAAGAATTCACACCTAAATGAAAAATTCACACGTTCAAAAAAAATAGAATTCACACTCAAATTTAGAATTCACACATTCAAAAAAGACACAATTCACACTTATAAAAAGAATTCACACCTTCGAAAAATGAGAAATCAATTGAGAGACTCGTGGTCTTTACTAAACAAATCAATTGAGAATCCGAATCATGCACAGATTGAACAAATCAATTCACACCGGCTGAAGTACAACAATCTATAACAATACAAGAATGAAATGATTACGAGAGAAATCAATGACTAGCTTTCATCCTGGATTCATACCAAATTGGTGAAAAATCCCATTCTTTTTTTTTTTTCTCTCTCTCTCTCTCTCTCTCTCTCTGCATACTGTACATATATATATATATATATATCTCGAAACTTGTACTGTACAATTTTTAATCTCTGCCTTCTTCCCTTCAATCGTTTCTCCGTCGACGTCGTCTACACCGTCGTTTCATGTAGTCCTCTCATCACCACGGCCGGCGAGGAACAATTCGATTCATCTTCTAATGAAGGCTTTATGGTCGGACAAATCCATGTCGAACTCCGCCTCGAGGGCACGACGGAGGACAAAAGATCGAATTCGGTGACGAGATTCTGGCATGTAATATTGAGAATCTACTGAAAATTGGAGTCAAAATTGAGATTCTGGACAACAGACGAGGCGGAGGCCGCGCGTAGTACGGGTTCAGTAGCGGCGCCGGAGGCTATGGCAGTGGTGGTTATGGAGGTGGTGGTGGGAAGTATTTTGAAGATGATGACGAGGAGGGTCGTGGTCATCAGGTCATGACTCATGACGAGGGTTTGGTTGCCGCCTCAATATCACTGAGATGTATGGATATGGCGGTGGGAACGGGTATTTTCGGTAATTTACTTAAAACGGGGTTTATACGGAATGTGTGTGACATGTACAGGGCTTAAACGACTAATGAGTGGCAAAAATGGGCCGGCTAGGAAGAACCCCAAAGAAGAATAATTAAGAATTATGGCCCAGGTAAGCTAGATCGGTAAGCTAGATCCGGGCCGGGCAAGCCTGTGACAGAAGGGCCCATATATTATCGCCCAGATAATTTACGGGAGCTCTGAAAGAAGAGAGATATTCTATGGGTTGAGCCCAAAAGCCAGGTGGTCATTAATTCCATTGTGAGAATGATCAAAGATTGCATATGGGGAATTTAGAGGCGGGCCCCGTTTTCTAGGTTTAGACTTTTGGGACAAAATTTCATGGTTGGGTGTAAATTGCGGCCCCTTTTTTTCTTCCCTAGCGAAACTCAGTTTATTAGTTGTAGTTCGTAAGACTTGAACCCCCGTCAAATGCAAGTATACTAAAAATATACTTGCAGGAGAGTGGCGTTAACAAAAAAAAAGTGTGACAAATTCATTTTCCTAAAAGATACTCTACTGAATATCTGGAAGGCATTCCAATATTTGACACTATGGGGTTCGTGTGAGTAGGCCAGTTGTGCATTTTCTGATGGCGCGCAAGTGGACAGTTTTGCCATCAGGTGCTAAATTTAAAAATGTCAGGTAAGATCAGCTGTTCAATTAAGGTAAACAAAAATTCTAATAGCAGAGACGATTTACAGAGAATCACACAGATAAAAACGTGTTTGGCCCCATTTCGGATATCAAAAAAATCTAGAAAAATATCCATAAATTTTTGAATATTATTTTATGGGGCCTGGTAAAAAATCAGCTCCGGCAGATATCGATAAGTACTACTTTTGGATTCGTATGGGCGAGCTATAGATATTTTTCTAGATTTTTTTGGGACCCGAAATGGGGCCAAACGCGTTTTTCTCTACGTGGTTCCCTGCAAATCATTTCTGCGGATAGCAGATGTGGTAAAGTAATATAAAACCAAAAGCTGCATGAATAGTTATGTGGCATTTAGATTTTGGGGTCTTTTTTGAGATTTTCCCTTTGTTTAAGCCAAACTGCCCTAAACTTGTTCTAGATGGTGTACGTCTTTCTACCTCCATAAGAAATTTAAACTTGTTTGGCTAACACGTGCGGGATCATTGAGATTTTATTGGTTCTTATTTCAATAAGTCCACTAATAGTCACAGACTAACAAAGGACCCGGCCATTCATTTTGCCTTGGACCTCGCGATTATGTGTGGTGAAAAATGAGCTCGGGGCATGGTAATATCGTGCTCCACGGCCACTAAAACTTTTCGGTATTCTAGAGCCCTTCCCTGTGAAAATTTATTGGGTGGTCCTCGGACACTGCAACAAGGTGGTTTAGAGCTCTAAAAATCATACATTTATGTGGAGCCGACCACCAAGTGTATAGACCCCACAGAAATATGTGTACTACATACATGAAGAATGTTGTGGCACCACGTGCCACCGCCTTAAGACCACTAAATAATCTCTCCTCAGTTCCCTATTGCTCAATAGTGTAAGCCCGACCATAAATGTGTGACAACAACAGAATAATAGCATTTCTATACGATAGAGTATGTATGAACTGAGTATTGAAAATTAAAATACTCTTCATGGAATAATTGAGAGAGAGAGAGAGAGAGAGAGAGAGAGAGAGGGCAATTTTCCTCATGCGTGAACGTGGGCATGAGGAAGTTTTGGCCAGGTCAAGGCAATTGACCAACGCGGTGGCTGGTCAACAGGAGACCATGGTCCTCAAGGCATTATTGGATTTGAAAGTCCTAATCAAAATTGGTTAGCTTCATCTTGAGCTCAAATTTAAATAACAATTGGCTATATCATTCGGCCCGCCCATATGCTTTGAATTGTGTTGCGGACTTTTATACTTACAAGCTCAAAATATCTATTTTACGTTTTCTTCTTCTCTCCATCAAAATTTAGCGTTCAAGTAACGCAAGGCCACTACGTAATGGTATTTCGGCCTTCCGATATTATAGCTATTCTTTAATGGTTTATTTTTTCATTTGTTTCCTTTGTTTACTTTCTTCCTCCTTAATCATTAATATGGGAATTGCTACAATCCGCATGGTATGTACAATATGCACCACATTTAGCCGCCCTGTAATATTCCCACTGAAATTCATTATGTTTGTGCAAAACTCCACAACATTTGCATAAAAGTTTACTCCATAAAACAAGATTAATTCTCATAGCACAAATATCATGAATTCAAGATTAATACTATATTGAATTCACGTGCAAACATAGCGAATACTTGTACAAAATTAGCATTTTTGGAAAGGTTATGACAGCTAGCACTAGTTCAACTATAGACATCTCCCAAGCGGGGTATCGCCATACAGATGATCATCTCATGTTTGGTTCCACTTCATAAATCAAGATCGTGGATATTACCCTGGCTAGAAATATCGCCACACGATAGCGGTTATCATCAAAATAGAATCGTTACTTAGTTTATAAAAACTAGAAAAAACAGAGAGAGATTCCGGGGATGGGAGCCAAAGGTACAATAAGGGGAAGGTGTTAGGCACCTCTCTTTATCCGGTCGTGAGATCGACCCATAATCATTTATATGATATGTATTTGCTTTATTTAATTCTAAACACATAATCTGATTATTAGCCTTTAATAGTGGATAAGGTGAGCCTAGACAGTAAGTAAAGCATGCATCAAAAATAAGCAAAACAGATAGACTATCCCAGCAAATAGATTCCACAGCCGGTGAATGGATGTCACGACCGAAGAATCCCACTGGTTCGATGTATCGGCCGTAAGAATGGTGTCCCAGCCAATGTTCATCCTCACATCAGAACAAACAATTAACAAAAAATTAGAACGCTATAATTAAAGTGCAAAAACATAAAATGAACCAAACCATAGGCTCTTGGGCCTCATCATCTTGATCTCTCAGTGCACAATTGCTTCGGATTGATAGTGATTGACTTACTTCTTTCTCGAAAACCCTAGGGTAAGGATTTGTACTTCGGGGGTTTGATCGTTGGATTGCGGCTGCCTTCAGGATATTAGGGCTTTTGTAGAGGGAATGTGAGAGAGTATTTCTGCAGGGTTTCGTGGCTAATGAGTGTGTATTGTGCTCTTAATTTCGGAACCCAAGGACCCCTTTATATAGGCACCAGATGACATCACTCCAACCAATCACAGTGCACGAAGTAATAGGAAGTATATGATCACAAGATCTCTTCTCAGAATCTCCTTTCGTAGCCCGAAAGAATCGAAAAATGGCTGCAAGGGTTTTTGAACATCGGATCAAACGATTGACAGAACATTTCATAATCTGAAAAAAGGACGATCTGGTGGCCAAAGGAACGATCTGGTGGCCGAAGAATGGTTCTCGTGGGCAAGGGATCAATCTCTCAGGGAGATTTTCAAACAACATGTTTTACGGGTGAAAGAATGATGTAGAGGTTGTGGGATCAATCTTGCGGTCGACAAATGTATTTTTCTAGGATGTTGTATTTTTGTCTGAAAGACTATTTGACTCTGAATTGGGTTCTCTAAGTGACTAAAAGTATTCACCAAAAGTTCTAAGTTTACAAGAAGTCAATCAGCAATCAATGTATCCATTTATCATCGGGGTGATCCCCAAGGTGGGACTTGAAATAATCATTAGGCCAAATTGAGGTGTCTACATCAACCTAGAAAATTCTGAACTTAATGATACTGAAGTAGGCTGAAAATGCTGGCACTACAACACGAAAGGGCTATAGCGAGGAAATATGGCGAGGAAAATGAATTTCCTCGCTAAAAGTATATTATTTGCGAGGAAATTCAATTTCGTCGCCTTTTGTAGCGAGGAAAAAAAATTCCTCGCCAAAAAGCCTTTTCTAGCGAGGAAAATAGTTTTCCTCGCCAAAAGGTTACATTTGGCGAGGAAAACAGATTTTCCTCGCCAAATGTAACGTTTTGCTAGGAAATTTTTTTCCTCGCCAAATGTAAATTTTTGATGAGAAAATATTTCGTTACCTTTTTTAGGATTCATTCTTTTTTTATATATAAGTTATTATTAATTATATTTCTATGTATTTTGTAATATCATGACGGTATGACATAATAAACTTTACCATTATGAAATTTATTAAAATAGAAACGTGTTAAAAGGGAACAAATAGTTTTCATCACCAATCGCATTGAATTGGTGAAAAAACCTCATATTTGTCACTTTTCTTATTTTAATTAGCAATGAAAGATATCTTGAAGTGTAGGTATCGATGATTTTTTCCCGTAAACATAGACGGTTGAATGAGAACATAGACGGTATGTACGGATTTTTGCTACTTGCTAGATAATCTTAGATTTTAGGCTTAATTTGTAAAAGTTGAGTTGAGTTTTAATAATGTCTTTGAAAAGTCTCAATGAAATTTACTACATCAGCTACTAGAATATTTTGTATTTGATGCCTAATAATCAAGTTTAATCCCCAACCAAGATTATAGCATCCAAATATTTCCTCCATGTTTCTTACCAATCCAAAATGCAATTCCTCATTGCTTAACATTTTAGTTGTTTGCTTCTGGTAGAATGCAGTAATTCAATTGCTCCTTCAATCAAGTGGACTGGAGTGGTTCGATAGCATTGTAGACAAGGCTCTATCAGAGTTCCGGTTGAGACCGCCTTCATTTCAACATGATAGTAGGAATGTATAGCGATTACCATATTGCTCATTCAGCCGTCTATTTCATATGTATTGTGCATTCATGATGTAATTTTTTTTTCCCGTAAACAGTTTATTGATTTTTATTTAAACCAACTTAGGTGATTCTAATGGCATTCCTTTATAACCAGATAAATATGTTAAGTATTAATTTCAAATGCAATTTTGTAAGTATCATGGATACTTTTATTTATACATATACATATTGTGTGTGTGTGTGTGTGTGTGAGAGAGAGAGAGAGGGCAATTTAAAATTTTAAAAAATTTGTTAAAGATTAAAAAATTTAAAAAGTATTGTCTTTAGTGCTTTTAGGATGATCTTATATGAATATTTATAAATTTTGTACATATTATTATAGCGATGATGAAAAAAACTACGAGTCTATAATACCCTTTGTATTTGGCAAAAAAGAAGGCAAAAAAGAAGGTCAAGTAAAGTTCAGACACTATGAGACTACAAAAAGTAGAAAGGCCAAAATAAACGTCGAAAAAATTAATTTGGAGTGGTGAAAGAGATAATATATAAATAAAGTTTCACCAATTTCACAGAAAGTACAATGTAGTGTGGTTGGTAGTTGCTTCGCGTCTAAAGAGAGAGGTCCAAGGTTTGAGTACCAGGAGCTGCAAAAAACGCGTAGGGATAACTTCCGTTTTGGGATTCTTTTTGTTTAGCGAGGAAAAAAATTTCCTCGCCTATTGTTTGCATTCGTAGCCTATTTGACGACAAATGGTATTTGCGAGGAAAACATTTAGCGAGGAATTTAACCATTTAGCGAGGAAAAAATTCCTCGCAATACGTCAAAATAGGCGAAGAATTTTTTTTCCTTGCTAACACTTTTTGCGACAAGGCTTTAGCGAGGAAAACTGGCGACGAATATTTTCCTCGCTAATACATTTTGAGAGGAAATCAGGTGCTTTTGCGAGGAAACTAAATCCTCGCTATAGCTCTTTCGTGTTGTAGTGTGGTTCAGTTTGATTCAATATACTTGACAGGTGGTAGGCTGGGCTTAGCCCCTCGATTATGTCTCTGAGCAGATCAACTAGACAATGGACTCCTAGGTTCGAAAGCTGGGTTCGGTGGAGCACGTTCGGATATGAATTATCCAACTGTAGTTCCATGATGAGATAATACCCGACCCTCAAGGGTTTGAACTTTTAGGTTCGGCCAAACCCTAGCAGGCCAGCTCATTTGCATGGATCCTAAACGCCTTGCACCCATCATTCAGCTGTGACGTCATTTGGGGCGGTTAGGGTGTGAGTCAAGTACGTGCGCAAATGGGTGACAGTTCAAAGGCGTCAGGAGTGACATCAGCCTTAACGGTTACCCAGCATGAGAAGAACGCGCACGTACTTGGAGAGCAAGTCAAGGATTTTTATATAAAGGAAAGGATAGAACCCTAATGAGGTACACACTGGCGGTCGCTACAATGGTGTCCGGGACCACCGGAGGTGGAGGAGGAGAGAGCTTGGGGCAGACTTAGAGAGAGAGAGGGATGGCAGTGGAGAGTAGTAGGTGAGTGTTTGGCGTTAGGTGTTGCCTTGAATGCTCTGTGAATGCTTGTCTTTTATATGAGCCTTGGGGAAGGAAGAGAGCCAGCTGTGAGGCTCCTCCCCATTGGTGGGCGGACTCCTTTCCTCTTTTAGTCTGAAGTCAGGTCTCGGAGCTCGTAGTCAAGAAGCCAACAGGTGCTGTTCCGGTGATACATGGAGACCTCGTATCATCTGCCGAGTTAGGTGGTAGGCGTGATACGGGCTCCGAGGCAGAGTATAATGTGGGAGGTAGGAGTGGGAAGAGTACCTGAGGTCGCCCTCCGGGTATATGACGGTCACTACAATGATGCCCGGGACCACCGGAGGTGGAGGAGGAGAGTTCTCCACTCAAAACCCTAGTACTTTCCTTCTCCTCTTACACTTTCTAACTTGCTCGTCGAAGGATCATTCCGATGAATAGCTGGATTGACCTTTAGTCGTGTGTTCCATGCGAAGAGCTAGACGAACCCAAGAACCGAACCCGAGGCGGCAACCCCCCAGATACATTGTCAATCTAGACTCAAGCTGAACCCACTTACTAAAAATGTATCAGAAATGTATCTTAGCAAAAAGTCAAGTGGCATGTCACGTCAAACGTTTTATTCACCCATGCGTGTTAACTTTCTTTGTTACCAAAGTAAATTTTTTTATTACAAATTCAAGATGCCATGTAATCATGTGGTAAAGTCTTAATTTTGTGGGCCCTATGTCCTAATCCAAATGGTCCACCAGATATATCATAGCATGGAATAACAAATCCTTTACAAGGAAAAAGCTAGAATCCAAAACTTTCTTACTCCTATCAAGGAACAAAATTAAACAAATGGTTTTGTAGTGAGAATGGGTTGAAAAGTTTTTTTTTTGAATCATAGATTTGGCCCATTTGGGTCCAAAAAGCAAATTTTTATACTTCTGCGAAGAAAATTCCGAAAGGCCAAATAAATTTCATATTCTTGCTTCTTGGCTAAGTTGAGGGGTCCTGGCAGAAATTTCATATTCTTACTTCTTATCATAGCATTGTACCAAATCAACCGTCGCTATATATATATATATCCATCAACGATGCTCTCTCTCATGCAGCCACATTTGGTCCATTAAACACAAGAAACACTGAAACAAAACTAGAGTATTAATTATGGAAGAGCCTTCGAAGGGAAAGGGAAAGCAAGAGGGAGAAGAAAAGGGGAGGGAGGAAGTCCGGTACCGCGGAGTCCGGCGGCGGCCGTGGGGGAAGTTTGCGGCGGAGATCAGAGACCCGTCGAGACAAGGGGCTCGTCTCTGGCTGGGAACGTTTGACACCGCGGAGGCGGCGGCCAGGGCTTACGATAAGGCTGCATTCAACCTGAGGGGCCATCTTGCCGTTCTGAATTTTCCGAATGAGTACTACTCTCGACTCCCGAACTCTCCTTACAACTATCCGCCATTGCCGTCTTCGTCGTCATCGTCGGTTCCTGGTGAGGGTTTTCAGAGAGGAAGTTCATCGCTAGGGCAAGAGAGGCAAGTGCTCGAGCTTGAGTATTTGGATGACCAAGTGTTGGAGGACCTTCTTGAATCAGAAGAGGAGAAGAAGAAGAAGAGGATGGAAGATGATTGAGGTTTTGGTCCATTTTCCTGATCTCTCTCTTTCCTTTTCTCAAACTTACTTCATTTTTCCTGGGCAGGAAGAAAAAGGGAAGGAAATACATTTGCTTTACACATTGATTCAGTCAAAATTTAAATAAAAGAAATGAAACATTTATTTGAAATCGTTTTACAAACTCGGAATGTCGACTCCGCAAGGCGAGTTACAAAAAGGGAATCACATCTAAGCGAAATCGCATGCGTCCGAGCATGGTCCCTCGGCAAGTGCTGTCGGGAGCTAGCTCTTCACTGAGAGACGCCTTGGGCCTTGTTTGTTTAGGGTTTTGAGAGAAATTCTCAAGAGTAACGAAATTATAGACAAGATTTTATCATCTTCCTCGACCTATTTGAGGAAAGCCGTAAGGTGAGAACCTAAACTATACAAAGTCCTTTGGTGAATTTTTAGAAGGCAGACGGTAGGGCTTGTGGATTCCATGATGCGACGGTCAATCACTAGGTGTGGTGAACAACGATTCGACGAGTGAAAATCGATCAAACATCGCTAACTTGGTAAACATATCACATTTTTCTTTAGGAAAAAACAGTAAATACAATTTCAAAAATACAAAGTAAGATTAATTAATTTGCGATTAGTAGGCTACTAATATTTGATCGATTTGATTTTCAACAAGTTATTGTTCGCATCTAGCTCTAACAATGAACGGTTCAGATTATAATTTCAAGCTTAGGAAGAGTCACAAGTGCCCTAAGGCACAGCATGTCCCTAAACATTGACACCTCATTTCAAAAAAAGAAACAAAAAAGCATGGTTGAAACCACGTGCATGCATGGTAAACGCAGAGGGGAATATAATTATGGTGTATCACTTTAATTAGTTACTAGCATCAGTGTGTCAAGCTAAGATTTTTGTTCTTGAGATATTATCAAGAATCTACACCCAAGAATAAAGCTTAATTAATCTCACCCATTCTAATCCTATATCCATACTAGAAGGGCTTTATTTTGTGAAAGTATGATGCATCGTGATCTCGTATCTTGTATTTTAGGCATAGAATCGTATTGTGATAATATCGTAATCACATTTCTTTACAACCTTCTATTTTAGGTATAGATTTTTAGACTTTTTTTTTCTATTTAAGTTTGTGTTAGCAGTGTAACCATTTACTCTCAATATTCAGTAATACATATCAATTCTCTCTCCCATATGTTATGCCACATAGTATTAGAGCCTAAGATCTAGGGCTGTGGGATATTCGCTTTCCGACGGGCGACTTATGCCTTGCTGACGTCCGTCGGGCACTCATCTGTTTTGTCGTATGGTATAAAATCTGCCACCATCATAGCATTCTCTGTTATTGACCTTCCTCTTCTCTTCTCTTTGAGCCGACCTCGATCTCTGTTCAGTCTCTCTCTCTCTCTCTCTTCTAAATCTGTTCATCGATCGCTGTTCATCTACGCACTTAGGTCGTGTTTGATTGCAGATTTCGTTTTGGGGGGATTCGTAATGAGGTGGGATTAGGATTGGGATTGAGAATGAGGTGAAATTATTAATGAGTGGATGAATCATTTATTCATGTTTGTTTTGCACAGGATTCGATTGTGAGATTGTAAATAACATGCTTGTTTTGATTAGGATTAGGATTGGGATTTGGATTGAGGTGGATTTTTCAGGGTATAGATGTCTGGCCATCTCCAATCCCATGGGATAGGATTAGCAATAACACCCCCCCTTGGGTTGGCTAATCCCATCAGTTTGGGGGATTGAGAATCCCATGGGATTCCTAATCCAAGCCTTGAAAAACAAACCAAACAAGTTTTTTTTGAGACTAGACCACCTTAGTAATCCTATCCCATGTCCCAGTACTGCTATCAAACACGCCCTTAAGTCTTTGAAAACTCTGGTACTGTTGTTTATTCGCTTTTGCATTATTTCAAGCTATTTTGATCTATGATTTTGAATCTCTGTAGTTCTGTCCTTTTTATCTTCTGACTGTTTCTCTGGTTTTGTATCTGAAATCTGTATGGCACTCTCTCTTTCTTCTCGAAAATCATCTTCATCTTCATCTTTTGAATATGTATCTTCTGAATCTGCATATGTTCTTCCTCTACTTTGCATCTGTTTGACATCTGAAACTTTTTTGTTCATTTACTATGGATCTGTTTGGCATCTGAAACTTGTTTGGCATCTATTTTGATATTTGCATTTGATATCTATTCGGCTTTTGGACTGTTCGGCATTCTTATACATGCTTTATTCGGCAATGTTTGCATCTTCTCTCCCTCCCATCCATTCTATCTTCTCTCACATCACACAACAACCAACTTTTCACTGTGGCACCGCTCACCGCAATCTGTTATCAAGAGCACTTACAGGTTTAATTTTCCGCAGAGTTTGGTACTGTTCGATATAGTTGCGACTCCGTTTGGAATAGTTTCAGCTTCTCAGCTTCTGTTTCGGCACTTTGGTTTGTGGCTGCAAAATCTTTCAGTTTTGCAGGTTGTGGCACTCGGTTTTGGGCCTCTAATTGGTGCACACCACTGCTCGATTGCGTTACTTGGCAAACTCACGATGCTCTCCGGGCTTGCATCATGAATTTGAGGGAGGGTTTGAAAGTATGATGCATCGTGATCTCGTATCTTGTATTTTACGCATAGAACCGTATCGTGATAATATCATAATCATATCTTTTTGCAATCTTCTATTTTAGGTATAGATTTCTAGATTTTTCTCTATTTAAGTTTGTGCTAACATTGTAACCATTTACTCTCAATATTCAGTATTACAGATCAGTTCTCTCTCCCATATGTTATGTCACATGTGAAGAAATGCAAAATAATTTATTATTAATTAATTGTGTTCAAACCATAACCTAGTACACCTTTATATAGGTTATACAAGATGCATAACAAGAAAATACGCATAATAAGGAAACGTAGACTAACTAGGAAACTAAATAATAATCTGCCTAAACTGAAAATATAATAATAAGACTTAGAAAATATGGCAACATAAAATTTCCTAATATTATGTTAACATATTTAAAGCAGTTGACAAATAAATCCATAAAGGGTTCAAAGCAATTATGATATTATATTCGTATATCCTAACAAAACAATTTTTTTTTATTTTTTTCTTTAAGTGACAAAGTAAGACATTCATTAATAATAACAAAAGTATAATCCACTGAGTGCAGATATTACAACAAAAAGAAAAAAAGGGTGACTTAATGCACAAATGTATAACTCGCCGTTGGTGGAGCTATTGTTGCAACTGTTTATCTAGACTTTATAACTGTTGCCGAACCTTAAAGAGTTGCTCGAGAACGGCTCAGTTTGTTTGCCGCCCCAATCCAAAGGTCTAAATTCACTTCATATCCTTTGTTTTGCTATGGAAAGGAAGTTTATTCGTCCAAGGAATTTTGACATTAAAATTCGAATTATTATCCTCTTTTTAACCCAAAAAAAAAAGTTTTTGTTAAATATTCTTGAATCTTCTGTCATTATTTTCTTGAAATCAAGGTTACTTTAGTAAATGTGACGCTAACTTTGAGACTGCATATGTAGGAGGATTTAAAGCTGATTAGAACTTGTTACCCAATAAAACTAGGCAACTTGGTTTAAAGTGGGCATAAAAGTTGTTCAATGGAGGATTGTGTTTGATCTTTTAATATGTGGATTTATCATATCATATCAGCATAAACAAGGATGATCTCCTTGCGCGTGCGCATTGCTCGATGCCATTCAATGCTTGCATATTATTCCCTTCGTTCTTAAATGATAGTCTACCATAAAAAGACGTACAATTTGTATTAACACTGTATTAAAGAATTAATTGAGATATTTAACTTTGGGTCAAGAAATATATATGAAAAATCATACACGAAAATACTTTATAATTTATTAAAAATTGCACGTCTTTTTCTAATGGACGGTGTTTTATGAACGAAGGATTTAATTAAGGTTAATAGTCGCCCCCGTTTAGTGTCAAACCTCCATGACAATTAAGCTAATCACATATGCTCTTGCAAAGTGCAAACTACTTATAGCAAAGAGACGGTAGCTTTTCGGGCAGCATCGTTTGCAGAATATGTTCATTGTACACTGTACAGTATGTATTGTTGCCCATTTATTTTTTCCCTTGGGATCTCAGCAAAATTTCTCGAATGTCATTATCCAATGAAATATATGTGATATGGGTGCTATGTTAAAAGGGAGACATTTAAATGAAAGAATCACGGGTTTCCTTCTTTTATATTATTCTCTACCACTATTTTACAAGATTTAAGAGTTTAAATTCTGTCCGCTAGCGGTGGAAATATTATCTCATTTTTTGTTGTACTAATATATTGTCTGTTGCCTGTAAAAGAACTCTCAAGGAATCTATATAAATGTCCATGTAATAATGTAGCCAAGAATAGGCCCATGTATGTTTTTAAGTATATGTTTATAGCAAAATTTGAATTTTTAATTATAAAATGGATGGCAGTTGCGTGATTTAGGTGAAAATCATGGTCACTTAACCGGGAAGTGGGAGGATGCACTATAGCCTTTGGATCAAATAAATCTAAGCCGTTCGAACAACTTGTCCCCACACCCTTCTGTTTTATAATAGAGATGTTTATAGCAAAATTTGAATTTTTAATTATAAAATGGACGGTCTGCTCTATTAATAACTTTAACGTTCAACTTTTCATGACCGTTGATTTTTTATTTTATTTTATTTTATTTTCTTATATTTCAGTTGGTTTATAAATAAAATGATTCTTTAAAAAAAAAAAAAACAAAAAAAACAAAAGGACTATTTTACATCGGGTCCCTTTGACCCCTAACAAACAGGCCCATATGCAATGCATCTGGTATAGCCCAGTACTAATTTAGTTGGCCCATGAATCAACTCTCACCTTTGAAGTGGGCTGGGCCGGCAACAATCATAGACATACTTGGGGCTTGTGTGCCTTCTTACGCTAGTTTTACATATTAATACGAAATGTACTTACAAGTTGGCTTCAATTTGATCCATATTTCGTGTCACTCTCAAATGCAATATAATTAATCTACTCAAACGAGCTCGAGTAGCTTTGATTATTTTTCGTAAGCTTAAAGAGTCAAGTTCGAAACTTCATGACTTTCAAAATAGTGAATTTAGAGGATGTTACTATTTGTCTCTGCTCCAACCACACACCTCTATTTCTATCTCTATTTCTTTCCAAACTCAACAAGTTTTTTTGTCTTTCCTCAAAATTGATCGATGAACCTCGTTTTTGTGTGGTTGTATGCAGAAAAAAGGCCGATTGGGAAGAACTGAAGAAGGACATAGTTCTTTGGTACACAGTTGGGATCCACCATGTTCCATGCCAAGAAGATTTCCCAGTGATGCCCAGAGTTTATGGTGGGGTTTGAGCTACGGCCGACGAATTTCTTTGAAAGAAACCCAATGCTCAATCCAGAGCTTTAGAGATGTTTGTTAATTATGCTAGTGAACAGAGTTATTCTTGTTCATTTTGGTTGGTTTGATCACCGGGACTGGAAAGCAGTAGATAGTGAAGGAGTAGGGAAAAGGACACTTTGCATGTCTTTTATTTTTTAGTAAAATTGGATGCGTTATCTGTCTCACTCGTGTGCGATAGGTCTTTTTATCAGTTGTATTAGATGCACACGGTGGGTTGTAATACTTCATATTAATTAATTTCTCGCCCTTTCACTAATGGCGTGTTCTTCCAATATATATATGTGCTCGATACAATATAATCATCTAATTAATTATTATAGGATCATAAAATCAAGATGAAATTTTTTTTTTTTGGTTGGATAAATTAAAGATTTTATAGAACAAAACCAACTATTACAGACGCCTAGGGGCATACCCCAGAGAAAAACAAACAAACTAAGAGTCACCATTACCAATCAAACGCTATCAAAAGAAAAACAAAACAAGTTTATCAAATTTTAATATGGGTCTTGTTTTAAAGACAATATTCAGACTTTTTCAATAATATTAACTTTGTAAAATCGAATTTTAGTGATTAAAAGTTGTATGTATTTGAAGATTAAAATCTTCATCCTCTCAAATAGAAGATCATCGATCCTCGCCATCCTCCGAATATGGAGGATCCATGAATATAAAAGAATTGTGACCGACTAAAGAATTGAAGAAAAGCAAAAAAGTCAGTGCCCACAGATTCTGTAGATTGACTATTAGGCTACGTTTGTTTCAATGTAAAATATTTTTTTAGAAAACAAACTTCAAATTTTTAGGCTCCGTTTGTTTAGATGTAAAATATTTTACAACGGAAAATATTTTCCATGTAAAATGTTTTTTCAGAAAACAAATTTCAAACTTTTTTCAGGTGTTTGGTTGGCACTTGAAATATTTTCAGAAATCAAAAAAAGAAAGTGTAGAGAGATCTAGAGCGAGACTTAAATGGTGAAGAGATCTGAAATTATTGAAATTAAACGTGAGTTAAGACTGACGATCGAGAAAACTGAGTAGTGAGAATTGCCGTAGAAAGCAGCGGGTTCATTTCGAAAAATAACTTTCGGAAGATTTAAGGGAAAGTTATTTCCATCCAATTAATGATTTTCCTCAATTTTTACACAATCAAACACCGAAAAATAGATAAAATATTTTACCGAAAACCATTTTACGCCCAAAGAAACGGAGCCTTAATTGCTGCCTTTTTCTTTTATTTGCAGTGGGGAGGGGACCCCCAGGCCCGAACCTATGTAAATAAGCAAGATAGTCTGACTTTTATGTCACTGCACTATAGTCTCAATGCTAAACTATTAGGCTCTGTTCAGTTGTTAGAAATATTGTGTGAAAAATTGGTTCTCAAAAAAAGTGAAGTGAGGGGAAGTACAGGAAAATAAAATATATTTTTCTATGTATTCTGTTGACAAGAAATCTTGCAAGAAAACAAGACTTTCTTCGTTTTGGCAAGACCTATTTTGCAGAAAAGTATTTCCCAGTAAAAAAGTTGAAGATGTGGGTATTATAACTTTTTTTGCAACTGAACACACAGAAAAAAATATGAAAAATAATTTTCTCTGCCATCATTTCCGTGTAGCTGAACAGGATCCTAATTGTCCATTTGATAAAGTGACATGCTTAGAGCTGTCCAGCCATCCGACCCGACCGATCACCCCGACCCGACCCAAAAATTAAGCTAGCGGACGGTTTCGAACAGAACAATCAATCGGGTTCGGGTTAAATCTTTTAGACCCGATCAATAGTCGATCGGGTGTCGGGTTTATAATTATAAATGTCGGGTCTAGGTTAAATCTTTTAATAATTGTAAAAAGTTTGTTGTTGTGTTTTTTTTTTTTAATTTTCTCTGCTAATCAAATTCAAGTTCTCTGTTGATCTGTTCATGTTATTTTGTTCGGAATAGAGATTCGTGAATTTCGTGTAGAATAGTAATTTTGTTTGACTGTTATTTCGTTCTCTGTTGATCTGTTCATGTTTTATTGCTGTAGTGCTGCCTATTAATCGAATCAGTGCTGCCTATTCAAGTTTGTTTAAAAATTTAACTGATTGAAAACCATCTGATCGTCACACTTGATTGTTGCAGGTGATGGATCCAGTTTTTGATTTTCATCCTGGTGGGGAACTTGAGGATGATGAGGTAGATGCTGAGAAAGTTGAACTTGGAGGTAATTCTAATCCTCTTGTATATACCAATGCTGATGTTCAAGATGATACAGTAGTGAAAGTTGAAGAAAATAGACTGAAAAGAAAGCTTCCATCAAATGCGCCTAAACCTAAAAAAGAGAGATATAGGTCTCCTGCCTGGGATCATTTCAACGAAATTAAAGAGGGGGGAGTTACCAAATGGGTTGAGTGTAAGTATTGCAAGAAACAATATAAAGTTGAAAATAAAAATCATGACGTTAGTAATTTGAAAGTTCACATCCCCACTTGCCCATTATATCCTAATAGAGACCAACATGGACAACAAAATCTTTCATTCAAACCCGCCGAAGGGGGCGGTGTTGACGTTGTCACTCATGTATTTTCTTTTGACGATTGTAAGAGAGCTCTTGTCGAAACAGTCATCATTGATGAACTACCCTTTAGGTTCGTTAAGGGGATTGGGTTTAGAAAGTGTTGTAAGGTCATGCAACCAAAGTTCTCACCGGTCCCTTCTCGCCAAACGACAACTAGAGAGGTTTGTGCAATTCATAACTATGAGAGGGAAAAACTAAAAAAATTATTGAAAAGTCATAGGATTTGCCTCACCATTGATACATGGACATTAATTCAAAATCTTAACTACATGTGTCTCACCGCATACTTCATTGATGATGATTGGAAGTTGCAAAAGAGAACGGTGATGGTGTTTTTACGTTGATGGTAGATGATGATAGTTCGAACTGACATGGCTATTAGGTTCTTGAAAAGGAAAACAAAGGATTGAAAACAGACAATCTTGGGTCATGATTATTTACATGTGTGATGTTGTGCACATATTTTGAATCTTATTGTGGTTGAGGGGTTGAAAGACAAGAATGAGAGTATTCTCCGTGTTCGTGATGTTGTGAGGTATGTGAGATCTTCTTCACAAAGATTGAAAAGTTTCAAGAGGTGTGTGGAGAAGGAGAAAATTGTTTCGAACCAAACGGTGTGTCTTGATGTGGGTACTCAGTGGAATTCCACTTACTTGATGTTAGAAGTAACCGTCAAGTTTAAGAAGACATTGCAAAGAATGGCAGAGGAAGACAGTGGTTTCAAAACCTTTTTTGGCATAAAGGAAGGCGATGATGGGGAGCTTGTGTCATTTAAGGGTGGGGAGACCATAGAGTTGGTTAGTGAGGGTGGCTAAGTTAGGAGCCATAGGGTTCAAAGAATTCCAACGAAGCTTGATTGGAAGAATTGTACGATGTTTACTAAGTTCTTGAAACTTTTCTATGATGCAACTAAGCAATTGTCGACTTCTCTTTTTGTCACATCCAATGTATTCTTTGATGAGATGTATAATGTTGAAGTCCAAATAGACAAGTTAATTGCCAACAATAATCCTCTCTTGTCTAAAATGACATTTGACATGAAAAAAAAAATTGACACGTATTGGGGGAAGGGAGATAGATTCAATTTCCTACTTTATGTGGTGGTGACACTAGTTCCCCGGTTCAAGTTAAGGTGGGTGAAGTTTTGCTATACAAAAACCAAAGGGAAGGGGGTGGCTGAGGGAATGGAGAAACGTGTGAAGGGAGTTTTGGACAAGTTGTATGATGCTTATGCAAACGAGGGTGAAGTTAGAGTTCAAGTGGCAAGTGCAACACCGAGTGTAGTGATGGATGGGGATTGTGATGATTGGTTGAGTTTAGCAAGTGAATTTGATACTTAATTGGAGCAGGAGTATTCTAGTCTTTGTTCGTCGGAGGTAGACAAGTATGTGAATGAATTGTGTGAACGTAAAGATATTCCGGATTTGATATCCTTTTATTGTCACGACCTGGATTTTCAACATAAATCAAATAATACATTTTAATAAAAGGACCTCGCTTGCTATCGTATTCCCAAAATAATGTCCCACCTGTTTAATTACAGACAAGTCCCCAGTTCAGAAGAAGATACACTTTGGCACCACGGCCCAAATTAGCTTAAATACAGTTACAAACTTAGTCAAAGATAATTCGAGAATAATTAGTTACAAAGCCATCTTGACCCAAAAGCTAGACTATTACAAGATGAAAAAGTAACTAAGTGAAATAAGCTTCCAAAAACCTGTCCACAATCCAAGCATGCAACGCATGATGTTACTGTTCGGCGTTCGAACGTGAAAAGAAAGATTTTGTTGAGCTACAATAGCCGAGTATGAAAATCTTAACCAATGTTATATGCAAACATGTTGATAAGTGCAGATGACAGGAAAGGTAAGGAAACAGTTCGGTACCAAATGATCAATCGATTTGTAGTCTAAACCTCTATTCCGGTTAGGTACCCTAGTCACAAGACTCAACAACCTTGATATTCTCAACTCAACTCGCTACCTAAGACCTTTCCCAATCGGTATTTCCACCCCTTGCGTTACCGTACAACTCCACATGGATTACCGTGTTACCATCCCTTGCGTCACAGTGATCCCTACAATCCCTGGGTTATCGTATTTCCACCTCTTGCGTTACAAAACCCAACAAAGTCTCCGTATTACCACCCCTTGCGCTACGGAACTCCCTAAGTCAACTTCCGCCCAAACGACTAACTTCTCAAACGATATACACACTAAGACTTTCCCAAGGTCACTTTCATCGACGTAACATCTTAAAATATGCCAACGGTATCACAACTGTGTCACAAACGGTCACATATTCCAACAATTAACAAATAAGCCCTTAACGACGTTTAACTAAGTAATTCACATTCGACTCGTGCTAACGGAAGGCCAACAGACAAGGATAACGATGATAGGTCAAAGGAAGTCAAATAAACGAGCTTGAGATCGATTATGAGGTGTTCAAGGGGGTTTAGAAGTGATTGGGAGCCAAAACAATCAACGAAAGAACAACAAGAATAAAACCTGGAGTTAAGCTCCCCGTATCGATACGCCAAAAATCTATATCGATACGCAATCAACTGTCCAAAAAGATAAGCTTACTGTATCGATACACCACGAAATCCGTATCGATACAGATTGGCTTCGGGTACGATTTCTGCAGATTTTCAGAACACAAACCACAACCAAAAGCGCCAACAACCAATGGCTTGATTCTACACCAAAACAACATGTAAACATATAAATGAGGTCAAGAAGTTCCTACCTCGTAACAATGGACGAGATTCACGTGTTATTGGACGAGCCCTAGACTTTCGAACCTTGAAACTCCGATTTGAACTTCACCCAGGGATTTCCAAGCTTGGAATCGCGATTACAAGGCTTGAATGAGGTTGTTTCTTAAAGAATTTGGGTGATGGAGTAGAGCTTTAAGTGAGAGAGCAGAAGAGAGAGAGAGAGATCGGTGGGTGAGAGAGAGGGGAACGGTAAAAGAGAAAAAGAGAGAGAGATACAATTATCTCCTACAACTCACATCTCCCTATATATACCCTCAAATCATTAAATCACACATTCACTTCTCAAACTTCTATTTTATCACTTATGTAATGACCCGAATTTTCACGCCAAATTTTATTGAAGTATTTTCGCAGATATAATACCCAGACTTTCTAAGAAACCATATCCCTACTTCATAATCCTAAAAATCTATGATAAGATTAGAATAGATTGTACTCTTAGATTTTGTGAGATAATATATGATTTTATTAGATATGGTTTGGATAAGATTAGAATGGATTAGGATAAGATCTTATAAGATTTTGTAAGTAAAAAATCCTACTTTGCTACTCAATCAATCAAGCAAAAGTAAGGAATTGGAACGAAACAACGAGGAATCCTCACAATTGACTCAAGAACGATAGCCGAATCCTCGTTCATCGTACCCCGTGCTTGATTGCCGCTGCCTTGAATTCTCAAGCCTTCCAATTACCCTTCCAGAAATCCACCGGAAGCAACTCAACACTAGAGATATTTGAACTTCGATCTTTGTTCTTTAACCCACGACGGCAAAAATATTTTGGCTGCAGAACTCTCTCGTTAGATAGAAACCCAAAGCAACTTTCGTTATATAGAAAACCCAAAGCGGCTCACCTTATGTCTGCCGTCCCTCCCTTTTTTTTTCTTAACCTAGCAGACTAATAAAACATGTATTTAATAACACGCATAAACCGATCAACTCCAAGGTCGATCTGTCACTCGATCGGTTTCCGGCCCCCCAGCTATATACGGTCCAAGAAAGCAGTAGCACTAGACTGACCATCGGATTAAACGGTGATCCAAAACACACGCTCAATTACAATAAAATAGATTCCTTCCACTCTAATCCTATACAGACTCGCTACACTTAAAATAAAATAAAAAAATTACAACTCGATAAATTAAGAATGGGATACGAAGAAAATTGCGTTTTGTCAATGGAATTGCCAACAAACAAATAGTGCCGCTTTTTGGAGCTAACAATCTCCCCCTTTGGCACTTCCATGACAAAACACACTACAAGAATAAAGTACCGTATCCCAAAAGCATTAATGCCGCTGCAACCACAACTCAAACAAAAACAAGGATTAGATAACACAATTTCTTCTCCCCCTTTTTGTCTTGGAAGGACAAAGGATGAGTGGAAGAGCATCCATAAGCCCTGCACATGATGAGCTTAGCCAAGAACAATAGCCAAGAAGCATAAATCACTATCCATTAGAAGCCAACCACACAACTAATACGCAATATGGTAAATGAGGGATTAAGACCAAAAAAAAAAAACCACAAACTAGAACAACTAAATTCAGAATACATAAATCATTGAAGTCCAAATCAATAACCAAATACCATAACAAAAACCAAAAATACTAAGGCATAGAAGAGCAAATAAACCATCCTGATATGTTGTTATGACCGACTACCGATTGATCCATTAATGAAAAAAAATAACCAAAGATAGATGCTAGACAATGCATGCTTAACATAAAAGAACTAACAAGGAAAAAAAATAACTTGTTGACACTATGAATTTAAAGTAAAATTTAGAGCGACAATGGCAACACATCCGCTCTTATCACAATCATTAACAACCATCAATAGACACATCAAAATCAAAGCATGAGCAGATGATATGAAGTCTCATCAAAGAGGAATTGAGAGGACGAATATAACACAAGACATGGCCGTATGTCAAAGTGTGTGTGTGTGAATCACGGAAATCATATCAAGCTCAATTCAACAGAGAGATAGGTTCTCATGTACACTTGGAGTTTCAAGACGACTCCCCCTCAAGAAGTCAAACCGAGCTAGGTCCTCTGTGTGGTTCAATAAGAAAGAACAAACTCCCCCTCAGAAGCACATTATTTTTCTTTTTCTTTTTTTTTTCTTTTTCTCTATGTATAATCAGACAAATGAAATTCTTTCTTACCCCACTACCGTTTGACGCGAACGATCAGAGGGAGATTACCTCACCCCAATTGCCCGGTTACTAAGCAAGTGGTCCAACAAGCATACCTTCACAAGGTCTATCCACCTTTTTACGCGAACGCTCAGAGGGAGAATACCTCACTCCAATTGCCCGGTTATGCAATGAACGCCCGGATAGGTAGAGAATAAACTAATGCCAGAGAGGAGCAAATAAAACGAAAACATCACAAAGGGTGGTAGCCATAGGTCAATCTCAAAGGGGGATAAGCACAAGAACATAGCCACGTACATGAGACTAACCGCATGTGAAGAGGGGCAATCTAGTATTTTCGTGAGATTGTGGAAAACACACGACCATGTAGTATGCAATACTCATCATCTAAATGCATCTAAGATAGAGAAAACACATCGGATGCTCATGCCTTATCCAGAATGTTTATGCTCATGGAAGATTAATGAAAGCAATTCAATAGAGAATGCAGCCCCCCACAAATTTTTTTTTTTAAACTTTTTGGAATTTTTGTGATATATGAATTTTTTTTTTTATACTAATCATATGAAACATATAAAGATGACTGACAAGAAAAAAAATAGGATACTAAAAAATAGAAGCAATAAAACTAAATAAATGACTCAACACATAGTTCTAGGAACACATTAAGTATTGAAAACCAAACTAGACTATGAGCACAAGAGCAAGCCTCAAAAGGCGAGGTCAACTTCTCCAGATGGTCCAATGTCATCTAGAGTAGTGATAGACAAATTCGTATAAGGTCTCAAATTTGACCTTCGCACCCAAATAGGTCTAATCTTGACCTTCTCAGTTTTTCCTACCTTTTTAGGCACATGCTTAGGGTTCACATTCATCTTCTTTCCATGTGGACTCACCCTATGTCTAGGCTTATTAAAACCATTATCAGAACGATAATACCTGCCCCCATTATTATTAACATGATATTGGAGTGGAACAATAGGAAACCCATGGAGTTCAAAACAATTAGGTCGAATATGACCCTTCACTCCACAAAAATGACAAGTAGTAACAAACTTGTCTAGACAATGTGAAAGTCCAACGTGTGTGTGAAAAGTATGTGCCATATGTAATTTCTTACAATGAGGTCTAATGTGACCTTTGATGTGGCAGTAATGACATGTAGGAATGACCTTTTCATTGGTTGTCTTATTATCATCTTGTACCTTCTTAACATTATTAAAAGCAATAGGAATAGCAGGAGGTTTAGATATTACCTTCTTAGGCTTTATTTCGTTGACTTCACCTCCATTCTGCTTAGGTGGTGACTCTCCAAGGTAACCAAGGCCTGACTTGTCACCAAATGATTTTTGCATAAGAAGCATGTCATCCAAAGCTTTTGACCCTGCATTGAAACGCTCAAATATACCATTAGCACTTGCAAGTTCAATTTCAAGCTGAGAATTTTTATCAGTCAAGATATTGTTTTTCTCTTTCAATGCCTCAACCTCCTTCTTGAGCATGTCTCTTTCTTTGTTGATAGAAACTAACACCCCTTTTTTTATCGTTAAACTGATTCTGCACTTTTTCCAACTCTTCCTTAACCTCCTTATTTTTTAATCCCAACTTTTGGTTAATCTTACTGATCTTCATGCTTTCGTGGTACAACTGATCATACTTTTCCCTTAACACTTGACTGTCCTTTAAATCAACTCCTTCATCTTCATCACTATCATCCGAAGATTCCGAGTCACTAGTTTGTGAACATAAAGATGTCACAAAAGCCATGAAGTTTCCCTTTTCTTCTAGTTCTTGCACAGACGGGTCAGAATTGCTGTCATCATCCCAAGTCAAATTTGCCTTGAAGTTTGTATTCTTTTTGAGCTTGTTGGCACATTCATGAGCTAGATGCCCATAGCCATGACACTCATAGCGTTTTGGCCCTGATGGTGGACCTTTCATTCCCTTTCCTTTAGTATTCATATTCTCAGTTGATTTTTGTTTAAAAAGTTTTTTTAATTCTTTGTGAGCAAAGCCAAGGTTTCATCGCTGATGTCATTATCGCTTTCTGAATCTCTATTTTCTTTCTGAGAACTAGAAAAAGCAATTGTGTTTTCCAAAAGTTTTGTTTTTGGTTTGAGAGATTTTGAATGCAACATATCAGCTTCAAAAGTTTGAATGATACCAACTACCTCTTCAATAGTTTTTTCCTTTAGTTTTCGTTTACCTTCAATCATAATAACTTGAGTTTTAAACCTTTCAGGCAATGATCTCAAAATTTTTTTAATAACACGAAAGGAATGAATAGGCTCACCAAGCGTTTCGCAGCGGTTGACGATAGAGATCAGCTTGGAGTAAAATTCATTAAATGTCTCCTCTTCTTCCATCCTGATAGTTTCAAACTCAGTAGTAAGACGTTGTAGCTTCGACTGTTTAACCACATCAGTTCCTTCATGGCAAGTAACCAAAATATCCCATGCTTCCTTTGAGAAGGACATGGTATGAGGTCCCTTGTGATTGTTGCTTCGACTTGGTGGTCGATTATCGTTTATTGATTCCACTTATGAGCTTTGTTATTCTGTTGTATCGTATACTTTCCGGATAATTTCTTTTTCAGGTGTGGAGCCGGATTAGTGGTAATTGAATTGGAGCACATAAGGATTAAGTTGGAGAGGTCTTATAAGAGTTGATTATTTTGGAAGATCTAGAAGATTATTTACCTGGTGGCTTAATTTATTTTAGTGGTGTAATTCATTTATGGAGAGAATAAGGGCCTAGAAGTGTTTGAAATACAATGTATATTGGAGTTTTATGTTTAGAAAATAGTGGGTCGTTACAGATGGTATCAGAGCGGGTCCCGACCGGAAGTGTGAGTTTCACATCGCTCGGGGGTAAGATCCTGGTTATTATTTGAGGTTTAGCAGAGCCCTAGGTTCAAAACCTCGGCCATGAGTAGTATGGGCAGACCATATGATAGTTTGACCATTGCACAAACGTGAAATGAGTTTAAGTTTACCGTCCCAAATTGGGTGGAATTCTGACAAAACAACCTCCGAGTTGAAGCAAGGTGTGGAAATTGGCAGTACCGCTGAGCTGGGAATTCCCGAACAATTGGATGATGACTTAAATCAAGGATCGAATGTGAAATTTGGAGTAATCGGGGCCTTAGGTATAATCCAGAGGTGTAGCTTGGGAAGAAATGTTATAAGGATTAGAAATTTATCAGAGTCCGCAGCGGAAGCGTGGTTATAATTTTTTTATAGGATATTATCCGGAGAATGAATTTTAGGTTATTAGGAAATTGGAG
This sequence comes from Rhododendron molle, assembly GCA_025413875.1. Lineage (NCBI taxonomy): Eukaryota > Viridiplantae > Streptophyta > Magnoliopsida > Ericales > Ericaceae > Rhododendron > Rhododendron molle. Next base: position 56,807,804 of record CM046391.1, read on the forward strand.
TTACTTAGATTATCCAATGGTAGAATTTTGAATTTATTTTGACTTATTTCCTCTACATAAAAAAAAATCTTTTGAAAATTGTATAGTACTTTGATTATATGATTTTGACTACGTACATTTTAATTTCGAGGACGAAATTATTTTAAGGGGGGTAGATTGCAATGACCCGAATTTTCACGCCAAATTTTTCGGAATAAAACTAAATATTTTATTGAAGTATTTTCGCAGATATAATACCCAGACTTTCTAAGAAACCCTAGCCCTACTTCATAATCCTAAAAATCTAGGATAAGATTAGAATAGATTGTATTCTTAGATTTTGTGAGATAATATAGGATTTTATTAGATATGGTTTGGATAAGATTAGAATGGATTAGGATAAGATTTTGTAAGATTATGAAAGATTTTATTAGATATCCCTAGATTTTATTTTAGGAATATTCTTGGCATCAAATCCTAAATTTTATTACGGTAAGAATATTCTTGGCATCAAACCCTTAGATTTTTATTATTCTAGGAATATGCTTAGGCATAAAAGAATATTCTTAGAATTATTCCATATATGGATAAGATTTTCTAGATTTTCTTAGATTATATAAGATTTGATTTGGATATTATTAGATATAGTTGGATTTTGCTAGATTTCTTTGGATAAGATCAAGAAAGGAATATGCTTGGTTTATACCATAACCTAATTAGTATAAATAGGTAAGCCTCCTTCCTTTCTTTCCACACCACTTCATTATAGAATGTTAGAGAGAGACAGAGAGAGAGAGAGAGAGAAATGAGAGAAAGTAGTCGGCAAAGGAAGAAGAAGAGAAAATAGGGGAGGAGCCGAGGTGTTTTACGATAGACCAAATTCAATTGGTGTGGAGTAGTAGTACTCGACTATGCATGAGGTTCAACGGTGGCGATTTATTTGAGGTAATCCGGGTTGTATACGATATGCTTCCTACTTCCGGAATCCTTTCTTCACTCTCATCTTTGTACTCCTTTTGATTATCTCATGATCTTTGTTCAATCATGTGGAATATTGTTGAAAAGTGGAATAATTGGTATCGAATATGATATTGTTGGCTGAGTACTATAGAATTGTTAGTACAGGGATTGAGTGAACTCATGCACCAATAGCCTATCCAATATCCAGAATGGGTCGAGGATGACTCGGTGAGGAAAGTATTGGGGGAGTGTCACTGGTCATGTACTGAGAAGGACATGGTATGAGGTCCCTTGTGATTGTTGCTTCGACTTGGTGGTCGATTATCGTTTATTGATTCCACTTATGAGCTTTGTTATTCTGTTGTATCGTATACTTTCCGGATAATTTCTTTTTCAGGTGTGGAGCCGGATTAGTGGTAATTGAATTGGAGCACATAAGGATTAAGTTGGAGAGGTCTTAGAAGAGTTGATTATTTTGGAAGATCTAGAAGATTATTTACCTGGTGGCTTAATTTATTTTACTGGTGTAATTCATTTATGGAGAGAATAAGGGCCTAGAAGTGTTTGAAATACAATGTATATTGGAGTTTTATGTTTAGAAAATAGCGGGTCGTTACAACTTAAGTCCTCAATTCAAATATTCACCAATAAATCCATAATTTCTCAATTAAGCATTTAATCAATATTTCAGAAATTAAAATTATTCGGGTCTTTACATTTATGGTAGAAGAACAATTCCAACAAGTATCCGATCTTGTCCCAAGTAGCGCGTGATGTATTAGCTATGCCCGTGTCTACCATTGCTTCCGAGTCGGCCTTTAGTACGGGTGGTCGCGTACTTGATCTATTTTGTAGTTCACTCTCACCATTAATGGTTGAGACTCTTGTATGCACCCAAAATTGGCTTCTAAGCACGGTTCCAATCTCTTTTCGACAAGCTATGGATAAAGTTGAAGATCTTGAACGAGATAATTTAATGTGAACTTGATAGTTGTTTGGCATTGTCGGTAGTATTTAACTATTTGCATTGTATTGAATTTAATTTCTTTTCTTTTTTTTTTCTAGAAATCCTGGAATATGATGCAAGTTTGAAAGTTCCTAAGGATTGAGTGATGGGGCTTTGGACGTTGATAAAATATTTAAAGTTAATGTTATTTTGTGATCTTTGGAGTTTTTTATTTTCATATATTTTTTATTTGTATGTAACAGGTTTGGACACATGGGAGAGGAACAGTTTTTTGTTACAGTTTGCATTGTTATCTGGTAGTTGTGACTTGTAAACTTTAGAACTTGTATTCTGGTGGTCTAGAAAACTTGTAATTTGTTGGCTGGTGGATTGGTGGTGGTGAACTTGTAATATAGTTTTGGTGTTTTCTGTTTTGTTTTTGTTAGTGGTTATGGTGTGCTATGGCTGGAAATGATTATGGTGTGCTATGGTTGCTAATCTGGTTATGGTTTTTGTTAATGATTATGGCTGGAAATGTTAGTAAGTGAGATATTGTTGCTGGAAAATTGGAAATGGTGCGGGAAAATTGGGAAATGTTGTTTGATATGGCCCAAAATGTGATATAGGCCATATGGCATTGAGCCTGATTAGGCCTGTTGGGAAAGTGAAAAATAAGTCCAAAGTAATTAACAAGTCAATCAAAAAAATGGCCCAACAAAATGGATAAAAGTCCAAAATAAAAGGCCCAACAAAAAAGCCCAATCCGATAGTCCGATTGAACCCGACCCGATATTTTTTAATGGTTGGTTCGCTTTTAACCTGACAATTGTTTCGGTCGGGTACAGGTGTGATATCTGCTATTCGACCAAATGTCGGGTCGGGTCCAACTTGACTAGCTCGAACCCGATCAAATCCGACCCATGAACAGCCCTAGACATGCTATATTACATATGGTACAGCCGTACAAGAGATACAAGAACATTTTATTTAGTACTGAAAGAATAGACAACATGACATAATCGTGTGCATGAGACTGCATCCTCCACTCGAAACTCACATTCAAGAGAGGCGGAGGCAGAATAGATAATGAGAAATAGAAACATAAAATGAGCTTGTTAGCAAATAATTAATGCGGGTGATAAGAAATACATGTGAAGCTTGTTTTACGAGCTCCTTCGTACTAATACGCACGACCTGCACAAAATTAACGTAAACCCTTTTCGGAGGTAAAGAGGCTACTAATCGTTCACACGTTTTAAATCCCTAGAGGCTAGATGGTGCCATAGATAGAACTAAGAGAAAGAGGGGAGAGACTACTAATGTATTTTCTATCAAGCTACAAGTACATATAGATGATATGAGATATGGATAAGACTTACTATCTACTTAAGACTTATCACCTAAAGTTGCTGAGTCCACTTAGCACTAATTACATATTCAAACTACATGATAAATACAACTAAATATTATCCCATGTGGACGCAACTAAATGTTATCTCATGTGGACGCATTCATGGACCCCATGTAGCTTGTAGTGTATATAATTTTCAAAATTATTAAATCTAATCTAGGCACAACTTGAATAATAAGATGATTATAGCATGGCTACACAGTGCACAAAACTCCTGCTATCGCATTGTTCTGGAGACGAAGACAAGGGCTTGTTTGTCTTGAAATTTTGGATTTGGATTTATAGGTAATGAGTATAGAGAAAAATAGAGAAATGATTGAAAATATAGATAGTTGAAAAGAGACGGAGAGAAAAATAATAATAATAATTAAAGAGGGGGTAAAGATGAAGAGAGAAAATAAAATAGTAATAATTTGAGTTTAAAATCCAAATCCCTCGACCCAACAAAGTCATACGTACATATTCCTACCCTCGCAATTGGAAAAGGTTATTTCCAAAGACTTTGAAGTCGTGACTACGATGTCACATCTGAGAACTTTTTGAAAAGTTTTTTTTCAAAAATTTTCTCCTATTTTCAATCATTTCTCTCTCTCTCTCCATTTATTACCTTTATTACTCTCATAATTTTTTTTGTAAAAATTCATCTAAACACAGCAAGTACGCACGGGCTGAACGCGATGGTAATAGGATACCAAAAGATTTTAATTTCACAAATGGTATACAAGTCAATCAATCATGTATCGTACAAGTAGTAATTAATACCCCAAATCCCAATGTTAAACCCACGACATTTTGGGTGTTTTAAATGGAACAGAACCCATTGAAGCTATCTCAGTTAGCCAAAACTCTTACATTTTATTTGGAAGTCAGAATTCGAGTCTTTCTACTTGCCTGTGAGTGTTCTTCCTTTTTTTCATTATTTCTACCCTATAATACGTTTACTTCTCGTATTGATTGAGTTGTTGCGTTTGATTGTCTCGCGAACTCTCACTATTGATATAAGGGTGTTTGGTTGGGCCATTTTTGCATTTTTCAATTCTAATTTTTGGGTTTTGGGTGTTTGGCAGTAATAGGGAAAATGAGGTTTGAGGAAAATGGGTTTTGGGATTTCAAGTTTCTACAATAAAACGGAAAAAGAGGTTTTAGGAGCTTTTTGCATTCCCATTTTTCCATTTTCAATTTCAGCCATGCCAAAAAGACCAAAAGACCCTCTCTCTTTTCTATAAAACAGTTGAACTCAAAACCAAATTTTATGGGGTAGTGCCTTTTCTATAAAAAATAAAAATAAAAATACAAGGGGTAGTGGTTGAGGGTCATGTGCTTTTGCATTTGCCATTGAATAACTGAAACTGTGAACTAAATTTGAGAAAGAAAAAAAAAATGATATTAACACTCCTTTTTTTTACTATCCACACTTTCTTTCTTGTTTTTTAGTATTGAAAGTGTATGCATTTTTTTTGCTAAAAGATAAAAAAGAGAGTGAATAAAAAAAAAGGGAGTATGAATATCAATTTTCAAAAAAAAAATTACAAAAAACAGAACACTGGGTCCAATGGAGTAGATGAAAGTTATAATTTGGCTTCAAAACCAAAATTCTCTCCTTCAACCGGGAGCCATTTTGAGAGCAAAAACAATAGCTTGGTCATTCTTACAAGGGCTGTGATCTAGTGGCTCTTGGAAGTTATGAAACAGCTATATTTTGTGTTCTAATGTTGTACTGTTTGGTTTTCCCATTACTTTGGTTTAAACTTCATTGTTAATTTAATTTATAATTCAAAAACATTTTTGATGGAAAAGTAACAGCAAACAATAATTGAAATAAAAAAAATATATTAAAAAAAAACGGGCAGTAAAGTGTTCATGTACATAGCAGAATTTCGGAATTAAATTTTAAATAAATTCAGCCCAAACATTATTTCATATACATTATACACTATTATTAATAACCGGGGGCAACATGGTAAAAAACCAATCCATAATTCATTTTCATTCTATATCTTTCAAACACTACTCCTACTGCAAAATGCATTCTGCACATATCATCCAAACACTCTACCAAATACAAAATACATTTTCATCATAATCTCAAAAGCCAAAAAAGCAAAAAGTGAAAAATGAAAAGCCAAAAAGTTGACTCCCAATCACCCCCTAGTATTCCCATCCCGAGTCTGTACTTTGTCCTTCGTATATGAAGTTAAAAATGGAGTCACAGAGATAACTGTTAAAATTAGGGCTGTCCATCGGGCGGGTTTGGTCGGGTTCGGGTCGGGTTGGACCCGACCCGACTTTTGTCGGATTAGTTAAATGGCCACCCGAGCCCGACCGAAACACTGGTCGGGTCACAACCGAACCGAGTGCTAATGAGTTCGGTCGGATTTGGTCGGGTTTGGTCACCCGAAAATTCCATACACAACAAAAAAAAAAACCAGATCAAATTGTGCAACATCATCAGACATCAACCTTCTCCAGATCAACATTTCCAGCCAACCCAAAGTTTGGGTCCCAAACAGCAGCCATAAAAAAAAAAAAAAAAAAACTACTCCCTTGTTTTCCAGAAATCAAGCTCTCTCCTCCCCTTTTTTCATGGCTTCTGACTGCTGTTGCTGTAATTTGGGCAGCCACCATTGTCCATTGCCCCAATTTTCTTGTTCCTATTCCGGAACACAGAGAGAGAGAGAGCGAGAGAGAAACGGTATCATGAGCGGATCTCGATCTGAGAGAGAGAGAGAGAGAGAGACGTACCACTGTAGACGGAGGTCCAGAGTCACTGAGACCTAGAGTGGACTGTGGGGAGCAGGAGAGGAGAGGACTTGCCGGAGATCTGGTTGCCGGTCGGAGAGAATGAGAGAATGGAGTGGGGTGGGGTGGGGTGGGGTGGGGTGGGGCTGGGTGGGAGTGGGAGTGGGAGTGGGCTGGGCTGGGCTGGGCGTCGGCGGAGAGACCGAGAGTTGAGAGGAGAAGAGACTGAAGACTGAAACCTAAATGGGAAAATCCCTAATTTTTTTGCTTTTATAGGGGTAAACTTCGGTCGGGTCGGGTGACCCGACTTCACATATTCGTAACCCGAAACCCGACCGACAAGTTGTCGGGTCTTAACCAGTCAACCCGAACCCGACCGACTGTCTGTTTCGAAACCGTCCGAGGCCAAATTTTCGGGTCGGGTCGGGTCGGGTGGTCGGGCGGGCGGGTTTTTTGGACAGCCCTAGTTAAAATGAGGAAAGTCCCAAAAATTACGGTTAAAATGAGTAAAGTCCCAAAAAAAAAAAAAAAAAAATTGGAGTAACAGAGATGAACAGTTTTGTCAACATTGGACCGACACTGCATGTTGACTGCGGTTGACTACAGGAAGCGCTATGGACGGTTTACAAGGCACGTGTCAACACGTGACCAACCGCATAGGTATATGTATATGACCATAAGTTTTGTGGCCCCATGCATATATGGATGTATTTGACCATCTTGTTTTTTACGATTTCCAAGTGAAGTGCCAAGTCAATTCACAACACCTACTGTACCCTCCCATGTGCATTTGCAAACAAACATCATATATACATATATATATATATATATATATATATGGGCCACAAAAAATGTATTGTCAAATATATTGTTTCTAGAATCGATCTCTATTTATATACACACACACTGTTATCTGCCGTTGATTAATATTCATTTTTTCCTCTCTGCTGAATATTTTCCCACTTGACAGGAAACAAAAAAGTCTTTCAGACGAACTCTTACGTTCAAACTCTCTCTCTTAAGAGTAATAAATTTTCGATATCTGGCTGTACTATAAATCGTAAATCGACAAGGGATAAATATATGAGAAATCTTGTGATGCTGTAAAGTCTGTACATAGTACCGCATAGCATGGGGCCATACAATATTCATGATAAACATGTGGGTGTGGTCAGTGTGTGTAGGAGCTAGAAGTGTTGAATGGAGTTCAAAACAGATGAAATAAATACACTATTTTTGGCAGCAGATGGAGATGATGTAATGTCTGGAATCCCTGGACAAGGTATCAAAGACCATCAGTTTTGAGGATTAAAAATGGAAGTTAACTTGGAAACCAAGGCATTAATAAGTTGTACTCTCTCGTTTACTCCCTCCGTGATCTCTATTCTTTTGTCTCTCGTCTTATTTCAACCGAATAAAAAATTAATTATAACTTTTAATTGGAAATACTATTTACATACAATATGGATTTTGTTTGATAGATCTCAATGAGCTCTTTTAAACGATGTTTTCAAAATCACCTAAAAAATTATAGATTGCAAGATATAATCAATTGAAATGTGTCACAGACTCTCAAAAGAAACTAAAGAATAGGGACGAAGGGAGTAGTTTATTTTTGAACAAGTTAATTTCCTGATGATTAGACTATCCGCGAAGCTTCAGGTTCATGTGCACACTTCACAATTTAGAGGGGTGTCACGTGAACACTTTGAAATCATAGCGGGTGTATCCGCACATGACCCAAACGACAGGGACCAAAGTGGACTTTCTTCAAAAATATACACATGGTTAGGTACGCGAAGAGAAAAAGAATGTTTTGGGGGCGGGACAGACATTCTTGATCTAGCGGCATTCAATATTATTGGGGTGTGAAATAATGGAAGGCGTCGACCCTGATGGACAACAAAAACAACTTTTAGGCCATTGAGATTTGCCTGGTTCAGAGCCGATCTTGCGCTAAGGTCCAAGAGGCGGCCTTAGACCCTAAAAATGTGTATAATTTAATTAATTAAGAGTGGCATTTATTTTTATTTTTAGCACCCACCATATGAGTTCAAGAAAAATTAGTATCTAGCACATATAGCCCCGAAAGGAAAAATTAGTACCCCTTCTTCAAAATTCATCTTCCCCCCGGAATTTCATGAATCCTCATGCCTAGCCTTTAAATCCAAGACTCAAGTATTAGTCGAGATGCACATAAATTGACCTGAATTCCCAATTATAAAAAATAATGAAAGCGGGGAATTATAAGGATCAAAAGTCGGCTAAGACATCTTGAAAATTTCAAGTGATTGAGGTACTTGTACTCGGTAAAACAAAAAATCTAAGACCACCGCACACACCCACGCATATGTCCGCACGGCTAGTGGGGCCAACTGCAGGTCCCACAAAAATATAAGAAAATATTTATATATTTTAAAATAAATTTTTTATGAAATCCTATAGAATTTCCACTCCAACGAGTATCGATAGTTGTATTTTCTAAATTCATAAGAGCGAAATTGATCTGAAGGCAATAATGACTCCCTCGTAAAATTTCCTTTGTGTTCACCTTTTACGTTACGCCTTGCACGAAGATGATGTTGACATGGAGCCTTTAAGCTTTTGATCTTGTACCCTGTTTGGTTGATGGGAATTAATGCCAACTTAAAACTTGCAAGAATATGATTAATTGGCAGGAAAGTTACTGTACAAAATTCCCTTGCCAGCGAAAGAGCTACATCCTTTTGACAATAGAGGGGCGAACGCTAATCTATTGAGAATGAGTGACAATCATTTCCTACCTAAGTGGATTTGTCTTTCTCCACTCAGTCAACAAATGTGGATCCCCTTTCTCTATCTATCTTTTTTTTAGTAATATTCATTGATTCGATGGTCGGCGGTGTCAAGATCAGCTTACGGATATTTTAATTAAAATTTCTTTTTCGATTCAGTCAAAGTCAAGTCATCCACACCAAGATTAAAAAATTTACAATAAATTTCTTTCTTGCGAGGTAATCACTATAATCGAATTCTGATCAATTATTTAAAAAATACTGTAAAACCCACTAATCAATTGGACTAACATGGGCCATTTCCTTTCCCTCCCCCATATCTAATTGAGTTCACCTTTTGTGCATTATCCTCTTCACACGTATTTGACTTTTCATATCCTATGTCCACAGTCCACACTCAATTTCTGGCCTTTGAGGAAAATTGCTTCCTAGTCTGGGCCCCCACCCAAACGTGGATGGTGGATGATTCCATTTTTTTTCTTCAAAAGATATGCTTTTCGGTTGGTTTTTTTCTTCGGAAGATTTGAAAGTGAAACAGGGGGGGAGAGAGGAATTGTGATGTGAATTTGTTGCGAAGGCACTCAAGTACTAGGGGTGTCCACGGTCCGGATCGGATCGGATTCGTATGAATCTAATCCTAATCCGTATCTCACGGTTTTTAGAAAATACAATCCAATCCTAATCCAAAAGTCTCACGGTTCGGTTTGAATTTCGAACCGTGAGTCATGGTTCGGTCCCGGTTTTATCTACGGATTTCCTTCCATAAACATTAAACACTAAAAAACACAAAATTACTTCAACTACTGTATTAATCATTTCAAATTTCTAGTTCAAAATTCAGTCCAAAATTCTATCAGGTTTAATCATAATTTATTACATCCACAGCAGGAGGTTCTATTTACGCAATGGTAGTAGCTAACTACAAGTTATAAATCAGAGAGGAAAGCAGGTGAAGTAAAAGTAAGGAATTTCAGATAAGGAGCAGATTTCCCTCGGTCATTGTTATGAACTTAAAATTGTTAAAAAAAATTCATAATAAGTAGTAGAATTATAATTATTTATAAATATTACACACACACACATATATATATATTTTTTAATTTTTTAAATATCTCACGGTTCGGTTCGGTTAATCCACGGATTTGAAATAAAAATCCAATCCTAATCCGTATTTCACGGTTTTTTAATTTTCAAATCCGTGTCCGGACCATTAATCCGCGGACAAAATCCAAAAAGCACGGATCGGTTCGGTCCGGACCGGTTTCACGATTCTCGATTTTTCTTGGACAGTCCTATCAAGTACTCTCCCGGTCTGAATTTAAATATTCATTACAATTCTACGTGTTATTTTTAATAATTTATATCTCTGAATATTTTTAATAATATACATTAAGAGATATAAATAATTGAAAGTGACACGCGGAGTAATTAAAGTCATGTCTTGTATCGGAAGGCTGGACCCAAAGTGCTCAGTGGTGGGTTGCATGTTCATTTAAGAGACTTTTTTGGGTGCATAAATCTGGCGATAATCATGTTGCTACGGATGAAAAATATGTACCAGTGAGTACAAACTCTTTTTTGGCCCATTTTGGAAATCAAAAAAATAATCGGAATCGCTCATTTTGTTTAAAATACTTTGCTTATAATCTCTGCAAAAAATAAGCTCAATTCGATATCGGTTAAGACATCTACAAAACGCCCAACTTTGTCCAAGCTTGAATTCTAGGACAAAGTTGGACGTTTTATATGTGTCTTAACCGATATCAGATTGAATTTATTTTTTGCAGAGACCATAAGCAAAGTATTTTAAATAAAATGAGCGACTCCGATCATTTTTTTTTAAAACTCAAAATGGGTCCAAAAAGGAGTTTATACCCGCTGATACAGATTTTTCATTTGTACCAATAGCACCATTCCATAATCACGAGGGATAAGAAGGTCCATGACTTGTGAACAAACTAATTAACAAAAGGAATTCTGAACTGATCATTTGATACTAGAATGGATCCGAGGGCAACTTTGGCCATGGCAAATGAAAGGGAACACTACAATCTTGAGTTGAAAAGGTAGCCGAGGGTGACGATCATGAAAAGGAATGAAATTGATGAGACATAAAATGGAGTCGCCTGATAATTGGGATCGGAATATTGACTTAAAACGTCCAATCAAAAAATATAATCGGAAAAATCTTAAAGGGTTTAGGCAAGTTTCAATCCCCCCACATATGTTAGCTAGTTTGGCACTTAGTAGAAATAATTTAACTATTGTCATTAGTCTCGAGAACAAAAAAAAAATTTACGTGCGTTTTCAACGGCTTATATCTCTCGACGTATATTACTAAAAATATGCTATATGAATCTTGTTTGTTATATATATCTCAATTTTTCTTATCAGACAATGATTTAAAAAACACAAAATATAATATACGTCGAGAAATATAAGTCGTTAAAAATGTACGTAAGATCGTAGTAGACAATTAAACAGGGACAGCGATGGAGGGAGTACTAACCGAAAGAGACAATTAATGGTCATCTGGTTGTTGGGTGAGAATAACTAACCGAAAGAGAAAATTTTAGAGAAAAACGAAAAACCTTCCTCGCCAACCTTACTAAATTTTCCATTGAAAGTCTCAGAATATTTCACCAACTACGTACCTCCTCCTACCCATCTAATTTCCTCGGTTTCTCTCTCCATAAATTAACTTTCCCATTCCCATTCAATTCCGACGTTTCGATTTCCCCTTCAATAACACCCTCTTTTAATGCGCACCATTCTGAGTACTCTCTCTCTCTCTCTCTCTCTCTCTCTCCAATCCCTGTACTCCCTATGAGATCAGAAAACCCCCTGTTTTCCTCTTTGAAAACAATCCCCTTTAAAGAACTTTTGATCTAAACAGACATCTCTCTCTCTCTCTCTCCAATCCACTGCCCCTGCTACGACACTAGCATCACTTGACCACCCATTTCTCCTCACTCATGCACATCAAAAACCCATCTCTCCATTCCTCTCAAAACAACCCAATTCACCAACTTCTGATAAAAAGCAGAGACTCACAAAACAGGGACTCTCAGTTGTTCAATTTTGCGGCTTTTTATTTTGTTGTTTTTCTTTTTTCGTTCTAAGTTTTGTTCGTCATTTTTTGTATATGTCATTTTCAGACCTATGGGCTACGCAATTTGTATCTGATTTTATCAATATAAGTTGCGTTATCCTAAAAGAAAAATGGATCTGGTAAACAAGAAGGACCTAATCCACCTATCAGAATCTCTCTCCCCACCCAACAGCCCCCCAGACTGGGCACCCCTGCACTCCTCCAACTCCAGTTTCCCCATCCTCGCCGTCGCCATCATCGGCATTTTCGCCACCGCAATCTTGCTCGTCAGCTACTACGTTTTCGTAATCAAATGCTGCCTTAACTGGCACAGAATTGATCTCTTAAGCCGGTTCTCTCTCTCGAGAAACCGACGCCGCGGCGACCAGCTCACCGTGGGGCTGTTCTCTCCGAGAGTGCAGCGAAGGGGGCTGGAGGAATCCGTGATCCAGTCCATCCCGGTGGTTCAGTTCAAGAGAGAGAAGAACGGGGAGTTTTTCAGAGAGAGAAGCTTCGGCGAATGCGCGGTTTGCTTGAACGAGTTTCAAGAAACGGAGAAGCTGAGGAAAATACCAAACTGCTGTCACGTGTTCCATGTTGACTGCATTGATGTTTGGTTACAGGGAAACGTCAACTGCCCTCTTTGCAGAACAAGTGTTTCCATTTCTATCCCATCCCAGTTTCCACTAACCCCGAATAGTCCGAACAAGGATAATTTCGCTGGCCGGGACGAGGAATACGTGGTGATTGAGTTGGGTGATCAGGGTTCTGGTCGCCAGACATTGCTTGGAGCGCAAGAAAGGTCGGTGGCTTCGGAATTAGCCGAGGTGCGCGTAAGCAGGTCCGGACATGCTGAGAACTCCAACGAAAGGTTGAATTCAAGGGAACAACCCGACACTTCGACTAGTCCTTTCCGGAGGAAATTTGGACCGAAGATCGCGCACAAGAAATCGAAGAAATTTAGCCATGTTTCGAGCATGGGGGATGAGTGCATTGACACCCGGAGGGAGAAAGATGAGCGGTTCGAGATCCAACCGATACGGCGATCGTTTTCGATGGATTCGGCTAACGACAGGCAATTGTATTTGGCAGTTCAAGAGATTATTCAACAGAAGAAGAATGGGAATGGCGAGGAAACTGGTTTGGGGGAGGGGGATGGTGGCAGCAGCAGAATACGAAGATCAATGTTTTCATTTGGGAATGTGAGGGGATCTAGAAGTGCAGTTCTTCCCGTTGATTTGGAACCATAGGATACTTAATTTTATTTTTCATTGATATTTATATTTTTTATTTCCTTGTTGTATTTGATCATGTAGGTGTAGTGATAGTAGAGTTTGTTTAGAAGCAGAGATAGTTTTTTATATCATTTGTAGCCACAAGTTTAATTCAATTTGAAAGATTGTTAATAGCAAGACGTGGCCCTGTTTAGTTGTTTATGTTTTTCTGCTTTTATTTTCCAAATTCCCGGAGATAGTTTAGGTCCCGTTTTTTCAAAAAAGTACTTATTTATTGAATTAAAGGTGATATACTGTATGAGAATGACATGTCTCATAAAGCGAAAAATAAGTAAATAAAAACCATAGCAGAACGAGGCGACTAGTTTGGTGTACCTTGATATATATTTTGTTTTTTCTTAAAAAGGATGGCGATGTGTTTCCAAAATGTAGAGAATATATTTCAAACTTTCAAAATCCTTTTTCTGCTGAAATGTTAACAAGATACTACTACTTAGAACATTAATTGATGTTTTTGTTTTCAAAAACAAATACTGAAAGTGTTCCACAAATTTTTGATTTTTGAAAACTTGAACCAAATAGGACACAAACAGATTTGGGTTTTTGTCGGCATGAGATTAGGGGTGGCCCCGTGTATGTTAATTAAACAAAAGCAATGCTTTATAATCATTGCTTGAATCAAAAAAAAAATTTTCCCTCTTCTAATCTCTTTTTCTATTAGGGGATTTGAATTCTTGTTGATGATTGCTAATGATTTTACTTTCTCTGTTTTCGGTTGAGACTTTTTAGAGAGAGAAACGCCAAGTAAAAGAATTTTTTATTTTTTATTTTTTATTTTTTTAAAAAAAGATACGAATGGGTAGAAAGGGACATGCCCTTTTCTCATTTGCAAAATAGGGAAGGTAGAGAAGCCAGAGGGGATCGACCTCGACCTTCCATTGTTGCAATCATATAGCCAACAACCTGTTCTTTCTTTCTTTTTTCGATAACCGAATGTTCGGGTCATCTTGCGCGCACCCCGACTAATTCCGAAGCCCTGAAGACAACGACGGAGCATAATCCCCCAGTGACCCCAATGTTTGGAATGTTTTGGCCTCTCCGTAGAAATGGAACCTAAGAGTTCACGAAAGAACATTTATTACTTTCTCACAATCGGTTTGCCGAACCCGTTTGGGGGTTGCCAACAACTTCTTGTGATCAATAATATGCTTTTATTGTTGATGGAAGGTATGGTTTGGTTATGGGGGCTTATTCTCCTTCCTATTTTTTTAATTTCATTTGGCAAAAGAAGTGAATAGAAATACACCCAAAAGGGTTTATTCTTTCTTCTATGTTTCAACTAACTTCCAGCCTGGATCCAAGGGCATATCTAATCTGATTAATCAATGCCGGCCAAACAAGGGAAAAGAAATGGGGGGTTGGAATTGGATACATTCCCGAGCATTTGCCTGAAAGGCCTCAGACAAATGAATCATCCGAGGTTGGTAGTGAAATGGCCAGTAGATCATTCTTACAGGGTTTTGGGTTTTATTGTTTTAGCAAGTGTTGTGTGGTCGCGGAGCTATGTCACGAGCGACACAAATCAAACTATTTTTTCGCCTTTTACTGTGGTCGCGCTTAGGGAGGATCGCTTGTTATTGGTTGGCCCTTTTACTCTCTTTTTGTCTTAGCAAAAATCAAATTTAAACAAAGTTGTAATCATTGGCCTAAATATCCATCATCATTGCGACACGTGAGGGTTTTAGGGATGAAACATCTTAGTTGCGGAAGGTAAAATTTTGGTTGCCAAAGAGATTTCAGGACAATATTCCATGGTCAGGAGGTTTGTGCTTGAAGCGTGGTCAAAAAACAGGAAAAAGACTAGTTTAGGAGACCACATCACAGTTGGAACCAGAAACCCTGTAGTGCATGGTGCACTACAGGATGTGTAGGGCGTATCACAGCCATTCGTGAGTGTTTTTAACTATTTTCCTGAAAAGTTTCATTTGAATCCGGACCTTTAAAAACACTCATAGACGGCTGAGATTTGCCCTGCAGGATACCCGGGTCGCATTAGAGTTTAAGAGGGTGTGCTGAATTCAAGAAAAGTACTAGTGAACCATAGGTGTTTATTTGATATGAACTGAAGTGTTGGTGCAGCGGTACGTGCTCATGAGACATTTGGGTGGAAGTTTATAGGGTCATTTTAAAAATCTTCTAACATGTGATCCACACTCCACAAAAAGCAAAACAGTCGAGAACTTAGTTACATAATCCTTGAATATGGTCTATGTGCGCGCCTCTACGCTCGTATTTTCAGTCCTCATTCTTGCTAATTTTGATAGTTTATGATATTTTCAAAAGGTGTTTTCCTGTTCGCGCTCTCGCTCACGCTGTCACGCATGCTCACGCCCACTGTGACTAAGGTTGAAAGTTAAGTTCGTTAAGTGAGTAATAGACACCGTGAGCTCGAAACTTGGCAACCTCTTGGGGTCAAGCCGCAAGAGAGAGAAATCTCTGTTGAATGTGAATCCCTCTTTCCGCCATGATCGGTCCGCAAAACAAGAACCGAAAGAAAACATGTATGGTGTATTATTTTTTTGTTCATTTTATGTATGGTGTCGAGCTACCTATCAGAAGATCGGAAGATATGTTAGCAAACAATAGGCACAGATTAAAAAAAAGGAAGAAGAAGCCTAAAAACTAGGCATATCTGCAATCTCTGGAATGTGCCTACAATTTTTAAGGCCCCTCCATTGTAATTTGCTTCAGCTGTCTGTTTTGTTCCTTTGTTTTTGGGCTTGCTGTCTGTTTTCTTTCTTTTCCATGGGGCATTTTTAACTACCCGTTGCAATACGATTATTTGAAACAGTGCGAGAGTTGAGCGCTTGACGCGTCAATATCAAGAGCTAAGGCCGTCAGGCGTCTCCCTGCTTTGTATGATTGTAAGAATATTTGCACCATTTTGGTATGCTTTGCCCCTTTGAACTTGTATATATTCCTGTTTCTTTTCATTTGGCCAATTCTATCATCCCGGATTTCACGGATGAATTGGCAAGGGAAGAAGTTCATGAAATAGCATTTGTTTACTTAATTTTCCAATCTCTTTCCTTTTTTTGCAAATTTTTTGTTCATATTCATCATGGGACGGGAGCATTTCAAATTATTGGAGAAAGTTTCCATTTCTTCCAGAAAAGTTGCTGAGGGATTTCGTTGCTTTGACAGGTTGACATTACCCTGACATGACATGTTTTGAGGCATGAAGTTGCTGGATTTCTGCTAAGAAATCCACAAATATGATAGACCGGTAAGGACGCTGGTGTTGCGGTATCTTTGTAGATCTGTTGCTGGTGCCATTATTGGCGTAATGCGTTAACTGAAATGACGAGGTTCAAGTCAGATATAAGAGGCTCCATTAGCGATTATTTCAAGCGGGATAGGTGAAAAACAGTGGTCTGTACCAGAGTACCGTACCCATGTTTCATTTAGATGCTGTTAGGGTACGTATGGTGCTAATATGCTATTTGTTCTTGAATCTTTTTAGTCGTAAGGAACCGGGTACCCCTCTTTCTGTTTAGATTTTCTGCTTATTCTGGAGAACCATGTGCTCTACAGTAGTCGCGAAATTTAACTCTCAACAGGTGGTACATAACAGCTCTCTCTCTCTCTCTCTCTCTCTCTCTCAAATATGGTGCTTGTGGAAACATGAATCAGGGTCAAATCTTGTTCAACTCAGTTGCTTTTTCAGTTTACTTTCTATTCCTTTAAGCCATGACTGAGGGTCATTATTTGTACTCGAATTGCAATAGTTTAAAATGGTACTGTTCCAATAGCTTGATTGAGGAAAGGAAAAGGAAATGACAATGCTGTTGACAACAGTTTATTGTGCCCAAACCGTGTAATCTTGCTATTCATTCCCTGAATTAAGAATGTGAAACCGTCGCGACTTCTTTGCTAATTTAGTAGCTATAAAGCTGTGTATTTCTTGCCATATTCTAGATACACAATTCGTATGTTACGCATGCCCCGACTGTGGTCCTTCACACCTGACTGTTTCACCGATTGGCAAATCTAGCTCCAAAAAGTAGGATTTCGCTTTCTTTCTTTCTTCTTTTTTTTTTTTTTATGTAAAGGATCTAGTCAGTTAGGTAGCTTTTGCGAACTCTGTGTGAACTTGGTAGCTATAAAGCCATGTATCACCATATCCTGAGATAAAATCTTATCTTTTCATTCATTCCTTCTTTGTTTTTCTCTTGGTTTTTATTGAGCGCATCATGGCCTTTCTTGACAAAGTGAAGAATAATATTCTTAAGGTTCTTCTTTCGTGTAATTTCCCGCAGAAGTATATACTGGTGCTCTCAGGTTTTTATGCTCCTCACAACAAGTTGGAACGATTTGCTCCTCCGGCTTCATTTCTTCTTGATCACCTTCTTTACCCCACAACAGCACGTACAGCCCGATAATGACGACAACTCCCCCTAGTATGCTGTACAAGATAAAGACAGGTTTCTTAGAACTTGAAACACAATCGCCCAGTAGTATATGAAAAGATGTGTATATCCTGAACTGTATATCTATCTAAGTATATCTATCTAAGATTCTAAATAGCTGTCAAGTTGATCTTGATACCCTCGCAACTTGATCTTGGTAAAACTGATGCTATGCTGATATGTACGACAGGCTAATTCGATTATCTTTTCAAAAAAAAAATGGAACAAAAAATGGATATGTAAACATAATTTTACCTGCCCATGTAAAGTCTCTCGCCGAGTACAAAGTATGCAAGCACTGCTACTAATATTGTCGATAGGGGATTAAACATTGTCACAAACACTGGTCCTTTTTCTTCTGTGCACCACAACTGGATGAATATTACTAAACCAGACATCACAAGTCCCTGCCACGAGACAATGAACACTAAGCCTTTGCAAGAAAATCGGGTTTTGATATTGGTTTATCTCAAGACTACTGAACCCTTACGCCATAGATTGTAGACCACAAGTCAATGTTGAAACCGATGGTCCAAGCAGCTGGTTTATGTTCTATGCACACTGTGAAAACGGCTGATTGTGCTGCTCCAACAAAGCACATCCATGTAGTTAGTGATAGTTTTGCTGGGTATCTCTTCAATGTAAATGCCTGCAACATTTAGGAGATAGGTTTTCAGTCAGAATTTAGCCACTTTGAGAAGATGCTGATACAGTAGGGTAAATTTTCTGTTACGTTATTGTTCTACGTGCTAACTTCGTCCATTTCTTGTGTTCACTCATCACCACTTGGAAATGTTAAAACTTTATTTCAATCTGTATAAATGAACCTGGAATAGATAGGAGCTGGAGTTATAAACCTGCATAATGTACCATATAGACCATGTTATGCAGCTTGCTACCGTAAGAATTGAACCCTTCAGCCAGTTCTCCTGGATAGTTGTTTTTCCATGAAGATGGATAGGAGGATGCCCTAAGTTCCTCACAATGGGTCCCTTATAAAGTGTCATGGTCATGACTCCTGTCAGGGAAACCAAGGTTCCAACAACTTTGGCTACCCCACGAGGTTTTCGAAGATCAAGAACCTCTAACCTGCACAAAGACGTCACCACACTAAGAAATAAACAACGAAACCAGTTCGTGTATATGCATACGCTTTGAAGTAAATGCTGTAGATTCAAATACTCCTATAAGTTAGATGACCTGAGAACAATTGCGATTACAAAAGTTAAGGAAGCTATGGTGTTGACCATCGAAGCAAGAAAGGTTGGAGAGGTGTATCTCAAGCTTGCAAAATACATGTTTAGAGTCAATCCCACCCTGCAATCATTCAAAGGCAATTTAGTTCTCTTCTCATTTGTTGCTTGGGAGTTGTACACTATGATCTTACCCCAAAAGAGAGAGAACAAAAATCTCCAAAAATAGGGCTACTGTCAACTTTGGCCTAATCTTCCTGCAGTGAAAAAGGAACAGTCGGTAAATGTTAACCCGTTGCTGAGTGAAATTCTTTTGAACTGGACAATCAACTTGTCTTAATATATGCCGTATGACTATAGATATGATCTACGACCATTAACTAATGAAACTTCTCAGCATGAATCTCATGCAGCAACGTAACTCAAGCTACTCAATATAACCTGTATTAGACAGGCAAAAACCAAATTTTTTTATACTTTGCGAAAAGGGAACTTCTCGGGCCTTTTTTATTTTCTTTACGGCAGAGGTGCGTTGGGCACAATATGCAAACATTTTCGTAACATTCGTGCCCAATTACGTTTGTATGTGTGTCTATGTAAATACAGAGATGTAAGATGTACCTTTCAAGGAAATAGGCAAAGGGTAGCATTCCTAAACCAGCTACTATATGTCTGTAAGTTATGTAAACATGAGGATTCATCCCATGATTGAAGGAAGCCTCGGTAATGAAATATAGAAAAGTATAGCCTATCTGAGCCAGCACCATTAGGAGGTGTGGCTTAAACCTCCGGTACGTACAAATAAGGGTAGATGCATCAACTGCCATTGGCATTTTATGTGTTTTTTCCTCCTTCACAGAACCTTATGGTCACCACTTCATCTCTAGATATAGAAGATGACGAAGAGTTTGGTTTCGATGCTTAATTGCATGTTGTTGGCATCGTATTCTTGATTGTTGATCCACTTACAACTTCCCAATTCCGTTCTAGTGTAGCAATGACGTATTGAAAGAGGAAATATTCTCGATCCCGTCAGCAACATCCTTGAGAATGTGCGCATCACTAGGAAAAGTTGGATCCTTGCTCCTACTAGAATAGTTTTGGGAAAGTTATTAGTGATTCTTCAGCAAAAAAGGAATCTAGGTCGATTGAAATGGTTGTTCACCTTATTTGCCTTCGTTACAGGATTAGTTCAGAACCATCTTGCAACTTTATGCTCTTGTTTGTGCGTAGTTGACACCAGCATATCAATGGTGTCATTTATCTATTTGAATATAGCGATATTTTGAAGTACTGTTCATATCGAGTGAGCATCCTCTCGGAATAGATGCCATTTTTCGGATTTCTGATTTAGAATTTTTGCTATGTTAACCATAGTTTAGTACTTTGTGATGTTTTGGTTTTTGAATATTTCCTTATGCCGCCTTGAACGGAAGTATGGAATATATGCATCTTATCTTCACTTTTATGTTGCTAATACGTTGCGGATATCTTCTTCTTTTGTTCTGTTCTGCAGTCTTTATTCCTTCAGATGCGAACAGAGGCACTGACGTCTTAGTCAAGGAATTGGGGAATTTTACCTCATTTTTCATCAGGAGGATCTGTTTGGTTGCCTTAACTTTTTGTTGATCTTCTATGACTATCATTTTTCTAGGTCTTGTCCAAGCATACCGCGAAATGCTAAGAAGCACGGATATGCCTCCCGGTCTAACAATTGTGTGCAACAGTCGGACAAGAACAAGCTTATGAGATGCCGAAATATGTGCCTGTTATTTTCTTTTATTATCTTAGTCGCACATGTTGAGAAAACGCAATTGGAGAATTTGGAGGTATGATTGCAGTTTAAAAAAGTTGGGAGGACAATCAATCATGAAATGATGGTTAGTTCTTGCTTCATAATGGTCATGTTGTTTTGTTCTTATATCTCTAATTTGGTAGGAGTTGTAATCTTTTTTATTTTATTTTTTATTTTTTATCTCAACGTGTCCGTGTTGTAACCGTTTTGAAAAATGGTGTGTCAGCTTGTCGTGTTTGTATCCTTGCTTTGCAGGTGAGAAGGAATGGGAAAGAAGTCAGTATTGGAAGTCACTGTGACCCTTCTTTCCTCTCTCTTTTCTTGGTTTTGAACCGTCAAAGAGACGGTTCAAACCTCCAGTGGGTGCCAAGAATTGTGTTTCTGTCAGCTGCTCTACCTAAGTTTTTTTCCACCTTGTCAAACCCTTTTGGTCACCAATTAATATCTAAATACAGGAGAGCCGGATTCCTTGATACGTTATTGCATGTTCTTGGCATCATATTCTCGATTGATTTCCCTTTACACTTGCAATTTCCCAACTTAATGTTGGAATCTTGCTGATACAGGAACCAGTTTGGAACAAGTATTAGCGATTCTGCAACAACAAGACAGAAGGATTTCGTTTGATTGAAATCTATCGATTAACGGATACTTCTACGAGTGAGTCACGTCCCTCCCTATCCTAGCCGAATTCGATATTGATACTCCTCGGTTACTCATATTTGTCGAATTGGCAAATTCGTTTCATGTCACGGGTGGTATATCCATATCACATAGACTGGCTAATAGCTATTGAACTTATTCCTCATTGCTAAAATGGTTCATCAGCTTTCGTAAGCTTACGTGTAACATGATTCTCAAAATTTTAGGACAACTTATTTGTAAATGTATCTTGGCCGCATCCATATCCTACTTTTTTAGGTTTTGTGCTTGTCGACGTATGTGTATCACATCGTATTGTGTCGTATCTTACAGGTCCTTGAGAAAGGTATTTTCCCCAGATTAAAGAACTGTTCTTATCATAATCACTGTCTTCGATTATCATCATTTGGCGATTGAAATCATTGGTTCCCTTGAAGGACAGAGGAATTGGTCTATCAGGGAATTAATCGAGATGCACGTAAGCTGATCGATCCGAACTCTGATTTATCAAAAAAAAAAATAATCATTCGACGATTGCATCTCTACGAATTTCCGAGCCTCTGACTTTAGCTTTTTCAGCATACTTATGGATAAGATAAGATTACAGTTCCCATTGTTTAGTACTTGATTTCTGATCATTTGGTGCTGGTTGGAATATTTCCTTCTCTTTGCCTACTCGAACAGATAAGTCGAACATATGCTGCATATCTTCACTTTTTTGGTTGCTAACTACGTCATGGAAAATATTCTTCCATTGCCCTGTTGGGTGTTCATACTTTATCCCATCAGATACAACCAGTCGCAGGTACTTGGCGTCCTAGTTGATGGATATATGTGAACAATTCTTTAACTCTAGGTTTCTATTCCATCTCAAGGATGTGTTTGGAGTCTTTAGCTAGTTGGTTGATTATGCATGCCTTTGTTTTCTTTTGTATGTCTTGCAGGGCCGGCTCCACTAGGGTTTGAGGGGTTCAAGCGGATCCTCTGGGTTCAAAACTCGTACTAGAGTTTTGTATATTTTTGCGTGTACTTTGATAATTCTTTTCTATTGTCGGCACTGAATCAGTCATGCAAAGCAGAGTAAATGAAAATTTACTGAAATTTGTAACTGAATAGGTCATATAGCTCAACAAAATAAAATAAATTAGGCTCGATAAATCTTCAAGCAAAGGGTATATAGTTATCTTATATAGTGTTTTGTACGCAAAATATTTTGTTTATATTTTTGTCACTGTTGAGTTAAAATCCTGCAGCCACCCTCTTATGTCTTGATGAGTTTAGAATGAAAGTCGTACTGAAATGGCCGGCCTTTCGTTTGATATGTGACTAATAGTGAAGGATATACAATCCTACTACATATTTATAGTCTTATCAGATTAATAGTGATTGAATTAAAAATACCACATCTGCATGGTACCGTATATTTTTCGATAATGCAGAGTATCCGAACCAATTTACGCGCATCTCAACTAATCCATACGACCAACTCCACCTTCCATTACAATAGCACTACATATACGAGTCATAAATAAATTTAACCAAATTTTGAATGTTTGGTCATTGTGGGTATATAGGATAAAAAAAAAAAAAAGGAATTGGATAGAAGTCTAAAAATGAGGTCATAAACCTATTATTTTGGGCTTGAGCTCACCAAAATCTCATTGGATTGAGATTACAGTTAGGGGTGGCAATATCGACTCAAAACCCTTACAGGCGGCAAGGGTAATAATTAGGTTTTTTCGTCCCCGGGAAAATCAGAATGCAAAAACTCCAATAATCAAATTGTGAATGCAAAAACTCCAATAATCAAATTGTGCCTCTAAAGTGTGATTTTCATAATGTTTTTCCGGGAAAAAGCATTCTCGTTAATTTGATGACTCCCGAACACCAATAGTGCAATAATGCAAAATGGAGAATCCAATAATTCGGCTCCCAAACGGCCCCTAAATGTTACAGCAACCTACCACTGAATTAATCAACAAAGACTAATTACTAAACGTAACAGAATCAACAAGGGTAGCATTATTATGGATGGATCTATCCTTCAAATTTGAGAAAATTGCTTCTGACACAACGCATTCTTCATCTAGCCCCCAAAGAACTAGAATGCGAAAGTATACAATGCGAATGAGAAGCAGAGGCAGCCAAACATCCCCTTGAAATAGTATTAGTCATAAGAGACCAATTCAATCACTGCTTTTCCCATCGAAACAATTCTTTTACCCTTTTCATTCTTCCTATACAGTATCATAAAGGAGATAGAGGACAAATAAGCATTCCTCTCGATTGGAGAATTTTTTTAAAGAACTCTGGAGAAAAATATCTGAACGGGAGATCTTTTACGGAATAAGCACCGATACTCAGCACCTTTGATACACCAGTAAAAACTTAGGCTTTCCAAATGGATGAAGTGAACTCGCAATAATGATTCCTGCTTGGAACCTATACCACCCTCTACGGGTGTTTCTGTTCCCTCAGTAAGTTGCGCGATGGGGAAGACAGTGAGACTGGTCAAATTATCGCTGCTGTCCTGAATACTTTTAGCGTATTATCCCTGTGTGGAGCTTATTTTCATGTGCATTTGTGAGTGTCCACCCTTCGCCTTGGGGATTCGTCCTTGGATAACCTGGTCACTGAGGTCAGTGTACCCAACAACGGGCACCGGTGTTTGGGAGTCTGTAGCCTCACGTGGGAAGTATTCTGTTCTTCCTTGAGCGATGAATTTGTCTGTTATCAAAAAACAGGAAAAAACTCACAATCATGATATAAGGCCACGCCTTATGAGGGGATACCACTAATTGCACTTTCTTCATGGACTTTAAAGATCATCATACTAAGAAAGAAATGTCACCCACGAGTGAAATATAAATGTATGAAATTTCACAGCTACTGTACTTTTTCTTCATTTCCTCACTTTTTTTATATTGTTCATTCCACTTCGAAATGAGGATAGAAATTACTGTCATTATTTTTAACTAATAAATGCTGTATTAAATCTCTCCCTTCCAATCACAGCTTACAATATTTGTTGAGAGAGAAATGCGGACGTTTTACAACCAAATATTGAAACGAAAAACGGGATTACTGGAGCACCAGGAGAGGATGTTAGAACTCATACTAGTAGATGGAGAAAAGATCAACAATTTTGCAAAGGGAGGAAGATAAGAGTACGTAAGAATCTACAACATGTGTTAATGCTAAGAAAAAAAAAAAGAATTAATGCCACCGCAAATCATAGTACACTAAGCAATTTAGAGGCATTCAGAGAGTAATTGAAGACAGGAAGAGTTAAGGGGACATATGTTGGGACAGTATATTCTACCTTTCTAAAGGAAAAAAAGAGGCTACGACCGCATATTCCTATTCAGTATACCACTTATATATACAGGCACAAAGACGAGAGTTACGCTCAATGATAGCCTACAGACTTTGGTGTAAACTAGATTTACCTTCCTAGCTCCACGTCTATCATTGGCATGAACTTCGTTATCACTTCTTGGAGAGCAAGATCGATCGTATCATGAGTTGAGATTAAATCCTTAATCATGTGAAGAGTAGATGCATGGGGTGAAATACGCCTTCCAACCATTTCCTCGAAAAGTACCAGAGCCTCATGCAATTTCTGTTGTTCAACAAAACCTTGGATGATAGCGTTGTAAGTGACACTATCAGGCAATACACCATTCTGGTCCATTTTCCCTAACAACTCTTTAGCTTCAACCAAAAACCCTTCTTTACAAAGACCGTGTATCATGATATTATATGTAATCAAATCAGGTTGTAACCCCTTGGAAGAAAGTTTAATAAAAAGATCCCTTGCACTTTCAAGGTTATTATTCTTGCAAAATGCATCAATCATGACATTGTAAATAACAATATTGAGACCTAAACCTTTGTTTTCAATCATGTGAAATAATGACAATGCTTCATCTATATGCCCAGTCTTGCAAAGCCCGCTTAACAACATAACATAAGTTCTACTCTCGGGAGTTAGGCCCGCAAGTTCCATCGCATTGAGAAGTTCTCTACCAACTGTAAATCTACCAAGCCGAGAGATACCTGTGAAGATGGTGGTAAAAGTTGCAAGGTCAGGCTTCAAACCTCTTTGAGGGATTTCTCGAAAGAGACCGATGGCCTCGTCTATTTTCATATTATCGCAATATCCCCTGATTAAAATGGTGTAGCTACGAACACTCGGTTGAATGCCCCTATTCGCCATGGTATTCAATACTCTTATGGCCTCATCCATCTGGCCTTGCAAACAATATCCATTCATTAAAGAACTGTACGTGATTACATTAGGATGCACACCTCTTTGAATCAAGCTTTCAATTACTTCCTCGGCCTCTTTTGCCTTTCCTTCCTTGGTAAGTGCATCGACCAAGACATTGAATGTAACGATGTCCGGAGAAATACCAATATCCAACATTTCTCCCAACATTCCATTAGCCTCCTTCCACCGGCCACTACTACATAAGCCATGAATCAATGAGTTATAAGTAACAACATCTGGGTGAACCCCTTTCTCTTCCAAAGAGGCATAAGTAGCCACATTGGGTTTGATTTCTCCTTTTTTGACTAATTTCTGGAATAATGCAACGGCCTCAGCAACTTTATCTTGTGCAATAAATCCATTTAACAGGGTGGTGAAGGTAACTGCATCAGGTGTATAACCATGTTTGAAGATACCGCCTAAAACAGAGAACCCAAAGCCAACTCGATTCATGCGACAGTAACAGTTAATTGCAATGTTGAAGGTATACAAATTTAGCTCAATGTCTTGTAACTGCAACTTGTTGAAATGAGAAAGAGCCTCAGCAGCTTTATCTTGTGCAATAAGTCCTTTTAACAGGGTGTTGAAGATAACTGCACCCGGCGTATAACCGCGTTTGAAGATGGTGCCTAAGAGAGAGAGCCCAAAGCCAACTCGATTCACGCAACAGTAGCAGTTAATCGCAATGCCGAAGGTATACAAATTTAGCTCAATGTCTTGTAACTGCAACTTGTTGAAATGAGAAAGAGCCTCAGCAGCTTTATCTTGTGCAATAAGTCCTTTTAACAGGGTGTTGAAGATAACTGCACCCGGCGTATAACCGCGTTTGAAGATGGTGCCTAAGAGAGAGAGCCCAAAGCCAACTCGATTCACGCAACAGTAGCAGTTAATCGCAATGCCGAAGGTATACAAATTTAGCTCAATGTCTTCTAACTGCAACTTATTAAACTGAGAAAGAGCCGTGCTGTACTTGCCCAATTTCGCAGTAATCGCTAAAGCCTTAATGATTTTGAAAATGGTTGGAACCTCTTCCAAGCGCAGATTCCCCGACCTGGGTTTTTGTTTCCCTAATCTTTTCCTTTCGACAATGGGTTGGTGTTTTGCTTGGCAGATGATGGTCGAAGAAGGAGTAGAACTAGGGTTTATAGTGTAAGAACGAGAATGAAGGGCAAAAGATGAATGGCGGGGAGGAGAGAGAAGATTATTACCTCCTCGGAAATTAAGAGCTTCCATGGGAATGATTATTGTAAAAGCACCAATCTGAGCCATCGTCTCCGTCCCAGACTCCCCTCTCTCTCTCTCTCTCTCTCACAGTATAACGTCGGCCTGTGAAAGGAACGATTTACTCCGTATAATAGTAGTACTCTCAGTACCATTTTTTAACCGGGACCTCGCGATTTCAAAATGTGTAATTATTCGGTGGTTTAGCGTGCCAGTCACAACTAGGAGTTAGTTTTAGGTCCTGTAGAAATGTGTCGCGGATAAAATGTTGGGGCATCACATGGCGGTACTTAGACCACCAAATATATTTTCAGAAAAAACAGGAGGTTAGTGTAACACTACGTTCATTTTGCTTAACTTGACATTGAGACCGCATCTTGAAAACGGGAGGTTGGCATACTCTGACGTCGTTGCTTCGTTTCCCTTGATCTTAAAGATCACGTCTTGAAACCTGATAGAAACTCCTTGGTAGAACTCATTCCTAAAACCCGGCTCAAAAGGGAAGGGTGTCCAAGAGCTTGTACACAAGGTCAAGTCCATACCAAGGCGATATTGGATTTTAGGATCGTAACATACCACAACCGACGTCCTCAGCGGTCTACTCTATCGACATTGACCCGTTGGTAGCCCTTTCTTTTCTTCATTTTTTCAGCTCTACTCACCTGTAGTATTCAATACTTTAAAACCCTATTTGGTTTGGGTTTTGATAGAGATTTTTGGAAATGAATCAAGACAGAAAGATAGGGAAAATTTAGTGGAAACCTTGCGCAGAAGTTTTAATCGAGCCTATAAGTCACTCCCTTCCACGGTTTGAATTGTGACGAGATAGCTAGCTCTCATACTAATGATAGAAACTCATTGGTAAAACTCATCTTTAAAAATTAGCTTACAAATGGGAGGATACCCATAAACTTATATACACAAGGCCAAGCTCATACTTAGACGATATGAGCTGTGTTAGGGTCGTAACAAAAACGGGGCATTCAACTACACCGAATTCGTTCGTGTTACCTTGTACTTAAGATTGCAACTTGAAAACGGGAAGTTGGGCGACACCGACGTTGTTCGGACTTCCAAACCTTTGATTTCTCAAGGACCTTCTTCGAAGAAGGATTTTGCGGAGGAAATGACGACGAACCGTCGTTTTGACCTTCTTCTTCGATATCCCACCTTTACCACAGCGGCCGTCGTGTTAAATAGAGTCAAATGAAAACTTATAAGGGTAACAATTTCTAACATAACAGTTATTATTATTATAAATAAAATCTACGATACTAGTCGGATCCTAGATGTATATATAGAAATATAAGAAGGTGGACCTTCTTCCCATCAAACGAAATGAGATTATCGTGTATATTATATACGACACTAAATAAAAATTAACCAAATTTACCCGATGTAGAGACAATCAAAAAAGCCGCATAAGTGAATATATAACCTATAGAAAAATGGGTTAATCCAACCAATCTTGCTTGTGCCAACCTACCTAAACCAATCATCATATCGGTCCCTCGGCCCCATTGTTGGAAAGGCTCGGCTTCAGAACCGTACGTGGAGCTTCCACCTCATACGGCTCCTCTAGGGATGGAGGTAGGCCCAGCCCAGATGTACATGAGATTGTGTAGCACCATTTTGAGGTCTTACGTTAATGTTTAATTTACTTACAATATCGGAGTATTTTAAGCTTCCCAACAAAAAATCAGCTCATTCTACATTTGTTCAACTTTTGCTGCTCCAAATTCCAAAATTTGCTACCAAGCCATTTCATGGGAAATGATTTTGCCACTTCCTTTTTTGTTAACGTCACTCCCCTGCAAGTGTATTTTTACACCAAAAATACACTTGCAGAGGAGTAGCGTTAACAAAAAAGAGAGTGACAAAATCAGCAGCCCATTTTCTATGTATATATTTGATAAATAGCTGGAACTATGAATATATACGTTGGTCAGTGAGCAAGTTCAGTTTAACTCTAAATAAATGGGTCAATTGGGCAGGAATAACAAGAGTCTAGCTAATTGGGTTGTAAATGGGCTAATGAAATGATTACGACTCAACCAATTTACAACCCGCCCAAATCTACCCAAACTCCCTGGGTGCAATAATTCGGAGCGGAATTAAATATCAGTTGCATAATTAGTCTCACAAGACATTAAATTTACATATATACAAAGCATGTGAAATTTAGCAAAATTTGATATGCATCTTTAATTGTTGGCTCGGAAAAGGTGGAGAGAGACAAGGCAAGAGACCTCTGGAGAGAACTTGGAGCCCTCAAAAGAGGCCAAAGAAATTAGGTATTTGGAACCAAAGCAAAGCAACAGAATTGCTTCCACTTGATCTGGTGTTTAACAAGCTTCTGGAATGCCAGTCAATGTCTTACAATAATCTTCTTCCTGATGGCAATTAGAAATACATGGCATTCGCACCGCTAGCAAAGGAAACAGTCCATAGCAGACTACAATACAGCTGCACCCAAGGCATAGCCTGACTCCTTCCAAAATCGAATTAAACCACAAAGAGGGAACCGTGATCAGACCATACCACAACACAATCAACAGATCACACATAGGTGTTCATCTATGCACCAAATATTGCCAAAAGCGAGATGAAAAGTCTAGGTAAAGAGAAAAAATACTACCTTCCATGTTTAAGCTTCAATTAGATTGGACCAGAGCCACTTTTCTCAAGATTTCGATTAGACAGAGAACATAGAAAAGCAGATTAACAAGAACAGCAATTTTAAGAGAGTTGACAACCAGCTTCAGTGTTGTCATAACCTACTTGGCAAACAGCTTCTCCCAAAGAATTTCACAATTAGCAATTTTGCATGTTTCAAGAGCAAGATATTCAATTTGCAAGGATAGTTATTTCTTGAGTGTTTTCACATGTCATAACCTACTTGGCAAGATTAAAGACATTTCATAATTAAAATATGCACAATAAGTTGAATGAGTAGATCTTTGTCTTAACAAAGGACTAATACAGGGGAGTTTCATAACCAGGTTAGCGATTGCATTTTTTAGAGAAACTTTGGGAATAAATAGTAAATCCAATACTTCCAAAGAGTTAATACTACTTTCGAGTTCAGGGAATGAATCAAACTTGACAACTGATGGCAGAGTCAGCTGAAACAAATTCACAGAGTCAGCTGAAACAAATTCAACCAAAAAAAAAAAAAGAAAGAAAAGTTTAGTGAGATAACCGACCAGAAGAACCGTCAACAACCACCATTTAAGTGAGTACTCAACTATCTACTAAAAAAAATCTTTGGAAATAAAAGATCCTGAAGAAGCTGCGCTTCTTCCTCGAGCTGTTTAATGTGGCCTTATAAAGCAATTTCAAATAAACTAATACGTAGAGTGATTCTGCAAACCTAGCAAAGGAGAAATAGATTATCTAAGGACTCAGCAAAGCTATAAGACACAATAGTTTCCTATCTTATGTTTCACAATATAAGCAAATTTTGAGGGAAAAGCACTATCCTTGAACCACAAACACATGGATGGAACAAACAAAACATTCATTACCAGTGGCCTCAACAGAGCAGCCATACTTTTGCAAAATTCTTTTGGGGAAGAAAATACTAATTAACATTGGAGACATGGCAGTGGTGTAATACTATAATTGAAAACACACAATGCAGTATCAAGTTCTTTCTTCTTGCAGAATACATCAAGGAGGATATTGTAATTAACAGTATCGATAGATCTGAACCTTTGTTTTCCATCATGAGAAATAAGAACAATGCTTCATCAAAATGCCCAGTTTGCAAAGGCAATCCAACAACATACCACAAGTATTTCTATTGGGAGTTACACCCGAGTATCATCACCTTCAGAAGTTCAATTACTTCCTCGCGCTCTTTTGCCTTCCCTTGCTTGCTAAGTGCATCTATCATATTGTCGATTGTCCAGACACTTAGACAGATACCAATATCCAACATTTCTCCAAATATTCTTGCAGCCTCCTTCACCCGGCCAGACTTACACAAGCCATCAGTCAGACATCCACCAGTAACAACATCTGGGTTAATGCCTTTCTCTTTCATTTCAGAAAAAAGGTTTAAAGCATCATCCACCATTCCATCCTAGCAAAGACGGCGAATGATCATGTTATACTTTTTTGTGTTAGGTCAATAACCTCCCTTATCCATGATCCTAAGCCACCTCGTAGCCATTCCGGTGTTTCCCTGTTTGCAAAGCCAACTAATAATCGTTTCAAACATAAACTCATCGGGCTCAATCTCTCCCTTTCTCACTAATTCATCGAATAGCTTAACTGCTTCAGTAGTTTTACCTTCGAAAATGAGTATAAGGGTGTTGAAGGTAGATACATCAGGTGCAGAACTAGGGTTTCCAGAGTGAGAACATGCACGAAAGGAACGAATCTGACAAGGGCGTGGAGGTAGAGAGAGAAGAAGACCGTTTGGGAAAGTAGAAGAACCCATGGGAGCATTCACAGAAAAACTGAAGAATTTCCAGTGGAATCTCCCTACTTTGTTTCCAGTTTCTAAGACAAACTGAAGAATTTCCAAAGCTCTCGCCAGAGTACTGAGGCGTCCTGCAAATGTCTATAAAGTGTCCCGAGAGTGCCCAAAAGTATTCTAAGCATGTCTCAAGAGTGTCTGCGTGAACATAATTAAAATTTCTAATTGCTAGGGCACTTAAACTTCGAATGTGGAGAATGTCGGTAGAGTTGGGGTCTGACATGACAAGGTGTCAGTACTTCATAGATGCTGCATAATAATCTAGTTTCAATTAAGAAGATACAAGTGAAACCAAATTTCCTTTAGAAGGAATAACTCTGCAGACTTTAAGGCCAAACACTTGTAACAAACTGAGCAATAAAATTTCGCAGACTTAAGGTCTTACTCTTACCGCTAGAAACTTTATCATTCCCTATCCATTTCAGTAATAGCATGTATAAATTGTACATCAATAGAATGACATGGAAATACTACAGTCCATCAAAACTAAAAGCGAAATGAACAGTTGTAAAGTCACCGGGTAGTTAAAACTGAGGACTGAGCAAGTTCAGCGCTTTAGAAATAATCAAAACAACTTTCAATGACAGAAGCAAATGACTTAAATGTTACTACAACCCACCACTGAATCAATCAACATGGGTAGCACTATCATGGATGGATCTATCCTTCAAATTTGAGAATTGCTTCTGACACAATGCATTCTTCATCTAGCTCCCAAAGAACTAGAATGCAAAAATACACAATGCGAAAAGCAGAGGCTCCCAAACATCCCCTTAAAATAGTACTCCCTCCGTCCCAAATTGCTTACCCGCTAAATATTAAGAGGACAAGCAATGATAGTACCAAATTCAAATTGTGAGGCATCACTTGACTACATTGCCCTTGTATTCTATCTTTTCAACACAATGATGACAACTTTATAGGGACAATTTTGGAAAACTAAAAGCTTTTTTAGTTCAACTTTTCAAAGGGACTAACAGTTTGGGACATCCAAAAAAGAAAGGGACCAGCAATTAAGACTGTGGCTTTTGGGCTTTCGTAGGGACCAATTCAATCACTACTTTTCCCATCGAACCATCGAAAGTTCGAAACAATTCTTCGACCCTTTCCATTCTTCCTATAGAGTATCATAAAGGAGATAGACAACAAATAAGCATTCCTCTGGATTGGAAAAAATGTAAAGAACTCTGGAGAAAAAATATCTGAACGGGAGACTTTTTGAACTTCTAGAAGTGAAGGAGGGCAAAGAATTGAAGAAACTAAAAGAACGGAATAAAGCACCCACATTCAGCACCTTTCATACACCAGTAAAAACTTAGGTTTCCAAATGGATGAAGTGAACTCACAATTATGATACAAGGCCACACCTTATAGGGGATTCCACTCATTGCAAATTCTTCATGGGCTTCAAAGATCGTCAAACTAAGAAAGAAATGTCACCCACGAGTGAAAATATAAAATATGAATTTTACAGATGTCAAAGCATCCAACTCAAAACCAATTGGCAATGAGTGGAGAGGCCGCCAAGGCTCATATACTAGTTTCAGAGGTCATAATTTACCAATGTGGGACAAACTCTAACAATAGATACTGTTATTTTTCTTCATTTTCCCCTTCCTTTTTCTTTATAATGTTCATTCCCCTTCAAAATGCTGAAAGAAATGACTGTCATTATTTTTAACTAATAAATGCTATGATAAATCTCTCCCTTGCAATCATAGCTTACAACATTTGTTGTGAGAGAAATGCGGATGTGTTACAACCAAATATTGAAATGAATAATGGACCAGAAGAGGATGTTAGAACTCATACTAGTAGATGGAGAAAAGATCAAATAATTTTGCAAAGGGAGGAAGATAAGAGTACATAAGAATCTACAACATGTGGTAATACTAAGAAAAAGAGAATTAATGCCACCAAAAATCATAGTACACGAAGCAATTTAGACTTTGAGGCATTCAGAGAGTAATTGAAGAGTGGAAGAATTAAGGGATCATATGTTGGAACATTGTATTCCACCTTTCCAAAGGTTCCAAAGGAGAAAAAAAAGAAGGCTATGACCGCAAATTACTACTCAGTATACCACCTATATAACATATATATATATATATATAGGCACAAAGACGAGAGTTTTGCTCAATGATAGCCTACAAACTTTTGCGTAAAACTAGATTTTACCTTCACAGCTCCGCATCAATTGTTGGCATGAACTTTGTTATCACTTCTTGGAGAGCAAAATCGTATCTGGTCCCTGAGTTGAGACGATATCCTTAATCATGCGTAAAGTAGATGCATTGGGTGAATTACCCCTTCCAACCATTTCCTCGTAAAGTACCACAGCCTCATTGAACTTCTGTTGTTCAACAAAACCTTGGATGATAGCGTTGTAAGTGCCACTAACAGGCAATACACCATTCTGGTCCATTTTCACTAACAACTCTTTAGCTTCATCCAAAAACCCTTCTTTACAAAGACCACGTATCATGACATCATATGCAATGAAATCAGGTTGTAACCCCTTGGAAGAAAGTTTAATAAAAAGATCCCTTGCACGTTCAAGGTTATTATTCTTGCAAAATGCATCAATCATGATATTGTAAAAAACAATATTGAGACCTAAACCTTTGTTTTCAATCATGTGAAATAATGACAATGCTTCATCTATATGCCCCGTCTTGCAAAGCCCGCTTAACAACATAACATAAGTTCTAATCTCGGGAGTTAGGCCCGCAAGTTCCATCGCATTGAGAAGTTCTCGAGCAACTGTATATCTACCAAGCCGAGAGATACCTGTGAAGATAGTGGTAAAAGTTGCAAGGTTAGGCTTCAAACCTCTTTGAGGGATTTCTCGAAAGAGACTGATGGCCTCGTCTATTTTCATATTATCGCAACATCCCCTGATTAAAATGTTGTAGCTATGAACATTCGGTTGAATGCCCCTATCCGCCATGGTATTCAATACTCTCATGGCCTCATCCATCTGTCCTTGCAAACAATATCCATTCATTAAAGAAGTGTACGTGATTACATTAGGATGCACACCACATGTGCGAATCATGTTTTCAACTACTTCCTCTGCCTCTTTTACCTTCCCTTGCTTGCTAAGTGCATCAACCCAGACAGTGAGTGTATAGGCATTTGGAGAGATACCAATATCCAACATTTGTCCCAACATTCTTGTAGCCTCCTTCCACTGGCTACAACTACATAAGCCACGAATCAAAGAGGTATAAGTAACAACATTCGGGTGAACCCCTTTCTCTTTCATTTCGTAAAAAAGGTTCAAAGCATCACCCAACATTCTATCCTTGCAATGACTGTCAATGATTGTGCTATACACTACTTTGTTAGGTTTACAACTTCCCTCTTCCATGATCCTGAGCCACCTAACAGCCGCTCCCGTGTTTCCCTTCTTGCAGAGCCCATTAATAATCGTCCCATACATAACCTCGTTGGGTTCAATTTCTCTCTTCCTCATTAATTTTGCAACTAACTCAACCGCTTCAGTAGTTTTATCTTGTATAAAAAGTCCATTTAACAGGGTGTTGAAGGTAGCCACATTAGGTTTGTAACCGCATTTGAAGATGCCGCCGAGCAGAGAGAACCCAAAATCAACTCGACTCATGTGACAGTAGCAGTTTATTGCGATGCTCAAGGTATAGAAACTTACACGAGTACCTAGTAACTGCAAATTTTCAAAATGAGAAAGAGCCTCGACGTAATGACCCGCTCTCGCAAGAGTCCCTAAAGCTCTATTGATTTCAAAAATGGGTGGGAAAGGTCGCATTCGGGAAATCCCATTGAGAAACTCTCGAGCTTCTTGGAGCTCGTTGGGTGTAACAGGGGTCTTTCTCCTCGACAGGGGTGGGTGTTTTGCTGGAGTCATAGTTGGAGAAATAGGGTTTCTAGAGAGAGAATGAATACGAAAGGAAACAATCTGAGAAGGGTGCGGAGGTAGAGAGAGAAGAATACCTCTTGGGAAATTACAAGTTTCAATGGGACTGATGATTACAGGAAAGACACCACCAATCGTCTCCATCCTCTTTCTTCTCTGTGAGATTGCTGGCGAGGGAGAGCAGTGGAGAGAGGAAGAGAGGGAGAGGGAGACGAATTCGATAACGTTATCGGGCAACGAATTGTGAGTTTTTGGAGCTTTGATAAATTGCACTGATGTCTTCTGAGTTTTCTGACAAATATATATGGCCTTGTTCGTTTTCATACTTTGAGTATTTTAGTTTTGGCAGTGGGTAGAGAGAGAAATAAGATAATGATTGGAGAGAGGGGTAATAATTGGAGAGAGATAGAGAGAGAAATGAAATTAATAATTGGAGAAATAGGGTAATGATTCGAGAAAGATATAGGGTAATGATTGGAAAACAAAGTTAAAACAAAGTAAAGTATGGAAACGAACAAGGCCCAGTTATCTCCCCTTAACATATTCATTGTTCTTTCTATTCTAATTTTCTAAGTAATATATAATGGAGAACACTTTTTGGCGTAACCAATATTTTAAAGCCCTGTCCCAAAATTGATTGACAGACTCGTACCCTCAAGAAAACTTTCTTTTTACTGCTCCATTTGTCCCTAAATAAGTATTAAAAACAATTTCCCTACATAAAGTAACCTTCAACTGAAGGTTGGGAACAATTTCCAATTGAAAGTTGTTTAATCCTTTTTCTTTGTTTCTTTCATTATTTGTTCTTTTCAATTATTATTGCCTTTTCTTTTTTCTTTTTTTTTTTTGGGGGGGGGGGGGGGGTTGTGTGTGAGTGTGAGGGGAATTACAGGAAAAAAAGTGAGCAAGAGGGACGGGAAAAAATGTTTACTGTACTTACTTTTCTGAATTGGTAACGGATAGGTGAATTTTATTGTTTCCCTTACTTTATTCTTCACAAAAAATATATATATTTACTTTCCTCGGGAAGTGTCCGCCTTTGGACGGGAAAAGAAACGCAACAGAAAAGGAAAAGAAAATCAATCTTAAAAACAAAACCCAGTCTAAGGATTAGAAAAAACTTTGTTTACCCTTTCTCTCTTCTTTTTTTTTTTGGTTTATTCAACTATCTTGGGATACAAAAGATTCTGAAGAAGCTGCACTTCTTCCTCGAGCTGTTTAATGTGTCCTTATAAAGCAAACCCAAGTAAATTAATACGTAGAGTGATTCTGGAAACCTATCAAAAGAGAAATAGATTATCTGAGGACTTAAGTCCTATCAAAGGAGAAATAGATTAGTATAGCTTTAAGTCCTGGAGGACACAACAGTTTCCTATCTTATGTCTCACAAAATATAAGTAAATTCTGAACGAAAAGTACTATCCTTGAACCACAAACACATGGATGGAACAAACAAAACACAGGTTACCGGTGTCCCCAACAGAGCAGTCTTACTTTCGCAAAATTCTTGGGGAAGAAAATACTAATTAATAAAGGAGACATGACAGTGGTATAATATAATTGAAAAGAACGGACACTTAATGAATTCTGGAGATTGCATATCAGTCATTAGATCAAAAGAGTCTAGACCATCCTAAACAATATAAGTTATTGTGGTCCCTACACCTTCCCCTCTTGTAATATAGAGATTTCAGAGACGAAGCTTTATCTTGACAGATAAAGAAATTTACACAATCTATTGACTTCCATGTCCAACCTTGGGCAAGAACTTCTTAATCACTTCTTGAAGAGCAGGATCCAGTCTTTTAGTAGCAGAAAGGTCAACAATCAAGGGGAAAGTAGATTCATTGGGTCAAAAACCCCTACAAACCATTTCCTCAATCAAAACCGGAGCCTCATAGAACTTCTGAAAACCTCGGATGCATGACAGCATTGTAGGTGACACTATCAGGCAAGGAATCATCCATTCCATTTTCACAGAACTATTTAGCTTCATCAAGAAAGCCTTCTTCCCAAGGACATTGTGTCAAAATCTATGTAGCACGGACACGGACACGGGACACGGACACGACACGACACCGACACCCCGACACGTAAATTTTCAGAAAATGGGGGACACGACACGTTTGGGGACACGTCTATATATATATATATATATATACATATATATATATATACATATACATATACATATATATATATATATCAAGAATAAAAAAAATTAAATAAGATAAAAGTTAATAATATTATATCCAGATAGCTTTGTTTTCACCTTTGTAGTACATTGTTTTCGAAGTCATTACATCTATTATCTATACCTTGCAACAAAAAGTGTTCCAAAAGTGTCCAAAAGTGTCTGAAAAGTGTCCCCCAAGTCATTACATCTATTATCTATACCTTGCAACAAAGAGTGTCCCAAAAGTGTCTGAAAAGTGTCTCCGAAGTGTCCCAAAAGTGTCTGTCAAGTGTCTGAAAAGTGTCCCCGAAGTGTCCGAAAGTGTCTGTCAAGTGTCGGACTTCAAATATTGCTCAAAATAATAGGACACTTCTGGAGAAGTGTCCGACACGTGTCGGCCGCGTGTCCGGCGCGTGTCGGTGTCCGACACGTGTCCGACACCGGTACGCCACCCCTGGTGGAGTGTCGGTGCTACATAGGTCAAAATACATCAAGGAGGATATTGAAGCTAACAATATCGAGATCTAAGCCTTTGTCTTCCACCATGTGAAATAAGAACAATGCTTCATCAACATGCCCATTTTGTTAAGGCAACCCAACAAAATACCACAAGTATTTCTATTGGGTTGTAAATGGGCTAATGAAATGATTACGACTCAACCAATTTACAACCCGCCCAAATCCACCCAAACTCCCTGGGTGCAATAATTCAGAGCGGAATTAAATATCAGTTGCATAATTAGTCTCACAAGACATTAAATTTACATATATACAAAGCATGTGAAATTTAGCAAAATTTGATATGCATCTTTAATTGTTGGCTCGGAAAAGGTGGAGAGAGACAATGCAAGAGACCTCTGGAGAGAACTTGGAGCCCTCAAAAGAGGCCAAAGAAATTAGGTATTTGGAACCAAAGCAAAGCAACAGAATTGCTTCCACTTGATCTGGTGTTTAACAAGCTTCTGGAATGCCAGTCAATGTCTTACAATAATCTTCTTCCTGATGGCAATTAGAAATACGTGGCATTCGCACCGCTAGCAAAGGAAACAGTTCATAGCAGACTACAATACAGCTGCACCCAAGGCATAGCCTGACTCCTTCCAAAATCGAATTAAACCACAAAGAGGGAACCGTGATCAGATCATACCACAACACAATCACAGATCACACATAGGTGTTCATCTATGCACCAAATATTGCCAAAAGAGAGATGAAAAGTCTAGGTAAAGAGAAAAAATACTACCTTCCATGTTTAAGCTTCAATTAGATTGGACCAGAGCCACTTTTCTCAAGATTTCGATTAGACAGAGAACATAGAAAAGCAGATTAACAAGAACAGCAATTTTAAGAGAGTTGACAAACAGCTTCAGTGTTGTCATAACCTACTTGGCAAACAGCTTCTCCCAAAGAATTTCACAATTAGCAATTTTGCATGTTTCAAGAGCAAGATATTCAATTTGCAAGGATAGTTATTTCTTGAGTGTTTTCACATGTCATAACCTACTTGGCAAGATTAAAGACATTTCATAATTAAAATATGCACAATAAGTTGAATGAGTAGATCTTTGTCTTAACAAAGGACTAATACAGGGGAGTTTCATAACCAGGTTAGCGATTGCATTTTTTAGAGAAACTTTGGGAATAAATAGTAAATCCAATACTTCCAAAGAGTTAATACTACTTTCGAGTTCAGGGAATGAATCAAACTTGACAACTGATGGCAGAGTCAGCTGAAACAAATTCACAGAGTCAGCTGAAACAAATTCAACCAAAAAAAAAAAATGAAAGAAAAGTTTAGTGAGATAACCGACCAGAAGAACCATCAACAACCACCATTTAAGTGAGTACTCAACTATCTACTAAAAAAAATCTTTGGAAATAAAAGATCCTGAAGAAGCTGCGCTTCTTCCTCGAGCTGTTTAATGTGGCCTTATAAAGCAATTTCAAATAAACTAATAAGTAGAGTGATTCTGCAAACCAAGCAAAGGAGAAATAGATTATCTAAGGACTCAGCAAAGCTATAAGTCCTGGAAGACACAACAGTTTCTTATCTTATGTTTCACAATATAAGCAAATTTTGAGGGAGAAGCACTATCCTTGAACCACAAACACATGGATGGAACAAACAAAACATACATTACCAGTGGCCTCAACAGAGCAGCCATACTTTTGCAAAATTCTTGGGGAAGAAACTACTAATTAATAGAGGAGACATGGCAGTGGTGTAATACTCTAATTGAAAACATACAATGCAGTATCAAGTTCTTTCTTCTTGCAGAATACATCAAGGAGGCTATTGTAATTAACAGTATCGATAGATCTGAACCTTTGTTTTCCATCATGAGAAATAAGAACAATGCTTCATCAAAATGCCCAGTTTGCAAAGGCAATCTAGGGATGGCAATTCGAACCGAATCGATGGGTACCCAAACCGATAACCGAAATTATCCCCGAACCATAACCGAATTTTTCCCCGTGGGTACGGGTATGGTTGGCATAGAGGATACCCGAACGGGTTTCAGTTCGGTTCTGATTCAGCAAATACCCGACCCGAACCCCGAACCGAAGTAGTAGTAAATTACAAAAATACCCTAACCTATATATATAACCCATACATTTTAGGGTTTTCCAAAACTCCAGTCCAATTCTCACCCACTTCTCAGACCTCAGTCACTCGGTGAGGGAGGCGGCGATTCCATTTCAGATCTGATCTCTCTCTCTCTCTCTCGCTCGTAAGCTCCCATCTCCTGCAACTTCCTTCTTCTTTCTTCGTTGCAGCACGTCGTTCTATAGGCTGCGACAACCATCGTCTTCAGCGACTGCGTTGACCGCCGCCGTCGTCTTCTTCTCCTCCCTCGCAGTTGGTCAGCAATGGCTGTGGTGTTTGAAACCATTAGAAGAGGTGAAGAAGGAGCCATACTTGTCCCTATTGTCCCTCACTCGATCGCCAGATCTGATGGCTGTGAAGCCGTATCAACAAGCAAATCAAGTGGGTTTTGACTTTTGATTACTC
The DNA here is from genome assembly GCA_025413875.1 of Rhododendron molle. Lineage (NCBI taxonomy): Eukaryota > Viridiplantae > Streptophyta > Magnoliopsida > Ericales > Ericaceae > Rhododendron > Rhododendron molle. The sequence goes on from CM046391.1 coordinate 56,848,102, forward strand.
TTCTGTAAATCCATGTATTTTGATTACACTTCTGTAAATCGATGTGTATATGAGCAAGTGGGTTTTGATTGCTCTCTGTAAAGAATTTTTTTTTTTTTCCCAGAAATCTGCTTGTTCCAAAATCAAGTGGGTTTTGATTATTCGGTTACCCAATCGGTTCGGGGATTACCCGAACCCTGTTTGGTTCGGTTATGGTTCATTCCCGTTCTCCCCGTTCGGGTATCGGGCCGGATTTGGGTAGCGTTTCGGTTTCGGGGATCGGGTACGGATATGCCCATATCCGCCCCGAATGCCATCCCTAAGGCAATCCAACAACATACCACAAGTATTTCTATTGGGAGTTAAGCCCGAGTATCATCACCTTCAGAAGTTCAATTACTTCCTCGCGCTCTTTTGCCTTCCCTTGCTTGCTAAGTGCATCTATCATATTGTCAATTGTCCAGACACTTAGACAGATACCAATATCCAACATTTCTCCAAATATTCTTGCAGCCTCCTTCACCCGGCCAGACTTACACAAGCCATCAGTCAGACATCCACCAGTAACAGCATCTGGGTTAATGCCTTTCTCTTTCATTTCAGAAAAAAAGTTCAAAGCATCATCCACCATTCCATCCTCGCAAAGACGGTGAATGATCATGTTATACATTTTTGTGGTAGGTCAATAACCTCCCTTATCCATGATCCTAAGCCACCTCGTAGCCATTCCGGTGTTTCCCTGTTTGCAAAGCCAACTAATAATCATTTCAAACATAAACTCATCAGGCTCAATTTCTCCCTTTCTCACTAATTCATCGAATAGCTCGACTGCTTCAGTAGTTTTACCTTCGAAAATAAGTATCAGGGTGTTGAAGGTAGATACATAAGGTGCAGAACTAGGGTTTTCAGAGTGAGAACGTGCACGAAAGAACGAATCTGACAAGGGCGTGGAGGTAGAGAGAGAAGAATACCTTTTCGGAAAGTAGAAGAACCCATGGGAGCGATTACAGAAAAGACACCAATCGTCTCCATCCTCTTTCTTCTCAGTGGAATCTCTCTACTTTGTTTCCAGTTTCTAAGACACAAACTGAAGAATTTCCAAAGCTTTCACCAGAGCACTGAGGTGTCCCGCAAATGTCTATAGAGTGTCCCGAGAGTGCCCAAAAGTATTCTAAGCATGTCTCAAGAGTGTCTGTGAGAACAAAATTAAAATTTCTAGGGCACTTAAACTTCGAATGTGGAGAGTGCCAGCAGAGTTGGGGTCTGACAAGCTTCCGACAGCGTAGGTGACCTCTGACAAGGTGTCTTTACTTCATAGATGCTGCATAATACTCTAGCATCAATTAAGAAGATACTAGTGAAACCAAATTTCCTTTAGAAGGAATAACTCTGCAGACTTCAAGGCCAAACACTTGAAACTAACTGAGCAATAAAATTTTGCAGACTTGAGGTCTTACCGCTAGAAACTTTATCCTTCCCTATCCATTTCAGTAATAGCATGCACAAATTGTACATCAATAGAATGACATGGAAATACTACAGTCCATCAAAACTAAAAGCGAAATGAACAGTTGTAAAGTCACCGGGTAGTTAAAACTGAGGACTGAGCAAGTTCAGCACTTTAGAAATAATAATTGAAACGACTTTCAATGACAGAAGCAACATGCCTTAAATGTTACTGCAACCCACCACTGAATCAATCAACAAGACTAAACGTAACAGAATCAACAGGGGTAGCACTATTATGGATCAAATTTGAGAAATGCTTCTGACACAATGTATTCTTCATCCAACTCCCAAAGAACTAGAATGCGAAAATAAACAATGCGAAAAGCAGAGGCTCCCAAACATCCCCTTAAAATAGTACTCCCTCCGTCCCAAATTGCTTGCCCTTTTGGGGAAGCTAAATATTAAGAGGACAAGCAACGATAGTACCAAATTCAAATTGTGAGGCATGGCTTTACTACATTGCCCTTGCATTCTATCTTTTCAACACAATGATGACTACTTTATAGGGACAATTTTGGAAAACTAAAAGCTTTTTAAGTTCGACTTTTGAAAGGGACTAACATTTTGGGACATTCAAAAAAGTTTAAGCACCAGCAATTTGGGAGGGATGGAGTATTAGTCAAAAGGCCGTGGCTTTTGGGCTTTCGTAGGGACCAATTCAATCACTGCTTTTCCCATCGAAACAATTCTTCTGCCCTTTCCATTCTTCCTATAGAGTATCATAAAGGAGATAGACGACAAATAAGTATTCCTCTGGATTGGAAAAAATGTAAAGAACTCTGGAGAAAAATATCTGAACAGGAGACTTTTTGAACTTCTAGAAGTGAAAGAGGGCAAAGAATTGAAGAAACTAAAAGAACGGAATAAAGCACCGACATTGAGCAAAAAACTTAGGTTTCCAAATGGATGAAGTGAACTCACAATTATGATACAAGGCCACACCTTATAGGGGATCCCACTCATTGCAAATTCTTCATGGACTTCAAAGATCGTCAAACCAAGAAAGAAATGCCACCCACGAGTGAAATATAAAATATGAAATTTTACTGATGTCAAAGCATCCAACTCAAAACCAATTGGCAATGAGTGGAGAGGCCGCTCAGGTTCATATACTAGTTTTGGAGCTGATAATTTACCAATGTGGGACAAACTCTAACAACATATTCGGTTAACCGTTTAGTTTTAGTTTTAGTTTTGTTTTCAATCATTATCCTATTTCTTTCTCCAATCATTACCCTATTTTGTTAATTATTACTTTCTCATCTCTCTCTATCTCTCTCCAATCATTACCCCTATTTTCAATCATTACTCTATTTCTCTCTCTACCCACTACCAAAACTAAACTAAACTAAACTCTCAACCAAACACAACCACGGTTATTTTTCTTCATTTTGCCCTTCCTTTTTCTTTATAATGTTCATTCCCCTTCAAAATGCTAAAAGAAATTACTCTAATTATTTTTAACTAATAGATGGTAAGATAAATCTCTCCCTTGCAATCACAGCTTACAACATTTGTTGTGAGAGAAATGCGGATGTGTTACAACCAAATATTGAAATGAATAATGGACCAGAAGATGATGTTAGAACTCATACTAGTAGATGGAGAAAAGATCAAATAATTTTGCCAAGGGAGGAAGATACAACTTAAGAGTACATAAGAATCTACAACATGTGGTAATGCTAAGAAAAAAAAGAATTAATGCCACCAAAAATTGTAGTACACGAAGCAATTTAGAGGCATGCAGAGAGTAATTGAAGAGTGGAAGAGTCAAGGGGTCATATGTTGGAACATTGTATTCCACCTTTCCAAAGGTTCCAAAGGAAAAAAGAGAGGCTATGACCGCAAATTACTACTCACTATACCACCTATATAACATATATATTAGGCACAAAGACGAGAGTTTTGCGCTCAATGATAGCCTACAAACTTTGTGTAAAACTAGATTTTACCTTCACAGCTCCACATCTATCTCTCTGGCATGAACTTTGTTATCACTTCTTGGAGACCAAGATTGTATCGAATCCCCGAGTTGAGACAAAATCCTTAACCATGCGAAAAGTAGATGCACTGAGTGAAATACCCCTTCTAACCATTTCCTCATAAAGTACCACAGCCTCATTGAACTTCTGTTGTTCAACAAAACCTTGGATGATAGCGTTGTAAGTGCTACTAGCAGGCAATACACCATTCTGGTCCATTTTCACTAACAACTCTTTAGCTTCATCCAAAAACCCTTCTTTACAAAGACCGCGTATCATGACATCATATGCAATGAAATCAGGTTGTAACCCCTTGGAAGAAAGTTTAATAAAAAGATCCCTTGCACTTTCAAGGTTATTATTCTTGCAAAATGCATCAATCATGATATTGTAAATAACAATATTGAGACCTAAACCTTTGTTTTCAATCATGTGAAATAATGACAATGCTTCATCTATATGCCCGGTCTTGCAAAGCCCGCTTAACAACATAACATAAGTTCTACTCTCGGGAGTTAGGCCTGCAAGTTCCATCGCATTGAGAAGTTCTCGAGCAACTGTAAATCTACCATGCCGAGAGATACCTGTGAAGATAGTGGTAAAAGTTGCAAGGTTAGGCTTCAAACCTCTTTGAGGGATTTCTCGAAAGAGACCGATGGCCTCGTCTATTTTCATATTATCGCAATATCCCCTGATTAAAATGGTGTAGCTATGAACATTCGGTTGAATGCCCCTATCCGCCATGGTATTCAATACTCTCATGGCCTCATCCATCTGGCCTTGCAAACAATATCCATTCATTAAAGAAGTGTACGTGATTACATTAGGATGCACACTACCTGTGCGAATCATGCTTTCAACTACTTCCTCTGCCTCTTTTACCTTCCCTTGCTTGCTGAGTGCATCAACCAAGACAGTGAGTGTAGGGGCATTTGGAGGGATACCAATATCCAACATTTGTCCCAACATTCTTGTAGCCTCCTTCCACTGGCCACAACTAAATAAGCCATGAATCAAAGAGTTACAAGTAACAACATTCGGGTGAAATCCTTTCTCTTTCATTTCATAAAAAAGGTTCAAAGCATCAGCCCACATTCTATCCTTGCAATGACTGTCAATGATCATGCTATACACTACTTTGTTAGGTTTACAACTTCCCTCTTCCATGATCCTGAGCCACCTAACAGCCGCTCCCGTGTTTCCCTTCTTGCAGAGCCCATTAATAATCGTCCCATACATAACCTCGTTGGGTTCAATTTCTCTCTTTCTCATTAACTTCTCAAATAACTCCTCTGCGTCAGCAGCTTTATCTTCTAAAATAAGTCCCTTTAACAGAGGGGTAAAGATAGCAACATCAGGCCTATAACCACATTTGAAGATGCCACCCAGCAGAGAGAACCCAAAAGCAACTCGACTCACTTGACAGTGGCAGTTTATTGCGATGCTCAAGGTATACAAACTTACAAGAGTACCTAGTAACTGCAATTTTTCAAAATGAGAAAGAGCCTCGACATAATGACCCGCTCTCGCAAGAGTCCCTAAAGCTTTATTGATATTAAAAATGGGTGGGAAAGGTCGCATTTGGGAAATCCGATTGAGAAACTCTCGAGCTTCTTGGAGCTCGTTGGGTGTAACAGAGGCCTTTCTCCTCGACAGGGGTGGGTGTTTTGCTGAAGTCACAGTTGGAGAAATAGGGTTTCTAGAGAGAGAATGAATACGAAAGGAAACAATCGGAGAAGGGTGCGGAGGTAGAGAGAGAAGAATACCTCTTGGGAAATTACAAGTTTCAATGGGACTGATGATTACAGGAAAGACACCACCAATCGTCTCCATCCCCTTTCTTCTCTGTGAAAAATTAGTGGCGAGGGAGAGCAGTTGAGAGAGAGAGAGAGAGAAAGGGAGATGAATTCGATAACGTTATTGGGCAACGAATTGTGAGTTTTTTGGAGGTTTGATAAATTGCACTGATGTCTCCTCGAGTTTTCTGACAAATATAGTTCTGTCCCCTCAACATACTCGTCACTTTTTGGCCTAACCAATATTTTGAGGGGCGGATATTCGCAGCAGCCCCGCATTGCGTTTAGTCCGTTAAAATTTTTTAATTATACTCGACTGTTAGTTATCGAAATTGCAATATATTTTCAGCATTCAATTATCGAAATATAATTTTTTTTTCAACAGTTATTTTCTGAAAATGTATGTTTGGAAGTTGTTTATCGAAAGTTGAACATATTTTTGACATGAAATTACCGAAATATAATATTGTTTTCAACAGCTATTTATAATATTGTTTTCAACAACTATTTATCAAAATGTAGTGGTCTAAAGGAGAAAATACGAGACTGTGAATAATCACCCCCTATTTTGAAGCCCTGTCACAAAATTGATTGACATACTCTTACCCTGAGAAAACTTTCTTTTTACACCTCCATCTGTCTTCAAATAAGTATTGAAAACACCCCTTCACATGCTCAATGTTCATCTATTCAAATTCTAATCTAATATATAAAAGGAGATCTTTTTTGACGTAACCAATATTTTGAAGCTCCGTTACAAAAATAATTGACACACTCGTAACTCATAAAACTTTCTTTTTACTGCTCCATCTGTCCCTAAATGAGTATTGAAAACAATTTCCCTACATAAAATAACCTTCAACTGAAAGTTGTTTAATCCTTTTCTTTGTTTCTTTCGTTATTTGTTCTTTTCAATTATTATTGCCTTTTTTTTTCGGGGGAAAAAAAGTGAGCAAGAGGGAGGGGGAAAAAGTTTACGGTACTTAGTTATCTCAATTGACAACGGATAGGTGAATTTTATTGTTTTCCTTGCTTTATTCTTTGCAAAATATATATATATATATATATATATATAGACAATACATTTAACAATACTTTTGACAATATATTTTTTGAAACCCCGCATGAGACCTTCAAACAAATGATTGGAGCCGCTCAATATATTTAAAACATGTTTTAAGGGGTCCCATAAAAAATTATCGCATTTGGATATCGATAAGGGCTTGATCAGCTCATTTAGTTGATTCCTGTCAAATTTGACATGATAAAATTGAATGCGCCGATCAAGCCCTTGCCGATATCCAAATGAATTGATTTTTTACGGAAACCCTTAAAAACATGCTTTAAACAAATTGAACGGCTCCGATTATTTGCGCGGGGCTCCAAAAAATATGTTGTCAAAAGTATTGTCAAATTTATTGTCTCTAGAACCGGCCCCATATATTTTGACAATATATATATATATATATATATATATATATATATATATATATGGGGTTGGTTCTAGAGACAATACATTTGACAATACTTTTGACAATATATTTTTCGGAGCCCCATGCAAATAATCGGAGCCATTCAATTTGTTTAAAACATGTTTTTAAGGGTTCCCGTAAAAAATCAACTCATTTGGATATCGGCAAGGGCTTGATCGGCTCATTCAATTTTATCCTTTCAAATTTGACAGGAATCAACTAAATGAGCCGATCAAGCCTTTACCGATATCCAAATGCGTTAATTTTTTACAGGACCCCTTAAGAACATGTTTTAAATACATTGAGCGGCTCCGATCATTTGTTTGAAGGTCCCACGTGGGGTTTCAAAAAATCTATTGTTAAAAATATTGTTAAATGTATTGTCTCTAGAACCGGCCCCTATATATATATATATATATATACTTTCCTCGGGAAGTGTCTACCTTTGGACGTTAAAAGAAACGCAACAGAAAAGGGAAAAAAAATCAATCTTAAAAACAAAACCCAGTAGAAGGATTAGAAAAAACATCGTTTACCCTCCCTCTGTTTTTTTTTGGGTTTCTTCCGTTGTTTACTCTTCTCAAATCTCAATTATCCTTCACCAAAAAAATAAATAAATAATTGCCGTCCATGAAACATGGTTTACCCTCTCTTTTTTTTTTGGGTTTCTTCCGTTGTTTACTCTTCTCATTTATCCTTCACCAAATAAATACTGTAAAATTTTCGTCCATGAAATTTTCTTGAAATTTCTACGAAATTATCCATACCACATAAATAGATAGAAGTTGGACACACGCATTGCATGTGCAAGGCGGAAAGACGGGATTATGAAATTACGTCCGTTAAATGACAAATCTATTAAGATAAGAGAATGATTGTCACATGTCATTATCTCATTAATACTCCTATAAGAACTAAAAAGTGGGCAGAAGGCTGGACTATGAAATTGAGTCCATTAAATGACACTAAAGGTCGGGACACACGCGATGTGTGCACAAATTAAATTTTGACAAAATTTGTGAAAATTCAATCGAAGGTGGGAAGCATTTGTATCAAGGGAATAATACAGTCGAATTTCATAACCTGCTTAGCAATTGCATTTTAGCAGAAACTTTGGGACTGAAAACAGCAAATCGAATACTTTCAATGAGTTATAATGATGAATTTCAAATACAGGGAATGAATCAAACTTGGCAACTGACGGCAGAGATCCAGCCGAAACAAATCCAACCAATAAGAACAGGAAGTATAGTCGGATAACCGACGAGAAGAACCATCAACAACCACCATTTTTAGTAAGTATTCAACTATCTACTGACAAAAATCTTGGAATACAAAAGATTCTGAAGAAGCTGCACTTCTTCCTCGAGCTGTTTAATGTGTCCTTATAAAGCAAATTCGAGTAAATTAATACGTAGAGTGATTCTGGAAAGGAAACTGATTTTTGCGCTCTACTTTTTATTGATGGCGCTCCAATTTTAACGTGAAGTTATTAGTAACTTCATGAACAAAGTGGAGTGTCATCAGTAAAAAGTGGAACGCGAATATCAATTTCCTTCCAGAAACCTATCAAAGGAGAAATAGATTATCAGAGGACTTACTAAAGCATTAAGTCCTGGAAGACACAACAGTTTCCTATCTTATGTTTTACAAAATATAAGTAAATTCTGAGCGAAAAGTAGTATCCTTGAACCACAAACACATGGATGGAACAAACAAAACACAGGTTACCGGTGTCCCCAACAGAGCAGCCTTAGTTTTGCAAAATTCTTGGGGAAGACAATACTAATTAATAAAGGAGACATGGCAGTGGTATAATATAATTGAAAAGTACGGACACTTTAATTCTGGAGAATGCATATCAGTCATTAAAGGAATAGACCGTCCCAAACAATATGCGTTATTGTGGTTCCTACACCTTCCTCTCTTATAATATAGATATTTCAGAGACGAAGCTTTATCTTGACATAAAAAGAAATTTATACAATCTATTGACTTCCATGTCCAACCTTGGGCAAGAACTTCTTAATCACTTCTTGAAGAGCAGGGTCCTGTCTTTTAGTAGCTTTTAGTAGCAGAAAGGTCAACAATCAAGGGGAAAGTAGATTCATTGGGTCAAAAACCCCTACAAACCATTTCCTCAATTAAACCGGAGCCTCATAGAACTTTTGAAAACCTCAGATGCATGACAGCATTGTAGGGGACACTATCAGGCAAGAAATCATCCATTCCATTTTCATAGAACTATTTAGCTTCACCAAGAAAGCCTTCTTCCCAAGGACATTGTGTCAAAATACATCAAGGAGGATATTGAAACTAACAATATCGAGATCTAAGCCTTTGTCTTCCACCATGTGGAATAAGAACAATGCTTCATCAACATGCCCAGTTTGTAAAGGCAATCCAACAAAATACCACAAGTATTTCTATTGGGAGTTACGCCCAAGTTCCATCTCATTCTCATCCAGAAGTTCAATTATTTCCTCAGCATATTTTGTCTTCCCTTCCTTGGTAAGTGCATATACGAAGGCATTTAATGTCATGACATCAGTAGAAATACTAGCATCCAGCATGTGTCTAAACATTCGTGAAGACTCCTTCCAGCGGCCTCTATTACATAAGCCCTGAATCAAAGTGCTGTAAATAACTACATTTTGGCAAAGGCATTTTTCATTCATTTCTAAAAAGAGATGCAGAGCCTCATCTATTTTCATGTCCTTGCCTTGCCATAACCATTACTTAAAGTGGTGAAGCTACAGACATCAGGTTGGATGCCTCTATCCACCATGGTATTCAACAGTCCCATTGCTTCATCCCTTTGGCCTTGTAAACAATATCCTTTCATTAAAGTATTGTACGTGATTACATTAGGATCCACTCCTCTTTGAATCATACTTTTATTTACTGCCTCTGCCTCTTTTACCATCCTTGCGTTGGTAAGTCCATCAATAAAGACATTGAATGTCTTGATATCCGGAGAAATACCAATACTAAACATTTCTCCAAACATCTTGTTACCTCCTTTCACTGGCCAATATCACATAAGCAATGAATCAAAGTGTTGTAAGTAACAACACTTGGGTAAATGCCTTTCTCTTTCATTCTTGAAAGAAGATGCATAGCTTCGTCCACATTCATCTGCTTGCAATATCCATCAATCAAAATGTTGTAGCTATGAACACTAGGTTGAATGCCCCTATCCACCATGGTATTCAACACTCTCATTGCCTCATCCATCCGGCCAAACAAACAATATCCCTTCATTAAACTGTTGAACGTGATTACATCAGGATCCACACCAGATTGAATCATGATTTCAGTTAATTCCTCCACCTCTTTTACCTTCCCATCCTTGGTACTTGCATCTACCAAGGCATTGAATGTATGGGCATTTGGAGAAATAACAATATCCAACATTTCTCCTAACATTCCATTAGCCTCCTTCCACCGGCCAGACTTATGTAAGCCATTAATCAAACAGGTATAAGTAACAATATCTGGGTGAACCCCTTTCTCTTTCATTTCATAAACTAGTGTCGGGGTTTGTGCTTCACACGAATCACGTGCTCAATAAAAAATTTCAAAGCGATGTCGTTATTTTGAGGATTGAAGTATGATGACGTTTGGTGCGAATTGAAGGATGATTAGTTTTTATACATGCATTCATTAGGTAGAAGTTCAATACCAAAAGTAGATCCATTCACAGTTGTTCGGATCAAATACCATGGTATGTAATTCTATATGTACATTAGGATTGAGTACAAATGTGCGGTAGATTGATAGAGCACCATATTTTGCGGGGAAAATGGCCACTGGTCCCCCCCTTCCCTTTAATCTTTTCTGAGCAGCTATGGGAAACAAAAAAGTAAACAAGTACCGAATATCATATAACTATTTTCAAGTTCCGGTGGGAGCTTGCTCACGTCCTCATTGTTTGGCTACCACTATATCGGAACTATGTTCAATCTGCTTTGCAATATGTGATGTTTCAAGTCTTGGTATAGGTTTTGGCTCTTTCCTCTGTTTATGTCATGTATCCCCTTCGTAGATCTCACATGGTTTTTTTAAATGAATCTCCGATGCTCAAAGAAAAAAAGAACTATCAGGGGAAAAAACCATTGAGTATAGAGAAATTAAGTAGTTGATGTAAGAAAAATGGAAACTGAGATCACAATAAGAAACTTATGGAAAAATCAGGTGTATATGGGTACACGAGGGATACACACAAGACCGCGAAACTCACTTCCATTCTTAAGATGTTTTGTAACCCTTCAAAATATTTTTGTGATTTACCCTCATCAGTACAATCCTCTAAATCTCAATGGCACAAAGCACTTAAAAAGCTATTATTACATGAGGAGAGGGGGTCAAAAAAAGGTTTTGAACATAACATACTGACATGAGACTATGATGCAAAATGATTTAGGGTTGCTCCTCATGCAACCTCAAATATAATTTCAATGTGCAGCGATCCTTTGCACAGTTAAGAGGTAACTCGTTGCCTGTTTGGGATGCATCTCAAGTTGGGCAGGCATTTTGTCCCCCTACCGCAAGATTTTAGTTCCGTTGTTTTAAGACACGAAAAATGAGCTGAAGATAAAATTTGTAGAGCTAGTTTTCTTTCAAGCCTTCTAAAACGAACGAGAAGAAACTCAATGAAAAAGTCTGACAAACCCCAGGAAACTAAGTTTGCCGTCTGCTTGTCTTATCCTGTCCTGGAGAACTACATGAACCAGTACTGACGGGCTAAGTCCAAGTTCCTGGTAGGAAATGGAAAATCATAAGCATATCTGAGTTTAGATCCATATGGAGTAAAAGATGCAGAATTTTGAATCTTCAAACATTTGTGTCCCAAAATCTGGAATGTATGATAAAATCTACAATTTCTTCTCTGTTGTTTTCTCCATAGGCCAAAAGTGACTTAAATATACTGCTAATATATGTAAGGTCATAATTGTAACTTGCAGTTTAAAGCCAATTGGTTTCTATTCAGTTTAACAGCCACAGATAATTTGATAAGAACCAAAATTTTATAATTATGCTACAAAAGATTTCTCTAGTTGGACACAGGCATTCAACAGTGGCTCTTTTCTTGCAGTATCTGTGACCAATTTTCTTGCAGTATCTATGACCAATTTTGTGCTTGCTCTCTTATGAAAATCTATTTAAGCACGACCTTATATGAACAAATGGACAAAATTTACGGAAAAATTCTGTGCTTTGAGAGCGGAATGAGTAAACATATCCATTTGTTTATTGAAAACCACAAAAGAGAGGAAAAAAAGAGCATACCGAGGCTACTTCCTCTATCATAGTAGGTCTGTTTCCATCCTCTTCAATAAACAAATGTGTGTGTGTGTGTATATATTGTCACACAGAAGCTTTTCATCTATCCTGTGGGAAAGTAAGGCAAAAGCATTTATAATCCCTTCCTATTCTTCATTTTTAGCCAATAGATAACCAAAACAAAAAGATAACTACAAAAAAAAAAAAAAAAAAACTTGTAACGTGAAAGAAAGTAAGAATATGCAATACCTTCCTATTCTTCATCTTTAAGCACTTTAAACATGATAGGCTAAGCAACCGCTTTACCTCGCTCACATGGAAAGGATGACATATACGAATCGGTAACTCGATATACCTGAAATGACCTGAAAGTTAACAATAACAAAACTTTAGCACTCCTCCACATAACCACAGGCGGAAAGCATGTGAATCTCTTTCGAACTTTTCAGCATAATCACCAATAAAGACCAACAAAAAACGTGAAAGTTTTAATGCTATGAATATATTCATTTCAGATGGGATCCAGTATTCTTTACGTCAACATGGTATTCAAGTAACCAGTAAATTACAATTAGAGGCCTATTTTTCAAGAGAGGAATACAGAGAGACCTCACAATGTTTCCAAATCAGTATAAAATTTTGATTATTCATCTCTACCAAACCGAAGGGGAAAAATATAAGAACGGATGGCAATAGTACCAACCTAAGTTATATCCAAATAGGACAATAATCTCCAAGGATTGGAATTTTAGAAGCCAAATGATAAATCCATCGAAACAATTACAGTCAGAAATTAACGTTAAATCAAAAGATTCTTCCATTACCTAGATTTGTATTTTTGGAGATTCCAACTCTGTTCCTCTGTTTGCTTGGATATTGTATTATTGCGAAGCCTGCAATATGAGAGAACCAGTAAAAAAAATAAGATTTACAGTTTATGTAGCATAGAAAATAGAGAAATAAAGCTTAGGGTTTATGTAACAATCTCTAGCTGATCAAAAAAGAAAAAATATTGTTTTCACCAATTTTGCATTAGTTTGAAGTCATTTCACGAGTTGCTAAGAACTAACCATCAATTTCTCATGCCAAACTTTATCAGTAATAGATCAATCCATGAAGACAATGACACAATTCCAACAGCAATTATGTGAATGCATCTCTCTCCATAGGATTCTTACAAATGGATTTGGGTATAAGTAACTACGCAATTAAAGTCAAGTTTAGGGTTCTATCTAAGTTGGGTATTCGAGAAAGCAACTATGACTAACAAAAGGTGTTTTTCTATATTCAAGGTCTTATACAATATAAGCTAACAGGAAAAAATGATTAGACTAACATATCACATACTACATCAATAGTTACAGAAGATCTCATATACCATTTTTTTGGAAAAATAGGAAACAAATAATTGATGACATATGCATCATTGCACTCCGAAAGATTGGATGCCTAAAAATTGAAGCATAGTTTCTCAAAAACTATGCATATCTTATACAAAATTTCAATTGGCTAGCTTTCAATATGCAGCCATGTTGCAGCTCCATTTGTCCTTCATATCCTCCTTGTTTACCAACAATACACCTAGGCCAATCCACATTACTAAGTGAAGTATGGGAAAACACCAATAGCTAGTAAGGCTTGAATGTCTGACTAATTTACCATAGCAAATTAGATTAATAACTAACCAACGTGGCAAAAAAAAAAAAAAAAATCCAGCTAGAAAATTAAAATTCTATTACTATCAGTCTCAAACGCAAAAGGTACAATTTCCATAACTAAGAAAATTAGAGAAGTATAAGAGGCATGGAAATGGTCTTTCTATTTTGATAGAGGAAGAATAATTACACTCTGCACACCACCTTTGGAATGACTAAATAGTGGGCAAAGAGAGACTTTCCAAAAGGGACTAACCTGCAAAAGAAATACACATGCAATTAAAAGCGGACACGTTATTCCTTTAAAAATTAAGACTCAGACACGTTGGCAACACGTCGAACATAGAATATCTTTTCATTGTAGGTGTATCTATATGAATTCATAATTTCATATACAAGTAAAAAAACATTGTCTCTATCAAATAAAGACTAACATCATGAAGAAATAAATCACTGTCCCTATATAAGTACCCTTGAACCATACATATATGAAAATTTTCATTCTGGGTAAAGTCTTAAAAATGCTTTTTAACCTCCTAATCTATCCTTAGCACGTCCCAACATTGTCCCCAACTTATCCTAGAGTATGAACACAATATTTAGAGTAAAAGAAATATAATGAAAAAGCAAACATGTTTTTAGGCATATTTGACATGTGTTCGAAGAGTGTCATGTCGTGTCCGTGACCAACACTGATACGTGAGCCCAGTAAACGTGTCCGTGCTTCTTCGGTTAACACCCAAACCCAATACTTTTTCAATCAAACATCATGAATGTCAAAATGTAAAGGTCACATGAAAGCACAACCCATCCTAGTTTCATAGAATCTGAACTCTGCAATTTGCATAGAACCCAAATACAATCAACAACATACCAAAATCAATTCACAATCGAGAAAGAGCCATAATGAAATCAGAAATAGAAACCAAGTTGACAATAGCCACTCAACTACCCCACCAACATTTGAACCTGTAATAAGTTTAAAAGAAAAACGATAACCCTAGCTTCCATCTCGTTGGAAGGGTTATTATGAAGCCTTGGTCCATTTAACCTTATGCGGATTCCTCTTCATTTTAAAGTTCTTGTGACATTTGGACCGAAAAAATTGGAATATCTGAATTTCGGAGTGATTGTCAGTGGTCTTAGGTTAAGAAGCTTTATTAGCTCTAACTTGAACATTGACACTAACGCTGATTATTATATTTGCATTGTCTATAACATTAACACGTCATGAGATAGCTCCCAAATAAATGTACTCCGGAATCTCACTAACTGTAAATGCAAATAGGAACAACTGTTAAGCCCTGAATAGTCCATAGGAAGCATTAAGCCTGTTGCACCCACTTTCTGAAATCACTGATAGGACATAACCATGTAAACAAACTTTCAATATCTCCCTATGGAATTGAAAACCAAGCTAGGTCAGGTTTGTGTAAATTGCAAAAGTTCATACATAAGAATTGATTTCCAGACAATTAATTACTTTGTTTGATCAGACAATAGTAACTATGGAACACCATTGTACGGTGGTCATATACCCCAAAAACGAGAATAGGACAAAGAGTCGCACAACGCTACCTTTGCATCATTCCTAACAAACTGAATACCATGTCCAAGATACACAGTAGGAGGAGCATAACCAGCACTTTTCCAATCTCATGGCGGCTGTGGGTTAAAAAACCCTCTATTTCCTGAAAGGGACAGTATGTATTAAGTAAAAGGTTGACCACACCCATATTAGTCAGTTCTGAATAAGTTCCTCGTAAGGATCAAAAGGACACCAAGCAAAAGCCATGCTCACATATACAGAATTAGACATTCCAAAAAAGGATATCCCCAAGTCTTGAACATCACATTGTGACATTAAAACCAAAAACAGATACAGAGAATCGCCAACTTCTTTGGCTGAGAACTATAATAATCACACGGTTTAGTTAGTGTTTCAGCTAAGCGGACTTAGGAACAATATCATCGGCAGTTACTTTTCAATCCCTATAGTTGAGATGGAATGGTTATATATAGGATAGGTATATGTGTATATGCCCCTACTGTTATGAATTTTTCTTCTCCTTTCCTTACATCAAGGATTTCTCTTCCTAAATTAGGGTTTCTCTCTTTATTACCTGACAAAAACCATACTTCTGGTTTTTGTAGAAATAGTCCCAATTTGATCACTTGGCTTCTTGGGTTCTCGAATTTCTTTCCGAATTCCATTCTTTTCTATGCGATTCACTATTTTTATCATTTTCAATCACAAATTATCTGTTTTGAAACAGGGTTTCTCTACCTTTCTGATTCCCAATTAATACATGTTTCTTCCAATAACTATCAAAACTCCTAAAAAATGGAGAATAAAACCGAAGAGAAAACACCCAATTTGGGACTACAGATTACTGCGAACCCTTCAAACTACAATATAACAGGATAAATGCCCACCTCCAAGAAATCTGGACAAACTTCAATTAATTGAACGAATGCAGCACAGACCTAATTTAAATACATAAAGCAACAAACAGATGAAAGCAAGACAAAGCCTTGTAAAACATAATAGATTTCAATAGCCATTTCGTTGAATAACTCAAAAGCTCGAGGTTGCAGTCTTCACAACTATCTAAATGCCCTTAAGCTGTACTTTTTTGTACATCCATGGCCAGTACCACATGTTATCATGGTAGTAGTCTAAAATGAATGAGACACTGACAATCACAATACCATCACAGCATGAACAAAAGATCTTATACAGCTAACAAAGTAAGACCGGGAAAGTTGAATGAACAATCTCACAACACATACCTTGGACAAAGCATCCATACCACCTTCCATGTGATTTAATTCATTACTCTCAAAGCACTTAACAAGGGTATGAAGCAGCTCAGGCCATTCAAAAACCCCCCCAATCTGAACAATTACACTTATAATGGTCCCGGCAGTAGACCTTATATGCCTATCAGCTGCTCCCAAACAACTCTTCTGATCTGATATACTGCTGATATGGAGGAGCCATTGATTTGAAGGCAGTTCTAAGGTTATTCTCCAGTAACAATCCAGCAGCCTGTTGAACCTCCAATGGTTTACCCTGTTTAAGTAACAGAGAACAGAATAATCAACACTATAACTGGAGCGGCCATCAGTATGTGAAAACTCGTACCCAGGGCATATGCATTGGGAAGTATAGATATCTTTCCCACATTACCAAGCTACTCCTGTAACTGACACTTGATTTACTACCTAATTATTTGTGAGTTACAACTTGTGTTCACAAGCTATTACATGTGATAGTGATACTACGCCAGGGAAGAAAGAGTAAAGAAAAGAATAATCATATAATGGGAATTGAAAATAAAGCATTAACAGTTGAAAGGATCTGATCCTACAGTAAATGTCATCAAACATTGGTTACATAGCACTTGTTACTTAATTAAAGATCAAGGGCAGTTAATGGCAGAGCTATGGAGTGAAATTCGCACAATAGAGTAGATAAATGAGACTTGAGTTGAATGACACCTAAAACTTTTTCCACACATACGTTCCTAGAATTGAAGATATTTTATCTATGTTATTCGAAATATCGATATTGCAATCTAAGTTACTTGTTTGATAGGCTAAGCAGAAATTTCACAATGATAATTAATTTTTCTGAAAAAACATCCCAAATAACCGTAAGAAGTAACAACATTTTATTAAAGTATTGTACGTGATTACATTATGGGAGTTACGTCCAAGTTCTATCTCATTCTCATCCAGAAGTAACAACATTTTGGCTAAGGCATTTTTCGTTCATTTCTAAAAGGAGATGCAGAGCCTCGTCTATTTTCATGTCCTTGCCTTGCCATAACCATTACTTAAAGTGGTGAAGCTACAGACATCAGGTTGGAACTGTTGGATGCCTCTATCCACCATGGTATTCAACACTCCCATTGCCTCATCCCTTTGGCCTTGTAAACAATATCCTTTCATTAAAGTATTGTACGTGATTACATTAGGATCCACACCTATTTGAATCATACTTACAATTACTTCCTCTGCCTCTTTTACCATCCTTGCGTTGGTAAGTCCATCGATAAAGACGCTGCATGTGGAGAAATACCAATACCAAACATTTCTTCAAACATTCTTGTTACCTCCTTCCACCGGCCAAAATCACATAAGCAATGAATCAAAGTGTTGTAAGGAACAACACTTGGGTAAATGCCTTTCTCTTTCATTTTTGAAACGAGATGCATAGCTTTGTCCACATTCATCTGCTTGCAATATCCATCAATCAAAATGTTGTAGCTATGAACACTAGTTTGAATGCCCCTATCCACCATGGCATTCAACACGCTCATTGCCTCATCCATCCGGCCTAACAAACAATATCCCTCATTAAACGGTTGAACGTGATTACATCAGGATCCACACCAGATTGAATCATGATTTCAGTTAATTCCTCTGCCTCTTTTACCTTCCCATCCTTGGTAAGTGCATCTACCAAGGCATCGAATGTATGGGCATTTGGAGAAATAACAATATCCAACATTTCTCCTAACATTCCATTAGTCTCCTTCCACCAGCCAGACTTATGTAAGCCATTAATCAAACAGGTATGAGTAACAACATCTGGGTGAACCCCTTTCTCTTTCATTTCGTAAAAAAGGTTCAAAGCATCATTCTATCCTTGCAATGACTGTCAATGATCGTGCTATACAATACTTTGCCAGGTTTACAACATTTCTTGAGAGAGAAATGCGGATGTGTTACAACCAAATAATGAAACGAATAATGGGATTACTGAAGCAACAGAAGAGGACGTTAGAACTTATACTAGTAGATGGAGAAAAGATCAAATAATTTTGCCAAGGGAGGATGACAAGAGTACATAAGATTCTACGACATGTGGTAATGCTAAGTAAAAATAATTAATGCCACCAAAAATCATAGTATACAAAGCAATTTAGAGGCTTTCAGAGAGTAATTGAAGAGTGGAAGAGTTAATGGGACATATGTTGGAACATTGTATTCCAACTTTCCAAAGGTTCCAAAGGAAAAAAAAAGATAGGATATGACCGCAAATTATTACTCAGTATACCACTTATATATATAGGCACAAATGCGAGAGTTTTGCTCAATTATAGCCTAGAAACTTTGGTGTAAAACTAGATTTACCTTCAGAGCTCCACGTCTATCATTGGCATGAACTTCGTTATCACTTCTTGGAGAGCAAGATCGATCGTATCATGAGTTGAGATTAAATCCTTAATCATGCGAAGAGTAGATGCATGGGGTGAAATACGCCTTCCAACCATTTCCTCAAAAAGTACCAGAGCCTCATGCAATTTCTGTTGTTCAACAAAACCTTGGATGATAGCGTTGTAAGTGACACTATCAGGCAATACACCATTCTGGTCCATTTTCCCTAACAACTCTTTAGCTTCAACCAAAAACCCTTCTTTACAAAGACCGTGTATCATGGTATTATATGTAATCAAATCAGGTTGTAACCCCTTGGAAGAAAGTTTAATAAAAAGATCCCTTGCACTTTCAAGGTTATTATTCTTGCAAAATGCATGAATGATGATATTGTAAATAACAATATTGAGACCTAAACCTTTGTTTTCAATCATGTGAAATAATGACAATGCTTCATCTATATGCCCGGTCTTGCAAAGCCCACTTAACAACATAACATAAGTTCTACTCTCGGGAGTTAGGCCTGCAAGTTCCATCGCATTGAGAAGTTCTCGAGCAACTGTAAATCTACCAAATCGAGAGATACCTGTGAAGATAGTGGTAAAAGTTGCAAGGTTAGGCTTCAAACCCCTTTGAGGGATTTCTCGAAAGAGATAGATGGCCTCGTCTATTTTCATATTATCGCAATACCCCCTGATTAAAATGGTGTAGCTACGAACATTCGGTTGAATGCCCCTATCCGCCATGGTATTGAATACTCTCATGGCCTCATTCATCTGGCCTTGCAAACAATATCCATTCATTAAAGAACTGTATGTGATTACATCAGGATGCACGCCTTTTTGAATTAAGTTTTCAATTACTTCCTCTGCCTCTTTTGCCTTCCCTTCCTTGGTAAGTGCATTGACCAAGACATGGAATGTAATGATGTTGGGAGATATACCAACATCCAACATTTCTCCTAACACTCTTGTAGCCTCCTTCCACTGGCCACAACTACATAAGCCACGAATCAAAGAGTTATAAGTAACAACATTCGGGTGAACCCCTTTCTCTTTCATTTCGTAAAAAAGGTTCAAAGCATCATCCAACATTCTATCCTTGCAATGACTGTCAATGACCGTGCTATACACTACTTTGTTAGGTTTACAACTTCCCTCTTTCATGATCCTGAGCCACCTAACAGCCGCTCCCGTGTCTCCCTTCTGGCAGAGCCCCTTAATAATCGTCCCATGCATAACCACATCGGGTTCAATTTCTCTCATTCTCATTAATTTTGCGAATAACTCGACCGCTACAGTAGTTTTATCTTCTAAAATAAGTCCCTTTAACAGGGTGGTAAAGATAGCAACATCAGGCCAATAACCGCATTTGAAGATGCCGCCCAGCAGAGAGAACCCAAAAGCAACTCGACTCATGTGACAGTAGCAGTTTATTGCGATGCTCAAGGTATACAAACTTACACGAGTACCTAGTAACTGCAATTTTTCAAAATGAGAAAGAGCCTCCACGTAATGACCCGCTCTCGCAAGAGTCCCTAAAGCTTTATTTTTTGATATTAAAAATGGGTGGGAAAGGTCGCATTTGGGAAATCCGATTGAGAAACTCTCGAGCTTCTTGGAGCTCGTTGGGTGTAACAGAGGCCTTTCTACTCGACAGGGGTGGGTGTTTTGCTGAAGTCGCAGCTGGAGAAATAGGGTTTCTAGAGAGAGAATGAATACGAAAGGAAACAATCTGAGAAGGGTGCGGAGGTAGAGAGAGAAGAATACCTCTTGGGAAATTACAAGTTTCAATGGGACTGATGATTACAGGAAAGACACCACCAATCGTCTCCATCCTCTTTCTTCTCTGTGAAATTAGTGGCGAGGGAGAGCAGTTGAGAGAGAGGGAGTCGAATTCAATAACGTTCTTGGGCAACGAATTGTGAAGGGTGGTGTTATTCGCAGTACGTATTTTCTCTCATACCTCGTTATATTTCGGTAGGTAATTATTGAAAATCATAAATAACATTTCGGTAAATAGATGTTGAAAACAAAATTATATTTCGGCAACTGCATGTCGAAAATATGTTCAACCTTCGGTATGCAACTGCTAATACATACATTTCGGTAAATAGCTGTTGAAAAAAAGATTATATTTCGGTAATTGGGTGCTTAAAATGTATCTCAATTTCGATAACTAACTGTCGAGTATAGTTGAAAATTTTTAGCGATCTATAGGAGAAAATACGTAACTGCGAATAACACCCCCCATTGTGAATTTTTGAGGGCTTTGACACTGATAAATTGCACTGATGTCTCCTGAGTTTTCTGACAAATATGGTTATCTCCCCTTAACATACTTTTTATTACTATTCATCTATTCTTCTAATATATAAAAGAAGAACACTTTTTGACGTAACCGATATTTTGAAGTCCGGTCACAAAATTGATTGACACACTCTTACCCCCGAGAAAACTTTCTGTTTACTCCTCCATCCGTCTTTAGATAGGTATTCAAAACACCCCTTCACATTAAATCACTTACTCATTGTTCATCTATTCTAATTCTAATATATAAAGGGAGATCACTTTTTGGCATAACCAATATTTTGAAGCCCCGTCACAAAATTCATTGACACACTCTTACCCCTGAGAAAACTTTCTTTTTACTACTCCCTCCGTCCCTAAATAAGTGTTGAAAACAATTTCCCTACATTAAAGTAACCTTCAACTGAACGTTGGGAACAGGAAAGTTGTTTAATCCTTTTTCTTTGTTTCTTTCATTATTTGTTCTTTTCAATTATTATTGCCTTTTCTTTTCTTTTCTTTTTTTCTTTTTTTTTTTTTTGGGGGGAGGGGGTTGCCTGTGAGTGTGAGGGGAATTACAGGAAAAAAAGTGAGCAAGAGGGACGGGAAAAAATGTTTACGGTACTTAGTTTTCTGAATTGGTAACGGATAGGTGAATTCTATTGTTTCCCTTGCTTTATTCTTCGCAAAAAATAAATATATTTACTTTCCTCGGGAAGTGTCCACCTTTGGACGGGAAAAGAAACGCAACAGAAAAGGAAAAAAAATCAATCTTAAAAACAAAACCCAGTAGAAGGATTAGAATCCCCTCCTCTCTCTCTCTCTCTCTGGGTTTATTCAACTATCTACTAACAAAAATCTTGGGATACAAAAGATTCTGAAGAAGCTGCACTTCTTCCTTGAGCTGTTTAATGTGTCCTTATAAAGCAAATTCGAGTAAATTAATACTTAGAGTGATTCTGGAAACCTATCAAAGGAGAAATAGATTATCTAAGGACTTAGTAAAGCTTTAAGTCCTGGAAGACACAACAGTTTCCTATCTTATGTTTCACAAAACTAGTGTCACTATTCGTGCGTTGCACGAATCGCGTGCTCATTATAATGCATTGAATTTGAGTTTTTGCTAGGTGTTCTAATTTTGTTTAATTTGTCATTAAAAATTTATTAATGGTACAAGAAAACTATGTTGTTGAAGGGCAAAACTCAGCTCAGAAGCCTAAGCAAAGAACTCTCGATTCCAATCACAGTAATCAAAAGCAAAGATTAAGGTCTTGACTTCTATCTTCCCAATACAAGACTTGTTATAGAAAAAGATACACACCCAAAACAAAAACAAATCTCCGAAAACACAAAATTACAAAACAAATCTCTATCGCAACCAACTTCATTCATCATCAAAGGTAGAAACCAAGTCTCTGAGCCATGTCTTCCAAGAATAGCTCCCTCGTTTTCAGACATGAAGGATGAATACGCTTGCAACCATCCTTCGAATAAGCCATACTACGTAGAGAACATTCTCACCTGCACCAAAGGACAAAATGTCACAAGCTCTCTTCATATGCCCATGAACAAAGTATTCCAGATTTTTTTCCCTCAAAACGAAATAATGTTGCGTCAAAAATCCAAACCCTTTCCTAGTTATCAAAAGACAACTTTTAATCCCATGTGCACTTGAAACTTGCCGAACCGTATCAGGCAGTTCCTTACATTTTTTAAGCAACAAATAACAAATACAAGAATAGTATTAATGAGAATTAATACCACTTCTTCGTAGGGGATATCCTGTATTCGCAAGATAGCACAAGAAGTATTACCACAACCTCAATGAATTCAGAAAACATGCTATCACTAACAAAGGTAGGAAATAGAATAAAATCCTTGAGAGACATCCCTATATGTATACCATAATCTCTTTGAAAGACAACTAATCTTATGATCTTAAATCCAATTAGGTGGCGTAACACACAATTACTATGCCAACCCTCCGCCCAACATGTTTGTAGTATAATCATTCCAGAATCCAAGAACTTAAGAAATACCCAGCTAAAGTTGTCTTCAATTTCATTCTAACATGTAGTAAGTATCATAACAAATTAGGCCGTGGAAGAGAGCAGGCCTTGACCTAAGAAGTTAGCAACCAATTCCATGGATGAGAGAGGTACACAAAGAAGCTTTCACCACATAGAGAGTCTTTCAGAGGAAGCACAACCAATTAGATTTCCAGGTAAAAATCTGCAAACCAATAGAACACACATCGCCATCTTAGGGCTATAACTCTGAAATAAACAATCATATTTTGATGTCATAGCAACCAATTCCATGGATGAGAGAGGTACACAAAGAAGCTTTCACCACATAGAGAGTCTTTCAAAGGAAGCACAACCAATTAGATTTACAGGTAAAAATCTGCAAACCAATAGAACACACATCGCCATCTTAGGGCTATAACTCTGAAATAAACAATCATATTCTGATGCCATACAGTACCAAAATAACATATATCTCCGTTTCAGGGTGATGACTCTGAAATAAACAATAAGGCTCTGATGCCATATAGTTAGGGATTTGATTTAAACCTGGTACGCCTATCAAAGTTCAACATTAGTTCTCCATTGTTTGTCTACCACGCGGACTCCATGCTGGAAGACCAAATTACTATGTTGGTCATCAGAAAACACAAGAATAAGAATTAAATGACTATTCAATAACTCAACACAACAATGAACACCCCCAAAACAATGACACAGCTTTTAAGAATGAAAACAAGCAGTGTACTTACCCATTAAATACCAGGTGTGAGCGATGTCCACCGGTAGCACTCATCGTCAATAAAAGTCCAAGGTAGAAAACAAACTCAGCGTAAGAGTTATCAACCACCATGATCGGGAAAAAAATGTTACAGATGAGACTTATCATCATTTCACGACTGCATTAGTTGTCTCTTGAATGTCTCCAACTGTCAAAACAATTTTTTTCATCATAAAAACATTACAAAAGCAGGAAGATTTTAATGTCCAAACTAATACTAAGAGCAATTTGGCAGAACTGTCCTACCAAATTCATCAAAAGTTCATCATAGTCAATCAAGAAGATATTAAGCAATTCTACATAACTTCAACTATCAACTGATTAGGTCCATAATACTTCCAAACATACACGTTTAGAGCATATAATCAATGTTTCTCCGCTTCTAGGGAATGTCCATAAAAAAGTAAAGGATATGGGTGAATTTACCATTAAAGGAAAAAATGCAAGAATGTTTACCTGCTATCTTGTTAGAGACATCTAATTCAATAGGGAAGTTATAAAAACGTCATGTGATCAAAGAGTTCTATGTTTTTCTTTATACAATACATGTCATCTTATCAATTAAAGAAGATTTGGAGGAAAAATTGGCTTCACGGTCCCGTCCCTTACGTAGACTATGTATGAGAACTTTGGTCAAGGGTCCGATTACAAAGTATTCTACTCACGAGTTGCCAATTGTCTCTCACTTGGAAGATCTTTAGTGAAGCAGAAAATTGTAAATTGAATCAAGTTCAAGCTCATCAGGCTCCAACTTAAGTTCCCTTAACATCATGAGGCATATGACTCCAAATACTATTGCTCTTCACAAGCCTCACTTGGCTTGTGACACTGACACTTATTTAGCATGAGGAATCAAAGTTGAGACATTAAATGGGCTATAAAATACATGTAAAATTTATGAACTTACATCAATTTTTTTGCTATGCCATTAGTTCACATGAGCACCCAAACCATCATCACAATTTTTGTATTCATGTAAGCTTAATAAGTGTCCTTAAGTGTGTAAGATGTGAAAGTGAAAGCCATGCTGGCTATTCATAAGCCTAACTTGTTCAATCAGACTTCATTAAACAATAGTGCGTGAACTTTGAAACAATAGCGTATGAACTTCGAAGGTATGTGTCCAAGCTTGATTCATCTAATTAATGAGTGACCCGGCATGATTGAGCTGCTTAAAGATTCATCGTTGGCTCTTCCCAAGTACCTCACTGTTCATGGGGATACCCATGTGATATACAAAATTTCCAACCATTAACAATTACAGTGTGATATATCTTTTGTGGGCAAAAACAACCAGCTGTCCTACACAATACCATTAATTGTAGAATTTAGAGCAAGTTCTTGTTATAATTCAGTAAAGTCATGCATCTATTTGCTATTTCCTGCTCTCTCAAGGTGAATGGGTCTTCAAAAGCACATGCCTGACAGTCAATGCATGTAAGTGGGTCATCTTTGGAAATCATCGCAAGCTGCTCCATACCAAAAGAATAATGAGAAATCAAAATCAAGTCACATAGTACCATATAAAATTTCAAAGAATAGCTACATATATAAGAGTTTCCTAAGGAAAGGAATGAGTTACATTTTCAACATGATTTTTAACACCAGTTTGGAGTTGACCGAGGAAAGGATTCAACCTCTTCTGAACAATGTCAGTCTCTGAACCCATGGATTCACCTGTAGAGGAATGAATCATACCGATGTCATCCGAACATAAGAATAACTTGACATAAACAATAAACAAATTATAGTAGATATTGGTCTCAAGTGAAATAGTAGATTATTCGTGTATGGGAGTGTTCATCTCAAAATGAACTATAACCTAATTTCTCTCAGTAGGCTAAATGAACTATAACAACAACACAACATAACAACATAACATAACCCATCTAATCCCCAATCATTGGGGGTATGGGCGGGGGATGATTGGAGACAGAGTACAAGAATAAACCTTTCTCTCAGTAGGCTAAATGAACTATAAACCTTTTTATTTTCTCTTTTCAATGTCCTAGTACAAAATACAAGTATTTTCGTGTCAGCACCTTTTACCTAAACATAAGGTTTAAGAAGCAACCAGTAAATGCCTCATTTTCACACAAACTATAAATTCAATGACTACAACAGATATACACCATGGGCAAACCCATAGCCAAGGAGTTGAAACACCACAAAGATATCATATAACACAAGTTGTGTCAAGAAATCAACATTTTAAAAACCAGAAGCAATACAATTAATCAACCAATAATGCTTTGGTCCCATTGCACGGCGTAGCTAGGAAGAATGGTTGTTTAAATCAGTATTAGGAGTCAATAACCAAAAATGGTATCCAAGGAGACTGCAGTATAGGGAAGAAGTAATTTCATGCGAATAAGTAGCCTCAGTTCTTATGAGCATTAACTCAAACAGTAACAGCTTTCATTGTAAAGACTAAAGCCGTCAACTATGCTACCAATTGCATGCAGACTTATTGGTGCTCTCTTTTCATTCTCCCTCAGAAAATTATTAACGAAGTGGGGGCTATGCTTAGATCCTTTTTGTGGTCTGGACTTAATCTTACAAAAGTAGGAGCTAAAGTTAGCTGGTTTGATGTCGGCACTCCAAAACATGAAGGTGGCTTAGGCTTGAAATCATTAAAGCTATGGAATAAAGTGTCAATGCTGCGACATATATGCGCTTTATGTAAACAAGAGGATACTTTGCGGGTAAAATGAATTCATAGTTACTTCATTAAAAACCAGAATTTCTGGGTTATGAAACTGCCTCCGGATTGCTCATGGACTATGAGGAAATTGTTGAAGTTGCGAGTCCAGTGTCAAAGCTTTGTTAAGCACTTAATTGGTGATGGACAGGGGACTTTCTTATGGCTTGACAATTGGCATCCCAGTGGTCCTTTATACAAGCTTCTTAGTGATCGAGGGATTGCTAATCTAGGAAGATCTATCACTGCTAAAGTCAGTTCTGTTATCTTGGATGGAGAGTGGAATCGGCCTCGACCAAGATCTTCCTTGATTCAGCAGATTCAACACTCAGTTCCTACTTCAATTCAACCTAGTAAGGTAAGGAGAAAAAAGATGAAGTTAAATGAGAAAAAAGATGAAGCTAAATGGGTTATATCTCCTACTGGCCATGATACTTCTAAACATACTTGGGAGGCTCTCAAAAGCAGAGGAGAGAAGGTCCAGTGGGCTTCTATTGTGTGGTTTTCAAGAAGTGTTTCTAAATGGTCTTTTATTTTATGGCTAGCTTGCTTGAAAAGGTCAGCTACAAAGGAGCGACTTTGTAGATGGGGGATGGTGATTGATCCTGTTTGTGTTCTATGCTCTCAGTGTGATGGAACTTTGCAACACTTGTTTTTTGCTTGTAACTACTCAAGGAGTATTTGACAGGTTATTCTTCATAAGTTCCAGCTTCAGAAAACTCCAGAGGAATGGGATAGTGAAGTCCGTGGGCCATTGATTACTGTAAAGGAAAAAGTTTCAAATCTTTCTTATTCAAGTTAGTCCTAGCAGCTGGGGTTTACCACTTATGGTGGGAAAGGAATTCTCGCATTTTTGGAGGGAAACACAGAGGAACAAATGGTGTGCTAGCAAGTATTGAAGATGATGTTCGACCTTGTGTTAGTACTTGGGAATTTTTCCCAAATTCTGTTGAGAATCAAAGATTGTGTAGTTTTTGAAATATCTCAAGTAGAGTCCTTGGAACCTCAATTGTGTAGTTTAGGTAGAATGTATTGAGGCTTTCCTTTGTATAGTTCTTGTATGTGAGTTTAGCTCCCCTTTGTTTTTTCGACGTGGTTGGTTATAAAATGCGCAAAGTTACCAACCAAAAAAAAAAAAAAAACTATGCTACCAATTCGAAATCAACTGCATTTAGTAAAAGAGCTTCAAAGGGTTTAGACATATGCCCAAAAGAAAAGGACTTTTATGATTACTGCCCACCATAGCACGAAACAAAGTAAGTGTAGCGTGTTCGGGGGTCCAATCCCCGGATTGTTTGGTGAAACTTCAGTCGGCTTCTTTGTTCATTATTTTCCTGGAGGCCTTGAAAACTAATCAAAGAGTTCAGCAGAATTGAGCTCCAAATTGGTTCAAGTAAAACCCCTTATTTACGCTCAAGTAAAGCATGTTTCCGATTATGGGCCGTTACCCCACCAGAATAGGGATTGGGCTAAGGGTCGTTGAGACATTTTGAACAGGAATTCAACTGTGAAACAACAAGTACATTACAAGGAAGTAACACCAAGCACATCTCCAGCCCTTAATCATACTTCTACTCAAATTTGAGTAAAAGCTTCATTTGGTATGAAGCACTCCAATGGGAAAACCTAAATCTAAGCACAAATTCAAGTAAAAGCTTCACTAATGGCATCGTTGCAAATTGGGGACCGAAAAATTACCCTTACAAATTGAGTTTCCCTTCATTAGAGTAACACTCAAATTTGGTATAGATTTGAGTAAAAAGAAGCGGAGTAGATTTTGGTGGAGTTTAACCCAAGTTTTTAGTTTGAGTGAAAAAAGGGGTAAGGGATAGAGTGATCAAATGCAACAACCCACATATTACCAAACCATGAAACAAATACAAATACATGCCTTGAGACAAAGAAGCCTAGTCAACTGCAGGACACAACTTATACCCTCAGTTTCAAGCAGGAGATAACCATAATATACGTGTTTATATGCACACCCACAACCCATTGAGCAACTAGCTACCGTACTGAATGCCTATCCACATTTTTCAAATCCTTGCTCAAATAATAACACAAACAACTACTAAAGAATTGCTGCCGAAACACATTATCTCAGTTGATAAATTGCAAAAACATCTGAATTAACATTCTAGGTTTGAATGTTGTCCCGAGTTCAACCTGATTTATAAAGACAACTCGTTGCAGCACAACTTGGATTTGACCTCATGTATTTTCAAATTTTCAGTATTGCTTTTGACCCAAATCAATAGTTGGGATCTTCTATATTAATTTCAAGAAAATCCTAATTTCAAAAAAAAATCCTAAATTTAGGGATCTTCTATATCAGGCGGTATACAAAATAAACAAAATAAAGCCAAGCTTGGTTATTGGAACTCTAATTTCAAAAAAATCCCAATTTCACATATTATTGGAACATCAATCAAACAAAATCCCTAATTTCATATCAACACGGAACCCTAATTTTTTTGGGTTGAACAACTTATAGTGGGGAAACTAGACACACACAGAGAGAGAGAGACCTTGGTGTGGCATCAGTTGTATTCGCAATGCTGGGCCGAACAGATTTCACTTATTGTGGTGGTCGTCGGAGGTGGAGGTGGAGGTGGAGGTGGAGGTGGAGGCGCCTCCGGTAGGCGGTAGTTGTGGTCATCAGTGGTGATGGTCGACAGTGGTGGTGAGTTGGAATATCTGCCATTCTACTCTTACTTTGTTTTCGTCTCAGAAAGAGCGCATTCTTCCTTCGTTTTCGTCTGTGGGAGAGAGATTGAATGAGAGCTTGACCCTTGAGACAGAGATCCTGAATTCCAGCCGGAATTTCGTGCATACAGTAAAATGGCCAAGCATTTTTACCAAAAAACCCTCAAGCCCAACACAACTACATGACAAAATAGTTTATAAAAATCGGGACACAAAGGGAAAACATCAAAAGTCCAAAAACCCGTTAAAGTAATTCGTAAATAACCAAAATAGTGTCTATGGCCCACCACTTTTGAGTGCAAAATTACCATAACGCCCAAAATTTCAAAGAAGTAAATTCAACGAGCTAGTTTCCGAAGTCGGGGGCATTATCGTCCGGAGGTGGCCAAAATAAGAGCCACATTTTGGAACTCCATTCCTTTTATAGCGGCCTGTGGATATAAGTAAATTCTGAGCGAAAAGTACTATCCTTGAACCACAAACACATGGATGGAACAAACTAAACACAGGTTACCGGTGTCCCCAACAGAGCAGTCTTACTTTTGCAAAATTCTTGGGGAAGACAATACTAATTAATAAAGGAGACATGGCAGTGGTATAATATAGTAATTGAAAAGCACAGACACTTAATGAATTCTGGAGAATGCATATCAGTCATTAGATCAAAGGAATCTAGACCGTCCTAAACAATACGCGTTATTGTGGTCTCTACACCTTCCCCTCTTGTAATATAGAGATTTCAGAGACAAAGCTTTATCTTGACAGATAAAGAAATTTACACAATCTATTGACTTCCATGTCCAACCTTGGGCAAGAACTTCTCAATCACTTCTTGAAGAGCAGGGTCCAGTCCAAACCGGAGCCTCATAGAACTTCTGAAAACCTTGGATGCATGACAGCATTGTAGGTGACACTATCAGGCAAGAAATCATCCATTCCATTTCCACAGAACTATTTAGCTTCATCAAGAAAGCCTTCTTCCCAAGGACATTGTGTCAAAATACATCAAGGAGGATATTGAAACTAACAATATTGAGATTTAAGAATTTGTCTTCCACCGTGTGAAATAAGAACAATGCTTCATCAACATGCCCAGTTTGTTAAGGCAACCCAACAAAATACCACAAGTATTTCTATTGGGAGTTACGCCCAAGTTCCATCTCATTCTCATCCAGAAGTTCAATTATTACCTCAGCCTCTTTTGCCTTCCCTTCCTTGGTAGGTGCATCTTCGAAGGTATTTAATGTAAAGACATCAGGAGAAATACTAGCATCCAGCATGTGTCCAAACATTCTTGTAGCCTCCTTCCAGCAGCCTATATTACAAAGCCCCGAATCAAAGTGTTGTAAGTAACAACATTTTGGCAAAGGCATTTTTAGTTCATTTCTAAAAAGAGATGCAAAGCCTCGTCTATTTTCATGTCCTTGCCTTGCCATAACCATTACTTAAAGTGGTGAAGCTACAGACATCAGGTTGGATGCCTCTATCCACCATGGTATTCAACACTCCCATTGCCTCATCCCTTTGGCCTTGTAAACAATAGCCTTTCATTAAAGTATTGTACGTGATTACATTAGGATCCACTCCTCTTTGAATCATACTTTCAATTACTTCCTCTGCCTCTTTTACCATCCTTGCGTTGGTAAGTCCATCTATAAAGACATTGAATGTCTCGATATCTGGAGAAAGACCAATACCAAACATTTCTCCAAACATTCTTGTTACCTCCTTCCACTGGCCAATATCACATAAGCAATGAATCAAAGTGTTGTAAGTAACAACATTTGGGTAAATGCCTTTCTCTTTCATTTTTAAAAAGAGATGCATAGCTTCATCTCCATTCGTCTGCTTGCAATATCCATCAATCAAAATGTTGTAGCTACGAACACTAGGTTGAATGCCCCTATCCACCATGGTATTCAACACTCTCATTGCCTCATCCATCCGGCCTAGCAAACAATATCCCTTCATTAAACTGTTGAACGTGATTACATCAGGATCCACACCAGATTGAATCATGATTTCAGTTAATTCCTCTGCCTCTTTTATCTTCCCATCCTTGGTAAGGGCATCTAACAAGGCATTGAATGTACGGGCATTTGGAGAAATAAAAATATCCAACATTTCTCCTAACATTCCATTAGCCTCCTTCCACCGGCCACAACTGCATAAGCCATGAATCAATGAGTTATAAGTAACAACATCTGGGTGAACCCCTTTCTCTTTCATTTCGTAAAAAAGGTTCAAAGCATCATCCAACATTCTATCCTTGCAATGACTGTCAATAATCATACTATACACTACTTTGTCAGGTTTACAACTTTCCCCTTCCATGATCCTGAGCCACCTAACAGCTGCTCCCGTGTTTCCCTTCTTGCAGAGCCCATTAATAATCGTCCCATACATAACCTTGTTGGGTTCAATTTCTCTCTTCCTCATTAACTTCTCGAATAACTCCACTGCGTCGGCAGCTTTATCTTCTAAAATAAGTCCCTTTAACAGGGTGGTAAAGATAGGAACATTAGGCCTATAACCGCGTTTGAAGATGCCGCCTAACAGAGAGAACCCGAAACCAGCTCGATTCACGTGACAGTAGCAGTTAATCGCGATGCTCAAGGTAAAGAAATTTACAGGAACGCCTAGCGACTGCAAGTTTTCGAAATGAGAAAGAGCTTCCGTGTAATGACACCTTTTCGCAAAAGTCGCCAACGCCGTATTGATGTTAAAGATGGGCGGAAAAGGTCGCGTTCGGGACGTCCGATTGAGAAAATCTCGAGCTTCTTGGAGTCCATCGGGTTTGACAGAGCTCTTTTTTCTCGACTGTGGTGGGTGTTTCTCTGGAATCACAGTTGGAGAACTAGGGTTTATAGAGTGAGAACGAGCACGAAAGGAAACAATCTGAGAAGGGTGTGGAGGTAGAGAGAGAAGAATACCTTTTGGGAAATGAGAAGAATCCACGGGACTGATTACAGAAAAGACGCCAATCTTCTCCATCCTCTTTCTTCTCCGGGGAACCTATCTATTTTCTTTCCCCAATCTTGCGATAATTCTGTTAGTGGCGAGAGAGAGAGAGAGAGAGAGAGAGAGGGGGGTTTTTGAGAACGTTGGGCAAAAGGGTGAAGTGAAATTACACAGACCTTTCCGCGAGGTTATGAGGCCCAAACTTTCTTAAAAGATAAAAGTAGTTTATTTCACATTTTCAAACTCAAAAATAATATAAATAAAAATTAATTTTTTAATTTTTTTGCACCATATTAAAGATTTCAATGAGATCTATCAAACAAGATCCATAGTGATAAAAAATTATTTACATAAATACATGATTTTTGAGTTTAAAATTGCTTTTTTAAAAAATAAGTTCTTATTTTAAGTTGCAGAACGGAGCCTAAACAATACAATGACCTCCCCTCTGATTTCAAAACTTATCATCGCCTCACTAATTTTTGGAAAATGTACCCCAAAATTATCCTGACGCCGAGAGTCTATACATTTGCTAGCTAATACTGAATCTGAAAGATTGATTCAAGTTCCGTGCTGCTCACCACCCCTCAAGGCCAAGGACGGGGTTAATTCAAAAATATAGTATGCCTTTTTGTAAGGGAAATTTATATAAATAGTTCTCCTAATTTCATTAAAAAATTGGTGGGAGGTTCGCTATAGCATATTTGTAACCCACTAAGTCCACTTCTAAATTCCATAACCCCTCTAGTCCACTAATTAGGTTTTGGTGAGGTCTTAAGTCCAATTCACTTAAAAGGTGAATTAGATCATGACTAAAATACCCTACAGTTAGGGTTTCAATCATTATCTCTATCTCATACTCGTCTCTCTCCCTCATACTCGCCTCTCTCTCTCTCTCTCTCTCTCTCACACACACACACACACACACCCCGCTGATCCTTCCTCCCACCGCCAATCGTCCCCCCTTCCACCATCGATCATTCCTCCCGCTATCACCACGATGCCATCGTTGATCCATCGCCAGTTAGCATAGTCACGCCTTGTGCAACGATGCCAACGCTGTCCAAGATGATGCCGACGCCTTGTGACGAGGTGGTGGACGTCGCCTACCACCACGGCTACGACGCTCCACACCGTTTATGTCGTTCTGTGAAGAAGGCGACGACAGCAAATGGGGAAAAGTTACGAGAGATCCCTTTTTTTTTAGAGTTTAGAAGGACATAATTTTATATATAACGTTATATGTATAGAAAACATATGGCTGAGTGGTACTCTTTACAACAGATTATATGTGAATGTTATTGGTATGTAACTGAGTATAAAAGTTGATAAATGATCATGTATATTAGCTATGTTGGCATGATTTCATCTTGATCTCGACTGCTTTGTTGATTTTTTTTTGAGTTTCGCTGCACAAAAACTCCTACATGACATTATATTTTCATTTTATTGAATTAGTCCGCGCAGCGGTCTCAATGACTTGCTTCTAGTAACAATAATACACACAAGAAAATGTAATACATGTGACAAAAAAATAATCATATAACCTTATAACGTTATACATGAGATTTTGTCCTTTCTAACTCTAAAAAAAGAAAAAAAAAAAGGAGATCTCGTAACTTCTTTCCATTATATTTTCACTTTATTGAATTGGTCCGCGCAGCGGACTCAATGACTTCCTTCTAATAACAATAATAAACACAAGAAAAAGTAATACATGTGACAAAAAATAATCATATAACCTTATAACGTTATACATGAGATTTTGTCCTTTATAACTCTAAAAAAAAAAAAAAAGGAGATCTCGTAACTTCTTTCCATTATATTTTCACTTTATTGAATTGGTCCGCGCAGCGGCCTCAATGACTTGCTTCTAGTAACAATAATACACACCAAAAAAACGTAATACATGTGACAAAAAAATAAACATATAACCTTATAACGTTATACTTGAGATTTTGGCATTTCTAACTCTAAAAAAAAGAAAAAGAGGAGATCTCGTAATTTCTTTCCATTATATTTTCACTTTATTGAATTAGTCCGCGCAGCGGCCTCAATGACTTACTTCTAATAACAATAATACACACAAAAAATCATTATACATGAGATTTTGTCCTTTCTAACTCTAGAAAAATAAAAAGAGGAGATCTCGTAACTTCTTTCCCTTCGTCGCCGTCGCCTTCTTCATAGTCGACTTCACAGGTAACTTAATACTCTTCACCCCTTGAACAACTGCACAAATAATAGCCTTTAACAAAATTAGTATATAACCAACATTGATATAACCATATATACTATTAATCGAATCCCTAACTTAATTCAACCATACCTTAACATTATATGTTCAGGTCTGTTAGGCCGCTGTGCCGACCAATTCATATAAGGTTATATATGGTTATGGTTTATTATTCTTTTATAGGGTGATATGATTATAACGAGTAAGGAACAATATGGTTATATATTCAGATCATATATAACCTTATATGATTTGTTCTTCCTATATTGAATTGGTCCGCGCAGCGGCCTCATTGACTGGCTTCTATAACATGCAGAGAGTTCGTATATAACCATCGATTATATAACCATATATTACAACAGATCTGGGTATATAACCATATATGTTATGTAACAGCAGCTAACAAAAGTACAAAA
Source organism: Rhododendron molle (assembly GCA_025413875.1). Classification (NCBI taxonomy): domain Eukaryota; kingdom Viridiplantae; phylum Streptophyta; class Magnoliopsida; order Ericales; family Ericaceae; genus Rhododendron; species Rhododendron molle. The sequence continues at coordinate 56,883,066 of CM046391.1, forward strand.
AATAAAGGTTGTCTCTACAAAAAACAAAACCCTAACATATATGAACATATAACCATATATGGTACCCAACAGCAGCTAAACAAATGTACAAAAAACAAAACTTTAACATATCTGAACATATAACCCTTCACAGAGAAGGATAAAGAAAGGAAGAGAAGGATTCTTATGTTTTTACTGGTGTATAAACCCTTCAAATGCAAAGAACCATACTGAGGGACACAAGGCGACGAAGATCGAGTTATTTGTTATGATTTGGAAGGGCATCTGATGTTTTGAACAAATATATGATGATGAAGGCGTCGGCGGCGGTGTTAGCGACGATAGAGGGCAGGAACTCGGCCATGGTGGTAGCAACCATGAAGGGCGACGAAGGGCGGCGTGAACAAAGACGTGAATGGCGATGCCCTGGACGGCGAGACGACGAAGAAGGGCCGACGTCCAAGAAGCCCGACGAGGACGAAGACCACCGACTACCAAGAAGGCGATGATGATTTTTTGGTTTCTGCCGAGTCTGGTTAATCTGGAAAAGGGGGGGGGGGGATGGGTTTTATAATTGATGCAGACCGGGTTGCGTCAACGTGGATGGACCGGTTGCGTCCACGTAGGCCTAAAAATGCCTAAGAATCAACGTTGTCAGAATGGGCTGAATTTCGCACGGTCCAAAGGAATCGGCCCAAGGATCAATAGTCATCTTGCTATGCAAGATGTTGCACGATGGATTTCGGGCGTTCGTCGCTGTTTAGGCCCCGAAAAGGCCAATTTTGCCGTTTATAGTAATATTTAGATCGCTAATAACTTTTGTTAGGAAACTCCGTTTTACTTGCCGTTTGTTTTGGCAACCTTATAATTCTTTCTAGTTTCTGATTTATTAGTCAAATCAGAACTTTCCTTTTTTGGAAATTTTCGTATTTAGGGTTGATTAGCGGCCTTAAAGGTTTCCTAAGTTAATTAGGGTTTCTTTTACCCTATTTATATGCTTGTAAGCCCTACGGCAGACTTTGGTTGTTATTGAATAAAGAAAAACGAGATTATTCTCAACTTTGATCGTTTAAAGAGGGAGTACCTCTGGGTCGATCTGTTATTCGTGTCTTCTCTTGCACGTTTGTGTTCGTGTTATTAGGCTACGCTACATCAATAATGGGATGTCTGTTTGAAATGAAAAAAAAACGGAAATGGAGGAAAAAACGGGGTAGAAGATTTTTTTGAAACCAGGGGTATATTAGACTAACCAGAGTTATTATATCTTCACTAATATGTTAGTGGACTTATGGGATTATAGAATTTAAAAGTGGACTTAGTGGGTTTGAAAAGTGGTATAGTAGACCTGGGAAAAATTCATTCGAGTCTCATTTTTGTCCCTCAAGTATCAATTACAACTCTTTTGACCTTTAAATTTGATTTTTGTACCAAATTAGTCCAATTGATAACTTTTGTCAGCCAAACTGAACAGAAAAAATCAGATTGATGGTAGTTTGGACATTGCAGTTCATACCAAGTTGGTCCGATTGATAACGTTTGCCCTTATTCTGATTTTTTCCGTCCAGTTTGACTGACAAACGTTATCAATTAGATCACCTTGGTACGAAAACGAAACTTGAAGGTCAAAAGAGTTACAATTGATACTTGGAGGACGAAAATGAAATTCGGGTGAAACTAGAAGGACTATTTATATAAAATTTCCTTTTTATAATGGACTATAATTTGGAAAGGAGGGAGTATAACACGTCGGCCAAGCACGCCGTGAAACAATTTACGTCCTTTTCCACAACAAACGGTAGTTACACAAGAAAGACGTAATGTGTTCTGCTAAGGGTATTTATTTGTAATTTTCAAACTTACAAATAATGAATTTATTGAAATAATTATTTGTGCAATATAGATTTTATTTGATAGATCTCGATCCGATCTGTTGAACAGTTCAAAAAAAATTTATTTTCATAGAAACATTATTCTTACATTTAAAAATTACAAAAAAAATACTTATTTTTTAAGAACTCTGAACAGAACATGAATCTACAGCATGACCCCAGTATGTGTTAAGAGCTTCTTGTCCAAGTATAGTTGGCTTTGATTCTAGTTTTAAATTTTAACGGTCCCGCTAACCACAGGAATATAGCATCCATTACAAAAGGAAAAACTTCTCTTGCTTTCGTGCACAGTCACTTTTTAGTACTTTTGTACGGACTGTGCCAGTACTTTCTCAGACCTTAGCAATGGTCATTATTGTCCCAACTCTACATATGACAATACTATCCCTCATAAATCATAAGTAAAGATCCTTTCCCAGCAAACATACGGACGGCTGTGGGAAAAAATAAAATATAAATACTTATTTTTAAATGAGTGTTTATTTATAATTTTCAAGTTTAAAAATAATAGGTTTACTAAAATATAAAAATATGCAATATAGATCTTATTTGAAATATCTCATTAGATTTCAATGAGATCTTTTAAACGATCTAAAAAAAATTATAAAATTATTTTTATAATTTGATGATTTTTAAGCTTGAAAATTAAAAATAAGTACGGATGTTTTAAAAAGGTTTCTGGAACGGGCTGCATTTAACAACTACATCCCTTCTATTCCTTTTGATCTCTTTTTTTCTACATTTAACAACTATACCACTTCTATTTCATATTTTTTAAAAAGGTTTCTGGATCTCATATCGGTAATGAACGGCTCTCAATTGTTGGTTGCTAAAATGAGATCCGAGCTGTCGGATACACGATTGACGGCTTAGAGGTGCGCAGCACGGTGCTGTGCACCTCACTTTACAGCACCAACCTGAAGTCTGTATTTTGGAATGTCCCAAAGTGTCATTGGGCTATTAAAATGGGATGGAGGGTGAAAAAAAATGAGACACATGTCCCATCAGTGTTTAGAGTATCGGATACGCTCCAAATACATATCAGATACGTTTTTTTAGAGTATCCAGTTTTTAGAATTAAATTTTGGTATCCCGATACGCTTCGGATACGTGGGGTGAATATGTTATTTCTGCAAACATATAGGTTTGAACTGCAATTAGAGCTATATAATCTTTATTTTCCCTCACCAACCAGAAAAACAGAATGAGAAGGCAATCGATCTCCTCCTTCCCTCTCTCATCTCTCTCGACCTCTGAGTCTCTCTTCTCTCTCTCTCGTCTGTCTCGTCTCTCATCTCTCTCTCACTGTGTAAAGAGTGTGTGTGTGTGTGTGTGTATATATATATATATATATATATCTATCATCTCTTGTCTTTTTATCTCTCTCTCTCTCTGTGTAGTGTGTGTGTGTGTGTGTGTGTGTGTATATCATCTCTTGTCTCTTTATCTCTCTCGCGCTGTGCAGTGTGTGTGTGCAGGAACGGATCCAGAAATTTGTTATAATTGGGGCACCAATTTCTACTTAAAAAAGAGTAACCACCCAATCAGTGGCGAAGCTTGAATTTGAATACGGGGGTGATACCAATTGAAATAAAGAAAACCACTACATCCTGCTTTCTCTCCCGACACACATCATAAATTCAAATCTCTAGTAGGGGGAGCCGTTGCATTACATTTTCTCCCATAACAAGTAGCATAAATTCAAATCTCTAAGAGGAAGAGCCACCACGTTGTGCTTTCTCATTTGGTGAGCACCAAAAAGATTTGACAAATAAATTAACAAGTTTGAAGGGATGTCGGGGAAAATGAGAGTCCCTCTTTCACCCCAAGTGTAAAAAAGGAAGGAATTGTAATTCGTAATTTATTCATACAAGTCTATAAATTGATGGGGAAATTACAGTAACCCCCCTTTAACTATCACCCGGCTACACTTTACCCCCTTTAACTACAAAATCCAACACTTAACCCCCCTTAACTACCAATTGTTTACCAAATGAACCTTCCGTTTGAAATCTGCTAAGGATTTGGATGGAAAGTGCTGCCACGTTGACTGGAACTCAATTATTGGACCAGTTTGCCCTCATCTCCCTTTTTATATAAAAATGGTACTTCCAGTTCCATCTCTCTGTTTCAATCTCTCTCTCTCTCTCTGCTAATTTCGATGAAACATTGTTAACCATGGGTCTGCAACTCCTCAATTCCACTTCTTGGAGGCCTTTCAAGCAATTAACAAACGACGAGACCGACTTATGTCGTCGATTCCTTCGTAGCTGTGTAGCTGTAGTTTTTTAAGCTTTTTACAGCTTCTCCACAGCCAATCGAAACCGCAGTCGCAGTGCCAGATCCCGGACAGAATTAGGGTCTAGAGTTTCAGCTCGGAGTCGAAGCACTTCACATTCGAAGCAGTGCATTTGGATTCGGCGAGGAAGGAAGGGGGAACGACGACGATCAGGATTTTGAGGAAGAGGAAGAAGAGGAGCCAATGGAAGGAGAGGGGTTTGGAGAGCGAGATGGAGAGAGAGGCGAGGCGAGGACATGAGGTGGAGAGAGAGAAGAGGCGGAAAAGAGAAACTGGGGAAGGGGGGAGGCGGAGGCGGAGGCGTTTGAGTTTGGGGCAGGAGGAGGTGGCGGAGAGGAGGAGGGTGTCGGAGAAAGTTGAGACAGCGTCGTCGGTGGGGATGGAGGTGATGGTGGTAAAGGGGATTCAGGCCGATTTGCTTCGTTGTAGACTTCTCACAGGCCTTGAACGCTTCAACGAACATCAACGGCATGGTCTGAATCCCCTTAAACTATCACCCGACGATGGCTGTTTGGGTGCCCAGATTGGACCGAAATTCGTTGCTTTTGACTTCTCTCTGAAGTCTGAACTATGGTGCTTTGTATGAAGGAGAAGTTGGAGTGCAGGAGATGATCGACAACGGCATGGTCGGCGGTGCAGACGCTGTGGGAGAGGCTGAGGACGCCGTTCACTGTGATGGTGATGGATGGTTGGGTGGGTCAGCGGTTGCGGAGGAATAAGAGGAGGTTGTCGAGGTTGGGTAAGATAGGGGGATGGGGTTGTGGTGGGTCTGGTGGCCATGGAGGAAAATCTGGCCAGATGTATATGTATGTATAGATATATACCTACAAATTTTAGGTAAGGGTAGTTATGTAACTTCAATCAATCTGTTAACAGAGTTAAAAAGGATTCCAATTACAAATAGTTCAAGGAGGTGAAGTGTGAAAATTTAAAGTTAAAGGGGGTAAAGTGCCACCGGGTGATAGTTTAAGGGGGTTTAATATAATTTCCCCTAAATTGACATGTTTGTGAATTTAATTTACGTGTTTATTAATATCATCATAATCTGCAATGAAACATACAGTAAAAATATAAATTGTGAAAAAAAATTAATGCTAATGAATCATCTTTATTTCTAATTAGTGAGAATTTATGGGGAGAGAGAGAGTTTTTGGGAAGGGGAAAAAGGACATAATGATGTCAAGCAGTGTGAGTCGAACCCCCGTTCCGGAGACTTGTAACACAATCACCAACCACTGACCCAAAGTTCTACTTGTGTAGTATTTCCACATGTTTCTATTTAACGTTTTCAAGTAAATTTTTTTTTTAAAAAATAAATTGAGTGGGGGCACGTGCCCCTGTGTACGTCCGTCCCTCTGTGTGTGTGTGTATATATATATATCATCTCTCTTCTCTCATCGCTGTGTAGTATATATTGACTAGTGTTTGCCCGTGCGTACGGCACTACGCATCCTTGTTAGAATTGTCCGTGCCTACAGCACTTGCTACCTAGTGGCTCAAAACACTAAATCTCAAAACACTAAATCGATTCATTAGTGTGTAGTATGTGATACTCTTCTTAGTGGCACGAAAGAGAATTACCCGTTCTTACGACACTCCCCCAACTATACAGTTAAGCCAGCTATAAAGAACTATCAATTTGCTTATGAAATTTCAGTAAATATCAGGTAAAAAGTTAAAATCAAGGAGCACATCAGTTAGTGCTCTGCATTCATGAAATTAGAAAAAATTTAAACACACCAGCCAATGCTCTGCATTTAACAACATAAGAGCATATGTAAATTTTATTACGCCGTGTCATGTTCATAAATTATGAACAGAATACTATTTTTTTTTTTTATCCGCAACATACTACCTATTAAGCCAAAAACAATATTACCTCCTCCTTCAATCCACCAATAAATTCCTTCCTTGTTCAGCAAGTCAACAACTTACACAATGGATGCAACCAAGAAAGAAAAAATATGATAAGCTCAAGACCATACAATGAGAGAGAGAGAGAGAGAGAGACCCTTCAATTAAAACGTAAATCAAAGAAAGACAACACATCAAATTTTGTAAACCTCACTGGATGGAGCAATTAAAAAATAGTAAAGTTTAATCCTAATGATCAAGATAACTTTTGAAAACTTACCAAAGACGAAAAAAATCTTGGAAGCTAAAAATAAATGCACAGATTCTAAAACTTATGCTTTTGAATAAAAGAACCTTTGTTAGTAAACAAATAAAACACAAAGTAGACACTCGTATTCATTAATAAATAGGTTTTCTAGTTCCGAAGACAGCTGTACCGATTGAAGCACTGAGTCAATATATAACTTCCGGCAACGCATACACCCTTGTAGCATGCAGTACCAAAAATTCTATTGCAATCTAAAGTATTAAAGTTCAAACAAATACAATGAGGGACACTGAGAATAGGTAGCCAATAGTCCCGATAATTTGAACTGAACTTAAATGTAAAATGCTTATTTTATGTGTACATTGATCCGAACTGTTCATCGTCAATTGAACGGCAGAGATTGCCCACTACACGCATATAGTGAGCCAAATCAAATGAAAAAGAACCAATGGAATCTCACCTTCGATGCAAAAATAACTACTGAAATGATTTTGAATTTCCATTTCTATTTGGATAGCCATGTATAAAAATAGGTAAGTTGAGAGAAATCTCAAAGATATGGTTTGGAAAGATTTATAGATTTCAAATTAAAAAAGATTCATATATTTTAAATTCAAAATGATTCATAGATTATACAAAGTTTTTTTTTTGGGTGGCGATACAAAAATAAAATAAAATCATAAGCTGTTCCATTAATTGGCAACTTGAGTTAACTTTGTTTTTGTGCCATCACACGTGCAATTTAATTAGCAAGTTGACCTACAATTATCAAAGTGGGATTTTCAAATTAGGTTTCCCTCATTTTTTGAAGAAAAAAATAAAAAAAGTTTCCTTTTATCCCCACCATTTGTGCCTCAATCAATAGGCTCAGTATAATTGTTTTCCATTATTGAATAGTTAGCCTCAGGATTTTAAGCTCCAGGATTGCACGTTATTTACAAAATATGTCATTAGTTTGTATGTGAAGGGTAGAGGAATCTAGACCGTTAGATTTTGTATGAGTAGATAAAATTTTTGTCAGAAAGAAATCTGAACCGTTGAGAGAGAATATTCTTTAGGAATATTCCTGAGAGCTTCGGCCATAGGTCCATAGTATAGGGACTATTACTGTGATAAGGACATGAATAATTTCCTTGCTGCCTCCAGGACAATTGTACCCGGTTTCCAATTATACCCCTTCCAAAGTTGACCGGTGTTGACCAGAATTGACCGGCGTTGACCACCGTTGACCGGCGTTGACCACCGTTGACCGGCATTGAAAGTGCCTAAAATCTTAGGGTACCTTATGAAAGTGCCTAAAATCTTAGGGTACCCTATATATGAAAGTGCCTAAAACCCTAGGGTACCCTATGAAAAGTGCCTAAATCGCTAAAACCCTATAATAGAAAAATGCACCCTAAAATCCTATGAAAGTGCCTAAAACCCTAGGGTACCCTATAAAAAGTGCCTAAACTGCTAAAACCCTATAATAAGAAAATATACCCTAAAATCCTATGAAAGTGCCTAAAATCCTAGGGTACCCTATGAAAGTGCCTAAAAGCCTAGGGTACCCTATAAAAATGCAACAAGATCGAAAAACACGAAAAAATACATATTTTGTGTTAGCCAAACAAGGCCCTTGTCTCATTTAGACCATTTAAATGAAAAAAGACATTTTTGTGTTAGCCAAACAAGGCCCTTGTCTCATTAAAGGCAATTTGGTCTTTTCACGGACCTGAAACTCCAAAATATTTTCATTAATGGACTTTACACATCACTGAAACTTAAGTTGGACTAAATCTACTTTGGACCTCTTCTTTTGGACTTTAGACCAATTTACTGTATATATATAGAGTTGTTACTGGATTTTTTTTTAACATTATATGAAACGAGAAGGCAAAAGAAACAGGCAAAACTGTTTTTTTTGTTAAATCATTAATGGAATTTTAATTTTATTTATTTTTATATTCACGTATCCCCAACATATCGTATCCTAGTTTTTGAAAAAATCATGTATCGGCATATCCGTATTCGTGATTCTTAGCCGAGAATTAACAACTACTCAGAGAATAGTGGCTAAGTTCAAGTATCGATTCTCAAGAACAGTATGACTAAGTTACGCTAAATTCGATTAACTTCTAGATTAATTCGGAAGGAAAAAGTCGGATTGGTTTGATTTTGAGAATTGATTAAATAAAGAAAACAATTAAACTAAGAGTTTGTAAATGAGTGGAGAAAGAATCTAGGGTTTCGAATCCACTCCGACATGCATAGGCTAGGTTAATCATTCGAATCAGAAGAGATTATCGCTAGGGCTTGCAAACCCTTCCGATAATCATCAAGAGAATAATTGGGTTGTTAAAAGGCATGGACTATCCCATAGCATGGACCGTCTCAATAGCACGGTCCGGCCTAACGACACGATCTGTCTTACGGGTATAATACGTCTCAAAATCCCAACCCCAACCCCAACTAATGAGAACCATTGCAAAACTATGTATTTGAAACTATGAATACATGCAAATAGCCAATAGATAGAAAGAATTAAAATCAATTCATTCAATTGTAACGAAAAAGATCCTTAGTCTTACAATTGATTCGAATAAAAAACTCAAAACGTATGCATCAAAGAAGTTACTAGGTGTAGAGCTTCATCTTCCCCATAGACAAGGGATTTAGTTGGCCATGGATCGAGAAGACAAAGGCGCTTGAATTTGAAGAACAAATGAAAACATTGAGCTTTTCTCTTAGATCCACTCTTGCCTATCTCTATGCTTGCTAAACAAAAGTAAGGCACCCTAAAATAAGTTTTGGAAAGCCTATTTATAATTTGACTTAAAATTTACATAAAGACGCTAGAAAATGGAGAAATTCGGTCCCGATGGTCCAGACCACAGCACGAATCGTCAGGACCATGACTGCTAGTATAAGCTATTCGTGCATTGAGGCCCCGTTGGTCCAGACCAAGTCCGGGCTGGTCCGGACCACATGTACTGCAAATTCAGATCTTGTTCAGGAGGTTCTGGTCTGGACCAGCAGTGCTGCAAACTTAGTTTTGACCCCTCTTTACTTCTCTGCTGACTCTTTGCTGCATATCACCTCTAACAACCTCCACTTCGCTACTTTTCGCCTCCAATGGTCTCCAAGACCTACTACCACGAATCCTAAACACAAAACATCTATCTATATTATAAAATAGAACGGTTTCTGTTAAAAATGTGTAGACATATAAACGTGAGTAATCACTATAGCCGTTGGATCATTTCCTTTTGAATTTGTAACCGTACGATTAGGGACAAAAACAAAAAAGGAAAACTTAAACTCTCTCTCTCTTCATTTTTGGTAACATTAATAATCATCATTACTCTATACATTTTGATTGAAAAAGATTTCTTTTAAAATATTTAAAATCTCACTCTCCTCACGTTTTCTGCATTGTACACATAAACACAGGTAACTCTTATACAATTAAAATCTAAGATGATATTGTAAATTTGAATGAGGCCAATTTTTATGATTGTTTGTATTTTTTTAAGTGGATTTTGTGTGAACTTATAGTTGAGCCAAGAAATTGGAGGTAAATGTGTTTATGCATGGGAATTAAGAGAAAATACAATATTTATGTTGGAAGTGCCTTTAGGCACGAGCAATCCGCTAGTATTAAATAACAACGGAAAGGACACACAAAATGTAAATGAAAGGGATTGAATGAGTGCTTTTCAGTTTTCACCAAGTTGGGATCTTTTTCTCGCGACTGGTCTCTAGCTTCTGAAGTTCATTGGGGCTCCAATTTCTGCAAGAATAAGTCTGTCATGGCCTCGTTATTCAACCTCTGTTTGGCTGCTTCTATCTACTACATTTGGATGGAGAGAAATGACTGTATCTTGCAAAGGACTGGGCATGACTATTGGATGGAGAGAAATGGGCATATCTTCCAAAGGACTGGGCATGACTCTGGTTCAGTTTATTTGCCAAATGTTTGAAGAAGTCAAGGCCTGTGCAAGCTCATGGGGGAATGTGACCAAGTCTGTGGATAACCTCAACATCTGCCTCGATTGGGGGATTCTAGATGCTATTTTTGTGTAGAGATATATTTTCCTGGTTTGCAGACAGTTTTAGTAGTTGTTTAGTTTTGCCTCTGAATTGTATGGTTTTCATCTGGGCTCCTAGCCTCCTATGAGTCTTGTTTTTGTAGCATAGGCTCTATTGTATCCTTTTCTGCAACAAACAGTAATGTGTTGCGCAGAATAAGTTACCACAAGAAAGAGGAAAGACCTCAACCTATGAGAAGAGTGGCTTCCAGGAAATTTGTTTCCTAGTACATGTCTGATGTAACATGTACAGAGATTGTTGCCCAAGTAAAGTTGACTTTGATTCTAGTATTATTAATCCCTGAAATTCATTGATGAATTGCCAAGTTACACTTTTTTATTATTGTAACATTGAAGTTATAATATTGAGAATCTTTGATGATAAGTATTGTGGACTTCAACTAATCCTCCTCCATCTTCTCCTCTTGAGTAGAACAAAGAATGGATATCTCAAGCACCGAACAAAGAATGGATCTCTCTCTCTCTCTCTCTCTCTCTCTCTCTCTCTCTCTCTCTCTTTTTTTTTTTTTTTTCTGCATTTAACAACTATACCACTTCTACTTTATATATTTTTACAAAGGTTTCTAAATCTCATCTCGGTAATGAACGACTCTCGATTGTTGGTTGCTGAGATGAAATCCGGATCGTCGGATGCACGATTTAACGGCTTAGAGGTGCGCAGCACGGTGCTGTGCACCTCACTTTACAGCACCAACCTGAAGTCTGTATTTTTGAATGTTCCAAATTGTCATTGGGCTATCAAATTGGGATGGAGGGTGGAAAAAAAATGACACATGTCCCACAAGTGTTTTCCTTTTGTTTTACCGTCTAAAAAGTATCAAAAAGTCGGAGGCGGGCGGGCTGCTCCCCCCTTGCTGCTGCGCCCCATTTGGGGCCCACTCCGGTCTCGCTCCGATGATCGGGATCGTTCACTTTGTAGGACTCGTCGAGTAGAACAACCATGCAAAAAATCAACTTAATTGGATATCATTAAGTGCCTGATCGGAGCCCATATAACTCTCGGTCCATGGGTTCAAGTGTTTCGGATCCATTATTTTCAAGATAAAAAGGTTCCGATCAGGAACTTAATGATATCCAATTAAGCTGATTTTTTGCATGGTTGTTCTACTCGACGAGCCCTACAAAGTGAACGATCTCGATCATCGGAGCGAGACCGGAGTGGGCCCCAAATGAGGGCACAGCAGCAAGGGGGGGAGCAGCCCCCCGCCTCCCAAAAAGTCTAACCGTACAAATTTTTTCTGCATAGATCACGTTGTGGGGTCACTCGGGGTTCCACACCAATATCCAAGTCATTCATTAAATTTAAGTTACTTTTTTGAATTCGCTATGTTACGCAAAAAATCAGCTCAATCCGATACCTACAGGGAGCTCGATTCAATTGTCTAATTTTTCATTCAAATTTCAGGATCTTGAAAAATTATCAAGCACCTATAGGTATCGAATTGAGCTGATTTTTTTTGTAGAGGCATTCGAAAAAGTTTCTAAATTTAATGAGCAATTTAAATTATTTATGACTTTCGGAGTTTAGCCCCGGAACGTGATATTCGTGCACAAAATCTGTACAATTAGCCGCTCTCAAAGAGCATTAACTTTGTCAGAGGTGATGGACGTTGCATTGGAAAAATTGGAAAAAGGTAATACACACCACAGTGAATGGCGGCCGTTAGCTTTTGCCTTAGGGTCCGTTCCAAAAACCTTCTTAAAAAATAAGTACTTATTTCTCAAATTTCTTATTCCACCATTTTATTTTTCCCAAACAAAAAGTTTTTTTCACATTTTCAAACTCAAATATAACATAAAAGAAAAAAAATTTTTTTTTTTGCACCGTATTAAAGATCTCAATGATATCTATCAAACAAGATCCATAGTGGTAGGAAAATTTTTTGCGTAACCCTATTTTTTTTGACCTAGAAGTTGCCCTATACAAACACAGCACTGTTGGTACACTACAAGGGGGCCAGCGGTCGGCCGTTTCCGGCTGCCGGACGGCCGATCCGAGCCGTCCAAAATTCTAAAAATTGACGCGAGAATCAATGGCATCCGAGGTGTGTAAGGTGCTCAGATCGAGCAATCTTTTTCCATGTATATATGAGTAACAATATGTTTTGATACATACACGAATAAGGATTGCTCAGATCAAGCACCCTACGCACCTCGAATGCCATTGATTCTCGCGTGGGCCCCCTTGTTTTTTTTTTTAGAATTTTTGGACGGCTCGGATCGGCCGTCCGGCGGCCGGAGACGGCCCGGCGCGGCTGCCGGTTGATTTCCGACCATGGAGTGCTTGATCCAAACTCTTGGTTGAAAAATAAGAAGGCAGCAGTTTGTGGAATGAGGGTTCTTATGGGACAAAAAACAAGCGCTTTTTCCGGTTCTGGAACGCACTCTTATTTTAATAGTTCAAATAGATTGATGAAATGTCAAGTTTCCTTATTATTAAAACCGTGAGATAGTTTATTTTTCAGAAACGTGATTATAAACAGACGACTTCAACTCCTCGTCCTCCATCTTCTCCTCTGAATTGAACAAAGAATGGATATCTCGGGCACCAAATTATCCTACCCAGAAAGTGCTGGAGACCATTTTGACAGGGCAAAAGAGGTACAGGCTTTTGTTGATTCGAAAGCCGGAGTCAAGGGGCTAATTGATGCCGGAGTGGTAAAAGTCCCAACGATATTCATTCGCCCGCAGGATGAACTGTCTGAGGATTTGAAAAGTCCACCGGTAGAGATGCAAGTGCCGGTCATTGATCTCGGGAACATTGGAGAACGTTATAGTCGTGAAAGAGTTGTGAACCAAGTCCGGTGTGCGTCGGAGGAGTGGGGATTCTTTCAAGTCGTCAACCACGGAATCCCGTTGAATGTGCTGGAGGAAATGATTGATGGAATAAGAATGTTTCACGAGGAAGATCCGGAGGTAAAGAGAGCGTTGTACTCACAGGATCGGACGAAAAAAGTGAGATTTGCGAGTAACCGTGGTGATTTGTACAAGTCAAAATATTTGATTTGGCAGGACACCTTGAACATCAATATGCTTGTTTCTGACCATCTCGACCCTGATGAAATCCCCAAAACCTGTAGGTATGTCGTTTCAGTCTTACTCCTTTTGAACGGCAAGCTTTTCTGAATTAATCCTTGAAATTGTTACAAAGAGTAAAATGACAGTCTTCCTCCTTTAATCGTGTTATATCTTTATAATTAGTTGACGCGGCTTTTTTGTTGTTGTTTTTGCTGCTACAATTAGTTGATTTGTAAGCCTTTAGCTATCTCCTTATTGAAAAATCCAGTGGTTGGAACAGGGGCGGTTACTTGATAATCAAAGACTTCGGGAGGTCTCTAACCGGGGTCTGGGGTTTACTCCCCTCCGCGTGTTATATCTTCTTGCGTAGGATCAGTCTAGACGGAATTTTTCCCTAGCTTTAGTTGGATCCCCTCCTAATAGACTCTGGAAATTGGTCCTCCGAAATACACTTAGGACTGGGCCGCATAATGCACCGAATAATTTGATTGATATGATCGGCTCCTCAACCACTGTTGTCACTTCCGAATTAGGTTAATTTCTCTAATAATTCGTAGGGTATCTGATCAATTGCATAATTCATCAGACGTCTAAGTTATTCCGTCTTCTTTCCCTTTTTATTGCAAGGGTAACCAATTAATCCAGGTGAATAGCGGGGAGGGTAATTAAATATTTGGGAGAACGCACCCTGATTCCTCTATTTACTATCAGGGAGCCCAATTAAGCCGGGACAAAGTCTCGTTTGGACTGATCCGATGCATGAATAGATAGCAAACGAGTGAGAGTCAAACCCACGCCAAAGGCTTCATGAGGCCTCAGGTCGTCATTTGACTACCACTTCTTTTCTTTTTCTCCATACAAAAGTGCAAAGCATACTATTATGATCTGCCATTACTTCAAACCATCCATCTATTCGATATCGTAACAAAAGTAAACCAACCATTTGGTGTTTAGCGTATCAAAATTTGTATCGAGAACAATTTTCACCTCAATTGATCTAAATTTTATTAGAGGACAACCAATTGCAGTGCTGAGTGGTCTTACATAGTCATGTTCGCAGGGCCTCAGCAATCGAGTATATCAAGCACGTTACCTTCCTGGGACATACTCTATTTGAGTTGTTATCAGAGGCTCTCGGCCTAACACTTGACCACTTAGCCACCCTCGAGTGTGCTAGAGGCCGCGCTTTCTTCGGCCATTATTATCCAGCATGCCCAGAGCCAGAGCTGACTTTAGGAACTGGCAAGCACTCAGATCCTGCCTTCGTCACTGTACTCCTACAAGACCAACTTGGAGGCCTCCAAGTCATGCATAAAAATCGATGGGTTAATGTTAAACCAATTCCCGGAGGTTTGGTAGTTAACATTGGGGATCTTCTCCAGGTTTGTCCTACTAATTACTAGTATAACTCATCAAGTATAATGAGATTCAGTCATTTTTCTGATTCCGTCCTTATTTTGACTTAGATCATATCTAATGACAAGTTCAAGAGCGTTGATCATAGAGTGTTGGCAAACCATGTTGGACCGAGAATTTCTGTGGCAAACTTTTTCGCTGGGGTTTTTGTTCCACCAAAGGTCTACGGCCCTATAAAAGAACTGATATCAGAAGAAAATCCTCCTATATACAGGGATTTTACCGTAAGCGATTACATTGGAAGTTTATTTTCGAGGCCGCTTGACAAGCCTGGGCCCGACTATTTGAAGAAATAACCCCAGTAGGGATTACAGGGATTGTTTTTCCACACACCACATCATGTGGTATATGAATAATGTTTCTGTACGGTTGTATTGTGATAACCTATGAATTGTTTCTTTCTACTACTACTTTGTAATTCAAATTATATAGCTGTCTTCTTTTTTTCTGGTACTTTATACGGAAAATAAAACTACCAATGCATACATTCTATTGGTACATTCTATTGGTTTTCTAATCGACTACGTAAAGTGTTCTTCATATGGCCTGCTATTCAGATGACATCCCTAGATCATAGCTCCTTTTGGTACTGGACAATGACAAACTCGTATAGCGATGGTACTATATTACCGTACCAAATTCAGCTTGTTCTTCAACGTATAAACACGGGTTCCCTGATATTACTGCAAAATTACATCGCCGAAGTTACAAGTTTACAACTGCGAATCATCAAACTCGGATTCGCTTCCTGCTAGGCTGCTCCTGCCAATGAAACCATGAATACGTACAGTTGCCTTGTTAGTTAGAAAAAAATATGTATACAATAATATGAATGCAATAAAATCGGAACTCAAAACTTGGAAATCAATGAAAACAAATTGGTGATCAAGGTGAGTGTGACACTCTGTACTTAAAGACAAATTTGTCTCCGCTACGACGCTTACGATTTTCATGAACGTCTTATCTCCCGGCACTACTTGATCGAACGCCCCACAGAAGCAGCACTAAATTGGTGGGTCTGTTGGAATCAGCTTGGATTGGGGGATTCAAGATGCTATTTTTGTGTAGAGGTTTATTTTCCTTGTTTGTAGACAGTTTTAGTGGATTAGTTTTGCAGGAAAAATTCAAAATATCCCCAAACTTTACATTCAATGTAAATTAGACTCCCAAACTTTCAAAAAAATCAATTTGACTTCCAAAGTTATCTTCCGTTATTCAAATAGACCCTTTCCGTCAAATTCAGTTAAATTGATAATGAAAATTGCTAACAGAGAAAACCCAATAGTTCAAGCTTGTACCCAAGAAAAGCAGGAAAACCCAATAGTTCTCTAACTTCAAGACCCATATCCTTGATCAAGTAATCCATCTTCTCTTCCAACAATTCATGATTGTATTGCAGTACCTGGGGATGCTTCTTACTCATGATCAAAATGTCATTACAAGTTAGCCCATAGTTCAAATACAGCGCAATCACCTGCTGAAAATTCTTGCAGCTGATTCTGGTTATTTCAAATCCTTTGTTCTGTTTTTATACCTAATATTGACCAAAAATACCAACTTATAAGCACGGTTCTTTTCAAAGGAAAGGATCAGAGAGAGAGAGAGAAAGGTCTTAGTGGTAGAAACTTTATCCTTCCCTATCCATTTCAGTAATAGCATGCACAAATTGTACATCGATAGAATGACATGGAAATACTACAGTCCATCAAAACTAAAAACAAAATGAACAGTTGTAAAGTCACCGGGTAGTTAAAACTGAGGGCTGAGCAACTTCAGATGCTTTAGAAATAATCGATACGACCTTCGATGACAGAAGCAACATGACTTAAATGTTACTGCAACCCACCAATGGATCAATCAACAAGGCTAGAATTACGGGTGGATCTATCAACAAGACTAGAACAGTTGTAAATGTATTATGGATGGATCTGTCCTTCAAATTTGAGAATTAATTCTGACATGATGCATTCTTCATCTAGCTCTCAGAGAACTAGAATGTGAAAATACACAATGCGACAAGCAGAGGCTCCCAAACATCCCCTTAAAATAGGATTAGTCAGAAGGCTATGGCTTTTGGGCTTTCGGAGGGACCAATTCAATCACTGCTTTTCCTATCGAAACAATTCTTCTACCCTTTTCATACTTCCTATAGAGTATCATAAAGGAGATTGAAGACAAATAAGCATTCCTCTGCATTGGAAAAAATGTAAAGAACTTTGGAGAAAAATACCTGAACAGGAGAATTTTTGAACTTCTAGTAGTGAAGAAACTAAAAGAACGGAATAAAGCACCAACATTCAGCACCTTTCATACACCAGTAAAAACTTAGGTTTCCAAATGGATGAAGTGAACTCACAATTCTGATGCAAGGCCACACCTTATAGGGGATACCACTCATTGCAAATTCTTCATGGACTTCAAAGATCGTCAAACTAAGAAAGAAATGTCAACCACGAGTATATAAATATGAAATTTTACAGATGTCAAAGTATCCAACTCAAAACCAATTGGCAATGAGCGGAGAGACCGCCCAGGCTCATACATTAGTTTCGGAAGTTATAATTAACCAATGTGGAACAAACTCTAACAACAAATATTGTTATATTTCTTTATTTTTCCCTTCCTTTTTCTTCATAATGTTTTTCCTTTTTTATTTTTATTTTTTTATAATGTTCATTCCCCTTCAAAATGGGGAAAGAAATGACCGTCATTATGTTTAACTAATAAACGCTATGATAAATCTCTCCCTTTCCATCACAGCTTACAAAATTTGTTGTGAGAGAAATGCGGAAATTTTACAACCAAATATTGAAACTAATAATGGGATTATTGAAGCACCAGAAGAGGATGTTAGAACTCATACTAGTAGATGGAGAAAAGATCAAATAATTTTGCCAAGGGAGGAAGATAAGATACATAAGAATCTACAACATGTGGTAATGCTAAGAAAAAAAAATTAATGTCACCAAAAATCATAGTACACTGAGCAATTTGGAGGCATTCAGAGAGTAATTGAAGAGTGGAAGAGTTAAGGGGACATATGTAGGAACAGTATATTCCACCTTTCCAAAGGTTCCAAAGGAAAAAAAAGAGAAAGAAAGAAAAAGGCTGTGACCGCAAATTATTATTCAGTATACCACTTAAATACATAGGCACAAAGATGAGACTTTCGCTCTATGATAGCCTACAAACATTTGTGTAAGACTAGGTTTACCTTCACAGCTCCACGTTTATCGTTGGCATGAACTTTGTTATCACTTCTTGGAGAGCAAGATCGATCATATCCCTGAGTTGAGATTAAATCCTTAATCATGCGAAAAGTAGATGCATTGGGCGAATTAACCCTTCCAACCATTTCCTCGAAAAGTACCAGAGCCTCATTGAACTTCTATTGTTCAACAAAACCTTGGATGATAGCATTGTAAGTGCCACTATCAGGCAATACACCATTCTGGTCCATTTTCACTAACAACTCTTTAGCTTCATCCAAAAACCCTTCTTTACAAAGACCGCGTGTCATGATTTTATATGTAATGAAATCAGCTTGTAACCCCTTGGAAGAAAGTTTAATGAAAAGATCCCTTGCATTTTCGATGTTATTATTCTTGCAAAATGCATCAATGATGATATTGTAAATAACAATATTGAGACCTACACCTTTGTTTTCAATCATGTGAAATAATGACAATGCTTCATCAATATGCCCGGTCTTGCAAAGCCCGCTTAACAACATAACATAAGTTTTATTCTCGGGAGTAAGGCCCGCAAGTTCCATCGCGTCGAGAAGTTCTCGACCAAATGTAAATCTACCAAGCCGAGAGATTCCTGAGAAGATAGTGGTAAAAGTTGCAAGGTCAAGCTTCAAACCCCTTTGAGGGATTTCTCGGAAGAGACCGATGGCCTCGTCTATTTTCATATTATCGCAATACCCCCGGATTAAAATGCTGTAGCTACGAACCGTAGGTTGAATGCCCCTATCCACCATCGTATTCATCACTCTCATTGCCTCATCCATTTGGCCTTGCAAACAATATCCATTTATTAAAGAATTGTACGTGATTACATTAGGATGCACACCTCTTTGAATCAAGCTTTCAAGTACTTCTTCTGCCTCGTTTGCCTTCCCTTCCTTGGAAAGTGCATCGACCATGACATTGAATGTAATGATGTTCGGAGAAATACCAATATCCAACATTTCTCCTAACACTCTTGTAGCCTCCTTCCACTGGCCGCAACTAAATAAGCCATGAATCAAAGAGTTATAAGTAACAACATTCTGGTGAACCCCTTTCTCTTTCATTTCGTAAAAAAGGTTCAAAGCATCATCCACCATTCTATCCTTGCAATAACTGTCAATGATCATGCTATACACCATTTTGTTAGGTTTACAACTTCCCTCATCCATGATCCTAAGCCACCTCACTGCCATTCCGGTGTTTCCCTTTTTGCAAAGCCCGTCAATAATGGTTCCATACATAACCTCATTGGGCTCATTTTCTCCCTTTCTCTTTAATCTCTCGAATAACTCAACAGCTTCAGTAGTTTTATCTTCTAAAATAAGTCCCTTTATCAGGGTAGTGAAGGTAGCTACATCAGGCCTAAAACCGCGTTTGAAGATGCAGCCTAACAGAGAGAACCCGAAACCAATTTGATTCATGTGACAGTAGCAGTTCATCGCAATGTTCAAGGTATACAAATCTACCCGAGTGCCCAGTAACTGCAACTTTTCAAGATGAGAAAGAGCCTCGACGTAATGACCCGCTCTCGCAATAGTCACTAACGCCTTGGTGATATAAAAAACGGGTGGGTAAGGTTGCGTTCGGGAAATCCGATTGAGAAACTCTCGAGCTTCTTCGAGCTCGTAGGGTTTAACAGAGCCCTTTTCCCTCGACAGCTGTGGGTGTTTTGCTGGAGTCGTAGTTGGCGAAATAGGGTTTCTAGAGTGAGAATGAATACGAAAGGAAACAATCTGAGAAGGGTGTGGAGGTAGAGAGAGAAGAATACCTTTCGGGAAATTAGGGCTGTGTTCGGTTGCAATTTCCGGCAACTTTCGGAAAACATTTTCGGAAAAAGTGTAATCATTACCCCTATTCACTTTTCTCTCATTCCAATCATTACTCTTTCATCCAATCATTACCCCTATTCTCTTCCAATAATTACCCTTATTTCTCTCTCTATCTCTCTCCAATCATTACCCTATTTCCAATCATTATCTCTATTTTTCTATCAAATCATTACTCCAACAACCATTTCTAAAAACCAAACCAATCACTAACTCAAAAATTTTTTTCCGGATCATTGCCCAGAAAATTGCAACCGAACTTAGCCTAGAAGTTCCAAAGGGACTGATGATTACAGGAAAGACACCACCAATCGTATCCATCCTCTTTCTTCTCTCTCTCTACTTTGCTTGTTGATTAGTGGCGAGGGAGAGCAGCTGACAGAGGGAGATGACAAATGCAGTTATCTCCCCTTCACATACTTAATGTTCATTATGATTCCACAAGACAAAGGGTTTTTAAAAACTACATTATGGCTCCATTTGTTTCGATATAAAATGTTTTACAATGTAAGTATTTTTCATGTAAAATATTTTTTTAAAAAATAAATTTTAAATTTTTATTATTTGGTATTTAGTTGATATCTGAAAAATATTTTTAGAAATCGACAAAAATAGTGTAGAGAGAGAGGGGGACTTAAACAGTGGAGGGATCTGAGAATATTAGAATTGAATGTGAGTCAAGACGGACGATCGAGGAAACTGAGTAGTAAAAATTACAGTAGAATGCAGCGGGTTCATTTTGAAAAATAACTTCCGGAAGATTTAAGAGTAAGTCATTTTCATCTAATTAATAGAAAATGTTTTACATGTAAAACGTTTTCTTCATTTTTTATACAACAAAACACCAAAAAATAGATAAGATATTTTATCAAAAAATATTTTATGCCCAAACAAACGGAGCCTATGTTATAAATACTGGTGAACGTCCACTACATTTGGGTTATGGTGACACTTTATTAGGTAATGGTATTCATTCACCAAGTTTCTAAAAGCAACACTTTTTACCAGATTTCTAAAAGCAACACTTTGTACAAGTGAAAATATGTGAACCGAAGGGACAGCTGCAGATGATCCGTAGCTGAGAGCACCTCCACTGATACAACAGAGCTGTCGCAAAGCCACTCCCATCAACCTATCGAGCTCCCTCAGAGCTTTCTACCCGCAGATGTCAGCCTCTCCTTGCCGAACAAGCAAGCTTGATTCCGCTAAAGAACGATAGTCAACTCAGTATCTACATTCGGATCAACAGATTCCACTTGGCTTCCTTATGCCCAGAAGCTCGAAGCACCGTTGTAATTCAACATCTCTATGCTTGTTTCTGATCATCTTGATCCTACCTTCAGCACAACTCAGTGGATATTTTATGTTCACTGAAGCAGATTTTCCTCCTTCGAAATTTCACAATCCTCAAGAATGGACAACCCACCGTCATAAAGTCAGACTTCAGTAATATATTCCTTGTGTTGTGTACTCTCTATTGCTCTTACGATCTTAACCTACTTTGTGTTTGTACCCGCTTACGATGAAAGTCCCAAAACCTGTAGGTACGTAGTTTCAGTCTTCCTCCTTAAATCATGTTTTATATCTTTGTAATACTAGTTGACAGGTCTTGAAAATCGCTTGAATATCTCCTCCCTCTCTCTGTGTCTCTCTTTTTTCTCTCCTCTATCTCTATCTTCTCTCTCTCTCTCTCTCTCTATCTATCTATATCTATATCTCTCTCTCTATATCCTACCTCTCTTACACCAATAAGTAGCTAAACTACCTTGTGAATAGTTCACAATTTTAATTTACCTACCAACTTTTTCTTTCATAACTACACCAATACAATTCATATTACCTATCATCTATTAAAATATTATTTTTTTTCCTTTTTCCAATATTAAAAATAAAGAGAGGAGAAAGGAGAAGGAGGAAAGAGAGAGAGAAAAACAATAAAAAAATAGATTGCTTGTAAATAATTGTGAGCTATTTTTGACTCACAACTATGGATGGAGGCAAAATGCCACCTCCTTTAGCTACACTACTGTAAGGGTACATTTCCCCTTTTTGTGAGGTAAACTGACTATAAAGCTACTTTGAAGTAGCTGATAAACTTGCTCTTAGAGCATGTACACCAATAAAAATGTAAAATTGCTGGTGAACAGTGTACTTTTTTCATTTTACCTACTCATATCTCCTTCAGTACTACATCAATACTCTCTACTTTACCTATCATTTATTAGAATACTAATTCTTTTTTGGGGAGAGAGAGAGAGGGGGGAGTAATAGAGAGGAAAGAGAAAAGAAATAATATTTTAATAGATGAATGGTGAATAATTGTTCGGTACATATACCTAATCATTTTCACAAAGGCAAAGTAGCTCCTCCTAAAATAGTTTCAAAAGCTTCTTTTGCTAAGCTGATACACTTGCTCTTAGAGAAGATCACGTTTGGGTGATTTTCCGCTAGGCATTTTTGGTCCAATTTGGACAATTGTAGCCCTTGATTGTTGGGCTTGCCTAATAACGCGAGTGTCCATAATTGTAATTTCGTTGGTACCCACATGGCGCGAGCTTGTCTCTCACCTACCACTCTCTGATTTAGAAAGAGAAACAAATACAGTAAAGGCATTTGAGAGAGAGACACAGAGACAGAGAGAGTGTGTGTGAGGACGATGAAGCTGGCAACGATGACGATGACAAAGAAGACGAAGAGGACGGCAATGAAGAAAGCAAAGGATGGGTGATTTTGTTTAACTATACTAAGTTTCCGCAAGTTTCGATTTGCACAGATCTGTTATTTTCGGGTTAATAGAATGATTATGTTTGATCTACCCTATGGTTTTCTCTTCTCCTATCCCTTCTAGGGTTGCTTCGTTCCTGCAGAGCAGATCTTTCCATCTGAGATTTGTTCGCTTCTGCTCGCCTAGGCTCGTAGCTCCGTCCTGCGCTCAAATCTACGGCTCATGCTCCTCCAGAAAAGGTTTGGCTCCGTTCTCGTTGGCTCCGTTCTCGGTGGCTTTTTCTGATTTTATGTTCTTCGCTGCGGTTTGCATGTTGTTCAGTTTGGCTATTGTTCTTCCGGTGTTCTGGTTTTGAGGTTTTTATGGAAACCGCTTTGTTGCTATGTTTAATTTGTGTCTGTTGATTCATTTCGGGGTAGTATTTTTAGTTTTTGATGTTTTTTCCCTTCTTCATTCGTGTTGCATGTACAATTTTGTGGCAATAATGGCTTCGCTAGCTTCGCTAGCTTCGTAAGATGTAGGGTTGTGACGATTTCTCGCATTTAGGTTCCATTAGTGTTGCATGTTCGGTTTTGTAGCATCATCCTGGCCTATCTAGGTTCATATGATGTAGGGCTTTGATGATTTCTCGCATTTAGGTTCCCTTAATTATTTGGAAATCATAGACTACTTCTTTTGACTTGCAATATTGATCTGACTGAATAAGTATTGACAAGCATGATTTGCGGTGATGATTAACTCTACTTGTAGTTCTCATCCATTTAATTGCTTGTTTTTCCAGTTATGCGTGATTTACGCCTAATTCACACTGATCTGAATCCAAACACTCTTTTTTCTTCTTGCTTTCTCTTATATCACTTGTGATTTTGTGTTGCATCATGAGCTTAATAGTTATGGGCTGAAAAGTGGCTCCAAAGCCCCACGATTCTTTGCCTAACAGACTTTTATGCCAGTTTTTTTTTCCTTTTTTTTTTTTTTTTTGCAAATGCAGCTGTAAAGATTGGTTTTAAAACAAATTATGAAATAGTGGTGAATTACGAGCTAGTGCTGAGAGGCTGTTCACTACCCGTTAGTGGAAGACTTTCTGGATATTTCTAATTGAAGAGATACTTAACTACTTTTTTTTTTTTGTAGTGTTCCATATTTGATTGAACTACCTCATGTTGAGATTTTGTCAACGTTTCTCTTTTTACTTTGATTTCTGCCAAGGTGCTTCCTCTTTTGATACAGCCTGACAGAGTCCGTATTTACCAGTGTTCTAAAACTCGGAAATACTCGGCGAGTACTCGGTACTCGGTGCCTAGCCGAGTAGATTTAGGGCTACTCGGTGGAAATACTCGGCCAGCCGATTACTCGGCCATTACCCGGCGAGTACCGATTACTCGGTAAAACAAGATTACTCGGCAGTGGGGAGAAAATCGTAAAAAAACTGAAAAAATGGGGTAAAATACATAATATGTTAAATTTGAAGGGTCGTTAGTGTAATTTCAGTATAGTTTTATACTTACCCAGTTACCCTAATCGAGTGAACACACCACTCAAGCTACTGCTGCTGCTGTTCGAAGCTGCTGCTGTTCCTCTTCTTCTTCGAGCTGCTGCTTCTTTTCCGACGACGGCGACCGGTGCTCCGACGACGGCGACCGGTAAGCTCGTTACTCCCCTCTCTCTCCATCTTTCTCTCTCTCTTTCTCTCTCTCTCTGATCGTCTGATCTCTGTCTCTCTCTGATCGTCTGACGTCGCTCTCTCTCTGCTTTCTCTCTCTCTCTCCTCTCTCTCTGCTCGTCTCCCTCTGTTTTCTGAGAGCAGTACTGGTATTAGGCCATTAGGGCCAGGTTACTATGTTCCTTCGTTTTTTATACTGGAGATAGGTTTTTTATTGTCTTTCTCTCTCTCCATAGGTATAAATAGTTATAAATATACTGAATTAGGTACTTGGTTTTGGTTTGAACTATGAACTATGAACTATGAACTTGGTTTCATTTGGTTTGAACTATGAACATTGAACTCCTCATTATGCATTATGAATATCATTTGGGGAACATATATATATAAAAAAAACCAAGTAATTTCTACTCGCCGAGTAATCGCCGAGTACTCGGCCTACAAGGTACAAGGTGGCCGGCCGAGCGAGTACCGAGTACCGAGTTTTAGAACATTGGTATTTACAGCTGTCAAAGATGAATATATTGGGCATGAGTAGGCTTCTCTGAGACAACTTTAGAAGTCAAAGGGGGTTCTTGATTCATCTCTCCCTAAACCATCATTTTGTTCTTATTTTTGTACTTTTTCGTGTGTTTCCCCTTGCTTGGTTTTGGGGGGTGGGCCAATTCGTGTAGTGATTCTATCTTTTGTTATTATCTGATGGTATAACGACCTTTTATATAATTCAGGTGGAGGAATTGCGTGCAGAAGGTCAGCAATCATCAGAGTCATCTGGTACAATTGGACGCTCAGGAGGAGCTTCAATAGCATCTTCTCACCAGCAGATATCTGTTACGGTGGTGATGGAATTCGTACGTTGGAATGAAGAAGCAGTTTCAAGATGTATTTTGTTTTCATCACAGGTAAATTATAGTTCGTTGTTATATGTGCTTTGTTGCCTAAAACCGATCCATCATCTGTGATTGTTCCCTGGATGAGGGCACATACTTTGGTTTCAGAATTCATTTTGTTCAACCCACTCCCTAACATATTTCACTTCTTTGGTTTTCTTGCCAAAATTTCTTGGCTGAACCTTCTAATTTCAATTACTGAATGCATTGGGAATCTGATAAACCATGCCAATCAAGTTAATCTTCAACTAACCCATCGGAATAAATTTAAAGGAAACTAAAATACCCAGAGCAATTCACTTTATCACCAATCTTAGGGAGGTAGAAAAAAATTGCATAAATTTTAAGAAGAGCTTTGTTGGCCTTATACATGTATTCATTGCTTACACTTTTATGGAGGGTAGTTTGACCCTTGAAGACCTTCAAACACAGCCAGTATCAACATAAATCTCCATGGATTAGATTCCCGGTTCTCTCATTTATTCTTCTCATCCAACCATAGTCTTAAGGAGACAATAATTATATCCACCTAATGGGTATCAAAATTGTTTTTATCCCTGTTGCTTTTATATGTATGCATGCATAATCCATAAGCAATTAGTGCATAATGCTCCGCTTTTTCTTGGCTTATTCATGAAATAATTAAATAGCTCCTGACGTTTTACGTATTTCAAAAGGTTTCCTCTCACTATTATTACTGATTTTATTTTGTACAGCCTGCTACCCTTGCCACCGGTGTAAGAGCTGTGTTTACTCACTTTACCTGCCTGACGGCATGAGAGTTTGCATCAATGTTCTGAGTGCTAACCTTTTGCTTTTTTGATTTTATTTTGTACAAGTTGCTACCCTTCCAGTCAGTGTAAGAGCTGTGTTTACTCACTTTACCTGTCTGTTAGATCAAGTAAGTTTTAGCTTATCTGTTTTCTAGCATGAGAGTTTGCATCAATGTTCTGAGTGCTAACTTTTTGCTTTTCTGATTTTATTTTGTACAGCCTGCTACCCTTGCAGCCAGTGTAAGAGCTGTGTTTACTCACTTTACCTGCCTACTAGATCAAGTAAGTTTTAGCTTATCTGTTTTCTGGCATAAGAGTTTGCATCATTGTTTTGGGTGCTAACCTTTTGCTTTTCCTCCCCGTTTTTCCCTTGTTTCTCTGGCTGTAGGTAAGTCAATATACAACATATGGGCTTGAACGAGCCAGAGACAGCCTTACTGAAGCTGCTGCCCCCTTCCCTATGAAGCAAAATTTTGACACATAGGGTCAGAATGCTGAGTATATTGTTAAAGTCACTTTCTTAGAGTTGCATAATGAGGAGATCACTTACTTGCTCACCCCTAAGGAGATACCTAGGGTTCTGGTGGAGGACAGGCAGAAAAAACAGTTGCCTCTTATGGAAGATGGGAAAGGTTGTGTTCTTACTGGCACATACTTCTTGAATTGGCCTTGCACTCATTGGCAAGGTTTGTTGCATACGAATCCTCCCTCTCTGGAAATAAGTAAGCTCATACTTTTATGGATTGATTTACTTATAATTTTGGCATGAGAAAGAACAAATCAGCAGATTTGTACTTATGTATATCAAACAAACTTATGCAGCCTTCTTTTGTTGGGCCTTTTGTAATCATAAATACGACGCACTTATGTATATGAAACTTTACATCAAACTTATGCAGCCTAGCTTTTAAAAATACTCAACACCATTCAATTCAACGGACATGACTCAACAGGCAGGACGGACGTGCCTTGCACGTCGCAGTATGTTGCTGGGATCAGCGAGCACTCCGCAATTGGCAGCAGCCATGGCAATGAGGCTTTCCTAGATGGCATCGACCTCAACAGTAGATATGTGAAGCATCTACAGTGAAAAATTTCCTAGCTAATTTTAGGCTAATTTGGACAATTGTGCCCCTCAATTGTTGGACTGTTGTTCTTGGCCAGATGGGCAACATTGTCATTTGGCTTCCTCCACTTACCTGGTTACGTGGCATGATAGGGTGAAGGAGATTTGAGCCAGGAGGGGTTTTGTACTCACCGAATGAATTTCACAAATCTGAGACTGAGACTACCACTCCGTTTCTTCTTCTTCTTGGATCGGAGAATCCTCTTTCTCTATCTCTCTCGATCAATCGATTCTGACTTTGAAGTCTCTCTCTCTCTAAAGCCCTCACTGATTGGATACGTATAAACACTTGTTTGTGTGTATATGTAGATGGAAATAGAGGGGCAAAATTGTTGGACTCTGGCAAAGAGCAGCGGCAATATGCCACCGTTTGAAGCACAAAAAAGCAGAGAAAAAATGGGCCAATAGTTGCTGATCTACAACTATTCTAAAGGTAATTTTTTGAGTTCTTTTCCCATGATTTAGGCTGGATTTGTGTTGTCATTTTTGATGGCTTGGTGAAGAAGAAGGTTAAATGGAAAAATGGAATGAAAATTGAGTGACTTTTGTTAATTGATTTGTGTATAAAGATTTATTTTGGACATCGATTATTAGTTTTCCATGTCTTTTTTCTATGCGATTTGTCGTGCATGTGTGATTTTGTCCCTTTATTCCCAAATTTTGTACCTAATTTCGCTTGCATGTGTAATTTCGTCCCTTTGTTCCCAAATTCTGTACCTAATGTGTGCTTTTGTCCCTTTGTTCCCAAATTCTGTACCTGATTTCGCTTGCATGTTTGATTCTGGAAATCTTGCATGTTTAAATTTTTGCATTGACTGGCGGGATGTTTTTATGTGGCTACTCCCACTCTATCCTCCCCTGAGAACACAAATATTCTGTTTTTTTTTTTTTTGTTGTTACAAATATTCTGAAATTATTTCCTTCAATTTCGGTAGTAACAGTTGTTCTTGAGCAGGAATATGAAACAACATCGAGGTTTCTCAATCTATAATGTGCTGCAGCCTGACTTAGTTTTGATGGGATGCTGAGGAGGTGTTTGGGGGTCCTGCAGAGCAGATCTTTTCGTTGGGATTCTGCTCGCGTCCAGCGCTTAAATCGACGGCTTGTGCTCCTCCTGAGAAGGCTTGGCTTCGTTCTCGGTAGCTTTTTCCGATTTATATTCTTCACTGCAGTTTGCATGTTGCTTTGTTTCGCTATTGTGGCTGCATTTTTTTTAGGGTTTGTTGGTTGTCAATCAGACGCATTTTGGTGCAAGTTTTGAGGGGGTCGTATCTGAATTTGGATTTTCAAATTGGATCTTAGCAGTTAGCATGCACAATTTTCAAATATCCAAGAAATCTTTTTCTGATCATTCCAGTCGTTCTAGAGCCAGTGGTTTTTTGTGTTTATTTTCTTCTCAAGAGTAACTTTTTGGGCCTCTTTGTGTTTGAGGAGTGTCATGGCATGCGATCTGCCTGTTATTGTTTATGGCATGTGGCTGGAGCGGTTTTATTCGTTGTCACTTGCCGATCAGGGTTTTCGTGCCATCCCTATGTGTTTATTCATAGAGCTTTATATTGATTGACTAGAGCTGATTTGCTGAATTAGCCGTATGGGAAGTAGCCTAAGTCGTTGGTATGATACTATGATTTCAAAGTCATCCTCTTCCCCAGTGATATTTTATCAAGTGAGCTACTCTTTCCTCCCACAAGTCCACTAAATCAATAGATCAAGTGGAAGGCCAGAAGAGTAGGTAATAGAAAATTGAAACAAGTCGTCATTGTCACACAAGCGTAAATCAGCTTGTCAGTGCAATTCCTTACTTATTGGCAGTTGGTGATAAATGTCTTCATGGCCTTCTGTTCATGTTACAAAGGGTTTGACAAAGCATACGTCCCTTAACTACCTTCATGGTGGAGTGTGCTTATCCTTCTGCTTGTTTCATCACACTGTCTCATCTCGGTTTCTGCTTATGAGGTCCACTTCACCACTGGGAATTGGAGCATCAAATTTTGTGTCATTCCTTGGTTGAGAAAAATATCATGTTGAACCTCCATCATAAGTCTTTGAGTTGATGTGAACAATATGATGTTGCCTTCTACTATCGTATATGAATTATGAAGATAAACAAAGCAGCATCTGAACTTTTTCTTGCTCTATCAAGGATTTTGTATGGGATGTTCTCATGGTCTTTTCTTTTCTGTGGCCTGTACTCTTTTCCCTTTCATCCTAATTTCATTCACTGAACTACTATGTTTGTATATACTATCACGTCAACCCTGAATGTTATCATTAACTATGGAATAACATGTGTTTTTATTTACCATCTGAAGTCAACAAGCACCTGAATGTTTCTTGGGATATTTCTGATTCCACTTGCAGGTGTATATGGTAATTGTGGTGGTATGTGGGTGGATAAAGAGTAGGTATTGGTTAATCAAGCACGTAATTTGAGTTACTGTATTACAAGCTTGCATCAATAATCACTAACAGATTTTGTGTGAGCTTGTAGCAGTTATCCAGTATGCCCTACAAATGAGAAGGCTAAAGCGAGGTTAGCTGCTGAAGAAGGATGGTTAAAGTTGGGGCATGATCTTGGTATCTCAACACAAATATTTAGACTTGGAGATATCTATAGCCCTGGCAAAAGGTTGTTGTTTTGAGCGTGAACCAATAAAAAACTACTTTAATGTTATGACTATTGCCTAACATTTTTTTTTTCATCGTTCCTTTTTTTGGCGTCTTTGCACTTTTGGATAAATCACGGGTATGACAAATTCTGTACAGAACGAAGTTTAGGTTTACTTGCGCCTTTTGTTTGTTATTTTTGGGAGTTAGAAAATCTTTCTTTTTGGCCTAGAGCCTCTGGTGTTATGGTATCACAGATCTAAATTTATTGCATTTTAAGGTTGACTTTCTTGCAAATTATTTGTATCCCAGTGTCGTGGATACCGTAATCAAGCAGGAGCCTTTATCGGAACTTCAGAGAATGAGGGCATCCAGACACTTCCCGAGTTCATGTTGCTGACATTTGTCAAGCATTAAGGGCCAGTATTTGTAACCCTTCCTCAGGGTTATTTATTATAAACCTGAGCTGTAAGTTAATTTAGTTACTCTTCCAAGGGACACAATCTGCTTGCAAGCCATAGACTTTTGCTGTGTCCAAGGGACACAAGATCTACTTTAGTGCTAGCCCTTTTGTAATCTACTTCACTGCTACCCCCTTTGCAAATAGCCATAGAACTACTTATGTTAGTGTAACAAACTTATGTAACACACTGTGGATAGACCTTTTGCTTAACAGGATCCAAAAACCATCTCCATGAATTTTTTTGGGTTCACTGACCTTTACATTGCTGAACTGTCAATATAGTTTCAAGACCAACCTTCAGGCCAATAGACAAACTCAGTATGGTAAAGTGTATAACATCAATCCAACAAGCCACAGCAATGTCATATAATACTAAGGGTAAAATGTACTGCATCACACTCACACAATCTCTCTAGAGTCTAGATCTCTCACGCAGCAACCGATCAAATGATATGTCTCTCCCTCTCTTAGAGAAATGCTGAAACTCCTGAAGCCGTAGAGGGTGCCTCTGGCGCAGCAATGGTATTGGGCGCTGCAATGGTATTGGGCTCTGCAATGGTATTGGGCGCTGTGCCCTCTCAGTGCGTCGCCGAAAGATCACCTCATGTGGAGGCATGTGCAGGTAGAGAGGCACGTCGGGCAAAAACTGAAAAGAAAAGAACATAATGTTAGAACAAATAAAAGAACCCAAGCCCTCGTCAGCTTTTTCTTTCAATTGTTCTTGCATGTGTTGAGGTGTGCGTAGTTTAGGTAGTTTTCCTTATTTCACGCAATAATCTGTATTTGGGTTTGTACTCTAAATACATGTTGCCTCAGCCTGGTTTTTTCAGCTTGTTGCGGTTCCAGAAGTGTTGGGAGCTAGTGAAGTGAAGGAGATAGAGAAGGAGGGGATTTTGATGAAGAAGAAGAAGGGTGTTCTTAGATTGAAAATTAAGGTTGGGAATCCATCGCTGAGGAGGTTGATCAGCGGGGCAATCGCGAGTGCGGTATCGATGACATCAGTTACTCCGTTGGAGACGATGATGACGCATTTGATGGTGGGGAGTTGCGCCCATAGTATCATCTTATGGGTAAGATATGGCTGAATTCTTTATGCATACATGAGTTAAGCAATAAACCCAACACCCCAGGAAATAGCTACCAACACAAATTATTATTATTTTTTGCTCGGCGTCCGACGCTAAAATTTACCAAGGCACAAAGAGATAAACTGCAGACATCATAAATTCATGTAAAAACGACGTATCCATGCCCTATACATCAATTGCCTTACTCGACGCAAAATGTACAACATTTCACCAAATTATCCCCAAACAATCCTGTCCATCTGTCATTCTTCATGATGTCCTGAAACACTTCCGTCGATGAGTGTCCACAACTCCCCACCATCAAATGCGTCATCATCGTCTCCAATGGAGTAACTGATGTCATCGATACCGCACTCGCGATTGCCCCGCTGATCAACCTCCTCAGCGATGGATTCCCAACCTTAATTTTCAATCTAAGACCACCCTTCTTCTTCTTCATCAAAATCCCCTCCTCCTCTATCTCCTTCACTTCACCAGCTCCCAACACTTTTGGAACCGCAACAAGCTGAAAAAACCAGGCTGAGGCAACATGTATTTAGAGTACAAACCCAAATACAGATTATTGCGTGAAATAAGGAAAACTACCTAAACTACGCACACCTCAACACATGCAAGAACAATTGGAAGAAAAAGCTGACGAGGGCTCAGGTTCTTTTATTTGTTCTAACATTATGTTCTTTTCTTTTCAGTTTTTGCCCGACGTGCCTCTCTATCTGCACATGCCTCCACATGAGGCGATCTTTCGGCGACGCGCTGAGAGGGCACAACGCCCAATACCATTGCAGAGCCCAATACCATTGCTACGCCAGAGCCTCTACGGCTTCAGGAGTTTCAGCATTTCTCTAGGAGAGGGAGAGACTTATCATTTGATCGGTTGCTGCGTGAGAGATCTAGACTCTAGAGAGATTGTGTGAGTGTGATGCAGTACATTTTACTCTTAGTATTATATGACATTGCTGTGGCTTGTTGGATTGATGTTATACACTTTATTATACTGAGTTTGTCTATTGGCCTGAAGGTTGGTCTTGAAACTATATTGACAGTTCAGCAATGTAAAGGTCAGTGAACCCAAAAAAATTCATGGAGATGGTTTTGGATCCTGTTAAGCAAAAGGTCTATCCACAGTGTGTTACATAAGTTTGTTACACTAACATAAGTAGTTCTGTGGCTATTTGCAAAGGGGGTAGCAGTGAAGTAGATTACAAAAGGGCTAGCACTAAAGTAGATCTTGTGTCCCTTGGACATAGCAAAAGTCTATGGCTTGCAAGCAGATTTTGTGTCCCTTGGAAGAGTAACTAAATTAACTTACAGCTCAGGTTTATAATAACTTACCTTGAGGAAGGGTTACAAATACTGGCCCTCGGGAAGTGTCTGGATGCCCTCATTCTCTGAAGTTCCGATAAAGGCTCCTGCTTGATTACGGTATCCACGGCACTGAGATACAAATAGTTTGCAAGAAAGTCAACCTTAAAATGCAATAAATCTAGATCTGTGATACCATAACACCAGAGGCTCTAGGCCAAAAAGAAAGATTTTCGCTTGGCATCTTTGGTCCAATTTGGACACTTGTAGCCCTTGATTATTGGACTTGCCTAATAACGTGAGTGTACATAATTGTAATTTCGCTGGTACCCATGTGGCGAGAGCTTGTCTCTCACCTACCCCTTTCTTACTTTTACGTTTTAGAAAGAGAAACAAATACAGTGAAGGCATTTAAGAGAGAGAGACAGAGAGAGTGTGTGTGAGGACGATGAAGCCGCCGACGATGACGATAACGATGACAAAGAAGACGGAGAGGACGGCAATGAAAAAAGCAAAGGACGGGTGATTTTGTTTAACTATACTAAGTTTTCGCAAGTTTCACTTTGCACAGATCTGTTATTTTCGGGTTATTAGATTGATTATGTTTGATCTACCCTGTGATTTTCTCTTCTCCTATCCCTTCTGGGGTTGCTTTGTTCCTGTAGAGCAAATCTTTCCGTCTGAGATTTGTTCGCTTCTGCTCGCCTAGGTTCGTAGCTCCGTCCTGCGCTCAAATCTATGGCTCATGCTCCTCCAGAAAAGGTTTGGCTCCGTCCTCAGTGGCTTTTTCTGATTTTATGTTCTTCGCTGCGGTTTGCATGTTGTTCAGTTTGGCTATTGTTCTTCCGGTGTTTTGGTTTTGAGGTTTTTATGGAAACCGCTTTGTTGCTATGTTTAATTTGTGTCTGTTGATTCATTCAGGGGTAGTATTTTTAGTTTTCGATGTTTTTTCCCTTCTTCATTCGTGTTGTATGTACAATTTGTGGCAATAATGGCTTCGCTGGCTTCATAAGATGTAGGGTTGTGACGATTTCTCACATTTAGGTTCCATTAGTGTTGCATGTTCGGTTTTGTGGCATCATCCTGGCCTATCTAGGTTCGTATGATGTAGCGGTTTGACAATTTCTTGCATTTAGGTTCCCTTAATTATTTGAAAATCATAGACTATTTCTTTTGACTTGCAATATTGATCTGACTGAATAAGTATTGACAAGCATGATTTGTGGTCATGATTAACTCTACTTGTAGTTCTCATCCATTCAATTGCTTCTTTTTGCAGTTATGCGTGATTTACGCCTAATTCACACTGATCTGAAACCAAACACTCTTTTTTCTTCTTGCTTTCTCTTATATCACTTACTCCCTCCGTCTCTTTTTAAATGTCCTACTTCGTAACTCCAACTTATTAAAAAGACATCATCATTACACCTTTCACATCAACTTTTTCCTTCACTTTTCCTACTTACCCATCATCATTACACTTTTACTCACTAACTTTTCAAAAAGGAATCTACTTTTAGGGACAAAATAGACAATGCACCAATTTTTACCCACTAACTTTACAAAATGGACACTTATTAAGGGACAGCCCAAAATGAAATACTGGACTTCTAATAAGGGACGGAGGGAGTATTATTTTGTGTTGCATCATGAGCTTAATAGTTATGGGCTGAAAAGTCCACGATAGTTTCTTTGCCTAACAGACTTTTATGCCAGTTTTTTTTTTTGCAAATGCAGTTGTAAATACTGGTTTTAAAACAAATTATGAAATGGTGGTGAATTACGAGCAGGGGACGTCCTGCCCGTTGAATGGTGCCTTACACCATTCAATTACTTCAGTGTTGCTCTCTCCAATCTTTCGTAACAGAAATTTTGAGGATGGGCTATGTTCATTGCAGGTGCATTCCCATCGATATTCTTGAGATTGGAGGAAGTTCTCAAACTTAAATTTTGTAGAGAGAAGGCATCTGCAGGTGGTTCAACCATTAATCGAGCAAGATAACCACCATGTCACATTTGCTAAAAGTACCCATCTAATGGATGAATGGGTTTGGAGTTTGAATATGATGTAAATGTTTGATTTTATATGGTGCTTGTAGCCTTGTAGGTGCCTAATATTGTATGCTGTACATTATTCTACATTTTCGTAGTGATAGGACCGTTCCTTTTTTCCGTCTAGCAAATTTGAAGAGCATTTCTAGCTATGACCGCGTGCGGAACTCAAGTACAGTGTTTATGAAATTTGTTCGTTTGTCTCCAGGGAAGACTCTTTTTCCCATATCAGAAGGGTGAAGAGTCTGAATACTTTGATCAACATTAGGTAACACAGTTATTTTACAACCTCAAAAAGTTCCTTTATATCCTGCAGCTTCGTTAACACTTAAAAATCTCAACTCTTTGTGTCATTTTCCATTACTTCTGCGTTTTTTTTTCGTATTAGCAGAATCTAAAACAATCGCACACAGTTGAATTCGGTTTTCATGTTGTCGGAATCCATAGAAATAGCACATAAGAGTAGGTATAAATCACCCCTCTTTTTTTTATGAACGTAGAATTATTCTCTAACAAGCTGTGCAGTAGTTTACACTTTATTCCGTATCATATCAGTTGTTGAAAGCAACACAATATAATGGCCATGGCTGGTGATTTGAGAGTTAGGAGTTTTGTTTTCTCCATTTTAGGTTTGAAACCCCTGGTTGGTATCAACTCTTATAGGGTCAGTGAACAGTGAGATTCAGTCCCGAATAAAAAATGGATATCATAATGGGTTATTGCTTGCCCGCTGCTTTTCGGCCTTTAATCACTCTATGTAGTTCAGGAGACTTGAAAAATGGAAATGCAGACCTGGATCGAAATCATTATTGAATGATGCTTTCAAGCCTTTTGATTAACGCACCACATGTATTTCAACCAGTACGTGATACAAATATTACACACCAATAAACACCGTGAACATTTTCACACACACACACAATCACAAAAAGGTCCCCATCCATCCAGTGCAACTATTGGTACATACAAAATGTACATATAGATTTTGTGGGGCCCAAATCGGGTCACACAAAAATGATCCGAACCGTCCATTATTTTTAAAACATCTTTTTATGGAGTTCTGTAAAAAATCAGCTCAATCCGATATCGGTAAGGATTTTTTCTGAATTTGTAGGAGCGAAACTAAGCAGTTAAGTAGTTTCGCCCCCAAAAATTCAGAAAAAACTCTTACCGATATCGGATTGTGCTGATTTTTTACAAGGCTCCATTAAAAAATGTTTGAAAAATAATGGGCGGTTTGAATCATCTTTGTGAGACCCGAGGTGGACCCCACAAAACTCATATATACATTGTATGTACATTTTGTATGTACCCCTAGCATTTTTGCCATCAAAAACTCTGAAAATATCCTCATTTAACCACACAAAAAAAAGAAGAAGAAGCAACAACGATCAAGATCCTGGGCAAGATCATGATCTAGTCTGGGGAGAATAAATGAAAAAAACAAGCGGCCGTGGGAAACCAATACTCCAGTGGATTATCTTCCGGCCTTAGCTTCAATCCTTGCATGTGTTAGCCCGACGCAAGCATCAACGAAATCCTCATCAATAAAATCAGTAGACAAGATCTGCAGCCGGTCAGCACAACCCCTGGAGGAGCACTGAGTTATGAAAAGCCGAGCATACCCATGGATTCGACCCGTCACTGGTTTAACACACAACACCGGGTTATCCGCTTGAGGTGTTACCGTATTCTCAACCCGATAAAAGAATTTCCTGGACACCACTGGCGGCTGCTCGCTCAAATGCTTCAAATTGCTCTCAAACTTTGTTGATGGCAAGTCTGTGTCAATCCAATTATCCTTCAAATACCCACTGCTCCATAGCGGCCCTCTGACCCTTGGCTGAGGTGACTATCTTGGCTTCCAAATGCAAATAACTCTCTTTGGCAACAACTCTGCAATTGTCTTCTCAAACACATGATCATCCTGGTGAATCAGAAACTCGCCAAGTTGATCCTCCAAGTACTTGTCGAATTCGGGTGGATCCTCATGTCCAAACTCGGTTCGGATCTCCAGAATTATGACCTCTGATTGGGTCTCTGACAAGAACCTCTTGATGTCGTTGATTACGACGTCCACGCTATAAGTAAGGAGGATTCCGTGACAAACTCGGCGATCCTCTTGGACTGGGATATCAATAACACGAGCCCCACGTACGAGCTGATGGTGTATGGACAGGGATTGGCATTGGGCAAAGGGGCGAGTGATGAATGGTACACCAATCTTGTTGGTGGCCGAGTCGTGGGTCCCCGGCCATACAATCTTGTTGATGTGGACCTTCTCTGGGTTGAGGCCAGACATCCAGTTCTTCCGATCAGGAGGGCAGTAGTCGCAACCTGGGAACTCTTTTCCACAGCCTTGTTGAAGATCACATAGGGTTTTCTTCTGAGTTGAGATTGCTTTCCGGCGTTCCACCTGTTTGGAGACCTGGCCACCCATTTTTGAGATCAGAGGAAGAGGAGGAGAATTCTGAATTCCTCCTCTTCTTTTCTGGCTCCTTTCTTCTTCTTCTCCTTTTGTTGAAAAAAAGGGAATGCGTTTGGGGGTTTTAATAAATGCATCTTTAACGGTTGGTGGTTTCACAGTGACTTTTTCAACTATTATCCTTCAATATGATGAGATTAGATTTCCAGTTTTGTCTGGTTTTTGGTTTGCCGACAGGTTGGAATTATTGATAGGGAGTCATAACAGATATTTCTCCTTGGTTGGTCCACTTTTTTGGCTGTAGATAGCTATCACAGCGTTTTTAGGTGATGATCTTTATGTATGGTCTCCTGTCTTTGTACCTAAATGTAATCCTAAAGTCACCAAAAATTGATTTACACCTCATAACCTCAAAGCTAGGGGCTCTTACCAGGATTTAACTGTTCTAAATATCCTTAATCGTACCCCACACAAATTATGGCCTTCCCATGGTTGGTTCTCATGCTAATATTTAAAGGAATAAGTTTAAAATGGGTCAAAGTCTAACAAGTAATATGTTTGCATATACGTGTATATGAATATACGGAATGAAATAAATAGATAAACTGTACCGACCATAGACATCATCATATCATCTGACAGCTTCAGTGTAAATCCTCACAAATATAAACAGCAGCAAGTTCCACGAGTTTACGGAACTAAGCAAGCAATGACCACATGTTCAATGACAATAAAAACAGTCCCTTTTCTGGCAACTGATCAAGCAATGAGATGTTGTAAGACGCAATCCAATAGACAAAAGGGTCATTAGAAAGAAGGAATTACGAACCTGAAACGATCGAATTCCATGTGCTAAGCGAGGTGGGTCGTGGGAAGTATGATTGAAAATCAAGAGGTACCTTGAGGAGGATATTCTGATCCTTTCCCTATCAGACAAGTAAGAAGATTTTGGGAACAGGTGAATAATTTGCTGCAGAGTTCGACACGTCCACATTCTATGATAACAATTTTTCATTCCCCTGTATCTGCCACGTCACACGTGAATAATTTGCTGCAGAGCTCAATAATATCTTCAAGATTATAGGCCATAGGTCCACATCACATGTTATGACAAAACACGTGTTAGGCAACAGAGGAGCAGGCCTGAACTCAACCCAAAATTAGCTGGTTAAAGACAAGCCCCAATCATATTGGAATAAAGATACAGGCTTACAGCAGTTGAGTAAAGGTTTCCAAGCCAAGTAGTAAGAATATAAATTAACATAAAGATGAAAGTTAAAATTTTCACATATCCTTAATTACCTGTTTATGGTACTACGATCATATGTAGATGTTCTTAGAGTACTTTCTCTGATTTCCTTTCCTCTTGTACATTCGAATGCCATAGCCTAGGAAGGGATGTCTTTCGCGTGACTCGCACCCTTAGCCTCCTAATGAGGTGTGAAAATTCTTTCATAAAAATTGTACTTTGAAAAAACAGAGTTTGGCTTCAAGAAAGAACTACCCTTAAATCCAGAAATGGATGCATTCTGCATTTGTAATGAATTACACAATTTGGTTAATGCAGCGAACAAGATAATCTGACTTCCATGCGAAGAACATTCGGGAAAAAAACAATGACACGAGGAAGCAAAACGTAGGTCATCCCATCTATCTAAGTATCTCAGGCTTCGGAAATAAAGAAGGGAACTTATAAGTATACGGTTGTAAATATTCATCTTATGGAATCTGGAAAGCAGTGATCTTTAGTGACAGCAGGCCCAGCATGCCTGCCTGTTCTTCAGAATAAGAACATATTACAAATTTGAATAGAGGTATACGCACTTGGAAAACAAAAATGATGAAGTTTAGCCCCCAGTATCACGTAATTAGGCATCATCTTCCATCTGCCCTGCTAAAAGTTCCAAAACGGAGCATATTTCCTCATTTGAAGGGTGCAACCTATCTGATACAGTAAAAGCATGATGCTTGTTTCTGATTTCTACCCAACTAATGGCTCATTCCTTCTTCACGCATCTCTTATTCATAAGATGTCTCACCTTCTCCACAGACTCCCAACTCCCAAGGGCAGAATATATACTTGACAGAAAAACATAGGCTGCAGAGGATTGAGGCTCTAATTGACTAAGCTTTTCAGCTGCTTTTCTGCCCAACTCTAAGTTTCCATGAATCCTACAAACACCAAGTAAGGCATTCCACACCAGACCATCAGCTTTACAAGGCATCTTTTCAAGCTCGCTCATCAATTCATCAGAACGTCCAGCTCGACCCAAGAGTGACTGCATGCATACAAAGGGTTCGGTTCAAATTGCCATCCCTAATTAGGGGTTTCTCAAATTTTTCGAATTAGGTTTTTTTTTAGTTTGGCAGCACAGCATTTTAGGGTTTCTCAAATTGAAACCCTCTAATTGATGAGGATGAGGAGTAGATAGTGGGGGTAATCCATCTATGATCTATCTGAAACAAGGAGGGAGAGAGAGAGAGAGACCTTCGTCGTGGACAGCGTTGGGTAGCCAGAAGCCGGTGCTGGTGGCGGTCGCCGGCGATGGGGGAGCAGCTGGGGTTGGCGGTCGCCGGCGAGTAGCTGGGGTTGCGGTGGTCGCCCTTCCCTCGCTTCTCTATGTATTTTGAACGAGAAGGGGAATGGGAAAAGGGGAAGGGGTCGTGTTCGCGACCTGGGTGTGTTTTTTTTTTAATCAAAACGACTAAAACCAGTTGGGGCAGATTTTCGCTAGCCGTATGATTTGGACAATTGTGCCCCTCAATTGTTGGGTTGTTATTCTTCGCTAGATGGGCGAAAATGTCATTTGGCTTTCTCCACTTACCTGTTACGTGGCCTGCTGGGAAGGAGATTTGTGTTTTTGGGTTACGGGGCGTAAAAGCATCTACACTCCTTACTTAAATCTTGACCCAAATTTAAATTTGAGTAAAAAACACCCAAGATCCCCCTTTACTCCTTACTCAAATTTGAGACCCTTACTCAAATTTTTGAAGGCTAGTTTCACATCTTTAAATTTATAATATTGCCATTAATGGAGTTTTTACTCAAATTTGTGAGTAAATTCGTGCATATTTGTGCTTGAATTGGAGTTTAGCCATTAGAACACACAATACCAATCAAATTTTTACCCAAATTTAGGTAAAAATCTGAGTAAGGAGCGGAGATACTCTAATGGGCTAAAGGGGATGTGAGGAGTTCTTCACTCCTTGCCCAAATTTATACCAAATTTGAGACCCTTAAATTTTTGAAGGCTAGTTTTGTAACGACCCTGATTTTTGGTAAATAAAAATTTCGTTAAAAATTTGAATTTTATTTTAATTACTTGGATCGCTTTAAAAATTTCTTTGAAATTCTAATAATCCGTCATAATTAGATTTGAAACTTGAAAATTTGAATCATTTTACTCCGGACAATGTAGTTCTTCTCCCATGACTAGGATACTTGTAAACATACTCGTATATTTTTCCTAGTAAGTAAATAATATCTTTAAATTATATTTCTCGGCTGGAAATTCCACTTGGCAAGTATAGTTTTAACCGATTAGTTAGCAAACCTTAACTACCGTTTGGCTTAGTTACATTTCCCTAACCTAGAGTGATACATCGATGCCGAAGTGGTTAGTAGAAATTTTTGGTCTTTGCCTTGACCGTTGGCTTGACTGCCTTGCTTTGGCTTGGCTAGGCTGCCTAGGCATCGGGTCGCTGTTAGGCCTGCCTCGCCCAGGCATCGGCTCACTGTCGGGCCTGCCTCGCCTTGGCGTCGGCTCACTGTCGGGCCTGCCTTGCTTTGGTGTCGTCTCGCTGACGAGCCTACCTTGCCTTGGCGTCGGCTCGCTGTCGGGCCTGCCTCGCCTAGGCGTCGGGTCGCTGTCGGGTTGCTCTGCCTTGGCTGCCATCGGGTTCTGCCTTGGCGTTGGGTCACGCCTTACTTTTGCCTTGGCGTTCTTTGGTCGCTGTTTAGCCTTGCTGGCTACGCCACCATCTTTGCTAGTGGTGCCTTGGCTACTTTGCTAGCGGGCGCCGCCTTTGCATCAGCTAGCCGGGCCGCCTTTGGCCACCGTTGGTCAACTGGCAGCTGGCGGGCCACCTTAGCCCGCTAGCAGCTGGCCAGCCACCGCTACCGCTAGCCTACTTGCTAGCTGCCAGCCACCTTGGCCGCAGCCTTTGCGCTGTTAGCGTCGCGCCAGCCTTTGCTTTGCTAGCGGGCCGCCTTGGCCACCGCTTTGCTAGCGGGCTGCCTTGACCACGCTCACGCCTTGCCTTGGCGTTTGGCACCGTCGGGCTTTAATATTTCGTTATTAGGCGATTTCCAACAAAATACAACCAAAATACCACTCGAGCAATGGAAGCCTAGATTAAGTGTCGTTAATCTTTAACCAATTAGTTAGATTAACCCGATTGCCAATTAGCCTAATCAATTCTTATTAAACCTAGGTGAACCTTTTGAACCTTCCTATATGAACCTTGTGAACCCCTATGGAACCCTTTGGATCTCTGACTTTACCCATTGGTCAATAAAAGTTAGGAAAACTTTTATCCATTGGACAATAACCGCTAGGGGGGCCAACCATGAGATAGTAACACTTGGAGCAGGAAGAAGAGAGGAGGAGGGGCCAACCATGAGAGAGCAACACATGGAGCAAGAAGAAGAGAGAAGGAGGGGCCAACCATGAGAGAGCAACACATGGCGCAAATCCATGAGAGGTAGAGAGAGGGGGGCCGGCCATATGAGGGAAGGAGAGGGCTCAAAATTTGCTATAAATAGCCTCTCACACTTGCCACTTAACTCACACCTCACTCATTTGCTCCCACTTCTCTCTAGACATCATTCCAGTTTTCAATCAACCTACTGTCCTCCGAAAAACCTCATTTTTCTCCTGCTTAGGTTAGTTTTTAGAACCAACTCCCTTCAACAAAGTCGTAGAACACTTCGAGAGCTTCAGTTTAGACCCAAGAACCACCCCAAACGGTCAAGAAATGACCAAGATATTGCCATCCGAAGTTCAGTGAAATTCTCGGATTTCCAGTCCAGACAGCTTACTGTCACCTCTTTATCACCATTTTTCTCCGGACGGAAGTCGTTTTTAGGAACAAAGTCGTAGAGAATTTCGAGATCTTCGTTTTAGACTCAAGAACGATCCTATTCGGCCAAGTATTGACCGAGTTACTGCCATCCAAAATCTGGTCCAGATTTGCGAGTTTCAACGCCCGTAGAGTTTCCAACTAGCTTATTCGGCCCCGACTAGTTTCGGATCAAGGTAGATTTTTCCTATCTACTCTCCCTAAGTATATCGTATGTTATGTGTATGATTGAAATGTATGTAGATTATTCCTAACCGTTAACTCCGAGATATATTGTATGATGATAGTATTGCTTGAGATGCATGAAGTAGATTTTTCCTATACTTCCTAACTCTAAGTATAGTAGATTAATCTCTACCCGTTTTCTCTAAGCACAAGCTCGTATGTTATGTTTAAATGCATGTTAAGTTAAGATACTATAGATTAGTTAGCAACCTTGTTTTAATAAAATTTCGAAGGAAGTATGAACATGTTGAACAAACGACCTCCACGTCAATAAACATATGTTATCTTTTTGAACTTCCCACAAAGAAAGAAAGAACGAATTTCAAAACAAGAGAAATCAGAAGATTTATTCGAAGTATTCGTATTTTGATCTTTTAGAAGGTTATGAACTTATTTACATGTTGTTTACATTACTTGTGGTTGTATAACGATGGTGATGAGCTTAAGAATGTTTGCATGATCTTGCTAGTTAGATTACAATGAATGATTTAAGTCAATCTATGTGAAAAGTTCTACCGCGGAGTCTATGCATGAGAACGAGACACGAAAATCGAGAAAATAGAAACATGACACCTAGGGTGTGGTTGATATGGATAAAAAGGGTTAAAGACAAGGTGTGTTTTGAAAACGCAATGCGGCCGGATTTGCCCATTGTGGGAATGTGGTTGATATGGATAAAAAGAATTTTTGAAACTACATAATGACCAAATGTGGGTGTATTATGTGAGTGTGTGTGTGT
This sequence comes from Rhododendron molle, assembly GCA_025413875.1. Taxonomy (NCBI): domain Eukaryota; kingdom Viridiplantae; phylum Streptophyta; class Magnoliopsida; order Ericales; family Ericaceae; genus Rhododendron; species Rhododendron molle. The sequence goes on from CM046391.1 coordinate 56,926,102, forward strand.
GTTGTGTGCCAATGGGAACCCGGCCCGGCGGAACCATTGTGAGGATACTCGGGAACCCGGCGCGGCGGAACCGAGGTTGGGTGTGTAGCTTGGTTATCCGTGGAGAGGAGCCAATGCAAATGTGTGCCAATGGGAACCCGGTGCGGCGGAACCATTGTGAAAATACTCGGGAACCCGGCGCGGCGGAACCGAGGTTGGGTGTGTTAAATGTGATTTTCAAAATGTTGATTTGGATAATAAAAAGGATTTCGGAAACATTGATGAATATGGTGACACAGTTTACGACGAGTCGCGTAGGAGAAACTCAGATATCACCGACACCAACGATAGAATAGTGTATGTGGATGTATCATTTGCCTTGTTAAATATGTATGTGTTATTCCGCTGCTTGTGCTAGAGTTGGTATGCTGCTCTTTTACTCTGATATTGGTAAGGTATGGGTTAGTTGGTTTAGGATTATTCTGCTGAGCTCTTGTAGCTCATGGTGTTACCTTTGGTGACCCTGACATATTATATCGGTGGCAACGCTGGTATAATGTGTCAGATTTTGTAGATGATCAAGATGAACAGTACACCTTGAGGAGCTGACTAGGATGAAGCCGCAGGCGGAGCTGTAGTTAGGAACCCTAGAACCCTTCATTTGTATAAATATGGAACCGTAGTGGGAGTTATGATGTAATAATGAGTCAGACTCCATTTGATTTTATCAATGAAATGTTTATTTAACGTACCCAAAAATCAGGGGCGTTACAAATTTCATACTTTCAAATTTACAATATTAACATTAATGGAGTTTTTACTAAAATTTGTGAATAAATTTGTGCATATTTGTGCTTGAGTTTGAGTTTACCTATTGACACACACAATACCAAATTAAATTTTTACCCAAATTTTTGCTCAAATTTAAATAAAAATATGAGTAAAGAGTAGAGATACTCTAAGGCCCCGTTTCAGAACTTGAATAAGTTTTTATTTTTTGTTCAATAATAAGGTTTGTTCCACAAAAATATGAAGAAGGTACTTATTTTTTCAGAATTTATATAGGTACCAATGGGCGCCGGGGACGAAAATCGTACCAATGGCCGCGCCAGGCCATCTCCGGCTACCGGATAGCCAATCTGACCTGTCCAAAAATTCTAAAAAAAAAACCAAAGCGGCCCGCGCGGAAATCAACGGCATCCGAGGTGTGTAGGGTGCTTGATTTTTTTTTTAGAATTTCTGGACGGGTTGGATCAGCCGTTTGGTGGCCGGAGACGGCCCAACGCGGTCATTGGTACGATTTCCCTCTCCGGCGCCCATTACTCATAGCACAACTTCTTATTTTTTAAGAAAGTAATTTCAAGTTCAGAAATCATGTGCTTAGGCAAATAATTTTCTTATTAATATAGATTTTGTTTGATAGATCTCATTGAGATCTTTGATATGGTGCAAATTTTTTTTTCATTTACATTATTTTTGAGTTTGAAAATTTGAAATAAAATTTTTATTTGAATTTTGTTAATGACCTTTCTTATTTTAATTTGAGAAGTTTCAAAATAATTACTTATTTTTATTTTATTTTTAATTAAGAAGGTTCGGGAAGGGAGCCTAAATGCGCTGAAGGGGATGCGCCGGGTTCCCTCCGCGAATTTCAGATCACCACGCCGTTTCTTCTTCTTGTTGGATCGGAGAATCCTCTCTCTCGATCAATCGATCGACCGATCAATTCTGACTTTGCTCTCTCTCTCTCTCTCTCTCTGATATCTTCCTTGCATCTGTCATCCGATTCACTTCGATCTGCTACATCGTCGATTGCGATGGCAACGTCCCGCGTCCACATCAATCTGAATGAGTTCAACGATTCAGGTAATTCGTTTTTCCATGGATGGTTGATATTTGGTTTTCTGTTGCCTGGTTCATTTGAATGGTTTATATTTTGTTTTGTTTGCTTTTATCGGTAAGGAGAACACCATGTAGTGTAAGTTGTGATGTTCAGTTTCTCCATCTTCATTTTCAAAAAAAAAAAAAAAAAAGTTTCTCCTTCTTCAATGTGCTGAATTTTTCGATGCCGATTCTTATTTTCCCCTTTTGCGTTTTGATTTTAACTGATTTATGCCGATTTGGTTTAGGGTTTTGTTTTTTGCGAAAGCCCACCGATTTTTTGAGATTGGATTCAAAAAAAAAAAAAAAAACCACAATTAAGATTTCGATTGTTTGTTTGCTGTGTCAATTTCTTTATTTGTTGCATTTGCATGGTGCGTATGTGGGTCTGGTTCATCTCTTTTGAATATGGGTTTTGCAGGTTAGATTCCACTTGAGACTTTTGTATACTTTAGTGTTGCAGAAATGTTTGCTTTACTGGCTTTGATTGGGGCTTGTATGGTTATGCGATGGAGCCCTCACACCTGCTATTTCCGGTATGCTATGGATCTTCTTCTTTCTTTTGCATTTTGCTTCAATTTGGGCTTGCAGGTGCTTGTTTGTTAATGTTTGACTGGTTAATGTTATTGCATAATTTTATGTTTTGGAATTTTTCCTTAAGTTTGTCCTTGCACGTGTCTGTTAGTTCCTATTTTGTGTGATCAATTGTTAAGAATTTGATTTTGTTTTGGCTCAAGTTTGGGCTTTGGGGTGTTTGTATTTGGGGATTTAGTTTTCTGGCCAAATACTTGTGCATTTTCCCCCCTGCATTCCTAATGAAGTTTGCTTGAATCTGGGCTTGTGGGTATAGGTTGTTAGTGGATTGACTAATAAGTTGTCCTTTTCTCAAATACATGTGCAGTTTTTCTTGCTGTTTCTGTAGTGGAGCTTGCTATGTCAAAATAGCATCATAAATGTAAGATTCTCAACCTTTTGTGGCCTTCAAATCAGATGGATGAAGTTCATATTTTGTCTTTCAGTGGATGTCAATACCTTCAAATTACCAGACAGAGTGACAGACTGGAAGATCGAAATAATTTGCAAACCCTTAGGGCCTGATTCCTGCACGGTCTTGTCATCTCCCATGTCTATATTAGATAATAACTGCTTGTTTTGTCTAAAGAAATTCAATCAGTCGGTTTCAATACCATGGTTTCCTTTTCAAATTGATTGGTATCCAACTTGGCTTCTCCTGGTTTCTGTGTTTAAATTTACCTGCTCAAATGACCAAATATATCCTCTCGGGATACGGTCATTCGAGTAGGTAAATTTTAACTCGAAAGCACGGAGAATTCAAGTTGGGTAATACACCTGAGGCTTCAAGTCAAGGTGATTGGTCTTCTACGAAGTTATAGATTCTGTGATGTTCAAATTTAAGTTCAAGTCTGCATATATCAAACTTAAGTTAAATTAGTTTAATGATCCAGATTAGTTTTTTAAATTAGTCTAAACAAATTTGTAAGTTCTTAGAACTAAAGCTCCTTAAGTGGGATGGGTTGTTGGGGGGTGGGGTTGCTATGCCGGGCAAAGTTATATTGTCCCGAGCCCGAAAACTTGATCTGAAATGTTCACATGAAAGATCTCTATCGCATACTATGGCCTTGCAAAAATCAACTCGATCGAACATTGATAACCTAGTAAATGAATCACTCTTTTTGGCTTAATATTTGGACATTGATAACAACACGGTAAGCATATGATTCGTTCACTAAGGTATCGATGTTCAATCGGCTTGATTTTTTGCAAGGCCATAGTACGCGATGAGATCTTTCAAGTGAACATCTCGGATCAAGTTTTCGGACTTGGGACAATGTAATTTTGCCCGGCACAGGGACCGCAGCGCCCCAACACACCGGAGGTATCAGTTAGTATGGCATAAGAGGCACGTCAATAGGTGGTCATTTATCCAATGAGTGATTGAATTCAAGAGACATATTATTGAGTTGGGGAAATTATTCAAAATAGCAGTTGTGTTGGAGTTGAATCTCATGCGCCCACCTATTCTTTTACTTGTCAGTTCTCTACACTGGTTTGGTTAGGTGGAAGAGCTAAGTGACCGTGTCGTACCGAGTCAAAAATAAATTTATAAAAACCGAGAATTAACAACTAAGAGAATAGTGGCTAAGTTCAAGTATCGATTCTCAGGAATAGTATGACTAAGTCACACTAAATTCGATTGACTTCTAGATTAATTCGGAAGGAAAAAGTTGGGTTGGTTTAATTTTGATGACTGATTAAATAAAGAAAACAATTAAACTAAGAGTTTGTAAATGAGTGGAGAAAGAATCTAGGGTTTCGAATCCACTCCGACATGCATAGGCTAGGTTAATTATTCGAATCAGAAGAGATTATCGCTAGGGCTTGCAAACCCTTCCGATAATTGCCAAGAGAATAATTGGGTTGTTAAAAGGCATGGCCTATCCCATAGCATGGACCGTCTCAATTAGCTCGGTCTGACCTAACTGCACGATCCGTCTTACAAGCATAATACATCTTAGAACCCCAACCACAACTAATGAGAACCATTGCAAAACTATGCATTTGAAATCATGAATACGTGCAAATACCAATAGATAGAAAGAATGCATCAAAGAAGTTACTCTGTGCGGAGCTTCATCTTTCCCCTAGACAAGGGATTTAGTCGGCCATGGATCGAGAAGACAAAGGCGCTTGAATTTGAAGAACGAATGGAAGACATTGAGCTTTTCTCTTAGATCCACTCTTGCCTATCCCTTTGCTTGCTAAACAAAAGTAAGGCACCCTAAAATAAGTTTTGGAAAGCTTATTTATAATTTGACCTAAAAATTACATAAAGACGCTAGAAAATGAAGAAATTCGGCCCCAATGGTCCAGACCAGAGCACGAATTGTCAGGACCATGACTGCTGTAAGGTTTTCGCGCATTGAGGCCCCATTTGTTCGACCAAGGTCGGGCTGGTCGGGACCACATGTACTGCAAATTCAGATCTTGTTCAAGAGGTTCTGGTCAGGACCAGCAGTGATGCAAACGTAGTTTTGACCCCTCTTTACTTCTCGGCTTTCACTCTTTGCTGCTTATCACCTCTAACAACCTCCACTTTGCTACTTTTCGCCTCCAATGGTCTCCAAGACCTGCTACCACAAATCCAATACTCAAAATATATTAAATAACAACGGAAAGGACACACAAAACGTAAATGAAAGGGATTGAATGAGTGCTTTTCAGTTTTTACCAAGTTGGGATCTTTTTCTCGCGACTGGTCTCTAGCTTCTGAAGTTCATTGGGGCTCCAATTTCTGCAAGAAGTCTGTCAGGGCCTCGTTTTTCAACCTTTGTTTGGCTGCTTCTAACTACTACCTTTGGATGGAGAGAAATGGGAGTATCTTCCAAAGGACTGGGCATGACTATTGGATGGAGAGAAATGGGCATATCTTCCAAAGGACTGGGCATGACTCTGGTTCAGTTTGGCTGCTTCTATCTACTACCTTTGGATGGAGAGAAATGGGTGTATCTTCGAAAGGACTGTGCATGACTATTGGATGGAGAGAAATGGGCGTATCTTCCAAGGACTGGGCATGACTCTGGTTCAGTTATTTGCCAAACCTTAGAAGAAGTCAAGGCCTGTGCAAGCTCATGGGGGAATGTGCCCAAGTCTGTGGATAACCTCAACATCTGCCTTGATTGGGGGATTCTAGATGCTATTTTTGTGTAGAGATTTATTTTCCTGTTTTGCAGACAGTTTTAGTTGTTTAGTTTTGCTTCTGAGTTGTATGGTTTTCATCTGGGCTCCTGGCCTCGTATGAGTCTTGTTTTTAGTAGCTTAGGCTCTATTGTATCCTGCACCAGAGCTATCTCCCTGAATTTCATGGGCCTTGTCCTGTTAAAAAATTGCCTGGTTCCAAAAAGAAAAAATCGCAAGTATTTTTTATCATCTAAGCCAACAAATTATGCGCAATTATTTTATCATTTCATTTGAAAATTGTCATAATGCATTACAATTTTAGAAAGGAGGGAGTAAAACATTTGGGCCAAGCTCCCCGTGGATCAATTTCTGTATTAACCCTTTTCTGCAACAAACAGTAATGGGTTGCGCAGAACAAGTTACCGCAAGAAAGAGGAAAGACCTCAACCTATGAGAAGAGTGTCTTCCAGGAAATTGTTGTCTGATGTAACATGTACAGAGATTGTTGCCCAAGTAAAGTTGACTTTGATTCTAGTATTATTAATCCCTGAAATTGATTGATGAATTGCCAAGTTACACTTTTTTATTATTATAACATTGAAGTTATAATATTGAGAATCTTTGATGATAAGTGTTGTGGACTTCAACTAATCCTCCTCCATCTTCTCCTCTTGAGTAGAACAAAGAATGGATATCTCAAGCACAAAATTATCCTTTCCGGAGGGTGGTGGAGACCATTTTGATAGGGTAAAAGAGGTGAAGGCTTTTGATGATTCGAAAGCCGGTGTCAAAGGGCTAATTGATGCCGGTGTGGTAAAAGTCCCAAAGATATTCATTCGCCCACCAGATGAACTCTCTGAGGATTTGAAAAGTCCACCGGTAGAGTTACAAGTGCCGGTCATTGATCTCAGCAACATTCAAGAAGGATACAGTCGGGAAAGAGTCGTGAACGATGTCAGGTGTGCGTCAGAGGAGTGGGGATTCTTTCAAGTTGTCAACCACGGAATCCCGTTGGACGTGTTGGAGGAAATGATTGATGGAATAAGAATGTTTCACGAAGAAGATCCGGAGGTAAAGAGAGCATTGTATTCACTTGATCACGTGAAAAGAGTGAGATTCTATAGTAACCGTGATTCGTACCAGTCAAAACATGTGTATTGGAAGGACACCTTGAACATCTCCATGCTTGTTTCTGATCATCTTGACCCTGATGAAATTCCCAAAACCTGTAGGTACGTGGTTTTAGTCTTCCTCGTTTAATCGTGTTTTATCTTTATAATTTGGTTACGATGTCTTGAAAAAGCCCTTACGTATCTCCTTATTGAAAACTAGAGTGGTTGGCGCGGGGGCAGTTACTTGGTAGTCAAATACTTCGGGAAGCCCCACCGCGTGTTATATATTCTTGCGTCGGATCAGTGTAGACGGGATTTTTCTCCGGCTTTGATTGGATCCTCCGGTAATAGACGGTAGAAATTGGTCCTCCAAGCTGGTCGGATATTTAATGCGAGATATCTAAGTTATCCAATGAAAAAAGGTTTTCCCTCTTTGCTGTTTCGATGAATTATGCGAGATAAGAAAGCCTGGCCTCTTCTTCTTATTTCCCTTTTTTTTTTTAATTGAAACTCCGGTCACTAATTAATCCAGGTGATTAGAAGAGAGCGCAATTAAATTTTAGGGAGAAACACACCCTAATTCCTCTGTTTACTGACGGAGAACCCAATTAAGCCGGGACAAAGTCTCATTTGGACTGACCCAATGCAGGAATAGATATCAAACGAGTGTGAGTCGAACCCCACACCGAAGGCTTCACGAGGCCTCGGCTTGTCATTTGACTCACTCCCTTTTTCCATACAAAAGTGCAAAGGATACTTCTATGATCTGCCATTACTTTAAGAGAATAACTTATTACGGAGCCGTGCATTTATAGCAATTCGTTTTTGCAATCAACGGTTTGAGATATGTTTTTAAACTTTGACCGGCAATAAATATTTTTGACCGGTAATAGTTGTATTGAATCCGGATCATCTGAAATACTTTTGGACGCTCGAGATTGTGGTCCGTAAAACTTGTTCACGCTCGACATCATTACAAACGTAAACCAACCATTTGGATGTTTGGCATTTCGAAATCTAAATTCAGAATCAATTTTCACCTCAATTGATCTGATTTGATCAGAGGACAAGCAATTCCAGTTCTGCTAGCTCTCTTACACAGTTACCTTTGCAGGGCTTCATCGATCGAGTATATCGAGCACGTTACCAACCTGGGGCGTACTCTATTTGAGTTGTTATCAGAGGCTCTTGGCCTAACACTTGATCACTTACCCGCCCTCGAATGTGCTAGAGACCTGACCTTTCTTTGCCATTACTATCCAGCATGCCCCGAGCCAGAGCTGACTTTAGGAGCCGGCAAGCACTCGGATCCTACCTTCATCACTGTGCTCCTACAAGACCAACTTGGAGGCCTCCAAGTCATGCATAAAAATCAATGGGTTAATGTTAAACCGATTCCCGGAGCTTTGGTAGTTAACATTGGGGATCTTCTCCAGGTTCGTCGTATTAAATATCGATCACTCATTGAATATAATGCAATCCGGTCATTTTTCTGATTTCGTCCTTGTTTTGACTTATTAGATCATATCTAATGACAAGTTCAAGAGTGTTGATCATAGAGTGTTGGCAAACCGTGTTGGACCGAGAGTTTCCGTGGCAGGCTTTTTCACCGGTGTTTTTGTTCCTCCAAAGGTCTACGGCCCTATAAAAGAACTGATATCAGAAGAAAATCCTCCTATATACCGGGATTTTACGGTAAGCGATTACATTGGAGGTTTTCTTTCTAGGCCGCTCGACAAGCCTGGGCTCGACTATTTGAAGAAATAAAGCTGGTAGGAATTACAGGGATGCGTTTCCGCGGACCGCGTCATGCAGTAATATGAATAACGTTTGTGTACGATAGTATTTTGATGACCTATGAAGTATGAATTGTTTCTTTCTACATTGTAATTTCAAATCATATCCGCTGTCTTCTGGTTTTCCTGTTAAACTTTTTCCCTTTCATATGAATAAATTCAATATCAGGTTTTGTTTTGGGTTTGTGGCCGTTATCTATCGAATAATATTGTACTCTTTTTCCTTCATCAAAGATTTTTCCCGCTAGGTTTTCGTTGACAAGGTTTTGAAGAGATATATGTTTTGGTGATTGTAAATGCTTTCCATTTTGTTCAATAAAGTGTGAATCAAAACTACTGATTTTGTACATTTTGATTACTGAGAAGGGGAGAAAGAAAGAAGAGATAAATCCAGAAAGAAAATAATGAGAATATGATTTCTCTTGTCAAAACGGGAAAAAAAATGACGTAATTTTTTTTTACCCGAATCTTGTAAAGATTAAGAGAGAACAACTGAAAAGACCGTGCAAAAAATGTCCACAAAAATTTAGATCAAAGAGGCCCTAAGAGCATCCCATTTTAAGACCCAAATTCAAAATTTGAATAAAAACCACAAAAATTCCTCTCCAATCTTTTATTCAATTCCTTTTCCATTTTGGGTTTTACCCATGTTTTCTCCCAAATCTGGATAACTTTTGCCTTGACCCATTTTTTGCAACGGAGAGAGAGAGAGAGAGAGAGAGAGAGAGAGAGAGAGAGAGAGAGAGAGAGAGAGAGAGAGAGAGAGAGAGAGAGAGAGAGCTTTGTATTTCGCCGAAGTCGCTGAGTTGCCGACCGTTGAAGCTTTCTTCGATGGATTTCTTGTCTCATCTTTGCGTTGCCGGAGTCGTGTTCGTCGGAGATTTATGCTGTCGGTTCTTTGTTCGTCGAAGCTTTGTGTTGCTTGAAGCTAGGCGCCGATCGTTGCTGGAGGTGCAGACGAAGAAGAAGATGTTGATAGAGAAAGTGGTGGTTTTGATTGTGGGCAGACGAAGAAGGTGGAGACGTGATTTGTTTTGATTGGCTCTATTTACCATTCTGCCATTAAGAATTAAAAATATATTTACTTGGGTAAAATTTGGGTTTGATGATTGAAGATGTGCCTACCCACAACGGATTTTTACCTAAAATTTGACTTAAATTTGAAAAAAGGGGTGAAAGCTGGAGATGCTCTAAATCCACCAAAGTAGCTTATTTCTTTACTACTATTGTAGGCAAATAGAAAAAATAAGGAAGTGAATCAAAGGGGTGTTTAATTGCACCTATGTCATCCCTTGACTTCTTAGCCCAATCGACTACATGCATCTTAACAATATGCATATTAGAACATATTATCGCAACCTAGACATGTTCCAAAAGCGTATCAAATAATATTTGACTAACATGATTTTCTAGCGCGATTGGTGTTCTCGATGGTGCCCAATTTTTTAAGCGAGACTGAAAACAATCCCGGTCTAGCTTCTGAAAGGACCGAAGAGGATTGTACTCTAAAAAATTACATAATATGAAGTAGCGGTTTTTGAATTCTCTATATTTTGGACCATCAGATTTGTATATATATTTTTTATAGCTGAGATTTACGGGTAGTAAGACTAGAAATATACTTGGAAAAAATGAATATTTAGAGGAAAGATGAAAGAAAAACTAAAATTCATGTTTCCTAATTTTATTCTAATTCCTTATTTTCGATTTTTCTTACTTTTCTAACAGTTATCAGTCAAAAACGATTATTGTGATTACTGTGATCTAGGGTTGTCTCTCTCTCCCTCCCACGTTAATTCCAAAACGAATTCTAATTTTGAATCCAAAACTGCTTTCTCTCACACACATACATTTAGCTCTCTCTCTCTCTCCCTCCTTCCCCCACCCCCCCTCTCTCTCTCTTCACTCCTGGCCACACAGAATTACTCTTGGCTGCACAGAATTGCACTTGGCCGCATCGAATTCCACTTGGCTGCATTGAATTGCTCTTGGCCGCTACGATTTACTCTTGGCCGCATCAAATTGCTTTTGGTCGCATTGAATTACATTTGGCCACATCGAATTGCTTTATGGTCTTGCAATTCTTTGCGGCCAAGTGCAATTATGTGCGTCTAATTGCAATTTGATGAAGCCAATATAATTTTTGCGGCTAAGAGTAATTTTTCACAGCCAGGAGTAATTCTTTGTGGCGAAGAGTAATTCGTAGCAGCCAGGAATAATTCGATGCGGCCAGGAGTAATTCTTTAGGGTCAGGAGTAATATTTTGCGGCCATGAGTAATTTTTCGCGGCCACGAGTAATTCTTTGCGATCAATAGTAATTCTTCAAGTCAAATTCCTTTTCTTTTTAACTAAGAGGTAAGAGAACAAAATTGTTGTTCAATACAACTTGAGTTGTTGGTTTAGATGATTTGGAATTTCATGATCGGTTTGGGATTAAAGATTGTAGATTTTTTGTTAGAGTCTTTTGGGTAGATAGAGTTTTAAACTCTACTCCTTACTTGGTTATATGTAATCTTGAACTATTTTGCTTTTCTATTTTTCTAGGCCAGTTTAGAAAACAAGGGCGATAGGGGTGTCATTTTTGAGTGAGTAGACGTTAAAAAAATTGAATTCGAGTTAGAATCCGGTATGATTATACATCTTTAATATCTCTAATGCTATCCCTGAATGCAACTAACGGAATTAAATAGATTTGGTAACATTTGTTGTGTTAGACTATTTTATGAATTTGGTTAGATGGACCATGTTTGAAGCTTATTCTTAAAATAAAAATTTCCGAGAAGTAGATTTTATTGGGAGAAGGAAATTTTTTTAATTCATGGTTATTTGTAATGCTCATCTCGCATGAGGTGAGACCATACGCATATCCGGGACTCACTTCATGTTAGATGACATTAAAAAGAACTGTTGTATCCAAAAAAAACATTCGAAAAAGTGAAATTTAATACTTCATTTAAACTATATTTAGAAAGCATTATGGGCAATTACTAGTACTAAAGTATGAAATGGCGGATGGAAATAGATATGAATAAAACTGAAGCAATAGAAAAAGCAAAGTGCAATAATAGAAGGCCTTGTCGAAGGTGCGATGTCGGAAGTGACCACCAAGTCTTCAACTTGCTCAGCACCACCAAGTCAGGCAGGCTGCCAGTAGACCACTATAAAGTGCGATTCAATCTTCATGTTCATAACACCCTTCTCCAAAACGATGATCTATCGTAATTTCAAGGGGTTTGACCAACTGATTGTGAGAAAGTAATAAGTGCTTCTTCTTGAGATCATGTTAGAACTTGTGGCTCATGTGTTAATATGAAGAGATACTAAGAAGTTTTAGAAATAGGCCAGATACCGGAGCGGAGCGGAGTGACGGCATCTGGCCATCACGAATGATGGAGAACTACGTATATTCTGTGTGTTGATTTCTTTACTGTTTTCTATTCGCATATCGTGTTATGTGTGTTTCGATCCTCCAGGTCACAAGTTCCATTTCTATGGAGGCCAAACATTCCATACCTTGGAGCCACTGGGGGTTATGCCCGGTCGTTACCTTCAGGGCCCCGAAATTAGTCGAGGTGCATGCAAACTGATCAGAACATCCGGTTATAAAAAAAAAACACGATGATCTATCCTCTATAAATAGCCCATAATTCCGATTCTAGTGCGGATCCAATCCATAAAGAACAATAAAACTACCAAATTCGGCGTTGACTTTTGCAAAATATGGATTGACCATTTTTTACTGTCTGAATTTTTGGTCTGCTATTTTTTACTTACTTTTTGTGTTTCGTAATTTTTATATAGTTTGTTGTCATAGTTTTTAGGATTTAATCATTCGTCTTGATAAGATAAATCAGAAAAGTATAAAAATGCGGACCGAAGTTAAAAAATGCTCTATAAGATGGCAAAAAAATCAAAAATACCAGAGTTGCTTGGTTCATACCTCCAATGAATCCTCCATGGCGATTGAGAAATCATCGGCGTTGAAACAAAATGTTTGGGGATTTTTATGGGGGAAAGATATAAAGGAGAATCTATTTTGCCCCCTTTTTTTACTTAGTATATACCAAATCTTTTTGAATGGGCTAGGGCAAATTAGTATTTAGAAGTAGGTTCTGTTTTCCACAAAAAGTGTCAAACCAAATCGGCCTGGAATGCGCGGGCGTGCCAGGACAGTACTGCTGTCCAAAAATTTGTCAAGGCTTGGAAGCCTCAAGATCTGACTCTTATCAAGTGACTGCGCTTGGCCTAAAGGGTAAGGCCTCGTGATGGTTCGTTGGCTGCCTTAACGAAAAGGACTTTAGAATTTCCTACCGTTGTAGAAAATGAGAAGAAAGTAACACAAGGTCTAAAACGGAAATGAAAAGGTCTTCATTAACGGTTTAATGAAGATGAAACGTGACTAAACGTGGATCAAACGAACTCCATTAACGGTTTAATGAAGCTTGGATACAAGGAACGTGATAAAAACTTAAGCTACTTATGAAGTGAGTACAAGTAAAGCTTGAAAGAAATGGAAATGGAAATGTATAAGCTGTGAGCTTTGAGGTCGTGGACTCTTGCCAAGGCCTCCAGAACTATGATTTATAGGAGCTACAAGCCTTGAGCTGCTTCAAAATGCTCCAATGCATGACTACCAAGTGGCCTTCCAGCAAAGGCCTGAGATTGAGCAGCTTCACAATGCTCCAATGAGGAGCTATCTCTTGAGAAAAACGTTTCTTTTACTCCAAGAAAACGGCAAAGGGCTGAGAAGGTCTCCTTTTTGCATGAAACTTTGTAAAAGGGGCAAAAAGAATATCAGGCTTTGCAGCATCCAGGCCTGTTCGAGCTGCTTCAGCACTCAATCTTTTACTTGTATGGACTTCTTCTGGGCCCCACCACAGCTGAAGACCAACACTTTTTCAGGCCTTCCCATTATGTTACTGGACCTCTCATCCCTTGTGGGCCCCCAAAACCTTCTGGACTTGACTCCTTGGGCAAGAAGGATCGAGAAACAAAAACCATACAGGCCAGGGTGAGCTGCTTATGAGCAGCTTGCTTAGGTCTGCAGAGGTCATCTTCCACCAGCTCTATTGGTTGCATGCACGCCACTTGTCACTAATCTTGCTCAATGCTGAAGAAAGGGTCCCACTGGTCCAGTCCTTGAGCTGCTTGTGAGCAGCTTGCCAGACCTGTCTGAGTAAGAAGCTTCCAGGCCTTTGAGCTGCTTGTGAGCAGCTTCAAGGCCTTTGAACTTGTTTTATGAGTAGCTTAAGGTTTTAATGCTACTTAAAGGCCTTTAAGCACGTTTTGAAAGTAACGGGCCTATTTGAATGGGCCTGAACATGTAATAACTTGTGGGCCTTTACCCATTGTAAGCCTTCTGGGCCTGGGTTAAGGAATAAGGCTTGTTTTTAACTGATTTGGACCTACTTGAAGGCCTAAGCACCTCCTGGGACCAGGCTGGTCAATCTTGGGCTTGGGCTTGTGATAATAGGACTTGAAACATTAATTCGGCCCACCTTTTTCCAGCTCTGTCCAACCGGTGGCCTTCAAACTGGCCCAATTACTTAGGCCCATGATTGTGAGGCCTCTTGAGGTCAAATGGCCACCTCCAAGCCCATAAATTGGTTTTCTAAATTTTTGGCCAAAAATTGGTGTAAACAGGTTCAAGTAAGTAAAAACTGGGTGAAATGTACGACCCTACTTGTCTCTCTTTCCCTCCGCCCTTGGCCGCCACAACTGTACGTATGCATCGTTTCATTGGCAGTAGCATGAGCCTTGAGATCCCCTGTCCGACTCTCCCTGTCCGACCCATCTGTCCTACCTCTCTCGGCCGTTAATCTCACAAATTAACTGCTGAGATGGGCTGAGCATGTTTTGCTCCAAAACGACGTCGTTTTGAGAAAAAAGTGCTGGCCCATCTAAGCCGTTGATTTGCAAGATCAATGGCCGAGAGGGGTGGGACTGGCGGGTCAGGCAGGGGATTCGGACTCGTAGCATGAAGCGAATCCGAGTTTGATGAATTTGCAGTTGCAAACTTGCAACTCATCGCCGTTGTATCAGGGAACCCAAGTTTATGTGTTGAAGAAGAAGCTGAATTCGATCGGTACAATTATATAGTACTGTCGCTGTACGAGTTTGTCAATGTCCAGTAACAAAAGGAGCTATGATCACGGTATGTCATCTCAATAGCCGTAACAAACAACATTTTACGCAGTTGTTTAGAAAACCAATCAAACATTTGCATGCGTTGTTAGTTTTATTTTCCATATGAAGCACCAGAAAACCAGAAGACAGCGGATATAATTTGAAATTACAACGTAGAAAGAAACAATTCATACTTCGATAGGTCATCCAAATTACTATCGTACACAAACGTTATTCATGTTACTGCATGACGCGGTGTGCGGAAACGCATCGATCCCTGTAATTCCTACCAGCGTTATTTCTTCAAATAGTCGAGCCCAGGCTTGTCGATTGGCCTAGAAAGAAAACCTCCAATATAATCGCCTACTGTAAAATCCTCGTATATAGGAGGATTTTCTTCTGATATCAGTTCTTTTAAAGGGCCGTACGTAGACCTTTGGAGGAACAGAAACACCAGCGAAAAAGCTTGCCACGGAAATTCTCGGTCCAACACGGTTTGCCAACACTCTATGATCAACACTCTTGAATTTGTCATTCGATATGATCTAAGTCAAAACAAGGATGAAATCAGAAAAATGACTGAATTGCATTATGCTTAATGAGTGATCGATATTTAATATGACAAACCTGGAGAAGATCCCCGATGTTAACTACCAAACCTCCGGGAATCGGTTTAACATTAACCCATTGATTTTTATGCATGACTTGGAGGCCTCCAAGTTGGTCTTGTAGGAGCACAGTGATGAAGGTAGGATCCGAGTGCTTGCTGGTTCCTAAAGTCAGCTCTGGCTCCGGGCATGCTGGATAATAATTGCAGACGAAGGTGCGGCCTCTAGCACATTCGAGGGCCGGTAAGTGGTCAAGTGTTAGGCCAAGAGCCACTGATAACAACTCAAATAGAGTATGTCCAAGGTAGGTAACGTGCTTGATATACTCGATTGACGAAAACCTGCAAAGGTAACTATGTAAGAGCGCGCAGAACTGCAGTTGTGAAAATTGGTTCTGAATTTAAATTTGATATGCCAAAAACATCCAAATGGTTGGTTCAAAGAAATGGCAGATCATGGAAGTACCCTTTGCACTTTCGTATGGAAAAAGGAAGTGATATAGTCAAATGACAAGCCGAGGCCTCGTGAAGCCTTTGGTGTTGGGTTCGACTTACACTAGTTTGCTATCTATTTCTTCGTTGGGTCAGTCCAAATGAGACTTTGTCCTGATTTAATTGGGCTCTCCGTTGTTAAACAGAGAAATTGCATTCCCCTCAAACCAAGTAACTGCCCCCCGCAAACCACTCCAGTTTTCAGTAAGGAGATACCCAAGGGCTTTTCAAGACATGACAACTACTTATAAAGATATTGTTAGAAAAATGAGTCGGTTCGGACCGGACCCAACCCACATGGGTCGTCCACATGGGTTATGTGATTGAGTTAGTTAGAAGGATGAGACAAACTCCTAATCTCTATCTGTTAGGAGAGTTCAAAGATAATGGATCACCTACATCTATTAGGAGACTGTGAACTCTTAGACTTTAATCTATAAATATAGTCCCTGCAGATATTTGGAGATACACACAATACGAAAGAGTTAGAGTTCCATCTCTCCTTCTCCTCTAGAAAAATTCTCCTGTCAAATATCTTCTCTCTCTAGGGTTTCCATCTAAGAATCCTAGGATTTGCGGTGTGGACATTAAGAGCAGACTCTAGTAGTCTTCTCTACTCGGCGAGGCTAGAAGAAGGTGGTGTCCGTGTTCGAGTTCTAGTCGGTGTTTAAAGTTTGTGATTGTAGAGCGGGTCTCGGTTCATAGATCTTGAATAGCCCGGAGTATTCCGCCGCGCTTCATTATGTAAGTCTTATGTGATTTATGAGCTTTCGATCCTATAAAGTTAACATTGGTATCAAAGCCATCATGGCTCGCTCTCGCATGATCGCCTACGTTTTTGAAGTTTTATGTTTCGACTGCAAATATTTTCCATATTAAAGATATTCCATTTTTATTAAAAAAAAAATGAGGAAGATGCTGTAGTGAGAATAAATCTGATGCGGTCTTGCCTTGGCTTGGTGTTGTGTCACGATTAATGAAGTCCATTGGATTAAGTATTGTTATTCTCGGTTGTGGGTGTGCCGACGTGGGGCGGCAGCGAATCACGGATTTGGAGAGAGTACTATTATGCTCCTAGTATTAATGGACTATTTTTGTCTCTTTAGTCTTCTGCCGAGCGGGGTCTTAATCCTGAGTATATTGCTTTTCCCATGTGGCTTGATTTTCCTTCTTAGGAAAACAAAAACTTTTCAACAGTTGGTGGTTGGATTTGGAAGGACTCTGTTTGTTTAAAACAAAAAAAAAGGGTTACGGTTCTGTTTGTCAAGTATTTTTGTGAAATAAAAATTGTTTCGGAACAGGCTTGCTGGGACCATAGAGTTAAACCACTATTTGATGAATTAGTTTTTCTCTGTATAGTTACAAAAAAAAAAAAAAAAAACTTGGCTTTGGTGAAATCGAGTTAGAAGGCAGGGACTGCAAGACTGATTTTCCTTTCTCATCGTTTTGGATTGATATGGATTAGAACCTACATCCTGCTGTATCTATTTTTTTCTGGAAAATATTTAGTGATCCCGATGTTATTTAGTTCATCATGTATGGATTGTTTTTGCTGCGTTACGGCGCAAACAATTGTACCCTTAGTAATTGGACTTTACCCATCTTCTTAGAGGGAGAATGTGGTGGAACCATCCATGCCTATACCTATTATGTGTTGTTGCATGTTGGCATGGATGGTCAATTGAAGGGATTAATATTTGTATGCGCTTGGAGATGGGCTCTCATTGATGATAGAGACCGGAGACAAACTTATTATATGGAATAAGTGCAACACCCTCATTTGTTTTTTATTTGTAAAGGGGTGAATTTTTGCACTTATGTTTGTATAATATTTTTTGCCTCCCATTCTTGCATAAAATATTAATTAGGGACTTAAAATAACTGGTCCCATCCTCTTTCTGTTATATTGATTCATTGGGAATTTTGTCTAAAAATCGATTAAGAAATAATGATTTACACCATGTGTTGGAGTGATGACTACGAGCATTGCAGATTTTCGATCTCTATCCATGGTTAAAATCATTATTTGCTTAATAGGGTTTAGGATAAAATTATTGTAATGTGCTAAATATTTCCAATGCGCAAATGAATGTAGTGAAATGGCCTCGAAGACTATTGTTGCTGATCTTGTTAAGGGAGAGAAACTAGATGGGAAAACTATGACATGTGTCACAAGAAAATTCAATATCTCCTTAATGAGCAAGAAGTACTTGAAGCCTTGACCAACACCATGACTGTCCCCGAAGAGGGGACCACTGCCCAAGACCGCCGAAACATGGAAACTTATCAAAATTGGGTCAAGAAAGACCGTTGTGCACGCTTTACTATGTTAGCCAGCATGCATAATGATCTC
Source organism: Rhododendron molle (assembly GCA_025413875.1). NCBI lineage: Eukaryota > Viridiplantae > Streptophyta > Magnoliopsida > Ericales > Ericaceae > Rhododendron > Rhododendron molle. Next base: position 56,944,148 of record CM046391.1, read on the forward strand.
ATTGGCGAGTTTGAAAACTGCGCTATGGCCCAAGAAATGTGGAACCAGCTGAAAATTGCTTTTGGTGGCACAATGGCAACTAGGTTGCGCGCGATAACATTGAAGTTCGACAGTTATAAAATGAACCCCCAACATTCCATGCTTGAACATTTGAAGGTTATGTCGGCTATGATACGCGACCTTAGGTCTGCCGGTAACGTTCTGACTGATGAGCAGCAGATTCTCGCTGTACTTAGGTCTTTGCCTGATGCAACATGGGACCATTTCAAGCTCACAATGACACACAATGAAATGGTTAAAGCTTTTAATGATTTAAAGTGTCATCTTGAGCTTGAAGTCGAATGCCAAGATGCAAAGCGAGGCAATGAGGTTCTCGTGGTTGAACCTGACCAACGCAAGACAATTGGGTCTAAGCGCAAAAGGCAAGGTGGCGAGGCTAAGCATGGAGAAGCTAGAGATAACGCGCCAAAAGAACATGTTAAGCACTGCAGAGGCAAGAAGGATGAATCCAAAGTCACTTGCTACAACTGTCAAAAGATTGGACACTTCGCTCGTGATTGCACTGAGTCGAAGAAGGTACCATCTTACCCTATTTCTCGCATAGATTGCTTAGTTTGCTCACATGTATTGATGGCTCATACTAATCCTAATTGGATTGTTGACACAGGATCAACAAAACATGTAGCACGAGAACAGGGAGGATTTATCAAGTATCGCCAAATTCCTGTTGGCAGCCAGAGTGTATTTATGGGGAATAGTTCAACTGAGGATTTGCTAGGAGTTAGCACTTATCAGCTGAAGTGCAAAGTGGTCGCACACTTATTCTCTACGATGTACTTTATGCGCCTAGAGTTTGACGTAGCTTGATATCAGTAGTAGTTTTAGTTCAGTTAGGATTTTCCTTTAATTTCAGCAGAGATGGTTTTTTAATCTGCGTAGATAATAAGCGGTTTGGGCATGGATCAATTTCTGATGGTTTCTATGTTTTGGATTTGGATGGTTTGAATAATAATGCATTTATGGCTTTTCATGATAATGATGTTGTTTCTAGTTCTGTGAAATGGCATGCTAGGTTAGGCCATATTGGCCAAGATAGGATGACTAGGTTAGCCAGAGAAAGCCTTTTAGGCCCACTCGCAAAAGTCAACCTACCAATATGTGAGTCTTGCATGGCAGGAAAAGCGATAAGAAAACCATTCGGTAAGGCAATGAGAGCTATAAGTCCACTAGAGCTAGTACATTCAGACATTTGCAGACCCATGAGTTTCCTAGCAGAGGTGATATGAGGGGAGATCTTAATCTTTATGAGATGTGTGAATCAGAGGAAGTTACACCTGTTCTCAGCGAGGGTGGGAGTTTAAATCCTCATGTTATGGTCACCGAGAACAGTGGGAGTAGCTTGCCTCCTAGTGGGAGTACTCCACTAGACTATTGATTCTCAAGATCCTCCACCACGTAGAAGCCATTGTAAAAGTATTCCTCGTCGTCGTTTTGAGATTGAAGGGAAATCTTTTATGTGTGCTCCTAAAGAGGTAGATGAGCCTAGTTCGTACAATGAGGCTTTGTCTTCACCTGCATGTAAGGAATGACTAGCTGTTATGGAGGATGAGTTTAGTTCTATGGGCAAATATTAGGTGTGGGAGTTGGTTGATTTTCTGCTTGGACACAAGACCATTGGCAATAAATAGGTCTTAAAGGCTGTTTGGTTGTGGAGATTCTTGCAGCGCCTTGACACAGGCTTAGATCTAGTGGGCCTTTGTGATAGTATGGCTGCTCTTGTTTATACTAAGGATCCCAAATATCACGGAAAATCCAAACACATTGATATTCGGTTTCACTACATTAGAGACATGGTTGCGCAAGGAGAGGTGATCCTAAAGCATATATCCTCGACCAGTATGGTTGTTGATCCCTTGACTAAACCTCTAACGAGGAATGTCTTTCAGAGCCATGTTAGTAGTCTGGGACTTCGTAGGTTTTGAGTTGTTTATGCTTTATTGTGACACATTCGGATATTTATTGGTTATGCACTGATTTTTATATTCGAGTTGATTGTGATAGTAAAAATCATGTTGCATTTAAATTATTATGCACTTACAATTGTGTGTCGAAAGGCATGGGGTTGACCATCTCATATGGTAACCTACCTCGGCGCTGATGGGCGAGCGAGATGAGACATAATTATACTCTTTATATAATGTTGAGTTTAGAGTATTGTCGCCTTGGTTGGACCAAGATGAGGTCACTCTTGATCGAACACAGAGTTTGTGTAGCCGTTTTTTGCTTGAGCCAGACGGAGACCTAGATAGGGCGCAGTGTATGCGACAAATTTGAGAGTCTCGAGTAAGGCGCTTTTAGTAGCTACTGTACTTATGTCTATACGGTGTTTTTGGGGAGAGACACGATCTTTATGGATTACTCCACAGTAGCATGTGAATCATACCACTTGTGCTGTTGTCGACCATATTTAGAGGAGTGATAGTGTGGATCCCTTTTCCTATCACTGTGTGAGCTCTAAGAGTCATTTATATGACCACTCGTTGCCCTTACTTGACTTGAGACTATGTCATGAAGTAGAGATCTTGTGTTGCTACTCTAGTTTGACTACCTAAGACCACGAAATGTCAGGGTCCCATGGAGCATGACTAGGAAAGCAGCAAGATTAACATAGATTGACATGAGGACTCGAGGAAGACTTTCTGGCATCACATTCATTTATGCCGTTGGTTGTGCTTCGTGCCGGCACAAGTTATTATGTTTTATATAAGGTATATCAAAATCAAAAATAATTTTGAAATTGGAAGCACACCAACGCAAAGGGGGTTGAGCATAGCTCTGAGCTAGGACTCAAGAGGGATTGGAGATGCTCGGTCCAATGTGGCTAGATTTGTCTATGGGAAATGACGAGATCTTGTGGAGTGATGTGCCATGTTAGTTTGATGGAAACTTAATATGGTACTCCTATTTAGCTTGTTTCTTTCTCGTCGGTCGCACGCCTCATTTCCTGTATGAAGAGAGAATTGATAAGATTGACTTGGATGAGATATTTTCTTAAAGCCCAATGTGTACGAGTGGGAGATGTTAGAAAAATAGGTCGGTTCGGACCGGACCCAACCCACATGGGTCGTCCACATGGGTTATGTGATTGAGTTGGTTAGAAGGATGAGACAAACTCCTAATCTCTATCTGTTAGGAGAGTTCAAAGATAATGGATCACCTACATCTATTAGGAGACTGTGAACTCTTGGACTTTAATCTATAAATATAGTCCCTGCAGATATTTGGAGATACACACAATACGAAAGAGTTAGAGTTCCATCTCTCCTTCTCCTCTAGAAAAATTCTCCTGTCAAATATTTTCTCTCTCTAGGGTTTCCATCTAAGAATCCTAGGATTTGCGGTGTGGACATCAAGAGCAGACTCTAGTAGTCTTTTCTACTCGGCGAGACTAGAAGAAGGTGGTGTCCGTGTTCGTTCCGTGTTCGAGTTCTAGTCGGTGTTTGAAGTTTGTGATTGTAGAGCGGGTCTCGGTTCATAGATCTTGAAAAGCCCGGAGTATTCCGCCGCGCTTCATTATGTAAGTCTTATGTGATTTACGAGCTTTCGATCTTATGAAGTTAATAGATATATATAAACACGATTAAAGGATCGAGGAAGACTAAAACCACGTACCTACAGGAATTGGGAATTTCATCAGGGTCAAGATGGTCAGAAACAAGCATAGAGATGTTTAAGGTGTCCCTCCAATTCGCATATGTTGACTCGTACATATCACGGTTGCTGTAGAATCTCACTCTTTTCACCTGATCAAGGGAATACCATGCTCTCTTTACCTCCGGATCTTCTTCGTGAAACATTCTTATTCCATCGATCATTTCCTCCAACACATCCAACGGGATTCCGTGGTTGACAACTTGAAAGAATCCCCACTCCTCCGATGCACAGCGGACTTCGTTTGCAACTCTTTCCCGACTGTAACGTTCTCGAATGTTGCCGATATCAATGACCGGCACTTGTAACTCTACCGGTCGACTTTTCAAATCCTCCGAGAGTTCATCCGGTGGGCGAATGAATATCTTTGGGACTTCTACCACACCGGCATCAATTAGCCCTTTCACACCCGCTTTCGAATCTTCAAAAGCCTTTACCTCTTTTGCCCTATCAAAATGGTCTCCAGCACTCTCCGGAAAGGATACTTCGGTGCTTGAGGTATCCATTCTTTGCTCTACTCAAGAGGAGAAGATGGAGGAGGATACTTAACAATAATTGATTCTCAATATTATAACTTCAATGTTAATATTATATTAAAAAGTAACTTGGCAATTCGTCAATCAATTTCAGGGATTAATAATACTAAAATCAAAGCCAACTTTACATGGGCAACGAGCTCTGTACATATACATCAGACATGTTGGAAACTGTAAAATATGATGGAAGAAATATTTTACGGAATTGAATTTCACTATGTGATGAGCCTCTATTTTTAGAGGGGAGGAAGCTCAATTATAGAAGGAAATCATAATTATTACAAAAAAAAATTAATAACCAAAAAAATCATACTAATTATCTATAGAAGAAAATCGTTCTAATTACAATCAAATCACAATCTCAATATCACGATATTTTTATTATGTCTAATGGGCCTTGCACCAATTCTTTAATTTCTTTACTTGTATAGTAAAGAACTTTAAGACCTTAAACTAACTTTTTTAGTTAGTTTTACATCCTGGATGGTTTTGTCATGATTCCAGATGACTTTGTCATAATTTCTGTATTTGTTATGATTTTGTCATGGTTTATGTATTTGTCATGATTACTAACTGCCGTTTGACTCCGTTAACCCCAGACAGGAATTGCCCTCTATTCTAGGGTTAAAACTATAATCTGTCATTCTCCTCTTGCCCTAATATATCTCTGAACCAAAACACATAGTCTCATTGTTCCATTCTCCTTTTTTTTCACCTTTGGGGGAAAGGAGCGAAAGGGATTAGGGCTTGGATAAGTGATCTGATTCCTATAGATTGCGACGTGGTTCTTGAAAAGAAAGAAAAGATGAGGAGTTTAGTGTTCTATAAAAGGGGTTCGGATATTTTTGAAACCGTCTCTCTATAATCAACCCATTGGGTTGACAATAATGCCTATTATTTTATAATATAAATCCACATGTCACAAAAGAAAGAAAGTTGGACAGGAACTAAAAGCCCATTTTGGTCCCTGAATGTTAGATGTACGTTTTATTTTACCTAAATGCCAACTTTGCCGTTATTTGTTCACCTTTACTTTTTGTTGTTGCAAGTCCACGGCTCCCTTTTTTTTAATTTTAATATTCATGGCTACTTTTTGCTTTTTTAATTTTTTACAACTCAAGTGTCCATATTATCTTACGCACACTTCAACTAATTATGGGGGCCTAATTCCACCGCCTTGTATGGACTAACAACAAAAAAATTAATAGCACTTGTGAGGTTTCGAGCCTAATAGATTTGGAAGAAGCAAACCCTAAGTCTCAGACTTTACCCACTAGGCCAACCCCTCGAGATTTACTTTTATCCTTTCTTTTTCTTTGTATTTATTGACTTCCTTTTGCCCTTAAGAGTGATTTTTTCAAAACTAATCACAAAATGCATAAAATTCACCAAATCTTATACTAAACTATTCAAGGCTTTAAATCCATACAAAAATCGCACATTTCCAACATCAATAGCAAGGCACATACAAATATAAAATGCAAATTATAATCAAATTCAACTTACAATTGGGTATCCAAAATAACCATCAATGTGCATAAACAGTTTACCTTTCTTTACAAAATTACTTCCCAACTACCCATATTACTACTATTTGTGCAAAAATCTACAACTTGAGTTGGGATCTATGGAAACAAAATAAAGTTAAACCTCAAATAGCCATGTTCCTGCCATCACTCTTAAGGGCAAAAAGAAGTCAATAAATACAAAGAAAAAAATCGAAAGGATAAAAGTAAACCTCGAGGGGTTGGCCTAATGGGTAAAGTCTGAGACTTGGGGTTTGTTTCTTCCAAAGGTATCAGACTCGAAACCTCAAAAGTGCTATTACTTTCTTTGTGGTTAGTCCATACAGGGCGGTGAAATTAGGCCCCCATGATTAGTTGAAGTGCACGTAAGATAATATGGACACTTGAGTTATAAAAAAAGAAGAAGCAAAAAGTAGTCATAAATATTAAAAAAAGAAGAAGGTAGCCGTGGACTTGTAACAACAAAAAGTAAAGGTGAACAAATAAGGGCAAAGTTGGCATTTAGGCAAAATAAAAAGTACATCTGACATTTAAGGAACAAAATAGGCTTTTAGTTATTTTTGGGGGAAAAGGAGGGAAGGGAAAGAAGGTTATTTTTGTCATTTAAAGGGAAAAGCCTTCACCTGCCAGAACTTTGTCAGAAAACGTACAAAAGTTAAAAGCTTCTCCTTTTTGAAAAATGTTTGGATTTTAGAAAATGAAGTGGGTTTTATTTTAAAAAGGGACCGAACTTTCATCAAGCTGCCTACATATCTCTGGGTAAGGGAGAATCATGTACGGCTATGGTTCGGGCCACAAAAGGGGTTTAGAAAAAAACTTAAGAATTTCCACTGGGCATAGAGTTCAGGTGTGCCTGGTCACCTCTTGAATATTGGAAGAATAGTTCAAGCATTTTAGAAAAAAGAACACGGGCCAGAGAACCCGTTTTTTAGAAAAGATTGACTCCATTTTGCTTTTTAGGAAAAGGGTTTAGGTCTGCGAGGTTAGAGAATAAAGGGTTCGGTAATTCACTAGAACAGAGACTCATTTGTGTCTGGAGTTAACGGAAGCTAATGACAGTTAGTAATTGGACTAAGTTGGAACAAAATGGAAACTACAAAGTGTAAATCGAGCCAATTCAAACTGCATGGACCAAGTTGACACAAACACTAAACTACAAGGACCATTTTAGTTTTTTTCGAAGCGCATATAATTATTGATAACATTTATTTGGCATTACTAATTAATGTGAATTTTTAGCGACAGCATTTACGTGTTTTCCCTAGATACGACTCTTTACTGCCCACATTCAAGTTTTTTACAATAATGCAAAGAAAATTGATTTTGGCACTTCAATTTTCAAGTTTTAGCCACTGCCACCTCACTTTGTGTCTTGATCATGTGAGATTATAAAACAAAAAATAGAGTGCCAACGACTATAAATGGAGTGCCAAAATCACATCCCCAATGCTAGGGGCACATTCTTTTTCCACACCCCACCCACATCAGCTATGCTGGCACTCAGCCGAGTTTAAAAAAAAAAAACTAAAATCAAAATCGACTGCATTTCTCTCCCCCGCCAAAACACAATGAAGAAAGATGGAGAGAGAGAAAGACAGAGGGCAGCGCCACCACTAGACCAACTGGAAAATACCACCACCAACGGCGACGTCCTCCACCATCAGCGCCTCCCCACCATCAGCAGCAATTTTCGCCTCCATGACCACTAACATGCTAGTACACGACCACGCACCACCGTCGTCTCTATAAACTCGTACTCTCTCTCTCTCACAGTCGTAGCCCTCGAACTTGTTCCGATTTCACTCTGATTAGGGTTAGGACTGAACTAAAATTGGGGATTTATGAGTACTTGTTTCACTAGGTTGTTTCGATTTCGATTTCACTGACTTCTTAACTTCGTGCACAGTTTCCATCCATAATCTTCATATCTCACTTGGTACTTATTAATTTAATTGTTCCTCGTTAAAAAATTGTAATTCGAATTCCTTCCTGAGAACATGCATATTGGGACACAGGACATCTGGACATGGTTTCAATTGAACCGCACAAGGGTAGTTATGCTTCCATTGGTTCCAGAGTCCAAATGCCTCCATGCTTTGGCCTTCTAATTTCCTAAGGCTCCGTTTAGTTGTCGGGAAAGTTGCGTGGAAAATTGGTTCCCAGGAGAAGTGAAGTAAAAGAAAAAGAAAATTATTTTTCCGTGAGTGTTCATTTGACAAAAGAATTTTACAAGAAAAATTAAGGTTTAGTTGTTCATTTGTCAAGAAAAAGAAACTCATGGGAAAATTTTGTGAGTGTTCACTCATTTTCCTTTTCCCACGACGCAAAATCCTGTGTTTTTTACAAGATCACTTTTGCAAGAAAGTAAATCCTGCAGGAAAACTTATAATGGTAAGTTCTACTATTTTCCTGTCAACTGAACACTAGGAAAGTTATGAAAAAGTTGGTTTTCTCATACTTTCCCGTCCTTCCTTGACAATTGAACGGAGCCTAATGTTTCACAGATCATACACAGTAGAGTTTAACAAATTGCTTATATGTTACTTTTTATTTTTACCAATAGGTGATGTTTTCTTTGCCATCACCATTGTCTTTGATGTCGCCGAAGTCTATTCAGTCGGCTATGCCTCCTCCATATGGCGAAATTGATTTTGGAAGGTATTTTCCCTTCCTTTAGTATAATTTACATGGTTTTTTAGGCAATAGTTGAACAAGGATTTAAGTAGTTGTAATTTTTTGTTAGATTTTGTAGAGATGTGCCAGCCCCGGCACTTGGGTTGTCCTAGCCCAACCTTATGTTTGTTGCCCACATACTTTAAGTCATACCCAAAAAAAAAAAGAAAATACAAGTAAAATAAAAATTCAAAATTACATTGTTCTTTTAGCTTGAATAACATCAAAAGAATCAATATCAAAATGTAAACCCCCGGTTACAGTGCTTTATGAGTAGCACAATCCCATTAAAAGAAAAAAACTTCTCCTTGCATTTTTTGAAGCAAAATTTTAAGTCATTGTACTTTATTTATCCAAGAACTCGAGCCCGTTCTGCTAACTTTTGATTTTTAAGCTTTTTGAATTTTTTAGTTGATATATGGGAGGAGAATGACCTATTTTAAGAAGCGTAAAAAGCTAAAAAAGTCCCAAATGCCCAAAAATGCTCTTTTGTGGAACGGCACCTCATTTTTTTTTTTTTATTGAAATCATAGCCAATCTCTTTAATTAATCTCTCTTGCGAAACGATAGTTCGAAGGTAAAAATAAAAACTGTGTTAGCTCACTCGATTTATTTTAATTATGACTTTTTTTTAATCAAATGTAAGAACATATCAATTGTACATTATTGCTGTGTTTGTTAAATCAAAAATTTTCAACAAAGTAATTTGATTTTCGTAATATTGTGAATTGGGTGGAAAACAAAAAGAGGTAAAATAAAAGTGAAAATAAAGGAAAAAGGGCAATGGTGGGCCTGGGAATCGAACACGACTCCTCTAGAACTTAAAAAGCTTTCATTGAGCCATTGACCACAACACCAAGGAAGCAATTTATGCTACCAAGGGAAACTTTTTTACATTTATATCTAACATAAATTTTTTTTGGTTGCCCGAGCCCGGGGGTTGCTCAAGCTCGAGGACTTGCGAGGTTTACTCCAAGGCCGGCCCTGAGGAGGATGAGGAGGAGGGAATGAAGACTATGTAGAAGAAGAAGAGGTATCGAGTGGTACTAATGAGACAATAGAAGGAAGTATGACCAAAGCCCAAGTGTAACTATCCAAAGAGGGTCAGGAGCGAAAATGAACTTGTTGGTGTTGGGAATGCCTTGTATTCCTTAGTCCCACATTGGTTAATTATGTTGTTCCCGTTTTTGTAGCCTATTATAAATAGGGCTTTTGGGGAACTTCTTAAGTATCTTTTTGGGCTTTCATATTGTGGCCTTTCTAGAGTTACGGATTTCAGCCGGCTCTTTGTATCTCTTCTTCACGTTGGTTAGTGAATCCTCCCTCTCCTCGCCCGTGGACTTACCCATCGTGGGGAACCACGTATATCTTGTGTCTTTGTGATTTCTTGTTTAGTAATCAATTTTTCATTCTTAGTTTGCATTCATAGCGTTCGTTACAACAAACTGGTATCAGAGCTCTCGGTTGCAAAAACTAGGGTTTCGTTTCCGATTGTGGCAATGGCGGCTAAATTCGAGATTGCGAAGTTTGATGGGCAGAGCAACAGTTTCAGTCTTTGGAGAGTAAAGATGAAGGCTCTGTTAACCCAATAAGGATTGCACAAGGCTTTGTTAGGCAAGACTGGTTCTGGAATCAAAGAGGAAGATTGGGATGATACGGATGCCAAAGCTCTGAGTTCTATTCAGTTGAGTCTGGCAGATGACGTTCTTCGCGAGGTGGAAGAAGAAACTTCAGCAGCAGGAATTTGGCTGAAGTTGGAAGGCATATATATGACGAAGTCGCTCACCAATAGGTTATATCTTAAACAACGTCTTTATACGTTTCGTATGCGAGAAGGTATACCTGTTAAGGATCATTTAGACGAGTTCAATTGTATGATTATGGATCTGAAAAATATTGATAGTAAAATTGAGGATGAGGACCAAGCGCTAATTTTGTTATGTTCTTTACCGCTTTCGTATGAGTACTTTGTTACAACCCTATTGTATGGCAAAGACACAATATCCATGGAGGATGTTAAGGCCAGTCTTTATTCGAAAGAATTAAGGAAAAAGGTGTCAGGTGAAGGTGATGCACATGCGGAGGGTTTGTTTGTTAGGGGAAGAACAACAGAAAGGGAAGAGTAGAGAAATAGGGGAAGATCTAGGTCATCAGGTAAGAAGAAGGGAAAGTGCAATTATTGCAAGAAATCCGGGCACTGGAAAAAAGACTGATTAAAACTCAAGGAGAAGGAAAAAGAAGACCAGAAAGGGGGTAAAGTAATTGCTGGAATCGCTGAAAGTTCAGATGAGTCAGATAATGTGTTATCAGTTACAGAGGGTGATTCTCGCTCTAGTACCGAGTGGATTATGGATTCTGGATATTCATACCACATGTGTCCGCATAGAGAGTGGTTTTCTACTTATGAGGCGGTCAATGGTGGTACAGTTTTGATAGGCAACAACATAGCCTGTAAGACTGTTGGTTCAGGAACGATTCAACTTAGGATGCATGACGGTATTGTTAGGACTTTATCTGAGGTTCGACATGTTCCAGATTTGAAGAAAAATCTTATCTCCCTGGGTGCTCTTGATTCTCATGGTTGCAAATTCCTCGGTGAAGGTGGAGTTTTGAAAGTCTCAAGGGGTGCATTAGTACTGATGAAGGGTCAGAAGCGTGGTAACCTCTATACACTCCAGGGCAGTACAGTTCTAGGTGCTGCAGCAACGGTTGCTTCATCCAAGGTTTCAGATTCAGACTTGACTCGTTTGTGGCATATGCGCCTTGGGCATATGAGCGAGAGGGGGATGACAGTTTTGAGCAAACAGGGTTTGCTATGTGGCCAGAAAATTGAGAAGCTGGATTTTTGTGAGCATTGTGTCTACGGCAAGCAATGCAGGGTAAAATTCAGTACAGCTGTTCATCGCACCAAAGGCACGGTGGATTTTTTTCACTCGGATCTTTGGGGTCCCGCAGAGGTAACTTCTAAAGGTAGTTTTCGTTATTTTATGAGTATTATCGATGATTTCTCTCGTAAGGTTTAGGTGTATATGTTGAAACATAAGAGTGACGCCTTTAAAACATTCAAACAGTTTAAAACTTTGATTGAGAATCAAACTGGTAAGAAAATAAAATGTTCGAGAACTGACAATGGTATGGAGTTTTGTCTTGGCGAGTTTGATAGGTTCTGCAGTGATGAGGGCATTGTGAGGCATCACACAGTGAGGAAAACCCCTCAGCAGAATGGTGTGGCTGAACGAATGAACATGACTCTTTTGGAGAAGGCACATTGTATGTTGTCCAATTTTAGATTGGGCAAAGAATTTTGGGCTGAAGCCGTTTCCACGACATGCTATTTGGTGAACAGGTCTCCGTCGACTGCTATTGAGTGTAAGACTCCATTTGAGGTATGGTCAGGTCATCCAGCTGATTATTCTGTGTTGTGTGTTTTTGGGTGTCCAGCTTACGCTCATGTGAATGAGGGTAAATTGGAGCCACGGGCCAAGAAGTGTATTTTCTTGGGTTATGCAGCAGGTGTCAAAGGGTACAGGTTATGGTGCTCTGATGATTCGAAGTTTTTGATTAGCAGGGATGTGACTTTTGATGAAAATTATTTGATTAAGGGGTCTAAGCAGGTTGATGATACAGTTCAGGAACAGAGTGTTCCAAAGCAGGTGGAGTTTTTGAGTGAACCTTCCGACTCAGGGAAGAAGCACATTGAGAAGCCAATTGAAGAGGAGTTCAAGAGTTCAGACACAGAGGTTGATGCGTTAGTTGAGCAACCACGCACTATTGCTAAAGATAGGCCAAGGAGGGAGATTCGGCCTCCTGAAAGGTATTCGGCTTATTCTGAGATGGTGGCCTATGCTTTATCAGTTGCTGAAATAGTTGAGTATGAGGAGCCTTAAAGCTATAAGAAAGCTATTTCGAGCGCTGAGTCTGCACAGTGGTTTGTTGCTATGAATGAGGAGATTGAGTCTCTTCAAAAGAATCAGACATGGGAGTTAGTAGAACCGCTGAAAGGGAAGAGGATTGTTGGGTGCAAGTGGGTCTTCAAGCGCAAACCAGGTATTCCAGGGGTAGAAGATGCTCGGTTCAAAGCTCGGCTAGTGGCGAAAGGATACAACCAGAAGGAGGGTGTTGACTACAATGAGGTATTTTCACCAGTTGTAAAACATAGTTCCATTCGCACTTTACTTGCTATTGTTGCATGTCATGATCTTGAGTTAGAGCAACTTGATGTCAAAACTGCGTTTTTGCATGGCGAGCTTGAGGAACAGATTTATATGCATCAGCCTAAGGGATTTGTTGTTTTCTGGTAAGAAGGATCACGTTTGTTTACTTCGTAAGTCTTTGTATGGCCTTAAACAATCCCCAAGGTAGTGGTATAAGCGGTTTGATACTTTTATGATAAGCCAGTCATATTCTAGGAGCGAGTATGACAGTTGTGTGTATTTTCAAAAACTTCCAGATGGTTCGTTTGTTTATCTACTGTTGTATGTTGATGATATGCTTATTGCTGCCAAGAGTGTATCAGAAATCAACAGGTTGAAACAACAGTTAGGTGGTGAATTTGAGATGAAAGATTTGGGTGTGGCAAAACGTATTTTGGGTATGGAGATTTGCAGAGATCGAGTAGCTGGCAAATTATTTTTGAATCAGAAATCTTATGTTCTTAAAGTGCTTGAGCGCTTTGCCATGCAGAACTCGAAGCCAATCAGTACCCCTTTGGCAGCACACTTTCGACTTTCAGCTGAGTTGTCACCACAGTCAGAGGATGAGGAGAAGTATATGTCTCAGGTTCCATATTCGTGCGCAGTTGGGAGCCTTATGTACGCCATGGTATGTACTTGTCCTGATATTTCACATGCAGTTAGTGTCGTTAGTCGTTATATGGGGCGTCCAGGAAAGGCACATTGGGAGGCTGTGAAATGGATACTACGATATTTGTGCGGAACTGCCGGTGTTGGTTTATTGTTTGGGGTTGCCAATTTTGGTGATCATGCTGTTGGTTATGTTGATTCGAATTTTGTCGATGACCATGATAAGAGGAGGTCTCTGACAGGTTATGTCTTTACTCTGTCCGGAAGTGCCATTAGTTGGAAAGCTACTTTACAGGTTACAGTCGCGTTGTCTACAACAGAAGCGGAGTATATGGCCATTGCTGAAGCTGTGAAGGAGGCATTGTGGATGAGAGGTTTGCTTTGTGAGCTTGGTCTTGCACAGAGTGTGAGTTTAGTATTTTGTGATTCACAGAGTGCTATACATTTGACTAAAAATCTGATGTATCATGAGAGGACCAAGCATATCGATGTCAGGTATCACTTCGTTCGGAATATCATCTCACAGAAGCAAGTTAAGGTGAAGAAAGTGGGTACGGCAGATAACCCAACAGATATGTTGACTAAACCGGTTCTGATTGCCAAGTTCAAGCATTGCTTGGGCTTGCTTGGTATTTGCAGTTGATCGCCCCTCAGGGGCATTTGGCGAGTGAGAGGTTAGAAGGGGAGAGCTATATTTGGTGATTTGGTTTAGTGGAATTCAAGTCAAGGTGGAGAATTGTTGGGAATGCCTTGTATTCCTTAGTCCCACATTGGTTAATTATGTTGTTCCCGTTTTTGTAGCCTATTATAAATAGGGCTTTTGGGGAACTTCGTAAGTATCTTTTTGGGCTTTCATATTGTGGACTTTCTAGAGTTACGGATTACAGCCGGCTCTTTGTATCTCTTCTTCACATTGGTTAGTGAATCTTCCCTCTCCTCGCCCGTGGACGTACCCATCTTGGGGAACCACGTATATCTTGTGTCTTTGTGATTTCTTGTTTAGTATTCAATTTTTCATTCTTAGCTTGCATTCATAGCGTTCGTTACAACAGTTGGTGAGCAATTCTTTCATACCACAGTGTAAATGTGCAAGGACTAATAGGGCTAGGGCCAATTTCTGGCCCGAAGCCAAGGCCTTGGCAATGTCCGTGAACTCATCGGTGATCCTATTTGAAGATAAACAGAACACGCATTTATTCAACCAATAGATAAGGAGAGCCACATGCTCTTCCTCAGTGACTTCCTTTTCTTCTTTGCCAACAAAATAGTTCAAGAAATTAGAAAAGGCAAGTTGGGCTGATTTGGGGTATGTGAAAGATGGAGTTTTTTGGGAAACAAAACAATCGGCCCTAACCCCATAGGGACAAAGGCCGGTAAGAAAGGAAATATCTTGAATGGTTATGCCCATCATACCCACACGAAAATGGAAGGCATTGGAAGACACAGACCAGAATTGAGCCGCGGCCATGAACAGGGCTTTGTCCATATTGATAAGGTGATGGCTGAGCATGATGACTTCGTAGCTCCCCACTTCTTTCCACAACCCTTCCTTTACAGCTGCAACTCGATTAACCTATTGAATGTATTGTTTATCAGGCCTATGCTAGAGTTGATTAGGTATATCCTTGGGATACGCAGTCCATTTGGGGCTGATGAAATCAAATGGCAAGGCCTCTTCGGCGAGAGGATAGAAGGGGTAGAGTTGTTCTGGAAAATCGCCATGGAAAGACGGCCCAAGCCCCATCTTGACAGGGGTTGAATGTGGTTGAGACTGATAAATCAAGATTTTTGGGGTTGATGGAGATATTTTCGAATCTGATAATGTGTTTGATCTCGGTGGAAAAGGTGGTTTCGCTCTTGACTGGGTTTTTAGCTCTGAATGACGACATTGTTCGGAGCTCTTGGTGGTTGAAAATGGCGGCTTAGGATTTCGGTTTGCTCTAGATGGAAGAGAGAGAAGAAAGGTGGAGAGAAGTAGAGGAAGAAGAGAGAGAAGTGGGTTTTTAAAGAGGTGAGGGTACCAATGTTGGGAGTCGATTCAAAAATCCTTGACATATGTTCCGCTTCTTCTTTTCTCTCCTTGTTTTTAAAATTTTCGTGTTTATCCCTAGAGATTTAGAGTATTTTTTGTGCAACAAAGCAGATTGGGACTCTGGAAGGGCTTACACGTGTGTCATAGGCCTGAAAAAAGAGTAACGACCTATGATAGGAATCTTTAGAAAGTCTTGCAGTCCCAAGGAGAAAGGAGTCTTCCTTTAAAGGATAAAGTCCCCATGTAAAGATTTGGCTATATTTAAAGCCGATTCAAAAAGGAAAAAATATTAGGCCACGTTTGGGCTTAATAACATATTCGAATACATTAACACCTGTTTGGAATGCCAAAAATTGAAATTCTTCAAACGCCTTAATCTTAACAGAATCAAGGCATAGGAGGGGCAATGTTTATATCCGTTTTTGGCACCGCGGATTGGGCTAGCAATGAATGGCCATTTAATTAATTCTTTAATTAAATTGGGCCAAAATTATGTATTGTTGGTTGATAAGTTTATTGGGTCGCGTGTGGATTTTCTATTATGCTTGGGCCAATTACTTGTTTAAACAAAACGCAGCCCGGCCATAGAAGATGGAGACCATGGGGGATGGAGCCGATTTGGATCAAATTTTAAGGGAATTGGTTATTTGCTGGGGGCGGTTATTTCCTTCCAATTCAAAGGCCACTGACTAGGTCTGGCTACATGTCAAGCTCACACAAACGGAGGAAGTGGGGAGTTAATTGTCGCATCATCCCATGATTTCTCAATTGTTGAAAACGACCCATGATGTCGCAGGCACAAAAGAAAGACCAACATGAGACACTTGTCAGCTTTTGGAGCAAGCAGAAATTCGGATCAAGTCCTGAATCAGTTCGCTGCTTGCCTATATACAGCAGAAACAAAGAAGAAAAACGGGTCCAGCACCAATTAAGCCCAGCGCTTTCAAACACTTTCATACTTTCAGTAAAGTTATCGAATACCTCGTATTCAACCCCATTCAAACTTACTTCTTCAAGTAGTTTGAATTTTACTTTTCTTGTACCACTTTATTATCCTGGTGTAATAAAATTTACGATTTACGTTCCATTTCCTATACAACTAGGACATTCTAAGTCTACAATCGTGTGGCAAACCACGAACCTCCTTGTGATCATTAACCTTTGGGTCACACGCAATCGCTCTACAAGTTAGAAGTCACGATTTACGGCAATCGTCATCCGAAGTTAGGCGCTACAAGTCTTGACACGCCCGCACTCAACAAACCAATGCCTGCAAACGCATCCGCACCTTACTTGGCGTACGAGTGACAAAAACGAGAGTTTTCACATATGTAAATGAAAAATGGGATCTTCATGGTCTATTAGAACAAGCGAAAGTGACGGAACTTTAACGACTGGTAGATCCAATCTTTTGCAGGTAAACTCGTATTGCACTTGGCTTTTTCTATTGCTTCAGTTTTATCCATATCTATTTCCACCCGTCATTTCATATTTTAGTATTTTTTGGGGTACGATCCTCTCCGGTCCTTTTAGAAGCTGGGCCGGGGTTCTTTTCTGTCTCACTTTGATATTTGACAACAATTGAGAACATCAATCGCGTCAGAAATAATCTTAATCGAATATTATTTGATATGCTTTTGGAACACATCTAGGTTGCGAGAGGATGTTCTATACGTGCATAGTTACGATGCATGTCAGTCGATTGGGCTAAGAAGTCAAGGGATGACATAGGTGCAATTAAATACCCCTTTGTTCACTTATTTTTTTTTATTTGCCTACAATAGTAAGAAATATGCTAGTTTGGTGGATTTAGAGCCTCTTTGGTCTAAATTTTTATGGATTTTTTTTTGCACGGTTTTTTCGGTTGTTTTCTTTTAATCTTTTCAAGATTCGGATAAAAAAAATTTACTTCATATTTTTTCCGTCTTGATGAGAGGAATCATATTCTCATTACTTCCTTTCTGTATTTATCTCTTCTTTCTTTCTCTCCTCCTCAGGAACCAAAATGTACAAAATCAATAGTTTTGATCCAGACTTTATTGACTAAACGAAATGGAAAGCATCAAATACAATCACCATGCCAACAACTATCAATAGTGAAATTATGGAAGGTTCTTCCCATTTTCTTGGATGACCACACACTGAAAATATGTCTCTTTCTAGACCGGCCGGTCAACGAAAACCTAGCGGAAAAAACCTTTGACGAAGGAAAAAGAATACAACATTATTCAATGGATAACTGCCCCAAACACAAAACAAAACCCGATATCGAATTTATACGTATGAAAAGGGAAAAGTTTAACAGGACAACACAATATAGCTTCACAGATGAACTCTATGCATTTGCTTCATATCTTGTAGTCGTCGACCCTAGATTTGTCAAGTGCCCTGGAAAAGAACTTTGCGAAATAATCACTTACTAGAAAATTCTTGTACAGGGGAGGATTTTCTGCTGATATCAATTCTTCTATTGGCCCGTACGGTTTCGGGGGCGATACGACACCAACGAAAAAGCACGCCACAGAGATTCTCGGTCCGGCAAGGTTGGCCACCACTCTATGATCAACGCTTTTGAACTTGTCGTTCGATATCATCTGAAATCAAAATAAGGTAATGAGCTCGATTTTAAAGTTACTGAATTTAACAAGAGATGAAGTTACGAGGAACAAACCTGGAGAAGAACCCCAATGTTAACTACCAAACCTCCGGAAATCGGCTGAACATCAACCCACTGATTTTTATGCATGACTTGGAGGCCTCCAAGTTGGTCTTGCAGCAGTACAGTGAGGAACGTAGGATCTAAGTGCTTGCCAATTCCCAAAGTTAGCTCTGGCTCTGGGCATGCCGGATAGTAATGGCAAAGAAAGCTGTGGTCTCTACCACATTCGAGGGCGTTTAAGTGATCGCGGTTCAGGCCTAGAACCTCTGAGAGCAACTCGAACAGAGTATTTCCCAGGTTCCTAACATGCTTCATATACTCAACTGTTGTAGCTCTGCACATTTTAACACCATGAATTTGTTACTAGTTGAATTCTAGTTAGTGCAGATTGGGATTGCAACGTGCAATTGTGAGAACCCCTAGAATGGTTGTCCCACATCGGGCAAAAATAGGAAGTGTAGGCAGTACAGTATATTAATAAGTCAAAGCAGCTACTGTATAACTTGAACTTATCCTTTGAGCCAAGTGGGTTTAGCTAGTAAGCAGCTGGCACGGTTCGGTACAAATGGTATGGTATCATGTTTTTTGAAGACGTTTTTTTTTCTCGAAGTAAATAAAGTGTGCATGGAAAAAAAAAAAAGTAACTTGCAACCCCGTTAGGCGCGTCCAAAGGAGTCCCCACACGTTTTGCTCTAGTGTGTTCGATAGAGGGTGCATATGAAACTAGCACATAGTTCATTAGCTAAAGGACTACATACCTGCACACGGGGGGAATCTCATCAGGGCCAAGTTGATCTGAAGCAAGCACATAGATGGTCAAGGTGTCCCTCCAACTAGCGGATTTCGAGTTGTACAAATCATAATTAGACTCGAATCTCACTTTTTTCTTCCGATCATAGAGTGGTTTCTTTATCTCGGAATCTTGGTTGTGAAACATGCATATTCCGTCAATCATTTCATCCAGCACGTTCAAGGGGATTCCGTGGTTGACCACTTGAAAAAATCCCCACTCCTCGGATGCTATCCGGATTTCGTTCACTACTTTCTCGCGCCTATCATTTCCACCAATAGCACCAAGATCAATAACAGGAACCTGCAAATTGGCCTTGCAACTGTTGAACTCCTCAGCAAGCTCATCTGGTGGCCTAACAAATAGTTCCGGCACTTTTGTCACCCCCGCGTCAATTAGCCCTTTTACACCAGCTTTTGAATCATCAAAAGCCTTTAGCTCTTCTTTCCTGTTGTAAATCACTTCCATTCCAGCAGAGGATTCATTGAAGCCTGCAGAGACGTCCATTATTGAAGCCTGCAGAGATGGGGATCAATTAGTTGAAGTCCACAAGATTTAAACACCATGTTCTGCCATGTTGTTCAATCATTAAGTGGGTTTCTCATTACATTTACAATAAAAAAGAAACTTTAGCCCTTTCTTTGAAGCCTGAGACCGTGAGACGTCCATTTTTCATTTCATTCCATCCACGAGAAAGGGATACACCATGTTCTGCTGTTTAATCATTACGATAAAGAAACTTTAGACCTCCATTTTTCATTCCATCCACGAGAAAATGATGGGGATACATTATTATTTGAAGTCCATAAGATTTCGATCCACCATGTTCTGCTAGCTGTTTAACCAGTCGGTAGGTTGTCATTATATAGGAGTATATATTACCATCAATCCAATCATTTTTATATATAATAATCGCCAGAACGATTCTCAAACTCAACTTTAGATGAAATGATTGCACTGGGCAGTGACAAACTAGGGGTGCATCAACGTGAGCCCAAACCTCTCTATCTGGGCCATGTTGAAAACAAAATCATTCTTAAT
Organism: Rhododendron molle; assembly: GCA_025413875.1. Lineage (NCBI taxonomy): Eukaryota > Viridiplantae > Streptophyta > Magnoliopsida > Ericales > Ericaceae > Rhododendron > Rhododendron molle. The sequence continues at coordinate 56,963,918 of CM046391.1, forward strand.
TTCAAGGTATTTTATTAGAAAAATCGTTCTAATTACAATCAATTCACAATCTCAATATCACGATATTTTTATTATGTCTATTTATTCTAACATCCCCTAAAACTCAAGTAGATCTACCAATCTGAATTTGAAAAAAAAAAAAAAACAAACCATGAGCAGCTAGGAGCCAAGAGAAGCCGAGAAGAAAACCAGGAACAACCTGTGGGCACACGCCCCTAAAAATCTCGCATTTTTTGTTTGCGAAAAGTTTGGTTTGCGCCCTTTTTGTTTGAAAGCATGACCAAATGCTGTTTTGAGAGAGTCGCCACCCGGGTTTTGCGGAAATACCCAAGAAACCGGTTTGGAAAACGTTTTTGTTCACGTTTGTTTGATTTAAAAAGCTTGTAGACTGGACCGTCGTCACCTTTGATAGTTAAGGTTCGGGAGCCAGGTTACGAGAGGGGAAGGGTTTTATGGCACCCCTCTCGCCCAATCCGAAGATCGGTCTCTACTCAGGCATTTTGTAAAACATTTGCATTTTTCTCTCTTTTAATCATTTATTTAGCCAATTAGGGCGGAGAACAGTTAATAGGGATTAACAAATGGCAAGTTGCATTTACATGGCAAAAGGTGATGTATAATTTATGAACAATATATAATAGATTGAGAACAAGCACTTCTGTGAGTGCCTTGAACAAACTGGAGTGCAACATCACGGGTAACGTCTTAAGCAAAGTATCGGCATGCCTTGGTTTGACCGGTGTATGCTAAGACCATCGCGCCACGCCACCCATTGGTGGCGCACTGCAACGAGCTCAAGCTCACAAACTCTGTTCTCAACCCTCTGGGCTCTGGAATGGACCAGTGCACACCCAGGACAAACCACGCAGTTGAATATCACAGGCTATATACAGTTATAGGGTACAACAATAAATCAAACAGAAGTAAACAGATTGAAAACCCCATAAACAGAGTGGGGGATCAAGCAAAGGCCAGAACTAAGCTAGGAAGCAAGGGCCAGCCATTGGGACTTAGGAACAACTGGCGCACGCAGGTCAATAATGACCGTGCGCCACTTGTTCTTTTGGTCCAGTGCTTGGCTTTGCTTCATATGGGTTCTGGAATAGGACCAGAAGGATCCCAGAGGCCTTACTACGCAGCTAAAGCAGATAACTAGCTACACAGTTCTAAAATATGGAAAAGCAATAAATTGATTTTTAGCATGCTTCAAGGTGATTAGAAAGAAAAGAAATTGAAACGAGGACGATCAGTGATCCCCACGCTAGTCCTGCCATGCAGCCATGACTGGCGCACGCATGTACAATACTGGCGCACGCCACTGGTCCTCCTACAACATTTGCTTTATTTGCTTGCTTTGAGACCAGGCCTGGTATTGATTACCAGCCTGGGCTCTGCTAACTCCCCTCAGGGGTCGAAACAGTTTCTGGAACAAAAGGTGATATACCTTTGGGAATGGAATGAAAGGTGGATTTGAGCTTGAGCTTGTGGCTTGGTGGATGGGCAATGGATGAGAAAGGAGTACTACTGATCAGTGGAGGGGTGTGTTACTTGCTTACTCTTTCAATGCATGAAAGAAAAAGGTAAGAAGCACTAGAGAGAGAGAGGGCTAGGAAGCATTAATATTGTTGAACCCCCTGACTTGGTGAACCTTACAAGAGTGAGAGAGGGGGTATATATAGAGGAGAGGGGGCTGGTAACCAGCTTGGTTGGGGCTGGCTGGATTTGGAGGGAGAGAGTTTCATGCATTAAATGCATGGGACTAGTTGATGGAGGGTGTAGGAGAGAAGTGGAGACAGTTCTGGACGATATAATCATCGAGAGGCGTAGACCACGTCGAGCGGCCAAGAAAGTCTCGGGAAAGTGGTCCCGAAAAGGTGATTTGATTTGGAAGGAAGTGGCGTCGCCCGATGACGAGTGGCGTCGCCGATGGAGTGTGTTTGATGCCCGATGGATCGACACGTGGCAATGAACGGCGTCGTCGATCAATCACCGTGTGCCGAAGCGAGGAGTTTCTTTGAGGCCATTTGGTTCTGGCTCGAGGGGTTTGAAACAGGTTTTGAACGAGGCTTGGATGAGGTTCGGGACGCTCAAAGCTCAAACACACCATCAACTTCGGATGTTCTCGACCATATTCATCATCGGGGAATCAAAGACCGTAAATAAAGTACTCTGGATGGTCAAAAATATGGTGTCTACAGTAGCCCCCCTTTGACAGCACTTGGGGCACCATTGACGTGGTACAAGTAATGTCAAAGGTTTTCTAGACACCCTTCCAGGCTATCCAGAACAGAACATACGAGTCAATGAAAGTACAGAACTTTAAAGAACCTGGTTGATTGAATTGATTGGATGATTGAAGTTGAATGGATAGAGCGGCTGTTTGCTGGGGACAATATGGATGACATTGATCGCCACTTGATTGAAGTTGAATGGACAGAGCTGGCTGTTACGGAAGGCGGACTCTCTTGGGGATAATCTTCTCTCGGAGTCGTTGACTTAAGATTAGACAGCTAGATCGTCGTTGACTCGAATTTGGATGGAAAGATCGTCGCTGATTTGAACTTGGACGGGCGAACCGCCGTTGATTTGAAATTGGATAGGCGAACCATCGTTGATATGAGATTGGACGGGCGACTCGTCGTTGATTTGATATTGGACGGGCGAACCGTCGTTGATTTGAGAGTGGACGGGCGAACCATCGTTGATTTGAATGATACAGGTCATTGTTGTTGGGATCAAACTATCTTTGGCCCAAAGAGATCCAACAATCACGGGTAGGTTGTGTCAGGCGGGTTTAATTCCATCTGTTAGGAATCAGAGCCAATCTCCTTATCAAAGACCATCCGAGGCAGAGCAATAAGACTGTTGGAAAATGCGTTTGAGGCTAGACTGAAGTAGAGGTAGCCGTTGGGGGCGGGCCAAGGCAGACTCTTCTGGGGATAAATTGTTGAATGAGCGGACTGTCGCTGGTTGAATTGATAGGAAAGACAGGCGGACCATTTCAAGATCGTTACACACTGTTGGGAAATAAGGATGGGTGGACCATCATTGAATGTCGCGGCGGACTCTCCTGGGGAATAATCAGCTGCAAACAAATCATTGCCGCATGGGATCAAACCTTCTTTAGCACAAAGAAACTCCAACAATCACGGGTAGGTCGCGTCAGGGACGTTAAATTCCATCTGTCGGGAATCAGAGCCAATCTCCTTATGAAGGACCATCCGAGGCAGAGCAATAAGATCGTTGAACGATGCGCTACTTTTAGACCAATGTGGACCAGGATAAGCGGACGGTGTTGTAGACTGATTGGACGGGCAGACCGTTGTTGTGGATCGGTCGGACGATATTCTGATCGTCATTGAGGGTGTGAACGCGGACGATATTCTGATTACCGTTGATCGGGGTGATGACATGACTGATCATCATTGAAAGGATGACATGGCTGACCGTTGGTGATGACATGGCTGATCATCGTTGAGAAGGACGACATGGCTGATCGTCGGTGATGACATGGCTGATCATCGTTGATGACATGACGGATCATCGTTGATAAGGACGACATGGCTGATCGTCGGTGATGACATGGCTGATCATCGTTGAGAAGGACGACATGGCTGATCGTCGTTGGTTTGATTTGATTTGAAGGACGACATGGCTGATCATCGTTGATTTGATTTGATTTGAAGGACGACATGGCTGATCGTCGTTGATGACATGACTGATCATCGTTGAGAAAGACGACATGGCTGATCGTCGGTGATGACATGGCTGATCATCGTTGATGACATGACGGATCATCGTTGAGAAGGACGACATGGCTGATCGTCAGTGATGACATGGCTGATCATCGTTGATGACATGACTGATCATCATTGAGAAAGACGACATGGCTGATCGTCGGTGATGACATGGCTGATCATCGTTGAGATGGACGACATGGCTGATCGTCGGTGATGACATGGCTGATCATCGTTGATGACATGACTGATCATCGTTGATAAGGACGACATGGCTGATCGTCGGTGATGACATGGCTGATCATCGTTGAGAGGACGACATGGCTGATCGTCGGTGATGACATGGCTGATCCTCGTTGATGACATGACTTATCATCGTTGAGAAAGACGACATGGCTGATCGTCGGTGATGACATGGCTGATCATCGTTGAGAAGGACGACATGGCTGATCGTCGGTGATGACATGGCTGATCATCGTTGAGGACGACATGGCTGATCGTCGGTGATGACATGGCTGATCATCGTTGAGAAGGACGACATGGCTGATCGTCGGTGATGACATGGCTGATCATCATTGATGACATGACTGATCATCGTTGAGAAAGACGACATGGCTGATCGTCGGTGATGACATGGCTGATCATCGTTGAGAGGACGACATGGCTGATCGTCGGTGATGACATGGCTGATCATCGTTGAGAAGGACGACATGGCTGATCGTCGGTGATGACATGGCTGATCATCGTTGAGAAGGACGACATGGCTGATCGTCGGTGATTGATTTGAAGGACGACATGGCTGATTGTCGTTGATTTGATTTGATTTGAGAAGGACGACATGGCTGATCGTCGTTGATTTGATTTGAAGGACGACATGGCTGATCGTCGTTGATTTGATTTGATTTGAGAAGGACGACATGGCTGATCGTCGTTGATTTGATTTGATTTGAGAAGGACGACATGGCTGATCGTCGTTGATTTGATTTGATTTGAGAAGGACGACATGGCTGATCGTCGTTGATTTGATTTGATTTGAGAAGGACGACATGGCTAATCGTCGTTGATTTGATTTGAAGGACGACGTGGCTGATCATCGTTGATTTGATTTGAAGGACGACATGGCTGATCGTCGTTGATTTGATTTGATTTGAGAAGGACGACATGGCTGATCATCGTTGATTTGATTTGATTTGAGAAGGACGACATGGCTGATCGTCGTTGATTTGATTTGGTTTGAGAAGGACGACATGGCTGATCGTCGTTGAGTTGATCCAAGTATCCCAAGGAGAGATTACCCTTAAAAATAGCATGTATATTGGTAAGAAGGACTGCAGCTGGGGAAACAATTACAACCGTGGACAGATATACCGTCGCTGCTGGGGATTAAACCTTCTTTGGCACAAAGAAACTCAACAATCACGGGTAGGTCACGTCAGGTAGGTTAAATTCCATCTGTTGAGAATCAGAGCCAATCTCCTTATCAAAGACCATCCGAGGCAGGGCAATAAGACTGCTGGAAGATGTGCTAAAGGCTGGACTGAAATGGATGCAGCCATTCGGGACAGGCGAACTGTCGTTAGAGACTGCTTGGAGTAGGATAGAGAGGCTGTGTGTTTGACATTTGCCATGGAGAAATGGGTAGGGAGAACGACATGTGGCGCATCCCTTTGAAATTGCACTATCCCAGAGTAGCAGTTCTGGCTCCAGTTCCAGTAGTGACTAGACCCCAGGTATGAAACCCCCAAAATCCCAAACTAACTTGTTGCCTTCGATGCTGGATAGGTGTGCTTCAACACTTGATGGGCTTTTCCTATTTTCAACAATTGATATACAATATGCAATGACATGTATACTAAATTGAATGCGCAAACTGAAAATACAGATGCAGACTAGGGCGGCTTCTAGAGGATGATGACCTAAAATGACCATAGCCACAAGAGCTACATAGAGCAACACCGCCACTTTAGCCCCAGCTCACAAGTACGAGAGCATTAGACAATCAGCAGCCGATGGTGTGCAGTTGAAAGAAAGATACATAGAAAAGGGCGGCTTGCGCCAAAGAGTCTTCAGAGACTCAAAGGAGAAATCTAAGAGAGAGAGAAACCTCATCGGTGAAAGCCTCCTCAAAAGGGAAAGATGGGAGCGGAGCCCCAGGTACTTCAAGGAGTCCAGGAGTGATGACGAGAACGAGAACGAGGCCGAGCTCCATCATTGAGGACTACCACTGAGCTCTTTTACTTTACTGTCCTTTGCTTTTGAGATTTGAGCCTGCGTGCCCATGTAGATAGACTTAGCGGCGGGCCACCGTGCCCTAGTTGACATTAGCAGGAGAAGCATGGGCCTGTGCGCCCCTTGATTTCTGGGCGGATGTGCCTCGTAAATATGTTTTGCTTGGGCCATTGAGCCTTGACATGCGTGATGTTCCACCGTTGTTTCATGGATATTGTTAGTAGCAAATAAAAGTTGCATTTTCTGGTTTTATTAGTTCTGTTGATAATAGAAAATCTAAAACCAACTGCTAATATCCAACTTGCATTGACGAATGATCTGAATTGACAAATAGACGCGCGTATATGTACAAACTTGCCTAGCTCGAACGAAAAGGAACAAAGAGCCCCAGAATAATGCGTAAGCTCTTTGACACATGAAATATTGGGCATGAATGAGCCCAAACTCGAATATCCCCTAAACAGGTGAAACTGATACTTGCAAAAGGTCAAAAAGATGTACAATGACCTGTACTAAATGATAAAACCGAGAAAAATATCTCGAAATGACAATGGATTGAAAAACTGGAAAAAATGTCCCAAAATGGACAAAAGACGCCAAAGATGACTCATATAAGTCCCGGACTGAAACCGACACCCCCGTACAGTCACAATAGGTCCATATGACGTGTATGGTATGACAAAATTCGGCAAGAGCCCTTACAACCAATTCAAGGCACCGAAACCTTGGTTATAACTTGAAATACCCCCTTGGAGGTCCGAAATCTTTGTTAGGCGCGATGGCTACCAACTATTGTCTGCTACAAGAATTGAAGAAACGCGCGCAGATTTGAGACCAATGCGCATCACTTCAAACAACTGTGCATGAGCCTCAAACTAGCGCGCGTAACTGAAAAGCCGTTGCAACTGTTCAAACTAGACTTCGCTGAACTTAAAATAAACTGTGAGCCGTTAGGCTTCTCAAGCATTTTGTTCTATTTTTCATGCTTTAAATTATTTTAAGGTTTTTGCTCAGCTTTGAAATTGAAGTAGTAGTTTGCATTAAAGTTGAAAGATGAAAGGTTCCCCCTTCTGATTCTCCAATGATGTTTTGACTTTGTTCTCGACTCCGCTCGACCTTTGATGTGGACCCAAAACGTCAACCCTGGATCAAGTTGATAGAATATGACCGGGTCTCAAGGTGAGACTGCCTACGTATCCCTTTTCAAGGAATCAGGTCAAAACGTAGTTCAGGCCAAGGTTCACTCGTGTGTTTTACCTCTCCTTTTACGCTCTAACTTTTGCCTAGAACCGCCTTTTCAGGTTTTCAGTCTAGCGAGCTTTCGATTTTTTTTTCCTATTTATTTTTGCCTAGACCGTCTCGTCAGGTTTTCGGTCTAGCAGGCTGCTCTAACTTTTGCTTGGAACCGCCCACCCTTGTGGTTTTCGGTCCAACGAGCATCTCTCAGGGATAGTAGCGCTTGAATTGACTCAGGTTGACTAGAGTGTTGAATTTGTTGCCGTCGAGATCGATGAGCTTAGCAGCATCCCCAGATAGGATGGTCTTGATAATGTAAGGACCAGAGCGCTTCGGCCGGAACTTCCCGAGTGGGTTAAACAACGGAGCACGGATTTCCTTGGTGACCAATGTATCAAATTTTGTCGCTGTAGAGATCGATGATTCTTGGTTACACCCTTAGATAGAGTGGCTTTGATAACACAGGGTTCAGAGTGCTTTGGTTGCCATGCCTTACTCCGGGCTGTTTTGTACATTTCCGTTCTTGTACTTGGCAGAATGCCGCTGCTGCTGCTTTGAACACGGCATGGAGCCCCGAGCTTTTTGAGCTTTTGCTTTACATGGTTTGGAATCCGATAGCAAAGGGAATTCGATGCTTCTTTACCTCAAGATCAACGTCAGGCGTGTCTTTGTAAAACCATGCCAAAACATTGATGAATTTTCCGGGCGTGACTACACCAAGTGTGTTATTTGTGAAACCATGCCAAGATGTTGATGAATTCTCCAAGCATGTCTGACCGAGCGCAATGCTCCTTTGTGGACTGGATTGAGCCAATTTGAACCATTCAGGGGTCTACCTCATCTTTCAAGTTTATTGAAACTACTTCTTCTTTTAGTAGGCTGAGCATGCCTTTCGTCTTCTCTTTCGGCGAGGGAACACATTTCCTTGGGACTGTTCCCATCGAAATCTAAACCTTTGTCGTCAGGGTCGACACAGTTTATTCAAAAGTCAGCGAAGGGTTTTAAAAGCAGGATAATGCATATCATAAAAGCCCCAGGGTTTGCCAAGTTCAAAAGAAGACACAAACTAAAATAGAAGTTACGACATGGAGGGCCAAGAGGCACAAACTCCGACTCAGAGCTAGATTTAGACTCGACCGACTCTGTGCCAGACTCAGACGTGTCGTCAATGCAAGTTAGACGCAGTTTGAAAATGCAATATTTAAAAGCTACTTTTAACTTCCGCGATGAGAGAGGTAGAGCCTTCGAGAGTGTTGGGCCCAAACATCAGCACTTCAGCTTCTTCAGCATCTTCGACCAAACCCACTTGGGAGGACAGCAACTCCGAACTCCCTTGAGTGAAAGACCTCTGCCAGTCAGTCTTCTCCCTTGATTGAATAAGTTTCCTCTTGAATTTCTCCTTTGAGGACTCTTCATCACTGTCAGTCCAGGTGTCGGGAGAGAAGGCCTCAATTGCACCACCTACAGCCACCAGGCTAGCCTCAGGTTCGGATGGGGTGGATAGGATTGGTTTGGCTTGATTTGCTGGGATGATATGGAGAGTTGGGTTGAACATGGTGGAGTTAGGCTTGATTCGAGTGGAGATGAGGGATATCTGGTTAACATGTGGGCTGGAATCATGTTGAGGTATGGAGTTGGAGGTGACATTGGCATTTGATGCGAGCGGGGTTGGGATGATGCCATTATCAATGAGATCTTGGATGGCATGTCGGAGGCGGTAGCAGGCATCGGTGAGATGGCCAGGCATTTGGTGGTAGGTACAGAAAAGGTTAGGATTGTGGGAAGCCGGGAATGTTCGAGGCGAAGGAGTTGGAAGGAGTGGCTTGATGAACTCAGCTTCGAGAAGCTTCTCATAAACTGAGGACAAAGGTACAGGGAAGTGAGAGAAGATCCTTGGTCGGGTTCTGCAATTGGGACGAGGATTGGCGGAACTTTTACTCACTCCACCGCTGTATAGCGCTGGGCTATCAATGGAACACACTCTTTTGGGATTGGGCCAGGCCTTGTCAATGTGTGCGCCTTTCCTTTCAACTCCGATTTCGGACAAGGATTCAGCATCCTTCTCTAGGTGGACTTTTGCCTTACGAAATTCAGTTAGGTCTTTGAACATGTCTTTCGTGCAAGGCTTGATTTCGACCGGAGGAGTGTGGTAGGCTTGAGGAGGTTCTTTGACTAACCCCATATTTGGTTGCAGGGCTATGGAGGTAACGAGGTCAACCAGTCCCTGGACCATGATCATTTGTTTGTCCATTTTGAGACCCAACTCCTCTACAGCTTTCTTCAGCTCAGCCAACTCTGTTCGTGCTGCCATTCTGGATTGATGGTCGAGGAAGGTAATATGGCTTTGGATGTGCTGGTGGTGCCGCTGTATTTGATTGAGTGAGAAGCCTTGTAAGCCTTTGCAAAAGCTCCAGTAGACACTCCCAAGTAGGTTTGGCTCTTCTCTTTGGTGAAATGGCCTAGAGCTTTGGACAGCAAAGTAAATGAGAACTCAGTGATGTTCCTGCAACAGTTAGAATGCAATGCACACGTAGACGTCGTCGGTGTCCTCCTAGACTCTACAACTAGCAAACAAGTCCATCTCGCGAAGTTTTAGGACGACGCTGTGATCCTCGGATTTCTTTTCGACAGTGTATCCTTATTTGAATCGACTAAAACTAAGAGATGTCAAAACAGCCTAAGTCTCCGGCTATTCCTTTCTCAAAGTTTCAAATTTTGGAGGTTGGAACAACTCGGTGTAGATGACGTGATACCGTAACCGGGGTGGCGTAGGTGGCAACACTCCACTTAGCCTAAACGGTGTACGTGCTTCGCACGATAACCAAGGTGGTGTAAGTATCACGGCATTCTCTCCGTTATTCCTAATTTTCTGTTTGAAACCTCGATCGGGTCTAGACAAGGACTTAGAAAAGTCTTGATTTCTCAAAGTCTCGTTGATCCAAGGACTCTAAAAATTGATAACGCGCATCATCAAGATGCACGACTCTTCATCGGGCCAAACGGCGTCCTAATAGGGAGGAGATAGACTTGCCAGACAGACAGACTTAAAAGCCGCCTTAGTATGCTCCTACGCAAAATGGTATGGATGTATGTACAGACATGCGATATGGAAAGCAATAACACGTAGACAGTTTATGGGTGTTAGATGCAAGTAATCCTACCCTGCAGGTTCCTGTCTTAGGTTGAAAGGTTCTAGTGATTTGTACGCATGGAGAGGCCGGTTTTGGCTTAAGGGGGTTCCTCTGACTAGAGCCGCGGTATACCTTCCAAAGCAACGCGTATAGCAAAGCGATGGTCGAACGGTATTACGACTCATCATCGTCCAAGGTTGTTGGGCGTTCGAGGACCCCGGGCTCCAGTAAACTATGCTGGTTACCCAAAACACCTCAACGGGGCTAAGTAGCACTGATGCAAATGGAGAATGTCAAAGAATGATTGAGAGAGAAATACAATGTTTTTAGAAAAATGCCTTTTTCAATCTTGGCTCACTTTTATTAATCAAAACTTGGAGAAAATTACGCAAGTGAACAATAATAAAAGCCCCAGTTCGGATTGGTTGGATGTAGAATCCTGTTACGTTACCATTCCGTTCTTCAGCAGCGTGGAGCGTACTGTTTTGACAGACTTTTGAAAATTGTTCAAGTATGTATTAATTTCCAAATTTCGATCAATGCAATGTTTCCCCAGCAGAGTCGCCACTGTGGGCACACGCCCCTAAAAATTTCACATTTTTGGTTTGCGAAAAGTTTGGTTTGCGCCCTTTTTGTTTAAAAGCATGATGAAATACTGTTTTGAGAGAGTCGCCATCCGGGTTTTGCGAAAAATACCCAAGAAACCGATTTGAAAAACGTTTTTGTTTACGTTTGTTTGATTTAAAAGGTTTGTAGACTGGACCGTCGTCACCTTCGATATCTAAGGTTCGGGAGCCAGGTTACGAGAGGGGAAGGGTTTTATGGCACCCCTCTCGCCCAATCCGAAGATCGGTCTCTACTCAGGCATTTTGTAAAACATTTGCATTTTTCTCTCTTTTAATCATTTATTTAGCCAATTAGGACGGGGGAACAGTTAATAGGGATTAACAAATGGCAAGTTGCATTTACATGGCAAAAGGTGATGTATGATTTATGAACAATATATAATAGATTGAGAACAAGCACTTCTGTGAGTGCCTTGAACAAACTGGAGTGCGCTGTCACGGGGTAACATGCGCAAGCAAAGTATCAGCATGCACTGGTTTGACCAGTGTATGCTAAGACCACTGGCGCACGCCACCCATTTGTGGCGCACTGCAGTGAGCTCAAGCTCACAAACTCTGTTCTCAACCCTCTGGGCTCTGGAATGGACCAGTGCACACCCAGGACAAACCACGCAGTTGAATATCACAGGCTATATACAGTTATAGGGTACAGCAATAAATCAAATCTGTAAATGTGATTGAAAACCCTATAAATAGAGTGGGGGATAAAGCAAAGGCCTGAACTAAGTTAGAAGCAAGGGCGCATCGGGACTTAGGAACAACTTTGCGCCGCAGCAGTCAATGAAGGCCGTGCACCACTTGTACCATTTACCCAAGGCTTGGCTTTGCTCCATCTGGGTTCTGGAATAGGACCAGAAGGATCCCAGAGGCTTTACTACGCAGCTAAAGTAGATAACTAGCTACACAGTTCTAAAATATGGAAAAGCAATAAATTGATTTTTAGCATGCTTCAAGGTGATCAGAAAGAAAAGAAATTGAAACGAGGACGATCAGTGATCCCCACGCTAGTCCTGCCATGCAGCCATGACTGGCGCACGCATGTACACTACTGGCGCGCGCCACTGGTCCTCCTACAACATTTGCTTTATTTGCTTGCTTTGAGACTAGGCCTGATATTGATTACAAGCCTGGGCTCTGCTAGCTCCCCTCAGGGGTCGAAACAGTTTCTGGAACAAAATGTGATATACCTTTGGGAATGGAATGAAAGGTGGATTTGAGCTTGAGCTTGTGGCTTGGTGGATGGGCAATGGATGAGAAAAGAGTACTACTGATCAGTGGAGGGGTGTGTTACTTGTTTACTCTTTCAATGCATGAAAGAAAAAGGTAAGAAGCACTAGAGAGAGAGAGGGCTAGGAAGCATTAATATTGTTGAACCCCCTGACTTGGTGAACCTTACAAGAGTGAGAGAGGGGGTATATATAGAGGAGAGTTGGTTGGGGCTGGCTGGATTTGGAGGGAGAGAGTTTCATGCATTAAATGCATGGGACTAGTTGATGGAGGGTGTAGGAGAGAAGTGGAGACAGTTCTGGACGATATAATCATCAGGGGAATTGTAGACCACGTCAGGGCGGCCAAGAAAGTCTCGGGAAAGTTGTCCCGAAAAGGTGATTTGACTGGAAGGAAGTGGCGTGCGCCAGTGACGAGTGGCGTGCGCCAGTGGAGTGTGTTTTGATGCCCGATGACTGACACGTGGCAATGAACCAGCGTGCGTCAGTCAATCACTGGCGTGCCGAAGCAGGGTTTTGCTGAGGCCATTTGGTTCTGGCTCGAGGGGTTTGAAACAGGTTTTGAACGAGGCTTGGATGAGGTTTGGGACGCTCAAAGCTCAAACACACCATCAACTTCGGATGTTCTCGACCATATTCATCATCGGGGAATCAAAGACCGTAAATAAACTACTCTGGATAGTCCAAAATAGGGTGTCTACACAGCCAGGAGCCAAAAAGAAAAACCAAGAGAAGACATGAGTTAGGAGAAGCCAGGACGAAATCCGGAGTAGCCAGTAACTAGGAGCCAAGAGAAGCCAAGAAGAAAACCAGGAAGACATGAACGACCAGGAGCTAGGAAGAAAAATAGAGAAGTCATGAGCCAGTAAAAGCCAGAAAGCCTAAGCAAGTCAATTACATGTTACTATTATGAGTGCTTGGCGAACAGCAATGAAGGCTGCCTGCCGAGAGCAAATTTTTCACATGACCTCGATCTGATGACTCTAATACCATGTAAAATACTACCTCCATCCCAATTTAAACATGCCCTAAGGTTTTTTGTGCAATTTCAAATCCCCAAAAAATAAACCTTGACATATTATTATTTTTATTTTCTTACACCAAATTAAAGTGAAAATAATATGTAGAAGTAATTTTTTTTTTTTGGGGGGGGGGGGGGGGGGTTGAATAAGAACGAAAAACCGTAGGGGACATTTAAATTGGGACAGAGGGGACATTTAAATTGGGACAGAGGGTGTAACGCCCCTGATTTTTGGGTACATTAAATAAACATTTATTGAACATCAAAGAGAGTCTGGCTCTTTATTACATTATAACTCCCAATGGAGCCAATATTTGTACAAATGAAGGGTTCTAGGGTTCCCAACTACAGCTCCTCCTGCGGCTTCATCCTAGCCAGCTCCTCAGCTCCAAATCCTCAAAGGTATACTGTTCATCTTGATCATCTACAAAATCTGACACATTATACCAGCATCGCCACTGACATAATATGTCAGGGTCACCAAAGGTAACACCGTGAGCTACAATAGCTCAGCAGAATAACCTATACCCACTAACCCATAACTTGCCAATATCAGAGTAAAAGAGCAGCATACCAAACTCTTGCACAAGCAGCGGAATACATACATGTTTAACGTGGCATTAACAATGACACATCCGCATTCCTTAGTCTAACATTGGTGTCTGTATTGTATGGGTTTCTCCTACGCGACTCATCGTAGAACGTGTCTCATATTCATCAACATTTCTGAAATTCTTTTCACTTTCAAATCAAGATTTTGAAAATTACCTTTAACACACCCAACCTCGGTTCCGCCGCACCGGGTTCCCATTGGCATACAAAACCTTGCATTGGCTCCTCTCCGCGGATAACCAAGCCACATTACCAATGAGGCTACCACGTCCGGCCACATTGGCAATCTTCACGATAAGCTACCACGTCCGGCCACATCGTGGTTTTCACTACATTTAAATCACCTCTAATGAGACTACCACGTCCGGTCCCATTGACAACACACACCGCACAATGGGCTACCAAGTCCGGCCATATTGCGATTTTTAACATCTCTTTACACAATGAGTTACCACGTCCGGCCACATTGTGATTTCAAAACTTTTTCTCCTTTTCACTAACCACACCCTAGGTGTCATGTTTCTACTTTCTCGATTGTTGTGTCTCGTTATCATGCATAGACTCCGCGGTAGGACTTTCTCATCATAAACCATTTAAATCGTTCATTGTAATCTAAACTAGAAAGATCATGCAAGCAATCTCATAAACAAGCTCATCACCATCCTTATACAGCCACAAGTAATGCGACAACATGCAAACAAACTCATAACTTTCTAAAAGATCAAAATACGAATACTTCGAATAAAACTTCTGATTTCTCTTGTTTTGAAATCCGTTCTTTCTTTTTTTTGTGGAAAGTTCAAAAAGACCACGTATGTTTATGGACGTAGAAATCATTTGTTCAACATGTCATACTTTCAAAAGCAAGATAAGTTTACTTTTAACATTTATTTGACGTCAAGTTTCGTACCATATTTTTAAAGTTCAAGACAATCTACGTATAGTTTAACAACATAACTAGGGAAAATGAGTTGAGATTAATCTACGTATACTTAGGATTAATGAGTAAAGGAGAATCTACCTTGATCCGAAACTAGTCGGGGCCGAATAAGCTAGTTGGAAACTCTACGGGCGTTGAAACTCGCAAATCTGGACCGAACTTTGGATGGCAGTAACTCGGTCAATACTTGGCCGAATAGGATCGTTCTTGAGTCTAAATTGAAGATCTCAAAGTTTTCTACAACTTTCGTGAAGGACGTTGTTCCTAAAAACGACTTTCGCTCGGAGAAAAATGGTGATAAAGAGGTGACAGTAAGCTGTCTGGACTGAAAATCCGAGAATTTCACTGAACTTCGGATGGCAATATCTTGGTCATTTTTTGACCGTTTGGGGTGATTCTTAGGTCTAACTTGAAGATTTCGAAGTGCTCTACGACTTTCCCGAAGGAAGTTTGTTCTGAAAACTACTTTAAGCAGGAGAAAAATGAGGTTTTACGAATGGACAGTGGTCTGTCTGGAAATAACAGAATGGTTTTTAGAGAGAAGATGGAGCAATGCTTGAGGTGTGAGTTGAATGAGAAGTGAGGAGGCGATTTATAGCAACCCTTGAGCCCTCTCCTTCCCTCATATGGCCGGCCCCCCTCTCTTTATCTCCCATGGATTTGCTCCATGTGTTGGTCTCCCTCCCTCTCTCATGGTCGGCCCCCCTTCCTCTCCCCTTCTTGCTCCATGTGTCGCTCTCCCTCTCTCTCCCATGGTCGTCCCCCCTTTCCTCTCTCCTTCTTGCTCCATGTGTCACTCTCTCATGATTGCCCCCCTTTAGCGGTTATTGTCCAATGGATAAAAGTTTTCCTAACTTTTATTGACCAAGGGGTAAAGATTTCCCTAGCATCTATCGTCCAATGGATAAAGATTACCCTAGCACTTATTGTCCAATGGATAAAGACAAAAAGGTTCAAGTGGTCTAACTAGGGTTAGGAAAAAGTGATTAGGCTAAATGGGTATTAGACTATTCTAACTAATTGGTTAAAGACTAACGATACTTAATCTAGGTTTTCATTGCTCGAGTGGAATTTTGGTTTTATTTAGTAAGAAATCGCCTAATAATGGAATATTAAAACCTGACGGTGCCAAATGCCAAAGCAAGGCGTGAGCGTGGCCAAGGCAGCCCACTAGCAAAGCGGTGGCCAAGGCGGCCCGCTAGCAAAGCAGTGGCCAAGGCGTAGCCAAGGCAAGGCCAGAGCAAGGCAGCCCAGCAACGCTAAGGCAAAAGCAAGGCATGACCTGACGCCAAGGCAGAACCCGATAGCAGCCAAGGCAGAGCCACCGGACGCCTAGGCGAGGCAGGCCCGATAGCGACCCGATGCCCAGGCGAGGCAGGCTCGACGGCGACCCGACGCTAAGGCGAGGCAGGCCCGACGCCAAGGCGAAAGCAAGGCGCGACAGCGACCCGATGCCAAGGCAAGGCAGGCCCGACGCCAAGGCGAAAGCAAGGCGCGACAGCGACCCGATGCCAAGGCAAGGCAGGCCCGACGCCAAGGCGAAAGCAAGGCGCGACCCGACGCCAAGGCAGCCTAGCTAAGCCAAAGCAAAAGCAGTCAAGTCAACGGTCAAGGCAAAGACCAAAATTTTTCTACTAACCACTCCGGCATCGATGCATCACTAAGCCAAACGGTAGTTAGGGTTTGCTAACTAATCGGTTAAAACTAACTATACTTGCCATGTAGAATTTCCAGCCGAGAAATATAATTTAAAGATATTATTTACTTATTAGGAAAAAAAATATACGAGTACGTTTACAAGTATACTAGTCATGGGAGAAAGACTAAATTGTCCGGAGTAAAATGATTCAATTTTACAAGTTTCAAATCTAATTATGACTGATTATTAGAATTTAAAAGAAATTTTTAAAAGCAATCCAAGTAATAAATATAAAATTCAAATATTTAACGAAATTTTTATTTACAAAAAATCAGGGTCATTACAGAGGGAGTATGAGAGAAGAAATATTTTATTGAATTGAATTTTGCTATACAAGGAGTCATCTACTTATAGAGGGGAGGGAGCCTAATTATGAAAAGAAATCATACAGTACTAATTAACTATGGAAGAAAATCATACTAATTACAATCAAATCACAATATCAAGATATTCTTATTATATCTATTTATTCTAAAATTTCCTGAAAGGCACTCTTCTCATGGGTTGGGGTCTTTGTACTTTCTTGTAGTAACTTGTTCTGCGCAATACATTACTCTTTGTTGCAGAAAAGGATTAATACAAAAATCGATCCACGGGGAGCTTGGCCCAAATGTTATAGCGGACAAGGGGCTCCGACTAGTCTGCCGTCTAGGTGCCAAGGTCTAGGTAAAAAAAGGGAGGAAAATAGAATCATCTTATTTCTTTCTCCACAAAAATCCCCTAACGTTTTTTGTTTTTTTGTTTTTCCATCACTGACAATTTCTCAATCACCATGTGCAGCTTCGTGTAGTGCATGTGTAGGGCACCAAAACGACGTCATTTTGGTGCCAAAATGGTGCCAAACATAAGGCCTGAAAACTATGTTGTTTTGAGCCAAAAATCAGATACAAACCCCAGATGGGTGTACGTGCCAGAATTCTCAAAAACGGCTGTGTAGTGCGCGTGTAGGGCACTATAACTACGTCGTTTTGGTGCCAAATGGAGCCATACACAAAGCCTCAAAACTACGCCGTTTTGAGCCCAAAAAAAAAGTCAGACCAAATTAGAGAAAAAGAAGGCGTTATAACAGAGGAACCATTTTTTTTTTTTTTTTTTCCGGTTTGAACGGCGAAAAGAGTTTTTATTAATCGATTGCAAGGACTACAACAGATTAAAAAGCAAGAGCGGAAAATGATCAATCCTATCCTATCTTCACCGGACTTCATCAAGAGCCACAATGACCAAACCTCTGAAGCGAACAAATCAATGTATATGAAAAATACATACAGACAGAAAGAATTCTCTTAACCAACTTCCACAGCTGCATCAACCAAGTTATAGCACCATGCAAAAATTATAGTCATCCCAATACTTGATAGAAGTTTGACAAATGGAACTAAATCGAACACCAAAGTGTTACACAATTAAGTGTTTCACCAAAAAAGAAAGTCACGCGGGTTCATTACTCGAACATTGAACGAAGTTAAAGAATGACTTGCTAGATCAATATGCATCTCCTGGGAAAAAAAATACAAAGTATAAGTTCAAGTAAATGATTAAACGATGTTAGTTTGTTTTCTCCGAATTCAGTGAAAATAGTCGTAGGCTCTTTTTTTTTTTTTTCCCCGGACATGGACATGGCATGCAAGAAAACCTTAAACAACCACTCAAATGATTCCGTGGTTTTATCATACATTAGTGCAACACTGAAAATTGATGTCGTTCTGAAATGATTAAACCCAGCATAAAGAGCAAATGGACGGTACTCGTTGTTTGTTCAGAATGTTGTGTCAAAGGAGACAACATTACCTAAAAGCCCATAATCAATAATCATTTCATGGTCAGCCCAAAACATATTGGTAATCTTATCTTCAACATCCAATTGAACCGCATAGTAAAAATAGGGATTCTTAGCAGCTTGGTCTTTAAAATGACCCTATATTGGCTAAAATAACCCTATATTGGCTAATCCACGTTACTACCTTGTAGTCATCAATAGAGGAGTCATAACCAAGCCCAGAAAAATATGCAAATCGTAATAGTTTCCGTTCAGAGATCTCTGTAGCCGAACCATCATCATTTGTACAGTGGAAGGAAAAATCAAGTCGATAATAATGTTTTGCCCGGAGTGGATCAAACAGAGCCAAAACACACACACACAAACATGAACACAGGAGATATATGTGGTTCTCCAAAATCGGGTACGTCCACGGAGGTAAACGGAGCAATCACATAATAACCGGACAAGCTTTACAAGGAGCTCACACTCACTACACTCTCCTCGATCATTGATTTACATTGCTAAAAACAGAACCTCACAACTCTCAGATCTCTCATTCAAAAGAGATACAGAATACAGAGGTTGAGGATCCAACTTATAGGCAAAGCTTGGAGCCTATTCCTTCATCACGCCAGACAATCCATTAATTCCTTGTCCGGCTGACAAGGACTGGAAGCAGGGAAGTGCTGGCTTTGCACACAAAGTCTCTTCTGGTGTGCTAGCAACAGACGGGTGGAGCCAACAAAAGTCAACAAATAATCAGAGAGAACGATCATGCGTTGACTTTGAACAGAAACATTGAATTTTGGATCGGATATCAAGAAATGCCAATGCTTCGAAACGCACCTGAATCGGAGAAAAGACTTGACCGGTAACTTTGAGAGTATCCGAGGCACGATCTCTTCGGGAATGTCTGGAAATGGAGAGTTTGATTCTGTTTCCGTTTCCTCTGTTTTTCCCTACACCATCTTATTATTCCTTTGAAAACTGATGGGCATCAAATTGGGTTTTTTTCTTGTACTGGAAACAGCATGTGTAAATGGAAAGAGAAAAACTTTTTTACGGCGGCGATGCTCCGATTTAAAAAAAAAAAAGATTTGCTGGAAGAGTGTTTTTTATAAATCCTGACCATAGATTTACTGAAACGAACGATTGAGATTGCGTGGAGCCGTAAATAATTAAGTTTTGTCCTGTTAGAACAAGTGAAACTGACAGAACTTTAACGACCGGCAGATCCAATCAAATTGAATTTTCTATTGCTTCAGTTTTATCCATCCCATTTCATATTTTAGTATTTTTTTGGAGTATGATCCACTCTGGTTCTTTTAGAAGCTGGACTGGGGTTCTTTTCTGCCTTGCTTAAATAATTGGGCACGATTGAGAACATCAATCGCGCCAGAAATCATATTAGTCGGATATTATTTGATATGCTTTTGAGAAAGGTCTAGGTTGCGATAGGATGTTCTATATGTTGGAACCGGGATTCGTTTATCACTGGAAATTCGCTACACATCAAAAAATAAACAAGATTAGAAACTTACTGGACCAATTTCAGGCGTCCGGAAATTGACAATCGAGGCTAGTATTTTTATGGAGAATACTATATCCTTAAAGCAAATTCGTCCCCCACACCGGTGCTCTTGGGTCTCTTGAACGTTTGCCTCTCAGGATTACTCGATTTTCGAAGAACGGAAGTAGCACTACAATCTGTTCAACGGACGAACCAGGAAACTGTGCAGAACTCTCTCATAATATGTATGTTATGAATGCAAGGATTTTTTTCGTTACTGATATGGGAGAAGATGGGTCCTATTTATAGAGAAGTAGACACCCCAACGAAAAGGAATGGTGACTGTTCGAAATGGTGTTAGAAAAAGGATGCAACTGTTTGGTGGTCTCTGCAGAAAAGACACCACTCTTCGGAATTATCAATGCCGAACCAACACACCACTTCATTTTCTAAGGGACACATTCACAAAGAAAATTGCCACGGAAAAATGAAGCATTGGCATTGA
The DNA here is from genome assembly GCA_025413875.1 of Rhododendron molle. Taxonomy (NCBI): domain Eukaryota; kingdom Viridiplantae; phylum Streptophyta; class Magnoliopsida; order Ericales; family Ericaceae; genus Rhododendron; species Rhododendron molle. The sequence goes on from CM046391.1 coordinate 56,984,149, forward strand.
CAGGTAGTTTGCCACATGTTGGTATATGAACCAACATTAAAATCAATCCAAAAAGCTTATAAAAATGAAGTAACTAATTAACTTAATTACAACAAGTTCCCATCAAACTTTAAGCCTTAGAATTTTATGAATCCGTAGCCACGCATGACCCGGTTCGGTGGCAAACCAAACAATTATAATCACTCCATATTTATTTATCCATTGTAAGACAAATAAATTACAACCAAATCAAATGATTTATTCTGGAGTCAATTTCCAATTCACTAATTTCCAACAATCCCCCACATGAATGAAATTGATGAACACGATGTGCAGCAATATGCAAATGATGAGAGTTCAATAGGAAATCACCTGTATAGAGTAAGGTAGCTTTTGGCTTTGAACCTCCCCTTGTGAGTTACTATCAAATTTACTAGCTAACCAGTGAACGTGATGTCTTGAACTGTTCAGCCGTTTGTGTAAACCAAGACAATAGTAGTCACACAGGATCTTTCCAAACACAGTTTGGTTCTTACGGTTTTGTCCATTTTGGCTCTGGAACATCGCCTGGTTTCAGAGAGTGCTTTAGAGAATTCAGCCTTAAAATTCTCATAGAAGCAGCCCACTTCGCACTCACATAGGTGATTCTTATTAGGAGTATCCTGCTATACCCCACTTGGAATTTCCATAGTATAAGAACCATTAAAATCAAAACTTAACCGAAAACGCTACAGGCATCACTGTTTCACCATAGGAATGAGTTGGAGAGGTATCTCCTCAGTGATACTCCTAAGTCTCATACAACTCGGTTGTCCCGTTGAACCTAGATCTTGGGATCTCCAGTCAGCTAGGTTGGGTTGCCGTTATAGAGACTTTTAATTGGTAGGCTTTAGCCCCATTCCCCTCGATGATCGAACAACTGACTCTCTTGATAACCCTTTGGTTAGCGGATCCGCGATATTATCCTTTGACTTTACATAGTCAATAGTGATAACTCCATTCGAGAGTAGCTGCCTAACGGTATTATGTCTACGACGTATATGCCGAGACTTACCGTTATACATATTATTTTGTGCCCTGCCAATTGCTGATTGACTATCACAATGTATGCAGACAGCTGGCATAGGTTTAGACCAATTTGGTATATCTTCCAAAAAATTACGAATCCACTCAGCCTCTTCACTAGCCTTATCCAAAGCTATGAACTCTGATTCCATCGTAGACCGAGCGATGCACGTTTGTTTGGAGGACTTCCATGCCACAGCTGCACCACCTAATGTAAACACATATCCACTTGTGGATTTTGAGTCATTGGTGTCGGATATCCAGTTCGCGTCACTATATCCTTCTAATACCGCTGGATACCGAGTATAGTGCAATCCATAATCTTTGGTAAACCTTAGATATCTAAGTACCCTGATTATTATCGTCCAATGATCCTTCCTTGGATTACTGGTATACCTACTCAGTTTGCTAACTGAATAGGCTATGTCTGGTCTTGTACAATTCATTAAGTACATTAGACTGCCTATAATCCGAAAATATTCCAATTGGTGTACACTCTCATCAGTATACTTGTACAAATGCAATGTTAAGTCTACTGGTGTTTTGGATATAGAATCGTCATACTTGTTAAACCTCTCAAGTATTTTCTCAATATAATGCTTTTGAGACAAGACAATTCCCTCGGACGTTCTAGTAATCTTGATTCCTAGAATCACGTCTGCTATACCCAAATCTTTCATGTCAAACTTAGAGTTCAACATTCTCTTTGTAGATTTAATGATATCATTATTACTCCCAATAATGAGCATATCATCTACATAAAGACAAACAATGACATAACTTTTGTCAATATTTTTGACATACACACATTTGTCACATTCATTGATTTTGAAACCATTTGAAATCATGACATTGTCAAACTTCTCGTGTCATTGTTTGGGTGCTTGCTTTAAACCGTACAAAGATTTTACAAGCTTGCACACTTTCTTCTCTTGTCTTAGAACCTTAAACCCTTCTGGTTGTTCCATGTAGATCTTTTCATTGAGATCACCATTTAAGAAAGCCGTTTTAACATCCATTTGATGTATCTCGAGATTGTTTAGAGCTGCAAAGGCAATTAACATTCGTATGGATGTTATACGCGTAACAGGTGAGTAAGTGTCAAAGTAATCGAGACCTTCCTTTTGTCTATAACCTTTGACCACAAGTCTCGCCTTGTACTTGTCAATTGATCCATCTGCTTTCATCTTCCTTTTGAATATCCATTTGTACCCTAAAGGTTTACAACCTTGTGGGAGATCTACAAGTTCCCACGTGTGATTTTGCAGAATGGATTCTATCTCACTATTAATGGCTTCTTTCCATAAAGGAGCCGCAGGAGATGACATTGCTTCCTTAAAGCTTTGAGGTTCCGCTTCTAACATGTATGTCAGAAAATCTGGACCAAAAGATTTTGATGTCCGAGCCCTCTTATTGCGTCGAGGCTCTTCATCCTCATCCTTCTCCTCTTGAATTGAGTCCTCCTCAATTTCCATATCTTCAGTTCCTTGAACTGACTTGGGCACTTGTGTATTTTTCCATGGAAATTCATGTTCAAAAAATGTAGCATTCCTGGATTCCATGATTGTATTAGCATGGATTTCTGAATTTGCTGACTTATACACAAGGAACCGATATGCACTGCTATTGTCAGCATAACCGATGAACGCACAATCAGCGGTTTTGGGTCCTATCTTAACTCTCTTAGGATCAGGAATAGCTACCTTAGCCAAACACCCCCACATTCGTAAAAATTTATAGGTACGCTTATGACCTTTCCATGATTCATACGGTATCACATTGGATTTCTTGTGAGGGATTCTGTTCAGAATACAGTTAGCAGAGAGAATCGCGTCTCCCCACATATTCCTTGGTAATCCTGAATTTATCAACATGGCATTCATCATCTCTTTCAGAGTTCTGTTCTTTCGTTCAGCAACTCCGTTAGATTGCGGTGAGTAAGGAGCAATTGTCTGGTGAATAATCCCATGTTTGGCACAAAATTCACCATAAGGTGCTTCATATTCACCCCCTCGATCACTTCTTATTGCTTTGATCGTTTTGCCAAGTTGATTCTCCACTTCACTTTTGTAGTGGATAAACTTTTCTAAGGCTTCGTCCTTGCTCTTAAGCAAGTACACATAACAATATCTTGTGCAATCGTCAATAAAAGTAACAAAGTAAATCTGAATGGATTAAAGCAAGAGGTTTTGTACTTCTTTCAACTTTGTGCAAATAATTCCTTGCCATTTTAGCCTCCACACATATTTCACACTTATGATCCGAGTTTATATCAAATTTAGGCAAACAATCCAAGTTAATTAAACGGCGCAAAGTGCCATAATTTACATGACCTAATCTACCATGCCATAATTCAGAAAACTCAAGGATATAAACAGAAGATGTGTTTATCTCATTGATACCCGGAGAGGCCGAAACCTTAGTCAATACATTCATTTTGAATAACCCATTACACATGTAGCCCCTACCAACATAAACCCCATTTTTAGTCAACACAACCTTATCGGCTTCGAAAACCATACGAAAGCCGTTCTTGACCAAGAGCGAACCAGATATAAGATTCTTACGAATTTCTGGCACATGCATCACATCATTCAAAGTGAGCACCCTTTCAAAAGTCATCTTGAGCAGCACTTTCCCTTGTCCTTCAACTTTGGAACTGGACGAATTTCCCATGAAAAGTTGTTCGCCAGATTCCATCGATTGATAGGTGGTGAACATTTTCTTGTCCGCACACACATGGCGAGTAGCGTCAGTATCCAGCCACCACTCCTTGGGATTAGAACCCACCAAGTTAACTTCTGAAACCATAGCCGATAGGTTCAAGTCATTAAGCCCATCAGAGAGAGTCTCAATCTCCATCTCAGTCATATTAGCCTGCGCTGGTTTCTTGTTCTGATTATCTTGCTTCCTTCGGCAATCAGCAACCTTATGTCCTTGCTTGTCACACACAAAGCATTTCCCATCAAACCTGGGCTTCTTAGTCACAAGCACCATGGCGGGAACCGGAGCCACAACAACAGTAGGGGTTACAAGAGGGTTAGACCCAAAGGTTTTTCCCATTTTCTTTCACAGTTTCGGTAGTCATTTTTGTTCCACAACAAAAGATCGACACGAAATGAGTAACTGAACTTATGAAACAATGATTAATCCAATAAACACAAACTAATTACCACAAAACAGTAAGTGCCCAAATGAATTTTCCTCAGTTTATAAACCCACTATGTAATCTGTTAGAACTTTGCACACCGGGAAAAAAAATAATAATAATGCCGAAATCGAAACAGATTACCAACTACACACTTATACTTTGAAAACTTGACGTGCTAATAAACTGTAGTATAAAACAATAATAACAGAATGATTACGCCAAAGGTTCGCTTCAGGTTTTACACCTACTGAAACCGAGATCACCAAAATTTATTCTAAACTGAATGGCAATAGTTTAATACCCACTGATCACACAATTTCAAAACTGAAATTAATGAAACTGCACGGATTAAACTATTGATCTCAGTTTTCTAACCTTGCTGATTTATCAAACAAACAAATGATTCACGAAACCAAAAATCCAGTAAGATGGAACCACAAAAAATTTCCAGAAATAAAAATTGAATTTCAGAATTTCAAAGAACACGAATTTGCTTTAAGACTGTTGAAACCGGGATTCGTTATCACTGGAAACTCACTACACACCAAAAAGAAACAATATTAGAAAACTTAATGGACCAATTTCAGGCGTCTAGAAATTGGCAATCGAGACTAGTATTTTTATGGAGAATACTATATCCTTAAAGCAAATTTGTCCCCCACACCGGTGCTCTTGGGTCTCTTGAACGTTTGCCTTCCAGGATTACCCAATTTTCGAAAAACGAAAGTAGCACTACAATCTGTTCAACGAACGAATCAGGAAACTGTGCAGAACTCTCTCAGAATATGTATGTTATGAATGCAAGGATTTTTTTCGTTACTGATATGGGAGAAGATGGGTCCTATTTATAGAGAAGTAGACACCCCAACGAAAAGGAATGGTGACTGTTCGAAATGGTGTTAGAAAAAGGATGCAACTGTTTGGTGGTCTCTGCAGAAGAGACACCACTCTTCGGAATTATCAATGCCGAACCAACACACCACTTCATTTTCTAAGGGACACATTCACAAAGAAAATTGCCACGGAAAAATGAAGCATTGCACTACTACAATAATCGTAAAAGATGACAGTTTAAAAGTGTCATTAAACGTGAAAGATGACAGTTTTCAAACTGTCATCTATGGAGGTGTCATTAAAAGTCTAGATTTGTTATGACAATAAAAAACTGTTATTAAACATATAAGATTACAGTTTAAATCTGTCATCTTTGTAATAAAAGATGATAGTTTTAATCTGTCATCTTTAATCGCAAAGGTGACAGATTTAAACTGTCATCTTATTTGTCCTCCATTCAAGGGAAAAAAAAATCAATTCTATTTCGAATGCCCATCCACCCACGTGGCACCCACGTGCCTCTCGCATGGCCGCCCAGTGGCACTTGCGTGTCGCCTACTTAGCACTTGTGTGGCCAGCAAATATTTGCTTGCCCCAGCACTTGAACTCAAGAACTTCAGTTCCTCGCGCGTATGTTACCAACTGAGCTGGCACGCTTATTGTTAACAAAAGACAAACAAAAATATGTATACTATATTTTCGAAAATTTTAAGATGAGCACTTTTAATGTCAGTTTTGGATGAAACTGTCATCATAGACATTGAAAGTATGAGATGACAGTTTCAAACTATCATCTTATATGTTTTTATGACGGTTTTTGACTGTCATCTTTTATGATCAATTACAATGTCAGTTCTAATTAAAACTGTCATTAAAAGGGCTTAGTTTCAATGTCGCTTTCAAGGAAATCTGTCATTAAAAGGTTTCCCATATGGGCTTCCGGAAGCGCCATGTTTTAATGTCAGTTTTAAGTAAAAACTGACATTAAAGAAAAAGATAATAATGTCACTTTTATTTTAAACCGTCATCTTATATCGCAAAGATGACAGTTTATAAGATGGACTGTCATCAAAAGTCTACCATCATATTTTCGATGACAGTTTTACAAAAACTGTCATTGTTTCAATTTTTTGAGTGTCATCTTTTAAGGTTTTTGTAGTAGTGTTGGCATTGACAGGTAGTTTGCCACATGTTGGTATATGAACCAACATTAAAATCAATCCAAAAAGCTTATAAAAATTATATGAACCAACATTAAAATCAATCCAAAAAGCTTATAAAAATTAAGTAACTAATTAACTTAATTACAACAAGTTCCCATCAAACTTTAAGCCTTAGAATTTTATGAATCCCTAGCCACGCATGACCCGGTTCGGTCGTAAACCAAACAATTATAATCACTCCATATTTATTTATTCATTGTAAAACAAATAAATTACAACCAAATCAAATGATTTATTCTGGAGTCAATTTCCAATTCACTAATTTCCAACACTATATGCATAGTTACGATGCATGTCGTCGATTGGGCTTAGAAGTCAAGGGATGACATAGGTCCAATAAAACTCGCCTTTGATTCACTTCCTTATTTTTTTTTTGTTTGCCTACAATACTAAGAAATATACTAGTTTGGTGGATTTAAGGCCTTTCGGTCTAAATTTTTATGGACTTTTTTGCACGGTCTTTTCAGTTGCTTTCTATTAATCTTTACAAGATTCGGATAAGAAATTTTACATCAGTTTTTTTCTTCATATCAATGGGAGGAATCATATTCCCGTTATTTTCTTTCTATATTTATCTCGCTTTCTTTCTCTCCTCCTCAGTAATCACAATGTACAAAATCAATGGTTTCGCCAAAACATATCAATTCAAAACATTGTCAACGATCGAAAACTTTGTGGGAAAAACCTTTGACGAAGGAAAAAGAGTACAATATTATTGAATGGATAACTGCCACAAACACAAAACAAAACCCGATATCGAATATATTCGGATAAAAGGGAAAAGTTTAACAGGACAACACAATATAGCTACACAGATGAACTTTATGCATTTGCTTCATATCTTGTAGTCGTCGACCCTAGATTTGTCAAGTGCCCTGGAAAAGAACTTTGCAAAATAATCACTCACTAGAAAATCCTTGTACAGGCGAGGATTTTCTACCGATATCAATTCTTCTATTGGCCCGTACGGCGTCGGGGGTGATACGACACCAACGGAAAAGCACGCCACCGAGATTCTCGGTCCGCCAAGGCTGGCCACCACTCTATGATCAACGCTTTTGAACTTGTCGTTCGATATCATCTGAAAATCAAAATAAGGTAATGAACTCGACTTTAAAGTTACTGAATTTAGCAAGAGATAAAATTACGAGGAACAAATCTGGAGAAGAACCCCGATGTTAACTACCAAACCTTCGGAAATCGGCTGAACATCAATCCACTGATTTTTATGCATGACTTGGAGGCCTCCAAGTTGGTTTTGCAGCAGTACAGTGAGGAATGTAGGATCTGAGTGCTTGTCAGCTCCCAAAGTTAGCTCTGGCTCCGGGCATGCAGGATAGCAATGGCAAAGAAGGGTGTGGTCTCTACCACATTCGAGGGCGTTTAAGTGGTCGTGGTTCAGGCCTAGAACCTCCGATAGCAGCTCGAACAGAGTGTTTCCCAGGTTCGTAACATGCTTCATGTACTCCATTGTTGTAGCTCTGCAAATTTTAACACCATGAATTTATTACTAGTACTTGAATTCTAGTTGGGAAAAATTCAAAAAAACTCCCAACCTTTAGGCCCAAGTTCAATTAGACTTCCAACCTTTTAAAAATTTCAATTTTACTCCCAATGTTATTTTCCGTTAATCAAAATGAGTCCTTCCGTCAGAATGACTAACAGATTCTGTTAAAGGCTCCGTTAAATATCGTCTCAATCGAATTTTGATGATCCGAGCCATTCAATGTGTTCAAAGCGTGATTTTAAGGATACCCTCAAAAAATCAACAAAAAAAATGACCGGAAAGTGCTTCATCAAAGAACGATTTTTATTGAATAGTTCAATAAAAAGCTGTTCGGATGCTTTTCGGTCATTTTTTGTTGATTTCTCGAGGATACCTTTAAAATCACGCTTTGAACATATTGAGCGGCTCGGATCATAAAAATTCTATCGGAAAAAGGAGGTCCGGATCAAAGCAAAATCCGGACGTCCTGACTTTAACAAAATCGGATCAATCCATCTTCCTTTTTCCCAATCGGTTTTGATGATCCGAGCCATAATGTGTTCAAAATGTGGTTTTAACGGTATCCGCGAGAAACAAACAAAATGATCGGGAAGGGCTTTATCCGAGCTTTTTTATTGAACTATTCAATAAAAAACTATTCAAATGAAGCCCTTCCCGGTCATTTTTTTGTTGATTTTTCGCGGGTATCCTTAAAATCACGTTTTGAACACATTGAGCGGCTCAGATCATCAAAATTCAATTGAGACGATATTTAACGGAACCCTTAACAGAATCCGTTAGTCATTCTGACGGAAGGACTCATTTTGATTAACGGAAGATAACGTTGGGACTAAAATTGAAGTTTTTAAAAGGTTGGGAGTCTAATTGAACTTGGGCCTAAAGGTTGGGAGTTTTTTTGAATTTTTCCCATTCTAGTTAGTGCAGATTGGGATTGCAACGTGCGATTGTGAATGCCCAGAATGGTTGTCACACATTGGGCAAAATAGGGATTAAGTGGAGACAATATATTAACGACTCTGAGGAGCTATTGTATAACCTAAAGTTAATCTTTTGAGTCACATAATTGGTCAAATGGTAAGCAGGTCTGCTGGCACGAGTCGGTACAAGTGGTATCATGATTTTTCAAAACATTTTTTTTCTTGAAGTAAATAAAGACATACCTGCACACTGGGGGAACCTCATCAGGGCCAAGTTGATCTGAAGCAAGATTATAGATGGTCAAGGTGTCCCTCCAACTAGGGAATTTCGACCTGTACAAATCATAATTAGTCTCGAATCTCACCTTTTTCGCCCGATCATACAACGCTTTCTTTATCTCAGGATCCTGGTCGTGAAACATGCGCACTCCGTCAATCATTCCGTCCAGCACGTTCTGGGGGATTCCGTGGTTGACCACCTGAAAAAATCCCCACTCCTCGGATGCTATCCAGATTTCGTTCACAACTTTCTCGCGCCCTTCACTTCCTCTTACAATGTCGCTGATATCAATAACCGGAATCTGTAAATCTGTACTCTTGCGCCTGGCAAGCTCCTCAGCAATCTCTTCAGGCGATCGGATGAATATCTTAGGGACTTTTGTCACCCCTGCATCTATTAGTCCTTTAACACGGCTTTCGAATCATCAAAAGCCTTTAGCTCTTCTTCCCTGTTGTAGTTCACCGCAACAGAGGATTCTTGGCAGGCTGAGATGTCCGTTTTGTGATCCATCTATCCCTCGGTTGCTTTTCAGGTTGATATATTTTCTAATTCCTACATTAACATGCATTAGGGTGGATGAGAAAACTAAAGGTGGTACGACCACAAAGAAATTCTATCTCAAAAAACATGGTATGAACTGAAATATAGTAATAAATAATGAAGATATGGTGATGAAATAATTTAATTATTTCATAGATATTTTACTTTCAATGGCCATGCATGGCACAGGTTGATACTAGTATACATGTATATATATATGTTGGAACTTCCTTGCACAAGGCTTTCTCAAAGAAAATTACCCAAATTAAATTAAAAAAAAAAACTCGACTTTGATATTGATTAAGGCTCCATTTGTTTGGACGTAACATTCTTTGGCTGGAAAAAGGACAATAATATTTTCAAGGTAAAACATTTTGCACCAACGGGGTGAAATTATTTTCCTTTAATTTTGACCGTAATTCATTTTTGAATTTTACCCCTCAATGGTCTGACAATTCCCAAAATCAGGTACGTATTCAATTTCTTTCTTCTTCCAAATTATATTAGATCCAGAGAGAGAGAGAGAGAGAGAGAGAGAGAGAGAGAGAGAGAGAGAGAGAGAGAGAGAGAGAGAGAGAGAGAGAGAGAGAGAGAGAGAGAGAGAGAGAGAGAGAGAGAGCCTACTATATAATATATCTATCTAAACTAGCAATATGTCATTGTTTTGGAAAATATTTTTCATGTGCTAACCAAACACCAGAAATTAAAAGTTTAAATTAAAATTTTTTTTTTAAAAATATTTTACATCGAAACAAACAGCCTCAATATCTAATTACTAAGAGTTTGTTTACAACATCATGTCCAAAAAAAAAAAAAAGAATTTGTTTACAATCTAAATTTTTACAAAAAAGTAGGATTATAAAAGGAGGAGTGTTAGGTACAAATTAAGAAAATATACCTGGAAATTAGCCCGAAAAGGCAAATCAATAGTACAAATTGATGCACTTCAAAGTGAATCTATACTGTTGATTTGCCTTCTCGGGATAATTTCCGGGTACATTTTCTTCGTACTTAGAATTTCTCTTATAAAAAGTGCATATATTTGGTGACAACATTTATTTTGCATGACCTCAGTGGAGGATTTCAAAGGGTATCTGGATGGGATTCGAAAAGTGAAGTTGTGAAGTGAGCAAGTAAGTAATTGAGGTGTTCTTATCCAATCTTGGTTGGATATAGTGCCAGAGTGTAGCTCTCTGTAATAGCTGTGTTTTAGGGTCAAGGTTGTAATTGATGTACCCTTTCGAATTTAATAAAAAGTTTCGTTTGTTGACCAAAAAAAAAATTGTGAATTTTTAGCGACATCATTTATGTTTCACTGCCAGCATTTATAAAAAGTGCATATATTTAGGCTCCGTTTGTTTGGACGTAAAATATTTTACCTATTTTTCGGTTTTTGGTTGTGTAAAAAATGAGAAAAATATTTTACATGTAAAACATTTTCCATCAATTGGAGGAAAATGATTTACCCTTAAATCTTCCGTAAGTTATTTTCCAAAATGAATCCGTTGCCTTCTATTGCAATTCTCACTGTCCAGTTCCCTCGATCGTCAATCCTGACCCATGTTCAATTCCAATAATCTCATATCTCTCCACCGTTTAAGCCCCTCCTCTCTCCACACTATTTTGTTGATTTCTGAAAATATTTTCAAGTGCCAATTAAATACCGGAAAATAAAAATTTGAAGTTTGTTATCTGAAAAAATATTTGACATGAAAAATATTTTACATTGTAAAACATTTTACATAGAAACAAACAGAAGCTATAGTGGCTCCAATATTTGTTTCAAAGTAAAATATTTTTTGATGTATAATATTTTCCTTGTAAAATAATTTTGCAAAAAGCAAAAGTTTCGTTTTTATTTTTTGTTGTTTGGTTGATTGTTGTTTCACACAAGAAGTTTTCTGGAAAATGACTTACGACATTTTCAAATGGAAAATATTTTCAATCATATGAAGTAAAATGTTTTAAGTGGTAAAGTATTTTTCTGTCATTTGCACAACTAAACACCAAAAAATAAGTAAAACATTTTTTAGAAAAATATTTTACGACTCTTTACTGACAACATTCATGTCTTGCACAAAATACAAATTTTTATTGGCAACTCCACTGTTGTCACTGAAAATATGATTTTGACAAATGACAACCTTCGAGTTGCCACAAAGAATTTTGTCACAAAACTCATTTTGTTTGAAAGAAGATGCTATGTATCCGTACGCTTACCTTCCAGAGCAACAGCACCAGACTAGCTAAATAGACATTTTTATGAATGAGAGATGCTGCCAAGCACTCCTTGCTTGGCAATGGTGCCGAGCGGCCATCCGGCCACTCATTTCGGAACAAACGGCTTGTATCTAATCTGAGTACATAACAATCTCGACCGTTCGTTGGTCGAATTAAGATCTGAGCTGTCCATTACCGAGATGAACGGCCGGATGAATCGCTCGACAATGCTGCTAAGCGAGGTGTAGGTACTTTAGAGAGGAAAACACCAAAAGTTAACTACACCAGCCTCTGTTAAGGTTTTTTTACTTTTCCTTTTGCCACATAATACTTCACTACCTATTTTCACTAACAAAAACAACAACAACTTAACGCATTTTACTGTCTCATTTTCACTAACAAGAAAATTTCAGCATTTTACCATCTCATTTTCACTAACAAAAAAGTTGTCAACAAATTTTTTTTTGCTACAGTAAGTACTCACAAATTCATCAACATTTTATTCACTATCAGAAACACCTAACAACTTTTCGATCACAAATATTTTTTTGTCCTAGTTTTCACTAGTGGAAACACCCCCGGCCACTAACAAAAAACACTAAAAACTTAACTCATTTTACCATCTTGTTTCCACTAACAAAAAAGATTTAGCATTTTAGCATTTTATTTCCACTAACTAAAAAGTTTTCAACAAACACTGTTTTTCCTACAATAACTACTCACAAACCATCAACAACGTATTCACTACCGAAAACAACTTGACATTTCTTAACATGCAATTTATTTACTACCGAAAACAACTAACGACTTCTTAATCACAAATAAAAATCTACAAATTTTTCACTCCGCAAACACCTCAGATATACCCAAGGATTGTTCACTAGATATTGCTTATTTTATTACTTTTTCCCACAATTTTCACTCTCTCTCCTCATGTTCCTGGTTTTTTTTCTTTCTCTTTGCTTTATTTTTTATAATACCACAAATGTTACTTTACAATATTTTAATAGATATAAAAGATTATAGAGAGGATTGGTGGGGTATGAAACAAGGGTGGAACCAGGAATTGATTTTGTCCTAGACTAACATAAAAAAATTTCGGCGGACAAAATAGTGTATATAATATGTATATGAGCAACTCTAAGAAATAAGGCTTGTAATCTATTTCATGCACCGCGCTTATTGTGAATGTCCAAATTGTAATGAGTGAGGACACTGAATACCTATTTCTTAAGAGTTAACGCAGTGGTATCTTTGACAACACAATATAAAATAAAAAAAAAAGCTCCTATAAAAACCCTGGACATCAACGAATCACAAAACAAATCTCAAAAAAACGCTCTGGATTTTTTGTTGTTCTTTCATAATAATTTAAAACTAAAAGAGTAAGATTGTAAGAATTACCATTTTATAATTTAAACACACTAACTAGTGTTATGCATCAACTTAATCAGTAAAAATCTACGCACACCAGCCAGTGTTCTACATTTAACAACATATATAATAGTAACAAATTTAAACACATCAGCCAGTATTTTGCATTTAACAACATGCACACCAGCCAAGAAACAAATAAATAGATTCGTGACTTGGTGGCTTGGGCTAAACAAATAAATTGGCTAGGCTAAAAAAACTTGTACAAAAATTTTACATATAAAATTTTATTTTATTTTATTTTCTAGAATGCACCTGGGCTACAGCCCACCCCATGGTGGCTGTAGTTCCGCCCTTGAAAGGAGCGAGCTAGCAACAATACATTTTCGCACCGTTCACTTGTTATTTCGCCTAACCCTTGGTGTACATTGGTTCAACACAGAGCTATTTGGTTTTTTTTTTAACCTCTGATGACTGCTACTACTACATTTTTGTGTCATGGGTGGCTTAGATCGATCCAGTAAACTAACACAGACACACAAAAAAAAAACAAAAAAACAATTTCAAAGTTTAATTCAGGACAATAATATGTTAGCAATTTTCTGTTGGTGGGCCTACGTAGATCATAAATTAAACATTGTATGTTGTCGAATATGGCTTGAGTGGTGTCGGTATTACTCATTAAGTTGTAATCATTCAATTAATGTGACCCGGGTAATGAACACGTCTCTATTATCACATATTTGGGTCAAGTTGTGCGCGTTAAGTGGTGCGGGCTAATAATAAATATGTAGAGACCAATTAAAGGCACAATATGGTTCCATCTATTATAATGGGCTATGATGGAAACCGGGCTTATATATATGTGGTCAAGGTCCCCAATCCAAACCCTAGCTTCTTTTCTCATACCATCCCATCATGTGTGAGACTAAGGTCAAGCTCAAGAGAAGGGCTTTGAAGGCGGAAGACAAATAACCACACCCAAAGGTTTTCATCCTCCATGGCGACAGGTATGCATCCAGTATTATTTTCTTCAATAGTTTGACATGAGATCTTGGGTTTAGAGTTTCTTACGAAATCCTACAATTGGTATCAGAGCCTCTTGTCAGATTGTTGAAGAAAATATAAAGTTTTCGTTTTCTTCTGTTCCAGAAACAAGTGATCAATACCTCCGATCTACCTAATCTTTGGGTAGATTTCTGATTCTCGTTTCGTTGTCGTTTTTTATTTTGGTTAATTAGATCAAGGAATTTTTTTATCAATTGATCTAATATGTATACTGTATTACGGTTTGCATGGTGGTGTGCGGCAACTAAAATACAAATTGATACACATCAATTTTTGATTCCCTTGTCGAATCTGAGGGTAACTTTTGTTACTCAACTTATGAGATACTAACCTTTGTCTATTGGTGGGTACAATTTACACGTGAGTTTTATAGTTTTCATATTCTGTGCCGACCATGTTTAGATTACTCTCATGCTACTGTAAAGGGGATCAAAATTGATTGTTTATTTTTAATGCCGCCATGTAATACAATACGACTCCGGCGATTAAAGTTTATGGCTATTACTTGTTTCTGTGAGTAAAAAAAAAAAAATTTTTTTTTTCTCTCGGTGATCCATGGATTTAGTTCAATATGTATATTATTTTCTGCTCTCTGATTGTACCGTCACCGAATAAGTGATGAGTAAATGGGTTTGTTTAAGTTTTTCCTAAGTACCGTCATGTTCGAACAATTCGGTTTTATGTTTGGACTTGTGCAGGTGATCATGTTGGGTATTATTATATTGGTAATATCTATGCAGGACATGATAATCAAACCCATGTGAAAGTATAGATCTCAATTAGCATCATAACAGTTTATGTATTTTATTGTTTAATAACTCGAATAAACGGAAACCTTTTTCCCTTTCGTACGTATTACCAAGCCTACTGGAAATCAACTATGGAATTTGATTTTTGATGTATTGGTTGGATGGTAAAACTAGTACTTTTGCTATTGAGATAGTATGTTTCATGGCCATTAAAATGTGCTAGATTCAATACAGTAACCAAAATAAATTAAATTGGGGCAAAGAGTTTATTTCGCAATTCATACCCAATGCTTAGAAAAATTAAAGTGATATGCAACCAAAGTGGTCTATGTCATTGAAATTTTTTTGGGTTGAGGGTAAAAGTTTTTGAGTTGCATAAAGTTATGTTTAGATCCATACGGGTAATGACCGCCCAAAGCAAGGTTATTATTTGGCCGGATTTTAAACGGTATAAGGTAGTTGATTTTTGAATAATATAGTTCTAGAATTTGCCTATGCGTTCAATAGTCGGCCCAAAGGAAGGCTTTTGATTGGCCAGGCCCAGTTTATATTGTTTATTTTAACTAGCCTTATTGGTGAGAAGACCATTTGCATGTTGTAATTACTGTCCAAAGACTTGGTTATAATGATGCGTTAGGTTTCTCGAAAGGGCCCACCATTAAAGACACAATATCAACTACTATTTTATTTGTCTAATTGTTTGCCCCCACAATTAGACCAAGTTTTGATTGATAATTATATTCAAGTTTTCTTATTTTTATCATTGCACTAAAGTAGATGGATATTTGTTAACTGTGAGTTTTTTCTTTTATGATGTTATAGTGAATGCATCTTCTATATCTGCCAATTTGAACAATATTCCAGTTCTTACGGCTTCCAATTTTGCAAAATGGAAAGAGCATGTTACAATCGTTCTTGGGTGTATGGATTTGGATTATGCATTACGTGTTGATGAGCCTCCTAAACTCACCGATAAGAGTACAACTGATGAAAAGTTAACCTATGAAAAGTGGGAGCGCTCTAACCGTATGAGTTTTATGATAATAAAGCACTCTATCTCTGAGACTATTCGAGGTGCAATGCCTGAGGATGAGAATGTCAAGAAATTCCTAAGCCAAATTGCAGACCGATTTGTTGTATCGAAAAAAGTGGAGGCATGTACGCTTCTTAGCAAACTTGTCACCATGCGGTATAATGGCAAAGGAATATAAGGGAGTACATTATGGAAATGTCCAATATTGTTGCCAAGATGAAGGCACTAAAGTTAGAATTTTCTAAAGACATCCTTGTATTCCTCGTTTTGATTTCACTTCCTACACAATTTGGTCCCTTCAAAATTAATTATAAAACTCAAAGGGAGAAATGGACTCTTAATGAGTTCATTGCTCAATGTGTGCAAGAGGAAGAAATGATGAAACAAGAAAGGACAGAAAGTGCTCACTTGGCAACTCATTCTCATGGCTATTCAGGCACTAAGAAAAGAAAATTAAACCATAAGGCTAATGGAACTGCAGATGCTGGGACTTCACAGACAACTGTGCAACAGATTCAGGATAAAAGTGTTCACTATTTCTTTTGCAAAAAGGTTGTTGGTCATGTTGTAGACACCCCAATCCGGACCTCGGAGAGTCTTTGTCCACCCCGATGATGAAAAACGATACCTTTGCGAGCTTGAAAAAGGATCTCCTTTAAAGCCAAAAACCCAACAAATCCAACAAATCCAGCCAAACCCAATAAAAAAAAAGCCCAAAAGGTCCTGGACCACAGGAGGAGGTACCGTGCGGAGCCAAATTGGAGCGCACGGCACTTTGAGAAATTCAAGGGACCGTGCGCAGCCAAACCCCTCCGCACGGCACCTTGAGCAAAAAGTCCGGGCCGCTCGGAAAGTCGCCGGCCACGCCTGATGGAGCACCGATGATCGGCTCAAATTAAAATGCACTTCCGCCCACCTAAAACACCTCCACCATTTGAATTCAAAATCTTTGGCCATTTGCCTATAAATTAACCCCTCCACTCAAGGGAAAGGGGTCCCTCTTAGCCTTTCTTTTGAGTCCCTCTCTTGCCTTTCTCTTGGCTTTCTCACTCTACTTTCTCTCTCTAAATTTCTACACCCACTTTCTTATTTCCATTGCCATTTCCAATCTTTAAAGAATGTCATTCCCAAAAGACCTTCTTTAAGTGCTTTCACTCACTCCCTTCTCATCATTGAAGTTGATCCTTCATTAACTTTAAAGACTCATCACCCCCAAAACACCTAACCTTCACTCACACCCATACTCCCTTTGTCTCATTTAACCTCCCCCATCTACATCCGTGACGATCCATCCACATCCTTGCATCCACGATCCTTGATCAAGCTCGAAACCAAAGGTATAAACTAGTTTCCTCGGACTAGATTCCGTTCTGGTCCTGAGGGGATCTTTCTGTCAGCAGATCTAATCCCTTTTGGTTAGATTCTGACTCAAAACCTATTTTCATAGAATAAAACCAACACTGTGCTGAGGTTGGGGAACCACACGGTCTGTTGATCAGACGCACGGCACCCTGACTCTCAGCGCACCGCATGGTGCACACTAGTGCTATTGTGAACAGGCTGACTGGATCTGAGTTTTCCTCCGCTGTGGTTACTTGTTTTCTTTGTTTCGCTTCAGTAGCTCTTAAAATAAGACCATATCTACAAGCCATATTCCGGCTCTTCTAAAATCTTTTCAAAATCATCCCAAGTGATCAAAAACGTTGAAAACTACTTTAAAACTATGTTTTGAGAAGAATAATGACGTTCTTGGGATGATCTGACCGCCGTGAGGCTACTCGTGAGTTTTCAAAAGATCTACAGAGAAACCAGTGAGCTAAATGATGTTTTGAAAGACTGCAACAGTCTGACAGCAGAGCAGGTGCCACGCACGGCATGTTGAGATGCCTCGCGCAGAGCAGGTGCCGTGAGCGGTATTCCGAGGTCCAACAGTCTGACAGTAGAGCAGGTGCCACCCACGGCATGTTGAGATGCCTCGCACGGCATCTCAGGGTGCCGTGAGCGGTATTCGAGGCCCAACAGTCTGTTGAATGTTATTTACTTCCATTTATTCATATTATTTTATCACGACTGTACAGATAGCACCACCTGCACGTCAATGTGATATATTTCCCATGTCCCTTTCCCGTTACGTGCTTTATTAAAGAGTTTGATATTCCAAATAATATTGAAGATTCCCCCCTTTTTAAAATATCAAGTAGAGACCGGTCTTACCGGGCGAATGGGGTGCTTTTTAAAGAAAAACCTTCCTCATTCGTAATGTGGCTCCCGAACCCAACATCTCGACGTTTTCGCTAGATCAAAAGCCTTTTTCGAACCACTCCTCGGTTTCTCGGGTGACCCATCTCAAAAACCCGGGTGGCGACTCTTCGAGTTAGCGCCTTTTTCCGGGCGCGGGAGCCCACACATGTGAAGAAGGATTGTCCCAAATATCACAAGTGGCTCGCAAAGAAAGGGTTGTCTAAAGAGTCGAACACCCAGTGATGCTGAAAGTTTCATTTATATGGGAGATGACAATAAAGTTTGTGTTGAGGCAATAAGAGTCTATAGACTTAAATTGGAATCTAGTTTTTTATTTGGATTTGGATGAGACTGTTTATGTACCGTCATTTAGACGGAATTTGATTTCTGTTTCCTGTTTGGACAAATTCGGCTATATTTGTTCATTTCGTAACGGAAGTTTTTTAGTTTTCTTTCAAAGTTCAAATATTATTGGTACTATATCTCTGGTTGATAGTCTATACAGGTTAAACTTGGATGCCTCTCACTTAAAGTTGAAATGAAACTTTGCATGTTGACAAATATGGTACGAAACGAAAATTAATTAATGAGGACTCCCTTATATTGTCGCACAAGCGTTTGGAACATAATTCGAAAGAGAGAATTGAAAGGCTTGTGTCAAGTGGAATTCTTGATCGTCTTGATTTTTCAGATTTCAAAATCTATGTTGAATGTATAAAGGGGAAGTAAACAAATATAAGGATAATTGGTGCCAAAAGGAGTTAGACGTTTTCGAAGTGATACATACCGTTTTTTGTGGTCCATTCCCTACGGATTCTTGGAATGGTCAACGGTATTTTATCATTTTACAGATGACTATTCTCATTATGGTGTATGGTATCTAATTTTTCCATTACCAGATTCCTTTTGGGGAGAAACCTTAAAGACTGTAGTTTATATCTTTTATTGAGTACCTAGTAAAGTAGTAGCTAAAACCCCATACAAGTTGTGGATTGGAAAGAAGCTTAATCTTAGGCACTTCTATGTCTGGGGTTGTCCAACTGAAGCTAGGTCTTATAGGCCTAACAAAGGAAGGTGGACTCAAGAACTATTAGCTGCTATTTTATTGGATACTCGGAAAGATTAATGGGTTTTAAGTTTTATTGTTCTTCCATAGATACCATAATTGAGAGGGATAATGCCAAATTTATTGAGGATGTTGAAAGTAGTGGGAGTGTACAACTCAAGAATTTGAATTTGCAATGATTCATGTTGGGACTGATGATGTGGTCACACCTGTCTTGGTACAAGATGCGAATGCAAACCACCAGATTATTCCTGAGTTGTCTCCTACTAATACGGAAGAATCCCAACAAACTCAATTAAAAGTGCGAAAAGATCAGAACTTCTGATTGCAAACTAAAGAAATCCATTTATGGATCAATGTGTTTATGGTATCGGAAGTTTGATCAAATAATTTCCTCTTTTGGATTCAAGGAAAATGCTATGGATCAATGTGTTTATCATAAGATCAGTGGGAGTAAATTCATTTTTCTAGTATTATGTGTCGATATCTTATAGGCAAGTAGCGATATTGGCTTATCACAAAAGCCATATATTGATAAAGTGCTCTGTAGATTTGGCATGCAAAATTGTGCACAATGAGTTTACTCCAATACCCAAAGAATGATTTGAAAAAGAAAACAAATGGAAGACATCCCTAATGCATTAGCAGTAGGGAGTCATGTGTATGCTCAAGTTTGTACGCATTCAGATATAGCGTACGCAACTGGGATGTTTGGTAGATATTTGCAAATGACATGCTCACATATCGGAGAATCTAATTTTTTAGAACATTGTTGGATATTCGGGCTCCGAATTTGTTATTGTTTGCTATAAAGCAAAGTAAGCAATATGGTTGCAGAATTTTATCACCTGGCTTCATATAGTGAGTGACATGGAGAAGTCACTAAGGGTTTATTGTGATAATAAAACTGTTGAATTGTGTTTTAAGAATGACAAGTTTTCGTCAAAATCAAAAGATATTGACATCAAGTTTCTTGTTGTTAAGGAAGGAGTTCAGAATCGTCTTATATCAATTGAGTACATTAGCACAGATCGAACTCATGATTACGGATCCGCTTACTAAGGGCTTATCACTTAAAGTGTTTAAGGAGCATGTTGCTCATGCAGGCGTGGTTAGTCCTAATGAAGTATTTCATTAGTGGGAGTTGTGCTACTCATATGGTTGACATTTGTAGTGATCACTTTTAGTTTATTGATGATTTTGAAATAAAGTTGCGTATTTTTCAAATTGTGGTTATACATGAGATTTTGAAAATATGCATGATACATGAACTCTATTGAGTTATAAAGTTGGACCAGTTGGAAACAGGCATGATAAAGGATCACATTGCATGCGTTTTCCATGCTACATATCCGTACTTGATCTATGTTGTTGAATACATAGGTATTTGTGACCATGGATGGGTCCTGTCATGATAAATATGGCAAAAGCCGTCGTGATCCTATATTTATGTTTTCAATGGACCAGATTGTTTTGAGATGACAATCATAAATTTCGACAACAAAAGTTTGAGCTCCTAAAGTTTACAATGTCTAATATCAGGATGACCTATGTGACCCAAGTGGGAGATTGTTAGCAATTTTCTGTTGGTGGGCCTACGTAGATCATAAATTAAATATTGTATGTTGTTGAATATGGCTTGAGTGGTGTCGGTATTACCCATTAAGTTGTGATCATTTAATTAATGTGACCCGAGTAATGAACACGTCTCTATTAACACATATTTGGGTCAAGTTGTGCGCGTTAAGTGATGCGGGCTAATAATATATATGTAGAGACCAATTAAAGGCCCAATATGGTTCCATCTATTATGATGGGCTATGATGGAACCGGGGTTTATATATATGTGGTCAAGGTCCCCACTCTAAACCCTAGCCTATTTTCTCATACCATCCCATCGTGTGTGAGACTAAGGTCAAGGTCAAGAGAAGGGTTTTGGAGGCGGAAGACAAATAACCACACCCAAAGGTTTTCATCCTCCATGGCGACATGTATGCATCCGGTATTATTTTCTTCAATAGTTTGACATGAGATCTCGGGTTTAGGGTTTCTTACGAAATCCTACATAATACTTTATTAATAATGAAACATTTACAACTATAGGATGTTACAGAGCGGATCAAGTACATAGCAGATCAAGTCAGGGTGTCTGAATTTTTGTTTAGGTCCGGACTTTTGCTCTAAGCCGTTGAAGATCTGCGGAAGGTTTATGACCATTTAATGGTCATAAATCTTCCGCCGATCTGGACAATTGAAACACAATTCAACGACTGAGATCGTGATCTGGATTTTAGCTAAAATTCGGACGTCCTGACTTGATCCTACATTGCAAGAATATTTCTTACTCAGTAGAAGATCTGCCAGAGTTATACTTTGCTCAAGGACATTCCGGGAATCCGTGTAGTCTCTTTGGTAAAAAAATGAGTGCCTTTTATAGGCAATTCCAGACTTCGAAACAAGGACTTTTGTATGCGAAAATTGAATAGAAAAATAACGCTATTGAAGAGGTCGAAAGCAATAATAATATTGTAATCAAGATTCATGACTTGTTCAAAATTAATGTGAGGTCTGCATATATGTCACATGACTTCTTTTTTTTGTTTTTTTTTTTGTTTAGTATATTTAAGTACAAAACATAACTTAGTAAGGTGTAGCAACGGGGTGATGGTGCAGCCGATCTGGCCGTCTATCTCGGCAATGGGCGACTCAGATTTTAATCCAAACAATGAATAGTTTAGATTTGTATAGAAGTTCAGATTAAATTCTGAGCCGTTCGTGCCGAGATAGACAGCCGATTCGGCCACACTACACCGTGTAATGTGGGGGTGCACTATAACACCCTCGGGTTCTGGGGGAATGGGGGTGCGGTCGTCCATCTCGGCACGGACATCTCCGAATTTAATCCAAACTCCTACAAATCTTAACCGTTCATTGTTCGGATTAAAATTCAAGCTATCTATTGCCGAGATGGTCGGCCGGATTGGGAGGTGCACTATAGCATCCCGAGTCTGCAATACACCGTGTAGTGCAACAGCACCCCCTAACCCCCCAATCGGGTGTGAGTATGCATGGTTACAAAGTGAAGAGATTGGGTATGGAAGGCATACCCTTGGTTCAAATCCGACCCGTACGTGGGCATTGGGTCTTCGTGTAGAGTCTCAAAACTCATGGGCATGGTCTCCAATAAATTTTCTCTATCTATCTCTCTCTTCACTTATTACTCTAAAAAACCTCCCTCCAAACCCCATATGTGGTGATCAAAATCAGTACGCAGGAAGGTGTGGCGATCAAAATCAATAATGCTAGGGATATATTAATTTGTCACGCCCTAATCACACCTCTCCTACATACGTACATGTGGGTCTCATTTCACGATTAATGCTAGGGACCCACACGCATGTATGTGAGATGAGTGTGGTTGAGGTGTGACAAATTGATGTGTCTATATCATCTCTCGATCAAAATATTAAGAACGAAATAGGCAATTCAATGGTGAGAGGTTGACTTCGGGGTTCTGAGGATTAATGCCTGGGTTAAGTTTCGTGTATTGGTAACGAAACGGTAACGGTTTTATCCAGCTGACTTTGTGAGATGGCGTGACAACTGACTTTGATCCAGTTTTTTTCGCTTTTACCACGTAAGAATCATTTGATTCGCAGATTAAAACTTATGAGATTAAGAGATTAATAGTCCTGGGATTGTCCCTAAATTATTTGTCTTGGATTAATTTCATCTCTAATTCTATCCGATCCCATGCTTTTTTTTTTGGTATTGTTAATTCCACGGGAGGTTTTGTTAGTGCCACGAGAATTAATTACACATCAACCTAATATGTCTTAATTGCCCTCCCTAGGAATCAGCTTTGTTTTGACTTTTCCATAGCCATTGCTTTCCTAAGATCCCAACCAAAATTCTTTCTCCTACAAAGAATTAAAAGAATAAAATAATAATTATATTTTTGCTCTCCAGGTTAATTGCAAATTACCATTAACAAGACATAATCAAAACATTAGAAATCAAAATTAACATCCTCGTCTGCCATTAAAGATGCATTCCAAGAAGCATTAGAAAATAACGAGAACATGTATTATGAAGTTCCAAGAGAAAAAAAAAATTAAGGAAAAGTTTGTAATGCGTCCTTCACTTAGCCCTTGACAATCTTTATTGAAACCAATCTTTTTTCTTCATTTCTTTTATTTTTTATTATTGTTAATTTTTTAATTATTTTACGAGAAAAGTGAGTAAATTTCAAAAGCCATATGTGGTGATCTACTGATTTACAGGACAAAAGAACGGACAAGACACTATTTATTTTTAAATGAGAAAGGAGTTTTAGGAAGTTTTTTAGTTTTTTTTGATCCGCTTTTAGGAAGTTATTCTTCATAGAAAATGGGACTTTGGTAGGGATCACAATGAAAAAGATTCGAAGTGGGATTTGGATTATCCAGAAAGTTACCGAGGTGGTAGTTTAGGAAACCTAAATGACTAGGGAGAAGTCAAAACAAAGCTGATAACTAGGGAGGGCAATTGAGGCATATTAGGATGATGTGTAATTAATTCCCGTGGCACCAACAACTCCTCTCGTGGAATTAACAGCTTCCTTAAAATTATTACAAAGACTAACGGAAACAAGGAGAACGACAGTATATTCCTAAGTTGCTCGATCCCATGTTTGATTCGCATGGAATTACTTGATTACATATGGGATAAGGAACAGTTTTTTTTCTAAAACAAATTTTAAAAAAAGTACGTCATTGAAATTTAAAAAAAAGTATTCGCATGGGTCCCATTTTAGATATTCCCTCCGTTCCTTTTTTAGTATCCAGTATTCTATTTTGAATTGTCCCTTAATAAATGTCCATTTTGTAAAGTTAATAGATCAAAGTTGGTATAATATTTTTCATTTTGGGCCTAAAATTAGTTTTTTTTTTTTTTAAAGTTAGTAAGTTAAAAGTGTAATAATGATGTCTACATAGATGGTAAGTAGAGAAAATAAAGGTGAAAAATGAACTGAAAAGTATAATAATGATACGTGTCTCCTTATTAACTTAGAGTTACAAAGTTGGACAATTAAAAAGGGACAAAGGGAGTAAGGGTTTATACTAACTTGATTATTTATTGTCATTGAATTTGGGAGGCCGTATTTGGTGAACCTATTTAGCTTTGCAAAATATTATTACTCGGGAGAACTATGCCGCCGCTGTGGGTGACTGAGTCGTGAGGCCACGGTGATTCTAATGCCAAACGGTTGAAGGAAAAATTCCACCTGCATTTTGGTGGCTTTCAAGGACCCGGGGATCTTATAAGGCGGAGTGCCCTACGGGGTTGTAGCAGTGGTGGAGGGAGCATGAGACGAGTGGGGGCACACACCCCCACTCATTTTTTTTTTAAATTTAATATTTTAAAATGTATATTATGTATTTTTTCTAGTTAATTACCGTATATTTCGTAAATCTACTTTTAATCTTTCTTAGACATGTCAAATATTATTTCACTCTCAATTTTTTGATCACATATTTGAACATTTTTATTACACTGCATGGCAAAATGAGATGTCTAATGTGAAAAATAGCAATCCCTTACTAACTGGAACTCGATCTCTAATGCATAATGTCCAAAATTTAAAAATGGCTAAACCATGGACTATACGTTTTATACTTTAGCAATTATTAACAATGGGAGAAATATTGCCAAATAATGTATAGTGAATTGCTTTTAGACTTGATACGCTGAGACAATTCAAGCAATTCGATTGTTCTAATATTCTATATAATCTACTATAATATGTTAGATTTTTTAATTGTAGCACAAACGCTTTATGTTGCTTTGTAAAGCCCCGATTTTTCAAATGAATTTCGGAGGCAATAAACTAATAAAATTTTATTAAAATATCTCCAGAGCGACTCTAGTCTTGATACATATCTCAAGCATACTCGATCTCTGCCCCTGGTATTCCTCTTGTGTCCAACTGCTTGTCCATTGAATCCTGCACCTTCTGGCAAATTGATTGCCGAAGCAACCGATTCATCAAGATACAGACGTATCCGTAAGTGATAAATCAACCAGTAGAATAATCCAACCCAACTACCCCTCTTACTTTACAGCTAGTAAGCAAACAGTAATATATCGATGCAAAAGAGTAAAGTAGAGATTTCACATATAAACTGATTTATTACTATCTATTAGCCTGATGTGTGATCTAAAATCTCATCCACGATATCCTTCCTCCCCAACAGCTAGCCATATCCTGTCCCATGAGCCCACTTTCTCTTGCTGTCTCGGATTGCACCCAAGTTATGTACTCAGGTGTATCCATCTCATTACAAACAAGGAAAGCTTATCATGCTCGAACCATAACTAGGGTTTGTGTATTCTAAGATCTTTCCACAAGATCTACCGCTAATCATGCCCTGTCCCATGAGTTCACTTCCTTTTGCTGTCGCGGATTGCACCCAAGTTATGTACCCGGCGTGTATCCCTCTCATTACATCAAAAGGAAAGTTTATCAAGCCCGAATCATGAAAAATGGTTCACCTATCTGAATCACCACTTCACAATCAGCACTGGACTCCCGCCAGTGAATTCAAATCTTCACTGGACTACCCGCCAGTTGACTCATCTCAATTCACATCTCAAAAAAAAAAATCCGCTCGCAGACAATCCAGAACAAGACTCGACAACTTTCCAGTTTATCCTTTACCTAGCACGTCTAGGTGAATTCGCAAGCCAACCCATGTCTCTAGGGTCCAATCTAGCATTCAAATCAAATACTGGAATAATAATCAAGCAATCAGAATGATAATTGAAATAAATAATGAGCGAGACAATCACGTAACTTTTATGAATGGGTCATTGCCCTTAATCTTGTATGGCCAAGAAGTAAATTTTTATTAGCAGAAATATTTATTAAGAAAAATAATTTTTGTACAAAAAAAATAGATTTGTTATTATTTACCTACAAATATTGTACTTAATACGGGTAACACTATCATGACATGTTTATAATTTATAATTACTAATATTAAACCTATGTTCAATAATCAAATAAAACATTTCATTGTGCCAAACTATAAACTTCAATTACTTGAGGACTTCACTGCAATAAGATAACCACTTATAATTAATATCTGGGCCGAAACATTACATTCAAAAAGAGCAGGGGGATAAGTGTAATTGTTGTGCCATTTTTGGGTATGAACAGTTTCCAAAAATGTGAACAGTGTTCACGCCTATGAACAGTGAACAGTAAACAGTGAGTTTTCAGAAGAAACTGGGTTTTATTCGTTCGATTTTGAATTTCGATTCTTTTCGATTTTAATCATAAAAGCTAACATCATAGTACATTAATATACTTGGGGAAAGCAGGGAGCGATTAATCTACCTCGGTTCCGGCCGAAAAAGCGGATAATGATTTCGGACAATCGGAGAAGACGACTGAACGCGGGACCTCGGGAATGGATCAGAATTATTGAGGTACGGTTCTGAGATGTTTTGGGTTGCGAATAGGTAACCCGAATTGGTGTCCGGCTAGAGTGGAACCGAGCCGCTCAGGTTTCTCTTTCTAGACCTCCATTAATGGAGCTCGAACTCCCACTATTTTTTTTTTCAGTGGCGGTGGTTAATTTGGTGTGTTGTTATTTCTAGAGGAAGGGAGATGTATTTATAGAGGTGAGGTGGAGTGGGGTGCTAGGTGGAAGTGGAATAGGGGGGATGTTTAGCCAAAAATAGGAAAGGGGGGATGGTTCACTTAGTGTGGAGAGAGAGAGAGAGAGGCACACGGGTGAGAGATGAGAAAGTAAAAAAATTGTTTTGGAAAAAAGTTAGGGTGTATGTGGCACATAATACACACTTGGAATCTATACTATAATAAAATCTTTATAACTAATTTACTAAAAATACCTATACCGGAATAAAATTTATAAATCTTAAAAAAAAAATTTGGGTCGAAAATTTGGGTTGTTACATGCTTAGTACGATTTTTTTTTGGTTGAAATGTGTTTAAAAGGTGCCCCCATTTATATAGATTGCTGGCTAGGCCACTAGGTTGTAGCGCAGAGCACAACCGTTGATCTCATCAATTAACGGTCCAGATTAAAAATCAATTATGACCGGTAATAAATTATTCTTACCGGTTATAATTAAAAATCATATCTCAACCATTCATTGTCAAGATCGAGGTCCCGTGTGCGCCCTACAGGGTCTTGCACTACAAGATTTCCCAATCCAGCCTTCACCAGATTGTCTTAGAATTTTTTTTTTAACAGGCCACTATGATATTGGATCCAATGATTTCTTGACGGATTGTGATTTTGGCACTTCAAAAATTGATGGAGGGGCTCCAAAACTGTATTGTATTGATACACAAAACGACGTCGTTTTGGCGCTTGATATTATTTGGTATTCGTGTTTGTTGTATATCACGTTTTAATAACAATTGAGATTCATTATTGGAAGTGATTTGATCACAGTTTGCCATATTTTTGCTTATAACGCGTATATTATTACAATCGTCGTTTCAGAAATTTATTTTTTAACATTCATGGTTTGTCATTTAATGAGATTTCACGTGACATACTCATTTCTACGACTCTTTAAGTCAAGCTGTGGTGTTAGGTGAGGACTCCAGCGGCAACCTAAGAGTATCTCATATTAATTTGATCACCTCCTTATGAGGTACTCCCTCTGTCCCAATTTGAACCAAGGTTTAGTGATCATTTATCGAAATTTGTGTCTTTCAAAAATATACTTATATTTTACATTTTATAATATATTTTTTTATGATTTTAAAGATTTTATATAATAAAACTGATTGAGATCTACAAAATAAGATCCATATTGTATATTAAAAACATTACGAATTGAAGATTATAGACAATTTTTTAAGAGGTCAAACGCTCTTAAAAAGTCAAAAAGTGGACAAACAAATCGGGATGGAGGGATTAACATTTTAGTGTTAGGATTTAATTCATTGCCTTTGCATTTTTAAAAACATACATTACGAATTGAAGATTATAGACAATTTTTTAAGAGGTCAAACGCTCTTAAAAAGTCAAAAAGTGGACAAACAAATCGGGATGGAGGGATTAACATTTTAGTGTTAGGATTTAATTCATTGCCTTTGCATTTTTAAAAACTTTTTGGCTAAAGATGAATCCATTTTATTTTATTTTTTTGAAGGGCAAAATGATGATGAGTCCATTTTACTAGCTATTTGGTGGTACATTCCTATTATTTGAGTCATGTGACAGTTTAATCCTATAATTCCGAAGTACAAAAAAGAAAAAAGAAAAAAAAAAGAAAAGAAAGAAGATAGTTTGATCCTTTTTTTTTTTTTATACATAAGAGAAACAAAAACACTTGACATAGTAGCTCGATGAACTCGAAGGCCACTGCGGTCATTGAGCAAAGCCTCCAACACAATTGATATGGGGCTTGATCAAACACTTGCTTTCCTCGGTTTAACTACAGACCCCACCTTGCTAGATTATGGGTGCAACCATTAGCCCCTCCAACCAAAGATTAATTCACACGTCCGGCCCATATTACGCTGCCCATTGATCAAGGTGATCAAGTTGTAATTAGAATCAGAGGGGTGCTGATTCGAAATTGTCCGGTGAGCCACTTGTAAATCCGTTTCTAACACAATATGACATAATCCCATATTCCACTACTAATTCTACTAGCAAAGCCCCCTAATCCAATTCCCGCCGTCATCACGAACTACCTCTCCAGTCGCAGCCTGTATTGGACTTCCATTGGAGGCCCCATCGACGTCATTGGCTTTGAAAACACCATTGGGAGGAGCTTGCCATTTCACAGCTATCCTTTTCGAGAATTTGTTGCTAGGAGAGAGTATCAAACACTTCGGCCAAGCGGATCAAAAAAAAAAAAAACACTTCGGCCACTGAACAATGCATTTTTATTAAATAAAAAAATCAATCAATACAAATTTTTTATTCCACTTCTTTCTAGAAAACCCACCAGCTAGGTAACTGCTTACGTCAGGCAAAATGGACGTCACATCAAGCGTTTGAAATGATATGGTGGAAAAATTATACTATGCCCTTGGGGCATGGCCACGTGGGTGCCCCAAGGGCTCCCTGCACCACACATTTTAGTGACCCCACTAAAATGTGTGGTGCAGGGAGCCCCTGAGGCACCACGTGGCCATGCCTCTGGGGCATGGAATAATCTCTCGATATGGTGGGTTTTGTTTGGATTCGGCTTCTCAGCTACAGAGAATGATGTGCATAATGTACTAAAAAAAAAAAAAAGAAGAATATGCGGTTCAGATTGACAATCAATGATTCAGATTCGTTGAATCTTTTACTGGTAAAAATCTTTTATTGGTGGTAAAAGATTGAAAATAAATCTAGACCATTAAAAATACTATCAAAAGTTGCGATCACTTGGATTGTACATCTGCAATCCAAACCTGGACTATAGACAAGCTAGATTCTTTCGTTTTCTTGAGAATTTCTACTCATGTAGTTAAGTGAAATTGCCCTCTTGCCCCTTCTCAAAAAATAAAAAGAGAATTCCAACTCATACAATTTTTCAATGATATGGACATTTACCCTTTCAAAATAAGAACATCCTTGCGCTTCTGAGTTTCGTATATTTTTTGTTTTTGGATTAATAGCAATAGAAATGTTGTTTCCACTAAAAATATTATTTAGTCCATTAGTTAGAGGAAATGACCTGTCTTGAAAAGTGAAAAACGAAGTGCAAATTACCGAAAATACCATTTAGTCAAAAGCGAAAACTCTACACACCCACAAGGATTAGCTTTTTTTTTTTTTTTTTCCCCAAAGTTTAGAATAGTTCCATTAATAAGAAAAGAAAATGTAGAGTAATCAGGAAAAGAATACAAGCCAAATACGCACCCCAATGCATTATGAGCTACAACTCACAAGTGCCGTGGGGGAGTGGCATCAAGCATTTTGCCGGCCTTTTGGTTTGCCGTGTCGGTTGGAAACCACAAGTACAAGTGCCACTTGGTAATTATGCTAACAGTAGGCATTTGTTGAGCCGGTCGGAGATGCTCTAATGCTGTGGTGTTGGCACTGCTCTGAAATCATCCTATCAAACCCATAATTAGGGGATTCTTGTCTTCTTTATTAAAAAAATTGTATTCGTTAATTTTGCGTCAAAATTTTGTGAATTAGTGATTTGTCTTGATGTCAAGAATCATAAAAGTAAAGGATTATGATTCAAACTCAAATTTTTGTAAAGAATTATGATCCAAACTCAAATTTCCGGAGAACTATTGAAGTCTTGGTCCCCATCAGGCCTGCTAGGGTTTCGAATATTTCCTTCGCTTACTCTGCCCGCACACGGACACAATCACACCGTTATATATATATATATATATATATATATATATATATATATATATATATATATATATATATATATATTTTTTATTTTCGGATTTAATGCTGAGTCCTCATTGTTATTCTATTGGGAGTCTTTTTCCGAGATTCATTCGGCTGAGAGTTGAACGAATATTTCCTTCGCTTGCTCGATCTGCCCGCACCCCTAACTCTACACTTGTGACGGAGTTCCGGCAAATCTGGTGCAGCTCAGAGCTAGGTAGGCGTGGCGTGTGGTGGTCCGCCAAGTATGGCTAATAAAGATGAAGCTGGAGTTAAGAATTTTTTTATTGTTGCTTTTCTTGTCCTTTTGCTGGCTGTTTGGCCTGGCGGTGTTCCGGTTGGTCTCCCAGTCCGACTTGTACTGGTCTAGTGTTTCTAGGTCCAGTGGGTGTTGATGGTGGGTTAATAATTTTAGGTTTAGTGTCGGTTGAGTTGTTTGGCCGGAGTCTTCAACTGTGTTAGGGTTTCGTTGCGTGTCTAGGTTGTGTCGGCAGTTTGGTTGTGCGATTGGGCTGTAGCTGGAGCTTTCGGTGTTCGTCTAGATTTCACATGTGCTTTCTCGTGTTGAGAGTTTTCATCTCGATTCTCGACCATTCATTTCGGCAACCAATGATCCAGATGTGTTTGTATTTTTGACTGGTAATAGTAAATTTTTACTAGTAAAAAATGCAATCACATCCGGACCATTGATTGCTGAGAGGATCCGGATTCTCTATGAGGATCTATCTGTGAGGATCGTGTGAGGATTTTCATCTAGACCGTCCATCTCGGTAATCAATAGTCCTGATGTACTTGCATTTTGTACCGGTAAAAAATGCAAACTCATCAGGACTGTTGATTGCCGAGATGGATGGTCCGGATTCCATGATTAGACGGTTACAATTGGTATTCCATTAGGTGCACCGATGGAGTCGTTTTTTTTTTTGGTTCAATTGTGAGCCGAAAGTCTACACAACGGAGAGGAATCCCATGGGGGCAAATGGTCGTCCATAGACCAGATAAACCATTAGAGAGGGCAATCAGCCTATTTTAAATTCGCCTAGGGAGATCAGGTTCGCAGAAAATAAAACTAATAATACCAAGTACATGACCAACAAACCATCGGACTAAATTCAGACAAAAACTTGACTAAATCCGGACAAAATGAAATAAAGAAAAAAATACACTTCCCTTCGTTATTGAGCGGCCTTTCTCTTGCCTAGCCTCCTACCGATCAAGCTCCCAAGCCAGCTACTGAAGAAGCCACTTGTGACCACGCGGCTACAAACTCAGAAGCGATGCGGCAGCGAACAGCAAGCAGTTTTGGTGGAAAAGGGGAAAGAGAAACCAAATCTGAAGGCAGGAATTGGTTCCTCCCCTCCCGCCGCACAAATTTAGGTATAAACCCAAGGGAGGGGAAGGAGCAGAGAAAGTGCCCAAATTTGGGTATAAACCCAATGGTGAAGGAGGGGAAGGAGAAGAGGAAGTGTGGCGGTTGTTTTAAGGTTAGAAAGAGGTGCTCTCGTTTTTAGCAAGAGAAAGCATAATATAATTGGTAGGTTAAGATTTCTATAGGAGTCGTTCAATACTGGTAAATTGGGTTGTGCAGTTCCAAATTAAGTCAAATGCGTGATTACTTACTTCCAAAATTCTTCGTATCATGCACGGTCTCAAAATTTCTGGGCACGGTCTCGTATTTATTATTCAATGATGATAAATTTTCTCTATCTATCTAATGCGATTGAAATTGGAAGGCCGTAAATATTTGGTGTACCTCTTTAGCTTTGCAAAATATTCTTCTTGGGGAGAACTATATATGCCTCTTCTGCGGATGAGTTTGGCCTTCGTCTAGATAGACCGAGTGACTTTGGCCACGCTGACTCTAATGCTCGACGGTTGAAGGAAAGGGAAAATTCCACGTGCGTTTGGTGGCCTTCACCGGATTGGGTTTGGAAATTCTTTTATAGGCTTCTACGATATTGGATCCATTAATTTTTTGGCACGTGATATTTTTGTTGTATATCACGTTTTAATTACAATTGAGATTCATTATTGGAAATGATTCAATCACCCCGGGTATGCCATATTTTTGTTTTATAACATAAATTATTTTTCAATCATCGGCTTAGAAATTTTTTAACGTTCGTGCTTTGTCATTTTATGGGATTTCGATTCATTCCAACGACTCTTTAAGTCAAGCTGTGTGGTGTTAGGTGAGGTGGCATTTTAGTGGTAGTATTTTAATTCATCCTCTACATTTTTAAAACTTTTTGAATCATGAGATAGTTTAATCCCATGGTTAAGAGTGACTGTTAAGTTATCCACCTCAGTTTTGACATCTCCCATCGGAGATGATCTGCTCTTACGTGCTGCATCATTCACATTTTTTTTTTATATAAGGAAACACGTCATATATTTGAATTTGTGTTCTATATAGTACCCCGTCAAAATTAAATCATACCAAACAGGTAATTACGAATTTTTTATTCCACTTCTTTCAGAAAATACACCAGCTAGGTAGCTCCTTACATCATCAGACAAAAAAGGACGTTATATCAGACATTTGCAATGATAGGGTAGGTTTCGTTTCCCTGAGAATTCCTATAACCATGCTTGTTTTGGGATTTTAAATAATGAATAGAGAGAGATAAAGAAATGAAAATAATAATTGAGAGAAAATTTATTGAAAACCGTGCGCAAAGAGAGAATCCCAAAATGAACATGGATTTTTAATTAAAACGATATGGTCATTTTCAACTTCAAAATAAGAACATCCGTTTGCTTCCTTCTGAGTTTCGTTCTATATTTTTTTGTCTTCCCAACTAACGGCAAAACTTGTACCTAGGGTTCCTATACTGTGGCAAATGCACTGCACTCCTCGACATGGCTTTTGAGATATATTGAGTCACGATCCAAACTGATCATTTTAGAGTAATTGGAGTCCTATGATTGCTTTAAAAATTAAATAAATCAAACATTTATAAAAGCATGATCGAGTGAGATTTGCCGTATAGTTCATCCTCTAAATCTTACCAATTAATTTTCCATTGACTTCAGTTTTTACGAAATGAAAGTTTTCGAATGACTCTATAAAATAAATGATTCCCCAAAGTTGCTTTTGGAGTGCCCTGTGAACCCATAGAGCGTTGCCACACAGGAACTCCAAGCCCAGAAAAAATTATTGAGAGTTGACTAAAACAGTAAAACTCCATCAGATCGCAAGGGGCATCCCCGTTGCATAGCACCGCGTTGTGTGGCATCCGAACGGACGGCTCAGATACTGCGTGATCCCCCAGTTCCAATACTGTATAACACCCCCAATGGGCGGGCTTTTGCTACAAAATTCACAAGTAACAAGGGACCACCCTTTCAGCAAAGAACGCTCAGATGGCCGAATTACCGTCAACCGAAACTCCATCGGGCTACAACCGATTACAAGAGCTAAAAGCCTTCGACAACACAAAATCCGGCGTCAAAGGCCTCGTCGACGCCGGCATCCAAAGCATCCCCAAAATATTCGTCCGACACACAGATGAACTCGCCGCCGACTACCTGATTTCTGGCACCCACTTCGCAATCCCAATCGTAGACCTCGGGTCCAGGGGCCCCGCAACCGTCGACAAAGTCAGGCACGCGTCGGAGACTTTCGGTTTCTTCCAGGTGCGGAACCACGGGGTGCCCGAGAGGGTGTTGGAGGAGATGCTGACCGCGGCACGCGGGTTCCACGAGATGGAGAGAGAGGCGAAGATGGAGCTCTACACGCATGAGGAGAGGAGAGTGATATATGGGAGTAACTTCGATTTGTATCAGACACGGTCTGCCAATTGGAGGGACAGCTTGTTCTGTGTTATGGGTCCTGATCCTTTTGATCCACTTGAGTTGCCTGAGGTTTGCAGGTACAGATAGAGGATCTCTCTCTGTCTCTCATATAGGATCAAGCAATTGAGAACGGCCATGCAGAACCCAACAATTAATTTTGTGTCCTATTCGTACGCCTCCTTCGGTGGACGCATGGTTCGAGTCCCGCGAGAGGTGGTTTGGGGTTTAGGGTTATGAACAACCTCTGAACTCTCTGTAGATTAATATACTAACACTCCGCTAGCCACGGGCCACCCCGGTCCCACCAAAAAAATTTCCAGTTTTGCTTTACCACCTTCCATCAATTTTAATCCCTCACGGGCCGGGGTGAGAGCTACAATCTGGTGGCTCTTGGTTTTTTCATCCCTGTATCGTTTGAAGCATTCAAGGGTTTCCACATCCTTGCCTTCACTCAACATGGGCGACAACCAGAATAAGGACTCCCCGGTTGAATCCACAAGTCCTTTTTTTATTCATCAATCTGATCATCCAGACCTCTTACTAGTCACGAAACGTCTTGATGGTAACAATTATGCAACATGGAGATGCTCCATGGTGATTGCACTCACTGCCAAAACCAAAATTGGTTTTCTTAACAGTGCGATCAAAGCTCCGGACGCAGCCAAGAAACTGGTCGATTATGCCCTATGGGAGCTCTGTGACAAAATGGTTCTCTCATGGCTTCTCAACTCTGCGGAAGTAGATTTTGTGGACGGTGTTGTGTACGCTGAGACGGCAGAGAAATTTGGGGCGATCTCCATGATTGTTTCTCACAAGGCAATGCTCCACAAATTTTCAAGATTCAAAAGCCAATAGGTTTTGAGGTGGATGTTTTAATATGGTATCAGAGCAGACAATAGATACCGTGATCGAACCTCACCGCCTACCTAATGATTAAAATTTACACGTGTTTAGCCCGCTTATGGAGGAGAGTTTGGTTACACGTAAGGGTGCTTGTTGAGGATATAAATAATAAAGTTGCCAATCTCTTTAAGAGTTTAAGCTCTTATTAAATGAGTTGGTAGTTAACAATCTAATAGTCTCATGTTTTTACTTCAATAGTTTTTTTACCCCAAAACTTCTTGTTGATTTGGTTTCTCGTTTATTCTTGTTATAGCCGAATTTTGTCTAGTTTAGAGCAAGTGCAACAGATCCGGCTACCCCAAAAAGGAGCTCTTACCAATAACAAGCAGCCAAAATACGAGAAAATGAAAATTGTGCACTGTTCAATAGCATTTTTGGCTAGCAACTGCTGCCCTTGCCCTTTATAGGGAAATTTGAAGCCAATTAGAAAGCCATTGATCGGACCTTTACTATTCAATTTTTTGGGCTTGTCGAGTTGATGGTCCCTTCTCTGACATTTGTCGTTACATGAGCGGATCACGTTTGTCCTGAAAAATTGAACAGCTAACATGATTTTTAGGATACATTCCAAGTTAAATGTGCTCAAATATCATATGTCGACAACCCTATGATGAACTTGATTTCTTTGAATGTGCAACCACCACGATGAACCTAAAAAACCGAAGCAATTCAGATGATAAAGTTGGATCACGGTGGGCTCATATATCTCCTCAGAGCAGGCTGCCCTCTGCCCGCTTGTGTTTGGCCTGACTGATTGAACAGAATTGGAGTTCTTCCAGAACTCAAATACGGGCACCAATGCCGAATCTGGGAGAAGTATAAGCTTTAATTTGCTAATTCCTAAACCATATGGCTTTAAGGGCTACATAAACTGATCTGATTCTGGAAATATTTGAAATTTCGGCTTGATTTGGCAGACGTATATGAACACAAGTTCTTATCTTTTTGTTGTAGGAAATACTCAATTTTAAATTGGACAAATATCCTGTTCCTGTTTGTTCATAGGCAAGTTCTTATCATTGGCATGCAGAGATATAACAATGGAGTATTCGAAGCAGATAAAGAGACTAGGGACTACTGTATTTGAACTGCTATCGGAGGTGCTTGGGCTCAAACCCGACCACCTAACTGGCTTAGATTGTTTGAAGGGGCATGCAATCTTAAGTCACTATTACCCTGCTTGCCCGGAGCCGGAACTGACCCTGGGCACGTCCAAACACTCCGATCCTGATTTCCTGACGATCCTACTTCAAGATGGTATCGGGGGACTCCAAGTACTGCATCAAAACTAGTGGGTCAATGTACCTCCTGTTCCTGGAGTTTTGGTTGTAAACATTGGAGATCTTTTACAGGTAACCCCTTCGTAGTTGTTCTCGTTTCTTTCTCTATGCATCTATGTGTTTCTATCCTCCTTGTGCAGATGTCGTTTATGGTTGCAGTTTGTTCTCATGATGGTTGCTGATCGATTTTAACGATGCCTAGTACTATTGATGGGTTGTTGTTCGTGTGCTTTTACAGCTTGTATCGAATGACAAATTCGGAAGTGTTGAGCACCGAGTCTTGGCAAACCACGTGGGCCCAAGACTGTCCGTGGCATGCTTTTTCACCACTGTTAGGGTGCTAGGAAAAGGTTATATGAGGTGGTAGATGTTTTGGAGGATGAGTGTTGTAATGAAAGAGGCTTTTTGTATTGCTTTCAAATTGTTCATGGAAAAGTACATCAATGCTCTATTTATAGAGCTACTCCACCAACTTAGAATTCTCTAGAATTGTCTAGCTAGAGAAGCACATGTGCTTTACAAAGATCTCCTAAGTTCTAGAGTTTTCTAGTTTTAACCCATGTGCCTAAATACATCTTTCATGCTTCTTCTAGAATCATCTAGTCATACTCCTTCTACAATCATCTAGGCATACTCATACAAATATCTTCTAGTGTAATTATTACTTCTACACACCTCTAATTATTTTAAACTTATACTTATTCTACACTATTCTAGAAGATTACAAATTACTTTCTAACACTCCTCCTTAATTTGTAATCTTCATGATCTCTTGAAACTGAGCGAATTTTTCTGATGCTCCTGATTTGGTCATGATGTCTGCTAGCTGCTCCTTGGTGTTGACGAACTCAAGCTGAATTTCTCCTTTCTGCACCAAGTCTCTGATAAAGTGATGTCGGAGCTCGATATGCTTTGTCCTTGCATGAAAAACTGGATTTTTGCTCATTGCTATGGCTGACATATTATCGCAGTAGATGATTGTAGGCCCTTCTTCTTTTTATGCTCCATATCAGAAAGTATTCTTCTGAGCCATATAGCTTCACATGCTGCATCTGTAGCTGCAATATATTCTGCTTCTGCTGAGGACAAGGCAATTGTCCTTTGCTTTTTCGAACTCCAAGATATAATTTTAGTTCCCAAGCAAAATACTTGGCCAGATGTGCTCTTTCGATCATCGATTGATCCAGCCCAATCACTATCTGTGTAGCCAATAAGCTTGTTGTCTTTCTCCTTTGTATACTTAATGCCAAGTTTCTTCGTCCCTTGGAGATAACGGAGGATCCGCTTGGCTGCTGCATAATGTAGCTTGCTCGGCTCATGCATAAATCTAGAAATGAGATTCACTGAGTACACGATATCTGGCCTTGTATGAGTGAGATAATTTAGGGAACCAACCAGTTTTCGATAGGCCGTAGCATCGACCTTCTCCACTCCATCATTTAACTGCAACTTTTTATTTAAAGAGAGTGGAGTGCAAACTGGTTTGCAGTTGTTCATGCGGAATTTCTTTAATAAATCTTCGAGATATTTTTCTTGAGAGATAAAAATCTCTCCTTTGGACTGCCTTACTTGTATGCCGAGAAAATATCTCATAAGGCCTAGATCCGTCATCTCATACTCCTTCATCATAGCCTTTTTAAATTCTTCGAGCATTGCCGTATTGGTGCCTGTATAGATTAAATCATCAACATAAAGGCAAACAATGAGAAAATCTTGCGTACCTCCTTTTTTGACATATAGGGATGGTTCACTTTGGCTTCTTTCAAATCCGCTTTGACAGAAATACTTGTCAATATTGCTATTCCAAGCTCGCGGTGCTTGCTTCAAGCCGTAAAGGGCCTTCCGAAGTCGATACACCTTGCCTTCTTTTCCTTTGATTGTATAGCCTTGTGGTTGCTCCACATAAACTTCTTCTTCTAGTTCTCCATTGAGAAAGGCAGATTTGACATCGAGCTGATATACAGAAAGCTCGTGCTGTGCTGCCAAGGCAAGAACTGTTCTGATGGTCTCCATGCGAGCGACAGGAGCAAATGTTTCATTGAAATCCACTCCAGGCTGCTGTGAGTAGCCTTTTGCTACTAAGCGTGCTTTGTGCTTTTGGATTGATCCATCTTCTTTGTATTTTGTCTTATAAACCCATTTGAGTCCGATTATGTCCTTTCCTTTTGGTAGCTCCACAAGATCCCACGTGTGATTTTTCTTGATAGTTGCAATTTCTTCATCCATTGCTTTTAGCCAAATTTCTTCTTTTGCAGCTTCCTCATAATTATGTGGTTCACAAGTGTAGAAGGCAAAATCACACGAGTCATATATATCTCGTAAGGAACGTACCTTTCTTGTTGGATTGAGATCATCCGATGCTGAGCTCTCTGGACTGGTTTGCGGGCATTGATTAGGACTTGGGTCTGGAGTCAAAGTTTCTCGCTCATGTCCTGCATCATCAGGCTCAAAAAACTTTGGCTCTTGGAAGGAATTGTCCTCCCATTTCCACGCAGCAGCTTCATCAAATATTACATCCCGAGAAACCAAGAATTTATTTGTGTTCAGATTATAGAGACGATAACCCTTGGACTCGTCACTATATCCAATGAAAATATATTTCTCCCCTTTTTCGTCAATTTTTTCCCTTCTTTCTGAGGGAACTAATGCATATGCAATGCATCCGAAAATCTTTAGAAAATGTACCTATGGCTTCTCTTTGTTCCACGCCTCATATGGTGTCTTGTTTCGAACCGCCTTAGTAGGAGAACGGTTGAGGATGAAAACAGCAGTATTGACAGCTTCGGCCCAGAAAGTATTAGGAAGCCCTTTTCCTTTAATTATGCTCCGTGCCATCTCTGCAATTGTCCGGTTCTTCCGTTCTGCTACTCCATTTTGTTGAGGTGTTTTCCGGATTGTTAGTTGCCTCTTGATTCCCTTTTCCTTGCAATAGTCCATGAATGGAGTGTAGATGAATTCGCCACCACGATCTGTCCGAAGTGTCTTTATTTGTCTTCCGCTTTGTCTCTCCACCAAGGCTTGAAATTTGAGGAATACAGAGAAAGCTTCTGATTTTTTGTCAAGGATGTATAGCCACATCATCCTTGTATAGTCATCAACAAAGAGGAGAAAATATCTTTTTCCACCAAGAGATGGTGTTCTGGTAGGGCCAAAAATATCAGAATGCACCAATTCCAAAGGCGCTTTAGCTCTCCAAGCGAACTTTGGAAATGGAAGTCTATGCATTTTTCCATATATACATCCTTCACAAATTTTATCAATTTTATCAATATTTGGTAGCCCTTTCACCATATTTTTCTCCTTTAGCAATCTCATGCCCTTGTAATTTAAGTGGCCATATCTTAGATGCCACAAATATGAGTCATCAATTTTTTCTCCTTTGAGGGCAAAATTTTCATTAAGTGGCATTATTAATGGAAAAACTTTGTTTAGAGTCATTTTGACTTTTGCCACTTTAAAATTCTTCTTCTTGTCAAGATGGTGCACTCATCATTATCAAAGTTAAGTGCATAGCCTTTTTGCAGTAATTGGCCCACGCTTAATAAGTTTTGTGTAAGCCCAGGAACATAAAAGACATCAGGAATCAGTCTTTTGTTACCTCCCTTGGTATAGACGGCAATAACTCCTTTTCCTTCGACATTCTGCAGCTTTCCGTCTCCAAGCTTTACTTGTGAAGAAACTTTATCATCCAGCTGCACAAACTTTTTACGATCACCTGTCATATGATTACTGCATCCACTATCCAAATACCAAATGTTATCTGCTTCTTGTTGAGCATTCATGCAAGAGAATAGGTGTTCAGCTTCATTTTCTTCTGAAAAATTAGCTTTATTTTTTCCTTGATTGAACCAACAATCTCGATCAGAATGATTAGAAACCTTGCATCTCTTGCATTTAAATCTGCAGTCTTTGGATGCATGATTAGATTTTTTACAAATAATGCAAGAGGAGTTAGAGTTACCGCCATTAGGATTCCTTTGATTGTCATATCCTTTTCCTTTGTTCTGGGCTAGAAATGCATTTTGGCCTCCACGTCTATTTCCGTTCATGCCTCCTCCTCGAGATGAGCCCTTCTCTTGACCTTCTTGGATCTTTCCTCCAAAATTGATTTTGCTTTGAAATGCTTGCTCCAAGGATTGATTTGTGAACCTGCTCATTCTTTGTTCATGGGCCTCGAGAGAACTCATTAGTTCATGTCGAGTAAGTTTAGACAAATCCTTGGATTCTTCTATAGCGGCTACAACATGATCAAACTTTGGAGGCAAACTCCT
This sequence comes from Rhododendron molle, assembly GCA_025413875.1. Lineage (NCBI taxonomy): Eukaryota > Viridiplantae > Streptophyta > Magnoliopsida > Ericales > Ericaceae > Rhododendron > Rhododendron molle. Next base: position 57,025,026 of record CM046391.1, read on the forward strand.
AAGAACCTTTTCAACGATTCTTTTATCCGGAAGGCTATCTCCATAACTTCGAATTTGATTGATAATTCCAGCAACTCGGGAAAAGAACGTTTGAACTGATTCATTTTCCTTCATTGCTAGATTATCAAAGTCTCTCCATAGTGTTTGAAGTTTAATAGAGATAACCTTATCATAACCTTGATATTCAATTTTTAATATCTCCCATGCTTCTTTTGAAGTTTTTGCACCCATAATTCTTGGAAAGATAGATTTGCTTACCCCACGTTGAATGTTGAGGAGAGCCAAGGCATCTCTCTTCTTGTTCTCCTTGAACTTCTTCTTCCTTGCTTCCGACCACATTGCTTCTTCTTCGGCATTTGCCGGTGCCTCGTATCCACTTTCAACAAGATCCCACAATTCTTGTGAGACAAATAAAGTTTGCATTTGGATGCTCCAATAATCATAATTCTCTCCCTCAAATATAGGGATGAGATTTTGTGCATAGTTGAAAGTGGAAGAGTTGGTTTCCATGGTGGATGAAAGAAGGACAAGGATGGATCGGTTATAGCTCTGATACCAAAAATTGTTGGGGTGCTAGGAAAAGGTTATATGAGGTGGTAGATGTTTTGGAGGATGAGTGTTGTAATGAAAGAGGCTTTTTGTATTGCTTTCAAATTGTTCATGGAAAAGTACATCAATGCTCTATTTATAGAGCTACTCCACCAACTTAGAATTCTCTAGAATTGTCTAGCTAGAGAAGCACATGTGCTTTACAAAGATCTCCTAAGTTCTAGAGTTTTCTAGTTTTAACCCATGTGCCTAAATACATCTTTCATGCTTCTTCTAGAATCATCTAGTCATACTCCTTCTACAATCATCTAGGCATACTCATACAAATATCTTCTAGTGTAATTATTACTTCTACACACTTCTAATTATTTTAAACTTATACTTATTCTACACTATTCTAGAAGATTACAAATTACTTTCTAATAGGGACTACTGTATTTGAACTGCTATCGGAGGTGCTTGGGCTCAAACCCGACCACCTAACTGGCTTAGATTGTTTGAAGGGGCATGCAATCTTAAGTCACTATTACCCTGCTTGCCCGGAGCCGGAACTGACCCTGGGCACGTCCAAACACTCCGATCCTGATTTCCTGACGATCCTACTTCAAGATGGTATCGGGGGACTCCCAAGTACTGCATCAAAACCAGAGGGTCAATGTACCTCCTGTTCCTGGAGCTTTGGTTGTAAACATTGGAGATCTCTTACAGGTAACCCCTTCGTAGTTGTTCTCGTTTCTTTCTCTACGCATCTATGTGTTTCTATCCTCCTTGTGCAGATGTCGTTTATGGTTGCAGTTTGTTCTCATGATGGTTGCTGATCGATTTTAACGATGCCTAGTACTATTGATGGGTTGTTGTTCGTGTGCTTTTACAGCTTGTATCGAATGACAAATTCGGAAGTGTTGAGCACCGAGTCTTGGCAAACCACGTGGGCCCAAGACTGTCCGTGGCATGCTTTTTCACCACATACCGTTATCCATCGACAGAGATATGTGGCCCAATCAAGGAATTGTTGTCAGAAGATAATCCGCCAGTATATAGAGATACGACAGTGAGCGACTTCACTGCATACTACTATTCTGAAGCACTGGATGGAACCTCTGCTCTCGGTTATTTCAAGTTGTGAAGATCACAAAGCAAATAAGAGGTTGGATTAGAGATAATTATTGTTGCAACAATAGGTTTGGTGTTGTCTCCAATGGATGTTCATGCTGTTGTGTTGACGATGTTCACTTTATCGTCTTGGACGTATATATGTTCAATATCACTTCTGGGAAACGTACATCATGCTATGTATTGAGCAACGTTTACATGTGTCGTTCAAATTCGATATTGTGGTCAAGAAATAACGCGAAGCACAATTCTGCCGCTTCTATTCACTCCCTAGCTTGCTGAAATGTCCAACTATCTGTACAGGATATGGACCGAGTGGGGTGTAACTTGAGGAGGATGTCAGCATTGTGCATGTAAGATATTCAAGCTCTTTAGTTTTCGTTTTCGTTTCCATTTTCAGTATATCTAATTAATGATGTTTTATGTTCTTGTGTAGTTGAATGTTTTGTGACTTTTCTATCTCAGTGATTGGATGGATCATGATTCAAATAATTGAACGCGAAGCTCATGTGCAGCTTTATGCACTCGTACATATATAAGTTTGGAAATGTTACCTACCCGAAATGAAATAATTAACCACCAAGGAGCCACAATAGACTCTGTGGTATGCTTTGAATAAGTTAATGTTAGCTATATGTACAGTATCTGGAATGAAGTTGTTCGGCTAAATAATCGGTCTTGGATTATTTTTTCCTTATTCAATTTTTTTTTTTTTTTTGCAGTTGTTAGTTTTTGTCAATTTTTTGAGGATTATTGCTTCGTTATGATGAAAGGAATCTAAAAAGTAAAAAATTATAACCGAAACTTTTGTTTTTTTTTTAATAAAGACAAAAATAAGCCAATTTTTTTTGGCTTTATTAAAAAAAATTGAATTTTGATCGTAATATTTTATTTTTTTAGATTCCTTTGGTCGTGACAAAACAATAATCTTCAAAAAATTGACGAAAAACTAACAAATACGACTTTATTTTGAATAAGTACAAAAAATAATCCAGAATAGATTATTTAGCCGAACAACTCATTGCCGCGGAACACACATTTTCTATCCCGTTCGCCCACATTTTGATTTGTGATAGTATTGTGATCTTTTGTTAACATGCACTTTTCTTGTTTGTTAGGCCGTTTTGGAACTTGTCGGGCCGCTTTTTCACCATCTCTTCTAAAATTGGTGTTAGGGAGGGTTATAATTAAGTCTTTTATGGCTTTCGACATTTCACCCGTAAGTCTATTTTTAGAGCGGTCGCAATGAGTGACATTGTGTAACCAAATCTATGGAGGCACTTTGGGCCTCACAGAACTTCGTGCAACTTTTTAATTGGTTATATCTTATAATTTATGGAGTAATATTTTTTTTGTGATTTTGAAATCTTTTAATATAACTAATTGTGATCTATCAAATAATATCCATCTTACATGTAAAATGTATTGCAAATTGAAAAACATAACCAATTTTCTATCCGGTTGTTAGATAGAACGAGTGATGACCAAATCGGGAAGTAGATAGTATTTACGTAGAGGGATGAACTAATTGTGATCTATCAAATTCTAATTTGTGAAGGCAAGTTATATTCTATAGGTAGTGAATTTCCATTATTACCCTTGGAAACTCTCATTCGGTATCAAAGAGAGTGAAATTCTTTTGTGACAGCAGAACGTGCAAAAATGGACAAATAATAGCGGATGGAAGGAGTAATATTAGAATTGGGTGGGAGACCGACTTAAGAACTGATGGCTGCAAATGAATCGAACCGAGCTGAGCTTTACAGTGTTTAAACTCGGCTCGTTCACTAAACGAGTCAAAAACTCGAACTCAAGCTCGGCCCAACTGTAAACAAGCTGAGCCCATAACGAGCCGAGCCTAATTCATTTACTAAACGACCAGAAAACACATTGAAGGGAAAAGTTTGAACTAATCAACATCAATGTTTGAACTTACTCATACGAAAGGGGAAAAGTTTTCGCGAAAACGCAATACAGCTCCACGCAGGAACTTTTATTTGTTCACTTCTCGACGATATAGTTTTGGAGAATGCATCCCGGCCCTAAGTTCCTATTACCTTCAAAGCTTGAAATAGTCGAGGCCAGACTTGTCAAGTGCCCTCGAAAAGAACTTTTCAATATAATCACTCACTAGAAAATCCTTGTATACCGAAGGATTTTCATCTGATATCAGCTCTTTGACAGGGCCGTACAACTTTGGAGGCACAAAAACACCGGTGAAAAAGCATGCCACAGAAATTCTCGGTCCAACAAGGTTAGCCACCACTCTATGATTGACACTCTTGAACTTGTCAGTTGACATTATCTGAAATCAGAATAACGAAAAAAGTTGGATTTTATAGTTATTGAATTGCAGCATAGTTAGGAAGTGATATTTACTGGGAACAAACCTGGAGAAGATCCCCAATGTTGACTACCAGACCCCCGGAAATTGGCTGAACATCAACCCATTGGTTCTTGTACATGACTTGGAGACCTCCAAGTTGGTCTTGCAGCAGTACAGTTAGGAATGCTGGATCTGTGTGCTTGCTAGCTCCCAAAGTTAGCTTTGGTTCCGGGCATGCTGGATAATAGTGGCAAACAAAGGTGCGACCTCTACCACATTCGAGGCCGTTGAAGTGGTCATCTTTGAGGCCAAGAGCCTCTGATAACAACTCGAATAGAGTACGCCCCAGGTTGGTAATATGCTCTATATACTCAAGTGCTGCAGCTCTTCAAATTTTGAGAACAGAAATATGGTCTTAGTTGCATTCTTGTCAGTGTAGATTGGGATAACTCCAGTGAATTTTATTTCAAACTTTTAGATGTGCAATGTAATAGCCAAGGGAATTGACATCCAACCATCTACATGGGTGGTGTTCTTTCGCCTTTTGGGATGAGATGAACTACGATGGTTGAATATGGATAAGCTTAGAGGGTAAATTCATCACATGGAGAGAAAGAAACCTTAAAATGGTTTTATTGTACGAATTTCAACTCTTTCAAGAAGTTTAGAACACATTGAGGCTTTAGGATCATGTAGTATTCAACCTCAACTTTCAATCGTTAACACAGAATTGCTAAGCCCTTGTTCGGTGGTGGGTTTTGAGTAATGTTTTTTAATAAAGGTAGAGAGAGAAATGAGAGTAATGATTGTGGAAAGAGGTAAAAAGTAGAGAGAGATAGAGTGAAGAATAAGAGTAATGATTGAAAAGTTAGAAAGAGAAAAAGTTGAAAAGTTGCTTTTTTCAAAATTTTGGGTTTGGAGTTCCAAACCGAACAAGGTCTTAAATACTCACCCAATCTAGTATAGTACATTGTACATGATTGCCAACTTGACGAAGTGAAATTTTCAGCTGCCTTAAAAGAAAGGTAGGATAAAAAGTGGGGATTCTACCATTCTTCGTACTAATAGTTACCTTTTTAAAAATTGGACGGTCAACAGTGACTCTGATTTCAAATGGAGTTTATATACGACACATTAACGTAGATGGTTTCGGTTTCAAAGGATATCGGAAAGAATAGTTGTAAAATGGAGAACCTCTGCACCTGAACGCCTGCACCTGAACGCCTCATAAACCAGCAGTCAAGTCCACATAATTAATTGATGTGCAAAAGAGTTAAAACTTCACCATATGCCACTATGCCAGGTATGGTTAAAAATTTGGAAATGGCTAAAGGCTTACTCCTTATATCAGCAACGATGGTCAACCAAGTTTAAAGGACTGCGTACCTGCATGCTGTGGGAATTTCATCAGGGTCAAGTTGATCTGAGACAAGCATAGAGATGCTCAAGGTGTCCCTCCAATTCGCGGCTTTTGACTCGTACAAATCATAATTACTCTCAAATCTCACTCTGTTCATCCGATCACGCGTATACAATGATTTCTTTACCTCGGGATCTTGTTCGTGAAACCTGCGTACTCCATCAATCATCTCATCCAGCACGTTCAAGGAGATTCCATGGTTGACCAATTGAAAAAATCCCCACTCCTCTGATGCTATCCGGATTTCATCCACTACTTTTTCGTGACTATCGCTTCCCTCAATAGCGCTGAGATCTATAACCGGTACCAGTAAATTGTTCTTGTACCTGTCAAACTCCTCAGCAAGCTCATCCGGTGGGCGAACAAATATTTTCGGGACTTTTGCCACCCCAGCATCTATTAGCCCTTTCACTCCGGCTTTTGAATCATCAAAAGCCTTTAGCTCTTCTTCCCTGTTGTAATTCACAGCAGTTTCAGTTGAGGATTCTTTGAAGCCTGAGATGTCCATTTTTTGTTCCATCCAAGAGAAGATGGGGATCAATTAGTTGAAGTCAACAAGATTTTTAAAGTCCATTTTCTGTCGTTTAATCTCCAGCTTATTTTATAATATAAAAGAACTTGACTGTAAGATAAAGCATTAATGTAATGTCCAAAAAGTCTATCAAAGCCAACTATACATGGAATAGTTGTTTAATCAATCCCTTATTGTTATAAAGGAACTGGGCAATAACTCAAAGTTGAGTAATACCTAACCAAACCAAAATCGAGCCTTTTGTCCCAATCACTTAGGATCGGCTACATGAATCATTTTCCTCCATGGAGCTCTGTCAAAGGCCACTTGTTCACACAAACCTACTATACTCATATTGTTGTGCACCACAACATCTAATGTCAATTTAGGTCTATACCCCTCTCCGTAGCATTGCTACCCAAAGCTATCCTATCCGCTCTCTTAACTACTGCATCTCCTGGTCTATGGTAGACATGCCCATGTGGAAACTAGTGTACTCTTATTGTATTTCTTGTAATAGTTTAGAGGCTCTTATGTAAATATAGAACTCTTGTACCCTAGATATAAGTTTGACGTTATTTGGTGGCTGAATATATCGATTATACTTTCTGCAAACTTCTTCTCGCTGCTGCTGCTATATACTGGTATTTACATGGTATCAGAGCATACTCCGATCCAAACCTCTACAAAGGATTAGGTTTTGTTCGAGTTTCGATCTCAGGTAGGAGTATTTTCGTTTCTTGTCCTAGTCTTGATCTGTATCCAGAACCTCTTCAAAGGTTTAGGTTTTTCTTTGTTTGAGTTTTGATCTCAGGTTTATTCGGTATTTTTGAATGGCTTCTGATAGAGGGGAAACCTTGGCTATAAAGTTAGATGGGAAAAATTATTCAATTTGGCGATTCCACTTTTAGTTCTTTGTTGAGGGAAAAGGGTTGTGGGGTTATGTTGACGGAACTGAAGCAATACCCAATGCAACTGATGTTAAAAAGACAAGTGAATGGAAGGTGAATAATGCTAAAGTTGTTTCATGGATTTTGGGGTTGGTGGATACCAACATTGGAATTCCCATGAGAGGACTCCGTACAGCGAAAGAGATGTGGGATTACCTTGAGAAGGTGTACCAACAATCCAACCTCGCACGAAAATTCCAGATTGAGAATGATATTTTTTGCTATGAACATGGTGAGAAAAGTATCCAGGAATATTATGTTGGTTTTATGGGTTTATGGGCTGAATATGAGTTTGTGAACCTGGCAAATATGACCAACGCTTGTTGTATACAAAGCCTCAAGAGTGTGTACGATGAGAGGAAAGTGATGCAGTTTTTGATGAAACTACGATCTGATTACGAGAATATTCGGGGGAACAATTTAAATCGTGGGACGCTTCCAACAATGGATATGATTTTGGGAGATGTCCTTCGTGAAGAGACAAGGATTGCAACACAAGCTACTCTAGAAGGGAAAAGAACTGTAGAGTCGGTTTTCATCGCCAAACAGGGCTATGGAAAACCTCTTCCAAAGGATTTTTCAAAGACACAATGTTTCGAATGCAAGGAGTTTGGGCATGTCGTATCACACTGTAAAAAGAAGAACACTTGTGTCTATTGCAAAGAGACTGGCCACATTGTGACGGATTGTCCAGATCTTCAACAAAAAGGGAGCAAAAATTTCAACCGAAAGAAATCAAATCATTGTGTTTACCATGCCGTGAGCGTTCCATTGGATGGGTCGGGTAATGATGCAAAGTTAACTGCACCCTCTTCTAGTAGCTCCGACCCAGTGGGATGCCAACCAACACCGATTTCTGATGATATTCGACAGTTGGTACAAAGCTCTATATCCTCTGCTATTTCCTCGGCTGTCTCTGCTATTGGCTTGTCTGATAAGAATTCTCATCTATCTCCGGTAATCAATCCTATTTGTATAATTGACTTGGGTGCACCCAATCACATGACTGGAATACATGCGAGTCACCCATTCGCCAAACCTCATTCAGGACATAACCAGATCCTTACAGCAAATGGTGACAAGTTGGAAATCGTAGGAATAAACAACCTATCTTTGTCTGTTACACCTAAATCCTCTTTCTGTTTACCCAATGTTTTTCTAGTTCCTAAGCTTACAACTAATCTTGTTTCTGTGGGCCAACTTGTTGATGATGATCACATTGTTTCTTTTTCTTGTGATGAATGTCTTATATAGGACCGTCGCACTGGGACACAGAAAGGGAAGGGTCGTAGGATTGGTCGCCTGTTTGCTTTGGAGTTTGAGAGGCCAACCTGTGGCACTTGCTTATTTACTCATTCTGATTCTGATGTTTCTGTTTCCAATAAAATTTGGCATATGTGGCACCGTAGGCTGGGGCAACCTAATGCCAAAAAGCTAGATAATTTATTTCCGATTTTTTGAAACATAATCTTTCTTCATTGGGTAATATTAATAAATCTTGCATTAGTTGCTCTTTAAGTAAAAGTGTCCATTTTCCTTTTCCCGTGCATTCTGATGTTAAAACTTCACCCTTTGATTTGATTCATAGTGATGTATGGGGTCCTTCTCCCGTTCTGTCTAGGCTAGGGTATAGATATTTTGTCTTGTTTATTGATGATTGTACTCGTTATACATGGGTATATTTTATGTGTCACAAGTCTGAAGTGTTCTCTCACTTCAAGACTTTTTATCTATGTGTCGAACTCAATATGACGCAACAGGTAAATATTATCGGGCAACACCAAGAAAGATAAAAATTCTCTGCTCTGATTGAGGGGGAGAATACATGTTAACTGCGTTTCAAAATTTTTTGAAAGCCGAGGGCATTCAATCACAAAGAACATGCCCAGATACTCCTGAACAAAATGACGTTTCTAAAAGGAAAAATCGCCATATTGTAGCAGTTGCTAGGACCTTGATATCAGATTTGAATATACCTTCTACATTTTGGGTAGAGGCTGTGTCCACATCTGTATATCTGATCAATCGCCAACCTTCATCAGTCTTGAAAGGTAAGTCTCCATATTGCACATTGTTCGGTCATGATCCTGATTATTCTCGATTACATGTTTTTGGATGTGTGTGTTTCGTCCATCTCCCACCTCACGAAAGGACAAAATTATCTAAATAAGCTGCCATGTGTGTTTTTGTTGGATATAGTCCTGATCATAAGGGTTTCCAATGTTATGATCCTAGCATTCGCCGCATACGTGTCTCCCGTCATGTTATCTTTCTCGAAAGCATTTCATATTATACATCTATTGTTCGATCCTCTGACTCATCTCTTCCTATATTGCCTGATTTTTTGGATTCTTGTGTGTTGCCGCTGGATCCTATTGAGGATAATACAGCAAGTGCTACTGATGCCACAAAGCAATTGTTGGTCTATCAACGTCGGAGAAAAACAGACCATCCTACAGCCTCTCCTTTTCACCAACCAGAGCAAGGTTAGTCTTCTCCGTCCGAACTTGTAAGTTCCCTCGTTCCTTCCTCTACTTTGATTGAACAAGTTGCATCTGAAACAATTGTTCCATTGCATCGCTGTACTCGTCCCACTCGTCCTCCTGATCGGCTTAGTCTTCTAGCACATCATTCATTGTTTAGTTCTTTGGATTCCATACATATTCCTACTTCTTACCAACAAGCAGCTAGTGAGCCTTGTTGGAAGGCAGCCATGGATGCAGAGCTAAGTGCTTTGCTCGAAAATGACACATGGGATATGGTGCCTTGTCCTCCCAAAACTTATATTATTGGCAGTAAATGGGTCTTTTCGGTTAAATTGAATTCAGATGGTAGCATTGATAGATATAAAGCTAGACTTGTTGCATAGGAATATAAACAGGAGTATGGAATTGATTATGAGGAAACGTTTGCTTTAGTGGCTAAAATGACTACGGTTCGATTGCTTGTAGCCCTTTCCGCTGTGCGAAAGTGGACTATCTTTCAAATGGATGTGAAAAACGCCTTTCTCCATGGACATTTGAAAGAAACTGTCCATATGAAACCTCCTCCTGGTTACTTCTCCGATATCTATGGTTTGTAGGTTGAAGAAGTCGTTGTATGGTTTAAAACAAGCTCCACGAGCATGGTTTGAGCGGTTTAGAAAGGTCATCCTTGATCCTGATTACATCCAAAGTTCGTACGATTATTCATTGTTCACTCATCATTCTTCACATGGTGTTACTATTCTGTTAGTGTATGTAGATGACATCCTTATCACTGGTGATGACCTTGTAGGCATTGAAAAGCTTAAGCATTTACTTTGCCAATCATTCAGGATGATAGATTTAGGACCATTGACCTACTTTTTTGGCTTGGAAGTTCATTACTCATCGTATGGGTACAGTATTAATCAGCACAGGTATGCTTTGGACTTGATCAAGTTTGCTCATTTGACTGATGAAAAATGTGTGGATACTCCTATGGAGATGAATGTTAAGTATAAACAAGATGATGGTAATAAGCTTCCAGATCCGACTTATTATCGTCAGCTTGTTGGTTGCCTTATCTACCTTACTATGACTCGACCGGATATCTCTTATGCAGTACATATTGTCAGTCAATTTGTTGCTCATCCGTGTCATGTTCATCTTAATGTTGTTCATCGAATTGTTCGATATCTTCGAAACACTGTTTCAAGAGGATTATTCTTTGCCTCTCAATCCTCTATGGAATTGCGGGCCTATGCTGATTGGGCCGGGTGCCCTACTACTCGTTGCTCCACTACAGGTTGGTGTGTATTTCTTGGCGATTCGCTTGTCTCATGGAAATGTAGAAACAACACACCGTTTCTAAGTCTTCCGCTGAAGTAGAGTATAGAGCAATGTCCTCATCATGTAGTGAGATCACCTGGCTTCGGGGTCTTATGCGAGAATTAGGTGTCCCTATTCAATCTCAGACACAACTCTTTGGAGATAATATTAGTGCTATCCGTATCGCGTCCAATCCGGTATTTCATGAGTGTACGAAGCACATTGAAGTAGATTGCCATTTTATCCGTGACAAATATTTGGATGGTGAGATTACACTACCCATGTTGCCTCCGAACACCAACTTGCTGATATTTTTACCAAGGCAATGACTCGGGCTCGACATGAATATCTTGTTGACAAATTGATGCTAGTGAAACAGCTTCAGTTTGAGGGGGAGTGTGGAAACTAGTGTACTCTTATTGTATTTCTTGTAATAGTTTAGGGGCTCTTATGTAAATATAGAACTCTTGTACCCTAGATATAAGTTTGACGTTATTCGGTGGCTAAATATATCGATTATACTTTCTGTTGCTGTTGTATACTGGTATTTACAGCCCAAACTACCTTAGCCTATTTTCTCCCAACTTCTCTTCTATGGGTGCTTCTATAGATGCTATAGTTAGATAGATAAATGGGAATCTAAAGGGTGCAAAAGTACTACATGAACCTGAAGCTCGGTACCTGGAGGAATTACTCGATGGGCTTGGAAGACCACGTAATTTCACCGAAATGACGTGGTCTCCCCAACCCACCAAAAACAAAAATTTCTCCGGTCCTTGGGACATGTTGCGAGCATTTTTTTAATTTTAAGCTATTCCCCCCTCTCAATATATTCATCTTCACATCAAATGTTTTCGATGTCCCCATTCTACATGCTGCCGGTCGAAGGATCTCACTTAGAGAAGGGCATGCAAATTCTATGTAGTATGGATCATTCTAGATATATACTATACTACTACGCTTGTGTACTCGAGTCAGACACTCCGCACTCGAAGAAGGGTTATAGTAAAGGATGTTAAAAGTAAGGAAACAAGTGTATGACATGGAGAGGTTTAATTGGAAATTTGAAGCAATACTTGGCAGCATAGGTGCACCAAAAAAAAGACAACAACTCTCCCTACAAGTTCTTAGCTCTTTACCTTTCAAAATCCCAATTATGTATTGCTTCAAGTATAGTTCACTATTCCATCTTTGAGTTTAATTGTATGGTCCAATAACACTTGACCCCTCAGACGTTCCATATACTGGCTGAAATGAGAGTACCAAAGAGCGCGCAAAAGTGACCGCCTTCTTTTGGGCTTATGGCAGCCACATCCCAAATGGTTGAGTCAGTGACCAAACAGAATACGCCTTATGGTGGACCCACACAAAGAGTATCTTGTTGAAGGTTCGGAACACATCTTGAGGGAAAAAATGGAAAACCAAAACCCAGGAACGAAAAACTTTGTAACTCCGGTCCTCATTGTATTCAGATACAGATATATATACAGAAAACTACCACAAACTCGCACAGAGAGAAAAATATATATAATGATGTACCTTGAATAATTCATACGAGAAGGAAAATTAACAGCACAACACAGTATAGCTTCACACATTAACTCTATTCGTTTACTTCTTGATGATATGGTTTTGTGGATACATATCCTCCCAGTTTCATAGCTTGAAATTGTCGGGGCCAGAGTTGTCGACAGCCTTGGAAAAGAACTTTTCCCTATAATCACTCACTACAAAATCCTTGAATATGGCAGGACTTTCTTCTGATATCAGTTCTTTTATAGGGCCGTATAACTTTGGAGGTACAACAACACCACTGAAAAAGCATGCCACAGATATTCTTGGTCCAGCAAGGTTGGCCAACACTCTATGAGTAACACTCTTGAACTTGTCATTAGATATTATCTAAATTCAACATGAGGAAAAGTTAGATTTGATAGTTATTCTATTGCAAATACAATTAGCAAGTTATATTAACTGGGGGCAAACCTGGAGAAGATCCCCAATGTTAACTACCAAACCTCCGGAAATTGGTTGAACATTAACCCACTGATTATTAAACATGACTTGGAGGCCTCCAAGTTGATCTTGCAGCAGTACAGTGAGGAATACAGGATCTGAGTGCTTGCTATTTCCCAAAGTTAGCTCTGGCTCAGGGCATGCCGGATAGAAGTTGCCAACAAGGGTGCAGCCTTTACAACATTCCAGGGTGTTTAAGTGGTCATGTTTGAGGCCTAGAGCCTCTGACAACAACTCGAATAGAGTAGTCCCAAGGTCAGTAACATACTTCATATACTTAATTGTCGCAGCTCTGCAAATTGAAGATTATAAATACGCTGTGAGTGTTTGCATTATTGAGATTTACAATGGATCGAATTTCAATTTTTTTCGTTTATACTGATTTAGCAAAGGGAAATGATATCCCAATCATCTCAATGGTTGGTTTACTTTAGGGGGATGAGATCAACTAGAATGGTTGAAATAATGGCAAAGCTTAGAGAAGAAGCTCCAAATGGAATATGTATGCTTAATGCCATGTATGAATATAATCTCTTCCACACAGTTCAGAAAACACTGAAAGCTTTAGGATGTAGTTTTGAACTTCAACTTTGGATCGTATAACACAGTATTGCTCAAAGACACACCCAATCTAGTAGCATATCATTACAAACTCTACGAAATGAAATTGTCTAATGCCTAAAATAGAAATGAAAAACCCTAGGATCTAAAGAGGGGATCCAAGCCACCCTCGTATAATGGTTACCTTTTCTTGAATTAGACTAACATTAACCGTGACTCTGATTCAGAGATTTTGATAGTATCAATACAACCTTAACGTTGATGGTTAGTATCCAAAGAAGCTCAACTAGGACAGTTCTAATAATAACGAACCTCAGAAGCATAAGCTGGACCCCCTACAACTCAGCAGCCATGCCCAAACAACCATAAGATTACTTAAAGCATTGAGTTCAAACCCTATTATCAGATATACTTATGAAACTAGCAATAACATCACCGGCCAGTTTGACGTAGTAAATACTCAAAGGCTTGCTCAATATATCAGCAACAACAATAAATCGGGCTTCATGGACAACATACCTGCAGGCAATGGGAATTTCATCAGGGTCAAGTTTATCTGAAACAAGCATAGAGATGATTAGGGTGTCCCTCCAATTTGCAGATTTCGACGCATACAAATCTAAATTACTCACATATCTCACTCTTTTTGTTGGATCACGTGTATACCACGATTTCTTCACCTCGGGATCTTGTTCGTGAAACGTACGTACTCCATGAATCATTTCATCCAGCACGTTCAAGGGGATTCCATGGTTGACCACTTGAAAAAATCCCCAGTCCTCGGATGCTATCCGGATTTCGTTCACAACTTTCTCGCGCCCATCATTTTCACCAATAGCACCAAGATCAATAACAGGAACCTGTAAATTGGCCTTGCAACTGTTGAACTCCTCAGCAAGCTCATCCGGTGGTCTAAAAAATATTTTTGGCACTTTTGCCACACCAGCATCAATCAGCCCTTTTACACCAGCTTTTGAATCATCAAAAGCCTTTAGCTCTTCTTTCCTGTTGTAATTCATTTCCATTTCAGCAGAGGATTCTTTGAAGCCTGAGACGTCCATTTTTTGTTCCATCCAGGAGAAAAAGATGGGGATCAATTAGTTGAAGTCCACAAGATTTTAAAACACCATGTTCTGTTGTTTAATCGTTAGGTGAGTTCTCATTATATTTACAATAAAGAAACTTTAGCCCTTCTTTGAAGCCTGAGACATCCATTTTTTATTCCATCCACGAGGAAAAGATGGGGGTCAATTATTTGAAGTACAAGATTTTTAAACATTCTATTGTTTAACCAGTAGGTAGGTGGTCATTTTATAGGAGTATATAATAAAGAAACTTTACCACCACTCCAATCATTATAATCACCAAAACGATTCTGAAATTCAACTTGGCCAAAACGATTCGAAATGTTCCCTTTCTACATGATGCCGGTTGAAGGATTACGCTTAAAGCAGGGCTTGTGGAATGCTGTGTTGCATATATGCTTCTAAATGAATAAAAAAAATTGTGTCAGACTCCGATAAGGGTATAGGATCTGTGCCCGACATATTTTGTCAAATATAAACTATGTGAAACTCCTATATGATGCATAAAATGTCAGAAGGCACTTTGTAACCATTAGTTATTTAAGAAAATAAAAATATATATTCTAAGAAAATTGAATATTTAGGAATATCCCCGTGCCTTTGGGATTGAAATTGGATGAAAAGTGGATTCTTAGACATATACCCGCACCCAATACCGGTACTCAAGACCATGTAAAATAGGTGAAATTTGTCAAACAGCCTTCAAAGTTCAAACCACATTATCATCTATGTTTTCCAGAATCATCATAATATGTGATCAGAATAAAGTGCGGCAGTATAACATGTTTTCCACCATAAGACATAAGATTTTGTTTTCTAGGGGTACATGAAACATAAGTTTTTGTTTCCATTTCATAACTTTTCTAGTAAGACTCATACCATTTGAAATTCAAATTTCAGGGTGGACAATAGATTGACAACTTCTCTTCAAGAATGTAGTAAATTTATTTTACTAAATAGCATTGAGATATGAGTTTATACATTCTCTGGTTGCAATAAATCCGAATATTTGATAGGAAATAATATGTGAAACATTAACTCCACTATTTGAGCTCATTTTTATTATGATCTGATCAAGGACACTTTAAATAGCCAGGATTTAAGCTGAAATAACAAGCTCAAATATTTTCAAGAATATTCATAATCCTGTCTGATATGCCTTTTTATGTCTGTTGGATTCACACTCATGATCAATGGTTTATTAGAATCCCTCATGATCTAGTACAAAGTTAAATTTTGCTTCCCAAATGAAAAGGAGAACCTAGTGCATGCAAATTGTGAAGGCCTAAGTGATAATTCATATCTGCTACTTGCTGAATAATTATTGTTATTTGGCTTAATGGATTTATGCTTATTTGTATGTTGTTTGAATTTGAACACGAGTTCATATAAAATCATATAGCATGCCAAAACATTTATATAGAACTTCCTGAGCACGGATCAGGGGATTAAAAGCCACAAAAATGAAATTACAAACACCGCATCATCAAGACATTAAAAAGGGATTACGTACGTATGTATCAAGGAATACTGAGGAAAAGAGCTCTGCTAAACCTCAAGAAGCAATTTTCTGCTTCTTCTACCTGTATGCAGCTTGAAAAAGCTTGATATTTGATGCCTTCAACTATTCCGGGAATAGATAGTCTTTGTACTCTTCGTAAACAGCTACACCATTTTCAGTTTCTACATGTCGCCTCCTCTTGATCTTCTTGGGCTTCATGGCATGCACTGAATCTGTATCACCCAGCTCACCGAAACTAGCCTCTGTTGTTAACCAGTGGTCCAAAAGCATAACCCTCTCTTCTTTTAGTTCAGGGGCATGTATTTTGAAATAATCAATTCCCCTCCGGTAAACCTTTCGAGCACGATCAATGCGTTCATGAACATTGTCTCCCTCATCAGCGCAAGCCTCAAACTCCCCATAGCTAATCCACACCTTCACGTTCTTTGTTAGCTCCAAAAGCCTCTCGAAGAGTTCTCTGGCTCTTTCACGGTCCGTGACTGATTCAAAGTCGATGTAGGCCTTCCAGAGATCCTCTGGCTTGTCTAATGCTGGTTGGGAAAGAGCAACCTCAAAAATTGCTCTAGCCCTGTCGATTTCTTCCAAGTCTATCTCCATTCCAGCATACTTCATCCAAGCAAAGGCATTTTCAGGTGACCACTCCAAGTACTTTTGGTAAATCCTTCGAACACGGTCAATGTTCCCTAACTGCCACTCTAATTCAATGTACTTCTCAAAAATAGTTCCCTTAGGAGCCCTACCAATCGCGTTGCCAAGGATGACCCGCGCACCCTTGAGATTCAACCGCCGGATTTCAAAATCCACTGCCATCAACCATATCTTGGAGAATGAGAACTTATCATGAGGAATAAGCGCAAGACACTCCTTATACACAGCTCTAGCGCGGTCTACATCATTCACTTCAACTTCTTCGTATAAAGCGTACCAAATCCACAAGTAAATATACCTCTCCCAGAATCGCTTCTCTGCAGCTGGAGGAACATTGGCAATAGCTCTCTCATAAACCTCCCTAACCTTTTCCTGCCTCCCAAGGCTCTCTTCCAACCGAACGTAATCAAACCACACATCATACTTGAAAGGATTCTTTCTCACCTCATCCTCGTACTCAAACTTTCTCTTCGCCATAATCACGTCCTCTGTCGTTTCCTGACACCCGTATAGCCTCTCAAAGGCAAGAAACTTCCATACGAGTACTCCGCGCGATCTCTTGGTATTCGATCGAGGACAAACTTGTAAATACCCCTCGCCCTCTCTGTCTCCTTGCAAATCTCTTCAAACCCTGCAAAAGCCACAAGCAATTCCACAGCCTCTTCTTCTTGTCCCACGAGTTTTTCCACTGCCCTCTCGTAACACTCCCTCGCCTTGAGAATCTCCCCATTCCTCATCTCAAACTTGGCGTAAGCAATCCAAGCGCACGCCCTGTTGCGGCACCGAACCAATCCCTCGAAAATCGACCTGGCCCGTTCGATCTCCTTGTACCGGAGCTCGAACCGGACGTATGACAGCCAGGCTTCTTGGTCCGGTTCCCACCGCATCCACCGGTCGAACACCCGGCGCGCGCCGGGAAAGTTCCCGATCATCTCCTCCATGTGGGCGTACTTGTACCACAGCTGATAGACCCTGGGGAAAACACTCACGGCTCTGTCCCACACGTTCCTCGCGTAGCTCAGAAACAGGGTGTGGTCGCTCCGGTGGGCGGACAGGGCGCGCTCGAAGACGGACAGGGCGCGCTCGAAGACGGACCGGGCGCGGGCGAAGTCGCACCGGGACTCCTCCCAGCGGGCGTAGCTGGTCCACGCGGCGGGGTTCGTGGGCCCGGCTCGGCGGATTAGGGTTTCGAAGCTCTTGCGTTTGTTGTCGAGGTACTGGTAGAGTTCGATCGCGTCGGTGATTGGGCATGCCGGTGGGCGAACGCGGGAGTCCGCTGCGGCCTGTTCTTGTAGGCCTTCGCGGAGGATTTGCTCGGCGGTGATTTGGATGGGTGCGGGGGTCTTCTTCTTGTTCTTGACCCTAACCGGTCGGGCCCTCAACTCCGCTTTCGCCATGAGAGAGAGAGGAGGAGGGGAGCGAACGGGGTTAAGGTTGGGATTGTGAAGTTTATAGTTTCGGGTCGTATTTATAGTTTCGGGTCGTATTTATAGTTTCGTAATCTTATCTTCAAGATCCAATTGAACCGCATAGTAAAAATAGGGATTCTTAGCGGCTTTGGTCTTTAAAATAACCCTATATTGGCTAATCCACGTTACTACCTTGTAGTCATCAATAGAGGAGTCATAACCAAGCCCAGAAAAATATGCAAATCGTAATAGTTCCCGTTCAGAGATCTGTGTAGCCGAACCATCATCATTTATACAGTGGAAGGAAAAATCAAGTCGATAATAATGTTTTGTCCGGAGTGGATCAAACAGAGCCAAAACACACACACACAAACACGAACACATGAGATATACGTGGTTTCCTAAAATCGGGTAAGTCCACGGAGGTAAACGGAGCAATCACACAATAATCGGACAAGCTTTACAAGGAGCTCACACTCACTACACTCTCCTCGATCAGTGATTTACATTGCTAAAAACAGAACCTCACAACTCTCAGATCTCTCATTCAAAAGAGATACAGAATACAGAGGTTGAGGATCCAACTTATAGGCAAAGCTTGGAGCCTATTCCTTCATCACGCCAGACAATCCATTAATTCCTTGTCCGGCTGACAAGGACTGGAAGCAGGGAAGTGATGGCTTTGCACACAAAGTCTCTTCTGGTGTGCTAGCAACAGGAGGGTGGAGCCAACAAAAGTCAACAAATAATCAGAGAGAACGATCCTGACTTCGAACAGAAACATTGAATTTTGGATCGGATATCAAGAAATGCCAATGCTTCGAAACGCACCTGAATCGGAGAAAAGACTTGACCGGTAATTTTGAGAGTATCCGAGGCACGATCTCTTCGGGAATGTCTGGAAATGGAGAGTTTGATTCTGTTTCCGTTTCCTCTGTTTTTCCCTACACCATCTTATTATTCCTTTGAAAACTGATGGGCATCAAATTGGGTTTTTTCTTGTACTGGAAACAGCATGTGTAAATGGAAAGAGAAAAACTTTTTTACGGCGGAACCGTATACGGTGATGTTCCGATTTAAAAAAAGAAAGATTCGTTGGAAGAGTTTTTTTTTATAAATCCTGACCATAGATTTACGGAAACGAACGATTGAGATTGTGTGGAGCCGTAAATAATTAAGTTTTGTCCTGTTAGAACAAGTGAAACTGACAGAACTTTAACGACCGGCAGATCCAATCAAATTGAATTTTCTATTGCTTCAGTTTTATCCATCCCATTTCATATTTTAGTATTTTTTGGAGTATGATCCTCTCTGGTTCTTTTAGAAGCTGGACTGGGGTTCTTTTCTGCCTTGCTTAAATAATTGGGCACGATTGAGAACATCAATCGCGCCAGAAATCATATTAGTCGGATATTATTTGATATGCTTTTGAGAAATGTCTAGGTTGCGATAGGATGTTCTATATGTTGGAACCGGGATTCGTTTATCACTGCAAATTCCCTACACACCAAAAAATAAACAAGATTAGAAACTTACTGGACCAATTTCAGGCATCCGGAAATTGAAAATCGGGGCTAGTATTTTTATGGAGAATACTATATCCTTAAAGCAAATTCGTCCCCCACACCGGTGCTCTTGGGTCTCTTGAACGTTTGCCTCCCAGGATTACTCGATTTCGAAGAACGGAAGTAGCACTGCAATCTGTTCAACGGACGAAGCAGGAAACTGTGCAGAACTCTCTCAGAATATGTATGTTATGAATGCAAGGATTTTTTTCGTTACTGATATGGGAGAAGATGGGTCCTATTTATAGAAAAGTAGACACCCCAACGAAAAGGAATGGTGACTGTTCGAAATGATGTTAGAAAAAGGATGCAACTGTTTGGTGGTCTCTGCAGAAGAGACACCACTCTTCGGAATTATCAATACCGAACCAACACACCACTTCATTTTCTAAGGGACACATTCACAAAGAAAATTGCCACGGAAAAATGAAGCATTGGCATTGACAGGTAGTTTGCCACATGTTGGTATATGAACCAACATTAAAATCAATCCAAAAAGCTTATAAAAATGAAGTAACTAATTAACTTAATTACAACAAGTTCCCATCAAACTTTAAGCCTTAGAATTTTATGAATCCGTAGCCACGTATGACCCGGTTCGGTGGCAAACCAAACAATTATAATCATTTCATATTTATTTATCCATTGTAAGACAAATAAATTACAACCAAATCAAATGGTTTATTCTGGAGTCAATTTCCAATTCACTAATTTCCAACAATCCCCCACATGAATGAAATTGATGAACACGATGTGCAGCAATATGCAAATGATGAGAGTTCAATAGGAAATCACCTGTATAGAGTAAGGTAGCTTTTGGCTTTGAACCTCCCCTTGTGAGTTACTATCGAATTTACTAGCTAACCAGTGAACGTGATGTCTTGAACTGTTCAGCCGTTTGTGTAAACCAAGACAATAGTAGTCACACAGAATCTTTCCAAACACAGTTTGGTTCTTACGGTTTTGTCCATTTTGGCCCTGGAACATCGCCTGGTTTCAGAGAGTGATTTAGAGAATTCAGCCTTAAAATTCTCATAGAAGCAGCCCACTTCGCACTCACATAGGTGATTCTTATTAGGAGTATCCTGCTATACCCCTCTTGGAATTTCCATAGTATAAGAACCATTAAAAGCAAAACTTAATCGAAAACGCTACAGGCATCACTGTTTCACCATAGGAATGAGTTGGAGAGGTATCTCCTCAGTGAAACTCCTAAGTCTCATACAACTCGGTTGTCCCGTTGAACCTAGATATTGGGATCTCCAGTCAGCTAGGTTGGGTTGTCGTTATAGAGACTTTTAATTGGTAGGCTTTAGCCCCATTCCCCTCGATGATCGAACAACTGACTCTCTTGATAACCCTTTGGTTAGCGGATCCGCGATATTATCCTTTGACTTTACATAGACAATAGTGATAACTCCATTCGAGAGTAGCTGCCTAACGGTATTATGTCTACGACGTATATGTCGAGACTTACCGTTATACATATTATTTTGTGCCCTGCCAATTGCTGATTGACTATCACAATGTATGCAGACAGCTGGCACAGGTTTAGACCAATTTGGTATATCTTCCAAAAAATTACGAAGCCATTCAGCCTCTTCACTAGCCTTATCCAAAGCTATGAACTCTAATTCCATCGTGGACCGAGCGATGCACGTTTGTTTGGAGGACTTCTATGCCACAGCTGCACCACCTAATGTAAACACATATCCACTTGTGGATTTTGAGTCATTGGTGTCGGATATCCAGTTCGCGTCACTATATCCTTCTAATACCGCTGGATACCGAGTATAGTGCAATCCATAATCTTTGGTAAACCTTAGATATCTAAGTACCCTGATTATTGCCGTCCAATGATCCTTCCCTGGATTACTGGTATACCTACTCAGTTTGCTAACTGAATAGGCTATGTCCGGTCTTGTACAATTCATTAAGTACATTAGACTGCCTATAATCCGAGAATATTCCAATTGGTGTACACTCTCACCAGTATACTTGTACAAATGCAATGTTAAGTCTACTGGTGTTTTGGATATAGAATCGTCATACTTGTTAAACCTCTCAAGTATTTTCTCAATAAGACAAGACAATTCCCTCGGATGTTCTAGTAATCTTGATTCCTAGAATCACGTCTGCTATACCCAAATCTTTCATGTCAAACTTAGAGTTCAACATTCTCTTTGTAGATTTAATGATATCATTATTACTCCCAATAATGAGCATATCATCTACATAAAGACAAACAATGAAATAACTTTTGTCAATACTCTTGACATACACACATTTGTCACATTCATTGATTTTGAAACCATTTGAAATCATGAAATTGTCAAACTTCTCGTGCCATTGTTTGGGTGCTTGCTTTAAACCGTACAAAGATTTTACAAGCTTGCACACTTTCTTCTCTTGTCCTGGAACCTTAAACCCTTCTGGTTGTTCCATGTAGATCTCTTCATTGAGATCACCATTTAAGAAAGCCGTTTTAACATCCATTTGATGTATCTCGAGATTGTTTAGAGCTGCAAAGGCAATTAACATTCGTATGGATGTTATACGCGTAACAGGTGAGTAAGTGTCAAAGTAATCGAGACCTTCCTTTTGTCTATAACCTTTGACCACAAGTCTCGCCTTGTACTTGTCAATTGATCCATCTGCTTTCATCTTCCTTTTGAATATCCACTTGTATTCTAAAGGTTTACAACCTTGTGGGAGATCTACAAGTTTCCACGTGTGATTTTGCAGAATGGATTCTATCTCACTCTTAATGACTTCTTTCCATAAAGGAGCCTCAAAAGATGACATTGCTTCCTTAAAGCTTTGAGGTTCAGCTTCTAACATGTATGTCAGAAAATCTGGACCAAAAGATTTTGATGTCCGAGCCCTCTTACTGCGTCGAGGCTCTTCATCCTCATACTTCTCCTCTTGAATTGAGTCCTCCTCAATTTCCATATCTTCAGTTCCTTGAACTGACCTGGGCACTTGTGTATTTCTCCATGGAAATTCATGTTCAAAAAATGTAGCATTCCTGGATTCTATGATTGTATTAGCATGGATTTCTGAATTTGCTGACTTATACACAAGGAACCGATATGCACTGCTATTGTCAGCATAACTGATGAACGCACAATCAGCGGTTTTGGGTCCTATCTTAACTCTCTTAGGATCAGGAATAGCTACCTTAGCCAAACACCCCCACATTCGTAAAAATTTATAGGTACGCTTATGACCTTTCCATGATTCATACGGTATCACATTGGATTTCTTGTGAGGGATTCTATTCAGAATATAGTTAGCAGAGAGAATCGCGTCTCCCCACATATTCCTTGGTAATCCTGAACTGATCAACATGGCATTCATCATCTCTTTCAGAGTTCTGTTCTTTCGTTCAGCAACTCCGTTAGATTGCGGTGAGTAAGGAGCAATTGTCTGGTGAATAATCCCATGTTTGGCACAAAATTCACCATAAGGTGCTTCATATTCACCCCTTCGATCACTTCTTATTGCTTTGATCGTTTTGCCCAGTTGATTCTCCACTTCACTTTTGTAGTGGATAAACTTTTCTAAGGCTTTGTCCTTGCTCTTAAGCAAGTACACATAACAATATCTTGTGCAATCGTCAATAAAAGTAACAAAGTACTTATGACCTCCCCTCGTTTGTACAACTTTCAAATCGCACAAATCTGAATGGATTAAAGCAAGAGGTTTTGTACTTCTTTCAACTTTGTGTAAAGAATTCCTTGCCATTTTAGCCTCCACACATATTTCACACTTATGATCCGAGTTTATATCAAATTTAGGCAAACAATCCAAGTTAATTAAACGGCGCAAAGTGCCATAATTTACATGACCTAATCTACCATGCCACAATTCAAAAAACTCAAGGATATAAACAGAAGATGTGTTTATCTCATTGATACCCGGAGAGGCCGGAACCTTAGTCAATACATTCATTTTGAATAACCCATTACACATGTAGCCCCTACCAACATAAACCCCATTTTTAGTCAGCACAACCTTATCACCTTCGAAAACCATACGAAAGCCGTTCTTGACCAAGAGTGAACCAGATATAAGATTCTTGCGAATTTCTGGCACATGCATCACATCATTCCTTTCAGAAGTCATCTTGAGCAGCACTTTCCCTTGTCCTTCAACTTTGGAACTGGACGAATTTCCCATGAAAAGTTGTTCGCCAGATTCCATCGATTGATAGGTGGTGAACATTTTCTTGTCCGCACACACATGGCGAGTAGCGTCAGTATCCAGCCACCACTCCTTGGGATTAGAACCCACCAAGTTAACTTCTGAAACCATAGCCGATAGGTTCAAGTCATCAAGCCCATCAGAGAGAGTCTCAATCTCCATCTCAGTCATATTAGCCTGCGCTGGTTTCTTGTTCTGATTATCTTGCTTCCTTCGGCAATCAGCAACCTTATGTCCTTGCTTGTCACACACAAAGCATTTCCCATCAAACCTGGGCTTCTTAGTCACAAGCACCATGGCGGGAACCGGAGCCACAACAACAGTAGGGGTTACAAGAGGGTTAGACCCAAAGGTTTTTCCCATTTTCTTTCACAGTTTCGGTAGTCATTTCTGTTCCACAACAAAAGATCGACACGAAATGAGTAACTGAACTTATGAAACAATGATTAATCCAATAAACACAAACTAATTACCACAAAACAGTAAGTGCCCAAATGAATTTTCCTCAGTTTATAAACCCACTATGTAATCTGTTAGAACTTTGCACACCGGGAAAAAAAATAATAATAATGCCGAAATCGAAACAGATTACCAACTACACACTTATACTTTGAAAACTTGACGTGCTAATAAACTGTAGTATAAAACAATAATAACAGAATGATTACGCCAAAGGTTCGCTTCAGGTTTTACACCTACTGAAACCGAGATCACCAAAATTTATTCTAAACTGAATGGCAATAGTTTAATACCCACTGATCACACAATTTCAAAACTGAAATTAATGAAACTGCACGGATTAAACTATTGATCTCAGTTTTCTAACCTTGCTGATTTATCAAACAAACAAATGATTCACGAAACCAAAAATCCAGTAAGATGGAACCACAAAAAATTTCCAGAAATAAAAATTGAATTTCAGAATTTCAAAGAACACGAATTTGCTTTAAGACTGTTGGAACCGGGATTCGTTTATCACTGGAAATTCGCTACGTACACACCAAAAAATAAACAAGATTAGAAACTTATTGGACCAATTTCAGGCGTTCGGAAATTGGCAATCGAGGCTAGTATTTTTATGGAGAATACTATATCCTTAAAGCA
This sequence comes from Rhododendron molle, assembly GCA_025413875.1. NCBI lineage: Eukaryota > Viridiplantae > Streptophyta > Magnoliopsida > Ericales > Ericaceae > Rhododendron > Rhododendron molle. Next base: position 57,049,802 of record CM046391.1, read on the forward strand.
AATTCGTCCCCCACACCGGTGCTCTTGGGTCTCTTAAACGTTTGCCTCCCAAGATTACCCGATTTTCGAAGAACGAAAGTAGCACTACAATTTATTCAACGGACGAATCAGGAAACTGTGCAGAACTCTCTCAGAATATGTATGTTATGAATGCAAGGATTTTTTTCGTTACTGATATGGGAGAAGATGGGTCCTATTTATAGAGAAGTAGACACCCCAACGAAAAGGAATGGTGACTGTTCGAAATGGTGTTAGAAAAAGGATGCAACTGTTTGGTGGTCTCTGCAGAAGAGACACCACTCTTCGGAATTATCAATGCCGAACCAACACACCACTTCATTTTCTAAGGGACACATTCACAAAGAAAATTGCCACGGAAAAATGAAGCATTGCACTACTACAATAATCGTAAAAGATGACAGTTTAAAAGTGTCATTAAACGTGAAAGATGACAGTTTTGAAACTGTCATCTATGGAGCTGTCATTAAAAGTCTAGATTTGTTATGACAATAAAAAACTGTCATTAAACATATAAGATGACAGTTTAAACCTGTCATCTTTGTGATAAAAGATGATAGTTTTAATCCGTCATCTTTAATCGCAAAGATGACGGATTTAAACTGTCATCTTATTTGTTCTCCATTTAAGAAAAAAAAAAAAACCAATTCTATTTCGAATGCGTGGCCACCCACGTGGCACCCACGTGCCTCTCGCATGGCCGCCTAGTGGCACTTGTGTGTCGCCTACTTAGCACTTGTGTGGCCAGCAAATATTTGCTTGCCCCAGGACTTGAACTCTAGAACTGAAGTTCCTCGCGCGTATGTTACCAACTGAGCTGGCACGCTTATTGTTAACAAAAGACAAACAAAAATATGTATACTATATTTTCGAAAATTTTAAGATGAGCACTTTTAATGTCAGTTTTGGATGAAACTGTCATCATAGACATTGAAAGTATGAGATGACAGTTTCAAACTATCATCTTATATGTTTTTATGACGGTTTTTGACTGTCATCTTTTATGATCAATTGCAATGTCAGTTCTAATTAAAACTGTCATTAAAAGGGCTTAGTTTCAATGTCGCTTTTAAGGAAATCTGTCATTAAAAGGTTTCCCATATGGGCTTCCGGAAGCGCCATGTTTTAATGTCAGTTTTAAGTAAAAACTGACATTAAAGAAAAAGATAATAATGTCACTTTTATTTTAAACCGTCATCTTATATTGCAAAGATGACAGTTTATAAGATGGACTGTCATCAAAAGTCTACCATCATATTTTCGATGACAATTTTACAAAAACTGTCATTGTTTCAATTTTTTGAGTGTCATCTTTTAAGGTTTTTGTAGTAGTGTTGGCATTGACAGGTAGTTTGCCACATGTTGGTATATGAACCAACATTAAAATCAATCCAAAAAGCTTATAAAAATTATATGAATCAACATTAAAATCAATCCAAAAAGCTTATAAAAATTAAGTAACTAATTAACTTAATTACAACAAGTTCCCATCAAACTTTAAGCCTTAGAATTTTATGAATCCCTAGCCACGCATGACCCGGTTCGGTCGTAAACCAAACAATTATAATCACTCCATATTTATTTATTCATTATAAAACAAATAAATTACAACCAAATCAAATGATTTATTCTGGAGTCAATTTCCAATTCACTAATTTCCAACACTATATGCATAGTTACGATGCATGTCGTCGATTGGGCTTAGAAGTCAAGGGATGACATAGGTCCAATAAAACTCGCCTTTGATTCACTTCCTTATTTTTTTTTTGTTTGCCTACAATACTAAGAAATATACTAGTTTGGTGGATTTAAGGCCTTTCGGTCTAAATTTTTATGGACTTTTTTGCACGGTCTTTTCAGTTGCTTTCTATTAATCTTTACAAGATTCGGATAAGAAATTTTACATCAGTTTTTTTCTTCATATCAATGGGAGGAATCATATTCCCGTTATTTTCTTTCTATATTCATCTCTCTTTCTTTCTCTCCTCCTCAGTAATCACAATGTACAAAATCAATGGTTTCGCTAAAACATATCTCTTCAAAACATTGTCAACGATCGAAAACTTTGTGGGAAAAACCTTTGAAAGGATAACTGCCACAAACACAAAACAAAACCCGATATCGAATATATTCGGATGAAAGGGAAAAGTTTAACAGGACAACACAATATAGCTTCACAGATGAACTTCATGCATTTGCTTCATATCTTGTAGTCGTCGACCCTAGATTTGTCAAGTGCCCTGGAAAAGAACTTTGCAAAATAATCACTCACTAGAAAATCCTTGTACAGGGGAGGATTTTCTACCGATATCAATTCTTCTATTGGCCCGTACGGCGTCGGGGGTGATACGACACCAACGAAAAAGCACGCCACCGAGATTCTCGGTCCGGCAAGGCTGGCCACCACTCTATGATCAACGCTTTTGAACTTGTCGTTCGATATCATCTGAAAATCAAAATAAGGTAATGAACTCGACTTTAAAGTTACTGAATTTAGCAAGAGATAAAATTACGAGGAACAAACCTGGAGAAGAACCCCGATGTTAACTACCAAACCTTCGGAAATCGGCTGAACATCAATCCACTGATTTTTATGCATGACTTGGAGGCCTCCAAGTTGGTTTTGCAGCAGTACAGTGAGGAATGTAGGATCTGAGTGCTTGTCAGCTCCCAAAGTTAGCTCTGGCTCCGGGCATGCAGGATAGTAATGGCAAAGAAGGGTGTGGTCTCTACCACATTCGAGGGCGTTTAAGTGGTCGTGGTTCAGGCCTAGAACCTCCGATAGCAGCTCGAACAGAGTGTTTCCCAGGTTCGTAACATGCTTCATGTACTCCATTGTTGTCGCTCTGCAAATTTTAACACCATGAATTTATTACTAGTACTTGAATTCTAGTTAGTGCAGATTGGGATTGCAACGTGCGATTGTGAATGCCCAGAATGGTTGTCACACATTGGGCAAAATAGGGATTAAGTGGAGACAATATATTAACGACTCTGAGCAGCTATTGTATAATCTGAAGTAAATCTTTTGAGTCACATAATTGGTCAAATGGTAAGCAGGTCTGCTGGCACGAGTCGGTACAAGTGGTATCATGATTTTTCAAAACATTTTTTTTCTTGAAGTAAATAAAGACATACCTGCACACTGGGGGAACCTCATCAGGGCCAAGTTGATCTGAAGCAAGATTATAGATGGTCAAGGTGTCCCTCCAACTAGCGGATTTCGACCTGTACAAATCATAATTAGTCTCGAATCTCACCTTTTTCGCCCGATCATACAACGCTTTCTTTATCTCAGGATCCTGGTCGTGAAACATGCGCACTCCGTCAATCATTCCGTCCAGCACGTTCTGGGGGATTCCGTGGTTGACCACCTGAAAAAATCCCCACTCCTCGGATGCTATCCAGATTTCGTTCACAACTTTCTCGCGCCCTTCACTTCCTCTTACAATGTCGCTGATATCAATAACCGGAATCTGTAAATCTGTACTCTTGCGCCTGGCAAGCTCCTCAGCAATCTCTTCAGGCGATCGGATGAATATCTTAGGGACTTTTGTCACCCCTGCATCTATTAGTCCTTTAACACCGGCTTTCGAATCATCAAAAGCCTTTAGCTCTTCTTCCCTGTTGTAGTTCACCGCAACAGAGGATTCTTGGCAGGCTGAGATGTCCGTTTTGTGATCCATCTATCCCTCGGTTGCTTTTCAGGTTGATATATTTTCTAATTCCAACATTAACATGCATTAGGGTGGATGAGAAAACTAAAGGTGGTACGACCACAAAGAAATTCTATTTCAAAAAACATGGTATGAACTGAAATATAGTAATAAATAATGAAGATATGGTGATGAAATAATTTAATTATTTCATAGATATTTTACTTTCAATGGCCATGCATGGCACAGGTTGATACTAGTATATATATATATATATATATATATGTTGGAACTTCCTTGCACAAGGCTTTCTCAAAGAAAATTACCCAAATTAAATTAAAAAAAAAAAACTCGACTTTGATATTGATTAAGGCTCCATTTGTTTGGACGTAACATTCTTTGGCTGGAAAAAGGACAATAATATTTTCAAGGTAAAACATTTTGCACCAACGGGGTGAAATTATTTTCCTTTAATTTTGACCGTAATTCATTTTTGAATTTTACCCCTCAATGGTCTGACATTTCCCAAAATCACGTACGTATTCAATTTCTTTCTTCTCCCAAATTATATTAGATCCAAAACGAGAGAGAGAGAGAGAGAGAGAGAGAGGAGAGGAGAGAGAGAGAGAGAGAGAGAGAGAGAGAGAGAGCCTACTATATTATATATCTATCTAAACTAGCAATATGTCATTGTTTTGGAAAATATTTTTCATGTGCTAACCAAACACCACAAAATAAAAGTTTAAATTAAATTTATTTTTTTAAAAAAATATTTTACATCGAAACAAACAGCCTCAATATCTAATTACTAAGAATTTGTTTACAACATCATGTCCAAAAAAAAAAAAAAAGAATTTGTTTGCAATCTAAATTTTTACAAAAAAAGTAGGATTATAAAAGGAGGAGTGTTAGGTACAAATTAAGAAAATATACCTGGAAATTAGCCCGAAAAGACAAATCAATAGTACAAATTGATGCACTTCAAAGTGAATCTATACTGTTGATTTGCCTTCTCGGGATAATTTCCGGATACATTTTCTTCGTACTTAGAATTTCTCTTATAAAAAGTGCATATATTTGGTGACAACATTTATTTTGCATCACCTCAGTGGAGGATTTCAAAGGGTATCTGGATGGGATTCGAAAAGTGAAGTTGTGAAGTGAGCAAGTAAGTAATTGAGGTGTTCTTATCCAATCTTGGTTGGATATAGTGCCAGAGTGTAGCTCTTTGTAATAGCTGTGTTTTAGGGTCAAGGTTGTAATTGATGTACCCTTTCGAATTCAATAAAAAGTTTCGTTTGTTGACCAAAAAAAAAATTGTGAATTTTTAGCGGCATCATTTATGTTTCACTGCCAGCATTTATAAAAAGTGCATATATTTAGGCTCCGTTTGTTTGGACGTAAAATATTTTACCTATTTTTCGGTTTTTGGTTGTGTAAAAAATGAGAAAAATATTTTACATGTAAAACATTTTCCATCAATTGGAGGAAAATGATTTACCCTTAAATCTTCCGTAAGTTATTTTCCAAAATGAATCCGTTGCCTTCTATTGCAATTCTCACTGTCTAGTTCCCTCGATCGTCAATCCTGACCCACGTTCAATTCCAATAATCTCATATCTCTCCACCGTTTAAGCCCCTCCTCTCTCCACACTATTTTGTTGATTTCTGAAAATATTTTCAAGTGCCAATTAAATACCGGAAAATAAAAGTTTGAAGTTTGTTATCTGAAAAAATATTTGACATGAAAAATATTTTACATTGTAAAACATTTTACATAGAAATAAACAGAGCCTATAGTGGCTCCAATATTTGTTTCAAAGTAAAATATTTTTTGATGTATAATATTTTCCTTGTAAAATAATTTTGCAAAAAGCAAAAGTTTCGTTTTTATTTTTTGTTGTTTGGTTGATTGTTGTTTCACACAAGAAGTTTTCTGGAAAATGACTTACGACATTTTCAAATGGAAAATATTTTCAATCATATGAAGTAAAATGTTTTAAGTGGTAAAGTATTTTTCTGTCATTTGCACAACTAAACACCAAAAAATAAGTAAAACATTTTTTAGAAAAATATTTTACGACTCTTTACTGACAACATTCATGTCTTGCACAAAATACAAATTTTTATTGGCAACTCCACTGTTGTCACTGAAAATATGATTTTGACAAATGACAACCTTCGAGTTGCCACAAAGAATTTTGTCACAAAACTCATTTTGTTTGAAAGAAGATGCTATGTATCCGTACGCTTACCGTCCAGAGCAATAGCACCAGACTAGCTAAATAGACATTTTTATGAATGAGAGATGCTGCCAAGCACTTCTTGCTTGGCAATGGTGCCCTGCGGCCATCCAGCCACTCATTTCGGAACAAACGGCTTGTATCTAATCTGAGTACATAACAATCTCGACCATTCGTTGATCGAATTAAGATCTGAGCTGTCCATTACCGAGATGAACGGCCGGATGAATCGCTCGACAATGCTGCTAAGCGAGGTGTAGGTACTTTAGAGAGGAAAACACCAAAAGTTAACTACACCAGCCTCTGTTAAGGTTTTTTTACTTTCCCTTTTGCCACATAATACTTCACTACCTATTTTCACTAACAAAAACAACAACAACTTAACGCATTTTACTGTCTCATTTTCACTAACAAGAAAATTTCAGCATTTTACCATCTCATTTTCACTAACAAAAAAGTTGTCAACAAATTTTTTTGCTACAGTAACTACTCACAAATTCATCAACATTTTATTCACTATCAGAAACACCTAACAACTTTTCGATCACAAATATTTTTTTGTCCTAGTTTTCACTAGTGGAAACACCCCCGACCACTAACAAAAAAACACTAAAAACTTAACTCATTTTATCATCTCGTTTCCACTAACAAAAAAGATTTAGCATTTTATTTCCACTAACTAAAAAGTTGTCAACAAACACTGTTTTTCCTACAATAACTACTCACAAACCATCAACAACATATTCACTACCGGAAACAACTTGACATTTCTTAACATGCAATTTATTTACTACCGAAAACAACTAACGACTTCTTAATCACAAATAAAAATCTACAAATTTTTCACTTCCGGAAACACCTCAGATATACCCAAGGATTGTTCACTAGATATTGCTTATTTTATTACTTTTTCCCACAATTTTCACTCTCTCTCCTCATGTTCCTGGTTTTTTTTCTTTCTCTTTGGTTTATTTTTTTATAATACCACAAATGTTACTTTACAATATTTTAATAGATATAAAAGATTATAGAGAGGATTGGTGGGGTGTGAAACAAGGGTGGAACCAGGAATTGATTCTGTCCTAGACTAACATAAAAAAATTTCGGCGGACAAAATAGTGTATATAATATGTATATGAGCAACTCTAAGAAATAAGGCTTGTAATCTATTTCATGCACCGCGCTTATTGTGAATGTCCAAATTGTAATGAGTGAGGACACTGGATACCTATTTCTTAAGAGTTAATGCAGTGGTATCTTTAACAACACAATATAAAAAAAAAAAAAAAAGCTCCTGTAAAAACCCTGGACATCAACAAATCTCAAAAAAACGCTCTGGATTTTTTGTTGTTCTTTCATAATAATTTAAAACTAAAAGAGTAAGATTGTAAGAATTAACATTTTATAATTTAAACACACTAACTGTGTTATGCATCAACTGAATCAGTAAAAATCTACGCACACCAGCCAGTGTTCTACATTTAACAACATATATAATAGTAACAAATTTAAACACATCAGCCAGTATTTTGCATTTAACAACATGCACACCAGCCAAGAAACAAATAAATAGATTCGTGACTTGGTGGCTTGGGCTAAACAAATAAATTGGCTAGGCTAAAAAAACTTGTACAAAAATTTTACATATAAATTTTTATTTTATTTTATTTTCTAGAATGCACCTGGGCTACAGCCCACCCCATGGTGGCTGTAGTTCCGCCCTTGAAAGGAGCGAGCTAGCAACAATACATTTTCGCACCGTTCACTTGTTATTTCGCCTAACCCTTGGTGTACATAGGTTCAACACAGAGCTATTTGGTTTTTTTTTTTAACCTCTGATGACTGCTACTACTACATTTTTGTGTCATGGGTGGCTTAGATCGATCCAGTAAACTAACACAGACACACAAAAAAAAAACAAAAAAAAACAAAAAAAAACAATTTCAAAGTTTAATTCAGGACAATAATATGTTAGCAATTTTCTGTTGGTGGGCCTACGTAGATCATAAATTAAACATTGTATGTTGTCGAATATGGCTTGAGTGGTGTCGGTATTACTCATTAAGTTGTAATCATTCAATTAATGTGACCCGGGTAATGAACACGTCTCTATTATCACATATTTGGGTCAAGTTGTGCGCGTTAAGTGGTGCGGGCTAATAATATATATGTAGAGACCAATTAAAGGCCCAATATGGTTCCATCTATTATAATGGGCTATGATGGAAACCGGGCTTATATATATGTGGTCAAGGTCCCCACTCCAAACCCTAGCCTCTTTTCTCATACCATCTCATCGTGTGTGAGACTAAGGTCAAGATCAAGAGAAGGCCTTTGGAGGCGGAAGACAAATAACCACACCCAAAGGTTTTCATCCTCCATGGCGACAGGTATGCATCCAGTATTATTTTCTTCAATAGTTTGACATGAGATATTGGGTTTAGAGTTTCTTACGAAATTCTACAATTGGTATCAGAGCCTCTTGTCAGATTGTTGAGGAAAATATAAAGTTTTCGTTTTCTTCTGTTCCAGAAACAAGTGATCGATACCTCCGATCTACCTAATCTTTGGGTAGATTTCTGATTCTCGTTTCGTTGTCGTTTTTTTATTTTGGTTAATTAGATCAAGGAATTTTTTTATCAATTGATCTAATATGTATACTGTATTACGGTTTGCATGGTGGTGTGCGGCAACTAAAATACAAATTGATACACATCAATTTTTGATTCCTTTGTCGAATCTGATGGTAACTTTTGTTACTCAACTTATGAGATACTAACCTTTGTCTATTGGTGGGTACAATTTACACGTGAGTTTTACAGTTTTCATATTCTGTGCCGACCATGTTTAGATTACTCTCATGCTACTGTAAAGGGGATCAAAATTAATTGTTTATTTTTAATGCCGCCATGTAATACAATACGACTCCGGCGATTAAAGTTTATGGGTATTACTTGTTTCTGTGAGTAAAAAAAAAAAAAATTTTTTTTTCTCTCGGTGATCCATGGATTTAGTTCAATATGTATATTATTTTCTGCTCTCTGATTGTACCGTCACCGAATAAGTGATGAGTAAATGGGTTTGTTTAAGTTTTTCCTAAGTACCGTCATGTTCGAACAATTCGGTTTTATGTTTGGACTTGTGCAGGTGATCATGTTGGGTATTATTATATTGGTAATATCTATGCAGGACATGATAATCAAACCCATGTGAAAGTATAGATCTCAATTAGCATCATAACAGTTTATGTATTTTATTGTTTAATAACTCGAATAAACGGAAACCTTTTTCCCTTTCGTACGTATTACCAAGCCTACTGGAAATCAACTATGGAATTTGATTTTTGATGTATTGGTTGGATGGTAAAACTAGTACTTTTGCTATTGAGATAGTATGTTTCATGGCCATTAAAATGTGCTAGATTCAATACAGTAACCAAAATAAATTAAATTGGGGCAAAGAGTTTATTTCGCAATTCATACCCAATGCTTAGAAAAATTAAAGTGATATGCAACCAAAGTGGTCTATGTCATTGAAATTTTTTTGGGTTGAGGGTAAAAGTTTTTGAGTTGCATAAAGTTATGTTTAGATCCATACGGGTAATGACCGCCCAAAGCAAGGTTATTATTTGGCCGGATTTTAAACGGTATAAGGTAGTTGATTTTTGAATAATATAGTTCTAGAATTTGCCTATGCGTTCAATAGTCGGCCCAAAGGAAGGCTTTTGATTGGCCAGGCCCAGTTTATATTGTTTATTTTAACTAGCCTTATTGGTGAGAAGACCATTTGCATGTTGTAATTACTGTCCAAAGACTTGGTTATAATGATGCGTTAGGTTTCTCGAAAGGGCCCACCATTAAAGACACAATATCAACTACTATTTTATTTGTCTAATTGTTTGCCCCCACAATTAGACCAAGTTTTGATTGATAATTATATTCAAGTTTTCTTATTTTTATCATTGCACTAAAGTAGATGGATATTTGTTAACTGTGAGTTTTTTCTTTTATGATGTTATAGTGAATGCATCTTCTATATCTGCCAATTTGAACAATATTCCAGTTCTTACGGCTTCCAATTTTGCAAAATGGAAAGAGCATGTTACAATCGTTCTTGGGTGTATGGATTTGGATTATGCATTACGTGTTGATGAGCCTCCTAAACTCACCGATAAGAGTACAACTGATGAAAAGTTAACCTATGAAAAGTGGGAGCGCTCTAACCGTATGAGTCTTATGATAATAAAGCACTCTATCTCTGAGACTATTCGAGGTGCAATGCCTGAGGATGAGAATGTCAAGAAATTCCTAAGCCAAATTGCAGACCGATTTGTTGTATCGAAAAAAGTGGAGGCATGTACGCTTCTTAGCAAACTTGTCACCATGCGGTATAATGGCAAAGGAATATAAGGGAGTACATTATGGAAATGTCCAATATTGTTGCCAAGATGAAGGCACTAAAGTTAGAATTTTCTAAAGACATCCTTGTATTCCTCGTTTTGATTTCACTTCCTACACAATTTGGTCCCTTCAAAATTAATTATAAAACTCAAAGGGAGAAATGGACTCTTAATGAGTTCATTGCTCAATGTGTGCAAGAGGAAGAAATGATGAAACAAGAAAGGACAGAAAGTGCTCACTTGGCAACTCATTCTCATGGCTATTCAGGCACTAAGAAAAGAAAATTAAACCATAAGGCTAATGGAACTGCAGATGCTGGGACTTCACAGACAACTGTGCAACAGATTCAGGATAAAAGTGTTCACTATTTCTTTTGCAAAAAGGTTGTTGGTCATGTGAAGAAGGATTGTCCCAAATATCACAAGTGGCTCGCAAAGAAAGGGTTGTCTAAAGAGTCGAACACCCAGTGATGCTGAAAGTTTCATTTATATGGGAGATGACAATTAAGTTTGTGTTGAGGCAATAAGAGTCTATACACTTAAATTGGAATCTAGTTTTTTATTTGGATTTGGATGAGACTGTTTATGTATCGTCATTTAGACGGAATTTGATTTCTGTTTCCTGTTTGGACAAATTCGGCTATATTTGTTCATTTAGTAACGGAAGTTTTTTAGTTTTCTTTCAAAGTTCAAATATTATTGGTACTATATCTCTGGTTGATAGTCTATACAGGTTAAACTTGGATGCCTCTCACTTAAAGTTGAAATGAAACTTTGCATGTTGACAAATATGGTATGAAACGAAAATTAATTAATGAGGACTCCCTTATATTGTCGCACAAGCGTTTGGAACATAATTCGAAAGAGAGAATTGAAAGGCTTGTGTCAAGTGGAATTCTTGATCGTCTTGATTTTTCAGATTTCAAAATCTGTGTTGAATGTATACAGGGGAAGTAAACAAATATAAGGATAATTGGTGCCAAAAGGAGTTAGACGTTTTCGAAGTGATACATACCGTTTTTTGTGGTCCATTCCCTACGGATTCTTGGAATGGTCAACAGTATTTTATCATTTTACAGATGACTATTCTCATTATGGTGTATGGTATCTAATTTTTCCATTACCAGATTCCTTTTGGGGAGAAACCTTAAAGATTGTAGTTTATATCTTTTATTGAGTACCTAGTAAAGTAGTAGCTAAAACCCCATACGAGTTGTGGATTGGAAAGAAGCTTAATCTTAGGCACTTCCATGTCTGGGGTTGTCCAACTGAAGCTAGGTCTTATAGGCCTAACAAAGGAAGGTGGACTCAAGAACTATTAGCTGCTGTTTTATTGGATACTCGGAAAGATTAATGGGTTTTAAGTTTTATTGTTCTTCCATAGATACCATAATTGAGACCGATAATGCCAAATTTATTGAGGATGTTGAAAGTAGTGGGAGTGTACAACCTAAGAATTTGAATTTGCAATGATTCATGTTGGGACTGATGATGTGGTCACACCTGTCTTGGTACAAGATGCGAATGCAAACCACCAGATTATTCCTGAGTTGTCTCCTACTAATACGGAAGAATCCCAACAAACTCAATTAAAAGTGCGAAAAGATCAGAACTTCTGATTGCAAACTAAAGAAATCCATTTATGGATCAATGTGTTTATGGTATCGGAAGTTTGATCAAGTAATTTCCTCTTTTGGATTCAAGGAAAATGCTATGGATCAATGTGTTTATCATAAGATCAGTGGGAGTAAATTCATTTTTCTAGTATTATGTGTCGATATCTTATAGGCAAGTAGCGATATTGGCTTATCACAAAAGCCATATATTGATAAGGTGCTCTGTAGATTTGGCATGCAAAGTTGTGCACAATGAGTTTGCTCTAATACCCAAAGAATGATTTGAAAAAGAAAACAAATAGAAGACATCCCTAATGCATTAGCAGTAGGGAGTCATGTGTATGCTCAAGTTTGTACGCATTCAGATATAGCGTACGCAACTGGGATGTTTGGTAGATATTTGCAAATGACATGCTCACATATCGGAGAATCTAATTTTTTAGAACATTGTTGTATATTCGGGCTCTGAATTTGTTATTGTTTGCTATAAAGCAAAGTAAGCAATATGGTTGCAGAATTTTATCACCTGGCTTCATATAGTGAGTGACATGGAGAAGTCACTAAGGGTTTATTGTGATAATAAAACTGTTGAATTGTGTTTTAAGAATGACAAGTTTTCGTCAAAATCAAAAGATATTGACATCAAGTTTCTTGTTGTTAAGGAAGGAGTTCAGAATCGTCTTATATCAATTGAGTACATTAGCACAGATCGAACTCATGATTACGGATCTGCTTACTAAGGGCTTATCACCTAAAGTGTTTAAGGAGCATGTTACTCATGCAGGCGTAGTTAGTCCTAATGAAGTATTTCATTAGTGGGAGTTGTGCTACTCATATGGTTGACATTTGTAGTGATCACTTTTAGTTTATTGATGATTTTAAAATAAAGTTGCGTATTTTTCAAATTGTGGTTATACATGAGATTTTGAAAATATGCATGATACATGAACTCTATTGAGTTATAAAGTTGGACCAGTTGGAAACAGGCATGATAAAGGATCACATTGCATGCGTTTTCCATGTTACATATCCGTACTTGATCTATGTTGTTAAATACATAGGTATTTGTGACCATGGATGGGTCCTGTCATGATAAATATGGCAAAAGCCGTCATGATCCTATATTTATGTTTTCAATGGACCAGATTGTTTTGAGATGACACTCATAAATTTCGACAACAAAAGTTTGAGCTCCTAAAGTTTACAATGTCTAATATCAGGATGACCTATGTGGCCCAAGTGGGAGATTGTTAGCAATTTTTTGTTGATGGGCCTACGTAGATCATAAATTAAATATTGTATGTTGTCGAATATGGCTTGAGTGGTGCCGGTATTACCCATTAAGTTGTGATCATTCAATTAATGTGACCCGAGTAATGAACACGTATCTATTAGCACATATTTGGGTCAAGTTGTGCGCGTTAAGTGGTGCGGGCTAATAATATATATGTAGAGACCAATTAAAGGCCCAATATGGTTCCATCTATTATGATGGGCTATGATGGAACCGGGGTTTATATATATGTGGTCAAGGTCCCCACTCTAAACCCTAGCCTATTTTCTCATACCATCCCATTGTGTGTGAGACTAAGGTCAAGGTCAAGAGAAGGGTTTGGAGGCGGAAGACAAATAACCACACCTAAAGGTTTTCATCCTCCATGGCGACATGTATGCATCCGGTATTATTTTTTTCAATAGTTTGACATGAGATCTCGGGTTTAGGGTTTCTTACGAAATCCTTCATAATACTTTATTAATAATGAAACATTTACAACTATAGGATGTTACAGAGCGGATCAAGTACATAGCGGATCAAGTCAGGGCGTCTGAATTTTTGTTTAGGTCCGGACTTTTGCTCTAAGCCGTTGAAGATCTGCGGAAGGTTTATGACCATTTAATGGTCATAAATCTTCCGCCGATCTGGACAATTGAAACACAATTCAACGACTAAGATCGTGATCTGGATTTTAGCTAAAATTCAAACGTCCTGACTTGATCCTAGATTGCAAGAATATTTCTTACTCAGTAGAAGATCTGCCAGAGTTATACTTTGCTCAAGGACATTCCGGGAATCCGTGTAGTCTCTTTGGTAAAAAAATGAGTGCCTTTTATAGGCAATTCCAGACTTCGAAACAAGGACTTTTGTATGCGAAAATTGAATAGAAAAATAACGCTATTGAAGAGGTCGAAAGCAATAATAATATTGTAATCAAGATTCATGACTTGTTCAAAATTAATGTGAGGTCTGCATATATGTCACATGACTTCTTTTTTTTGTTTTTTTTTTTGTTTAGTATATTTAAGTACAAAACATAACTTAGTAAGGTGTAGCAACGGGGTGCTGGTGCAGCTGATTTGGCCGTCTATCTCGGCAATGGACGACTCAGATTTTAATCCAAACAATGAATAGTTTAGATTTGTATAGAAGTTCAGATTAAATTCTAAGCCGTTTGTGCCGAGATAGACAGCCGATTCGGCCACACTACACCGTGTAATGTGGGGGTGCACTATAACACCCTCGGGTTCTGGGGGAATGGGGTTGCGGTCGTCCATCTTGGCACGGACATCTCCGAATTTAATCCAAACTCCTACAAATCTTAACCGTTCATTGTTCGGATTAAAATTCAAGCTATCTATTGCCGAGATGGTCGGCCGGATTGGGAGGTGCACTATAGCATCCCGAGTCTGCATTACACCGTGTAGTGCAACAGCACCCCCTAACGCCCCAATCGGGTGTGAGTATGCATGGTTACAAAGTGAAGAGATTGGGTATGGAAGGCATACCCTTGGTTCAAATCCGACCCGTACGTGGGCATTGGGTCTTCGTGTAGAGTCTCAAAACTCATGGGCATGGTCTCCAATAAATTTTCTCTATCTATCTCTCTCTTCACTTATTACTCTAAAAAACCTCCCTCCAAACCCCATATGTGGTGATCAAAATCAGTATGCAGGAAGGTGTGGTGATCAAAATCAATAATGCTAGGGATATATTAATTTGTCACGCCCTAATCACACCTCTCCTACATACGTACATGTGGGTCTCATTTCACGATTAATGCTAGGGACCCACACGCATGTATGTGAGATGAGTGTGGTTGAGGTGTGACAAATTGATGTGTCTATATCATCTCTCGATCAAAATATTAAGAACGATATAGGCAATTCAATGGTGAGAGGTTGACTTCGGGGTTCTGAGGATTAATGCCTGGGTTAAGCTGACTTTGTGAGATGGCGTGACAACTGACTTTGATCCAGTTTTTTTCGCTTTTACCACGTAAGAATCATTTGATTAGCAGATTAAAACTTATGAGATTAAGAGATTAATAGTCCTGGGATTGTTAGTCCCTAAATTATTTGTCTTGGATTAATTTCATCTCTAATTCTATCCGTTCGCATGCTTTTTTTTTTGGATGGAGAATTGTTTTATTAATCTTTAAAATTAGGGTATTGTTAATTCCACGGGAGGTTTTGTTAGTGCCACGAGATTAATTACACATCAACCTAATATGTCTTAATTGCCCTCCCTAGGAATCAGCTTTGTTTTGACTTTTCCATAGCCATTGCTTTCCTAAGATCCCAACCAAAATTCTTTCTCCTACAAAGAATAAAAAAATAATTATATTTTTGCTCTCCAGGTTAATTGCAAATCACCATTAACAAGACATAATCAAAACATTAGAAATCAAAATTAACATTATCGTCTGCCATTAAAGATGCATTCCAAGAAGCATTAGAAAATAACGAGAACATGTATTATGAAGTTCCAAGAGAAAAAAAAAATTAAGGAAAAGTTTGTAATACGTCCTTCACTTAGCCCTTGACAATCTTTATTGAAACCAATCTTTTTTCTTCATTTCTTTTATTTTTTATTATTGTTAATTTTTTTAATTATTTTACAAGAAAAGTGAGTAAGTTTCAAAAGCCATATGTGGTGATCTACTGATTTACAGGACAAAAGAACGGGCAAGACACTATTTATTTTTAAATGAGGAAGGAGTTTTAGGAAGTTTTTTTTTTTGATCCGCTTTTAGGAAGTTATTCTTCATAGAAGAAAGGACTTTGGTAGGGATCACAATGAAAAAGATTCGAAGTGGGATTTGGATTATACAGAAAGTTACCGAGGTGGTAGTTTAGGAAACCTAAATGACTAGGGAGAAGTCAAAACAAAGCTGATAACTAGGGAGGGCAATTGAGGCATATTAGGATGATGTGTAATTAATTCCCGTGGCACCAACTCCTCTCGTGGAATTAACAGCTTCCTTAAAATTATTACAAAGACTAACGGAAACAAGGAGAACGACAGCATATTCCTAAGTTGCTCGATCCCATGTTTGATTCGCATGGAATTACTTGATTACATATGGGATAAGGAACAGTTTTTTTTCTAAAACAAATTTTAAAAAAAGTACGTCATTGAAATTTTAAAAAAAGTATTCGCATGGGTCCCATTTTAGATAGTCCCTCCATTCCTTTTTTAGTATCCAGTATTCTATTTTGAATTGTCCCTTAATAAATGTCCATTTTGTAAAGTTAATTGATAAAAGTTGGTATAATATTTTTCATTTTGGGCCTAAAATTAGTTTTTTTTTTTTTTTGAAAAGTTAGTAAGTTAAAAGTGTAATAATGATGTCTACATAGATGGTAAGTAGAGAAAATGAAGGTGAAAAATGAACTGAAAAGTATAATAATGATACGTGTCTCCTTATTAACTTAGAGTTACAAAGTTGGACAGTTAAAAAGGGACAAAGGGAGTAACGGTTTATACTAACTTGATTATGTATTGTCATTGAATTTGGGAGGCCGTATTTGGTGAACCTATTTAGCTTTGCAAAATATTATTACTCGGGAGAACTATGCCGCCGCTGCGGGTGACCGAGTCGTGAGGCCACGGTGACTCTAATGCCAAACGGTTGAAGGAAAAATTCCACCTGCATTTTGGTGGCTTTCAAGGACCCGGGGATCGTATAAGGCGGAGTGCCCTACGGGGGTTGTAGCAGTGGTGGAGGGAGCATGAGACGAGTGGGGGCACACACCCCCACTCATTTTTTTTTAAATTTAATATTTTAAAATGTATATTATGTATTTTTTCTAGTTAATTACCGTATATTTCGTAAATCTACTTTTAATCTTTCTTAGACATGTCGAATATTATTTCACTCTCAATTTTTTGATCACATATTTGAACATTTTTATTACACTGCATGGCAAAATGAGATGTCTAATGTGAAAAATAGCAATCCCTTACTAACTGGAACTCGATCTCTAATGCATAATGTCCAAAATTTAAAAATGGCTAAACCATGGACTATACGTTTTATACTTTAGCAATTATTAACAATGGGAGAAATATTGCCAAATAATGTATAGTGAATTGCTTTTAGACTTGATACGCTGAGACAATTCAAGCAATTCGATTGTTCTAATATTCTATATAATCTACTATAATATGTTAGATTTTTTAATTGTAGCACAAACGCTTTATGTTGCTTTGTAAAGCCCCGATTTTTCAAATGAATTTCGGAGGCAATAAACTAATAAAATTTTATTAAAATATCTCCAGAGCGACTCTAGTCTTGATACATATCTCAAGCATACTCGATCTCTGCCCCTGGTATTCCTCTTGTGTCCAACTGCTTGTCCATTGAATCCTGCACCTTCTGGCAAATTGATTGCCGAAGCAACCGATTCATCAAGATACAGACGTATCCGTAAGTGATAAATCAACCAGTAGAATAATCCAACCCAACTACCCCTCTTACTTTACAGCTAGTAAGCAAACAGTAATATATCGATGCAAAAGAGTAAAGTAGAGATTTCACATATAAACTGATTTATTACTATCTATTAGCCTGATGTGTGATCTAAAATCTCATCCACGATATCCTTCCTCCCCAACAGCTAGCCATATCCTGTCCCATGAGCCCACTTTCTCTTGCTGTCTCGGATTGCACCCAAGTTATGTACTCAGGTGTATCCATCTCATTACAAACAAGGAAAGCTTATCATGCTCGAACCATAACTAGGGTTTGTGTATTCTAAGATCTTTCCACAAGATCTACCGCTAATCATGCCCTGTCCCATGAGTTCACTTCCTTTTGCTGTCGCGGATTGCACCCAAGTTATGTACCCGGCGTGTATCCCTCTCATTACATCAAAAGGAAAGTTTATCAAGCCCGAATCATGAAAAATGGTTCACCTATCTGAATCACCACTTCACAATCAGCACTGGACTCCCGCCAGTGAATTCAAATCTTCACTGGACTACCCGCCAGTTGACTCATCTCAATTCACATCTCAAAAAAAAAAATCCGCTCGCAGACAATCCAGAACAAGACTCGACAACTTTCCAGTTTATCCTTTACCTAGCACGTCTAGGTGAATTCGCAAGCCAACCCATGTCTCTAGGGTCCAATCTAGCATTCAAATCAAATACTGGAATAATAATCAAGCAATCAGAATGATAATTGAAATAAATAATGAGCGAGACAATCACGTAACTTTTATGAATGGGTCGTTGCCCTTAATCTTGTATGGCCAAGAAGTAAATTTTTATTAGCAGAAATATTTATTAAGAAAAATAATTTTTGTACAAAAAAAATAGATTTGTTATTATTTACCTACAAATATTGTACTTAATACGGATAACACTATCATGACATGTTTATAATTTATAATTACTAATATTAAACCTATGTTCAATAATCAAATAAAACATTTCATTGTGCCAAACTATAAACTTCAATTACTTGAGAACTTAACTGCAATAAGATAACCACTTATAATTAATATCTGGGCCGAAACAGTACATTCAAAAAGAGCAGGGGGATAAGTGTAATTGTTGTGCCATTTTTGGGTATGAACAGTTTCCAAAAATGTGAACAGTGTTCACGCCTATGAACAGTGAACAGTAAACAGTGAGTTTTCAGAAAAAACTGGGTTTTATTCGTTCGATTTTGAATTTCGATTCTTTTCGATTTTAATCATAAAAGCTAACATCATAGTACATTAATATACTTGGGGAAAGCAGGGGAGCGATTAATCTACCTCGGTTCCGGCCGAAAAAGCGGATAATGATTTCGGACAAAGAAGACGACTGAACGCAGGACCTCGGGGATGGATCAGAATTATTGAGGTACGGTTCTGAGATGTTTTGGGTTGCGAATAGGTAACCCGAATTGGTGTCCGGCTAGAGTGGAACCGAGCCGCTCAGGTTTCTCTTTCTAGACCTCCATTAATGGAGCTCGAACTCCCACTATTTTTTTTTTTCAGTGCCGGTGGTTAATTTGGTGTGTTGTTATTTCTAGAGGAAGGGAGATGTATTTATAGAGGTGAGGTGGAGTGGGGTGCTAGGTGGAAGTGGAATAGGGGGGATGATTAGCCAAAAATAGGAAAGGGGGGATGGTTCACTTAGTGTGGAGAGAGAGAGAGAGAGGCATACGGGTGAGAGATGAGAAAGTAAAAAAATTGTTTTGGAAAAAAGTTAGGGTGTATGTGGC
The DNA here is from genome assembly GCA_025413875.1 of Rhododendron molle. NCBI lineage: Eukaryota > Viridiplantae > Streptophyta > Magnoliopsida > Ericales > Ericaceae > Rhododendron > Rhododendron molle. Next base: position 57,069,230 of record CM046391.1, read on the forward strand.
ACACAATACACACTTGGAATCTATACTATAATAAAATCTTTATAACTAATTTACTAAAAATAACTATACCGGAATAAAATTTGTAAATCTTAAAAAAAAAATTTGGGTCGAAAATTTGGGTTGTTACATGCTTAGTACGATTTTTTTTGGTTGAAATGTGTTTAAAAGGTGCCCCCACTTATATAGATTGCTGGCTAGGCCACTAGGTTGTAGCGCAGAGCACAACCGTTGATCTCATCAATTAACGGTCCAGATCAAAAATCAATTATGACCGGTAATAAATTATTCGTACCGGTTATAATTAAAAATCATATCTCAATCATTCATTGTCAAGATCGAGGTCCCGTGTGCGCCCTACAAGGTCTTGCACTACAAGATTTCCCAATCCAGCCTTCACCAGATTGTCTTAGAATTTTTTTTTTTTAACAGGCCACTATGATATTGGATCCATTGATTTCTTGACGGATTGTGATTTTGGCACTTCAAAAATTGATGGAGGGGCTCCAAAATTGTATTGTATTGATACATAAAACGATGTCGTTTTGGCAATTGATATTATTTGGTATTCGTGTTTGTTGTATATCACGTTTTAATAACAATTGAGATTCATTATTGGAAGTGATTTGATCACAGTTTGCCATATTTTTGCTTATAACGCGTATATTATTACAATCGTCGTTTCAGAAATTTATTTTTTAACATTCATGGTTTGTCATTTAATGAGATTTCACGTGACATACTCATTTCTACGACTCTTTAAGTCAAGCTGTGGTGTTAGGTGAGGACTCCAGCGGCAACCTAAGAGTATCTCATATTAATTTGATCACCTCCTTATGAGGTACTCCTCCCTCTGTTCCAATTTGAACCAAGGTTTAGTGATCACTTATTGAAATTTGTGTCTTTCAAAAATATAATTATATTTTACATTTTATAATATTTTTTTATGATTTTAAAGATTTTATATAATAAAAGTAATTGAGATCTACAAAACAAGATCCATATTGCATATTAAAACTATTACGAATTGAAAATTATAGACAATTTTTTTAGAGGTCAAACGCTCTCAAAAAGTCAAAAGGTGGACAAACAAATCGGGACGGAGGGATTAACATTTTAGTGTTAGGATTTAATTCATTGCCTTTGCATTTTTAAAAACTTTTTGGCTAAAGATGAATCCATTTTATTTTATTTTTTTGAAGGGAAAAATGATGATGAATCCATTTTACTAGCTATTTGGTGGTACGTTCCTATTATTTGAGTCATGTGACAGTTTAATCCTATAATTCCGAAGTACAAAAAAGAAAAAAAAGAAAGAAAGAAGATAGTTTGATCCCTTTTTTTTTTTTTTTTTTATACATAAGAGAAACAAAAACATTTGACATAGTAGCTCGATGAACTCCAAGGCCACTGCGGTCATTGCGCAAAGCCTCCATCACAATTGATATGGGGCTTGATCAAACACTTGCTTTCCTCGGTTTAACTACATACCCCACCTTGCTAGATTATGGGTGCAACCATTAGCCCCTCCAACCAAAGATTAATTCACACGTCCAGCCCATGTTACGTTGCCCATCGATCAAGGTGATCAAGTTGTAATTAGGATCAGAGGGGTGCTGATTCGAAATTGTCTGGTGAGCCACTTGTAAATCCGTTTCTAACACAATATAACATAACTCCATATCCTGCGTTCAACCCTTAAAGCATCCAAATTACCAATTCTACGAGCAAAGCCCCCTAATCCAATTCCCACTGTCATCACGAACTACCTCTCCAGTCGCAGCCTGTCTTGGACTTCCATTGGAGGCCCCATCGACGTCATTCACTTTGAAAACACCATTGAGAGGAGCTTGCCATTTCACAGCTATCCTTTTAGAGAATTTGTGGCAAGGAGAGAGTATCAAACACTGCGGCCGCGGATAAAAAAAAAAAAAAACACTTCGGCCACTGAACAATGCATTTTTATTAAATAAATCAATCAATACAAATTTTTTATTCCACTTCTTTCTAGAAAACCCACCAGCTAGGTAACTGCTTACGTCAGGCAAAAATGGACGTCACATCAAGCGTTTGAAATGATATGGTGGAAAAATTATACTATGCCCTTGGGGCATGGAATAATCTCTCGATATGGTGGGTTTTGTTTGGATTCGGCTTCTCAGCTACAGAGAATGATGTGCAGAATGTACTAAAAAAAGAAGAAGAATATGCGGTTTAGATTGACAATCAATGATTCAGATTCGTTGAATCTTTTACTAGTAAAAACCTTTTATTGGTGGTAAAAGATTGAAAATAAATCTAGACCATTAAAAATACTATCAAAAGTTGCGATCACTTGAACTGCACATCTGCAATCCAAACCTGGACTATAGACAAGCTAGATTCTTTCGTTTTTTCTTGAGAATTTCTACTCATGTAGTTAAGTGAAATTGCCCTCTTGCCCCTTCTCAAAAAATAAAAAGAGAATTCCTACTCATACAATTTTTCAATGATATGGACATTTACCCTTTCAAAATAAGAACATCCTTGCGCTTCTGAGTTTCGTATATTTTTTGTTTTTGGATTAATGGCAATAGAAATGTTGTTTCCACTAAAAATATTATTTAGTCCATTAGTTAGAGGAAATGACCTGTCTTGAAAAGTGAAAAACCAAGTGCAAATTACCGAAAATACCATTTAGTCAAAAGCGAAAACTCTACACACCCACAAGGATTAGCTTTTTTTTTTTTCCCAAAGTTTAGAATAGTTCCATTAATAAGAAAAGTAAATGTAGAGTAATCAGGAAAAGAATACAAGCCAAATACGCACCCCAATGCATTATGGGCTACAACTCACAAGTGCCGTGCAGGAGTGGCATCAAGCATTTTGCCGGCCTTTTGGTTTGCCGTGTCGGTTGGAAACCACAAGTACAAGTGCCACTTGGTAATTATGCTAACTGTAAGCATTTGATGCTCTAATGCTGTGGTGTTGGCACTGCTCTGAAATCATCCTATCAAACCCAAAATTAGGGGATTCTTGTCTTTATTAAAAAAATTGCATTTGTTAATTTTGCGTCAAAATTTTGTGAATTAGTGATTTGTCTTGACGTCAAGAATCATAAAAGTAAAGGATTATGATCCAAACTCAAATTTTTGTAAAGAATTATGATCCAAACTCAAATTTCCGGAGAACTATTGAAGTCTTGGTCCCCATCAGGCCTGCTAGGGTTTCGAATATTTCCTTCGCTTAGTCTGCCCGCACACGGACACAATCACACCGTTATATATATATTTTTTATTTTCGGATTTAATGCTGAGTCCTCATTGTTATTCTATTGGGAGTCTTTTTCCGAGATTCATTCGGCTGAGAGTTGAACGAATATTTCCTTCGCTTGCTCGATCTGCCCGCACCCCTAACTCCACACTTGTGACGGGGTTCCGGCAAATCTGGTGCAGCTCAGAGCTAGGTAGGCGTGGCGTGTGGTGGTCCGGCAAGTATGGCTAATAAAGATGAAGCTGGAGTTAAGAATTTTTTTATTGTTGCTTTTCTTGTCCTTTTGCTAGCTGTTTGGCCTGGTGGTGTTCCGGTTGGTCTCCCAGTCCGACTTGTACTGGTCTAGTGTTTCTAGGTTCAGTGGGTGTTGATGGTGGGTTAATAATTTTAGGTTTAGTGTCGGTTGAGTTGTTTGGCCGGAGTCTTCAACTGCGTTAGGGTTTCGTTGCGTGTCTGGGTTGTGCCGGCAGTTTGGTTGTGCGATTGGGCTGTAGCTGGAGCTTTCGGTGTTCGTCTAGATTTCACATGTGCTTTCTTGTGTTGAGAGTTTTCATCTCGATTCTCGACCATTCATTTGGGCAATCAATGATCCGGATGTGTTTGTATTTTTGACTGGTAATAGTAAATTTTTACTAGTAAAAAATACAATCACATCTGGACCATTGATTGTCGAGAGGATCCGGATTCTCTATGAGGATCTATCTGTGAGGATTTTCATCTAGACCGTCCATCTCAGCAATCAATGGTCCTGATGTACTTGCATTTTGTATCGGTAAAAAATGCAAACTCATCAGGACTGTTGATTGCCGAGATGGACGGTCCGGATTCCATGATTAGATGGTTACAATTGGTATTCCATTAGGGGCACCGATGGAGTCGTCTTTTTTTTTTGGTTCAATTGTGAGCCGAAAGTCTACACAACGGAGAGGAATCCCATGGGGGCAAATGGACGTCCATAGACCAGATAAACCATTAGAGAGGGCAATCAGCCTATTTTAAATTCGCCTAGGGAGATCAGGTTCACAGAAAATAAAACTAATAATACCAAGTACATGACCAACAAACCATCGGACTAAATTCGGACAAAAACTTGACTAAATCCGGACAAAACGAAATAAAGCAAAAAATACACTTCCCTCCGTTATTGAGCGGCCTTTCTCTTGCCTAGCCTCCTACCGATCAAGCTCCCAAGCCAGCTACTGAAGAAGCCACTTGTGACCACGCGGCTACAAACTCAGAAGCGATGCGGCAGCGAACAACAAGCAGTTTTGGTGGAGAAGGGGAAAGAGAAACCAAATCTGAAGGCAGGAATTGGTTCCTCCCCTCCCGCCGCACAAATTTAGGTATAAACCCAAGGGAGGGGAAGGAGCAGAGAAAGTGCCCAAATTTGGGTATAAACCCAATGGTGAAGGAGGGGAAGGAGAAGAGGAAGTGTGGCGGTTGTTTTAAGGTCAGAAAGAGGTGCTCTCGTTTTTAGCAAGAGAGAGCATAATATAATTGGTAGGTTAAGATTTCTATAGGAGTCGTTCAATACTGGTAAACTGGGTTGTGCAGTTCCAAATTAAGTCAAATGCGTGATTACTTACTTCCAAAATTCTTCGTATCATGCACGGTCTCAAAATTCCTGGGCACGGTCTCGTATTTATTATTCAATAATGATAAATTTTCTCTATCTATCTAATGCGATTGAAATTGGAAGGCCGTAAATATTTGGTGTACCTCTTTAGCTTTGCAAAATATTCTTCTTGGGGAGAACTATATATGCCTCTTCTGCAGATGACTTTGGCCTTCGTCTAGATAGACCGAGTGACTTTGGCCACGCTGACTCTAATGCTCGACGGTTGAAGGAAAGGGAAAATTCCACGTGCGTTTGGTGGCCTTCACCGGATTGGGTTTGGAAATTCTTTTATAGGCTTCTACGATATTGGATCCATTAATTTTTTGGCACGTGATATTTTTGTTTTATATCACGTTTTAATCACAATTGAGATTCATTATTGGAAATGATTCAATCACCCCGGGTATGCCATATTTTTGTTTTATAACTGTTTGTCTAAATTTGGATCGTAGTCGATGAATCGACTAGGAATTGGGTGAGTGCTGGAATATGAGTGTTTGTGGTGGCGGAGTTTGGTTCCCTGCCGTATTTCAGGACTTCTCTGGAAGCAAACTTAGTGAAGTGAATGGAGATGGAAGAAAAGTAACAAAATGGACTTTATTACTTCTCAAAGTAGAAGTCAGTCGACTACAACAAATAGTCGAGTAGACGGTTCAAGTTACAAGCTACTCCTAGTACAGTAAAAGTAAAGTACAGATAAAAAGTAGAAGCCTTTGGGCGATTGAGTGGGGGTCCAGAATTCGTCTTCTCATCTTGTACTTATAGGCTTCACTTCGATTAGGGATTCGAACTTGGCGGCATTCCCTCCAGAAATTTGAATCAGGCGGTTACACTTCCTAAATCTTCGCTTGTAGTCGTCTCTTTCAACTGCCTCTGTCAACTGCTTGGTCCATGATTTGCTTGTAATTTCCTTGATGGACACGTGTCCTTCATTTTAGACACTACTTCTTTAACCGTCAACACATCTGCCAATAACCATTGCATAATGTTTTATTAAATATCAGTCCATTTACTGTTACCACGTGTCACTTTATGACTCGATCAATCATATTGGACCATCGTGTTACCATTTGGCCTAGTCGATCTCTTTGGGCCAAATTATGGTGTAAACAATGCCCCCTATTTACCTGAGTTAAGAATTAACTTTGGTAAATAATCCCTGAGTATCACCGTCTATATAAAGCGGAGTACTTTGAATTTTAGGGCACGAAATTTTCCATCACAAACTTCTCGCACCCTGTTCGACCTCTCATGGCTTCGAAGAACAAATTGAAAGCTTCCAACACCCTTGTTGAAAACCCTCCTTCAGAATCGTCCGCAGATGATGTTCCACGCTTCCCAGAGCTGTACCGAGGTGACATTAATCAAAACTCACAAGTCTTAATTCACAATGAGAATAACAGTTCTCTTTGTATGCTGGGTCCGGTCTTCTCGTCGGCCATGCCAGACGGCTTTCCAGAGGTTTACCCCGTAATAGAGCGTGATCCTCTTTTATTACAACATTCATCCCTTGAGTGGGCTGGTTGGGGTAAGAATGCTTGTCTTCGTTCCTGGCCCTATATTGTTGAATCGGGATGGGTAGACTGGGTAAAACGCATGACGAAATTTCTCTTCGCGGACTGGAAGAAAATGGGAATTCGTGAGACCATTGAACTTTCTCAGTTTCCCTTGGAGATGAACTCTGAGCTTTTGGCTGCTGCCGCTTGCTTTTGGTCCAAATCGTCAAATACTCTAGTTCTTCATTGTGGTTTGTTGTCCCCAACTATTTTGGATATATCCCACTTGACTGGCCTTTCTTCCTTAGGCTGTGAGGTAAATGCTCTTCTTACCCCTGATGCGTATGATCCACCATTTACGGTTCCATCTACAGGGGTGAGTTACTCTAAGTGGTTACAGACCTATTTTAAGGCAAAAGCATCTGCACCTGCTTTCCATGAAAAAATAGCATTTTACCTTTTTTGGATTTGTAGATTCCTTTTGGCAGTCCCTGGACTTAAGGTGACTAAGGAATACGTTAATTTGGCCATCTGTATGGCACAGGCGAAAAGATTGGCCTTAGCGCCATTTGTGCTTGGATCCCTATATAAAGGGATGTTTACATTTGTTGAAAAGAAAATTGCAACCTCTTGTGGTGGTCCTTTCTGGATTTTTCAAGCCTGGCTATATGCATATTTTCCTCAACTTAGGCCCAAAATGAACAATCGTCTTAGGACTGATGAAGATCCACAAATGCAAACGTGTCGTAGTTATGCTGAATACTTTCTAGGGCTGAGTGTCCATAGAGAAGAATCTTCCTTTCAGAGGTATTTTTCCTTCTTCTACGAGGACAAGAAAAACAATTGGCCCAACTTCTACCCTTTTGACAAGTTTGAGTATGCCTCTGAAAGGCTAAGGCCAAGTTTTGGGGATATTCCGATGGCATCTCCTCAACTGACAGAAAAAATGGTACATGCCAAACGGTTATTTTGGGCAAGCATCCTTCTACCTCGATTCATCCCAGTTGGTTTTGCCCTGATAAGTACCCCTATGGGAATTGTAGTTATGAGAACTATTCCCCTTGTCAATTTGCTCGTCAATTCGGTTTGGTACAGGGCGTGCCTATGCCTTTCGTTCATCCAGATATCACTGAGATGTCTGCAAGCAGGCTATCGATAAAAACAAAAGATGCTCAACTGATTTCAATGATGGTTAACAACTTTCACCATCGTGTGAAAGCTTTCAAACTTTCAGATTTTAAAGTCAGTGATGGGACTACTGCTGCCTTTGATGAATGGTGGTCGACCATGAAAGCCATCTATTTTGGAGCTCCACTCAAAGATTGCCTTTACAGGCTTGATCCGGAGTATAAATCTCTTCAAGACAAGGCTGGTAAGTTGATTCTATTATTAAATAGATTTTTGTCCCACTCACCACATTACTAACATGTTTTTCAAATCAGAGGAAGCTGCTCGATTGCCTGAAGAGGCTTCCAAAGCCATTGTTCCTCAAGCTGAAGCAATCTCTCCCATATCTTCGGTGCCACTTGAGAGCTCCAAGAAAAGGAAAGCAAAAGTAGTCGAAATCTCACAGTTGACTCCAACGAAGAGGACTCTAAGAGCTAAATCAACTGATCAAAAGACTTCTAAAAGTCTTTGTATTACTGAAGGACCTAAAAAACAGGCTGTGCCTGATGAAGCCCCTACTCCAAAGAGGCAGTCGAAGAGGAACCAAGCCACCAAACCAAAGGTATACTTGTTACTCATTATTTCTTGTAATCGTTTATCTTCATTCTTATTTTCCTTTTCTCAATCGCAGAAAGGGAAAGACACTAAGATTGTGGATGCCTTTGAAGATGAAGATGACGAAAGAAGATCCTCCAAGTCGTCACATTCAGTAGGGGAAACAGTAGATACTGAACTTGCAATTGATCAATTCGTCTTTGGTGATACTGCTGTTTCCAATCCCCTGAACCAAACTGAAGAAATACCGAAGTTGCAGGGCCATCCTTCGTGTCAGGAGAACCCTTTATTGCAAGAGGATGATCTTTTCATGCAGGTCAATGAGGGTACAAGTTCAATACCAAATGAGCTTGTCTTTGAACTCAACGTTGATCCATCATGCCGAAAGCCTGATCACACTGAATCAGACCAAAGCATTCCACCAAATGCAGACATGATGAGTACTGATCCTCAAATTGCTAAGCAACCCCAAGCTGCCGAAATGAAACAACAGGAAGTACTCAAGGAAAACTTGGACATTATTTCACTGATAAATGTGCCTGTTTTGGAAGGCCAACATGACACAACTCAACTCCAATTGGCTGAGAAGAATTTACAAGTTGAACCCGCAAAGAGTCCTGTTCATATGAAGGAAGCCCCTGCTGCTCTCAACCAAGAGGAGGGTGTTGCCTCTAGTCCGACTGGCAATCAAGCTGCCCCAATCATTTCAGTGCCAGTTACATCCACTCCTGTACCTTTGGCTGTTACAACAACCCCTGCTGTTGAGGCATCACCTAGGTCAGTAAACAAAGCTGGGCCTATCATAATTGAGACAGACACTTCAGAACAAGCCAAGTCGTCTAGTAATTCACTAGACCAACTGATGGAGGCGATGAAGACTACCTCACAGGCATTCCGATCTCTTACTGAAGTGTCAGGATCTAACAGTCCTTTCTCTTTCCTCCAATATGATGACAATACGCAAAAGGAAATCCAAAGCTTCTTTGATTTCCTAAAATTTCCCTATGAAGAGCTGGTGACTACAAAGTCTACAGCATTCTCCACCTGTGTTGAGTTCCTGATTCAAAAGCATGTGTTTCCCCTTAGGGAACAAGTTGCTCTTGAGAACTTTTCCTCCTTACTAAATGATGATTTCACCCTTTTCCGATACTATCAAGGGGAGATTAGGCAGAAACAGGAGTTAATTAATAATCTGTCTGGTATGTCAGTCAAGCTATCAACCATGCATGAGCAGGCTTCGACTTTAAAGTCAAGACTTGTTGTCATTGATCAAGAAGAGCAAGAGTTGCTACGTCGCCTGGCTCAATTACAGACTGAAAAAGAGGGTCTTCTGCAGACAGCCAGTCAACTTGACACTGACTTCAAACATTTGGCAGAAGAAGGAAAAGGGGTTTCAGTTCATGTTTCAGCTGCTCAAGTAGATCTGCAGAGGAACAGTCTGAAACGAGATGAACTTGTGGCTAAATGGGAGACTTTCAAGTCTTTCTTTATCCGTATTTGACTGTGACCATGAAACTTTAAAGTTTCTTTTGCTTGTAACTGAATAGTCGACTATGACTTTCTTCTAAAGTAGTCGATTTTGTTAACAGCATATAACTCTAAGTATTGTGCCAATGCATATTTGGCCTCTATAAAAGGCTAATTTTGAATGAATGATTCTTTGGCTCGAAAATAACCATTACCTTTGTCTTCTTTTTGGTAACACTTCTGACAGTATTTCAATGTTATAACCTTTGAATATCGACTAGGTTAACCTTATGAAAACATTCAAATTATATCTAATTCTATTTTGCTGCAATTAATAAAATCCTGATTGGTAAAAAATGAAGTGGACCTCTTTTGGCCCAATACCCTTAATATTGGGTTTTCAATAGGAGAATGGGCTCACAATACTTAACCCTGTAACTTCAGCACGCACCATTACATCATGTACTGACGTTTCCCCTTACTTTGGGGAGCATGCACAATAATTGATGACGGTTTAAGTACAACACTAGACGCCGTTTCAGAAGTGAATTATTACTTCTTCTAGCGTTGTCTCTTCGGTTTTCAAAATGGCAACTGGATACATGTCTCATTATCTGCCACGTTGCTAGATTTCCTCGGGATTAACTGTCAACAATGCACATCTCTAAACCTCCTTTTGGTTTATAAATATTAACTCTGAGATAGTGCAGTCTCACTACCCTTTCAAACTTAAAAATGGCGGGCAAACTTCCTGAGCATAACCTTCCTTCTCCACTTTCTTCTCAAATCACCCCTGACCATATCAAGCAACTAGCCGAAGAACTGAAGTGGGTCCTTATGGAGGACCATAACGAGTGCAAGAGGAAGATCCAGGCCATCCACGATAGAGTGGAAGGGATGGCTCTTCGCTTGGAAAAAAGGGAATCGGCTGTCAAACTGATGGTGATCAACTGGGACACCATCGACTACCGTTCGGCTGCAGCCGATCTGGACAACATCAGGACCTCCATGTGTGGCACCTCCGGACTGTGGAAGGAATGGCCTAAGAAATAGGCCCCTTCTCGTTGGAGCTCTCCTGGTGCTTACTAGTATTATTTTTTTTTAGATCTCTCTTGAGATCTTTTCCATTTTCTTTTAGGTCCTTTTTGGGACCTTTTCTTTTCTTTTCTCTTCTGTTAGATCCCAGTTGGGATCTTTTATTTTGCCTTTTTCTGTTAGATCCCATGTGGGATCTTTCGTTCAGTCTTCTGTATTGCTACCATCCATAGGTAGATTTATTAATATAAGCGTTTTTAATTCATATTCTCCCACATGGAAGGAAAATAATGTTTCAAATACTTACCATTTATGGATCTTTCATGTGAAATCCCCTCATTGGACTCCAGATGATATGCACCTGCTCGCAGAACTCGAGCAACACGAAATGGACCTTCCCAATTTGGTGACCATTTTCCAAATACGCCTTTCTTTTTCTTCGCATCGATTGGAAGAATTGTTTTCCAAACTAAATCTCCGACTGCGAATGACTTTTCTCTAACTTTTTTGTTGTAGGTTCGATCTAACCTCTTCTTCTGAGCTTGCATATGATTCAAAGCATTCAATCTGCTTTCTTCTATGCTATCAATATCCAAATACATAGCTTCTTCATATTGTAGGCTTGAATCGTAATGACGTGCCACTCGTAATGATTGCACATTAATTTCAACTGGCAAAACTGCTGCATGACCATAAACGAGTTCAAAAGGAGTAACTTTGGTACTAGTTCTCTGTGATGTTCTGTATGCCCACAATACCCTGGGCAAAAGATCATGCCACTCTCTTGGATTGTCATCAATCATTTTCGCCAAAGTATTTTTAATTATTTTATTAGTTGATTCGACTTGCCCATTAGCTTGAGCATAATACGGAGTGGAATTTACAATTTGTATTCCATATTTCTGTGTGTATTGAACAACTTCTCTACCGTTGAACACAGAAGCCTGATCCACAATAATAGTTTCAGGGATTCCAAATCTACACAAAATGTATTCTTCAATGAAATCGATTACTTGCTTTTGTGAAACACCTTTCAAAGGTATTGCTTCAGTCCATTTGGTAAAATAATCAGTTGCCACTACGACGAACTGGTGTTGTAATGAAGATGCTGGGTGAATCTCACCAATCATGTCAATAGCCCAACCTCTGAACGGCCAAGGCTTTATAATCGATTGCAACTGATGTGCAGGAATCCTTTGAATGGGTCCGTGTTTTTGACATTCTTGACATCCCTTAGCATACCGAATACAATCAGCCCTGATGGTTGGCCAATAGTATCCATGTCTCTTAATTAACCATCTCATCTTATCACCAGCCTGATGAGAACCACAAGTTCCTTCATGAACTTCACCCATAACTCTCATCGACTGAACTTAGATCACGCACAACAACAGAAGACCATCAGATGTCTTCCTGTACAAATCATCTCCCAACAGGACGTAATTAACTGATCTACATCTAATTGTCCTTTCCGTTTTTATGTTAGGATTGTCTAAATAATTTTTTATTGGACTCATCCAATCCTCAGATATATCAATGACCAATGCGTCCAAACGACTATTATCCTTTTCCATTGAAAAAGGTAGAAATCGTCTTTGAACTTTAATTATTTTTTCATTAAACCCTTCAGGAATTTTAACTCCTGAGGCTGTTTGAGCCATTTGATTGGCTTCACCATTTTCAATCCTCAATATATGATGAAAAGAGATTTCATCAAAACTCTGCACGAGGCAATTGACTTTGTCTAATTGTAAACTTAATAAAGGATGGTTGCACTTGTATTGCCCTATAATCTGTCGGATAACTAATTGTGAATCACCAGAAACCTTCAGGCAACGTATATTCAATTCTTTTGCTATTTCCAAACCTATAATTAAGGCTTCATATTCCGCTTGATTATTGGTCAATATCCTACTTTCATCCAATTGGAAAGAGAATTGAAACATCTCCCCTTTGGGTGATATTAGAACTATTCCAGCTCCAACCCCAATATCTGTTTTTGAACCATCAAATGACAATTCCCATGGCTTCAATTCGATTACATGTATCTCAAAAGTATCCTCCTCTAGAGGCAAATTTGGATGCTCGGCTAGGAAGTCAGCCAAGGCTTGCCCTTTAACTGCCTTTTGAGGCACATATTCAAAATCATACTCGACAAGAGCCAATATCCATTTTCCTTGCCTGCCTCAAAATGGGCCTGGACAGAATATACTTGATTACATCTGTTTGAGCAATGATTTGTACCTTCGCTGGTAACAAATAATGCCTTAACTTAATCGCAGAAAAATATAAAGCCAAACAAATCTTTTCAACAGACGAATATCTGGTCTCACATTCATTCAACCTTCTAGTCAAATAATAAATTGACTGCTCACGGCCCTGATCATTATCTTGTGCCAATAAACTTGCAATCGATTCGTGTGTTGCTGAAATATACAACTTTAATGGTCTTCCATTTATTGGAGGTACCAAAACAGGAGGTGTTACCAACGCTTGTTTCAATTTATCAAAAGCTTCTTGATGTTTTTGTTCCCATTTGAAATCTTTTTCTGATTTTAATTTTAATAACGGGGAGAATGCCATTGTTTTCCCAGATAGGTTGGCAATGAATCTTCTCAGAAAGTTAATTTTCCCTAAGAACTGTTGAAGTTCCTCTTTATTAGTTGGAGGCTGTGCTTTTAAAATAGCATCAGTCTTGGTTTTATCAATTTCAATCCCTTTTTGGTGCACCAAAAACCCTAGGACCTGCTGTAACACCAAATGCACACTTTAAGGGATTCATTTTTAGACCATAATGTCTCATCCGTTCTAAGGTTTGCCTAAGATGATATAAATGCTCATCGACTGAATTAGATTTAATCACAATATCATCAATATAAACTTCTAAAAACTTATGGAGAAAATCATGAAAAATTAAGTTCATGACCCTTTGATAGGTTGCTCCTGCATTTTTCAAACCGAAAGCCATGACTACCCATTCAAATGTTCCTATATACCCAGGACACCTAAATGCTGTTTTATGGGTATCCTCTTTTGCTATGTATATTTGGATATAACCCGCATTGCCGTCCATGAATGACAGCATTTGATAACCTACTGATGCATCGACTAGTAAGTCAGCAACAGGCATCGGGTACTCATCTTTGGGTGATGCTGTGTTAAGATCTCTAAAGTCCACACAAACCCTGACTTTTCCATTCTTCTTCATAACTGGAACAACATTTGAAACCCATTCAACATATTTTACTGGTCGGATAAATTTAGCTTCAAATAAACGTTCCATTTCTTTCTTGACTTGAGGAAGGACGTCATCTTTCATTCTCCTAGGTGCCTGTTTAAAAGGTACATAATTTTCTTTAATAGGAATTTTATGCTCTACCAATGCTCTATCTAATCCAGGCATTTCATCATAATTCCAAGCAAAACAATCTTTAAATTCAAGCAACAAATACTTAAACTTTTCCTTTATTTCATCAGGCAAAGTAGCATTGACATAGGTAATTCTAGGGTCTTCTATAGTCCCTAGGTTTACCTCTTCCGTAGGGTCTTTAACATGGGCTTTATCATCGTCTAACTTAGCCGGTGCAGGCTTTAAATCTGCTAACCCTAACTCTTTCATAGTTAATGGGCTATCATCAAAAACACATTCAGCCCAATTACAAGAAATAGGCTCGTCTGCCTGCAATTTCCTATCAACAAGAAGAGAAAATAGTCTTTTAAAAGTGGCTTTAACAGTAGCCAACTCTTCATTTCCCAAATTCAACATGTTTCTAAACATTACAAACTTGTGGTTTCTTCTCGGCAGGCCTTGTAACAATATTAGGCCTGATGCAATCCTTACTTAACTCCTGGAATCCTTCCTTAATGTAGGCGAGGAATTGACTCTCAGTAGCATCAACTCCAGCAGACTTCACCTCTGTATCTTCTATCTTCAAAGGCCAAAGATGCTCCTTATAAAGGTCTGCTTCCACGTTGTTGGTTTCTGCTTTGAATGGTTGCTGGTCCGCCCAAAAGACCTCCATTCCTGCTGACTCCTCTTGCTTCAAAAAGATCAAAGCCTGGTGCAAAGAAGATGGTACACAGCCATTTATATGTATCCAGTCCCTGCCTAACAAGGCATTGTAATTGGATGATGAATCGACTACAAAAAATGTTGCATTCATTTTCCTTGTGCCAACTTGTAATTGAAGGGATATAACCCCTTTAGCAAGAGAACACCCACCAGCGAAGTTACCAACAGTAACCTCAGTTGGTATCAGGTCTTCATTTGTCTTGTTTAACAGTTTCATCATACGTGAGGGCAAAATATTAACTACTGCCCCGTTGTCGACCAGCACTTTTGAAACAGGCTGGCCGTTCATATTAATTTTTACGTACAACGGTTTAAGATGCCTTATTGAGGCATCATTAGGGGATCTAAGGATAACCACTTTGTTTCCTTTCTGATCCACATCTAGTGCAATTAACTGTGAATTAGAACACTCTTCTTTTTCGACTATTTTCACAGTCGACTGTGTTGTATCTTCCACATCTCCTACCAATCCCATTGGTTGATCTGGTTTCGCCTTAAAATGTTTAGGCAAGACTACAATCATGTTACATTGGAGATTAGTCGGTACTGACCCGAATTGAATTGCGGCCAAACTCTCCCCAAATGTTGCAGAGTTTGTGGGGATGAGGACGCATCTTTGATTATATCTTGGTCTGAACCATCATCCATGAGGTCGTCATCGTTTGCCTCCATCAACTTTTGAAACTCCTCCATCTTTTTCTTCAAACTCTGCTTCAATTCTTTCTTCCCTTTTGGCTGAGCAGATGACTTGGAAGAAACTTCATTATTGCTGTCTTGCCCCCCATGCTTGGGGATTGACTGCTTCTGAACGCTAGTCTCTCCCTGATCTCGCGTCCACACCATATTTGAAGCCTTAGGAGGCTCTGTTCTTTCTCCAGGTTCCAAAACATGCACCCATGGATCACTATAAGCCCTGGCTGCAAATTTCCTTTAAAGCCTTCTCTTTTGTGACGTTGACACCTTAGTATACCACCCATCCGCTGGAAACTTGGGATGGCTGAGTTCACTCCACTCTTCATGATCATGATTAGGAGGTACGACCATCCTGGGTTGGTGTCCCCCATATCCATAGGGACCTCCGCCTCTTGGTCCGATGCCTCTCCTATGGCCAGCGCCCCTGTGGTTTGGGTATCTCCCTCGACTGGGAAATTGGTATCCAACCGCTTCAAGATCACGGTGAGAAGGTACTCCAGGCCTTGCAGGCACAACTGGGTTGCCTCTAAATAGGAAAGGTCCGTCATCCGGTCCGTAACAATGTTCCGACTCTATTCGATTAAAGAGTCCTGGATCGATGCCTTCATAGATCAATTTAGCACCAACATAGATCTGGAGATCATTGCCACCCATGGTATTGAATCTGAGCCCAGACTTTGAGAAAGCGCTTCTATGCTCCTTTTCCGCTATGATTGCCTCCCCATGTTGGACTTCTCGTCCACACCTGAGACACAGATAATCATTAGGGAATCGTGGGTAATGGGACTCTTCATCGGTCTCCACTTGACCTTCCTCTCTTTGTTTTTTCCTATCAACAGTCGATCCCAGCCTTTTAGCCAGGCCGGCTGTCACCATATTAACTTCAACCTTGGGAAATGGGTTTGCATCAATACCCATTGCATCTTTGTCGCCCTTAGCATATTGCAACATCCCTTTCTGGATCAAATCCTGCACACAGTTACGAAATGTAACACAATTGTTAGTATTATGTCTGAACGAATTATGCCACTTACAATATTCTTTTCCTTTTTTCTCTTTGTCAGAAGGAATAATATGTCCAGTACTCAATGTGATGAACTTTTGTTTCAGTAATTCATCAAATATCTGATCAGCCTGAGCTAAATCAAAGGAGTATTGCCTATAATTTGCTTGCCCCCCACGCCTGTTTGGTTGGGAAGAAGGCATGTTCATAGGTTTTTCTGTTTTAATTAACGTGTCACAAATTATTGGATTTTTCCCAATAACCTGTGCTACACCAATTTCAATGTCTCCTTCAACATCTTGATAGTATGTACCCAGAGATGTGTTTTTTAACTGTTCCTCCTCTTGGAGAATGGCTTCAAACTGTGCAGCCCTCATTGAAAGTTCAAATAGATCTTTGAAATTAGATCCATTGAATTGTTTCTTAAAGTTAAACTCAAGCCCATCTTGGGCTATTCTAACTATTTCAGTTTCGGGCACATTACAATGACATTGATTTCTCAACCTTTTAAATCTGGTCAAGAACTGCTCTGCCGTCTCAGTTGGCTTTTGTTTTAACTTAGCCAAATCGGCAATTGAAACCTCCGGTTCATGTCTAAAGTACTGGGCATGAAATTGCTCTTCCATGTCTTGCCATGTGTGAATAGAATTAGCAGGCAAACTAATAAACCATGTAAACGCTGTTTTAGTTAATGAATGTGGGAAAAGTTTCAATTTCATGACATCGTCTAGACCAAATTCACCTAACTGAAGGCAAAATCTGCCTATGTGCTCTATTGTGGATTGATTTTCTGTACCACTAAA
This sequence comes from Rhododendron molle, assembly GCA_025413875.1. Classification (NCBI taxonomy): domain Eukaryota; kingdom Viridiplantae; phylum Streptophyta; class Magnoliopsida; order Ericales; family Ericaceae; genus Rhododendron; species Rhododendron molle. The sequence goes on from CM046391.1 coordinate 57,086,388, forward strand.
GAGTGACAGTTCAGGAATTTTAAAGTTTCTTGGTAACGGAATATTATAAACCCAATACGGATAGGGTTTTCTAAACATGGGCTTTTCAACCCTTCGTAACCCTGGACCATACATATCTTGGATAACTTCCATTATTTGATTCCTATTAATATTCACAAAATCCTGTGCCCTATTTACGTTCACGGGATCTAAGTTTCTACAAACATTTGGAGCCGTTTGCGGCATGTATGCTGGTATATTCTGAACGTTACCATTGCCATTATTTGGCAAGGCATGTACATAGAAACCATTATTGTTACCGTTGTTTGGTAATTGCCCGTTTCCATTGCCATTGTTTGGCAGAGTTTGATTATACTGGCCGTTACCACTGCCATAATTTGGCACTGTTTGAGCAATATTTCCCATATTCTGACGGTTACCGTTACCATGGTTTGGCATAGTCACATATCGGCCATTACCTACAACATTAGCCCCTGCAAAATCTTGTTGGGAATTTTGATTGAAATTATTAAGACCATTACACTGGCCATAACCACTTCCATTCCCGATTTCATATGTGGAAGGTATATTTTGGTAGAAACTAGTCGGTCTAACAGTAGCCCTAACAGCAGTTGACCCAACAATGGGTTGATTAGGCATTCCAATATTTGTTTCAAACGTAGGATTTGAATATACCTGTGGAGGGTTTGCCTGATCGTATCTCCAGAATTAATCTGTTCATGAACCACGCCGTTTACATCAACGTCCACAATGGACGGAGGAGTAACTACCCTTCTCAATAGGGTAATCAATTCTTGTGCTGCCTCGTCTTCCGGATTAGACAAGACTTGTGCCAATTGCCTAGTAAGGCTTTGCACGTTGATTGGTGGATTAGAGCCATTTCCGTGGCCAGTCTCTGGCATCCTTTGTTCAGGATGCGTTCCGCTATCATTCTGAGTCTCCATACTTTCGTTTTGAGACTCTGTTGGACGGTCGCCTTGCTTTCTTGTAGTTGGTGCCATTACTTCCAAATTAGTAAGTAGCCCTCCTTCTAGCGCCAAAACTGTTTGTCTAAATTTGGATCGTAGTCGATGAATCGACTAGGAATTGGGTGAGTGCTGGAATATGAGTGTTTGTGGTGGCGGAGTTTGGTTCCCTGCCGTATTTCAGGACTTCTCCGGAAGCAAACTTAGTGAAGTGAATGGAGATGGAAGAAAAGTAACAAAATGGACTTTATTACTTCTCAAAGTAGAAGTTAGTCGACTACAACAAATAGTCGAGTAGACGGTTCAAATTACAAGCTACTCCTAGTACAGTAAAAGTAAAGTACAGATAAAAAGTAGAAGCCTTTGGGCGATTGAGTGGGGGGTCCAGAATTCGTCTTCTCATCTTGTACTTATAGGCTTCACTTCGATTAGGGATTCGAACTTGGCGGCATTCCCTCCAGAAATTTGAATCAGGCGGTTACACTTCCTAAATCTTCGCTTGTAGTCGTCTCTTTCAACTGCCTCTGTCAACTGCTTGGTCCATGATTTGCTTGTAATTTCCTTGATGGACACGTGTCCTTCATTTTAGACACTACTTCTTTAACCGTCAACACATCTGCCAATAACCATTGCATAATGTTTTATTAAATATCAGTCCATTTACTGTTACCACGTGTCACTTTATGACTCGATCAATCATATTGGACCATCGTGTTACCATTTGGCCTAGTCGATCTCTTTGGGCCAAATTATGGTGTAAACAATAACATAAATTATTTCAATCATCGGCTTAGAAATTTTTTAACGTTCGTGCTTTGTCATTTTATGGGATTTCGATTCATTCCAACGACTCTTTAAGTCAAGCTGTGTGGTGTTAGGTGAGGTGGCATTTTAGTGGTAGTATTTTAATTCATCCTCTACATTTTTAAAACTTTTTGAATCATGAGATAGTTTAATCCCATGGTTAAGAGTGACTGTTAAGTTGTCCACCTCAGTTTTGACATCTCCCATTGGAGATGATCTGCTCTTACGTACTGCATCATTCACATTTTTTTTTTATATAAGGAAACACGTCATATATTTGAATTTGTGTTCTATATAGTACCCGTCAAAATTAAATCATACCAAACAGGTAATTACGAATTTTTTATTCCACTTCTTTCAGAAAATACACCAGCTAGGTAGCTCCTTACATCATCAGACAAAAAAGGACGTTATATCAGACACTTGCAATGATAGGGTAGGTTTCGTTTCCCTGAGAATTCCTATAACCATGCTTGTTTTGGGATTTTAAATAATGAATAGAGAGAGATAAAGAAATGAAAATAATAATTGAGAGAAAATTTATTGAAAATCGTGCGCAAAGAGAGAATCCCAAAATGAACATGGATTTTTAATTAAAACGATATGGTCATTTTCAACTTCAAAATAAGAACATCCGTTTGCTTCCTTCTGAGTTTCGTTCTATATTTTTTTGTCTTCCCAACTAACGGCAAAACTTGTACCTAGGGTTCCTATACTGTGGCAAATGCACTGCACTCCTCGACATGGCTTTTGAGATATATTGAGTCACGATCCAAACTGATCATTTTAGAGTAATTGGAGTCCTATGATTGCTTTAAAAATTAAATAAATCAAACATTTATAAAAGCATGATCGAGTGAGATTTGCCGTATAGTTCATCCTCTAAATCTTACCAATTAATTTTCCATTGACTTCAGTTTTTACGAAATGAAAGTTTTCGAATGACTCTATAAAATAAATGATTCCCCAAAGTTGCTTTTGGAGTGCCCTGTGAACCCATAGAGCGTTGCCACACAGGAACTCCAAGCCCAGAAAAAATTATTGAGAGTTGACTAAAACAGTAAAACTCCATCAGATCGCAAGGGGCATCCCCGTTGCACAGCACCGCGTTGTGTGGCATCCGAACGGACGGCTCAGATACTGCGTGATCCCCCAGTTCCAATACTGTATAACACCCCCAATGGGTGGGCTTTTGCTACAAAATTCACAAGTAACAAGGGACCACCCTTTCAGCAAAGAACGCTCAGATGGCCGAATTACCGTCAACCGAAACTCCATCGGGCTACAACCGATTACAAGAGCTAAAAGCCTTCGACGACACAAAATCCGGCGTCAAAGGCCTCGTCGACGCGGGCATCCAAAGCATCCCCAAAATATTCGTCCGACACACAGATGAACTCGCCGCCGACTACCTGATTTCTGGCACCCACTTCGCAATCCCAATCGTAGACCTCGGGTCCAGGGGCCCCGCAACCGTCGACAAAGTCAGGCACGCGTCGGAGACTGTCGGTTTCTTCCAGGTGGGGAACCACGGGGTGCCCGAGAGGGTGTTGGAGGAGATGCTGACCGCGGCACGCGGGTTCCACGAGATGGAGAGAGAGGCGAAGATGGAGCTCTACACGCATGAGGAGAGGAGAGTGATATATGGGAGTAACTTCGATTTGTATCAGACACGGTCTGCCAATTGGAGGGACAGCTTGTTCTGTGTTATGGGTCCTGATCCTTTTGATCCACTTGAGTTGCCTGAGGTTTGCAGGTACAGATAGAGGATCTCTCTCTGTCTCTCATATAGGATCAAGCAATTGAGAACGGCCATGCAGAACCCATCAATTAATTTTGTGTCCCATTCGTACGCCTCCTTCGGTGGACGCATGGTTCGAGTCCCGCGAGGGGTGGTTTGGGGTTTAGGGTTATGAACAACCTCTGAACTCTCTGTAGATTAATATACTAACACTCCGCTAGCCACGGGCCACCCCGGTCCCACCAAAAAAGTTTCCAGTTTTGCTTTACCACCTTCCATCAATTTTAATCCCTCACGGGCCGGGGTGAGAGCTACAATCTGGTGGCTCTTGGTTTTTTCATCCCTGTATCGTTTGAAGCATTCAAGGGTTTCCACATCCTTGCCTTCACTCAACATGGGCGACAACCAGAATAAGGACTCCCCGGTTGAATCCACAAGTCCTTTTTTTATTCATCAATCTGATCATCCAGACCTCTTACTAGTCACGAAACGTCTTGATGGTAACAATTATGCAACATGGAGATGCTCCATGGTGATTGCACTCACTGCCAAAACCAAAATTGGTTTTCTTAACAGTGCGATCAAAGCTCCGGACGCAGCCAAGAAACTGGTCGATTATGCCCTATGGGAGCTCTGTGACAAAATGGTTCTCTCATGGCTTCTCAACTCTGCGGAAGTAGATTTTGTGGACGGTGTTGTGTACGCTGAGACGGCAGAGAAATTTGGGGCGATCTCCATGATTGTTTCTCACAAGGCAATGCTCCACAAATTTTCAAGATTCAAAAGCCAATAGGTTTTGAGGTGGATGTTTTAATATGGTATCAGAGCAGACAATAGATACCGTGATCGAACCTCACCGCCTACCTAATGATTAAAATTTACACGTGTTTAGCCCGCTTACGGAGGAGAGTTTGGTTACACGTAAGGGTGCTTGTTGAGGATATAAATAATAAAGTTGCCAATCTCTCTAAGAGTTTAAGCTCTTATTAAATGAGTTGGTAGTTAACAATCTAATAGTCTCATGTTTTTACTTCAATAGTTTTTTTACCCCAAAACTTCTTGTTGATTTGGTTTCTCATTTATTCTTGGGCTTATTGGCACTTTTGGTCCCCAAAGTAATCAACCTGTGCCGTTTTGGTCCCCAACGTATCAATTGCACAGATTTAGTCCTCAATGTTCCGATTTTGAGTTTAAAGGGTCCCTACCGTTAGCCTTTTCTGTTAAAAAAATTACAATGTCACCCTTAATGTTTATATCGGCATATCAGTTAAGCCCCTACCCTATATTTGTAAAGTTTATTGAAATATTTTTTGCATTTGTTTGTTTTGCGTCATTTTTTTTTTTTGGATTTTTGCATCACGTTTTGCATTCATCATTTTTTTTTTAACTCCGACATTGCCAAGCCCCCCTCTCCCTCAGTTATTGCTATATCTTTATATAGACACTTGAACTTACCATTCCATTAACAATTAGGCCTCCACCATCCAATTCTGTCAATTTGTAACAGATGGAGCAATCAAAAGGCGCTAACCATCCTCTTTTTTTTTTTTTACTTGCAAAAATTACTTTTAACTCTTTCTTTTTTAAGTAATAAATAAATATGCAAAAAAATTCTTTTTTCTTACTTTTAGAATTTTAGAATTTTGAAATTACTTTTAACCTCCTTTTTTTTAACCTTCATTTTGCTTTTTACTTTTTTTAATCCAACAAATAGAGTCAAAGTAATTTTTGATAAATAGTACTTTTTTGAATAATTACAAATAAAACCCAGCAAAATTTTGTACACCACTTTTGTTTGTGCGGCAGTGGATTAAAAAAAGTAAAAAGCAAAATGAAGGTTAAAAGTAATTTCAAAATTCTAAAATTCTAAAAGTAAGAAAAAAGAATTTTTTTGCATATTTATTTATTACTTAAAAAAGAAAGAGTTAAAAGTAATTTTTGCAAGTAAAAAAAAAAAGAGGATGGTTAGCGCCTTTTGATTGCTCCATCTGTTACAAATTGACAGAATTGGATGGTGGAGGCCTAATTGTTAATGGAATGGTAAGTTCAAGTGTCTATATAAAGATAGAGCAATGACTGAGAGAGAGGGGGGCTTGGGAACGTCGGAGTTAAACTTAGATGGTTATGGGTTCTATGAGGTGGTGAATTGAATGGGTGGTGATGAGCACCCAAAATGCAAAAAATATTTCAATAAACTTTACAAATATAGGGTAGGGGCTTAACTGATATGCCGATATAAACATTAAGGGTGACATTGTAATTTTTTTAACGGAAAAGGCTAACGGAGCTAACGGTAGGGACCCTTTAAACTCAAAATCGGAACATTGGGGACTAAATCTGTGCAATTGATACGTTGGGGACCAAAACGGCACAGGTTGATTACTTTGGGGACCAAAAGTGTCAATTAGCCTTTATTCTTGTTATAGCCGAATTTTGTCTAGTTTAGAGCAAGTGCAACAGATCCGGCTACCCCAAAATGGAGCTCTCTTACCAGTAACAAGCAGCCAAAATACGAGAAAATGAAAATTGTGCACTGTTCAATAGCATTTTTGGCTAGCAACTGCTGCCCTTGCCCTTTATAGGGAAATTTGAAGCCAATTAGAAAGCCATTGATCGGACCTTTACTATTCAATTTTTTGGGCTTGTCGAGTTGATGGTCCCTTCTCTGACATTTGTCGTTACATGAGCAGATCAAGTTTGCCCTGAAAAATTGAACAACTAACATGATTTTTAGGATACATTCCAAGATAAATGTGCTCAAATATCATATGTCGACAACCCTATGATGAACTTGATTTCTTTGAATGTGCAACCACCACGATGAACCTAAAAAACCGAAGCAATTCAGATGATAAAGTTGGATCACGGTGGGCTCATATATCTCCTCGGAGCAGGCTGCCCTCTGCCCGCTTGTGTTTGGCCTGACTGATTGAACAGAATTGGAGTTCTTCCAGAACTCAAATACGGGCACCAATGCCGAATCTGGGAGAAGTATAAGCTTTAATTGGCTAATTCCTAAACCATATGGCTTTAAGGGCTACATAAACTGATCTGATTCTGGAAATATTTGAAATTTCGGCTTGATTTGGCAGACGTATATGAACACAAGTTCTTTATCTTTTTGTTGTAGGAAATACTCAATTTTAAATTGGACAAATATCCTGTTCCTGTTTGTTCATAGGCAAGTTCTTATCATTGGCATGCAGAGATATAACAATGGAGTATTCGAAGCAGATAAAGAGAATAGGGACTACTTTATTTGAACTGCTATCGGAGGTGCTTGGGCTCAAACCCGACCACCTAACTGTCTTAGATTGTTTGAAGGGGCATGCAATCTTAAGTCACTATTACCCTGCTTGCCCGGAGCCGGAACTGACCCTGGGCACGTCCAAACACTCCGATCCTGATTTCCTGACGATCCTACTTCAAGATGGTATCGGGGGACTCCCAAGTACTGCATCAAAACCAGTGGGTCAATGTACCTCCTGTTCCTGGAGCTTTGGTTGTAAACATTGGAGATCTCTTACAGGTAACCCCTTCGTAGTTGTTCTCGTTTCTTTCTCTACGCATCTATGTGTTTCTATCCTCCTTGTGCAGATGTCGTTTATGGTTGCAGTTTGTTCTCATGATGGTTGCTGATCGATTTTAACGATGCCTAGTACTATTGATGGGTTGTTGTTCGTGTGCTTTTACAGCTTGTATCGAATGACAAATTCGGAAGTGTTGAGCACCGAGTCTTGGCAAACCACGTGGGCCCAAGACTGTCCGTGGCATGCTTTTTCACCACATACCGTTATCCATCGACAGAGATATGTGGCCCAATCAAGGAATTGTTGTCAGAAGATAATCCGCCAGTATATAGAGATACGACAGTGAGCGACTTCACTGCATACTACTATTCTGAAGCACTGGATGGAACCTCTGCTCTCGGTTATTTCAAGTTGTGAAGATCACAAAGCAAATAAGAGGTTGGATTAGAGATAATTATGGTTGCAACAATAGGTTTGGTGTTGTCTCCAATGGATGTTCATGCTGTTGTGTTGACGATGTTCACTTTATCGTCTTGGACGTATATATGTTCAATATCACTTCTGGGAAACGTACTTCATGCTATGTATTGAGCAACGTTTACATGTGTCGTTCAAATTCGATATTGTGGTCAAGAAATAACGCGAAGCACAATTCTGCCGCTTCTATTCACTCCCTAGCTTGCTGAAATGTCCAACTATCTGTACAGGATATGGACCGAGTGGGGTGTAACTTGAGGAGGATGTCAGCATTGTGCATGTAAGATATTCAAGCTCTTTAGTTTTCGTTTTCGTTTCCATTTTCAGTATATCTAATTAATGATGTTTTATGTTCTTGTGTATTTGAATGTTTTGTGACTTTTCTATCTCAGTGATTGGATGGATCATGATTCAAATAATTGAACGCGAAGCTCATGTGCAGCTTTATGCACTCGTACATATATAAGTTTGGAAATGTTACCTACCCGAAATGAAATAATTAACCACCAAGGAGCCACAATAGACTCTGTGGTATGCTTTGAATAAGTTAATGTTAGCTATATGTACAGTATCTGGAATGAAGTTGTTCGGCTAAATAATCGGTCTTGGATTATTTTTTCCTTATTCAATTTTTTTTTTTTTGCAGTTGTTAGTTTTCGTCAATTTTTTGAGGATTATTGCTTCGTTATGATGAAATGAATCTAAAAAGTAAAAAATTATGACCGAAACTTTTGTTTTTTTTGAATAAAGACAAAAATAAGCCAATTTTTTTTGGCTTTATTAAAAAAAATTGAATTTTGATCGTCATTTTTTATTTTTTTAGATTCCTTTGGTCACGACAAAACAATAATTCTCAAAAAATTGATGAAAAACTAACAAATACGACTTTATTTTGAATAAGTACAAAAAATAATCCAGAATAGATTATTTAGCCGAACAACTCATTGCCGCGGAACACACATTTTCTATCCCGTTCGCCCACATTTTGATTTGTGATAGTATTGTGATCTTTTGTTAACATGCACTTTTCTTGTTTGTTAGGCCGTTTTGGAACTTGTCGGGCCGCTTTTTCACCATCTCTTCTAAAATTGGTGTTAGGGAGGGTTATAATTAAGTCTTTTATGGCTTTCGACATTTCACCCGTAAGTCTATTTTTAGAACGGTCGCAATGAGTGACATTGTGTAACCAAATCTATGGAGGCACTTTGGGCCTCACAGAACTTCGTGCAACTTTTTAATTGGTTATATCTTATAATTTATGGAGTAATATTTTTTTTTGTGATTTTGAAATCTTTTAATATAACTAATTGTGATCTATCAAATAATATCCATCTTACATGTAAAATGTATTGCAAATTGAAAAACATAACCAATTTTCTATCCGGTTGCTAGATAGAATAGTATTTACGTAGAGGGATGAACTAATTGTGATCTATCAAATTCTAATTTGTGAAGGCCAGTTATATTCTATAGGTAGTGAATTTCCATTATTACCCTTGGAAACTCTCAGTCGGTATCAAAGAGAGTGAAATTCTTTTGTGACAGCAGAACGTGCAAAAATGGACAAATAATAGCGGATGGAAGGAGTAATATTAGAATTGGGTGGGAGACCGACTTAAGAACTGAGGGCTGCAAATGAATCGAACCGAGCTGAGCTTTACAGTATTTAAACTCGGCTCGTTCACTAAACGAGTCAAAAACTCGAACTCAAGCTCGGTCCAACTGTAAACAAGCTGAGCCCATAACGAGCCGAGCCTAATTCATTTACTAAACGACCAGAAAACACATTGAAGGGAAAAGTTTGAACTAATTAACATCAATGTTTGAACTTACTCATACGAAAGGGGAAAAGTTTTCGCGAAAACGCAATACAGCTCCACGCAGGAACCTTTTATTTGTTCACTCCTTGACGATATAGTTTTGGAGAATGCATCCCGGCCCTAAGTTCCTATTACCTTCAAAGCTTGAAATAGTCGAGGCCAGACTTGTCAAGTGCCCTCGAAAAGAACTTTTCAATATAATCACTCACTAGAAAATCCTTGTATACCGAAGGATTTTCATCTGATATCAGCTCTTTGACAGGGCCGTACAACTTTGGAGGCACAAAAACACCGGTGAAAAAGCACGCCACAGAAATTCTCGGTCCAACAAGGTTAGCCACCACTCTATGATTGACACTCTTGAACTTGTCATTTGACATTATCTGAAATCAGAATAACTAAAAAAGTTGGATATTATGGTTATTGAATTGCAGCATAGTTAGGAAGTGATATTTACTGGGAACAAACCTGGAGAAGATCCCCAATGTTGACCACCAGACCCCCGGAAATTGGCTGAACATCAACCCATTGGTTCTTGTACATGACTTGGAGACCTCCAAGTTGGTCTTGCAGCAGTACAGTTAGGAATGCTGGATCTGTGTGCTTGCTAGCTCCCAAAGTTAGCTTTGGTTCCGGGCATGCTGGATAATAGTGGCAAACAAAGGTGCGACCTCTACTACATTCGAGGCTGTTGAAGTGGTCATCTTTGAGGCCAAGAGCCTCTGATAACAACTCGAATAGAGTACGCCCCAGGTTGGTAATATGCTCTACATACTCGAGTGCTGCAGCTCTTCAAATTTAAGAGCAGAAATATGGTCTTAGTTGCATTCTTGTCAGTGGAGAATGGGATAACTCCAGTGAATTTTATTTCAAACTTTTAGATGTGCAATGAAATAGCCAAGGGAATTGACATCCAAGCATCTAGATGGGTGGCGCAATTTCGCCTTTCGGGATGAGATCAACTACGATGGTTGAATATGGATAAGCAAAGAGGGTAAATTCATCACAAGGAGAAGAAAGAAACCATAAAATGGATTTATTGTATGCCAAATGCAATGTACGAATTTCAACTCTTTCAAGAAGTTTAGAAGACATTGAGGCTTTAGGATCATGTAGTATTCAACCTCAACTTTCAATCGTTAGCACAGAATTGCTAAAATACTCACCCAATCTAGTATAGTACATTGTACACGATTGCCAACTCGACGAAGTGAAATTTTCAGCTGCCGTAAGAGAAATGTAGGATAAAAAGTGGGGATTCTACCTTCTTAAAAAATTGGACAGTTAAACAGAGACTCTGATTTCAACTGGAGTTGATATGCGACATATTAACGTAGATGGTTTAGGTTTCAGAGGAGATCAGAAAGAATAGTTGTAAAATGGAGAACCTCCGCACCCAAACGCCTCATAAACCAGCAGTCATGTCCATATGATTCATTTTTTCCTCTTAATGGCAGACCATTCAACCACATAATTACTTGATGCGCGAAAGAGTTAAAACTTCACCATAGGCCAGGTATGCGGGAAAAAAAAATTGAAAATGGCTAAAGGCTTACTCCTCATATCAGCAACGATGGATAATCAAGTTTAAAGGACTGCGTACCTGCATGCTGTGGGAATTTCATCAGGGTCAAGTTGATCCGAGACAAGCATAGAGATGTTCAAGGTGTCCCTCCAATTCGCGGCTTTTGACTCGTACAAATCATAATTACTCTCAAATCTCACTCTGTTCATCCGATCACGCGTATACAATGATTTCTTTACCTCGGGATCTTGTTCGTGAAACCTGCGCACTCCATCAACCATCTCATCCAGCACGTTCAAGGGGGTTACATGGTTGACCACCTGAAAAAATCCCCACTCCTCTGATGCTATCCGAATTTCATCCACTACTTTTTCGCGCCTATCGCTCACCTCAATAGCGCTGAGATCTATAACCGGTACCTGTAAATTGTTCTTGTACCTGTCAAACTCCTCAGCAAGCTCATCCGGTGGGCGAACAAATATTTTCGGGACTTTTGCTACCCCAGCATCTATTAGCCCTTTCACTCCGGCTTTTGAATCATCAAAAGCCTTTAGCTCTTCTTCCCTGTTGTAAATCACTGCCGTTTCAGTTGAGGATTCTTTGAAGCCTGAGATGTCCATTTTTTGTTCCATCCAAGAGAAGAAGATGGGGATCGATTAGTTGAAGTCCACAAGATTTTTAAAGTCCATTTTCTGTCGTTTAATCCCTTTTATTGTTACAAAGGAACTTGGCAATATATAACTCAAAAGTTCTGTAATGTCTTAAAATATTTCTCAAAGTCAACTATAGATGCTATAGTCACGTAGATAAATGGGAATCTAAAGGGTGCATAAGTACTACATGAACCTGAAGCTCTATTTCTCAAAGTCAACTATAGATGCTATAGTCACGTAGATAAATGGGAATCTAAAGGGTGCATAAGTACTACATGAACCTGAAGCTCTATTTCTCAAAGTCAACTATAGATGCTATAGTCACGTAGATAAATGGGAATCTAAAGGGTGCATAAGTACTACATGAACCTGAAGCTCTGTGATAAGCACACAATATTATATATTTTTGTGCTCAATCTCTCGCATTTATCATATTGTTGTTATGTTTAATATTAATGCTTTTAGATAATATTGCGCATAAGGTATGTTTATCCTGATTTCAGGTGATTTAGATTAAAGTGCGCTCTTTTGACACCCTAATTTGGCTTGATCACTTGAGCGAAGAGAATGACGCCGAATATTCTAATTATACTCGGACCCTGATCAAACACCATTTAAGAATCACTCGAGAGCATCGCAGAATATTGAGTGAGCACAGAACAGTCAAGCCCGGCCAACCCATTTTGTCACGCGTACACCATGGAAAAATCAATTCTGTGGATACATTCAGTATGGGACGATGGAGTTCTTCCCATTCGAAAGCACATTAAAAATTAAATAATGGACAAAATGGTTTCATGGGAAAAACGTTCTTTGGAGTTCTCCATAATGGACTTTCCTTGCACAAAGTAAAAAATGGGAAAAGTCAAAAGAAATGAGAAGCTAAATAGGTTAGATGGATGATGGCTGGATGGCTAAATAGAAGTGGCTGACAAGCGAAGGTGGAGAATTTATTAGTGTACTCTTTCAGCTGTCACTTAGCGGAAAAATTGGGAGTACTCCCCCGGTCAAGCCTCTCATCACATTGCAATAATGGATGTATTAGGACAAGTATTAATTAGAAATCCAAGCCTTCTTATTTCTCAACCGTACAGTTCTCCCTCCCCAGCTCAAATGTGCACACCACACCAGATTCGGACTCCCTCTCAGCCTCTTATATATATGGGTATCCGGCCAAATAGAGGAGTAATCAGGTGTGGGGGAACTGGTCAGAAGGCCAAGAGAAGGAAAGGAGCTGAGCTCCACGCCAGGAGCAGAGGCTCTGCCTCTGTTCCACAAATCTGTATGCTCTTCCATTTTATCTTTGGAGTGCAGAGGAAATCCTGGCCAAGTAACTTTAATTATTGTATTTGATTTCTGGTTTGTTTTGGTTTATTATCTTTCATTTTGTTAAATGATTTTCTCAAGTATTCAAGATCGGGTGTTTGGTTCTATGATTTCAAACACTATGCCATGCAATAGTTTTCACAGAAAGTATAATTACGAAATGAGATAGTCTATCCTGAGAAGTTGGATCGTGCCGAGACAAATTTAATTAGTGTAGTTTAGTGTAGTGTAGAATCGAAGGCGATTAGTTACATATCGTCCTTAGATTACCTATTAGTCGAAGCCGATTAATGATAGGTTGGGTGAGATTATTAGTTAGAGTCAGAGACGGTCCGTGCCTAATCAAGATAGACCGTCTCGATGATGAATTATATTTATCCTCTTGACGATACTTGTGGGGCTTGTAGCTGCCACGGATCACAATTGAACGAATTGATTTAGACCTTAAACTAATGCAATACTATTGTTACAAAGCCATGATTAAATCGAAATTCCAGGACTTTCTCTATTTTATCTTTATCCTCCATTTTATTCTATGTTATTTCAATTTATGTATTTCGTACTTTAAATTCCAAAATCATCTTATCTTTTTCTTGGACTAAAGTAGAAGTTAATTTTGGCAATTGACACACTTATTTCCCATGGATCGACCCGGACTTTGTCACTATGTTATGTAAATCTCTAGTTGTGGTTCGGTTAATGTAAATAAATAATCTAATTAGACGGCCGTTTGGTAAGCACAAAATTACATTTTCAACGACTACCAAATGGCCGCATCACTCTGTAGCTGGAGGAATTACTCGATGGGCTTGGAAGACCATGCCATTTTGGTGAAACGACGTGGTCTTCCTATTTCTCCCCTTCCAATATATTCATCTTCACATCATATGTTTCCATTCTACATGCTACCGATCGAAGGATCTCACTCAGAGAAGGGCATGCAAATTCTATGTTATATGGATTATTCTTAACAAGAGTACGACATGGAGAGGTTTAATTGGAAATTTGAAGCAATACTTGGCAGCATAAGCTCAAATTTGGTGCACCAAAGGAAAGATATTTTTCTTCCCTGCAAATTCTCTTAGCTCTTTACCTTTCAAAATCCCCAATTATGTATTGCTTCAAGTCCCATTAAGAATAGTTCGGGACAATCCTATAAAGTTCAATATTCCAACTTTGAGTTTAATTGCATGGTCCAATAACGCTTGACCCCTCCGACATTCCATATACTGGCTGAAATGAGAGACCATATACTGGCTGAAATGAGAGACCAAAGAGCACGCAAAAGTGACCACCTTCTTTTGGGCTTGTTGCAGCCTCATCCCAAATGGTTGAGTCAGTGACTGAACAAAATACGCGTTATGGTGGACCCACACAGACAGAGTATCTTGTTGAAGGTTGGGAACACATCTTGAGGGAAAAAATGGAAAACCAAAACCCAGGAACGAAAACTTTGTAACTGCGGTTCTCATTGTATTCAGACACAGATATATATACAGAACACTACAACAAACTCGCACAGAGAAAAAAAATAATAATGATGTACCTTGAATAATTCATACGAAAAGGAAAATTAACAGCACAGCACAATACAGCTTCACACATTACCTCTATTCATTTACTTCTTGATAACATGGTTTTGTGGATACGCATCCTCCCAGTTTCATAGCTTGAAATCGTTGGGGCCAGAGTTGTCGAAAGCCTTGGAAAAGAACTTTTCCCTATAATCACTCACTACAAAATCCTTGAATATGGGAGGACTTTCTTCTGATATCAGTTCTTTTATAGGGCCGTATAACTTTGGAGGTACAACAACACCATTGAAAAAGCATGCCACGGAAATTCTTGGTCCGGCAAGGTTGGCCAACACTCTATGAGCAACACTCTTGAACTTGTCATTAGATATTATCTAAAATCAACACGAGGAAAAGTTAGATTTGATAGTGATTATATTGCAAATACAATTAGCAAGTTATATTAATGTATTTGCAAGTTATATTAACTGGGGACAAACCTGGAGAAGATCTCCAATGTTAACTACCAAACCTCCGGAAATTGGTGGAACATCAACCCACTGATTATTAAACATGACTTGGAGGCCTCCAAGTTGATCTTGCAGCAGTACAGTGAGGAATACCGGATCTGAGTGCTTGCTAATTCCCAAAGTTAGCTCTGGCTCAGGGCATGCTGGATAGTAGTTGCAAACAAGGGTGCGGCCTTTACCACATTCCAGGGTGTTTAAGTGGTCATGTTTGAGGCCTAAAGCCTCTGACAACAACTCGAATAGAGTAGTCCCAAGGTCAGTAACATACTTCATATACTTAATTGTCGCAGCTCTGCAAATTGAAGATTATAAATAAACTTTGAGTGTTTGCATTATTGAGATTTACAATGGATCGAATTTCAATTTTTTCGTTTATACTGATTTCGCAAAGGGAATTGATATCCCTATCATCTCGATGGTTGGTTTACTTTCGGGGGATGAGATCAACTAGAATGGTTGAAATAATGGCAAAGCTTAGAGAAGAAGCTCCAAATGGTATATGAATGCTAAATGCCATGTACGAATGTAATCTCTTCCACACTGTTCAGAAAACACTGAAGCTTTGGGATGTAGTTTTGAACTTCAACTTTGGATCGTATAACACAGTATTGCTCAAAGACACACACCCAATCTAGTAGTATATCATTACAAACTCTACGAAATGAAATTGTCTAACGCCTAAAATAGAAACGAAAAACCCTAGGATCTAAAGAGGGGATCCAAACCACCCTCGTATAATGGTTACCTTTTCTTGTATTAGACTAACATTAACCGTGACTCTGATTTCAGAGCTTTTGATAGTATATCAATACAACCTTAACGTTGATGGTTAGTATCCAAAGAAGCTCAACTAGGCAATTCTAATAATAGCGAACCTCAGAAGCATAAGCTGGACCCCCTACAACTCAGCAACCATGCCCAAACAACCATAAGATTACTTAAAGCATTGAGTTCCAACCCTATCGTCAGATATACTTATGAAACTAGCAATAACATCACCGGCCAGTTTGATGTAGTAAATTCTTAAAGGCTTGCTCAATATATTAGCAACAACAATAAATCAGGCTTCATGGACAACATACCTGCAGGCAATGGGAATTTCATCAGGGTCAAGTTTATCTGAAACAAGCATAGAGATGTTTAGGGTGTCCCTCCAATTTGCAGATTTCGACGCATACAAATCTAAATTACTCCCATATCTCACTCTTTTTGTTAGATCACGTGTATACCACGATTTCTTCACCTCGGGATCTTGTTCGTGAAACGTACGTACTCCATGAATCATTTCCTCCAGCACGTTCAAGGGGATCCCATGGTTGACAACTTGAAAAAATCCCCACTCCTTTGATGCTATCCGGACTTCATTCGCAACTTTTTCACGCCCATCACTTCCACCAATTGACCTGAGATCAATAACAGGAACCTGTACATTGGCCTTGTAACTGCCGAACTCCTCAGCAAGCTCATCTGGTGGTCTAAAAAATATTTTTGGCACTTTTGCCACACCAGCATCATTCAGCCCTTTTACACCAGCTTTTGAATCATCAAAAGCCTTTAGCTCTTCTTTCCTGTTGTAATTCATTTCCATTTCAGCAGAGGATTCTTTGAAGCCGGAGACATCCATTTTTTGTTCCATCAAGGAGAAAAAGATGGGGATCAATTAGTTGAAGTCCGCAAGATTTTAAAACACCATGTTCTGTTGTTTAATCATTAGGTGGTTCTCATTATATTTACAATAAAGAAACTTCAGCCCTTCTTTGAAGCCTGAGACATCCATCTTTTATCCCATCCATGAGGAAATGATGGGGGTCAATTATTTGAAGGCCAAGATTTTTAAACACCATGTTCTATTGTTTAACCAGTAGGTAGGTGTTCATTTTATAGGAGTATATAATAAACCACCACTCCAATCATTATAATCACCAAAGCTAGGTAGGTGTTCATTTTATAGGAGTATATAATAAACCACCACTCCAATCATTATAATCACCAAAGCGATTCTGAAATTCAACTTGGCCAAAACGATTCGAAATGTTCCCTTTCTACATGATGCCGGTCGAAGGATTACGCTTAAAGCAGGGCTTGTGGAATGCTATGTTGCATATATCCTTCTAAATGTATTTAAAAAAAACCTGTGTCAGACTCGGATAAGGGTATAGGATCCGTGCCTGACATATTTTGTCTAATATAAACTATGTGAAACTTCTATATGATGCATAAAAGGTCACAAGGCACTATGTAACCATTAGTTATTTAAGAAAATAAAAAATATATATTCTAAGAAATTTGAATATTTAGGAATATCCCCGCGCCTTTGGGATTGAAATCGGATGAAAAGTGGATTCTTAGACACATACCCGCACCCAATACCGGTACTCAAGACCATGTAAAATAGGTGAAATTTGTCATACAAACAGCCTTCAAAGTTCAAACCACATTATCATCTATGTTATCCAGAATCATCATAATATGTGATCAGAATAAAGTGCGGTAGTATAACATGTTTTCCATCATAAGACATAAGTTTTTGTTTTCTAGGGGTACATGAAACATAATTTTTTGTTTCCATTTCATAACTTTTCTAGTAAGACTTGTACCATTTGAAATTCAAATTTCAGGATAGACAATAGATTGACAACTTCTCTTCAAGAATGTCATAAATTGATTTTACTAAATAGCATTGAGCTATGAGTTTATACATTCTCTGGTTGCAATAAATTCTAATATTTGATAGGAAATAATCTGTGAAACATTAACTCCACTACTTGAGCTCATTTTTCTTATGATCTGATCAAGGACACTTTAAATAGCCGGGATTTAAGCTGAAATAAAGAGCTCAAATATTTTCAAGAATAATCATGTCTGATATGCCTTTTTATGTCTGTTGGATTCACACTCATGATCTGGTTTATTAGAATCCCTCATGATCTAGTACGAAGTTAAATTTTGCTTCCCAAATGAAACGGAGAACCTAGTGCATGCAAATTGTGAAGGCCTAAGTGATAATTCATATCTGCTCCAATGACTTGCTGAATAATTATTGTTGCTATGGCTTAGTGGATTTATGCTTATTTGTATGTTGTTTTGAATTTGAACACATGAGTTCATATAAAATCATATAGCATGCCAAAACATTTATATAGAACTTCCTGAGCACGGATCAGGGGATTAAGCTACAAAAATGAAATTGCAAACACCGCATCATCAAGACATTAAAAAGGGATTACGTATGTACCAAGGAATACTGAGAAAAAGAGCTCTGCTAAACCTCAAGAAGCAATTTTCTGCTTCTTCCACCTGTATGCAGCTTGAAAAAGCTTGATATTTGATGCCTCCAACTCTTCCGGGAATAGATAGTCTTTGTACTCTTTGTAAACAGCTACACCCTTTTCAGTTTCTACATGTCGCCTCCTCTTGATCTTCTTAGGCCTCATGGCATGCACTGAATCTGTATCACCCAGCTCACCGAAACTATCCTCTGTTGTTAACCAGTGATCCAAAAGCATAACCCTCTCCTCTTTTAGTTCAGGGGCATGTATTTTGAAATAATCAATTCCCCTCTGGTAAACCTTTCGAGCACGATCAATGCATTCATGAACATTGTCTCCCTTATCAGCGCAAGCCTCAAACTCCCCATAGCTAATCCACACCTTCATGTTCTTTGTTAGCTCCAAAAGCCTCTCAAAAAGTTCTCTGGTTCTTTCACGGTCTGTGATTGATTCAAAGTCGATGTAGGCCTTCCAAAGATCCTCTGGCTTGTCTAATGCTGGTTGGGAAAGAGCAACCTCAAATATTGCTCTAGCCCTATCAATTTCTTCCAAGTCTATCTCCATTCCAGCATACTTAATCCAAGCAGAGGCATTTTCAGGTGACCACTCCAAGTACTTTTCGTAAATCCTTCGAACATGGTCAACATTCCCCAACTGCCACTCTAATTCAATGTACTTCTCAAAAATAGTTCTCGTAGGAGCCCTACCAATCGCGTTGCCAAGGATAACCCGTGCACCCTTGAGATTCAACCGCCGGATTTCAAAATCCGCTGCCATTAACCATATCTTGGAGAATGAGAACTTATCATGAGGAATAAGCGCAAGACACTCCTTATACACAGCTCTAGCGCGATCTACATCATTCACATCAACTTCTTCGTACAAAGCGTACCCAATCCACAAGTAAATATACCTCTCCCAAAATCGCTTCTCTGCAGCCGGAGGAACATTGGCAATGGCTCTCTCGTAAACCTCCCTAACCTTCTCCTTCCTCCCAAGGCTCTCTTCCAACCGAACGTAATCAAACCACACATCGTAATTCAAAGGATTCTTTCTCACCTCATCCTCGTACTCAAACCTTCTCTTGGCCAAAACCGTGCCCTCTATCGATTCCTGACTCCCGTGTTGCCTCTCAAAGGCAAGAAGCTTCCCGTACAAGTACTCAGCGCGATCTTTTGGCACTCGATCGAGGGCAAACTTGTAAATGCCGCTTGCCCTCTCTGTCTCCTTACAACTCTCTTCAAACTCCGCAAACGCCACAAGCAATTCCACAGCCTCTTCTTCTTGACCCAAAAGTTTTTCCACCGCCCTCTCGTAACACTCCCTCGCCTTAAGAATCTCTCCATTCCTCATCTCAAACTTGGCGTAAGCAATCCAAGCGCACGCTCTGTTGTGGCACTGGACTAATCCCTCGAAAATCGACCTGGCCCGTTTGACCTCCTCATACCGAGCTCAAACCGAACGTACGACAGCCAGGCTTCTCGGTCCGGTTCCCACCGCATCCACTGGTCGAACACCCGGCGCGCGCCGGATGTATTCCCAATCATCTCCTCCAGGTGGGCGTACTTGTACCACAACTGATCAACCCTGGGGAAAACACTCACGGCCCTGTCCCAAACGTTCCTCGCGTGGTTGAGGAACTTGTTCCTCATCTCGAAAGCGGCGTAGTTCAGAAACAGAGTGTGGTCGAATCGGTGGGCGGACAGGGCCCGTTCGAAGACGGACCGGGCGCGGGCGAAGTCGTGCTGGGACTCCTCCCAGCGGGCGTAGTTGGTCCACGCGGCGGGGTTCGTGGGCCCGACTCGGCGGATTAGGTTTTCGAAGTTCTTGCGTTTTTTGTCGAGGTACTGGCCGAGTTCGATTTCATCGGTGATTTGGGATGCTGGTGGGCGACTGAGGGAGTCGGATTTGGCCTGTTCGCGGAGGATTTGTTCGGCGGTGATCTGGATGGGCGCGGGGGTCTTGTTCTTGACCCTAACCGGTCGGGCACTCAACTCCGTTTTCGCCATGAGAGAGAGAGAGAGAGAGAGAGAGAGAGAGAGAGATTGGGGTTGGGATTGTGAAGTGCTTGCCTATTGGGGTCGTAAATATTTATAGTTGTGGCACGATTCCTACGTCGGTCAGGTTTTCCCTATGGTACCTTGCGCAAGTGCTTGTTTCCTTGCTAACCAAGATTTTGAATAATGTACTGGTTAGAGTAATATGGTACATATTGGTATTGGTGAGATGTCGAATACCGTTTAAAATTTATTGTAATTAGTGTTATTTCTCCGGTCCCCACATTTATAATATAGTGTTCATTCATTAGAAAGGAAAATAATTTTAAAAATAAGCCGGTACAGACCGTTATTTGACTAGTATTGAAAGAAAAAAAAAATAAACTTATACATAATTCGGTATTGTTCGGTATGGACCGGTACTTGAGCCAAAACGAAATTACAGGTGTAGTGTAACAGATTTGGTCAATACCAAAACATACCGACCTGTACGATGCAGGATTCCAGACCTTGGTCCTAATTGGATTCTATTTTTTGGTTCGACAGTCAGGGGTGTCCGGGCAAGCTTACGCGTACATCGACTGATCTCCTTCTTGGTCTAGTCAAAAGCGGGTGATTCACACCGGAAGTAGGGGATTCTCAAGAAATTATTTTCTTACGGACTGACCACAAGAATCGAACCCTCGTCAATTGTGTGGGGAGCAAGGACTAAGCATAGTAGCATACTCATCAATGAGAGCAAGACATGGTGTTGTGTTGAACACTCGTTTCTATATAAGAACAGAAAGAAACAGGATGAATCATAGTTATACAAGGCTGCAGAAGTAGAAATGATGGACAAGCTGAACATTTTATTGTAACCCAAAACATGGAGTGGGAAATACGGTAATTCTCCGAACATGAAAACCGATCACACAATTGACAAAAAAAATTAAAATGAACGGATAGAATTTCAAAAGATGCATCGGTAGGAATCGCTGGTCGATTGGTATTTGTGTCCGAATCCTAAATTACAGCTTGAAATGATCGAGTGTGTGTTCTCCATCGTTCCCTTTCTCAAATCGGTGTGTGATATACTCTTTCACAGTAGTCGCCCTGTAGATTGGGGGATTTTCTTCCGACACAATCTCTTTAATTGGCCCGTATAATCTTGGTTCGATTCCTTTCTGGAAATGTGTTCTGAAAAAACAACCCAAAGAAACTCTAGGTCCTACTTTCTTTGCCAGGACCCGGTGATAGACACTCTTGAACTTGTCATTAGTGATGAGCTGCAAAAGGATAAGAAACGGATCATCAAGTTACTTCGATAATGGTATAACAAATTTCGCAAAATTCGCCATGGACAGCTTGATCGCAATAATTTTAAGTTAAAACAATTTGCATCAACAATTTTGTGATATGGTTGAAAGAATGAGTATCTTCCGTTCTTCGCATGCATCTACCAATCTAGTCTGAGAGTGGACAACTAATGCGTTCAACTTATTTACAAGTGTTCTCTGGTCGGCTCATAACCCTCATGCCAGAGGTGTCCTTGGGAGTTGTGATGACAAATCAAGAAACCCTTGAACGTAGTCTTCAATAAATTTTCTCTATCTACCTCTCTTCACTCATTACTCTCAAAAACCTCCCTCAAAATCCAAAACGAACAGGGTCTTGGTGTTCCGCTGTGGGAGCCCATGAAAGTTGACAAAGGGATGGAGACTTACCTGTAGATGATCAGCAATGTTTACTATCAACGCTCCAGCCAACGGTGGGACGTCGATCCATTCATTCTGGTGAAGAACTTGTAGACCGCCAATCTGATCTTGTAAAAGCACGGTAAGGAAGCCGGTATCTGTATGGCTGGTGAGGCCGCAAGCCAACTCAGGTTCAGGGCAAGGAGGGTAGTATTGCCCGTTGAGCAAAACCCCCTCAGCACAATGCATCTCTTTCAGGTGATTTGGTTGTAGTCCCAAAGCCTCGGAGAGTAGTTCGA
Organism: Rhododendron molle; assembly: GCA_025413875.1. Taxonomy (NCBI): domain Eukaryota; kingdom Viridiplantae; phylum Streptophyta; class Magnoliopsida; order Ericales; family Ericaceae; genus Rhododendron; species Rhododendron molle. The sequence continues at coordinate 57,108,514 of CM046391.1, forward strand.
ATAGAGTGAGCCCCAGTGGAAGCAAATGATCAGTGTAATTAATCAGTGCGTCCCTGCAAAATTCGACAAGTAATTAATGGAGACAAATTGGGATGTCTATTTGGTAAAACATGATGAACATGAACAAGAAGAAGAAGTTGCAAATCCATGAAGCAAGTAGAAGAGATTATAAACATTTGGAAAGGGATCTTGGAGAACATCGTGTTATGCCTGAGTCTTAACTTCCACACGCTTGGTTCCAAGCCTGATAAAGGAAGAGGGTTTTGCATTACGTAGCTAACACAATAAAGAAAACGATTCACGTCGCCCATCCCAATTGATCGAAATTTTAAGGCTCTGTTTTGTTTGGAAAATGGGGATGTTGTGAAATGAGAGCAACTGAGCAAGAAAATTCTTTGAGCAATGCTACGCATGCATACAATTTTAAAAGACAACTCTGAACACAACAGTGTTCAGAACTGTTCGACCTAAGTACGTCCACATGCATCGAACGGATCTAGAAACAAAAAAAATTGAAGAGTTGTTGTGAAAAAGCACACACCTGCAAATCGCGGGCAATTCTTCAGGGTCAGGAGGATTAGGAGCCATGATGCAGCGAATGGTATCCCTCCAGTTAACTGTGGGCACTTGGAAGAGATTGAAATTGCTATTGTACACAAAGCTTTTCGTGTTATCGCGCGAATAGAATTGTTTCTTTCACCTCGGTGTCTTGCTCATGAAACCTCTTTATCCCATCTAACGCGCCCTCCATTACACAGGTTGACCACTTGAAAAAAGCCGAATCCTTCGCTAGCAGCGCGAACTTTCTCAACCACCTCTTTACGCAGATTTGGGTCTCGGTCAATTCCTTCGAAGTCTATGATTGGAATGTTAATGAGCTTGGATCCGTCTGAACGGACCCTTGCACGATCCTCCTTATTTGGATTACTGACAAACATTTCAGGAATCCTCACCACCCCAGCATCAACGAGTCCCTTTACGCCTGCTTTCGAATCGTCAAAGGCTTTTAAGTCTTCTCTCCAAGCATATACGGGTTTGATTGCTTCCTCGACTTCACCGGTGCTTGTTGCCGCCATTTTCGTTCTTTTATCTCCGGTGTATCAGAACGAAATTTGTTTATGTAATATGATAGGATGCAGATTTTTTTTTTGAGAATCCGCATGCACCATATAGGTGTCTCTTATATGACTCTTCACCAGCAATCAAAATAGAGGAATGATACCCTGACCGAACAAAAATGGGGAAATTCCTGGCCGGTCCCATTTTTTACTTGGAGTTCCATGCAAACCCCTTTCTGTAAAGTTATCCCATCCAGCCCCTTTTTAAAGACGCTTTTACTATTTTACCCTTGTCACTATTTCAACACTTCCAGAATTCACACCCCACCCACAGAATTCACACCTCAAGAATTCACACCTTCAAGAATTCACACCCCACAGAATTCACACCTCCACAAATTCACACCCCCCACAGAATTCACACCTCCACGAATTCACACCCCACCCACAGAATTCAGACCCTACAGAATTCACGCATCCACGAATTCACATCCTTCAAAATTCACACCCCACCCACAGAATTCACACCTTCAAGAATTCACAACTTCAAGAATTCACACCCCACAGAATTCACACTTTTTAAGAATTCACACCACTTTTAAGAATTCACTCCCTTTTGTACTATTCACACCTCAAGAATTCATGCCCATTCAAATTACACAAATTCACAACCCTAAATTCAAAATTCACAACCCTCTAAAATAATTCACAAACAAACACTTAATATGAATAAAAACAAAAACACAGGTAGTTCTCAACTTCTCACATCAACGCCTCCCTTCATAATATTCTTAAATTACTCCTCCATACAAAAAATTCGGGAGGAGGTGTCAAAGAATTCACAGAAAAAATAGGAAGACAGAATTCACATCACCAAATGAGAATTCACACGCTTGAAAAAACAAAATTCACACGTAAATGAAGAATTCATACCTTCAAAAAAGACAGATTCACATCTTTAAAAAGAACACAATTCACCTCCAAACGAAGAATTCATATCTTCAAAAAAAGACAGATTTCCCATCTTTAAAAAGGACACAATTCACCTCCAAATGAAGAATTCACACCCAAAGATTTTCCAGTGCTGTGCATACAAATAACCCCTACACTTTCATACATATCCACACCTAGTAAAACCCAACAGAAGAAAAGAGAACGGTAATTAAAGGTTTTAAACAGTACAGGTTTTAAATAATGTGCCACACTTGTAAGATTTTAGACTGAGGTATTGGAGCTCGTGACGGTGGTGGTGAGACGCGAATTCTGGAAGCGGTGTCGTGTTGGATTTGCTTGATGATGGTGACGGACTTGCCGATGATGCCGCCGACGCAGGCGGAGTGGCAAAGGAGGCAAAAGAGAACGTGGCCAGTGGGGTCTTTAAGGGGACGCCGGAAAAGTTGATCTCGTCTGAGCGAAGAAGAGCGGCGGCAGCAGAAGTCGCCAGCGAGACGCGGCGTGGTAACGACGGAGGAGGCGAAGACGATGAGGACGGGGTGGCGTCGTCGAGCTTCCTGTACATGGCTGGTTCGTACCTACTTCCTCTATTCAAATGGTCGATCCAGAGCACAGACGCTGAAGAACCGCCGCCGGCGAAGACGAAAACACCGGAGCACCAATCGTCAAGTTCGAAGAGGTCACCGTCACCACCGGCGAAGAAGACGAAGACACCATTGTCGTTCTGTAACTCTCCCTCTCTCTCTCTCTCTCTCTCTCTCTTGGCAGGATCTCTTTTAAACAGAGGCAGCGGTTGGGCGGGGGTATTTTGGGTGCATCACTTGAAACAGGGCTTGGGAGGAAAGAGCATGACACGGAATGGGGCTGGACCGGTATGTGAAGACAAAAAAGGGGCGGCCAGGAAGAACCCCAACAAAAATTCCACGCCATTGACCGCTGCTGTAAAAACGGCACCGTTTGGTGCATTCCACCGCTGAAGTCCTTTGCATTTGTCCCTGTTTGGTGCACTATTCATGATGAATTTTTTTTATGATTTTGTGGGAGGCGTTTCGGGGTTCCAAAAAGATTATGCAAACCGCAAAGTATTTTTAAAATGTTTTTTTTATGAGTTTCTAAAAACAATTAGCTCAATTCAAAATTTAGAAGGGCCCTTTTACCATTCGTAGGGTTTCTACAAATTCTGAAACATACTACAAATTCTGAAGAGTGCAGACCTTCATTGATACAGAATTGAGTTAGTAATTTTTTTTAGGAACCTATACAAAATTATTTTAAGAATGACTTGCTATTTGAATCATTTTTTGAGGACCCGAAATGGGCGCCCCAATATCATAAGAAAAAAAAAATCATCAATAAGTGCAGACCTTGTTTGCAAACCTTCTGAAAATTTATTTATTTTTAAAAATTTTGCAGGGCCCATTACAGATCCGACAAAGATGATTTAAACGGCAAGTTATTCTCAAAACATTTTTTTATGAATTCTTGAAAAAAATTAGCTTAATTTGATATTGGTGAGAGCTTCTTTAGAATCCGTAAATAACCTAGGAGTGTTGAAAAACCCTTCTAAATTTCGGATTAAGCTAATTTTTTAAAGGGAAAATCTAAAGTCAGCCCTTATGGCTGACAATAGTGGGGTGCATGCGCGATTCCGCGCGCCCATTTGAGAGCTATTTTTTGTGAGTTCCAATGCATGACATTACCCACTGAAACTAATTGAAATTTTTGGACCAAATGACAACATTAACCCTCGTGAAATCAAATCAAGGAAAGGTCTCCCTGACACAATCCCCCGACCCCACCACTCTTTTTCCCGTTTTAACCCCCTCCCCCCTTTTCAGTTTCTCCCCCCTTTCAGTTTTAATCTCTCTCTCTCTCTCTCTCTCTCTCTCTTTTCTTTCTAATTTTCAATTCTTTTTTTTATTTGTTTCCTTTCCCGTTTTCCTTCTTCTTCTTCTTTTTTTTTTTTTTGTGTTAACTCAAATTCTATTTTCAATTAAAATTGACTTTATGCTTAGTAAATTTATATTATTTTAATTAGTTAATTAATTTTTCGTAACAATGAATAATAAAAATAACTTCTAATCAACAATAATAATTTAAACAAAATTTCATTTTATTATAGTTAAAAAAGTAAGTGTTCCAACTTTCAATCTATTTGAATCGGCGCAAAGATGTTATTTTTCTGATCAATTCATCCTAACTAGTTGTAATAAATTTTTGGCTCTAAGTTCTTTCAATGTGCACCCTAAGAGAGTTGCAAAACTAAATAAGGAGTCTTGGGTGCTCGTTGAAAGGTCTCAGAGCCAAAAATTTACTACGACCATTTAGGATGAATGATCAGAAAAATGACATCTTTATACCGGTTCAAACGGATTGAAAATTAGAGAGAGAGAGGACCCCTAAATATGTCCATTGCTGCTCCCACCAATATTGCATCACTATTCCAAGCCACAAAATCCTATTTGGGGATGAATTAGCTCAATCAAATGGCAAATGATTGTGTGCGGGCGTGCCAGAAAAGAACTAATTTCACAAACGAAATTATTCTTTTCAATGTGACTTGAAACAACTAATTAATATCAGGCAACTGTGTTATCTGTTCAATTACCTCAACTAAGAGGATTTTTCCTTAAAGTGTCAACCAAGACTAAGGACTAATTTTCCTCAAATCAAAAAAGATGATTGAACACAAACGAACCCGAATCTAATCAAAGGTAAGTTTGTATACAAACACTCTTGAGACTTTACTAAAATCAATGCAAAAATATAAGCACACTGAATTTAATCAAAGAGAGCTTATAACCAATTACGATGATTGAACACAAACAAACCCGAATCGAATCGAAGGCAAATTTATGCACAAACACTCTTGGAATTTTCCTAAGACTAATGCAGAAATATAGGCGCACTGAATTTAATCAAAGAGGGCCTATAAACGACTAATCTTTGGTAAAAAAAAGACTGAAAGAAATAAGAAACTTGAATTTAATCAAAAGTAGTCTTACATGCAAACAAGCCTTCAACTTACAAATTAATCTAAACTAAGTCCTAAACTAAGATAAATCTCTGAGCAATCATATTGAGTATGAGTTGTCAGACGATAAGATTTGTCGGGGGGCCACTATCTTCAACTTCTTCTTCTATTTATAAACGCTGAACCTGCCTTCGAACTCCACGTCTTCAATTGCTTCTCACGTCTTCATTCGAACTGCCCATGATTCCTTGAAAAACGGTTGAGGGGAGCCTTCGAACGGTTACTTGGGTTGATTTCTGAGAATTGTTCTCTCTCCACGTTTGCTAATATCGATCATGGCTGTTTTCTGAATTGTGGGCTTCCTGTTTTTATGCGACGTGAGTTAATGTAGCCCGATTGGATCTTAGAAATGATTCCCTGTATCCATGTCTAATTGCTGCACAAAACAAGAGATTAACCACCGTCTGATGGTTCTAAATAAGTAATCAACGGCTAAACCTAATTACCGTTTTAATTACCCCCATATGAGGCCCAAACGCCGCCGCTTCTTGTCAAAATGATACCGTTTAGTACTAAAATGACATCGCCATTAACCTTATGATCCCCTGTATCTTGGGCCAGAATGAGATATGTTCTGATAGGCTAAAGCATTGTTTGATGCCACGTGTAATTTTCTCATTGGGTGGCGTATTTTAGGATGTAAACATACCCCCCGTATTAACATCTTATTTAAGATAATAAAATAAGTGTTAATGGTGCACGTATCTACGCACGTCCCCTAAGAATACGGGTGCATGGAGTCATGCGGAGAAGTCTGCTTTCATGCACGTCCCCTGAGCTTCTCAAGGAAAGCTGTATTAATTCTCCTATAAATGGCGATTAGAGTTGAACAAATGGTTGTTCACAATTCATACAGCCATGTTTGGCGTGAGCATATATTCCATGGGCCATGTTTGACCAGTATACACCATCCATATGGGCATGCTAGAGTCAATTTACTCATCACTCAAGTTTGCTCCCTACCTGAAACAAGAGGAAAACTACCTTGGGCCAGCTCCTTATTGTGACTTCAAATGCATGGCCCAATCTCAGAGAGCCTTTTGGCTTAATGAGGTGAAAACTGCTCACTTCCCTGCTAGCTTCGAAGAGTCAAACAAATTGGCTCCTCTTCAAGAAGAAGTCGATTGGTTTAGTGAGGTGAACAACCTTGTTGTCAACCCTCCTCATTTCCAATGGTATTATGGCTTCTCCATTTATCCATCTGACAAAAGCAAAGCTCTTCAGCTTCTGGCTGCGTTCTCCTTTTTGGATGTCTCCATCCTGGAAGAACAAGTCCCATTGACTAACTTTAAATGGGCTTGCGAAACAAGCCTCTTGTGCACTATCCCGTCCACAGTTTCCTACTAGATTCACTGCTTCTTGGACTTCTTGCCATTGATCAAGACATGGCTCGAAGCAAATGCAGCAGCTTACTGTTTTGACCAAGATCTCCAAGATTATGCCCTGGTCAAAGATAGGATTGAGAAGCTTAATAATCAGATTCACAGCTTCCAATCCGAATCATTCGAAGTGGTGCCTGCTCACGCTGACAAGAAGCTTCGAAGGTGCTTCAAACGAAAACAAATGAAGCGCCCAGCTAAATAGGCCAAACTTCGAAAGAAAGCCAAAGCCCTGGTGCTTAGCTTTAGGCCACTTTTGGAGAAGAAATTGGAATCAGATGCAAATGAGGACATGAGGAAGATGGAACTGAAATTCCTCCAGTTTGCTTGGAACAAGTTTCACAGCCTCGTCACTTGGTCCTTTCCACACTACTTTGAGAACAAGAAGGATGTTGCTCAGCACCCAGGCCCTTCGAAGGCCTAATTTGCTCTTTGTGACTAGCTGTCAGTAGGAATTAGTATTCCCCTTTTATTTCCTTGTAAGTATGCAAATCTCATCCATGTAACCCGGGCAGTTTAAATGAAATTCCTTTCGCAACCGTGTGTATTTGTCTTTAAGTTATTTCTAACTCTGGGTCACGATAATAATAACGAACCCAAAACAAGCCATCCCATGACTTGGGCTCACTAAAAGTCTTGGTCCAACTACGAGGGTATAAAGGCAAAAATAATTCAAACTGACCCCCTACGCCTAGCACATTCAAACTTCCCCAAAACTGAACCTTTCTCTCTTTCTCCCCTTTCTGCGAAACCGTCGAACCAGACCGAATTAATGGCCTCATCTAGCCGACCAGTCGTCGTGGAGCATCCAACCCCTTCGCTTGCTCTCAGACGGTTCATCGAACAGAAAGATCAAGAATCAACTGAAAATTCCTGTTTCGACAATCGAGTTCTCATCCCAAACCCTAAAGAAGAAGGTACATTTATTTTGGGTCCTCAATTCATAGGGGAAATCCCGGCTTTCCTCTCTCTTTATTACCCTCGATTAGGGGACGCTAACATCAAAGCATGTTCGCCCTTAAACTGGCACAATGTCCCGAAGAGATCATTCCCCTGCTGGCCACCCCTAGACAGAGATTGGAAATTTTGGACTACTCGCATGCTGGCCGCAAAGTCGGATGATCTTGAAAGAGTAGGTTTGAAAAACATCATTGTTCTTCTTCGAAGGGGGATTCCCCAGAATCCGCCTCTAATCCAGGCTGCCCTAGCCTTTTGGGACTCCTCCTTCAATTTCTTTAGATTTAACTGTGGCATGATGGCACCCACAGTTTTAGATGTATCTCAAATGTTGGGACTCCATCCTTATGGTTCCCAATTCGACCCTACTAAGGAATATAACCCTCCTGAGGGTTTCACCCGTTTAAATGCTTCCAATGGGACCTTTTCCCAATTCTATTCCAGAGAAGGGAAGTTGAAGGGAGAGGTGTCTGAGGCAGAGTACTTTTCCTACATACTTTACACCCTCTGCAAACATATCCTTTGTCATTCTGGGAAAAGAGTGACGAGCGAGTTCATCCCATTGGCCTTAGCACTATCCAAGGGCAAGGAATTCGATTTTGCTTCGTATTTCCTTGGCCATGTGTATAAAGCTGGCTCTGATTTCCGCCAAAAGGGTCCAAACTTCTCTCAAGGGGGTCCTCAATGGTTCATACATCTTCATGCCTACTTTCCTGAGTTAGGTCCATTCAAGGCACCCATGTCGACTGTTGATATCTCAGAAGCACCCAATGTCCATGGTGACAACTATGTTCAGCCAGAGGTTAGTGACACCCAGTCCTTGGTGTACTATCTCTGCTTCTTTTCTGGGCTTACTTCTGACAGAGAATGGTATAGCCCTTTCCAAGCCCCAATTGGACCATCATGGCTTTTCGATATCCTAACGGACAAGCAAGGGAAATCCTCTCGAGCCCTTCAAGCATGGGGCAACATACTCACAGGCAGAGAGATTTTCATATCCTCATCAAACATTGCCAGATCAGTGGCACATGCAGAAGTATACTGCCCTGCCCAATTTGCCAGACAGCTTGGTTTGGTTCAAGGCATACCTATCCCTTATTGTGGTTTTCTCAACATTTCCATGTCCGAGCGCTCAAGCATCTCTGTTGAGCACTTCAGAACATGGTTCACCAAATCGAGGGATCTGATAAGGCGAACAATTGCTCAAGACTTCCAAGAACCAACGGTGCATACCACCCTTGAGTTTGACAATTGGTGGCATACCAACTGCTCTTTTCTTGTGGCATGCCCCTCTTTCAAGAAATTCCTTGCACACATTGGGTATGCGAAATCTGAATTTGGACGTCCAACTCATGATGATTCGTCCTCATTCTCCTCGGATGGGTTTGGAACGATTGGAGGAATTGAAGATACCCCTGAAGGTGAGGTTGAACAGAAAGCAATTCCTATCGAAGCCTCTCCTATATCAATGATCATCCCCTCCCTTCCTCCAAGGAGACAGTCCTCAAGAATATCCCAGAAAAGAGGTAACCTTCTTGGCTATATTTATTTCTGCCTTTAAGAAACACTTCTGATGGTAATCAAACTCATGAAGGTACTAGCTCCCCTTCTCCAATGGCTTCGAAGAGGAGCAAAACGACTTCTCAAACTGAGAAAATCATTCCTACCAGGCATTACCTTGAGCTTTCGAGCACACCACCAGGTTTGCTTCTTCTAAACAATTGTCTTTTATCTCTATGCTTTCTCATTCATAGGAACAATGCCTTGTTTGCTTCTTGTCTTGTAGCCCCAAGAAGAACTAGAGCTTCCAACCAGCCTGAACCCATACCTTCTCCAAATGATGAGGAGGCGGAAGATGATACTGAGGCTTTGGTTCCTAGGGGTATAATCCATTCTTTTAACCTGACAAAACAGAAACCCCCATGAAGGCTTTACTGTCCTAACCTGTAACTCTTTCAGGTCGAGGAAAAGACACGTCGAAGGCATTGGTATATGAGAGAAAGGAAAAAACTGCTAAGAAGACTAAGACACTGGACGAGCTTACTGTCCTTGATCAGGTATACTGCTTGTGTTCCTTATATATCTCAATTTTATGCATATATGACCAATTGGATCCTTCTCACAGCTCCAAGGGCCATCATCTAATTTGCTCACCACTTCTCAACAAGAGGCTCCCAGCACCATGCCTGTCATTCCTCATCAAGAGACTCACGACAGCATGCCTGCTCAAGAGACACATACTTGTCAAGACTCGACCAAAGTGAGTTTTGACATAACAACGTTGCTGCTATCCCTTGCTGAATCCATCTCACCCACTCCTTCCCAGGTGAGAAAGGATTCCTTAGTGCTATCATACGTTAATTGCTACATTAAGCTTAACACTGACATTGGATTCCCACAGGACTTTCCAATTTCTGTTACACTGCCTACCCCTAGGAGTGTTATGGCCAGCCAGTTGAAGGTTGCCGGGCCATTGGGAGTTCGAAGTTCCCTTCCATACCCCTTACAAGTTTTGGAACAGGGTTCTCCTTCACTTCCCTCCACTCCTGCAGTCTGCTTCCAGAAGCAAGGCCCTGATACTCCTACGTCTTCGAAGGATCACGTATTTTTGAATCTAAACACCCCTTTGAGTGTTTCAGTTGCTTCGATGTATTTATCCATACTCCTTATTGTGATTCAGGTAGACAATACTACTAATGACATGGAAGCAATTTCATCCTTGGAAACCAGTTCATCCAATCCTCCTAATGAAACTTCTTCCTCCTCGATAGACCTCCCCTTAGTGGCTTTTGATATTTCTCTTTACAGACATCAGTTGGGACTATTCTGTGATAGGATTGCCGACCCCATTCCTACCACTCCCTCTAATCCACTGGAAAGCCTATAACAGCTCCTTAATCCATCCTCACTCCCTAATTCTCCATCCTTCAGAATCAAGACCGTTCCTACAGGGGACGATGCTCTAACGTTAAAACATCACTTAAGAGCCTTAACCCAGCTAGGACTCGCAACTCTCCTTGAACATGACTTGATTCACCATTTTGAAGTGTGCCTCAAAGCCTTGTTTCTTTCGAACGAGCTTCCTTTACCCATCAGTTCTACTCTTCAAGAAAACTTTGGCCGGTTTAGCGAATTGCTGGCTCACAACCAATTCTTATCCAAAAGCCTTGGGAAAACCACTCTTGAAAAAAAAACACTGGAAGCTAAGGCTTTAGAAATTGCTTCTCATCTTTCCTTGCATAAAGCTCAAAAAGATAAGCTAGAAGAGCTCAATAGAAAAAAGAGCTGGCTAGAGGGAGAACTCCAAAGGGTCACAGATGAGATTAACAAGGTTGCTGCAGAATCCTATGCACTTGAAGATGAGGCTTCGAAGGGTGAACAAACGTTGCCGCAGCTCATTCCCTTGCTTCGAGCTGTGCGTAAGGAAAAAACTGCCCAAGTTTCATTGTTAGAGGCTAATCTCCATTCCCTTCGAACAATGATGTCCAATATTGGTCACGTGATTACACAGTACTTATAATATAGTATTTTTTTATTTTTTTATGCTTAATTATCTTCGCACAGTAATACCTCAATCCAATTACTGGATAGTCATCACTGCATCACTGGATAAGTATCATAATGCATTAACTCGGGATAACTTGATAAGACTCCTTATCTACCTGCCCTGAAAATATTAAATGACCAACTCCCCCTTTCACCATTATAAATAGGGGCTTTTAAGCAGGGGAACTCATAAATCTTCTCGTCTTCTGGCGTCCTTTCCCTCGATCTCAAAATTTTCCAGCTTGAGTTACTTGATTGAGATCTCACAACTCAACCCAGAGAGTGAGAGCCATGATACACCTACCAGTGTTAATGGAACATGGCTTCGACATATAGCCACATCAGTTCTCATGACGCGTTCCTCTTGGGCTATGGCTCCTAGGTATAGACATATCAGCTCTCATGACGTATTCTCTTCAGGCTGAGTCTTCGAAGACCAAAGAATCTAACGAGATGGTCTCAGAGCATGTTTACCTATCAATGGAGCTTTTGATCAAGTTTTTGTATCTCAACCTGTGGAGATCCACTCTAGGACTGCTGGGATACTTCTATGCTTAATTAGGGTTTTCCCTTCCATTTTATTTTCCCTTGTAAATGTAATGGTTAGAGAAAAATTCCTATTATTGTAACCCTGTCCAGCTTCATGGCATGACCACCAGGTCAAATATGAATTTATTTACTGGTTTTGAAGCCTGTGTGTTCTAAAACCAAATAATATCAACTGAATTTGTGATTGGTTGTAATAAACGGAAATCTTCCTAAAAAGTATTTTTTCCGCTGTTATATTCATTCTGATGCACCAATTGGCATTCCAATCGCAAATTCATCACTTTGAAACGGAAAACTTCTTTCATGTCATGAAACATGTTTAGTGACTGGCCCTGAAAATCCAAATGACGCTTCGAGATATCATAACTTTGGATTTCATGTACGATTCGCTCTTGGAGGATTCCCAACAGTCTCCTCGTTAGCTGTATCACTTATTACTATGACTGCTGGCAGCTATCTCTCTTAGACGTTTCGTTCTTCGAGAGCTTTACACCTGCCTTTTATTTAATACCCGTAATAATTGTAAGGAGATACACTAATGTATACGGGATTATAAATATAAGCCCAGGGTTATTGACATCTATCCTATCTCCTCTCTTTATTACTTTCACTGCTGTCGGTCAAATTCTCTATGGCCTCCAACCCTCAAGCCCCTCAACTTGTTGAACTCATGGAGGAGCTTGCCCGAAGGATGGCACAACTAATAGAAGAACTCAAGAAGGACCAACAAACTGAGCTTCGAGCCCTTCGAAGCGAGATCGCTCAGCTTCGGGCTCAGTTGGTGGACGCGGAGATATCTTTACGTCTTTGCTTGGCCAGGACCTGGGATGATCTCACGAGCGTCCTTACGGCCCACGAGGCCAAAAGTCCTCTGGTCTCCCTAGAGACTCACCTTTAGGGCTATGAGGGTCACCAAAAGACCTTCATTTTGGCTTCGAGGCCAGGGTCTGGCCGTTTTTTTATTTATTTCAGAGATCATAGTAGATCTCTTTTGTTGTTGTTTTTTCATTTCAGATCCACTTAGGTCTGTTTAACCCCATTGGGTTTCTCTTTGTAATGGCACCTATTTGGGTGCTTTATGAATAAATAAAAACTTTTGTTATTGGGGTGTTGTAACTTATGTACCCTAGCTGCTAATAAACATTTTGAAGCAACCATGCGTCAAGATCGAATAGGTAGCCACACATGAAAGTCTTTCCTCCTGGCTACCTCTCTTACCCTCCGGACATGGGGGCACACAAAAGGTTTAACGATTATGGTTAGATAAACACCTAGAGAACACTACCCCCCGAGCTAGGTTCATCTCTTCGAAGATAGCTGTCTTCTATGAAACGATTCCCATATGGAAGGGACATAGGACTTTAGGTGTCTCCCATTTATTTTCCTTCGATGGATATAACCATTCAAATTCCTTAAATGATACGCCCCACCTTTCAGGATTCTATGAATCTGGAAAGGTCCATCCCACGTTGGGGCCCATTTCCCTAATCCGTTTATCTTGGCTCTTCGATCCTTGACGGGTAAGATAACTTTCCATACCAGGTCACCCTCATCGAAGCTTCGAAGGGCTACCCTCTTGTTATAGCTTCTGGCCACTCTTGCCTTTTGTAGCATGATCTGATTTAAAGCTTTTACCCTGGTTTCATCAATATCTTCAAGTTCCATATGCATGGCTTGACGATAGGATTGAGTATCCAAATCATTCTGAAAAGCCGCTCTTTGGGATCTCACAGTGATCTCCATGGGTAGGACTGCATCGTGTCCATAAGTTAAAGCAAATGGAGTAGTGCCAGTGCTAGTTCTTTTCGTATTCCTATAGGCCCATAATGTGTCCAATAATAACTCATGCCAAGTTTCTGGGTTTTTATCCACCATTCTTTGGATCCCTTTTTGATAATCTTGTTGGTTGATTCTGCTTGGCCATTCGATTGGGCATAATATGTGCTAGTGTATATCAAAGAGATTCCATGGTTATTAGCAAAAGCTTTAACCAACTTCCCTTCGAATATGGAACCGTTATCTACTGTTATGGTTTGAGGGCTTCCAAATCTACACATGATCCCTTTTATAAAATCAATAACGTGGGTTTGCTTAACTTCCTCATAAGCTTGAGCTTCTACCCACTTAGTGAAATAATCAGTTGCTACCAAAATAAACTTATGATTCTCTGATGAAGGAGGATAAATCATCCCAATCATGTCCATAGCCCATCCTCTAAAAGGCCATGATTTTATGACATATTGCAAAGCTGTAACTGGTAGATGTTTGAGTGGCCCTATTCGTTGACATGCTTGGCATCCCTTGGCATAATCGATACAGTCTTTAAGAATAGTGGGCCAATAATACCCATATCTCCTTATTAACCATCTCATCTTTATGCCAGCTTGATGAGCTCCACAAATTCCTTCATGGACCTCGGCCATTACCTTGAACGCATTCACCTTGTTCAAACATTTCAAAAGGAGACCATCCATCCCTCTTTTGAATAATTCATTATTATACATAATGTAATTCATTGATTTCAATCTAGTTGCTTTGTCAGACATAGCATCTGGTTTAGTTAAATAATCGATGAGTGCTTGCCTCCAATCCTCGTTCTGATTAGGAGGAAGGTTCACTTCCAACACTTCAAAATCAGTCAACCTAGTGCTTAACATAGGTAAAGATTTCCTTAGAGTTAATTGACAGAACTCCTTTTCATTTTCTGACAAAACTTTATATCCTGATGCCTTTTGAGCTACCAATCTAGGGATATAAGTTAGAGTAACCATGAAAAATTGGTCAATCAGCCTCTTAGTATATTGATAGTAAAGTACTAAAGTTGGACTGGTGCATCGAAATTATCCATTCAGCTGATTAATTACTAATTGAGAATCTCCAAAGATCTCGGCAGCACTTACCCTTAATCTGTGTAAGATCTCTAATCCTATGATTAAAGCTTCATACTCTGCTTGATTATTCAAACACAGTCCCTCATTGAGTCGAAAGCCATATTTGGTTTTCAGACCTTGGGGAGACTCTAGAATTATGCCTACTCCAGCCATTTGAGCAGTTCTCGACCCATCAAATCATAACTTCCACGGTTTGATGTCAGCCATGCTAGCTTCTAGAGTCTCATGTTCTTCGATTTCACTAGGATGATCAGCCAAAAAATTGGCTAATGCCTGCCCTTTTACTGATTTTTGTGGTATATATTCGAGACAAAACTCAATCAACGATACTATCCATTTCCCAATCTTCCCACTAAGCACTGGCTTAGAAAGCATGTGCTTAATTACATCAGTTTGAGAAATAACATAAGTCACTCTAGGCAGCATATAGTGCCTGAGTTTTTTAGAAGCATAAAATAAAGCTAAACAAAGCTTTTCTACTGCAGCATATTTACATTCACAAGAATTTAAAAATCTGCTAAGATAATAAATTGCTCTTTCTTTGCCTTCTTCATTGTCTTGAGCCAACAATGCTCCTATTGAGTCGTGAGTTGCTGCTAGATACAGCTTCACTGGTTTCCCTTCAATAGGTGGCATCAACACCGGTGGATTGGCTAAGTATCTCTTGATGGCTTCGAAGGCATCATCATGCTCTCTAGACCACTTGAATTCTTCTCCCTCCTTTAATTTCAACAAAGAAGAGAAAGTTTTAGTCTTCCCTGCAGTATTGGATATGAATCTACGAAGGAAATTTAATTGACTAAGAAACCTTTGCAATTCCTTCTTGTTCGAAGGAGGTCTGGCCTCAATAATGGCCCTAGCTTTGTTCTTATCAACCTGTATTCCCTTTTTGTGGACTAAGTAGCCCAGAAATTTACCAGCTGATACTCCAAAAGCACATTTTTCTGGATTCAACTTTAGTTGGTAAAGTTTCAATTGTTGAAATATTCTCTCTAGATGTTGTAAATGATCATCATCAGAATCTGACTTCACAATGATATCATCTATGTAACATTCTAGAAAACCTCCTACCAAATCATGGAAAATGGTATTCATAGCTCTTTGGTATGTAGCACCAGCATTTTTTAACCCAAATTGCATCTTGACCCATTCAAAAATGCCGATACTTCCAGGGCAAGCAAATGTTGTCTTATGTACATCCTCTTCTGCTATGCAGATTTGGTTATATCCTGAATGCCCATCTAGTATGGATAACATCTTGTGTCCGGCCGAACCGTCCACAAGCATGTCTACATTAGGCATAGGGTACTCATCCTTAGGAGTTGCAGTATTTAAATTTCGAAAGTCAATACAGATCCTAATACTTCCATTCTTTTTAGGAACTGGAACTACATTAGATAGCCATTCGACATACCTAGCTGTTCTAATGAAACCAGCATCTAGAAGTCTCTGAATCTCTTTTTTGACTCCTACAATAGTTTCTGGACTCATCTTCCTGGTTGGTTGCTTTACAGGCTTGAATTGTGGCTTGATAGGTAACCTATGCTCCACCAATTTCCTGTCCAATCCAGGCAGTTCCTTGTAACTCCATGCAAAGCATTCTTTATTTGCTTTCAACAGTGCTATTAGCTTAGCCCTCATATCTGATTCGAGCTGTTTGTTAATAAACACTGGATTGGGATTTTCTTCATCTCCCAATTTTACTTCCTCCAGAAGATCTTGGGTTTCGAACCGTTCTTGAGACGTTGGATGGTCTTCCTCCTTGCGAGGCTTGTTATCCTGTAGAACGTCTTCCCACATGTTGGCTTCTTGTATCTTCTGCTCGATCCCCAAAGCAACATATCTTATCAAAGCCAATGAGTTGGCCTCTTCTTCTACCTCTCCCTTGGATTTACATCCAAGCAGCATCATCTTTTGGGGTGTCTGATTCATAATCAACAGCCTTCAGCTCTGTCAATTCCCCCAATTCCATCTCGTTGGCTGGGCAGGTGGCTGCTTGGAGTAGTTCGCTCAATGGAACTACATCTGACTTGTACATTTCTATTCAGCAAAATTTGCTGTGGCACTGAATGGATGTGGATCAGTTTTGACTCCTTCAACACCCACTTCTTTGCCTTTATCATACTTGACAATCATCAATTCCTGATGGAGAGAAGAAGGAATACATCCATTAACATGAATCCAATCTCTTCCTAATAAAGCATTATATTTAGCATATGTGTCCACCACGAAGAAAGCAGTGTCTGTTTCTATTCCACCTACTGCCAATCTAATGGAGATTATACCCCTGGCATGTTGGCTTTCCCCTGTGAATCCTGCAATGGACGTGCTGGTTGGAATTAATTTTGCTTTCCCTTTTCCTAACTTTTTCAGGGTTTGGAAAGGCAAAATGTTCACCGCAGCCTCATTGTCCACCAAGATTTTATTAAGTGGGATTCCATCGAAGTGGGCAGTAATATATAGCAGACGTAAATGTTGTCGCATAGCGTTGGTAGGCAATTTAAATGGATACGAAAGCTCAACATAATTTAAATCTATTACCAATGGGTATTCGATGTCAGACATTGAGTCTGGTACAAAACAAGCACTTTCTTTTGAGCTTACCTCCAAACTCTCTTAATTCTGCTCAATTTCACATACCAGATTCTCGTCCATTTCGATTTGGGCCACTTCCTCCAGATCACAATCATTGCATATGATATTTAGTTCCTCATTACTGTGTGTTTCTTCAGAGGTATCTACTTTAACCAACCAAGTGTTATTCTCATCTTTAGACACCTGGCCGATTTTGAAGGAGTTCATCGAACATGGATAAACCATGTTAACCTGAACTTCTGGCTGGCTTCCAAACTGGATACTTGCTGCTTCTTTGGTTGGGTTAATTGCTTCTTCTTTCACCTCTTCGGATTCGACTTCCTGTGCTGATACTTCCATGGGAGAAGAGCTTCTTTCTGCCCCTTCTTGTTCCACCAACATGGCTTCTAGCAGCCCAGACTGATAGCTAGCCAATGAGTTGGGAGAGGGTACATCGAAGTCTTCTTCGAGCATCGCTGAAACTACTTTCTGCAAAGTTTCTCCCTCTTGATTCTGGATTCGAAACTCTTAAGGGTCCCTTTGAATCCTGTTGAACCTTGGATTAGGCCTTGTTCCCCTTCCAGACTCTTCCCCAGTTGAGGATTCTCCCAATTGAAAGAGTGAATACTTTCTTTAGAGCTTCCTTTTCTGCGTCCTTGAGAGCAAAGGAACCATCTGTGTGATTTTGGACTTGGGATCTCTTATCAACACCCAATTTCCAGAATTTGAGCTTGGTGGCTTAAAGGTTTTGTTTCCACCTCTGGTCAGATTCTATATCCTTGAAACAGATCAGGCTTAACCTGCTTCAGAAACCAATCAGGGACGCCTTTTACCAAAGTGAATTCGTCTTGCTTAGCTTCTTCTTGTACCCCTGAAGCCTGGCCAATATTGGCCCTCTTTAGAGAAGGTGGTTCTCTTTTCTGAGCATAAGGGACTGCGTTCGAAGGCATATCCCTCTTCGAAGCCAACCAAGGCTTACTCTCGTCCGGTTTATTGGTGCTGGAGCAATTCGTTTCATCCCTTGCTCTTTAGGAAAGGAACTGACTCCCTTCCTGTCCAGATCCTTGAAGACCAAATAGTTGGCTCTGCATCCCACACATAAACACTCCAAGAACGAGGCTTCGAGCATGGACAGATGATTTGGTCCAGAATTCTGTGAAGGAAAACCAGCATTGCTTGATTTGTGATGGCTTTGCCTCATTCCCATGCCTCGATGATGTCCGGCATATGGCTTCCACCTTCTGGGCTGAATTGAAGTCATATTCACTGGCGCTTCCTTGTCTTGCCAATATTTCTTGACAGTTCGAGCCAATGAAGTTGGCACGTTGGTGTTTACCTCTTCAATCTTTGAAAAAGGAGTGGCATCGATTCCCATTGCCTTTTCAGGGAACTTGATCCTTCCTTTCTTAATTTGTTCCTGAATTCTGTCACAAAAAACATTGCAAGACTTAGTTGAATGAGACCAAGAATTATGCCATTTACAATATGTTTTTCCATGCTTCTCTTCTGCAGTCGGTAGTTTAACTTCTGACGGCAGCTTAATGATCTTTTTCCTTAACAGATAATCAAAGACTTCATCAGCCTTCGATACATCAAAAGAATAAACTTTAGGAATTTCCTTCTGCTTGAATTTCTGTCCTATGGTAACGTGTTTCTGGATTAAAGGCTCACAAACACAAGGATCATGCTCTATAATTTTTGCAGCATCTATTTCATAGTTGGGATCTCTATAATATGTAGAGTAAGAAGAATTTTGTCTATTAGTATCTTCTTCCAACAATGATTCATATCTAGTAACTTTGTAAGTTAGATCTGCGAAGTCTCTAAACTCAGTGGAATCGAACCTCTTTCGAAGTTCCCTTTCCAAACCATCTTGTGCTAACCTCACAAATTCTGCCTCTGGCAGTTGGAGTTGACACTTGGTCCTAGCCCTTTTAAACCTATATATGAAGTCTGCTACCTTTTCATCTGGTTTCTGCCTTAACCTAACCAAGTCTACCATCGAGACTTCAAGTTCTGCATGGAAAAACTGTGCATGAAACACCTCTTCCATCTGAAACCAATTGATTATTGATACTGGTGGTAAATTAGTGTACCAAGCAAAAGCTGGCCCAGACAAAGAATTTGGGAATAGCTTCAATTTTATGAAGCCATTTTGAGCCAAGTTCTTACATTGGGTAGAAAATCTAGCAATGTGCTCTACGGAAGACTGTCTCCCATCCCCATAAAACAAAGTGAAATCAGGAATTTTAAATTCCCTAGGAATTTGAAACGTTGTGTCTATCCATTCTGGGTATGGTTTTCTATAGATCTGAGGCTGTACCCCCCGAGTTCGAGGTCCACAAACTCTTGTATGAGACCCATAACTTGGTCTCTTAACACTGGATTGTCTATGAGGAGATTCTGCCCTTGATTTGCTACAGGCTGATCTTGACCTACCAAATCATCTTCCTAGACCCCACTAAAATCCCCTTGTTTTTCCCCGGGGAGCCTCCCATGTGGTGGCTGCTGCATCCTCTCGGGCGCCACAGGGATCTGTGTGTACCTAGGATTTTTCTCTCGAGAGGTTGAGAAGGGATTCCTAGCGACTGGCAACTCACGAGGGGCTTGTATATTAACATCCCTTCTTTCTGGCCTATACCCTTGTTCTAACTCCACGTCATCCCCCCATCTCCCCAAAATAGGTTCGAAAAGTGGGTTGACACTTTGTCTGTTCCCAGAATTTCTTGGGACTCCTATAGTAATACCATGAGATTGCTTTGGAATCTCCAATGGCTTTGTTGGTTTCACTGGCTCATACCAAGATTGTGGTATTTCCTCAGGATACATTTTCTCTTTTCCTAGCCTAGACTTTACCTTACCCTGTCCAATATCCTCTCCAAGCCTTCCTTCGAATGGACTTTGGTGAGTGTTAGAGTTAGCTTGGTTGTTTAGTCCAATATTTACTGGACTGTTTTTTGCTAACTCTCGGTCAGGTAGTCTAGTTTTTATGCTTTTGATCATGGCTCTTTGAGTTTGAGCCATCTCTCTAAAAGCTATCATCATTTCTCTAAACATCTCATCCTTATCGTGGTCTTTACCACTAGCCTGCCCCTCTTGGAAATTCGAAGGGAAAGTTGTAGGCCCTTGATAGGGAGGCATCTCATAAGAAGGCTCCTCCTGCAGAGGTTCTTCCATTTCTAAAGCCAATGGCTGAAAACCTAAACTAATAGGCGTACCTGGCTCAGCAGCCTGCTCTGGCACAGCTTGCCTCTGTGGCTCCAACACGCCAATAGGTGTCCCTATCGCTTTCTTAAGCCTTGGCATTTTGACACTTCGAGTCCCACTGGGCGTGCCAAAAAATTGTTTGGGGATGAATTAGCTCAATCAAATGGCAAATGATTGTGTGCAGGCGTGCCAGAAAAGAACTAATTTCACAAACGAAATTATTCTTTTCAATGTGACTTGAAACAACTAATTAATATCAGGCAACTGTGTTATCTGTTCAATTACCTCAACTAAGAGGATTTTTCATTAAAGTGTCAACCAAGACTAAGGACTGATTTTCCTCAAATCAAAAAAGATGATTGAACACAAACGAACCCGAATCTAATCAAAGGTAAGTTTGTATACAAACACTCTTGAGACTTTACTAAAACCAATGCAAAAATATAAGCATACTGAATTTAATCAAAGAGAGCTTATAACCAATTAAAATGATTGAACACAAACAAACCCGAATCGAATCGAAGGCAAATTTATGCACAAATACTCTTGGAATTTTCCTAAGACTAATGCAGAAATATAGGCGCACTGAATTTAATAAAAGAGGGCCTATAAACGACTAATCTTTGGTAAGAAAAAGACTGAAAGAAATAAGAAACTTGAATTTAATCAAAAGTAGTCTTACATGCAAACAAGCCTTCAACTTACAAATTAATCTAAACTAAGTCCTAAACTAAGATAAATCTCTGAGCAATCATATTGAGTATGAGTTGTCAGAGGATAAGATTTGTCGGGGGGCCGCTATCTTCAACTTCTTCTTCTATTTATAGACGCTGAACTTGCCTTCGAACTCCACGTTTTCAATTGCTTCTCACGTCTTCATTCGAACTGCCCATGATTCCTTGAAAAACGGTTGAGGGGAGCCTTCGAACGGTTACTTGGGTTGATTTCTGAGAATTCTTCTATCTCCACGTTTGCTAATATCGATCATGGCTGTTTTCTGAATTGTGGGCTTCCTGTTTTTATGCGACGTGAGTTAATGTAGCACGATTGGATCTTAGAAATGATTCCCTGTATCCATGTCTAATTGCTGCACAAAACAAGAGATTAACCACCGTCTGATGGTTCTAAATAAGTAATCAACGGCTAAACCTAATTACCGTTTTAATTACCCCCATATGAGGCCCAAACGCCGCCGCTTCCTGTCAAAATGATACCGTTTAGTACTAAAATGACATCGCCATTAAACTTATGATCCCCTGTACCTCGGGCCAGAATGGGATATGTTCTGATAGGCTAAAACATTGTTTGATGCCACGTGTAATTTTCTCATTGGGTGGCGTATTTTAGGATGTAAACAAACCCACACCACCATTGCCATCCTGAGAATTCAAAAAATGGTTAGCCCATAATTTTTACAAATATATTCTAAGAAAAAAAAATTATTTGGGTGTCCACATTGTAAGGAACGTAGGGCCACAGCTCTGCTTTCTTGCCCGTACGATGAGCCACGGGCCCACGTGGGCACGCCGCCTTTTCTGGGAGCTCGATATCAACGGCTCTCCTCACCGTCGCATCCTTCAACCGATAGAGTCACACCCCATCCAAAGAAAATGAGGAAGAAAAAGTCACAAAACATTCAAATGCACCAGAACACAGAGCATCATTTAGATCTATCAACAATGAAAACTAAAGAGCCTGCACATCTCTTACGAGCACAATGTTGACATCCTCAAGTACTACCCCACTCGATTAATATTACATTTTGTGAATAAGCAGCATAATTGTGCTCCACAATCTCAAATCCGAACGACACACTCAAATGTTGCTCAATACATGGCAAGTAGATTTCCCAGGAGATGACAAAGTAAACATCGATCTTCTATTGGTACCCGATACTGTTTTTAAACACAAAAGCAAAACTTGGAATCAAGGCAGCCCTAAAGTATTGTTGCAGCCATAGTTAACTGCTTTGGGATCTTCACAACTTGAAATAAGTGAGAGCAGATTTTCCGTCAAGCCCTTTTGAATCGTAGTATGCAACGAAGTCTTTCACCGTCGTTTCTCTATAAACAGGCGGATTGTCTTCTGACAGCAGGTCCTTGATAGGGCCATACATCTTTGTCGACGGATAACCATGTGTGTTGAAAAAGCATGCCACGGACACTCTTGGGCCCACATGGTTCGCCAAGACTCGGTGCTCAACACTTACGAATTTGTCATTAGATACAAGCTGTAAAAGTACACGAACAATAACCCATCAATACTGCTAGGTGCAATTAAAAACAGCAACCATAACTTGTTCCTTATAAAATGTGTCTTGGTATTTGTAAAATGAGCAACCATCATGAGAACAAACTGCGACGAGAATATGGAAAGTTTATTCTTCAATGTTAAACAAGATGTTACAAGGACCGGTCCTTCACACTTTCTTCTGTGCACCTACTTTTAAGGATACAGGATTATTTTGCATCAAACATGAAATTTGTATCTGTGATTCAATTTCATTTGTTCTGCAATAATTTATACAAAGGGGAAAGGGGCAGGTCACAATTTTACCCCAGCAACAGTAAATTTCTGCCTCTCTACTGATCTCTAACAACCTTTCTTGATTACCGATTTCAACGAGGAAATGGCTTGGTTGAGAAAGCCTTCCCCCCCAGAAAAGATAGAAAGATCTTTGGATATGTAAAGTCTTCTTATTTGAGTGGAAAAATCCAATTGGAAGGACTTACCACTTTCTTTCATACGTTGCCTATAAGAATAACTTTCTCACCTGATCCACTCAAAACGAGGACTCCCCGCCGTTAAAAAAAAAAAAATTGAGGACTCCTCATGCCACTTGGGCTGAATCACCCCCCTTGCCCCAGGTTCAGACACAGAAAAATGAATATTCCTTTTGATTGCCTAGACAGAATCATTTGTCATGCAGAAGACATAGTTCCAAGTTTTGTTCAGAGAAAGACTACTGTCCAGGCGTTAGTGATGCATTACGGGATTGAAATAAGGCCGACTATAATCAAAACACAAACAGTGGCTGTTTTGGGGCTGTGAAAAGGTGACGTGAATAGTGAAATAGAAGAGAAGTAGAAGGGTTTTATGAAGATAGATCTAGGCCTCACACCTAGGTCACCAAAGGCATCACACCTAAGGCCTCTTTCGCATCCCTCCAAAGATAGGATCGCATCACAGTCGTCAAAGCTTTAAGCTCTTGTAAATTCTTATTCATTCAATCATAATTCAAGCTCTTGGGATTTGATCAATTATAAGCTCCTATTGTGTTTATTACCAAAGAATGTTCATATTCCCTTCATGGCTAGATACGATGAATGTGTTGGTGATGGTTAAATACATTGAATAGGAGGTCAAAGCTCCCTAAATTAAAAGTCACAAGGTTCATGAATGTCACAGGCTCACAGCCTTTAATGTTCTAGCCAATGTCTAGTTAATAATCCCAAGTAGGTCCTTCATCATCGAGCATATGCCAGATTAAGGCTTGGGCCTTAGAACCATCTAGTCCACTCCTTGTATAGAATTTTACTGGTTGCTTCCATTTTCCATCAACTCTCCCCGGCGAGTTAAAATGATGGAATCGCTCAAAAACATTGGATCCTCTAAAACTACCCAACTACCTATTGCATTTATCATGGACTGCATCATTTAGTCAGGATGCAAAGACCATTGTTGGATGATTAACAGTGCATGAAGCAAAAACACACACACACATAAAAAGCAAACATAAAAAATACCATCTTATTAATTATGGCATAACATAAAGTCATATACTTGTGGTACAATCTACAAACTTGGAAATGACTAACCTTTTCCTCTTTAGAATATTTGATAAACAACGTATGTAGAAGGATGACAAAAACACATAGATGTGTGAAGGGGAAAATTTCAAAATACCCCCCAACCTTTACACCAAAATTCAATTAGACTCCTAACCTTTTAAAAACTTCAATTTTACTCCCAACGTTATCTTCCGTTAATCAAAACGCCCCCTTCCGTCAGAATGACTAACGGATTTCGTTAAAAGCTCCATTAAATAGCGTCCCAATCGAATTTTAATGATCCGATCCGCTCTATGTGTTCAAAACGTGATTTTAAGAGTACTCGTGAAAAATCGGGAAAAAAAATGATCCGAAAGGGCTTCATCTGAATAGTTTTTTATTGCATAGTTCAAAAAAAAATTGTTCAAATGAAGCCCTTCCGGGTCATTTTTTTTGCCGATTTCTCTCGGGTACCCTTAAAATCACGTTTTGAACATATTGAGCGGCTCGAATCATCAAAATTCAATTGGGAAGGGGGAGGTGCGGATTGATCCGGATTTTGTTCAAGTCGAACATCCGGATTTTGCTTTGGTTTGCACCTCCCTTTTTTTGATCGAATTTCGATGATCCAAGCCGCTCAATGTGTTCAAAACGTAATTTTAAGGGTATTCGCAAAAAATTAGGAAAAAAATGATTGGGAAGGGTTTCATTTGAACAGTTTTTTTATTGAACTATTCAATAAAAAAACTATTCAGATGAAGCCTTTTCCGGTCATTTTTTTTGCTAATTTCTTACGGGTATCTTTAGAATCACGTTTTGAACACATTGAGCGGCTCGGATCATCAAAATTCTATTGGGATGATATTTAACGGAGTCTTTAACGGAATCTGTTAGTCATTCGGACGGAAGGGGGCGTTTTGATTAACGGAAGATAACGTTGGGAGTAAAATTGAAGTTTTTAAAGGGTTAGGACTTGGGAGCCTAATTGAATTTTGGTCTAAAGGTTGGGGGGTATTTTGAATTTTTCCCATGTGTGAAGAATGAAAAAAGAACAACTATAAAGGGGTTACCTGTAAGAGATCTCCAATATTCACAACTAAAGCTCCAGAAACAGGAGGAACATTGACCCTCTGGTTTTGATGGAGTACTTGGAGTCCCCCAAAACCATCTTGAAGTAGGATCGTGAGAAAATCCGGATCTGAGTGTTTGGTTGTGCCCATGGTCAGTTCCGGCTCTGGGCAAGCAGGGTAATAGTGACACAGGATTGCATGCCCCTTTGTACAATCCAAGCCAATTAGGTGGTCAGGTTTGAGCCCAAGTGCCACCGATAGTAGTTCAAATAAAGTACTGCCTAGTCTCTTTATTTGCTTTGAATACTCCATTGTTATATCTCTACATGTCAATATATGTAATAGATATCAGACCTAAACAAGTTTAATTCATGAACAGGATATGTGTCCAATCTAGACATGGAAAGATAAGAACTTGTCTTCACATACTTCTCCCTAAGTCAGGCCAAAATTTCTACATTTGGATCAGTTTACCTAACCCATTAACTATTAAAACCATTTGGCTTAGAAGTAAGCCAATTGCAGCTTGTACTTCTCCCATATTTTGCATTGGTTTTGCCGATATCTCAGTTCAGGAAGAACTTCAAATCTGTTCAAACTGTCAACCTAATTTTGGAAAAACACACCTGAGCAAGTCCAATGCTGGGACAGAAAATGAGGGGATAGATAGTTATTTTAGAATGAAAAAGTGGTTAAAAGTTAGTTATATGGATAACAGGACTCACCCCTCTCCAATGGTGAGTTCTATAATACAACCAAAGGGATGGAAAATAAAATAAACCAACGGCACTGTCCGCATTGGATTACAACTCAATGGTAATATATTCTCTCTCTCTCTCTCTCTCTCTTCGAAGTCGGGAAGAGAAAACACCGAGACCAAACCCTATCTCCCCTCTCTCTCACACCGACGAGATCTCTCTCTCTCACCTCTCTCTCACGGGATTACCCCTCGCTCTTGCCAATCTTGCCAATCGACTGTGAAACCCTATCAAGCCATTTGGGGATGGATATACCCTATCAAGTCATTTTCATAATGCCTACTTATGACTATTTTTAACTTACCATTAAATAAGTGTTATGGGCAAATAGCAATCAATTTAGAACCACCTGTTGAATAAAATGGAATTTTAATTTTTAAAATTAAAACCATTTGGGAGTGAATGAAAATTGACTCCAAAACAATCACATGGTTTTTGGTTGAAGTTGGGAAGGACTCACATTATTTTATGATGTGGGAAATAAATTGTATCAAAATTATTAATTCCTAATGGTGAAGTGGTGTGTCTGTTCAAAGGGTTTTAACTTCCAAGTGGAAAAACGTGTCTATTCAAAAGGATACCTTTAACAACCGTTTATTTCCAAAGGGTTTGTCTATTCATGCAACTTTTGGCTAGTACAGTTGCAACCCTTCCATACAGTCACTTGTCCTTTCCAAATAGTCACATTTGACACTATTTATAGGATTCAAGTGCTTCTCTTTTCGACACTGGAATAATTACGGAGCACATACATTACATTCATATTGAGTCTGAGAGAGTACTGCACAAGTTTGCGTTCACCCGTCGAACAGATTGTAGTGCTACTTTCGTTCTTCGAAAATCAGGTAATCCAGCGAAACAAATGTTCAAGAGACCCAAGAGCACCGGTGCGGGGGACGAATTTGCTTTAAGGATATAGTATTATTCATGATAGAGTATTATTCATAAAATACTAGTCTCGATTGCCAATGTCCGGACACCTGAAATTGGTCCAGTAAGTTTCAAATATTGTTTAATTTTGGTATGTTGCATATTTCCGGTAATAAACGAATCCCGTTTTCCAACACCACCCACCATAACCACCACTCCATTATCCCCGCTCATCCTAAAAATGTTATCATGAAAAAAAGAAGAAGAGAGGAATATACCTGCAAACCTCAGGCAACTCAAGTGGATCAAGAGGCTCAGGATCCATAGCACAGAACAAGGTGTCCCTCCAATTAGCAAACGGTGACTGATACAAATCGAAGTTACTCCCCAACTTCACCCTCCTCTCCGCCTCACGCGAGTAAAATCCCATCTTCACCTCCTTCTCCATCTCGTGGAACCCACGCGCCGCCGCCAACATCTCCTCCAACACCCTCTCGGGTACCCCGTGGTTCACCACCTGGAAGAAACCCAGAGTCTCCGCCGCCCGCCGGACTGCGTTGACGGTCGTGGGTCCCTTAGTCCCGAGGTCTATGATTGGAATTGCGAGGTGGGTTTGGCAAATTGGGTAGTCGGCGGCGAGGCCGTCGGTGGGTCGGACGAATATCTTGGGGATGGTTTGGATGCCAGCGTCGACGAGGCCTTTGACGCCGGATTTTGAGTCGTCAAAGGCTTTTAGCTCTTGTAATCGGTTGTAGACCGTTGGAGTTTCAGTTGAGGCTAATTCGCCCATTTGAGAGCGTTCTTCGCTGAAAGGTGGTTTCTTGTGGGAGCAGTCATTTGACTTGGGGCTAATTTCGCTTTCAAAGTGAAATAGTAACTTATTTTGTTTTTATTTTAAAAACGTTACATTTGTTAGTTTTGAGTCAAATTTTTGTGACTTATTGATTCGTTTCGATGAGAGAAATCGGAGAAACATAAAATTTTAATCGAAACTCATAATTCTTTTGAAAAGACAAAAATAAGTAAAATAAGTTATCTTTTTGACTTATTTTTGTCTTTATTCACAAAATTATGAGTTTCGATTATACTTTTTTACTTTTCTAATTCTTCTCATCGAGACGAATCAATAAATCACAAATGTTTGATACAAAACAAATAAATGAAAAAAATATTTTGGTTAGGGACAAAAAAAAATAAGTTACTTGACTTTTTAATTCAACCCCACCCTTAAGCCATTCTCATAAAGATGGAGTATCATTTACACTGCTACTATAAATATTTTTTTCTTTTAAATCAATTTTATTGCATCACATCGTCAAAATGTTCACACCGCCAATATATATAATTTATTCTCTTCTATGAAATGGCAATGGTAGCTAAGACCACCAATGTATTGCCATTTGCAGGACCATTTTTATCAATAATTCCCCTTTGTCCTTTTCCTAACTAATTTTTGCGACCATCACTATCTATCATTCTCCACCTATCATCTCTTATCTACCATTCAACTCTACCACCTACCATTCTCAATTAATTTCTATAAATAAAAATCAAAACATGTTTCATGTTTCTTCTAAATATACCAATAACATTCTATTATTCTATACAATGAATAAGTTAAAAAATACGACATGGGATACCATCTTGTTGAAGGTATTTATCTGAAATGGGCAACTATATAATTTCTCAACCGCAAGGACACAAGAGATAACTATTTGTAAGGATGCAAGAAGCATGCTGAAAGGATGCGGAAAGGGCATTGCGTTTGTTTACACCCATTTTTGACCAAATTCTAAAAAGGAATTTGTTAATAGATTAATGACCCAAAATAATATTTTGGGCTTTGGTTGAATTAGGCATTGATTGATTTAGGCCTTTGCTCAAATTTAAAACGGGCCCATTCTTAGGCTTATTCGGCCTAATTGAGTTAAAGTCCAGATTAGGTTCAGACCTTGGCCCAACTAATCAAAGCACGGATGCCCAATAAGGTCAAGATTTATTTTTCAGATCTGGACCCAGTTTTTCAGATTTATTCAGGCCTAAAAAGGAAGAAGTCAAAAAGGCCATAAATTGAGTAGTCATGCTTGGGAAGCAAGCTGCTCACAAGCAGCTCAAGACCGGCAGCCATTTTCCTTCAGCATGAGGCAAGGACACATGGCATTCATGCAGTCCATGTGGTCCAAGCAGCTCAATTAAGTCTGCACAAGCTGCTCACAAGCAGCTTACTTAGACTTGCTTGGTCTTTTATTACAAGAAAAAGAGGGCACAAGTATCAAAAATGCCTTTTGCCTTGAATCTTTTTACATAAGGAACCAACTTAGAGCTTTCAAGGGTCCACAATGGACAAAAAGTGACTGAAAAGTCTTCTCATTTACAGAAAAGTTTCAGCTTTTAACATTAAACAATCCCAAAACCCTCCTTTGGCAAGTACCTATGCAAAAAGAGATAATAAAGTCTTTGAAATAGTTGATTCCAGGCCTTAAGCAAAGCTTGTAGTGGAAGTCTTGGAGTAGGAAGCAAGGCATGGACACATGGCAGCCATGCAAGAAGACACGTGGAGACCATATGAGCACCTCAAAGCAAGACCTATGTTGCTACCTATAAATACCAGAATTGAAGGCCTTAGCAAAGGTCTCCGACCAATTATGTCCACGGCTTACTCAAATTATCTTTCAATTCCAGGAAAGTTTTTTTTTTTAATCTTTTAATCCAATCTAGCCCAGCTTAGATTTTATTTCTTTTCATTTCTTTGTACCTAAACTTCGTTAAACCGGTAATGAAGTTCTTTTAATTTCATTGCACCTAGTTTCTTTTTCTTTTCATTTTCCACAATGGTTGAGAAATTTTAAGTCCTTATCCCGCAAAGGCAAACCACGAACTATATACGGCCTCACCCCTTAGGTTGCACGCAATCGCTCAATACGAAGTTAGATTTGAAGCATTCAGGCATTTGCACGAATTTGACTACATTTGGTCTTGACATGCCCGCAAACAAGCCAATCTAGTTTTGCACTTTTTGTGGAAAAATAGCGTCTTGCAATCACGTTTTGCAATTGTCCGGAGCCCAACACGACTGTGGGTGACAAGAAGATGAGATGCGACGCGCCACAAGCACGTTCAGGCTATGTTCGAACCGAGTATTCGACAAGATTGGCAAGAGAATTAAGATTAGGGGGTGTGTTCGAAAAGTAATCGTAATTAGGAGGAGCAACAACTAGTTGAGTTAGTAGTGAGAGTGAAATAAAGGTGCGTTTCTGCACCTCCATGTAAGGTGGGTTTGTTTACGTGTGTGCAATCGTGCAATAAGAGAGAGAGAGAGAGAGATAAGTGCGATCTTTCCTTTAGTTCACCCACTTAATCATTCTCTTTTATTAATTAAGATAAGAAAACTTTTACAACACAAACCACTGACTGGCATAAATCAGTCGAAGCGGGGAGAGCAGGGTCCTGCTGCCCCCCTGTTTGGGGCCCACTCCGGGCTCTCTTCGATAATCGGAATCGTTCACTTTGTAGAGCTCTTCGAGTAGAACAACCATGCAAAAAAACAGCTTAATCGGACATCGTTAAGTGCCTGATCGGAGCCCATATACCTCTCGGTACATGGGTTTAAGTGGATTTGTTTCAGTGTTTCGGTTCCATTCTTTTCAAGATAAAAAGGTTCCGATCAAGCACTTAACGATATCCGATTAAGCTGATTTTTTGCATGGTTGATCTACTCGACGAGCTCTACAAAGTGAACGATCCCGATTATCGGAGAGAGCCCAGAGTGGGCTCCAAACGGGGGGGCTGCAGGGCCGTGCTCTCCTCAAGGGGAGTTGACAACCAATATTCTTTATCTAGGACAACATCACAGATTTGGAGTAGGCAATGTCGAATTTCAACATGTTCGCCACAATAACAAGAAGTTTATAAGGTTGTGGCATCAGAATCACATGCTCAACAAAATGTAACGTTCGGGGTACAGAAAGAGTAGAGAGCTGGAGGGCAGAGGCGAATAAGGAAAGACCAGAGAGCCGCAGGTTGAGGCAACCCAAGTTCTGGATTAATGACTTATTGCATGTGGCTGGCTGTATGACCGAACCAAGAATTTCATGAGCTACTTACACAACTTGAAATGGGACAATGTAGAGGTTCCATCAAGCCCTTTCTTATTGTATTGCGTGATGTATTCCTTAACGGTTATCCCCCTGTACACCCCGGAATTTTCTTCCGACAGTAGTTCTTCGACTGGACCATACACTCTCGTTGTAAACCCATCAGAAAAATGGGTCCTGAAAAAACTCGCCACCGAAATTCTTGGACCAGCGTTTTTTGCTAGCACTCTGTGGTTGACGCTTTTGAACTTGTCGTTTGTGATGAGCTGCAAAAGATAAGACATTGACAAACTACGTTGAAAAACCGAGTCCTGAAGATACATACACTTATAATAGATGCATAAAAAACGTTCAACTGCAAGAACTTTCTGGGGGAGTTCATTCTTTTTCATAAAGAAGTTGAAAATGTACACCCTAGAAGTTCATATACACTTGTACAGCCCCTAAACTTCTACAAACATCTCGTTTCCTTTCTTTTTTCCCAGCGACATCTCCTTGGTTTGTTGTACCTGCCTTTTAATTTCTTACATACGTTGAAAATGGACTCTATATGATTTGTCGTCGATTGTACAAAAGGTTCAAACTCAGACTGTATCCATATGCATACATGCTCTCTGGGTGTTAACGTGTGTAACTTTTGAGCCATATGGTTAGAATAGGTTAGAACGCAGGTCGCTACAAGGTGGTATTAGAGCATACACCAGCCGAAAGCGTGGGACGTGTAACCATGAGGAGACATGCATGGGTGGACACGACAAGGGACAAGCTGGAGGTGATGGTCATGCTTGGGCATGTCCCATCTGAGATGCAATAGCAGCAACATGTTTTGTCATGCAAGAGGGGAAACTATAAAGATACAAATCATAACTGTCTTCTCTAATGGATGTCCAGGTTTGTTTGGGAGTTTCTTTTGTTTTCGACATATTTGCTGCTGGTTTGCTTAATTCCTATCGCATAAATTTAACAGCATTTTGTCGAAAAAGGAAATTAATCGTATTTCCTCACAGATGAGTAAAAGTAGTCTCGCTCTGTCCTGACAACATGTTTACTTGTTGTGTTTCAATGTATATGTCTTCCGATAATTCTTTTGATAAAATAGTATAATTTAGATAATAGTTCTAACATCTTGTGCTTCATACCTGCATACTGCAGGCAGTTCTTGAGGCTCAGGAGGCTCAGGAGCCATAATACAAGTAATGGTGTCCCTCCAGTTAGTAGCCGGCGCTTTATACAGATCAAAGTTGCTATTGTATATGAACTTCCTCGTAATATCTCGCGAATAAAATCCCTTCTTCACCTCAGTATCTTGCTCGTGAAACCTCCGAACCCCGTTGATCATATCATCCATAACGTACTTGGCAATTCCGTGATTCACTACCTGAAAAAATCCAAACTTCTCACAGGCATCTCTAACTTTTTTGATTATTCCAGCGCGTTGAGCTGATCCTTCGTCTACGCCTTCGAAATCAATGATTGGAACACTAAACAGGGGGGCAACAGAGCTTGTCGTCGATATGTCATTAAGCTGGCTTTTGTCATGGATGAATATGCGCGGGATTTTCGTCACCCCTGCATCTACAAGACCTTTTACGCCAGTTTTTGTGTCATCGAAAGCCTTTAATTCACTTTTCCGATCATATTCAGGCTTGGTTTGTTCCTGAACTTCTTCCCCATTGCTTGTGACCACCATTTTCTTGTCCACAGGATGAAAATTGCGCACTACCAATCAAATGTCATACAAATGCAATCACTAAGAGAGTACAATCACAAAGAAGGGAGAGCATACAAAGAATACACAAGAGAATAGTATTGCACAAGTCTGATCCATACATTGGCTCGTTTAGATGCCGGCTTAGGAAGGGGGATAACTAATACCCCCATTTATACCTGGGCCCACGGCTTTTCCTTGGTTTGGGAAGCCATTTGAGGCTGGGTATTGTTTTATCCCGTTCTTGTGTAACACCGGAGAAAGGGGTATTTGGAAGTCTGTAAGGACTCGTAATTTCGGAATTTTTTTTTAAAAAGGTTTATTAAAATTAGAAATTGAAGGAAAATAAGGAATTTGTTGAGTTTATTTGATTTTGGGGTTAATATGAGAGGATTGTTAGTGGAGGGAGTGCTAGTGTGAGGTGTGTGTGTGTAGGGGATTAAAATCCCAACTCCCTCATCTCTCTCATCTCCCGATCTCTCTCTCTCGGCATCTCTATCTCTCTCTCACTCTCACTCTTGCTCTCACTCAAAACCACCTCAAGCCTCCACAAAATCACCACCAATCCTTCATCCCATTACACATTGCAGCGCATATGACTCCGGTTGGTGCTCGGTGGAGGTGCTTTTCGTTCGAACTCAAAGATTGGAGCTAGGGCTTGGAAATCCTTTCAAATTCGTTCTTGAATCTTGAGGTAGGGGGTTCTAACTCTCAATATATGTAAATGGCTTGTTTCTTGTAGCTTGATTCTTGCCTTTGATTGTGGTTATTGTTGTTGATGTCGTTGTGGCTGAAAAACCCATCTCTGTCTGTCAAAAATCTGCTCGAAACTAATCGTTATCGATAACACTTTCCTTTGTTATCGATAACACTTTGTTCCAAACTCAGAAAACCAATCGTTATCTATAACACTAGTATTCGTTATCGATAACCAACTTAGAAAACCAATCGTTATCGATAACACTAGTATTCGTTATCGATAACGAACCCAGAAAACCAATCGTTATCCATAACGTTTTCCATCGTTATCCATAACACTGTGCTTTTGGGCAACTTTACTGATCTTGACTCTTTCTCCATTGTGCTGGGTTCCGATCACCTCTAACACATCTAAAACACCTTTAAAACATCTCTAAGCTTGGTTACCCATCCTTTGACGATTTGTCGATCGTTTTCACTCTTTAATCAATCGTTAGGTGTCATATTTGTTTCGTGTGAATGGGAAATGTGCTATAAAGCTGGTTAGGAGTACCGTAGGCTATATGGGGCGCCGTAGTGAGTATTATGGGTAAACGTGAGCATGTCTAGCTGGATCTTTTGTCCTCCCGATTCGTTGAATTATATTAGCTCCATTTGGCGTTCGTTATCTAAGGTTTAAGTATCGATTTAGGCTAGTCGTTCGTCATATAGTCATTATGGGTTTGTGGGTTACTTAGAGTATGGTGACACGTGAGAAATGGTATGTGTTCATTCATTAGCCGATGCTATGATATAGTCGATTGATTAGAATGCTTGTGGTGAAACCAATGTTTTCAAAGAACTGTTTGAGATGGTATAATAACTTGTGTCCTCATGACTCGTTGAACCTTTCCATTCTTTGGGCTTAATTCACTATGTTGGGTGCAGATAAGTAAATCAATGAAAGGATATAAACATGTACATGTGTGGAATTATGTAATAGCTAATCGAAGTTTTATGGTACAATCGATAGATTGATGATGAAGTTGATTATTAAATGATGGAGGGTCGGTTAAGCGATGTGCGTTTCCGCTAACCAAAATTTATTATTATTAAGGGAATAGACTCGGGGTGACCCTGCGCTCGAGGGAAAAGACCCGAGGTGACCCGAATGATTGTTATTGTTGAGGGAAAAGACTCGGGGTGATCCTACGCTCGAGGAGATAGACCCGAGGTGACCCCAATCTATTATTATCAAGGGAATAGACTCGGGGTGACCCTGCGCTCGAGGGAACTAGACCCGAGGTGACCCTAGTGTTCATTAAAGTATTATATCTGATTTAAAGGCAAGAAAGATTCTGTAATGAAGGGATTGAATAATGATGAATGTGGACTCGAGGAAGACTGTAGTATCGTATGTAGGACAATAAAATGATTCGGAATTGGTTATAGACTAAAGTGGATTAACGTGAGCTCATCGGTGTATCTAGTCTGAGGAGTGAACGGTTAGTGACTTTCCGGTGAAGTCTAGAATCCTTTGATCTAAGAGTATAACTCGGTGGTAATCATTCGTACATTGGGCGTATCCCTCAATATTCATTCACTCACTCATTCATGATGCATGACTCATTTCATTTTCATATAGTTTGAGCTTAGAACTCTCTACTGGGCACGTGTTTTGCTCAACCCTATCCTTCTTTCAGGTACACTCGAAGATTGTGATACGAAGTGCTTGGCGTGCATTTTGACTTCATCCTTTTGAAAGCTAGCACGGGAAATCTGTTGGGCACTTTTTTGTAAAACCCCCTGGGAATGTAATATTAATTTCTAATACGACTATCATTTGATCAAGGAGGATTGTAAACTCTAAACCTTCTTTCCATTATGTAATTTGTATCGTCAAGCTTGATTAGAAACTTTGAATTTTAAATTTGCAACTATGGGAATGAACATTGATTTGGGGTATTATCTGTATTATTGCGAGGTATTGTTATTCAGAAATCTTTATACTTTATGTAAAAAAAAATCGAGGGCGTGACAAAGTCTTACCTATGAGACCATGTGCTATCATACATTCATACACTCTCACCAATAATTAATTAAAATGTACACATAATTAAATGATAAATATAAATTAAAGAAAGGTATTACAAGTTCCCCGCTTTTAAAAAAACAAATTAAGAAAAAAAACTTAAAAACAACAGGAGGAAAATAATTATGTGCTCATGTGACCATATGCTGTCATACACCCCACCCATAATAAATTAACATGCACACATAATTAAATTGTAAATGTAAATTAAAGAAGGGTATTGAAACTTCTCCACTTAAAAAAAATTTAAAAAAAACTTTAAAAATGATTTTTAATTTATTATGCTTATTAAATTAATTAATTTATTAATAAACTAAATTGTTATTGTTTAATTACGAAATATTAATTAATTTCATTGAATTTTGCAAATTTATATTTAATTTAATGAATAATCTAATTTAATACTGTACAAGGGCAAAATAGTCATTTGAGGGCTATTTACATCATTCCTTCCTTATACCCCTATTTATCCCCTATACAAACCAAGTACTATTTAATCATCATTCTCTAATACCTCATCTAAATCAACTATTATTTAATCCCCCTTCTATAAACATCACATCAATATGAGTATAAATATCACATCAATATAGGTCATTCCTTATTGACCAATACCCCATACTATCTTATCCTCTATTAACTAATACTCCAAAATTCTTTCTCTGCATCCAAACGGATCAGACTTCCTTTCATGGATCTAGAGGGGGCTTAACTTTTGAGAGGAAGAATCCTACAAACATGATGACAAATAATCCACTTACCTAGAAAGCATACTACATTATTACACATGGATTCCTTGAGAAAGTTCTTTACAGGCAAATACCAAGTACTAATACATTATTACAATGGACAAACAACTAACAAATTTTATTTTCTAATTCTTTACTGGAAAAAAAAAAGTTGATTTCCTCATTTGAAATCAAATACCTATTTATGATCCTACTTCCAAGGGATCGTAACAAATATCTATACCTAATTTAGCTGTGGTGATAGTTGTGGCAAGTTAAAGAAACATTTGCAAATTGCAACAAGTTAAAGAGACTCTTCAATATTTAATTTTCTTATTACTCTTTCGACTTCATGAGGCCCACTTTGCCCAAACAAAATCAAGAAATTCACCAACGACCTTTATTATATTTCATGATACGTCAATTTGATGAATATTCATTTCTCTCTCTCTTCAAACTTGGAGGCTCAAAGAGCTACACCAAAATAGTGTATATAATAGGTTTGCTATCTCCTTCTCCAATAATAAGGTAAAACACACACGCGCGATATTTACCTAATGCTATTTGTGAGAGCAATTTTGTTCATCCTTTCCCAAAGAGGGTGAACGTTACCCTCCTACCTCCGGTGTCGACATCGATGATCGGATCCGTTCATTTTGTTCAGAACGATTTTCTAAGAGGGCATCCAAAAATTCAGAAAAATCCAACGGTGAAAAGCAGTTGAGTTTTGAGCTCAAAGTGTCTATTTTTTGTTCTTTAAACCCAAAGAACAAAAATCTAGGTTTTGTGTGTGCGGTGGGTGTGTGTGTGTGGTGGGGTGTCAAGTACTTAGTTGGGGACCGTGCTCCCACTACTCCTTCCACTTTAGGTGGAAAGAATTTAAACTCTTAACTAGTAAAAGTAATCAACTTCCAATTGAGAGGTTGTTCGTTCTCATAATGTTGACTATAAACCTGAAAATTATTACTTGCTCTTGGAGCGTTCAGGGCCTTCTCCACCTCATATTTATGTGGGCTCAACCACTGAGTGTGTGGCCCACAAAAATGTGTGGTAAAAAAAGGGATTTTATTTTTTGCTAAGTAAAAAAAAAAATTTCCTCTCCACACTTGCCTTGTGGCTTTCACTCTCGAGCTAATTCCAAGGATCAGAACTATTATCTCGTACAATCGCAGTTATCTGCTTTCATGAAAAAATCAGATTCATCAGATATTTATATATGTATATAAATGAATCGTATTTTGGTCATAAATGGAATATAAAATAGAAGTGTTCAATGATTGAAACAAAATGTGATTAGTTTACAAGTTTATGAGTGTCCAATGAATCTAATTTTTTTTAGACATAGCTAATTGCGAGTTCTACAAAATGAATAGTTTCGATTCTCGGTGTCAGCTGAAGCAGGAGCGATAAGGACAGTTTCCCTGCTTCAGTCTTCAGTACCGATATGCTAGACCTACAAAGCGGAAGTCGAAAATCAGTTAGAGAGGAAGATTAAGAAAATGAGGTCTGATAGCAAACCGGTACCACCAATATCTCACTCTTGCCTTTACAACACATACCACTGACTGGCACAAATCAGATAGATTTGACAAACCAATAATCTTTATTTAGGACAACATCACACATGTTCATAACAATAACAAGTTTATAAGGTTGTGGCATCAGAATCACATGCTCAACAAAACGTAACGTTCGGGGTACAGAAAGACTACAGAGCTGCAGGACAGAGGCGAATAAGGAAAGACTAGAGAGCCGCAGGGAGAGGCGACCCGAGTACTTCTGGATTAATTACACAAGGCATGTGGCAGGCTGTATGACCGAACCAAGAATATCATGAGCTACTTACACAACTTGAAATGGGACAGTGTAGAGGTTCCATCAAGCCCTTTCTTATTGTATTGCGTGATGTATTCCTTAACGGTTGTCCCTCTGTACACCGGGGGATTTTCTTCGGACAGTAGTTCTTCGACTGGAGCATACACCCTCGTTGAAACCCCTTCACGAAAATGGGTCCTGAAAAAACTTGCCACCGAAATTCTTGGACCATCTTTTTTCGCTAGCACTCTGTGGTTGACGCTTTTGAACTTGTCGTTTGTGATGAGCTGCAAAAGATAAGACATTGACAAACTACGTTGAAAAACCGAGTCCTGAAGATACATACACTTATAATAGATGCATAAAAAACGTTCAGCTGCAAGAACTTTCTGGGGGAGTTTATTGTTTTTCATAAAGAAGTTGAAAATGTACTGCCCCTAAACTTCTACAATCATCTTGTTTCCTGCCCCTAAACTTCTACATACGTTGAAAATGTACTTTATATGATTTGTTGTCGATTGAACAAAAGGTTCAAACTTAGACTGTATCCATACGCATACATGCTATCTGGGTGTTAACGTGTGTAACTTTTGAGCCACATGGTTAGAACAGGTTAGAACGTAGGTAGCTACATGGCGGTATCAAAGCATACACCAACCGAAAGTGTGGGACGTGTAACCATGAGGAGACATGCTTGGGTGGACACGACAAGGGACAAGCTTGAGGTGATGGTCATGCTTGGGCATGTCCCATCTGAGACGAGCTTGAGGTGCGAAAATTCCTCCCTAGTCCCACATCGGTTATATGTGAATGTTGAGTAGTAAATAAGGTAATGCCCACTAACTACTATTAATCTAACTTAAGACCTTTGAGCCACATGGCGTGGCTAAGAGTTAGATGGTCAACTTGTTCTTACAAATGTCATGTTAAAGTAGAGTAAAAGATCCGGAAATAGAAGACAAATAAATCATCACAATTGTAAGGACTTGCCTGCAGTAGATCAGCAACGTTTACTACTAGAGCTCCAGGCAGAGGAGGCACATCAACCCATTGATTCTCATGGAGGATTTGGAGGCCACCCATTTGGTCTTGTAGAAGTACGGTAAAGAAGCCGTTGTCTGCATGGTTGCTGCTACCCAAAGTCAGGTCTGGTTCAGGGCATGCCGGGTAGTAATGGCCCAGAACATAAAGCCCCTGAGCGCAATCCATGTCTTTTAGGTGATTTGGGTTAAGGCCCAAGGCTTCTGAGAGTACTTCAAAGATCACCAGTCCTAATCTCATCATGTGCTTCGAATACTCTATCAATATATCTCTGCAAGTTTCAAACTTTCAATCATATATATAAACACATGCATTTGGTGCTTCAAAGAGATGAACACTTGGGCTTCTCTGAAATGCAATAGCAGCAACATGTTTTGTCATGCAAGAGGGAAAGCCATAAAGATACAAATCATAACTGTCTTCTCTAATGGATGTCTAGGTTTGTTTGGGAGTTTCTTTTCGTTTTCGACATATTTGCTGCTGGCTTGCTTAACTCCTATCACATAAATTTAATAGCATTTTGTCGAAAAGGTAATTAATCATATTTCCTCACAGATGAATAAAAGTAGTCTCGTTCTGACCTGACAACATGTTTACTTGTTATGTTTCTATGTATGTCTTCCAATAATTCTTTTGATAAAATGGTATAATTTGGATAATAGTTCTAACATCTTGTGCATCATACCTGCATACTGCAGGCAGTTCTTGAGGATCAGGAGGCTGAGGAGCCATAATACAAGTAATGGTGTCCCTCCAGTTAGTAGCCGGCCCTGTATACAGATCAAAGTTGCTAACATATCCAAACTTCCTCGTAAGATCTCGTGTATAGAATCCCTTCTTCACCTCAGTATCTTGCTCGTGAAACCTCCGAACCCCGTTGATCATATCATCCATAACGTACTTGGCAATTCCGTGATTCACTACCTGAAAAAATCCGAACTTCTCGCAAGCATCTCTAACTTCTTTGATGATTCCAGCGCGATGAGCTGAACCTTCGTCTACGCCTTCGAAATCAATGATTGGAACACTAAACAGGGAGGCAACAGAGCTTGTCGTCGATATGTCATTAAGCTGGCTTTTGTCATGGATGAATATTCGCGGGATTTTCGTCACCCCTGCATCTACGAGACCTTTTACGCCAGTTTTTGTGTCATCGAAAGCCTTTAATTCACTTTTC
Source organism: Rhododendron molle (assembly GCA_025413875.1). NCBI lineage: Eukaryota > Viridiplantae > Streptophyta > Magnoliopsida > Ericales > Ericaceae > Rhododendron > Rhododendron molle. Next base: position 57,148,464 of record CM046391.1, read on the forward strand.
CGATCATATTCAGGCTTGGTTTGCTCCTGAATTTCTTCCACATTGCTTGTGACCACCATTTTCTTGTCCACAGGATGAAAATAGCGCGCTATCAATCAAATGTAGAACAAATGCAATCACTAAGAGACTAGAATCCTAAAGAAGGGAGAGGATGAAAAGAACACATTGGAGAATATTATTGCACAAGTCTGATCCATACATGGAGAGGCCTGCTCTTTTATAGGCTTAAAGGAATCCTACAAACATGATGACAAACAACCCACCTACCTAGAAAGCATACTTCATTATTACACATGAATTCCTTGAGAAAGTTTCTTACAGGCAAATACCAAGTAGTACTACATTATTACAACAAACAAACAACTAACAAACTTTATTTCCTAATTCTTTACCAAAAAAAAGAAGTTGATTTCCTCATATGGAATCAAATACCTATTTATGATCCTACATTATAAGAGCATCTCCAAGGGATCGTAGCTAATTTCTATACCCAATTTAGCTATGGTGACACATGTGGCAAGTTAAAGAAACATTTGCAAATCGCAACAAGTCTAATCCAAGTGACTCTTCAATATTTAAATTTCTTATTACTCTAGTGACTTTACGAGGCCCAATTTGCCAAAATAAAAATAAAAATCATGAAATTCACCGACCATCATTATTATATTTTAAGATATGTCAATTTGATGAATAGTCATTTCTCTCTCATCAAACTCAGAGGCTGAAAAAGCTACACCAAAATAGTGTAGTAAGTTTGCTATCTCCTTTTGGAGTTTGTTTTGCTATATGGCTCTTCAAATATAGTTTAGTTTTTATTTTGCCATCTCCCTTTGCTCTTATGGCATGAAGCTCCAAATTTTCTTCTCTAATAATGAGGTAAAACACGCGTGGCGATATTTACCTATAGCTATTTGTTGTGCCAAACATGATACAAGGTATAGCTATTGCTATAATCATGCACATTTGTTTCTATCTTTCTCATCATGGGACCCACAAATGGCAATTCAAATTGACATTTTGTGAAAAACTTCTGAAGAAATAGCATTTGCATCATTTGGAGCAACATTGCTATATCATAACAATTTGAAACTATTCATCATACATTATAGCAATAACTATCCAAATAGCATCTCTACCCTTGGAGATGCTCTAAGGACTAGGAGTATTGATATATTTTAGTAGCAGGGAATATTTTTGCACTATTTCAAGTACCTGTGGAGGCTATCGGGTCCTTTAAATGAGCCTCGACTTGTGACGCGAGTATCCTGTAACGAACGAAGACAATTCTTCTATAACTTTGTTGAATCCTAAGATTACCAGATCTGTAGATAGGAAAACAGAAATACTCTCTCTAAAAGAGCTCAATATTATTCATCAACTAATTTGCCTTAAAGCTTACAACTCTTATTTATAGGCTAGTACGTAGGACCCAAACATATTTCGAAACAAATAATCAAAAGATAGCTCTAGCTAACCAAGAAAAACCATTACTAGAAATAAGAAATATTATTGATACCTGTTATATATACTACACATTTCTAGAATATGCCAAAACAAGCGTCATTGAAAAAAAAACTCCTCGTCAAAAAGCAAATTAAATTAGATTTAGAGGACTTCTCCCTTCACGGATATTTCAAGAAAAATCCACCATAATTTTTTTACTATTTTGCGCTTTGTCTTTCATGCTGATCCATGTACGCCCAAGCAATCAAGTCTGCATCAGCTTGAGCTCGAAGACGTGATCCGAACCGTTCACTTAGTTAAACTCCACTAGCACTTGTATTGAATAAATGAATGATGAGTAAAAATTTGAAAATACGCCACCAAGATAATTTGCTTCGATCTTTGGGTAAATGATGTTAGATTGAAATGATTCTCTATGAGGCTATTATCGAAGTCTACAAAGTGAACGATTTGAATCATGTTTTCAGCTCAGGAAAAAGCCTATCCGGAGGGCACAACACTACAACAGCCTATTGTGCCTTTAGATTGGTAGGCCTAAAAAAGGGGAATTTTTAAAAACGCACATGAACTTTTAGGTAATTTTCAAAAAAAGACCTGGACTTTGAATAATTACGAAAACACACATGAACTTGTCATTCTGTTAACAAATAGGCCCCTAACGTACTGTCAATTTTGTGACGGATGGAACTAAACGGAAAGAGTTAACTTGGAAAATTTTCAAAAAAGCACCTGACGTCCCATTTGGTCACTGATTAGTGGTCTCGCCTTATCAAAGTAACTGTATATTTTTGGGGCAGGGAATAATTTCGCACAAGTGACTACTTTCGCACTTATACAGACAGTGGTACCCTCTAAACGAGCCTCGTCTTGAGCACAAATATATGATTCGAGTCATTCACTTAGATGTATTCCTAACCTTAACATTATTTTTTGGGTACACTAACTAACATTAACATTATTGTATTATAAAAACCATAGCGGGTGGGAACGTATAGTTTTGATTTTCCTCTAGTTAATTGCTTTCTTAAAACAATTGAATTTCGTAGTATAATGGGTATGATAACTACGTTTCTTTGGTGTTTTATGCTTTCTTGTTAAAATTTTATTGAAATGGTTATCAATTTCACATCCCTATATACATCATGTCTCCGGCAAGAAATAGCATTTTCTCCTAACAAAAAACTTTATTGATTTTAGCATCATGTACATCATACCTGAACTTTGAATAACGACAAAACACACATGAACTCGTCATTCTATTAACAAATAGGGCCTTGACATCCCATTCCGTCAATTTATTGAAAAATGGAACTAAACGGAAGGAATTAACCAAGGAAAATTTCAAAAAAGCACTTGAACTTTCGGCCAATTTCTCAAAAAAACACCTAGACTTTATGTAATGTTAAAAACACTGATTGGTGCTTTTTGAATGAATGAAGAAATTGATGTAGTGAATGGTAGGGACTTGAATCAATGTAATGATAGTGCTTTGAATCGGTGAATGGTGTTTTGAAATATGTGTGACTGACTTGATTCACTTTTCCATTGATTGAATCAATGAACTCTATAGATCCATCTATATGGGGATACGGATCCTAATGTCCCTAATATTGGAGATCGGTTCGGTTTGGTTACGGATTCGGTTTAAACCGAACCGACCGTTGCCCAAAAAATAAAAAAACTTAAACGTAAAAAGTAAAAACCCTAGGTCCCTAACTCCTCATTTCATTCTCTATTCTATCTCCGCTTCTCCCCCTGGCTCCCTCCCTCAGTCTCTCCACACCACCTCCTCAACCTTCGGCAATGATCGAACCACACCCCTGATGAATCACAGCTAAGGTATTTGACTGTATATAGGACTTGTAATCGTAGAAAATTAATTTGTTTCTCAAATTTTACTCCTTCCATCCCAGATCCACAAACATAACCTATTTATACGCGAGTGAGGTGTTTTTTTGTTGTTAATTTGAAAATAAATAGTTGGAGACGGTTCTAGAGACAATAAATTTGACAATACTTTTGACAATATATTTTTTGGAGCCCCACACAAATAATCGGAGCCGTTCAATTTGTTTAAAACATGTTTTTAAGGGTTTCCGTAAAAAATCATCTTATTTAGACATCGGTAAGGGCTTGATCGGCTCATTCAATTTTATCTTGTCAAATTTGACAGGAATCAACTAAATGAGCCGATTATGCCTTTACCGATATCCAAATGCGTTAATTTTTTACGGGACCCCTTAAAAACATGTTTTAAATACATTGAGCGGCTCCGATCATTTGTTTGAAGGTTCCATGCAGGATTTCAAAAAATCTATTGTCAAAAGTATTGTCAAATATATTGTTTTTAGAACCGGTCCCTAAATAGTATAATTATTTGGGGATAAAAAATAGAGCAAACCAAAAGAACAGAGTATCGCTTGTTGTTTGTTTTAGTCTATCAAAAAGATTTTAAGGCCCAAACTGCATCCGAATCGATTGAACCGGACAACACTTATGGACAGGTGCGGATGAAGAAAATGACAAACCATCCGCGAGTGAATCGGTTTGGGATCCGAACCGAATCGCCCAAACTGAACCGAACCGCGAACAGCCCTATCCATTTCATCATTCATTCAAAGAGCACCATTCAGTGTTTTTTTGACATTAAAGTCTAGGTGTTTTTTTAGAATAGTGTTTTTTTTTGACATTAAAGTCTAGGTTTTTTTTTTTTTGAATTGGCTGAAAGTTTAGGTATTTTTTTGAAATTTTCATCCCTCACAAAATTGACGAAATGAGGCGTCAGGAGCCTATTTGTTAATGGAATGAGAAGTTCATATTTCATTCTAGAAAGCCAAAAATCAGAATATAAGAGATCGGAGGTTGTTTCATCATGATGCACCAAATTAGGCAATTTTACATCAACTTACAATTGAGAGGTTGTTTCATTTTGCTCCTCTGAAAGGGAAAATCCCAACCCCTGATTAGTGGTCCCGTCATATCAAAGTAATGGTATTTTTCTGTGGCAGCTGGGAATAATTTGGCATAGGTGACTATTTTCACACGTATTTCAAAAAGTGGTACCTCTAAATGAGCCTCATCTTGAGCTCAGATATATGATCCAAATCGTTCACTTAATTGTGTTCCTAACATTATTATTACTGTGTATAAAAACCATTGCGGGTGGGAACAGTTTGTTTTGATTTTCCTTTAGTTAATTGCTTTCTTAAAACAATTGAATGTCGGTCGTAGTATTATAATGTGCATGATAACTACATATGTTTCTTTGGTGTTTCATGTTTTCTTTTTAAAATTATAAGTACGTTTCTTTGGTGTTTCATGCTTGCTTTTTAAAATTTTATTTGGTGTTTCATGCTTTCATTTTAAAATTTCTTTGGTATTTCCTGCTTTCTTTCTAAAATTATAGATCTTTCGCTCGCAAGCAACAAATAGTTAATTGCTTTCTTAAAACAATTGAATGTCGGTCGTAGTATTATAATGTGCATGATAACTACGTATATTTCTTTGGTGTTTCATGCTTTTTTTTTAAAAAATTATACGAACGTTTCTTTGGTGTTTCATGCTTTCTTTTTAAAATTTTATTTGGTGTTCCATGATTTCATTTTAAAATTTCTTTGGCATTTCATGCTTTCTTTTTAAAATTATAGATCTTTCGCGCGCAAGCAACAAATAGATTATTATGTTGATGTGATATTGACAAGGTCATCTTTGTATATGATAGTACCCAATTTCACATGCTTATACACATCATGTCTTTGGTAAGAAATAACATTTCCTCCTAACAAAATACTTTACTGGTTTTAACAAAAATTGCATCACTAGTAGGTTCGGCGTAACATGGTTTGGTGACCGTGGCCCGGGCGCGGAGACCCTGGAAATCCCTACGTGCCAGCTCACCCACGTGCCCATGCCTTATCCAGAGTGACGGATATGATGTCATCTGAAGCTGTTATAGAGTGAGATAATCATGGATGTACAAGGGTGACAGTTCATGTACACGGTTGTTAACCACCTTATCCAATATCGTACAATCAAGCCTGTAAAAAAAATTCCTTAGACAATCAAAGTTCCTAAGACAATTCGTGCTCACGTTAACATAATCTCTCCTTGTACCTCGAGGAACAAAATACTCCTATTCCACAACCCTTCAGCCACATGCTCACATTAACGTAAACAATTGTACATGTGGTTGAATTTGTACTTGTAGATTCCTTTATAAGTTTAAGACCAAATAGATTGCTTTTAAGACCCAATGTGTTTAGGTTTAATGAATCTCAAGATAGAGCAGAGAGAAACATAGTTAACCACAGGAACAATTGTTGAAAGGAAAATCCCTACTCGGTCACTGATTAGTAGTCCCGCCTTATCAAAGTAATGGTATATTTTTGTGGCAGGGAATAATTTCGCACAGGTGACTATTTTTGCACTAATTATTTTCGCACTAATTAGAGAAAGTGGTACCCTCTAAACGAGCCTCGATCGTCTTGAGCTCAAATATACTATCCGAATCATCTGCTTACTTGAACTCCACAAGCACAACATCAGATTTATAGAGTGAATACTAGGTCTTCAATAAATTTTCAGGTACATGAAGTCTACCAAAAGTTATACTGGGTCTCCGATAAATTTTCTCTACTACTTTCAAAAACCTCCCTTGAAACCTAAACTGAACAGGGCCTCAGAATGATTCCTCATGGTAACTGGGATTCACGAAAACGGGCCAATTGGTTCGCCATTTCTTTGATTACCATTTCAAGGGGTTGGATTCCCTCCCGTGATTGTCTGATGCAGCGAAGCGAATAAGAAAAATAAAATGATGATCGAAGCAACAAGGACAATCACAAACGTAGTAGTTTAGAGAAACTCTCTCTGACTCTTTTCTTTATTAATAATCAACTGGCCAGCCCTAAGGCAAAAAACCGAATATATAGGTAGCAAACCTAACCCTAGGAAACATAAAGAAGTAATACCGAAATTATTACAGACTCATAAAATAGAGATAAAAACAAGGCTTCAGAAAAAAGAACAGGCTGAAACTGAAATTCCTACGGAAAGTTATAGGAGTGCGAAAAATGGCCCAAAAACGGAACGAAGGCCTGTTTGGGGGCCTAAACGGTCTCAGAAGGCTAAAAAACACACGGCACATGGCCAAAGGCCATGTGTTTTGGCCGTTGGGCCGTTTCGGATCGAACCAAGGTGGGCCCGTCGCCTAAATCCATGGTCAATTAATTACGAAAAAACTGACTAGTAGAAATCCTTGGAATGCTTAATATGGTATTCCTCCTCTTTGGCTACTGCATCATCGTCCCAGGAAATCTAACTTACTCACAAAGAGGTGAACACGGGTCGTGTTTGGCCCGGGCCGTCATCCGCCCAGTACGTGTCGGGTTGGGAATCCTCTCACCCGCCACCGACGGATCTAGCTATGCACAACCGACCGCTGCAATGCATTCGGGTAGCAAACCAGAGATCCCAGATGAAAACAGGTAGCAATCAACACAAATCCCTTCAAAATATTAGATACAGAGCTCATACAGAGCACTTTAATACTAGGGCTCTGTTTTCTCAGGGTGAAAATGCTTTTCCACAAAGATATTTTCCTTAATTTTTGGTGTTTGATAGCACAAAAATTATGAAAAAGCTTTTTACAAGTAAAATATTTTACACCAAATCAGCGGAAAATAGTTTACGGCTGAAATCTCCGTAAGTCAGATTTATCCGTTATCTATAGAGTGAATAAAGTTGATTGGGTATCCGTTATCTATAGAGTGAATAAAGTTGATTGGGTATCCGTTATCTATAGAGTGAATCAGATTTATTTAAATTAATGAACTACAAGTAAAAATTTGAGAAGATAATGCCAAGATAATTTGCTTCGATTCTTGGGTAACGTAGTCGGAAAAAAAAGTCTCTTTAGAAGGTTCTTGTGCCTTTAGGTAGGTAGGCAGCAAAGAAAAGCCGCCCCCGATACATTTTCTTTTTTTTTTTTTTTTTTCATATGTTATACATTAGCGGGATTTGGGGTGTAATTAGTTACTAGTTAGTAGATTAGTTCACAGAGAGCAGAGACAATCCATAGCCCTGAACTCCGGTCCCAGCCCCCGTGGGCTCAAACTCACACCCAGAGCCGTCTCATAGGGTAGGTGAGAGAAACGACTGCTTCCGGCCCTCAAATTTTGATCCAAAGTTGTAGCCCCACTGTAATGTAACTTACGTATTAATAATAGAATGTTTTCAAATTAAAACACAAACTAGATACTTGATTTAGTGGTCACATAATGTTATCATGCTATTGGGAGTGTGTGGTTCAACTCTTATGCACCTCTTCATGTTTATTTTTTCATTTCTCAGGCCCTTCCTCTTTATTTATTGCTTTACTTTTTGTTATTTTTGTAGTATTAAGAAAATTCATGAATATATATTTAAGGGACTCAATATTGAGAATTCGTTTCGGGCCTCCAAAATATATGAGCCGACACTACTCTCGCCTTCACTAGGGAGGCAGATGATATAACCAAATTGACAAACTTTGGTTTCTCACACCCGATACTTGTAGGTATGCTTTTTCACATCAATTTAACCGTCGAGTGGTTGTTTTTGTTTCTTTCTAATTATGAAAAGTTTTTTTAATTTTTTGACAAAGGTGAGATGCATTGATATTAGCCTAACGACACTTACATAACATAATTCATTGCAAAAAAAAAATCATGAATAAAGCCAAGCTAATCATTTAAATATTTGTAATGGTAAACATTTTTCAACCGGTTTATTAAGAAGACTTTGTGTTACTACTGAGCCACGAGGTTTGGTAATGATCATTTGGTCTTGTAAAGGGTCAAATATGATGGTTCGGTCATGAATGTTAGGCCCGGCATTGACCCCTTGATCCCATCTGATTTGGTCAGGGAGATGGCCAGACTTCTAGATTCAGCCTTAGAGGATCCACAATGGTAATAATCAAAATCAATAACTGAATGTGTCACGTCAGTATTTGATTATCCATTTAGTCTATAATCGAACTTAACAGGTTATTTTTGAATCCCTAACCAAAGAAAAAAATTATCACAATACACAATGCACATATGTCTAGCTAATTGCAATTGAGTTTCAATCACGCACCCGACCACACCAAATTATTCGTCTCGATGAGACGATTTCAATGTGGAGTATTTTTGAGTTATTGAGTTTTGGTTATTGGTAAAAGTTGTAAAGCTTGGTTATGGAATGAGTGAAATTTAGTTATTTGATAAAAGATTTGTAATTTTGCTTATTACAATGTGGGGTATTTTTTGAGCATTGTTGTTAAATTTGCTTATCCACACCCATTTACATATTACAATGGGGATGCTCTAACATGGTTTAGTGACCGTGGCTTGGGCGCCAAGGCTTGGAAAAACCCTATGTGCCAGCTCACCCACGTGCGCATAACTACCTTATTTAGAGTGACATATATGACGTCATCGGAACCTGTTGTAGAGTGATATAATCATGCCCACATGGGTGACAATTCATTGCACGGTTGTTAACCACCTTCTTTGCTACGTTAGGAGTGACGTTAGCTGAACCGTGCTTGGCACATGTACAAACTTGGATAGCAAGTCTCGACCCTCTATATAAAAGAAAGGATGCGACCCTACACAAATCTTCTCCACCCAAAAGCTCTAATCCTTTCATCCTTCTCCCAACACTTTCTGACTTGACCATCGGAGGGTCATTCTGGTGTACGTACGACTGAATTGGCCTTTAGTCGTGTGCTACCTGTGCTGGTTAGGACAACAAGGCCAGGCGAACCCAACAGCCGAACTAGAGGTTCAGGAGAGGTGACCTAATCTTCATCGACAACTCCACATAATATATTCCCATCAGCCCATTATCATTGGTCTGCAAACTCAGGCATACCAAAGACCAGCTCAAACCAGATAGGTTAGACAACCAATCTTCTTTTTCTAGGACAACATCACATTTGGAGGACAATCTCATAATAGTTATGTCCATCATCACAAAAACAACTAGTTCATGAAGTTGTGGCACCACAATCACATGCTCAACAAAATGTAAAGGTTCAGTACACAGAAAGACTACAGAGATGCAGGGCAGAGGCAACTCGATTTCTGGGTGAATGACATTAGCCATGGCCCTGGAGCTGAATGACCAAACCAAGAGTCTAACAGGCTACTTACACAACTTGAAATGGGACAGTGAAGAGGTTCCGTCAAGCCCTTTCTTATGGCAGTGTGATACATACTATTTAATGGTCGTCCCCCTGTACACCGGGGGATTTTCTTCCGATAGTAGTTCTTCAACTGGACCATACACTCTCGTTGTAACCCCTTCGCGAAGATGGGTCCTGAAAAAACTCGCCACCGAAATTCTCGGACCAACTTTTTTCGCTAGCACTCTGTGGTTGACGCTTTTGAACTTGTCGTTCGTGATGAGCTGCATAAAACAAGACATAGAGAAACTGGTGAATCTGCCCTCTACGTTGAATGACAGAATCCAGAAGATACATAACACCTGTAATGACAGCATACAAAATGTTCCAACTGCAAGAACTTTATAGGGTACACTAAAGAAGTAGAAAATTTACACCCTAAACGTTCATATACAGAAGCCAGCCAGAGGATCAATGCAGCGGTGGCGGCAGAGGATGAAGCCAACTGGGTGGGTCGATTGGGGGTCATCTTAGGAGCAGTTTTGGCCTTTGGGGGTCAATGGGGGGCTGTTTTTGGGCAGCGATTTGGCGGCAACATTTATAGATTTGGAGGCTGATTTAGGGGCTTTTGGTTGGTTTCTTGCCAAATTTTTTTAGTGGAATTTGCATATGCTATCGTCCTATGGTTCACACTATATTGTCGTTTGATTTGTAATCCTTATCTCCTCTCTCTTGTAATGTTACTGTCTTTGTTGATAAAAGAGAAAAAGTTCATATATAGCCTCTAAACTTAGACAAACATCTCGTTTCCTTTCTTTTTCCCAGCAACATCTCATGGGTTTGCTCCAGCATTTTAACTTTCTTACATACATCGGGAATGGAATTTATTGTTGAGTCCTTGGGTAAAGTGAGTCGTTTAAAGTTTTAAAAAAAATGAAAATTTGAATAGTCCCTTGGAGTGTATAACTCTCCAAATTGCCAAATTGGTCACGAAAGTATATATTTGATGTAAAAATTTTGCTTATTCCCTAGGAGATGCTCTAAGAGTTAATCAGTCAGCTTGTGCATGTCGTTAATATCATGTTAAAGTAGGAAAAAAGATACCCAAATAGAAGGCAAGTAATATATCACAGAATAGATGCCGAAATAGAAGACAAATAAATCAGCACAATTGTATGGACTTGCCTGCAGTAGATCAGCAATGTTTACTACTAGAGCTCCAGGCACAGGAGGCACATCAACCCAGTGATTCTCATGGAGGATTTGGAGGCCACCCATTTGGTCTTGTAGAAGTATGGTAAAGAAGCCGTTGTCCGCATGGTTGCTGGTGCCCAAAGTCAAGTCTGGTTCAGGGCATGCCGGGTACGGCGGGTAGTAATGACCCAGAACCAAAAGCCCCTCGGCACTATCCATGTCCTAATCTCTTCACTTGCTTCGAATACTCTATCAGTATATCTCTGCGAGTTTCAAACTTTCAATCATATGTATAAAAACATTTGGTGCTTCAAAGAAATGAACACTCGGGCTTCTCTGAAATGCAGTAGCAGCAACATGTTTGTAATGCAGGGGGGAATGTATAAAGATACAAATCATAACTGTCTTGTCCAGTGGATGTCCAGGTTTTTTTTGGAGTTTCATTTCATTTTCAACATATTTGCATGCTTGTTTACTTAATCCCTTTCACATATATTTAACAGCATTTTGTTGAAAAGAAAAATTAATCATATATACGTTTCAAATCTATGTAGAGTATACACATACACAGATGGATTATGGATACTGTTAGATGTATACACGGAGAGAAAACAACTGTGTTTGTGTAAGTCATAATATCTACACATACACAGATGGAGTATCTTGTTTGCTCATTGGGCAACTCAGTTTGTGACTAGTTCAAACCTTCCAGTGGTCGTCAATATCGGATGAGAAATGCTAGTGAGCACTTGGGTTTAATCTTGGGGCTAGTTGTCACGCCCTCGATTTTCAACATAAAGTATAAAGAATTCCGATAAACAATACCTCGCAATATTACAGATAATACCCCAAAAGATGGTTCATTCCCATAATTGCAAATTTAAAATTCAAAGTTTCTAATCAAGCTTGACGATACAAATTACATAATGGATGTTACGGCCTAGAATTTTTATTTATTTAATTAATTACGTTGCCATTTATTAATTGAGAATTTTATGGTGTGGGTCCTAATTAATAATTTTCTTTTCCGCGTAATATAGTTACTATGTGCATTATTAAAGTTTGAGGGCATAAGTATAAATATTAATTACAGAAGTTAGTCCATATTAGTGGGATACGTAAGTTAACTAGTCAGCTACAAATTAGGGATATTTTAGCGGAGTAGGGTTTTTATTTGGAGAGAACATTTGAGATAAGAAGTTTGAGAGAGCCTTGAGTGTGAAAGGCAGAGCCGCAGAGGCGTTTGAGTTCCGCTGATTGGTGGTCACTGATCAAGCAGGTAAGTGGGTTTTGTTCCCTTAATTCTGCTTCCCTTTTTATTCTTCTTTTGTACTTGGATCATGGAGTTGGAGGTTATTTGGGTGCGTGGGGATTTGTGTGAAGAGGTGGTGATCGATCTAGTGAAGTGGTGTTCAGAGGAAGGGATTTTGAAGTTGCTCGAAGAATTGGGGAGAGTTCTTAGTTTAATAATTTTGATACTAGTTGCAATAGTGATTTCGACATAAATGGGTTTGGCCTGATATAGTTATATGTGCTTTACACATAATTTATTGGTGGGCAAAGGTGATTATTGGTGGACATGATATTGTTATTGGAAATCAAAGAACTCGTTGGGGGTTGTTGTAGGTGGATTTTTGGAGGCTACTGTACGTTGGCTTAGGAAACTAGGTTGGGGTAAATTAAAAGCAGTAGTGTTCCTAGTTTGTTTTGTCGGTATTATATTTAAATTAGTTAGTTACTCGTATGCTCTATTTTTGTGTACAGAATAGTCTCATTTTGCGTTGTTCGATCGTACTACTTTTGGGCTCAGGTGAGTGGTTAAGCATGTTACATACTTGCAAACTTCTCCGTATCCCTTAAATTATTGTTTGAGAAAATTTAATGATTGAAATTGGGAACATGTATTTGTTTTATTTGATTCTTGAAATTGGCATGCGGACTGGTGAAACTATTTATTGTTCGGATAATCTTTTGGTGAGAACTTTATGGATATTATTGGGAACATTTTGGAAGTCCAGGGAAATTAATCCTCTGTGTGCGGGTGACTCTGGCCATTAGGGAAGAAACCGGATTAAGCCGGTGACCCTAATGCTCAACGGTTGTTATTGACTGGATCATTCTTAGGGAAAAGTTCTACGGGCTGCCTACTCGTGGTGACTCTAAGTTTTGATATTGGATCCAATTTTTGAGACATTTATTCACTGGCACTTGGTACTATTTGGTATTGGTTGTGGTTCCCCATTGTTGTTGGAGTTTGGATTGTGATCACCATTGAGACTAATTGGTAAATGATTTATGGCCTTATTTGTTGATTTGAAGCACACCTTCGTATGCCAAAATATGTTAACGTGATAATCTATTTTTAGTCGTGTTTTAAAGCTGTATTAATATACATGCTTTACTACTCACCGAGCTCGTCAGCTGACGGATTTATTCCAACTTCTTTTTCAGGCAAGTTGGGAATTTAGGCAAGGACTCTAGCGGCATCTTGGGGATTTCGTTTGTTGACCTCCTTAGGGCGTCTCATCCTAGCTTAGTATTATATTTTATCGCTTCCGCATTGAAACATTTTTTTTCCAGACATCCGGATTCTTGTATTACCGTTGGATCACTGGATACTATTTGGTTCATGGGATGTTTGTGCCCCATTCTTTTTGTGGAATTATTGGTTGTGAATGTTCTGAATAAATAAAAATGGTTGACTGTTTGGTGGATCTTTACTTGGGAGTTTTTATAAAATTTCTTTTTAGGCTACATGTTCTACAAGCTTTGGTCTTGTGGTTCATGGCCGGTCACTTCTCATTTTGGGGTGTGACAATGGAAAAGAAGGTTTAGAGTTTACAATCCTCCTTGATCAAATGATAGTCGTATTAGGAATTAATATTACATTCCCAGAGGGTTTTACAAAAAGGTGCCCAACAGATTTCCCGTACTAGCTTTCAAAAGGATGAAGTCAAAATGCACGCCAAGCACTTCGTGTCACAATCTTCGGGTGTACCTGAAAGAAGGATAGGGTTGAGCAAAACACGTGCCCAGTAGAGAATTCTAAGCTCAAACTATATGAAAATGAAATGAGTCTTGCATCATGAATGAGTGAGTGAATATTGATGGATACGCCCAAAGTACGAATGATTACCACCGAGTTATACTCTTAGATCAAATGATTCTAGACTTCACCCGAAAGTCACTAACCGTTCACTCCTCAGACTAGATACATCGATAAGCTCACGTTAATCCACTTTAGTCTTTAACCAATTCCGAATCATTTTATTAACTTTCATACGATACTACTGTCTTCCTCGAGTCTACAATCATCATTATTCAATCCCTTCATTACAGAATCTTTCTTTTCTTTCAATCAGATCTATTCCTTCAATGAACACTAGGGTCACCTTGGGTCTAGTTCCCTCGAGCGCAGGGTCACCCCGAGTCTATTCCCTTGATAATAATAGCTTGGGGTCACCTCGGGTCTATCTCCTCGAGCGTAAGATCACCCCGAGTCTTTTCTCTCAATAATAATAATCATTCGGGTCACCTCGGGTCTTTTCCCTCGAGCGCAGGGTCACCCTGAATCTATTCCCTTAATAATAATAAACATTGGCTAGCGGAAACGCACATCGCTTAACCGACCCTCCACCATTTCATAGTTAACTTCATCATCCATCTATCGATTGTACCACAATTTTTTCACCAACCATTATATACATCTATAAACACATATGTTCATGCCCATTCGTTAATTAACATATCCGCCTCGCACATGACGTACTAAGCCCACTTATATACCATCCTACAATACTCTATCCATTTGTTATCCACATTCATTCCACTTTCGTTTCACGGACATCAAATCACTCAATCGAATCCAAGAATCATTTATCCGTTACGTTCGTACCATTCGAGCCAAATTCTAAAACATAAGCTATTCTAGTAAAAACGCGCCCCAAATGAAAGTCATAACCCGAGAGAATGCCCAGCGGGTCCTTTGATGTCAAGTAACCAGGTTAAGGATTTGCCAAAGTATCATTGGAATTTGATTAAGGACGAGCAGAACATAAAATATTGTAATAAGAATCTAAAATGATGAAGCAAAGCCATTACTGATTGTTATCAATAACAAATGGGGAATGGTATCGATAATTGATGGTTGGAATTAGTCTAGGCACAATGTTATTGATAATCAAGGAAGTAAGTTATCGGTAACTCGAGGTTGGAATAAAACAAATTACTTTGTTATCGATAACGAAAAAGTCATTATGCCGCTCCCATCTACCATTTATGCCTACCACGATATTCGAACAACCTACAACACTCATAAACATTCTACAATACGTTCTTGTCGTGTTCGTAATGTTCCAAATCCTTTAACCATCAAAAATAATAATAATAATATATACCTTTCAATGCCACCTTAGTTCATAAAATATTTTTGAAGAGAGAGAGCCGTGCTTAATGGAGCTTAAAATAACCATGAATATGCTTAATGAGGTCACTAGGCATGAGTGATCCAATTAGGAGCAAGTTAGGAAGCATTTAAGATGGGCTAGAAGTGATTGGAGGTTAAATTAATGGAGTAGGAGTGGAATCAGTAAAACAGTCAAAGAACAAGGCGATATCGATACCATAGGATGAAGGTATCGATAACCTTAGACCGTGACCAATAAAAATGTGATGTTATCGATAACAGGTGAAAGGGGTATCGATAACTCGGGGATTTTGATCGTTCCAGACGCAAGGGTATCGATAACAATGAGAATTGTTATCGATAACGACAAATTTTCTGGGCTTGAGAACATAATGTTATTGATAACAATAAAGATGTTATCGATAACAAAGTGGATCGGGCAGATTTTTGACAGACAGAGGTGGGTTTTTCAGCCACAACAACATCAACAACAATAACCACGATCAAAGGCGAGAATCAAGCTACAAGAAACAAATCATTTACATGTATTGAGAGTTAGAACCCCCTACCTCAAAATTCAAGAACGAATTCGAAAGATTTTCCAAGCCCTAGCTCCAAACTTCGGAATCGAATGGGATACGCCTCCACCGAGCTTAAACCCACGAAATTTAGACCGCAATACGCGTAGGAAAGAAGAATTGGAGGATGCTTTATGTGGGTTTTGGGTTGAATGGGTGAAATTTTGGATGGGTGTGAGAGTGAGGGTGAGAGCCGAGAGAGAGAGAGATGGACGGGAGAGTGAGATGAGAGAATTGGGAAAGTTATCCCCTGCAAACATACACACATGCTATATACACACTACACATACATTTCACACTCACACCCCTTAAATGCAACGCTTTACACAATAACCCCAAATCAATTAAACTTAACAATTTCCATATTTTTCTTCAATTTTCAATATCGAATAGACCTTTTAATCATTTCTGAAATTACGGGTCTTTACACTAGTACACTCCTGTAGAATCTTCGCAAGGGGAAAAATATTAGCCTTAAAGACAAGGCTCAACATGACTCTCATCCTTACAGGGCATTATCTTTCCTACATTCACTATTTCCATAGTCTCTTGATTTACTTGTTGAGTTTCTATCAGCCCCGGCTCAAGGGATATGCCAAGAAAGCAAAGAGCTTTTGACCCCCGATTTGTATCCCAAAATAGGGCCCCTAAACTTTGGTTGTTCTTATATACTATTGGTCTACTACTAAAAAATTGCATGGGATTGAAGGCCTACAACTGAATTCGGAGAGAACTCAACCAACTAAAAATTAATAAATTTCCTAAGCCTAAATTACTTGGGGATTTTTATAGCCTGTGGATTGGAAACAAATACTCCTATCCCTCATTACTTGTTTGCTTTTCGTGAGGGAGTCAAAATAGTATTCATTGTTTTAATGTGTTGTCTGCAAGAGACTTCAACTAAATCCTAAACTAGTTCTTGTAGTTCGCTAAACTCTATCTTCTTCACATTCACCTAAAAATTAATCATAATTTTTTTAGTTGGATGCTTCGTCAAGTTTTCTTTTTGCATGGGGATTGTATTAGACAACAAATAGATTTCTGTCTTGGATATATTTGTTAGATCGCCTTTTTTTTTTTTGGGAAAATTTATAAAGGCCCCATCATAGAAGTTTGCTTTAGGCCCTTGAAAGTTTTAAGCCGGCCCTGGTTTCTACGTATATGTATTCCAATAATTATAGTGATAAAATAATATAATTTGGATAATAGTTATAACATCATGTCATGTGCATCATACCTGCATACTGCAGGCAGTTCTTGAGGATCACGAGGCTGAGGAGCCATAATACAATAAATGGAGTCCCTCCAGTTAGTAGCTAGCCCTGTATACAGATCAAAGTTGCTATTGTATACAATCCTCCTCGTAAAATCTCGCGTATAGAATCCCTTCTTCACCTCAATATCTTGCTCGTGAAACCTCTGAATCCCGTCAATCATTTCATCCATAATGTACTTGGCAATTCCGTGATTCACTACCTTAAAAAATCCGAATTTCTCACAAGCATCTCTAACTTTTTCGATGATTCCGGCGCGTTGAGCTGAACCTTTGTCTACGCCTTCCAAATCAATGATTGGAACGCTAAACAGGGAGGCAACAGAGTCATTAAGCTGGCTTTTGTCATGGATGAATATGCACGGGATTTTTGTCACCCCTGCATCTACGAGACCTTTTACACCGGTTTTTGTGTCATCAAAAGCCTTTAATTCACTTTTCTGATCATATTCAGGCTTGATATGTTCCTGAACTTCTTCCCAATTGCTTGTGACCACCATTTTCTTGTCTGCAGGATGAAAATAGCACGCTATCAATCAAATGTAGTAACTGTTGAAATAGTAATCATGATTCCCACATTTGGGAACTGTTCTTTTGAAGGTCTGGTACTGATAAACTTCAAAGCAAGTGAAAGGATTTAGTCAAAGATTAGATGAAGACTTTTGCCATTACCATTATCTATTTGATTTTGTGAGTATTTTAATAAATATGATCTTATCAATTAAGTGTGTAGCTTTGCCTATAAATAGACTTGTAATTCATATTGTAAAAGTATGTGAGTTGAGTAAGAGAAAGAGAGCCGTGAGTGAGAGCTTTTTGTAATTGTTTGTGTTTTTTATCAATAAAAAGTGTGCTTGCTATTGTGTGTGAGAAATTTCCTCCTCCCATCAGTGATACCTATTGCTTCTGCTTTCCAACAATTGGTATCAGAGCCGGAAAGACGAATCCGGAGCCATTACAAGTTCAGGCAACTGTTGTGCTTTGATCCGAAATTAAAGTGTTCAAAAATTAATTTTTGATCACAGAAATACCTTCAGCTTGACGAGACGAAGACGAAGACGAAGGTACCATTTCACCGACGATACGACGCCGCGGTAACCCACACGCACCACCAAATTTCAGCAAGTGAGATCTATTTCTGACCCCCGTGCTGTTCTGTTCATCCTCTCTACGAGTCACCAAGTCGAAGCTGAAGTCGACTCTCGACGCCAGACGTTTTGCAGCTCGAAGAGGAACAAGTCGGAAAAAACAGAGGAAGTTTTGTGTTGTGTCGTCTCTGTTTCTATTGCCAAAGAAGACGTACAGTGACGAGGAAAATAATTGCCTGTGGTGTGGTTACCCTTTCAAAAGAAAAGATAAGGTTCATCGGGTTCATTATAGGCAAATTCAAGGGTTGATTATAGTCTGCCTCCTTTGACTCTTAAGTTATTAAGTCAAAGGCCAGAAGTTTCAAAGGTTTGACTTTGAACCCCAATAGACGAGATGTTGACACGACGATCTTTGCCACAAGCAATTTAGACGGTGTATTTGACGGTGCAAGCTTACATGTCTAAGGTTTCTTTATGGTACTACGTCTGGGCAAGGAGAAATATGAGAATTGGAGCATGTAGATGCGAGTGCTGTTAGAATCCCAAGAGCTATGGGATTCTGTAGACATGGGATACGTGGAGTGTTCCAAAGAGGAAGAAGCAGAGCTTAAAGATGCATAAAAAAAACAACGCTTCGTGAAGCATGAAAGAAGGATAGACGGGTGCTGTTGTTAATCTACCAAGGGGTAAAAGATGAGAATTTCGAAAAAATCTCTGCTGCCACTACTACCAAAGAAGCATGGGATATCCTTCGAAATACCAATCGAGGGATCGAGAGGACGATTGGAGTGCGGCTTTAACTATTGCAAGGATAGTTTGAAGCATTGCAAATGGAGGACGATGAGAGCATATCATCGTATTTCACGAAGACGTTGACGATCATGAACCAAATGAGACGATATGGGGAGAAGCTAGACGGTGTCTGAGTGATGGAGAAAACACTTCGTTTGCTAAGTACAAAGTTTGAAAATGTTTGCTTTGTTCGGATAGGAGTTTTGGTTTTGTTTTTGGGTAATGATTGTGGAGAGAAATAGGGGTAATAATTGAAAGATAGGCGTAATGATTGGAGAGATATAGAGAGAAAAAGTTAAAGTAATAATTAAAAATAGGAATAATGATTGGGGAGAAATAAGAGTAATGATTGAAAACAAAAATGAAAATAAAAACTAAAATGGAAACCGAATAAAGGCGTTGTAGTTGTCGTTAAGGAATCCAAAGGTCTTAACAATATGACGATTGACGCGTTGATGGCAACCTTAGAGATCCATGAGCCACAGATCAACAAGAGAACGTCTTGGACTTCCCCGAAACAAGCTTTGTAGACGAGATTAACATTAATGAGAGACGAAGAAGAGCAAAGAGGAACATTACATAGAGGAAGAGGACGTGGACGAGTTAAGGGACGAGGACGAGGAGGTAGAGGCGACCAAGAGACGATGCAGTAAGGACAAGGCAGAGGACCAGGGAAAGGTTGAGGACGAGGACGAGGCAGGGGCTTTGATATGAGCCAGGTAAAATGCTAAAATTGTAATGACTACGGTCATTTGAGCAGGGACTGCGCTGTTACGTTCAGTGCTTTAATTGTCTTAAGTACGGTCACTACAGTTATGACTGTACAAAGGAAGAATATGGAGGAGTTTATGAGCAAGCGAATATTGCGAAGACAGGTGAAGCAATGTTACTCAAAACAGAAGTAGAGATTCGACGCTGAAGGAATCAAGCTTAAGGGGGATGTTGAAATAGTAAGCAAGATTCTCACATTTGAGAACTGTTCTTTTAGAGGCTTGGTACTAATAAGCTTTAAAGCAAGTGGAAGGATTTAGTCAAAGATTAGATGAAGACTTTTGCCATTACGTATTTGATTTTGTGAGTGTTTCAATAAATGTAAGCTTATCAATTAAGTGTGTAGCTTTGCCTATAAATAGGCTTGTAATTCATATTATAAAAGTATGGGAGTTGAGTGAGAGAAAGAGAGAGAGATGTGAGTGAGAGCTTTGTAATTGTTTGTGTGTTTTATAAATAAAAAGTATGTTTACTATTGTGTGAGAAATCTCCTCCTCCCATCATTGATACCTTTCGCTTCCGCTTTCCAATAGTAACAAACTTTATTTCCTAATTCTTTATCGGAAAAAAAATTAAAAATTGATTTCCACATTTGGGAATATGTCAAATACCTATTTATGATCCTACCTTATAAGAAAATCTCCATTCTCATGTTAGAGAAATGACACTTGCACAACAAATGTGCACATCAATGGAGCACAGATCGCGGTGTGGGGCCCATTCTAGATCGCACATAAATAATCTGAGCCATACATTAGATGTATAACATTTTTTCTAAGACCCTTATGAAAAATTAGTTCAATCCAATATTGGTGCTCGATCGATAATCATTTAACTTTTTAGGATCCTGAAAACTAAATGAAAAGTTAGATGAATAGATTAAGCACCTACAGATATCGGATTGAGGTGATTTTTTGAGGAAGCCTTCGAAAACATCTAATGAGTGGCTCAGATTATTTGTGTTGGACCCGAAATGGGCCTCACATCCAACGATCGATGTGCACATTTGTTGTGCAAGTAGTTGGACTAGTCATGTTATATGTGTTGCTATTGCTATATTAGATCTCCAAGGGACGTAGCAATTTTTTTTAGTCAATTTAGCTTTTGTGACACATGTGGCAAGTTGAAGCAACATTTGCAAGTCGCAACAAGTCTAATCCAAGAGACTCTTCAATATTTAAACTTTTTTACTCTTTTGACTTTACGGGGCCCACTTTGCCAAAAAAAAAAAGAAATTCGCCAATCATCATTATTAGGTTTTGATGATATGTCAGTTTGAATAATCATCTCTCTCTTCAAACTTCGTGGCTGGGAGAGCTTTACCAAAATTGCGTAGTACGTGTGCAATTTCTTTTGGAGTTTGTTTTGCTAATATGGCTTTTCAAATATAGTTTAGTTTCCATTTTGCGATCTCCATTGGAGACGCTCTTATGGCATAAAGCTCTAAATTTCCTTCTGCAGTAGTGAGGTAAAACACATGCAATATTTGTTAAGGAAAGAGAGGCTCATATTGTTTGGGAGTGGAATGGATGATACTTAATACTAATATTTGGGACCTCTCCACTCATGCATGTCTGGTTTTGAGATGGATATAAAGTTTTCACATGATATTATTATAGCGGGGTTCATTCCACCCCACATTTTAAAAAATTCACAATCAACACCCCATGATGACAGACCAAGAAAAAAGCTGCACGATGATAGAACCCAAAAAGTGGCCACATGTGATAGACCTCAAATGCGGCTGCACATGAAGGGGGATGTTAAGGAAATAGAGTCCCACATTACTTGGGAGTGGAATAGGTGATTAGTTAATAACATTTAGAACCTCTCTACTCATCGCCAATTGATTTTGAGATGGATATAAAGTTTCCACAATATTTACCTATAACTATTCATGCCAATTAAACATAATACAAGGTATAGCTATTGCTATAATCATGCACATTTGTTTCTACCTCTCACACCATGCGACCCGCAAATAGCAAATTAAATTGACATAATGTGATTTAATTTTTGTTTTTTGTTTTTTTTTTGGAAGAGAAATAGCATTTGCATCATTTGGAGCAACATTGCTATATCATAACAATTTGAAACTATTCATCGCTATACTACAACAACAGCTATGCAAATAGCATCTCTACCGTCGGAGATGCTTTAAGAATCTTGATATATTTTAGTGGCGGAGAATATTTTTGGATTGTTTCAAGAAAGTGGTACTTTTTTTTTTTTTTTTTTTGCTCGGCAAAATGAAGTTTCATTAACAATCTCGAAAGGATACATCGAGGGGCACAACCATAGTAAGTACACAATACTTACTTAGTCGAGCAAAAGACAAGAGCCCACCAACAGAGCATTGGAAGGAACACACCACACCAAAAAAAAAACGATTTACAACTTTAGCCGTCTAATTCCATCCAAAAAGACCTTAAACTCTTCCACCGTATAAACCTTCACATCGAACTTTACCTTAACCCACATAGCAACTCTAGTCAAGGAAAACAAGACGAGAGTCTCCCTCTAAATGAGCCTCGACTTGTGACGCAACTTAACAAGACGAGAGTCTCCCATAACAAATGAAGGCAATTCTTCTATTACTTGTTTAATCCTAAGATTGCCAGTTCTGGAGGAAAACAGAGATACTCTCTCTCTAAAAAAACACAATATTATTCATCAACTAATTTGCCCTACTGCTTACCGTGCACACTTATTTATAGGCTAGTAGGACACAAACATATTAGGAAACAAACAATCAGAAGGTAGCTCTTGCTAACCAAGTGAAACCATTGCTAGAAATAGAAATATTATTGATTCCTACAGATTTCTTAGAATATGCCAAAACAAGCGTCATTGAAAAAATCCTGGTCAAAGATAAAATCAAATCAAATCAGATTTGGACGACTTCATGATATTTCGATTCAAGAAAAATCCACCATAGTTTTTTTTACTATTTTGCCCTTTGTCTTTCATGTTGATCCATGTACACCCAAGCAATCAAGTTTGCATGAGAATGAATTTGTTCGGTGAACATTATCATCCCTCTCATTGGTTGAAATGGTGTAGAGATCACAGAATCATTACATTTTTTGGTGCACGGACAACCAAATCTCTGTGGTCCCTACACCCGATTCTATGGTTCCTACACCATTTCGATCAATGAGAAGGAGGGTAATATGTTCACTTGAGCACAAACTCGAAGATGTGATCCGATACGTTCACTTAGTTAAACTCCACTAGCACAACAATCATGCGAACAAATCAAGTTGTTCGGATGTCGGTAATGTAGTGAGCAAATCAAATTCGTATTGAATAAATGAATGACGAGTAAAAATTTGAAAATCCGCTGCAAGATAATTTGCTTCGATCTTTGGGTAACCGATTTTAGATCGAAATGATTCTCTAGAGGAATATTGTTATGAATCAATGTCCTACAAAGTGAATGATTTGGATCACGTTTTCAGCCCTGGAAAAAGCCTAGTTGGAGGGCACAACATTTCAACAGCCTATTGTGCCTTTAGATTGGAAGGCCTAGATAAAAAGTAAAATTTTCAAAAAAAGCACCTGAACTTTTAACTACTTTTGAAAAAAACGCCTAAACTTCGAATAATGACAAAAACACACCTGAACTTGTTATTCTGTTAACAAATAGGCCATTGATGTCCCATTCTATCAATTTTGTGATGGAAGGAACTAAACGGAAGGACTTAACCTAGGAAAATTTCAAAAAAGTACCTGAACTTTCAGCCAATTCTTAAAATGTCTAAAAACACAATTCACTACACCATTACATTCAAGATTTTTGGCTGAACGTTCAAGATTTTTTTGAAATTTTCTCAAGTTAATTCCTTTCTTTTAGTTTCATCGATCCATTACAAAACTGACGGAATGAGATGTCGGGTGCCTATTTGTTAATGAAATGACAAGTTCAGATGTGTTTTTGTCATTTTTCAAAGTCCATGTGTATTTCTAAAAAGTAAAGGGTGGTGTTATTCGCAGCTACGTATTTTCTCCCATAGCCCGCTAAAAATTTCCAACTATACTCGACAGTTAGTTACCGAAATTGAGACACATTCTCAGCACCCAATTACCGAAATATAATCTTTTTTTCAACAGCCATTTACCGAAATGTATATATTAGCAGTTACATACCGAAGATTGAACATATTTTCGACATGCATTTGCCGAAATATAATTTTGTTTTCAACAGCTATTTACCGAAATGTTATTTATGATTTTCAACAACTACCTACCGAAATATAGCGGGCTATGGGAGAAAATACGTATCTGCGAATAACACCACCCAAAGTAAAAAAGCAGTTGCTTTCGGGAAAAAAAAATCCCAAAAAATCCCCTACCCAATACTGGTACGTAGGTAGGCTGCTTCTCATCAACTTAACCGTTCGGGAAGTTGTTTCTTTATAGTAACAATTAACAAGTCGACTTCAACCTTAAAAAAAATGGGAAACTTAAATGGGGGTCCTATCCTACATTGATATTTAAGTCCTAACTCTTATAGGTTCGAAAACTTATGTTTTCATCTTGAAATTTAAATAATACCCATTTAGCCCTTAAATTTTTTTTACATTATAATAAAACCGCTGCGCGGACCAAATTAAATAAGAGATATTGACTTTGTCATGCTTGGACAAAGTCAATATCCCTCCGCGCAGCGGTAACATAAATAGTAGGTTTTAAGTCATAAAATTCTTTACTATATTGATAAAGAAATTCAGGATGTAAAACTAACTAAAAAATTAGTTAAGGTCCTAAAATTCTTTAATATATAAGTGAAGAAATTCAGAATGTAAAACTAACATAAAAAGTTAGTTTGAGGTCCTATTCGAGTTTTACATCCCGAATTTCATAGTAAAGAATTTTAGGACCTTAAACTAACTTTTTATGTTAGTTTTACATCCCGGATGATTTGGTCATGATTCCGGATGGTTTTGCCATAATTCTTGTATTTGTCATGATTTCTGTATTTGTCATGATTAAGGGTGTTTTAGGTATTATTTAAATTTCAGGATGTCGACTTAAGTATTCAAACCTAGTAGGATGGACACCTAAATAAGTCTACAAAATAGGATAGCTATTTAATTTTTACTCCTAAAGAACGCCAAAAATCAGAGTATAAGAGATCCGAAAATGTCATCATGATGCTGGTAAGTAGGAAAATTTACATCAACTTACAATTGAGAGGTTGTTTCTTTATAGAAAGTTGACTTAAACTTTAAATTAATTTTGCTCCTCTTAAGGGAAAATCCCGACTTGATCGCTGATTAGTGGTCGTGCCTTGTCAAAGTAATGGTATATTTTTGTGGTAGGGAACAATTTCGCACAAGTGACTATTTTCGCATTGATTACAAAGACTGATACCCTCTAAATGAGCTTCGTCTTGAGCTCAAATATATGATGCAAATCATTCACTTAGATAGAGAGTTGAATAATGTTGTTACAGATCTCCAAGTTGATTTAAATATGAAAAGTTGACTAGAGAAAAATCCAACTCCGTAACTGATTTGATTCTAGAAAGTCACTAATAATACCACAAGGTATCCAAAATTGTCATCATGATGCTGGTAAGAAATAAGTATAACTAGTAGAGTTTTAATTCTATCCACCTTAGGGTTTTCACCACCACCATTTGTGCGCTCCATCGTGTGTATATTGCAGTAATTTAAACAGTTCATCTTGTAGGACCCACAAAGTAGTATACCTCCAAAAAAATCAGTTTTATCGGACATCAATGAATATATGAGTAGACACCCCAATTTGGACTATTAATTATCCTTAATTTGCACCCTCGAGGCTCCCCCATGATGAAAACGAATCAAATTAGGACTCAGCTAAAGCTTGAACGATGTTTCTTGGTCTTTCTTAAACAAAAACCATCCTTTTTTCCGACACCCTAAGGGTAAAATCATCACACATTTCAGCATATAAAATTTCTTTAAATGAAACCAATTGTATTAGAAAGAGGACTGAACGAGCTTTCCATTGCTTTGAAAAACACCAAAATCCGAGTTCAGGAGTGTCCGTAGCGCCCCTTTGAAGTTGGGCAGACACTCTTGAGCGCTCGGGAGCTCTAACAAGCCATTGGGTGATGAGCTTGACCCTTTGACCACGGTTTTTTAGACTTTCAAACCTGCAGTTCAACGTGCACATCTCAGAAGACCAGCAGGAATATAATCATGCCTTTTTTCCCTCTCAAAACCATTTTCTCTCTATTTTTTATTTTAATTTCAAAATTCAAGCCTATTTTTGACTTGCCTATATATAACCCATTGTGCTAGCATCAAAGGGACCACGAAAAATTAGTCTCTCCCTCCCCTTTTGCTGCCAAAAATCAGCCTCTAAAACTCTCTCTGTTACGGCCTAGCATTTTTATTTATTTAATTAATTACGTAGCCATTTATTATATGTGTGTTATGGTTGGGTCCCAAGAAATTATTTTGCGAGCACTTTGGGTATTTTTGTCATGATTGTAATATTTGGGTAGTTTTACAAAGTTAGGAGATATTTTCACGATATAGGGTTTTATGTGGACAGATCATCTGACGTTCAGAGTGAGAGAAAGAGAAAGAGAGAGCTGCAGTCGAGGTTTTGCGTGGTGGAAGATTAATGCTGAAGTGGTTTGTTCCTTTTCCTTCTTGTTTTCTTTTCCTTCTCATTCTTTTTCACGTTACAGTAGTTTAGGGGTTTCAGCTAGAAAACAAATTGGTTTTTTTTTTGGGTGGTGTAAAGATCGGTGGAGTTAATAAAGAAAAAAAAAAGAGATGGATTTTGTTCATTTTCTTTTTAATGCTGATGGACCATGGAGTTTGGAGGTGGTTTGTGCGGTGTGTACGATGGTGATGATCTGCTGTAGTGGGGATAGGCGTGTTGCCTTGTTTTGCTCAGGGAGTATATGGAATCTAGTTGTATAGTAATGATTTGTCTTGGAGTGAATATTGGTCTATGGGCAGAAGTGTTGGGTTTTAGTACTAGGTTAGGAAAGTATTATTTTTAGGTAGTTTGTTATTGTTGTCGATAAGTTATACAGTTAGTGATAATATCGCTATATGATGCTTTGTTCAGGTTAGGCTCATTTTGCGTGGTTCGAGTTGCATTACTTTTCAGTCCAGGTGAGTGGTTAAGCATGTTACGTACTTGTGAACTTCCCCGTATCCCTTAAATTGTTATTTTAGAAAATTAATGATTGAAATTGGAAATATGTATTTGTTTTATTTGGTTTTTGAAATTGGCATGCGGATTGGTGAAACTATTTATTGCTCGGATAATCTTTTGGTGAGAATTTTGTGGATATTGTTGGGAACATATTTTGGAAATCCAGGGAAATTAATCATCTGTTTGCAGGTGACTTTGGCCATTAGGGAAGAAACCGGATTAAACTGGTGACCCTAATGCTCCACGGTTGTTATTGACCGGATCGTCTTAGGGAAAAGTAACACGGGCTGCCAACCCTGGTGACTTTAAGTTCGATATTAGATCCAATTTTTGAGAGATTTATTCACTAGCACTTGGTACAATTGATTTTGGTTGTGGTTCCCCATTGTTGTTGGAGATTGGATTGTGACCACCATGAAGACTTATCAAATGAATCGTTGATTCGATTAATTAATTATTTTGTTGTTTAGCCGAATGCCAAATTTATGTTGACATGGTAAATTATTTTAATCCCTGTTTTACAACTTTATTTTACTATACATGCTTTGCAACTCACTGAGCTCGTCAGCTGACGGATTTATTCCAACTTCTTTTCAGGCAAGTTGGGGATTTAGGCATGGACTCTGGCAGCATTTCGGGGATTTTGTTTGTTGACCTCCTTAGGGTGTCTCATCCTAGCTTAGTGTTTTATTTCATCGCTTCCGCATTCGAAACATGTCAAATAACGGATTCTTTTTATTATTCTTTGATCACTGGATTTTGTTGGTACATGGGATGGTTGTGCCCCATGTTTATGATGAGACATAATTGGCTTTGGATTTGATTAATAACTTAAAGCGATCGTTTGAATTTTGGTTACTTTAATTTATTTAGGCTGCGTGTTCCATGGATTAGCCTCATAGATCACGGCCGATCACTTCTCATTTTTGGGGTGTGGCACTCTCAAACTCTTTCAAAACAACCTTCATTTTTAAAGAAAAATAACTAATTCTCAAGGAAAACCTCTAAGAAAAATGAAGGCTTAAATTCCCTCTTCTCAAGCTGTTTTTTAACCATTCTCAAGTATTAAAGTCAGTCCAAGAAGCCAAGTTCAAGTCAAGCAAAGGTATAAAGGCTCACTTTATACTTCAAAATCTACTGTTTTCAAACTTCTAAGGCGGATCAAGGGCTCATACCAGTTTCTCATACTGGTTGTGAGCTCATTTAATCTTAGTTTAGCAATAAGAGCAGGAGGAACACAAATAAACAAAACTTTTTTTGGGCACTGGATGCACTTCTGAGCATTCGGGATCATTCCAGGACGCTCGGGAGTGTACGTTGCTGCTCATCAAAATCTTGTTTTGTCATCAAATGCTGCATTTTCTGTTCTTAGTAGACACTGGGTGTGCACTAATTCTTTCAGAGCCCAGTTAGGTTTATTTACAATTGCAAGGAAGCAAGGTTTGAATGGTTAAGACCAGTTCTTAGTTGTTTAAGCCTCTGGTTGAGTACTGTTGTACTTTGATTTCTTTGTATTTTTGCTTGCAGTACTAGCATGTGAATATGCATAACCACTCCTGAGCACTAATATGTCACTGGACCACTCCTGAGCGCTCGGAAGTGATTCCAGTGACAATCTGTTCTGTTATCTTACTTCATCATTCTATCGCATACTGTATGCATGCACTGGCATACACTTTTTACATGATATATCTGCGGATACGTGCTAGCTGCTTAATGAAACAAAATATTTTTAATAAATCCCACAAATATTGAGTAAAGACCAACATCGCGTCGGGCGAGAGGGGTGTCGTAAAACCCTTTCCCTCTCGTAACATGGCTTCCGAACCCAAAAACAATCTCTGCAGGTTTTCAATTTCAAATAATCATTTTCAATCAAAATAGTTTCTCGGGTGGCAAAACCTCAAATCCGAGTGGCGACTCTTCAATTTTTCAAATCCGGGCGGGTAGCCCACAATATGAAAAATTGAATTTTGGTTTATGAAGTCAATGGTAGATAAGTTTTAAGTAAACTATCCATAACTGTCCATTTGTAAACCAAAATTTAATATTTGATGTACTTATCAATTTTCGATCAACCTAATTTTTTGCTTGGATGTTATACTCTGTGGGCCCTACAAGATGAACGGTTCAGATTACTACAAAAAATGCACGGTGGGACCTGCAATGGGTGGTAGAACCAATGGCGTAGCCAGGAATTAACGATGGTGGGGCACCTTTTAAACACTCTTCAACAAAAAAATTTGTACTATGCAACACCAAGATAATAAAAGAATGCTTGTGCTAATAATAATAATAATAATAATAATAATAATAATAATAAGCTAACACATCTAAGAAAGGTAGTTTCTTTTCAAATTTATTCTTAAACCTCTAATTTCGTCATGCGTTGTGGGTTCTATCAAGAAAGACAAGAGTACTTTCAAATTTGTGAATAATTAATAAAGTGTAATGCATATAACCCAAGGTTTAGCCACTTATGAATTTGGACATTATGCATTGGAGAGTTTCAAATGGTAAGTGGTGGCTTTTTTTTCATTAAACATCACTGCATGCGTTGAAATTGTTGTAATATTTGATATAAAAAGTTGAGAATCAAATGATATACAAAATGATAAAAGTGATTAAATAAAAAATATGTTGTGCAAGATTTGGTATTTGAAAAGTTTTTTGAAAAATAGTAGAGGTAATAAGTGGAGAGAGATAGAGAGAGAAACGTTGGAAGTATGAGGAATCTAGGGGAAATTTTTTGAAAAATGATTTCTGAAAAGGGAAGAGAACAAGACATAATTAATAAGCCAATTTATGGGGGAGGGGAGATGTATTCAGTGGGGGACTGTGCTCCCACTAGTCCTCAAGTGGCTCTGCACTAGTTTCCACTTTAGGTGGAAAGAATTTAAACTCTAACTAGTAGGTAATCAACTTCCGATTGAGAGGTTGTTCGTTCTTATAATGTTGACTTTAAACTTGAAAATTATTACTTGCTCCTGGAGCATCCAGGGCCTTCTCCACCTCATATTTATGTGGACTCAACCACTAATTGTGTGGCCCACAAAAATGTGATAAAAAAAGGGATTTTATGTTTTGCAAAGTAAATATATATATATATATCCTCTCCACACTCGCCTTGTGGCTTTCACTCTCGAGCTAATTCCAAGGATCAGAACTATTTATCTCGTACAATCCGCAGTTATCTACTTCCATGAAAAAATCAGATTCATCGGACATTTATATATCTATATAAACGAATCGTATTTTGGTCATAAATGGAATATAAAATTGAAATGTTCAATGATTGAAACAAAATGTGATTGGTTTACAAATTTATGAATTTCCGATGAATCTAATTTTATTTTCCAGACATAGCTAACCGTGAGTTCTACGAGTTGAATAGTTTCGATTCTCGGTGTCAGCTGAAACAGGAGCGATAAGGACAGTTTCCCTGCTTCAGTCTTCAGTACCAAGATGCTAGACCTACAAAGCGGAAGTCGAAATCAGTTAGAGAGGAAGATTAAGAAAATGAGGTCTGATAGAGGCGGTGAGTACAACGTAAACAGTCTTGTTGGCTAGCAAACCGATACCACCAATATCTCACTCTTGCCTTTACAACACATACCACTGACTGGCACAAATCAGATAGATTTGACAAACCAATAATCTTTATTTAGGACAACATCACATATTTGGAGCAGGCAATGTCGAATTTCAATATGTTCATCACAATAACAACATGCTCAACAAAATGTAACGTTCGGGGTACAGAAAGACTACAGAGCTGCAGGACAGAGGCGAATAAGGAAAGACCAGAGAGCCGCAGGCAGAGGCGACCCGAGTTCTTCTGGATTAATGACACAAGGCATGTGGCCGTATGACCAAACCAAGAATACCATAAGCTACTTGCACAACTTGAAATGGGACAGTGTAGAGGTTCCATCAAGCCCTTTGTTATTGAACTGCGTGATGTATTCCTTAACAGTTGTCCCCCTGTACACCGGGGGATTTTCTTCTGACAGTAGTTCTTCGACTGGAGCATACACTCTCGTTGAAACCCCTTCATGAAAATGGGTCCTGAAAAAACTTGCCACCGAAATTCTTGGACCAATGTTTTTCGCTAGCACTTTGTGGTTGACGCTTTTGAACTTGTCATTTGTGATGAGCTGCATAAAATAAGACATTGACAAACTGATGAATCTGCCCTCTACGTTGAATAACAGAATCCTGAAGATACATACACCTATAATAGATGCATAAAAAGTGTTCAACTGCATTTTTTTTTATAAAGAAGTTGAAAATGTACACCCTAGAAGCTCATATACACTTCTACAGCCCCTCAAATTCTACAAACACCTCGTTTCCTTTCTTTTTTTTCCAGCAACATCTCCTTGGTTTGTACAATTGTACCGGCTTTTTAATTTCTTAGATGCATTGAAAATGGACTTCATATGATTTGTTGGCGATTGAACAAAAGGTTCAAACTTTTACTGTATCCATACGCATACATGTTTTCCGATTGTATGCGAAATTTTCAATACAAAAAGTATCCCCGCAAATTAGTTGCTTGGCTCAGCCGCTGGACACAAAGGCTTCCGGGTAAAAGTTGTCCAGCTTCAACCAGAATCATTATTCCAGTTACAATTTCATGGTTAAAGAAAAACAAATCGAGTTATTACATTAGAAAACATCAGAAAGCTGGGGCATTTTAAGGCACCTGGGAATATTGAATCCCTTGAACATAAGGCATGAACGCTTAGAAAATGCCATTGAAATCTGCGTATTGAAATTTCCAGAGTTGGCATACAATTCAGTTCAAATCTTTTTATTTTCCTGATACATACCAACTTCTGAAATTTTTAGTGATACTTAAATTTTAGAGTTTTGGAAATTCCTCACTTGTCCCACATCAGTTAGATAAGCGAATATTGTATAGCATATGTAATGCTCTTTAGGTGTTAACGTGTGTAACTTTTGAGTCATATGGTTAGAACGCAAGTAACTACAAGGTGGTATCAGAGCATACACCAATCGGAAGTGTGAGACATGTAACCGTGAGGAGACATGCTTGGGTGGACCTGACAAGGGACAAGCTTGAGGTGATGGTCATGCTTGGGCATGTTCCATCTGAGACGACCTTGAGGAGCACGTTGTGAAATTCCTCCCTAGTTCCACATTGGTTACATGTGAATGTTGAGTAGTAAATAAGGTAATGCCCACTAACTACTATTTATCTAACGTAAAACCTTTGAGCCACGTTGCTAGACTAAGAGTTAGTCAGTCAACTTGTGCGAGTCGTTACAAATGTCATGTTAAAGTAGAGAAAAAGAGACTCAAGTAGAAGACAAATAGATCATCACATTGTAAGGACTTGCCTGCAGTAGATCAGCAATGTTTACTACTAGAGCACCAGGCAGAGGAGGCACATCAACCCATTGATTCTCATGGAGGATTTGTAGGCCACCCATTTGGTCTTGTAGAAGTATGGTAAAGAAGCCGTTGTCCGCATGCTTGCTGGTACCAAAAGTCAAGTCTGGTTCAGGGCATGCCGGGTAGTAATGGCCCAGAACAAAAAGCCCCTCAGCGCAATCCATGTCTTTTAGGTGATTTGGGTTAAGGCCCAAGGCTTCTGAGAGTATTTCAAACAGCACCAGTGCTAATCTCATCACGTGTTTCGAATACTCTATCATTATATCTCTGCAAGTTTCAAATTTTCAACCATATGTATGAACACATTTGGTGCTTGAAGCTTCAAAGTGATGAACGCTCGAGTGTCTATGAAATGCATTAGCAGCAACATGTTTTGCCATGCAAGGGGGGAAAAGCATAAAAAGTAAAATCACCACTGTCTTCTCCAAAATCACATGGTTTGTTTTGGAATTTCTTCTCGTTTTCAACGTATTTGCTGGTTTGCTTAATTCCTTTCACATAAGTTTAACAACACACACATTCATGTGAAAGGAATTAAGCAAATTTTACCACAAAACAGGGTCCCTACTTCGATATAAGATTCTCACATACTTTGGATAATAGTTCTAACATCATGTGCATCATACCTGCATACAGCGGGCAGTTCTTGAGCATCGGGAGGCTGAGGAGCCATAATACAAGAAATGGTGTCCCTCCAGTTAGTAGCCGGCCCTGTATACAGATCAAAGTTGCTATTGTATATGAACTTCCTTGTTACATCACGCGAATAAAATCCCTTCTTCACCTCAGTATCTTGCTCGTGAAACCTCCGAATACCGTCGATCATATCATCCATAAGGTACTTGGCGATTCCGTGATTCACTACCAGAAAAAATCCGAGCTTCTCACAGGCATCTCTAACTTTTTTGATGATTACAGCCCGTTGAGCTGAACCTTCGTCTACGCCTTCGAAATCAATGATAGGAACACTAAACAGGGAGGCAACAGAGCTTGTTGTCGATATGTCACTAAGCTTGCTTTTGTCATGGATGAATATGCGAGGGATTTTCGTCACCCCTGCATCTACGAGACCTTTTACACCGGTTTTTGTATCATCGAAAGCCTTTAATTCACTTTTCCGATCATATTCAGGCTTGATTTGTTCCTGATCTTCTTCCCCATTGCTTGTGACCACCATTTTCTTGTCCACAGGATGAAAATGGTTTGTTTGGTAGTCTTTGCTCTTTCAGTGTCAAAAGTCTTGCAATAAGTCTACTGGGTAGACTCTACCCCCACCTCTCATTTCCACCCCTCGGCTCACCATTACGTGGCGCGGCAGGCCCCACCATTTGGAAAAAAAAATCTGCTTTGAAGAGAGAGAGAATGAGGAAGAAGACCTAGCGTGGGACCACTGCCACCGCCCACCACACCACCATCACCACCGGCTCCACCACCGCGAATAGATGAAACAATATGGGTTAATTGTCTGTGTCCTGTGGTATGGTGGCGGTCCTAGACCGTCGGGTTGTTACTTTATAGAAAGTTGACTTTTAATCTTTACATTGATTTTGCTCCACTTAATTTAAAATCACGACTCGGTCACCGATTAGTTATTAGTTGTCCCGCCTTATCAAAGTAATGGTATATTTTTGTGGCGGGAAATAATTTCGCAGAGGTGACTACTTTCGCACTGATTACAGAAAGTAGTATCCTCTAAACTAATTTGGTTAGAAATTAGGTTTGACAAGTTTTTCAATGGTTCAAATCATGTAGAAATCGGAGTTCGTTAGTGTCCGTAATGACACCGTAAAGTTTGGTCGGTTTCCAAATTTGAAGGATGCGCCCGGGCGCATTGAAGGGCACCTGGGGTGCATGGAATTGCGTCTGGGGTGCAATAAAGCTCAACATTTGGTCAAAGTTTATGGGTTCGTCCCGGACACTTCCGAACTCCGATTTTTGCAAGGTTTGAACCGATAAAAAGCTTGTGGAGTTAACTTTCCAACCCAAGTAGTTTGAATCTAATATTATTTGAACATGAAAAAAATATGGCAAATTTACTCACAGTGAGTCGAAAAAAATAATTTCGGTAAAATGCTCGCATCATTCTCGTTTTAAATGGGATAAATACGCATCATATATCGATATATAGAATTTTCAAAGTACTAAAAGATAGGGGAATCGAAACATGAAAATAATAAAGTTCAGCTATGTATGAAAAAGTGTGTTTTAACATCAATGGCTTCGACGATCTATGAATTGGTCTACTTCTGACCAACTTTTCGTAACCCAAACTTCATTATTTTCATGGTTCGATTCCACCATCTTGTAGTATTTTGAACACCCCCTATATCGATATGAAACAGGTCTAGATCCGATTTAAAATTATTGTGGTTCAAGAATTTTCTGAAATATTTTTTTTTTGACCTATTGTGGGTAAAATCATCATATCTTTTGATGTGTAAATATTTTTGGGGCCAAACTAATTTGGTTAGAAATTAGGCTCTTCACAAGCTTTTCAATGGTTTAAACCATGTAAAAATCCGAATTCGGTAGTGTCCGTAATAATACCGTAAAGTTTGGTCGGTTTTCAAATTTGAAGGATGCGCCTGGGAGCATTGAGGGGTGCGTGAGGAGTATGAAATTGCGTCTGGGGTATAATAAACCTCAACATTTGGTCAAACTTTCCGGGTTCATCTCGTACACTCCCGAACTCCGATTTTTGCAAGGTTTGAACCGATAGAAAGCTTGTGGAGTCAGTTTAAACCACGTAAAAATCAGAGTTCAATAGGGTCCGTAACAAGATCGCAAAATTTGGTAGATTTTGAAATTTGAAGGATGCTCCCCAGGAGCATGGGATTGCGTCTGGGGTGCAATAAAACTCTACAATTTGTCAAACTTTGGGAATTTGTTCCAACACTCCTGAACTCCGATTTTTGCAAGATATGAATTGATAGAAAGCTTGTGAAGTCTACTTTCCAACTCTACTAACTTGAGTCTAAAATAATTTGAACATCAAAAGATATGACGAATTCACTCCCTGTGAGTTGAAAAAATAAATTATTTCAGTAAAAGCTCGTATATTGCTCATTTTAAATGGGATAAGTACGTATTATATATCAATAAATAGAATTTTCAAAGTGCTAAAAAGATAGCAGAATCGAAACATGGAAATAATAGAGTTTAGTTTTGTATGAAAATGTGTTTTAACATCAATGGCTTTGACGAACTTTGAGTTGGTCTACTTCCGACCAACTTTTCATAAGCCAAATTCTATTATATATTTCCAAGGTTCGATTCCACAATCTTGTAGTTTTTTGAATAAGCTCTTTATCGAATAGAAATAGGTCTGGAATTAAAAATTATTGTGGTTCAGGAATTTCGTGAAATATTTTATTTTTTTGACCTATAGTGGGTAAAATCATCATATCTTTTGATAAGCATATATTTTTTTGGGCCAAACTAATTTGGTTAGAAATTAGGCTCTTCACAAGCTTTTCAATGGTTCAAACCATGTAAAAATCGGAATTTGGTAGTGTCCATAATAATACCGTATAGTTGGTCGGTTTCCAAATTTGAAGGATGCGCCTGGGTGCATTGGGGGGCGCCTGGGGAGCATAGAATTGCATTCGGGGCGCAATAAACCTCAACATTTGGCCAAACTTTACGGGTTCGTTCCGGACACTCCTGAACACCGATTTTTGCAATGTTGGAACCGATAGAAAGCTAGTGGAGTCAACTTTCCAACCCAAGTAGTTTGAATCTAATATTATTTGAACACGAAAAAATGACTAATTTAGTCCCAGTGAGTCAAAAAAAATCATTTCGGTAACATGCTCGCATCATGCTCGTCTTAAATGGGATAAATACCTATTATATATCGATAGAGAAGATTTTCAAAGTACTAAAAGATAGTGGAGTCTAGTCATTAAAATAATAAAGTTTAGTTATGTATGAAAAAGTGTGTCTTAACATCAATGGCTTCGACGGTCTACGAGTCTGTCTACTTCCAACCAACTTTTCGTATACAAAACTCTATTGTTTTTCATGGTTCGATTCTACCATCTTGTAGTACTTTGAATACCCTCTTTATCGATATGAAATAGGTCTGGCTCCGAATTAAAATTATTGTGATTCAAGGATTTTCCCAAAATAATTTATTTTTCGACATAGTGATGGTAAAATTATCATTTCTTTTGATTTGAAAATAATTTTTGGGCCAAACTAATTTGGTTAGAAATCAAGCTTGAAAAGCTTTCTAAACAGTTTAAACCACGTAAAAATCAGAGTTCGATAGGGTCCGTAACAAGAACGCAACATTTGGTAGATTTTCAAATTTAATTTTGGGAATTTGTTCCAACAGTCCTGAACTCCGATTTTTGCAAGATTTGAATCGATAGAAAGCTGGTGGCGTCTATTTTCAACCTCAACTAGGTTGAGTCTAAAATAATTTGAACATCAAAAGATATATATGACGAATTTACTCCCAGTGAATTAAAAAATAAATCATTTTTGTAAAATCTTGAATATCGCTCGTTTTAAAAGGGATATGTACATATTATATATCCATAAATAGAATTTTCAAAGTACCAAAAGATAGTAGAATCGAAACATGAAAATAATAAAGTTTAGTTTTGTATTAAAATGTGTTTTAACATCAATGGCTTAAACGATTTTTGAGTTGTTCTACTTCCGACCAACTTTTCGTGAGCCAAATTCTATTATTTTCATGGTTCGATTCCACCATCTTGTAGTATTTTGAATACCCTCTTTGTCGATTTGATATAGGTCTGGATCCGATTTAAAATTATTTGTACTCAAGAGTTTCCTGAAATATATATATTTTTACCTATTGTGGGCAAAATCGTCATATCTTTTGATGTGTAAATATTTTTTGGGCCAAACTAATTTGGTTTGAAATTAGGCTCTTCACAAGCTTTTCAATGGTTCAAATGATGTAAAAATCGGAATTCAGTAGCGTTCGTAATATCGTAAAGGTTGATCAGTTTCCAAATTTGAAGGATGTGCCCGGGCGCATAGAGGGGCGCCTGGAGATCATAAAATTGCGTCTGGGACACAATAAACCTCAACATTTGGTCAAGCTTTACGGGTTCGTCCCGGACACTCCCTAACTCCGAATTTTGCAAGGTTTGAACTCATAGAAAGCTTGTGGAGTCAACTTTCCAACCCAAGTAGTTGAATCTAATATTATTGGAACATGAAAAAGTTTGAGCAATTTACTCCCAGTGAGTCGAAAAAAATCATTTTAGTAAAATACTCGCATAATTCTCATCTTAAATGGGATAAATGCCTATTATATATCGATAAAGAGATTTTCAAAGCACTTAAAGATAGTGGTGTCTGATCAATAAAATAATACCGTTTAGTTATGTATGAAAAAGTGTGTTTTAACATCAATGGTTTTGACGATCTAAGAGTTCGTTTTGTTCCGACCAACTTTTTGTAAACCAAAGTCTATTATTTTTATGGTTCGATTCCACCATCTTGTAGTAATTTGAATACCCTCTTTATCGATATGAAATAGGTCTTGATCCGATTTAAAATTATTGTGATTCAAGAATTTTCCCAAAATAATTTATTTTCCAACATAGTCAAGGAAAAATTATCATATCTTTTGATGTGTAAATAATTTTTGGGCCAAACCAATTTGGTTAGAAATAAGGCTTGACAAGCTTCTAATTAGTTCAAACCACGTAAAAATCAGAGTTCAATAGTGTCCATAATAAGAACGCAAAATTTGGTCGATTTTCAAATTTGAAGGATGCGCCGGGGGCACATCGTATTGCGTCTGGGGCACAATAAAGCTCTACAATTTGTCAAACTCTGGGATTTTGTTCGAATACTCCTGAACTCCGATTTTTGCAAGGTTTGAATCGATAGAAAGCTTCTGGAGTCTAATTTCCAACTCAACAAGCTTGAGTCTAAAATTATTTGAATATCCAAAGATATGACGAATTTACTCCGACTGAGTTAAAAAATAAATCATTTTGGTAAAAGCTCGTATATTGCTCATTATAAATGGGATAAATAAGCATTATATATCCTTAAACAGAATTTTCAAAGTACTAAAAGATAGTAGAATTGAAACATGGAAATAATAAAGTTTATTTTTGCATGAAAATGTGTTTTAACTTCAATGGCTTTTATGACCTTTGAGTTGGTCTACTTCTGACCAACTTTTCGTAAGCCAAATTCTATTATTTTCAGGGTTCGATTCCACCATCATGGAGTATTTTGAATACCCTTTTTATCGATACGAAATAGGTCTTCATCCGATTTAAAATTATTGTGGTACAAGAATTTCCTGAAATATTTTATTTTTTTGTCCTATTGTGGGGAAAATCTGTCATGTCATTTGAAGTGTAAATAGTTTTGAGGCCAAACCGATTTGGATAGAAATTAGGCTCTTCACAAGCTTTTCAATGGCTCAAACCTTGTAAAAATCGGAGTTTGGCAGAGTCTGTAATAATACCGTAAAAGTTTGGTCAGTTTCCATATTTGAAGGATGCGTCCGGGCGCATTGAGGGGCACCTTGGGAGCATGGAATTGCATTTGGTTCGCAATAAAGCTTAACATTTGGTCAAACTTTATAGGTCTGTCCCGAACACTCCCGAAATCTGATTTTTGCAAGGTTTGAACTGATTGAAAGTTTGTGGAGTCAACTTTTCAATCCAAGTAGTTTGAATCTAATATTATTTGAACACAAAAAAATATGACCAATTTACACCCAGTGAGTCAAAAAAAATTATTTCGGTTAAATACTCACATCATTCTCGTCTTAAATGGGATAAATACCTATTATATATCAATAAAGACGATTTTCAAAATACTAAAAGATAGAGGAGTCTGATACTAAAAATAATAAAGTTTAGTTATGTATGAAAAGTGTATTTTAACTTCAATGGCTTCAACGATCTATGCGTCTGTCTACTTCCGACCAACTTTTCGTAAACCAAAGTCTATTATTTTCATGTTTCGATTCGACCATCTTGTTGTAATTTGAATTCCCTATTTATCGATATGAAATAGGTTTGGCTCCGATTTAAAATTATTGTGATTCAAGGATTTTCCCAAAATAATTTATTTTTCGACATAGTGAAGGTAAAATTATCATATCTTTTGATGTGTAAATAATTTTTGGGCCAAACTAATTTGGTTAGAGATTAGGCTTGACAAGCTTCTAAACAGTTCAAACCACGTAAAAATCAGAGTTCAATAGTGTCCATAACTAGAACGCAAAATTTGGTCGATTTTCAAATTTGAAGGATGCCCCTAGGGCGCATGGGATTGCATTTGGGGCGCAATAAAGCTCTACAATTTGTCTAACTTTGGGATTTTGTTCCAACACTCCCGAACTCCGATTTTTACAAGCTTTGAACCGATAGAAAGTTTATGGAGTCTACTTTCCAACTCAACAAGTTTGAGTCTAAAATTATTCAAACATCAAAACATATAAAGAATTTACTCTCAGTGAGTTAAAGAAATAAAGCATTTCCGTAAAAGCTTGTATATCGCTCGTTTTAAATGAGATGACTACGTATTATATTTTGATAAATAGAATTTTCAAAGTACTAAAAGATAGTAGAATCAAAAACATGAAAATAATAAAGTTTAGTTTTGTGTCCAAATGTGTTTCAACATCAATGGCTTCGACGCTCTTTGAGTTGGTCTACTTCCGACCAACTTTTAATAAGACAAATTCTGTTAATTTCGTGGTTCGATTCCACCATCTTGTAGTATTCTGAATACCCTCTTTATAGATATGAAATTGGTCTGGATCTCATTTAAAATTATTGTGGTTCAAGAATATCCTAAAATATATTATTGTTTTGACCTATTGTGGGTAAAATAGTCATTTCTTATGATGTGTAAATATTTTTTGGGCCAAACTAATTTGGTTAGAAATTATGCTCTTCAAAAGCTTTTCAATGGTTCAAACCATGTAAAAATCGGAATTCAATAGTGTCTGTAATAATACCGTACGTAAAGTTTGGTCAGTTTCCTAATTTGAAGGATGCGCCCGGGCGTAGTGAAGGGCGCCTGGGGAGCATGGAATTGTGTCTGGGGCGCAACAAAGCTTAACAATTGGTCAAAGTTTACGGGTTCGTCCCAGACACTCTTAAACTCCGATTTTTACAAGGTTTGAACCGATAGAAAGCTTGTGGAGTCAACTTTCCGACCCAAGTAGTTTGAATCTAATAGTATTTGAACACGAAAAAATATGACCATTCTACTTTCAGTGTAGAAAAAATTCATTTCAGTAAAATGCTCGCATCATTATCGTCTTAAATGGGATAAATATCTATTATATATCGATAAAGAGGATTTTCAAAGTACTAAATGATTGTGGAGTCTGATCATGAAAATAATAAAGTTTAGTTTTGTAGGAAAAAGTGTGTTTTAACATCAATGGCTTCAACGATCTATGAGCCTGTCTACTTCCAACCAAATTTCCGTAAACCAAAAGTCTTTTTTTTTTGTTCGATTCCACCATCTTGTAGTACATTGAATACCCTCTTTATCGATATAAAATAGGACTGGATTTGATTTAAAATTATTGTGATTCAAGGATTTACCCAAAATAATTTATTTTTCGACATAGAGGAGGTAAAATTATCATATCTTTTGATGTGTAAATAATTTTTGGGCTAAACTAATTTGGTTAGAAATTAAGCTTGACAAACTTCTAAACAGTTCAAACCACTTAAAAATCAGAGTTCGATTGCACCTGTAACAAGAACGCAAAATTTTTTCGATTTTCAAACTTGAAGGATGCACCTGGGGCGCAAGGGATTGCATCTGGCCATGGGGCGCAATAAAGCTCTACAGTTTGTCACACTTTGGGATTTTGTTCCAATAATACAGAAATCTAATTTTTACAACTTTTGAGCCGATAGAAAGCTTTTGGAGTCTACTTTCCAACTCAACTATTCTGAGTCGAAATTTTTTTGAAGATCAAAAGATATGACGAATTTACTCCCAGTGAGTTAAAAAATAAATCATTTCGGTAAAAACTCGTATATCGCTCGTTTTAGATGGGATAAATACGTATTATATACCGTGAAGTAGAATTTTCAAAGTACTAAAAGATAGTAGAATTGAAACATGAAAATAATAAAGTTTAGTTTTGTATGAAAACGTGTTTAAACATCAATGGCTTCGACGATCTTTGAGTTGGTCTACTTCCGACCAACTTTTCGTAAGCCAAATTCTATTATTTCCGTGGTTCGATTCCACCATCTTGTAGTATTTTGAATACTCTCTTTATCGATATGAAATAGGTCTGGATCCGATTTAAAATTATTGTGGTTCAAGAATTTCCTGAAATATTTCATTTCTTTTACCTAGTGTGGGTAAAGTCGTCATATCTTTTAATGTGTAAATATTTTTTGGGCCAAACTAAATAGGTTAGAAATTAGGCTCTTCACAAACTTTTCAATGGTTCAAACCATGTAAAAATCAAAATTCGGTAGTGTCCGTAACAATACCATAAAGTTTGGTCAGATTCCAAATTTGAAGGATGCACCCGGGCGCATTTAGGGGCGCCTAGGGAGCATCGAATTGCATCTGGGGCACAATAAAGCTCAACATTTGGTCAAACTTTACGGGTTCGTCCCGGACAATCCAGAACTCCGATTTT
Organism: Rhododendron molle; assembly: GCA_025413875.1. Lineage (NCBI taxonomy): Eukaryota > Viridiplantae > Streptophyta > Magnoliopsida > Ericales > Ericaceae > Rhododendron > Rhododendron molle. Next base: position 57,190,406 of record CM046391.1, read on the forward strand.
TGCACGGTTCAAACCGATTGAAAGCTTGTGGAGTCAACTTTTTAACCCAAGTACTTTGAATCTAATATTATTTTAACACAAAAAAAATATGACCAATTTACTCACATTGAGTCAAAAAAAAATCATTTCGGTTAAATGCTCGCATCATTCTATTCTTATATAGGATAAATACCTATTGTACATCGATAATGAGGATTTTCAAAGTACTAAATGATAGTGGAGTCTGATCATGAAAATTATAAAGTTTAGTTATGTATGAAAAAGTGTGTTTTAACATCAATGGCTTCAACGATCTATGTATCACGCCCTCGATTTTTAACATAAATATAAAATATTTTTCGTAAATAAACCTCACAATATTCGATACGATACCCAAAAGATTACTGTATTCTCATTCCCATAACAATACTTCCAAGTTCACAAGGTTCCAAAATATTACAACATCGGCTCGACGGCCCCAAATTAACATAAGTATCAAATTTTGAAGAGGAGATTAAGGGTTACAATATTTCAAGTCAAAAGAATTACAATTTTAGTTACAAATGTATCTTTCAAAAGAGGTTTACAAAGATGAATGGGTAACTCCTTTGGTTAGCTTTCAAAAGTAATGTCCACACTCCAAGCACTCCAAGCATGCAAGCTATGGTTCCGGGTTAGCACTTGAAAATAATATAAGGCTTGAGATACACTAGCTCAGTAGAAAAATCTACACAAACTCTATATGCAAATGAGCAAGACGAACGAACAAATAATGGAAAATCAAGTGACAACGGGGGAAGCACAACTATCATGATCAAATCTCCCAATATCTCCAAACCGTCTTTCATTTAAACTCATAAGTCATTTTCATTCAACTTGCGTCTCAACATATCATATCCTTTGAGTGTCTGAGCCGAAGCTCCTGCTAGGCCAATTATGGGATCCCGATATCCCCTGCCAAGCATCCACCTTGTGGGTTAGGCCTTGAGTGTTCAATACGAGCATTAGCTCCTATCGGGCCAGTTATGGGATCCCGATATCTCCTACCAGGCACCCATCCGTCGATGGGCCCCGAGTGTTCGCGCGTCATCACAAGCTCAAGTGTATCGTTCATATAAATGTCGTGCGAGAAGCCCATATTTATCATTCCATAGCTCTACCATTTTGGACAATTTCAAAATACATCAAGTTGCACAAGAAGACAAGTAGTACCACCTGATTTCTTATTATATGCATATTAATGATTAAGTAAACCCCTTCAAATGTCAGAGGCGTTAGGAAAAGTGGGACTACAGCAGCACAGGAAACTTTGGAATTTAACTGGTGGCCTACCGGAAGGTATAAGGGCTACCGGTTACATCCAGAAACAATGTGAACAAAATTTTGCCTTGCAAGGTTGCTACCGGTACAGAAAAAGTACCGGTTGGTGCCCAAAAAAAAAGTAAGAATAATTGAGTAATCCTACCGGTAGGGAATACGTCTTATCGGTGCAAACACAAAGCAGTGGGTACGTACATATTATCACAACGACAAAGTTCTATCGGTAGAGAAAAACGTCCTACCAGTAGGAATCCAGAATTTTGGCCATTTTTCACTACTCAACAGATTTTGATCCAATCCCAATAACAACCAAAACAAGTTCGAATAAAGAATGGAAACACTCATATAACATATAAAGAGAGGTAAAATTTCCTACCTCGAGTATCCAAGTCGAAATCAAAGAGATTGAGCGAACCCTAGCTTCCGGAATCCAAATCAAGCGAAAATACACCCAATCGAGCTCTATTCAACGCGATACGAGCCCGAATACGCACGTAGAAGATGGAGTTGAGGTTGATTGTTGTGGGTTTTAATTTGAAGATGAGTTTTTGGGTGAGAGGGTGAGAGAGATCGAGAGAGGGGAGAGAGTGTCGAGAGAGAGATGAGATTCAGAAAATGGAAAAAGAAAAGAAAACTCCCCCTGGTATACACACCCCACACATGCACAATCACACCAACACCCAATAGTTTTTTAATCTTTACACATTTAACCCACAACTATAATTTTCTCATTAATCCATCATTTATCCATTTATAAAACATTTAAGTTATATAACGAAAATTTATGGGTCTCTACACTATGAGTCTGTCTACGTCCGACCAACTTTTGGTAAACCAATATCTGTTATTTTCATGGTTCGATTCCACAATCTTGTAGTATTTTGAATACCCTCTTTATCAATATGAAATAGGTCTGGATCCGATTTACAATTATTGTGGTTCAAGAATTTCCGACCAACTTTTCGTAAACCAAAGTCTATTATTTTCATAGTTCGATTCCACCATCTTGTAGTACTTTGAATACTCTCTTCATCGATATGAAATAGGTCTGGATCCGATTTAAAATTATTGTGATTCAAGGATTTTCCCAAAATAATTTATTTTTTCGACATAGTGAAGGTAAAATTGTCATATCTTTTGATGTGTAAAAATAATGTTTGGGCAAAACTAATTTGGTTAGCAATTAGGCTTGACAAGCTTCTAAACTGTTCAAACCACATAAAAATTAGAGTTCGAATGTGTCCTTAACAAGAACGCAAAATTTGGTCGGTTTTCAAATTTGAAGGATGCGCCTGGGGCACAATAAAGCTCTTCAATTTGTTAAACTTTAGGATTTTGTTCCAACACTCCTGAACTCCGATTTTTGCACGGTTTGAACGGATAGAATACCTTTGGAGCCTACTTTCCAACAACTAGTTTGAGTCTAAAATTGTTTGAGCATCAAAAGATATGATGAATTTACTCCAAGTGAGATAAAAAATAAATCATTTCGGTAAAAGACCGCATATCGCTCGTTTTAAATGGGATAAATACGTATTATATATCGATAAATAGAATTTTCAATGTACTAAGAGATGGTAGAATCAAACCATGAAAACAATAAAGTTTAGTTTTTTATGAAAATTTGTTTTAACATTAATGGCTTCGACGATCTATGAGTTGGTCAAATTCCGACCAACTTTTCGTAAAGCAAAGTCTATTATTTTCATTGTTCGATTCCACCATGTTGTAGTACTTTGAATACCCTCTTTATCGATATAAAATTGGTCTGGATCTGATTTAAAATTAATGTGATTCAAGGATTTGCCCAAAATAATTTATATTTTGACATAGTGAAGGTAAAATTAGAATATCTTTTGATGTGTAAATAATTTTTTGGCCATACAACATTGGAAATTAGGCTTGACAAGCTTTTAAATAGTTCAAACCATGTAAAAATCAAAGTTCGATAGTGTCCATAACAAGAATACAAAATTTGGTCGGTTTTTAAATTTGATGGATGCACCTTGGGCGCATGGGATTGCGTCTGGGGCACAATAAAACTTTACAATTTGTCAAACTTTGGGATTTTGTACCAACACTCCCAAACTCTGATTTTTGCAAGGTTTGAACCGATAGAGAGCTTGTGGAGTCTACTTTCGAACTCAACTAGTTTGAGTCTAAAATTATTTTATCATCAAAAAATATGACGAATTTACTCCCTGTGAGTTGCAAAATAAATCATTTTGGTAAAAGCTCGGATATCGCTCGTTTTAAATTGGATAAATACATATTATATGTCGATAAATAGAATTTTCAAAGTACTAAAAGATAGTAGAATGGAAACATGAAAATAATAAAGTTTAGTTTTGTATGAAAATGTGTTTTAACATCAATGGCTTCGACGATCCTTAAGTTGGTCTACTTCCGACCAACTTTTCGTAAGCCAAATTCTATTATTTTCCTGGTTTGATTCCACCATCTTGTAGTATTTTGAATACCCTATTTATCGATATGAAATAGGTTTGGATTGGATTTAAAATTATTGTGCTTGAACAATTTCGTGAAGTGTTTTATTTTTTTGATCTATTGTGGGTAAAATCGTCATATCGGTTGATGTTTAAATTTTTTTTGGGCCACACTAATTTGGTTAGAAGTTAGGCTCTTCACAATCTTTTCAATAGTTCAAACCAAGTAAAAATCGGAATTCGGTAGTGTCCGTAATAATACCGTAAAGTTTGGCTGGTTTCCAAATTTGAAGGATGCGCCCGGGCGCTTGGAGAGCATGGAATTGCATCTAGGGAGCAACAAAGCCCAACATTTGGTCAACCTTTATGGGCTCGTCCCAGACACTCTCGAACTCCGATTTTTGCAAGGTTTTAACCGATAGAAAGCTTGTGGAGTCAACTTTCCAACCCTTAGTAGTTTGAATTTAATATTATTTGAACACAAAAAAATATGACCAATTTACTTCCAGTGAGTGGGAAAAAATCCTTTTGGTAAAATGCTCGCGTCATTCTCATTTTAAATGGGACAAATACCTATTATATATCGATAAAAAGGATTTTCAAAGTACTAAAAGATAGTGGAATATGATCATGAAAGCAATAAAGTTTAGTTATATATGAAAAAGTGTGTTTTAACATCAATGGCTTCGACGATAAGTGCGTTGTTCTACTTTTCCAACCAACTTTTTATAAACCAAAGTCTATTATGTTCACGGCTCGATTTCACCATCCTATAGTACTTTAAATACCCTCTTTATCGTTATGAAATAGGTTTGTATCGATTTTAAAATTACAGTGAATCAAAAATTTCCCGAAATATTTTATTTTTTGACCTGTTGTGGGTAAAATCGTGATATCATTTGATGTGTTAATATTTTTTGGGCCAAACTAATTTGGTTAGAAATGAGGCGCTTCACAAGCATTTCAATGGTTCAAACCGTGTAAAAATCGGACTTCGGTATGGTCCTTAATAATACCGTAAAGTTTGGTCGGTTTCCAATTTTGAAAGATGCGCCCGGGCGCATTGAGGGGCGCCTGGGGCGCATGGAATTGCGTCTTCGTCGCAATAAAGCTCAATATTTGGTCAAACTTTATGGGCTCGTTCCGGACACTTCCGAACTCCGATTTTGGCAAGGTTTAAACTGATAGAAAGCTTGTAGAGTGAACTTTCCAACCCAAGTATTCTGAATCTAGTATTATATGACCACAAAAGAATATGACCAATTTACTCCTATGAGTCAAAAAAAATCATTTCGGTAGAATGGTCGCATATAAATGGGTAAATACCAATTATATATCGATAAAGAGGATTTTAAAAGCACTAAAAGATAGTGGAATCTAATCATGAAAATAATAAAGTTTAGTTATGTATGAAAAAGTGTGTTTTAACATCAATGGCTTCGACGGTCTATGAGCCTGTCTACTTCCGACTAACTTTTCGTAAACCAAAGTCTATTATTTACATGGTTCGATTCCACTTTCTTGTAGTACATTGAATACCCTCTTTGTCGATTTGAAATTGGTCTGGATCCGATTTAAAATTATTGTGATTCAAGAATTTTCCCAAAATAATTTATTTTTCGACATTGTGAAGGTGAAATTATCATATCTTTTGATGTGTAAATAATATTTGGGCTAGCTAATTTGGTTTGAAATTAGGCTTGACAAGCTTCTAAACAGTTCAAACTGTTGGAACCGGGATTCGTTTATCACTGGAAATTCGCTACACACAAAATTAAATAAGATTAAAAACTTACTGGACCAATTTCAGGCGTCCGGAAATTGGCAATCGAGGCTAGTATTTTTATGGAGAATACTATATCCTTAAAGCAAATTCGTCCCCCATGCCGGTGCTCTTGGGTCTCTTGAACGTTTACCTCCCAGGATTACCCGATTTTCGAAGAACGGAAGTAGCACTACAATCTGTTCAACAGATGAACCAGGAAATTGTGCAGAACTCTCTCAGAATATGTATGATATGAATGCAAGGATTTGTTTCGTTACTGAAATGGGGGGAGATGGGTCCTATTTATAGAGAAGTAGGCACCCCAACGAAAAGGAATGGTGACTGTTCAAAATGGTGTTAGGAAAAAGACGCAACTGTTCGGTGGTGTCTCCGCCGGAGAGACACCACTGCTCGAACCTTGGCCGAACCAACACTTCATTTCCATTTCTACGTTACAAATGAAGGGAGCCTTCATGTTGGTATGGTAAATGAAGTATTGCACCCATTGGTTTCATTTGCCACATGTTGGTTTATAACCAACCCTAAATTTGATCCAAAAAGCTTTAATAAAAGAAATAATTAATTTAATTAATTACTACAAGTTCTCACCAACTTTAAGCCTTAGAATTTTATGAATCCGCTACCACGCATGGCCCGGTTCAGCGGCAAATCAAACAATTTTAATCACTCTATATTTATTTATCCATCGCAGGACAAATAAATAACAACCAAATCAAATGGTTTATTTTTGGAGTCAATTTCCAATTCACTTATTTCCAACAATCCCCCACATGAATGAAATTGATGAACACGATGTGCAGCAATATGCAAATGACGAGAGTTCAATAGGAAATCACCTTTATAGAGTAAGGTAGCTTTTGGCTTTGAACCTCCCCTTGTGGGTTACTATCGGATTTACTAGCTAACCAGTGAACGTGATGTCTTGAACTGTTCAGCTGTTTGTGTAAACCAAAACAACAGTAGTCACACATGATTTTTCCAAACACAGTTTGGTTCTTACGGTTTTGTCCATTTTGGCCCTGGAACATCGCATGGTTTCAGAGAGTGCTTTAGAGAATTCAACCTTAAAATTCTCGTAGAAGCGGCCCACTTCGCACTCACATAGGTGATTCTTATTAGGAGTATCCTGCTATACCCCACTTGGAATTTCCATAGTATAAGAACCATTAAAAGCAAAGCTTAACCTAAAACGCTACAGGCATCACTGTTTCACCATAGGAATGAGTTAGAGGGGTATCTCTTCAGTGATACTCCTAAGTCTCATAAACTCGGTTATCCCGTTGAACCTAGATCTTGGGATCTCCAGTCAGCTAGGTTGGGTTGCCGTTATAGAGACTTTTAATTGGTAGGCTTTAGCCCGATTCCCCTCGATGATCGAACAACTGACTCTCTTGATAACCCTTTGGTTAGCGGATCCGCGATATTATCCTTTGACTTTACATAGTCAATAGTGATAACTCCATTCGAGAGTAGTTGTCTAACGGTATTATGTCTACAACGTATATGTCGAGACTTACCGTTATACATATTATTCTGTGCCGTGTCAATTGTTGATTGACTATCACAATGTATGCAGACAGCTGGCATAGGTTTAGACCAATTCGGAATATCTTCCAAAAAATTACGAAGCCACTCAGCCTCTTCACTAGCTTTATCCAAAGCTATGAATTCTGATTCCGTCGTGGACCGAGCGATGCACGTTTGTTTGGAGGACTTCCAAGCCACAGCTGCACCACCTAATGTAAACACATATCCACTTGTGGATTTTGACTCATTGTTGTCGGATATCCAGTTCGCATCACTATATCCTTCTAATACCGCTGGATACCGAGTATAATGCAATCCATAATAATCTTTGGTAAACCTTAGATATCTAAGTACCCTGATTATTGTCGTCCAATGATTCCCTGGATTACTGGTATACCTACTCAGTTTGCTAACTGAATAGGCTATGTCCGGTCTTGTACAATTCATTAAGTACATTAGACTGCTTATAATCCGGGAATATTCCAATTGGTGTACACTCTCACAAGTATACTTGTATAAATGCAATGTTAAGTCTACTGGTGTTTTGGATATAGAATCGTCATACTTGTTGAACCTCTCAAGTATTTTCTCAATATAATGCTTTTGAGACAAGACAATTCCCTCGGATGTTCTAGTAATCTTGATTCTTAGAATCACGTCTGCTATACCCAATTCTTTCATGTCAAACTTAGAGTTCAACATTCTCTTTGTAGATTTAATGATATCATTATTACTCCCAATAATGAGCATATCATCTACATAAAGACAAACAATGACATAACTTTTGTCAATACTCTTGACATACACACATTTGTCACATTCATTGATTTTGAAACCATTTGAAATCATGACATTGTCAAACTTTTCATGCCATTGTTTGGGTGCTTGCTTTAAACCGTACAAAGATTTTACAAGCTTGCACACTTTCTTCTCTTGTCCTGGCACCTTAAACCCTTCTGGTTGTTCCATGTAGATCTCTTCATTGAGATCACCATTTAAGAAAGCCGTTTTAACATCCATTTGATGTATCTCAAGATTTTTTAGAGCTGCAAAGGCAATTAACATTCGAATGGATGTTATACGCGTAACAGGTGAGTAAGTGTCAAAGTAATCAAGACCTTCCTTTTGTTTGTATCATTTGACCACAAGTCTCGCCTTGTACTTGTCAATTGATCCATCTGCTTTCATCTTCCTTTTGAATATCCATTTGTATCCTAAAGGTTTACAACCTTGCGGGAGATCTACAAGTTCCCACGTGTGATTTTGCAGAATGGATTCTATCTCACTGTTAATTGCTTCTTTCCATAAAGGAGCCTCAGGAGATGACATTGCTTCCTTAAAGCTTTGAGGTTCAGCTTCTAACATGTATGTCACAAAATCTGGACCAAAGGATTTTGATGTCCGAGCCCTCTTACTACGTCGAGGCTCTTCATCCTCATCCTTCTCCTCTTGAATTGAGTCCTCCTCAATTTCCGTATCTTCAGTTTCTTGAACTGACCTGGGCACTTGTGTATTTCTCCATGGAAATACATGTTCAAAGAATGTAGCATTCCTGGATTCCATGGTTGTATTAGCATGGATTTCTGGATTTGCTGACTTATACACAAGGAACCGATATGCACTGCTATTGTCAGCATAACCGATGAATGCGCAATCAACGGTTTTGGGTCCCATCTTCACTCTCTTAGGATCAGGAATCGCTACCTTAGCCAAACACCCCCACATTCGTAAAAATTTATAGGTAGGCGTATGACCTTTCCATAATTCATACGGTATCACATTGGATTCCTTGTGAGGGATCCTGTTCAGAATATAGTTAGCAGAGAGAATTGTGTCTCCCCACATGTTCCTTGGTAATCCTGAACTTATCAACATGGCATTCATCATCTCTTTCAGAGTTCTGCTCTTTCGTTCAGCAACTCCTTTAGATTGCGGTGAGTAAGGAGCAGTCGTCTGGTGAATGATCCCATGTTGGGCACAAAATTCACCATAAGGTACTTCATATTCACCCCCTCGATCACTTCTAATTGCTTTGATCGTTTTGCCAAGTTGATTCTCCACTTCACTTTTGTAGTGGATAAACTTTTCTAAGGCTTCGTCCTTGCTCTTAAGCTAGTACACATAACAATATCTTGTGCAATCATCAATAAAAGTAACAAAGTACTTATGACCTCCTCTCATTTGAACAACTTTAAAATCGCACAAATCCGAATGGATTAAAGTAAGAGGTTCTGTACTTCTTTCAACTTTATGAAAAGAATTCCTCGCCATTTTAGCCTCCACACATATTTCACACTTATGATCCGAGTTTATATCAAATTTAGGCAGATAGTCCAAGTTAATTAAATGGCGCAAAGTGCGATAATTTACATGACCTAATCTACCATGCCACAATTCAGAAAACTCAAGGATATAAGCAGAAGATGTGTTTATCTCATTGATACCCGGAGAGGCCGGAACCTTAGTCAGTACATTCATTTTGAATAGCCCATTACACATGTAGCCCCTACCAACATAAACCCCATTTTTAGTCAGCACAACCTTATCGGCTTCAAAAACCATACGAAAACCATTCTTGACCAAGAGCGAGCCAGATATCAGATTCTTGCGAATTTCTGGCACATGCATCACATCATTCAAAGTGAGCACCCTTTCAAAAGTCATCTTGAGCAGCACTTTCCCTTGTCCTTCAACCTTGGAACTGGATGAATTTCCCATGAAGAGTTGTTCACCAGATTCCACAGATTGATAGGTGGTGAACATTTTCTTGTCCGCACACACATGGCGAGTAGCGCCAGTATCCAGCCACCACTCCTTGGGATTAGAACCCACCAAGTTAACTTCTGAAACCACAACCGACAGGTTAAAGTCATCAACCCCATCAGAGAGAGTCTCAATCTCCATCTCAGTCATATTGGCTTGCGCTGGTTTCTCGTTCTGATTACCTTGTTCGTCACACACAAAGCATTTCCCATCATACCTGGGCTTCTTAGCATGGTTCACAGGCACCATGGTGAGAATCGGAACCACAATAGTAGGGGTTACGAAAGGGTTAGATCCAAAGGTTTTCCACTTTCTTTCATAGTTTCAGTAGTCATTTCTGTTCCACAACAGAAGATCGACACAGAATAAGTAACTGAACTTATGAAACAATGATTAATCCAATAAACACAAACTAATCACCACAATACACTAAGTGCCCAAATGAATTTTGCCTTAAACTAATAACCCAGTACGAATTAGGACCCACTGATTAGGATATTAAAAACCGAGAACAATCAGTAAATTTTCCGAAATCAGAAGAATATTATTGGTCTATACTACTGTAGCATAAAATGCCCAAAAGAATGCTCCTCAGTTTATAAACCCACTATGTAATCTGTTTGAACTTTGCACACCGGAAAAAAAATAATGCCAAAATCGAAACAAATTACCAACTACACACTTTTACTTTGAAAACTTGACGTGCTAATAAACTGTAGTATAAAACAATAATAACAGAATGATTATGCCAAAGGTCCGATTCAGGTTTTACACCTACTCAAACCGAGATCACCAAAATTTATACTAAACTGAATGGCAATAGTTTAATACCCACTGATCACACAACTTCGAAACTGAAATTAATGAAACTACACGGATTAAACTATTGATCTCAGTTTTCTAACCTTACCGATTTATCAAACGAACAAATGATTCACGAAACCAAAAATCCAGTAAGATGGAACCACAAAAAATTTCCAGAACTAAAAACGAATAAAAACCGAATTTGCTTTAAGACTGTTGGAACCGGGATTCGTTTATCACTGGAAATTCGCTACACACAAAATTAAATAAGATTAAAAACTTACTGGACCAATTTCAGGCGTCCGAAAATTGGCAATCGAGGCTAGTATTTTTATGGAGAATACTATATGCTTAAAGCAAATTCGTCCCCCACACCGATGCCCTTGGGTCTGTTGAACGTTTGCCTCCCAGGATTACCCGATTTTTGAAGAACGGAAGTAGCACTACAATCTGTTCAACGAACGAGCCAGGAAACTGTGCAGACCTCTCTCAGAATATGTATGATATGAATGCAAGGATTTGTTTCGTTACTGAAATGGGGGGAGATGGGTCCTATTTATAGAGAAGTAGGCACCCCAACGAAAAGGAATGGTGACTGTTCAAAATGGTGTTAGGAAAAAGATGCAACTGTTCGGTGTTGTCTCCGCCGGAGAGACACCACTGTTCCAACCTTGGCCGAACCAACACTTCATTTCCATTTCTACGTTACAAATGAAGGGACCCTTCATGTTGCTATGGTAAATGAAGCATTGCACCCATTGGTTTCATTTGCCACATGTTGGTTTATAACCAACACTAAATTTGATCCAAAAAGCTTTAATAAAAGAAGTAATTAATTTAATTAATTACTACAAGTTCTCACCAACTTTAAGCCTTAGAATTTTATGAATCCGTTACCACACATGGCCCGGTTCAGCGGCAAATCAAACAATTTTAACCACTCCATATTTATTTATTCATCGCAGGACAAATAAATAACAACCAAATCAAATGGTTTATTTTTGGAGTCAATTTCCAATTCACTTATTTCCAACCCAAACCACGTAAAATTGGAGTTCAATAGTGTCCTTAACAAGATGAAAAATTTGGTCGATTTTCAAATTTGAAGGATGCGCCCGGGGCGCATGGGATTGCATCTAGGGCGCAATAAAACTCTTCAATTTGTCAAATTTTGGAATTTTGTTCAAACACTCCCGAACTCCGATTTTTGCAAGGCTTGAACCGATAGAAAGCTTGTGGAGTCTTCTTTCTAACTCAACTAGTTTGAGTCTAAATGTCAAGACCTCGATTTTCAACGTAGATATAAAGAGTTTTCATAAATAAACCTCACAATATTCCGTACGATTCCCAAAATAATGTAACATTGTCCATTTCCATCATCTCATTCCAAACATCCAAGGATTTCCAAAATATTATAATTTTGGCTTCGAGGCCCGAATTACCGTAATTACTGAGTGTCAAAAGAAAGTTTAGAACTTACAACCTTTCATGGTCAAATGATTTACAAATAAGAGTTACTAATACATCTTTCAACATAAAATTATAAAGATGACTCGGTAACTCCTCAAGTTAGCTTTCAAAATTGTGTCCACGTCCAAGCAACCCAACCATGCACTACTATCCAGAGTTAGCACCTGAAACGAAGGAAAGTCTAAGCTACACTAGCTCAGTAGAAAGTTCTAATCTAGCAATATATGCATATGAAATGTAGGGAAAGAAACAAGGTAAGCAACTATGTCAAGAGTCAAAGAGAGATCGACAAGAGCGATTAAATTTTATACTTCTTTTCCAAACTCGTCACATGCTTTAATAAACGATTTCTGAAATTCACCAATTGCCAAAACGTGTCTCGTTCAAGTATCATGAGCCAAAGCTCCTGTCGGGCCAATTAAAGGACCCGATGTCCTCTGCCAGGCACCTTACCCATAGGGAGGTCCTGAGATATCACATACGAGCATATAGCTCCTGCTGGGCTAATTAAAGGACCCCGATGTCCTCTGCCAGGCACTCACCCGTCGATGAGTCCTGAAATGATCTCGTTGTGTCCGTAAAGTTTCAAAATTTCTTTAACCGTCATGCTTGTACCATTCAAACCCAACTTTGATACGTGAAGCGATTTTCGTAGATCTTGACCAAACGAGTTTTAGAATCATGGGAATGTTCAACGAGGTCTTTGAATACAAGTAATCAAGTTAGGGATCATTTGGGAGGTGTTTGAATGGGTTGGAAGTGATTGGAACCCAAAACGGTGAAAAAATGAAGCAAAACAGTGAATGCTGAAGATAAGCCATAGGTATCGATACCTAACACAAAGGTATCGATACCTTTTGGTCAAAATGGTTCCAGACGCAAGGGTATCGATAACAATGGCAAATGGTATCGATAACAAGTGATTTTCTGGGTTTTGGAACATAAAGGTATCGATAACAAGTGGCTAAGGTATCGATAACAAGTGGTTTTCTGGGTTTTGGACACAATGGTATCGATAACAAGTGGCTAAGGTATCGATAACAAGTGGTTTTCTGGGTTTTGGACACAATGGTATCGATAACAATGGCTAAGGTATCGATAACAATGGTTGTTCGAGCAGATTTTTGACAGATTATGATGGGTTTTTCAGCCCCAACAACAACAACAACCACGATCCAAAACAAGAATCAAGCTACTAGATACAAGCCATAAACATGTATTGATAGTTAGAACCTCCTACCTCAAGATCCAAGAATGAATTTGAAAGATTTCTCAAGCCCTAGCTCCAATCCTTGAGTTCAAATGAAATGCACCTCTACCGAGCTTGAACCGACGTTATACGGGCCACAATACGCGAAGGAGTGAAAGATTTGAGGGTAGCTTTGTATGGGTTTTGGGTGGTTTTGAGAGAAATAGTGAGAGAGGGCCGAGAGAGAGAGTCGGGAGAGAGGGAGAGAACGGGGAGTGAGAGTGAGGAAATGAGGGATTTTTATTCCCTAGTCTCATACACACACACATATATGCATACACTACACACACTTCACACATTTACTCCCCAAATAAAACATTTTAACACATTCATCCCTACACCTCAATTTTCCAAACCAATCTCATCCTTTTATTTCTTTTAAAACCTTTAAATCAATTTATGAATTAACGGGTCTTTACATGCTATGCTTTAAAGAAAATTTCGTCCTCGAAATTTAACTAATCATGCTCAACTAAGACATGTTTCACATAGATATGCAACAAATAAGACCATCAATATTAAGCAACAAGTCAAATAGCATGAAACTCAAACTTAAACACTCACATCGATCTATATCGAAAATAAGTGCGGATATTTTGCTCTAACTTCGTCCTCTCGTTCCCAAGTCGACCCCTTACTACCTTGATTACCCCATAAGACTCGAACCAACGGTATCGTCTTACCCCTCAATACTTGATCACGCGTGTCGAGGATACGTATCGGTTCCTCTCCATAAGATGCATCGGCCTCCAATTCAAGTTCGGACCATTCTAACACATGAGACGGATCCGGTTCGTACTTCCTCAACATAGATATGTGAAAAACGTCATGCACATTCGATAACCTCGGCGGCAAAGCTAAACGGTACGCAACCTCCCCAATTTTCTCAATAATGTCGAACGGACCGATATAACGCGGTGAAAGCTTTCCTTTCTTCCCAAAACGTGACAAGCCTCGACGTGGCGATACTTTAAGAAACACATGATCTCCCACCTCAAATGATAACGGACGACGACGACGATCGGCGCATAGCTCTTTTGTCGGCTTTGAGCGGTTAGCAACCTTCGGCGAATTGTCTTGACTTGTTCGGTTGTTCTCTCTTGAGCCTCTAAGAGTCGTTGACGAATCGATCTCATACTCTCGGTGGTTTCTCTAATCATATCCGGCCCCACTAACGTCGCCTCTCCCAATTCGGTCCAACATACGGGTGATCGGCACGATCTCCCATACAAGGCTTCATACGGCGCCATCTCGATACTCGATTGATAACTATTGTTGTATGCGAACTCTACCAACGGCAAATGTTCCTCCCAACTACCCCGGAAATCCATAACGCAAGCCCGAAGCATATCCTCCAAAGTCTGAATCGTTCGCTCGGATTGACCATCGGTTTGTGGGTGATAAGCAGTGCTAAACAAGAGATTCGTCCCCAAAGCAGCCTGCAAACTCTGCCAAAAACGTGCGGTGAATCTCGGATCTCGATCGGATACGATAGATACGGGAATCCCATGAAGTCGAATGATCTCTCGAACATACAAACGGCCAAGCGCTTCCACGGAATCGGTAGTATGGATGGGTAGAAAATGAGCGGTCTTGGTAAAACGGTCCACGATAACCCAAATGGCATCATGCCCCCTCGGCGATCTCGGCAAACCCGTAACAAAGTCCATCGTCACATTCTCCCATTTCCACTCGGCCACCGGTAACGGTTGTAGTTCTCCCGCGGGTCGTTGATGTTCGGCTTTCACTTGTTGACACGTCAAACACTTGGACACGAAGATCACCACATCTCTCTTCATTCCTGGCCACCAAAATTGCCTACGCAAGTCGTGATACATCTTCGTTCCTCCCGGATGGACGGCTAATGGTGAGTGATGAAACTCTCGTAGGACTTCTTCCCGACACGAAATGGGTACGAATAACTTCCCTTGATAACGCAAGCTTTGGTCGGCATGAATCATCCATCCATCTCGGGCATTCCCACTAAGGAATTTGGTACGAAGTTCCTCCGCTTCTTCGTCGCCTTGTTGAGCTTCAATTACTTGAGCCGATAAAGCCGATTGCACAGTCAAGTTGCATAACGTAATTCCTTCCTGAACCTCCTCGAAGTGCGAAGCATAATGGCCTAAATCGTTCACCATCTTCCACTCACGTATGGCTAGGCTTGCTAAGTGTATCGGTTTTCTACTCAACGCGTCCGCCACGACATTCGCCTTCCCCGGATGATAATGCAATTCAAAGTCGTAATCTTCTAAGTGTTCCATCCAACAACGTTGACGCAAGTTAAGCTCCTTTTGCGAAAAGAGGTATTTTAGGCTCTTATGATCGGAAAAGACTTCGAATCTCTCATCGTAAAGATAGTGACGCCAACTCTTCAAAGCAAAAACGACGGCCACGAGTTCTAAGTCATGAGTCAGATAGTTTCGCTCGTGAGTTTTCAGTTGTCTCGATCCATATGCTACCACTCGTCTCGCCTGCATCAATACGCACCACAACCCTTCCTTAGACGCATCGCAATATACGGAGTAACCAACTCCACGTTCGGGCACAATCAAAACCGGTGCGGTAGTCAATCGCCTCTTCAATTCCTCGAAGGCCGCCTCACACGAATCACTCCATACGAATCGAGTCCCTTTACGCGTCAATTGAGTCATCGGTGCCGCTAAACGAGAAAAGTCAAGAACAAAACGGCGGTAGTATCCGGCCAGCCCCAAAAAGCTTCGAATCTCGAACACATTCTTAGGTCGTTGCCAATTCATAATGGATTCTATCTTCCCTGGATCAACGGACACCCCTCCTTTCGAAACCACGTGACCTAGAAATTTGACCTCGGGTAACCAAAACTCGCACTTACTAAGCTTGGCGTACAAACGATGTTCTCTCAAGAGTTCAAGAACGACGGTAAGATGAATTCGGTGTTCCTCCTCCGTAGATGAATAAATGAGAATGTCATCGACGAATAAATACAACTATGAAATGATCGAGGTAAGCACGAAAGATACGATTCATTAGATCCATGAAAGTAGCCGGAGCGTTCGTCAAACCGAATGGCATCACAACGAATTCATAATGACCATAACGAGTACGGAAGGCGGTCTTAGGAATATCCTCTCTACGAACTCTTAACTGGTGATAGCCGGATCTCAAGTCAATTTTGGAAAAACAAGTTGCACCTCGGAGTTGATCAAACAAGTCGTCGATTCTAGGCATAGGATACTTATTCTTAACGGTCACACGGTTGAGTTTACGGTAATCGATACACAATCGAAGTGAACCATCCTTCTTCTGAGCAAACAATGCCGGTGCTCCCCACGGTGATGTGCTAGGACGAATGAACCACAAATTCTCTAACTCCTGCAGCTGAACTTTCAACTCTCTAAGTTCGGTGGGTGCAAAACAATAAGGAGGAATAGATATAGGAGTGGTGCCTGGGAGCAAGTCTATCGTGAACTCGATTTCTCTCTCTGGAGGCAAACCAGGCAACTCTTCCGGAAAGACGTCAGGAAATTCGCGAACCACTAAGGGTAACTCCCCACGTGTAGACAAATCCTCATCTAACGTTAAACTCGCCAACATGAGATAAACCAATTCTCTTTCCCGAGACCCACACAGATACGGTGCTAACGGTTCTCGACGCTCGCCATGGAATTCGAAACAAACACCCTCAGGCGGACATATACGAACACGACGCTTGAAACAATCGATCGTGGCATGATTCGTAGACAACCAATCCATTCCAAGAATGAGGTCAAACCCCAACATATCCAGCACGATAAAGTCAAAGATGAAACGATGGTCGCAGATAACAAGCTCACAATCCTTACAAATACGACTCAAAGGTGACTTTCCTCCTAACGGTGTCTCGACAAACAACGGCGTATCAAGATTCTCGGTGTCCAATTCCAATGCACATACAAATGACGTAGCAATGAAAGAATGCGATGCTCCAGAATCGAAGAGTACTCTAGCAAAAGAATTGAATAATAGAAAAGTACCCCTTACAACCGACGCCTCTGGAGCCTAGGAAACAGAAGGTGAAGCATTGGTGTTGATGTTGAAAACACGCCCCTGGGTACCCTGACCCTGCACAAAGCCTCCCCTCTGACCAGAACCTTGAGAAGGTGCGGACGAACTCGCTCCTCGGTCACCCTCAGAACTCTGAACTGATGTGGTCTAGCGAAAGTGCTGCTGCCTCTGAGAACCCCTGAAAGACTGCTGGCCAACACCACGTCCTGCACCTGGCTGCTGCACCGAGCCTGACTCACTACGTGCTCCCGCCCCTTGAGGGCAACTCCATGCAAGATGATCGGCCTTACCGCAATTGTAGCATGCCTTATGAAGCTGCGGACACTGAGTGCGAATATGCCCGGGTTGATTACACTTGTAGCATACGGTCGGTGGTCTAGACAAGGCACCCCGATTTCCCGAAGAAGAAGGCACCTTAAAGCCAGATTGGTGAGATGGTTGCTGAGATGGTTCCCTTTGCCTCTTCCGCCCCTGACTCCCAAAACTACCTGAAGATGAACTAACACTCCCCACTGTTTGCCTTGGTTCCCACGCTCTTGCATTCCTTTGAGCATCCTTCGGAATCTCAATACTCCTTGCACACTCCACAACTTCAGAAAACTTTGTCCTACGTTGGACCATCACCATCCTCCTCACAGTGCTGTGCAAACCCTTTTCAAACCGCCTACACCTCCTCTCCTCCGTTGCCACCAACTCGGGGGCAAAACGAGACAAGATTGAAACTTCTGTACGTATTCCGAAATGGTCATATTACCTTGTTCCAATTTCTCAAATTGTTCCCTCAAGTTATCACGAGAAGTCTCCGAAAAGTATTGCTCCTCAAAGAGCGCTTCAAACTCCGCCCATGTCAAATTCTCAACGTCCGGTTCGTCTACTTGAGCTGCGGTTCTTGCCGCCCTCCTAGCATCCTTCCTAATCTCTAGGATAGATTCCCACCATTCGCTGGCCTCCCCAACTAATTGAACAGCCACAATACCCACTCGAATGTTGTCATCGGTGATGTTTAGAGCTCGAAAGAGCTTGCGAATTTGAGTCAACCAATGATCGGCCACCAAAGGGTCGGTACTAGTCCCATCGAACACCGGAGGGTTCCTACGGCTAAACTCCCTCATCGCTACCATAGCACGATCCTCGACATTCTCCCTAGGAGCTTGGTTCAAAAGGTTTGCAGCTGTAAGTGCCGCAGCGAGATCCCTAGCAAACTGGGTTTGATTAGGAGGTACTCTTGCACCTCGACCGGCCCCAGCCCCCGGATTCCCACCAAGGTTCTCCCCGTGCTGACTAACCTCATCCTCAGGAGGTACTCCACGGCCACGACCACGGCCTCGACCACCCCGGGTCCCAACCCCCACTTCGTCTACCGCGCGTCTTCGGAGGCATCTTACTACACGATATAAGAAAGGAAGACTATTAACCACAACAGTATAATTACGAGGTCTACGCCCCTAACTTCCCAACACGGGTTAACAACTCCACACCACTCTACGATAATGGAAATGCAATGCCAAGTAATCACGTAACTGTTAGTCACACAAGCATGCACAAGTTATGTTAGAAGGCGTGACATTTTGAACCCATGAGACGAAATGTCTCCCCACGGTCTCTAAGTGTTCTAGACCTATGCTCTGATACCAAGTTGTCACGACCTCGATTTTCAACGTAGATATAAAGAGTTTTCATAAATAAACCTCACAATATTCCGTACGATTCCCAAAATAATGTAACATTGTCCATTTCCATCATCTCATTCCAAACATCCAAGGATTTCCAAAATATTACAATTTTGGCTTCGAGGCCCGAATTACCGTAATTACTGAGTGTCAAAAGAAAGTTTAGAACTTACAACCTTTCATGGTCAAATGATTTACAAATAAGAGTTACTAATACATCTTTCAACATAAAATTATAAAGATGACTCGGTAACTCCTCAAGTTAGCTTTCAAAATTGTGTCCACGTCCAAGCAACCCAACCATGCACTACTGTCCAGAG
Organism: Rhododendron molle; assembly: GCA_025413875.1. Classification (NCBI taxonomy): domain Eukaryota; kingdom Viridiplantae; phylum Streptophyta; class Magnoliopsida; order Ericales; family Ericaceae; genus Rhododendron; species Rhododendron molle. The sequence goes on from CM046391.1 coordinate 57,209,767, forward strand.
TTAGCACCTGAAACGAAGGAAAGTCTAAGCTACACTAGCTCAGTAGAAAGTTCTAATCTAGCAATATATGCATATGAAATGTAGGGAAAGAAACAAGGTAAGCAACTATGTCAAGAGTCAAAGAGAGATCGACAAGAGCGATTAAATTTTATACTTCTTTTCCAAACTCGTCACATGCTTTAATAAACGATTTCTGAAATTCACCAATTGCCAAAACGTGTCTCGTTCAAGTGTCATGAGCCGAAGCTCCTGCCGGGCCAATTAAAGGACCCCGATGTCCTCTGCCAGGCACCTTACCCATAGGGAGGTCCTGAAATATCAAATACGAGCATATAGCTCCTGCCGGGCCAATTAAAGGACCCCGATGTCCTCTGCCAGGCACTCACCCGTCGATGAGTCCTGAAATGATCTCGTTGTGTCCGTAAAGTTTCAAAATTTCTTTAACCGTCATGCTTGTACCATTCAAACCCAACTTTGATACGTGAAGCGATTTTCATAGATCTTGACCAAACGAGTTTTAGAATCATGGGAATGTTCAACGAGGTCTTTGAATACAAGTAATCAAGTTAGGGATCATTTGGGAGGTGTTTGAATGGGTTGGAAGTGATTGGAACCCAAAACGGTGAAAAAATGAAACAAAACCAGTGAAAGTTGAAGATAAGCCATAGGTATCGATACCTAACACAAAGGTATCGATACCTTTTGGTCAAAATGGTTCCAGCCGCAAGGTATCGATAACAATGGCAAATGGTATCGATAACAAGTGATTTTCTGGGTTTTGGAACATAAAGGTATCGATAACAAGTGGCTAAGGTATTGATAACAAGTGGTTTTCTGGGTTTTGGACACAATGGTATCGATAACAAGTGGCTAAGGTATCGATAACAAGTGGTTTTCTGGGTTTTGGACACAATGGTATCGATAACAATGGCTAAGGTATCGATAACAATGGTTGTTCGAGCAGATTTTTGACAGATTATGATGGGTTTTTTAGCCCCAACAACAACAACAACCACGATCCAAAACAAGAATCAAGCTACTAGATACAAGCCATAAACATGTATTGATAGTTAGAACCTCCTACCTCAAGATCCAAGAACGAATTTGAAAGATTTCTCAAGCCCTAGCTCCAATCCTTGAGTTCTAATGAAATGCACCTCTACCGAGCTTGAACCGACGTTATACGGGCCACAATACGCGAAGGAGTGAAAGATTTGAGGGTAGCTTTGTATGGGTTTTGGGTGGTTTTGAGAGAAATAGTGAGAGAGGGCCGAGAGAGAGAGAGTCGGGAGAGAGGGAGAGAACGGGGAGTGAGAGTGAGGAAATAAGGGATTTTTATTCTCTAGTCTCATACACACACACATATATGCATACACTACACACACTTCACACATTTACTCCCCAAATAAAACATTTTAACACATTCATCCCCACACCTCAATTTTCCAAACCAATCTCATCCTTTTATTTCTTTTAAAACCTTTAAATCAATTTACGAATTAACGGGTCTTTACACTAAAATTATTTCAACATCGAAAGATATGATGAATTTACTCCCAGTGAGTCAAAAAATATATCATTTCGGTAAACGCTCGTATCTCGCTCGTTTAAATGGGAAAAATACGTATTATATTTCAATAAAGAGAATTTTCAAAGTACTAAAAGATAGTAGGATCGAAACATGAAAATAATAAAGTTCAGTTTTGTATGAAAATGTGTTTTAACATCAATGGCTTCGAAGATCTTTGAGTTGGTCTACTTTAAAAACCAACTTTTCGTAAGCCAAATTCTATTATTTTCATATGGTTCGATTCCACTATCTTGTAGTACTTTGAATACCCTCTTTATCGATATGAAATAGGTCTGGCTTCGACGATCTATGAGTTTGTCTATTTCCTACCATTGAAGTGCGCCTGGGGCGCATGGAATTTCGTCTGGGGCACAGTAAAGCTCCCCAATTGGTCAAACTTTGCGATTTTTTTTTGGACACTCCCGAACTCCGATTTTTGCAAGGTTCGAACCAAAAGAAAGCTTGTGAAGTCTACTTTCCAACCCAAGTAATTTGAATCTTAAATTATTTAAACATCAAAAGATATGACCAATTTACTCCTTGTAAATAAACGGTCTTGTTTTGAGCTCAAATATATGTTCCGAATCGTTCATTTAGTTGAACTCCACAAGCACAACATCCTTGCGACTAAATAACGTTGAACGGGTTTCACACTATCTAATGAGTGAATCGTATTTAGATGAATAAATGAACACAAGTACATATTTTGGGTGTTTCTTTCTAATTATGAAAAGTAATTTTTTTTTTTTTTTTGTGACTAAGGTGAGAGTCTTGGATAAGCCAATGTATATCATTGTGATATATATCACAGTCAGACGTATTGATATATATTAGCCCAACGACACTTATATAAAGGAATTCATTGCAAATAAAATCTTGGATAAAGCCACACTAATTATCTAACTGATACAAAACGTACAAGAAAAGTACAAGGCGATTGATGTCTTTTAGCCTAACCCAAGCATCTCGCCTAACGCACATTTTGCTGAAAATTCATAGAGAGAGATAGTAAACTCTGGGGAGGAGGGGAATGGAGAAAAAAAAAATGGTGGCTGCCAGGGTTGAGAGGAGAGAGAGATGAAAATGCTGTTAGGTATCTTCAAGTTGATTTAATTATGAAAAGTTGACTAGAGAAAAATCCAACTCCGTCACTAATTTTATTTTAGAAAGTCATTAATAGGGGAAAATTCAAAATATCCCCCAACCTTTACTCTAAATTTCAATTAGACTTCCAACCTTTCAAAAAAATCAATTTTACTCCCAACGTTATCTTTCGTTAATCAAAACGCCCCCTTCCGTCCAAATGACTAACGGATTTCATTAAAAGCCTCGTTAAATAGCATCCCGATTGAATTTCAACGATCTGATCCCCTTAATGTGACCAGAACGTGATTTTAATAGTACCTTAGGGAAATCAAGAAAAAGAGAGAAGAAAAAAAAAAGAGACTGGAAAGGGTTTGATTTGAGCAGTTTTTTATTGAATAGTTCAATAAAAAACTATTCGGATGAAACCCTTTCCGGTAATTTTTATGCTGATTTCATGTGGGTATCCTTAAAATCACGTTCTGAATACATTGAACGGCTAGGATCATCGAAATTCAATCGGAAAAGGGGAGGTGCAGACCGAAGCAAAATCCGGACGCCCTAAATTGAACAAAATCCGGATCGGTCCGCACCTCCCCTTTTCTGATCGAATTTCGATGATCCAAGCATTTCAATATGTTCAGAACGTGATTTTAAGGATACCCTGAGAAATCAGCACAAGAAAAATGACCAGGAAGGCCTTCATCCGAACAAATTTTTATTTAACTGTTCAATAAAAAACTGCTCGGATGAAACCCTTCCTGGCCTTTTTTTTTTTTTGCTCATTTTTTTCAAGGGTACCCTTAAAATCACATTCTGAACACATTGAGCGGCTCAAATCATCAAAATTCGATCGGGACGCTATTTAACGGAGCCTTTAACAAAATCTGTTTGTCATTTGGACGGAATGGGACGTTTTGATTAACAGAAGATAACGTTGGGAGTAAAATTGATTTTTTTGAAAGGTTGGGAGTTTAATTAAAATTTAGAGTAAAGCTTGGAGGGTATTTTAAAATTTTCTGTCCAAAAATGTCATGAGGATGCTGGTAAGTAATTATAACCAGTAGAGTCTAAATTCTATCTACCTAGGGTTTCCACCATCACAATTTATGGGTCCCACCATGTGCATATTGTAGTATGTTGAATCGTACATCTTGTAGGACCCATAGAATAGTATATCTCCACAAAAAATCAATATTATTGGACATCAATAGCTATATGAAAAGTTAAATAAAGTTTGGTTAATGAAATCGATTGTAGATAAGTTTAAAGTCAAACTATCCATAACCGTCTATTTTGTATACCAAAATTTAATTTTTGATGTACCTATCGATGTCCAATCAACATAATCTTGCATGAATGTACTACTCTATGAGTTCTACAAGATGAACAGTTCAAATTACTGCACAAAATAAACGGTTGAGCCCACAATTGATGGTGGGGTTTTCAATTTAGGTGAAAAGAATTTAAACTCTAACTAGTAATCGACTTAAAATTGAGATGTAGTTTGTCTTTAGAATGTTGACTTAAACTTGAAAATATTACTTGCTTCTGGAGTATCCATGTAACGACCCGGATTTTCGACCCAATTTTTTTTAAATAAAAATATTAAAAGGTATTAATTAATTCTAAAAATAATACTTTCCTTATTAAATAAGTAGTAGATAATTACAAAAAAAAATATAGTTATTCTATCTCATTATCTCTTTTAATTATTTTTATTATTGCATGTATGCATGCAACTCTTATATCTCTCCCTCTCCTACTCCTAGTCAATTTCTACCTCCTCCGTAACCCTAAAACCGAGTTCAATTCGTCCGTTTCAAAACCCAATTCCATTAGGATTCAATTTTAATCGAAACTCATCCCAATTCTCTTATAAATACATCATTACTCCGACCCTAAGGCATACACATTATTTTCCACGCCCCAACTATCCAGAAGAGAGAGAAAAATCGAAGAAAAGCAAAGCTCCAATCCATGGAGTTTTAGAGAGAGAAAGAAAGAGAGAGAAAAGTGGGTTTCGTATCTACGATTAACCGAAACTCAAATTGATCGTTCCAATCTCTTCTCTCAACCCCAAGCATCCCCAAACATCGTTCAATTCGAACCCAAGGTCCCCCGATCGAAGAACCCGAAGCCTTCTTCTCCAAAATTCAAGTTTCGATCGAAAATCAATCCGAACCAATTCGAGGTATTATAATTCGATCCGAAACCTCCTCTAAGTATATTTAATGTTTTTAGACATAATCCAATAGCCCCATGCATCGAAAACAATCAAGAAAACGCAAAAAAATAAAAGCTGGCAGCGACCTTGCAGCCGCAACCTTCGGGCTTCCAGCCGCTAGAACCAGAAAAACAGACCTTGCTGCCGCAAGGTCATCTCGGCCCAGCCTTGCGGTTTTAATCGTTTTGGTTCGAATTGATTTTGCGACGTCCCAAACACCGATTTTGACCCCCGGACTATTTTTCCTAAGTTTCTAACACTTCAAAGATCATATCTTGTTAATGTCATATTTTTTTTTATTTAATTATATATTTATTAAATTTTTATCCGTTATCATGTAAAAGTTTGTACACTAAAAATCATTGCGACCTTATAAACTACTCTATAAATCCCCAAACTATTTTTCCTAGATTCCTAACATACCAAAGATCATAACTTACTGATTTCATATTTTTTTTATTTTATTAGCTATTTATTAGACCTTTACTTGTTTTTAATTAAAGATACAAACGAAAAATAATTGCGACCTTACAAACAATGATTTTAACATCTAAACTATTTTTCCTGGACTTCTGACATCTCAAAGATGATATTTTATTAAAATAATATTTTATTTATTTCATTAACTAATTATTATTATTTACGCATTGTTTCTAAATAAAAATACTTTAAAATATTATACAAGATGTTAATAATTCCGAATAATTTTATCTAGACTTCTTACTATCCTAAGATGATACTTTGTTAATATCAACAGGTTTTTAATTGTTTAACTATTTATTAATTATTTATTATTCTTTCGTTAATTATCTTAATCCTTTTATTTAAAATAATCCCATGGACCTCCAAACCTAACTTTTAGCACTCGAACTTGTTATAGAGGACTTTTAGAACTCTTATTAAGGTTATGATTATTATTCTAATATTTTTACCTAATTAATGTATTTAATTAGTATTTAACCAATCTAATTAATTAAGAATAATTAATTAAAGCCTAGAAAAATTATTTTTAAATCTTTCTTAAATAGTTCATACCTTATTAATGATTTCGTGGCCATACAAGATTAAGGGCAACGGTCCAATCATAAAAAGTTATGTGATTGCATTACCTAATATTTGTTTTGATCCGTCTGTTATTCGTTTTTTATTATTATTGGGAATAAAATTATGTCGATGTTGGATTTGAATACTAGATGGGACCCTAGAGACATGGGGTGGTGTACGAGATAGAAATCACTTAGGCGATGCTAAGTAATGGATAAATTGTGAAGTTTCTTTCTTTTTAGAGGATTGTTTGCAGACGTGATTCTGAGATATGATGAGATTTGTGGTGAGAAAGTATACAGACGTTGTTATTGTTAAGGAAAAAGGAAACAAATGAAAGTCGTGGGCGTAGCAGGACCTCGGGGGTGGCCTAACAGGACCTCATGTGATCGGGGGTAGCCTGAGTAGGACCTTGAGGGCAGCCTGAAAGACCCAGTAGGGTGGCCAAGCAGGACCTCGGGGGTGGCTTGACAGGACCTCGTGCGATCGGGGGTAGCCTGAGCAGGACCTTGAGGGCAGCCTGATGGACCTAGAATTGTGAGAAGGGCCAAGCAGGACCTTAGGGGCAGCCTGACAGGACCTCAAGTATTGGGGGTAGCCTGAGCAGGACCTTGAGGGCAGCCTGATGGACCTAGGATTGTGATTTGAAACTGGCGGGTAGTCCAGTGATATGATTTGAAACTGGCGGGTAGTCCAGTGATGTCTGTGATGATTTAAAACCAGCAGAGTAAGCCCGGAGATGATTTAAAACTGGCAGAGTAAGCCCAGTGATGTTTGTAATGATTTAAAACCGGCAGAGTAAGCCTGAAGATGATTTAAGACTAGCAGAGTAAGCCCAGTAACTGGCAAAGTAAGCCCAGTGATGATATAAAACTTGGCAAAGTAAGCCCAATGATATTTTGATAAAACCTGGCGGAGGTCCAACGATATTTTATGTTGATAAAACCTGGAGGTAGTCCAGCGATATTTTATGTTGATAAAACCTGGCGCTGGTCCAGTGACGTTTTATGTTGATAAAACCTGGCGAGTGTTCTAGAGATATTTTGTGACGATAAAACCTGGCGTGTGTCCAGTGATGTTTTGTGGTGGTAGACTGGCGTGTGTCCAGTGGTGAGTTGATAGACTGGCATGTGTCCAGTGATGATTGTGATGTGGTATATAAGATAGGCGAACCCTAGTTGTGATTCAGGCATGATAAGCTATCCCCTTATTGTAGTATTGTAACTTAGGTTATCGACGACAAAGGAAGTGATCTCATGGGACCGAGCATGGCTAGCGGTTGGGAAGAAAAGATCTCGTAAGGAGATTTTGGATCACACGTTAGGCTAATGGATAGTAATGAAGCGGTTGGCGTGAAATCTCTGTTTTACTTATTCGCATTATGATTATTCTGTTTTACTTACTAGCTGTAATTGTAAGAGGGTGGTTGGGTTGGATTATTCTCTTGGGTAATTTATCACTCACGGATACGTTAAGATTCGCAAATCGATTGCTTCGGCGATCAATTTGCTAGAGGGCGCAGGATTCAATGGAGGAGATTCAACGATGATGCATTTCGACACGAAAAGAATATCAGTAACGAAGATCGAGGATGCTTAGGATTCGTATCAAGTCTAGAGTCAGCTCTGAAGTTAATGTATTTTGAATCAGTGATTCCCTTGAGATTGTAATAACTAAATCTTTATTTTGAAAAATTATGTTTATTTAGCAAAATTTTCTTAAGAAATCATTTTATTTTGCTCCCGAAAAGTTGGGGCATTACAATCCAGGACCTTCTCCACCACATATTTATTTGAGCTTAACCACCAAGTGTGTGGCTCCCACACTGTGTGACTCTCACAAAAATGTATGGTGAAAAAGAGAGATTGTTTTTTTTTTTTTGTGCTAAGTAAAAAAAAAAAAAAAAAATCCTTTCCATACTCCCCTTGTGGCATGCACTCTCAAGCTAATGCCAATGATCAGAACTGATTATCTCGTATGATCTGCAGTTATCCATGTCCATGGAAAAAATCTAATTCATCGAACATTTATATATGTATAAACAAATCATATTTTATTCATAAAATGGATTACAAAGTTAAAGTGTTCAACGTTTGAAACAAATTGTGATTTCTTCACAAGTTTATGAATGTTTGACGAATCCAATTTTTTCCGGATGTAGCTAACTGCGAGTTCTATGAGATGAACAGTTTTGATTCTCAATGTCAGCTCGGAAGCGGGAGCCATAAGGACAATATGGAGAGATGGAGTATAGAGAGAATTTGATTCGGCGAAAAGGGCCCGTGGAGCGCCTCCTTAACCTTTAAAGGGAATTTTTTTGAAATGACACATGAACTTTCATTCAAATGTCCCCAAAACACCTGAACTTAAATTTATTTTAATTAAACACTTGAACTTACAAAATTCCTAATTAAGACTCCTACCGTTATCCTCCATCCAATTTATTCACAAAAGTGATGACATGGCAGGTCTTACCCGTTAAGTGGCCCCAAAGCACATGTTACGGAGTGGGGAAAATGCTCCTAATCCACCGTCCCTCCCCGTTCCCTGCCCCTCACCTACACTCACCTACACGACAACTCCATCTCCGAAAACCTTCGTCAACCCACTCTGACACCAAACAATCCATGACACTCCAACTGATTGAAGAACCTCGCCAAATCTGAGTCCCCAAACCATGACACAAAAATCCCACAGATTCCTCCTTCTTCTGCGCCATCGATGCCGACAGCAAGCAAGCCATTATCTGCTGGGGCAAAAACACCACCATCGTCTCTTCTCCATCCACTCCCTCATCCAGTCAAAACCCATATCTCCAAATCCCGCCAATTGCCGCTCTTGCAGGCGGCGACAGGTTTCTTTGCGACAATTTGTCGAACACTTCGCAGCCTTACTGTTGGAACTCCAATGGCTCGAGCACCGGCCTCGTCCTTCCACCTTTCGTCGCCACCGCTTATTCCCACGTCGCCAGCGGTACGAATCACGTATGTGTTGTTAGCAGGGATGGAGCCAGGGAGGGGCCAGTAGGGGCGGTCGCCCCTACAAGAAGAAAAAGAAATTCTACTATTATGTGTAAAAAAAAAATATTCCTATAAAAGTATATAGACTCGCCCCTGTGTAAAATTTTGAAAAAAAAAATATATAATTGTAACCATTGAACTACGAGGATACCAACATTAATTACTAAACGCTAAGGGCTAAAATATAACAAAAATAAAACTATATGGTTAATATTGTGAATATTCAAGTAATAAACTTCCACATTTCGTTAGATGGGTTTAGTGTTTTATTTCTTTTTGCCCTAAAATCGCAATGGCACACCAAATCCTCTCTCTCTCTCTCTCTCTCGGCACAAACATCCCCAATTGTTAAGACTTCAAAAGCTCTCGGCACAAACATCCCCAATTGTTAAGACTTCAAAGGCATTCGAGAAAATAGAGACAGAGGAGAAGAGATTTTGAAAATCTTAAGTAATTTTGGTAAAATTTAAGTTGTATGTATGTCTTTTTCCAATCTTTGTTTTAGACTTCTCATAATTCTTTGTTATTTGACTGGTAAAATCAAGTAACATGAAAGCCTATGTACCGAATTCGTCTAGTTGTGATGAATGAAAAAAGAAGAAGATGAACAATAAAGAAAAACAAGACACATACATCAAGATCGATCCCATTAGTTAAACCGATTTATGTATTTTGTTATTTTGAGTTTTAATGTAATTACGTGATTATGCATGTGTATTTATATTTTTTCCTCGCATGCACGGTCGCCCCTGCATGGTGAAATTCCTGGCTCCGTCCCTGGTTGTTAGGGGATCTTATTACTCGGGTGGCAATCCCGGGTCAGTTCATTGTTGGGACATTGTTAGGAAATCAGATGACAGCTTGAGTTCAAGACAGATGACAGTTTGTTTAATGGCGATTAGGGCTTCTGAGAACAGTGTTTTTCACCCAATCAAGGTCTTCTGAGAACAGTGAGTAAATTGCCTTTACTTCACCCACTCTATCATTTTCTAATATTAATTAAGACAACTTTTACAACACAAACCACTGACTGGCACAAATCAGATAGATTTGACAAACCAATAATCTTTATTTAGGACAACATCACATATTTGGTGCAGGCAATGTCGAATTTCAATATGTTCATCGCAATAACAACATGCTCAACAAAGTGTAAGGTTCAGGATACGGAAAGACTACAGAGCTGCAGGATAGAGGCGAATAAGGAAAGACCAGAGAGCCGCAGGCAGAGGCGACCCGAGTACTTCTGGATTAATGACACAAGGCATGTGGCTGGCTGTATGACCAAACCAAGAAGACCATAAGCTACTTGCACAACTTGAAATGGGACAGTGTAGAGGTTCCATCAAGCCCTTTCTTAAGGTACTGCGTGAGGTATTCCTTAACAGTTGTCCCCCTGTACACCGGGGGATTTTCTTCTGACAGTAGTTCTTCGACTGGAGCATACACTCTCGTTGAAACCCCTTCACGAAAATGTGTCCTGAAAAAACTCGCCACCGCAATTCTTGGACCAACGTTTTTCGCTAGCACTCTGTGGTTGATGCTTTTGAACTTGTCGTTTGTGATGAGCTGCATAAAATAAGACATTGACAAACTGATGAATCTACCCTCTATGTTGAATAACCGAATCCTGAAGATGCATACACCTATAATAGATGCATAAAAAACGTTCAACTGCAAGAATTTAGGAGGGAGTGCATTTTTTTATAAAGAAGTTGAAAATGTACAGCTACTATAGTTCTACAAATATTTCGTTTCTTTCCTTTTTCCCAGCAACATCTCCATGGTTTGTACCGGCTTTTTAGCTTCTTACATGCATTGAAAATGGACTTTATACGATTTGCTGTCGATTAAACAAAAGGTTCAAACTTATACTGTATCCATACGCTTACATGTTTTCCGATTGTATGTGAAAATTTTCAATACAAAAAGTATCCACGTAATTTAGTTGCCTGGCTCAACCGCTGGACACAAAGGCTTCCTGGTAAAAGTTGTCCAGCTTCAACCAGATTCATTATTCCAGTTACAATTTCATGGTTAAAGAAAAACAAATCGAGTTATTACATTAGAAAACATCAGAAAGCCGGGGCATTTTAAGGCACCTGAGAATATTGAATCGCTTGAACATGAGGCATGAACACTAAGAAATGCCATTGAAATCTGCCTATTGAAATTTCCAGAGTTGGCATACAGACTTCAGTTCAAATCTTTTTATTTTCCTGATACGTACCCACTACTGAAATTTTTTAGTGATACTTAAATTTTAGAGTTTTGGAAATTCCTAACTTGTCCCACATCAGTTAGATGAGCGAATATTGTATAGCATATGTTATGCTCTCTAGGTGTTAACGTGCATAACTTTTGAGTCATATGGTTAGAACACGAGTCACTACAAGGTGGTATCAGAGCATATACCAACTGGAAGTGTGAGACATGTAACCGTGAGGAGACATGCTTCTATGGACCTGACAAGGGACAAGCTTGAGGTGATGGTCATGCTTGGGCATGTCCCATGTGAGACGAGCTTGAGGAGCACGTGGTGAAATCCCTCCCTAGTTCCACATCGGTTACATGTGAATGTTGAGTGGTAAATAAGGTAATGCCCACTAACTACTATTTATCTAATGTAAAACCTTTGAGCCACGTGGCTAGACTAAGAGTTAGCCAGTCAACTTGTGCGAGTCGTTACAAATGTCATGTTAAAGTAGAGAAAAGATACCCAAATAGAAGACAAATAGATCATCACAATTGTAAGGACTTGCCTGCAGTAGATCAGCAATGTTTACTACTAGAGCTCCAGGCAGAGGAGGCACATCAACCCATTGATTCTCATGGAGGATTTGTAGGCCACCCATTTGGTCTTGTAGAAGTATGGTAAAGAAGCTGTTGTCCCCATGCTCGCTGGTACCAAAAGTCAAGTCTGGTTCAGGGCATGCCGGGTAGTAATGGCCCTGAACAAAAAGCCCCTCAGCGCAATCCATGTCTTTTAGGTGATTTGGGTTAAGGCCCAAGGCTTCTGAGAGTATTTCAAACAGCACCAGTCCTAATCTCATCACGTGCTTCGAATACTCTATCATTATATCTCTGCAAGTTTCAAATTTTCAACCATATGTATGAACACATTTGGTGCGTCAAAGAGATGAACACTCGAGCTTCTCTGAAATGCATTAGCTGCAACATGTTTTGCCATGCAAGGGGGGAAAGTATAAAAAGTAAAAATCATAACTGTCTTCTCCAATGGATGTCCAGGTTTGTTTTAGAATTTTATATGCCCCTTAGATCATCACAATTGTAAGGACTTGCCTGCAGTAGATCAGCAATGTTTACTACTAGAGCTCCAGGCAGAGGAGGCACATCAACCCATTGATTCTCATGGAGGATTTGTAGGCCACCCATTTGGTCTTGTAGAAGTATGGTAAAGAAGCTGTTGTCCCCATGCTCGCTGGTACCAAAAGTCAAGTCTGGTTCAGGGCATGCCGGGTAGTAATGGCCCTGAACAAAAAGCCCCTCAGCGCAATCCATGTCTTTTAGGTGATTTGGGTTAAGGCCCAAGGCTTCTGAGAGTATTTCAAACAGCACCAGTCCTAATCTCATCACGTGCTTCGAATACTCTATCATTATATCTCTGCAAGTTTCAAATTTTCAACCATATGTATGAACACATTTGGTGCGTCAAAGAGATGAACACTCGAGCTTCTCTGAAATGCATTAGCTGCAACATGTTTTGCCATGCAAGGGGGGAAAGTATAAAAAGTAAAAATCATAACTGTCTTCTCCAATGGATGTCCAGGTTTGTTTTAGAATTTTATATGCCCCTCCCCCCCACCCCCCACACCAACCCAAAATGTTATGAATTGTAGAGAAAATATTACAAATCGTATTGCTAAAAAGTTATGAATCCTATAAAGGTTTCGAGATATACCAAAATGTTATGAATCATAATGAAAATGTTACGAATTATACTGCTGAAAGGTTATGAATTCTAGAATAAAAGTTACGAAACACACTAAAATTTTAGGAATGAACCATAAAATAGGTGCATATGGTGCACCCTTTTAAGGGGTGTGTATTGTAGACTTTCCCTAATGGGGGTTTCACATAAATTGAACAACATACACATTCCTGTGAAAGGAATTAAGAAAATTTTACCACAAAACAGGGTCCCTACTTCGATATAAGATTCGCACATACTTTGGATAATAGTTCTAACATCATGTGCATCATCATACCTGCATACTGCAGGCAGTTCTTGAGGATCAGGAGGCTGAGGAGCCATAATACAAGAAATGGTGTCCCTCCAGTTAGTAGCCAGCCCTGTATATAGATCAAAGTTGCAATTGTATATGAACTTCCTCGTTAGATCACGCGAATAAAATCCCTTCTTCACCTCAGTATCTTGCTCGTGAAACCTCCGAACCCCATCAATCATATCATCCATAAGGTACTTGGCAATTCCGTGATTAACTACCTGAAAAAATCCGAGCTTCTCACAGGCATCTCTAACTTTTTTGATGATTCCAGCGCGTTGAGCTGAACCTTGGTCTACGCCTTCGAAATCAATGATAGGAACACTTAACAGGGAGGCAGCAGAGCTTGTCGTCGATATGTCACTAAGCTTGCTTTTGTCATGGATGAATATGCGAGGGATTTTCGTCACCCCTGCATCTACGAGACCTTTTACACCGGTTTTTGTGTCATCGAAAGCCTTTAATTCACTTTTCCGATCATATTCAGGCTTGGTTTGTTCCTGAATTTCTTCCCCATTGCTTGTGACCACCATTTTCTTGTCCACAGGATGAAAATGGTTTGTTTGGCAGCCTTTGCTCTTTCAGTGTCGAAAGTCTTGCAATAAGTCTACCCCCACATCTCCTTTCCATCCCTCGGCTCACCACTGCTTACGTGGCACAGCGGGCCCCACCATTTGGAAAAAAAATCTGATTCGCACGAGTTTGAAGAGAGAGAGAAGGAGGAGGAGGAAGACCCAGTAGCCCGGCTCCACCACCGCGAATAGATTTCTTTTAAGACCCAACTCGGTCACTGAATAGTGATTAGTGGTCCCGCCTTATCAAAATATGGTATATTTTTGTGGCGGGAAATAATTTCGCAGAGGTGACAATTTTTGTACTGATTACAGAAAGTGGTATCCTCTAAACGAGCCCCGTCTTGAGCTCAAATATATGTTCCGAATCGTTCACTTAGTTAAACCACAAGCACAACATACTTGCGACTAAATAACGTTGAACGGGTATCCGCTATCTAATGAGTGAATTGTATTTAGATAAATAAATGAACAAAAGTACATATTTGAGAAGACAATGCCAAGATAATTTGTTTCGATTTTGGGTAACTCGTGTTCGATCAAAATGACCTTTTGCTAGAGCGTCTAAGCCTACAAAGTGAATGATTTGGATCACGTTTTTTAGTCAGAAGCAAGTCTCTTTAGAGGGCACAACAGGTGGTTGTGCCTTTAGGTAGGTAGGCATCAAAGAAAAGCCGCACCCGATAATTGAAGGCAGCCGTTTTCGCAACCATTTAACCGTCAAGAGGTTGTTTCTTCCTAATTATGAATTTTTTTTTTTTTTTTACAAAGGTGAGATGTACTGATATTAGCCCAACAACACTTATATAATGGAATTTATTGCAAAAAAATCTTGGACAAGACCAAACTTATTATTTAATTGATGCAAAACAAGAAAAATACTAGGCGATTGATTTCTTTTACCCTAACTTAAGCATCTCGCTTGATGCACATTTTACTGAAAATTCATACTTTCTCTAGCCGTTTTAAAAAGAGATAAAGTGCTAGCTAAGAAAAACTACAACTCATGTCAAAAAAAAAAAACTACAACAAGTATTCAGACGATTAGACGAACTCTAACCAAATGTAAACGCACCAATGAACTTTCAAATTTACAGATTTGACAAGCCACCTTGACTGCCGGGCCGGAGGGAGAGAAGGCCCGGGGAGTCACGTTCCCCTAGAATTTTATCTGCAACAGTCGTGTATTTTTTCAAATCGGGATTCGTGTTGTGCTTAAATCACTGCAAATCTATGGGTAGAGGTGTCAAATGGGCCGTGCCGGCCGTTTAACTCTATGCTAATCGTGCTTCGTGCCGTGCCGTGCCGGCCCGTTTACATTATTTACTCAAATTGTGTCGCGCCGTGCCGGGCCGTTTGCCAATCGTGCCGTGCCGGCCTGTTTACTTAAATCGTGTCACGTCGTGCCGTGCCGTTTGCCAATCGTGTCGTGCCGTGCCGGCCCGTTTTCTTAAATCGTGTCGTGTCGTGTCGTCCCGGCCTGTTTGCCAATCGTGTCGTGCCGTGCCGGCCCGTTTGCTTAAATCGTGTCGTGCCATGCTGTTTTCAATCGTGTCAAGCCGTGCCAGCCCGTTTACTTAATCGTGTCGGGTCGGACCATGCCATTTTAAGTCGTGTCGTGCTATTACACCGCCAACCAATTTTCATCCAAACCATGTTTAAAGTAGGACAAAACAAAAATGAAATGATACAAAAGATGTTTCATAGGTGCCGTTGAACCTACTTTGATTAAAGTATCATAAGACCATGGTTAATGAAAGTATCATTAAAAAGTGAGACCATGGCCGTGTATGATAGCACACTTCGAAACATGGGCAATGGTCCTGGTCATATTAACCATTTTAACGCCATGAACCAGGTTGTCAATGGCACCAGTTTGGCGCACTTTTACTTCTGATTTGTGGTTAAAGGGTGTTCACCATGGCACAAACTGGAAACATGGTGAAAGGGTGATTAAAGGGTGAAAGGGTGAACAAACTGGAAACTGGAAACATTGTAGTAGGTGCCATGTTTCGTAGGTGCCGTTAAACAATTAACCATTTTTGTATCATTTTGTATCCCATGTTTAAAAGTAGGTTCAATGGCACCGACCCGGGTCCAACTCCACAAACCTGTGGCTGATCATTTCATTTGCTAGCTCTGATAAGATCACAGCAATAGGATAAAGGAATACCGGTGACATCAAAAATGATGTGAAGGAGCTGTAGTAGTTACGAATCATGATGTTTAAAGGAAACTACGTGCAATATCCACGGAATGAAAAATTGAGGGGCTTCTAAAGCAAATGACTAGAGAAACCGGATACTCACAGGCTAAATACAAGGACCTGGAGCATGCCAATTAGGATACTAGAACACAATTCTGAAAATAGCCGAGTTGACAAGGAAACATTTCTGAAAAATTACAAGAAAAATGAAGTAGGTTTACTCATGTAATGCCCTTAATAGCAGAGAAAGCAAATTACTTGTGTCAACTACGTGTAAAAATTCCATGGAGAGAGCCAGTGACTCCTCGCTTTCGCCCCTGGAATTCAATAATGAAAAGGAGATAGGTTATCAGGGAATCGTTGTTGAAATTTTATACAATATAAGTTCCTCTATCCACCTTCTCGTTGTTGAATAAGTCCTCTGCAATAGCCTCCATTTGTTTCCGCTTTTTTTCTTCTTTAACAGATTCAGGGTGTTCACCATGAACGGTTCCGATTTGAGACTTGGGGGGAGAGAGAGAGAGAGAGAAGATTCTAGGGCCTGCCGAGTCGGGTTCAGCTCAGCTCCAGTATTTCAGCTCCAGTCCGGTCCAGTTTGGGCCCGTTGTGGACCCCTCCCGGATCCACAACAATGATCGGAATCGTTCATTTTGTAGAGCTCGTCGAATATGTCATCCACGTCAAAAATTAGCTTCATCGAACATCAATAGGTACATGGATGAAACAGATTTGTACATGAAAAAAATGGGCAATTATTAATTTTAACTTAATTTCTGTCATCGCTTTTTTCATGTACAAATCTGTTTCATCCATGTACCTATTGATGTTCGATGAAGCTAATTTTTGGCGTGAATGACATATTCGACGAGCTCTACAAAATGAACGATCATTGTTGTGGACCCGGGAGGGGCCCACAACGGGCCCAAATTGGACCGGACTGGAGCTACCCAAATACTGGAGCTGAGCTGAATCCTGCCGAGTCTCATCTCTTTGCTTATATATAGGGGTGAGCATGATCCGGTTTGGTTCGATTTTATAGTAAACCAAGAACCAAACCAATACTTACGGATTATGAATTTGGAGAACCAAACCAACCCATAAATTCCATTGAACCAAACCAATCCAAACCATTAAAATACGGTTTGGTTTCGGTTTTAAACCACGGTTTACTTTGAACTAAGTTATCATCTTTAAAAAAAAATTAAATACATAAAATTGCGAAGATAAATTAAAAGAAAACTAGTATATATTAAAATCAATTCCATTCAAATTACCAAAACACACTAATATCAACCAACTTATTAAGAGTAGAATACCAACAATTGTTTCAAGTCTTAAACTCATAAAATGAAACAGTAGTAATTCACAAAAGTGAACCAACTAAGAATACCAACTATTAAACATCTTAGCAAGGAAGGAAAACTAAATATTGCGGTAGATTAGTAGGACAATAAATAAATTAGAAAAGTAATTGAGTAAAGCTCCCATAATTAAATTATATAAATATATATGTATGTATGTATTGTGCGGTTTGAATCGGTTTGGAACCATAACCATAAATGTGAATCCACAAACCGAACCATATAATACGGTTTCTAATTTTTTTAAACCATGACCAAACCATACTACTAAAAAACCGAACCAAACATTTCGGTTTGAATTGGTTTGGACTGGATTCACGGTTTTACGAATTTTTTGCTCACCCCTACTTATATAGTTGGCCAAGTTGTGATCATGTGCATAAGTCACACCACAATGTATATGCACCAAATAGCGGAAAATTCTCGTAAAGTCATATAATACATCACTCGAGGGCCGCCCGAGCTGTTTTTTGAAAATCGGAACCGACTATCTTTTATATGGGAGCGATTATATCATTCTTGCCAAAAATAAAGTAATTTGGTTATCGTTATATACTTGATTGTTTATAACGTTCATTTTTCTATTAATGAATATACGTCCAAATGAAGGAGTTTTTAAAACCTGATAGACCCAAAAATTGGTGAGAGTCATTAAAACATAGAGAATAACAAAATGAACGGAATGGATCGTCATATTTGTTTTGTAATCGTGTGGCTAATGTACATTAGACTATAGCAGAATACCTTAGTTCATAACCAACTAAATTCAATGTATAGATTTGAAAGGTAGTTGCAGACACTTTTTCCCGAATGTTCGATCTAAACCGTTACAATTTAACATCTTATCAAATTTATCATTCTCACCTGAATAGATGATAATCGAATGTCGGTAACCACATGATCGGAACACATTCGGTGCTTCTAAAGGCATTAAAGTCCTATAATACACTACTTAAGGGCTGCCTAAGTTATTTTTTAAAAATCGGAACCATCTAACTTTTATGTGAGAGGGATTAGATCATTCATGCCAATAATCAAGTAAAATGCTTATCGCTACATACTTGTTCGGACGTCAAAAAAATTCAATCAAACAATGAATCAGCGTGTCGATGAAAGAGCTATCAAAATCTGACGTACGAAAAAATTGGATCCAATGATTAAAACACTAAGCACAACAAAATGAACGCATTGAATGGTATCGATCGTCGCAATTGTGTGGCTACTGCTTGATGACCTCGTTTTTATATAATAGAGTTACATATTATATACTAATTTTTCAAATCCATAACACAAGTTACTTGGTGGAATAGTGGTTTATTTGTGTATGAAAAAACCTAAGGACTTGGGTTCAAGTCCTAGTCCAGCTAACCTCTTTTTATTTATTTTTTTTCCTTATTTCTACTATGTATTTATTTCCTTTTTTGTTCGACACTTTTTTACTTATTTCTTGTTAGATTTGGGGTAAATAATATATGATTCTTGCATGTTTCCTTTCGTATTAAATTACTTTTGCACCATAAATAATATATGACTCTTGCACAATAAATATTTTGATATATTTTTTTAATTTTACTTGTTATCTTGTATTGTACGTCCAAATCCTATTTTACTAACAAAAACAAAAAAAAATATTTTTTACCGAATAAAAATTGATAATTTTTTAAAAGTCAAAAAATGATTTTTTTTTTAAAACATAATTTTTTAATAATTTTTTTAAAATTAAATATCTTAGTTGACAAATATTTTTTACTGAATAGAAATTGTTTATTTTTTAAAATTAAAAAAAAGCCATTTGGCTTATTTAATTTTTTTTTGTTTTTCCGTGCCTCGTGCCGTGCTCTTTCGTGCCCATGTCGTGCCTTGCTAGAACCGTGCCATGCCGTTTCTGTCCACTTTTCGTGCCCATGCCCGTGCCATGCCCGTCTACGACCGTGTCGTGCCGTGCCGTGCCAGGCCAACTTTCGTGCCGTGCCCGTGCTGTACCGCCCACTTCCGTGCCCGTGCCGTGCCGCGGGCCCACTAAAACCGTGTTGTGTCGTGTCGTGCCAGGCCAAGACCGTGCTTGTGACGTGCCATGTCGTCCCGTGCCCGTGCTGTGCCCGTGCCGTGCCGTGCCATGCCGACATGACACGACACGGTTAAATATGGCATGGCACTGGCACGGGCACGGTCGTGCCTTGGCACGGCACGAAACGGCACGGTCTTAGTGAGCACGTGAACGGGCAAGGGCACTGTCTTGGCCGGGCACGACACGACACAGCACGGTTTTAGTGGGCACGCGGACTGGCACGTGGCACGGAAGTGGGTGGGCACGGCACGGGCACAGGCACGAAAGTTGGCCTGGCACGGCACGGCAAGACACGGTTTAGCCAGGCACGAGGACGACACGGTAGTTGAATGGGTACGACACAACATGGTTCTGGCACGGCACGGACACGGCACTACACGTTTTTAGCCGGGCACGACACGGGTTGACAGGCACAAAAGAGCATGACACAAGATACGGGAAAAAAATTATTAAATAATTTTGACTTGTGACTCATAAATATAATGTGATTAATTAACAATAATTTTAATTACAAAACAAGGCATTTTTGTTTCATTATTTATAAAAAATAAGCTTTTAAATTGGAAATGCTAACAATAAATAACAAAAAAAAACAAGTTTTAAAGAAAAAAACCTCCATGTGATTCAAACCCTAGTGACCAAGTCTTATGGAACTTGTCACACATCACAAACCACCAAGGCTATTAGTCATGTTATGTTTTTGCACGAATTATAAATAAGAAGCAAAATTGGTTTAAAAAAAATAATCTCTATTGGGTTCGAACTCAAATCTTTGAGGACTTAACACAGGTTGAAAAATGGCACGGTACGACACGATCAAGTAAACGCGCCAACACGGCATGACACGATTAAAAAACAGGCCAACATGGCATGACACAATTTAAGTAAATGGGCCCGGCCCAGCCCGGCACGACACGATTGAAAAACAGCACGACAAGACACGATTAAAAAATGGGTCGGCACGGCACGACGCAATTTAAGTAAATGGGCCCGGCCCGGCACGACACGATTGAAAAATGGCACGGCACGACACGGCACGACTTAAGTAAATCGGCACGGCACGGCACGACACGATAAGCTATAGCATGACACGGCACGACACGATTTAAGTAAACAGGCACGGCACGGTACGAAGCACGATTGACACGGAAGTTGAATGGCACGGCACGGCACGGCACACACGTTTGACACCTCTACGGCTCTATCTATAGGTATGGGGGGTTAGGCCTTTTGGTTAATTGCAAAAATGACATCCATAAAAATCACTAAAGTCCAAAAATCATCCCAAACCCATTACACATGTTTCTCGAGTTTTTTTGCTGAAATGGCCAAAATTTGTAATTAAATTAGAAGAATACCCATCTTCTTGAACGTTTTGTAAAAATAGGTCATCGCTCCTTTTCAAAAGGCTTTATGGGGTTTAGGCTAACTCCTACGTGGCAAAGAGTCCAAGTCAGATTTATAACGCCTTTTATAAAGGCGTGTTTTAAGTATTATAGCTCCTTTCTAAAAGGAGCTATAGGTTGAAAACCCAGACATTGATCAAACCCTCTCCTTTTCTCCTTCTATCTGATCTTTCCCTTTCTCTCTCCACATCGATCGCGACCTCTGAACCTGCGCAATCTCCTCCAACCGCCCTCCATCATGCTCTCTCATCTCTGGCGTGCTCTCCACCCTCTATTGTCACTCACAGTAAGTCTCTCTCTCTTCATCTTCCTTGTCTCATGTATGTGTATATGTATGTGTATACTAGGGTTCGGCTCAACAGGTAATTTTCAAGATGCAACTTGTCTTAATGCTGTAGTGAAGGTAGAGGATTGTACTTATTTTACTGTTGCTTAGTAGACGTAGTTATGACGTTTAAATTTATGAAATTTTCGTTTTTGGTGGTTGGCTTGGCGATTGGTTCAGTTATTTCGTGGTTTTGGGTCATATGACCCCTAATTGGTACGATTCCTCACTATGGATATCTGGGTTGTCCATGGGTTCGCCCATTCATATTTTCAATCTGTAATCCTTTGTAAAGCTTTAATACTAGAGAGTTTGCCCTTCTGCTTTTCAGAATAAAATAATGGGTGGTAAAAATTGATCATACTTTTATGAATCTATAAAGTGACATTAAATTTTTGCATTTCTTAGCTAGAAATGATTTCTTTTTTCCTCATACGTGGAAACACAGTTGAATAGCTTCCTTTTTGCTTAGCTCTTGGTGACAGATAATAATCTTGTTTCCCACCTCCCGATCTTGGCAACTGTTATGTTTACCTTCTACAAGTGTGTGGAGTACTTTGACGATAGGCTGGTGAAGTTAATGGATACAAAAGCCAAAGGGAATCATTTTCAACTTATATGCAAAGAAAAAGTACGATCATTGGAGGGAAAACGCAGTGGGACACAATGTCATTGTGTTCAATCGGGCCGCGGGCTTGTTCGAGGTACATACACCAATCAATCGAACAAGCCCATACAAAGGAAATAACAAACACACAGTTCATGACTTGACTAACAAGACGTGCACTTGCAATAAGACTCTGTTGTGGAAAATACCTTGTTCGCATGTTATTGCGGTTTGCAACAAAATGCATATTGACCCTCTTGATTACTTCGACAAATATTGGACGGTCGACACAACAATTACCATGTATGGATCTCTCTCATTCAAGCCACTGCCTGACCAAGTCTACTGGCTGCCGTACGATAGGCCAAGAATTCTTCCAGACAAAGAACGTCACCGAGGCTGAGGCCGCCCGAAAGTGAATCGAATCCAAAATAAGATGGATGATTTGATTGAGCACCAACCGCCACAGACATGCTCAAAGTGTGATCAACAAGGTCACAACAAGAGAAGATGCGGAAAATGAAATTCAAGTTAGATGTCATGTGAAATGATGTTTTTATATGGAAAGTTTGTACTCAACAAGTCTTTTATGTTAATCAATTATTTATCCGGACGTGTTTCACTAGTTGAATTTGTTTAGTAAGTTAAGTACTTAGGTGAGGTTTAAGAGAAAGCAAATTCATTCACTTAGTGATCGTGGGAGAGAGAATTAATAGTACTCACAAACAATCATACTACAACAAAATGTCACTCTTGTAGAACAAACCCATGTAGTGGGTTTCTCTCTAACTCTCCTCCCTCTCTCTGGGGTTTCTCTCTCACACTAGCTAGTACATCCCACCATACATATTTGTAAACAAATTACATAATCAACAAACAACTAATAATTAACCACTCCTCCCTCTAACTATGTACCACATTCAAATAACCAATTCCGACTCTTCTTCTCTCGTTTCTTGGGGAAGTTAATTTGGAAATTTCTATATCATATCACTCAATTCTTTTATATCCAATCTTTTCCAAATTAATAATAATTCTAATTTTTTAACACAATCGTGAGAATTTTTAATATCTTTATGCCCAATCTATTAATATCCAATCTATTAATATCTTTGGACATATGATATTACAAATTCTCACACTTTGTGTTAAAAAAATTGGGATAACATAACGTCTTTCAAGAATGTGTTTTTAGGGTCAAGAATGTGTTTTTAGGGTTAGAATTATAGCTCCTTTTCAAAAGAAGCTATTAGGGTTAGAAATATAGCTCATTGTCAAAGGCGTATTAGAGTTAAAAGTATAGCTCCTTTTCAAAAGGCGCTACCTACATGGCAGCCACATGGCACATAACTGCTATAACGCCTTTTGAAAAGGATCGATAGCCTATTTTTACAAAACGTTCAGGAAGATGGGTATTCTTCCAATTTGATTACAAATTATGGCCATTTCAGCCAAACACTCCATGTTTCTCTCTCTAGAGAACGACTGTTTTCCTCTCCAACTAGTGCGACCATCAGCATCTGGCATCCCCACCGCATGCCATTTCGTTCACCGGAGAATGGAAAAAGAAGCCCAGATCAAACGTCAGCAACTTCCCTCTCCTCTCTCTCTCTTCAGAACTGTTAGTAAAATTCTCTCTCTCAATCTCTCCTTTTTAGTTTGAAGAGAAAGTTAGGGTTTGTATTTTAATTTGATTATATGATAGTACATTGGCTGTTTTTGAAGATGAATAATCGAATATTAGACTACTTTTTATTGCTTACTCCCTCAGTCCCAAAAAGGATGACAATTTTTGAAATTCATGTCATTCATCGCTTATATCTTTCAATCTATAATGTTTTTCATGAGTTTGAAAACTTCGTATAATAAAACTAATCGAGAACTATCAAACAAGATCTATATTTCATATTTTTTGAGATCCATATTGAAAGATATAAGAAATTGAAATTAGCACAAATATTAAAAATTGACATCCAATTTGGGACGGAACGGAGGTAGTAATTTTTGTTAGTTACTGAATATATTTTGTTCTTGAAAACTAGGGATTTTTATAATTTTGTTTTGTTTCTTTTAAAGGTGTTAGATAAATATTTTTAACGAAAATCTCTGGTATGTCTAGCTCCGCCATTGACCATGAGTTGCTCCAAAGACATCATACAAGGTAGAGCACTGTTGACAAAGATATCGTTGTAAGGTAACATCGTCTAAAAGAATCCGATCCATAGACCAAATATTCATCCAAAGATGAAGCTAATTACTTTCACAGAGGAGAGACAAAACTCTCACAGATTAGACGGCAAGTGACTTGAAGAGACAAAAGATAAACAAACCAAAAGATTAGAAAATAAAATTAGAGATTGAGAACTAGTATCATGACCTTCTCCTTCTGCCACCGTCTATGATAGTAAACTGGGGAGGAGGATCTTCAAAAAAAAAAAACTGGGGAGGAGGGGAATGGAAAAAAATATTTTGATGGCGGCTAGGGTTGACAGAGAGAGAGATATGAATAATGTTGTTACGTATCTCCAAGTTGATTTATAATTATGATATGAAAAGTTGACGTACGAGAAAAAAATCCAACTTCGGCACTAATTTGATTCTAGAAAGTCATTACTAATACCGCCCAAAAATGTCATGATGATGCTGGTAAGTATATAACTATAACTAGTAGAGTTTATATTCTATCTACCTTAGGGTTTCCACCATCACCATTTGTGGGCCCCCACCATGTGTATATTGTAGTGAGTTGAACCGTACTTCTTGTAGGACCAATATATTAGTATATCTCCACAATAAATCAGCTTTATCGAACATCGATAGGTAAACCAAATTAATTGAATTTTGGCTTATGAAACCGATGGTAGATTTGTTTGTAGTTAAACTATCCATAACCGTCTATTTTGTAAATCAAAATTCAAATTTTGATGTACCTATCGATGTCCGATCCAAATAATCTTTCATGTGAATGTACTACTCTGTGAGCCTTACAAAATGAACGGTTCAGATTACTGCAAAAATTATACGGTTGGACCTGCAATAGGTGGGGGGCTTTCCACTTTAGGTGGAAAAAATTAAGAGAATAAATTCTATCTACCGCCGATGTAAAACCCCATTATTCCACCACCGTCCATTATGGGCTCCGCCGAGCGTCTATTATTGTAATTTGAACCGTTCATATTATAACACCCATAGTATAGTATTGCCATGCAAAAAATAAGTTTCATCAAAAGTCAAAAGATATATCAAATTTTGAATTTTGGTTTATAAAATGGACGATATGATTTCTATCAATAATAATAAAGATAAACTGTCCATTTTACAAAGCAAAATTCAATTTTTGATACTCCTATCAATGTCCGATCAAGTTTATTTTTTGCATAGATACACTATTATGTGGGGTCTACAAGATGAACATATCAGATCAACAATAAACACACGGTAGGATGAAAAAAGGCGGTGGTGGAAAATGGGGTTTTCCATCGCCAGTGGAAAGAATTTAATCTCAAGAAGAGATTAAACTCTAACTAGTAATCAACTTACAATTGAGAGGTAGTTCGTTTTCAGAATGTTGACTTAAAGTACTTACTTCTGGAGCATCCAGGGCCTTCTCCACCATATATTTACATGGGCTTAACAACCAAGTGTGTGGCTCCCACACTGTGTGACTCTCACAAAAATGTATGATGAAAAAGAGTGTTTTTTTTTTTGGCCAAGTAAAAAAAATCCTCCCCACACCCTCCATACTCCCCTTGTGGCTTTCACTCTTGAGCTAATGCCAAGGATCGGAATTGATTATCTAGTATGATCCGCAGTTATCTATGACCATGAAAAAAATCAAATTCATCGGACGTTTATTTATGTATAAACAAATCATATTTAGTTCATAAAATGGATTATAAAGTTAAAGTGTTCAACATTTGCGTTGGAACTTGTGGCTCATATGTTGTGTATGAGAGGTACTAAGAAGTTCTCGTAAAAGGCCAGGGCCGAGCGGAGTGGAGCAGAGTGGAGTGAGGGAAGCGAAACGACTGAACGGAGCGGAGCGGATATATCGTATATTGTTACTGTTTACTCGTATATCGTGCGTGCGTGTGTGATTCGATCCTAACAGTTTGAAACAAAATGTGATTTCTTCACAAGTTTATGAATGTCTGATAATAGGTTTAAGGAACCCAAAACTACCATAAGGATGTTGTAAAACCCACAATGACAAGCCCATTTGATAAAAGCTAGCTTTGATTAATTTCACAAATTTGGAAATACGTTCCCATCACAAATGTTACTGCCCGAATTTCACCATCGAAAGTGAAATGGTGCCAATTTACATACTGATCAAATGGAAGTGAATAGAAACAATTTCCCTGTCAAATGGTAGGATTATGGAACATGGCCTCAAACAATCACAATCTCTCTAGTCAGCAATTTTCCTCAATGCTCAATCTGTCACTGCGTATCTGGAATGATTTGGCTGGCACCACTTCTCCTTGAAAATAGAGGAAGTGCGCCATGACATGAAAGTGTTACACGCCCTAGATCTCATGTTCCAAAGCAATCTTCTATCGGCGCACTCGAAGATCAACCAGAGGAATCTCATGAGCCGACTATGTCCGTAACTCGCATATTAGTTGTCATTTTTTCTTTCTATTTTCTTTCATTGGTTCGCATATCAAATAAGACAAGTCAATATGCACCAACATTTCCATCACTGCCAAAGTTGCCAAATTGTATTGATGCACCACCTAGAAGACTCAGCTTCAAAAGTGAGGGTTTGAAAATACAGAGGAAAGTGATTCTTCATATAATTCATATGCATTTCGCCTCGATCAAGAATCACCACGCATTCCCACAAATAAGATGATAGTCGATCGAGAAAACTAAAAATCCCCAAACAGTGCAACTGGTCAAAACGTTGTGATCCTAATAGACCTCCAACAAGAGCAGGAAATAAATATATTGCCACATATATAGACGATTGTTCAAGGTATTGCTACATATACTTGATTGGACATAAGGATGAAGCAAATTCAAGACCTACAAAGCAAAAGTCGAAAATCACATAGAGAGGAAGATTAAGAAATCGAGGTCTGATAGAGGCGGTGAGTACAATGTAAACAGTCTTTGTAGGCTAGCAAACCGATATCCACCAATATCTCACTCTTGCCTCTACTTCACCCACTCTATCATTCTCTTATACTAGTATAACACAAACAACTGACTGGCACAAATCAGATAGATTTGACAACCAATATTCTTTATTTAGGACAACATCACATAGTTTGGAGTACAGAGCTGCAGGACAGAGGTAAATAAGGAAAGACCAGAGAGCCGCAGGCAGAGGCGACTCGAGTTCTGGATTATAATGACATAAGGCATGTGGCTGTATGACCAAACCAAGAGTATCATAAGCTAATTGCGCAACTTGAAATGGCACAGTGTAGAGGTTCCATCAAGCCCTTTCTTATAGTGGTGCGTCTGGAATTCCTTAATGGTTGTCCCCCTGTACACCGGGTGATTTTCTTCTGATAGTAGTTTCTTGACGGGACAATACACTCTCGTTGTTACCCCATCATCAAAATGGGTCCTGAAAAAACTCGCCACCGAAGTTCTCGGACCAACGTTTTTTGCAAGCACTCTGTGGTTGACGCTTTTGAACTTGTCATTTGTGATGAGCTGCATAAAATTAGACATTGACAAACTGATGAATCTGCCCTCGGTTGAATAACATGCAGAATCCCACATCAATTAGATCATCTAACTTAGATGAGTGAATATTGAATAGCATACACTGTAATGCTCTCTAGGTCAACTTTTGAGCCATACGGTTAGAACATGTTAGAACTCGGCTCGCTACAAGGTGGTACCTGAGCATACACCAACCCGAAGACATGTAAATGTGAGGAGACATGCTTGGGTGAACCCGACAAGGGACAAGCTCGAAGTGATGGTCATGCTTGGGTTTGTCCCATCTGAGACAAGCTTGAGGAGCAAGTTGTGAAATCCCTCCCTAGTCCCACCTTGGTTACATTTGAATGTTGAGTAGTAAATAAGGTAATGCCACTAACTACTATTAATCAAACTTAAAAGATTTGAGCCACATGGCTAAGCTAAGAGTTAGCAGGTCAACTTGTGCGGGTCGTTACAAATGTCATGTTAAGTAGAGAAAAAGATCCCTAAATAGAAGACAAATAGATCATCACAATTTTGATGACTTGCCTGCAGTAGATCAGCAACGTTTACTACTAGAGCTCCAGGCTGAGGAGGCACATCAACCCATTGATTCTCATGGAGGATTTGTAGGCCACCCATTTGGTCTTGTAGAAGTATGGTAAAGAAGCCGTTGTCCGCATGCTTGCTGGTACCAAAAGTCAAGTCTGGTTCAGGGCATGCTGGGTAGTAATGGCCCAGAACAAAAAGCCCCTCAGCGCAATCCATGTCTTTTAGGTGATTTGGGTTAAGGCCCAAGGCTTCTAAGAGTATTTCAAACTGCACCAGTCCTAATCTCATCACGTGCTTCGAATACTCTATCATTATATCTCTGCAAGTTTCAAATTTTCAACCATATGTATGAACACATTTGGTGCTTCAAAGTGATGAACACTCGAGCATCTCTGAAATGCATTAGCAGCAACATGTCTTCCCCAAAATCACATGGTTTGTTTTGGAATTTCTTCTCGTTTTCAACATATTTGCTGGTTTGCTTAATTCCTTTCACATAAATTTGACGACACACATTCCTGTGAAAGGAATTAAACAAATGTTACCACAAAACAGGATCCCTACTTCAATATAAGATTCGCACATACTTTGGATAATAGTTCTAACATCATGTGCATCAAACCTGCATACAGCGGGCAGTTCTTGAGCATCAGGAGGCTGAGGAGCCATAATACAAGAAATGGTGTCCCTCCAGTTAGTAGCCGGCCCTGTATACAGATCAAAGTTGCTATTGTATATGAGCTTCCTTGTTACATCACGCGAATAAAATCCCTTCTTCATCTCAGTATCTTGCTCACGAAACCTCCGAACCCCGTCGATCATATCATCCATAAGGTACTTGGCAATTCCACAAGGTATTTGGCAATTACCTGAAAAAATCCGAGCTTCTCACTGGCATCTCTAACTTTTTTGATGATTACAGCCCGTTGAGCTGAACCTTCGTCTACGCCTTCGAAATCAATGACAGGAACACTAAACAGGGAGGCAACAGAGCTTGTTGTCGATATGTCACTAAGCTTGCTTTTGTCATGGATGAATATGCGAGGGATGTTCGTCACCCCTGCATCTACGAGACCTTTTACACCGGTTTTTTTGTCATCAAAAGCCTTTAATTCACTTTTCCGATCATATTCAGGCTTGATTTGTTCCTGATCTTCTTCCCCATTGCTTGTGACCACCATTTTCTTGTCCACAGGATGAAAATGGTTTGTTTGGTAGCCTTTGCTCTTTCGGTGTCAAAAGTCTTGCAATAAGTCTACTGGGCAGACTCTACCCCCACCTCTCTTTTCCACCCCTCGGCACACCACAGCTCTGCGGCCCCACCATTTGGAAAAACAATCTGGTTTGAAGAGAGAGAGAATGAGGAAGAAGACCTAGTGTGCGACCAACACCGCCACCGCCGACCACCACCACCACCGGCTCCACCACCGCGAATAGATGAAACAATATGGGTTAATTGTCTGTGTCCTGTGGTATGGTGGCGGGCCTAAACAATCTGGTTTCTTTATAGAAAGTTGACTTTTAATCTTTATATTGATTTTGCTCCTCTTAATCTAAAATCACGACTCGGTCACCGGTTAGTGATTAGTTGTCCCGCCTTGTCAAAGTAATGGTATATTTTTGTGGCGGAAAATAATTTCGCAGAGGTGACTACTTTCGCACTGATTACAGAAAGTAGTATCTCTAAACTAATTTGCTTAGAAATTAGGTTTAACAAGTTTTTCAATGGTTCAAACCACGTAAAAATCGGAGTTCGTTAGTGTCCGTAATGACACCGTAAAGTTTGGTCGGTTTCCAAATTTGAAGGATCCGCGCCGGGCGCATTGAAGGCGGCTGGGGTGCATGGAATTGCGTCTGGGGTGCAATAAAGCTCAACATTTGGTCAAAGTTTAAGGGTTCGTCCCGGACACATCCGAACTCCGATTTTTGCAAGGTTTGAACCGATAAAAAGTTTGTGGAGTCAACTTTCCAACCCAAGTAGTTTGAATCTAATATTATTCGAACACAAAAAAATATGACAAATTTACTCCCAGTGAGTCGAAAAAAATAATTTCAGTAAAATGCTCGCATCATTCTCGTTTTAAATGGGATAAATACGCATCATATATCGAAAAATAGAATTTTCAAAGTACTAAAAGATAGTGGAATCGAAACATGAAAATAATAAAGTTCCGCTATGCGTGAAAAAGTGTGTTTTAGCATCAATGGTTTCGACGATCTATGAGTTGTTCTACTTCTGACCAACTTTTCGTAACCCAAACTCTATTATTTTCATGGTTTGATTCCACGATCTTGTAGTATTTTGAATACCCCCTATATCAATATGAAACAGGTCTAGATCCGATTTAAAATTATTGTGGTTCAAGAATTTCCTGAAATATTTTTTTTTTGGCCTATTGTGGGTAAAATCATCATATCTTTTGATGTGTAAATATTTTTGGGGCCAAACTAATTTGGTTAGAAATTAGGCTCTTCACAAGCTTTTCAATGGTTTAAACCATGTAAAAATCAGAATTCGGTAGTGTCCGTAATAATACTGTAAAGTTTGGTCGGTTTCCAAATTTGAAGGATGCGCCTGGGCGCATTGCGGGGTGCTGAGGAGTATGGAATTGCATCTAGGGTGCAATAAACCTCAACATTTGGTCAAACTCTACAGGTTCATCTCGTACACTCCCGAATTCCTATTTTTGCAAGGTTTGAACCGATAGAAAGCTTGTGGAGTCAGTTTAAACCACGTAAAAATCAGAGTTCGATAGGGTCTGTAACAAGATCACAAAATTTGGTAGATTTTGAAATTTGAAGGATGCTCCCCAGGAGCATGGGATTGCGTCTGGGGCGCAATAAAACTCTACAATTTGTCAAACTTTGGGAATTTGTTCCAACACTCCTGAACTCCGATTTTTGCAAGATATGAATTGATAGAAAGCTTGTGGAGTCTACTTTCCAACTCTACTAGCTTGAGTCTAAAATAATTTGAACATCAAAAGATATGACGAATTTACTCCCTGTGAGTTAAAAAAATTTATTTCGGTAAAAGCTCATATATTGCTCGTTTTAAATGGGATAAGTACGTATTATATATCAATAAATAGAATTTTCAAAGTGCTAAAAAGATAGTAGAATCGAAACATGGAAATAATAAAGTTTAGTTTTCTATGAAAATGTGTTTTAACATCAATGACTTTGACGATCTTTGAGTTGGTCTACTTCCGACCAACTTTTCGTAAGCCAAATTCTATTATTTTCATGGTTCGATTCCACAATCTTGTAGTATTTTGAATAAGCTCTTTATTGTGGTTCAGGAATTTCCTGAAATGTAATTTCACTCAGACCCCCTGAGGTATCTGACAATGATAGAAGGTACTCCTCAGTTTTCAAAAATGACAGAGACCTCCCCTATTTCACAGTTTGGGTTTCATTCCGTTAGTTCCGTTAGTGAAATGGATGGAAAATGTACGGAAAATGAAATCTTCAATTTTATTTAGTTCTACAGCTATCTTAGGGCTTCATTGAAAGTCCTAGAGCCAAAAATTAATTATGATCATTTACGATAAAATAATAAGAAAAGTAAGATCTTCGCACTGATTCAAACGAGTTGAAAATTGGAGTACTTAAGTATCTGCTATTTGGTTCTACGACTCTCCTGGGACTCTCATTGAAAACCCTAGAGCCAAAAATTAATTATGATCATTTAGGATAAAATGATTAAAAAAATAAAATCTTCACGCCAATTTAAACAGATTAAAAATTGGAGCATTTAAATTTTTGCTCTTCATTTGGTTTTAGGGCTTTTAATGAAGAGCAAATACTTAAGTGCTTCAATTTTCAATCCATTTGAATTGGTGCTAAGATCTTATTTTTTTGATTATTTTATCTGAAAGTGTCATAATTAATTTTTGGTTCTAAGATTTTCAACGAGAGCCCTAAGATTGCCGTAAAACTAAATGAAGAGGAGATATTTAAGTGCTCAAATTTTCAATCCGTTTGAATCGGTGCGAATATCTTATTTTTTTGATTATTTTATCCTAATTAAATGGTCATAATTAATTTTTCGCTCTAGGTCTTTCAATGAGAGCCCTAAAAAAACCGTAAAACCAAATGAAGAGCAGATACTTAAGTGATCCAATTTTTAATTCGTTTGAATCGGTGCGAAGATTTTTATTTTTTTGATCATTTTATCCTAAATTGTCATAGTTAATTTTTGGCCCAAAGGCTTTCAATGAGAGCCCTGAGAGAGCCATAGAACCAAATGAAGAGAAAATACTTAAGTGCTCCAATTTTCAATATGTTTGAATCGATGCAAAAATCTTATTTTTCTGATCATTTTATCTTAAAGGGTCATAATTAATTTTTTGCTCTTGGACTTTCAATGAGAGCCCTAAGATAGTTGTCGAACTAAATAAAATTGAAGATTTCATTTTCTGTTCATTTTCCGTCCATTTCACTAACGGAACTAACGGAATGAAACCCAAACTATGAAATAAGGGAGGTCTCTGTCATTTTTGAAAACTGAGGGGTACCTTCTGTCATTGTCAGATACCTCAGCGGGTCTGAGTGAAATTTGCCCTTTATTTTTTTGACCTATAAGGGTAAAATTGTCATATCGTTTGATGTGCATATACTTTTTGGGCCAAACTAATTTGGTTAAAAATTAGGCATCCTTACAAGCTTTTCAATGGTTCAAACCATGTAAAAATCGGAATTCGGTAGTGTCTGTAATAATACCATATAGTTGGTCGGTTTCCAAATTTGAAGGATGCACCCGGGTGCTTTGAGGGGCGCCTGGGGAACACAGAATTGCATCTGGGGCGCAATAAACCTCAACATTTGGTTAAATTTTACGGGTTCGTCCCGGACACTCCTGAACTCCGATTTTTACAATGTTGAAACGGATAGAAAGCTAGTGGAATCAATTTTCCAACCCAAGTAGTTTGAATCTAATATTATTTAAACACAAAAAAGTGACCAATTTAGTCCCAGTGAATCGAAAAAAATCATTTCGGTAAAATGCTCGCATCATTCTCGTCTTAAATGGATAAATACCTATTATATATCGATAAAGAGGATTTTCAAAGTACTAAAAGATAGTGGAGTCTAATCATGAAAATAATAAAGTATAGTTATGCATAAAAAAGTGTGTCTTAACATCAATGGCTTCAACGATCTACGAGTCTGTCTACTACCGACAAACTTTTCATAAACCAAAGTCTATTTTTTTCATGGCTTGATTCTACCATCTTGTAGTACTTTGAATACCCTTTTTATCGATATGAAATAGGTCTGGATCCGAATTAAAATTATTGTGATTCAAGGATTTTCCCAAAATAATTTATTTTTCGACATAGAGAAGGTAAAATTATCATTTCTTTTGATTTGAAAATAATTTTGGGGCCAAACTAATTTGGTTAGAAACTAGGCTTGAAAAGCTTTCTAAACAG
Organism: Rhododendron molle; assembly: GCA_025413875.1. Lineage (NCBI taxonomy): Eukaryota > Viridiplantae > Streptophyta > Magnoliopsida > Ericales > Ericaceae > Rhododendron > Rhododendron molle. The sequence goes on from CM046391.1 coordinate 57,243,157, forward strand.
TTTAAACCACGTAAAATCGGAGTTCAATAGTGTCCTTAACAAGATGTAAAATTTGGTCGATTTTCAAATTTGAAGGATGCGCCCGGTGCGCATGGGATTGCATCTAGGGCGCAATAAAACTCTTCAATTTGCCAAACTTTGGAATTTTGTTCAAACACTCCAGAACTCCAATTTTTGAAAGGTTTGAACCGATAGAAAGCTTGTGGAGTCTTCTTTCTAACTCAACTTGTTTGAGTCTAAAATTATTTCAACATCAAAAGATGTGACGAATTTACTCCCAGTGAGTCAAAAAATATATCATTTCGGTAAAAGCTCGTATCTCGCTCGTTTTAAATGGGAAAATATGTACTCCCTCCGTCCCTTTTTAAATGTCCTGCTTCGTAACTCCAACTTATTAAAAAGGCATCATCATTATACCTTTCACATCAACTTTTTCCTCCACTTTCCTTACTTACCCATCATCATTACACTTTTACTCCATAACTTTTCAAAATGGAATCTACTTTTAGGGACAAAATAGACAATTCACCTACTTTTACCCACTAACTTTACAAAATGGACACTTATTAAGGGACAACCCAAAATGGAATACTGGACTGTAATAAAGGGACGGAGGGAGTATTCTATATCGATAAAGAGAATTTTTAAACTACTAAAAGATAGTAGAATGGAAACATGAAAATAATAAAGTTTAGTTTTGTATGAAAATGTGTTTTAACATCAATGGCTTCGACGATCCTTAAGTTGGTCTACTTCCGACCAACTTTTCGTAAGCCAAATTCTATTATTTTCATGGTTCGATTCCACCATCATGTAGTACTTTGAATACCCTCTTTATAGATATGAAACAGGATTGGATCCGATTTAAAATTATTGTGGTTCAAGAATTTCCTGAAATATTTTACTTTTTTGACGTATTGTGGGTAAGATCGTCATATCGGTTGATGTTTAAATTTTTTTTGGGCCACACTAATTTGGTTAGACATTAGGCTCTTCACAAGCTTTTCAATAGTTCAAACAAGTAAAAATCGGAATTCGACAGTGTCCGTAATAATACCGTAAAGTTTGGTCGGTTTGCAAATTTGATGGATGCGCCCGGGCGCTTGGAGAGCATGGAATTGCGTCTGGGGGGCAATAAAGCCCAACCTTTGGTCAACCTTTATGGTTCGTCCCGGACACTCCCGAACTCCGATTTTTGCAAGGGTTTAACCGATAGAAAGCTTGTGGAGTCAACTTTCCAACCCTAAGTAGTTTGAATATACTGTAATATTATTTGAACACAAAAACATATGACCAATTTAGTCCCAGTGAGTGGGAAAAAATCCTTTCGGTAAAATGCTCGCGTCATTCTCATTTTAAATGGGTTAAATACCTATTATATATCGATAAAGAAGATTTTCAAAGTACTAAAAGATAGTGGAATCTGATCATGAAAGTAACAAAGTTTAGTTATATATGAAAAAGTATGTTTTAAAATCAATGGCTTCGACGATCTGTGAGTTCTTCCACTTCCGACGAACTTTTTATAAACCAAAGTCTATTATATTCACGGCTTGATTCCACCATCTTGTAGAACTTTAAATACCCTCTTTATGGTTATGAAATTGGTCTGTATCAATTTTAAAATTACAGTGGTTCAAAAATTTCCCGAAATATTTTATTTTCTGACTTGTTGTGGGTAAAATCGTCATATCTTTTGATGTGTTAATATTTTTTGGGCCAAACTAATTTGGTTAGAAATGAGGCGCTTTACAAGCATTTCAATGGTTCAAACCATGAAAAAATCAGAATTCGGTAGGGTCCTTAATAATACCGTAAAGTTTGGTCGGTTTCCAATTGTGAAAGATACGCCCGGGCGCATTGTGGGGCGCCTGGGGCGCATGGAATTGCGTCTTGGGCGCAATAAAGCTCAATATTTGGTCAAATTTTACAAACTCGTTCCGGACACTTCCGAATTCCGATTTTTGCAAGGTTTGAACTGATAGAAAGCTTGTAGAGTGAACTTTCCAACCCAAGTAGTTTGATTCTAGTATTATTTGACCACGAAAAAATATGACCAATTTACTCCAATTGAGTCAAAATAAATCATTTCGGTAGAAGGCTCGCATCATTCTCGTTTTAAATGGGTAAATACCTATTGTATATCAACAAAGAGGATTTTGAAAGTACTAAAAGATAGTGGAATCAAATCGTGAAAATAATAAAGTTTAGTTATGTATGAAAATGTGTGTTTTAACATCAATGGCTTCGACAATCTATGAGCATGTCTACTTCCGAATTTCGTAAACCAAAGTCAATTATTTACATGGTTCGATTCCACTATCTTGTAGTACATTGAATACCCTCTTCATTGATTTGAAATTGGTTTGGATCCGATTTAAAATTATTGTGATTCAAGGATTTCTCCCAAATAATTTACATTTCGACATTGTGAAGCGAAATTATTATATATTTTGATGTGTAAAAAATATTTGGGCCAACTAGTTTGGTTTGAAATTAGGCTTGACAAGCTTCTAAACAGTTCAAACCACGTAAAATCGTAGTGCAATAGTGTCCTTAACTAGATGCAAAATTTGGTTGATTTTTAAATTTGAAGGATGCGACCGAGGCGCAAGGGATTACATGTAGGGCGCAATAAAACTCTTCAATGTGCCAAACTTTGGAATTTTTTTCAAACACTCCCAAACTCTAATTTTTGAAAGGTTTGAATTGATAGAAAGCTTGTGGAGTCTTCTTTCTAACTCAACTAGTTTGTGTCTAAAATTATTTCAACATCAAAAGATATGACGAATTTACTCCCAGTGAGTCAAAAAAAAAATCATTCTGGTAGATTGCTCGCATTATTCTCATTTTAAATGGGTAAATACCCATTATATATCGATAAAGAGGATTTTCAAAATACTAAAAGATGGTGGAATCCAATCGTGAAAATAATAAAGTTTAGTTATGTTTTAAAATGTGTGTTTTAACATCAATGGCTTCGACAATCTATGAGTCTGTCTACTTCCGACTAACTTTTCGGAAAGCAAAGTCTATTATTTACATGGTTCGATTCCACTATCTTGTAGTACATTGAATACCCTCTTCAATGATTTGAAATTGGTCTGGATCCGATTTGAAATTATTATGATTCAAAGATTTTCCCAAAATAATTTAGTTTTTGACATTGTGAAGGTGAAATTAATTATCATATATTTTGTTGGGTAAATAATATTTGGGCTAACTAATTTGGTTTGAAATTAGGTTTGACAAACTTCTAAACAGTTTAAACCACGTAAAATTGGAGTTCAGTACTGTCCTTAACTAGATGCAAAATTTGGTCCATTTTCAAATTTGAAGGATGCGCCCGGGGTGCTTGGGATTGCATCTAGGGTGCAATAAAACTCTTCAATTTGCTAAACTTTGGAATTTTGTTCAAACACTCCCAAACTCCGATTTTTGAAAGGTTTGAACCGATAGAAAGCTTGTGGAGTCTTCTTTCTAACTCAACTAGTTTGAGTCTAAAATTATTTCAACATCAAAAGATATGACGAATTTACTCCCAGAGAGTCAAAAAATATATCATTTCGGTAAAAGCTCGTATCTCGCTCGTTTTAAATGGGAAAATATGTATTATATATCGATAAATAGAATTTTTAAACTACTAAAAGATAGTAGAATCGAAACATGAAAATAATAAAGTTTAGTTTTTTATGAAAATGTGTTTTAACATCAATGGCTTCGATGATCCTTAAGTTGGTCTACTTCCGGCCAACTTTTCGTAAGCCAAATTCTATTATTTTCATGGTTCGATTCCACCATCTTGTAGTACTTTGAATACCCTCTTTATCGATATGAAATAGGTTTGGATCCGATTTAAAATTATTGTGGTTCAAGAATTTCCTGAAATATTTTATTTTTTTGACGTAATGTGGGTAAAATCGTCATATCGGTTGATGTTTACATTTTTTATGGTCCACACTAATTTGGTTAGAAATTACGCTCTTCAAGAGCTTTTCAATAGTTCAAACCAAGTAAAAATCGGAATTCGGTAGTGTCCGTAATAATACCGTAAAGTTTGGTCAGTTTCCAAATTTGAAGGATGCGCCCGGGCGCTTGGAGAGCATGGAATTGCGTCTGGGGCGCAATTAAGCCCAACATTAGGTCAACCTTTATGGTTCGTCCCGAACACTCCCGAACTCCGATTTTTGCAAGGTTTTAACCGATAGAAAGCTTGTGGAGTCAACTTTCCAACCCTAAGTAGTTTGAATCTAATATTATTTGAACACAAAAAAATATGACCAATTTAGTCCCAGTGAGTGGGAAAAAATCCTTTCAGTAAAATGCTCGCGTCATTCTCATTTAAATGGGATAAATACATATTATATATCGATAAAGAGGATTTTCAAAGTACTAAAATATAGTGGAATCTGATCATGAAAGTAATAAAGATTAGTTATATATGAAAAAGTGTGTTTTAACATCAATGGCTTCAACGATCTGTGAGTTGTTCCACTTCCGACCAACTTTTTCTAAACCAAAGTCTCTTATATTTACGGCTCGATTCCACCATCTTGTAGAACTTTAAATACCCTCTTTATCGTTATGAAATAGGTCTGTATAGATTTTAAAATTACAATGGTTCAAAAATTTCCCGAAATATTTATTTTTTGACTTGTTGTGGGTAAAATCGTCATATCTTTTCATGTGATAATATTTTTTGGGCCAAACTAATTCGGTTAGAAATGAGGCACTTTACAAGCATTTCAATGGTAACTATGTAAAATTCGGAATTCGGTAGGGTCCTTAATAATACCGTAAAGTTTGGTCGGTTTCCAATTGTGAAAGATGCGCCCCGGCGCATTGAGGGGCGCCTGGGGCGCATGGAATTGGGTCTTGGGCGCAATAAAGCTCATATTTGGTCAAACTTTACGGGCTCTTTCCGGACACTTCCGAACTCCGATTTTTGCATGGTTTGAACTGATAGAAAGCCTGCAGAGTGAACTTTCCAACCCAAGTAGTTTGAATCTAGTATTATTTGACCACAAAAAAATATGACCAATTTACTCCCAGTGAGTCAAAAAAAATCATTTCGATAGAATGCTCGCATCATTCACGTTTTAAATGGGTAAATACCTATTATATATCGATAAAGAGAATTTTGAAAGTACTTAAAGATAGTGGAATCTAATTATGAAAATAATAAAATTTAGTTATGTATGAAAATGTGTGTTTTAACATCAATGGCATCGACAATCTATTAGCCTGTCTACTTCCGACTAACTTTTCGTAAACTAAAGTCTATTATTTACATGGTTCGATTCCACTATCTTGTAGTACAATGAATATCCTCTTCATTGCTTTGAAATTTGTCTGGATCCGATTTAAAATTATTGTGATTCAAGGATTTTCCCAAAATAATTTATTTTTCGACACTGTGAAGGTGAAATTATCCTATATTTTGATGTGTAAATAATATTTGGGCTAACTAATTTGATTTGAAATTAGGCTTGACAAGCTTCTAAACAGTTCAAACCACGTAAAATCGGAGTTCAATAGTGTCCATAGGAAGATGCAAAATTTGGTCGATTTTAAAATTTGAAGCATGCGCCCGGGGCGCATGGGATTACGTCTAGGGCGCAATAAAACTCTTCAATTTGCCAAACTTTTGAATTTTGTTCAAACACTCCCGAACTCCGATTTTTGAAAGGTTTCAACCGATAGAAAGCTTGTGGAGTCTTCTTTCTAACTCAACTAGTTTGAATCTAAAACTATTTACACATTAAAAGATATGACGAATTTACTCCCAGTGAGTCAAAAAATATATCATTTCGGTAAATGCTCGTATCTCGCTCGTTTTAAATGGTAAAAATACGTATTATATATCTGTAAAGAGAATTTTAAAAGTACTAAAAGATGGTAGAATCGAAACATGAAAATAATAAAGTTTAGTTTTGTATGAAAATGTGTTTTAACATCAATGGCTTCGACGATCCTTAAGTTGGTCAACTTCCGACCAACTTTTCTTAAGCCGAATTCTATAATTTTCATGGTTCGATTCCACCATCTTGTAGTACTTTGAATACCCTCTTTATCGATATGAAATAGGTTTGGATCCGATATAAAATTATAGTTGTTCAAAAATTTACTGAAATATTTTATTTTTTTGACGTATTGTGGGTAAAATCGTCATATCGGTTGATGTTTAAATTTTTTTTTGGGCTACACCAATTTGGTTAGAAATTAGGCTCTTCACAAGCTTTTCAATAGTTCAAACCAAGTAAAAATCGGAATTCAATAGTGTCCGTAATAATACCGTAAAGTTTGGTTTCCAAATTTGAAGGATGCGCCCGGGCGCTTAGAGAGCATGGAGTTGCGTCTGGGGCGAAATAAATCCCAACATTTGGTCAACCTTTATGGGTTCGTCCCGAACACTCCCGAACTCCGATTGTTGCAAGGTTTAACTGATAGAAAGCTCCTAGAGTCAACTTTCCAACCCTAAGTAGTTTGAATCTAATACTATTTGAACACAAAAAAATATGACCAATTGAGTCCCAGTGTGTGGGAAAAAATCGTTTCGGTAAAATGCTCGCGTCATTCTCATTTTAGATGGGATAAATACCTATTATATATCAATAAAGAGGATTTTCAAAGTACTAAAATATAGTGGAATCTGATCATGAAAGTAATAAAGATTAGTTATATATGAAAAAGTGTGTTTTAACATCAATGGCTTCGACGATCTGTGAGTTGTTCCACTTCCGGCCAACTTTTTATAAACCAAAGTCTATTATATTTACGGCTCGATTCCACCATCTTGTAGAACTTTAAATACCCTCTTTATCGTTATGAAATAGGTCTGTGTCGATTTTAAAATTACTATGGATCAAAAATTTCCCGAAATATTTTATTTTTTGACTTGTTATGGGTAAAATCGTCATATCTTTTGATGTGATAATATTTTTTGGGCCAAACTAATTTGGTTAGAAATGAGGCACTTTACAAGCATTTCAATGGTTCAAACTATGAAAAATTCGGAATTCGGTTGGGTCCTTAATAATACCGTAAAATTTAGTCGGTTTCTAATTGTGAAAGATGCGCCCCGGCGCATTGAGGGGCGCCTGGAGCGCATGGAATTGGATCTTCGGTGCAATAAAGCTCATATTTGGTCAAACTTTACGGGCTCTTTCCGGACACTTCCGAACTCCGATTTTTGCATGGTTTGAACTGATAGAAAGCTTGCAGAGTGAACTTTCCAACCCAAGTAGTTTGAATCTAGTACTATTTGACCACAAAAAAATATGACCAATTTACTCCCAGTGAGTCAAAAAAAATCATTTCAGTAGAATGCTCGCATCATTCTCGTTTTAAATGGGTAAATACCTATTATATATCGATAAAGAGAATTTTGAAAGTACTTAAAGATAGTGGAATCTAATCATGAAAATAATAAAATTTAGTTATGTATGAAAATGTGTGTTTTAACATCAATGGCATCGACAATCTATGAGCCTGTCTACTTCCTACTAACTTTTTGTAAACTAAAGTCTATTATTTACATGGTTTGATTCCACTATCTTGTAGTACATTGAATACCCTCTTCATTGCTTTTAAATTGGTCTGGATCCGATTTAAAATTATTGTGATTCAAGGATTTTCCCAAAATAATTTATTTTTCGACATTGTGAAGGTGAAATTATCATATCTTTTGATGTGTAAATAATATTTGGGCTAACTAATTTCGTTTGAAGTTAGGCTTCTCCATCTTCTAAACAATTCAAACCACGTAAAATCGGAGTTCAATAGTGTCCTTAACTAGATGCAAAATTTGGTTGATTTTCAAATTTGAAGGATGCGCCCGGGGCGCATGGGATTGCATCTAGGGCGCAATAAAACTCTTCAATTTGCCAAACTTTGGAATTTTGTTCAAACACTCCCGAACTCCGATTTTTGAAAGGTTTGAACCGATAGAAGCAGGCTTCTGGAGTCTTCTTTCTAACTCAACTAGTTTGAGTCTAAAATTATTTCAACATCAAAAGATATGACGAATTTACTCCCATTGAGTCAAAAAATATATCGTTTCGGTAAAAGCTCGTATCTCGCTCGTTTTAAATGGTAAAAATACGTATTATATATCGATAAAGAGAATTTCCAAAGCACTAAAAGATAGTAGAACCGAAACATGAAAATAATAAAGTTTAGTGCTTCTGCCACAACCTTGCCTTCCAATAAAGGTTGAAATACCCCGAGCGTAGGGCTAAGTCGAAGTCAGCATAGATACCGGAAGTCCGGATTCGTTCCCACAAAGAGAATCTCTATAGCTTGCTACGATTTTTAGAAGTATATGGGTTTGCGGTTTTGTTTTGAATGGTAAAGAACACTTAAAGAAAAGACTAGAAAATTGGTTTTGCTAAATTAAACAAGCGGGCATGGCAATGGAACTATTAACACCAGTAACTTAGGCCATCGAGCCAATCTCAATGAAGACACGGTTGAATCGCACGGCTTAGGCTATCAACCGGAAGATTTAGCTATGAAACTAATGAGACAAGAGATTTAGCATGAAGAACAAGTGAATTCTTTCATTCTTTTGGCAAACACAAACCGAGACATCGCTCACGGAACCATATGAGCGAGCATATGATCACCGGAGATTAACATCGGCTAGTTTTGTTACATAAAGGTGAACTCGCCTTATTCTTCATACGAAACTTCAAGCCATGCGTTGAGAGAAGCAAGGTAACACAAGTCACGAGGCGATAACGGCCCCACGGCCAAGCCTAATCAACTACTCATGCATATTGAAACAACTAGAAAGCATGGTAGAAATGACAAACATGTTTAACCGATAGAAATGGAAATAAACTTGATTTATGTAATGATCCAAGGATTACAAACAACTTTAATACTTGAAGAATTTACGGAACGAGAATACCTTAAGGAGTTCTTGAGCAATTACACTTGAAAAGCTTGAAATAACATTAATGGAGAAAACACTAAGGTAAGTAATTAGCTAGCTACCAAGGAGAGAGAGGGGGAAGGCTATATTTATACAAGAAGGCCTTACTCTCTCATAAATATCCCAAAAATATCTTAAAAATTGTTAGAAAAGGAAAATATCCTAAAAGTAGAAAGCTGGAAAAGTTGAAAATTCATGCACAGATTTTGCAACTTGAACCGGTACAGCCTAATGTTGAACCGGTTCATAGGCTTGAAAAATCTGCCAAAATAATGGTCTGATCAACATGAACCGGTACTGCCTAATGTTGAACCGGTTCATAGGAGGCAGAAGGCTGATTTTGCGCTGACTTGATTTCGGCCACCCAACGACGATCCGACACCCTCTCGCTTCTTCAATAATCACCCGACGGGACTTGATGGGGCGTCGCCACACGGGCTTGGGTGCTTGGATAATTCCGAGAGCGATCCCTAGCGTTCAAAAGCGCCTTAATTCCACGTTTAACCTGAAACTAACAAAACGACACCTTACGTGCAAAATAGGATAAAAACAATAACTTAGGAAACAAAACGCCTCAACTTAGAGGTATTGAGCACCCAAGATTATGATGCGGATCATTTAGTTTTGTATGAAAATGTGTTTTAACATCAATGGCTTCGACGATCCTTAAGTTGGTCTACTTCCGACCAACTTTTCGTAAGCCAAATTCTATTATTTTAATGGTTCGATTCCACCAGCTTGTAGTACTTTGAATACCCTCTTTATTGACATGAGATAGGCTTGGATCCGATTTAAAATTAATGTGGTTCAAGAATTTCCTGAAATATTTTATTTTTTTGACGTACTGTGGGTAAAATCGTCATATTGGTTGATGTTTAAATATTTTTTGGGCCACACTAATTTGGTAAGAAATTACGCTCTTCACAAGCTTTTCAATAGTTCAAACCAAGTAAAAATCGGAATTCGGTAGTGTCCGTAATAATACCGTAAAGTTTGCTCGGTTTCCAAATTTGAAGGATGCGCCCGGGCGCTCGGAGAGCATGGAATTGCGTCTGGGGCACAATAAAGCCAAACATTTGGTAAACCTTTATGGATTCGTCCCGGACACTCCCGAACTCCGATTTTACAAGGTTTTAACCGATAGAAGTCAACTTTCCAACCCTAAGTAGTTTGAATCTACTGTAATATTATTTGAACACAAAGACCAATTTACTCCCAGTGAGTGGGAAAAAATCGTTTCGGTAAAATGCTCGCGTCATTCACATTTTAAATGGGATAAATACCTATTATATATCGATAAAGAGGATTTTCAAAGTACTAAAATATAGTGGAATCTGATCATGAAAGTAATAAAGTTTAGTTATATATGAAAAAGTGTGTTTTAACATCAATGGCTTCGACGATCTGTGAGTTGTTCCACTTCCGACCAACTTTATATAAATCAAAGTCTAATATACTCACGGCTCGATTCCACCATCTTGTAGAACTTTAAAGGGAAAAATTCAAAATACCCCACAACCTTTAGACCAAAATTCAATTAGTCTCCCAACCTTTTAAAAACTTCAATTTTACTCTCAACGTTATCTTCCATTAATCAAAACGCCCCCTTCCGTCCAAATGACTAACGGATTCCGTTAAAGGCTCCGTTAAATATCATTCCAATCGAATTTTGATGATCCGAGCCGCTCAATGTGTTCAAAACGTGATTTTAAGGGTACCCGTGTGAAATTAGCAAAAAAAATGATCGGGAAGAGCTTCATCTGAATAGTTTTTTTTATTCATAGTTCAATAAAAAAACTGTTCAGATGAAGCCCTTCCCGATCATTTTTTTTGCTAATTTTTCGCAGGTACCCCTTAAATCACGTTTTGAGCACATTGAGCGGCTTGGATCATTGAAATTCAATCAGAAAAAGGGAGGTGTAAACCGAAGCAAATCCGGACGTTCGGACTTAAACAAAATCCGGATCAATCCGCACCTGCTCTTTTCCAATCAAATTTTGATGATCTGATCCGCTCAATGTGTTCAAAACATGATTTTAAGGGCACCCGCTAGAAATCGGCAAAAAAAAAGACCCGGAAGGGCTTCATTTGAATAGTTTTTTATTGAATAGTTCAATAAAAAACTGTTCAGATGAAGCCCTTCTGGGTCATTTTTTTCCCGATTTCCTATGAATACATTTAAAATCATGTTTTCAACACATTGAGCGGATCGGATCATCAAAATTAGATCGGGACGCTATTTAACGGAGCTTTTGACGAAATCCGTTAGTCATTCTGACGGAAGGGGGCGTTTTGATTAACGGAAGATAACGTTGGGAGTAAAATTGAAGTTTTTAAAACGTTGGGAGCCTAATTGAATTTTGGTCTAAAGGTTGGGGGGTATTTTGAATTTTTCCCAACTTTAAATACCCTCTTTATCGTTATGAAATAGGTCTGTATCGATTTTAAAATTACAGTGGTTCAAAAATTTCCCGAAATATTTTATTTTTTGACTTTTTGTGGGTAAAATCGTCATACCTTATGATGTGTTAATATTTTTTGGGCCAAACTAATTTGGTTAGAAATGAGGCGCTTTACAAGCATTTCAATGGTTCAAACTATGTAAAATTCGGAATTTGGTAGGGTCCTTAATGATACCGTAAAGTTTGGTCGGTTTCCAATTGTGAAAGATGCGCCCGGGCGTAATGAGGGGCGCCTGGGGCGCAAGGAATTGCGTCTTGGCGCAATAAAGCTCAATATTTGGTCAAACTTTACAGGCTCATTCCAGACACTTCCGAACTCCGAATTTTGCAAGGTTTGAACTGATAGAAAGCTTGCAGAGTGAACTTTCCAACCCAAGTAGTTTGAATCTAGTATTATTTGACCACGAAAAAATATGACCAATTTACTCCCAGTTTGTCAAAAAAAATCATTTCGGTAGAACGCTCGCATCATTCTCATTTTAAATGGGTAAATATCTATTATATATCGATAAAGAGAATTTTGAAAGTACTAAAGATAGTGGAATCTAATCATGAAAATAATAAAGTTTAGTTATGTACGAAAATGTGGGTTTTAACATCAATGGCTTCGACAATCTATGAGCTTGTCTCCTTCCGACTAACTTTTCGTAAACTAAAGTCTATTATTTACATGGTTCGATTACACTATCTTGTAGTACATTGAATACCCTCTTCATTGATTTGAAATTGGTCTGGATCCGATTTAAAATTATTGTGATTCAAGGATTTTTCCAAAATAATTTATTTTTCGACATTGTGAAGGTGAAATTATCATATCTTTTGATGTGTAAATAATATTTGGGCTAACAAATTTCGTTTGAAATTAGGCTTCACCAGCTTCTAAACAATTCAAACCACGTAAAATCGGATTTCAATAGTGTCCTTAAAATGATGCAAAATTTGGTCGATTTTCAAATTTGAAGGATGCGCCCGAGGCGCATGGGATTGCATCTAGGGCGCAATAAAACTCTTCAATTTGCCAAACTTTGGAATTTTGTTCAAACACTCCCGAACTCCGATTTTCAAAAGGTTTGAACTTGTAGAAGGCTTGTGGAGTCTTCTTTCTAACTCATCTAGTTTGAGTCTAAAATTATTTCAACATCAAAAGATATGACGAATTTACTCCCAGTGAGTCAAAAAATATATCATTTCGGTAAAAGCTCGTATCTCGCTCGTTTTAAATGGTAAAAATATATATTATGTATCGATAAAGAGAATTTTCAATGTACTAAAAGATAGTAGAATCGAAACATGAAAATAATAAAGTTCAGTTTTGTATGAAAATGTGTTTTAACATCAATGGCTTCGACGATCCTTAAGTTGGTCTACTTCCGACCAACTTTTGGTAAGCCAAATTCTATTATTTTCATGGTTCGATTCCACCACCTTGTAGTAATTTGAATACCCTCTTTATCAATATGAAATAGGTTTGGATCCGATTTAAAATTATTGTGGTTCAAGAATTTCCTGAAATATTTTATTTTTTTGACGTACTGGTCTACTTCCGACCAACTTTTGGTAAGCCAAATTCTATTATTTTCATGGTTCGATTCCACCACCTTGTAGTAATTTGAATACCCTCTTTATCAATATGAAATAGGTTTGGATCCAATTTAAAATTATTGTGGTTCAAGAATTTCCTGAAATATTTTATTTTTTTGACGTACTGTGGGTAAAATCGTCATATCGGTTGATGTTTAATTTTTTTTTGGGCCACACTAATTTGGTTAGAAATTAGGCTCTTCACAAGCTTTTTGGTAGCGCGTAAATGTTCACATTAGCGCCCCTTAATTTATCCTTGCTAAGTTTTTTTATAATTATTACCTAGTATTTTAATGTTTAATTTTTGTGTTGTAGGTATTTGGAGGTTTTGGTATTTTAATGTGCTCTGCTTAGCTCCTTACCGAATAAAAAGAAACATGGATGGCGCCTCATGATTTTTCTCCAACGGTGCAGCTGTCTCGTGATATTGGAAGTGAATGGGCAGCAATAATTGGACGTGCATTTGATCTTGTAGGTGGGCCTAATAATTATTTGTAATATGGATTTAAGGTTGGGCCCAAGGTTTCAGCAATTGCGGTACATGGCTAATCCAATTCTCGGCCCACGAGGGTTATTATTTTATGCGGCCGAGGATTATAAAAGGGGACGGAACGACAGAAGTTCCGGATTATGACGTAGCAGCTTTCAATTAGTTTATTTCTTTCCAGAGCTTTTTTTTTTTCCTTCAAGTTTTTGAAGATTCGTTCGAGCTTTCAATCTTCGGTAACTCGTTTTAATTTCCGTTCTTAATTAAAGTTGTTCGTTGGTATTCGTTCGGTGGATATTTCTCGTTTATTCATTTCATTCAGTATTAGACGTATATTTCAAATTAGGGTTTTTCTTTTTTCATGCATAATGATCTGTGAGTAGTTGTACAGGTAGGGTCGCGGGGTGATTAGCACACCGTGGCCAGGCTTGGGTATGATTCACTCCACTTTTCATAATAATAAATTGAATAGGCAATTTTAGGTTGGAATATTTGTCCGGTGGACAGCCCTAGTGTCATTAAAATTCATGCGAACGGAGATCGGGGGTCCAAAACTCATCTCTGGTCGTATGGAATTTAACGGTGTTGTCAGAACTCATTGAAACTTATGTATGCGAGGGTCGGGGGTCTAAAACTCACCCTTCGTCGTACATGGGAACAGCGGTCTAGGGTTCGCATTCGTCGGGTATTCTGTACTCTAAAGTCAACCGTTTTAAAGAACTTAAATTGGAGTGAATTTATCTGGGTCTGGTTGCAAGTGTTAGTATCCCTACGACCGTACCTCCTTTTAATTCTTTGAAAAGTACAATCAATTTCTAGATTTTTTAGTTAATCTCAACCAAATCAACAAGGGGTGGCTACCTAAGAGCCAGTTTAATCAGTAACAACCCGAGTTTTAGTTAGCACACATCACCGTCTCTATGGATTCGACTCCGGACTTACCGAATATTGTGCTACAAGGGGTGGCTACCTAAGAGCTAGTTTAATCAGTAACAACCCGAGTTTTTGACGTACGGGTCTACTTCCGACCAACTTTTGGTAAGCCAAATTCTATTATTTTCATGGTTCGATTCCACCAGCTTGTAGTAATTTGAATACCCTCTTTATCAATATGAAATAGGTTTGGATCCAATTTAAAATTATTGTGGTTCAATAATTTCCTGAAATATTTTATTTTTTTGACGTACTGTGGGTAAAATCGTCATATCGGTTGATGTTTAATTTTTTTTTGGACCACACTAATTTGGTTAGAAATTAGGCTCTTCACAAGCTTTTTGATAGGGGCGTAAATATTCACATTAGCGCCCCTTAATTTATCCTTGCTAAGTCTCTTTTTATATTATTGCCTCGTATTTTAATGTTTAATTTTTGTGTTGTAGATATTTGGAGGTTTTGGTATTTTAATGTGCTCTGCTTAGCTCCTTACCAAATAAAAAGAAACATGGATGGCGCCTCATGATTTTTCTCCAACGGTGCAGCTGTCTCGTGATATTGGAAGTGAATGGGCAGCAATAATTGGACGTGCATTTGATCTTGTAGGTGGGCCTAATAATTATTTGTAATATGGATTTAAGGTTGGGCCCAAGGTTTCAGCAATTGCGGTACATGGCTAATCCAATTCTCGGCCCACGAGGGTTATTATTTTATGCGGCCGAGGATTATAAAAGGGGACGGAACGACAGAAGTTCCGGATTATGACGTAGCAGCTTTCAATTAGTTTATTTCTTTCCAGAGCTTTTTTTTTTTCCTTCAAGTTTTTGAAGATTCGTTCGAGCTTTCAATCTTCGGTAACTCGTTTTAATTTCCGTTCTTAATTAAAGTTGTTCGTTGGTATTCGTTCGGTGGATATTTCTCGTTTATTCATTTCATTCAGTACTAGAAGTATATTTCAAATTAGGGTTTTTCTTTTTTCATGCATAATGATCAGTGAGTAGTTGTACAGGTAGGGTCGCGGGGTGATTAGCACACCGTGGCCAGGCTTGGGTATGATTCGCTCCACTTTTCATAATAATAAATTGAATAGGCAATTTTAGGTTGGAATATTTGTCCGGTGGACAGCCCTAGTGTCATTAAAATTCATGCGAACAGAGATCGGGGGTCCAAAACTCATCTCTGGTCGTATGGAATTTAACGGTGTTGTCAGAACTCATTGAAACTTATGTATGCGAGGGTCGGGGGTCTAAAACTCACCCTTCGTCGTACATGGGAACAGCAGTCTAGGGTTCGCATTCGTCGGGTATTCTGTACTCTAAAGTCAACCGTTTTAAAGAACTTAAATTGGAGTGAATTTATCTGGGTCTGGTTGCGAGTGTTAGTATCCCTACGACCGTACCTCCTTTTAATTCTTTGAAAAGTACAATCAATTTCTAGATTTTTTAGTTAATCTCAACCAAATCAACAAGGGGTGGCTACCTAAGAGCCAGTTTAATCAGTAACAACCCGAGTTTTTAGTTAGCACACATCACCGTCTCTGTGGATTCGACTCCGGACTTACCGAATATTGTGCTACGTCGGTCTCCGCCCTACGCTTGGGGCAACCCATTATTTTAGGACTAGGAAATCGGTCAAGCATTTTTGGCGCCTTTGCCGGGGACGGTAACGTGTGTTAAGAATTTGGGTAGTTATTTTTTTTATTTTATTTGTTTTCCTTTTAGTTCTTTATTTTGAGTTAGAATAGGTAGAGGTAGGCAATCCTCCATTGTAGGAAGGCAATCACCTCTAGCTTGTTTTTTTTATTTTTACTGTTGAAAAGAAAAAAAATGGCCAATTTTGAAAGGTGGTATGGAGGTTATACAAGACAATTTGATTGTTGAGTGTCACTTCCTGTATTTTATGGTTTGGCCTCAGAGAATCCTTTTTCGCATGTTCATGACCTTGAGAAAGCTTTTGCTAGCGATAAAGTGGCTCTTTTACGTGTATTCCCAACATCTTTGCATGGTAGTACTCGAGATTGGTTTAATTTTTTGAGTCCAAGATTGACATGGGATGAGATTGTAATACAATTTTTCAAAACTTTCAATCCCTCATATGAGACTCATATGCTTTTAAAAAAATTATCACATTTCTCTCAACAAGATGATGAGTCTTTGTCACAGTGTTGGGACCGATTTAAATCTTTCATATTCTTTTGGTCGAGTTTTAATTGTGAGCTTGGTAGTCTTCTGGTTATATTTTGTCGTGGTTTAAATTCTAAGCCATGTCAGGTGGATTTTAGGTCCACTGATGAATTCCTAGATAAAAGCCCTGAAGATGCTTGGGATTACATAGATGAATTAACCCAAAAGCTCCAATTTTATGAGTTGACTGATAGTTCTGAGGATACCAATTCTGATGGGAGGGGAAAAGAGGAAATAGAGCCACCTTATTTTGATCAATTAGCTGATTCTCCTTCTTGCAATCAAGTTGAAAATTTTCAAGTGATTAATTCTTGTGTATTGGAAGATGAAACAACAGAGCCACTTGTAACTAACGAAATAGTTGGTTCACCTGAAGTGCAACAGTCTTCTCGAGAGCATTCTAGTACACTTGAGATGGATTTTCATGACGCGACTCCTGAGGAGTCGTTGCCAATAATTATGCAAAGTCCACTTGTTCTTGATGATCAAATATCTCCGGCCATAGATATTGATGCCATCACTCTTATTGAGCGCCCACTATTACAAAAGATTATCGAATTAGAACAAATTGATTTTCTTGGTGTTGATCTTTTTGATGTGGCTTACCACCCATTTTTATTGAAATTCATAAGCAGCTTGAAAATTAATTTGGTTTGGAATTCACACTTGGTGGAATCTAAGTTTCGAATGCGGCTAAGGCAATTGATAGGCGCGTAAATGTTCACATACGCGCCCCTTAATTTATCCTTGCTAAGTCTGTTTTTATATTATTAGTTGGAGATTTACACTTTATTTTTGTGTTATAGGTATTTGAAGGGTTTGATACACAAAGAGCGCAAAGTTGAGTTTTATTTGATGTTTAGGCAAAGTCCATTATCAAAATAGTTTCAATTGGTGGGTCCATTGACAGTCCGAAACTGCTACTGGTTTGGAAGCTGATTGGCCAAGAAAATTGGGCTTGCACTTTGTTCATTAGGTGGGCCCATGGAATAGAAGTAGCAAGTGGTTATTAAAGTCCAAGATATAAAAAGGAATTAGGCCTAAGCCTCTCGGCCCACGAGGGTTAGGAAGAATCGGCTACAGAAAGATATAAAAAGGAGGAAAGGCTGCACACAGGGGATCGATCACTTTCTCCCACGGAACGAAGAACGGAGGGCGACGCCGAGATCTTTTTCTATTCCGATAGTTTTCTTCTGAGTTTTATTTATTTTAAGTTATTTGAAGATTTGTTCAATTACTCGCATTCCGGTAATTCGTTTCAACTTCTTTATTTAATTAAAGTTGTTCGTTGGTTTTCAGTTAATTGTATTCTCTCGTTTATTTTCTTTCTTCAGTACTAGAAGCATGATTCAAATTAGGGTGTCTTCTATTTTATGCATAATGATTAGTGAGTAGTCGTTCAGGTAGGGTTGCGGGGTGATTAGCACACCGTGGTCAGTTCGGATACTGTTCCTATTTTCAAACAATGGAAAACGATTTTAAATTGGAAGAATACTTCCCGCGGACAAACCTAGGCATTGTCGGAGCCCATGTGAACGGGAAAATGGGGGTCCAAAACTCATTCTCCGCTGCGCATGGGTATACGGCAACCATAGGGTTTCGCATCTTGCGGGGTATCTTTTCCAATCTAAAATTGAATGTTTTAAGAACATCGAATGGAGCAGGTTAATCCGGATTGCTTATGAGTACTAAGAACCCTACAACCGTACCTCTTTTTAATTATTTAAAAAAAAAAACAAACAATTTCTTTATTCTAGTTGATCTCTCAATCAAACCAACAAGGGGTGGCTACCTAAGAGCCAGTTTAATCAGTAACAACCCGAGTTTTTAGTCAGCACACGACACCGTCTCTGTGGATTCGACTCCGGACTTACCGGATATTGTGCTACGTCGATCTCCGCCCTACGCTTGGGGCAACCCATTAATTTAGGACTAGGAAATCGGTCAAGCATTTTTGGCGCCGTTGCCGGGGACGGCGTTGTGTGTTGAGAATTCGGGAAATTTTTAGGTTCTTTTCTTTTCTTTTCTTTTCTTTTCTTTTCTTTTCTTTTTCTTTTTCTTTGTAGTTTTTAGTTTTTAGGATGAGATAGAAAAACTGTTCTTTTCTTTTTCTTTATAGTTTTTAGATTTTAGGATCAAAAAAAAAAAACTGATGGGCCTTCTTGATAACACTGGGGAGTTAGAGCAACACCATAGTACGTTGTTGAGTAAATTAGCACAAAGTAACAAACCCTATTGGAATTTTGAGAGCCAAGAAGGTAGTCCTTCGAGTCAATCTGCACAAATACAAAATTTTACTTGGGGTTACGAGAATATCCCTTCAAGTCAACTGGGTACCTTTGAGTACTCTTGGGATCACGAGCATTACTCAGACATTTTTCGAGTCAATTGGCACAAATTCCTGAACCCTTTTGGGACTATGAGACCCGCATGGCTATCCTAAAGAGTCATTTGGCAGAGTGTGAAATTCGAAGTTTTACTGAAAAAGAGAATGAGTCTTTTAGTGAATGTTGGGAAAGGTTCAAGGGTTTTCTCAAAAACGTCACATATCATGTCTATGAGTATCCTGAAATAGTTTGTTATTTTTATAGAGGACTTTCTCAAAAGTGTCAACAATATCTGGACGTGATGAGTGACGGGGGTTTTTGGGACAAACCACCTGCTGAGGCTTTACAGTTTTATGATATTTTGGCCCCGATTCCGAAAAATGAATATTGTGCTTTAAATTCTAATGGTGTCAATACCCTGCCAAAGGAAGAGGTAACTGAGTCACGTCATTTTATGGAGGATTTTGATTCGTGGTCTGAAAGCTCCTCCAAGTTTGGAGGGAGTAAAGAGTTTACTCCTAGGGAAAAGGAAGTAGGTCTGGTTAACGATGTTGAGGAGGTTGACTTGGTCTTACCACAGTCCTCCTCTGAGTTTGGAGGGGATGAGGAGTTTACTGCTAGGGAAGAGAGAGAAGAGGAAGTTGACCCACTTGTCATTGAGGGTGGGGTTGATAATAGTTTGGTGGAACCTTCTGAGTTGGGAGCGAACGCGGAGCTAACTGCCCAATGTTCCCCCCTTGAGTCTAATGTAAAGGTCGAACCCCCTCTCATGTATCTCCCACTGTTGATCCGCGCTGCCTACGTTTTCCTTTTGCGCTCCTATGAGTCTAGAGAACGAGGAGCTCACTGCCCTCCGTATGATGGTCCGATCGAAAAATCTCATACTGCTGAGGAGTGGGATGCTGAGATTGATTATTTACAGTCCTTAATGGATGAGCAAGATAGGAAGTATGGGTTTGAGAGTGAGTCTCTTATTTTTGGGGACCAAGACTTTGTTGAGGAGGAATTAGTTGAGAAACCAAACTTGGCGGAGGAGGTTTTGGTAGAAGAGTGGAAGTCGACGGTAGTGGAGCATAGTGATTTTCGTGGTGTTGATGATTACGATTTTGTTTATCTTCCTTCTATCTTAAATTATGTCCACAGCTCGAAAATTAATTTGGTTTCACGTGAGCACTTAGAGGCACTTCAATTTCTTAAAACAATCCGGCAATTGCTTTATTCGAAATATCTTTTCTTGTGGTCTGGCCGAATTCAATTTTTAGTGCAAAACTTAGAGTGGGGTGGTGCATTCTTGGGTGTGGCTTTTGTGCATTTGATTAACTTTTGGATTCTACGTTGGAAAGATCTCTCTCTCTCTCTCTCTCTCTCTCTCTCTCTCTCTCTCTCTCTCTCTCTCTCTCTCTCTCTCTCTCTCTCCTCTCTCTCTGATGTAGGACAGATTTAGAACCCTTAGTGTATAGCCTACAACTGAAAATAAAAAACTAGAAAAAAAAAAAACATAATGGTCTTGTATAGCCACCCATTCTTTGCCCACTGGTGAAGGATGGGGAGAAAAGTATGACACGTTGATCGCGTGAATATTTGGTGGAGTATTTTTCTTTTTCTTTTTGTTTTGGGAGCCCGATTAACATGAGCCAGGCGGTACTAATGTTATTCGTGTTTTTCTGTAGTTGGTACCTAATTCTTTTGCAGGGTGCGGCACTACACAAGGCGGTAGGAACGATGACAGCAAAATTCCCTATACATCGGCCGGGGTCATGATGGTTGGCTGCCATCCGTCGGTCCATTTCTCTCCCTTGATCTTATTTTCTTATTGCCTTAATGCTCTGAGGGCATAGCATGCTCTAAGTTGGGGGGGAGGGTGTACTTCGTACTTGTTTTTATTCATTTTGCATAGTTAAAAAAAATGGTGGAAATCTTTTTGCATGAGACTTGAAGGCTGTTGAGATTGGCTCGTGATTGATAGAGTTTGAGATGTGATAGTCATTCTTTTAATATTTTGGTGGCATTGTAGTTCTTTTTGCTAGCTTGTCGAGAAGAATTTGTCATGGCATTTATTTTTAGCACATTTGCACTTCACGACTATTTGGGCTTTGGTTGCTAGTGAGTTATGACTTAAATGTTTTCGATGGCTTGTTTAGTGGAGACTTATGCCCATGTGAGTTTAGAGCCTATCTTTTCTTGGAGTGGTGTCAAATAAACTTTTGTTTGTCACGAAAGAGCAAATTCGTTGAGGGTCTCATTATTTTTGTTGTCAAGTGTTGGGAATGTTTTAAATTGCTTACTTATCTCTTGGGTTTGGAATTTGCATGGTTGTATTGCCCCTTGGAAAGGATTATAGGCCATGTTTGCTATTTTTGAGCCGGTTTGCTTCTTTCTTTCATACGTTTATCTCTTGTGAGCCCAGTTGAGCCTCTCACATTATACCATTTTCTTGTTGAGCTCTACCATCTATATTGTGTCTTGAGAAGGCTTAGTAATTATGTGGAGGTGAATTATTCAGAAGAGAGAGGGGTAAATGTTGTGAGATTTGAGCTTTGATTGTTGGTGATCTTTTCCATTAAAAAAAAAGCAAAAAGGAAAGACACCAACTTATTGTGAAAAGGAGACACACTTGTTCTTAATGTAGGGATTATGTTAGAAGTAGGAAAGAGAGATGTGGTGGAGTTGAAAAGAAGGAAAAGAAATTAAAAAAAAAAGAAATGAAAAGGGCACGCATTGTTATATTTGCCCTATGTGAGTTGTTGTTGGCCTATTCTCGGACACTTGAATTTTTACCTAGCCTTAAAATATTTTCCCTTACCTTACGTTATAATCGGAATTGAAGTCCTATTTGATCATTGGGGCAATGGGTGGTGAATTAATGGATAGAGAGAGTTTTCAACACTTGATATTCCGTTCATGAGATCGGGTGTCCACCATATAAAGCTTTCTTTTCGTGTCAACTTGTGCAGGATACTTTGCTTTCATTTCATAATTTTCGCCTGCACATATTGAGAGTAATATGCACCTTGTTTCGAGTGATTTCATTTGTTGAGTGCATGACACGGTGAGATTTGAAGTCAAGACTCGGTCCGGAGAGAACTTTTAGTTATTTTTCACTTGTGACCGAAGCCCTTGTTCACACACGCTGAGTTTAGGTGCCATGATTTATTTTTCTGACTTGATAGTTGTAACGCCCCGACTTTTCGAGAGCAAAATAAAATGATTTCTTAAGAAAATTTTGCTAAATAAACATAATTTTCCAAAATAAAGATTTAGTTATTACAATCTCAAGGGAATCTACTGATTCAAAATACATTAACTTCAGAACTGACTCTAGACTTGATACGAATCCTAAGCATCCTCGATCTTCGTTACTGATATTCTTTTCGTGTCGAACCGCATCATCGTTGAATCTCTTCCATTGAATCCTGCGCCCTCTAGCAAATTGATCGCCGAAGCAATCGATTTGCCAGGATACAGACGTATCTGTGAGTGATAAATCACCCAGTAGAATAATCCAACCCAACCAGGATAATAATGATACGAATAAGTAAAACAGAGATTTTTTTCACATCAACCAGTTCATTACTATCCATTAGCCTGACGTGTGACTTAAGATCTCCCCGCGAGATCTTTCCTCCCCAACCGTTAGCCATGCTCGGTCCCATGAGATCACTTCCATTTGCTGTCGTAGATAACCTAAGTTACAATACTACAACAAGGGGATAGCTTATCATGCCTGAATCACAACTAGGGTTCGCCTATCTTATATACCACATCACAATCATTTCTCAATCATCACTGGACACACGCCAGTCTGTCAATTCACCACTGGACTTTGCCAGGACATCACTTTACCACTGGACTCTCGCCAGGACATCAATTTACCACTGGACACATGCCAGGACATCAATTTACCACTGGACTCTCGCCAGGACATCAATTTAATTACCACTGGACTCTCGCCAGGACATCAATTTACCACTGGATTTCGCCAGGACATCAATTTACCACTGGACTCTCGCCAGGACATCAATTTACCACTGGACACATGCCAGGACACCAATTTACCACTGGACACACGCCAGGACACCAATTTACCACTGGACTCTCGCCAGGACATCAATTTACCACTGGACTCTCGCCAGGACATTAATTTCATCGCATCTCAAAATCACGCCTGCAGGCAACCTCTAGAAAAAGAAAACTTCTCAATTTATCCATTACTTAGCATTGTCTAAGTGATTTCTATTTCGTATACCACCCCATGTCTCTAGGGTCCAATCTAGCATTCAAATCCAACATCGACACAATTTTATTCTCAAAAATAAATAACAACAAACAACAGACGGATCAAAATAATATTAGGCATTGTAATCACATAACTTCTTATGACTGGGCCGTTGCCCTTAATCTTGTATGGCCACAAAATCATTAATAAGATAAGAACTATTTAACAAAGATTAAAAATAATTTTCTAGGCTTTTATTAATTATTTTAAAGTAATTAGATTGATTAAATACTAAATAAATACATTAAATAAGTAAAAATATTAGAATAATTATTGTAACCTAAATAAGGGTCCTAAATATTCTCTATAACAAGTTCGAGTGCTAAAAGTTAGGTTTGGAGGTTCGTGGGATTATTTTAAATAAAAGGATTAAGATAAATGACAAAAGAAGGCTAAATAGATAATAAATAATTAAGTAATTAAAAATATATTGATATTAACAAAATATCATCTTAGGACTGTAATAAGTCTAAATAAAATTATTCGGGCATTAATAACATCTTTTATAATATTTTAAAGTATTTTTATTTAGAAACAATGCATAAATAATAATAATTAGTTAATTAAATAAAAAAAGTATTATTTTAACAAAATATCATCTTTGAGATGTAAGAAGTCTAGGAAAAATATTTTAGAAGTTAAAAACAGTTTTTTGTAAGGTCGTACTTATTTTTCGTTTGTAACTTTAATAAAAAATAAAATAAATAGCTAATAACATAAAAAAAATATGAAATCAGCAAGTTATGATCTTTAATATGTTAAGAATCTAGGAAAAATAGTTTGGGGATTTATAGAGTAGTTTATAAGGTCGCAATGATTTTTAGTTTACAAACTATTACATGATAACGAATAAAAATTTAATAAATAGATAAATAAATAAAAAAAAATATAAATTTAACAAGGTATGATCTTTGGAGTGTTAGAAACCTAGGAAAAATAGCTCGGGGGTCAAAATCGGTGTTCGGGACGTCGAAACGTTGAATCGAACCACAACAGGTCAAACCGCAAGGTTTGACCTTGCGGCAGAAGCGCCGCCGCAAACTCGCGGCCTGGTTTTTGCGGCCCGCACCTTGCGGCCGCAAGGTTGAACGCAGCTTCGTATTTTTTTTGTTTTCTTGATGTTTTTCGTTGCATGGGGCTACGAGGGCTATTGGGTTATGTCTAAAAACATTAAATATACTTAGAGGAGGCTTCGGATCGAATTACAATACCTCGAATTTGATTGAATTGGTTTTCGATCGAAAACTTGAAATTGGAGAAGATGACTTCGGTTCCGTCGATCGAGGGACCTTGGGGCCAAATTGGTTGTTGATTGGCGATGCTAGGAGTCGTAGGAAGTAATTCAATCGATCAATTTGAGTCTCGAAGGAACGGAACTACAAAATCCACTTTTCTCTCTCTTTCTTTCTCTCTCTAAAATTCTATGGATTGGGGTTTGGTTCTCTCTGGTTTTTCTCTCTTTTCTGACTCCGTGGAAGGTGGCGAGTATGGTAGGTGCCCTAGGGTCGGAGTAGTAATGTATTTATAAAAGAATTTTGGTGTAGAAAGATTAGATCGAGTCCTAATCGAATTGGGTTTGTAAACGGACGAATTGGGCTCGGTTTAAGGGTTACGGAGGAGAGAGATCAAGTAGGAGTAGGAGAGGGAGATGTAGAAGAGTTGTACGCATGCATGTATTGTAGGAAAAATAAAAGTATGCATGCATAATTGTATCTTAAAAATAATAATAATAATAATAATAATAATAATAATAATAATAATTGTATTAGGAAAATAATTTTTAATAACATTAAAAAAAAATTGGGTCAAAATTCCGAGTCGTTAAAATAGTATCTAGAACTGCTTATGCCCGTTATCTTTTTACAATGGCTTCATGTTCTTCGTTTGGGTATCATTGAGCTGTCTTACGGTTTTTCGGATTTCATGTGAAAGGATTTTTGGTGTTTTGTGGGTGATCACTGCTGAAAACCCTCGCGAGACTTCACTCGTCCTACCGGGGCCACCTGGGGGTTTAAAAGAACTATCGGTTTTAATTTGTTTTCTTTAGTTGCATTATGTTTTCTTTGCTCGGGACTAGCAAAGTATAAGTTGGGGGGTGTGATAGGCGCGTAAATGTTCACATACGCGCCCCTTAATTTATCCTTGCTAAGTCTGTTTTTATATTATTAGTTGGAGATTTACACTTTATTTTTGTGTTATAGGTATTTGAAGGGTTTGATACACAAAGAGCGCAAAGTTGAGTTTTATTTGATGTTTAGGCAAATTCCATTATCAAAATAGTTTCAATTGGTGGGTCCATTGACAGTCCGAAACTGCTACTGGTTTGGAAGCTGATTGGCCAAGAAAATTGGGCTTGCACTTTGTTCATTAGGTGGGCCCATGGAATAGAAGTAGCAAGTGGTTGTTAAAGTCCAAGATATAAAAAGGAATTAGGCCTAAGCCTCTCGGCCCACGAGGGTTAGGAAGAATCGGCTACAGAAAGATATAAAAAGGAGGAAAGGCTGCACACAGGGGGATCGATCACTTTCTCCCACGGAACGAAGAACGGAGGGCGACGCCGAGATCTTTTTCTATTCCGATAGTTTTCTTCTGAGTTTTATTTATTTCAAGTTATTTGAAGATTTGTTCAATTACTCGCATTCCTGTAATTCGTTTCAACTTCTTTATTTAATTAAAGTTGTTCGTTGGTTTTCAGTTAATTGTATTCTCTCGTCTATTTTCTTTCTTCAGTACTAGAAGCATGATTCAAATTAGTGTGTCTTCTATTTTATGCATAATGATTAGTGAGTAGTCGTTCAGGTAGGGTTGCGGGGTGATTAGCACACCGTGGTCAGTTCGGATACTGTTCCTATTTTCAAACAATGGAAAACGATTTTAAATTGGAAGAATACTTCCTGCGGACAAACCTAGGCATTGTCGGAGCCCATGTGAACGGGAAAATGGGGGTCCAAAACTCATTCTCCGCTGCGCATGGGTATACGGCAACCATAGGGTTTCGCATCTTGCGGGGTATCTTTTCCAATCTAAAATTGAATGTTTTAAGAACATCGAATGGAGCAGGTTAATCCGGATTGGTTATGAGTACTAAGAACCCTACAACCGTACCTCTTTTTAATTATTTAAAAAAAACAAACAATTTCTTTATTCTAGTTGATCTCTCAATCAAACCAACAAGGGGTGGCTACCTAAGAGCCAGTTTAATCAGTAACAACCCGAGTTTTTAGTCAGCACACGACACCGTCTCTGTGGATTCGACTCCGGACTTACCGGATATTGTGCTACGTCGATCTCCGCCCTACTCTTGGGGCAACCCATTAATTTAGGACTAGGAAATCGGTCAAGCAGCAATTGAGTTACCCTAAGTATTTGATTTTGTGGCATGGTCGCGTGCAATTTTTAACGGAGTCCTTGAAGTGGGGTGAGACGTTCTTATTAGTTGCTCTCCGTAATGTAATGAATGTTTGGATTTCACATGGTGGGAGTGAATGTCATAAACTTTTTGTATAGTTTCTATATTTTTTTTCTCTTCTTTTCTTTTTCTCTTCTCTTTCTTCGGTTAGTTATTTTTTTTTCTTTTTTTCTTTTTTGTTGTGAGGACTAACATTACAGGATGCTTTCATTCAAGTTGGGGGGTCTTCTTCCCGCTACCTTATTTCTTGCGTAATTCTCAGTTCCGAGGTGATACCTTCCCTTCATTTGCTTTTATGTCATACATTTTTATTCTTTTGCATTCAATGAGGACATCGAATGGTTCAAGTTGGGGGGAGAGATTACTTTGGTAAGTTTTTCACACTTAGAGTCTTTAAATAAAAAAAAAATTGAAAATTAAAAAAAATTTCAAAAAAAATTTTTGTTGGATCCTTTCTACTTGAGGTTTGGAGATTGCGATATTTACTTGTTGGTTGTTTGTGCTGAGAATTTGTGGGCATTCGTTGAATATTTATGTTGCACGGTAGTTCTTTTTGCTAACTTGGCGATAGGAATTTATCTTGACATAAACTCTTAGCCTCTTTGCACTGCACATTTCTTGGACCTTGACTGCTTGTGAGTTGTGACTTGAGTGCTTTCAATGGCTAGATTAGTGGAGACTTATACCCATGTGAGCTTTAGTGCCTTACCATCTTTTGGAGTGGTGTCATATAAACTCTTTTGTTTGTCATAAAAAAAGAAGAAGCTTAATCGTTGTTGATCTCATTATCTCTTTGTTGTCAAGTGTTGAGACTTAATACATGGCTGTTATTTTATTTTTTGGGATTAGACTGTTACTTGGTTGTATTGCCCCTAGAAGAGGATAATAGGCCATTTTTGCTAATTGAGCCGGTTCGTTTTTTTTTTAAAAATACTTATCCTTGTAAGCCATATTGAGCCTCTTGCATGAGCCTTTCTCTTGTTAAGCTTCACCAACCATAATGTGCTTTGAGAATGACAAGTTAATCATGTGAAGGTCAATTTTTGAAGAGAACGGAGAAAGTGTATTTGAGAAAGATGTGCTTGAAATGTGTCACACCCCAAAAATCAGAAGTGACCGGCCATGAACCATGAGGCTAATCCATGGAACACGTAGCCTGAATAAATCAAAGTTATCGAAAATCAAATGATCACTTTTTCGTTATTAATCAAATCAAAGCAAAATGTGTCTCATAAAAAAAACATGGGGCATAACCATCCCATGAACCAAACAATATCCAATGATCCAACAATAATAAAAAGAGTTTGTTATCTGACAATTGTTTTCAATGCGGAAGCGGTTTTTTTTAAAATAAATCTAGAATGAAACACCCTAAGGAGGTCAACCAAAATAATTCCCCGAGATGCCGCCAGAGTCCTTGCCTAACTCCCCAATTAGCCTGAAAGAGAAGTTGGAATAAATCTGTCAGCTGACGAGCTCAGTGAGTAGCAAGTATGTATATTAAATAAAGTTGAAAACGAAGATTAAAATAATTTACCATTAAACATAATTTGGCATACGAGGTGTCCAGTAGAATAATAAATTAATCAATGAAGCATTTAACCAATAAATATTCTTGGTGTTGATCACAACATTAACTCCATCAACAATAGGGAACCACAATCAAATAGTACCATGGCCAAAATAAATCTCATCAAAATTGGATCCAATATCGAACTTAGAGTCACCAGGGTT
Organism: Rhododendron molle; assembly: GCA_025413875.1. Classification (NCBI taxonomy): domain Eukaryota; kingdom Viridiplantae; phylum Streptophyta; class Magnoliopsida; order Ericales; family Ericaceae; genus Rhododendron; species Rhododendron molle. The sequence goes on from CM046391.1 coordinate 57,271,487, forward strand.
GGCAGCCCATAGTACTTTTCCCTAAGACGATCCGGCGAAAGAAAGCCGTTGAGCATTAGGGTCACCGGCCTAACACGGTCTTTTCCCCAATGGCCAGGGTCACCAACACGAGAAGGAATAAGTTCCCTGAACTTCCGAAATAAATGTTCTCATTAATATCCACCAAGATCTCACCAAAAAGAATATTAGCAATTGATCTCAAAAATTCATCGCATGCCAATTTATAGAACAACTTATAAACACTTTTGAGTTTCCAAATAATGTTCAAATTAATTTCTAAAGGAAATACTTTTAAGGGACGCAGGAATCTTTCGAAAATACGTAACATACTTAACTACTCACCTGGGTCCAAAAGTAACGCAACTTGAACTGCACAGAACAAGCCTAACCTGAACAAAGCATCATATAACAATATTATCACTAATTTTATCAAGTATAATATTACCTGCGGTAGTGTAAATCTACCTGAAACTACACTAATCTAAACCTAAGAATGATTTAAGACTAATCCTACTAAACCATCATCCAATTTCCATTTCCATTGCTATAACCTTCTGTTCAACCACGTACACCCAAAGACCCAGTGATTTGCTCTCTATGCATTCCACTTGTTCTCCCCCAACCCATTCAAAACCATAAACACCATTCGCCACTAGCACACACGCACACCACGTGCACCCACAAAAAAAAACCGCCAGCCTAATCCTCCATCACTCCATGGTCCACTAGCATTAAAAGAAACCAATCAGTGCCAGAGAAACTTTTGCAAAGCTACAAACAAAACCCATTTTTCTTTATTAACTCCACTGATCTACACCTCCGGTACAAGTTTTGTTTTCTAGTTGAAACCCATATACTACTGAAACATGGGAAAAGGAACAGAAGGAAAAGGGAAATAAGAATTGAAGGGGAACTAACCACTCCGGCAAATCTCCCGGCCACCAAGCAAAACCCTTGACTGCGGCTTCTCTATCCCACAGATAATAACCCTAGTCTAATATAATAACTTCCTCTAACTCACGTTCTCCCTTGGCCCTATTAATAAGCTAGCACGTATTATAGACCCCGTAATGTTATTATTAATATAAACTAGATAACTAATTATGAAATCTAGACTAATACCAACCGTATTATCGTACTAATAAAATTTACTTAACAAAATGAATTCCTATACTCCAAAATTACAACCGAGTCAATCCATAGCGCACAAAATACAAATTTGAACCCGACAATATATAACACCCAATTAAATAATGGCCAAAATAATAAATAAAATAAATTAAAATTCGAGGCCGTAACAAAATGTGGTGTGTTCTTCCCCTATAGCTAAAAAGAAAAAAATTAAGAAAATAGTAAAAAAAAAAATTGAACTTGAATGAAAAAGGGGAAGCCACCCATGCATTTGTGTTAAGAAAGAAACAAGTTATTTCATCGTGGAATTGTATGAAGGGTGAAAAATAAGAGAGACGTGGCGGAGTTGAAAAGAATGATAAGAGGGTGCGCATTGTTACACTTGCCCTATGTTGTTTTAGCCTATTCTCGGACACTTGCTTATGATTTATCCTAACCTTGAAACACTTTTCCTTACCCAACGATATAACCGAATAAAAGTCCTATTTGATCTTAGGGGCAATGGATTGTGGATCGATGGATAGAGAGTCTTTAATGCTTGACATTCCTTTCATGAGATCATGTGTCTACCTTAAAAAGCTTTCTCTTCGTGTCTAAAGTGTGCGGGGTACTTTGATTCTTTATTGCATAACTTCCGCCCGCACACATTGAGAGTTTATTAAATGCACCTTGTTTCGAGCATTATCTTTTGTTGAGTGCATGACACAGTGAGAATTGAAGTCGAGACTCGGTCCGGAGAGAGTACTTGGTTGTGGTTCACTTGTGGTTAAGGTTTTTGCTCACACACGCTAAGTTTGGGTGTCATGATTTATTTCTATGTTTTGATAGCCTCTAGAACTATTTTCGCATATGTTATATTCTTGGCATTGGCATATCAATGAGTCGCATTGTAGGTTTTTGGGTTACAAGTAAAAGGATTCGCGATGTTTTGTGGGTGATCACTGCTGAAAACCCTCACGAGACTTCACTCGTCCCTACCAGGGTTGCCTGGGGGTTTAAAAGAACTATCGGTTTTAATTTGTTTTCTTTAGTTGCATTTTATTTTCTTTGCTCGGGACTAGCAAAGTGTAAGTTGGGGGTATGATAGGCGCGTAAATATTCACATTAGCGCACCTTAATTTATCCTTGCTAAGTCTATTTTTATATTATTACCTAGTATTTTAATGTTTAATTTTTGTGTTGTAGGTATTTGGAGGTTTTGGTATTTAAATGTGCTCTGCTTAGCTTCTTACCGAATAAAAAGAAACATGGATGGCGCCTCATGATTTTTCTCCAACGGTGCAGCTGTCTCGTGATATTGGAAGTGAATGGGCAGCAATAGTTGGACGTGCACTTGATCTTGTGGTGGAGTGACAGTGGCAGCAGTGGCATGGTGGTGGTGACGTAATGGTGGTGGTGGTGGCGGCGGCGGCGTTGTGGCGATGGTGGTGGTGGTGGCGACGTGGTGGTGGTGGTGGTGATGGTGCCGGCGGCAGCGTGGTGGTAGCTGGATGTCTCTCTCAAATCACCTTTTTTTGCGAGGGGTATTTTTGTCAACAAAATAATGAAGAGGACCTACTGGACTATGGGCTCTTTGGACAGGACCTAGTGAGCTATACTTCACCCAGACAGGACCGACCAGGAAGTTGCTCTTTGTAATATGGATTTAAGGTTGGGCCCAAGGTTTCAGCAATTGCGGTACATGGCTAATCCAATTCTCGGCCCACGAGGGTTATTATTTTATACGGCCGAGGATTATAAAAGGGGACGGAACGACAGAAGTTCCGGATTATGACGTAGCAGCTTTCAATTAGTTTATTTCTTTCCAGAGCTTTTTTTTTTCCCTTCAGGTTTTTGAAGATTCGTTCGAGCTTTCAATCTTCGGTAACTCGTTTCAATTTCCGTTCTTAATTAAAGTTGTTCGTTGGTATTCATTCGGTGGATATTTCTTGTTTATTCATTTCATTCAGTACTAGAAGTATATTTCAAATTAGGGTTTTTCTTTTTTCATGCATAATGATCAGTGAGTAGTTGTACAGGTAGGGTGGCAGGGTGATTAGCACACCGTGGCCAGGCTTGGGTATGATTCGCTCCACTTTTCATAATAATAAATTGAATAGGCAATTTTAGGTTGGAATATTTGTTCGGTGGACAGCCCTAGTGTCATTAAAATTCATGCGAACGGAGATCGGGGGTCCAAAACTCATCTCTGGTCGTATGGAATTTAACGGTGTTGTCAGAACTCATTGAAGATTATGTATGCGAGGGTCGGGGGTCTAAAACTCACCCTTCGTCGTACATGGGAACAACGGTCTAGGGTTCGCATTCGTCGGGTATTCTGTACTCTAAAGTCAACCGTTTTAAAGAACTTAAATTGGAGTGAATTTGTCTGGGTCTGGTTGCGAGTGTTAGTATCCCTACGACCGTACCTCCTTTTAATTCTTTGAAAAGTACAATCAATTTCTAGATTTTTTAGTTAATCTCAACTAAATCAACATGGGGTGGCTACCAAAGAGCCAGTTTAATCAGTAACAACCCGAGTTTTTAGTCAGCACACATCACCGTCTCTGTGGATTCGACTCCGGACTTACCGGATATTGTGCTACGTCGGTCTCCGCCCGACGCTTGGGGCAACCCATTATTTTAGGACTAGGAAATCGGTCAAGCACTCTTCAATAGTTCAAACCAAGTAAAAATCGGAATTCGGTAGTGTTCGTAATAATACCGTAAAGTTTGGTTGGTTTCCAAATTTGAAGGATGCGCCCGGGCGCTTGGAGAGCATGGAATTGCGTCTGGGGCGCAATAAAGCCCAACATTTGGTCAACCTTTATGGGTTCGTTCCCGGACACTCCCGAACTCCGATTTTACAATGTTTTAACCGATAGAAAGCTTTTGGAGTCAACTTTCGAACCCTAAGTAGTTTGGATCTACTGTAATATTATTTGAACACAAAAAAATATGACCAATTTACTCCCAGTGAGTGGGAAAAAATCGTTTCGGTAAAATGCTCGCGTCATTCTCATTTTAAATGGGATAAATACCTATTATATATCGATAAAGAGAATTTTCAAAGTACTGAAATATAGTCGAATCTGATCATGAAAGTAATAAAGTTTAGTTATATATGAAAAAGTGTGTTTTAACATCAATGGCTTCGACGATCTGTGAGTTGTTCCACTTCCGACCAACTTTATATAAATCAAAGTCTATTATATTCACGGCTCGATTCCACCATCTTGTAGAACTTTAAATACCCTCTTTATTGTTATGAAATAGGTCTGTATCGATTTTAAAATTACAGTGGTTCAAAAATTTTCCGAAATATTTTATTTTTTGACATGTTGTGGGTAAATCGTCATATCTTTTGACGTGTTAATATTTTTTGGGCCAAACTAATTTGATTAGAAATGAGGCGCTTTACAAGCATTTCAATGGTTCAAACTATGTAAAATTCGGAATTTGGTAGGGTCCTTAACAATACCGTAAAGTTTGGTCGGTTTCCATTTGTGAAAGATGCGCCCGGGCGTATTGAGGGGCGCCTGGTGGGCATGGAATTGCGTCTTGGGTGCAATAAACCTCATTATTTGGTCAAACTATACAGGCTCGTTCCGGACACTTCCGAACTCCGATTTTTGCAAGGTTTGAACTGATAGAAAGCTTGCAGGGTGAACTTTCCAACCCAAGTAGTTTGAATCTAGTATTATTTGACCATGAAAAAATATGACCAATTTACTCCCAGTAAGTCAAAAAAAATCATTTCGGTAGAATGCTCGCATCATTCTCGTTTTAAATGGGTAAATACCTAATATTATATATCGATAAAGAGAATTTTGAAAGTCCTAAATGATAGTGGAATCTAATCATGAAAATAATAAAGTTTAGTTATTTATCAAAAGATATGACGAATTTACTCCCAGTGAGTCAAAAAATATATCATTTCGGTAAAAGCTCGTATCTCGCTCGTTTTAAACGGTAAAAATACGTATTATATATCGATAAAGAGAATTTTCAAAGTACTAAAAGATAGTACAATCGAAACATGAAAATAATAAAGTTTAGTTTTGTATGAAAATTTGTTTTACCATCAATGGCTTCGACGATCCTTAAGTTGGTCTACTTCTGACCAACTTTTCGTATGCCAAATTCTATTATTTTAATGGTTCCATTCCACCAGCTTATTGTACTTTGAATACCCTCTTTATCGTTATGAGATAGGCTTGGATCCGATTTAAAATTATTGTGGTTCAAGAATTTCCTGAAATATTTTATTTTTTGGACGTACTGTGGGTAAAATCGTCATATCGGTTGATGTTTAAATTTTTTTTGGGCCACACTAATTTGATTAGAAATTACGCTCTTCACAAGCTTTTCAATAGTTCAAACCAAGTAAAAATCGGAATTCGGTAGTGTCCGTAATAATACCGTAAAGTTTGGTGGGTTTCCAAATTTGAAGGATGCGCCCGGACGCTTGGAGAGCATAGAATTGTGTCTGGGGCGCAATAAAGCCCAACATTTGGTCAACCTTTACGGGTTCGTCCCGGAAACTCCCCAACTCCGATTTTTGCAAGGTTTTAACCGATAGAAAGCTTGTGGAGTCAACTTTCCAACCTAAATAGTTTGAATCTACTATAATATTATTTGAACACAAAAAAATATGACCAATTTACTCCTAGGGATTGGGAAAAATTCGTTTCGGTAAAATGCTCGCGTCATTCTCATTTTAAATGGGATAAATACCTATTATATATTGATAAGGAGGATTTTCAAAGTACTAATATATAGTGGAATCTGATCATAAAAGTAATAAAGTTTAGTTATATTTGAAAAAGTGTGTTTTTACATCAATGGCTTCAACGATCTGTGCGTTCTTCCACTTCCGACCAACTTTTTATAAATCAAAGTCTATTATATTCACGGCTCGATTCCACTCTGATTTTTGCAAGGTTTGACCAGATAGAAAGCTTGAAGAGTGAACTTTCCAAACCAAGTGGTTTGAATCTAGTATTATTTGACAAAAAATATATATATATAACCACTTTACTCCCAGTGAGTCAAAAAAAATCATTTCAGTAGAATGCTCGCATCATTCTCGTTTTAAATAGGTAAGTACCTATTATATGTCGATAAAGAGGATTGGAAAGTACTAAAAGATAGGGGAATCTAATCATGAAAATAATAAAGTTTAGTTATGTATGAAAATGTGTGTTTTAACATCAATGGCCTCGACAATCTATGAGCCTGTCTACTTCCGATTAACTTTTCGTAAACCAAAGTCTATTATTTACATGGTTCGATTCCACTATCTTGTAGTACATTGAATACCCTCTTCATTGATTTGAAATTGGTCTGGATCCGATTTAAAATTATTGTGATTCAAGGATTTTCTCAAAATAATTTATTTTTCGACATTGTGAAGGTGAAATTATCATATCTTTTGATGTGTAAATAAAATTTGGGCTAACTAATTTCGTTTGAAATTAGGCTTGACAAGATTCTAAACAGTTCAAACCACCTAAAATCGGATTTCAATAGTGTCCTTAACAAGAAGCAAAATTTGGTCGATTTTCAAATTTGAAGGATGCGCCCAGGGCGCATGGGATTGCATCTAGGGCGCATTAAAACTCTTCAATTTGCCAAACTTTTAAATTTTATTCGAACACTCCCGAATTCTGATTTTTGAAAGGTTTGAACCGATAGAAAGTTTGTGGAGTCTTCTTTCTAAATCAACTAGTTTGAGTCTAAAATTATTTAAACATCAAAAGATATGACAAATTTACTCCCAGTGAGTCAAAAAATATATCATTTCGGTAAAAGCTCGTATCTCGCTCGTTTTAAATGGGAAAAATACCTATCATATATCGATAAAGAGAATTTTCAAACTACTAAAAGATAGTACAATCCAAACGTGAAAATAATAAAGTTTAGTTTTGTATGAAAATGTGTTTTAACATCAATGGCTTCGACGATCCTTAAATTGGTATACTTCCGACCAACTTTTCGTAAGCCAAATTCTATTATTTTCATGGTTCAATTCCACCATCTTGTAGTACTTGGAATACCCTCTTTACCGATATGAAATACGTTTGTATCCGATTTAAAATTATTGTGGTTCAAGAATTTCCGGAAATATTTTATTTTTTTTGATGTATTGTGGGTAAAATCGTCAAATCGGTTGATGTTTAAATTTTTTTTGGGCCACACTAATTTCGTTAGAAATTACGCTCTTCACAAGCTTTTCAATAGTTTAAACCAAGTTAAAATCGGAATTCGGTAGTGTCCGTAATAATACCATAAAGTTTGGTCGGTTTCAAAATTTGAAGGATGCGCCCAGGCGCTTGGAGAGCATGGAATTGCGTCTGGGGCGCAATAAAGCCCAACATTTCGTCAACTTTTAAGGGTTCATCCCGGACACTCCCGAACTCCGATTTTTGTAAGGTTTTAACCGATAGAAAGCTTGTGGAATCAACTTTCCAACCCTAAGTAGTTTTAAGTAATATTATTTGAACACAAAAAAATATGACCAATTTACTCCCAGTGAGTGGGAAAAAATCCTTTCAGTAAAATGCTCGCGTCATTCTCATTTTAAATGGTATAAATACCTATTATATATCGATAAAGAGGATTTTCAAAGTACTGAAATATAGTGCAATCTGATCATGAAAGTAATAAAGTGTACTTATATATGAAAAAGTGTGTTTTAACATCAATGGCTTCGACGATCTGTGAGTTGTTCCACTGCCGACCAACTTAATATAAATCAAAGTCTATTATATTCACGGCTCGATTCCACCATCTTGTAGAACTTTAAATACCCTCTTTATCGTTATGAAATAGGTCTGTATCGAATTTAAAATTACAGAGGTTCAAAAATTTCCCAAAATATTTTATATTTTGACTTGTTGTGGGTAAAATCGTCATATCTTTTGACGTGTTAATATTTTTTGGGCCAAACTAATTTGGTTAGAAATGAGGCGCTTTACAAGCATTTCAATGGTTCAAACCATGTAAAATTCGGAATTCGGTGGGGTCCTTAATAATACCGTAAAGTATGGTCGGTTTCCAATTGTGAAGGATGCTCCCGGGCGCATTGAGGGGCACAAGGAATTGCGTCTTGGGCGCAATAAAGCTCAATATTTGGTCAAACTTTACGGGCTCGTTCCAGACACTTCCGAACTCCGATTTTTGCAAGGTTGGAACTGATAGAAAGCTTGCAGAGTGAACTTTCCAACCCAAGTAGTTTGAATCTTGTATTATTTGACCACGAAAAAATATGACCAATTTACTCCTAGTGAGTCAAAAAAAAAATTTTCGGTAGAGTGCTCGCATCATTCTCTTTTTAAATGGGTAAATACCTATTATATATCGATAGAATTTTTGAGAGTACTAAAAGATAGTGGATCTAATCATGAAAATAATAAAGTTTAGTTATGTATGAAAATGTGTGTTTTAACGTCAATGGCTTCGACAATCTATGGGCCTGTCTACTTCCGACTAACTTTTCTTAAACCAAAGTCTATTTTTTGCATGGTTCGATTCCACTATCTTGTAGTACATTGAATACCCTCTTCATTGATTTGAACTTGGTCTGGATCCGATTTAAAATTATTGTGATTCAAGGATTTTCCCAAAATAATTTATTATTCGACATTGTGAAGGTGAAATTATCATTTCTTTTGATTGGTAAATAATATTTGGGCTAGCTAATTTCGTTTCAAATTAGGCTTGACAAGCTTCTAAACAGTTCAAACCACGTAAAATCGGAGTTCAATAGTGTCCTTAACAAGATGCAAAATTTGGCCGATTTTAAAATTTGAAGCATGCGCCTGAGCCGCATGGGATAGCATCTAGGGCGCAATAAAACTCTTCAATTTGACAAACTTTCGAATTTTGTGCAAACACTCCCGAACTCCGATTTTTAAAAGGTTTGAACCGATAGAAAGCTTGTGGAGTCAACTTTCCAACCCTAAGTAGTTTGAATCTAATATTATTTGAAAACAAAAACATATGACCAATTTACTCCCTGTGAGTGGGAAAAAATCCTTTCGGTAAAATGCTCGCGTCATTCTCATTTTAAATGGGATAAATACCTATTATATATCGATAAAGAGGATTTTCAAAGTACTAAAATATAGTGGAATCTGATCATGAAAGTAATAAAGTTTAGATATATATATATATGAAAAAGTGTCTTTTAACATCAATGGCTTCGACGATCCGTGAGTTGTTCCACTTCCGACCAACTTTTTATAAACCAAAGTCTATTATATTCACGGCTCGATTCCACCATCTTGTAGAACTTTAAATACCCTCTTTATCGTTATGAAATATGTCTGTATCAATTTTAAAATTACAGTGGTTCAAAAATTTCCCGAAATATTTTATTTTTTGACTTTTGTGGGTAAAATCGTCAATTGTGAAAGATGCGCCCGGGCGCATTGAGGGGCGCCTGGGGCGCATGGAATTGCGTCTTTGGCGCAATAAAGCTCAATATTTGGTCAAACTTTACGGGCTCGTTCCAGACACTTCCGAACTCCAATTTTTGCAAGGTTTGAACTGATAGAAAGCTTGGAGAGTGAACTTTCCAACCCAAGTAGTTTGAATCTAGTAGTATTTGACCACGAAAAAATATGACCAATTTACTCCCAGTGAGTCAAAAAAAATCATTTCGGTAGAGTGCTCGCATCATTCTCGTTTGAAATGGGTAAATACCTATTATATATCGATAAAGAGAATTTTGAAAGTACTAAAGATAGTGGAATCTAATCATGAAAATATTAAAGATTAGTTATGTATGAAAATGTGTGTTTTAACATCAATGGCTTCCGACTAACTTTTCGTAAACCAAAGTCTATTATTTCCATGGTTCGATTCCACTATCTTGTAGTACATTGAATACCCTCTTCATTGATTTGAAATTGGTCTGGATCCGATTTAAAATTATTGTGATTCAAGGATTTTCCCTAATAATTTATTTTTCGACATTGTGATGGTGAAATTATCATATCTTTTGATGTGTAAATAATATTTGGGCTAACTAATTTCGTTTGAAATTAGGCTTGACAAGATTCTAAACAGTTCAAACCACCTAAAATCGGAGTTCAATAGTGTCCTTAACAAGATGCAAATTTTGGTCGATTTTCAAATTTGAAGGATGCGCCCGGGGCGCATGGGATTGCATATAGGGCGCAATAAAACTCTTCAATTTGCCAAACTTTGGAATTTTGTTCAAACACTCCTAAACTCCGATTTTTGAAAGGTTTGAACCGATAGAAAGCTTGTGGAGTCTTCTTTCAAACTCAACTAGTTTGAGTCTAAAATTATTTCAACATCAAAAGATATGTCGAATTTATTCCCACTGAGTCAAAAAATATATCATTTCGGTAAAAGCTCGTATCTCGCTCATTTTAAATGGGAAAAATACGTATTATATATCGATAAAGAGAATTTTCAAAGTACTAAAAGATAGTAGAATCGAAACATGAAAATAATAAAGTTTAGTTTTGTATGAAAATGTGTTTTAACATCAATGGCTTCGACGTTCTTTGAGTTGGTCTAGTACTTCCGACCAACTTTTCGTATGCCAAATTCTATTATTTTCATATGGTTCGATTCCACTATCTTGTAGTATTTTGAATACCCTCTTTATCGATATGAAATAGGTCTGGCTTCGACGATCTATGAGTTTGTCTATTTCCGACCGTTGAAGTGCACCAGGGGCGCATGGAGTTGCGTCTAGGGCACAATAAAGCTCCCCAATTGGTCAAACTTTGCGATTTTTTTCCGGACACTCCCGAACTCCGATTTTTGCCAGGTTCAAACCGAAAGAAAGCTTGTGAAGTCTACTTTCCAACCCAAGTAATTAATTTGAATCTAAAATTATTTCAACATAAAAGATGTGACCAATTTACTCCTTGTAAATAAACGGTCTCATTTTGAGCGCAAATATATGTTCCGAATCGTTCATTTAGTTGAACTCCACAAGCACAACATCCTTGCGACTAAATAAAGTTTAACGGGTATCACACTATCTAATGAGTGAATCGTATTTAGATGAATAAATGAACACAAGTACATATTTCTAATTATGAAAAAAAAAAAAAAAAATTTTACTAAGGTGAGAGTCCTGGATAAAGCCAATATATATCATCGTGATATATATCACAGTCAGACGTATTGATATATATTAGCCCAACGACACTTATATATATAAAGGAATTCTTGCAAAAAATATCTTGGATAAAGCCACACTAATCATCTAACTGATATAAAATGTACAAGAAAAGTACAATGCGATTGATGTCTTTTAGCCTAACCCAAGCATCTCGCCTAACGCACATTTTGCTGAAAATTCGTAGAGAGAGATTGGAGTAGTAAACTTTGGGGAGGAGGGGAATGGAGAAAAAAAAAATGGTGGCAGCTAGGGTTGAGAGGAGAGAGATATGAAATTGCTGTTAGGTATCTTCAAGTTGATTTAATTATGAAAAGTTGACTAGAGAAAAATCCAACTCGCTCACTAATTTTATTTTAGAAAGTCATTAATAGGGGAAAATTCAAAATACCCCCAAACCTTCATTCTAAATTAGCGTTCAACCCGTTCTATGCACGGGTAAAACTAATCTGTTCTAACGTTATGCCCGTTCGAACCTACTTTTTATTAATTGTCCCGTGCATCGAACGGGCACAATGCTAGAATGGGTTAATTTTGCCCGTGCATAAAACAGGTTAGAACGCTAGTCTATCTTTAATGGGTCAGTATACTACTCGAATCAAAATGTACAAACCGACTTTTCTAGCCACCACAAATTGTATACAAAAACTGACCTTACTGTTAACGAAAAGAATTTCAATTCCAAATGATTACGAAACAGTAAGAATATTTCCAGAAGTAAAAAACTAATCGAATTTGCTAAGGAACCTAAGCAATTTTCTCACAGAAGTAAAAAACTAATCGAATTTGCTAAGGAACCTAAGCAAATGGAACCGTTGGATGCAAAGCATTTTCCAGATATGTGTCCAAAGCATTAATTTTCATACGCATAATTATTCCAGACCCTCCACACCGGAAAAAAAAAACAGAAAGAAAGTTAGATTCTAATGGATGAGCTCTTTTGCTCGTGGAGAGAGGCCTCTCTCTTCTAATGTAGTGGGTTCAATTCATTTAATCCTTTGAGGCCAAAAAATGTGAGGAAACTTTGGTGCTACAGGGGCTGATAAAAAATGGTGAGCCATATATACATGGACAACTACAACACTGAAGGACTGAACAGCCAATTTCGTGGACATAGTGATGGATTAGTGGGGGTTCCTCCAAAACCCGCCAGCGATTGTCTATAATCAGAGCAACAACTATAAAAGAACACACTTTTTACAACAAACAAAAATAGATGAAGCAATGAGAAAATCATACCTACTAATTAGGAGAACTAAGCGGTGCGAGATCCAAATTACTTTCAATTGTCAAGACCATAAACCTGTCAAATGAATTCACACATAAAGAATGAGTGAAGCATTTTGTCGAACACGAATAAGACAGTTAATTGTAATTACTGTTGAAGTATCAATTCTGTCGAACTCATTGAAAAGAAACAACAATACCACCAACGTAGTAGCAAAAATAAGTGCCACACACAAAAAAAAAAAAAAAAGTTGACTAAGAAAAATAGTTGTTCACTATTTAGAGCAGGGTTTTACATCCATAAGGACTGCACGTACTCGGATACCCAGGCAGTGTGCTGTGTGCCCCAAAATACCATTGCCTTTGAGACAGTGGTTCTACTGTCTTCGCCAAAAAGAAAGATCAATGCAAGAATCAATTCATGGAAGTGGCTTGAATTGTCACTCTTTGTAGTTAAAAAGTTCACAAAGTTTGTGCTCAAGAGGGGACCTATGTACAAAGCAATTGTATTCACTCCTATAACGATTTCAAGCTAAGAAATAAAACTATGTAAAAGTTTGTTAAGAAAAAACTGAAAAATAAGCACGATTTTGAAGGGAAACAGAAAAGTAAGGGAAAAAGAGAGAGACATACCTGCAATGACGCCACGTACTTGCAATGACGCCGTTTATGGCCAGGGGCCTCTAGAGAAGAAAAGCCCTACCGGATGGAGAGAGCGGGGGGTGGGACGGTGGTTGACGGCGAAGCAGCTCTGTGAAAAATTGATGGAGGAGTGAAGAGGGGTGTTCATAGCCCATGAGAGAGTGTGAGAAAGAGGGGCGGGGTTGTGGGAGAGAGGCGTGGAGTGGTGGCGGATGAGGAGTTGAGAGAGAGAGATGGATGCCCGCAAGAGTTGGGGTGTTGAAGGAGTAGTGGGGTTGAGAGGTGAACGTGGGTCTGTTATTCGTGTACCAAAGGTTATTTTATATTTTTTATTTAACTAATGGAAAATTGAGAACTTGTGCGAACATGGGGGTTTTTTTTTTTTTTGAAAGAAAATCTAAAATTTTAGAAATTAGGATTTGAGGTTTGAAAGATTGTGGGGCTTAGATACATTCCTATAGTATATTGATAGATAGATATATAGATTTCAATTAGACTCCCAACCATTCAAAAAAATCAATTTTACTCTCAACGTTATCTTTCGTTAATCAGAACACCCCCTTCCATCCAAATGACTAACGGATTTCATTAAAATCCCCGTTAAATAGCGTCCCGATCGAATTTCAACGATCTGAGCCGCTTAATTTGATCAGAACGTGATTTTAATAGTACCTTAGGGAAATCACGAAAAAGAAAAAAGAAAAAAAAAAGATACCAGGAAGGGCTTGATTTGAGCAGCTTTTTATTGAATAGTTCAATAAAAAACTATTCGGATGAAACCCTTTCCGATAATTTTTTTGCTGATTTCACGTTGGTATCCTTAAAATCACGTTCTAAACACATTGAACGGTGCGGATCATTGAAATTCAATGGGAAAAGGGGAGGTGCAGACCGAAGCAAAATCCGGACGCCCTTACTTGAACAAAATCCGGATCGGTCCACACCTCCCCTTTTCTGATCGAATTTTGATGATCCAAGCCGTACAATATGTTCAGAACGTGATTTTAAGGATACCCTGAGAAATCAGCAAAAAAAAATGACCAAAAAGGGCTTCATCCGAACAATTTTTTATTAAACTGTTCAATAAAAAACTACTTGGATGAAACCCTTCCTGGTCTTTTCTTTTTTTACTGATTTTTTCAAGGGTACCCTTAAAATCACATTCTGAGTACATTGAGCGGATCGGATCATCAAAATTCGATCGAGACGCTATTTAACGGAGCCTGTAACAAAATCTGTTTGTCATTTGGACGGAAGGGGGCGTTTTGATTAACAGAAGATAACGTTGGGAGTAAAATTAATTTTTTTGAAATGTTGGGAGTTTAATTAAAATTTAGAGTAAAGGTTGGGGGGTATTTTAAAATTTTCCGCACAAAAATTTCATAATTAATTATAACCAGTAGAGTCTAAATTCTATCTACCTAGGGCTTCCACCATCACAATTTATGGGTCCCACCATGTGCATATTGTAGTATGTTGAATTGTACATCTTGTAGGACCCATAGAATAGTATATCTCCACAAAAAATCAGTTTTATTGGACATCGATAGCTATATGAAAAATTAATTAAATTTTGGTTTATGAAATCGATGGTAGATAAGTTTAAAGTTAAACTATCCATAACCGTCTATTTTGTATACCAAAATTTAATTTTTGATGTACCTATCGATGTCCAATCAACATAATTTTGCTTGAATGTACTACTTTATGAGTCCTACAAGATGAACGGTTCAAATTACTACAAAAAAAAAAATAAACGGTTGAGCCCACAATTGATGGTGGGATTTCCAGTTTAGGTGGAAAGAATTTAAACTCTAACTAGTAATCGACATAAAATTGAGAGGTAGTTTGTTTTTAGAATGTTGACTTAAACTTGAAAATATTACTTGCTTCTGGAGTATCCAGGACCTTCTCCACCACATATTTATGTGAGCTTAACCACCAAGTATGTGGCTTCCACACTGTGTGACTCTCACAAAAATGTATGATAAAAAAGAGAGGTTGTTTTTTTTTTTTTTTTTGCTAAGTTAAAAAAAAAAAAAATTTCCTCTCCATACTCCCCTTGTGGCTTGCAGTCTCAAGCTAATGCCAATGATCAGACCTGATTGTCTCGTATGATCCGCAGTTATCCACGTCCATGGAAAAAATCTAATTCATCGAACATTTATATATGTATAAACAAATCATATTTTGTTCATAAAATGGATTACAAAGTTAAAGTGTTCAACGTTTGAAACAACATGTGATTTCTTCACAAGTTGATGAATGTTTGATGAATCCAATTTTTTCCGAATGTAGCTAACTGCGAGTTCTACGAGATGAACAGTTTTGATTCTCAATGTCAGCTCGCAAGCGGGAGCCATAAGGACAATATAAAGGAATATGGAGAGATGGAGTACGGAGAGAATTTGATTCGGCGAAAAGGGCCCGTGGAGCGCCTCCTTAACCTTTAAAGGAAAATTTTTTAAAATGACACATGAAATTTCACCCAAATGTCACCGAAACACCTAAATTTAAATTTATTTTAATTAAATACGTAGACTTACAAAACCCCCTAATTAAGGCCCTTGTGGTTATCCGCCATCCAATTCGTTCACAAAAGTGATGACGTGGTAGGTCTTACCCGTTAAGTGGCCCCACATCACATGTTATGAAGTGGGGAAAATGCAGCTAATCCAAACCAATACTAAACTGTAAAAACGAAGCACCCACCGTCCCTCCCGGTTCCCTGCCCCTCACCTACACGACAACTCCATCTCCAAAACCTTCGTCAACCCACTCTGACAACAAACACCACCTCTTCCACTACCTTTCCGTTTTAATCAATCCATGACACTCCCCAAACCATGACACAAAAATCCCACAGATCCCTTCTTCTTCTGCGCCATCAATGCCGACAGCAAGCAAGCCATCATCTGCTGGGGCAAAAACACCACCACCGTCTCTTCTCCATCCACTCCCTCATCCAGTCAAAACCCATATCTCCAAATCCCGCCAATTGCCGCTCTTGCAGGCGGCGACAGGTTTCTTTGCGACATTTTGTCAAACACTTCACAGCCTTACTGTTGGAACTCCAATGGCTTGAGCACCGGCCTCGTCCCTCCGCCTTTCGTCACCACCGCTTATTCCCACATCGCCGCCGGTACGAATCACGTTTGTGTTAGGGGATCTTATTACTCGGGTGGCAATCCCAGGTCAGTTCATTGTTGGACATTGTTAGGAAATCAGATGACAGCTTGAGTTCAAGACAGATGACAGTTTGTTTAATGGCGATTAGGGCTTCTGAGAACAGTGTTTTTCGCCCAAAACAAGGTCTTAAACCCTAACCTTTTTCCGAGTACAATTTTGTTCACCCTCCTTAAAAGAGGGTGAACATTACCTTTTCTCTTACCGGTTAGAATGGTGTAGACCCCACCACAAAGTGATGTCATGGTTACACATTTTGATAGGCATGACATCACTTTGTGGTGGAATCCACACTATTTCAATCAATAGGAAAGAGGATAATGTTCACCCTCCTCGGTGGAGGATGAACAAAACTAACTCTCCTTTTCCTGATCGAGACCACCAAGAAAAGGTGAAGTGAGTGAGTAAATTGCCCTTACTTCACCCACTCTATCATTCTCTAATATTAATTAAGACAACTTTACACACAAACCACTGACTGGCACAAGATTTGACAAACCAATAATCTTTATTTAGGACAACATCATATATTTGGAGCAGGCAATGTCGAATTTCAATATGTTCATCACAATAACAACATGCTCAACAAAGTGAAAGGGTTCAGGATACGAAAAGACTACAGAGCTGCAGGACAGAGGCGGATAAGGAAATACCAGAGAGCCACAGGCAGAGGCGACCCGAGTACTTCTGAATTAATGACACAAGGCATGTGGCTGGCTGTATGACCAAACCAAGAATACCATAAGCTACTTGCACAACTTGAAATGGGACAGTGTAGGGGTTCCATCAAGCCCTTTCTTATAGTACTGCGTGATGTATTCCTTAACAGTTGTCCCCCTGTACACCGGGGGATTTTCTTCTGACAGTAGTTCTTCGACTGGAGCATACACTCTCATTGAAACCCCTTCACGAAAATGGGTCCTGAAAAAACTCGCCACCGAAATTCTTGGACCAACTTTTTTCGCTAGCACTCTGTGGTTGACACTTTTGAACTTGTCGTTTGTGATGAGCTGCATAAAATAAGACATTGACAAACTGATGAATCTGCCCTCTACGTTGAATAACCGAATCCTGAAGATACATACACCTATAATAGATGCATAAAAAACGTTCAACAGCAAGAATTTAGGGGGTAGTGTATTTTTTTATAAAGAAGTTGAAAATGTACAGCTCCTAAAGTTCTACAAATATTTCGTTTCTTTCCTTTTTCCCAGCAACATCTCCATGGTTTGTACCAGCTTTTTAACTTCTTACATGCATTGAAAATGAACTTTATACGATTTGTTGTCAATTAAACAATAGGTTCAAACTGATACTGTATCCATACGCATACAAGTTTTCCCATTGTATGTGAAAATTTTCAATACAAAAAGTAACCCCGTAATTTAGTTGCTTGGCTCAGCCGCTGGACACAAAGGCTTCCAGGTAAAAGTTGTCCAGCTTCAACCAGATTCAGTATTCCAGGTACAATTTCATGGTTAAAGAACAACAAATCGAGTCATTACATTAGAAAACATCAGAAAGCTGGAGCATTTTAAGGCACCTGAGAATATTGAATCACTTGAACATGAGGCATGAACACTAAGAAAATGCCATTGAAATCTGCCTATTGAAATTTCCAGAGTCAACATACAGACTTCAGTTCAAATCTTTTTATTTTCCTAATACATACCCACTTCTGAAATTTTTTAGTGATACTTAAATTTTAGAGTTTTGGAAATTCCTCACTTGTCCCACATCAGTTAGATGAGCGAATATTGTATAGCATATGTAATGCTCTCTAGGTGTTAACGTGCGTAACTTTAGAGTCATACGGTTAGAATGTGAGTCACTACAAGGTGTTCTCAGAGCATACACCATCCGGAAGTGTGAGACATGTAACCGTGAGGAGACATGCTTGGGTGGACCCGACAATGGACAAGCTTGAGGTGATGGTCATGCTTGGGCATGTCCCATCTGAGACGAGCTTTAGGAGCACGTTGTCAAATCCCTCCCTAGTTCCACATTGGTTACATGTGACTGCTGAGTAGTAAATAAGGTAATGCCCACTAACTACTATTTATCTAACGTAAAACCTTTGAGCCACGTGGCTAGACTAAGAGTTAGTCAGTCAACTTGTGCAAGTCGTTACAAATGTCATGTTAAAGTTGAGAAAAAGATACCCAAATAGAAGACAAATAGATCATCACAATTGTAAGGACTTGCCTGCAGTAGATCAGCAATGTTTACAACTAGAGCTCCAGGCAGAGGAGGCACATCAACCCATTGATTCTCATGGAGGATTTGTAGGCCACCCATTTGGTCTTGTAGAAGTATGGTAAAGAAGCCGTTGTCCGCATGGTTGCTGGTGCCCAAAGTCAAGTCTGGTTCAGGGCATGCCGGGTAGTAATGGCCCAGCAATAAAAGCCCCTCGGCGCAATCCATGTCTTTTAGGTGATTTGGGTTAAGGCCCAAGGCTTCTGAGAGCAATTCAAACAGCACCAGTCCTAATCTCATCACGTGCTTCGAATACTCTATCATTATGTCTCTGCAAGTTTCAAATTTTCAATCATATGTATAAACACATTTGATGCTTCAAGAATTAACACTCGAGCTTCTCTGAAATGCATTAGCAGCAACATGTTTTGCCATGCAAGGGGGGAAAGTATAAAAAGTAAAAATCATAACTGTCTTCTCCAATGGATGTCCAGGTTTGTTTTGGAATTTCATATGCACTTCCTAAAATGTTATGACTTTTAGAGAAAATCTTACGAATCGTATAGAGGTTACGAAATACACCAAAATATTATTGATCATAATGAAAGTGTTACGAATCATACTGTTCAAAGGTCATGAATTTTAGAATAAAAATTACGAAACACACTAAAATGTTATGAATGAACCATAAAATAGGTCATATTCAAAAAAAAAAACCATAAAATAGGTCATATTCAAAAAAAAAAAAAACCATAAAATAGGTCATATTAAAAAAAAACCATAAAATAGGTGCATATGGTACACCCTTTTAAGAAATGTGTATTGTAGACTTTCCCTAATGGGAGTTTCACATAAATTTAACGACACACACATTCCTGTGAAAGGAATTAAGGAAATTTTCCACAAAACAGGGTCCCTACTTTGAATAAAGATTCGCACATACTTCGGATAATAGTTCTAACATCATGTGCATCATCATACCTGCATACTGGAGGCAATTCTTGAGGATCAGGAGGCTGAGGAGCCATAATACAAGTAATGGAGTCCCTCCAGTTAGTAGCCGGCCCTGTATACAGATCAAAGTTGCTATTGTATCTAAACTTCCTCGTTACATCACGCGAATAAAATCCCTTCTTCACCTCAGTATCTTGCTCGTGAAACCTCCGAACCCCGTCGATCATATCATCCATAAGGTACTTGGCAATTCCGTGATTCACTACCTGAAAAAATCCGAGCTTCTCACAGGCATCTCTAACTTTTTTGACGATGCCAGCGCGTTGAGCTGAACCTTGGTCTACGCCTTCGAAATCAATGATAGGAACACTAAACAGGGAGGCAGCAGAGCTTGTCGTCGATATGTCACTAAGCTTGCTTTTGTCATGGATGAATATGCGAGGGATTTTCGTCACCCCTGCATCTACGAGACCTTTTACACCGGTTTTTGTGTCATCGAAAGCCTTTAATTCACTTTTCCGATCATATTCAGGCTTGGTTTGTTCCTGAATTTCTTCCCCATTGCTTGTGACCATTTTCTTGCCCACAGGATGAAAATGGTTTCTTTGGCAGCCTTTTTTTGGGTAAATTGTTTGGCAGCCTTTGCTCTTTCAGTGTCAAAAGTCTTGCAATAAGTCTACCCCCTCCTCTCTTTTCTTCCCCATTGCTTGTGACCACCATTTTCTTGCCCACAGGATGAAAATGGTTTGTTTGGCAGCCTTTTTTTGGGTAAATTGTTTGGCAGCCTTTGCTCTTTTAGTGTCAAAAGTCTTGCAATAAGTCTACCCCACCTCTCTTTTCCACCCCTCGGCTCACCACTGCTTACGTGGTGCGGCGGGCCCCACCATTTGGGAAAAAAATCTGGTACGCACGAGTTTGAAGAGAGAGAGGAGGAGGAGGAGGAGGAAGACCCAGTAGCCCGGCTCTACCACAGGGAATAGATTTCTTTTAAGACCCAACTCGGTCACTGATTAGTGATTAGTGGTCCCGCCTTATCAAAGTATGGTATTTTTTGTGGCGGAAATAATTTCGCAGAGGTGACAATTTTTGTACTGATTACAGAAAGTGGTATCCTCTAAACGAGCCCCGTCTTGAGCTCAAATATATGTTCCGAATCATTCACTTAGTTGAACCACAAGCACAACATACTTGCGACTAAATAACGTTGAACGGGTATTCGCTATCTAATGAGTGAATTGTATTTAGATAAATAAATGAACAAAAGTACATATTTGAGAAGACAATGCCAAGATAATTTTTTCGATTTTGGGTAACTCGTGTTCGATCAAAATGACCTTTTGCTAGAGCGTCTAAGTCTACAAAGTGAATGATTTGGATCAGGTTTTTTAGTCGGAAACAAGTCTCTTTAGAGGGCACAACAGGTGGTTGTGCCTTTAGGTAGGTAGGCATCAAAGAAAAGCCGCACCCGATAATTGAAGGTAGGCATTTTCGCAACGATTTAACCGTCAAGAGGTTGTTTATTTCTAATTATGATTTTTTTTTTCTTTACAAATGTGAGATGTATGGATATTAGCCCAACAACACTTATATAACGGAATTCATTGCCAAAAAACCTTGGACAAAATCAAACTTATCATCTAATTGATGCAAAACGAGAAAAATACTAGGCGATTGATTTCTATTATCCTAACCCAAGCATCTCGCCTCATGCACATTTTACTGAAAATTCATACTTTCTCTAGCCGTTTCAAAAACAGATAAAGTGGTAGCTAGAAAAAAACTACAAATAGTATCCAGACGATTAGACAAACTCTAACCAAGTGTGAATACACCAATAAACTTTCAAAGTTACTGATTTGACAAGCCACCTTCACTGCCGGGCGGAGGGAGAGAAGGCCCGGGTCCCATGCCCCTGGAATTTTATCTGCTACAGCCGTGTATTTTTTCAAATCCGGATTGGTGTTGTGCTTCCCTGCAAATCTATGGGTATGGGGGGTTGGGCCTTTCGGTTAATTGCAAAAATGCCATCTATAAAAATCACTAAAGCCCAACAGGGAAACAGCCGTTCTCTAGAGAGAGAAACAGGTGGAATGTTTGGCTGAACGCCTCCCGAGTCCACAACAATGATCAGAATCGTTCATTTTATAGAGCTCGTCAAATATGTTATTCATGCCAAAAATTAGCTTCACCGAACATCAATAGGTACGTGGATGAAACAGATTTGTATAAGAAAAAAACGATTACAAAAATTAAGTTAAAATTAATTTTCATCATCGCATTTTTCTTATACAAATCTGTTTCATCCATGTACCTATTGATGTTCGTGAAGCTATTTTTTGGCGTGGATGATATATTTGACGAGCTCTACAAACCAAACAATTCTGATTATATATGAGAGTGTAGGCCCACAACGGGTCCAAACTGGACCGGACTGGAGCAAATTAAAACTGGAGCTGAAGTGCTCCCCACATTCCACCTGTTTCTCTCTCTAGAGAACGGCTGTTTTCCTCTCCAACTGGTGCGACCATCAGCATCAGGCATCCCCACCGCATGCCATTCCGTTCGCCGGAGATTGGAAAAAGAAGCCCAGATCAAACGTCAGCAACTTCCCTCTCCTCTCTCTCTCTCTCTCTTCAGAACTGTTAGGAAAATTCTCTCTCTCTCAATCTCTCCTTTTTAGTTTGAAGAGAAAGTTAGGGTTTGTATTTTAATTTGATTATATGATTGTCATTGGTTGTTTTTGAAGATGAATAATCGAATATTAGACTTTTCATTGCTTACTCACTCCGTCCCAAAAAGGATTACAATTTTTGAAATGTGTGTTATTTTTCATCGCTTTTAACTTTCAATCTATAATGTTTTTCATGAGTTTAAAAATTTTGTATAATAGAACTAATCGAGAACTATTAAACAAGAATCATATTGTATATTTTTTGAAATTCATATTGAAAAATATAAGAAACTAGTGTTAACCCGTGCCTGCGGCACTACGCATCCTGGTTGGAAAAGGATGGCAGTTGTGTGATTTAGGTGAAAACCATGGGCACTAAAACGGGAAGTGGAAGGATGCACTACAGCCTTTGGATCAAATGAATCTAAGCCGTTCCAACAACTTGTCCCCACACCCTTCTGTTTTATAATAGAGATTGAAATTAGTACGAATATCAAAAGTTGACATCCAATATAAAAAATTAACATTCAATTTGGGACGGATAGAGTAATTTTTTGTTAGTTACCGAATATATTTTGTTCTTGAAAGCTAGGGCTTTTTATAATTTCATTTTGTTTCGTTTAAAAGTGTTAGAGAAATATTTTAAACGAAAATCTCTGGTGGAGAGTTCTGATTTGGAAAGGGGAGATGGTCAAATGGTGCCCCCCTGCCCGGGATGTCTGGCTCCGCCATTATTGACTGTCCTTGAGTTGCTCCAAAGACATCATACAAGGTAGAGCACTTTTGACAAAGATATCCGCTGTGTTTGGTTCCCATATTTTAGAGTAACTTTCAACTCTCGATACAATTTTCAATAATTTTTTTTATTGTTCTTCACTCATTATCACTCAACTCTTAAAAATAACTTTCTAAAAGTTCAACCAAACAAAGTGATTCAATATCGTTTGAAAGAATCCGATCCATACACCAAATATTTGTCTAAAGACGAAACTAATTACTCTCACAGACAGGAGAAACAAAACTCTTACAGATTAGACGACAAGTGACTTGAAAAGACAAAAGAGAAACAAACCAAAAGATTAAAAAATAAAATTAGAGATTGAGAACTAGTATTATGACTTCCTCCTCTTGCAACCATATAAGATAGTAAAAATTGGGAAGGAGGGGAATGGAGAAAAAAGATTTTGGTGGCGGCTAGGGTTGAAAGAGGGAGAGATGAATAATGTTGTTACGTATCTCCAAGTTGATTTATAATTATGAAAAGTTGACAAGAAAAAAATCCAACTTCGGCACTAATTTGATATTTCTTCCGTCTCCTTTTAAGTGTCTTGTTTCGTAACTCCAACTTATTAAAAAGACATAATCATTATACATTTTACATAAACTTTTTCCTCCACTTTCCTTATTCATCATTATTACACTTTTACTTACTAACTTTTCAAAATGAAATATACTTTTATGGACAAAATAGAAAATGTACTAATTTTTACCCACTAACTTTACAAAATGAATACTTATTAAAGAACAGCCCAAAATGAAATACTGGAATCTAAACAAGGGACGGAGAGAATACTAGAAAGTCATTAATAATACAGCCCAAAAATGTCATGATGATGCTGGTAAGTATATAACTATAACTAGTAGAGTTTATATTCTATCTACCTTAGGGTTTCCACCATCACCATCTGTGGGTCCCACCATGTGTATATTGTAGTAAGCTAAACCATACATCTTGTAGGACCAACAGAATAGTATATCTCCACAGTAAATCAGCTTTATTGAACATCGATAGGTAAACCAAATTAATTGAATCTTGGTTTATGAAGCCGATGGTAGATAAGTTTAAAGTGAAATTATCCATAACCGTCTATTTTGTAAATCAAAATTCAATTTTAAATGTACCTATCGATGTCCGATCCAAATAATTTTTCTCGTGAATGTACTACTCTGTGAGCCTTATAAGATGTACAGTTCAAATTCCTGCAAAAAATTATATGGTTGGGCCTACAATAGGTGGGGGGTTTCCACTTTAGGTGAAAAAGAACTAAGAGAATAAATTTTATCTACCGCCAATGTAAAACCCCATTATTCCACCACCATCCATTATGAGCCCCGCCGAGCGTTTATTATTATAATCTGAACCGTTCAGATTAAAAACCCACAGTATAGTATTGCCATGCAAAAAATATGTTTCATCAAAAGTTGATAGATATATCAAATTTTGAATTGGTTTATAAAATGGACGATATGATTTCTATCAATAATAATAAAGATAAACTGTCCATTTTTTAAAACAATATTCAATTTTTGATACTCCTATCGTTCCGATCAAGTTTATTTTTTGCATAGATACACTATTATGTGGGGTCATGTGGGGTCTACAAGATGAATGGTTCAGATCAACAATAAACACACGGTAGGGCGAAAAAAGGCGGTGGTGAAAAAGTGGAGTTTTTCACCGCCGGTAGAAAGAATTTAATCTCAAGAAGAGATGAAACTCTGACTAGTAATCAACTTACAATTGAGAGGTAGTTCGTTTTCAGAATGTTGACTTAAAGTACTTGCTTCAGGAGCATCCAGTGCCTTCTCCACCATGTATTTATGTGGGCTTAACAACCAAGTGTGGCTCCCAACTCTCACAAAAATGTATGGTGAAAAAGAGTGCATTTTTTTTTTTGGCCAACTAAAAAAAAATCCTCCCCATACCCTCCACACTCTCCTTGTGGCTTTCACTCTTGAGCTAATGCCAAGGATCGGAACTGATTATCTAGTACGACCCGCAGTTATCTACGACCATGAAAAAAATCAAATTCATCGGACATTTATATATGTATAAACAAATCATATTTTGTTCATAAAATGGATTATAAAGTTAAAGAGTTCAACATTTGCAACAAAATGTGATTTCTTCACAAGTTTATGAATGTCCGATGAATTCAATTTTTTCCGGACATAGCTAACTACGAGTTCTACGAGATGAACAGTTTCGATTCTCGATGTCAGCTTCGAAGTGGGAGCCATAAGGAGAAATATGGAGAGATGGAGTATGGAGAGGAATTGATCCTGTGAAAAAGGCTCATGGAGCGCCTCATAGAGAACTGATAATAGGCTTAAGGAACCCAAAACTACCATAAGGATGTTGTAAAACCCACAATGACAAGCCCATTTGATAAAAGCTAGCTTTGATTAATTTCACAAATTTGGAAATACGTTCCCATCACAAATGTTACAGCCCGAATTTCACCATCGAAAGTGAAATGGTGCCAATTTATATAAACTATAATTGTCAAATAGAAGTGAATTGAAACAATTTCCCTGTCAAATGGTAGGATTATGGAACATGGCCTCAAACAATCACAATCTCTCTAGTCAGCAATCACTACAAGAAAATCGAGATCTCCCAACGGTTTAGCTAGCAACGGTTCAAAAAACCGTTGGTATAGATTGCAAGAAGAACGGTTTTTAAACCGCATTAGAACAGATTATAAGCAACGGTTTTCATGCAACCGTATTAGATTATAAGACTATAGCAACGGTTTTCCATAACCGTTACTAAAATCCGCTTCTAGCAACGGTTTTCCATAACCGCTACTAAAACTCGACCTATAGCAACGGTTTCCCATAACCGTTACTACTAAAATCGGCCTATAGCAACGGTTTTCCATAACCGCTACTAAAAAGCGGACTATAATCGAGACCATTGATTTTGTTTTCCTTGTTTGTTGATTAAATCATTCTCATAAAAATTTGGCTTGATCGAGTCTAGAAACTTCTTTATTGAGACAAAATTTCATTAGTAAAATAAATTTTTCTGCTCGATCAAGTATGTAACGATACCCGATTAATTTCATTTTTCGTATGAAGGATGTACTTTTTACTGTGAAAAATAGATGGTTCTAATCGGGAAAAAAAGAGTAGGTGTTTGTATAGAATAAACCGGATTTTTAAAATTGGGTTAAGAAAAATCGATAAAACTCAAATGACATAAGCTAACCCAACGTTGGTTTGCATAGTATAAATATTAGTAGTCCTTGATATTACACAAGTGTTGGGCTAGCTCAGCTGGTTTGCACTCGCGCAAGACGCGTGGAGGTCCCGGGTTCGATTCCCAGGAGGAGCAAACATTGTTGTGTTACACGCTGGTGACACGCCGAACACGTGGCGCATTGACAGAGGAGGCCACGCTGCCGCCATGTGGTCGCCATGTCATATTTTACCCTGCATTTTTAGAAAAAATTGCCTTTTAGCAACGGTTACAAGCGCTGCTAAAGAAACCGCTAAAAATCTGCACTAACGCTTTACAAAACCGCTGCTATAACCCTACAAAGAACGGATATCTCGCGACGGTTTAACCAACGGTTCTATAACCGTTGGTATAGCCTATATTGGTCTTTGGCAACGCTTTTTTGCATCTCTAGCAACACTTTTGACCGTTGCTATTGAACGATTTTCTTGTAGTGAATTTTCCTCAATGCTCAATCTGTCACTGCGTATCTGGAATGATTTGGCTGGCACCACTTCTCCTTGAAAATAGAGGAAGTGCGCCATGACATGAAAGTGTTACACGCCCTAGATCTCATGTTTCAAAGCAATCTTCTATCGGCGCACTCGAAGATCGATAAGAGGAATCTCATGAGCCGACTATGTCCGTAACTCGCATATTAGTTGTCATTTTTTTCTTTCTATTTTCTTTCATTGGTTCGCATATCAAATAAGACAAGTCAATATGCACCAACATTTCCATCACTGACAAAGTTGCCAAATTGTATTGATGCACCACCTAGAAGACTCAGCTTCAAAAGTGAGGGTTTGAGAATACAGAGGAAAGTGATTCTTCATATAATTCATATGCATTTTCGCCTCGATCAAGAATCACCACGCATTTCCCACAAATAAGATGATGATAGTCGAGGAAACAAAAAATCCCCAACCAGTGCAACTGGTCAAAACGTTGTGATCCTAATAGACCTCCAACAAGAGCAGGAAATGAATATATTGTTACATATGTAGACGATTGTTCAAGGTATTGTTACATATACTTGATTGGGCATAAGGATGAAGCAAATTCAAGACCTACAAAGCAGAAGTCGAAAATCAGATAGAGAGGAATATTAAGAAATCGAGGTCTGATAGAGGCGGTGAGTACAATGAAAACAGTCTTTGTAGGCTAGCAAACTTTTACAACACAAACAACTGAGTGGCACAAATCAGATAGATTTGACAACCAATACTCTTTATTTAGGACAACATCACATATTTGGAGTACAGAGCTGCAGGACAGAGGCAAATAAGGAAAGACCAGAAAGCCGCAGGCAGAGGCGACTCGAGGTCTGGATTATAATGACATAAGGCATGTGGCTGTTTGACCAAACCAAGAATATCATAAGCTACTTGCGCAACTTGAAATGGCACAGTGTAGAGGTTCCATCAAGCCCTTTCTTATAATGGTGCGTCTGGAATTCCTTAATGGTTGTCCCCGTGTACACCGGGGGATTTTCTTCTGATAGTAGTTTTTTTGACGGGACAATACACTCTCGTTGTTACCCCATCATCATAATGGGACCTGAAAAAACTCGCCACCGAAGTTCGTGGACCAACGTTTTTCGCAAGAACTCTGTGGTTGACGCTTTTGAACTTGTCGTTTGTGATGAGCTGCATAAAGTTAGACATTGACAAACTGATGAATCTGCCCTCGGTTGAATAACATGCAGAATCCCACATCAATTAGATCATCTAACTTACATGAGTGAATATTGAATAGCATACACTGTAATGCTCTCTAGGTCAACTTTTGAGCCATATGGTTAGAACATGTTAGAACTCGGGTCGCTACAAGGTGGTATCTAAGCATACACCAACCCGAAGACATGTAAATGTGAGGAGACATGCTTGGGTGAACCCAACAAGGGACAAGCTTGAGGTGATGGTCATGCTTGGGCATGTCCCATCTGAGACGAGCTTGAGGAGCACGTTGTGAAATCCCTCCCTAGTCCCACCTTGGTTACATTTGAATGTTGAGTAGTAAATAAGGTAATGCCACTAACTATTATTAATCAAACTTAAAAGCTTTGAGCCACGTGGCTAAGCTAAGAGTTAGCCGGTCAACTTGTGCAGGTCGTTACAAATGTCATGTTAAAGTAGAGAAAAAGATACCCAAATAGAAGACAAATAGATCATCACAGTTTGGAAGACTTGCCTGCAGTAGATCAGCAACGTTTACTACTAGAGCTCCAGGCTGAGGAGGCACATCAACCCACTGATTCTCATGGAGGATTTGTAGGCCACCCATTTGGTCTTGCAGAAGTATAGTAAAGAAGCCGTCGTCCGCATGGTTGCTGGTACCCAAAGTCAAGTCTGGTTCAGGGCATGCCGGGTAGTAATGGCCCAGAACATAAAGCCCCTCAGCGCAGTCCATGTCTTTTAGGTGATTTGGGTTAAGCCCCAAGGCTTCTGAGAGTAACTCAAAGAGCACCAGTCCTAATCTCATCATGTGCTTCGAATACTCTATCAGTATGTCTCTGCAATTACGGACCATTCAATCTTATGTATATTACACACGTTTGGTGCTTCAAAGAGATGAACACTCGGGCTTCTGAAATGCATTAGCAAGCAGCAACATGTTTTGTCATGCAAGATGGGAAACTATAAAGATACAAATCATAACTCTCTTCTCCAATGGATGTCCAGGATTGTTTTGGAGTTTCTTTTCGTTTTCGGCATATTTGTTGGTTTGCTTAATTCCTTCCACATAAATTTAACAGCAGGAAATTAATCATATTTGTTGGTTTACTTCTTGTGTTTCTATGTAAATGTGTTTGAATAATTCTTGTGGTAAAATTAACAATATAATTTGGATAATAGTTCTAACATCATGTGCATCATACTTGCATACTGCAGGCAGTTCTTGAGGCTCAGGAGGCTCAGGAGCCATAATACAATAAACGGTGTCCCTCCAGTTAGTAGCCGGCCCCGTATACAGATCAAAGTTGCTATTGTATTTGAACTTCCTCATTACATCACTCGAATAAAATCCCTTCTTCACCTCAGTATCTTCCTCGTGAAACCTCAGAACCCCGTCGATCATATCATCCATAACGTAATCGGCAATTCCGTGATTCACTACCTGAAAAAATCCAAACTTCTCACAGGCATCTCTAACTTTTTCGATGATTCCAGAGCGTTGAGCTGAACCTTGGTCTACGCCTCCGAAATCAATGATTGGAACACTAAACAGAGGGGCAACAGAGCTTGTCGTCGATATGTCATTAAGCTGGCTTTTGTCATGGATGAATATGCGAGGAATTTTTGTCACCCCTGCATCTACGAGACCTTTTACACCAGTTTTTTGGTCATCGAAAGCCTTTAATTCACTTTTCCGATCGTATTCAGGCTTGATTTGTTCCTGAACTTCTTCCCCATTGCTTGTGACCATCATTTTCTTGTCCACAGGATGAAAATAGCGCGCTATCAATCAAATGTAGTTAGTGGGGCATAATTGAAATGCATCTGCTGAACTCTGAGCTTAACAGAGACTTAACTAACTAATTGCTATTCTCTTCACAATTTCCTCATTTGGAAATATGTCCAATGCCTATTTATTATCGTACCTTATAAGAGCAACTCCATTGTCATGTTAATATGTGTTTTGCTATAGCTATATGAGATCTCCAACGGATAGTAGCAAATTTCTATACCCAATTAAGTTGTGGTGACACATGTGACAAGTTGAAGAAACATTTGCAAGTTGCAACAAGTCTAATCCAAGAGACTCTTCAATATTTAAATTTTTATTACTCTTTTGACTTTACGGGGACGACTTTGCCACACAAAAAAAAAAAAAAAGATATTCACCAACCGACATTATTATATTTCATGATATGTCAAATTGAATAGTTATTTCTCTCTTCAAACTTGGAGGCTGAAAGAGCTACACCAAAATAGTGTAGTAAGTTTGCTATCTCTTTTGGAGTTTGTTTTGCTGATATGGCTCTTCAAATATAGTCTAGTTTTTACTTTGCTATCTCCCTTGGAGATCTTACAGCATGAAGCTCCAAATTTCCTTCTCCAATAGTGAAGTAAAACACACACACACACGATATTTACCTATAGCTGTTTGTTGTGCCAAAGATCATAAAAGGTATAGCTATTGCTATAATCATGCACATTTGTTTTTACGTCTCTCATCATGGACCCGCAAATAGCAATTCAAATTGACATTTTGTGAAAAAAAAATTCTGAAATAGCATTTGCATCATTTGGAGCAACATTGCTATATCATAACAATTTGAAACAATTCATCGCTATATATTATAGCAATAGCTATCTAAATAGCATCTCTACCGTTGGAGATGCTCTAAGAGTATTGATATATTTTAGTGGCAAGGAATATTTTTGCATATTTCAAAAAAGTGGTACCTGTGGAGGCTATCTAATTGAGCCTCGACTTGTGATGCGAGTCTCCTGTAACGAACGAAAACAATTCTTCTATAATTTTGTTGAATCCTAAGATTACCAAATCAACAAATAGGAAAACAGAGATACTCTCTCTAAAAGAACTCAATATTATTCATCTTACTAATTTGCCCTAATGCGTAGGGCACTTATTTATAGGCTAGTACGTAGGACCCAAACATATTAGGAAACAAATAATCAAAAGGTAGCTATTGCTAACCAAGTAAAACCATTACTAGAAATAAGAAATATTATTGATAACTACACATTACACATTTCTAGAATATGCCAATACAAGCGTCATTGAATGTCATAATGTCCCTAATATTGGCAGGTCGGTTTGGTTCAGTTGCGGATTCGGTTTAACCGAACCGGCCGTTGCCCAAAAAGAAAAAAAACCTTAAACGTAAAAAGTAAAAACCCTAGGTCCTTAACTTCTCAATTCATTCTCTACCTATTCTATCTCCGTCTCTGCTCCTGACTCTGTCCCTCAGTCTCTCCATTCTCTGCCTCTCTCCCTCCCTCTCTCCGCCCACCTCCTCAACCTTCGGCAATGACGGAACCACACCTCTGGCTGAATCACTGCTAAGGTATTTGACTCTATATAGGACCTATAATCCTAGAAAATTAATTTGTTTCTCAAATGAGCCTCGTCTTGAGCTCAAATATATGATCCGAATCGTTCACTTAGTTGTGTTCCAAACATTAGCATTACTGTACATAAAAATCATTACGGGTGGGAATGGTTTATTTTGATTTTCCTCTAGTTAATTGCTTTCTTAAAACAGTTGAATGTCGTAGTATAATGATGTGCATTTTGTGCATACCGATGTCATTTGGCTTTGATTTGGGGACATAATTCCCCAACAAATAGCTATAGGGGGCCATTATTTCTATGATATTCTAAAAGCAGCCACTTTATGCATATATTGTCAATAATTATAGGGGTTTTTTGTAGTATAACAATCGGCATGATAACTACCTACGTTTTTTTGATGTTTCATGCTTTCTTTTATAAAATTATATTTGATGTTACATGCTTTCTTTTTAAAATTATAGATCTTTCGCGCAAGCAACGAATAGATTATTATGTTGATGTGATATTGATAAGGTGATCTTTGTATATTATAGTAACAATTTCACATGCCTGTACACATCATGTCTTCGGTAAGAAATAGTTTCTCCTGACAAAAAACCCCAAGGGGTTTGACTATATATATAGTTGAGAGAAAGAAGCAATAAATGCTCATCTGCAAGATCACAGATTCCATTCCAAAGGAGGCCAAGCATTGCAAACCTTAGGGCCACTGGGAGTTATGCCCAGTCGTTACTTTCATGGCCCCAGAATTAGTCGAGATATCCACACCCGGTTATGAAAAAGAAAAAAGAAAAAAGAAAAAAATCCCTTCTTCACCTCAGTATCTTGCTCGTAAAACCTCAAAACCCCGTCGATCATATCATCCATAACGTACTCGGCAATTCCGTGATTCACTACCTGAAAAAATCCAAACTTTTCACAGGCATCTCTAACTTTGTTGATGATTCCGGCGCGTTGAGCTGAACCTTCTTCGTCTACGCCTTCCAAATCAATGATTGGAACACTAAACAGGGAGGCAACAGAGCTTGTCCTCGAAATGTCATTAAGCTGGATTTTGTCATCGATGAATATGCGCGGGATTTTCGTCACCCCTACATCTACGAGACCTTTTACACCGGTTTTTGTGTCCAGGGCCGGCCCTGGGGTGAGCCCAACAAGCCCCGGGCTTGGGCAACCCCGGCTAGGGCAACCAAACAAAAAAAAAACTTACTCCTAAAAAAAATTCTAACTCCGTCACTGATTTGATTAAGAGATCCGAAAATGTCATCATGATGCTGGTAAGTAGGCAATTTTCTCAACTTACAATTGAGAGGTTGTTTCTTTATAGAAAGTTGTCTTAAACTTTAAATTAATTTTGCTCCTCTTAAGCGAAAATCCCGACTCGGACACTGATTAGTGATCCCGCCTTATCAAAGTAATGGTATATGTTTGGGGCAGGGAATAATTTCGCACATGTGACAATTATTTTCGTACTTATTAGAAAAAGTGGGTACGTACCCTCTATATGAGCCTCGTCATGAGTTCAAATATTAACATTAACAATACCGTATTAGGGGTGAGCAAAAAATCCGTAAAACCGTGAATCCAGTCCAAACCAATCCAAACCGAAATGTTTGGTTCGGTTTTTTAGTAGTATGGTTTGGTCATGGTTTAAAAAAATTAGAAACCGTATTATATGGTTCGGTTTGTGGATTCACATTTATGGTTATGGTTCCAAACCGATTCAAACCGCACAATACATACATACATATATATTTATAATTTAATTATGGGAGCTTTACTCAACTACTTTTCTAATTTATTTATTGATCCTACTAATCTACCGCAATATTTAGTTTTCCTTCTTTGCTAAGATGTTTAATAGTTGATATTCTTAGTTGGTTCACTTTTGTGAATTACCACTATTTCATTTTCTGAGTATAAGACTTGAAACAATTGTTGGTATTCTACTCTTAATAAGTTGGTTGATATTAGTGTGTTTTGGTAATGTGAATGGAATTGATTTTAATATATACTAGTTTTCTTTTAATTTATCTTCGTAATTTTATGTATTTAATTTTTTTTTAAAGATGATAGCTTAGTTCAAAGTAAACCGTGGTTTAAAACCGAAACCAAACCGTATTTTAATGGTTTGGTTCAATGGAATTTATGGGTTGATTTGGTTTTCCAAATTCATAATCCGTAAGTATTGGTTTGATTCTTGGTTTACTATAAAACCGAACCAAACCGGACCATGCTCACCCCTAACCGTACATAAAAACCATAGCGGGTGGGAACGGTTTGTTTTGATTTTCCTCTACTTAATTGCTTTCTTGAAAGTTAAAACAATTGAATCTCATAGTATTATAATGTGCATGATAACTACGGACGTTTCTTTGGTGTTTCATGCTTTCATTTTAAAATTATATTCGGTGTTTCATGCTTTCTTTTTAAAATTATACGTACGTTTCTTTGGTGTTTCATGCTTTCTTTTTAAAATTATACGTACATTTCTTTGGTGTTTCATACTTTCTTTTTAAAATTATATTTGGTGTTTCATGCTTTCTTTTTAATTAAAATTATGTATACATTTCTTTGATGTTTCATGCTTTCTTTTTAAAATTATACGTACGTTTTTTTGGTGTTTCATGCTTTCTTTTTAAAATTATATTTGGTGTTTCATGCTTTCTTTTTACTCAAGCAACGAACAGATTATTATTATGTTGATGTGATATTGATGAGGTGATCTTTGTATATAATAAAATAATATCGATTTCACATGTCTATATACACCATGTCTTTGGTAAGAAATAGCATTTTCTCCTAACAAAATACTTTATTGATTTTAACATAAATTGCATTATTACTAGTTAATGACTATTCCAAATCCCAAATCGTTGACGGGTTGCCTGCTTTACAAGAAAAAATTTGAGTGCCGGGTGGTACCACGTGGATGCGTCGAATCGTTGACGGGTTGCCTGCTTTACGAAAAAAAATTCATGGTAGTACTACGTGGTGTCCGCTTGAAGCATTCAAGCCATTCATTATGTTTTTGGATGGCTTGAATTTGGAGAGAGAAAAAGGAGAGAAAATGTTGGGGTTAGAGGAGAGAGAGGGTTTCAATCCGAGCCGTCCAAAAGTATATTGGACGGCCCAAATATGCCGAGCAAATACCACGTGGGACATACCCACCCGGCAAAGTAAAGTACCCAAGGAAAGAGAACCAACTTGTTTTTGGAAATAATCAAATAAACTAGCTCAAAGGATAAATGTTCTTATTCCAGCGGTTTATTATTTTTGGGGCTGGTTCCTCTTACACAAATTTTGACACAAAACTAATCGGAGTTCCACTCAAATGATCTGAGCCATTCGATTTGTTTAAAATATGTTTTTAAGAATTTTTGCAGAAAATCAACTCAGTCGCATATAGGTAAAGACTTGATCCTTTATTGAATTTTATCCAGTAAACTACAATATGTCAAATGGAAGTGAATTGAAACGATTTCCCTGTCATGGTAGATAAAAGTAGGATTATGGAACATGGCCTCAAACATCTCTAGTCAGCAATTGTCCTCAATTGTCAATCTGTCACTGCGTCTCCTGATGATCTGGCTGGCACCACCCAAGGGTATGAATCCCGTATCGTATCAGTCGGTATGTACTGGTCTGGTACCCTATATATCTAATTCCATTCCGCCTCAAATACCGGCCAGTACCAATAATACCAGACTATTTTTTATTTTTATTTTTTATAACTGTGTATGTTGTACTAATAAATTCTTTTATGTATGAAAATAACACCAATAGCGATAAAATCCAAAACAATACCCGGTATCTCACCTGTACCGGCACGTATCATATCATAGATGAAAAAATTGGTACTCTAACCGATACGGTATTCGAAACCTTGGCACCACCGCTCGTTGAAAATAGAGGAAGTGCTAGGCTTCCCGCTGTCACATAAAAGTGTTACACGCCCTAAATCTCATGTTTCAATGCAATCTTCGGCGCACTCAAAGATCGAGTAGAGGAATCTCATGAGCTGACTATGTCCGTAACTCGCAGATTAGAGTATCAATTTTTCTTATTTTCTTTCATAGTTTCAAATATCAAAATAAGACACGTCAATATGCACGAACAGTACTTTAAATCTCTCATCAAATACCAAGCATAGGTGGTTGCACTCATACATAGTTTGGGTTCACAAGCAAGATATCATCCTAAGCTACTAAGAAAGCACTGCCACAGTTTTTTTTTTTTTTTGATAGGCAAAGCACTGCCACAGTTGCCAAATTGTATTGATGCACCACTTAGAAGACTCAGCTTCAAAAGTGAGGGCCGGGGTTTTTTTTTTTAAAGGTAACGGAGGAACAGCCCTACGGCCAAGCCACTAAATGGATTCGATTGCGCAACCCAAATCTCCGGGACTTACTTCAGAGTACTTAACTGGTGGGAAATCAAACCCCAGACCCTGAGTAGTATTCCCAAAGTCTGGACATCCTCCTGAACCATTGGGGCAACCCCGGGTGCATAAATTAAAGTGAGGGTTTGAGAATGCAGAGGAAAGTGATTCTTCATATAATTCAAATGCATTTTCGCCACGATCAAGAATCACCACGCATTCCCACAAATAAGATGATAGTCGATCGAGAAAACTAAAAATCCCCAAACAGTGCAACTGGTGAAAACGTTGCATTATTGTAGTCTATAAAATAAGAAGGGCAGCCTGGGCGCAACAGTAAGATCTCCTGAAGTGACCTTTTGGTTGTAAGACTGCATAGTGCGGATATGCAACCCTTGCTCAAACCGTGCCGTCGCGAGAGCCTCTTGCATCGGGTAGCCGTTTTCTATTCTTAGTATACTGTAAGAGAATTCATGCACCGTGGTTGATGGCCCACGCCATATTCACCCGCGCGAGAGAAGGGATTTATGTATCGTTGAACCCATTATTTTAATTTGTAATGAGTTTAGGATTCAAACCACGGGCTATAAAGTAGATTTGACAAATTTTTCATAGGTTCAAACCAAGCGCAAATCGGAGTTCGGTAATGTCCATGATGAGCTTACAAAGTTTGACCTCTTTTTCAGTTTTAATGCGCCTCGGCGCAATTTCGTGCGCCCCGGCGCGCATCCTCAAAATATCAACACATGTCAAACTTTGCGCAGCTTTATTATTATTTTTTTTTTGCTCATCAAACGAAACAAATTTTATAGATCTCGAAAGGGGTACATCGAGGAGAGGATAGGGATGAGCAAACTTGCTCAAACCGAAAACAAAAATACAAAGAGAAAAACTGAAACATCCAACCGGAGGTTAGATGCGCAACGCCTTAGAGCTAAAGCTTCAGCTTACGAATACCACCTAGAAAACATTTAAAATCCTCCACTGAGTACACATTGATTTCGAACTTGGCTTTCATCCACATAGCCACTCTCGTCTTAATCTGGTCCCCTACCTCACTAGCTGACCGCGATACATTGTTGAAAACAAGGTCGTTCCTTGCAAGCCACAAAGACCATAAGGTAGCAAAGAAAGTCACCTCCCAAATGTGTCTTTCCAAACTTCTAAATCTGTTGTCAAACCACCAATTTGCTAAGTCCGCCAAAGAAGGTGGACAAACCCAGAGCATTTGCCACCACACCACAATGAGAGACCAAGTGTTCCACAAAAACTGACAGTGCAGAAATAGGTGTTCTGGGGTTTCCTCGAAGGTAACACAGAATGGGCATTTGGATAAAAGACCCTCCTGAATAATATTTTTGCTCACGAGTAGAGATCTAGTAGCTACTCTCCCTTGTATTGCCATCGAAGAAAAGATTTCCACCTTAGGTGGACTAAGGTTCTTCCATAAAGACCCCAAAACCTCATTTTTAACTTGAACCAGCTGCTCCCACTGATCATAGACAGACTTCACCGAGAAGCACTTGTCTGTGGACCAAATCCATTGCAGTGCATCCTTTTTAGAAGAGAACAAGGCTACACTTTGTAACCTTTGTTGTAACTCCACCTTTTGGAGTTTTTCCCAATCATATAATTGTCTTCCAAAACGTAAATTCCAACTGCTTTCACCAGCCCCTTCCTTAACCTCACTGATCACATGATCCTTCTGAGTAGAAATTCGGAATAACCTGGGGTAAACCGCCTTGAGAGCCACCTCCCCCAACCAAATGATCCCAAAACTTTGTTTCTTGGCCTGATCCCTCTTGAACTTTGAAGCCCGCTTGCATAATAGAACCGATACCCGAAGACGCATTCCCTATGGAGCAAATATCACTCCATATAGTCGTGACCTGTCCAGAATTGGAAAGATGTGGAAGCTAGCATCTCTGATCGATCGAGGTTGTACTTTCCTCTAACGACCTTGACCCAAAGAGAATCCTCGTCATTACGAAACCTCCTCCACCATTTAGCAAGCAGTGCTAGATTTTGGATCTTCAGATTTTTCACCCCCAAACCCCCATACTCTTTTTTCTTAGTCACCACACCCCAATTCACCAGATGAAGCTTCTTTTTATCAACAGAATCACCCAAAAGAATTGTTTCTACAATTTCTCAATGGACTGAGCAACAGCTGCTGGCAGTTTAAACAGGGACATAAAGTAAATTGGCAGATGACCAAAGTTGGAGTTTAGAAGAGTAAGTCTGCCTCCCGTTGAGTTGAATCTACTTCTCCAAATGCTCAGCTTTTTTCCCATTCTGTTCAAGATAGGTTCCCAAGTCTTAACTCTTTTTGGATTTGCACCCAAGGAAAGCCCCAAGTATTTAATTGGCAAGGTCTCTACTTTACACCCCATCACCCGAGCCAGATTAGTAACATCTTGATGACAAATCTTAACACCACACAGTGAGCTTTTTGAGAAATTAATCTTCAAGCCCGACATAAGCTGAAAACATCTCAGAATCCTTTTTATATTGGCCATCTCCGCACCATCATTGTTGCAAAATAGAATCGTATCATCTACAAATTGTAAGTGAGATAGAATAACTCCATTTGCCCCTATCTTTGTACCCTTGATAATATTTAACTCTCTTGCTCTAACCAATAAAATATTCAGAGCTTCCACCACAATATTGAAAAGGAAAGGGGATAGAGGGTCCCCTTGCCTAAGACCCTTCTGAATGTGAAACTCCCGAGTAGCAGAACCATTAATGAGAATAGACATTGCTACAGATGAGATACATTCTTTTATCCATCCACACCATTTTTCCCAAAGCCCAATTTTGAAAGCATATCTAGTAAGAAACCCCAATTAACATAATCGTAAGCTCTCCCAAAGTCTATTTTGAGAATGAGGCCCCCAAAACGACTAGTTTTCCAACTATGAATCACTTCATTCGCTATAAGAACACCATCCAAAATCTGTTTTCCACCTATAAAAGCAACTTGGGACTCTCCAATTATAGAGGGGAGAAGCATTTTAAATCTATTTGCCAAGACCTTGGAAAGTAACTTGTAAACCCACCCCACCATGCTAATAGGTCTAAACTCTTTAAAAGAAGAAGGGCAGTCAACCTTAGGAATCAAAGACACAAAAGTAGAATTGATACCTTTTGTAAGCTTTCCATTGGCATGAAAATCAGAGAAGAACTGGAGAATCAACACCTTCATAAATCCCCAACCTCTCTTAACGAAAGAAAAGTTGAAACCATCCAGGCCTAGTGCTTTGAAATTACTGCATTGCTTAAGAGCTGCATGTATCTCTTCCTCCCCAAACTGGTTTTCCAAAGAAGATGATACCAATGAACTGAGTTTCCTACAAAACACCCCCCCCTAGACTGGTCTGACCGAACCATCTTCTTTAAAATTGGAGCTAAAATAATCGACAGCTGCATCTTTAATCTCATTTGGATTCTCCAGAATTCTTCCATTGACCGTAATCGATCCCACCATATTCCTTCTGAACCTGTTATTAGCCATGACTTGATAAAACCTCGTATTTTTATCCCCCAAGTTTAGTCATTTGATTCTAGATTTCTATCTCAATCCACAAAGATTCAGATAAGCGAGCTAGCCTCCAAAATTCAGATTTGGTTCTGCATTTTGACGCCTTTTCATCCTCATACAAATATCTCTCTTCCTGTAGGAGCTCAAACTGGTGGAGATCAAACTCAATTTTTTGTAAGGCTAGGGTGACATCACCAAACACTTCTTTATTCCACAATTTCAGTTTATCTTTCTGTGCCTTCAACTTTTGTAAAATTATAAAGCCTGCCCAGCCACTCACCTGACTTTCATCCCACGCTATTTGGGCTAACTTCATGCAACTTGGATTTGATGGCCATATATCCATAAATTTGAAGGGTTTAAGACCCCATTCCCTACCATCGTCAAGAAGCACAATGGGACAGCGATCCGAAATAGGCCTAGGCAATCCCTTTTGAAGCAGATTAAACTTTTCCGTCCATTGGATAGAGACCAAAAATCTGTCCAACCGACTGTGAATAGCATGGTCTTGAATTAAAATTAGTCCAAGTGAATTTTCTCCCATGCATAGGAAGATCAATGAGTTCCATAGAATTGCAAAACCCACTGAAGTCCCTCATACCCCTTTCAATCCTTACACACCCCACTCTCTCATGCACTTCTTTAATCTCATTGACGTTACCCCCCACACACCAAGGAAAAGCCGAAGTGGCTTTAAGTGTTGAATAAACATTAAATGCTATTTTTAGTGGGTTTTAAATTTAGAAGTTAGTGGAAAATAAAAGGTCAAGAGGTTTTGTAGCTGAAAGGCCAAGGGGTGCGTTTGGAGTCTTCTACAGAGAGTTATGGCAGTTTTAGCAAGGAAGGGTCAGAATTTACTGGTCTGTTTTTAATGCGAATTTTAAGAGTCTTGTTTAGGATTATAAATAGAGTGCTATCTGGTTGCAAGAGTGTGTGGAAAAGAAATAAAAGAAAGAAAGTTTGATTAGTAAGAAAGAAAGAACTTGTTTTGTTTCTCTTCCCTCCACAAAATAGTTATCAAATTTCAACAGATTGGTATCAGAGCCAATGGCGAATGTGACGGGTCAAATGCCGTTACCACGACTAACGAAGGCGAACTACGAGAACTGGAGCATACAAATGAAGGCCTTGCTCGGTGCGCAAGATGCATGGGAGGTAGTTGAAGACGGTTATGAAGAGCCAGCTGCAAACGCCAATCAGACGGCGAATCAGCTAAAGGCGTTAAAAGAAACGCGTATGAAAGACAAGACCGCTCTCTACTTATTATTCCGAGCCGTGGACGAGTCGGGCTTTGAGAAGATTGCCGGTGCAACTACTTCAAAAGAAGCGTGGGACATTTTAGCAAAAGTGTTCAAAGGTGCCGACCGAGTCAAGCAAGTGCGTCTCCAAACTCTTCATGGCGAGTTGGAGAGCATGAAGATGAAGGAGTTAGAAACTGTATCTGACTACATCACGCGTGTACAGGTCGTGGTGAACCAACTCATTCGTAATGGCGAAGCGTTAACCGATGCGCGAGTTGTGGAGAAGATTTTGAGATCATTAACCGACAATTTTGAGAATGTGGTATGCGCGATAGAAGAGTCAAAGGACCTTGCGACGCTCACAGTCGACGAGCTTGTCGGTTCTCTCGAGGCACACGAACAACGTAAGAAGAAAAAGAAGGAGGAGACACTCGATCAAGCACTTCAAACCAAGGCGTCAATCAAAGACGAAAAGTTACTCTATTCTCAAAACTTTCGAGGTAGAGGGCGTGGCCATGGAGGTCGCAACAATGGTCGCGGTGGTGGAGGCCGCGGTCGAGGTGAATATGACGAGAAGAAGGGGCAGTCAAGCCAACAAAATTGTCGAGGTAGAGGACGTGGTCGTGGGAGAGGCGGCCGGTCAAATCATTCAAATGTCGAATGCTACAACTGCGGCAAGCACGGGCACTACGCAAAAGAGTGCAAATCAAATATCGAGTGCTATAATTGCAGTAAGTATGGGCACTATGCAAAGGAGTGCTACTCCGAGAAAAAGGTAGAAGAAAACGCGAATCTAGTCGCGGAAGAGGAGACAAGAGAAGATGGTGTACTCTTGATGGCCTACAAAGATATCGTTTCCGACAACAACACAGTATGGTATCTCGATACCGGCGCTAGTAACCACATGTGCGGGCACAAGCACCTATTCAAGGAATGCGAGAGGTTGAAGGTGGACATGTGTCGTTCGGAGACGCGTCAAAGATCCAAGTAAAAGGCCAAGGTACGGTTTACTATTTACAAAAAGGTGGTACGGAAGGGTCAATCGAGAATGTTTATTATCTACCTGATCTTGAGAGCAATACTTTGAGCATGGGGCAACTCATGGAGAAGGGATACTCGGTATTCATGAAAAACCGGGAACTACAATTGAAAGATAATCAAGGGCATCTGGTTGCTCGAGTTGAGATGGGAAGAAATCGGATGTACAAACTGAATTTGAGAAGCATGCGAGAAAAATGTTTGCAAGTCAACGTAGAAGACAAGGCGTTGCTGTGGCATCTCCGTTTTGGTCACCTACATCATGGTGGTCTAAAAAAGTTAGCAAAGAAGAACATGGTGCACGGGCTGCCTGACATGGACTATGAGGGCAAATTTTGTGAAGAATGTGTGCTTGGCAAGCAAGCGAGAACCTCGTTTCAAAAAAAGGCAGAATATCGAGCTAAACATATTCTCGAATTGATTCATACCGACATATGTGGACCAATCACCCCCGAATCTTTCAGCGGTAAAAGGTACTTCATTTCCTTTATCGATGATTTCTCACGAAAAACTTGGATTTATTTTTTGAAAGAAAAATCCGAGGCATTCGAGGTGTTCAAAAGGTTCAAAGTAATGGTAGAGAAGGCAACTGGTAGACACATCAAAGCCGTACGATCCGATAGAGGCGGTGAGTATACTTCGACGGCTTTCATGGAGTATTGCGAGGAGCAAGGCATAAGGAGATTTCTAACCGCACCATACTGTCCTCAACAAAACGGTGTGGCCGAGAGGAAGAACCGGACTATTCTCGACATGGTTCGATCAATGCTCAAGAGCAAGAAGATGCCGAAGGAATTCTGGGCAGAAGCCGTGCAATGTGCCATCTATGTACAAAATCGATGTCCACATGTGAAGTTAGATGATCAAACACCACAAGAGGCATGGAGCGGACAAAAGCCGACAGTTTCTCATCTCAAAGTGTTCGGTAGTGTGGCTTATGCACACGTACCGGATCAACGAAGAACGAAGCTCGAAGACAAAAGCAAAAGGTATATTTTTATTGGGTATGAAGAGAAGACAAAAGGGTACAAGCTACTCGACCCAATAAGCAAGAAGGTGATGGTGAGTCGTGATGTGCGAGTAAATGAAGCAAGCGAATGGGACTGGAATAATTCGACGGAGGTAATCATCGAAGTTGGAGAATCATCAATCGTTGCACCAACAAGCATACCAACAAACTCTAAAACTACCGATAATGAAGATGAACCACGACAACCCAAAATGAGAAGTTTGCAAGATTTGTATGATTCGACAAATGAGGTACACCTTGTATGTCTTTTGGCAGATGCTAAAAATATCAGTTTTGAAGAGGCGGTGCGAGACAAGAAGTGGCAAACTGCCATGAACGAGGAGATTAAGGCGATTAACCGCAACAACACATGGGAGCTAGCAGAATTGCCGAAAGGAAGTCAGCCTATTGGTGTGAAGTGGGTGTTCAAGAAAAAGATGAATGCACAAGGCGAGATAGAACGGTACAAGGCGCGACTTGTTGCGAAGGGATACAAGCAAAAGGCAGGAATCGGCTATGACGAGGTATTTGCTCCTGTTGCAAGAATGGAGACAATCCGATTACTCATTTCACAAGCTGCTCAATTCAAA
Organism: Rhododendron molle; assembly: GCA_025413875.1. Taxonomy (NCBI): domain Eukaryota; kingdom Viridiplantae; phylum Streptophyta; class Magnoliopsida; order Ericales; family Ericaceae; genus Rhododendron; species Rhododendron molle. The sequence goes on from CM046391.1 coordinate 57,314,493, forward strand.
TGGCCGATATTTCAAATGGATGTCAAGTCGGCATTCTTGAATGGTGTGCTCGAAGAAGATGTCTATATCGAACAACCACCCGGGTACATGAAAGCCGGAGAAGAGAAGAAGGTGCTAAAATTGAAGAAGGCGCTTTACGGGTTGAAGCAAGCGCCGCGGGCATGGAATACACGTATCGATTCATATTTCAAAGAGAACGGGTTCAAGCAATGTCCCTACGAGCATGCCCTTTACATAAAGAAGAATGGAGGTAACGTGTTATTTGTTGCTCTTTATGTCGATGATCTCATTTTTATGGGTAACAATGATGAGATGATAGAAGAGTTTAAGGGCACAATGACACGGGAATTTGAGATGACAGATTTGGGCTTGATGAAGTTTTTTCTTGGTTTGAAGGTTAGACAAGTAGAGACGGGTATTTTTATATCACAGGAGACATATGCAAAAGAGATTTTGAAGAAGTACAAGATGACAAATTGCAACCCGGTATCAACACCAATGGAACCAGGTGCAAAACTCTCGAAGTTCGATGGAGGAGAACGTGTCGATGCGAGTGGATACCGGAGTTTGATAGGAAGCCTTCGCTATCTCACATGCACAAGGCCGGATCTTTCATTAAGTGTCGGCATTGTAAGTCGGTTCATGGAGGAGCCAGTTCATTCACATTGGAAGGCATTGAAGCGAATCCTACGGTACATCCAAGGAACGGTGTCACTCGGGTTATTCTACTCAAAAGCAGAAGATTACAAATTGGTTGGCTACTCCGACAGCGATTGGTGCGGAGACATAGACGATCGGAAAAGTACCTCGGGATATGTGTTCTTTATGGGAGATACTGCGTTTACTTGGCTTTCAAAGAAGCAACCGATCGTGACGCTCTCAACGTGTGAAGCTGAATATGTGGCAGCATCTTGGTCCATATGTCATGCGATATGGCTTAGAAATTTGTTGAGCAAGATGGAGCTAAAGCAACTAGGTGCAACCGTGATTCAAGTTGACAACAAATCAGCAATTGAGTTGGCAAAGAATCCAGTGAACCATGAAAGAAGCAAACACATCAACGTTCGTTTTCATTTTATCCGAGATCATGTGAAGGAAGGAAGTGTGGAATTGGTGCATGTGGCAAGTCAGGATCAAGCTGCCGATATCTTCACAAAACCGCTACCGCAAGTACTTCTCGACAAATGCAAGAAGATGATTGGCATGAAGGATGGTAGAAGCATTTAAGTTTATGGGGGAGTTTTGTTGAATAAACATTAAATGCTATTTTTAGTGGGTTTTAAATTTAGAAGTTAGTGGAAAATAAAAGGTCAAGAGGTTTTGTAGCTGAAAGGCCAAGGGGTGCGTTTGGAGTCTTCTACAGAGAGTTATGGCAGTTTTAGCAAGGAAGGGTCAGAATTTACTGGTCTGTTTTTAATGCGAATTTTAAGAGTCTTGTTTAGGATTATAAATAGAGTGCTATCCGGTTATAAGAGTGTGTGGAAAAGAAATAAAAGAAAGAAAGTTTGATTAGTAAGAAAGAAAGAACTTGTTTTGTTTCTCTTCCCTCCACAAAATAGTTATCAAATTTCAACATTAAGATTGAGAAGATCCTCCCAGACAAGTGTACGATTTACTACCTCATTCGGAGCATAAACATTCACTACCACACAAGGAAAGGTGTTATTAATCACCCCTTGCGCTAATATAAATGACCTCTGTAGGATAATACTGTCTACTTTAAAAGAGTCTCTGTTCCAAACACATAGCAAACCCCCTGAGGACCCAATGGCATTAGAGCAAGCATACTCAAAATCAGTATTACTCCACATCCTCTGGACTGTTATTCTATCCAAAAACTCCAATTTTGTTTCTTGAATGAATACCACATCAGGTTTCTGTTTTTTGATAAGTTTCGACAAAAAACATTTTTTTGTTGAACTCCCTAACCCTCTAATATTCTAGGATAACAGCTGCATTAAAACTGAAATGACCCAAAAAATACACCAAATCGGGGTTACTGCCTTAGACCTCCGCCTCTCGCTTAAGCATGAGAGAGTATTCCCGAGACTCCATTGTAGACACCCCGATTTGGGCTTCCAGATTACTTTACTTACGGCATTTGATTCCCCGATGATGAACTAGATCAAAAAGCAGTCTTCAGGTTGGAAAGGTTTGAGCTTAGTATGCCCGGAACCCCCCCCCCCCCCCCCCTCCTTTTGAACCCCTTTAACCCTTAAACCAAGAAAATAGAAATCAGTCAACCCTGGGTCTGGAGTTGACCGTCGCGCGAGGAAGTCACTCCCTCGCGCGAGAGTCTGCTTTGCAGGTGTGGTCAAAGTCAAACATTTGATTGTTGACCACGAACAAGAGTGGAACCTCGCGAGAGTCTCACTGTCTCGCGATGGTCCACTCCAGTCCCTTTCACTTTTTCCAGCCGGTTGGTTGCTTGCCGGGGTCTACAGGCTATTTGAACCCCGTTTTCTCCACAGAGTACTGTCAGTGCAGGTTAACCTCTCCCATCACCTTTTGGCAAGCCTTCACCACTAAGTTTTGGCCTTAGGGCTTGTTTGCTACCACCTTTGGTCCTCCATTTCTCCTATAAATACCCCCCATGTTAGTCTTTTTAAAGGGTTCAAAAAAATCAAACAAGAAAGCTTAGGAATCCACACACCTTGGGTTGGAAAAAAAGGTTATAAAATCTTACACCTAATTTTTCACACCTTGTTTCTACTACTCAAAAAGCATTCAACCTCAACTCAACTCAAAGCTCAAGCACTCTTCCAACTCAAGTTCAAGCACTTTTTTTCAAACTCAACCAAAGGTAGCATACCTACCGTTTTCCTGTTCTGATCTCTGAGGGGAACTGGCAGGGCCAAGGCTGGTAATCAATACCAGTCCTGGCCCTAAAGTCAGCAGAAATACAAGAAACCGTGGCCTAGCACTCCCTCGCGCGATGGACTCACATACTCGCGCGACAGTCCACTGTCTCGTGCGACAGTCCTCGTGGGGTTTGGGGGTGCTGGTTATTCTTGTTTTATCATGTTATTCATTGTTTTGAAGTATGATAGACCTTTTAGCTCACTGCTCAGCATGTTAAAACACATAGACTAGCTTTTCTTGCTTATTTACTTTGTTGGAATGCTTCTGGGTTGCATCTGGACCTGTACCAGAACTCAGAGCATGCAAAGCAGTTCCTGGAAGTCCAGTCAAGACACTCCCGCGAGGGACTCACTGTCTCGCGCGATGGTCCTCCTGAGTCCAGTAACTTCCCTTGTATGAGCAGCTTGGCCCTTGGCCTTTGTTTTGATACCCCCACTGTTTAGGGGTTGTATTTCAATTTATTTAGCTCCTGTTTATCATAATTTGTAATAATTATTTACTTTCAGTACCTATAAACTGCTTGGTTTGCCTCCTGGGTGTGCACTGGTCCTTCCAGAGCCCAGAAGGGGATAAAATTCAACCTGTTGTGAGACTTGAACACTCGCGCGAGGGAATGGGTGTATCGCGCGATGGTCCTTTTTGCATGCACGTAGATCCATGTGTGCAAAGGTGGCTGTCATATGTGATACACCTATTCCATGAGTAGCTTGGTTTATTCTGATCAGGGGGTTAAGTTTTATCCCGTTTCATATTTGCCATCATCCATGCCATGTGTTTCTATCACATCCTGCAAATCGTGTTACAGTTTTAAATCCCAATTAACTGTTCCCCCGCCTTAATTAGCTTAAAATTAATTAAAGAAAAAAACGAATCACAATATTTTCACAAAATGCATAAGTAGAAACCGATCTCCGGATTGGGCGAGAGAGGTGCCTTAAAAACCTTCCCCTCTCGTAACCTGGCTCCCGAACCCAGATATGGTTATGACGAACTCGTTCCTTCACTTTTTCAAATCAAATAGCGCGGCAGGTGCTTCGAAATACGGTTTCTTGGGTGACGGACCTTCAAACCCAGGTGGCGACTCTATGTTTCTGCGAGCGCCTACTTTTCCGCTCGCGCTCCCTCGATTATGGGCCCTTGCGTTTTGGAATCCGGAAATTCCAGGGGATGCTGCCCACAGTGGCAACTCTGCTGGGGATAATCGAACCAATATTAATTTATACTTAGAGTTTAATATGCTCGCGAACAATTCATTAAAAGTCTGTCAAAACGGTGAGCTTCGCGCTGTCGAAGGTTGGAATGGTGATTTAACAAGACCTCGTGTCCGGCCAATCCGATTTGGGACTTTTTCGATTGTTCATTTGCGTAGTTTCCTCTAAAGATGGACTAAATAAAGTGAGCCGAACTTGAAAAGGCATTTTGTGATTTTGTGATTCTTCTTCTTCTTAATCAATTTCTAGCATCTCATTTTCATCGATGTGGGATAAGTCTCGTTGGATCGTTTTCGCAATCCGACACGGTTTGTCGGAGCCCGGGGACCCCGAATGACCAACAACCTTCAACGATGATGGGTCATGCTACCATTTGACTGTTGCTCAGCGATATCGCGGGCAATGGGAGGTATATCTGTGGCCCTAGTCCGAGGAACCTGTTACGAACCAAAACCGGCCTTTGCATATACAAAGCATTAGAACTCTCCAAACTAGGACAGGTACCTACAGGGTAGGATCTACTTGCATCTAACCTCATATACTTTCTACGTGTTACTGCTGTCCCTATCGCATGCATTGTACATACACTGTTGTGCATAGGAGCATGCTTAAGGCCGTTCTTTATTTCGAGTTTGTCTTACGCTGTCTAAGTCGTTGTTGGACCCGATGAGGAGTCGTTCATTCTGTCGAATGTTCGTTATCAATCGTAAAGTCCTTAGTTCAACGAGACTTTGAGAAATCAAAATTTGCTAATCCTCGGCTCATGCCTAATTGAGGATTCAACCGACAATAAGGAACAACAAAGTATTGATGTTGTGTCACTGGCGCCACCCAGGTTGAAGTGCGTTGTCACTATACACCACGTTGTTCAAGGTAAAGGTGTCACGCCATCAATGCCGAGTTGTTTCTAATTCAAAGTTGAATCTTCAAAAGGGACTAGACGAAGATTTAGTCTATTTTGACATCTTTTAGGATCTGTCGATCTACTCAAGGACACATCGCCGAAAAGAATTCTGAGGATTCTGACAACGTTTGAAATTCATGAGGTAAACTCGTCTCTGGAACTGTAAATACATACACGTCATTTTGCATATGAGCATGTTTAGGGCGGCTTCTAGGTTGTCTCTCGCTTTCGAGTCTGTCTTATGCTAATTTGGATGTTGCTAGACCCGATGAAGAGTCATGCATCTCAATGGTGCATGTTGTCGATTTTTCAAGTCCCTAGATCAACGAGACTTTGGGAAATCAGACCTTATTAAATCCTTGGCTCATGCCCAGTTGAAGATTCAACCAAAAATAAGGAACCAAAAAGTATTGATGTCGTGATATTGATGTCATTTTGGTTATCATGCTAAGCACGTACACCGCCCGACTAACGCGCGTTGTCACTGAAGCCACCCCGGTAAAGGTGTCACGCCATCAATACTGAGTTGTTTCTAATTCAAAGTTGAAACTTCAAATGGGACTAGTAGAAGACTTAGTCTGTTTTGACATCTCTTAGGATCAGTTTGATCTATTCAAAGGATACACCCTCGAAAAGAAATCTGAGGATTTTGGTAGCACCCGAATGTCATGAGACAAGCTCGTCTCTATTTTTAGAGTCTAAGAGGACACTGACGACGATGACCTGTGCATTTTTGTTCTTTCAATTCTTTCAATAAACTGCTGAAAGGACGTCACTGAGCTTTCATTACTTTACTGTCAAAGCTTCGGGTCATTGTATCGTCAGAGAGGTACTGAAAAGAAGAGCCAAACCCGTTTGGGAACGTCTGCCGGGGCTGTTACACCTTTGCTTCCAAGGTCATATCACCTTCCTCGTTCATCAATCCAGAATGGCAGCACGAATGGAGCTGGCTGAGCTCAAGAAAGCTGTGGAGGAATTGGGTCACAAGATGGACAAACAAATGATTATGGTCCAGGGACTGGTCGGCCTCTTTACCTCTACAACCCTACAACCAGATATGGGACAAGTCAAGGAACCCTCTCAAGCCTGCCACGCTTCTGCGGTTGGGATCAAGCTGTGCCCGAAGGACATGTTCAAAGACCTGGCTGAGTTTCATAAGGCCAAGACCTACCCAAATGAGGATGCTGGGTCCTTATTCACAACCATTGCCGAAGGGGAAGACATGCTTAGTGATGATTTCAACCCCGAAGGCGAAAGAATGCATCCTGTTGATGAGGCAATGTGGTACGATTGCAAAGCAAACAAGGGTTCCACTTTGAATTCTCAATCTGTTCGCCGGAACCCACCAAGGACTTTCTCATGCTTCTCTGCACCTTTAGCCTCAGTTTATGAGAAGCTCCTTGATACTGGTGCCATCAAACCCCTCAATCCAACTCCTCTACCCAAAAATCCATCACCTAATTTCAAGCATAACCTCTATTGCACCTACCATCAAATGCCTGGTCATTCCACCAATGCCTGCTTCCGGCTTCGACATGCCATTCAAGATCTCATCGATTGTGGCATCATCGCAACCCCACCCCCATCAAAAGCCGATGTCAATCAGGTTCAAAACGCCCAAAGCTTCCGAGCCCGAACTCAACCCCGGAGTTTCTCTGTGTTTGAGGCATCTTTATCTGCAGTAATGGAGAAACTCGTCAAGTCTGGGCACCTCAAACCTTTGACCCCAACTTCCCCACCTAAAGTTCTTCCAGCCAGCTACAATGCCAACCATTTCTGTGCCTTCCACCAAATGCCTGGCCATCTCACTGATAATTGCTATCGTCTCCGACACGAGATACGATCTTATTACCGATGGCACGGTTCAAGTTTCCCCAAAACCCAACGTCATTTCTGACTCCTTGCCTCAAGACGAGTCTGACCCTCTGGTCGGTCAGATAACTATCAACTCTACTCAAATCAACCTGAACTCCAAGCCGGCTACATCCATCCCGTCCGAGTCTAAGGACAGCCTGCTGGCAGCTGTTTGTGCGAATGAGGTTTTCACTGCTAACATCTAGATTGACAATGATGAGGGGCTTGCAAATGAGAGGACCGACGGACTGAGGTCCATTGATCAAAGGAGCACCGAGTAGGTTTGGTTGAAGAAGCTAAGGGAGCCGAAGTGCTGTTGCTTGGGTCTGACGCCTGCTGAATCCTACCTCTTTTTGTGGAAGCCAAGGGTAGCTTTTTAAAAGTTGCATTTTCAAAACTGCGTCTAGTTTGCATTGACGATATATCTGAGTCTAACACAGAGTCTTTTGCGTTTGTCTGTCTAGCTCTGAGTCGGAGTTCGTGCTTCTTAGCCCTCCACGTCGTAGCTTTTGTTTCAAGTTTCGAGTCTGTTATACTTGGCAAACCTCGTGGGTTTTTTGTGATATGCTTATCTTGCTTAAGTACTCCGCTGGCTTTTATATAAACTGTGTCGACCCTAACAACGAAGGGATAGATTTCGATGGGATCATTCCCAAGGAAATGTGTTCCCTCGCCGAAAGGGAAGACAAAAGGCATGCTCAGCCTGTTAAAAGAAAAAGTAGTCTTCAATAAACTTGAAAGACAAGTATAACCTCCCGAAAGGTTCAAAGTTGGTTCAAGCACCGCCCCCAGAGGAGCATTGCGCCCGGTCTGACAGGCTCCAAGAACTCAGCGACGTCTTGGCATGGTCTCATTAAGTCGCGCCTCGCGTTGGTATTGAGATACAAAAGCATTAAATCCCCAGCTACCGGGTACCAATCCAGAAAACAGAAGCTCAAAAGGGCTCTGGGCCTCATACCATGTTCAAAAGCAACAACAGTGGCGTTCTGCCGAGTACCAATGAGAAAGTGTACAAAATAGCCCGGAGCAAGGCATTTCCAACCAAAGCACTCTTGGCTCTTCGTCATCAAAGCCATTGTATCTGGGGCTGCATCCAAAGATCATCGACCTCAATGGCAACAAATTCAATACCTTGGTCAACTTGGATCAATTCAAAAGCAACTTTTCCCTGAGAGAAGCTCGTTGGGCTGAAAACCCCAAGGGTGGGCATTTCCAAGCAAAAGTTAGAGCAGCCTGCTAGACCGAAAACCTATGAAGGGAGGTCTAGGCAAAACTGGATAGGCAATATTCGAAAGCTCGCTAGACCGAAGACCCGAATGGGCGGTACTAGGCAAAAGTTAGAGCACAAAAAGTGAGGTAAACACACAAGTGAACCTTAGCCTGAACTACGATTTGACCTGATTCCCCAAAGTGGGATACGTAGGCAGTTTCTCATTGAGACTCGGTCACAAATCTATCAATTGGATCCATGGTTGACGTTTTGGTACACATCAAAGGTCGAAGAGGATCGAAGATCCGATCAAGCTGCGATGAAGGAACCAGAAGGGGGGAGTCCTTTGTCTTTCAATTTTATTGCAAACTGCTATTTCTATTACGGGCTGAGCATAAGTCTAAACGATTTTAAACATCAAAAACAGAACGAAATGCTAGAGGCCTTAACAGGCTCACAGTTTATCCTAAGTTCAGCGAAGTCTGGTGTAAGCAACCGCAGTGCGTTTGTTCGAAGTGATGTGCGTTTGGTCTTAAACCTGCGCGCGCTTTTTCAATTTTTGCAGCACACAGTAGCAACCTGCTACTGCCCTCGAATGTTGTTCCAGGGGCTTTTGCCAAGTCTTGTCATACCATGCAAGTCATATGGACTTAATGTGACTGCACGGGGGTGTCGGTTTCAGTCCGGGCCTATACGAGTCATCATCTGTGTCTTATGTCCATATTTGCAACATTTTTCCAGTTTTTCTATCAATTGTCATGTCGAGATGCTTTTCTCGATGTTGTTTGTACATGTCTTTGTACCTTTTGCACTTTCATAAGTGTCAGTTTCACCTGTCTAAGGAATGTTGTGAGTTTTGGCCCTTAATACCCAAAATTTCGTTATGTTCAGTGTGTCTAAGGGTTCGCATTTGTACTCTGGGACTCTTTCTCCCTTTTTGTTTGAGCTAGGCTAGTCTGTACATGTGCGCATATCTGCGTGTCAATTCAGGTCACTTATCAATGCAAATTAGATATTAGCGGCTAGAAAGTGCAATTTTTACATTTGCTACCCTAGCTCCTATCATCCACAAGCTATGGAAATCTCATGAACAGCAAGGGCTCGTCAGCCCAAGGCCAAGCAGAGCATCTCTGGGGCTCATCTGCCCAAGCATCGAAGAAAGGGGGCATGCGGGCCCAATCTCACTGCTAAACATCAACCTGGGCACGCTTGCCCGCTCAATGTCTCTCCATCTGGGTGCACATCTCAGAAGTAGCAGACAATACAGTAATGAGGCTCAGTGGTAGTCCTTAGGCATCGTCGTCCTCTTAGGAACCGCCCTTAACTTGCATCTGCATTTTCAAATTGTGCATTTGTTTACACATCATTGCATATTGTACATCAAATGTTGAAAGCAGGAAAATTCTATCAAGTGTCAAAGCACGCCTGTCCAGTATCAAAGGCAGCAAGTAAACAGGATTTTGGGGATCATACCTGTTGCTTGGTCATTTTTGTAACTATGGCCGGAACCGCTTCTTTGGGATAATGTAGCTGTGAGAGGGGTGTCACACGCCGCTTTCCTTATCTCGTTTTCCATGGCAATCGTCAAGCCTGCGACTTGTACTAGCGCGCGCAGGTAAATTCAAGCCTGAGGCCCAATCAACAGTTATCCCCAATTTCTCCCCAGCTGCAGTCCGCCTTACCTCTATCCATGCTATTATCAAGGATAAACTACTGCTTGTGCTACTTGGGTCAAATCAACGACAGCCGGTCCTATCCATTTTCAACGGCGTGATCACTTTGTATAGCGATCTGCCCGTTTCAAATCAACGACAGCCGGTCCTGTCCAACCTCAACGGCGTGATCACTTTGTATTGCGATCTGCCCGTTTCAAATCAACGACAGCCGGTCCTGTCAAATGTCTTCAACGGTTCGATCATTTATACTGATGGTCCTTCCACCCTGACTGCAACGGTTTGATCATTTATACTGATGATCATTTATACCCATCCAGTCTTCAACGGTTCGATCATTTATACTGATGGTTCTTCCACCCTGACTGCAACGGTTTGATCATTTATACTGATGATCATTTATACCCATCCAGTCTTCAACGGTTCGATCATTTATACTGATGGTCCTTCCACCCTGACTGCAACGGTTTGATCATTTATACTGATGATCATTTATACCCATCCAGTCTTCAACGGTTCGATCATTTATACTGATGGTCCTTCCACCCTGACTGCAACGGTTTGATCATTTATACTGATGATCATTTATACCCATCCAGTCTTCAACGGTTTGATCATTTATACTGATGGTCCTTCCATCCTGACTACAACGGTTTGATCATTTTTACTGATGATCATTTATACACATCCAGTTTTCAACGGTTCGATCATTTATACTGGTGATCCTTCCACCCTGACTGCAACGGTTTGATTATTTGTACTGATGATCATTTATACCCATCCAGTCTTCAACGGCTCGATCATTTATACTGATGATCCTTCCACCCTGACTGCAACGGTTTGATCATTTATACTGATGATCATTTATACCCATCCGGTCTTCAACGGTTTGATCATTTATACTGATGATCCTTCCACCCTGACTGCAACGGTTTGATCATTTATACTGATGATCATTTATACCCATCCAGTCTTCAACGGCTCGATCATTTATACTGATGATCCTTCCACCCTGACTGCAACGGTTTGATCATTTATACTGATGATCTCCCATCCAGTTTTCAACGGCTTCAACGGCTCGATCATTTATACTGATGATCTTCTCGCCCCGGCTTCAACGGTTCGATCATTTATACTGATGATCCTTCCATCCAGATTGCAAAGTTCCCCAACGGTTTGATCATTCGGCACATTGATCTCCCCGTCCGCCTTCACAACAGCCAGTTCTGTCAAATCCATCAACGATGAACAGGCATATCGTCCGTCTCCAAAATCAACGATGATCAGCCATATCATTGCCGACGATCAGCCATGTTGTCTATTTCCATCCATCAACGACGACTAGTCATATCATCTCTATTCCTTTGATCAACGACGATCAGAATATCGTTTGTGTTCACTCACTCAACGATGAGCACCACATCGCCCATACAGTCCACAACGACGATCAAATTATCGTCCAATGGTCCGTTCATCTGCAACTGATTGTTCCCCAGGAGAGTCCATCTCGGCCTGTCTCGAACGACAATCACCCTCAGTCTAGCCGTAAGTGCATCTTCCAGCAGGCTTATTGCTCTGTCTCGGATGGTCTTTGATAAGGAGATTGGCTCTGATTCCCAACAGATGGAATTCAACCTGCCTGACACGACCTACCCGTGTTTGTTGGAATATTTTGTGCCGAGGATAGCTTGATCCCCAGCAATGACGACCTGCCCCGTCCATCTGCGGCGACGGCTGTTACGTCCAAATTCGATCAACATGCGGCGATGCAATCGTCCACTTCTCATCCCCACCGACGGTCCGTCCGTCCATTCAACCAATTATGTTCGTAAGTATGCTTGTCTACTTTCCTATGTTCCGCTCTGGATTGCCTTGAGGGGTGCTCTAGAATTCTTTGGCGTTACTTGTACCCAATCAATGGTGCTTCAAGTACCGTCAAAGTAAAGGCTCTTGTAGACACCCCAATCTGGGCTTCCAGATTACTTTACTTACGGTATTTGATTTCCGATGATGAACTAGATCAAAAGCGGTCTTGAGGTTGGAAAGGTTTGAGCTTAGTATGTGCGGAACCCCCGCCCCTTTTGAACCCATTTAACCGCTTAAACCAAGAAAATAGCAATCGATCAACCCAGGTGCAGGAATTGACCGTCGCGCGAGAAGTCACTCCTGCGAGAGTCTGCTTTGCCAGGTGTGGTCAAAGTCAAACATTTGACTGTTGACCCACGCGCGACAGGTGGAACCCTCGCGCGAGAGTCTCACTGTCTCGCGCGATGGTCCACTCCAGTCCCTTTCACCTTTTCTAGCCAGTTGGTTGCTTGCCTGGGAGTCTACAGGGCTATTTGAACCCCATTTTTCTCCACAGGACAGTGGCAGTGCAGGTTAACCTCTCCCATCAGCTTTTGGCAAGCCTTCACCACTAAGTTTTGGCCTTAGGCCTTGTTTGCTACCACCTTTGGTCCTCCACTTCTCCTATAAATACCCCCCCATGTTAGTCTTTTTAAAGGGTTCAAAAAAATCAAACAAGAAAGCTTAGGAATCCACACACCTTGGGTTGGAAAAAAATGTTATAAAATCTTACACCTAATTTTTCACACCTTGTTTCTACTACTCAAAAAGCATTCAACCTCAACTCAACTCAAAACTCAAGCACTCTTCCAACTCAAGTTCAAGCACTTTTTTTCAAACTCAACCAAAGGTAGCATACCCAAAGTTTTCCTGTTCTGATCTCTGAGGGGAACTGGCAGGGCCAAGGCTGGTAATCAATACCAGTCCTGGCCCAAAAGTCAGCGAAGTTACAAGAAGCAGTGGCTAAGGAATCCTCGCGCGATGGTTCCCATACTCGCGCGACAGTCCACTGTCTCGTGCGACAGTCCTCGTGGGGTTTGGGGGTGCTAGTTATTCTTGTTTTATCATGTTATTCATTGTTTTGAAGTATGATAGACCTTTTAGCTCACTGCTCAGCATGTTAAAACACATAGACTAGCTTTTCTTGCTTATTTACTTTGTTGGAATGTTTAGGTTACATCCGGACTGTGCGGAACTCGAGCATACAAAGCGGTTCCTGAAGTCGGCCAAGACACTCCGCGAGGACTCACTGCATCTCGCGATGGTCCTCTCGAGTCCAAAGAATCGCTCTTGTATGAGCAGCTTGGCCTTTGGCCTTTGTTTTGATACCCCCACTGTTTAGGGGTTGTATTTTAATTTATTTAGCTCCTGTTTATCATAATTTGTAATAATTATTTACTTTCAGTACCTATAAACTGCTTGGTTTGCCTCCTGGGTGTGCACTGGTCCTTCCAGAGCCCAGAAGGGGATAAAATTCAACCTGTTGTGAGACTTGAACACTCGCGCGAGGGAATGGGTGTATCGCGCGATGGTCCTTTTTGCATCCACGTAGATCCATGCGTGCAAAGGTGGCTGTCATCTGTGATACACCTATTTCATGAGTAGCTTGGTTTATTCTGATCAGGGGGTTAAGTTTTATCCCGTTTCATATTTGCCATCATCCATGCCATGTGTTTTTATCACATCCTGCAAATCGTGTTACAGTTTTAAATTCAAATTAACTGTTCCCCCGCCTTAATTAGCTTAAAATTGATTAAAGAAGAAAACGAATCACAATATTTTCACAAAATGCCTAAGTAGAAACCGATCTCCGGATTGGGCGAGAGAGGTGCCTTAAAACCTTCCCCTCTCGTAACCTAGCTCTCGAACCCAGATATGGTTATGACGGACTGGTTCCTTCACTTTTTCAAATCAAATAACGCGGTAGGTGCTTCAAAATACGGTTCCTTGGGTGACAGACCTTCAAATCCAGGTGGCGACTTTGTGTTTTGCGAGCGCCTGCTTCTCCGCTCGCGCTCCCTCGATTATGGGCCCTTGCATCTTGGAATCCGGAAATTCCAGGGCATGCTGCCCACATCCATCTCGATCAAAGATTGCAAAACAATCTCATCATTTGGTTGAAAATTAATACCCAACTCACCTCCGACCGCCATTGTAGCTCTGACCTCACGCATCACCTGAGAATCGCTTTGAGGAGAAATCTTAGTAGAAGACACAGAGTTTGCCACCTGAGTACGATCCCAGTTCACCATCTCACGAATAAGCACCAGGTTGGAGAGCTGGCGCCTTCGCCTTCTTCTGCAGCCGGCGCCCTTGAGATCGACCAGAAGATTGATGCTCGGTAGCTGGGAGCATCGAACTGAGTGGGTCTGTTCCTCAGAGAAACCCCCTCCAAACTTGAACGAGTTAATTCTGGGACGGTTCTATTTTTTAATTTCATAGCCCACTAGATCCTTTTTTTATAGAGTGCAATTCCTAATAGATCCTGTGGAGTGTATTTTACATTTTTACCCCCGTTTAGAAACCAATGAACCCATACAACCTCCTACACCACCACTACCACCACCACCATCACCACTCCACCACCGCCACCACAACTAGCGCCACCACCGCCGCCATCACGCCGTCGCCACCACCACCACAACTCCACCACCGGCCCACCACCATCACCGCCACCACAATGACAACCACCACCACTCCACCATCATCATCACCACCACCATGCCGCCGACACCACCACCACCATAATTACCATAACCCCCACAACTCCACCACAACCAGCGCCACCACCACCACCACCGCCGTCACGCCACTGCCACCACCACCACCACCACCACCATAACTCCGCCACCACCATCACCGCCACCACAATGACCACCACCACTCCACTATTATCATCACCACCACCACTACCACCGTCACCACCATGGCGCTGCCGCCGCCACCACCACCACCACTCCACCACCACCACCATAACCAGCACGCAGTCACGCCGCCACCACCACCACTCCACCATCATCATCATCATCACCATCACCACCACCGCCACCACCATGCCGCCACCACCACAATTAATAGTGTTAATTCGGGTATTAACATTGTTAATCTTTGTATTAACACTGTTAATTGGGATGTGAATTTAGACAAAAATTAACGCTGTTAATAGTGGCGGATTAACACTGTCAATTAGGGTGTGAATTTAGACGAAAACCACCACCACAGCCGTAATGCTGCCACCACCACCACAACGCCGCCACCATAATGACCACCATCATCATCACCACCGTCACCGCCACCACCACCACAATTAACAGTGTTAATCTGGGTATTAACACTGTTAATCTTGATATTAACACTGTCAACTGAGATGTAAATTTAGACAAAAATTAACACTGTTAATCGTGGCGGATTAACACTGTTAATCCAGGTAAAAACACTATTAATTGGAATGTGAATTTAGACAAAAATTAACACTGTTAATTTAGACAAAAAATAACACTATTAATTGTCGTGGTGAAGTGGTGGTGGCGGTGACGATGATGGCGGCGGCATTGTGGTGGTGATGGTGGCAGTGGGGGTGGTGGCGGTGATGTGGTAGTGGTGGCGGAGTGGTGGTGGTGGTAGTGGCAGTGTGGTGGTGGCGGTGACATGGTGGAGGTGGAGGTGGCGGCGGCGGCGTGGTGGTGGTGGCGGTAGTGGTAGTGGTGGTGGTGGTGGAGTGGCAGTGGCATGGTGGTGGTGGTGGTGACGTAATGGTGGTGGTGGTGGCGGCGGTGGCGTTGTGGCGATGGTGGTGGTGGTGGCAACGTGGTTGTGGTGGTGGTGATGGTGCCGGCGGCAGTGTGGTGGTGGCTGGATGTCTCTCTCAAATCACTTTTTTTTGCGAGGGATATTTTTGTCAACAAAATAATGAAGAGGACCTACTGGACTATGGGCTCTTTGGATAGGACCTAGTGGGCTATACTTCACCCAGACAGAACCGGCCAGGAAGTTGCTCAACTTGAACTCTTGAACACCCTCACTATTAGGCCCCTTTTCTGAAGCTGGGCTAAAAATCGGCAACCACACTACTTGGACCACCAGTTTGAGAGCCCAAAGCCCCAGTTGGGCTACTAAGTATTAGTGGCCCATTATTGACTTGGCCCATTGTGTCCTCTACATGGGCCTCCTCACGGGCTAGAGGGGGTGGCCCATGATTGGTACTCTGGCATCTAAACTCTTGTTGAAACCCAACGAATCCTCAACCAGAGATTCAAAATTCCCTGAAGTGGCTGGAGTATTGGCTTTCTCAAGCATTAAATGCTTGCCTACCCCCACACGTTTAGTCCCTAGCCCCTTATCATGCCTTTTGTCTGTCCATGGGGAGAGATTATTCCATGCCTCTGGGGCATGGCCACGTGGTGCCCCAGGGGCTCTCCAGGGGCTCTCTGCACCACACATTTTAGTGGCTCCATTAAAATGTGGTGCAGAGAATCCCTGGGGCACCACGTGGCCATGCCCCTAGGGCATAGTATAATTTTTCGTCCATGTGACCCTGCAAAACTAGCAGCACTGTCACCAACCCCCTCTTTACTCTTTCTATTGCAGAAAGTCTAGACTTCCCGACCTTTGTTACCGATTTCTTTCTCGACACTGAAGAAAAAGTATTGAATGTTACCAGTACCACTAATCACCAGATCCACCTGTAATACAGAAACTACAGTTCAGACCATAACTTTCAATAATCTATATGAAAAATACACTGCCCTTAGAGCACTTTGCCAGAACTTTTGAATAAACACAGTTAAGACCCCTTAATATTTCTGTTGCATTTAAATTCTCTTGTACCTTATTTCCGCATTTTAATTTCACCAGTACCCTTGCAAAAAATTGGTATCAAAGCCTCCAGTACTATTTGTTAATTCAAGTAGCCAACAGATCCTTTTAGTTATAATTGTTTAGCTTATTAGTTTATTGTTTAATTAGTTTGTTAGGCTTGATGATTTCTTGAAAGCAATTAGTCCTAGTTTAAGTGAAATTAGATCTCAACAGTCAAGACATAGTTTTCAGATTAAAACAGGTTTCCAGCTAGTAGAGCAACTTAGTAATAATTTAGATAAAAAGTTCAGTCTAGAAGTTGAAGGTAATATAGTGACCAGAAGCCAGTTTATAGAATTTTGAGAAAAATCCCTCAAACATAGCACTCAGATTTTAGAAACTCTTAACAGATCCAGATCTAATAAGCAGTCAGAAAATTTAGATTATTTTAAGAATTTACATTCAGAAATTTTAAGAAGAATTAGTAAATTAGAAGAGAAACAGCTCATTATATCAGATAAATTACCCTGCAAACAAGATCTAATGGACCCGACTAGTAAGTTAGATACTATCCAGCCAAAAGAAATAGAAACAGAAACTAGAAATCTAGTAGAAAGTCTTAAACTTGAAGTTGACAGAATTAAGCAGAATTCAGTTCAGGTTAAAGTAGAGTTAGATAGTAAACTCCAGAAAATCGAAATCCTTTTAGAAGAAGTTAAGAAATTAGCCAATGGAGAATGAATAGTAGTGACAATTTATTTTATAAAATAGCATTAGAAAATTCAGAAAGAACTCAACCAGATCCTATTGGATTATCCAGTTTTAAACCAACAGGAAAAACAGACGAGACCGTTATTAAGCAAAATAACACCATTATTGAGCTTTTGATAAGTCTTAGCAATAGATTAACAGAAACATCAGAAAAACTAGACCAGTTATCTATCAAAATAGATAAACTCCAGGAAGATAAAGCCTTAGAAGCTTTAACCTCTAAGATAAACCAGATTAGTCTTTCAGCCTCAACAGGACATCGAGAACCCAAAAAACTCAATAAGTCTTTGCCAAATCATACCTTTTATTATAACATATTTGGTACTCCAGATCCGAACAAGGGAAAGAAACCAGAAATTCCCCAGTCTTCTCAAACCTGATAATGGCATCCAGCAGTAAAACCAAGGTTAGTGGAATTCCTTTACTCAACAGAATATTTGGAAAACAACTAGAAGAAGAAAATAGGATAGAAGGAATCTTAGATCCAGATGTTCGGCTAGATAGGTTTAGAAACCATAGCTTAGAACTATTAGACCCAACAGTATTATATAGATCACAGAATTTCTTTAATAGAGGAGTTAGAACTTATAACAGTTATCATGAAAAACCAATTAGTGTTATAACAGAAGATCAGATAGAAATCCTAGAGATGATTACTCCCAAAAGCTTCAACGAGCTTAAACAGTTAAAATTAGGCCTCGTACACCTAGGTTTAATCACCATAGGAGTAAAAGGTTTAACCAGACAGAATTTAGGAACTAAAGTGTTAGTTATGATCTATGATAACAGGTTTACAAACCAAGAACAAGCTCTAATAGGAAGCATGGAATTAGACATGAATAGTAATTGCCAAATTGTATATTGTACTCCAGATTTCCAAATGAGACTTGAAGAATTTTAGAAACATATTAAGATAGGAATTAAGACCAAAGGTTATCACATGATCCCTGATTCTCAAAATCTTTTAGTATGCGTAAATTTTATAAGAAAATTAAGCAATCACAGTACTACCAAATATAAGCTCAGAACAGACCAAGCTTTAAGAGTATTAGGAACCAGAGGAATTCAAGTCATAGAAGCCAAGAAAAGAGACTCAGAGATGTTAGCAGGACTTGAATGGAAAGTTATAAATTTAGTACCCAAACAACAACTTAGGCCGAGTAGTAACAGTTTCTATACCAACAGTATGGGAGAAGTAAACCTTAGGTTTAGCAATTATATTTCAGCAGGTAGGCATTCAGATGTAAGTAGTTCTATACACACAGAACTTGCTAGAAATTCAGATGTAGAAACAGAACATATGTATATGGCAGACGAACAGCCCCAGTTTACCTTAAACCAACTAGCTAAATTTAGTGAATCAGACATAATCAGATTAAAAGAATTCTTAGAACCAGTTTATAGACCATACTTAGATTATTTATGATTACCAAATTTTAGAAGGATATTATACCCAGAAACTTGAGTATGAACATCCAGAATTAGACGATAGTTCTAAATTCCAGAGACAATATTTATTACAAAATAATATATTTGTCTTGGAAGAGAAATTTATGGATTATGACCCCAATAAGAAAAACAATCTTTCAATAGAAGATATGTTTTGTCACTCAGATCCCAGATCCAAATATTATCAACCGCCAGTTGAAAATATAGAAAACCATATGGTAGAAGTCAAGATGGAAACATCTGACAATACTCCCCCAGCAATCTCCAACCAAGTATATGAAATGGGAAACATTCCAATTAGTAGGTCTAGAATTGAGCCATCAGCCCAAGAACTAGAATACAGAACCTATGGAAAGAAGTTACCAGTAGATAGAAATATATCCCTTATGGCACAGGCAGGAACAGGATTAATGCTTGACATAGCAGCATTTAATCCCCAGCTTCACAAAGCTGTTATAGATAGATGGGAACAAGCCCTAGTTAGAAAACTCTTAGAAATAATGAATTGGCACTCTTCAGCAGAGATGTGGTCATACTGTGAATCATTTTTAGGAGATACAGCAAAAGGAATTATAGAAGCCTATAAGAGAGATTTTGAAACCCAGTATGCAGCTCTAATAGCCCAAGGTCCAAATGTTTATAACTTTACCAGTTTAGTTAGAACATTGATTATAGGAGCAGATCATAATAGAGGAAACACAACTTATCAGAATGTAGCCATGAGGCAGTTAGAACAGCTTAAGTTACATAAATGGAAATATGTAGTAAGTTTTTGCAATGATTTTATAGCTCTTGCCTCACAAACAGAAAGAGCTTTAGATCTAGAAATAAGTAGTAAATTTTTTCGAAAACTTCCAGGTCCGTTAGGAGAAGAAATTTGGGCAAAATGGAAAAACATCAATGGAGACGAAAACCAGCATCTAGGAATTGGTCCTAGAATTCAGTTTGTTTTTGCAGTACTCAGAGACAAGTGTACTACACTTGAAATTCAGAAAGGTATAAAGAAAAACAAATTAAATTTTTGCAATCAAGTCATATATACTCCACAACAGTATGGATATGACAAAGAGAAAAAGAAGAAAAAGAAATTTTATAAATACCAGAAGGAGGCCAGTAAGTATAATAGAAAGATAGCTCAGGTAGGAGGTAGATATAACTATAGTTATCAAAAACATGGTTATTATCCCAGAAAGAGATATAGAAAGAGTTAGTCTTATAAGCAGACTCCCAGTAAACAACAGTTTAGGCCAAAACCTAAAAAACACTTTAGGAAAAGAGTTCAACCAACTCAAAAACGAAAATGTAAGTGCTTCATCTGTGACTCAGAAGAACACTTAGCCAATAGGTGCCCTAATAAAGGGAAAAACCAGAAAACCACAGAAAAGGCAAATCTTATAGCAGAATTAGAAGATTTTGATAATACTGAGTTCATAGAAATGAAATTAGAAGATAGTGATACAGAATCAGTATACAGTTTAGTAAGCTCAGAACCAGAAGAGATAAATCTCTTAGAAAGCTTAGACAGTGATAGTAGCAGCAGTTCAGAGGATGAACTTCCCAGTCATATACCAGAATTCACTTTTATGATTAAAAGCTCTAGTATAGAATGTGTACATCAGTGGCAACATAATATAGGCCAAGATAGCAAGCCTTGCTCAGAATGCAATGGTTATCCTTTTCGATTATTTAGAAGTGTATGTGAGATTTGCAAGAAAAATGTTTGTAAATTTTGTCTTAAGAAAAATCACCAGATAGATAGAGAAGATTTAAGTGGTAGCATACAACAACCAGTATTGAACCAAAGTTCAAAATTAGCACTTCAAGAAGCTAAGTTAGAAGCAGCCACAGTTAGGTTAGAATTAGATAGAACCAAATTTCAGTTTGAGAAACAGATAAATGAATTAGAAAAGAAAGTAGAAATTTTGTCTATAGAAATAGAAACATATCGAATAGAAAATAGCAGATTAAAGAATCAGTTGCATGAGAAAATCCAGCCTTTAAAATCACCAGAACTCATAACAGATCACTGTAATATTATAGAATCAGTCAATAGAATAGGAGAAAATAGTCTTATAGAGATAAATTGTGAGATTTTACTACCAGCTAGAAATAGAAGTCCAGGAAAAGTCATAGAACTTAAGGCCATGATAGATACAGGAGCCAGTAAGAGTCACATTAGTCGTGATCTTATACCAGTAGAATATTATACAAAACCAGGTTACATAGCCAGAGCAGATCTCATGAACAACACCAGTATTGTTTATGATACATGTCTTATGAATAGCCGTATTAAGTTTACCAACAGACTCCAGCAGCAGCACACCTACCCGTTACCTATGGTATGGATAGGAGACATTAACCACAGCTATAAGTTTATCTTAGGATTAAACTTTATAGACAGTATGAATGGAAGCATCACATTTAGCAAACACTTTGTGACATTCCATAAACGCAGTTTACAAGTTGAAACATTACATGCGCAGAATTTAGAATCAGAGTTGTCAGCTAAGCGTGGTGGAACCATAGATAACAGAAACAAAATAGCAGAGGAACAAATAGAAAATCAGATAAAAGATCAAATAATTCGAGACCTTCTAGATAAGAATTTAGATTCATATGAAGAAACTATAGAAGATCCTGTAGAAATAGAATGGTTAATGGAAGAGGAAATGCAAGAAAAAGAACAGTTAATCCAGATAGATTATGATCTAATAGACTTCAATCAGATAGAACATGCTTTGTTAGTCCTTGATCACAAAAAGAGAAGAACAGATAAAGAAAAGTTAGAAGAATTAATTAGGTTAGCAGAAGAGACCCAGATTTTAGGAGAAAATCCAATCAAACATTGGAATAAAAACAAGACCCTAGCACACTTAGAAATCATTAATCCAGATTTTAAGATTAGTACTCAGAAAATTGTGTACAGTCCATTAGATATAGGAGAATTTGAAAAACAGATTAAAGAATTATTAGACCCTAAGGTTGTAAAAGAAAGTACCAGCCCACACAGAAGTGCAGCTTTTATAGTAAGAAATCATGCAGAACTTAAAACGGATAAAGCGCGAATGGTCATAAACTATAAGCATCTTAATGATAATATCCAGTTAGACAGCTATGATATACCCAGTAAAGAACAGCTTATTAATAGTATCCAAGATGCAATAATCTTTAGCAAGTTTGATTGTAAATCAGGATTTTGGCAGATCATGTTAGACTAGTCCAGCATACCATGGACAACATTCACATGTCCCCAGGGATGTTACGAATGGATTGTCATGCCCTTTGGATTAAAAACAACGCCCAGTATTTTTCAAAGAAAGATGGATAATATATTCAAAAAATATCATTCATTTATTCTTGTTTATATTGATGATATTCTTGTTTTCAGTAAAACATAGGAAGAACATTACAAGCATCTTAGGATAATTTTTCAGTTATTCATTGATAATGGTTTAATCATCAGTAAAAAGAAAATGGAATCGTGCAAAGAATACATAGAATATTTAGGAGTAAGAATAGGAAAAGGAAAGATCCAGTTACAACCACATATTGCCCAAAAGATCTTAGAATTTTCAGATAAGATAGAAGATAAAAAGAAACTCCAATCATTCTTAGGAACCTTGAATTATGCTAGGCCCTACATAAAAGATCTTAGCAAAATCATAGGTCCTTTGTATAGTAAAACGACCCCAATAGGTCAAAAATACTTCAACCAGCAAGATGTTGATCTTGTCAGAAAAATCAAGGAGATTTGTAAAAATTTATCAGAACTAGAATTACCACTAGAATCTGATTATATAATAATAGAGGTAGACGCCAGTGAAAAAGAATGGGGAGCAATACTCCTTAGCAAACCTACCAAATACTCAACAAAATTCACAGAAAAAATTTGTAGATACTCTAGTGTAAAATACAGAAAAAAGGGAAATTTAGCCAGTATAGATTGCGAAATATTAGGAGTTATTAATGTCATTAATAGCTTTATATTATGGTTATTTAAACCTTTCACAGTAAGAACAGATTGCGAAGCAATTGTAAAATTCCATAAGCTTCTCAATGAGAAAAAGATCAGTAACCGTAGGTGGCTTAATTTTGTAGATACAATAACAGGTAATGGTTACACAGTAGAGTTTGAACATATTAAAGGAAAAGAAAATACTCTAGCAGATTATTTGTCAAGTGAAATAAATACTAATATTATTAATTTTTCAGATGGCATCCTCAAGCAGTGTACCCAATACAAACAGAGCAGATCAGAAGTTCTTAACCTTTGGGAGCATAACTCTCAGAGTTTTTCCTGAACAATCCAGATCAAAATTCAGGTACCTCATTCATAATATCAGTGAGGAACAGAAGTGTCTTTTAGATAATCTTTGGGACTCTCATAAAGATGTTCCTAGGCTTTTAGCTTGTCTAAATGCTCTAAACATTTTCTTTAATCAGCAAAATGGGTCAAACCCAACAAAAAGATTTTCATTTTATTGTGTTATGATTGGTCGTGTTCCAGGAATTTATTCTTATTGGCCAGGAGTTTTAAAACAAGTAGATGGAATCCCTTCCTTAACATGGAAAGGTTTTCATACTTTTGCAGAAGCAAACCAATGGGCTAATCGTACCATTGGAAATAATTTTTTCATTTCAGAATCTTCCAGAAAATTAAACACTCAGGCAGTCTTTGAGACAGCGGGTTTTGAAAATAATCAAGCCTTTACTCAGCAAATAAAATTTTGTGGTCATTGCGAAACAATGACAAAAAATTTTAGACTTTTAAGTAGAAGGAATCAAGATTTTGAACAAGCCAATCTGCAGTTGATCAACAATCAACAGAGATTTGAAGAAGAAATAGCAACTCTCAAAAAGAAGTTGTTAGATTCAGAGAAAGAGCTCAAGAAAATTAGAAACCCTTTTTTTTACCCCACTGGTAAAAGTGAGAAATCAGTCTTCCCCACTGGAAGATGCAGAAAAGAATGAGTGGAGTAAGCAATATGGTCCAACAGAGTTTTTGCGAGCAAAAGCAAATACTTTTCTTTCTCAATTTCCTCTAGATGTTATTCATCACATCCAGCATTTAGCCAGGCAAGACAGAGTTCATTTTCAGGAATTTTTATTCTCAGAATTAATCAAAATCAACCAGAATGAAGGAAGTGTCCATGGACTCACCATCTCTTGGAAAGCTCTTTATCTACAAGATAAGGATGTTGTCCCATGTCCAAAAATCAAACCAACTTGCATTCAGATACCAATGAGTCGAGTAACATGTACTTGTCAGTTGATATACAGCATTCCAATGGCCAACATTGATATGAAAGATTTAAAACCCTTTATCCTTAATTTTAAGGGTAAACAAATGGAAATTACAGAAGTTACTCTCTTGGATTTTGGACATGTTCAACAAATCATATTCTATGATCCAGAAGATACTAACAGATTTGGAAGAAAAATTGCAGCTTGTGTTCTTAATTCTATGGGAGATCAAGGCACAGCAGTAAAAGCAGTTATGGAATCAAAATTTCTAGAATGGACATCTACAGGACAACTTATTCCTGCCTATCACAACATCCATGTTAACACCAATCCTGCGAACACAATTCTCAGGAGAATTTATCATTGCGAGAATGATGAGCCATGGATTTGTGAATCAAATTCAATTAGAAAACAGATCAGGCATGCTACCGCCTTTACCATAGCTGAAGGATTTCATTATGATGATCTATATGCCTATGGGAAAGCACCTTTGGTTTGTGAGGACTTATTTCAAAAAATTAGGTCCCATGATAGTCTTCCAGAATTATGT
Organism: Rhododendron molle; assembly: GCA_025413875.1. NCBI lineage: Eukaryota > Viridiplantae > Streptophyta > Magnoliopsida > Ericales > Ericaceae > Rhododendron > Rhododendron molle. Next base: position 57,338,863 of record CM046391.1, read on the forward strand.
TTTCAGTTTGAAACAGGATATGATAATTTAGTCAGATATTATATTCACCAGAAAAATATCCAGAGAACAATGGTAGATAATTTATCAGACTCGTCTCATCCACCTCAAAATGAAGAAGATGAAGATTATGATTTCGATGATGAAGCCCTCCAAAACATCAATAATGCTATGGAAGGATAAGCATCACCACCATAATTGACAGCAACGCTATCATCACATGGGTCAGTACTATACCAGTTAAAGTCATTTGGAAGCATCTGCCGAAAGCAGAAAGCAGCCAACCACTACAACTATGCCAACCACTCTCCACCAGCCAGTAGATATTTCAACTATTTCGGTGCATTTACTTCAAGCAACAATAATGAGGATCCTATTTTTCAAAAGGAAGGTTGAAAGATGTGACGATGCGGGCCCCAAGATCACGCGGCATCTACTATTCCTACAAGAAAACCGGATCTCTTTTCCTACTAGGTTTCTAGTCACTTAGCATCCTTGAGTCTATAAATACAGTTGTGTCTTTCATTTGAAAACACGACTCTCCTAGCATTTGAACACTTGCTATCTGTAAGCACTTGTTGCAATTGTAATTGGTCGAGTCAATCTTCAGCAATTGAGTCTTTGTAATCAGCAGCTTTCAGTAATAATATTGTAAGTTTTCAGTTTCTCTCCAGTTCTTATTGTTCTTTAGGGATTCCCGAAAGGGAACACCCCTATGATCATAAATAATATGAATACTGTATGAGTTATATACTTGTATTACCCAAAGAATTTTAATCCAGTTTCTATACAACACTAATACCCCAGAATTCAATTTTTTTTAAACAGAGAAAAGACTTCAGGCCTTTAAACCATAAAGGCTTCTTAAGCCTAACCCGTTTTGCCAAAGAGTGGCATTAAGGGAATTGTATTCGGAAGAAGGTTAAGAAGGAAAATAAGAAATTTCTCTGGATAAATAATTTTTGACACATAGAAGGTAAGTGATAATAAAAAGAAAAGATTAATCAATGGGTAATATGATATATAATTTGTATACATTATCCAGTTTATTTTAAACAGTTTATCTGGATCATGTGGTGGTAAGTACCGAGTAGGATTCACAAATATTTGATCATAAGCTCTTATCTTTTGTATGCATGAACAAAGAAGAACATATTTTGATTTATATTCGTAGATTAGAAGAAGAAATATTTGTAGTGGCCCGGATAAATGGGGCTCCGTACCGACCCCCCGAGCCATATTACCGAGGGCACCCGAGGGCTCCGTACCTACCTTGGAGACATACCACCGAGGGCTAGGTATCGACCCCAGAGACTTATTACCGAGGGCTCTGTACCTACCCTGGAGACATATTACCGAGGGCTCCGTACCGACCCCGGAGACATATTACCGAGAGCTCTGTACCTACCCCAGAGACATACCACCGAGGGCTCCGTACCGACCCTGGAGACATATTACTGAGGGCTCTGTACCTACCCCGGAGACATACCACCGAGGGTTCCGTACCGACCCCCAACACGCAGCACCGAGGGCTCTTGAGCAAGCCTCCTACGTCTGATGAGACAGCATTGAGAAGAATCCTCACGAAGGGCTGACCTGGCCATGTGCTCCATAACCACCTTATCCGGTGGGTCATCTATGACGTCACCCGAGGCGGTTACCCGAGCGTGACCTCAACGTGCTAGCTTGGAGACCAAGTAAACCTAGGTCTATAAATACAAAGGGATACTCACCTGAGAGAGGTATGTCATTCTCCCTAACCCTAGACTTATACACTTTCCCCTAAGATTTAACTTGATCGTCGGAGGGTCACTGGGCTGTTCAAGCCCTAGTGACTTGTTGCAGGTCTCAGCGGCGGAAGCGCGGAGCAGCGGGGGAGGAGCCTAACCTGAGCCTTGGATCTGATCCCGATAATTCGAACCCCTACAATTGGCGACTCTGCTATGGATCAGCCATTCTCTCAATCGTTCATCTCTTTCCCTTCAAAGAGCTCCGTCCAAGCTTCCTGTAACAGCTATGGTGGAAGTTGAAGATGCTAATCCCATCAAAACCACCCTCGGACTCGGCCCTCTCAGAGACCACAACCTGGCCTCCAGCGTAGCCGGCGCCCTGGGGAAGGCCCACATGTCCATCGGAGTCGGAGTCGGAACCTCAACACAGGACGCGGGGGCCGCCACCGAACTCCACACCTAAATCCGCCACCTGGAACAGAAGATCGACGACTTATCAACAGTCGTGGAGCGAGACAAACACTTCCGGGACGAGCTAGCAGAGATTAAGCATCTCCTCCAAATCTCCACATCTCATTCCTCCGGAAGCCGTGGCAGAAGAAGAAGCCGTCATAGCCCCTCCTGCAGTCGCAAGGGGGGACCCCCTGGTGGAGCATCAGTCTCGACCCTTTGTCAAAGACCGTCTCGAGCCTCTTGGTACCAAGGGTGGTCGAATTGAAAGAGGTGCGGGGCTTAGGGAACGTTCCTGTTCCCCTAACCCTAAAGACTCACGCAATAAGCGATTTGCCTTCGAGAGGCTCGACGCCGAAAGCGTCTCTGCCTCCTCCAAACACTCAGTCAGGATTGAGAAGGGACACCGCGAGCCCACGAATTGATGGAACCCTTCCGTGGCTCCTTCGTGCCTTGGTTTCCCGAAGCCGAGCCTACGAATGGACGGAACCCTTCTGTGCCTCCTTCGTGCCTTGGTTTCCCGAAGCCGAGCCCACGAATCAACGAAATCCTTCCGTGCCTCATTCGTGCCTCAGTTTCCTGAAGCCGAACCCACGAATCAACGGAACCTTTCCGTGCCTCATTCGTGCCTTGGTTTCCTAAAACCAAACTCACGAATCGACGGAACCCTTCCATGCCTCATTCGTGCCTCGGTTCCCCGAAGCCGAGCCCATGAATCGACGGAACCCTTCCGTGCCTCATTTGTGCCTTGGTTTCCTAAAACCAAACTCACGAATCGATGGACCCCTTCCGTGCCTCCTTTGTGCCTCGGTTTCCCGAAGCCGAGCCCACGAATCAATCCGTGCCTCATTCATGCCTTGGTTTCCCGAAGCCGAGCCTACGAATCGATGGAACCCTTTCGTGCCTCATTCATGCCTTGGTTCCTAAAACCAAACTCACGAATCGACGGAACCCTTCCGTTCCTCATTCGTGCCTTGGTTTCTAAAACCAAACTCACGAATTGACGGAACCCTTCCGTGCCTCCTTTGTGCCTCGGTTTCCCGAAGCCGAGCCCACGAATCAATCCGTGCCTTGGTTTCCCAAAGCCGAGCCTACGAATCGATGGAGCCCTTCTGTGCTTCCTTCGTGCCTTGGTTTCCCGAAGCCGAGCCCACAATTTGACGGAACCCTTCCGTGCCTCCTTCGTGCCTTGGTTTCCCGAAGCCGAGCCTACGAATCGACTGAACCCTTCCGTGCCTCCTTCGTGCCTTGGTTTACCGAAGCCGAGCCCACGAAGCGACGGAACCCTTCCATGCCTCCTTCGTGCCTTGGTTTCCCGAAGCCGAGCCCACGAATCGACGGAACTTTCGTGCCTCCTTCGTGCCTTGGCCGAGCCCACGAATCGACGGAACCCTTCGGTGCCTCCTTCGTGCCTTGGTTTTCCGAAGCCGAAGTCACAAATCAACGGAACCCTTCCGTGCCACGGTTTCTCGAAGTCGAGCCCACGAACCGACGGAACCCATTCGTGCCTCAGTTTTCCGAAGCCGAACCCACGAAATCGATGAACAACAGATATGAGTATCGACCCATCTCTCTGGGGCTTGGTACACATCAGAACATTCGGCCATACTACTTGTCAACTCCTCCTAAACCAATAAGAGGTCGGGAGAAGTTGAGGGGCTATTGTAGTGGCCCGGATAAATGGGGCTCCGTACCGACCCCCCGAGCCATATTACCAAGGGCACCCGAGGATTCCGTACCTACCTTGGAGACATACCACTGAGGGCTAGGTACCGACCCCGAAGACTTATTACCGAGGGCTCTGTACCTACCCTGGAGACATATTACCGAGGGCTCCGTACCGACCCCAGAGACTTATTACCGAGGGTTCTGTACCAACCCTGGAGACATATTACTAAGGGCTCCGTACCGACCCTGGAGACATATTACCGAGGGCTCTGTACCTACCCCAGAGACATACCACCGAGGGCTCCATACCGACCCTGGAGACATATTACTGATGGCTCTGTACCTACCTTGGAGACATACCACCGAGGGCTCCGTACCGACCCCCAAAACGCAGCACCGAGGGCTCCTGAGCAAGCCTCCTACGTCTGATGAGACAGCATCGAGAAGAATCCTCGCGAAGGGCTGACCAGGCCATATGCTCCGTAACCACCTTATCCGGTGGGTCATCTATGACGTCACCCGAGGCGGTTACCCGAGCATGACCTCAACGTGCTAGCTTGGAGACCAAGTAAACCTAGGTCTATAAATAGAAAGGGATACTCACTTGAGAGAGGTATGCCATTCTCCCTAACCCTAGACTTATACACTTTCCCCTGAGATCTAACTTGATCGTCGGAGGGTCACTGGGCTGTTCAAGCCCTGGTGACTTGTTGCAGGTCTCAGCGGCGGAAGCGCGGAGCAGCAGGGGGAGGAGCCTAACCTGAGCCTTGGATCTGATCCCGATAATTCAAACCCCTACAATATTCACTCATAATCTTTTGATAAGTAGACTTTTAAATACAGTGTTAAATTCAAGCAGATCCTTACCTAGTAACACCCTGACTAGATTTATAGGAAAAGAACAGGATAAGCTTAGGAAATTAGAAGAACAGTTAGTTGAAGCACAACTTCAATACAGAAGAGCAAAACCATTCCAGAATTAGGACCAAAGTGAGAATCATACAAGTAAAGTAGTTGAAGTGTAATTAGTATACTTTAAAGTAAGTAGGTTACACCATAGATAGGTAGATTACACTACACAGAATCCCAGCCTAGACCAATCACAGCGATCGGTAAAATCAGGATTTAAACCATCGGGGTGTGTAGCATCACTCTTTCTATTGGTGGTTGTGTCTGCAAAGGGTTCCACCTCATCATCACCTACCTTCCTGCCACTGGTTTGAGGTTCCACTCCACTGCTCACCGGAGATTTCTTTGGCTGCCAGAAAACACCACAGGTGGCTATACCTGCCGGGATACAATTTTCCACCTCATCTGGGTTGACAAATGAGGCCTTCTCTGTAATTCTCACATCATACTCCACCCCTTGGACCACCATTGTTATCCTCCTGTCAATTTTTTGACTCTCCTTTGTAGCTATCAACACCATCCCCTTAACAAATGATAATTCTTTGAAAGTCTCCTCATCCACCGAATAAAATAACCCCAAAGCTCCCCAATCCGTTTGAATGTTTGAGCATTCCATGCATTTAAAGGAACACCTTGACAACTCAACCACATAAATCTTTCGAGGCTGGCCGGTTCCCCACTCCAAGGTTTTACCACCTCGAACCAAAGATTCATCCACGGATCTTTAATAAGAGAGTCCCTAATTGCTTGGCTCTGAAACGTTATTGTAGAGACCCGTAAATTCTTAGAACTTATTTAAATGAATTACGAGTAATAAAAAGGATAAAATTGATTTGAAATATTGAGATTTTGGGCGAATGTGTCAAAATGCGATATTGGAGGGGTGAGTGTGTGTAGTGTGTATATATGTCTGGTGTGTGTGCAGGGAATTAAAATTCCCATTCTCCACTCTCTCTCCCGTTCTCTTATCCCTCTCTCGGCTCCCTCTCTTACTCTCACTCTCACTCAAATTCCAACCAAACAACTCAAAACTCATAACACCCAACCTTAAATCCTTCATCCCTTCGCGTAGTGGAGCTTGCTTTTCGTTGGTTTGAGCTCGGTGAAGGTGCATTCCGTTTGAATCCGAAGATTGGAACTAGGGCTTGAAAGTTATTTGGTTTTGATCTTTAATCCTTGAGGTAGGAAATTCTAACTCTCAATATATGTTTATGATGTGTTTTGTTGAAGCTTGATTTGTGCCTTGGATCGTTGTTGTTGTTGTTGATGTTGTTGTTGTTGAAAAACTCATCTTTGTCTGTCGAAAAATCTGCTCGAAACCCATCGTTATCGATAATATTTTCATTGTTATCGATAACACTTTGTCTCAAAACCCAAAAAATTCACTGTTATCAATACCCTCAACATTTGTTATCGATACCCTCACGTCTGGAATGTCCATAACCATGAAGTTATCGATACCTCCCTCTTTTGTTATCGATAACACCGTGATTCTTCTGATCCCAATCAAGAGTAATCGATACCTTTTTATCAGTTATCGATAACTTCACTTCTTGTTATCGATAACATAATGCAAATGCCTTGTTTTGTCAATTCTGATTCCTATTCCTTTAACTTCCAATTATTCTTAGTCTATGTTTAAACATTATCCTAATGGCTTGAACTTGACCACCCATGCCACGTGAGATCATTAATCATGTTCATAATTTTAAAAAGCTCCATTAAACACAATTTTTTTTTTCCGAAATACTCTTATTTAATCAAAGTCGCATTTTGAATGGAAATTCCAAAGTGGTAAATGGATTTTGGAACGTTATGGACACAACTAGAACACTTCAGAACTCATCGACGGGTGAGTGTCTGGCAGAGGACATCGGAGTCCTTTAATTGGCCCGACAGGAGCTATATACTCGTATTTGATATTTCAAGACCTCCCTATGGGTAAGGTGCCTGGCAGAGGACATCGGGGTCCTTTAATTGGCCCGGCAGGAGCTTCGGCTCATGACACTTAAACAAGACACGTTTTTGGCATTTGGGGATTTTCAGAAAATCGTTCATTAAAGCTTGTGACTAGTTTTAAAAAAGAAGTATAAAATTGGATTACTCTTGCCGACCTCTCATTGATTCTTGATACAGTTGTTCATCTATTCATCTTTCCTACATGCCATTTACATAATTGTTAGATTAGAGTTTTCTACTGGGCTAGTGTAGCTCAGACCTTCCATCATTTTCAAGTACTAACCCAGGGCAGTAGTGGCATATTTGTGTGCTTGGATGTGGACACCATTTTGAAAGCTAACACCGTAGAGTTATTAAGTCATCTTTGTACTTTATTTTGGAAGATGTATTAGTAACTCTTAAATTGTAAATCATTTGACCATGAAAAGTTGTAAGTTCTAAATTTTCTTTTGACACTCAGTAATTATGGTAATTCGGGCCTCGAAGTCAAAGTTGTAATATTTTGGAAACCCTTGGATGTTTGGAATGAGATGATGAAAATGAAAAATGCTATATTATTTTGGGAATCGTACGGAATATTGTGAGGTTTTCTTTACAAAAATCCTTTATATTTATGTTGAAAATCGAGGGTGTGACAGTTATGAGGACTGATCTTCCCCCCAAGGCCCTGAACTGGGTATCTCTATCAGTCCCACAATTGAAGCTTGCCTTCAGAGTCTTCAAGGAAACGACTCTGTGCATAATAGCCACAGCACTTCTAAGTAAGCCGCCATTACCAACAGCTTTGACTTGAATAGATATACTCTGATCAGGAAGGGATTTTGAAGATTCCCCTTTTAGTACATGCATATACGATCTTGTCAACCCAAGCTGACCCATCTTTGGCTCCTTTGGCTCAGAGAGTTTGGACACTTTCTCTTTGCCTTTAGTTCAGAGAACATGACCACCTGTTCGATGGCCTTGTGGAATGATGGAATCCTCTGTTTCAAGACAGCATTACAGTGACCAAAGCAGGCCTCCTTCACAAAAAGTCTGTTGTTCTTCACCCAAACTCCATTCATCCTAGCCACTGCCATACCTGCAGACACATGGCAATCGTACCTAACAAAACCAAATTTATTGCCAGTACGTTTGCTCCTTTTTCTTGGTTTAAAGGCATCCTTAACAACTCCGAATTTATTGAATGTTCTCTGCAACCATATCTTGTCCCTTTCTTCTGGAATGTTTTCTACAAACAAAGTGAATCTCTCCTTTTTTCCTGACTCCATGTTCTTTGACAGCTTCACCGCCTGACTCCTGTGATTGTTGATCACCGGAATCCAGCCACAACCCTTTCGCTCTCTCTCACTCTCTCTCTCTCTAGACATAACTAATATCCCCTAACTTTGCGCAGCTTGTTCCAGTCATCCGAACTCCGATTTACAAGTGGTTTGAACCGCTAAAAAGTTTGTGTCTACTTTTATAACCCAAGTTTTTTGGATCAAAATTTGTTTGTACGTCAAAATAGATGACCATTTTGCCCTCAATGGATCGAAATATATATCTTTTCAATGAAATGCTCATTTTAAATCGGATCAAGATCTATTGTAGGTCAATAAAAAAGGATTCCAAGTACTCTCATTAGAGCACCTTCACGTCAAAGGGTCGTGAAAAAACTCGCCACCGAAATTCTTGGACCGACGTTTCACACTAGCACTATGGTTGATGCTTTTGAACTAGTCGTTTGTGACGAGCTGCATAAAAATAAGAAACAGGGAAACTGATCAAGCTGTCCTCTCCGTTACTTCAATAGTAAACATGAGGCATAAGAGCATCCCCAATGGGAATGTATTTTAGAAGGGGATGGATAGTTATTTTAGATATAAAAAGTGGTTAAAAGTTAGTTGGATGTAAAATAGAATCCATCCCTATTCAATGGTGAGATGTAAAAAAATAATGGATAATTAACTAACTTTCCTTCCTCCTTAATTTTTCCCAACCTTCTTAATCCTAATTCAAGTACTAGTTCCGTTGAAAAATACTTTTGATATCCGATAATCGAGGACTTAAAAAAAATTATTCCGGAAAAAAAAAAAAAAAAACTTCCGTCCGAATTTTTTTTTTACTTCTCAATCACTTCAATTACACAATTTACTTCATCCATTTACTCTCATCAACTCTCAACCACATCATTTACCTGATCCATTTAAATTTTTTTCATCAGCAACATATCCGTTGGGAAGCCAACCGGTTGGATCCTAATAATAATAATAATAAAAATAAAGCCAACGGTCCGATGAAAGATCCGTTGGCTGAGATAAACCCAACCCAACTTTACCTTTCATCTATTCTTTCTCTCTCTCCCTACGAACACAACCAGACCACCCCCCTCTCCTGAACCAAACTTCCTCTCTCTCTCTCTGAAGCAGACGCCTCTCTCTCTCTCTCTCTCTCTCTCTCTCTCTCTCTCTCTCTCTCTCTCTCTCTCCAAAGATTGGGGAAATCTTGGCTGGGGAAATCAACGAGGGTTTCGGAAGGAGCACAGCCGGTGGAGATGGTGATCTTCGGACCTGTGCCGTCCATGGATCGTCAAGACTCGGGGTCAGAGACGGTGATCTCCGGACCTGGAATCAGTTTTCGAGCGTCCGGCGTGTTCTTGCAATTCTGACTGACTTTCCGACGAGATTAGGTAACTCCGGCTCTCTAAAAATCTGGTATAATCAGTTGGTGATGACCTGTCCATTTATGGCTGCAGCAAAAAGGGGATGCAAATATACATCTCCCTTTCCATTTGTGCTATTTTACATCTCTGAAATTTCTATTTTGCATCCCCATTGGAGCAATTTTTTTTACATCTGGGTGCTATTATAACTATAGCACCTAGTTTTACAATCCCATTAGGGATGCTCTAAGTACTACAAAAATGCCAATGTGATGCAGTGAAAATTTGAAAAAAAATTAAACTATTTAAGTCTTTCAGTTTTATTAGTATAATGTGAGTCAAAGAGTCTTTTATCATTTTTTGTGTTAGTTAAAGAGTCTCATCATTTTCTATGTTAGTCAAAGAGTCTAATTGTCGTTGTATTTGTTCTATGAGTCTACCTAGTTTTTTGGAGTCAAAGTATAATTTTCATTATGAGTTGTCTTGAAAGTTTAAGTTTGTATTTCCTATTCTTGGAGGGTTGTTCCTTGAAATTCTATATAAGCTTTGCTAGTGAAATGAAATAGGGGAGGAGTTTGAGTTTATGAAAATATTTTGCAAGTGTTTTCTTGCTTGAAGTGAGTGATTCCTTCGATAATCAAGTGTGTGACTTGGTCGCGTGAGCATCTTCCGCGATTAGCAACGTCGAGTGACTTCCGTTGCCCCCCGGTCGAGTGACTTCCCGGGACTATCCCAACCTCACGGGTCTCGGCCTGCATCAAATTGGTATCAGAGCGGTGATCCTGCCCTGCTGAGTTTTCATCCCATGGCATTTTGAGATAAAATGTTGCGTGAGTGAAAGACCGAGGAAAGATCATGCATTGGAAGGAATTTTTTTCGATAAAGATTCGACAATTTCACAACCATTGGTGGATTGGAATTTGCCTCCAATCTATGATGAGTGCAATGAAGGATTCAACATTCAGGTTCAGTACTTTATGAGCAATGTCTTCCTAATGACAATGCTGATAATACGTATGATGGCGACATATGGTGCAAAACTACAGATATGGTTGATTGGTCCAAGCCTACTATCTATGATGAAGACCCCAAACACGAGAGGATTGCATTGGGAGAACTGACCTCTGTGTTACCAGTTCACAACACCTAGCAAAGTTCAATTTGGGATTCTAACGCAACTGATGAGATCCGAATACGTGGTGAGTCTTTCGAGCAACAAAATGTGGATCCATTTTGGAAATTTGTTGAAGGCACCACAAGCAAGAATCCATGGGTTACGTATCTAGAGCAAAATTTGAAGGAAATTGTTCATTCAGTTTTTGGCGACATTTTAAAGTTCGTATGTGGAAAAATTAATTTCAAGTACAAGGGTAATGCAAACAAGATTCGGCATTCTAAACTGTTTCAAACCATGGAAACTCGAGGACGAGTTTTTTTCTGAAGAAATGGAGAATGATGCAGTGAAAATTTGGAAAAAAAAATTAAACTATTTAAGTCTTTCAATTTTATTAGTATAATGTGAGTCAAAGAGTCTTTTATCATTTTTTGTGTTAGTTAAAGAGTCTTATCATTTTCTATGTTAGTCAAAGAGTTTAATTGCCGTTGTATTTGTTCTATGAGTCTTCCTAATTTTTTGGAGTCAAAGTATAATTTTCATTATGAGTTGTCTTGAAAGTTTAAGTTTGTATTTCCTATTCTTGGAGGGTTGTTCCTTGAAATTCTATATAAGCTTTGCTAGTGAAATGAAATAGGAAGAGTTTAAGTTTATGAAAATATTGAGCAAGTATTTCTTGCTTGAGAGTGAGTGATTCCTCCAACAATCAAGTGTGTGACTTGGTCGCGTGAGTGTCTTCCGCGATTAGCAACGTCGAGTGAATTCCGTTGCCCCCCGGTCGAGTGACTTCCCGGGACTATCCCAACCTCGCGGGTCTCGGCCTGCATCACAATGAAATCTGGCTTTCGAAATTTCCCCAAGTTGGTACACAGGATTCGTTCCAAATCTGTTTTTGTTCCCGAAACATACCCTCATCTGAATCTCCTAGGAGTATTAATTTTGTCACTATAACTTCAAAGCGCGGAAAAACATACCCAAATCGAAAAGACAAATAAACCATCATGTTATATGGACTTGCCTGCAGTAGATCAGCAATGTTCACTACGAGTGCTCCAGGCGAAGGGCGCACATCAGCCCATTGATCCTCATGGAGGATCTGGAGGCCACCCATTTGGTCTTGTAGAAGAATGGTGAAGAAGCCGCTGTCAGTGTGTTTGCTGGGAAATCAACGTTAATATTTTCGAAATGCTTCCGGGTTATATGGTCCTTGTACATAGAAAAGTTCCGGATCCAACCAAGACAATTCCCAGTTATAATTTTCATAGCTCATGGTGTTCTCAATTCTACAGAATCGACTTGGAGCACAAGACAGAAAAGACACGAGGTTTTTTTTTTTTTTTTTTTTTTGTCATTTGTTAAACCTAATCTAATCTATCCTAGGGGACTTGGGGAGGGGGATGGAGGCTTACGGGAATCGAACCCTACCTATGTGCGTGGGAGTATAAAGGAGGAACCAACTGCACTCCACTCCACTTGCAAAAGCCGCGGCTTTGAGCCCTAAAAAATTGATTAAAATAGAGCCCCCAAATATTTAACGCCTTTGTATATACCGGTTACAATTGCACTTGGGGCTTTGAGTCCTATAATATTGATAAAAATAGAGCCCCCAAATATTTAACGCCCTTGTATATACCGGTTACAGTTGCGCCTGGGGGAAGAAGTTTTTCAAATTTAAAATTGATCTAAACTCATCTTCGATCAATGATGTCTCAAGAAGAATTAAGTGGATTAACTATATTGCCCATCGAAAAGGATAAAGTGAAGAAGCTTGATTACGAAAACTTAATTATTACGTTTGCAGCTATAAGTGCGAAAAGGTTAATGTTCAAATATAGGCAAAATACTTAGAGGGGCCCATTTGGAAATTTTGATTTGGCCCCACAAACTTTTGAGACAGCACTGGATATTGGACATAAGCTTGACCCAATGAGTTATAGCTTAAAGGATCTATTCAAACACACACATATGTTCTAATATAAAAAAAACACACACACACGCAAACATATAACTTATATGATATAATCAGTGCATACGTACGTGTGCACTATATCATCGATCAATCAATCTATACAAATATGTTTGTGCCTTCAAAAGCATCCAAATTCTAAATCTTAATTTTTATATTTAAATGTGTGTGTTTGCTTTTATTTTATTTTTTTTATGCCATATTTTATAGTTAGTGTGAATTAGTGGAAAATTAGCTCTGAAATCCCAAACTCAGTCCCTCGTGGGATCGAACCTTGATCCCCACAGTGGAAGGACATGAGCAAACCATTTGACCAATTAAGTATTTTTGAATAAGATCATGGTAATTTCATTTAAGAAACAAAAATGATTTATTCCATTCAACACCAACTATATCCAAATGTCAATGTACAATAAACAATTCAACCATTGAATAAAGATTCATTACATTAGCTTGGAAAACAATTTCCCAAGAAAAACTACATAAAAGAGTGACTAATTAGACTCATTGAAAAAAAACTAATGTCATTCTCCCTTCCTGAAAATGTAATCAACAATCTCATTCCGTTGATTTTCTTTACTTGAAGCTTACTTCTTTGCCGAGCTTCTACTCCCAGAGTACATGCAAGAGATCAGAAAATGTCATTATGATGCTGGTAAGTAGGAAAATTTACATGAACTTACAATTGAGAGGTTGTTTCTTTATAGAAAGTTGACTTAAACTTTAAATTAATTTTGCTCCTCTTAAGGGAAAATTCCGACTCGGTTGATGATTAGTGGTTCCGTCATGTCAAAGCAATGGTATATTTTTGTGGTAGAGAATAATTTCACACAAGTGACTATCTTCGCATTGATTACAAAAATTGGTACCCTCTAAATGAGCTTCATCTTGAACTCAAATATATGATGCGAATCGTTCACTTAGATAGAGTTGAATAATGTTGTTACAGATCTCCAAGTTGATTTAAATATGAAAAGTTGACTAGAGAAAAATCCAACTCCGTAACTGATTTGATTCTAGAAAGTCACTAATAATACCACAAGGTATCCAAAAATGTCATCATGATGCTGGTAATAAACAAGTATAACAAGTAGAGTTTTAATTCTATCCACGTCCTTAGGGTTTCCACCACCACCATTTGTGGGCCCCATCGTGTGTATATTGTAGTAATCTGAACAGTTCGTCTTGTAGGACCCACAGAGTAGTATACCTCCAAAAAAATCAATTTTATTGGACATCGATAGACATATGAAAATTGAATTTTGGTTTCTGAACTCAATGGTAGATAAGTTTTAAGGAAACTATCCATAACTGTCCATTTTGTAAACCAAAATTTAATTTTTGATGTACTTATCAATTTCCAATCAACCTAATTTTTTGCATGGATGTTATACTCTGTGGGCCTTACAAGATGAACGATTCAGATTACTACAAATTATGCACGGTGGGGCCTACAATGGGTGGTGGAACCAATGGCGTAGCCAGGAATCAACGATAGTGGGGCACCTTTTAACACTTTTCAACAAAAAAAATTGTACTGTAAAGACCCGTAAATTCGTAAATTGATTTAAAGGTTTTAAAAGAAATAAAAGGATGAGATTGACTTTGAAATTGAGAAGTTGGGTCAATGTGTTAACTTGTATACTTGAAGGGTGAGTGTGTGTGTTGTGTGTATATAGCATGTGTGTGTGTGTGAGTCCAGGGAATAACATTCCCGTTCTCCACTCCCCCTCTCCCGTTCTTTCTCTCCCCTCTCTCAGCTCCCTCACTCTCTAACTTGCTCTCACCCAAAACCCACATAAAGCTACCCTCAAATCTTTCACTCCTTCGTGTATTGTGGCTCGTATAACGTCGATTCAAGCTCGGTAGAGATGCATTTCATTTGAACTCAAGGATTGGAGCTAGGGCTTGAGAAATCTTTCAAATTCGTTCTTGGATCTTGAGGTAGGAGGTTCTAACTATCAATACATGTTTATGGCTTGTATCTAGTAGCTTGATTCTTGTTTTGGATCGTGGTTGTTGTTGTTGTTGTTGTTGGGGCTGAAAAACCCATCATAATCTATCAAAAATCTGCTCGAACACCCATTGTTATCGATACCTTAGCCATTGTTATCGATACCATTGTGTCCAAAACCCAGAAAACCACTTGTTATCGATACCATTTGCCATTGTTATCGATACCCTTGCGTCTGGAACCATTTTTGTCCAAAAGGTATCGATACCTTTGTGTAGGGTATCGATACCTATGGCTTATCTTCAGCATTCACTGTTTTGCTTCATTTTTTCACCGTTTTGGTTTCCAATCACTTTCAACCCATTCAAACACTTCCCAAATGACCCCTAACTTGATTACTTGTATTCAAAGACCTCATTGAACATTCCCATGACTCTAAAACTCGTTTGGTCATGATCTATGAAAATCGCTTCACGTATCAAAGTTGGGTTTGAATAGTATAAACATGACGGTTAAAGGAATTTTGAAACTTTACGGACACAACAAGATCATTTCAGGACTCATCGACGGGTGAGTGCCTGGCAGAGGACATCGGGGTCCTTTAATTGGCCCGGCAGGAGCTATATGCTCGTATTTGATTTTTCAGGACCTCCCTATGGGTAAGGTGCCTGGCAGAGGACATCGGGGTCCTTTAACTGGCCCGGCAGGAGTTTCGGCTCATGACACTTGAACGAGACACGTTTTGGCTTTTGGTGAATTTCAGAAATCGTTTATTAAAGCATGTGTCGAGTTTGGAAAAGAAGTATAAAATTTAATTGCTCTTGTCGATCTCTCATCGATTCTTGACGTAGTTGCTCACCTTGTTCCTTTTCCTACATTTCATATGCATATATTGCTAGATTAGAACTTTTTACTGGGCTAGTGTAGCTCAGACCTTCTTTCATTTTCAGGTGCTAACATGGGATAGTAGTGCATACCTGGAGTGCTTGGATGTGAGCATCATTTTGAAAGCTAATTTGAAGGGTTATTTGGCCATCTTTGTCTAGTATTTTTGGAAAGATGTATTTGTAACCCTATTGTAAATCTTTTGACTTAAGGAATGATTGTAAACGCTTAACTCTCTTTCATATTTGATACTTATGTTTATTCGGGCCTCGAAGCCAAAATTGTAATCCTTTGGAAACATTTGGTGGATGAAGTGAAATTGTTACATGGAAATGCTAAACTCTTTTGGGTTATTGTACGGAATATCGTGAGGTTTTATTTATAAAAATCGATTATATTTATGTTGAAATCGAGGGTGTGACATGTACTCCCTCTGCCCCTTTTTTAGAGTCCAGTATTCTATTTTGGGTTGTCCCTTAATAATGTTCATTTTGTAAAGTTAGAGGATAAAAGTTGGTGAATTTTTTATTTTGTCCCTAAAAGTATATTCCATTTTGAAAAGTTGGTGAGTAAAAATATAATGATGATGTTTTCATAGAGGGTGAAAAGAGAAAGTGGAGGTAAAAGTTGATGTGAAAGGTGTAATGATGATGTTTTTTTAATAAGTTGGAATTACAAAGCAGAACACTTAAGAAGGGACGGGAGAAGTAATATGCAACACCAAGATAATAAAAGAATGCATGTGCTAAAAATAATAATAATAATAAGCTAACACATTTACTAAGAAATGTAGTTTCTTTTCAAATTTATTCTCGAACCTCTAATTTCGTCGTGCGTTTTTGGGTTTTATCAAGAAAGACAAGACTACATTCAAATTTGTGAATAATTAATAAAGTGTAATGCATATAACCTATGGTTTAGCCACTTACAAATTTGGACATTATGGGGGGGGTGGGGGGGGAAGGATTCAGTGGGGGATCGTGCTCCCACTGGTCCTCAAGTGGCTTTCTTCACCTCATATTCATGTGTAAGTGTGTGGCCCAAAAAATGAGTGGTAAAAAAATGGGATTTTATTTTTTGCTGAGTAAAAAAAAAAAAATTTGCTCTCCACACTCACCTTGTGGCTTTCACTCTCAAGCTAATTCCAAGGATCAAAACTAGTTATCTCGTACAATCCGCAGTTATCTACATCCATGAAAAAATAAAATTCATCAGACATTTATATATGTATATAAACGAATCGTATTTTGGTCATAAATGGAATATAAAATTGAAGTGTTCAATGATTGAAATAAAATCTGATTGGTTTACAAATTTATGAATTTCCGATGAATCTAATTTTTTCCTGACATAGCTAACTGCGAGTTTTACGAGATGAACAGTTTCGATTCTCGGTGTCAGCTGAAGCAGGAGCGATAAGGACAGTTTCCCCGCTTCAGTCTTCAGTACCGAGATGCTAGACCTAGAAAGCGGAAGTCGAAAATCAGTTAGAGAGGAAGATTAAGAAAATGAGGTCTGATAGAGGCGGTGAGTACAACGTAAACAGTCTTGTTGGCTAGCAAACCGATACCACCAATATCTCACTCTTGCCTTTACTTCACCCACTCTATCATTCTCTTATAGTATTAATTAAGACAACTTTTACAACACAAACCACTGACTGGCACAAATCAGATAGATTTGACAAACCAATAATCTTTATTTAGGACATCACATAACAACATGCTCAACAAAGTGAAAGGGTTCAGGATACGGAAAGACTACAGAGCTGCAGGACAGAGGCGAATAAGGAAAGGCCAGAGAGCCCCAGGCAGAGGCGACCCGAGTACTTTTGGATTAATGACACAAGGCATGTGGCTGGCTGTATGACCAAACCAAGAATACCATAAGCTACTTGCACAACCTGAAATGGGACAGTGTAGAGGTTCCATCAAGCCCTTTCATATGGGACAGCGTGATGTATTCCTTAACAGTTGTCCCCCGGTACACCGGGGGATTTTCTTCTGACAGTAGTTCTTCAACTGGAGCATACACTCTCGTTGAAACCCCTTCACGAAAATGGGTCCTGAAAAAACTCGCCACCGAAATTCTTGGACCAACGTTTTTCGCTAGCACTCTGTGGTTGACGCTTTTGAACTTGTCGTTTGTGATGAGCTGCATAAAATAAAACATTGACAAACTGATGAATCTGCCCTCTACGTTGAATAACCGAATTCTGAAGATGCATACACCTATAATATAGATGCATAAAAAATGTTCAACTGCAAGAATTTAGGAGGGAGTGAATTTTTTTCTAAAGAAGTTGAAAATGTACAGCTCCTAAAGTTCTACAAATATTTCGTTTCTGTCCTTTTTCCCAGCAACATCTCCATGGTTTGTACCGGCTTTTTAACTTCTTACATGCATTGAAAATGGACTTTATACGATTTGTTGTCAATTAAACAAAAGGTTCAAACTTATACTGTATCCATACGCATACATGTTTTCCGATTGTATGTGAAAATTTTCAATACAAAAAGTATCCCCGTAATTTAGTTGCTTGGCTCAGCCACTGGACACAAAGGCTTCCTGGTAAAAGTTTTTCCAGCTTTAACCAGATTCATTATTCCAGTTACAATTTCGTGGTTAAAGAAAAACAAATAGAGTTATTACATTAGAAAACATCAGAAAGCTGGGGCATTTTAAGGCACCTGAGAATATTGAATCACTTGAACATGAGGCATGAACACTAAGAAAATGCCATTGAAATCCGCCTATTGAAGTTTCCCGAGTCGGCATACAGACTTCAGTTCAAATCTTTTTATTTTCCTGATACATATCCACTTCTGAAATTTTTTAGTGATACTCACTAAAAAATTTTAGAGTTTTGAAAATTCCTCACTTGTCCCACATCAGTTAGATAAGCGAATATTGTATAGCATATGTAATGGCTCTCTAGGTGTTAACGTGTGTAACTTTTGAGTCATATGGTTAGAACGTGAGTCACTACAAGGTGTTATCAGAGCATACACCATCCGGAAGTGTGAGACATGTAACCGTGAGGAGACATGCTTGGGTGGACCCGACAAGGGACAAGCTTGAGGTGATGGTCATGCTTGGGCATGTCCCATCTGAGACGAGCTTGAGGAGCACGTTGTCAAATCCCTCGCTAGTTCCACATCGGTTACATGTGAATGTTGAGTAGTAAATAAGGTAATGCCCACTAACTATTATTTATCTAACGTAAAACCTTTGAGCCACGTGGCTAGACTAAGAGTTAGCCAGTCAACTTGTGCGAGTCGTTACAAATGTCATTTTAAAGTAGAGAAAAAGATACCCAAATAGAAGACAAATAGATCATCACAATTGTAAGGACTTGCCTGCAGTAGATCAGCAATGTTTACTACTAGAGCTCCAGGCAGAGGAGGCACATCAACCCATTGATTCTCATGGAGGATTTGTAGGCCACCCATTTGGTCTTGCAGAAGTATGGTAAAGAAGCCGTTGTCCGCATGCTTGCTGCTACCAAAAGTCAAGTCTGGTTCAGGGCATGCCGGGTAGTAATGGCCCAGAACAAAAAGCCCCTCAGCGCAATCCATGTCTTTTAGGTGATTTGGGTTAAGGCCCAAGGCTTCTGAGAGTATTTCAAACAGCACCAGTCCTAATCTCATCACGTGCTTCGAATACTCTATCATTATATCTCTGCAAGTTTCAAATTTTCAACCATGTGTATGAACACATTTGGTGCTTCAAAAAGATGAACACTCGAGCTTCTCTGAAATGCATTAGCTACAACATGTTTTGCCATGCAAGGGGGAAAGTATAAAAAGTAAAAATCATAACTGTCTTCTCCAATGGATGTCCAGGTTTGTTTTGGAATTTCAAACGCAACCCCCAAAAAAAAAAATGTTATGAATTGTAGAGAAAATGCTACGAATCGTATTGGTAAAAAGTTACAAATTGTATAAAGGTTACGAGATACACCAAAATGTTATGAATCATAATGAAAATGGTGCGAATCATACTGCTGAAAGGTTATGAACTCTAGAATAAAAGTTACGAAACACACTAAAATGTTATGAATGAACCATAAAATAGATGCATATGGTACACCATTTTTAAGGGGTGTATATTGTAGACTTTCCCTAATGGGGGTTTCACCTAAATTGAATAACACACACATTCATTCCTGTGAAAGGAATTAAGAAAATTTTACCACAAAACAGGGTCCCTACTTCGATATAAGATTCGCACATACTTTGGATAATAGTTCTATCATCATGTGCATCATCATACCTGCATACTGCAGGCAGTTCTTGAGGATCAGGAGGCTGAGGAGCCATAATACAATTAATGGAGTCCCTCCAGTTAGTAGCCGGCCCTGTATACAGATCAAAGTTGCTATGGTATCTGAACTTCCTCGTTACATCACGCGAATAAAATCCCTTCTTCACCTCAGTATCTTGCTCGTGAAACCTCCGAACCCCGTCGATCATATCATCCATAAGGTACTTGGCAATTCCGTGATTCACTACCTGAAAAAATCCGAGCTTCTCACAAGCATCTCTAACTTTTTTGATGATTGCAGCGCGTTGAGCTGAACCTTGGTCTACGCCTTCGAAATCAATGATAGGAACACTAAACAGGGAGGCAGCAGAGCTTGTCGTCGATATGTCACTAAGCTGGCTTTTGTCATGGATGAATATGCGAGGGATTTTTGTCACCCCTGCATCTACGAGACCTTTAACACCAGTTTTTTTGTCATCGAAAGCCTTTAATTCACTTTTCCGATCGTATTCAGGCTTGATTTGTTCCTGAACTTCTTCCCCATTGCTTGTGACCACCATTTTCTTGTCCACAGGATGAAAATAGCGCGCTATCAATCAAATGCAGTTAGTGGGGCATAATTGAAATGCATCTGCTGAACTCTGAGCTTAACAGAGACTTAACTAACTAATTGCTATTCTCTTCACAATTTCCTTATTTGGAAATATGTCCAATGCCTATTTATGATCCTACCTTTATAAGAGCAACTCCATTGTCATGTTAATACGTGTTTTGCTATAGCTGTATTAGATCTCCAAGGGATAGTAGCAGATTTCTATACCAAATTTAGTTGTGGTGACACATGTGACAAGTTGAAGAAACATTTGCAAGTTGCAACAAGTCTAATCCAAGAGACTCTTCAATATTTAAATTTTTACTACTCTTTTGACTTTACGGGGCCCACTTTGCCCAAAAAAAAAAAAAAAGATATTCACCAACCAACATTATTATATTTCATATCAAATTGAATAGTTATTTCTCTCTTCAAACTTGGAGGCTCAAAGAGCTACACCAAAAGACACCAAAATAGTGTAGTAAGTTTGCTATCTCCTTTAGAGTTCGTTTTGCTGATATGGCTCCAAATTTCCTTCTCCAATAGCGAGGTAAAACACACACGCACGATATTTACCTATAGCTATTTGTTGTGCTAAACATCATAAAAGGTATAGCTATTGCTATAATCATTCACATTTGTTTTTACGTCTCTCATCATGGACCCGCAAATAGCAATTCAAATTGACATTTTGTGGGAAAAAAATTCTGAAATAGCATTTGCATCATTTGGAGCAACATTGCTATATCATAACAATTGAAACAATTCATCGCTATATATTATAGCAATAGCTATCTAAATAGCATCTTTACCATTGGAGATACTCTAAGAGTATTGATATATTTTAGTGCCAAGGAATATTTTTGCATATTTCAAAAAAGTGGTACCTGAGGAGGCTATCGTGCCCTCTAATTGAGCCTCGACTTGTGATGCGAGTCTCCTGTAAGGAACGAAGACAATTCTTCTATAACTTTGTTGAATCCTAAGATTACCAGATCTACAAATAGGAAAACAGAGATACTCTCTCTAAAAGAACTCAATATTATTCATCTTACTAATTTGCCCTAATGCTTACCGCACTTATTTGTAGGCTAGTACGTAGGACCCAAACATATTAGGAAACAAATAAGGGAAAATTTCAAAATACCCCCCAACCTTTACACCTAAATTCAATTAGACTCCCAACCTTTCAAAAACTTCAATTTTACTCCCAACGTTATCTTCCGTTAATCAAAATGCCCCCTTCCGTCCGAATGACTAACAGATTTCGTTAAAAGCTCCGTTAGATACCATCCCGATCAAATTTCGATGATCCGAGCCCCTCAATGTGATTAGAACGTGATTTTAAAGGTACCCGAGAGAAATCAACAAAAAAAATAACCGGAAAGGGCTTCATCTGAACAGTTTTTTTATTGAACTATTCAATAAAAAACTGTTCAGATGAAACCCTTCCCGGTCATTTTTTTTGTTGATTCCTCGCGGATACCCTTAAAATCACGTTTTGAACACATTGAGCGGTTCGGATCATCAAAATTCGATCGGGACAATATTTAACGGAGCCTTTAACAAAATCCGTTAGTCATTCGGACGGAAGGGGTCGTTTTGATTAACGGAAGATAACGTTGGGAGTAAAATTGAAGTTTTTTAAAGGTTGGGAGTCTAATTGAATTTAGATGTAAAGGTTGGGGGGTATTTTGAATTTTTCCCAATAAATAATCAAAAGGTAGATTGCTAACCAAGTAAAACCATTACTAGAAATAAGAAATATTATTGATAACTACACATTACACATTTCTAGAATATGCCAAAACAAGCGTCATTGAATATCATAATGTCCCTAATATTGGCAGGTCGGTTCGGTTCAGTTGCGGATTCAGTTTATACCTAACCGGCCGTTGCCCAAAAAGAAAAAAAAACCTTAAATGTAAAAAGTAAAAACCCTAGGTCTCTAACTTCTCATTCCATTCTCTAGCTATTCTATCTCCGCCTCTGCTCCTGACTCTGTCCCTCCCTCAAGTCTCTCCATTCTCTGCCTCTCTCCCTCCCTCTCTCCGACCACCTCCTTAACCTTCGGCAATGACGGAACCACAACTCCGGCTGAATCACTGCTAAGGTATTTGACTGTATATAGGACCTATAATCCTAGAAAATTAATTTGTCTCTCAAATTTTACTCCTTCCATCCCAGACCCACAGACATAACCCATTTATACGCGAGTGAAGTGCTTTTTTGTTGTTAATTTGGAAATCATTAGTTTAATTATTCGGGGATCAAAAAATAGAGCAAGCCAAAAAAAGAGAGTATAGCTTGTTGTTTGTTATAGTTCTAGTCTTGTCAAAAAGATTAAGGCCCAAACTGCATCCAAACCGATCGAACCGGGCAACACTCACGAACGGGTGCGGATGGAAAAAAAACAAAAAACCAATGCGAGTGGATCGGTTTGGGAACCAAACCAAATCGCCAAATCCAAAACCAAATCGCGAGCAGCCCTAACCATTACACCATTACATTCATTTTTCATTTTGCTCCTCTCAAGGAAAAATCCTGACTCGGTCATTGATTAGTGGTCCCGCCTTGTCAAGGTAATTATTGTGGCAGCTGGGAATAATTTGGCACAGGTGACTATTTTCACACTTATATTTCAAAAAAGCATATATTACTAGTTGTGTTCCTAACAAAAGCACCTCTAAATGAATCTCGTCTTGAGCTCAAATATATGATCTGAATCGTTCACTTAGTTGTGTTCCAAACATTAGCATTACTGTATATAAAAATCATAGCAGGTGGGAATGGTTTGGTTTGATTTTCCTCTAGTTAATTGCTTTCTTAAAACAATTGAATGTCGTAGTATAATGATGTGCATTTTGTGCATACCGATGTCATTTGGCTTTGATTTGGGGGCATGATTCCCCAGCAAAATAACTATAGGAGGTTATTGTTTCAGTGGTATTCTGAGAGCAGCCACTTTTTGCATATATTACTAAAAGTTAGGTCTGTCTCCAATTCTCCCCCGCCTATACCGCCAATGATTGGGGATTACATAAGTTCTGTTGTTATTATAGTATAATAATGGGCATGATAATTACCTACGTTTCTTTGGTGTTTCATACTTTCTTTTTAAAATTATATTTGATGTTTCATGCTTGCTTTTTAAAATTATAGATCTTTCGCACAAGCAACGAATAGATTATTATGTTGATGTGATATTGATATAAGGTGATCTTTGTATATTATAGTATCAATTTCACATGCCTGTACACTATACACATCATGTCTTCAGTAAGAAATAGTAGTAACATTTCTCCTGACAAAAAACCCCAAGGTGACTAAATAGTTGAAAGAAAGCAATAAATGATTAAAAGCTCATCTATAAGATCACAGGTTCCATTCCAACGGAGGTCAAGCATTTCAAATCTTGGAGCCACTGAGAGTTATGCCGTCATTACCTTCATGGCCCCAGAATTAATTGAGGTGCCCACATGCGGTTGCCACTGGGAGTTATGCCGTCATTACCTTCATGGCCCCAGAATTAATTGAGGTGCCCACATGCGGTTATGAAAATGAAAAAAAGAAAAAATCCCTTCTTCACCTCAGTATCTTGCTCGTAAAACCTCAGAACCCCATCGATCGTATCATCCATAACGTACTCGGCAATTCTGTGATTCACTACCTGAAAAAATCCAAACTTTTCGCAGGCATCTCTAACTTTGTTGATGATTCCGGCGCATTGAGCTGAACCTTCTTCGTCTACGCCTTTCAAATCAATGATTGGAACACTAAACGGGGAAGCAACAGAGCTTGTCGTCGAAATGTCATTAAGTTGGACTTTGTCATGGATGAATATGCGCGGGAAATTCGTCACCCCTGCATCTACGAGACCTTTTACACCGGTTTTTATGTCCAGGGCCGGTCCGGGATGAGCCCAACAAGCCCCTGGACTTGGACAACCCCCGCTAGGGCAACCAAATAAAACACTTACTCCTAAAAAAAAATCCTAACTCCATCGCTGATTTAATTAAGAGATCTGAAAATGTCATCATGATGCGGGTAGGTAGGCAATTTTCTCAACTTCCAATTGAGAGGTTGTTTTCTTTATAGAAAGCTGTCTTAAACTTTAAATTAATTTTGCTCCTCTTAAGCGAAAATCCCGACTCGGTCACTGATTAGTGATCCCGCCTTATCAAAGTAATGGTACGTATATGTTTGGGGTTTGGGGCAGAGAATAATTTCGCACAGGTGACTATTATTTTCGTACTTATTACAGAAAGTGGGTACGTACCCTCTATATGAGCCTCGTCATGAGTTCAAATATAACATCCAAATCGTTCACTTAGTTGTGTTCCTAACATTAACAATACCGTACATAAAAACCATAGCGGGTCGGAACGGTTTGTTTTGATTTTCCTCTACTTAATTGCTTTCTTAAAAGTTAAAACAATTAAATGTCATAGTATTACAATGTGCATGATAACTACGGACGTTTCTTTGGTGTTTCATGCTTTCTTTTTAAAATTATATTCGGTGTTTCATGCTTTCTTTTTAAAATTATATTCGGTGTTTCATGCTTTCTTTTTAAAATTATACATACGTTTCTTTGGTGTTTCATGCTTTCTTTTTAAAATTATACGTACATTTCTTTGGGGTTTCATGCTTTCTTTTTAAAATTATATTTGATGTTTCATGCTTTCTTTTCAATTAAAATTATACGTACATTTCTTTGGTGTTTCATGCTTTTTTTTAAAATTATATTTGGTGTTTCATGCCTTCTTTTTACTCAAGCAACGAACAGATTATTATGTTGATGTGATATTGATGAGGTGGTCTTTGTATATAATAAAATAATATCGTTTTCACATGTCTATATACACCATGTCTTTGGTAAGAAATAGCATTTTCTCCTAACAAATTACTTTATTGATTTTAACATAAATTGCATTACTAGTAGTTAATGACTATTCCAATTCCAAATCGTTGACGGGTTGCCTGCTTTACGGAAAAAATTTCAGTGCCGGGCGGTACCACGTGGATGCGTCGAATCGTTGGCGGGTTGCTTGCTTTACGAAAAAAAATTTCATGGTGGTACCACATGGTGCTCACTTGACGCATGCATTCAAGCCATTCATTACGTTTTTTGAACGGCTTGGATTTGGAGAGAGAAAAATGAGAGAGAAAGTGTTGGGGTTAGAGGAGAGAGAGAGTTTCAATCCGAGCCGTCCAAAAGTGTATTGGACGGTCTAAATATGCCGAGCAGGTATCACGTGGGATATAAAAGTACCCAAGGAAAGAGAACCAACTTGTTTTTGGAAATAATCAAATAAACTAGCTCAAAGAATAAATGTTCTTATTCCAGCGCTTTATTATTTTTGGGGCTGGTTCCCCTTACACAAATTTTGACACATAACTAATCGGAGTTCCATGCAAATGATTTGAGCCATTCGATTTATTTAAAATATGTTTTTAAGAGTTCTTGCAAAAAATCAACTCAGTCACATATTGGTAAAGACTTGATCCTTTATTGAATTTTATCCAGTAAACTACAATATGTCAAATGGAAGTGAATTGAAACAATTTCCCTGTCATGGTAGATAAAAGTAGGATTATGGAACATGGCCTCAAACATCTCTAGTCAGAAATTTTCCTCAATTGTCAATCTGTCACTGCGTCTCCTGTGATGATTTGGCTGGCACCACCCAAGGGTATGAATCTCGTATCGTACCAGTCGGTATGTATTGGTATTGTCCAAATCCGGTACCCTACATATCTAATTCCATTCCGCCTCAAATACCGGCCATTACCAGTAATACCAAACTACTTTTTATTTTTATTTTTTATAACTGTGTATGTTGTACTAATAAATTCTTTTATGTATGAAAATAACACCAATAGCGATAAATCCAAAACAATACCCGGTATCTCACCTGTACCGGTACGTATCATATCAGTAGATGAAAAAATTGATACTCTAACAGATACGGTATTCGGAACCTTGGCACCACATCTCCTTGAAAATAGAGGAAGTGCTAGGCTTCCCGCTGTCACAAAAAAGTGTTACACGCCCTAGATCTCATGTTTCAATGCAATCTTCGGCGCACTCGAAGATCGAGCAGAGGAATCTCATGAGCCAACTATGTCCGTAACTCGCAGATTAGAGTATCAGTTTTTCTTATTTTTGTGGGGCTCCGATCATGGTGGTTCGAGGTTTGCTCCTGACCTTCTCCTTGCCTGCAAAAGAGAGCACGACTAAGGACCACACCGGAGGCTCTCCAGAATGGCCCTCTGGTGCAAGAATCAGTATACTTGCAAAGAAGAAAAAGAGAGACCAAGAGCTCGAGTTTTTAGGATTGTGTAGAATGTATATACCTCCACCCGGAAGGCATAGTAATGTATTTATAGGTGACTTTTAGCTTGGCCTCCAAGATTGTGTGTACGCTTGACACGCGTCGGTTGACGTAACCCTTACATCACATTAGGGTTTCGTAACCGTCTGTGGAGTGAGCTGGCCTCTTCACGTGCTCTCATCATTATCTTGATAACCATTCGGCTGACGTTACGAACGTCATCATGGTCACGGCTACTTTCCCCACGTGGGTGAGCTCGAATCCTGGCCCCCACATTCGTTCAATGCCGAATGTGATAACCAACCGTCCAAGAGTCGGTGGACCGAACGAAACATATTGACAAAGTCTGACGAAGACGTTGATGGTAGACCGTCGGCTGGCCGAGGCGTAAGGCTAGAGCATTGGAGATACGGCAAAACGTTGATATCTGGCCGTCAGTTTAGCCGAGGCGCACGGTTGTCGTCTCGGAATACAACGGACCATTAGGAGCGGCTCGTGATTTTCCTCGCTACGGCACAAATCGTAACGCTCGGCCTGCTACATTTTTCTTTCTTAGTTTCACATATCAAAATAAGACACGTCAATATGCACGAATAGTACTTTAAATCTCTCATCAAATACCAAGCATAGGTGGTTGCACTCATACATAGTTTGGGTTCACAAGCAAGATATCATCCTAAGCTACTAAGAAAGCACTGCCACAGTTTTTTTTTTTTTTAATAGGCAAAGCACTGCCACAGTTGCCAAATTGTATTGATGCACCACTTGGATTATCAGCTTCAAAAGTGAGGGGGGGGGGGGGGGGGGTTTGGGTAACGGAGGAACAGTCCTACGGCTAGACTACTAAATGGATCCGATTGCACAATCCAAATCTTCGGGGGCTTACTTCAGGGTACTTATCCAGTGGGAAATCAAACCCCAGACCTTCAGCTAGTACTTTCAAAGTCTGAGCATCCGCTCGAACCACTAGGGCAACCCCGAGTGTGTAAAGTGAGGGTTTGAGAATAGAGAGGAAAGTGATTCTTCATATAATTCAAATGCATTTTCACCACGATCAAGAATCACCACGCATCCCCACAAATAAGATGACAGTCGATCGAGAAAACTAAAAATCCCCAAGCAGTGCAACTGGTGAAAACGTTGCATTATCTAGTCTATAAAATAAGAAGGGCGGCTTGGGCGCAACAGTAAGATCTCCCGAAGTGACCTTTTGGTTGTAAGACTGCATAGTGCGGATATGCAACCCTTGCTCAAACCGTGCCTTAACAAGAGCCTCATGCATTGGATAGCCGTTTTCTATTCTTATTAGTGTGCTCTAAGAGAATTCATGCACCATGGTTGATGGCCCACGCCATTTTTACCCGATGTGCGAGAATTACCATTGAGAGAAGGGATTTATGTATCATTGAACCCATTATTTTAATTTGTTAGGAGTTTAGGATTCAAACCACGGGCTATAAAGTAGGTTTGACAAACTTTTCATAGGTTCAAATCACTCGCGAATCAGATTTCTATAGTGTTCGTGATGAGCTTGCAAAGTTTGACCTCTTTTTCAGTTTTAATCCGCCTCGGGCACAATTTCGTGCGGCCCGGGTGCGCATCCTCAAAATATCAACACATGCCAAACTTTGCGCAGGTTGTTCCAGTCATCCGAACTCCGATTTACGAGTGATTCACGGTCCAGTTTGGTTCGGATTCTTAAGAATCCGAGGACCGAACCGCTAGTCACGGTTTTTACAAAATGAAATCCGTATCCGGACCAATAGTCCTACGGTTCGGTTCCAATCCAATCCATGACTTGCGGATCGGTTACGGTTTTGTCCACGGATTTTAGCAAAAATAAGGCTCAAGCTTATATCCCACACTAAAAAAGAAGAAGATTACATTCAGAATTAAGTTTAACACCAACCACCAGAAAGTACTTGTTACTTTGAAGAAACGGAGAGAGGAGGAGGAGGAGGAGGAGGAGGAGGGGGAGAGGGAAGAGACGAAGAAGTAAGAACGGTGCGGCTGGGACTTGACCAAGGAATGGAAATTAGGAAAATTGAAAAAGAAACGAACTAGTAAAACTAAACTAGGGTTACCCGTAACTTCTATATTTTATGTACATCTACACTATATTTCATTATTAAGATAAAATACTAAAATTGATAGAAAAAAGTTTTAACATTACTAACAAATAATTATATAAATACACATATATAGTTATATACTTATTTATTATTTATATAAAATAAATATCTCACGGTCCGGTTCAGTTAATCCACGGTTTCGTAATGAAAATCCGTGAATCGAACCGTGAGTTACGGTTTTCTAATTTTTCAATCCGTGTCCGGACCATTAATCCACAGAAAAAATCCAAAATGTACGGATCGGTTCGATCCGGACCGGTTTCACGGTTCACCGGATTTTTTGAGCAGCCCTTAACCGCTAAAAAGTTTGTCAAGTCTACTTTTATAACCCAAGTTTTTTGGATAAAAAATTGTTTGTACGTTAAAATATATGACCATTTTGCCCTCAGTGGGTCGAAATTAATATAAATCTTTTCAATGAAACGCTCATTTTAAATCGGTTCAAGATCTATTGTAGATCAATAAAAAAGGATTCCAAGTACTAAAAGATCGTGGTGTAATGAGTTCAACATCATGCATATCTAAACCATTTCACCTTTTTGCAGAAAATGAAACAGGTAAGAATTAATATATTCCCATTAGCCCAAGGATGGGTTTGACAACAAATATTATTTCTCTTGGACAAGATCACGTACAGATTCGGGGAATACAATCCCAAAACTCTATATGTTACATCACAACAAGTTTATGGAATTACGGCATCACGATCAAGGTTCGGTGAACGGAAAGAGTACAGAGTCTGAAGTGCAGAGGCGACTCGAGTCTAGATTAATGATACACAAGGCATGTAGCTGTGAACGACCAAAACAGGCTACTTACACAGCTTGAAATGGGACAGTTTAGAGGTTCCATCAAGCCCTTTCTTATGGTAGTGCGGGCGGAACTCTTTAACGGTGGTCTCCCTGTACACCGGGGGATTTTGTTCTGATAGCAGTTCTTTGATTGGACCGTACACTCTCATTGGAGCACCTTCACGCCAATGGGTGGTGAAAAAACTCGCCACTGAAATTCTTGGACCGACGTTTCGTGCTACCACTCTATGGTTGATGCTTTTGAACTGGACGTTTGTGATGAGCTGCATAAAAATAAGATACAGAGAAACTGATCAAGCTGTCCTCTCAGTTACTTCAACAGAAAACGTGAGGCATAAGTAGTACAAAAATGCCAATGAAATCTGGCTTTCGAAATTTCCCATAGTTGGCACACAGGATTCATTCCAAATCTGTTAATGTTCCCGAAACATACCCTCATCTGAATCTCCTAGGAGTATTAATTTTGTCACTATAACTTCAAAGCGCGGAAAAACATGCCCAAATCGAAAAGACAAATAAACCATCCTGTTATATGGACTTGGCCTGCAGTAGATCAGCAATGTTTACTACGAGTGCTCCAGGCAAAGGGCGCACATCAACCCATTGATCCTCATGGAGGATCTGGAGGCCACCCATTTGGTCCTGTAGAAGAATGGTGAAGAAGCCGCTGTTGGTGCGTTTGCTGGCACCCAAAGTCAAGTCTGGTTCAGGGCATGCCTGGTAGTAGTGGCCCATCATATAGGATCCCTCGGCGCAAGCCATGTCTTTCAGATGATTCGGGTTGAGGCCCAAGGCTTCCGACAGTCCTTCGAAGAGCACGATTCCTAGTCTCATCACTTGCTCCGAATACTCTATCAGTATATCTCTGCAAGTTTCAATACTCATGTATTACTAATACGAACGAAACACCCCAGTTGCTATGCGGCTTACACATTCATTTTCGAATTTTACCCATCTAACAACTAAATTCCTTGTTCGTTGTTTCACAAATGAAGTAATCGAACACACCGAGAGAAAATGAAGATCCACAGTTATGTGCTTAGAAAATCTCGTATTACTTGATTTTCTTTCAATCTTTTTATATTATTTGCTGGGAAAACAACATTTTGAGAAATCCTAACGGGTTATATGGTCCTTGTACATAGAAAAGTTCCGGATCCAACCAGCAAGGCAATTTCCAGTCATAGTTTTCATAGCTCATGGTGTTCTCCATGTGACAGAATCGGCTTAGAGCAAAAGACAAAGAAGTCGCGGCTTCGAGCACTAAAAGACTGGCTTCATTATTTTTTGTTGAATCCTGCAACACGTGAAAATAGGCTCATCTTCGATCAATAATGTCTCAAAAAAGATTAAATGGATGACTATATTGCCCATCGAGAAGGATAAGAAGAAGAAGCTTGATTACGAAAACTTTACTAGTAAGTTTGCAGCTATAAGTGCAAGAAGGTTATTGTTCAAATATCGATTTTTAAGTATTGAAGTGGTGGTTTATTTATGGATTATGTTTGCAGCTATAAGTGCGAAAAGGTTAATGTTCAAATGTAGATTTTGAAGTATTGTAGTGGTGGTTTATTTATGGATAACTATGCGTTTAAATATTTGTAACAAGATCCATATTGGTAGAAAAATTATTTGCATAAACACATAATTTTTGAGCTTGAAATTACATTCGTTTGAAAAAAATGTACTTTTTTAAAAAGTGGAACACCACCTGCCTATATTTAAAACATAAAACTGGTCGGAAAAAAATGGAGATTTGCACGAAACAATAGAAATAAGGGAAATTTATAGAAATGATCCTCCTAGTTTCATCCGAGTCTCATTTTCGTCCTCCAAGTATGAATTGCAACTCTTTTGACCTTCAAGTTTGATTTTCGTACCAAGTTGGTTCAATTAATAACATCTGTCAGCCAAACTGGACTGAAAAAAATCAGTTTGAGGCAGACGTTATCAATTGAACCAACTTGGTACGAGCTCCAATGTCCAAATTGCGATCAATCTAATTTTTTCCATCCAATTTGTCTGATAGAAGTTATCAATTGGACTGATTTGGTACGAAAACCAAACTTGAAGGTTAAAAGAGTTGCAATTGATACTTGGAGGACGAAAATGAGACTCGAATGAAATTAGGAGGATCATTTTTATAAATTTCCCTATAAATAAAGGAGAGAGGGAGAATGTTCAGCACAAAAAAGTTGAGAATAGTGGGAAGAGAGATTTTTCGCAACGCTAAATGCTACTATATCTTTTGGCAGTGATAATGCCAAAACTCATATTGTTCTTTTCAAAATCGAAAATTTTACTGGCAAAATAGTAGTAACTAGTGTTTATCCGTGCCTATGGCACTTGCTAGCCAGTGACTCAAACACTAAATCAATTCATTAGTGTGTAACATGTGATCCTCTTTTTAGTGGCACGAAAGAGAATTACCCGTACTTACGACACTTCCTCAACTAAATTTTTAAGCTAGATACAAAAAATTATCAACTGGCTTATGAAATCCCAGTAAATACCCCGTAAAAAAGTTAAAATAGTACTACTATGGATCCCCGCCACATAAATTAAACCCATTTGCATAAATGAAACAACATATAAGAACCTAGAAATCAAAAATCTCAATGTAACTTCAATCACTAATAGTTATTAAACGCCATAAACTAACCATATAAAGAGTAAAAAAAAATTTAGTTCGAACCGCGAGGAAAAAACAGGCTATCAAAAAAAGCTCCAGAGAACTCAGGGTTTGGTTGAAATACCTCAGTGTAAGCGATCACCAGAGGCAATGAGGCATAGTGCTTACCCGTGCCTACGACACTACCCATCCCGATTCGAATTGGCTCAATTCCCATGGAGTTACTATTCTGAAGTTCAATTTCTGCCAAGACTTGCATCAATTTCTACCCATGTAGGCACGAGCAATCTGATGATAACAGAAAAAGAAGGGAGAAAAAGAAAAAGAAGGGTCTGAAAACATATGGACCTGGGCGCGAACTACACTACTAAACTACAATTCAAAACGGAATGTCAAGAGGAGTCAAAAAAACAAAACTCGATTATGTGTAACATTTAACAACACACTCATCATCCCAAACCAAAAAAATCACCCAAACTTCTTGAACCTCGGAATAGGCACAAATTCCACCCAAAATAGTTAGCTAGATTGAAATTTAAACACTACTTGTACCCT
Organism: Rhododendron molle; assembly: GCA_025413875.1. Lineage (NCBI taxonomy): Eukaryota > Viridiplantae > Streptophyta > Magnoliopsida > Ericales > Ericaceae > Rhododendron > Rhododendron molle. The sequence continues at coordinate 57,371,463 of CM046391.1, forward strand.
AAAAAGAAACATACACCAAAAATTTCCAAAAAAAGAAATTCCAAATGAATGTTTCACACGATTTTCAAAAAATGGTTTCTTTGTAAGACCCATTACCTTTGCTTTCACGGAGCTTTCTTGGCCCAGTTTTCAAGCAGCTTTTTTCAACCAGCTTCGCCAAAAGAAATCAAAAATCCAAAAGGAATGTTTCTTGGCCTAGCTTTCGATGGGATTTGTAGACCTCAGTGGGGATTCGAAAGATGACAAGAGCGGGAGGGAGAGAGAGGCAACAGGGGGCAACCCAAACAATACGAGCTGGATTTTTTTTTTATTATTATGCCAATGACAGAAGCTGGGTTAAAAGAAGAGATGGTATTTTTGTGAAATATTTAAAAGATTGTGGACACTTTCTTAAGAGCATCTCCAACAGCCACTGCAATTTGTCTCTCTCGTCGAATTTTTTAGGTATACAGAGCCAAAGCTTGAAAAAACCTTACCCAGCAGCCTAGCTCCACCCTCGGTGATTTGCTTGACTACTACAGTACCACGCTACCTCTGCTGTGGTACTGTAGCACTCGCTCCTCTCTCTCTCTCTCTCTCTCTCTCTCTCTCTCTCTCTCTCTCTCTCTCAACAATCAAATCTGTGCACAGTGATCCATCAGGTCTTCATCGCTGTCGCTGTCGACTCCGGCCAAGACAAGAACAACCGCTGTGTGGTCGCTGTCGCCGGGCAAGTTCTAAAATCGAAGGTGTGTTCCTGTTCTTGTAGACTCGAAATCAAAATTGAAATCAAAGTCGACTGATTTTGGTGTGGGTTTTGAAGCTGGGTACTGTTCTTGCAGCCTCGAAATCAAAGTCAAAATCAAAAGCGATTATTTTTTGGTGGGTGTTGATGTTGTGATGTGCGATCTGTATGGGTTGAGGGCTGTAGCCTCAAGTTGAGATGGTGGGTGTTGATGCTGGTAGGGTCCTCACAGAAATTTCGCAGTGGAAGAACATGAACAGCGAACTCACGAGTCAAGAATTTATGAATAAAAAATTGTTATTGGTATTTGAATAGGGAGCTTGCCTAGGTTGTTGGAAAACTCATACATTTGCCAGCTAGCTAAACTAGTTTTTGACATAATTCCTAAGCATTTTGCCTAAAAAGTGATTGAGTCTGTTGGAGATGCCCTAAGAGAGTTAGAGAGCACAAAGCAACTCTTGAATCAAACAAATCTGAGTCTAGAGAGAGAGAGAGAGAGACGGCGGGGGGGAATCCAAACGACAGGAGCTGAATTTTTTTTTTTATTATGCTAACGACAGAAGCTGGGTAAAAAGGAGAGATGGCATTTTTGTGAAATATTTGAAAAAGTGTGGGCACTCTCTTAAGAGAGTTGGAGAGCACACATCAACCCTTGGATCAGAAAAATTTGAACCGTTGCAACAATTTGTCCCCACACCCTTCTGTTTTATAATAGAGACTAGTGTTTACCCGTGCCTACGGCACTACCCACCCCCGGCCCGTGCCCACAGCACTACTCATCCCAATTTAAATTGAAATTACCATTTGAATCTTGATAGTGGCTCAAAACATTATTTCAATTTTTAAGTAGCTATAAAATTTTTAGAAAAGATAAAGGAAAATATATAAAAGCATACAAAACCAAAAAAGTACTACGTATCAGAGAAAGAGCGAAAGAGTATGTTACTGAGGACAGTGAATTATGGGTTTCGAGTGACTCACCGGCAAGAGCGATGACTGCTAGTGGCCAGACAATCAATCAGAGGAGAGGCTTTGATGAGAGAAAGAGAGAGATGGGGCAGTGGCTACTGGTAGGGGAAAAAAACAAATTGATAGCGTTTTTGTAATATATTTGTAAGAGTGTAACTGCTTTCTTAAGAGAGTTGAAAAACATACATGAGCCCTTGGATCAAATGAATCATAGTCATTCCAACAACTTGTCTTTACACCCTTCTGTTTTATAATAGAGATGGTAGACATTTTTTATCGGTTTTTTTACAAAGACTTTGTGTTGATCAACTTCTATAGTCAAACAACCACTGCTTAGTGCAGTTGGTAAGTCACTGTCTCTCCTTTGTGGAAAGTCTTGGGTTCGAGCCCCACAGGAGACAAGTCTTTTGGGGGCCAAGGCTATGGATAGCCTCTGGACTTCCCGTGCTAACCCTAACACCCCCTCCTCTCCCTCATTAACCCCACATGGGACAGGCCCTTTGGGGGCCACGGCTATGGATAGCCTTTGGACCTCCTGTGCTAACTCTAACATCCCCTCCTCTCTCCCACTAACCCCCGCTGATGTATATCGCTTGAAAAAAAAACTTCTATAAGCAAAATACTTAGAGGGGCCCATTTGAAAATTTTGATTTGGCCCCCAAACTTTTGAAACAGCACTTGATATTGGAGATAAGCTTGACCCAATGAATTATAGCTTAAAGGATCTATTCAAACACACACATATGTTGTAATAAAAAAACACGCAAACATATACTTGCATACGCATATGTGCACTATATCATCAGTCAATCTACACTCTATACAAATATGTTTGTGCCTTGCAAAGCATCCAAACCCTAAATTCTAATTATTAAATTTAAATGTCTGTACTTATCCACAAAAAAAAAAATTAAATGTGTCTGTTGTTTTTTTTTTATAACCATATTTTATAATTAGTGAGAATTAGTGGGAAGTTTGTCAACGAGGGAACTCAGACTCTATCTATAGCCCTGAAACCCCAAACTCTGCCCCTCGTGGGGCTCAAACCTTAGTCCCCACAGGAGAGAGACATGAGCAAACCATCTAACCAAGCATGGAGAGAGAGAGACGTGGGGAAGGGGTAAATATGAGGATTCTTCTATGCTTCTGGAACACCGCCACGTGATACCCCAAACTCATTCTCAACCACACGTCTTTCAATGCATATAGAATGTGAACAATGCCAGTGTGCATCGAACCGAACTGCAAAAAAAAAAATGAACTATCTTTTTTATCAACTAGCGTTGTGCTCGTTCGATGCACAGGACCGAAAAAATCACCAATGTAATCTTTGTTGCCCCGTGCATCAAACGGCTACAATACGCACTATACATATGTTATGGCATCATACCTGCACACGGCAGGCAGTTCTTCAGGATCAGGAAGCTGAGGTGGCATAGTACAAAGAAGGCTGTCCCTCCAGTTAACAGTCGGGGTTCGAAACAGATCATAGTTGCTACAGTATACGAATGGCCTCGTGACATCACGAGAATAGAATCGCGTCTTCGCCTCAGCATCTTGCTCGTGAAACCTCCGAACCCCTTCAATCATATCATCCATAACACGCACGGGAGTTCCATGATTCACCATCTGGAAAAATCCCCACTTCTCACATGTTAATATTAATTTCGTGGGTTTATTTATAAAAGAGGTAATATATGCAGTTAGAGATAAAAGGAGAATAAATACCTTTGAAGTGGTCTCCTTGTTTTACTCCTAATTATTAGTAGCATGTGTTGAATACTAACGGCAGAATAAAACCCTTTGCTTAATAATCTTCTTTTTTTTTTTCCTAAATAAAAATCTGCCACTTTCACTTGCCCAGCCCAGCAAACTGTTGTTTACTAGTATAAAACAAAGTTCATTGTTTCGGCTGTAGAGACGAAGGGGAAAAAAAACTCTATCTACATCTCATTCTCTCTCCTACTTTAGAAAACATTCACAGTGACTGATCATATTTGGTTCATTTATACATATTTGGTTCGGTATCATATTTGGATTTCGAGTGTCGGAAAACTATCGGTTCGTGAGTTTAATTCGCTGCACCGAAGAAAACTTGAAGGTTGTTGTATCTTGGGGAAAGAACGTCATCCAACCCCGTGCAGAAGGGGGTGTTCTTAAGAGGGCGTCATCACGTGCCTCGACCACCCCACAGGCTATTCTTATCTATTTATTTGCCGTACCTGGTTGTTATTATTCTTGTTTAGGCATTTAATTTCTAGCAGAACCTTCCTAATCATACAATTTTCCCAACACTTCTCACAGGCATCTCTAACTTTTTTGATGATCTCACCGCGCTGAGCTGAGCCTCCGTCGATGCCTTCAAAATCTATGATTGGAACACTAGACATGGAGGGGACACCTTCCAGGATCGATGTGTCATTGAGCTCATTCTTTTCCTCAATGAATATGCTTGGGATTTTCGTCACCCCTGCATCTACGAGACCTTTTACGCTGGTTTTTGAATCATCAAAAGCGTTTAGTTCACTTTTCCGATCATATACAGGCTGGAATTGTGGCTCAAGTTCTTCCCCATTGCTTTTGACCACCATTCTCTTGTCCAAAGGATGAAAATAGCGCACTATCAATCAGTTGACCTAACAAACTTGTTTTCCTGATGATTTGGTGGTAGTATATAGAGCACCTTTCGAAGTATATAAAGCACCTGTCGGTAGTCTCATCTTATAATTGTATTGGCGTTCTATGTGGCAGGGAATAATTCACGGAAGTCGTGCCAGTGGAAGCTCTCTTGTGCCCTCTAAGTGAGAATCGTCTCGAATAGGAAAAGGTGATCCGAATCGTTCAGTTAGTTAAACTCGGTGAGCACAATAGTGGTGTATTTTTTGGGGCTGGAAATAATTGGTAGAGGTGGTCTATTTTAGAACTAATTCAAGAAAGTTGCACCTGTGGAGTCTGCTGTGCCCTCTAAGGGAGACTCGTTGCGGACACGAAAGTGTGATATGAATCGTTCACTTAGTTAAACTCGGCAAGCACAGCAGTCATATTTTTTTGGCAGGGAATAATTGGTACAAGTGGTCTATTTTAGAACTAATTCAAGAAAGTCATAACTGTGGAGGCTGTTGTGCCCTCTAAATGAGACTCGTCTCAAACACGAAATGTGATCTATATGTTCACTTAGTTAAACTTGGTGAGCACAACATTCGTGTATTTTTAGAACTAATTCAGGAAATTCGTACCGATGGCGGCTAATATGCCCTATAAAAAATGTGATAGTATTGTTTACTTAGTTAAACTCAGTGAGCGACCATTCTCGCGAAAAAATCAAGTTGATCAGATATCTAATACGCGATGAATTGGTAGTAGTATATAAAGCACTTGTTGGTAGTCTCATCTTTTACAAGTATTGGTGTATTTTTGTGGCGGGGAATAATTGGTGTGTTTTTGTGGCAGGGAATAATTCAAGAAAGTCGTGTCTGTGGAGGCTGTTGTGCCCTCTAACTGAGACTCGTCTTGTACACGAAAAGGTGATCTGGATCGTCCAATTAGTTAAACTCGGCGAGCACAATAGTGGTGTATTTTTTTTGGCAGGGAATAGTTGGTACATCTGGTCTATTTTAGAACCAATTAATGCAAGAAAGTCATACCTGTGGAGGCTGTTGTACCCCTCTAAATGAGACTTGTCTCAAACACCAAATGTAATCTATATGTTCACTCACTTAAACTCGGTGAGCACAACATTTGAGTATTTCTATGGCGTGGAATAATTGGTACAGGGTGGTCGATTTTTAGAACTAGTTCAAGAAAGTCGTGCTGGTGGAGGCTGCTGATATGCCCTATAAATCAGACTCGATCGTCTCAAACACGAAAATGTGAACCGTATCATTCATTTAGTTGAACTCGGTGAGCACACCATTCTCGCGGGAAAATCAAGTTGATCGAATATCTAGTATGCGATCAGTCTTGTGTTAAATATAAATGAGTCGCAGGTACAGATTTGAATAATTTTGGTACTATAATAGAGATACTGTATACGTACTAGGTAAGGCAGTTTCACATTGATACAACCGTCGAGTAATTGTTTCTTTATAGCAGGTTGACTTAAACGTTAGAAAGATTTTGGTCGAAAGGATAAGAGAAAATCCCGACTCCGTCGCTGATTCGATTCTATAAATGTAGCCATGACACTGCCTGCAGGCAGTTTCGCATTGGCTTACGATCGAGAGGTTGTTTATTTATAGGAAGTTGACTTAACTTTTAAATTAAGTTTGCTCCTCTCAAGCCAAATCCCGACTCGGCCACTGATGATAGATCAAAAGGAACCCCTAATTACCATCATGATCAGAGATGAAAGTTTTAACCGAAAAACCGAACCTCGCCATTTCTAACTAGTTTGGCCGGTTTTAATTACAAGCGTCATGGTTCAGTTCGGTTTTAAATTCCTACGTGCTTCCCACAAAAAGTGTAAAAACCAAATTGGTTGTTGTAGTAGGCGTGCTAGGACTGGTACGCAGTCCAAACTGTGCTTTGAGGCCTTCGTACCCCAAAAATCTTACTTCTTTCAAGTGATTGTGCAAGACCCAAAGGGTAAGGCCTTGTGATGATTCGTTGTTTGCCTTTGCTGGATAAGGACTTAAAATATTTTCTAAGCGTTGTTAGAAAAATGGGTAAAAGAAATTGAAAGGGCTGAAAGGAATGAGGGAATGAAAGACAAGATCTAGGCTGGGCTAGATTGAACGGGAAAGTAAAATACTTTGCGGGAAAGTAAATGAAAGATAAATTTGGTAATCGCTGGGCTTGATGGTGCTGGGATCCTTTCTAAGGCCTTCAATTCTGGTATTTATAGGCAAAGTCTCAAGCCTTGAGCTGCTTCAAAATGTTCCAATGGGAAGCTGCCACCTGTCTAAGCCTTGTTCTCCACTCCAAGAAAATGGCTGCAGGTCTGAAAAGGTTCCTTTTTGCCTAAAAATCAGTTAAAGCAAAAGGAATATGCAGCAACACAACATCCCTAGGCCCTTTGAGCTTCTTGTGAGCAGCTTGTGTGCATGGATGCTTGTAAAAATGAATATTTGGGCCCACCAAGGCAAAAAAAAAAAACATGGCCTTTATGTGCCTTTTGGCCATTCTAGATTCTTCCCCCACTTACTATTTTAAGTATTTTCTACAGCAGGCCTGGTTGAGCTGCTTGTGAGCAACTTGTGTGCATGCCACATGTTCTTGGCCTTGCTTCATCCTAAAGAATAATAATTGTCCAGGACTTGAGCTGCTTAGGCCACATGGGCTACATGAATGCCATGTGTCCTTGCTTCATGATGAAGGAAAATGGCTGCAGGCCTTAAACTGTTTGTGAGCAGCTTGCTAGGGAGAACCTTCTAAGCTTTTGAGCTGCTTGTGAGCAACTTGCTTCCCAAGCATGAGTAAGCAGCTTATGGCCTTCTAGACTTAAACTCAATTGGGCCAAACAAACCTAAGAATAGGCCCAGACTTGAAAACTAATTTGGGCGCCCTTAACTAACGAGGCCATACTCCAATTATTAATGCGGCCTATAAATCTATTTCAACCCTTTTGTACCCCACTATAAATTCGACCAAAGGCCTAAATCAATCAAGGCCTAATTCAATCAATGGCCCAAAATAATATTTTGGGCCATTAATCCATTAACAAATTTCTTTTTAGAATTTGGCCAAAAATGAGTGTAAAGTGTAAACACTACGAAACTGGCAGGCCGACTGGTCAAAATATTTCATTAGTCATAGTCTTATGTGACTTGCCAATTACAACTTTGAGTCGTAAAAAAAGCTTCTCTGCTTATGGTGGTAAGATTGCTTGGTTCGCACGTGTATCCGAAACCTTCGTCAGACCCTGAAGTAGCAAGAGCTAGCCCTCAATGAAATGACGACGTCTTTTTTTTTTTTTAAGTAGGTTTTGTCCTTATTTGAATTTTTTTTGAATTTATTAGTTTTGCGCCAAACTTTTGTGGATTATTGATTCGTCTCAACTAGAGGAATCGAAAAAGTAAAAATAATTTACTTTTACCCAATATTTTGCGAAATAACCACTTTTGAGCAACAAAAAAAAAAGGGCCCAACTTTTTTGACTTTATTTTGCTAAAAAATGGTTATTTTCCAAAATATATTTTGGGTAAAAGTAAAAAAAAATGTACTTCCTATTCGTAATCCACAAAAGTTTGGTGCAGAACTAACAAACGCAAAAAAAAAAAATTGAATAAGAACAAAAAGTGCTAAAAATTAAGCAGCGTCTTAGTTGGGCTTAAGTGGATACACCATACTAGACCTCAGTTGGCATGCAAGAATTACCATCTGAACAGGGGGGCTTACGTAACATGGAATCCACTCTAAAGCCAAGTGAGAAGGATCCATAGAGAGATACATGAAACGGATACATGAAAGTACAATGGACGGTCCAGATTATACTTTCATGAAACCCTATCAAACCTCTGCAAACATTTCATCTTTTAATATTTTATTTTTCCTCTGGTACCTCAATAACTAAGTCCTGTTTGATTTCAGATGATCCCAACATGCTTCAAAATGTTACCATTCTTTTACCCATTTCAATTACTAATTGTAAACAATTCTCCTTTTAATTACATGAAACACACACACACGCAAGTTTTATATATGTGCCATTATTCAACCAAATATCAATGGTGTATTTTTTTATATTCGAGACATGTACTCCTTTATTGAAAGCCCCAAGCAAAGAATTACATCAAAAGATTGGGAAAAATGTTAGGGTCCATGAAAAAAAAAACATGAAAGTGTCTGAAAAAGTGTAACGGACAAGTGAATCCGGACCGTCCATTACACTTTCCCGGACACTTACGTGTTTTGTTTTCATTGACTCTACTAAACCCCAAAGAAAGGGATCAACCCTGCAAATGATATGCAGCAAAGCAAACCACCAAATACGCAGAATTGTACTGCCAACTTATTTCTACTTTAGTAATTAATCTTTTGCTAATGGAAGCAAATAATGGAGGCTAGGGTTGACAAAACTCAAGTAAATCGAAGACCGGGCGGCACAACCAGATAGATTTAACAACCAATACTGTTTCTCTTTGACAAGATCACTGATTTCGAGACAAGATCACTGATTTCGAGAATGCGATCCCAATATTCGATATGTTCGTCCCAATAGCACGAAGTTTAATAAATTTATGGCATCACAATCACACGCTCGACAAATTGTATGGTTCGGTATACGGAAAGACTACAGAGCAGAAGTGCAGAGGCGACTCGAGTGCTGCAGGATTAATGACATATAATATAAGGCATGTAGCTGCGTACGACCAAACCAAGAAACTAATAGGCTACTCACACAACTTGAAATAGGATAGTGAAGAGGTTCCATCAAGCCCTTTCTTGTAGAAGTGAGTGAGGTACTCTTTAACAGTGGTCTCCCTGTGCACTGGGGGATTTTCTTCGGATAGTAGTTCTTTGATTGGACCATACACTCTTGTTGTAACCCCTTCATGAAAATGGGTCGTCCTGAAAAAACTTGCCGCTGAAATTCTAGGACCAATGCTTTTTGCTGGCACTCTGTGGTTGGCGCTTTTGAACTTGTCGTTTGTGATGAGCTGCATGAAACGAGACACAGAGGGAGAAACTGATGAATCTGTCCTTTATGTTCTAAGATACCCACACAAGTAATAGAGGCATAAAAAATGTCCCCACAGTTATAGGGACTTGCCTGCAGTAGATCAGCACTGTTTACTACGAGAGCACCAGGCGAAGGGCACACATCAACCCATTGATCCTCATGGAGGATCTGGAGGCCACCCACTTGGTCTTGTAGAAGTACGGTAAAGAAGCCGCTATCAGCATGGTTGCTGGTACCCAAAGTCAAGCCCGGTTCGGGGCATGCCGGGTAGTAATGGCCCACCATGTAGAGCCCCTCGAGACAATCCATATCTTTCAGGTGATCTGGATTGAGGAGCCCCTGGGCTTCTGAGAGTAATTCGAAGACCACGAGTCCTCTTCGAATACTCTTATCACAATATCTCTGCAAGTTTCAAACTTTCAATCACATATATAAACACGTTTCATGCTTCAAAGAGACGGACATTGAGGCGCGCTTCTCTGAAATGCATTACCAGCAACATCTATTGTGTGATGACAAGGGGGAAAGTACGAAGATACAAATCATAACTCTCTTCTCTTGTAGGTGTCCAGATTCATTTCGGTCAAGTACATTTTCTTTTCGTCTTTGACACATTCTCTGGTTTAGGTAATGTCCTTCACTTGAATTTAACGAAGTTTTGTGGGAAAAAATAAAATTCTTCATTTGCCGGTTTACTTGATGTCCTTCGCTTGAATTTAACCATGTTTCAACTGCTTTTTTTCACACTTTGGAAGCATTTATACAACTCAAATAACCTCCCAACATGTCAAAGTGATCTACTTTTGGACTTGTATTCGTCAATCGTCCTTGACAATTTACTCTCTCTGTGTTCTTCTCACACTTTTTGTAGCAGGCCGAGCTCTATGGCTCTAGCCGTGCTGAGGGCTATACCGAGTCGCTCCTTGCTAACCAACGCTTCCTCAGAAGAAGCATCGCGCCTCGGCATGGCCGATGGTCAAACGACGTCACGTTCTATCAATGTATCTCATTCGGCTCTCCGACTCTTGGACAGTGGGTTACCACGCTCAGCCTTGAACGAATGTGGGGGCCAAAGATCCCAGCTCACCCACGTGGGAATGCAGCCGTGGCCATGATGACGTTTGTGACGTCAGCCAAACGGGTTATCAGGGCAATCATGGAGAGCACGTGAAGATGCCAACTCACCTTATAGACGGTTACGAAACCCTAAAGTGACGTAGGGGTTTCGTCAGTTGATGTGTGTCAAGCATGCGTGCATTCTTGGAGGCCAAGCTAGGAGTTTCCTATAAAAGCACCATTATGCCTCCTTGGAGAGGTACGTTCAACACAACCCTAAAAGCCTGAGCTCTTGGTCTTTCAATACCTTCTGCAAGTGTACTGATTCTTGTACCGGAGGGCCATTCCGGAGAACCTCCGGTGTGGTCTTCAGTCGTGCTTCGTTTTGCAGGCTAAGAGAAGGATAAGGGCTAGATCTCAACCCCCAGACCCAAAGGAGAGAACCACCTTGATCGGAGCCCCACACTTTTGAGTCGGTTTCATCTTATAAATTTTGTTGTAACTTTCGAGAGTTTGCCTTGTAGCTCAAACAATTGTTCGATTTTAACACACACACGCACATAATACAAATCTACGGGATATTAGACTTATCGAATCATACCTGCATAGGGCAGGCAGTTCTTGAGGATCAGGAGGATCAGGAGCCATATCACAATAAATGGTGTCCCACCAGTTAGAAGCCGGCGCTTGATACAGATCAAAGTTGCTATTGTACACAAACTTTCTCGATAGATCGCGTGAATAGAATCCCTTTTTCACCTCAGTATCTTGCTCGTGAAACCTCCGGACCCCATCGATCATATCATCCATGACACACGTGGGAATTCCGTGATTCACTACCTGAAAAAATCCCCACTTCTCACAGGCATTTCTAATTTTTGTGATGGCCTCGCCAAGTTGAGCTGAGCCTCTGTCGATGCCTTTAAAATTTATGACTGGAACACTAAACAAGGCGGCAATACGTTTGGGTATATGTCATTGAGTTTATAATACGTTTGGGATTGATATGTCATTGAGTTTATATTTTTCATGGACGAATATGCGTGCAATTTTCGTCACCCCTGCATCTACGAGACCCTTTACCCGGGTTTTTGAATCATCAAAAGCCCTTAATTCGCTTCCGATCGTATTCAGTCTTGAATTGTGCCTCATCTTCTCCCCCAATGCTTGTTACCACCATTTTCTTGTCCATGGCATGAAAATAGAGTACTACCAGCCTAACACAACAAATGTTACCAAATCTATTTAATTCCGTTAGTTGCATTCAGAGATAACATCAGAGATATTAAGAATGGAGCGGTTCTGGGGACAACTAATTAGAAACCTAAAAAAATACATCATAATTCCCGATCACATTTTGATTATCCGAGCCGCTCAATATGATTACAACGTGATTTTAAGAGTACCCGCTAGAAATTAGCAAAAAAAAATGACCAAAGAAGGCTTGATCTGGGCAGTTTTTAGCTTAGATTTGATGAATGGTTCAATTAAAAACTGCTCAAATTCAATCATATTTTTTGCTAATTTCTCGCGGGCATACTTAAAATCACATTTTGCACACATTAAACGGTTCGAATCATAAAAATTTGATCTGTAATTATGAGATTGAGATTTGGGATATTTTTTTGGGTGTCCCTTAAACCGCCCCGTATTAAGAATGTATAATCATAAGGGATTCCAACTTGTAGGAGGAGGGTTTCTGTGAGCAGCATGCCTTGGAATTTCCGGATTCCAAAAGCGAGCCTCCGGGAATTTCGTTTCCCGGAGCAAGGGCCCGATGGATCGAGGGAGCACGAGCGGAGAAGCAGGCGCTCGCGAAAATACAGAGTCGCCACCTGGGTTTGAAGGTCCGACACCCAAGGAACCGTATTTCGAAGCACCTGCCGCGCTATTTGATTTGAAAAAGTGAAGGAACCAGTCCGTCATAACCATATCTGGGTTCGGGAGCCAGGTTACGAGAGAGGAAGGGTTTTAAGGCACCCCTCTCGCCCAATCCGGAGATCGGTCTCTACTTAGGCATTTTGCAAATGTTTGTGATTCGAATTCTTCTTTAACCAATTTTAAGCCAATTAGGGCGGGGGAACAGTTAATCAGGGATTAAAACTGTAACAAGTTTGCAAGATGTGATTAAATATGGCATGGATGAATAATGAAATAAGTAAAATGGGATAAGATTTAATCTCTGGTCAAACCTGGACCAAAACAGCTCAAAGAGTGAGTGTACCACTTGACTACCACCTTTGCATGCATGGATCTACGTGCATGCAAAGATGTGTATCGCGCGATACACTTACTCCGCGCGCGGGACCATGTTCCAACACAGATTAAATTTTATCCCTTCTGGCTCTGGAAGGACGATTGCACACACAGGAGGCAAGTCAAGCGATTAATATGGACTGGAAGTAAATAATTAATCCTAATTATTACAAACAGAACTGAAATAAATTGAAATACAACCCCTAAGCAGTAGGGGATATGAAAACAAAGGTCAAGGACCAAGTTGCTCATGCAAGGGCAACTGGGATCGGAAAGATCGTCGCGCGAGACAAAAACCATCGCGCGTGTTCTTGACTCGACTTCCAGGAATTGCTTTGCATGTTATGATCTGGCACAAATCCAGATGCAACCCGAAGCATTCCAACAAATTCAATAAACAAGAAAAGCTAAACTATGTATTTTAACTTGCTTGACAGTGAGCTAAAATCCTAACAAAGCTCAAAATACATGACAATAAGTAAATACAACAAAAACCAATCATCCCCAAATCCCACGAGGTCCATCGCGTGGGACACCAGTGTGTCGCGCGAGATAGATAGACCATCGCGGGGTATGACCTGCAAGGTTTCTTGTAACTCTGCTGACTTTAGGACCAGGATTGGTATTGATTACCAACCTTGGCCCTGACAGCCCCCCTCAGGTATCAAAACAGTAAGCAGAACAAGGAATTATACCTTTGCTTGAAAGGTTTCGGGAATGGATTGAAGCTTGTGATGGAAAATGGAGTGTGTTATGAACTGATCAAATATGCTAGGGGTGAGGGCCTTAGTGTGCTTGATGTTCCTCTTGGCCTTGTGTTTAAAACCCCTTTTGAAAATTTATCACCCTTTGCTTGAGAGAGTGAGGGGGTATTTATAGGAGGAGGTAAGGGCAAAGGGTGGTGGCAAACACCCCCTTAGGACCAAACTTAAGGGCTAAGTATGGTGGAAAGGTGATAGGGAGAGGTTGTGAGGGTGGAGTGTTCAAGACCTGCACAGCCCACGGGCCTGTGCAGAAGAACGGGGTTCAGTAGCCCTGCAGACCCCCCTGGCAAGCAACCAAGTGGCTGACAAAAGGTGAAAGGGACAGGCAAAGTGTGTCGCGCGGCACAGCTAGTGTCTCGCGCGAGATAGCCAGCTGTCGCGCGTGGGTCAACAGTCAAAGCTTTGACTTTGACCACACCTGGCAAGCTGACTCTCGCGCGAGGGAGAAAGTGTCTCGCGCGATGATCAACTCCAGACCAAGGCTGAAATGATTCTTATTTTAAAACAAGGGGTCCAAAGGGTCCAAAAAGAGGGGGCTCCTATCCACACCAAGCTCAAACCTTTCCCATTCTCAAGCCTGCTTCTTGATCCGTTTCATCATCGGGGAAACAAGAAACCGTAAGTAAAGTAATCTGGAAGCCCAGATTGGGGTGTCTCTGATGGCCTCTTTGTGACTTGGAGCACCATTGAGTTGGTACAAGTAACGTCAAAGAATTCTAGACACCCCTCAAGGCAATCCAGAGCAGAACATCGTAAAGTAGACAAGCATACTTACAGACCTTGAGCGGTTTTGAATGGACGGACGGACCGTCGCTGGGGATGGAAATAGAAGTGGACGATTGCATCGCCGCTTGTTGATCGAATTTGGACAGGACAGGCTGTCGTTGCTGGGGATCAAGCTATCCTCGGCACAAAGTATTCCAACAAACACGGGTAGGTCGTGTCAGGCAGGTTAAATTCCATCTGTTAGGAATCAGAGCCAATCTCCTTATCAAAGACCATCCGAGACAGAGCAATAAGCCTGCTGGAAGATGCACTCGCGGCTAGACTGAGGGTGATTGTCGTTCGGGACAGGCCAAGACGGACTCTCCTGGGGAACAATCAGTTGCGGATGAACGAACCATTGGACGATATCTGATCGTCGTTGTGGACTGGATGGACGATGTGTTGATCGGCGTTTGATGGATTTGACAGGACTGGCTGTCGTGAAAAACGGACGGAGAGATCAATGTGCTGAATGATCAAACCGCTGGGGAACTTTGACAGGATCGGCTGTCGTGGATGCGGACGGGAAGATCAATGTGCTGATTGATCAAACCGCTGGGGAACTTTGACAGGATCGGCTGTCGTGGATGCGGACGGGAAGATCAATGTGCTGATTGATCAAACCGCTGGGGAATTTTGACAGGACCGGCTGTCGTTGAAACGGCTCCGCAGGATAGCATCCTTTGGTTTACGAACCGAGAATTGGACAGGAGAGATTTCCATCGCATCCGCTGACCAATGATAACAAAACCGCAGGAGATCGCATCGCATCCTTCGGCAAACCAAATCGAGAGTTAGGGAGATTTCCATCGCATCCACTAACTAACGATAACAAAACCGCAGGAGATTGCATCGCATCCTTCGGCAAACCAAATCGAGAGTTAGGGAGATTTCCATCGCATCCACTAACAACTTGAACCATAACCGCAGGAGATTGCATCGCATCCTTTGGCAAACCAAATCGGTATGACGGCAACCATGCTGGCCATCTTCCTGCTTCAACATTTAATATACACAATATGCAATGATGTATACGAAATTGAAAATGCAAATGCAAGCTAAGGGCGGCTCCTAGGAGGACAACGACGCCTAAGGACTACCAATGAGCCTCATTATTGTACTGTCTGTTACTTCTGAGATGCGCACCCGGTAGAGAGACATTGAACGGGCTGACATGCCCCAGTTGATGGATTTTGAGCTTGTGTGCCCTCTCTTTGATGCTTGGGCAGACGTGCCAGACAGATATGCTTTGCTTGGCCTTGGGCTGACGTGCCCTTGCTGTTCATGGGATTTCCACAGCTTGTGGACTACAGGAGCTAGGGTAGCACATGTAAAAAAATGCACTTTCTAGCCGCTAATATCTAATTTGCATTGACAGGTGACCTGAATTGACACACAGACATGCGCACATGTACAGACTCGCCTAGCTCAAATGAAAAGGGAGAAAGAGCCCCAGGGTACAATGCGAACCTTAGACACACAGAACACAATGAAATTTTGGGCATTAAGCGGCCAAAACTCACAACATTCCTGAACAGATGAAACTGACACTTATGAAAGCACAAAAAGTACAAAGACCTGTACAAACAAAATTAAGAAAAACATCTCAACATGACAATTGATTGAAAAACTAGAAAAATGCCGCAAAGATGGACATAAGACACAAATGATGACTCATATAGGCCCGGACTGAAACCGACACCCCCGTGCAGTCACATAAAGTCCATATGACTTGCACGGTATGACAAGACTAGGCAAAAGCCCTTGGAACGTCATTCGAGGCGATGAGCGTATCTACCGGAGTTGAAAAAGCACGCGCCGAGGGGTCATTGCTCATACCAGACCTCACTGAACTTAAAATAAACTGTGAGCCATTAGACTTCTAGCATTTCGTTCTGTTTTTTATGCTTTAATATTTTAAGACTTATGCTCAGCCTGTAAATTTGAAGAAACAGTTTGCAATAAAATTGAAAGGCAAAGGTTTTCCCCCTTCTGATTCCTTCATCGCAGCTTGATCTTCGATCCTCTTCGACCTTTGATGTGTACTAAAACGTCAATCCTGGATCCAATTGATAGAATTGTGACCGAGTCTCAAAGAAAGACTGCCTACGTATCCCAAGCTAGGGAATCAGGTCAGAACGTAGTTCAGGCTAAGGTTCACTCGTGTGTTTACCTCTCCTTTTGCGCTCTAACTTTTGCCTAGTACTGCCCATTCGGGTCTTCGGTCTAGCGAGCTTTCAAATATTGCCTATTTACTTTTGCTTAGACCCCCTTCATAGGTTTTCGGGCTACCAGGCTGCTCTAACTTTTGCTTGGAACTGCCCACCCTTGGGGTTTTCAGCCCAACGAGCTTCTCTCAGGGAAAAGTTGCTTTTGAATTGATCGAGGTTGACCAAGGTATTGAATTTGTTGCCATTGAGGTCGATGATCTTTGGCTGCAGCCCCAAGTACAATGGCTTTAATGACACAGGATCCAGACTGTTTTGGCTGGAAATGCCTTACTCTGGGCTGTTTTGTACGCTTTCTCATTGGTATTTGGCGGAGCGCCACTGTTGTTGCTTTTGAACATGGTATGAGGCCCGGAGCCCTCTTGATCTTCTATTTTCTGGATTGGCACCCGGTAGCAGGGGGTTTGATGCTTTTGTATCTCAAGACTAACGCGAGGCGTGACTTGATGAGATCACACCAAGACGTTGCTAAGTTCTTAGAGCCTGTCTGACCGGGTGCAATGCTCTTCTGGGGGCGGTGCTTGAACCAATTTTGAACCCTTCGGGGGATTATCCTTGTCTTTCAAGTTTAATTGAAATTACTTCTTCAATTTAAATAGGCTGAGCATGCCTTTCGTCTTCCCTTTCGGCGAGGGAACACATTTCCTTGGGAATGATCCCATCGAAATCTATCCAATCGTCGCCAGGGTCGACACAGTTTATTCAAAAGCTAGCGAAGTACTTTAGAAGCAGAATAATGCATATCATAAAAACCCACGGGGTTTGCCA
The DNA here is from genome assembly GCA_025413875.1 of Rhododendron molle. Classification (NCBI taxonomy): domain Eukaryota; kingdom Viridiplantae; phylum Streptophyta; class Magnoliopsida; order Ericales; family Ericaceae; genus Rhododendron; species Rhododendron molle. The sequence goes on from CM046391.1 coordinate 57,388,614, forward strand.
AGTACAGCAGACTCAAAATTTGAAACAAAATCTACGACGTGGAGGGCCAAGAGGCACGAACTCCGACTCAGAGCTAGACTTAGACAGACACACAAGACTCTGTGTCAGACTTAGACAAAACGCCAATGCAAACTAGACGCAGTTTTGAAAACGCAATATTTAAAAAGCTACCCATAGCTTTTACAAAAGAGGTAGGATCCAGCGGGCGTCAGGCCCAAGCAACAGCACTTCTGCTTCTTCAGCTTCTTCAACCAAACCTACTCGATGCTCCTTTGATCAGTGGACCTTAGCCAGTCAATCTTCTCATTTGTAAGCCCCTCATCACTATCAAACCAGATGTCGGCAGTGAAAACCTCTATTGCCCAACTTACAGCCATCATGTTAACCTCCGGCTCGGACGGGATGGATACGATGGGTTTGGGTTGATTTACTGGGATGATATAGTGGCTAGGGTTGAATATGGTGGAGTTCGGGTTGATTCGAGTGGAGCTGATAGATACCTGACCAACCAGAGGGTCAGACCCGTGTTGAGGCAAGGAGTTGGAAATAATGTTGGGCTTTGGCGGAACTTGGACCGTGCCATCATCAATAAGATCTTGAATCTCATGTCGAAGACGATAGCACTTGTCAGTGTGATGGCCAGGCATTTGGTGGAAGGCACAGAAGAGGTTAGGGTTGTAACTAGCAGGTAAGACTTTAGGTGGGGAAGTAGGGGTCAAAGGTTTGAGATGCCCAGACTTGACGAGTTTCTCCATTACTGCGGACAGAGATGCCTCAAATGCAGAGAAACTCCGAGGTTGGGTTCGGGCCCGATAGCTTTGGGCGTTTTGAACCTGATTGATGTCGGCTGTAGGATTAGAGGAAGCAGCAGCGTTATCCCCACTTGTAGCCGTGCTGGCATAATTGCTACCGCCAAACAGTGTGCTACTATTTCCAGAGTAAGCCTTCGACTTTGGTTTCTGAGGATTGGAAGAAAAAGACTCCCCTCTTGGCAAAATCCCACTTTGCAGCGCATCCTCGATGGCCAGGCCAGATTCAAAGAAAGTCTCAAAGTTGGCAGATGCTTGAACCAGCACGAGATGCTTAGCATAGTCGAGATGCAGGTTGCGAGAGATAATGCGGAGTTGATCCCTCTCGCTCGGGCGCTCAATCATTAGAGCGGCTTTGGCTCTCCACCTTTTAACAAAATCCGCAAAGGACTCTTTGGCTTCCATCTTCGTGGATTCTAACTCTCGAATAGTCATCTTGAGCTGGGAGTTGTAGTTGTATTGAGCAATGAAGGCAGCCCCTATATCTTCCCAAGTCTTTCTCTTGGAAATGTCGAGCGACAGAAACCAGTGGAAGGCAGGCCCTGAGAGAGTTTGAGGGAAAAGCTGAGACATGGCCTCACTTTCGACTTTGAGTAGCTTCATGGCGGCATGATAGCCATAGAGATGAGTCTTGGGATCACCGCTCCCATCGAACTTGACCAAGTCAGGCATTTTGAATTTGTCTGGCAGTTTAGCATTAGGGTACAGGCAAAGACGATCCAAGTCTATTCCGCCTGTGTTGATCTTTTCAGATTTTGTGACGGATTCTTCTAGCTTTGCCATCTTGGCCATAAGAGCAGCTATGTCAGGGTTTTGAACAAGTTCCCTACCCGCAAGATTCGGGTTTGCAGCAGGCGCACGAGCCTTCCTAGGGTTGGGCTGAACAATGAGACGCCCCTCGTGATTCGGATCTGGGACCAAGACAGGCTGCTCCTGGTCGTCCTCATCGTCCACGCCTTCCTCTTTGAGTGGAGGTGGAAGACAAGTGTTGATAAGGTCATTGAGACAGGTGATGTTAGCATCGGTTTGGATGGCCTTTTGCTGCATCGCAGTGATACTGTTCTGGAGGTTCATGAGCATGTCTTCCAGAGAAAGTGGTTGACATCGTAGGTGATTCAGAAGTGCTCGATGCAGAAGATGGGGATGCTGGTTGCCCTTCCTGTATAACTGGTGGTGACCCTGACTGTAGAGCAGCCAATAAAGAACGTGGAGAGTCTTCCGTTGTAACTGATTGGGATTGTAACCTGACCAACCTTTGACTCGGATTCTGAAGACGTTCCCAAGTAGGTTTGGCTCTTCCTTTCGGTACTCTCTTTCTCGGTGCAATGGCTATGAACTAGACAGTAAAATAAGTGAAAGCTCAGTGGTGTTCCTGCAGCAATTAGAATGCAATGCACGCGTCGTTGTCGGTGTCAACCCTAGACTCTAGAACTAGAGACAAATCTGTCTCATGATGTTCGGACACTGCCAAAATCCTCAGATTTCTTTTCGAGGGTGTATCCTTTGAAAGGATCAAACTGATCCTAAGAGATGTCAAAACAGACTAAGTCTTTGACTAGTCCCTTTTGAAGATTCGACTTTGAACTTGGAACAACTCGGTATTGATGGGGTAATACCTTTATCGGGGTGGCTTCAGCGACAACGCGCGTTAGCCGAGTGGTGTACATGCTTAGCACGATAACCAAAATGACATCAATATCACGACATCAACACTTTGTGGTTCCTTATTTTTGGTTGAATTTTCAACCGGGCATGAGCCAAGGATTAATAAGGTCTGATTTCCCAAAGTCTCGCTGATCTAAGGATTTTGAAAATTTACAACATGCACCATCGAGATGCACGACTCTTCATCGGGTCTAGCAGCGTCCAAATTAGCATAAGACAAACTCGAAAGCGAGAGACAACCTAGAAGCCGCCCTAAACATGCTCCTACGCAAAACAACATGTATGTGTGTACAGTTCCAGAGACGAGTTTGCCTCACGAATTTCAGACGTTGTCAGAATCCTCAGAATTCTTTTCGGCGATGTGTCCTCATGTAGATCGACAGATCCTAAAAGATGTCAAAATAGACTAAATCTTCGTCAAGTCCCTTTTGAAGATTCAACTTTGAATTAGAAACAACTTGGTATTGATGACATGGCACCTTAACCTTGAACAACGTGGTGTATAGTGACAACGCACTTCAACCTGGGTGGCGCCAGTGACACAGCATCAATACTTTGTTGTTTCTTATTGTCGGTTGAATCCTTAATCGGGCATGAGTCAAGGATTTAGTAAATTTTGATTTCTCAAAGTCTCATTGAACTAAGGACTTTGCGATTAATTACGAACATTCGACAGAATGAACGACTCCTCATCGGGTCCAACAACGTCTTAGACAGCGTAAGACAAACTCGAAAGAAAGAACTGCCTTAAGCATGCTCCTATGCAAAAATAGTGTATGTACAGTGCATGCGATAGGGAAAGCAGTAACACGTAGATAGTTACGGGGGTTAGATGCAAGAAGATCTTACCCTGTAGGTACCTGTCTTAGTTTGGAAAGTGCTAGAGCTTTGTATATGCAAAGGCTGGTTTTGGCTTGTAACAGGTTCCTCGGACTAGGGCCACAGATATACCTCCGTTGCTTGCGATATCGCTGAGCAACAGTCAAACGGTAGCATGACCCATCATCGTCGAAGGTTGTTGTTCATTCGAGGTCCCCGGGCTCCGGTAAACCGTGCCGGATTGCCAAAACGATCCAACGAGGCTTATCCCACATCGATGCATATGAATGCTAGAAATTGATTAAGAAGAAGAAGAATCACAATTTTGCAAAATGCCTTTTCAAGCTCGGCTCACTTTATTTAGTCCATCTTTAGAGGAAACTACGCAAGTGAACAATCGAAAAAGTCCCAGATCAGATTGGCCGGACACGAGGTCCTGTTAAATCACCATTCCAGCCTTCGGCAGTGCGAAGCTCACCGTTTTGACAGACTTTTAAGGAATTGTTCACAAACGTATTAAACCCTAAGTATGGATTAATATTAGTTCGATTATCCCCAGCAGAGTCGCCACTGTGGGCAGCATGCCCTGGAATTTTCGGATTCCAAAAGCGAGCCTCCGGGAATTTCGTTTCCCGGAGCAAGGGCCCGATGGATCGAGGGAGCACGAGCGGAGAAGCAGGCGCTCGCGAAAATACAGAGTCGCCACCTGGGTTTGAAAGTCCGACACCCAAGGAACCGTATTTCGAAGCACCTGCCGCGCTATTTGATTTGAAAAGTGAAGGAAACCAGTCCGTCATAATCATATCTGGGTTCGGGAGCCAGGTTACGAGCGGGGAAGGGTTTTAAGGCACTCTCTCGCCCAATCCGGAGATCGGTCTCTACTTAGGCATTTTGCAAATGTTTGTGATTCGAATTCTTCTTTAACCAATTTTAAGCCAATTAGGGCGGGGGAACAGTTAATCAGGGATTAAAACTGTAACAAGTTTGCAAGATGTGATTAAATATGGCATGGATGAATAATGAAATAAGTAAAATGGGATAAGATTTAATCTCTGGTCAAACCTGGACCAAAACAGCTCAAAGAGTGAGTGTACCACTTGACTACCACCTTTGCATGCATGGATCTACGTGCATGCAAAGATGTGTATCGCGCGATACACTTACTCTGTCGCGCGCGGGACCATGTTCCAACACAGATTAAATTTTATCCCCTTCTGGGCTCTGGAAGGACCAGTGCACACCCATGGGGCAAACCAAGCAGTTTATATGGACTGGAAGTAAAATAATTAATCCTAATTATTACAAACAGGAACTGAAATAAATTGAAATACAACCCCTAAACAGAGGGGGTATGAAAACAAAGGCCAAGGACCAAGTTGCTCATGCAAGGGCAACTTCTGGGATCAGAAAGACTATCGCGCGAGACAGTAACTATACCGCGCGATGGTCCTGACTGGACTTCCAGGAATTGCTTTGCATGTTCTGAGCTCTGGCACAAATCCAGATGCAACCCAGAAGCATTCCAACAAATTCAATAAACAAGAAAAGCTAAACTATGTATTTTAACTTGCTTGACAGTGAGCTAAAATCCTAACAAAGCTCAAAATACATGACAATAAGTAAATACAACAAAAACCAATCATCCCCAAATCCCACGAGGTCCATCGCGTGGGACACCAGTGTGTCGCGCGAGATAGATAGACCATCGCGCGAGGGTATGACCTGCAAGGTTTCTTGTAACTCTGCTGACTTTAGGACCAGGATTGGTATTGATTACCAACCTTGGCCCTGACAGCCCCCCTCAGGTATCAAAACAGTAAGCAGAACAAGGAATTATACCTTTGCTTGAAAGGTTTCGGGAATGGATTGAAGCTTGTGATGGAAAATGGAGTGTGTTATGAACTGATCAAATATGCTAGGGGTGAGGGCCTTAGTGTGCTTGATGTTCCTCTTGGCCTTGTGTTTAAAACCCCTTTTGAAAATTTATCACCCTTTGCTTGAGAGAGTGAGGGGTATTTATAGGAGGAGGTAAGGGCAAAGGGTGGTGGCAAACACCCCCTTAGGACCAAACTTAAGGGCTAAGTATGGTGGAAAGGTGATAGGGAGAGGTTGTGAGGGTGGAGTGTTCAAGACTTGCACAGCCCACGGGCCTGTGCAGAAGAACGGGGTTAGCCCTGCAGACCCCCCGGCAAGCAACCAAGTGGCTGACAAAAGGTGAAAGGGACAGGCAAAGTGTGTCGCGCGGCACAGCTAGTGTCTCGCGCGAGGTAGCCACTGTCGTGGGTCAACAATCAAAGCTTTGACTTTGACCGCACCTGGCAAGTGTCTCGCGCGAGAGAGAAAGTGTCTCGCGCGATTGTCAAACCAAGGCTGAAATGATTCTTATTTTAAAACAAGGGGTCCAAAGGGTCCAAAAAGAGGGGGCTCCTATCCACACCAAGCTCAAACCTTTCCCATTCTCAAGCCTGCTTCTTGATCCGTTTCATCATCGGGGAAACAAGAAACCGTAAGTAAAGTAATCTGGAAGCCCAGATTGGGGTGTCTACAGTTTCGCGGGGGATCGCTTACGTGTGAATTTCCATGAGCTGGAGAGGTGCGATTGGTCGATGATTAGTGAAGAGGAACGCAGGAGAAATCTTGTGGGGTGAGGGGAGGAGCAACAGGTGTAGGGGAGACAAAGGCAGCGTGTCCCTTTTGCTTTCCGCGAGGGTGTCTGGCCTTTCCCTGATCCAGATGGGTGAGGTCACCTTCTCTCTGGGGAAGAATGTTCTCCTTCCTCAGAATCAGTGTTCGCACCCTCTTTTTCCAGAAAAAGTCAGCTCTCTGCAATCATTGGGAATGTCAGGGGTATTTATAGGGCTCCTAGGCCTAGGTCAGGCCCAGGACGGTGCCCCTATAATATCCCGACACGTGTCCTCTCTGTACCTCCAGGCTTTGGATAAACTCGCCCTTCCGCGGGAGCTTTTCCGCGGTCGGGCTCAGGTTTTCCGCGGCGCTACCTCCGTCCCAAGCCACCAAACCACAAGAAACTCCCCAATTCCCACTAGAGCGAGGTCGTGACCCGCGGCGATCGTGTATTTCCGCGGAGTTCCCCTCGGGTCCTGCCTTGAGACCCGGGTGGAACTCCGGAGACTTTTCAATGTGACTTCTTTAGTCTTGTCAACATCAAGCACTCCGTGCGCTCTCCCCTTGGGACCAACAAGGGGCCTTGTGATAGCTTTCTCTTCTGCAGACCTCCCTCGCGGATGCATCTTTCTGCTCATAGATGTTGAAGGTGTAAGACTAAATTTTGTAATTAGTCTTTATGGCCCACATGTTTTAAGTATGACACATATGAATAATGGGTCTAATGAGATTCTCCATATCATTATGCCGAAGATTTTATTCTATTGGTCAAATAGAGAAGTTATTTCCTAAATACGCTATACTTTGATGGGAAGTTAGTATCAATGTTGAATAAGGAAACCGGTCCTCTCTCTTCCTATAAAAGAGCGTCTAGGGTTCCATCAATTTAACGTCATATACTAAATAGCTAGAAAGTAAGGCAAGGGAGAGAAACTCGTTTCACGAATACCACTAACCCATTTCCAAATCACATCAATCCTCAATATACGTAAATTACAGCAGCCCAAGATAACAGATTGGTACGAGGTGGCTAACGAATAAGTTGAATACCAAAGGAAAGATGATACCTCAAGTGTTAACGTGTTCAGAGAACTAAAGAGTAAGACGGAGCGGTAGCTTAGCGACGGAACTGCATCTGTTGTTGTTTTGGCGTACATTTATGCCGTCGTATTGAGCCCGACTCACCATGTATTCCCGATTCTTGAGGACAATTTCTCGCAATATGGCCAGGTTCGCCACAAGTATAACAAGACCTATTAAGCAATGGAGCTCCCTGATTCGCGGATGAAGTAGGTAGCCTAAGATTTGACTGGTTCTGTAAAGTTTGATTTTGTTCTCTTTGTCTTTTCTTCTCTTGTTTGCCAAAACTCCCAGACGACGTACTCACATTGACGATCGGTTGCCTTGGTTTCCACACCTCTGCATCTCCTAGCGCACCCGCTGGGTTTTCAATGCTCCTTGTGCATTCGACAATCTCAGAAAACCTCCCAATATGCTAACTTACTACCAACAGCTTGACAGACGAATGCAACCCCTTCTCAAAGCACCTACACTTCCTTTCCTCTGTCGCCACCAATTCTGGTGCAAAACGTGATAAAGATTGAAATTTTACAGCATAATCGGAGACGGTCATATTTCCTTGCTCTAACTTCTCGAACTGTCTTCTAAGTTGCTCGCGACACGTTTCCGGGAAATATTGATTCTCGAAGAGTTCTTCAAACTCTGCCCAAGTCAGGTCCTCTACATCTGGCTCATCTGTTCGATTAACTGCCCTTGCCACTCTCCTAGCGTCTTTTCTTGCTCCCAAAACCGATTCCCACCATTCATTCGCGTCACCGATAAGTTGAACAGCCACAATACTCACTCGAAGGTCATCTTCCATAATCTTAAGAGCGTTAAAGATTTTACGAATTTGTGAGAGCCAATGATCGGCCACAAGAGGATCACTACTCTCCCCATCGAACTGAGGAGGTTTCATACGACAGAACGCCCTCATCGCTTCCATAGCACGGTTATTCGTGTTACCCCTAAGTGTGGGATTCAAAAGATTCGACTCTAAAAGTGCCGCTACAATTTCCCTAGCAAGGTTATTCTCACGTCTCGGTGGCATCATGCTACAAGAATTGAAAATATAACACAATCAACGACAACGACTATCAACGACAACAACCACGGCTCCACCGAGATATCAAACCTCCAACATCCCTCAACATTGGTCAACAACGCCATAATAATCTACGTTATCGCATCGATGTTCTGACTCTTTCATGCACACACACACATGTCATGTAAAAAGGAATTTTGCTATGATTTTGAACCCATGAGACTAAAGTCTCCCCACGGTCTCAAGGTGTTCAAACCTAGACGCTTTGATACCAATTTGTCACGCCATCGATTTTCAACATAAATATATAGTCCATTTTGATAAATAACCTTCACATAATATGGTTAATAACCAAAAGAGTTCTCACCTACAAACAAGTCCCCAGGCTTAGAAAATTACAATTGTGGCAACACGGCCCAAATTAGTTTAGATACGAGTACGAAAACATTTAGAATATTACAAACTTTAATCAAAAGAGAATTCAAGAGTAATTATTTACAAGACCATCTTAAAATGAAGTGTGATCTTTACAAAGATGATGAAATAACTAATGATGTCAGCCTCTAGAAGTCTTTCACTGTCAAGCACATTATGCATGCAATCTATTGCCCGTCATTGAACCTGAAAAGAAAGATTAGGTTGAGCTACACTAGCCCAGTAGGAAAATCTTTACCAGTTTTATATGCAAGTATGATGACAAGGACGAGAGGAGGAAGATAATAGGTTATAGCTCAACAAAGAAATGCAATCGACTCAAGGATGTGCCAACTATTCAAGACGATCGTTTGACAATATGCTATAATCACATTATGCCATAAGGTTCTCAATACTCAAGCAAGTAACGTCTCTAACACGACCCACCGTCCCATGCTTCGACCATCTGTATTTTAACCCATTGCATTACAATATAATACCACGAGAGTTATCGCATAAAAGAACTTCCAGTATGGGTCTTGAAAACCTCGTACGTCTCCTAAAGATCTCCAACATGAGTCCAAGTAGCTCATTCTCCACTGACTTATCAAATGGAAAACTTAAGAAAACCTTTTTGGGTCTTAGGACCCATATACCCACACGAAACACGTTATCACAAGTCACCATGCACTTCAATGATATCCAAAATTCTTAGTTCAATACAACCAACATCGCCCTTAGAGTCACCACGGCTTTCCCCGGGTCTTTTCCCTAAGTCGAACCGGAAGAGAGTCACCGTGGCTTTACCCAGGTCTATTCTCAAATCCACATAGCAGTTGGGTCACCACGGCTTTACCCGGGTCTATTCCCTCTTTTGCAATCTAACAGGGTCACCACGGCTTTACCCTGGTCTATTCCCGTATTCACAAGGCACTTGGGTCACCGCGGCTTTACCCGGGTCTATCCCCTCTTTCGCAGTCTAACAGGGTCACCACGGCTTTACCCTGGTCTATTCCCGTATTCACAAGGCACTTGGGTCACCGCGGCTTTACCCGGGTCTATCCCCTTATTCAACATATACTCATGACACGAACAAAATGGTATGACTTCATAACGGTATCAATTATTAAGTAGTCACATCACACATTAATAGGTACCATAAGATCACGTAAATCCCTGGAATCTATCTCGACACTCTACGTCACGTACCCAACCCACGATGACTCCACGACATACTATCGGCTAGATTCTAAACGGGAATCTATAGAACGAGTGCCAAAGGAACTTAGGATGATCAATCAAACGAAGCTCAAGGACATGAGTTACTCTATTCACTTCCGGACCACTAGGCAAACCCTTATCGACCAACTAAGCGTTCCACGTCATACCTAATAGCATACGATACTTAATAACCTCACTACATTACACTTCTTCATCCCACCAATTACCACGTCACGTCATAGCACCTAACTTACCTATAGCTTACATCACCTCATACCATAATCATTCTCAAGTACCATTAATCCCATAAGATGCTTTTCGATTAGTGTTTATCTATTAAAACGCTACTACCCTTTCTCTAACGACGGAAAACCAACGGGACGAGAATAACTTAAGGAATCCAAAGGAATTCAATTAGGCATGCTTGAAAATAGGTTTGGAGGTGTCCAAGAGGAATTAGAAGTGATTGGGGTTCAAAACATTCGACGGAGAAGCAAAAGGAGCAAAATTGGAGTTAAGCTCCCCGTATCGATACGCCAAAAATCCGTATCGATACGCAATTAACTGTCCAAAAAGATAAGCTCCCCGTATCGATACGCCACAAAAACCGTATCGATACCACGGAGCTTCGGGTACTATTCACGCAGAATTTCAGAACACGAATTTCAACCAAGACCCAACAATCAAAGGCACGATTCTACACCCAAATCAACATACAAACATATAAAAGAGGCAAGAGGTCCCTACCTCGCAACAATGGCCGAGATTCAAGCATTTTTGAACGAGCCCTAACCTTTCGAACTCCGAAACTTCGATTCAAGCTCGGCCCATGGATCTCCGAGCTAAAGAACGTGAATGGAAGGCTTGGGGAAGGTTGATTCTTGAAGGTTGTAGAAGATGGAGTGGAGTTTTGAGTGAGAGGGGAGGAGAGAGAAAGAGATCGGCAGGGAGAGAGGGAGAGAGATGGATGAGAGAGAGTGGAATGGAGATAAATAATCTCCTACTCCTCTCACACCCCTATATATACTCACATATCTTTAAATCACACACACACTCCCTCAACTTCCAATTCTATCATTTAAAACCCCAAATCATATGAACTCAAGAATTTCACATTTTCACCAATTTTCAATATCTATTAAACCTTTAAATATATATTTTTTTTTAAAAATTACGGGTCTCTACAATTATTGCTGTGAGCATATATTATGTGTGCATTGTTCATTATATCTACTTCACATTCACATGCTTGGCATGTTTCATTTTAATTTAAATGATTGAATTTCTCATTTTGAAAAAGAAAAGGATTAGTTTCTTTTTGAATACTAGATCTTAATAAATTATTATTTTTGAGAAATTCCTTTATTTTGTTTAAGTATGAATGAAATGGAATAGACTAAGCCTTATGTTTGTGTGAATGTCTAAAGTGAGCACCATTATGTTTATTGTGTTTAGAATACTTGAGGATGCCATTGAAATGTTATATTTGGCTTACTCAACTAAAGTACTTGAGAATTAAAGTAAAGAAAGCCTAAATGGGATATAAAGTTGGCATTATGTAATGCTGATGAGTCTACTAAAGATTTTGGACTCAAAAGAATATAAAGGCAATGATATATGTCGCTTTTGTAAATAGTTGAGACATTATCAGAAAGTTTGTCATAAACGTAGGAAGTGATTCGAAAGGGGAAAGTAGTTACTAATTTGTGTGTTTCGAATCAACTTAGCTAATTGAAGTCCCATTAACTATGCAGTGTTTTAATTATGAGCTACTACTTATGTTTATAACCAAGATGCGGAGAGATTTGAAGTTATTAAAAACACAAGCCCATTGAGTTCTAAAAATTAGGTTAAAATTTTATTAAAAGGATTGTTGTGACTTATCGTTTGCTATTTAAGAGTTGGTCATCATTTTGTATTTTCTATAATGTTTACAAATTTAGTTTCTTTCGTTCAAACTAAATTTTATTGTAATGTTTTTCAAGTTTCAAAATCAAATTTATGGTGATTGAAAAATACCAATTAGTGTCATGGTTTTTTATTATGTTTTGAACGAACTAAAGTTCGATGACTATTTTATTGAAAACTCTTCTTATATTGCATCATATTAGTTTGGTTAGTAGTCTCATGAATGAAAATTACTTTATCTTGTGACATGAATGACTAAAACGTATTTGAGAGATTAATCTATGACTGAAATTTTATTAATCTCTTACATGTGTGATTTGCATTAAGTACAAGCAAACTATATACATATGGAGTAAGTCACGAGAAATAATAGGCTTCAAGTGATTCATATAGACATGAATTTTTACATCTTTTGATGAATAGACCTATTTTATCACCTATAGATGACTTTTCGTACTATGTTAGTTTTTCTATTGCATGAAGGTCTCAGTCAATAAATACTCTAAAGGTGTACATTATTGAGGTAGGAAGGGCAAATAGAAAATAACGTAAAAGTCATCAGGTAGGATTTAGGTGATAAATATAACGAAAGGTTCATTCCACACAACAGAATGTAGTAGCTGAAATGTAATCGTACATTATTAGATATGGTTAGAAGTATGTATGTAACTCTGAAATACCCATTATGTGGTGGATAGATACTTCTAAGCCTGCTGCATTTATGTGAATCATGTTTCTAGTAAGACAGTTTCGAATACTTCTTTTAAACTGTGGATAGGAAAGAAATCGAATTTAGGACACCTGAATGTTTAAGGGTGTCCAGCAGAGGCTAGAATTTCTAGTTCACATGAAAAGAATTTGAATTTTAGAATGAGTTTGGTGACCTTGTTGGTTACTCTAGAAAATTCAAAGGGAAAGAGTTATGCTATTCAACCATTGTACGAGAATTATAGAAATCGGTCATTTAGATTCTTTAAGAATGATGAAATCAGTGGGAGTGATAAACCATGGTATGTGGTCACATAAAAGTTAGGGTATAAGTGTCTTTACCCATAACTTAGAATGATGTTGTTCTTACCGTTGTTAAACAACATAATAATTTAGAACAACAAAGTAAATTGTCAATCACTCCATAACGAGATTAACACCACTGAAAAAAATTGTAGAACAATCAAAGAAGATAGCATTAAGAATATCTTTAAGGAATAAGAGATATGCTATTTGAATGATTATTTGATTTGACTACAAGAATGTGTTATGATCCGATTTTGTTTTCACAAGCCACATAAAGTGATAATTTTATTAAGTGGATTGATGCTATTAATGATGAGTTGAACCAGTGAAACATAATGAAGTTTGAAATGTCGTTGGATTGCCATAAGGATACTAGAAAGAATATTGCAAGTGGGTTTTCAAGACTACACTTGACTTAGAAGGCAACATAGAACGATATAAAGTCAAACTTGTGGCTAAGGGTTACACTCAGAAAGTAGGTGTAATTGTAAAGAGACCTTTTCTCCTGTATCCGAGAAAAACTCGCATAAAATTATCATGGTATTGGTCGGTAACTCTTTATGTTTGGGGGTTACGGTTGGACGTGAAAATAAACTTTTGAATGAAAGCTTATATGATGGAGTCTATATGAATCAACCTAAGGTTTCTCAATTTAAGTAAAAGAGCACCTTGATACAATTTAGGAAGTCAACTTATGGATGTAAACAAGCTCCCTGCCATTGGTTATTTATGTTTTCTTTGGAATTAAGGAAAAACACTATTAACTGGTATATATATCCAAAGATTAGTGGGAGTAAGTTTATATTTTTAATGTGTATGTTGACGGTGTTCTGTTTGTTATAGTGATATATTTATTGTTTGCACTTAAAAGTTTTTCTCATGAACTTTTAAATTAAAGATTATATACTCACATTAAGGAGGTCTAATGATCTTGAGTTTGTTAGCTACTCAAATTCAGATTTTGTTCGAAGCTTTGGTAGTAGAAAGTTTACTTTTGATTAGTTGTTCCTATTATGTGAAGGAGCAAACAAAAGTTTTAAAGTAGCTATCATTACTTCATTCATTATGTTAGTTGAATTATGGCATGCTTTGAGGCCATAGTTCATGAATAGCAGTTGGGAAACTTATCTTAGGATTTGGGGTTGTCGACACCATTACCAAGTCGCTAAGAGTTTATGATTCTGCAACTACTTTCTTTTCTAAGAAAAATCTCAGAAACAAAAATGTCACTAAAGGAATAAGCACAAAGCTTATGGTTGCAGATCCACTTATGAAGAGGTTAACGCAAGGACATTTAAGATATATGCTAATAGAAAGAGTCTAGCGTAACCCATAACAGTTGTAATTTATGGACTGCAATATGATGATAATGTTATTCGACACTTTGAGAGATCTCAATTAAGTGTTTCTGATAATTCCCTGTAATGAATAGTGTACGTACATGTATGTGAATGGTTTATGATTACAGGAATAGTCTTTGACAAAAGACATTATTGTTGGACCTTATGAAACGCTTCTCACTTAAAGACTATGTTAAATAGTTTGCCTGTGATTGTGGTACATGGAAGGGACTTCATCACTGTGATGTAGAACCGCCATGACTCGCACTAGTGGGTTGTTTAATAATAGTATTATGATTGTGACCAAGTTAAGAAGGAATTGATATGGATTTATGGCGCGCCTTATGTTTACCTTGTTAGACGTACTTAAGTTTATCATATGTGCCAAGTGGGAGAATGTAAGACTAAATTTTGTAATTAGTCTTTATGGCCCACATGTTTTAAATATGACACATATGAATAATAGATCTAATGAGATTCTCCATATCATTATGCCGAAGATTTTATTCTATTGGTCAAATAGAGAAGTTATTTCCTAAATACGCTATACTTTGATGGGAAGTTAGTATCAATGTTGAATAAAGAAACCGGTCCTCTCTCTTCCTATAAAAGAGCGTCTAGGGTTCCATCAATTTAACGTCATATACTAAACAGCTAGAAAGTAAGGCAAGGGAGAGAAACTCGTTTTCCACCTAGGGCTTAATGCTCTAGTAATATTATGGTTGCTCCAATAATCACTGGATCGCTCAAGTTCCGCATTAATTACTGGATCCGGGTACGTCGTTCTTGATTATTTAACTTCCGCTTGATGATTGTATTGTGATTATCATGATAGTTCTAGATCTTGGCATAACGTAAGGTGTTAATTATCTAACCCCATTAAGAATAATTTTACAGAAGGCCCAACGACTCACAAGGCTTTGGTGCGGCTTTCCGCCACTAAAGGGCACTTCTGGTCTTTCCGCGGGTCCGACGTTCCTTTTACCGCGGTGGGAGCATCATTCAACGCTGATGTGTCCCTTTCTCATTGGGCAGTCAACCTCTTTTCTTTGGATGAAGCTTTGACCAAGGCCTCCCTTCCGTGCACGCCCCGTTGCCACGTGTCCGCAGCTAATTGGAGAGTCAAATAGTCTTTTTTTATCGTAGGTTAATAATGTTGACCGCGCCTACACAACTCAAATTTAATTTTTTGAACATCCACTCACTCAAAAGTGACACCTGTATAGCACTTGTTTCCTTAACTGACCTAAAAATATATAAAAGAAAAATAGTTCCAAGATTACATATAACCAAGTACGGAGTAGAGTTTGAAACTATGTCTACCCAAAAGACTCCAACAAAAAAACCTACAATCTTCAATCCCAAACAAACTCCAAATCATCTAAATCAATAGCTCAAGTTGTGTTGAACAACAATTTTGTTCTCTTACCTATTAGTTAAAAAGAAAAAGAATCTGACGAGAAGAATTGCTATTGGCCGCAAAGAATTACTTCTGGCCACGTAAAATTACTCTTGGCGGCATCAAATTACTACTGGCCACAAAAAATTACTTCTGGCTGCCACGAATTACTCTTGACCGCATTGAATTGCACTTGGCCGCGAAGAATTGTGAAACCATAAAGTAATTCGATGCGGCCAAGTGAAATTCGATACAGTCAAAAGCAATTCCCTGCAGCCAATAATAATTCGACACGACCAAGTGCAATTCGATACGACCAGGTGCAATTTGACGCGACCAAGTGCAATTAGTAGCGGCCAAGAGTAATTCTTCGCGGCTAAGTGCAATTCGATACGGCCAAAAGTATTCTTGCCCAAGAGTAATTCTTTGCTGCCATGAGTAATTCTTTGTGGTCAAATGTAATTCTTTGCGGCCAAGAGTAATTCATCGCGGCCAGGGGTAATTCTTTACGGCTAGGAGTAATTCTTTGTGAACTTCTAATCTCAACCATGAGCTTCAATGGTAGAGATAAAGTGTCATTTTTTGTATCCCCGGAACGCTCCCATATATATATATTCTTCAAATTAGCACAGAATTTGGAAAGTTTTAGTATTCTTCTCTCTTTTTTGAAAAATCACAAAGACATTAATATACAATTGTTATGAGTAAATAAATTCACATGGCAATTGTGTAATATGTGCAAAAAGTGTGAGCATTTTACTAAAACGAGGAGAATGAGCCTAAACCGTTGGATCAAATTAATCATCCATTGCAACAATTTGTCTTTTGTTATGCATGGATGGGCTCTACACCCTTGTGTTATGTACTATAGAAAATTAAGTTAAATAAGAAAATTAACTCCAATGTGAAAACATATGCACATGTATATTTTCATTGGCTTTCAACTTTCAATCCGATGAAGGCGAAGATGAAACTATGATTTAGAATCAAGATGAAACAAAATCAATACATTTGCTGCCACCAACATATTGCAATGAACCAAATAACCAGATATATAATTAATCAATTTTTTCCCCTCAATCACTCAACCAACCAAACATTTAGCAATCTGAATACATTTCAAAAAAATGACATGTCCAAAATATATATAACATGTGAGGGAGAGAGAGAGATAGAGAGCGCTAAACGTATGTGTGTGAGAGAAAGCAGTTTTGGATTTAAAATTGGAATCTGTTTTGAAATTAACGTGTGAGGGAGAGAGAGACAGCCCTAAATCACAGTAATCGTTTTTTACCGATAAGTGATAACTGTTAGGAAAGAAGGAAAATTCGAAAATAAGAAATCAGAATAAGATTAGGAAACATTAATTTTAGTTTTTCTTTCATTCTTCTTCCAAATATTCATTCTTTCCAAGTATATTTCTAAACTTACTACCTGTAAATCTCAGCTATAGAAAAAATATTTACAAATCCAATAGTCTAAAATATAGATAATTCAAAAATCGCTATTCCATATTATATAGATACTAGTGTTTACCCGTGCCTACGGCACTACGCATTCCGGTAGTGCCCGTGCCTAGGCATTTTTGTAATATATTTTGGTTTTTTTATGCCAACGTCAGAAGCCGAGCAGTGGATAAAAAGAACAGATGACATTTTTGTAATATAATTATAAGAGTGTGGGTGTTTTCTTAAAAGAGTTGGAGAGCTGTTTACACCATATTTCACCGCCTGTTGATGATCGATCGGAAGGTGGCAATTATGGGAATGCAACCTATTTTATTAAGTATTCGTATTAATATTAGGACTAGTATTAGTATTTCTTTTATTATTGTTATTTGCATGTAGGACATTTGGCGCGCTCCTACACACTTTGAAGTTGAAGAGAAGTTATTTTGACAATTGGCATGCTCCTACACATTTTGGAGTTTGTGGGAAGTTATTTGGACACTTGGAAGATGATAAAGAGTAGTGAGAAGTTAGGAAGTTATTTCCTACACTTTGTTTTTCTATAAATAGCCTCTTTTGGCTTCATTGTAAACTCTCTCCAACAAATCAAAATCTATCTTTATTTGTCTTAATTTTTGAAACTACTAACCCGTTCGGGTTATAACTAGGAGTAGGAGTAGGATTAACTTAATTTTCTTACTTTCGATGAGGATCCGTCCTTTTTTATTGTAATTCTACCTTAGAGAAATAACAAAGTCCATTTGTTATTTTTCTTCCGCTCCACCCCACTTCACTAAACCATCAATCCACTCCGCCCAGTCGATATCACCAATCTCACATTTGACTCGACCGCCATTTCTCTCCGGTGAAGTCCTGAAATACGGCGTGGAACCACGGATCCGTCTTGTGGAGACATAGCCGCATTCACCCTTATTTTTGTTGTTGGCATTGTTTCCCGAAATCTCCGTCGATTTCGATTGAAGGGAAAAATTGGTAAACAAGAGCACACATTAGCCCTTGGATCAAATGAACCTTAGCCATTCCTTTAACTTATGTTTGTGTGGTCCCCACACCCTTGTGTTTTATTAGGTAGATAGATGGTATATATGTGGCAGGGATATTCTCGTACAGATGGTCTACTTTCGCACTAATTCAAGAAAGTCATACCTATGACACTGTTGTGAGAGCCTCATCTCGAACTTGAAAATGTGATCCAAGTCGTAATTTATTTAGTTAAGTTCGATGATCCGCAAAACATCCTTGTGAACAAATCAAGTTGATGGGATATCTAGTACGCGAATCAGATTTTTGTTAAAGAACGGAAGGACAAGTACAAAATTGAAATTTAAAGGCCAATATAATTTGATTAGATCTTTGGGTTACTCATGTTCGATGAGAATGATTTTTTTTTGCAAAGCTGTTGTACGTGCACATCGAAGTCTATAAAGTGGACGATTCGAATTACGTTTTCGGCTTGCGAGAAAGCCCATTCGCAGGCATAAAAAAGTTGAACAGTTGGTACTAGGTAGGTAATTTCACATTGATTTTAATTCATTCAGTCATTTTGGCACAATTTTATTTGTATTTATTTATAAGGTCAGTTTTTTTTTGTCAATCAATAGAAGAGATCACTTTACAACAAAAATGAAGTACAGAGTACAAACTCGAGACACTACCATAAGCCTCTCCACTTATGGTGGTAAGATTGCTTAGTTCATACGTGTATCCAAAAAAAAAAAAAAACAATTAACAGGCCAACTGGTCAAAATATTTCATTAGTTTTAGTCTAATGTGACTTGCCAATCAAAACTTTGAGTCGTAGAAAAAGCCTCCCCGCTTATGGTGGTGAGATTGCGTAGTTCGCTCATGTATCCGAAACCTTCGTCAGACCTTGAAGTAGCATGAGCCTCGGTGAAATGATGAGCCCTTTTTTTTTTATTGTTCTTAAGTTAATTTTGTCCTTATTTGAATCTTTTTTGTATTTGTTAGTTTTGTGCCAAACTTTCGTAGATTATTGGTTCATCTCGATGAGAGGAATCATAAAAGTTGAAAAAAATTATTTGTGCCCAAATATTTTGAAAAATAACCACTTTTAAGCGCGCGCGCGCACACACACACACAAAACAACTTTTAAAAAAATATATTTGCTAAAAAGTGGTTATTTTCCGAAATACAGTATTTGGATAAAAAAAATTACTTTCAAGACAAATCAATAATCCACAAAAGTTTGATATAGAACTAACAAAAGCGAAAAAAATTTGAATAAACACAAAAAGTATTAAAAATTAAGCGGAACATGATCTTAGTCGGGCTTAAGTGAATACACCGTGGGTGATGGATGGTCTACACCATACTCAGACCTCAGTTGGCAAGCAAGAATTACCATTGAACATGGTGTATCATGGAATCCACTCTAAAGCCAAGTGGGAAGCATCAGTAGATATATACATCGAAAATATTAGGACACATGAAACGAATACGTGAAAGTACAATGAATGGTCCAGATTCACATATACCCTATCATCCATTGAACTTTCATGGACTTTTTTCATGTACCCTATCAAACGTCTACAAACATTTCATCTTTTAATATTTACTTTTCCTCCAGTACCTCAATAACTATGTCCTGTATGATTTCAGATGATCCCAATTCCCAACATGCTTCAAAATGTTACTATTCTTTTACCCATTTCAAATAATTGTAAACAATTCTCCATTTACATGAAACACACACACAAGTTGAATGTGCCATTATTCAACCAAATGGTGTATGTCTCTCTTTTTTCCCGAGAAATGTACTCCTTTATTGAAAGCCCAAGCAAAGAATTACATCAAAAGAAAGGGGAAAATGTTAGGGTCCATGAAACCAAAACATGAAAGTGTCCGAAAAACTGTAATGGACAAGTGAATCCAGACCGTCCATTACACTTTCCCGGACACTTTCATGCTTTGTTTTCATTGACTCTACTAAACCCCAAAGAAAGGGATCAACCCTAAAGCAACCAAAAAAACCTTTGCTGCAAATCATTTGACATCATGCAAATGATATATGCAGCAAAGCAAACCACAAAATACGCAGACCATTACTTGTACAGCCGACTTATTTCTACTTGAGTTATTAATCCTTTGCTAAAACGGAAGCGAACAATGGAGGGTCTACAAAAACTCAGGCGCCGCAAATCAAAGACCGGCCAGCACAAACCAGATTGGTTTGACAACCAGTACTGTTTCTCTTTGACAAGATCACTGATTTCGCGGATGCGGTCCCAATATTCTATATATGGTCGTCCCCATATCAAGAAGTTAATAAATTTATGGCATCACAATCACATGCTCAACAAATCATAAGGTTCGGTACACGGAAAAAGACTACAGACCTGAAGTGCAGAGGTGACTCTGAGTGCAGGATTTTATAACATATAAGGTACGTAGCTGCACACAACCAAACCGAGAATCTAAATAGGCTACTCACACAACTTGAAATGGGATAGTGTAGAGGTTCCGTCTAGCCCTTTGTTATAGTACTGCGTGAGGTATTCTTTAATGGTGGTCTCCCTGTACACCGGGGGATTTTCTTCCGATACTAATTCTTCAAGTGGGCCGTACACTCTCATTGTAACCCCTCCGCGAAAATGGGTCCTGAAAAAGCTCGCCACCGAAATTCTCGGACCAACGTTTTTCGCTAGCACCCTGTGGTTGACGCTTTTGAATTTGTCGTTTGTGATGAGCTGCATGAAATGAGACACAGAGAAACTGATGAATCTTCCCACTACGTTAACTAACAGAATCCTAAAGGTACATACACCTATAATACAACAACAATAACAAAAACTATCTGGTCCAATGGTCCTCAATCATTGGAGGTATGGGTGGGGAAGGATTGGAGACAGACCTAACCTTTGACAATATCTGCACAAAGTGTTTGTTCTCAAAATACCACTGGAACAGTGACCCCCTATACCTCCAAGAACCAATGAGCTAAAGGGACGTTCTGTTGCTGAACCATGCCCAAAATCAAAGCCGAAAGGCATCAGAGAGTACAGGCTTAGAGACCAAAATCAATTAATCTACACAGTACCATGCTTCCTTCATTCATAATCCAAAGCATCGGAAAGCACAAAATACATACACCTATAATAGATGCATCAAAAATGTTCCAATTGCAAGAACTGTATGGGGGAGTGAGATAATCACTTGGGATACATGGCAGAGGCCCTGTAGGCTAAACTGTATTTTTGCCTGTGTATAAAGAAAGTTGAAAGTTGCACCCCCAAAAGCATTGAACCAGTGAGTTTCCTATCTTTTTCCCAGCGAAATCTCCAGGTTTTGTACCGTTTTAGTTTCTTACGCATATTGGTAATGGAATTGATAACCTTTGCTAGCTGTTGATAAGGAAGGAAAAAAAATCCCAACCTATGCTTTATACATATGCATATATGTTTTCCGATTATACGTAAACAGTTTCAATACAGAAGTTTCACCCCTAACTTAGTTGCCTGGCTCAGCCACTGGACTCAAAAAGGCTTCTATGGTAGAAGTTGTCCAGCTTCAACCAGATTCATTGGCAATGTCAATGCTTCAAAATATCGAGTTATTACAGTAGAAAACCTTGGAATGGGTCGGCATTAGAGGCACCAGGGAATATTGAACCACTTGAACATGAGGCATAAACACTAGAAAGATGCCAATGTAATTTGCCCATTGAAATTTCCCGAGTTGGCATACAGACTTCAGTTCAAATCTTTTTATTTTCCTAATACATACTCTCTTATGAATCTTCTATTATACTTCAATTTTCCAATATAGTGAAATCCCTCCCTAGTCCCACATAGGTTAGATGTGTGCATGTTGAGTAGTTGAGTAGTATATGTAATGCTCTTGGGACGAACTTGACGCCGGCCCCTAGTCATGTTAAAGTAGGGAAAATGATACACAATAGAAGACCCAAAAAAAAACAGTCACAGCTATATTAGATACCAAAACAGAAGACCAATAAATCATGACAATCATATGGACTTGCCTGCAATAGATCAGCAATGTTTACTACTAGAGCTCCAGGAAAAGGAGGCACATCAACCCATTGATTCTCATGGAGGATTTGAAGGCCACCGATTTTGTCTTGTAGAAGTATGGTAAAGAAACCGCTGTCCGCATGGTTGCTGGTGCCCAAAGTCAAGTCTGGTTCAGGGCACGCCGGGTAGTAATGGCCAATCACGAAAAGCCCCTCAACGCAATCCATGTCTTTTAGGCGATTTGGGTTAAGGCCCAAGGCTTCTGAGAGTAATTCAAAGAGCGCAAGTCCTAATCTCATCACGTGCTTCGAATACTCTATCAGTATGTCTCTGCAATTACGAAACTTTTAATCATCATATATAAATAACACATTTGGTGCTTCAAAGCGATGAACATTTGGGCTTCTCTAAAATGCATTAGCAGCAACGGGTTTTGTTATCACAAGGGGGAAAGTATAGAGATACAAATCATAACTGTCTTCTCTTATAGATGTCCAAGTTTGTTTGGTGAAGTACAGTTTCTTTGCCGGTTTACATAATGTACTTTACTTAAGTTTCGCCGCTTTTATGAAAAAAGGAAATCATATTTCGTCAAAGATGCGCAAAAGTAGTCTCTCTCTATCTTAAGCATAAATAATCCCCAGGACCCCAGCACTGTAGGTTTTCAACTGGGCATGACCCTTTGTCATTTCGCAACTGAATAATCGAACATGCTCAAAAAATATCAAGATGCACAGCTCCTTGCTCAGAAAATCGTGTATTACTTGACTGAATACATTTTCCAAATGCTTCCGGGTTATCTAGTCCTGGTATATAGAGAAGTTTTAAATCCAGCCACCGGGACTCTTTCCAATTATGATTATCATAGCTTATGGTTTTCTCCATGTCCAAAGTTGCTAGTAATAGCATCTCGCTAAATATAGAGCCAGGAAAATATAGTCAGCTATGTAATAGCCATAGCAAGTTCCAGTTCAACCATCACAAGCCATAAATTCCCTTTTGGCATGTAGGAATAACTTGGAAGTGATGTGATTAGGTGTGTTTGGATCAAGAAATTATGGCGTGGTTAAGTAATCGATCAAGGGGAAACTACCAAAAACATAAACATAAAACAAGCTTCCCAAATCCATGAAATATTTTACTTGTGCATCATACCGGCATACGGCAGGCAGTTCTTGAGGATCAGGAGGCTGAGGAGCCATAACACAAGAAATGGAGTCCCTCCAGTTAGCAGCTGGCGCTTGGTACAGATCAAAGTTGCTATTGTATATAAACTTCCTCGTCTGATCACGCGAATAAAATCCCTTCTTCACCTCAGTATCTTGCTCGTGAAACCTCCGAACCCCGTCAATCATATCATCCATGACAAACATGGGAATTCCATGGTTCACTACCTGAAAAAATCCCCACTTTTCACAGCAATCTCTAATTTTTTCGATGATCTCGGTGCGTTGAGCTGGGCCTCCATGGATGCCTTCAAAATCTATGACTGGAACACTAAACTTGGAGGCTACAGAACCTGTCGTCGATATGTCATTAAGCTGACTTTTTTCATGGATGAATATGTGAGGGATTTTCGTCAATCCGGCATCTACGAGACCCTTTACGCCAGTTTTTGAATCATCGAAAGCCTTTAAATCGCTTTTCCGATCATATTCAGGCGTGTTTTGTGCCTGATCTTCTTCCCCAATGCTTGTGACCACCATTTTCTTGTTCACAGGAAGAAGATAGCGTACTACCAGTCAGATGTAGTAACAAACTTGAAAACAGCGAACTAACTAGTTACAGGTCGTAACAAAATTGACTTGATTTCAACCTTGGTGGTCCCACATTAGAAAAGTATTGGCACTCCCCGTCCCAATTTAAATGTCCTATACGGATTTTTGTGCATTTTTTTAAACTTAAAAAAAAATAGAGATGCGCGTAAATTAACCCGAATAACTCCGTTACAAAAAAATATGGAGTACTTTTTTACCTCTAGAGACTGTCTATTTTCACAATAATTCAAGAAAGTCGCACCTGGAGTGGCTATTTTGTGCCCTCTATATTAGCCTAGCTTCGAGCTAGAAAAATGTGATCCGAATCTTTCACTAAAGCAGAAGGAATTGACAGCAAACTTTAAAAAGAGAAAGAGATGCGCGTAAATTGACCCGGATAACTCCGTTACAAAAAAATATGGAGTACTTTTTTACCCCTAGAGACTGTCTATTTTCACAATAATTCAAGAAAGTCGCACCTGGAGTGGCTATTTTGTGCCCTCTATATTAGCCTCCCTTCGAGCTAAAAAAATGTGATCCGAATCTTTCACTTAAGCAGAAGGAATTGACAGCAAACTTTAAAAAGAGAAAACGATGTTCAAAATGAATTCCGACTAAAGGCACTTACCCGGAAAACGTAGTTGGTAGTCCGGACGGAAATCGGAACAGAGATCGACGGAGATCAAGAAGGAGTCGTGAAACCATGAACTTGAAAGCTCAGCGGGGGCATTCGATATCAAAGCTTAACTAAACAAACGTCGCCGCTGTTTAGAGAGAGAGAGAGAGAGAGAGAGTTCTTCAAATTGTCGCAGCAGTCTAATCGGCTCTGGAAACATGGCATAACGCAATGATCAACATCATCAGTCTTCCGGATTAGGTGAGTGACAGGGACGCGGCTCCCATCCAGTTTGGGACCATCCAATTTGGTCCAGCTTCGGCCGTTGCACTTCTCGGAAAGAGCTCACAACAAGAATTAAAATCGTTTCCTTTTTAGAGTTCGCTGAGAACAGTGATTACGTCATAAATCCCGTTGATTGGATACTAGTTGATCTGATTTTGATATGCATTAAACTTCTGAAAAAAGTGTTCAACACTGGACTCCAACTCATTTGACACAATTATCTGAATCTTCATACATTTTCGAAATCAAACAAACGGAATCTGACCAGCTTGATTCTAAATGTGGTCGATGTATATTTCTTTCATCCTTCTCCCAATATTCATTCTTTCCAAGTATATTTCTAGTCTTACTATCTATAAATCTTAGAAAAAATATGTAAAAATCTGATGGTCTAAAATATAGAGAATTCAAAAATCGCTTCTCCATATTATATAAATGGTATATATGTGGCAGAGATATTCTCGTACGGATGGTCTACTTTCGCACTAATTCAAGAAAGTCGTACCTGTGACGCTGTTGTGCCTCTAAGTGAACCTCATCTCGAACTTGAAAATGTGATCCAAGTTGTTTATTTAGTTAAGTTCGATGATCAGCACAACATCCTTGCGAAAAAATCAAATTGATGGAATATTTAGTACGCGAATCAGATTTTTGTTAAAGAACTGAAGGACAAGTACAAAATTGAAATTTAAAGGCCAATATAATTTGATTAGATCTTTGTACATGCGCATCGAAGTCTATAAAGTGGACGATTTGAATTACGTTTTCGGTTTGCGAGAAAGACCATTCGCAGGCATAAAAAAGGTCGAACAGTAGGTACTGGGTAGGTAATTTCACATTGATTTAATTCATTCAGTCATTTTGGCACCATTTTATTTGTATTTATTTACAAGGTCAGTTTTTTTTATCTAGAAGAAATCATTTTACATTAGAAATGAAGTACATAGTACAAGCCTGGAACACTACCATAAGCCTCTCCGCTTATGGTGGTAAGTGTGAGGGGGGGTGAATTCCACTTTGAACCTTTTCCCTCCTTTCGTTTGAACGGAGAAATTGATTGGAAATGAGCTGGGTACCTAAAAACCGGAGGGGAGTATACCTCCGATGATGTAGAACACGTGGAGGTCCAATTTCATAATCAGTTGGACCGAGCCAAACCCCGGAAGCCCAAACGGTGTTCAGATTATCCAATTTGGCAAAATTCGGACGAGCTCGGAATATGTCCAAACTTGGTGGGCTAACTTATTTTTGCGATCCGGTCAATAATCATGAACCTATGGTTGATGATGAAGCGTGCTTTTCGGCCTAATTCATTCGTTTAGGCCTTCAATTGCGTTATTTTGCGGTTTTAGGAAAGATTTGTTTCGTTAATAACTCTTAAACCGTAATTCCTTTTAAGTTGATTCTTTTGGGAAAGTCTTGTTTTTCTTTCCCGTTTTCAGTTTTAGGAAAAGCCCCAAATTCTGAAACTTTTATTTTCCAAGTTTGTTTTTAGGGTTTTTAGGGTTTCGGCCTATATAAAGGTTTGTAACCTAGAGTTTATGCAGTTTTAAATCAATAATATTGCAGAGTTTCTCTCTTTCTTCCTTGTGCGCAAGGTTTGCTCGTTGCTATGAGTTGTTTATCTTGTTTGGACTAGTACACTAACTAATCTCTCGTGAATTCCGTTGCGTCATCCGGAAAGAAACTCCGACGGTTTAGTTAGCAAATGAAAGATGGGAGAATATTTTGAAGAGTAAGTCCGTGTCCAAAGAGGAAAAAAGATCATCCTTCCATGGGAGGAGTAGTCCTCTTATTTATAGGCAGCCTTGGAGTACCAAACAAGCTTTCCTCCACGTGCGTTGTACTACTCGGATGATGTCACACGTTAGAACTATTTAATGAACGCCGCCCTCCGAGGATGGCAGAGCGTTATTAGTCAATGTCAGAGATGTCACATTAGAAAGAAACATCATTTCGGGACAAAGTAGTCACTTTGCACTGACATGGTAGACTGTTGACGAGCATCCTGACTGTCAAGCCTGGCGGTTTCCGAACAGGACGACACCGAACGATATCCTTCTGAACGTAAACCATATCGATGGTACAGGAGATAAGATAACGCTCGGTGACGACGATGAGGGTATGTTATCGTTCGGCGGAACAGTGCGAGTTAAATTAATGAAAAAAGTGCCCTTACAGATGAACTGAGACAACTGAAAGGGGGGTTATCCTTCATCGCTATTTGAACCCTTTGAACCTTCTGCCCTATGGATTTTTCGGCCCACTACAATAGCCCCTCAACTCCTACTTCACACGCTCGGATGGGAAAGAGGAGTTGAATATAGTGGCCGAGCAAAACATGATCACGAAGAAAATTTCCCGAACAGATACGGACACACCCAGGGCGCATCTTTAAAATTTTACGACAAGCGAAATTCGCTGGCTTGACACGGACACACCCGAAATCTGATTTGTGCGTGGTTTGGACCGTTGAAAAACTTGTTAAATCTATTTTCTAACCGAATTAGTTTTGATCCAAAATCATTCATACATCAAAAGAAATGACCATTTCACCCTTAGTGGGTCGAAAACAATTTATTTTGGTAAAACGCTCGCATCCCCCTCATTTTAAATCATATCAAGACCAATTGTATATTGACGATTTTCAAAATACTAAAATATAATGAAAAAAAAACAACGAAAGTAGTGAAGTTCTATTTATGAAAAGTTGGTTGAAAGCAGATCGATTCAAAAGATCATCGAAGCCACTAAGGCTAAAACTCATTTGCGGGTCTTCTACACATTCTAAATTCCACTCGGCAATCACATGCACAGGTCTAGCTCATAGGGCTTTTTATATACACAACCCATGTAACATATGGTCATCAATCAAGCAAAATACACATCCATGTAATCTTTCACGAACACCACCAAATTACCCTTTTCTCTGTCCTTTTTTCTTTTTTGCCGATAAGTTAAGTGGTTGGAGAAACAGAGTAAGAAATCTTGGAACTGGGGTTCTAAACACACTTGGCCAACTTGTGCTGTACACACATTGGAACTACTAAAGGAACAAACTAATAGGCTTAACTATTTTTCGGGTATAACTAAAGTTCGTGCAAACTTTGCCACGAAGATTACTAATGTGCTAAAATGTGACACAAGATTTAGGTAGTGGATGGCGAGGTCACAACTTCATTTTCTTGTTTGCAATCGCACACCATTAACATGCCGCTACCGGAACTCCTAATATGGTGTATACCTTATTGGCTAGGAAGATTTTTGTAACGGTCTCCTTTCTACCCACTTTTTTTTTGAACGGCAAAGAAGAATATTATTAAGGGAAGAGAGAATACATAGGTAGATAAAGAAAAGAAAAAAGAACCCCAAGCCAGTTGATAAGGAGTCAACTACCTCAGAGAACAAAAAAACAACCCAACCAACGTGGGAACATAACCACAAATGATGGCCCCAACGATCAGTTCAGATAACAATTAGAACATACAGCCACAAAACTAGAGATAAAACAAGTCAGTGAAATCATATAATCACGACCATCAGCAAAATATTTCAGCAAGGGAGTAGTCCACGGTAACGAACAACTACTCCACAGCAAGACCAAGGCACAACAGAGTCGAACATTTCGGAGCATCCACAGCAAGTCCAAATTCAGCAATCAAACAGTCCAGCCACCTCATATGCTTAACCTCAGCAATCCGCCACACAGCTAAAAATAAATCGTCGTAAGAAAAACTCATCTTCCAGCATCCACTAAGCCCCAAAACTTTTCCAGCCAATCAAGATTTTAATAGAAATCTGTCAATTCTACTCCATATTTCCTCATCTTGAGCATTGGACCACGTAAATTTTCCACCCAAAAGTTGGAGATCAACCAAATCCACATCCTCAATAAATTTATTGAAATCCTTCATCCCTCATTCGCAGTCGCTGCAGCCCTGTCTTTCCTTTGTGTTCCTTGGATGAGGATGAGGTTTCTCCTACAACATGCAGCCACTAGCTTGAAAGAATCTGAATTCCACAGAGTTAGAAGGCCCCCAGCACACCCATCAGCGACCACTTCAACATAATCAGAGGCAGTACTCCCCCAGAGTGACCCAAAGAAATTTTCTGATATAGATTTTTGTTGTCTCTTGGATCAGAAGCATATTAATCTTCTGGTCCCTAACAATCTTCTTAACTTTGCTTCGATATTCCTTCTTACTAAGCCCCCAAACATTCTAGGAGATGATTTTCATTTCCACACACCCCTGGAAAAGAGGCAAAACAGCGGTTAAGTAGATCAGTTAGCCAGCAGAGCTGCTCTCAGTTCATCTTCCTCATCTGTGACCATAATTTTGCTCATAATTTCCTCATCATTTCCCAAGTAGTCGGCACCAATAATCCTTGTAACTGTCCACGCGGCCTGGGACTCGTTAAGTAGAATTCTATTCCTGTTTATGATCCCTTCAGTTGAGACGGACAAGGCCGCAGCTGCGATAGCCGAACGAAAGACCACACACTTCCGTTTTTTCCTTCTGCCACCTTTCCTTTTTGTTGAGGGCTTTGGAATTCCTAAGATTTCTTCCACCGATTTCTGTTTTCTCTTGGGTTTGCATACTTCCTTTGTAATAACATCAGTTACAGATGGAGGGCTAGAGGTCTGAATGCACTCATCATTAAAGGGAGTAATACTGATGCTCTGCACCTGGTTCTGTGGTAGAGTAGGAACCCGAGATTGATTGGAATAACGATTATAGGGAGAGGCAAGATCTAGTGGTATCCCAATACTTAGTTGATGGCCCCCCAAAAGAAATAGAAAACGAGAATTGGTTACCTCATTTAACAGTGAGACTGTTCCCCTTCCATAAGTAGTGATTGTTCCCCTTCCATCAGAGTAGCATGCTAGCTCAATAGACCTCGGTTTTCGGGGGGCAGCCAAGTCGTTATTGATGTTACTGACCAATTGCATGTTTCCAATGTTTCTCTTACCAGTGTTTTGAGCCACTACAACCGTATTGACATTTGGCACAACCTCCTTACAGAACCCATGTGACTCTGCCACCTCTTCTTCCAAATTCAAATTTACCTCCACGTCATCCTCGTCTTCCCTACTCTGATGTTGCTCCTTTGATTCAGCCGTCGATGGATTTGATAGAGATCGTTCAATATTGCACCCAGTGCACGCACAATCCGTCCGTAGAATTGTATTAATCACCATTTGTTCTTCAATGACTCGTATCTGACTTGTTTTGCCCTTATTCTCAATCTCCACAACTTGATTTATTAATTCCATTTCTTTTGTGGAAATAAGGACTTTCCCCACAGAGAAGGTGAGATCTTTTATTGTATCATCTGCAATGAGAATAACATCCCCCCAAATGAGACCGATATTGGAGAAAGTTTGGACGTTCCATAGATGAAGTGGAATGCCGTAACAGTTGAGCCAAACCAGTCTTGCTACTGGATTGTTTTTTGATTCTTCCCACTTAGATGATTCAATAAACCAATCTCTCAACCATGCCATTTTACCCCCATTAAACGTTGAATCTCGTTCAGCAATATCCTTAAATGTTAACACCACCATATCACCACCCATGTGCCTCACCAGAACATCTGCGTGACCCAAATTCCTCAGAGAATCTTGGATAAGCATTATCGGTCTGGTTGATGAGAGCTTTGCCGTTGCACTACGATGAAGCCATTCATTACCCACCTCCTTAGCTTTAATAGATTTGGTTTTCCTTACGCACTGTTTGATTGGGATCTATGGTTTACTCCGTTGATTCCTATCGATCTTCTTCCTCCAAACCCACTCCTCTTTTGCCTGTTGCTGATTGGGATTAGCAACCCAATTTTTCCTTTCTACCCACTTTTCATGAACTAAAGCTAAACATTTTTATGGTTGCATTCTAATATCTTGTAGTACTTTGAAAACCCTATTTATCAATATATAATAGGTCTTGATTTGATTTAAAATGAGGGAGTTGCGAGCGTTTTATTGAAATGAATTATTTTTTGACCCACTGAGGGTAAGATGGTCAATATTTTTATGTATAACTAGTGCCATGCCGACGCGCTACGCGCGTCGGTGTATACTAATATAATGTTTGCCAACTAAAAGCATAATGCGAAACAAGATTGTTCTGCTAATTTAGTTTAAATTTTATATGGTATGATCAATTAAAAGAAACTATTGGGAAGCAGAATTCTGCGAACTATATGGATGATTTATATCATCGACCATTTCAGCATATATTTTGCATGCAATATTCCCATTGTGTATGTAAATTAGAGAGTTCTTGACCCTAAAAGTGAAGAGACATACCTTTTGAGTAAATCCAAACCCTTGTCTTCTGCAAGCTGTCCAACATGAACTATATATCAATGGTTTCCTATTGTTATCACTGTTGATTCAGAATAATTCATTTATTTGGATTCTGAACTTTGAAACCGTTTTCTTGATAGTCAATTATCTTGAATAATAACAGTATGAATAAACAGAATGAATAAAGGACCATGATGCAAAATATCTAACGATATTTTGATCTTTAGCATTTAGAGTAATATGTTTTATGAACCAACTTTTTTGGTTATTTGTTTCATGGAAAATAATCAATTTTAATGACAAGGGAAGTTTATAAAAATTTAAGATTGATAGCAAAGTGAGAACTATGACTATTAAAAAAATATAGCTGCACTTATAATGATGAGAGAAATACAAGAACCATGTCTTTCCTTAAAGTTCATTTAGCTGTTTGTTAGCTAATACAACGTAGCTATATTTGGCTACAAAAGGAGAATATAATTCACATTCGAGATTTTTTGGGGTTATTTTTTTTGGGCATCTCCCTGTTCTTTATTGATATTGACGAATTTGTACCAACCACCAGTGTAATTGATCTTATCATATTTTACATGCTGAACAATACTAACAAAAGGTTCAGTGAGAACTATGACCATCGACTAAACAAACAATGATTGAAATGATGTGTGAATGCTTTGCCTAAAGGCATTGTGTAGACAGTGTTTAATTTGATTATAAGTCTTGTGTATGAAGTGTTTGATAGATTTTTAGACATGATGCAGCGATGCAGTATTTGTATTCCAGAACAACATGTTGAGTGTGAGAGATATTGTTATTTTATTCATACAGTTATTTCCTGTGTTATTTCTCAAATATAGTAATGAATCGTAGTGTAGAGATGGTGTGAAGGGATTATTGCGGGCTGGGTGATGAGAAGTTATGTACTATAGCAGGTCTCATAAGGTGAAGTGAATCATTTACAAAACATGATGTTCGCAAGGAAGTACTGTTGTGCATTTTTTGCAATGCTAAACCTATTGGATCTGTTTGACATTTTGAGAACCAAAAGCAGAACATGCAAGCGTTTACCATCCAGGTTGAAAATGAAGATGATCAATGATTTTCCCAACGTCTAGTGAGTGAGCACTTAGGAATTCAAACTATTTTGGTCCTTCTAAGCTTTCTGTTTTGCAATTAGCAAGCCATGCCCTTGTTTCAAAAGTGAGAAGGAGCTCTTCAATGCCATATTCCATCAAATAGTCATAAATATTGTAAGGAAGGTATTGCAAACACGTGCAATGAGGTGAGAGGTTGATTGACAGTATACAAAAAGATTAGATTGTTGATAATTGTTTGGAGGAAATTCACTAACCATTTTTTGCAAGCCAAATAGCACCAATTGCTTGTAGAATCAGAGGTGAGGGTCTAGATCTCTCAGGGTCATTGGGTTAATTGATGTTTGAATTATATCTGTGCCATGAAAGAATGTGCTCAAATTAATAACGTGTGTGTATAATGTGTGCATAATAGCAGAAGGAGATACTTACACAAATCCACTTCGAACAACTTGGCATTGGATCCGAATGTGGATCAACAGTGGCATATATGAAAGGCTTGTATTCTTTCTCATCAATTTCCTTAGGATGTGTCCCAAATACGTGCAGATCAGAGGTTGCATGACCACATTTTTCAGGGTCCGCATAGTTCAACTCCCCCCACGTCTTGACACTGTTATATTTGTCCGAGCATTTTCCCCATGAAAAAACCGGGCGATAAATTTATCAGAGTAGTTGTACACAGAAATTTCATATAATCAGGCATTGTATTATTATGTTATCTATACAAATTAGATGCCTACCAATTAAATAACATAAACAGTTTGCACTCTTTGCACTCATAGCTGAGACCATGAAATAAGGTGTACTGAATAGCCGAACCCATTTCTCCGCTATCTCTTTGTTCTTCCCGTATCCAACTATCGCTTCACGGAATTTCTCCACTGTAATATGCATTTGCATCATCTAATCATTAACGACTGATGGTTCAAATAGCAAGTGCAAGAAAAATGTGGAATCAAACAGTAATTGGGGTTCAAATACCTCATTAGCAATGTTTACTCCCATTAGAACACAACGATTAATTCCAAGTTGTAAGGCCCAACTTAATATGCCGCCCAATATATGGATCGAAGAGACATTCATTGGTCTCTAACCTGCAGCTATTACAGAATAGGAGAGGGTCGTCGTTAGCTCCATCGAAGATAGAAAAACGTTGGTGAGAGAAAGAGACATTGGTGGTGTTCCGGCGTTGGCGGTGTCAGCTCCGGTGGTGGAGAGAGAGAGAGAGATGGGGTTGTAGATGAGGAGAGTAAGTCTAGGTGAATTTGTCGAGATAGAGTTTTTTTTTTAATCCTCTATCGAGTTAGAGAGTATTGTCGAGATAGAGGTTTTTTTTTTTAATCCTCTGTCGAGTTAAGAGAGTATTGTCGAGATAGAGGTTTTTTTAGTCAATTTACGTTTCCTTTTTTTAAGCCAATTGAAGCAATTTGAAATACGGTATAACATGGCAAATGATTTTGGCACTCCAATTTTTTTATGATGACACTAAAAAATTTGTCTAAAAATTATACATAATAAAGTACACTAAAAGACAAATTTTCAAGTGCCATAATAAAGAATTGGAGTGCCTAAATCATTTTCCTTATAATGACGTATATAATAATATAACTGTTAGGGAGTTACAGTACAACTTACAAACCAAATTTCCTAAAATTTCATTATTCTGAAATTTGAATGAAAAGTTAGATAGTTGGATCAAGTATATTTAAGTATCGGGTTGAGATGATTTTCCACGGGAGCCCTTGAAAAAATATTTTACATTTAATGAACGGATTGAATTGTTTGTGTGGGATCCGGAGTGGACCCCACACAATGATCTGTGCACGATCTGTATGGAAAAGCCCATATAGGTAGCACTGTTGATCGACAACATAACCCAACGTTTTGGCATTTTACCCTCCATCGACAGCATAACTCAAATTTTTCCTTAATGCTAGATCAACTAATAGAACTTCTACTAAAGATTTTTAGGGCTTCTTTTTGTTTTGTCTTTATTATAAAATACGTTTGTTAGTTTCATGTCTCTTTTTTTGAGTTTTCCAATTCGTTTCGTCAAGGTGAATTGGAAAACCAAAAAAAAAATACTTTTACCCAAACATTTTGGGAAATATCCACTATTTAGCAAAAAAATGTCGACTCTTTTTTTTTTCTTTCTAAAAATGATTATATTCCAAAATATTTGGTAAAAGTAAAAAATCCGATTTTGTCTCGTCAAGACGAATCAATAATTCACAAAAGTTTGGCACAAAATTAACAAACGCGATTTTTTTTTAATAAGGACCAAAAATGTTTAGTGGAACGGGGTCAAAGAACTTTACTACGCATAACTTGTACCGACACTGTACAGATCGTCATGTGAGGGTCCATTTCTGGATCCCATACAAATGATCCAAGCGTTAATTAATTCTTAAACTTGGAAATGGGGTTGATGTGGACCGTTGATCTATCATTAGGGAAAGTAAAATGAAAATAAGTTGGGTTATGCTTAGGGGTGAGAAAAAAACCATCAAACCACGAATCCAGTCCAAACCAATCCAAACCGAAAGATTTGGTTTGGTTTTTTAGTAGTATGGTTTGGTCATGATAGAAACATCGTTTTATGGTTTGGAGAGCACAACATCAAAATACTTGAATGCAACAGCATATCCAATGTAACACATACTCCACCAGAGCAATTAATATCCAAATATATGTCTCCATCATCCGGATACGGAAGTAGAACTCCAATTTAATTAATGCTTGATCAAAATCGACAGGAAAATTTGAATCTCTAAACAGAACAATAGAGTACACATGCACGGTATAACTTAAGTAACTAACACAATCATACATCGAATCTCAAATTAAATTCAACTAATGCGCGACCAAATAGGGATTTATGTTCCAATAAAATTGCAAATCTCATTCTGGAATTGCAAATCTAGAATTGTGACAAATCCAAAATAAAATATACAAGGAGTGTTAAGTAGGGCGGACCGTGAGCCTTTCTTTTTGGGCGATCGATGGAGCTTCACCGTGTGTAAATGAAATCAGCAAGTTTGGGTAGTTGTCACCATCAAAAGAGAATTTGGTTCACGCTTGAAAGAAATAGACTCGTAGACACATTAATTTAACTAAGAACTTGTGAACTTAAAATCAAACTTTAAGCAAGAACATCCAAAACAAAAACCAGAGCAATGAAAGAAGAACCAATCTATGGGTGCTCTGGCAAGGGGAGGAAGAGGTGGGGGTAGAGGCAATAAATGCCATTGCAGTCGCGAAAGTGGCTTGGGACAACTAATGTTTGGGAATGAAAAAGATCAAGCTAATTTCCATCATAATCAGAACAAGAACCAAAAGAAACTCACTAATTGCACCTCCATATCGAGCACAACTAATGTTGGGGAATCAAAAATGATTTGCATATCTATTAGGGAGACTTTGCAATTCTTTCAAATGAAATTAGCAAGAGGGAACCAAGATAGCAAGTTCATTTGCAATTAGTGACTTTGCTCAAACCTGCCTCAATGTACGTGTTTATTTTTATCCCATTATTATTTTTCTAGCGTAGGCAGACTTAATTTGCTCATGTTTTTTTTATATACACACGTGTATCTATAATATCGGGAGAGAAAGACCTGATCAAGTAACTGAAGTGAACCGCATTTGTAATGGATGGACTGGAGAGAGGAGCCATTTCCTAGTCCTTTAGCAGAATTCATATCAGGTTCCATTCGATTGGAATTCCTACACATTAATAATCAACTCATATATCCAAAGTAATCATCTAAGGTTTATAAGCCCCCAATATCATATTCTAGCATCTAATTGCAAAATCCAAACCTCTGATTCTATGGTCTTTTGACCTTCATCCAAACAATCTTCTTTTTTTTACTAAGCTTGAAGTCAATCTAGCCCATCTACAAGCAAAGACAGGATTAGATGCAAATGGATATACAGATATTCAGGTGCAACATCAGACATTCCATTTGGGATGATGTAGAATTGGTGTGCCTGTCTAATAGCTCCAAATGCCCAATTTCTGATATCTACATTTTGTCAAAAAAGCATTCCTTATATTCGTTTGCATATTAAAATTTTAGTTAATCATCTACTCTACTAACATTTTGTGCTTTATTTGGCTACTAAAACAACTCTAAAAGAGTAATGAAGGGATGTGATCAGCACAAAACCAACTTCGGCCCACACGTTTACGAAATCCTGGTTCCATCCCTGGATGTGTGCCATGACAAAAGACAGCAAATGAACAGGGAAATTCAACCCTAATCCAGGATAACTTGTCATGCGAGTGGCATATATTGATGCATCTTGGAGTGATGTTGAGAAATTTGAAGTCCCATGAGAAGACGGAGATTTCATAACGGTTACAAGAATTGAACAGGCCATAGAGAATGTCTCTATGAGCATGCCCACCTCCCTATCCGCATATTTTTTTAACATTCCTGTCAAAATAAGGCCTAGTTCTTCGATATGAGAGATGGATACTATTCCAGGGCAATTTGAAATGCAGTTCCCTACTACATTGTGACAGAGAAGTTTCATTGTGGCTATTCTAGACTCCTGAACTTCCCAATTAGCATAAATTCCTATGCCCATTGTCAGTGGCCTGTTGCATTTTCCAGAATCAGTACACATAGCACTTTTCAGGAAATAATTTTTTAAAACAAAAATAAATTGTCTATCTTATCCATTTTTACCAGTACGGTTTTTGCTAAGATTGAAAACATAATTCCATTGTTTTCTCAAGAAATGAGTTCTTTTCAAAAAATCACAAAAATAAGTTTAAAAAGCTATCAAGCAAATAAGTTTTCTGAGTTTTTCAAAAACTGAATTCAAAAAATAGATTTTATAGAACTGCTGTCAAACAGAGCCAATTTTTGACTTACTTCCCATGAGCAGTTTCTCCAGAGAGCATAACTGCATCAGCACCCTCTCGAACCGCAATGGCAATGTCTGAAACCTCAGCTCGGGTTGGTGTTGGATGGACAATCATGCTTTCCAGCATATTTGTTGCCACAATAACAGCTTTCCCCATGCTATGACATATACTGATTATCTCTTCCTGCACTTTTTATGCAACCAATTTCTCTTAGAAAAATATTCAGATTTATCTCTAAGGAATCGATGCTATCCCACTCAAAAATCTTCCATAGTTAAACACACCTCCAACAATGGAACCTCCTTAATTGGAAGCTCTGCGCCTAGATCTCCTCTTGCAAGCATTGCCTGACATCCCACACACATTTAGTATTGTTACCATTACCATGGACAAGCAGCACAAATGAAGCTGTAGTTGGGAACTTGCACCAAAAGAACTGAGAGGTTAAAATGCAACCAAGTGAAGTACGAAGATGAGATGCAACCAACATAATGGTGGTTGCTCCTGCCTTCTACAGTATTTTCCAAATCTTTCCATGATTTCCCAACAGTAAACCAGTTCAAATACAGTTGGTAACTAACTACTACTACTAAGAAGAAACAAACAAAGAGAACATCATCCAAGACAATCTTCAAAGCAACAATTCAGTGTGTTTGTTGGGAAAAAAAAAAGTAAAATGAAATAAAGAGGTCAAAATACAGCAAAGGTCTTACCCCATCAGACGCCGTGATTATGGAATGCAAATTCAGAATGGAGTTTGCACTTTCAATTTTTGGAATGACATGTATATCAGCACCACAACCTGCCAAAACAGTTGGAGCTATGAGAAAGAGAAGATAAAATGTGAGCCAGAGAGCCTATGAAGAAGATGATGTGTACGTCCTATTTATATGAAATGTATCATTTCTTTACTTTGCAGGTAATTCTTCAATTCATGGATCACTGCAGCATCTTTGACGAAGGAAACAGCATAGAAGTCAACTTTATTGTCCACTCCAAACTTGATGTCATCCCAGTCCTTTTCTGTAGCAAACCCATGCAAATAGTTATGATCGTTCCCAAACAATATTGGTACCTCCACAAAAGAGAGAAAAAGTAGAAGGAAATAGGGAAAAGAGGTGGGGAACATAAAGCCTTCAGGCATCATAAAAGAGATGATTATTGAGTTCTAACCAGTGATGGATGGAAGTGTAGCACTCTTTCCTCGAACATTGAGATGTTGTCTGGATTTAAGCTCCCCTCCATCGACAACCTCACATTTTACTGAATCTTCTGTCTTGGATTTGACGACTAAGGACATCATACCCCCTACAACACATATCTACAGTGAATGGTCCAAACAAAATACAGCAACAATTTTCGGTTTGCGTAACTGAAGCTGTCTATGTTCAGAAAATCTCCTTGAAAGTGCTTCTAGGAAACACAAAATTTAATTTGACTAAAATTCAGAAGAGAAAAGATAACATTTGATAGGAATTTTAAAACTTTGACACAACACCAAGAATGTGATTTTTTTTTTTTTGCTTACTCACCTCATAAATACCTCAAGAGTGAGAGGCAAGAATTGAAATCATAAGGATGGAATTGGTCTGAGATTTTCTCCACTATGACTTTGTGGATCACGGGGATGGAATCACCTCTATTGTTTCCATATTCGATGTATCATTAAGATTGTGAATATTAAGATTTCTAAGCTATTGGAATTGCAAGATATGGTCTAACTTTCACATCCGAAACATGCAAATGTCAGTCTCTAGTTAGCATGACCTTTTACAATCACAATATTACACTGTCTATTCCATTCTGGTGGTTTCTGTAGTACCATGGACAACCTAACTGTGACTTGACTATGAGTGGACTTGAAGGGATCTGACACATGCGAAGCGCAAGTTCCCATGCAAGCCATACTCTCATGATAGACTTATGTTGGCTTAGCACTAAAAACTCAGACCAAACTAACGTTGACACTTGACAGGATCATAGCAAAAGAAGGAAGAAGAGCCTAGCAGCAGCATACCATCAACAAGGAGCATGTCACCCACTTCTACATCATTGACAAAATCATCATAGTTCACACTGACAGTGTCTGTCGTGCCAACTCCTCTCTGAATCGTGAATGTGAATTCTTGGCCACTTGTTAACATGATTGGTTGAGGCAAGTCGCCACTCCTAACCTCGGGGCCCTGCCAACAAGAAAAACCATACCAACATAGTAAGAGCAAATGTAAATAAGAAACTGGGAAATTGCGAATGGCTAACAACAAAACTTGTTCAAGCAAAACAATACTTTTTGTTTTTATAGCAAGCCGTTGCCTAAAGGCATCCTCAGCAGTTGATAAAAGGTCAAGAACCTGAAGGCAAGAGGTGACCGCCGGATCTTTGCACCCTGTTAATTATCGTCAGAATGCCATTAAAAGTAGAACTTGTATCTGCCAATCCCAACGAATTAAAAGAATTGTCTCTAATGGGAAATTTAAATACAGGTTTCCAAGGTAACTTTTGGTATGACGGAGTGATGCATGCATGACAATGTTATTCACCGTCTAAAAGTTGACCATCTAACATGAATACATGATCATTTGTATTATTCCTTTTGGGGATAACTACAAATACCTTCAGCGCTCGGTTCAAGAGAAATCAAGTAACTTAACGGCAGAACAATTGAGTAAAGATTGATTGTCAAACCTAAACCATCAAGTGTGTTGTGGGAAAGCCATACATGAATAGCTCATTCTCTTGTTTGCTGAAGATGTTTACCAGACAATCTCAGTATTTCAAATGGATAATCTGCAATGTTTTCTTCAACAAATACTCGGATTTTGGTGCCTGAACCGCCTTCCCAAGACAGATAAAGAAAGATCAAATCCAATGTCTTAACTTGCACTTCACTGTCTGAAGAAAGCAATGGGGTTTTAACAGCCTCAGCAAATAAGCTATTCAGACGAGAGCCATCTATCACATCTTCTGTTGTTCGCATAAAGTTGTCAGCTTCATAAGAGTTCTTGCTGCTTATATCATTTTCATATGCATTCTCAAAGAAACCTCTCTGAGCCAACACCGTCAGAAGTGTAGCACAGGTGAAAGCAGATTATGTATTAGGTGGTAGATGGGACAAGAAAAAATATCTGCATCCAGGCGGTGATCCGAACTATATGAGTGAAGGCCATGCTGTGTAAAGATGTATGCATATTTTATGGCAATCTATATGTTTCTCACCATTAGTGCAACCAAGAAAACCTGAAAGTAGTTAACAAACTTGTTTAAATAGTGAACTCTATAGAACTCAGAAGTGCAACAAGGAATCAATAAAATGGCAAGGTCAAATGACACTGCCTCTCAATTGTTCTTCCCCTTGTTTCATACAGGATCATAAGCTATATAACTTAATTATCTTATATCCTTATCTTTCGAAGCACCTACCAAATTAGCATTAGGTAAAATCTTTTCTATTAGTAATATTAAGTCCAATAGTTTGGTGGAATAATTAAATACATGCTTGCAGTTTATTTTGTACAGTTCATAAATGTTTGTAGTTTATTTTGTACAGTTCATAATGCCGAAAACCTAACCCCCTTAATCAAAATAGCAGACAAAAAAACTATTTGGGAATAGTGGTGAAATTGAGATTTATAATTGCACAAAATGCTTTCAAGTTAACTTCTATGTTGTATTAAACTGGAAATATGGTGCTTTTAAAAATTGAGATGCACACAATTTAAAACATTGTCAATCGCTCATCTCCCTCCCCATAGTGGTGACCAAGGTTCGAATCTCATGAGCGGTGGGGCTATGGGGGCCAGGGCTATGGATAACCTTTAGACCCCCTTGTGCTAGCTCTAACACCCCCTCGCTCATGTGCACAATATTGGAAAAAAAACCGAGTTCACTAAATGTAAATTAGTAAATGCGAGATTTACTTGAGATCACATATAAATTTTTTGCGTATAGATTCTGTATCTAAATAATTCTCCGTATAAAGTTCCTCCAAATGCCTTCCAATCTTTGTCCAATTAAGAACTTACCCATTGGTAATATTTTTCACGATTTTACTTTTTACCATAGAACGAATTTTATTTTTACTTTTGTTTAGTTGTACATATTGCTGGAAATAATCATTAGAATTTTTGCAAACTATAATAACTGGAGACAACAATAAATATTAAGATAACTATGTAAGCACAAAATTAGAAGTTTAAGAGAAAACTAATGTGGATCGAATCATGCATAGAGCGTTGTCCTAAGAGAAGATACGACCCTACTTACACCAAGTTGTGTGACGTTCCACTCTCAAGACAAAACACGTAGCAGGTACAATTACTTTGCCTTGTAACTTGGTTAAACTTCCAAGCCCTTAAATTTGACGATCATGCTCTCTTTCTGGTTATGCCTATCTTCATATTGTTCTTCGCATGTTACACCCAGTTTAGCAACACTCATAATCACAACATTTACTGATGCCAAGAGTTTAGTGCAATAATTAAGTTCATGTATGCATGTTATTTCACACATTTCACCTTGTCGACAGCCTATCCCCCACATGAAGATGGCGGGGAACGGAAATATCTGCAAATATTTTTGAAGTTGAGATTAAATGTATGCAAAAGCATATTTTCCTCTTTGTCCCTTCAAACCCAAGATCT
The DNA here is from genome assembly GCA_025413875.1 of Rhododendron molle. Taxonomy (NCBI): domain Eukaryota; kingdom Viridiplantae; phylum Streptophyta; class Magnoliopsida; order Ericales; family Ericaceae; genus Rhododendron; species Rhododendron molle. The sequence continues at coordinate 57,429,973 of CM046391.1, forward strand.
TTTCAAAACAACTCTAATTACTCTGGATAATTTTACACACAAGCTCAATCAATAGGCCACCAACAATTGCAAACCATCAGCAACAAAGATTCCTTAACCACCATTTCAATCAGTGATCGAAGAACACACAACTTTGCCAGTTGCGCAAAAATAACACAACCAAGCCAAACCTAAACACGCATCAATTCCACACAATATGCATGCCATTATTTATTCAGTGACCATTTTGTACCACATTCTCTGGGATTTGGGTTGTCTTTTGCACCGGTTCATCTTCTACTGCGCTCTCAATTGCCATATACTTTTCTTTCAATACACTTTGGATTGCCACGTACTGTGCAATTTGCTCACCGATATACTTAATCCATGGAAATTATGGTTGGTCCAGGAGAATTCGATCAATCACCTGAATTGTGTTCCTTGATGCTTTAAGTCTGGTGGTGTTACCCACCTTGCAGATTGGAATTCAGTGATCTCATTAAGAACTTCATTGTTTTGTTCCAGCGACTTAAAATACAATTTTATTGTGTCCTCTGTAGGTGTACCTATGTTAATATTTAACAGTTTTTATACCTGAGCAAATCTCGACATTCACATAGCAGTAGAACATAGCCAACAAGTATGGACCATATGGAACTACCCATCTGTTATCAAGGAGTTTGGAACAAACCTGAACTTTTTCTTTTATTATTGTCTCTTCTTTCAAAACTGGATATCCATCAGATGCGATGGTTGTGGTACTGGTAAATTTTCCAGGTTAATGATTCTTGCATTTAGCTTTGTTCCTACAGACATTGATTTGGTTAAGTTTTTCGTAAGGACCATGCATCATATGTTTAATACAGCTGAATAGACATGCGAATTTGCATTTTCATCAGATATTTTAGCAGATATAAATTGATCAAAATGCTCGAGATTTATATCGGATTTGCCATGGTGATAATTTTCCTCGGGAAATGAATTTTATAGTATATAGTATTAATAACTCGAAAACTAAGGGATCTTAGATGGTAATGGTAATCCTCACACATGCTATGGAATGACCATACTACCCCCACTTAAAACACAAGGCGAAACAAAAGCAAAGGATGTATTTGGAAGAAATCGGCTACAAAGGGTGTCAGGTTTTGAAATCGTCAAATAATCAAGGTTTCAGAACTAATATATGTAAAAATACATATATGTGTGTGTAATTAATTATGTACTTGGATTTGGTAGGTTAATCTTTTTCTTACTAAAGTTAATTTATTTAGAGATGAAATCTTACAGTATTTGTTAGGGAAGTTCTTAATAAAATTTTAATTTTTTATTTTACCTATGGTGCTTTAAATTCTAATTTTATGAGTTCATATGAATAAGTGTTTGGATGCTAATTGGATAGAACCGAAATCGAAACAGAACCAAAATCGGACCGGTCTTGCGGTTTGGTTTTGGTTAGGTTTCGCGCATATATTGGTTAGGTTTTGCTTCTCAATTTTTAGAACCGTTTGAAATGGTTCGGTTACGAATTTTCTAGAGAACCGGACTAATCCAGACCATGTGCACCCCTAATCAAAAGAATAGAATTGGTGTTAATTAGATGAACCTGGGTGTCGTGGGAAGTTTTGGCCGTGTTCTGATTCATTTTAAGGGAAAGGGGATAGAAGGGGGTGCAGTAACACAGTTAAGAAAAAGTTAAGAGAAGTGGAGTGGGCAACGTGAAAGCCGGTTTCATTTCCAGACTCTCTCTTTACTTTACACTTCCGGATTTAGATCCCATCCAATTTCCTACCATCCATTGTGGTCTATTTAATTTAATGGATGAGATTTACTTAGAGAAATCCAAGGAACCCCATGAGGCCGTGATGCCACATCCAATCTTAGTTATGCTCGCAAACGGCACTATCTTTTGCTAACGGGAAAGCCCCAATTGACATGAAAAGAAAATCGTAAATGGGCATGATTTTGTGGAGCCTATTTTGGGTTCCACAAAAATGATTCAAAAGCAAGTTATTCTTAAAATTTTTTTATCATGGGTTCTTGTAAATTTTAGCTCAATCCAACGGCATTTTCAGTGTTCGTAGGGGCCCTACGAATTCTGAAAGAGTCCTTATCGATATTGAATTGAGTTAATTTTTTCAAGAACTCATAAAAAATATTTTAAGAATAATTTGCGGTTTGAATGATTTTTGTAAGACCCGTAACAGGTTCCGCAAAAAAAAAAAAAAAAAGAACAAATGAAGCTGTTCACTCCATGTTTGGTACCCATTAAGTTGGCAATGTTTTTTTTTTTTAATTATTTTTGCAAAGTCCATTACGAGGTCCTACAAAGATTCAAATCGCAAGTTATTTTCCAGAATTTATTTATGGGTTTCTGAAAAAAATTAGCTCTATTCGATATCGATAAGGGTTCTTTCAAGATTCGTTTCAAGATTCGTTAGGTGTTTCAAAATTCGTAGGACCTTAACGAATACTGAAAAAGCTTTTACAGATATTGGATTGAGCTAATTTTTTACAAGAACCCATAAAAAATATTTTAAAAATAATTTACGATTCGAATCATTTTTGTGGGACCCAAAATAGGCCCCACAAAATCATGCGAGTGTAACAATATTATTTTCACGTTGAATGGGGCTTTTCCGTTAGCAAATTGGTAGTGCCGTAACTATCGTTTGAGAGCTAAACTATTAAGATTGGACGTGGCATCATGGAATTCGTTGGATTCTCAGAGTGAATCCCATCCATTAAATGGAGCACAATGGATAGTAGGAACCTGGATGGGATCTGAACCCTACACACTCCCCCAGGTTCGGCTCCAGTCCAACGTGGTATTATCCATTGTGGTCCATTTGACAGATGGGATCAACTCTACCAAAATCAAAGGTCCAGATCTTATTGTAGTAAGCGTGGTGAATGGTTTATGAATTTGGAAATGTTTGGACCTACTTTAATATTTTGTTTGAGCCATTGATTTAAATGTGCACCCTTTTTTTTTTTTTTAGAATGACAAAGGAAATTTTATTGATCTTTCAGAAGCTACCAAGACTAAAAGGAACAAGGATTAAACGACATCATATCCCTAAACAAAGCCCAAGAATAATTTTGTGTCAATTCAAGACCTGAGAGAGAAGAAACCGAGATTGACAAGCTGCCAACCCAGGGGAATAGAAAAAGAAAGAGGGGTGGATTGGTGCACTTCCATGACAATCTACTGCTCATTGCTTGTTACCGGGTGGGTTTGTGGTCAATTCGCGTTCTTTGCTCTGTTGCTTTGCTCAGCGAATCAGAAAGAAATCTGAAAGGAGAATGAAATCTATGTTTTCTCTGCTTCCCTCTTCTTCTTTTTTTGGTTGCACTTTGGCTTCGGTTTTTAGTGGTGGGTTTAGAATTGCATGAGTTGGCATGGGGAGAAGAAATTCAAATCTTGAATGAGATCTTCTATTGATTCCCTCTTCAGTTCTGACATTGAAGACAAGTGGGGGTGGAGAAATTAATTGGGTATGAGTTGGCAAGGGATACTCTGAATGAAATCTTAAACGAAATCTTTCTTTGATTGGGAGCATCGTACCACATAATCTTGGGATGTTGGAGCTCTATTAAACGGAAAGTTGTGGACACAGCAAATTTGTGCACAGATTGTGCACATATTTCTTTGTGGAGCTCACTATGGGTCCTACACAAGTGATTCGAGTCGTTCATCATTTTTAAATATTTTTTCAAGGGCTCCCGCGAAAAATCAGCTCAATCCGATACCTATAAGTACTTGATCTAATCGTCTAACTTTTCATCCTCTAAAAACTAACGGAAGTTTTGACAAACTAACTGCAAAATCCAAACAAAACTCTACTCAATCCACGTGTTATCTCAATTCTTATGCTTACATGGAACTGATCGAGTCTGGGCCTGTCTGGCCCTCATTAATGCAACAAAAAAGATCCAGTCTGGGCCTGTCTGGCCCTCTTCCTCCCTTTGCCGGACCACCCATAGATTGGTTCTTCTTTCATTGCTCTGGTTTTTGTTTGGATGTTCTTGGTTAAAGTTTGATTTTAGGTTCACAAGTTCTTGGTTAAATTAATGTGTCTACAAGTCTATTTTTTTCAAGCGTGAACCAAATTCTCTTTTGATGGTGACAACTACCCAAACTCGCTGATTTCATTTACACGCGATAAAGCTCCATCAATCGCCCAAAAAAAAAGGCTCACACTCAGCCCTTCTTAACACTCCTTGTATATTTTATTTTGGATTTGTCACAATTCCAGATTTACAATTCCGGAATGAGATTTGCAAATTTATTGGAACATAAATCCCTATTTGGTCGCACATTAGTTGAATTTAATTTGAGATTCGATGTATGATTTTGTTAGTTACTTAAGTTATACCGTGCATGTGTCCTGTATTGTTTTGTTTAGAGATTAAAGCCGGTGGTAGAATTTGTTTGAGGGGATTGACAAAATCAAATTTTCTCATCGATGATATGTTTAAAGCACAAATTACTCAAACTACTATCGATATCCGAATTAACTAATTTTGTACAAGGAATTTTAAAAAATTTACAAACTAAATTTAGTAGTCTTAATCATTTGTTTAAAACCCTAAGATAAATTTTATACAATGAGTGTGTATTTGGTGTACACCGAAGGGTGTTCGTATAGTTTTGAATTTATACTTGTTCCGTATGATTGCTGGGTACTTTCAAGTGATAGTATAGTCATTTAAAGTAGTGAAGGACAACAATAAGTGATAGTATAGTCATTTAAAGTAGTGAAGGACAACAATGACCGCTGAAAAGGTAGAAAGTACAATCAGAGCAATAATACATGTGAAATATTGCCTCGGATGAAGAGTTTTTTTTTTTTTAACAGACGCTATATGGCGTTTGGTAAACGGACCGATTCGGTTTTAGGAATCTTTTAAGGTGCTCATTGAAAAGTTTTTCAGTAAAACATTTATTACTACCATGTAGAATAAAATGATTAAAAAAATAAAATTTTCGCATCGATTCAAACGAAATGAAATTGAAGCAATTAATTTTGTAACCATATTTTTTAATATGTAAAGGGTGCAAAAACTTTTGTGTGTGCTGATATATCTAAAAATTGGGGAAAAAATTATTTCTAAAAATTGATTAAACCATTATTTATACACATTATTATATCCCATAAAAAATAAACAAGGTCAACATGAAAAAAATCAGGCCATAATTCATTTTCATCACATATCTCCCAAACACTATCAAATTACAAAATGCATTCTGCACATATTATCAAAATACTCTTCCAGATTCAAACTATATTATGATGGAAAAGCCAAAAAAATTAAAAATTAAAACCAATTAAAAGTAGGCTCCCAAACACCCGCTAAGCACAAGGATTTTTTTTGGAGGTTCTGTCGTTATTCCAAAAAAAAAAATGCGTTCGACGATAGGAATCGAAAAAAGCAAAAAAAGTACTTTTACCCAAATATTTCGGATAATAACCCATTTTTAGCCAGGGAAAAAAGTTTAAAAAGTTGGCTTTGGTTGCCTTAAATTAGATATTTCTAAAAATATTTGGATAAAAGTAAAAGAAATTCTTTTTTCCAATTCTTGTCCAAAGAATCAATAATTTACAAAATTAGGATTCAAAAGCAACGAATACTTTTTTTTAATAACGGGAAAATCTTAAAAAGTAATAAAAGTTACCTTTTTTTTATAACGAAAAAATCTAAAGCGTAACGGGGCGGAATGCATTAATTTTTGCTCTAGTAGATTGTATCATGTGCTTCATTAATATCTGCTAAGTAATTTTTGAGGCGAACGTGGCATGATTTTTTTTTTTTTGATCCGCGGCTTGAGTTGAGGTTTGGAATTTAGCAATGTTAGTTTGCCTTGGCTTCTGTTAACATTTTATACTTGGTCGTTAATTGGTTAATTAAGGAAGTCATGGTTTAGTTACGGCAGTAGTGGTTTAACAAATTTGGTCAAGTCCAGCTCAACTTGTGTTCCACCTCAGCAATCCTTGTGACAGCTTCTCATCCCATAGGAAAGCTGACAGGATTTTGTGAGATGTGTGTTTCTTTTGTGTCATTGAAGTAAATAGTACAATGCCTTTGTTTTGTAAGGAATCTTTTGTATATACCGGGGATAGGAGGGGTGGTGGTGTACCCCTCCGGTTCGTTTTCAATTTTTCGGCCATTTTATGAACACACTTTGATGATAGACTCTGTTCATTTGTTAGAGCTCAGTAAGAACATTAATCTTTCAAAAATCACGAGTGGATATGTGATCGGCACACTTGCAAATTGAAAAAATTTAAAATTGGATCCAAAAACATAATGAATTAGAACATAATCTGATTTTTCTCAATTTTCACGTGTGTTGATTATATATCTACTGAAATCCGATAAACATGATTTTTGTCAGGATTAATGTTCCTGTCGAGATCTATAAAGTAAATGAAACCGATTATCAAATTGTCTTTGCAAAATGGCCGAAAAAATTGAAAATGGTCAAGAGGGGACACCACCACCCCTCCTTATATACATAAGTTTCTCTGTTTTGTAAGGGACCGAAATTCGGAAAATCACAAAAGTTAGGTTTAAAACTAACAAACACCAATTTTTTTTGAATAAGAACAAAAGCCCAAAAATCCCCGAAATTTAAAACATCACAAATTGTGAGATACAAACGTTTTTTTTTAGCAGCACGTGTGTTGAAAATAGGCTCTCGTTTAGGAATGTAGGGAGTACTTTTTAGACTCTCAAGATAGATGATTAATCCAAAAAAATCATACAAATATAACAAAAATTCAAAAAAATGAGCAAAATAAATAATTTCAAGAAAGTTTGGCTGGACTTTTTAAATTAAAATGAGCCAGTGCCATGTAAGTACTCCTATGTGAGAAGACACGTGCTTGAGTGGGGTTTTTTTTTTTTTTGGATTTTGCAGCCGTTTCTTCAGAGAGCAACAAACGGACAGGAGCTGAACCCTACACTCCCATCTGCTGCAACCGTGGAACCCCATCTGACTCTCTCTCTTACTTGACTTAATGGAAAGTTGAATGATTGAATTGAGCACTTATAATTTTACTCTTTCGATTCCTATCATCGATGCAAACCATTAATGCCGTGTTCTCTTTGTAATTCAAAATGAAAGTTTTCAAAAAATTTCCTCTAGATTATCCGAACTTTTAACATTTTTCGCTCTATCTCTCTCCACTTATTGTCCCAACTATTTTTCAAAAAAAAAAAATCAGAATTCAATCCAAACACAGCATAATTCTCAAAAAATTTGCATAAAGCCGACAAATACAAGTTTTTTTTGAATAAAGATAAAAAAATGAAGTCAAATCGCTTAAACAACATCAAGCTCGGAATCGCTTCAACTTTTTAAATATTTGCTCATAATTAAGTTTTTATCAACGAGACGAATCAATAATCATAAAAAAAATCAACCCAAAACTAACTAATTTAAAAGAGTACAAAAAATTAATAAATGAATTAGTATTTAGGCCAAAACGGAAGTTAGTTGATTTTATTTTACTTTTGCTTTCTTTCTGTTTGATGAGTGTGGGGAAGTCATGGTGTGGCCTAAAAATAGCCGTTGATTTCAATGTGGTTCGATGGAGTTCATCCTCACCACAAACAGGACGGTAGCAAACAGAACAATACTGGATACTTTTACACTGGATTGGATCCCAAACCCACATGTACACCCACTCACCCTCTCTCTCTCCACCTTTACTCTCTCAGAAGCTTTTCAGCCGTCTGCAACCCGGAACCCCATCTCTCTCTTCTTCAAAATCCAACACCCATTCTCTCTCTCTCTCTCTTTCTCAACCATCGGAGCCACCAACACCCACGCTTGAATAGAACCAACGTCGCCACGCCACAAATGTCTCTTCGTCTCACCCACCGACACCGACCCCCACCCCAAACGACGCCAATGCCCACGAAGCCGGTGCCTGTCCGACCTCCACCATTGCCGCCGTCCAACCGACTCCTTCTTCGAACCGGGTTCAGAGAGCTCTCCTCTCTGACATAAGATAGATCTGTTGAGAGTCCTGCTGGCCCTTCGACCGGAGTGGTTGTACGTGACTCCGTTCTTGCGGATCTGCCTGAGACTACGTTCAGTCAAGCCCCATCCCCGAGTCGGTTAAAGCCCGACTACTTTCGAGCTGTTTTGTCGGAGACGATGGCTGCTGGTACGCCTCTCTCTCTCTCTCTCTCTCTATATATATATATATATATATATATCTATGTATATATCACACGCACACATACACAAACAGAGAGAGAACCAAGCCGGAGAAGGTGATCTCTCTCTCTATATATATATATCTATGTATATATCACACACACACATACACAAACAGAGAGAGAACCAAGCCGGAGAAGGTGAAGAGAGAGAGAGAGAGAGAGAGAGAGAGAGAGAGAGAGACGATTAAAAAGATATAGCGAGAGATTTGCCATTCAAGATTTGGCAGAAGAAATCAGTTTTTTTTTCTGATTAAAAAGATATGGCGAGAGATTTGCCAAGATTTGGCAGAAACTCTCGTCATCAAATCCACCCGATTTGCCAAGATTTGGCAGAAACTCTCGTCATCAAATCCAGCCAACCTCAGCAATTAGCTTTACCCTGCAAAACCGTACCAAACCAACAGATCATCCTCTGGGAGAATGAAAACAATCGATCCAGCAACATTACCAAATCACCCCTACCCCAAAACCCAAACCCTCATCCAAAGGAACAAATTCGGGACATGGACGGAAAACATCAAAAGTCCGAAAACCCATTAAAGTAAATAAAAATAAAACACAATCTAGCCACCCCAATGCACGGGGGCCACCACTGACAACAGGCGGAAGGACCATAAGAACCCTGCGTCCAAAGGAAGGTAACCTCAGTGGTCCATACACACACAAGGACACTCCTGGCAAACTCGAAAGTTCGTCGCTTACATGTACGGTAGAATTCAATCCTCCTTTAGTGGCCCAGCTCTTGAATCATTTTCGGTCCAAACTACTTGGGTTAGAAAGTAGATTGGACAAGCTTTTTAAAATCACGCGCAAATCGGATTTCTGAAGTGTCCGAAACAAACGCGCAAAGTTGGACCTTTTAACCAGCTTTTGTGTGCCCAGGGGCATTTTGATGCTACCCAAGCACCTTCCATTGCTCCCCGGGCGTATCCTTAAAATTTCCCGACAAGAAAACTCTTGCGGGCTTGGCACGGACTGTCACGCCCTCGATTCTCAACATAAAGTATAAAGATTTCTGAATAACAATTCCTCGCAATAATACAGAGAATACCCCAAAATCAAGGTTCATTCCTATGATTGCAACTTAAATTCAAAGTTTCTTATCAAGCTTGAAGACTCAAATAACATAATAGAAAAGAAAATTTAGGGTTTACAGTCCTCCATGATCAAAAGATTGTCGTAATAGTAGTCAATAGTACATTCCCAGAGAGTTTTTACAAAATGATGCCAAAGTAATTTCTCATATCAACTTTCAAAAGGGATGATGCCAAAATGCACGCCAAGCACTCCGTGTCACTATCTCCGAGTGTACCTGAAAGAAGGATAGGGTTGAGCAAAACACGTGCCCAGTAGAGAGTTCTAAGCTCAAACTATATGAAAATGAAATGAGTCATGCATCGTGAATGAGTGAGTGAATGAATATTGATGGATACGCCCAATGTACGAATGATTACCACCGAGTTATACTCTTAGATCAAAGGATCCTAGATTTCACCGGAAAGTCACTAACCGTTCACTCCTCAGACTAAATACATGGATAAGCTTACGTTAATCCTACTTTAGTCTATAACCAATTCCGAGTCATTTTATTGTCCTACATACGATACTACAGTCTTCCTCGAGTCTACAATCATCATTATTCGATCCCTTCATCATAGAATCTTTCTTTTCTTTAATCAGATATATTCCTTCAATGAACACTAGGGTCACCTCAGGTCTAGTTCCCTCGAGCGCAGGGTCACCCCGAGTCTATTCCCTTGATAATAATAGCTTGGGGTCACCTCGGGTCTATCTCCTCGAGCGTAGGATCACCCCGAGTCTTTTCCCTCAACAATAACAATCATTTGGGTCACCTCGGGTCTGTTCCCTCGAGCGCAGGGTCACCCCGAGTCTTTTCCCTTAATAATAACAAACATTGGTTAGCGGAAACGCACATCGCTTAACCGACCCTCCACCATTTCATAATTAACTTCATCATCCATCTATCGATTGTACCACAATTTTTCAACCAACCATTATATACATCTATAAACACATATGTTCATGCCTATTCGTTAATTAACAAATCTGCATCGCACACGACGTACTAAGCCCATTTATATACCATCCTACAATACTCTATTCATTTGTTATCCACATTCATTCCACTTTCGTTTCACGGACAATCAAATCACTCAATCGAATCCGAGAATCATTTATCCGTTACATTCGTACCATTTAAAATCCAACTTGTGTACAAGTAAAGTGATCTTCAGGAAACCATGTCGAATTAATCATTTAAGGTCATAGATAAATTTAACGAAGTCTTACGATGTGGGTGATCGAGTTCGGGACCATTTGGATAGTGTTTAAAAAACAAAAGCTTGGAATAATCAGAGCCCACAATGATGGAATGGGAAAATCAGAATTTGCAAACGATACAATTACAGCATGTTATCGATAACCAAAGAAGTAAATTATCGATAACTCGAGGTCGGAATAAAACAGATTACATTGTTATCGATGACGAGAAAGTCATTTACCCGAGAGGTGTTTGGAATGAATTAGGATCGATCGGAACCCGGAATAATGGAATAAGAATAAAAGATGATTAAACAATGAGATTTGGAATTGTTATCGATAACAGAGAACGTAAGTATCGATAACTTGCGGTCGAAACCAATAATAATAATTAAAGCATCATGTTATCGATAACTAAAGTGCAAGGTTTCAATACCTCATGGCCATCATCAAAACAATGGATTCATTAATGACGTACAAGTCACCAAGCTTTGGGTTAATTTGGGATTAAATGGGAACGTGCTTGGAATGGATTTGAAGTATTCAAAACCCAAGACAATGGATTAGGAAACAAACTTAGCAAAACAGTTGAGGTGCAAGATGTTATCGATACTGTTGAAGAAGGGTATCGATAACATTAAGTCGGGATCAGTAAAAACGTAATGTTATCGATACCGAGGAGAAAGGTATCGATAACCTTTGGGTTTTGTTCAGTCCAGACGCAAGGGTATCGATAACAAAAGCAAATGGTATCGATAACAAAGGATCTTCTGGGTTTTGGGACAAAGTGTTATCGATAACGGTGAAAATGTTATCGATAACAATGGCTTTCGAGCAGATTTTTGTCAGACAAAGATAGCTTTTTCAACAACCACAACGTCCACAATAATAACCATGATCAATGGCACCAATCAAGCTACAAGAAACAATTCATTTACGTATATTGAGAGTTAGAACCCCCTACCTCAAGATTCAAGAGCGAAATCGAAAGGTTTTTCACGCCCTAGCTCCAAACTTCGGAATTGAATGGGATACGCCTCCACCGAGCTCAAACCAACGAGAAACGAACCGAAAAATGTGAAGGGGGGGAAGGATTGGAGGTTGGGTTTTGTGGGTTGAATGGGTGAAATTTTGGATGAGAGTGAGAGTGAGCGAGAGAGAACCGAGAGAGAGGAGGAGGACGGGAGAGTGTGAGAAGAGGAAAAATGGGAAAGTTATTCCCTGGACTCACACACACATATACTATATACACACAACACACACTCATCCCTCAACTATAACACTCTATCACAATAACCCCAAATCAATTAAACTCATCAAATTTCATATTTTCCTCATTTATAATATCGAATAAATTCTTTTAATAAATTTGATTTACGGGTCCTTACACGGACACACCCGAAATCCGAATTTTGTGTGATTTGGACCGTTGAAAATCTTGATAAATCTACTTTCTAATTGAAGTAGTTTTGATAAAATAAAATAAAAATCATTTGTACATCAAAAGAAATTACCATTTTACGCTTAGTGGGTCAGGAAAAAAAAAATCTGGAAAAGACACATATCCTCCTCATTTTAAATTGGATCAAGACCAATTGTATATTGACAAATAGGATTTTCAAAGTACTACAAGACCAATTGTATATTGAGAAATAGGATTTTCAAAGTACTAAAAGACGATAAAAACCAACAATGAAATTAGTGAAGTTTCATTTATGAAAATTTGGTTGAAAGCGAACCTGTTCAAAGATCATCGAAGCCACTAAAGTAATTTGCGGGGCTTCTACACATTCTAAGTTCCATTCGGCAATAACATTCATAGGTTTAGGAGGTCATAGGGCTTTTTATATACGCCACCCATTTAATTTTTTGCAGCCAGAAGTAATTCTTCGCGGTTAGGAGTAATTCGCTACGGCATTACTCTTGCCACATAGAATTACTCCTAGCCGCGAAGAATTACTCTTAGCCGCAAAGAATCATTCTTGGCCACAAAGAATTACTCATGGCCGCGAAGAATTACTCATGGCCGCTAAGAATTATACTTGGCCGCAAAGAATTACATTACTTGCGGCCAGGAGTAATTCTTCGCTGCCAAGTGTAATTGTTAGCGGCCAAGAGTAATTTTTCGCAGATAGAAGTAATTTTTTGCGGCCAAGAGTAATTCTTCACAGCCATGAGTAATTTCTCGTGGCCAGAAGTAATTCTGTGTGGCCAATGGTAATTCTGAGGGTGAAAATAGCTAAGTCACTTGGGTTGCAAGTACAGTGAGGTTGTTTCTTTTGTTGCCATATTTAAAGGCTCATGGAGTTCTAGTCCCACATAACAATGGAATTTGGGCATCCCTCCGATATGTTTACGCATCTCAACTTGCCACAACAAACACGACGCAATGATTGATCGAGTAGAAGCATGACACGATTATTCCCAAGGCGATTGAAGATTAATACTAGTAGTACAATTGTTTTTCTTTTATAATTAAAAATATCCAGACCGACTTGTGTGCACCTTAATTAATTCTAATTCTAATTCCGAGCAAGGTTTTGATTCCCGCACCGTACCAACCGGTACATACCGTTATTTACAAAATCTTGTATCTTATCTTATACCTTTGATTTCGTTCTGGCTCAAATATCGGTTGTCACCGGTCGGACCAGTTAGTACCTGTCCATACGGACCATACCAAACTATATTTCAATTTATTTTTTCCTTCCAATACTTATCAATATTGGGTGGTACTGGTCAAATACCGAATGGAACTGGATTATTTTTAAGTTTATTTTTCTTTTTAATAAATAAATATATTATAATGTGGGTAAATAATATTAATAGTGATAAATCCCAAACGATACCCAAAACGGATGCATATCATACCGATAAGAAAATATTTACTCTAACAGGTACGGTATTAATAAGCTTGATTCGGAGAACTTGATGAAGTTACTAGTAAAACTCGTAGTAGATCGTTAGAGCATCCACACCAGATTTCCTATATTTTGGACAAAATTAAATCCTAAAAAGTCACTTTATTACTTTAGCTATCTACTTTTAAAATGTCTTCTCCATCAAGCTCTCTATATTAAAATTATCCTATTAAAAATATTGTTTCTTTTTTTAATCTTAAAAGAAACTTCTCAATCAAAACCATAATTTTGTTCCGACCCAACCCCAACAAAACAAAACCCAATTTTGTTCCGACCCAGGCTACCCCTCTCTCTCTCTCTCACTTTTACTCTGTTTTCCAACCCAACCCAAACAAAACCCTCTTTTTGTTTCGACCAGTCGATCAAACCCCAATTTTTGTTCTGAACTCACCCTCTCGAAGGCGTCGATTACAGGGGGTTCGATCAAAGAAGGCGTCGACCACAGGGGGTTCGATCAAAACCCCAATTTTTGTTCCAACCAGTCGATCAAAGAAGGCCCGTTGCCGGCGTCGATCGAGGCCATGCCGTCGGTGAAGCAACGGAGTTGGGGCTCAAGCTGCTTGGAGAAGGCCATGTTGTCGGCGAAGGTAAGTGGGGTACAGATTTAATAGTAAAAAATTGGATGGTTGATGAACAGGTCCTCGGGAGAAGAAACGAGGCACTGTAGCTCCAGCTACTCCTCCGGTTATTTCTACGAGGCTGGTAAACGGTGATTTTTAGGGTTTGGGTCGCTACTTTAGTGTAGAAGAGGGAGTAGAGATTGAGATGCGGATGCTCTTACTAGTCGAAGTATGTGTAGCAGAGAATGAACAGAACAACTCGTACAAATTCCTATACCATATTGAGAAGTGCAGAATGCAGCGAAAAGCCAAACTCGCCGCCAAATTCAAAACCACGGATGACTAAGGCCCCGTTCCAGAAACCTTTTTATAAAATAAGCAGTTTATTTTACATTTTTAAACTCAAAAATAATGTAAATGAAAAATAATTTTTCAATTTTTTTTGCACCGTATTAAAGATCTTAATGAGATCTATCAAACAAAATTTATAGTGGTAAGAAAATTATTTGCGTAAGCACATGATTTTTGAGCTTGAAATTGCCTTTTTAAAAAATAAGTACTTATTTTTGTTTGCGGAACGGAGCCTAAGAACCCCCCTCACCGTTTCATGTCGAGAACCCTTCTCAGCCGCATCAAACCCCACCCCAAAAACCCCACTTCTTCTTCCCCTTACGCCCGTTTCAAACCCCAAACAAAAAGACTTGTCAACGAAATCTGCCAAATACTCGCAACCCGAAACAACACCCAATGGCAAGACACCCTCGAAACCCTCCTCTCCGAACAAGAAACCGCCCCGTACAACATCACCCACTTCGTACTAGACCGGATTCGAGACCCTGAGCTGGGTTTGAACTTCTTTGACTGGGTCAGCAACAGACCGTACGGTTGTTCCGTTGATGGGTTTGCTTATTCCTCTCTATTGAAGCTCTTGGCCAGGTCCAAAGTGTTTCCAGAGATTGAGAGGCTAATGGGGGTTATGAGGGTTGAGGACAAGGTACCAAGTAGAGAAGCTTTGGATGATGTGATTCGAGCGTATTCGGATTCCGGGTTGGCGGGTAAAGCCGTTGAGTTTTATAGAGTTTTTGTTAGTATGTATGGTTATGTTCCTAGTGTGATTGGTTTTAATTCTTTGCTTGATGTGATTGTGAAACGTGGGCGGATTGATGTTGCGTGGCAGGTGTATGATGAAATGATAGAAAGGGAGGATGGGTGTGTAGATAATTATAGTACTTGTATAATGGTGAGAGGTTTGTGCAAGGAAGGGAAGGTCGAGGAAGGTAGGAAGTTGATTGATGATAGGTGGGGAAAGGAATGTGTACCCAACTGTGTTTTATAATACTCTAATTGATGGGTATTGCAAGAAAGGGGATGTTGAAGGGGCTTATGCCCTTTTCAAGGAGTTGGGGCTTTTTGCCTGCGGTGGAGATGTATGGCGCAATGATCAATGGGTTTTGCAAGGGAGGGAGTTTCGAGGCAGTTGAACGGCTTTTGGTGGAAATGAAATCAAGGGGAGTAAATGTTAATGTTCATGTCTATAATAATGTTATTGATCCACGGTTTAGGCATGGTTGTGCAGTGAAGGCAGAGGAAACTGTAAGAAAGATGATTGATAGTGGTTGTGAGCCTGACATTGTGACATTTAATACTTTGATTAATGGTTCGTGTAGGAATGGGAAGGTTCAAGAAGCTGAACAACTTCTAGAGCAGGCAACAAGGAAGGGATTGATGCCCACTAAATTAACTTATACTCCTATCGTACAGTTTTATTGCAGACAAGGGCAATTTGTCAGGGCTTCAGAATTGTTAATCAAGATGACAGAAAGAGGAGAAAACCCTGATGTCATCACTTATGGAGCTCTTGTTCATGGACTTGTTACTGCAGGTGAAATTGATGTTGCTTTGGCAATCCGAGATAAAATGGTGGAAAGAGGAGTGTTACCTGATGCTTGTATTTACAATATTTTGATGAATGGACTCTGTAAGAAAGGGAGGCTTCCTGCCGCTAAACAGCTACTTTCTGAGATGCTTGACCAAAATCTACCACCTGATGAATTTGTTTATGCCACTCTCGTAGATGGGTTCATCAGAAATGGTGACCTTAACGAGGCTAAAAGGCTCTTCGAGCTCGCAATTGAAAACGGTGTCAATCTTGGTGTTGTGGGATTAAGGGCTATAGCAAATTCGGAATGATGAATGATGCAGTGTCATGCTTCAATAGAATGATGCAAAGGTGTGTTTCTCCTGATGAATATACTTATTCTATTCTGGTCGATGGCTATGTGAAGCAGCATGACTTGAATGGTGCACTAAGGATGTTTACCCAAATGGTCAAGCGAAAATGTAAGCCAAATGTTGTTACATATACCTCTCTCCTTAACGGGTTCTGTCTTAAAAGAGATTTCCATGGAGCTGAAAATATTTACAGTGAGATGAAATCTTGTGGTTTAGCGCCAAATGTTGTCCCGTACAGTGTACTAATAGGAAGCTTTTGTAAGGATGGTAAACTTGTAAAAGCGGTATCATTCTTCGAACAAATGCTGAGGAGCAAGCGCATTCCCAATGATGTTACATTCCATTATCTGGTAACTGGGTTCTCTCATAATGCTCGTTTTATCAATGAGAAGAAGGGAAATGAGGTTTGTGAATGTGAGATGTCTGTATTTTTTGCCATTTTTGGAATGATGATATCAGATGGATGGGATCCGAGGACTGCTGCATGTAGTTCTATCCTTGTTTGCCTTTGCCTCTATGGAATGTTCAAAACTGCTTTGCAGCTGGGTGATAAGATGGTTACTAAAGCCATGAATTCATATTCTGTTACTTTTGCTGCTCTACTGCATGGGATTTGCGTGGAAGGACGATCCAGGGAATGGAAGAGCATAATATCCTGCAATTTAAATCAGCTGGAGCTCCAGGTTGCTCTAAAAAATACTCACTGCTAATAGAGCAGTACCTACCTAAGGAAGTGACGTCAGAGGGTTCGCACATTCTGCAGACCTTGGTTGAAGATTACAGGTCTCATGACAAAGAAATAAGCAATCTTAAGGTTTCAGTAAGATATGGTAAACCCGGAAAAGTCTATACTACAAGACCTGACCTACCTTCTTCTATGGACCAGTGAATGTGTGGGTAGCATGCCCTGGAATTTCCGGATTCCAAGATGCAAGCCTTCGGGAATTTCGTTTCCCGAAGCAAAGGGCCCGTAATCGAGGGAGCGCGAGCGGAGAAGCAGAGCGCTCGTAAAAATACAGAGTCGCCACCTGGGTTTGAAGGTCCGACACCCAAGGAACCGTATTTTGAAGCACATGCCGCGCTATTTGATTTGAAAAGTGAAGGAAACCAATCCGTCATAACCATATCTGGGTTCGGGAGCCAGGTTACAAGAGGGGAAGGGTTTTAAGGCACTCCTCTCGCCCAATCCGGAAATCGGTCTCTACTTAGGCATTTTGAAAACTTTGTGATTCTTCTTTTATTAACCAAATTTTAGCCAATTAGGGCGGGAGAACAGTTAATCGGGGATTAAAACTGTAACAAGTTTGCAAGATGTGATAGATAGCATGGATGAGCAGTTAGTATAGGATGAGAACAGACTGCTGTGGGTTTTACAGTAAGCCTAAACCCACACCTCTTATTCTCAAACCTTCTGGCTCTGGAAGGACCAGCACACACCGGGGACAAACCAAGCAGCTTTATATGTAAATATACAATTTAAAACAATTCTAAAAGGCTATAGAGCAACAAAATTACTAAAACACCCCTTAAACAGTGAGGGGACAAAATAACAGCCTAAAAACCAAGTTAAACATGCATGGCAAGCTACTGGTCGGGGACGAACCGTCGCGCGAGGGTTTCAAATTGTTGCGCGAGGGTTTAGAACTGTTGCGCGAGGGTTCGGGTCAACCTTCCAATATTTGGTTTTGCTCATTTTGGATTCTGGGACAGATCCAGAATGATCCCAGAGGTACTCCACAGTAATATATTGAAATACAGCGAGCAGTTTAAACTAAGAAAAGTAGTAAACTGGTTATTAATATGCTTGCAGAGTGATCTATATGCAAAGGAATATATAAAACAGCAAGACACCCATCCCCACCCTGTCCTGCACGTGCAACCACGAAGTGTCGCGCGAGTATGTGGGACAGTCGCGCGCGGGTTCTTGCCATGACGGTTTTGAAACTTTGCTAGCTTTAGGCCAGGACTGGTATTGATTACCGCCTTTGGCCTCGCCAAATTTCTCGTGAGATCGTATCAGAGAGCGTAACAAAGGTAAGCTATACCTTTGGTTTTGGGGTTTGAAAGACGTTTGAGCTTTGAGTTGAATTGAGGTTGCTTGAGTTGTTTATGTTGCTTTGAGTAATGAAGGAGAAAGAACAAGCTATGTTCTTGGATTGACTTTGTGTCTCTTTTATTAGCTTAAAAGAGTACAAAGTAGTGCTCCTTTGAAAATGGAATTCTTGTAACCCTTTAAAAGAGAGACAATGGGGAGTATTTATAGGAAAATGGTGGAAATGGTGTATGGAGGAGAAAGAACCAACCAAGTGAAGGTTAACTTGGCTTGGTGGCCAAATTGCCTTTATGGAAAGCTTGCAAGGAGAAGCCCAGCCAGTCCACGAGGTCTGGCTGAAAATTACTTGGTGACTAAGCTGCCTAGCTGAAAAAGGTGAAAGGGACAGGAGAGAACCGTCGCGCGATGGTTTGGAATTGTTGCGCGAGGGTTCTCCCTGGCACGCGATGGTCAACGGTCAACAGTTTAACTGTTGACCACACCTGGCAGCTTGACCCTCGCGCGATGGTTCTAAACCCTCGCGCGATGGTTCTAAACCCTCGCGCGACAATTGGTTTTTGGCTTTTTGATGTGGTTTTTGGCTAGGTTAGGTTCAAGGGTTCTTCAAACACTCAAAGCTCAAACACTCGACATTCCCGAAGTGTTCTTGATCCGTTTCATCATCGGGGAATCAAAAACCGTAAATGACCTACCTTCTTCTATGGACCAGTGAATGTTGTCATTTCCTGATGATGACTAGGTTCGTCATTGGGCTACAATGAGAATGCAGTTGCTATGTATTGTCAGAATTTTCGATGTTTGCTATAGTGTAAGTTGATCGAATGAAGAAGAAGCAGAGGACTACAAGAGAGAATGGAATAGATTGGGGAGACTCTGGACTCCATCAAATCAGTTAAGATCAGACAGTCAGTCTCTCTCTCTCTCTCTCTCAACACTTGTGTGTGTGTATGTGTTGGAGTAGACATTGATCATTGCATGAAAGGGTTTTCTTTAAAAGAGGTGTTGTCATAGTTGTGACATGGAAAAATTGAAGATGTTGTCCTTCAGATAGTTTTCCAGTCATCGTTTCAAATGTTTTATTTTTCTTTATCGAACTTAAAACTCTAAGATAAATAATAGGAAATAATATTAACTTTCATGCTATTTTATCAAACAAAAATACAAAAAATGATGTTTTCGACAATATGTATTTTGTAGAGCTATCAATTCAACAAATTCTTGGAAATCAGCTAGGATAATTTCCTTGACAAGTACTCCATATTTTTTCCACCTTATTTTAACTACAAATACCTTAATGGTTCAACTAGTCTCTTGCTGACGCAGCGGAATTCACAAGAGACTAGTTAGCGCACTAGTCTAAACGAGATAAACAACTCGTCGCAACGAGCAAACCTTACGCACAAGAAAGAAAGAGAGAAACTCTACAATATTATTGATAAAAGCTGCATAAACTCTAGGTTACAAACCCTTGTATTGGCCGAAACCCTAGAAACCCTTAAAAAAACTTGGAAAATAAAAAAGTCTTAGAATTTGGTGCTTTTTCTAAAACTGAAAACGGGATAGAAAAACA
Source organism: Rhododendron molle (assembly GCA_025413875.1). NCBI lineage: Eukaryota > Viridiplantae > Streptophyta > Magnoliopsida > Ericales > Ericaceae > Rhododendron > Rhododendron molle. The sequence continues at coordinate 57,449,803 of CM046391.1, forward strand.
AAACTTTTCCAAAAAGAATCAACTTAAAAGGAATTCCAGTCTAAGAGTTGTTAACGAAATAAATCTTTCCTAAAACAGCAAAATAACGCAATTGAAGACCTAAACGAAGGAATTAGGCCAAAAACCACCCGGACTCACGAACATAGGGTCGTGAGCCTCGACCGGAACGGGAAAATAAGTCAGCCCACCAAGTTTGGGCCTATTCCGAGCTCATCCAAATTTTGCCAATTTAGGTAATCTAAAATTAAACACCGTTTGGGCTTCCTAGGCTTGGCTCGGTCCAGTTGATCATGGAATTGGGCCTCCACGTGTTCTACATCACTTACTAATGGTGTTCGGACGATGAGAGAGAAGATGATCTGCAACAACAATATGCTCTTGAAAGTCAACGCGGATGAAAATTGAAGAATTTTGAAAGCCCATGTTACTGTTTGCAATCGAATCCTTACAGAATTTGCTAAAACATCTGATTCAACTAATTTTCTTTTCAATTCTGATCACCAAAGAAAGAATGAAGATATCCCTCTGAACAAGGAGTGCTAACATCGGACAACATCAGAACTTGTCGTGAATGTTACCTTAACATTTTTTCCTTTCTGAGTAAATTTTGGGTATGAAAAGATTAGGCAGCGAATGTACACAATAGTGATGAGAGGTCACAACCAAATCGGAAGGGGCTGCCTTAAACGAAATCGGATTTTCAGGTATTTGAATTCACTGCTTGAACTTCATCCTTCAGTCTTTTGTTATCGTAACAAGCAATGCCGCAACACCGAGAACAGCATACTGCAAGAAAGAAAAGAAGGAATTCAAATTCGAACAACAACATTCGTATCTGCCACACTTCCTAGGAATTTTGACAGCTACAATATCAGCTTACAGCATCTACTAACAAGTCTCGTATTTTAATAGTACAGTTTTGGTTTTTTTTATCCTTCATGGCAAGACCAAAAACAAAGAAGAAACTACAATTCTAAATACTTGATATTTAGAGCCAAAAGAATTGCAAACCAATAACATGCATTTTAAAGGATGTAATGCGTAATGATACATCAGCAAAGAATGTCGATGGATGAAAAGATTTCTGCTCCATTTCTTGCAAATAAACAGTAAAAATAAAGCCCATTATTTCACGGGGTCAAAATGCCAGATAAAACTGGATCTCAGTTAGGCGCCACAGATATAGAGACTATTGTGGGAAACACGAACCTTTACAACAGGCTTCTCCTTCATGATAACTGTTGCCCAGCCAAGATAAGGTAAGAACCTGCGACAGCAACAGAAAGCTGCAGTGATTTTTTCTCATAGATAGAAAAAGGGGAAATACAAAAGCTTGATTGTAATTTGCAGACCAAATACGCCAAAGGAACAGGGATAACCAAGCATTGAAGAGTACAAAACATGGGAGTGGCTATCTCCCAGCAAGATTCGAAAACACAACTGTAGTTACAAGCCTAACCACCCCACCGTGTACTTGCAACTAAGAGAGAAGGTTAAAACTAGTGGCTTTACCCTACAGCCCTGCCCATAATGTGCCCCTGCCGAAGCCAGTGCTGACCGAGGGCATACAAACTTATATCGTTCTTAAGATTGTTGTCCCCTGAGAAAAATACGAAACACATAATTGGTTAAGTAACACGGGTATCAGTAGATGAACACTGTAAAATGTGCGTTCTTTTTTTTTTTTTTTGCTAATGAGGGTGATTAGAAATTTGCAATAACTAATTTCCACAGTCCCTTGTCCCCGTAAGTTAGGTAATCATTAATCAATGGGCCTAAACCCTTGGGTAGCCTCGATAAAGTGTAATCTTATCTCCCTTGAGAAAAAAACTTGAGTTAATAGCAGCACAAACACAGATACTAATTTCCTGAAAATGTAGCACCTTGTCAATCGCATATGTTGGGTAATTAACGTGCCTAGTCCTTACGGATAGCCTCAGTAAAGTGCAATACTGTGACTCTTCAGATAATAACTTGGGGTAGCAGCATTAAACACAAACCAAATACGAAGACGAATCACGACAACATAATCAGGTCTTGTCCACGTAAAATACATGATAATGCCATCGATTTCCTCAGCAGAATATAGCTTATAAAGTGGACACGAAGTATAATCTTTGAAACTACTCAACATAACCAGGTCTTGTCCAATGAATTCTCACATGAAACATGAAAACAATTTCACCATTGTCACCGTGGAATAGAGGATAATGCCATTGCTTTCCTCAACAGATTGTAGATTATAAAATGGACATGGAATAAAATGTTTGCAACTACTTAATATCTGATTCTTTCCACTCCGAAGATACGGAGCACGGAAATAAAAGAAATAAAACAACAACAACAAAAGACTAGCACCTTTCGTGAGGACATCAACTTCTCCATTATCTTTCCGCTCGTGAACCTACAACGATAATCAGGTCACAGGATTACTACAGTGTCAATTAGATGAATTCCAAAGTATCACAGGATTCTGTTGGAAGTTGGAACTACTATACTTCTCACACAATGGGAGGAGTGTTTTACAGCTCAGGTCATAGATTCAGTGGACAAGTACCAGAGTTCCATACTCGTGCACCTCCATGCAACCTTCTTTACATCAGATTTATGCATAAAAAGTATTTCATGCCATTAGCATGATGCACCATTTGGGAGGGAAACATTCGGCCACCTGTTATTACCTTAATGACACGATGGACAATTGGTATATCATGACCCTGCACACACACACACACACACAAAATAAAGGGAAAATGAGGAAACTGAATAAAAAAGGAAAGCATGTTAGCAAATGACAGCAGAGTAATAAGACATGCAAGTCTCTGGAAAGAAGTAAGCCAGAACTAATAGCGCGACAGAATTGTATATTTTGCTTTATTTTGCAAGTGAAACGGAGAATCGACATGCCTATTCATTGGTGGATTATTCTTAAAATCTAAGATTAGGAAGTTGGATTGACTATCGACAATATATTTGGTTGATCCCACAAGCAAATTCTATAAATGGTACTGATTTTCAAATCACAAATCATGAAGGTAGTGTTGCCAGGTCTACAGCTCACGACGGACAAGCTTAACGGCACCAGCGTGCACCAAACATGATAGAATGTCAATAGGACCTGAGAGGCTTTGTAAGCTCGGGGTTCACAAACAAGATTAATCCTGCAGCGAAGCTGAAATATACTACCAGCCTACAAATAAAAAATCGAAAGCAAACAGGTTATCATTCTCATTGGACAGCAAAAAGTTTGTTTCGCAACAACATTGAATGATTAAAACATCAGCAAGGGAAAAGTACATTGGATTCAACAGTCACAAGAGGAAAAAATTCCAAATGTGCTGCAAACATAACGAAAGGATAGAAAAATATGAATGGGAAGAAAAAGGAAGAAATCTTACTTCGACATTAAACACAACAATTTCCCCAGCACGTGTAGGATCTTTACCCATGTGCAAGAGCAAAATGTCCCCCTGGAATGAAAAGTGGTTCTCATTTATCCAAAGAAATACAGGTCACAAAGCAAACAAAAGTAACTGTAGTTAACTTACCCAAAAAAAGGAAGAAGAACTGTATTACTCCGTATCTGAAGATAGATACGAAGTAGACAAACAAATGAAGAAGAAAGTCTACGTTATACTTCCTTGCACTTTTGAGACTGCTAAACAACAAGAGCATTGAACACTCAAATACCTGTCTTCACTCGAGATTTGTTTGCATGGTTTTTTTTAAGAATTCAGTTAGCATTATAAAGCTTTATTACTTCTTAAAAGTCTGTATGCCTATGTTGGCGTGCAACACAATTATGGCAGTATGGAGAAAGATGAGACAGACTCGGTTTTCCTTAAAAGTTGCTCTAAGATCTTTAGATTACCCACTAGCCCAGTCAGTAATACGTCATCCCCCAAAGCTTAAGATAAAAACTGTAGTCCTTTGAGATCATACTGAAACTTGATCTCATCATTTGCTCAATGGGCTTTCCTCCAATCAGATATGGCATTTCGTGGAATTTCAGGAAACCATTTTATTATAAACACAGGAAATTAATTGATAAGCCCATCTTTTCCATGATTCTATTTTAATGGATTACAAAGGAGTCAAAGCACCCATGTCCAAAATCAGACAATCTAAATTCCAAAGTTTCTGAATAGCTTGGTTGATTAAACTGTTTGTGCATAGCTTTCCAAAGGGAAGCCTGCGTATTTCTTATTAGTCATGGGAGAGATTATTCAGTACCCCTGGAGTAAGGACAACCTCTCTTTTCATCACACATTTGTGTGGGCTCCACACACTTTGTGGGGGTCCACACAAATGTGTGGTGGAGAGAAGGGTTGAGGTACCACATGTGCTTGGCTGTCACACCCTCGATTTTCAACATAAATATAATTGATTTTCATAAATAACACCTAGCCATAATCCGTATGATCCCCAAAATAATTCCCGTTTCTGTAATTACACTTCAAACATCTAACAATTCCCAAAATATTACAACTTTGGCTCCGTGGCCCAAATATAACATAAGTACCGAGTGTCGAAAGAGTTAAGGGTTACAATGTTCCATAGTCAAAAGATTTACAATTTAAAGTTACAAATACATCTTCCAAAAGTTGATATACAAAGATGGATGACTAACTCTTCAGTATAGTTTTCAAAACAAGGGTCACATCCACGCACTCCAAGCATGCAAGCTATGGCCCTGAGTTAGTACCTGAAATGATATAAAACTTGAGCTACACTAGCCCAGTAGGAAATTCTATACTAACATTATATGCAAATGAAATGCAAGGATGAGTTCAAGATAAGAAATTAAACAACACTCTCAGAACAATCAACGAATTGCAAGTCAATGAACACAATGAAGATTTAACGATCACAAGGCATCTCGGGCTTAGAACCATTCTCATCTTTCACGTGTCCAATATCCATTTGCCGTATGTGTCATGAGCCGAAGCTCTTGCCGAGCCAGTTAAGGGATCCCGATACCCCCTGACAGGCACCATACCCTTCGGTAGGTCCTGAATGTAATCAATATTAGCTTTTGCTCCGCCGGGCCAATTAAGGGATCTCGATACCCCTTGCCAAGCACTCACCCGTCGATGGGTTCTGAATGTTCTCGTTGTGTCAAAGAGTGTCCAAGAATCACATATTCTTCGTCATGTGTCACCACATTTTAATCTCGGTTCATTTTGATATCAATGACAATTTCGACCAAACAAGGGCAAAAACTTGCAAGGATACTCGATAAACTCTACCAATACGATTAATCATGTTACGGGGTGATTTGGAAGTGTTTAGAACAAGTTAGAAGTGATCGGGGGTCAAAACGATAAAATTTGGAACAAAGCAGTGAAAACTGTCCATAAGCATCTGGTATCGATACAGTCAAAATAGCTGTATCGATACAGAATGCAAACAGAATGAGAAGCTACAATTTTGAATTGGTATCGATACGGCAGAAAACCCGTATCGCTATGGATGTGTTTCGAGCAGATTTTCTGGGTTTCAACAATGCCAACAACAACAAGCACAGATACAAGGAAAGGAAGCACGTCTTTTACATATATTGAGAGGTAGAATCCCTACCTCGAAGTCGAAGCACGATTTCCAAGAAAACTACGAGCCCTAGCTTCCCAAAAACTTCGATTCGAACGAAATACAACTCCTCCGAGCTCCAACCAACGAAATACGAGCCACAATACGCATAAGGATGCAAGATTGGAGGTTGTTTCGAGTGGGTTTTGGGTGAAATTGTGAGAGTGAGGAAGAGGGAGAGAGAGGCGTAAGAGAGAGAGGGAGAGCCGATGGGGGAGATGAGAGGAGAATTATAATTCTCTACTCCCTCACCCTCCTATATATACCCACATATATACAAATCACACCAACACCCCTTCCACAACCAATTCTACCACTTTAACCCCAAATCACACAAACATATCACATTTTCCATTATTCCTCAACTATAAACATTAAAATTAACTGAATTAATTACGGGTCTCTACATTGGCCCAAGGGCAATGAATAGTTTTTGCAGTCACAGACCATTATAAATGGGAGGTTGTCCTAGCCTTTTTTAGAGACCACTTCCAAGCAAGATATTGGCACAATAACCTTATCAATTCTCAATAACACTATAGAGTATAGAGGAATTACCAACTGCAGGAGCTTTTTGATTATCTTGTTTCAAACTTCCAAGTGTCAGTAGAGTACAAAATATGAAAAATAGCTTTAAGACACAAAAATGTAGTAGCGCAAGTTCAAACTTGAATGAATTGCTGCTACTAAATGCTCAAAACAATAATTCCTCCTCAACCAATTTAAGATAGTTTACACGGATTCCTAAATGCAACACAAGCTCTACTGACAACTATGAAGTGGGTACTTCAAAAAGCCTGTCGTACTCGTACCAGGTACTTATTGGGTACCGGTACTTGACATGGATACTTTAACATGCATATCGGGTACAAGAAATACGTACCCATATATTCATTGGTGGGCCCCACACCTCACTGAAGGCATGAGCAAGCATGTCAACAGGGCAGTAAAGAGTAATTTCCAATTGCAAGAGCTTGTTCACCTTGTTTCTTCCAAACTTCAAGTACCGCAGGCCAGAAATTCCAGGTACTACAAGTTAGGAGTATGAGATATGCCACCAAAACAAAAGCATCAGATCTCTTCATCAACCAGGTTGAGATACATACGCTTCTTTACCACCAACTGGTTGCACCTTCTCTAGGCATTGTAACCACAACTTACTAAGGATTCAACATCAAAGTTACTAAAATGGAGGACTGGGACTCAAGTCTCAAAACAACGCCGTTTGCTTTCCTACTTCGCTGAAAACCACACCACAAACTTAAGCTCCTACCAGGCTTCTACACTGGGTGAACCGAGCAACATATCAACCACAACTGCTGTTTATTCAGTGAGACAATAGAAATATATTTCCGCTGTCCCTTTTTAATCTTGTGAGTAAACAGTCTCATTCTCAGAAATATAGCATGCCAGCTCATTAACCTTCAACATATTGAATGACAGACTGGAACATGATTGTAATAGCCAATATGAGCCACCATTAGGTCTGAAGTCATCTATAACAAACAAACTCGGAGCACAGAGGATGAGACAGCCACCATCTCATAATAAACTCTTTGCCATTACTCATCACTGTCGTCCGAGCTTTCTCCTTCTCTTCTTAGTCTTGCAGTGCCCCTCTCACCTCTCATAATATCAACAGCTCTTGTATGGATCAAGAGGTACTTCTTTCCATCTTATCCGCAAGTATGTGTGTCTGCTCTGAAAACCCTAACCCTATCAGTCGGTTCCTCAACATTTCACAGGTAGAAAAATATGGTGGTATTCCTTCATCAACCATTATTTCAAAGTATCTACATGCATCCTTTAGTTTTCCTTTCTTCTTACAAAGACCGTGGACCATCACAGCATATGTGGAGGCTGAAGGATAAAATTCCCTCTCTTCCATGCTCTCCCAAACCTTTGTGACTCTGTCAAACCTCTCTGTCCTAATTAGCATTTTGATCACCATATTATATGTATGCCGATCGGGCAAACATGAATCTTGGTCCATTCTTGAAATCAACCTAAGAGCCTTGTTGACTTCATTATGATCGTAGTGGCAAGCTAGGATGGGATTGTAACTCCATACATCTGGTATTTCACCTCTCTCTATCATCTCATCTAGTAGCAGGTAAGCCTCTTCCACCCTATCAATCTTACAGAGTCTTTTGATAATAGCATTGTAAGTGTACACATTTGGCACAAGCTCATATCTTTTCATTCTGTCCAGAACCCAAAAGGCCGAATGAATGTCATTTGCATCACAAGCAGCATGAATGAAAATCGAGTAGGTATACCGGTTCAAGTCCTTAGACCCCATCTCGCGGAACAGCTTATTAACTTCCTTCACACTTCCTCCTTTGCACAAAGACTGTAACATGCTATTATAAGCAAGCAAATCCACACAACACCCCCTCTCAAGCATTTCATCAAACACTTTACGTGCCTCACCTGATTCACCAATAGCACCCCACCCTCGCATCCAAATGCTGTAACGTTTCACACTAGGCTCAACCTCAGACTTAACTCTATCAAAGAAACCCTGGGCATGCCTAACATGCTTCCTTTTACAAAGCTCATACAACAACTTATCAACATCATCATTGCCAAACCCAACACCAAAATCCACCATTTTACCAAAAGCCCGAATCGCATCAGCAGGTAAATTAGCTCTACTGTACGTTCTGAAAACAACCAAGAAAATTTTCGGCCCGATTTCGCAACACTGAGTGTCTTTCCACTCTGCAAGGAAATCCCATATCAACAGGAACTGTTTGCTACTTCCTAAGATGCTAACGAGAATGTGATGGGTTTCTTTTGTGGGTTTGAAACCTGGGTGGTGGCAGGCCCAGAGGAAGAACCTGTGGGCTGAGAATCCGAGGTTTTTACAATGTTTGATGACTTGTTCGACCAAATTGGTGGAGATGTTGAGGGAGAATGGGGTGAGGGCGGATTCGAGGTCGTGGTGGGGGTTTCGGTAGTCACTTAGCATTCGGGAGAGGTCGTTGACGAGTTGTGGAGGTGGGTCTGGGTTAGGGTTGGGGTTTAGTGGTTGAGAAGAGATGGGTTAGGAGGAGAAGGGTTTAGGATTGTGGTGGTGGGTTGGGTAAAGATGAGAGAGAAAATGGGGTTTGGGATTGTGGGGATGAGAGAGATGGAAGCGGAGGTATTGGAGGAGATGGTGAGTGGTTGAGGAGGAAGAGGAGAGTGATGCGATCACCATTGATGATTCAGGAAGCTTAGCGTTCGGGAGAGGTCGTTCGATTTGGATACACTAAAAATCAGCCGAAAAATCAAAACCCCGATGGAGTAATCTGAAAACTTTTGAATCAAACATACACAATATTTGAAAATCCAGCATCAAAACCCAATTGGAGTAATCTGAAAACCTTTCGAATCCGGCCACATTCCTCGCCGTCGCTGCCGGAAACCCAAAAATCGTTACACCAGACGAAGAAGGCAAGAGAGGGAGGGATAACCTTTCTTACCATTGCCGAAGCCAAACGATGGCAACGACGCGGTAAAAAACACAAATCTGATGCTTGTGAAGACAAGGGGGAAGCTAGAGAGAGAGGGGAACTCACTGGGAGAGTCCTACAGTCGTAGGACAGGACCAGAGAGCTACAGTAGCGGCGGCTACGATTGACGCCCGTTTCAACTTCTGGAGAGGGGGAGAGAGAGGGCAGCGAGGGGAAGCCCAAGCAAAGAATTACATCAAAAGAAAGGGGAAAATGTAAGGGTCCATGAAAACAAAATATGAAAGTGTCCGGGAAAGTATAATGGACAAGTAAATCCGGACCGTCCATTACACTTTTCCAGACACTTTCATGCTTTGTTTTCATTGACCGTACTAAACCCCAAAGAAAGGGATCAACCCTAAAGCAACCAAAACCTTTGCTGCAAATCATTTGACATCATGCAAATGATATATGCAGCAAAGCAAACCACCAAATACGCAGACCATTACTTGTAAGGCCGACTTATTTCTACTTGAGTTATTAATCCTTTGCTAAAAGGGAAGCAAACAATGGAGGGTCTACAAAACTCAGGCGCCGCAAATCAAAGACCGGCCAGCACAAACCAGATTGGTTTGACAACCAGTACTGTTTCTCTTTGACAAGATCACTGATTTCGCGGATGTGACCCCAATATTCTATACATGGTCGTCCCCATATCAAGAAGTTCATAAATTTATGGCATCACAATCACATGCTCAACAAACTGTAAGGTTCGGTACACAGAAAAGACTACAGAGCTGAAGTGCAGAGGCGACTCGAGTGCTGGATTTTAAGACACATACGGACCGAGAATCTAAATAGGCTACTCACACAACTTGAAATGGGATAGTGAAGAGGTTCCGTCAAGCCCTGTCTTATAGTACTGCGTGAGGTATTCTTTAATGGTGGTCTCCCTGTACACCGGGGGATTTTCTTCCGATACTAGTTCTTCAAGTGGGCCATACACTCTCGTTGTAAACCCTCCGCGAAAATGGGTCCTGAAAAAGCTCGCCACCGAAATTCTCGGACCGACGTTTTTCGCTAGCACCCTGTGGTTGACACTTTTGAATTTGTCGTTTGTGATGAGCTGCATGAAATGAGAGACAGAGAAACTGATGAATCTTCCCACTACGTTATATAATAGAATCCTGAAGATACATACACCTATAATACAACAACAATAACAGAACTTATCTAGTCCAGTGGTCCTCAATCATTGGAGGTATGGGTGGGGAAGGATTGGAGACGGACCTAACATTTGGCAATATTTGTACAAAGTGTCTACTCTCAAAATACCACTGGAACAGCGACCCCCTATACCTCCAAGAACCAATGAGCTAAAGGGACGTTTTGTAGCTAAACCATGCCCGAAATCAAAGCCGAAAGGCATCAAAAAGGAAGACCTAGAGACCCAAATCAATTAATCTACACAGTACCATACTTTTTTAATTCATAGTCCAGAGCATCGGAAAGCACAAAACACATACGCCTATAATAGATGAATAAAAAATGTTCCAATTGCAATAACTGTATGGGAGAGTGAGATATAATCACTTGGGATACATGCAGACTGCCAGAGGCCCAGTAGGCTAAACTGTCTTTTTGCCTATGTTTATAAAGAAAGTTGAAAGTTGCACCCCTACAAGCGCCGTACCAGCGAGTTTCCTATCTTTTTCTTGGCAAAATCTCCAGGTTTTCTACCGTTTTATTTTCTTACCCGTATTGGTAATGGAATTGATAACCTTTGCTAGCTGTAGATAAAGGAAAAAAGTCCCAACTTATGCTTTATACATATGCATACATGTTTTCCGATTGCATGTAAACAGTTTCAATACAGAAGTTTCGCCCCTAACTTAGTTGCCTGGCTCAGCCACTGGACTCGAAAGGCTTCTATGGTAGAAGTTGTCCAGCTTCAACCAGATTCATTGGCAATGTCAATGCTTCAAAATATCGAGTTATTACAGTAGAAAACCTTGGAATGGTTCGGAATTAGAGGCACCAGGGAACATTGAACCACTTGACCGTGAGGCATAAACACTAGAAAGATGCCAATGTAATCTGCCCATTGAAATTTCCCGAGTTGGTATACAGACTTCAATTCAAATCTTTATATTTTCCTGATACATACTCTCTTATGAATCTCTATGATACTTCAATTTTCCAATATCGTGAAATCCCTTCCTAGTCCCACATAGGTTAGATGTGTGCAAGTTGAGTAGTATATGTAATGCTCTTGGGACGAACTTGAGGCCGGCCCCTAGTTATGCATCGGTTGGATGTGTGAATCTTGTGTAGTATATAATGTAATTCCCCCGAACTACTATTAACTTGAGTTATAGCCTTTGACAACGTGGATAGACCAACGGTTAGCAAATCAGTTGGTGTGATTCATTACAAACATCATGTTAAAGTAGGGAAAATGATACACAATAGAAGACCCAAAAAAAAACCGTCACAGCTATATTAGATACCAAAACAGAAGACCAATAAATCATGACAATCGTATGGACTTGCCTGCAGTAGATCAGCAATGTTCACTACTAGAGCTCCAGGAAAAGGAGGCACATCAACCCATTGATTCTCATGGAGGATTTGGAGGCCACCGATTTTGTCTTGTAGAAGTATGGTAAAGAAACCGCTGTCCGCATGGTTGCTGGTGCCCAAAGTCAAGTCTGGTTCAGGGCATGCCGGGTAGTAATGGCCAATCACGAAAAGCCCCTCAGCGCAATCCATGTCTTTTAGGCGATTTGGGTTAAGGCCCAAGGCTTCTGAGAGTAATTCAAAGAGCGCGAGTCCTAATCTCATCATGTGCTTTGAATACTCTATCAGTATGTCTCTGCAAATACGAAACTTTTAATCATCGTCATATATATAACACATTTCGTGCTTCAAAGAGATGAACATTTGGGCTTCTCTGAAATGCATTAGCAGCAACAGGCTTTGTTATCACAAGGGAGAAAGTATAAAGATACAAATCATAACTGTCTTCTCTTATAGGTGTCCAAGTTTTTTTTGGTGAAGTACAGTTTCTTTGCCGGTTTACATAATGTACTTTACTTAAGTTTCGCCGCTTTTATGAAAAAAGGAAATCATATTTCGTCAAAGATGCGCAAAAGTAGTCTCTCTCTATCTTAAGCATAAATAATCCACAAGACCCCAGCACTGTAGGTTTTCAACTGGGCATGACCCTTTGTCATTTCGCAACTGAATAATCAAACTCGCTCAAAAAATATCAAGATCCATAGCTCCATGCTCAGAAAATTATAATACTTGACTGGATACATTTTCCAAATGCTTCCGGGTTATCTAGTCCTGGTATATAGAGAAGTTTTAAATCCGACCACCAGGACTCTTTCCATTTGTGATTATCATAGCTTATGGTTTTCTCCATGTCCAAAGTTGCTAGAAATAGCATATCGCTAAATATAGAGCCAGGAAAATATAGTCAGCTATGTAATAGCTATTCCAAGTTCCAGTTCAACCATCACAAGCCATAAATTCCCTTTTGGCATGTAGGAATAACTTGGAAGTGATGTGATTAGGTGTGCTTGGATCAAGAAATTATGGCGCGGTTAAGAATCGATCAAGGGGAAACTACCAAAAACAAAAACATAAAACAAACTTCCCAATTCCATGAAATATTTGACTTGTGCATCATACCGGCATACGGCAGGCAGTTCTTGAGGATCAGGAGGCTGAGGAGCCATAACACAAGAAAAGGTGTCCCTCCAGTTAGCAGCTGGCGCTTGGTACAGATCAAAGTTGCTATTGTATATGAACTTCCTCATCACATCACGCGAATAAAATCCCTGCTTCACCTCAGTATCTTGCTCGTGAAACCTCCGAACCCCGTCGATCATATCATCCATGACAAACATGGGAATTCCATGGTTCACCACCTGAAAAAATCCCCACTTTTCACAGGCATCTCTAATTTTTTCGATGATCTCGGTGCGTTGAGCTGGGCCTCCATGGATGCCCTCAAAATCTATGACTGGAACACTGAACTTGGAGGCTACAGAGCCTGTCGTCGATATGTCATCAAGCTGACTTTTTTCATGGATGAATATGTGCGGGATTTTTGTCACCCCGGCATCTACGAGACCCTTTACGCCAGTTTTTGAATCATCGAAACCCTTTAAATCGCTTTTCCGATCATATCCAGGCTTGTTTTGTGCCTGATCTTCTTCCCCAATGCTTGTGACCACCATTTTCTTGTCCACAGGATGAAGATGGCGTACTACCAGTCTAGTCAGATGTAGTAAACAAACTTGAAAACAGCGAACTAACTAGTCACAGGTCCTGAAAAACTCGACTTGCTTCAACCTTGGTGGTCCAACATTAGAAAAGTATTGGTATGTTTTTGTAGCTGGGAATATTAACTGCATTCTTTTGGCCTTAATTTAAATCTGAAAATTTTGTTTTTATTTGAATTTTTTTTGTATTTTTTTGTTTTGCGTCAAACTTTTTTGGGTTATTGATTTGTCTCAATAAAAGGAATCGGAAAAGTAAAATTCCGGCACTTTTACCCAAGTATTTTGAGAAATAATCACTTTTTAGCGCAAAATAAAAAGTGGTTATTTCTCAAAATACTTGAGTAAAAGTAAAAACGGGACGGTTCCAGAGACAACTAATTAGACACCTAAAAAAACACCTCATAGTTCCCGATCAAATTTTGATGATCCGAGCCGCTCAATATGATCAGAACGTGATTTTAAGGGTACCCATAAGAAATCAGCAAAAAAAACAGACCGAAAAAGGCTTGATTTGAGCAATTTTTATCTTAGATTTAATGAATGATTCATTAAAAACTGCTCAAAACAAGCACTTTCCGGTTGTAATATTTGCTAATTCCACGCAAGCACTCTTAAAATCACATTCTGCACACATTGAACGGTTCGAATCATAAAAATTTGATCGGAAACTATGAAATTGAGATTTGTGGTGTTTTTTTAAGTGTTTTTTTTTTTTTTTGTGTCCTTTGAACCGCTCCGTTTAAGTTAAGTCAAAAAGAACTCATGCTTAGTCACGTAAGCTGGCCCACTTGGTTACCAAAAATATACTCTCTTAAATGTCCTCTGCGAATTTTTGTATATTTTCAAGAGAACACATCAATGTGTCACACCTCAATCACACCTCTCTCATATGCATGTGTGGAAATTTCACAATAAATGTTAGGGATCCACATGTATGTGAGAGAGATGTAGTTGAGGTGTGATAAATTGATGTGCCCCTAACATCTCCTCATTTTCAAACCAAAATATATATATTTTTTGGTATTATTTTCTTACCTAAAAAAAATTAGGGTGAAAATGTAAGGAAATATGTAGGGGACATTTAAATTGTATGGCACGGAGGGAGTATATGTATTTCGTACTGACGGTCTATTTTCATAATAATTCAAGAAAGTCACACCTGGAGAGGCTATTTTGTGCCCTCCATATTAGCCTCATTTCGAGCTCAAAAATGTGATCCGAATCTTTCACTTAAGCAAAAGGAATTGAGAGAAAACTTCAAAAAGAGAAAACGATGTTCAAAATGAATTCCGGCTAAAGGCACTTACCCGGAAAACGTAGGTTGGTCGTCCGGACGGAAATCGGAGCAGAGATCAAGGGAGACCAAGAAGGAGGAGTCAAACCATGAACTTGAAAGCTCAGCGGGGACATTCCATATCAAAGCTTAATTAAACAAACGCCGCCGCTGTTGAGAGAGAGAGTGTGTGCGTTCTTCAAATTGTCGCAGCAGTCTAGTCGGCTCTGGAAACATGGCAAAACGCAATGATCAACTAATGATCTCATCAGTCTTTTGGATTAGCTGGTGTTCTACTTTCTAAAAAAGTTTTTTTTTTCAAACGAATGTAATTTCAAACTCAAATATAATGAACATAAAAAATATTTTTTTAATTTTTTTTGCACCGTTTAAAAGATCTTAATGAGATCTATTAAACAAGATCCATATTGGTAAAAAAAAATTTTACGTGAACACATAATTTTTGAGTTTGAAAAAAAAGAACTTTTTTAAAAAGTGGAACACCACCTAATCCAAGTGAGTGACGGACTCGGCTCCCATCCAGTTTGGGACCATCCAATTTGGTCCAGCTTCGGTCATGTGGACCCGGAAAGGGCTCACAACAATTATTAGAATCGTTCATTTTTTAGAGTTCACCAAGCAAAATGATTACGTCAAAAATCACAATCACCTTGATTGAATACTGATATGATTTCGAAACGCATTAAGCTTCCGAAAAAAAGTGTTTAGCTCTGGACTCCAACTCATTTGACACAATTATCTGAATCTTAATGCATTTTCGAAATCATACAACCTGCTCAGCTTGATTCTTAATGTGGTCGATGTTCTCAGCGAGATCTAAGAAATGAACGATTTCGATCATTGTCATGGGCCTAAGAAGGGCCCACAAATAGCAGAAACTAAACTCTAAACTGGATGGCCCCAAACTGAATGGGAGCCAAGTCCAACAGTAAAAGATTTTCAAGAAAATTTATTAAAAACCGTGTTGAGAGATTGAATGATTTTAGAAAAGGTAAATGGTTTTTATGCTTCCCTATTTGATAGTAAATAAATTCTTTTTCTTCTCTTATAGTTAAAGAAAATACACACAAAAGCTTTAATAAAAAAACAAAAATAGACTGGCAATATGAAAAAAGAGAGTATTACAGTCATTTAAACCCCAATAGAACACAGATGTAACTCTAAAGTGTGTGCGACACTCTGTGGGGTCAAACGTGTCTACCTCTAAGGTGTGTGAGGTCTGAGGAAACTATGGATCTGTTGGACTTTGTTCACTTGGGGGTTCGTGAACCACCCCCTCTTTCGGTTTTTAATATGTTGTATCTCCACTTATTACTCTCATCTGGCTATCTATCTTTCCGCTTATTTACCCAAAACCTTAACAAAACGACCCCTTGTTATTTGGGTGCGACTTCTCTAGGCATGTGTGGGAGGAGCCTAGTTAGGGCCGCAAACAAACAGAGCTGCTCGAGACATAAATAAACAAGTTCAAGCTCAAATTATAGACTCGTTTTGTTATCAAGGCGAACACAAACTAGTAGAGGCTCGGCTCGAATTGGCTCGCAAGCAAAGACTTAGTAGACTTTTTACATTAATTACTACAATTAGCATTAACATTACGTTAATTATTATGATTAGCATTAACATTTTGATATCATGATGTAAAATCCTTACAAAACCATATTACATGTAATTTTTATTCTAAAATTGAGATTATTTTCCTCTAGAGTGTAGGAAAATGAACGATATTTACATTCACAATCAAAATATTTTTGGTTGTATTAGGCCTATGCGAGGATATATATATCAGTCCTTCTCTTATAAGGACCACCTTATTTTAACTAAAATGCGGACCTCCCTATTTCTCATACTTTCCAATCGAATTTCGATGATCTGAGCCGCTCAATGTGTTCAGAACGTGATTTAGGGTACCCGTGAGAAATCAATATAAAAAAAGACCAGGAAGGGTTTCATCCGAGTAGTTTTTATTTGAACCGTTCAATAAAAAATAAACAAAAACTGCTCGGATGAAGCCCTTCCCGGTCTTTTTTTTTGCTGATTTCTAGCGACCACCCTTAAAATCACATTCTGAATACATTGAGCGGCTCGGATCATCGAAATTTGATTGGGAATGGGAGGTCCGCGTTTTATTAAAATGAGGTGGTCCTTACAGGAGACTGACTCTGTGTGTGTGTGTGTATATATATATATATATACATTTTTTTGGTCCGTTAAGGCTCATGAACAAGCTCGACCTCGACCTCGACTCCTTAAGTTTTCACTGAGCTGAGTTCGTTAAAAACTTAATAAATAAGCTTGAACATAGTAAAGCTCAGCTCGGCTCGTTTGCAGCCCTAGGCCAAATTTTGGTTTCGATTCTAGCTTTGGGTCTCCGATTCCCGTTGGGGGTCGGTGGTGTTTCTGGTTTTAGAAGGCGGGTTTGTAAATGATCTTATCTAGGAGTCAGTTGTTACTCCTCCTAGGCCATATGGCTCCATAGGATAGGAATTCAGTCTTTTCCTTGTGGGATTGTAATATGAGACTCTTCAGCTCAAATTCGGATTGAAAAATCCTGTAGTGCAAGGTCCTGCAAGGCACCCTGTAAGACATACACGAGCCATCGATCTTGATAATGAACGGTTGGATATAATCCGAGCTTCTATAAATCCTACCCGTCCATTGTTTTGATGAAAATCCGAACTGTTCATTTACTGGACGGCTAGATTGGACGCACTACACGTGTAGTGCGGAAGGTGCACTACGGCACCCCGGGTCCCTCAAATTTGGGAACCCAAATTCCAAATTGTTGATGCTAGAATCATTGGATTGTGATCCCAGTCACACCTATAATCAGTCTTTAAGCGCGAATAAGGAGTTTTCTTTCTCCATATCTAATGTGCCTTACTATTCTAGGGTTTGGTCATGATTGTGGTGGATGGGAGAAGGAGACTCTTTGAGACACCACGGCATGGGTGTGGCGACCTGAATTTTTCTATTGCCTCAAAAATAATTAATCTCCAATAATTACAAGTCTCCGAAATAAAATCTACATCATGGGCCCTAAAATCCTCAATTGCTACAACAATAACTATTTCCTCAAATATCTCTAACAAAAATAACTCCTCAATAATGCTCCAACTCCTTCCAGAACCTACCATATAAATTACGCGGGAAGTATATAATACAACGAATAATAGCTCAAAGCAAAAGAATTAGCTCAATCAACGACAAAGCAAGATTATCTCTAGCGGGATTAAATCCAACTTCTCTGGTACAAAACGGTGACTGAACCTCACCCCCTCAACCAAAAAGGTATATCTTGGAGGACTGTAGGCCGAGTTCACTCGTTCATGTACCAATTCATCCATGGCATTAAACCGAGATATCTTATGCGGCATTAAGCGGCAATATCTATAGTCAATAAATAATGATAACACTATTCTCGATTCCAATAAATATCACAGAATTCAAAAATAGCATGAGATCAAATAAAGAGTACGAAATTGATATGAAAGGAAATAATCCGGAGATTGGAATGCATATTGTATACTTCCGGTACCTCAGATCTCAAATTGTGATCGTTTTAATTGTGCGGATTCTGCAGCCGTAAGTAACATAGGGACTTCCCATCCCAAACAGATGCAAACACCTTAGTCTCCTTTGAATGCCTATTCCTCTTCACAAATAGTTGATGATTGACAATAGCTATTCTTGCATGAACTACACGTCCCGCCCTCTCATGCACAAACTTGACACCCAACACCCACATGTCCTTTGCCTTCAAAAGTAAAAATAGGTGTCGCCGCCAAACCCATGCATGATGCCACACACATGTAACCTTAAATTTTTTGTCCTCTCCTCCACCGAAAACTCCTCTGTCAACATAGTATTATATTCCCCTTTTTTAAATTACTGCCACTTAGAAGGAGAAATAATTCACTAAACCCAATTTTAATTAGCACTATGCTCCAAAAATGACACCTGATTATTCCCTTCTTTTTTTTCAAACTCCTACACAATTTCCAAAATTATGAGAAATACCCAATTCAACTATAATCACTTTCAATAATAAAAAAATTACGGGATGTGACAATGGGATTGATGGATTCTAATAACCGGAAGGTTGAAGAGGGTGCCAAGTGCAATTCTTCGTGTTACGCAGCCGCGACGGAAGCAAAAGCCTGTTTGGAGGCCCTCAGATGGTGTGTTGAGTCCCAGCAAAGGGTTGTGTCCATTGTTACAAATAGCGTATCACTGGTTTACTGCCTTTTCTGGAGCTGCCCAGCTGAGAATTTGGCTCGAGTTATTATTATTATTATTAGATAGATATATTAAGCAAGCTTGTGGTACTCTAGTTCATGTATCTGTTGTAAAAGTTGATAGAACAGTTTTGGAGATGGCTCACAAACAGGCCAAGGCAACGCTCAAACGAAGGTGCCAATTTTGCCCGTGAATTCCGTCAATTTTGTCCCTCTGGAAGGAGAACGACAATTTCGTCCATGAATCACGCCATCAGCGAAGGAACGAAATTGAAACAAAATGAAACTATGAAATTGACATTGAAACAATTACTACAAGTATGAATTGAAGTTTCATACGACCGAGAGGACTATTTTCAAATTTACCCCCTTTAAATTGTTGAGTTAGGATAGATAGACTACTCTGCTTCCCAATGTTTGAATTATTCCAACTCAAACAATTACTCTTAACAATTAGGGGTATATATTTGCAAGCCCCTATAGAGATCAATACAATTGGTAGCAAAATTAATCAAATCCAAGTTCAGACTTCTGTTGCATGAGGTCCACCTCCATCCCATCTAGTAGATTGCACATATTTAGACAGAGGCAGATAAAAGGCAAGGGAAAATGGAAGTGATTGGAATGACAGAAGCACTAATCGCACGTGCATCAGACTGCTCCAAACACATTCAGTGTCCGGATCCAGCTGGATAATGCAAACAGATCAAATTTAACCTTCTCAAATTAAAAGAATCTAGAGTAAACCGGGTAAGGACACGGAATCAGACTTTTTCCTCGTGAAACGTACTCTGGAACTCAACTCAACTCAACTCAAAATTTCTAAATCCCCGATGAAACACCACCCCACTGTAAATGTTAAAAAGCATAAAAACAAAGGCAAAAGGCAGAGCAGCAAACTGCCTCCTCAACCAAACAAGCATGCAAAACGCAATCCTGAGTGATATCCAAACGGAACTGAAGCTAGTCTTTCTCAGTTTTTTTTTTTGATCCAGAGCTAGTCTTTCTCAGTTGGTCTTAGTTTTGGGAGCCTTCTTCTTATGTCTCCTTGGCATTGAGTTCTTCATGCCAATAAAGAAGAGCAATCCCCCCATTGTTGCCAAACTCTGCATCAAAGAACATAAAGTGAACAATTTCTATTATAATGTTTCCAGCTACCACTTACGCATCAAGAGATTAAGAATAATGTGAACACAAATCGATCCTCTTCAGCAGAGAAGTCAAATTGGCTGACCTGTGTAAACTTGAGAAAAAGCAGAGCAAATTCGTTCGTATAGACATCGTAGTTGTAGAAGTCAAACAAGATTGGAATAGCAATTGCCTGGTGTAGAAGCTGCATGTAGCATGACAATGATTCATTAATTACACGTTGCATAGAAATCAACTTCATCGTCCAAAGAAAACAAAACAAGCATGTATAAGGTGAAAAAACAGACCACTAGATAAGCTCCAAGAGAGCTACCGAGGATGAAAAGAATGCTCCCAAGACCCTTCATAGCTATACCCGCAGCAACTAGATATTTGATCTGTACATAATAGCACCAGGCATTATAGATTTTGAAATATCGCAACTTTGCTTACTTCAACAAAAGAAGAGTGGGAAAAAAAAATATGGTAGTTCCTTACTTCTACATCTGGCACTTGTAGCCCAGTCAATACTGACACGTGGTTTGAGAAAACATCGAACTTTGGGGCCAGGGACTTTGCCGCCGGGCCCCCATCAATGCCAAATTCATTATACCTACAAACAGGAACGGGTAATAAGAATTTGAACTTTGAAATAAAGAAGCATGTAGACATTTCTCTAGAGACTACCAAATTCTAGAGGTGAAGCAGAGTCAAATTATCAAGATTCAAGCAACACACACCACAGTACCATGCCATGGCCTTATGATACAACAAGTATATTTATAGTAGTTACTCCATTTGCTTTTGCATTGACTGGGCTTTGTAAAGTCTTTTCCTCTAACGTGGCGATTCAAAACATGCAATAGTCTCTCTCTAAAGGACATACACTGGGACAAAACCAAAATCAGACATCCCTTTCATGCACCTAAAAGTAATCATCCAATTCACGCCACTCCCAAGCCTACTCTTTGGCGATCTTATATTCCATTTATAATCAACTGGACACAAACTAAGTCTGTTGGATGAAAAAGGAAAGAAGATATCCATTCCATATACCACCACCACATACGCATCCTGTTGTGGTTAGGGGAAGGAAGCAAACAGCACTTTACTAATTGGTTCCACAACCAAATAGTCCCCACATCGATTTCCTTCAAAACATCTTGCCAACCAAACATTTCATAAAAACATTATATCTCCAGCAAAACTTTGCGGCATTTATTTCTGGATAAATATCTTCATAACCGCCTCCGCCCACAAATCTCGATCAGAAAATCAGAGAAAGGAACTAAAAATATGATCCAGTGCTTCTAAATGTTGCAGCACTTTAAAAGCAAGGTTCAAATACTATTTGTATTGCACAAACACCCGTGTTTCAGTAAACTACAATTGTACTGAATGCCTATCCACGTTTTTTAAATCGTTGCTCAAATAATAACACGCAGAGCCATAAAAGAATTGCTGCCAAAAGGCCCAAAACACATTATCTCAGTTGAACCTGAATTGTAAACGTAACTCATTGCCGCGCAACTCGACCAATGGTCGATCCGACCTCATGTATTTTCAGATTTTCAGTATTGCTTCTGACCCAAATCAATAGTTGGGGATGATCTTCTATATTAGGCGATATTTGGTGCTCTCTAGTTTACATCTGAGGGTTTGCAAAACAAAGATGCACATGTATTCTTTTCTTTAACACAGAGGAGATTCCTTTGTCATTCTTCGCATGTAGATTTTAAGGTAAAACAGAATAAATAAATAATACAATCTTTTGTTTCCAATTTTGTTAGGGTTGAGAGGACGTGATCTGCAGACGGATAGAGTGGGCAAACAATTACTTCAGGTCCTTGCCATTGGTATGTAGTTAAGCATAACTTAACTACTTATATTGGAACTCCATTGAATCTTTGTTTAAGGACAAACAATAATCATTGGTATTTATTCAAGCATAAGTTTTACTTCTCTTAGATTTGAAGTTCAAACACCTTTGAATCTTTCTTTAAACACAAACATAAAGCCTAAAACGATTCTACCTCCTTCCCAAAAAAATTATCATGTCCGCAAAACGAGGTCTTAAAAATAATGCATTCTTATGGGGGGTGGGGAGTCTAACTTTTTCCCGCTAATTACTAGTTACCAATTTAGTTCTTTTCATTTATAAAAAAAAAAAAATTAATGTTTCTTGACAAGAGGCTATTTTTTCGAGTTCCACGGGACAACACAACAATAACATAACCCATCTAATCCCTCATGAGTGGGGGTATGGGCGGGGTAGGATGGGACAATAGGGAGGGAGTAAACAAATAGACGGAGGGCAAAGAATAGACAAATTAACAAGATCAGAGCATAGTTGAGTGCAAAATTCCAAATCTAACTTATCGCTCAGAGCACTGACGACGGCAGCAAAACCCTAATCTCAAACTTATCCCTCGGAGCACTGACGATGGCAGCAAAACCCTAGCATCTTCTTACTAAAAGGTTCAGCTCGAAGAAAGACATAAACATGCTTACACGTTAAAAGACAAGTTAAACGTAGCAGATCTGATCATACAAAAAAGAGCAGGGAAAGAAAAGAAGAAAACAGGCTTACTCTTGCCATGCTGAGAGTACGAAGACAGAGGCGAATAGAGCCCTTCCAAGGAACGACACGAACCCCATTGATATTGTTCGAAAACAGTCGCCTGAGTCTCTCTCTCTCTCTCTCTCTCTCTCTCTCTCTCCCTCCCTCTTTCTCTAGAAAATCTAGACAGAAAGCAGAGATGCGAGGAGTGGAATTAGGGACAATGTACGAGGGAAGGTAGAGAACTTTAAATACTACTGCTGAGTGCTGGGAGTAGCCGAGTAGGAATAGAAGCACCTTCTAAGTACGATTATTATTCAGTGCTCCCGGCACATGCTCCAACCTCCTCTCACAGCCAAACAACCCCTATTCTATTGGACTTGGGTTTCGTGTGGGCCCCCAAGACACTACACCCATTAGTGCCCTGAATTGTGGGCCCTCTGGAGTCTACATTAGTAATCGAGTTCGTTTATTTTTGTGGCATGTCGAGCATATCATGTGTACAAAAAATCATATTAATCAAATATTGATATATATATGATTGAGACACATTTGTCTCACAGTTTATTCTTTAAATTATATTGTCCATTCATTTTTGTTTTAAATAAATCGTATCCGACCATATCGCTACCAATATTCAATTAATTTGATTTTTGCATAAATTATCTACTCAATATTAATGACAAAGTAAAGGGTTTACAAAACCTACATAAACTATGGAAGCCCCACAACCGAAGATACAGCGGAGTGTAGTGCTTTGGGGCAATGCGGAAGCCCCAACTCCCTATTCCAACGTTATATTATTTGGAAGGAATTGGATCCATCCATGTATAAATGGTCCAATCCTATCCATTCTGATGTTATAGATGTTTCTTGATTGCAAAACAAGTGTGCTCCAGAAATATATCTAACAACATCATATCTAGTATGATTGTTGACGGGTCTGATATTCTTAATAATATTTACAATACGAATGGTTTCCATTAGTGAAGTATGCCCGAAAATTGCTTAAAAAGTGAAAAGTGGACTGTCCAGCTTTTGTCGAACAATTATTATTCAACCACACACACTTTCAAATGTACTCACATCTTTTGGTGGGGCCCACACATATTAGAGGTGTTGCATGTGTGGGCCCTCAATGTGAATATGAGTAAATTTATGTAAGTGTTTGTGGTTGTTTTATGCTTGTTTACGTAGGAGACAAAAAAAGCACTAATAGGATGGAATAGCACTGAATAAAAGTTCACTTATGAAGCTGCTATTAACACGTCAAAAGAACCAATCACGTTGGGGCGGCTCAGTCACGTGGCAAGCGAGTCGCTAATGATCTGTATAGCAGAAAAAGGCCCTGTTAATGTAATAATTTTATAACGGTCCTTGGACGTTCGTTGCTTTAAAGTTAATCCCCAATGAGGGTTATGCTTTTCTTTCTTGTAAAGGTAAAGGTTTATTAACATTAAACAAATCCACTTCTAAGTGAAAAAAACAAAAAAAAACTCCAAATATTCTTATTAAATATATTATACTAGTTTTGATATTAAGTTAAGGGCAAAGTCCACTTTGACACCCTGTGGTTATCGTCATGTACAGATATCCCTTCATGGTTCAAAACTGACCATATAACCTATATGTGGTTTTGAAAATGTGTGGATAGACCTTCTGCCGTCATGTTTTCTATTTATATTAACGGACACAACGTTAAAAGACCAATATACTCTCATTATGTCCCTTGATTCTTCTTCTTTTTTAAATCTAACCACACCATTCCCTATACCAAAAATTGAATCCAAACCATTGATATTGTAAATTTTGATGAGTACTACATCTATGCGAAAATTCAAGTCAATCAAAAAATAAAAAGCTCATGGTCAAATCGATTTTGTTATGAAATTAAAATTTCAAATTTGAATTTACTAAAGATTAGATCACTGGGTTATTGATACCTGATCGAGATGTTTTTTTTACAGAGATATTCTATTCTTTATTTAATACATTATGAACAACTCAGATTACATTCTAGAGGCGTGTGAGATACACATCTATTATATATGGATGGAAAACATGACGGCTGGGGTCTATCTACACATTTTCAAAACCATAAGTAGATTATGTGGTCAGTTTTGAACCATGAAAAAGGTATCCGCACATGGCGATAACCACAGGGAGTCAAAGTGGACTTTGCCCTTTAAGTTAACAAAGTTTCTGAAATTAGCCCATACAATTAAGTCTGAAATCTCTTGGGTTAAAAAAATCTTAATTTTCTACGTATGTCTGGAAAAAATGTCATAAAATTTGAAGTTATTGTGGCGTGTATGAAATTAAATGGGGGTCACGTACTCAAAAAAAAAATCGTCTCATTCTTAGACTTATCAAGAAGCAATATTAATTTACTAATTATAGAAGGAAACTGTTAATGCCACGGGACATTTTGTTTCTGCCACAGCACATTAATTATTAGAGGTAATGGTAAAATGGCTCAAGTGCCCTCCCTAGCAATCAAAATTGTGTTGACTTCTACTTTGTTATTTAGCTTTCCTAAATGCCCCTTAGTGACTTTCAGAAATTCCTAAGGACCTAATCTAATTTGATACTCCACCATCACAAGACCCCAACCAAAATCCTTTCTTCTACCAAAAAAACAACTCTCTAAAACACTACCTTCAAGTCTTCGACATCTAAAAAAAAAACTCTTAACTTCTAAATAAAATAATTCACGTCTCACTCCATTTCTTTATCACATTGAAGCTACCTTTTTCTTTTTCTTTTCTTTTCTTTTTTGATTTTGTTACATGACTAAGGTCATAATAGTTGAACATGTCCCAGATCAAATGAGTTTAATGCAACTTTTTTCCTGTCTTGCTTTTTTTTTTTTTTTTTTTTTTAACGCTTCATGGAATGTATTTTTAATTGTAGACAAGAATATTTATTTTAATTTTCAATGGTTGTGGTTATGTCTTGCTAATGGACCTGAAAAGCATAAATTAAATTCATGTTTAATTTTTTTAATGCCTTAGTAGCATAGGAGGGTTTTTTTTTTTCATTGGAGTTAAAAATGGAGAAATCATGGCCAGATAGAGATTTGAGAAGTTCTTCGTAATTCAATTTTTTTTTTTTTTTCATATCAACTGGGTTTATAAAGAAAGGATTTTGGGTGGGGTTCCGTGATAGTGGGGTTTTATGACGAGGATTTGTGCAATGTACGAGCATTTTAGAAAAATCAAATGACAAAGGAGAAGTCAAACAATTTTGATAGCTAGGAAGGGCACTTGAGCCATTTGACTATTACCTGTAATTAATGTGTCGTGGCAGCAACAAAATGCCCCGTGGTATTAACAGCTTCCATTATAGAATACACTATTTGTTATCATTGTGGAAATATATGTGGTTCGAACTCAGCTAAATATAATTCTTCCACCATTGCACCACTGCACAAGGCCATCTCTTACTCGTACTCTATATCTTTTATTATCGAATTTAGTGTGATTGTTGACTTATGCTAATATGCTCAGTATGTTTGAGAATAGGGACATTTTTTGTTCTTTTTCTTTAAGAGAAGGGGTTTTTTTTTGGTCAAAAGTGAGAATATTGTATTGATAAATGCCTAGCGGTACTTACGAAGCAGATATCATTAAAAACAACTTAGACAAAGCCAAACTAATCATCAAATAAATACAAAAGGAGTAAATCACAAGGCAATCGATGTCTTTCATCCTAATCCAAACATGGCCTGACGCAATATTGACACTTCAAGAGAAGGTTGAATTAACAAAAACACGAATCAAAAGATTAATTAGAACGGATCAAATTACCCAGATGTAGGGGCCAAGATCCTAGAATGGAAAGAGTTTAGGGATCCTAATCCAGCTTTACCAGCAGATGGCCATAGATTTATCATCTGGGGTTTGAAATGATTTTTCAATAAATCAGTCCACCCGCAATTCGACTTTATTTTATGCCAATAGCAGAGTGCTTGACCATATTAAATTGTACTCCACTTGAATTGACCATATTGTATTTGAATTGATCTCCATTCAAAAGGAAGAAATCTACCAATGGATAAGCACTTCCAGGGGACATTGGACTCAGAAACTCCCACCTCCCCCTCACACCACAAGTCCACAATCTCAACCTCTAGGTCTTGGGGTTTTAGATCTGGTTTTCTTGAAATCAATGTACCGGCGACGAAAACGGCGTCTGCAGCGGCTTATGCCTCTAGTCTGTGGCGGGACGAGTTTGAGTTGGCACGGCGGGTCATCCAGGAGGGCTTGCTATGTGTTCATACATGGCCTCTCAACTTCGGCCTCTCTAACCCCTCTTCACAAGTGTGTTTGACGGGTCCTGATCCGGTGTCATGGTTCCATTCGGATTTTTTGGTTTGTTGTATTTTATTTTCTTTTGTTAGTTTCTGTAATTTGGGACCGATAGTGTCCCCCCTTATTGTACTGTGTTTTGCGTATATATAAATCGAGTTTACTGTTTGGTTTAAAAAAAAGAAAGTCCACAACAAAAACTATCAATGCAGAATCAGAGCTGAGCGTCATTTCTTTTTGTTAAACAATATACTGAAAAGAAAATAAAAAGCTAGGTATACATATGATCAGATATTGGTATACGTATGATTGAGATACATTTGTCTCACAGTTGATTCTCTAAAATCTAAATCATATTGTCCATTCATTTTTGTTTTTAAAAAAAAAAACTGTGAGGAATAATTCCCCTAAAATAACCCTTATGACTGCTACAAAAATAATAAAATAACCATCTAAAATTTACTCGCTTCGGATCCACTAAGCCTTCTTAAAAAAAAAGGTATTAATTTACAAAATTTAAACTTAAAAAATAATTTATATACGAAAATAATCTGTTATTATCCTTTGAAAATTTAATTTGTTTCGTTTCCTATTAAATTTAGTGTCTGTTTGGGCGCCTATTTTTTAACATTTAACTTTCTCATTTTTCACTTTTGGGTTTTTGGCAGTGTCGGCCAAATGACTTTTGCCAAAAATGATTTTTCAATTTTTGGGTTTAGTGAAGAGAAGTAAGAAGTAGGGGAAAATGAGTTTTTTCACTTTTTATTTTATTTTGGTTAACAAAAAGATTTACAAAATACATTTTGTATATATTATCCAAATATTCTATCAGATTCAAAAACTCATTCTGACCATATTCTAATGCTTTGTTTGATTTTGTTTTTGAAATTGATAGGAATAATAAGTAAAGAGATAGAAAGAGAAATGATTAAAAGTAGGAGTATCTTTTAAAAAATATTTTTTAAAAATTAAACCAAATAAGGCATAGAAAGCTAAAAAATTAAAAATAAAAAGCCAAAAAGTAAAAGCTGCCAACCACCCCGTCAACATTTCACAATCCCCACCCTTCAAACTTCAAAGTTCAAACCACGCTCAGACAACGTTTGATTTCCACTTTTACAGTGCCCCCAGGCGAGGAGGCCCCAGATTTGCTCTCTCTCTCTCTCTCTTCCAACAATGGGCTTCTTTTCTTTTCTCGGACGAGTCCTCTTCGCCTCTCTCTTCATCCTCTCAGCTTGGCTGATGTAAGCGCTCTCTCTCTCTCTCTCTCTCGCTCTCTCTCCATTTGTAGATACATTACATTAACTGCGTAGGTACGATCAGTTGTTTGCTATGTTGTCTGTACATGGTTACGAACACATACTGCTACCAGATCCAGCTCTTCTTAATCTCTCCATACATTGTTTGCTTATGAATCGCTCACCACTTGCCATAAATTAAAAATTCGAGCTACTGATCCGTTGGAAAAAATAAGGATGGTTATATTTTCGGATCCTTGTGCCCTTTGGTGTTCAAAGCTTGGAAATGTGGAAAGACTGGCCTGAAATGAGGCCAAATAGCTCTACAAGGTTGGGTCTTTGAAGGATTTTGATTTATCAGGTCTCCTTTTCTTCTTAGATTTGCTCGCCTTGTGTACACCGCTGCGGTTTATCCTCTACCATGTGCTTGGGATGTTTCATGTTGATGATTTAGTTTATTATAGGTCGTATGCCGCATTTGCTGAATGAAGAGACTGAAGTTCGAGTATCTTTGGTTTTTTCTGTTTTAGGTAAATACAATTTCATTGAACCAAAGCAACAAAACTACGTCTAGCACTACAACTGTAGCATACCCAAGATGTCTCTTGAAAATACAGCAAAATATCTGTAGACATCTCGAGAAAATTCAACTTTCCTTATGCATTTACCTTTCTTTGTTTAATTTGGGTTGCTGGGAATGCCATGTTAATTCAGTAGCACTAATTCAAAATAGAAGCTAGTTAGAAACGATTGGACTAAGATAATCACAGAGCAAGGGGAAAATTAAAATGAACATAGCAAAGGAAAATTGGAGAAATCAGGTCTGAGAAATTGGGAGGCATAATCACACTGTCCTACAGTCGTAGATCATTCGTATGTGAAGGTTCAATTGGATTGCCACGACTCCAAGATTCAACCCTATCACTTGTGGCCTTCCTCTTCCAGGGGTCATGTCCACCAAGAGGTTATGAACCAAGTCTCAAACTGAGTTCTGAAAGTAATCGAAAGGATATGAAATTATAAAGCTTTGTATGAGAGTTTTTTTAGAGCACAGAGCAAGAAGTTTGGAAGAAGAAGATCCTAGGATTTGTACCAGAAAATTTGAAGGCATTGGACTATCCAACTACGTATAATACTAGTTTGGTAAGGGACATACAACGGTTGGGATATTAATAAATATCTATTTAGCAATTAATATTCAGGATCCAACGCATTCACATTGAAGAAGAAGTGGATTTTTCCCAACGGTAATTTTGGGATCCGACAGAATGCCCATGGGTACATGTGTAATGCATGTAAGTTTTGAAACTTCACCTTAAAGGTCATAAATTTTTAACATGCCCACTGTTTTCAACTTCTTAAAACTCGGCCCAGTTGCAATATCCTTCATTCAGTGTTGGAAACTAAGGTAAATGATTAGGGGAAGCCAAGGTAAGCAAAACTTGTTGAGATGTTGCTCTCTAAACTGCCACCTTACCACTTTTTTTGGTCTGCTGAACTCCAATTTTGACTTGGGAGTTGGGACCTGTCCAAATGCAAAACCACCACGCACTAAGCAAGAATGCACTTAAACCATGTTGAAAGCAACCATTAATGCTGAACTTCTTTGCTTTTCATTCCACCCATGGGTGGTTTTATCTGACAAGAAAGATAGGAAAGACAAAGAAATTATACTTTGGGATTTGATCTAGTAGAAGGTCCTATTGGAGATTGATTTATAAGTAATATCTTCTTCTATGTTATATGGACTCCTATATGGATGTTGGGAGTGGTTGAGGTTCATCTAATTGACTAATTCCCATCTCAAGGATATGCGGAGACAACACATCGTTCATATTCCTTAATGTATTGCTTTTATTTATTAGTGGTAGAAGCCAATGGTGCTATGGTACAACGTACTCATAGCATATTTAATGCATAATATAGGAGCTTAGTGAAAGTTCTATGATAAACTTGGTTTGTGAAATCTACTTGCTAGGTGAATCCTAACTAAAAATGTCAGGCAGACCCCTATTCTTACTTGAATGTCAAGTGTTCGACACATGTACTTCGTAGTTTATACATATAGAAACTTCCATTAGCGTAGATCTTTTTCTTTTTTCCCCATGGTATAGGTTGAATAAGTTCCACTAGAAGAGAGAAGTAGAGAATAATTCTTTGAAGGTCTTAATTGAAGTAGGCAAACAGGCATGATTGTCTGAGAATGGAATCTACTTAAAAGAAGGATGTGGAAGTCTTTGGAAATGTTGTTGTGGGTTTAGTGAATGTCTTCAAAGGGATCTTACATTTACCCCTATCTAGTGAATATGGAGCAATCCTTTTGGGTTTTTGAGATTTCTTACCTCCCATCTATTTAAAAGCTTAATCACTACATTCGGAATGGCAAGATGGTTGAAAGGAATATATCTTCCATTGTATGCAATGGGTAAATTCTGTTTGGCAACACTGCCAGTTTTCTTTTTGCTATTTTCTATTTGCTGAAATCAGTTTCTACTTTTTCTCAAAAAAAAGTGAAAGTGGAAAACATGTTTGTGTCAACGTGTTATAAAAAAAAAATGAAAGCGGAAAACATGTTATCAACCAAGTCCTCCATAGGCCCAACCATCCATTATCCACAGTAAGAGGCAAAGCAGACCCAGATTTCTCAGCTAGCACTTTCTGCAGCATACTATTCTCCTTTTGAAGGTCTTGAAGATTAGGAGCAACATCCTTAGGTACCGAACCTTGTTCTCGAATCAGATTGCAATTAGAACTAGTCCCCCCAAAATTCCCAGATATTCAGAGTCACTTGAAAGGGCAGGGAAATCGCCCTCAAAATTCATCGTAGACCAAAAGCTTACAACAAAGCAAAGAAAAGGGGAGCAGACAACAGAAACACAGAGAATCACGAGGAGAAACACAAGAATTCAACGGAAATAAAAGAAGAAATCAAAGGACTGAAGCAAACCTCAGATCACTGCTGTTTTGACGTCATAG
Source organism: Rhododendron molle (assembly GCA_025413875.1). Lineage (NCBI taxonomy): Eukaryota > Viridiplantae > Streptophyta > Magnoliopsida > Ericales > Ericaceae > Rhododendron > Rhododendron molle. The sequence continues at coordinate 57,480,871 of CM046391.1, forward strand.
ACCTAGATATATATATATATATATATATAGAGAGAGAGAGAGAGAGAGAGAGAGAGATCTGTTATGGAAATCAATTTCTGGTTTGGGAAGAGTCGAAGAGAGCTCTGGCACTGTAGCGGAATGAAGTTGGCAGCCGGTTTTTTGTTTCTAAAAGTAGTGGAAGTTAAGTTTGTTACTTCCTTAAATTATGAAAATAGTGAAAGAGATTACCAGAATTGGGAAGTGGAAGTAGTGCACCAAATTAATTTTTGAAAATTCTGAAGTATGTTAGAACGGAGAATTAAAGTAACAACCCTTCCTAGGGCTTTTGTTTTCGTGATTGCATATCCCACTTTTTTTGTTTTCGATTCGTCCTCTTTATTTTGCTTACATACCTTATCTTTTTGTTGGAGCTTGTTCTCGAGCTTTGGATTTTAGGCCATATCCGTGACCTCCATGAGCTCCCCTCTATGTTGCGTTTCTTTTGGTAACTTATGGTTCCCTTTGTTTATGTGGCATGCATCCGTGTAGGTTCAATGATTTCGGTACTGATGGTGGGCCTGCAGCGAAGGAATTAGCTCCCAAGTTAGCTGTTGTTGAAAAATACCTTACTTCTAAGTTAGGGGAAGGGGCACCAAAGATTGATGTGAGGCTCTTGTTTTCATCTTTGGTTTTCATTTTCTCTCATAAAGCGAAGATGTTTTCTTGCATCTTGCTTTGGACATAGACACATAGTTTACTAACTTGGAGGTTCTTTTATTCAGGTTAGGCATTTCGTTGCGGCCTCTATATTTCTAAAGGGTCTTGGTGGCTTTCTATTTGTTTTTGGCAGTTCCCTCGGGGCTTACCTACTGGTTAGGATTATATGCCTTCCCAAAATTTCCTCTTTTAACTATTTATCAGTACACAATTTGCATAGATTTGCCTTCGGCCCACTTCTAATTATTTATTTATTTATTGCTAATCATATTTAAATTCTCTTTGTCTATATTTGTCTAGTTGTATTACTTGGCCTTTACCACTCCACTATTGTATGACTTCTACAACTATAATTACGGCGAGCCAGAATTTTTTGCACTCCTACAGGAGTTCTTGCAGGTTTGGTTTCATATCCAATTTATTTATTCTCTTACGCTCTGAAGTGAACTTCATTTAAAATTATTTAACCTTATGTGCATCCCTTTGCAGTGCATTGCACTTTTTGGTGCATTGATCTTCTTCCTTGGGATGAAGTACTCAATTCCGAGGAAACAACTCAAAAGGAAGACCCCCAAAACCAAAACAGTTTAGATACATCAAAGACACGGTAGTTGAAGGTAGGTTATTTGGCTGGTGTTCAAAATTATGACCGGAAGTTGCTGCCCTGCAGTATCGGCTCTTGCATTGTTGACTTCGTTTTGAAGTCCTTTAGGGTAGAAATGTGAAGTTGTAGTGGTCTTTCGTTTTCCTGGAGTTGTTATTTAGCCAAACAAGTTGTGATCTTTATTCCTCGTCAAGGTTGTGGCCGAGCTGTATGAACAAGTAGTTGGATTGCTTCGGGTTGCAAAAAATATTACTACATTTTTTTGGAAAAGTATGTTACAAGTACATGTCTAATTGCTGGATTATGGTGATTCGCTCCGATGTTTGTTGCAAGTATGATTTTTTTCACGTGTCCCTTACTATTTGATGCTACGGGGAAAGGTAGTCCGAAATTGACATTAGATGCTATGGTGCGCAAAGATATGAATATTGTAGGTCTGTGTGAACATGTGGCTCTTGACAGAGCTCAATGGCGGAAACGGATTCATGTAGCCGACCGCAGGTAATTGGGACATAAGGTTTGGTCCCTTACTATTTGATGCAGTTAATTTTCTGGAGAGACGTTCTTTTCGTACAAATTTTGTGAAATATAACTACTCGGATCCATATCGTGGATTCGATGTAAAACTTCCAAATAGTAGTCTGGAGAGACTGGGAATGAGGAATGGGGGGAGCTAATCCTAGTTGACCTCGATCTTTTCGTCTCTGCGGACTCTTCTTGTCTTAAATTTTACCTAGAAAAAGGGTTTATGGCCTATTAATCGGACACGGAGTCCCTGCAGTGAGGCGTACTCACTGCGCCTTGCAGCCCCACCAAAAGGCCACCGTTTTGTCCTCTGGAATTAATAATGCAACTTTCCCCTTTCTCTCTCAGGACCCCATCCTCCTCCTCTCTTTTTCTGCTGCAATTTTCCTTCCTCCCAAGAGAAGAACTAATAGGGACTAGAACAATTCTGGATCCGATTAAATATACCAAAGAAAGAACCTTTTGATTTGGACACCAAGGATCCTGAACTTTTTTAACCTTTAATAAAATCAAATTGAGAGTAAAAAGCTCCATGAAAATAGGATTGGTTACTTGGTTCTCTATCTTATTCCAGAATTTCTAAATTATGAATTGTTTCCTTCTCTATTAAAGTTTCTTAGTTAGGTGCATTTTGCCATACGTAAGATCTGATTTCGAAAATAAAGTCTTCAAAAATAAAACTTTCTTATTTTTTTCAGTATCAGCCCGATTCAGAAATTGAAGTCTTCAGGGTAAAATTTTTAGCCTGATGACTAAAATTGATTAGAGATTAGGGGGAAAAATTCAGAGTCACTGTATTTATTTCTTGGAGAGAAGAAAGCAAACCAAGTGGGTAGAAGGGAGAGAGAGAGAGAGAGAGAGAGAGATTACAGGCAAAGAGGGAGATAAGGGGTTCATGTGTGTTTTACTTAAATTGCCCAAAACGGTGGCGTTTTGGTGGGGCTGCAATGTGCAGTGAGGGGACTCCGCGTCCCTATTAATCGAGGCATTGCTTTGAGATAAAAAGAGGAAAAAAACAGTTGGATCTCGAATATAAGTTCTCCAGAATGAAAGATCTAACCACTCTAGAAGGTTTTTAAGAATGTACAATACAAAAACTACTAAAAAAAGTCATTTGTAAGTTTCTGAAACACTCTTTACAAGTTCCGAAGAAAATAGTTAGATTAATTGAGGCCGCGAACTTCAACCTTGTGGAACCTCGGGGGGGCCTGCTGTGCACAATTCGGGCTGTCTGTTCGGGCCATTCGACGATCTAGATCTCATCGGCAAGCCCTGAATGTGTGACCGCGTTCTTATACCATGTGGCCGCATACTTTTGAAATTGGCCGCCAACTTTGACAGTTTGGCCGCAATATTTTACAAGTGGCCGCACTTTTTTACAATTGGCCGCGAACTTGAAACTGTTAGTACTATTTAAACATGAAACTTCCAAGTAATCTTTGAAACCTTGTTTCCTTTTCCTCCTCGTCTCTCCCCTTCTACCTTCGACACACATCTCTTCTAACAAATCTCTCTCTCTCTCTCTCTCTCATCTTCTGAAAAATGTCGGCTTCAGCTCCTTATCTACACTCTCAAGACTACCTAAAGACAGCAGTTGCTTCTCAACTCCTATCCGAAAGAGGCTCCAATCTCGTCGTCATCAATCCAGGTCCCCCTAAAAACCCCAACCCTAACCCCTCTGCTTTGTATCGTTTTCTTCCCCTACGCACATGCATTGGTATATGTTAAGATTATGCAATTCGTTATTCATGGTTATGCCTTTTTTTGTTTGTGATACTCTTAGGTTCTGCAAACATCCGGATAGGACTAGCTCAACAGGACGTTCCTTTCAGCATCCCTCACTGCATTGCTCGACGCACCACTGGAGCCAACCAAGCTCCTAAAAAGATTGTGCAAGATCAGGTTGTGTACTACTTGCTATTCTCAAATCCATGAGCCCCCTTATCCACACTGCTAGAATTTTAAAACTGGGTTTCCGGTTTAGGCCCGTTGAGTTGTCGGGAAAGGAAAGTTAAGAATATATCTTGCAATTTATTTAGAGTTCAGTTGGCCTAGAAGTTGTGGGATTGCGTTGTTTCAATTCCATTGCTAGGGCCCTGTTCAGTTGTTGGGAAAGGAAAGTGAAGTACGAGAATGTCCAACTTTTATGCGTATCTCATGTGTTCAGTTGGACTAGAACTTATGGGTTTCCGGTTTAGGCCCATCAAGTTGTTGGGAAAGGGATGTACAAATATATCTCGTAATTTGTTTAGTGTTCAGTTGGCCTAGAACTTTTGGGATTGTGTCTTTTCACTTCCACTTCTAGGGCAAGTAAAGTGAAGTACAAGAATGTCTAACAGCTCTGCATATTTCATATCTTCAGTTAGCTGGAAAATTGTGGTACCCATGACTCTAACTTTATCTCTAGGATTAGTGCTCTCTCAAAACTTGTACGTGCGAAAAACACAAAAATTTGTCTCGCAGAGCACAAGATTTTCCAGGAATCTTGTTTTTAAGCTAGTTTTTCACACAGTTAAGCTACTGCATTTCACCTTGCTCACAAATTTCTTTCAAATGAACGCATAAGAGAAAATATATTTTTTCGCTTTGTTGTACTAAAAGTTTTCTCAGGAACAATTTTCCGCATCGAGTCGCTTGAAAGGTATTATGCATTTTGCACTTTGTTACGATTCTTTCTTTAAATGAATATGGGAAGAAAAAATAAGTTTCCGTTTCCTCTACTTTTCACATGACTTTCCTGCGCAAATTCTTGACAGCTGATCATATTACTTAGAAATTTATTTGGTACAATTTTTTGACTACTCTTGTTTCCCGTGGTTTTTCAGTTGCTTAATTCTCAGGTTACCACAGCTCAACACGTGGAGCGTGAGAAGGCTTATGATAGTGTATGTGAACGCCTGTTGTTTACGGTTTCTCTGACAAGGTAGTAGATTTCCACGCAATTAGTGCATATTAGGTTTGTTTAATTGTGCATTTTGTTTCTCAGATTGCATCACTGTTGAAGATTCCTTTCTTAGATGAAGAGGTTGCAAACAACTCATTCACACGGAAGGTACATGGCACTCGATTAGTCCATTATTTATGTTAGTTTAATCTTATTATTTGGGCTTGTTGGATTAAGAAATATGTAGTCCTGACATCTTAGATATGTAAAATTTCTCTTTTCCTCAACAAAGAAATCGCATTGGGTTTCCAGGCTTGCCCAACTCTTTCACAATGTCACAAATCATAATGCGGTTTCTACTTATAAAAACAAAAAACAAAAACAAATTATAATGTGTTTTCTAGGCTCACCCACATCGTTCAATTACAACTTGTTTCTGTCAAACAACTACCTCAGATTCTTCAAGCTTTACCCTCAGTTCTTAACAAGTAGGAACTTAATTTAAAAATGCGTGGTCACACTATGCGTTTCAAGTATGGTAACGTAAAGAACTTAGACCTCGGATTGGAGCGCCAAATGTTGCCTAAGCTTGTTCTTTCGGATACTCAATTTTTTTTTTTGCTAGGCTAGGATACTCAACTTTGGAGCACTTGTTGATGGCGAGTAGGTGATTACAATTTCTAATAGCTTTTCGAATCCCTGAAAGTATGTCTCATATATGTACAAGTGATATTGAGCCTAAAACTATCTAGTTGCAACTTAAACCAGAGATTTCTTGGTATTGTCAAGCCTTGAAATAGTCTAACGTGCTATGCTTGACGGCTTAAAATTGTCAACCGACCACCAACACTTCTCTTTTTTGGACAGTCTGGTTGGCCAGGCTTATGTCCTTGCTAACTCTGCATTATGGGCTTCTTATAGCAGCGCATAGGTGAACTATGTGCCCAACTGAAGCTGTTGAAGTCTCTAGTCTCAAAGATACATTCCTACTCAATCCTTCTTTGGAAGGTCAGGGGGTTGTATCACTTGACAAAAATGGTTGACCAAACTTGCGATTGATTATCCCTAACTAGCTTAGATGTCTTATAAGGTCTAAGTCTTGATGCGTGGTGTCTTTACGTAGGAGATAATGGTTCTCTTGATCCTTCCATCATCCTTGATGATTGAAGCCTATCAAGCCTCCCGTTCTTCCTATGTTATTGAAATCTTCAAGATGTTCCTTATAATTAGAGGTTGTTTAAAGTTTGGGAAATGATTTTCGCACTCCCTTTTTACAATCCGCACACCCTTTATTGTCCTTATCCACATGAATTTACAGTTTTGCCCTTGGATGTGTTTAAAAATGTATTGAGAAAAGGGCAAAACTGTAAATTCATCTGGATAAAGACAAAAAAGGGAGTGTAGATTGTAAAAAGGGGAGTGTGATAAATACTGTGCTACACAATTATGATAATGCCAGGCCATTCAAAAAAAAATTATGTTAATGTTAGCTTTGCGTAGTCTGGCACTTTGATGTCGAATGTTGTTTGCTAGAGGGAGCAATTTTTTATTGAGGGTCTTTTTTTATTTGCTCTTCAATTAGTAATGTCAGTTGTCAAAGTCAGTTTAGAGATGTAAAAAATGAAATCTAGGTTCTGAAGGCAATTTTGATTCACCCTACTCCCTAGTCGGGAGTCTGATGCTGCTAGTCGGGAGTTTGAGGTTATTCTTATTTGCTTTTGTTTTTAAAGCTGTTCTTTTCCCACTTCCTGCTTGCTCGCATCCTTCTTATCTTTTTTCCCTTCCCTAATTAGGGACGAACTGGCTGGAGTTGAGTTAATCCTGGATATGAAAGTTGGAGAGAAAATTGGAATCATAATTGTTTGATGTTAGTAGATTAAAATGGGACATATGAGATGTAAAATGAGTACCAATAGAAAAGTTATGTCGTGAAGATGCAGAGAATGAACCATGACATGCTAAAAACACGAACAAAACTTTCTATGTAGATTTATTTTGTTGAGAAAGATGGACAGATGAAGAAGGATGTTTTTCATGAATCGAACTAGGTTGGCTCAAGTGGAGGGGTACTTCTAGTAAACCATGCAATCCTTGGTTGGACGAAGAATAAGTAGAACAACTGTAAAACCAGTACTGCTTTACGCGGTAAATATTGAGCAACCAAGAAACAACATATACACAGAATGCGTAGAGCTTAGATGAGGATGTTTCATGGATATGCGGTAAGACTAGAAGAGATCGAGTTAGAGATGAAATAGTCGCGAAATGGTGAGGGCAGTGGCAATTGAAGATAAGAGAGAGTTGACTAGGGTATTTTGGTTAATTGGAGAAAGATCAATAAATGTGATAGTTAGGAAGAGTGGTATGATTACTCTAAATAGAAAGGCCACAGAGGGAAGGACCTGGACTTCACGCAGAGGCGTTGACAGTGCGGAATTGATTCATTTAGACGACCCCCATTCATCTAGACAGGAAGCAACTTTTTCCCCTTAATACAGCAGACAGATACTTTTTCTCCTTTTGTTGTTCTCTTTCCTGGCTTCTTAGACGTATAGATGTCACGGTATCATATCATACTGAATAATGTATTGGTCTGTTGCTTTTGCAAAATTTCAGGGCTGTTCAAATTTCCAAGTCAATAGAGTTTTTAAATTTCCTAGCAAGCGGTTTTGAGGAAAGGAGAATAAATGTTCCCTATGAATGTACAAACTAACAAATTTCTCTTGCAGATGGGGCGTGCTGATGGATACGCTAATACCCCGCAGAGCAACAGGAAGGAGATTGCATTCACTTGGACCAATGTGCTTGAGAAGAAACTTGATTCTTCTTCAACATTACGTAATAGACTCTGGCTCTCCTAATGCTTGTTCTGTTCTGTCTATATACAAGCAAATGCCCACCTAATGAAGATGATTTATATAAATTATCCCTTCAAATCTAAAGCCACATAAATATTTTTTCTCAGATTGTTAATTACATTCTTAAAGAATGAGAATAAAACAATCAACACACCAATCATAATCCTCTAGAACTATCGTGATAGAGTTTAATTGTGTTGATGGGTATTGCGGAGAAGAGAGCAAGAGAATGTTGTAAATTTAACTGGGTAGTGATGTGTTAATGGGTATTGCAGAAAAGTGATTAGAGAGAGGTTCCAAAAATGTAGAGAAGTTTTTCTTTTCTCATTAAAAGATGTATGGAGAAATGGTGATTAGGAATATTACCAAAACAATGAGGATACAGACAAAAGGTAGATTTGGTCGAGAAAAGGTGATTCCATTTTTCTTTTTGTGAATCTTTTTTTCTCACACGGCCGTAATCTTAATAAAAAGAAGTGATCCCATGCCTGTAGAGGTTGCTCTCTTTTGTATGCTTAGACATTCTAAAAAAAAGATACTGCTCTGTTTTAGTGTACAGATATCTTGCGGAAGTAGCTGATTTGTAACTTTCTTTTGTTGAATTGCATTTGTTTATCAAATGGCATTGATAGTACTTTTTTTGTGCTATTTTTTAGCGCAGTACATGTGACAGTTCTTGGTAACTCGTGATACAAGATAAACATATGGAGTCAAGTTGAACGTAGTTAGAATTTATTAATATTGCCAATGTGAATCTAAATCTATGAGTTGAGCGCCAGGATGGAGATTGGTTACTATAGGAATTTGAAGCTCTGACCTCTTAAGAATTCCTATTTCTTTCCCTCCAAATGCATCACATCACGCAACGGAATGATATCCCCAGCCTTCCTCTTACAGCCCAAGGGTAGCCCCCGCTTCAATGTAACAAAAATCCGTTATAGAATGAGGCATTACCAACTCAACCTAAAAAACTCGCCATAACTTTCTAACCACCTCACCACAAAGGAGATGGCGGCTAGCCCTCTTCATTTCCTTCTTATATCTGTACATCCCTCTATAGGATTGATTTCAACCAGTCTTGTTGGAAGACAATTGAACCCACTACAGCAGGGAGAAAACATCAGCATCAAGAAGACTAGAAGAGTATGTAGTAGGCTAGTAGCAGTAATAGAAGAGAGAACAGGAGAGCATCATTTGTCCTTTATGGAATAGTGTTTCTTCGTGGGAAATGGTTGTAGTGGGACACTCTTCGTCTGACAACTGAACACACCTACAAGAAAGAAACAAATTTTGTTTCCGTAATTCTGATGTCCCAAGTGGAAAGTCAATTAATTGATTGTGTGACTAGCATGTGGCTATGAAGTTAATGTGGACAACCCCCACATCATAGACTCGAAAAGAGAGAAATTATCTCGATCAAGAAAAAAATGAACAATTAGATAAGAGAAGAGTAACCCTCGATCAAGTATTTAGAACTTGTCTTAAATTTTTAGCATGATATATGATGCACATTACAAGCATGCGAATCAAGACTGTTTGGTTTCACAATAGAATTGTTCAAAAATACACACCTCGATTAAATGTCTTCTCAGCTAAAAAACAGTTGTGACAAACTACTACCTTACCACTACACGAAGGACTGGCCCTATAACTAGCATATGAGTACAGGAATATGTGATAGACATTTCCGCATAAGTACTGATGGTGAGGCAATTAGCCTTTAGGTTAACCTTCTTGTTCATATTGATGTATCTGAATATAAAATGCCAAAAATTCACCAGTTGTGTCCTAACTTAGGCTATGAGTTTTAGTGAAGTTACAAGAGTCCCTTTTTGCTGTTGCATGTGCTATGATAACCTTAAGTTATCGTACCTTAAGCGAAAGAAAGCAAATTGGTTCACTCTGGACATCATAGTGATTTGGTGGATGCATTCACAAGTTCTCTATCCCTTTCTCCCACGTGCGCACTCACATACACACATAAACACACATACGAGCTTTTGGTTGACAGAGCTTTGACTTGTTGCTGGGTATTGGGCCACAGGAAATGTGACGCCTACAGGTCATGGGGGCGGTTGGACATTGGGTATCGTAAAGTTACATGTAATAATTTAATTGATTTTACTTGCGTTATATTATGTTATTAAGAAGGTTGCCATATTTGGTACCTTTGAATCCTTAACCTATGTTGATACTGCTTTGGTCAACTTCACGACTGGCCGCAGTAGTTTGGCAAGTTTATGACTACAACTCCTTACTCTCATACTAAGGAAGCCATTATTAGAGCATTTGCTTTCCTTTAACAAAATGAATTTGATAAGTAATGATTAATTTTCAGCAGACAGTTCCCCAAACAAAGGTGAGATTGGTGGGCCCACAGACCTGAAAGAAGGTACTGCCAGCAAGGAGCTTGGTTCAAGTGAATGTAAATTAAAAGAGTATATCTGTGGTGAGGAAGCTCTAAGAATATCACCTACTGAGCCTTATTGCCTACGCCGTCCAATTCGCAGAGGTCACCTTAATGTGTCTCTATATTATCCTATGCAGCAGGTACCACATTTTACATTATGGTTAAACATTTGAAGAGATTACTAATGTGTGAATACTAGCAAGGTCTTGTCTTGAGCATAAAGAATATTGTTGTTTGGTCTTTTCTTTTTTGATTATTTTTCCTGTCAGTCACAGTCTTATGGTAAGCCATCTAAATTTTGCAAAAGGTTCTAGTATTATTGGGAGTGCTGCTACATCATTGACGTAAATGAACTTATTGTTCATTGGTTTTTATCCGAACTGCTAAGTACCTTTTAACATACCCTGCAGGTATTTGAAGATCTTCAAGCCATCTGGGACTGGATTTTGATTGAGAAGTTGCATATCCCTCATAGTGAAAGGAACATGTTTTCCGTTGTTCTGGTAGTGCCAGAAACATTTGATAGTCGTGGTATGATGTAGATTCTACTTCTTTTAGTTTCCCTTTGTTTATCTGTTGTAACGTATAAGAATAACTTGCTGGGACTGGGAGTTTGTTAATTCTTTCATGAGATAGCTCATCTTTCCATATGACTTGCATTTTCTGAGATGCATGGATGCCTGCTCTTGTTTGACCTCCCCCCCTGAGCTACCTGGCCGTAGTTCAGCCCAAGGTCAATTATTGAGCATGGGTTAGGCTCACTTGCCCATAAATGGATGGGATAAATGGTTAGTTTTTAATATAGGGCTCTTCCAAAATTTGATTTTATGACTCTCTATTACTCCAATCTCTAAATACTGACATAATTCAGCACTTGTCTTATTTTTATGAGCAGAAATAAAGGAGATGTTGTCTATCTTATTGAGAGACTTGCACTTTAGCTCGGCTGTGGTCCACCAGGTATGAAAATTTCCAAGGTGTCCTGTTTTAGTTTAGATGCCAGCGCCAAACTAATATTGCACATTTGTTACATAGAACAGTAGCAGCGACTTAGGTTATCTCTTGGTTATGTGCGTGGTATTAAATGTCCGAAACCAGTAAAATCTATTTTATCCTGTTCCTCGAACCTCTTTCCTACACATCCAGAAATTGCAAGGGTAGACATGGGTCGGTCCTGTAGAGGGCTTAAATTGACCTGCCCCCATGGCTCAGCTTGGCCTACTGGCCCTAAGCTCAGTCTTGTTCTTGCTTGTGTCCTCCATGTAGCAACTGGAACTAGCATTTTAAACTGGCCTGAAGAAAAATGTTATTATGTTTGTGGTTTGGGTGCCTCATTAACCTATTCAAATATGTACAGAGTAAGGATTGAGGGATTTTAAACACTCTAATGGACTATTAGAAAATACCTGAGATATTCAAACTTTCTTATTTTGTGGTGTTGTGATTATGATGAAGAATGTTAATGTCCTAGTTGTCGGAGGAAGATTTTGGTCCAAGAAATATTATTATCATTGTTATAATTGGTATTATTATTGACTAAAACATTTGTCAGTTTCATGTCCTGGCCTTCCCATCGGAACTAAGCATATGATCTAGTAAGTAATATTTTATTATTATAGGTATAATCATTATTTTTATTTGGTAGGATAAGATTATCGTAAGTATTTAGTTATGATAAAATTAGATAAGATAAGATCATGATAAGAAGTCATTATATATTTTGTTATGTGATGACAAAGGGAACTCTTGAGCCTTATTTTTCATTTCAGACTACCTTTCTTCCTTTTCCCCTTGTAGTTCAATCTTTCGCCGGATCAGGTTTTCTTGGTTGCTAGCGGCGTGAGGCAGACACGGTTCCCTCTCTCCCTCTCCATGCAGATGAGGCGGCGATTGGTACAAGCAGAGACAGAGAGGGAGAAGAAGAAAAAGAGAAAGAGAGAATGATCGGAATGTGCACCCCACTCGTACCAGTCGCTGGAGAGGGAACCGCGTCTGCCTCATGCTGCTAGCAACCAAGAAACCTGATCCGGCGACAGATTTCTCGAACTAAAATGGTGGAAAGGAAGAAAGGTGGTCTGAAATGAAAAATAAGGCTAATGACTCCCTTTGTCATCAAGGAGAAGGAGAGATTGGTTAAATAGTTAATGCAATAGAGTGGCTCAAGAACTGGGAGGAAAAGTTGATACAGGACATGAAGGGATGAGAAGGGTAGCGCGAATGGGCCACAACCTTGAAACTCAATTTTCATCAATCAAACTCTGAATAATACATAAAAGAAGCTCTTATTTATAGAACTAAAACCCTAACAGCAAGGAATTAGAATCCTGGTAAAACTAGAAAACATACTCATAACAAAATATATAATAACTACTCCCTCCGTCCCATAAAGAATGACAATTTTTGAAATCCGTGTCATTTTGTATCGCTTATATCTTTCAATCTATAATGTTTTTCATGAGTTTGAAAACTTTGTATAATAGAATTAATCGAGAACTATCAAACAAGATCCATATTGCATATGTTTTGACATCCATATTGAAAGATATAAGGAGTTGAAATTGGCACAGATATCAAAAATTGACATCCAATTTGGGACGGAGGGAGTACTTATCATGGTCTTGTCTTATCTAATTTTATCATAACTTACTACTTTTGATAATATTCCTTGGACCAATATCTTCCTCTGACGACTAGGACGTTAACATTCTGCGTCAGATTATGCATAAACCATAACGTTTTTTGGATGATATGGTAGAAATTTCACCGGTTCTGGATTAAAGGAAGTGATTACTTAACTCCTGCTAATGCCCAATTTAATGGCCTTTGCTTGCTTAGCACTTGAAGACCCGAAATGTGTTATTTATGAATATGCGATTATCGTACTTGTGAATCTTACCTTCTTGTATCTTTGACTTGTACTTGGTGCTCAGTCATTGTTCGCATTTGTGTCTGTTAATTTCTTTAGGACAAGATTTTGTAAGATTCTTGTTATAGATAATAAGTTTGTATGAACATGATCATGTCTTGCTTACACAGTTCCTCTATCTGGCAATTTCTACGTTGCATATTGTAGGATATCAAATCTTTGTATAGTTGTATTAGTAATGCCCTTGCTTTCAGCTTTGGATTGCTTTTTATAGTTGTTATCTTGTCGTATATTACTCTCCCATTTTCCTTGTGTATTAAAGGTCTTTGCAAGGCACTAATTAGCACTCCATGGAGTTCTTTTTCAGTATTTGCTATCATAAAATAACATAAAACGGCTTCTAACAGGAAGGTCTAGCTGCAGTTTTCGGAAATGGGTTATCAACAGCATGTGCCGTAAATATTGGTGCCCAGGTGACTTCAGTCATCTGCATTGAGGTACTACTTCATTTTGACATACTTTGTAGCAGATAATTTCTTACCTTGCTGTTTGAACAGTGCACCACCTCGCAAGTTGAATCCTTTATCGCGTATTATCTTCTATGTTCCTCTTTTGCATCAGGAGGGAACTATGCACAAAAAAGTTTGGGTTGGTAATTTAACGTAAATTTTCTATGAAGTGTAAAGAGGGAAAATAGTCCTTCGAGAAAGCAACTATCATTATGGTTGTGGAAATTAATTGTTAATTTTTCCTTGTACCCCAGCATCATCAGAGTTAACACCCTGCCGCTACTATTACAGTCAGCACCAACATCTTCCATAACACTGCTGAATATTCATTACTTATGACTATTACCAAGTTCACCACCATAAATGGCACAACTTGTGAAACCATAAACATTTTAGTTATTCAAAAGGGGAAAAAAAATCTGCCACCAACTACTGTGTGATTACATGTAGTTAGCTGTGGGAATGCTACTACCCTTTACCTCGATTGGTTTTCATTAGCATAACTTCTAAGTAGTCATTGCAGCCACCTTTCGTGGTGTCACTCTCTCTCCAGCATTAACCTTTTTACCTTAATCACCTTCGGTTCCATGCTCTACTGCAAGCATGTGCTTCAGTGCTTTCAGCAAATGTTGCCTTGATTTGAAACATTATCAAACTTGTTAACTTACCAAAGCAAAGAGCAATAAAGGCAAATGCATCCTTCTCAGCTTCTTAGATAGTGCTTCCATTTACATCAGTAACTATGTTAATTCTGTCTTTGTGTGAAATGGTCTGGCTAAATTAATTTTTGCAATTGTACGTGGTTCTGTTCAGGATGGAGTGGCTCTACCTACTACACAAATGACTTTACGTTTTGGCGGAGAGGTTTAGTTTCTGGTTTCGGATTTCAACTTGTTTTCATCTCAATTATATATGTGAACAAATTGCTGGATGCTTGCTTTTATGACTTCTTCTACACTTCTTATTTCGTGAGTAGTTTTCTGTTTTTGTGGAAATTAGGGGTGGGACATAGATATGACACGATATAGACACACCGGCATGACATTTGAAAAAAGCATCTCACATCTTATAACTTCTCCAAGATGGAAATCCTATCTCCTTACCTTTTCTCACTGCCCTTATATTCTTCCTCTCCTTCCCCCCTTGCCTGCACCTTTTGAAATGAAGAAAAACCCAAAGCTATGTTTTTTTGTTTTTGTTATTCCCTTGGGGTCAATTACGAGAACCTTTTTCGCCATTCCTTTTTGTCTGTTCGATTAAACAGTTAAACTAAGTAAACTCATAATTTTTGTCATCGAAACAGCCCTTGTAATTTAGATCTTCCCTTCCCTTTGTGGTTTTTTTGAGTCTTCAGTTGCTTCTGTTGATGGAGGATAGCTGTAATTTCCAAATTTGTGATATTGAGTTTCATCAAGTTATGACTTACAACATGGGATTTTTTATAAAATGGATTTAGTGATAGAGATCTCTTACAAACTTTTGGAGCGGAAAATCTTTGGAAACATAGTTTAGTTGTCAGTTGTGAGACTCATGAGTAACATATTTGTATGCTGCCGTCATTTGTATAATTATTAGCTTTGGTGAACTATTCTGGTCCAAAGTACATATCCATTTCCTTCATAATGGTGAATTTTTTTGCTATGTTGCTTAGTTGGTGATTTCTATGTCCAGGATATATCAAGATGCCTTCTCTGGACACAAAGGCATCATCAGACATGGCCTCCAATTCGTACTGATGCCTTGGCAAAGCCTGTGGATTTGTTAATGCTTAACAGACTTAAAGAGGCGTATTGTCAGATTAAAGTGAGTATGTTTTCTCAAGTTTAATATGACTATCTGTTTATTGCCCCTTTTAAGTTTCATGGATGTTTTGTCAGATCATACAATCTGTTTATTACCCCTTGATGAGTTGTGTGGATGTTTTGTCAGATCATGCAATTTAGGGCTACTTGTCAGAATTATTCATCCTGTAACTCCTGTCTACCTGCTTTCTTCAAGGATATTACTGCTTTTGTTACCTGCCTAAACTTTTATTTATTTATTCTAACCCTTTGCTGCATCTGTAACATGGGAAGTTGGAATTAAGGAAACAAACGACTAGAATTTAAGGGAATTACCCTTTCTTGTCCAGTTATGTTGGGAAACCATGAGATACAGGAAGTATTAATAAGAAAAAGATGGTACTTATGACTTGAACCCATTTTTCTTTGACCCCCTTTTGGGTGGATACGTCATTCACCTATTTTGGGGCGTGTCCTACACCACTTTTGAGTCATAACCAAAACCATTTTCGGTCGCAATCAAGATTGACCCCAGTTTGATTTTGCCGTAGTCTTACCCCATTCTTTTTTCAATAAATAAATAATATCATGTAACAAGGCATTGATTGGAGGCCACCCATGTACAAAAGGAAGCCCAAAACAAAAAGACCCTATACATTCCCTTGGGTACCGAAAAGATCTATCTTATCAACACATTGAGAGAGAAAAGGATAACGATGCCCTGATTCCCACCCATACAAGCTACTAACAAAAGAACTCGGAAGTCCATATATGGGACTTTGATTATCAACATCGCTTTCTGGCATAGTTAACACCAATTTGGATCATAACTTGCATATGACACACTCTATGAAGAGCTGAAATTTTATGTAGCTGGTGTGAACAAACCATTATGAGAATGAACTTGAAGAGTTAATGAGTTTGAGATAGATCGTTAGAAAGGACAGGGAAAAACAACTCATTCTTCCAAAAACTTGTCACGTTGACAACCTTGGCATCAAGACAGGTTATTGGGTCCTATCGATTAAGGAACGCAATAGATAGTGTAGGAGTTACTAGGTTTGTTTTAAACTTTTAATAAAAAACTTGCTACATGTGGTTTTGGTCTCCACTAATTTGGCATGTTTCTCATTATCCAGGAGGGGGAAGTTGAAGCTTTAGCTGTAGTTCATTCTTATGAAGATGGCATGCCTGCTGGATCTCATAAGACAAGACTAGCAGCTCTGAATGTATGGCTGATACCTGTTTGTACCGTAATATGGTTGCATATGTGTCCTTGTTAAATGTTCAGCTTGGCTGGCTTTATATTACTCTGTAGTATTTGGAACTACACAGTGCAGTTTTTATTTGGAATGCAATGAAATTCTGATAGCTGCTTAAAATAGGTTCCTCCTATGGGCCTCTTCTACCCCATGCTTTTGGTTCCAGATGTTTACCCTCCACCTCCCCGTTCTTGGTGTGTAACTTATGAGTTTTATGTATTTACATTATTCAGTGTTTTCCATTTTCTTCTGCCTTCTAATATGATGATTTTACTGTACTAGGTTTAATGACCACGAAGATATGTTGGAAGATACATGGCATATGGAATTTCCAAGAAGAACAGACTTGTCAGATGGCTTCTATCCCAGCCTTAATGGTGGGTTCCCAATGTGGGACAGTTACCCATCTTTCCAAACTAAACCAAAGAAAGAAGATAACATTGGCCTTGCAGAAGCTATAACAAAGAGCATTCTTTCAACAGGTAGATTGGTTGTTGAAGCTATGCTCTTATCTTGGGAAGATTCTCATTGATAAAATATGGTTTGTTAATTTGTTCTCTATGTACAGGGCGTATCGATCTCCAAAGAAAACTGTTTTGTAGCATACAACTGGTTAGTTTTGGAGCATTTGTAAATTTTTAACTTACCAGTATGAGGTACTATTTAGTGTGGGATAAATGACTCAGTTATTTGCTTTAGATTGGTGGTGTGGCTTTGACAGCTGGTCTGATTTCTGCTGTGGAGGAGAGGTTAGTACCAGCTTAAATGTGACATATGTCATCATCCTTTATGCCATACATGATTTGAGGTGCATATATTGAGATAAACAAGCAGAAACACATTGTAATAGGCACTCGTACTCTTTGAATCTGAAATTTGCTTCTAAGCTTGAGAGAGTAGAAATAAAGTCGGTCAGATGCTCTGAATGGACATGGGGACACCTAAGGGTACTGGCTAAATTGTTGGCCGACTGTCCTGATTGTAATGTAAAACAGGTGCAGGCTACCAAGCCTGCCTGGTTTATAAGCCTTCAAGTTCCATGGAATACGGATTGGCAGTTCATAATGTCCATATGAAGATATGGAAATTATTATGTACAGCGCCACCTAATTACCTGTTACCAGCAACGCATTGTATTTAGGCCTTTGCCACCGAGATTAAAGGTATCGCTATTGCCTTTATTATTAATAGCATGGATACGGATACGATACGATACGGATACGCGGATACGTGATTTTTCCGAAAAGTAGGATACGATACGTTGGGGATACGTTGAATGTAAAAATAAATAAAAATAATATTCCATTGGCGACTAAAGTTATCCATTACACAAGTTCATCATTCATATATATGTACGTATGTATATATATGTATGTAGGTGACGGATCAAGTGAGGGATTAAAATGAGAGACTAAAATGCGGGACTCTCATTTCCCGATCAAATTTTGAAAATTCGAACCGTTCAATGTGTGCAGAACGTGATTTTAAGGGTCCTCGCTAGAAATTAGCAAAAAAAATGACCGGGAAGGGCTTCATCCGAGCAATTTTTTTCTAAACCGTTCAGAAAAAACTGCCCGGATGAAGTCCTTCCCGGTCATTTTTTTTGCTGATTTCTCGCGGGAACCCTTAAAATCACGTTCTGATCACTTTGAGCGGCTTGAATCATCGAAATTCAATCGGGAAGGGGGAGTCCCGCATTTTAACAAAATGAGGGATCCCTCACCGGAACCGGATTCATGTATATGTATGTATATATATGTATATATATGTATGTATATATACATACATATACATACATAGATATACATACATATATATATACGGGGCGGTTCCGTGGAACCAATTAAACACCTAAAAAAACACCCCAAATCTCAATCTTTCCCGATCAAATTTTTATGATCCGAACCGTTCAATGTGTGCAGAATATGATTTTAAGGGTGCCCTCAAGAAATTAGCAAAAAAAATGACCGGAAAATACTTGTTTTGAGCAGTTTTTAATTGAACCGTTCATCAAATCTAATCTAAAAATTGCTCAGATCAAGCCCTTCCCGGTCTTTTTTTTTGCTAATTTCTCGCGGGTACCCTTAAAATCACGTTCTGATCACATTGAGCGGTTCAAATCATTAAAATTTGATCGGGAACTATGAGGTGTTTTTTTAGGTGTCTAATTAGTTGTCCCCTGAACTGCCCCGATATATATATATATATAAATGCTATACAACAATATGAGAGGAGAGAGAAGAGACAGATGAGAGGAGAGGGAGAGAGAAGAGACAGACAAGAGAGAGAGAAAAGAAAGACAAGAGAGACGAGAAGAGAGATGAGAGAGATAGGAGAGCTTACAGGTCAGATCGAGAGATGAGAGACACAGAGATGGATCGCCGTCTTCTCCTTTTCGTTTATGCTTCGATCTTTTCGTTCTGTCTTTTCTCTACTGACGAGAAATTAGGTTATATAGCCCTAATTACAGTCCAAACCCATATGTTTTAAGTAACAACAAATTTATATCCGAAACGTATCCCAGCGTATCCAAAATGTATCGGAACACCAAAAAATAAATTTGAAATCTGGATACTTCAAAAAACGTATCGGATATGTATCCGGAGCGTATCCGTATCCGATACGCGTATGGTACGTGATACGGAGGCCAAAATAGAGTATCCGTGCTTCATAGATTAAAGCATATTACACTTGCGAAGTGGAGAATGGTAATCTATCTAATAAAACATAAGGGTTGTCCTACGTGGCACCCACTATGCACATGCACACACGTTCACAACATGTCGGCACACACGTTCACTGTTCACACATAAAAAATGTGATTAAAAAATTAAATGCTCTATGTTTCAATCCGACTGAGCCGGTGCGTAGTGCCGTAGGCACGGGTAATCACCAGTGTTATATAACACATCAATACGTCATTTTTTGGTTTGAACCTTTTTTCTATGAAAAGTTTATATCTATTTAATATTCTGGGATGCCCCTACCCTACCTTTTGCAATGACAAGTGTTGACCCCATTGTCATGATAACCGAAGTGAACTACGGAAGTAGTGATTTTTTGACCGTCTAGAATGGCCAAGGTAGAAATATCTCTTGAGGAAACTTGGATTTGAAAGCACTTTATGGATTGACTTAGCTTCCATGAATAATATTAATGCCTCAGTCTTGTAGAAATGTTAAGATCACTTATTTTGTTGCAGAGTCTTACACGCGATTCCTTCACATGAAGCAATTGACACAGTGGAGGTCAGTTTAGTAGTTTACACTTATATTTTCTTTTAGCATTTCTATTAATAGTTCTTCCCTAAAATAATGCCTGCCCACGCTTCCCTCACAATCTGCTCGTACAAAATACTAAGGTCTGCTTTGCTATTTGAGTCTTATGGAGGCTGGCAACAGTGGTTCCTTATGCAAATAGGCCTTCTTCTTTTACATATGATGGACTATATTGCGTCAGTTCTGTATAGTGATATTGTAATGCAGGATTAACATGTAACTGCGGGGTGGTTTTCCCCCATACAGTGGGATTGCATGATTATAACTTCGAGGGCATATATATGGTATAATATGTCACCACTGCATGACTTTGAATGTCAATTCACTTAAAACTTACCAAAGCTCTTTATTTGAATGAGTGGATGATTTTGCATGACATCTATCAATATACTATACAAATGTAGTTGAAGCCAAAAGCCTCTCAATCCTCAATCCTAAATTCCTAGAAGTTTGAATTTTTTTTAGGTAGATCGAGGGGAAAGAAAAGAGGGAGAGACTTCAAAAAATTATTGTATGCCCTTGCAGGGTACCAATCACGTGGTACTTCAAATTCATTTTTCATCACACATGTCTTTCAGTGCATAGAATGAGACCAATGCTAGCGTGAATTGAACACGGGACTGAAAAAATATTAAACTATATTTTTGATCACTAGGGTTGTGCCCGTTTGATACACGGGATCGAAAAAACCAATGTTATTTTTTATCCCGTGTATTGAACGGACAAACGCTATACATATTCTATAAAAATGTATTTTTCGTTCAGAAGCCTCTAAACCCTCATTCCTAATTTTCTAGATTTTTTATTTTTTTTGTAATTCTTTGAAATTTCTAGTGGAAAGGGCAACGTGGGAGTGGGAACCAACTGCTCTCCCCCACGTCCTCTTTTAAAGGGAATTTGTTTCACTGCACCTTTGGCGTTTATTTTCATTTTTGGTTCCTTTTGTTTTGTTTGTAGTGGGGTATTGTTATATATACCAGTGAAATCTTTAAGCTTCTATTAATTTTTACATCCCATTTTACTTATTTAACTTTGTTGCTGATTTGTGTGTGCGTGGAAATCTGTATATGCATGTGTAGTACTCAATTTTAAATATTTGCGCCTTAATTTCTCGACATTGCTTTACATGCATTTAAATTTTTTCCCTACTAGCATTATGCCCGCTCGGTGCCCAATACAACATGAAAGAATATTGATGTAAACTTTCTTCTATTGCCACGTGCATTGAACGGGGTCTAATGCTAGTATGGATTATGATCCAGAATCACTTGCAGCATCTGCAAAGATACCGTTTTTCAACGTTTTTGGATTGGCATTAGAACAGATATGGAAAAAGTTAATTTGCTCTCCCTCTCTCTCTATATATACATATATGTGTGTGTGTGTCTGTGTGTGTACCCATAGATATGTAAACACATGAATTACAATGGAGTCAATCTTTATGTAGTCCGGCAAAGAAAGGCGGGCCCATGAACTTCAAGATATTAAAGTGTCAATCGTGTCAAAAATTATCGTTAACATGCAATGTACTGAATTTATAATTTGAAAGTTACAGCTTACCAATTAAATATGTATTCTTTCTGACCAGCAAGAGCACGGAAAAGAAAAAAAACTCATGAATATGCATTTTCTTACCAGAAGCATGATTGTGACTAGTTAGTTCTAGCCCTATCTGGAAGCAGTATATGATTCAATGGTTAAAAATTTTGATTGACAATAGTGATTGGCGATAGTGCCGAGTCTTACTTGCATGGATCACAGATGCTATTTTACTCCCACTGGATAGAGATGCCGTACTATTGACTTAGGAAATACGTCCTAAGGATAGCACCTATCTTGGCAACAAATGGCATTGATACATACATTTATAGGTGTAATGATCTGTAAATTTGTGTTATAGATTTTCTTATATTTAGGTCACTGTATGATTGATTTATGTGATGCCATTCTTGTGAATCAAATGTCTGCAATGTTAGATCAGATGAAATAATTTATCTTTATCTCATTCATCTCGGAGTAGCACTTCCATCTTTTAGTGGAGAAAGGAAGAAAATATGTCATCACAAGGAAGAAAAAGCAAAAATACAACCCAATTCTTTGAATGGGTCAAGGCATTTCTGCCTTCCTAATAAAATTGGTATGTGTGTGTGTGTGTGTTCATATGTATGGAAATGAAGATTCAGAGATCCTTCAATTCTCTGTGATCATCCCACCATGGGTCACCGAGAATTTTCACATGGGTTGGATCCCGTTCTTTCGGTGCCATGCCTTGAATCTTGGTAGTTTGTGCAAATGAGCTCTTTGTTTGGTATAGCGTTGATTCAAAGCATTTTTGCCTGCCTTATTCCCTGCTTATGCAGCCTTTTTAAGTTTATATGAATTGTACAGGTTTTGCAATCAAGAGCAAATCCAGCTATGGTGCCATGGAAAGGCGGGGCCGTAAGTCATGCACCTACTATTACTTTTCCTGATTTTAATGTTCTTTATTTGCCTTCTTGTGATTCTTTTACCGATGACTCAATTGAGAGAAATTTATTGTGAGTCTTGTTATTTGCAACATTTACCTCTTATGATTACATGAATGTTTCGGTTGAAGACATTAAACTAACTGTAGGTGAATTCTATATGAACTGAGTTAAATAACCATAAGAAAGAACCCTGTTAAAAAAACTGTCAGTATAATGAGTAGTGTTCTTAAATGACTTTCTTAGTAGAAATAAGAAGTAAGATATAATCATTTGTTGTAAAAGAAAGATTAGGGTTACATTGCTTATGTATTTAATTGTCAGATATGTAGGAGAAAGGTTGGCTTGTATAGCATCCACCTCATCTCCAACAGTTACCCTCACGTGCCACCCCTACTATGCCAAATCAATCAGGAGAGCCTTGACCAAAACTACCAGTAGCCAAGTTGTGATACAATAAAGAAATTTCATTATGTGAATTTAACCTGCTTAAGCTGTTGGGTGGTGATGCCACACTGTGTATTAAGCGGTGTCATCCATTTTAAACCCAAGGCATGTCGTACAATATTGTCTGAACTGTTTGATTTTAGGGTAATCGAAATAAGGAGAAAACCCTTTAGGGTTAATTTCATTCAACGTAAGATATATATACACGTACAATAATTGCACTACAGTCCTAGATACTTAAACTGATTACATCGTGAGACACATAATTACATTAGATACAAATAGACCCATCATCTAACACTCCCCCTCAAGTTGGTACGAAGATATCAATCAAGCCCAACTTGAACACAATAGGATGAAAACTCTTGCTACCCAGCCCTTTTGTGAATATATCAGCTAACTGATCTTCAGATCTCACAAACGGCATACATATCAAACCCTCGTTCAACTTTTCCTTGATAAAGTGTCGATCAATCTCTATGTGTTTCGTTCTGTCATGCTGAACGGGATTATGAGCAATGTTGATGGCAGCTTTATTATCGCAGTAAAGTTTCATCGGAATACTGTCAGCAAACCCCAAATCACGTAACAAGGTTTGGAGCCACAAGAGCTCACAAACACCATGAGCCATCGCTCTATATTCAGCTTCTGCACTAGATCTGGCGACTACTGATTGCTTCTTACTTCGCCAGGTAATCAGATTACCCCCAAGGAAAGTGCAATAGCCAGAAGTAGAGCGCCTATCATCCATGGAACCAGCCCAGTCAGCATCAGTAAATGCCTCCAATCGCAAATGGCCATGATTAGAGAACAAAATTCCTTTCCCTGGAGCTGATTTCAAATACCTCAGAATACGATAAACTGCTTCTAGGTGTGAAGTACGAGGATCATGCATAAACTGACTAACAACACCTACAGCATACGTAACATCTGGTCGAGTGTGGGCCAAGTATATTAGTCGACCCACAAGTCGTTGATATCTCTCCTTATCAGTACGCTCTCCCACATCTCCACTAAGATGATGATTTGCCTCAATAGGAGAATCTGCAGGTCTACAGCCCAACATACCTGTTTCTTCCAAAAGATCAAGTATATACTTGCGTTGGGAAATAAAGATACCTCTATCAGACCTCGCTACTTCCATTCCAAGGAAGTATCTCAATGATTCCAAATCCTTAATCTCGAACTCTTGAGCTAGACGAGACTTAAGGTTATGAATCTCATTCACATCATTGCCTGTCATTATTATGTCATCAACATAAACAATAAGGATGGCAATCTTACCATTACTTCGCCGGATGAACATCGTATGATCTGCATGGCTCTGCTTGTAACCAAAACTCAACATAGCCTTAGAAAACCTGCCAAACCAGGCTCTAGGGGACTGCTTTAACCCATAAAGCGCCTTCTTCAATCTACACACCTTTCCCTCACTTGCAGAAGAAGAGAAACCCGGTGGAATATCCATATAAACTTCCTCCGCTAAATCACCGTGGAGGAATGCATTTTTCACATCAAACTGTTGAAGAGGCCAATTTAAATGGGCAGCACACGAGAGGAGAGCTCGCACAGAGTTCATCTTCGCTACCGGAGCAAACGTCTCCTCATAGTCAATACCATAAGTTTGAGTAAAACCTCTGGCAACAAGCCTTGCCTTGTATCTCTCAACGGTACCATCAGCCTTTTGCTTAATAGTGAACACCCACTTGCAGCCCACTGGCTTCTTCCCTCTTGGAAGTGACACTAGGTCCCAGGTGCCATTCTTTTTCAAAGCTGTCATCTCTTCTACCATAGCTCCTTTCCACTTAGGTATCCTGAATGCATCCTGCCAATTCTGTGGAATAGATATAGAGGAAAGAGAAGAGACAAAAGCATGGTACGAAGGGGACAAACGGTCATAAGAAACAAACTGTGAGATAGGATGTTGAGTACAAGATCTAACACCTTTTCGAATAGCAATAGGAAGATTGTCAGGATCCATAGGAGGAGGTTCATTAAGAGAATCATTACCAGAAGAGTCAGCTGAGGAATCTGAATCTGGAACTGGAGTGGATGATTGTGATTGACAAGGTGGTAATGCACACGAAGACCTTCCATTTTTCCGTCTGGCATACCTCTGTAAGTCAGCTCTCTGCAGTCGTGCAGGTATATCACCACCAATATCATGTGTTTCCCTTTCAACAGATACTGGTTCCTCTCCAGTATTTTCCTTCTCCCCCTTACTATGATCATAAAACAATTTCTCCCCCTCACTATGATCATAAAAGGTAAACATCTCTTCCTCCTGCTGATGCTCCCCCTGAAGAGATGATTTGGAGGGAGAATAAAAAATCTCTGTTTCCCAAAAGGTAACATCCATAGAGACAAATATCTTCCTAGAATAAGGATCATAACACTTATAACCTTTCTGGGTAGGAGAGTACCCAACAAAGATACACTTATGGGCTTTATGTCCCAACTTGCCTCCAGAAGGTTTAGAGGCATGAACAAAACACACACAACCAAACACCCTAGGTGGAAGAGTTGTAACTCGACAACTGCTTGGCAGGCACTCAATGGGTGTTTTAAAATTAAGGACACTGGATGGCATACGGTTGATAAGATATGCGGCAGTTAAAATAGCTTCGCCCCATAAGTATTTGGGAACATTCATAGTGAACAAAAGAGATCGAGCGACCTCAGCAAGATGACGATTTTTACGTTCAGCGACTCCATTTTGTTGTGGAGTGTCAACGCAAGTCGTCTGAAAAATAATACCATTATCATTGAGATATGTCCGAAAAGTCTTATCAATATACTCAGTCCCATTATCACTCCGAAGAATTTTAATATGCGTATCAAACTGAGTACACACCATCTTATGAAAAGATTTGAAACAGGAAAATACTTCATTTTTTGACTGGAGTAAGTATACCCATGTGGCACGAGAAAAACAATCAATAAAAGTAACAAACCATCGGTAGCCCTTTAAAGAAGTAACTGGGGAAGGACCCCAAACATCAAAATGAATTACCATAAATGGAGAAGCACTTCGTTTATTAATAGGTGCATAAAAAGAGCGTTTATGTTTCCCAAACTCACAGGCTTCACAAAAAAACTGATCCCTAGGACAATGTTTAACTAAAGTAGGAAAGAGTTTCTCTAATATCCCAAAAGAAGGATGACCCAATCTACGATGCCACCGATGTAACAAAGAGAGAGTGGAACTCATATCTGCCTGTAGAGCTTGTCCACATGATAAAGATGGCTGAGATGGATGAGGTGCATGTTCCAGAAAATAGATACCACCATGTGCTTTACCACTGCCAATCACCTTCCCCGTTTCCAGTTCCTGAAAGACACAGTGAGTAGGAAAAAATGTCACAGAACAATTTGCAGAATGGGTAAAACTACTAACTGAAAGAAGGTTAGTGGCAAAGTTTGGAATATGGAGAACTGAAGAAGAGAGATAGAGGGAGAATAGTGAACAGATCCTTTCCCTGAAATACCAGAGAAGGACCCATCGGCAATTCAAACCTTATCCGTACCAGAACAAGTAGAATAGGAATCAAAAACAGAGGAACAACCTGTCATATGATCTGAAGCATCAGAATCGATAATCCAAGGGATACCGGAGGAGGCAGTAAATGCACTAGCTGGAATACCTGAATGAGCAAAATAGGATGTAGTAGGAGCTGCTGTGGAAGGAGGAGTTATAGTAGAGAAAGAATCAGCCCGAGCCATAAGACGCCTGAGAGCTTGCATCTCCCCCTGAGAGAAACCGCCAACAGAATCAGAAGGTGACTGAACTCCTGTACTGAACCCAAAATCAGACAAAGAAGCAAACTCTGAAACATGTGCCTGGGCCTGAGAACGCCCGGGACCACGACCTCGACCTCCACGTCCACTGCCTCGCCCACGAGAAGGACGACCATGTAACTTCCAACAGAAATCCTTGGTATGACCAGGGTTGTGGCAATGATCACACTTGAGTGACATACGATCTATGGTCCCACTGCTAGTACTAGACGGAGACGTTCCACTGCCAGACCCAAACTGTCCCTGCGGAATAGCAATCAACGCAGAACGATCAGGAGTAGGAGCTTGCAACATAGCACCTCTCCTGCTCTCCTCCTGCTGAACAATGGCATAGGCCTCTCCCAAAGATGGAAACGGAACACGACCCAATACCTGCACTCTAATTGGATCATATTCCACATCAAGACCAGCAAGAAAGTCATACACACGCTCTTTCTCTATTCTCTTCAACCAAGCGGTAGCATCAACGGAACAAACTGCCTGAAACCCCTGGTAATAATCAAATTCTTGCCATGCCCCACTGAGATCAGCAAAATAAACAGCAACAGATCGATTGTGTTGATCCAGAGTATGAAGTCTCTTCCTCAATTCAAAACACTGAGCATCATTGCCCTGCTGAGAATAAGTCTGTTTGGCAATAGTCCAAATCTGATATGGAGTGTCAAGAAGCAAAAAAGGACTACGAATATCAGCCTTCATAGAATTAAACAACCAAGTCATGACTAAAGATTGATGAGACTTAAATGTCTTGAGGTCAGCAGCAGTAGTAGGCTCAGTAATAGGACCTTCAATGAATTCAGACATCCCTTTAGCTTCAATAGCTAATGTAAAAGTACGAGACCAAAGTAAATAATTTGTGCCATCCAATTTGATGGGACAAATATCCAGTGGTGAGTTATCCAGAGTCCCTACACGACTCAACTCATCCTTACTAATAGCGGAAGTTTTTTCTTTCTCCTCTGACATTCTGACAACAGAGCTGGAATTTCCAAAAAACAAATAAAGTGCCTTAAAACTGTGTAATGGACCAGAAAACAAATGGTACAAATTACCCAAGAGTTTCAGAAACAGATGCAACGTAATAGTTCCTTCAAACAGTGATCGGAAAGACAGCAGGCCTTCAAACAGTGATCGGAAAGGCTGCAGGTGCAACGTAGCACGTCGGAAAGCAAGAACACGGCGTCGGAAAGCAAGAACGACGTCGGAAGCTGGCCGGCGAGTCTCCGGCGAGTCTGGGTGAAGTCGGAAAAAGGTCTGATCTCAAGATCTGACGTCGGAAGAAGGTCGGAAAGGCAGAACGACGCCGGAAAAGGGTGGGCGAGTCTCCGGCGAGGCCAGGTGACGTCGGGAATGGCCGGCGAGTCTCGGGTGGTAATGGGTGATGTCGGAAAAAGAACAGAACTGAAGATCTGAGCTCGTCGGAGGTGGCTGAGTTCGCCGGAGGTAACGAAACTACTGTGTCTTCGAATATAATGTCAGAAATTGAAGGAGAACAGATCTGTCGTTGTTGGTCACTAGATCGGAAGCTCTGATACCATGTTTGATTTTAGGGTAATCGAAATAAGGAGAAAACCCATTAGGGTTAATTTCATTCAACGTAAGATATATATACATGTACAATAATTGCACTACAGTCCTAGATACTTAAACTGATTACATCGTGAGACACATAATTACATTAGATACAAATAGACCCATCATCTAACATGAACTCCCAACACATGCGCGTGCACACCCACACACACACCCTGCAGATTTTAGTTCTGTTATGTGTGGACTCTTATCGGTCCATAATCGTGCAGTTTCTCTGTTAGGTCCATCATACTGGGGTATGAATTTTCTTTTCTCCCCAAAAAATACCATGTTAAAGCATCTAACTCATAATCAATTGGCAATGAGTGTAGACGCTGCCAAGGCTCATATGAGTTTTGACGGTTAAAATTAACCACTGTTGATGAATTGATGTTCGACTATGTTGTACAACATTGCGAGTGTTATTGATCACATGGTTGATGACTAATGGACCTATTAGGCTATACCAAACCTAGGAAGACGTAGCTGGTGGCATTTTACTGTGATGCAAACAGCCAGGGGTGGAACCAGGAATTGAGTATAGAGGGGTCACTATTACACGTATCGTGATGCTGTGCTGGCCCTATTTTTAAGCATATTTTGTTTATCATCTCATGTGGTGCACCAACAATAGTTAGTTGGGACAATGCTTCTCACATGTTCACTCCAGTGACCACATTATGTGGGGAACGAACAATGATGAAAAATAAGACCATAGCACTATTGCTAGTTCTAAGCTTTAGAATGCTTTTCCACAAACCCACAATGCACAAAATTGTAATACAGACTTGCAAAAATGTATATAGAGTCTAGATGGGCACTAGTACAACATCTTAAGGGGTTAAGTAACTTCAGTCATAAGTGGCAGATACTATTACCACTTGAGGTGCAGATGTTTAAAAGGTTTGGGGGGTACGTATCCCCTAGGCATTTAATTGAATCCACAAGTGGGAGCTGCTAATGTTAATGGGCGACTATTGGGGACGAATCTAGGATTCCGACCTTTGGGGAGCGAGTTTTTAGAATTTTCCGACCTTGTGGGCAAGCTGTTTGTAATTTTGCGATTATTGTCAATAATGACTAACAAAGTATAGGGTTTGTAGATATGTATATACAGATAGATAATAGGATCCTTTGCGCATATAGAGATATAAAAGCACACTTTACGCATTCATAATATAATATTTGAACATGTTGTAAGTTACAGTTTTTTGTAACTCCGATTGGAGTAGGCATTTGCCTCAATAAACTTTAGTCACGTGTAACCAAACTTACCTTTTCTCATCAGCTTGACAATGGTATAGCTTGAAACTATAGTAGGTGTTGATTATTGTTGTCAAATTCAGAAGAGTTATAAGTGCATTTTTTGAAGCCCATCTGGCAAAGATCCTCCGGGTTCCTCAGAAGTAGTTCCTAAACAAGTACATTGGGGTGTGTCCCGTCCATGAGCACAGACCATTTTAAAGTATATTGCTACCCCATGAGGTTCCATATAATGGAACTGAATTGGGTGTGACACCGTGCATTTGCTAGACTAGACTAGGAAAACCGAAAACTGTTGGAGAAGTGGTTGACCGAGGTTAAAACCAGTACAGGTACGGTCAAAAGGACTTTGTTTTGTCCATTGGGCCATACAAGCGCTGGGTTTGTTTATTGTCATGTGATTTTTAAACTCAGTCATATTTGAATTCCAAATCCCATACAAATGAAGCCAAGTTACAAGCTCCAGTGCCATCTAGTAATAGAGGGTGTGAATAGTTAAAAAGAGCCATCCGCTTGACAAGATGGGGAGACATGAAGGAAGGTCTTGCTTTACATAATATGTAAAACTTGTTGGATTTGCAGTTGGCTCAGTTTTTACAGAAGACAAGTACGGTAAAAAAACTCGTTTTGCCCCTTGTGGCTTATAAACATTGGGTTTGTTCATGTTGTATAATTGTGGAACCCCATCATATTCGTGATCTTAATTTCATAAAGATGAAAACCAACATACAAGCTCCAATGTCATCCAGTGGAGGGTGTGGATAGTTGGAAATAATCATCTTCCTGACGATATGAAGTAATAGGAAGTAAGGTCTTGTATGGTATATAAATATTTGAGAAATCAAACCCAATGAATGAATCAGGTAAGCTTGTTGTGGATATGAAGCAACATCATCATTCACTATGTCTCGAATGTACTTCAATACTTTTAGTCAAGGGTTCTATGCAACCACTCTGATTTGAAACCGAGTAATGTTATCTGTCCTTCATTATTGTAAATCGTGTCTTCAAACTAGGGCTGCATTGCTTACATAAAGGTAATAGTATGAAGGGGACAAAAATGGATATGAAGATAATTATGAGGATATAGACCTTGAAATAGAAGGATTGTAAGAGATTCATCAGCTGACTTAATTGATTGGGATTTTAATATAGATTTAAAATGCAAATTTTTTCCTTGTGAGGAGTTTGGAAATGGTGAATCAGATAAACTAGATGAGAATGTTTGTTCTCGAGTGAGGTTTGGAAATAATGATTGTTACATTAAAAGTTAATGTCAATATCAGAGATTGGTTTCGTTGGATCCATTTATCATTGACCACTTCTCAAAAACCATCAGACTTGTGCACTTGGAGATCTGCACTGATTAATTTAAAGGAACCATCTCTGTTCTTTTGCATTCGGTTTTTTGTTTGTTTCATCTTCCACTTACTGTGCATATAGTTACAATTCATGTTCCTGCAGATTATTGGTGTTCTTGATTTCGGCCGTGAGGCCTGGATACATCGAGAGGATTGGATTCGCAATGGGATCCACATTGGAAGTGGCAGAAAATACAAGGATTCGTACTTTCTTCAAGCACAAGCAATGTGTTACATGAATTCTTGAAAGGTATGGAAGGTAGAAGTAAACAGAGATATTGAAGAATGGTTCAGAAGCAATATAAAGCGGCATTCTTTCATAGTGGGCATTTAGTTTTGGTGTTGATGACTATATTAAGAGATCTGAGATCTTACTAGTGCAGTGAATTATAGAGAAGAGAAAGCATGCCCTTTTTTTTTTCTAGTTATGGGGTCATTTCGAGGTGATTTCAGTGGTTATTACTAACCTAACTGAAAGGACCAACTAAGAGGCTCCTCTCCAATCCTCCTAAAATTGGAGGATCCACAAGTCCTATTACTAATGCTACACATGGCAACTATGAACTCAAATGGCTGAGATCACTAATGGCCTCAGAATCCTTGTTATCCAGTCAAACACCTAATAGTTTCACATCCCTTCTTTCTTACAGACACCGCTGATCAATGCCCCTTTCCCTCCACCTGTCCAGTAGCCATCACCACTGCTGTCCGCGTCCATGCCAATGCCCACCATAGCCAGCTCTAGCCTTAAATCACTGGGTCTCAAATCTTTAATCATCACTGATAGAAGACCAGTTAATGACCTTGTTTTCCAGTGGCAAAAGACCAATCTGCCGATGAAGCACTGGCTGGTGAATAAAAATATTACTCTCTCCGTCCCAAATTGCTTGACCTTTTTGGGTAGCCGTGCATTTTGCAAGCAAAAATAATGCATTAGCGTGACTTTTTTGACCAATTTAAAGATCTTGTTGAGAAGAAAAAATGGACCAATTTTTGACATGCAAAATGCACTATTATTATCCAAAAAGGTCGAGCAATTTGGGACAGAGGGAGTATTAATGGTGGCGAATGGTGGTATTGAGAGGGGTGCATAATTATGCGTGATCATCCTCATGGCCTTTAAATAGGGTTGGTTTAGTGTTAAATTCTTGGCCGTTAGATTAGAGCAGGTGGATCCTCCAATTCCCCTGGCATTGTAGAGGAGCTTAATTCCAACTAAGAGGTAGGAGCTATTTAGTAATTTATTCGCGTGCTTCTGCTCCTTTTGGTGAGTCACAGCAGATCAAAAGCATTAGTCTGAAGTTGTATATCCATAGTTTATGTCTCAGTGTTAAAAATATCTTCATCTCCAGAAATGGCGAAGATTGTAGGGTCTTCCCCCCCACCCCCTCTTTTCCGGGGATCTCTTAGGCGACTTATGCAATGGTTTATTTGATGTATAAACTATAAAGTGATGAATTGACTTACCCAAAAAAAAAAAAAAAGGTGATGAGTTGATGATTGACTTAAGTAAACCTTCTATTGCTGAATTTGCCAACTTGTTATCTTATTCTCGGTGAAAATTCCCTAGCCTACTTTTGGTTGTTTTGGGGCCTCACGATTTTATTGGTGCATATCACTGGTTGTAGTATTAAATTGGCTGAATGCCAGTTTGATTTACGTTGTCCATGTGACAATGTGTCGCGAATTATGGTTTGATCTGTTGTTTTAATTTCCCCCTTTTTCTTTCCGATGATAAAACTTCTAGATGGCTGCATCCATTTGTGTATAATTAGGTGTTCAATGGAGACGCCCATTCTTGGAAGAAACCTCTGGTTAGAGAAGTACTCATATACCCGATTGGAATTCGGCAGTTATTGATGTTGGAGACAAATTGGCTTGGCATGCATATGCCGATAATGGGGCTTTACACTGAAATCTAGCTATGAGGTGGCCCTGGTGATAAAAGGAAACATTTCGCGGAAGGGCAAGGGAGCAGCTACCTCTATGATGAAGAGCTTTCGGAAATACATGTCTTGGGAAGCAATGAAGTTCGATCGTATCAAGTATAACATTGACGACTATACATAATTAAAATTAGGGCCCTTGAAATTATAGATGTTCTCCCGCTTTCTGTGAATCTATATCAGGAGTTCTATTGACGGTCATTCGTGTTTATGACTCGGGTTCTTTTCTCCTTTCCTTCTTGCTGCCACATCTGATGTATAAATCTGCTGATAGAATCTTAAAATGCGTTAGTGAAGTGTTCTTCTGAAGTAGGAATTCTTTGTCTTTTGGGTGACGCCCTAAACACGCTGGTCCTTCGGGAATTCTTTGTCTCAAATTATTACTATTAAACTTGAGAACCTTTTCTTCCTCTATTGATGATCTGAAAGCAGGAGTAGTTCATGTGTCTGGAGGAGCAGTTTGAATCATGTTTCTGGAGATTGGAATGGCACATGAATACACTTGTATGCAGAGAATCAACCGCAGAGGAAAGGATTATTTAAAGCTATACTATCAAGTAGAATTTACTATTACAGAGTACAAGAGAATTTCCAAATGTTGGGTTTCTTTTTCCTCTTCTTGTAACTATACCTGTAAATTTTAGCTGTTTTGTCACTTTCATAGACCCTGCCTCTGATTTTTTTGAACGATTTTTTGGTTGTTTTCTTTTAATTGTATTAAATTTATAAAGAATATTTTCCGATCTTTTACTTCATTTTATATGGATTCTTTTTCAATTTTGGTATATTTTTATGTACTTTTCTGATTTCAGACAAACAATTTGATGTAAAAATTTGATCCAAATCTTACAACAATTCGGATAAAAAAAAATCTAATAACAATTAGAAAACAATAGAAAAGATCATGTCAAAAAGTCGAGAAAAAGTTAGGTCAAAGATTCGAAGGGGCTCTTAATGTACTTTTTCAGAAAGTAATTTATTTGTTTTTATGTATAAATCCAATTCTTTTTAGTTTTTGACCCTACTAATAAAAATCTCTGACTCCGCCCACCCCGAGGAACAAATACATTTTCAGTTTCATCATTCATTCTCCATTACGGATATAATTACATGCCGGTCAGCTTGATTCTTCCCTTAGAAGATAGTTTGGGTTGGGTTGGGTTGGGTTGATTTGAATTTGATCCACTTAATTAAGGATTAAGAAGACACAGAGAAGAAGAGAGTTGTAAAGCAGACTAGAAGATACAGCAGAAGCAGCCTTGCTTTTGTATCCCACATCGGTTGGGGAAGTAAAACAAGAAGTGAGTGCTCTAAATAAATAAGGGTGGAGTGGGCATGGAAAAGATTTAAAAGGGTCGGTTGGCTAATTATGCCACGCCCGCCCTAGTTAGGTGGGTGCCGTATGGCTATCAAGACATATGGCCGACATAATTTGTGGGACTAAAATAGGGTTGGCTTGCTCTGGCCGACCCTACATTTCAAGGAAAGAAATTTTGTAGATGACTTGTAATTGTAATAATCAAATTGCATAGGCATAATTTATTTTCAAAAAGAAATTAATTTTGGCACTTTCTTTTTAATTATTGATATTTTAATTTTTGTCCTTTTTTATTTTATTTTAACTCTCTCTGTTCCAAATTAAGTTCTTGTAATATCCGCCCCGAATATTTAGTATTTTACATTCACATTTTAATTGAATTATGTGTTTATGAGATTTATTCATATTTGGTGGGTATTTAACTAAACGCTATTGATTGGAGCATAAGTTAGGACGTGGTTTCGTTTGCATGGGATTATTTTCTTAGGTGTTATCAAATATCCCCAGGATATTTTGGGAGAAATATCTCCCTTATTCTTTCTTGTTTTCCTACGGAGAGAGAGAGAGAGAGAGAGAGAGAGAGAGAGAGGCCGTGAGAAGAGGGGAGAAGGAGAAGAAGAAGAGAAGAGAAGGGGAATTGCTTGGGGATGATCATTCTTTCCTAGAATTGAAGTTCTAACATGGTAATTCATGCTCTCTTGTATTTGATTTCATGTTTTTCATGCTAGGTCTCTTGTTCTACATCTTATTTGCACTGAATTGAAGCCATGGGAGAAGGTTTTTGAGGTTGGAGTTGGGTTTTGTTCTAAGAAATTCGTGCATATCATAGTTGTACAAAACTGTGTTCTAAGCAAGTTGAATCTGTCCTGTTTTTGACGAATTTATTCAAGGTTCCTAGAAATCTTCTAAATTCTTGAAATAAATCCTGAATGTTCATCTGTGAGTCTATTGCATCGTGTTAAATTTTCAGAAAATAACTCGAAGCGTGTTGGCCTATAAAATTCGTGGACTGAACTGGTGTCAGATTCGCGTCTGTGCAGACAGCACAGACACGTGTTGGAAAAACGGGCATAACTTTTTGCTCGGGTATCTATTTTGCGCACAGTTTCTTGATTCGAAAACTAGACTCGTATATCTTTCTGAATATGTATGGGTTGTGTCGTGGTTCTTTCTAGATTATAGCAGTTTTTGAATTAAAGTTTAGGTTTTGGTACTTCTGAAATTCTGGACAGCTTTTGGCTTGTGTTCTTGATGAAATTCCTCAAGTTTAAGCATGCTAGGTGGACATGGGTTCTCATGAGTCTTAAACATTGATCAATTGGTGATGTTTTGGTATTGGAATCATTGAAAATTATTGAGTAGGTTATTTTTAATGGGTTTTCGATCGCAGACTGTCCTGCTGAAATCGTAATTTTGTGTTTCTCACTGTGTAATTTCAATTGGGCGTATCGTGGTCATTCGGACTCTATGTTGGGCAAATTTTATATCAAAATTTATGTACCGGAGGTGTACTTTTCAATGGTGGTGGTTTCATAACCTAATTCTAATCCTAAAAGAAGTTATGGTCGGAATACGGCGGATTAGTGGTTGGATTCTTTATCGGTTTTGGGGTTATGTTATATTTAAGAGCTATGCTTGCTTGGGAAACCTTGGAGGTCTTTGAGATGACATGTTTGAATTCATTGGACATCGTTTAATACGTTGTAGCTTTATAACTTGATATCAAATGGTTGTAAAATGGATTAGGGGACGTTTGGTGGCCTTGTTAACCTTTGGGCATGGATTAGCTTGTTAAAATGTTATAGGGTGCTATCATTCAATTGTTTGATCATTCCAGTGGAGAAGTATGCTAATATGAGTTAGCTTATGATTAGGAAGCAAGCCGGTCAAATGGGAGGTGCCGAAACCGTAAGTTTGACGTGCCTCGGTCGATACAAAGGTGAGTGTGTTTGATATGATTCTTCTCCATATAATATTGTTGTGATGGTGAGTATATATCTTGCTAGTTGTGGTTAGCTTTCGATATGATTATCTTTAATGAGATATTGTTGTAGTGGTGAGTTGTATATCATGCTATTGTGGTTTAGCTTTGATATGTTGTGAATGTGTGCGTGTGAGGCACACCATGTCGTAAGCCATATCGTTCAATGAACGATGGTTGGGAGCATGGTGTGGGACACGAGATTTGATTATGATATACGGGTTAGATGAATATGCATGCTGATGAGTGTTGATTGAACCGCTGAAGGTTAGCGTGTGAGGCATACCATGTCGTATGCCATGCCGGCTAATTGTCGGTGGATGGGAGCATGGTATGTGGGACACCTCATCTTGGGTACATGCGAAGTGGCAGACATGTCACTGCATGTGATGTAATGTGATTATATTCATGTTGTTGAGCATGTGGACAGGTTGGTTATAATGTTGTATACATTCAAGTATTTCAGTTTATGCTGGTAATGTGTATTCTTGTTGATATTCCTTCAGGTATTGTGATATTATATTGAGCGTTTCTATATCTCACACACTCTGGCTTTTCTTTTGGTCTGCCAGGTAGCAGGTTGCTTAGAGTGGGTCCACTACCGGTCAATGTGTTGAGGTGTACTCGAGCGTTAGCTTGGGAGATGTTGATAGTCAAGCTTGTTGTAGGTAGTTAATGAAGGAGCTGATTCATACAAATTGTAATCAAGTCGTTGGTGGATATGTTGAAATTTAGAACTTATTAGGTTTTGTAATAGAGGTTGTGGTTACTTAGTTGTGCGAGTTTGTGATTGGTTGGTCAGTACGTTGACTCGTTTCTGTTTTAGTGTGAGAAGTCTTCCGCTGGTTGTTTATTCTGTCTGATTGTATTGTGAGGTCGGGTCTTCTGTGTGGAATGCCACGTGGCCGCGTCGGTTCGGGCCCACTTTGGGTGTCGTTCCGGGACGGGGCGTGACAGTTCTCCCCGTTCTCCTTTTTAGGGAGGTCACAAAATAGTTTATATATAATGTTTTTACATGCAATATAGATATAGATCTTAATTAGTTCTATTATATTATAAATAGACAAATATATGAAATTTTGTAAATGACACGACTGTCAAAAAAGAATACTTATTTGAGATGGACAAAGTTTTGAGATTACATCAATACTCTTTAAAGCGAATGAACACTAACAACATAAGACAAAAATAACATAATGTTTCTCTATCACGTGACCTTTTCCCGCTGCAAATCCGTTGAATCCTCCAGCTTGATTCCTTCAACATTCTCAAAACTCTTGACATTTGTTTCTCATCCTATGAATGTTTCGTTCTTTGGTATTTTGGTCTCCCAAAGCAAAAGACAAGAAACCCTATGACTTCTTCTGCTTCTTGAAATATTCCTCGGCCATAATAAATAAATTGCTTTCTGAGATTATGCCTGGCTTATAATAAATAAATCCAAGTCGATCAGAGGAAAATTATAGGCCAGGCATAATCTCTGAACCCCTGTTGAATATTTTTTATTTCCATTAAATTTTTTTTGAAGGTATCCATTGAACTGGCTGTTAAAATATCACAAATAACTTGGATGGCATATGAGCCCAGGTGTGAGTGCCAACAATGTTAGCTTTTTTTTTTGTTTGTTTGTGTGGCCAATATTGTATATATTGGCAGAGATTGGTGGGGTGTTAGTAGGTTAATCCACAGTGGGTTTTAGAGGCTATTCAAGGCCTTGAATCCCAAACGTCCATAACGGGCTCAAAACCTGGCCTCCCACGTGGGGAGGACAAGAGTTACCAACTGGAATAGGAGCTCATTGGTAAAAATGTTGGATTGTATGCTCTTTGTTGCGGTGATGCTGTGCTCTGAGTCCGTTTAATCTTTGCGTTCTCTTCAATATTAATAAAATCTTTTTTTTGCTGTTTAAAAAATAAAATCTCACAAATAAAAGATCCACCTAACAAAAGTCTGCTCCCCATAAGATTTTTTTTTTGATTGCTAAAGTGAAAATTTCATGAGCAATGTAACAAGCATAGACGAAATTGCCCAAAGCTAGATATAAATATGTTTAGAATTGTCTGATGCACGTGAATCTTACACATTAACTATAACCAAAGATTTACCACAATCAGTCGCAATTACATGCTGATCACATGACTTTTAAGTATGTTGAGTCAACAATGATTGTGGCTGATTGTGGTAAATCTTTGTATAAAGTAACTGTCCGAAGAAAATTTTCAAATCCTTTCCAAAAACAACCCTATACGACAACGTATCCCAACCCCCACTTTACCAAGAACCCTTTCACCTTCTGTGGCCTTTTCCCCTCCTTTTCCCGCCAAATTTTTTACCACCAAAACCAATAAAAAAAACTCACCGCGAAAGTTGAATTGATGAATTGAAAATCTTCAATTCCGAAAATCTTTCGCGCAATCCATCCATAATCCCTCCCGCCAAAACAAGTTCCCACTATCTCACTATAACCCTCCACTTCCCTCCCTCCCTCCCAAACCATTCCTCTCTCTCGCTCTCCCCCCCCCCCCCCACATTCGCTTCCGGTTCTTTCAATCGTTATTTTATTTTCTCTAAACAATGGAGACGATGGCCACAGGAGGGGAAGACCAGAATCGGAACATAAAGAAAATAAGATTTGTTTTCTTCGGCTCCGAGTTAACCGACTCAGACATACTCAAAGCCCTCTCTCAATGCGGAAACAGCCCAGACGCAGCAATCAACTACATCCTCGACACCCCCGGGTTCTTACCGCCTCCCTCGGACGTCAAGCGGATTGTTACCAGCACTGGAGCCAGGGTTTCCGCACCCATCAAGGAAGCAGGTAAATCTGAACTGGGTTGTGTTTTGAAACCTGATGTTAGGGTTCTTAAGGAAGAATCTGATGTGGGTTTGGCAAATAAGCGTAGTGTGGAGGGAGAAACCGCGGGGTCTGAATGTGTTTTGCAATCAAAACCCGCAATTTTTGATGGGGAGGGAGAAATCGCGGGTACTAACAAGGAGGAAG
This sequence comes from Rhododendron molle, assembly GCA_025413875.1. Lineage (NCBI taxonomy): Eukaryota > Viridiplantae > Streptophyta > Magnoliopsida > Ericales > Ericaceae > Rhododendron > Rhododendron molle. Next base: position 57,519,678 of record CM046391.1, read on the forward strand.
AAATCGTGGGATCGGATTTCATTCAAGAGTCGGGTGATGGGGTGAGAGTGAATGAGGAAGAATGTGATGTGGGGTTCTTGGATAAGGAAGACAAAATGGTGCTCTCTGATTGTGTTAGAGAATCGGTTGATGGGATGGAACCGGATGATAGGGTTAAGGAAGAATTTGATGTGGGTTTTGCGGGTAAGGACGATATGGAGGTAGAAACAGTGTGTTTGGATGATGAGTTGAAAGTGAATGTTAGGGTTAAGGAAGAACCTGATGTGGGTTTTGTGAGTAAGGAGATTGTGGAGGTTGAAAATGTGGGGTCTGATTCTATTAAGAAATCGAGGCCCAAGATGTCGTTTGACGAGTTTCTTAAGGCTACGAATACAAAAGTTATGGCCGATGATGAGTATCTCAAGCCTCAGATGAAGAAAGAGCCAAAGGAAGGTGAGTCGGATTGTGGGTCAGAGGGGTGTGTGAAGAAGGAGGAAGTAATTGTTGGTACTGAGAAGAAAGAACCAGTGGTTAAGGTGGAGCCTGATTTGGGGTTGGAGAATAAGGCTCCTATGAAAGAGGCAAAGGAAGATAGATGGTCATCGAAAAGCTTTCCCGAGAAGTTTGAAGAACATTGTAGGTTGGAAATGGAGGCTAAGCGCGGTTTGCAAAAGCCGGCTCAAGTGAAGAAAGAAATGGGTGAGGATAGGAAGCAGCTGAGTACAGTTGTGATTGAGGATGGGGATTTTCCAGAGGACCCGGATTGGTTATTAGTGGGGAGGAATATGGTTACCGGGCTTTCAACTACTAGGGGAAGGAGATTAGAGAACAATGAGATTGTTCATCTTGCTTTCCCGTCCTGGGATGCAAGGAATAGGTCGGGCTCAAAGTGGTTGAGTGCAAGGTCTGCAGCTTCAGAAATCGTTCGCTTCTCCACGAAACGGTCTGGGGAGGTAACCTCTAGTTTTGTCTGATATAATTTTGTTATATAGCTTGTATTTATTTGATGTATGCTCATTCATACTAACTTTTCAATTAGGAAAAATAGTGGGGATTTATACATGGTTGTGCTTTAGATTGTACTGAAAGGATTTCTATGTGATTTATAACTACAGATTGGAAGGTTGCCAATGGAGTGGGCAAAATGCCTTATTCCTCTAGTCAATTCTACGAAGGTTAAAGTCCTTGCCCGGTGTATAGCTGCCCCTGCAAATCTTCAGTTGATGCAAGAGATAATGTTATATGTCAGGTAAATTATGAACCTTGGTTGAACTTAAGTCCTATTATGTTTGCTTGGAGTAGTTCTTTTGAGAGTTAATTTGCTTTGGCTAATTGGTTAGGCTATTATATTCGGTCATTTATTGTTGTTTACATACTTCTTAACTGTTTTTTTTAAATCTAAAATTTGTAGCTTTTATATTCACAAGTCCATTTTCACGGTGTGTGAGAAGTCCTCATGGAGGCTGGATTCTCCCTCAAACATTGACACCACAATTTACCCTCTCCTTACGCTTTTCAAATTGTTGAAGAACAATCCATTTCAGAAGGTACTTTATTTCTGTTTTTCAGTTCCTCTGAAATCCAATTTTGGATGAACATTTGAAGTTGTGGTTATGCATAGTTTCTTATTTGTTATGCTTCTGTCTCTGCTTGAACCAGGCTGAATTCACTCCAGAGGAACTTGATTCTCGGAAACGGTCACTGAATCTAGAAGTATGTGTCATCATATCAGTTCCCCGTTTTCTCTAATTATTATTGTCATCTTAAATGCTCAAGGTGGTGCAACGCGTGACCTCACGAGTTGTTATAAAGTATGCTAAATAAAGCTGTGTATACACTGCATTTCACGAAAACATTCACTTTTCTTTCATTTTTTTGACGGATGCGTCAGGTTGAATTCCTTGTGCAGTTATTAACATACCACTATTCTACATGTGAAAATATCCCCGCGTTTTATCCAATCACACAGATGCGCAAATTGAATCAGCATGAGTGACCGTAAGCTCCAAATCCCAAGCCAAGTTAAATTGACATTGTTGGCGATTGATTGAAACAGGTAGACTCAGATGAAGCAGCATCCATGTTGCCCATAGTGAAACGGAGGAAGGGTTGCCAGCAGTACCCGGAACAGAATAAAGATGAACAAGCTCTCTCTGAATCATCTTTGAACAAACTTGTTGGTTCTGCAGATGTGTATAACTTGGAGGTAGCATCATACGAAATATTATCACTTCCTTTTCAGATACAAGAATACAATTGTTTTGAGGAGGTCTGTTTGTTTCTCTCTTATCATGCCCTTTGGGTTTTAAATATGTACAGGAGATGGAGCCTCCTGAGACTCTTATGTGTGACTTAAGGCCATACCAGAAGCAGGCTCTCTACTGGATGTCAGAGTTGGAGAAGGGAGTGGATGTTGAGAAAGCAGGAAAAACCCTTCATCCATGCTGGGCAGCATACAAAATTTGTGATGGGTATGCAGTTTTTTTTCCCTTCACTGAATATCCAAATGAGAGAAAAGAAAAATGTTCAGAAGATGAAATTTTTATACCGAGTGTGTATGGGGGGCTCACACCCATTGTGCGTGCTTCGTAATTTATGTCATATACTAATGAAGTATCGAAAGCAGCATAAAAATAACTAGATTTTGATCACTCTTATAATGGTTTTGAATGTGCAACTTGACCAAACACGTTTTGTAACAGGAGGGCTTCTTCTATTTATGTGAACATATTTTCGGGTGAAGCAACTACAAAATTTCCAACTGCAATGCAGATGGCGAGAGGAGGAGTGAGTTTCTCCATTTCTTCATTAGTGTCTGGAACTGGTGTTTTTTATTCCTGCAACAAAGATTTGCCTACGTTCTCATTCTTTGTAGTTTGTTCTGTCTTAATTGAGTTCAAAATGTTAATTTTCTCTAACTTCACTATCCTACGTGTAGATTTTAGCAGATGCAATGGGGCTTGGAAAAACTGTGATGACAATTGCTCTAATACTTGCCCGACCTGGTAGGAGCTCCGACTACCAAAAACTTGTTTCGGAAGCCTCAGATGAGGCTGAAAATGTAAAGAGAAAGAGAGATTCTGATACAAACAAGCCGGGAGTAAGAGGCCGTACTCTAATTATTTGTCCTATGGCCTTGCTAGGCCAGTGGAAGGTGAGAATCTTTATCTCTGTAATGACTTAAGAAAAGCTGAATTATTTGGTTTCTTTGTTTTTGCTAATCTTACAAATTTAACCCATTTTCGTGATGTTTCAACCAATTTGATGGTTGCTAAATTCATTGGTGCTATAGATTTAATCCTCAGATGATATAAATGTCCCATCACTTGTGTTTGGCATGCAGGATGAGCTCGATAACCATTCACAGCCAGAAAGTATTTCAACTTTTGTACACTATGGTGGGGATAGAACCAATGATCCCAAGGTGATCGCAGCACATGATGTGGTCTTGACAACGTATGGTGTGTTGACTGCAGCTTATAAGAAGGTAAATTATCCAGAAATCCCTTTTACTAACAAAAGTCCCATCATTTTGAGAATACTTATTGTTCTATATATTTTGCTGCTGCTGTTATATGGTTGTTAAACTACTCGTATGAATGGTGATATAGGATGGTGAAAACAGCATTTTCCATAAAATTGAGTGGTATAGGGTGGTTTTAGATGAAGCTCATACTATCAAAGCCTCAAAGACCCAAGGTGCCCAAGCTGCCTTTGCATTGTCCTCTCATTGTAGGTGGTGTCTTACAGGTACCCCTCTTCAGGTATGCTTCTTCTCTTTCAACTTTTTTCATGTGTTATAGCACCATAGGCTGTATCACTTTTTTCTATGCGTCTTCATTTTTGTTTCGATAAACGAATCAAGGCCATGTTAAGTTATCACTTATCATCATTCATTTTTTGGATTTGTTTTTGAAACATAAACAAAACTTGTTCGGTTGAGGGTTTCTGCAACTAGTTTCCTTAGAAATTTTTGGTAACATTACTGAATGATAAGGGTTTTACATTTTCAAAAGCTTTTCGGAAAGTTTTCTGCAACCAAACGTGGCGAAATATCTTTTGCAACAGTCATTTGTCAAACTAGTCTTAATGATCAACAGTTGTCAAATTGATGGGAAATTGTATGTTTTGTGGCTGCATAGAGAATGAGTAAAACTTAATGGGATTTCATCTATACTTGCTAGTTACTAATGAATGTCATTGATAATGGCTGCAGAATAATTTGGAAGACCTCTATAGCCTTTTATGCTTTTTGCATGTCGAGCCATGGTGCAACTGGGCATGGTATGGATCAAAAACAATTTGAGTGTCACAATGCACGATTGACTTCTGATTTCCATGCACCACATGTAATTACAACCCTTAATTATTTGTTTTCCTTGACTTAGGTGGTCAAAACTGATTCAAAGGCCCTATGAGAATGGTGACCAGAGAGGACTGAGATTGGTTAAAGCAATTTTGAGGCCACTGATGCTGAGGAGGACAAAGGAGACAAAGGATAAAGAAGGAAGGTGAATGATTATTCTGGTTACTTTTCCATTTCTTTTACCTACTGAATTTAATGTGAGCGAATCCTGTCATGTTTAGCCGTTTAATAACTGATTTGTTTGACATTAGGCCCATACTTACTCTCCCACCAACCGACATCCAAATCATCGAATGTGAACAGTCGGAAGCTGAACACGACTTTTACAGTGCCCTCTTCAAGAGATCTAAAGTGAGTTATGTTCTAATAGGATTTTTATGGTGACGGGAATTATAGGATGTTGTTATGCTGCTTAAATGCTTCATGTATTGTTTTGCACAATTCTTGAAGCCATTAATACTATTGTGAACAAGGCAACTTAGATCTTTTCTGCAATTGTCACCAGGTCCAATTCGACCAATTTGTTGCACAAGGCAAAGTGCTTCACAACTATGCAAATATTCTTGAGCTGCTACTTCGATTGAGGCAATGCTGCAACCACCCATTTCTAGTCATGAGGTGAGAATGCAGCTGTAAATCTTGATAACTAACTCATACTAATGAAGTGATACCACCTATTTCTTTTTGAACAGTTTTCAGAATTTCTTGTATTTGTCAGAAAATTGAAACAGAAATGAAGTGATACCACAGGGATTATTTTTTGTGAATTTCCTAACTCATACTGTTTTCCTTGAAATCTGCAGCCGAGGGGATTCACAGGAGTATGCAGACCTGAACAAGCTCGCGAGAAGGTTCCTTGAAACCAATCCTGATTCCGCCACTCCAAACCAAAAACTCCCAACTCGAGCATACGTAGAAGAGGTAGTAGAGGAAATCAGGCGTGGTGAAAACACCGAGTGCCCCATATGCCTAGAATCAGCAGATGATCCAGTCCTCACACCTTGTGCACACAGAATGTGCAGGGAATGCCTTCTCTCAAGTTGGCGGACCCCATCAGCTGGAGTATGCCCAATATGCCGCCAACTACTAAAGAAGACTGACCTCATTACCTGTCCGTCAGAAAACCGTTTTCGCATTGATGTGGAGAAGAACTGGAAAGAGTCTTCTAAGGTTACAAAGCTCTTGGAATGCCTGGAAAATATAGCAAAGTCTGGCTTGGGGGAGAAGAGCATTGTTTTTAGCCAGTGGACTTCGTTTTTGGATTTGCTTGAGATACCCTTGAGGAGGAAAAAAATTGGGTTTTTGAGGTTTGATGGAAGGCTTGCGCAGAAACAAAGGGAGAGGGTTTTGAAGGAGTTCAATGAGACTAATGAGAAAATGGCAAGTGTTGTTTCTCTGTGTCTAACCCCATGTTTATTTGCTGTTTCGAGAAAACAGTTTTCCATAACAAGTTTTACTATCAAACAACTGCTTTACAGACAGTGGTTTTACTATCATTTGAAAGTTCACCGAAAACAAGTTTCAAAATCCGTTTATCAGTTTTCAAAGGATGGGATTGTAGCATAAGGGCCTAAATAGTTCAAAGTCATATATCTGTGGTTCTTCTGATGATTGTAGTTTGGCAGTTGAGACATACCAAATTGAACATTTTCCCAAGCAATGACTGAATCCCATTTTGTTCCCATTTCAGGTACTCCTGATGTCACTTAAGGTAGGAGGTGTGGGATTAAATCTGACTGCAGCTTCAAGTGTCTTTCTTATGGTACACAACCTACCTTTACTTCTACTATGATCTTTCTTTCCACTTTTACCATTTTGTTCTTTCCAATGTTCTTTCCCCCTCTTTGATGGTCAAATTCTTCCATCCAATATGCAGGATCCATGGTGGAATCCGGCGGTAGAAGAGCAAGCAATAATGCGAATTCATCGCATTGGTCAAAAACGAACCGTCTCAGTTAGAAGATTCATTGTCAAGGTAACTCAACCTCCTGTAGTTTCTGATCTGCTTAAAGATTGGTCAAACTCTATACTAGACAATGTACTACAATAACCATTTCCTGTATAATTTGTGTTCTTCGAAACCTTTTTTCTTTTTCTTTTCTAACTCATAATGCTTGTATGAACATTATGTATTGAATGTAACACCGAAATTTTGCGCACAGGACACTGTGGAGGAAAGGATGCAACAAGTTCAAGCGAGGAAGCAACGGATGATAGCCGGAGCTCTGACCGACGAGGAAGTCCGATCAGCCAGGATTGAAGAGCTTAAAATGCTCTTCAGATAAATCTGTCATTGTGTAGTTTGTGTTATGTTCTTATCACTTATCAACAATTTAGAGTAAATTAGAGAGCAAGTTGATGCTCTAAGGGGAGGAGCATTTTTTGTATAGGAGAGCCATGTTCTATTTCAAAATTCGTGTTGCTCCATCAATGAATTTGGGAAGACAATCCAACTCGGGTCAATGAGACTGCCCCCAATTTTGTAAATTTAGTTCTTAAGGGCTTTTTTGGTTGGATGACTCAGACACGATAAAAGTAATTCACTAGGTCTATAAATCTGGGCATATGGTGTTACAAATTGAGACGGTATTACATCTTCTAAAGGTGTCCATAGCCGAAAGATTACAAATTCCTACTCGGGTATAGTAGGCCAACTTTAAAATCACGTGCAAATCGGAGTTTGGGAGGCGATTTTTTGTTCTCAAAAGTCTTATAATAAAGCTTGTTCTTTGAATTTGGAGCCGCGAGTCCTACTAGGGCCAAATAGACCACCCTCAATTTTGGTGAAGTTTCCTATATGGTGAATTGGTTTCTAGTACCTTCTTTCTCCATTGTCAAAGCTCATTCAACACTTGTACTAGTATTTGATTTTGGCACCGTTTCAGAAATTTTTTTAAAAAATAAGCAGCTTATTTTACATTTTCAAACTCAAAAATAATGTAAATTAAAAATTATTTTTTTATTTTTTTTGTACCGTATTAAAGATCTCGATAAGATCTATCAAACAAGATCCATAGTGGTAGGAAAATTATTTGCATAAGCGCATGATTTTTGAACTTGAAATTGCCTTCTTTGTCAAAGCTCATTCAACACTTGTACTAGTATTTGATTTTCTCTACTCTCTCAGTAAATATTTGACTTAGGCCAGCAATAAATTTCTTCATGATCCAGAATATTCTAGAGGGAAAAGACCCTTAAAACCCTTGACTGCTTTGTTTTTTTGACAAAAGAAACAACTTACACCCACATCTTGTGATTATTAGGTTTAAAAAGTCAGATTCAGACAACAATGGATATGAACCAATGTTTCAGTTTTAATTTGTCCAACATCAATGGGTATTTGAGGTAGCTCAAGTGACAACAGAGATGAGTTGTAAATCGAGAATTCTTGAATTCGAAATTAGATAATTTCTTGGGGTCAGACTGCAATATAGAAATTTCTTGTAAATTTTCTAGTACGGCTAGTACCGGCATGGATGATTTATCTTTGACCGAACTAGAGACAAAAATAGATGAGGTGCACGTAAGTTGGGCCCAAACCAAATGCTTTAATTTGTCTATCATAGACCTCTGGTTGGTTAAAGGACTAGAAACAGCCACGTAACTTGATCGCAGCCGTTGGATTCATTATAATATCGACTGGGCACGTGATGCCACGTGGGGAATGGATTGTGGTGTCAGAGTTATATTTAACGGAGAAAGTAACGTTCGTTTGAAGCATCTGGTAAGGATCCAGGGGTGGGAAATAAAGGGCGGTTACGGAGGCGTCAAAGATTCACCCCACTTTGAGATCTCGCTGGTTTTGACTGAGCCGTCCAGTTGTAAACTAATTGGCTCGGCTTACGGCTCGTCTCTTAGATATTTTTTTTATACCATATGTTTGGCTCAGGTAATTACTACTACAGTAATATTTTTAAAATAGTGGATCCTTTTCGGATAGAAAAGTAAAGTGCATGAACAAACCTAGTTAAATGTGTATTTTTTTTTAAAGCTATTTTAACTACCACTCGGTCCACTCCCATCCCAAAAAGATTATCCAGTCCGCCAAACGATAACTTAGAAATCTACGTTTTGATTTCAATTTATGTAAAAAAAAAAATTACTGAAGTACATTATTTTAAAGTCCTTTTAAAACGTACTATATTATATTAATTGTTAAAAGAAAAGGAGGAGAATAGATAATATGACTAGGGGTGTTTGCACTAAAGTATTTTGGGCAACAACTTATGCCATTTGAGAAAAACCTTTTTTACGGCAGATCCGTGAATATAATTTACGGCGCTCAATCCCATGCGCCGAAAAGTGTTTTGAACGGTTCAGATTTTAAAATTTCTATTCGCTGGACGAGGTTTTTTTTTTTAAATCCAGACCATTGGTTGCCAAAAAGGACGGATGAGATTTCGCGGAGTCGTGAATAAGTTTCTCTCCGTGGCATTTTAACAACTCGTTCACCCTAACTCACAACTTAATACTAACTCACAACTTATGAGTTAGTGGAAACAACTTGACATTACTCGACAATAATTTGAGCTCCGACTTATTGAATTCTGACAAGTCATTTACACTAACTCACACCCCTTATGAATTAGTAAAAATAACTTGACATTTTTCAATAATAATACGGAGACTCATTATGTTGCACACAGGTTAAAAACTCAGTCCAAGTAGAGCACAAAAATAGGCAGAGAATCAGGTAGACTTGACTTTACTATCTTTTCTTTACTCACCAAGTGAGTCTTGCATTCATTTATTATTATTTAATAAAAATTCATTGTCAGATCATACTAAAATGTATGTTCATTCCATTAATACTGCAAATGTTGTTTTACTACAACTTGGAGTATTAATTAATCAAGACCTAATAATAATATAATATTTGTGATTATACAATGCTGAAGCATCTTTCGGGATAATTTGTTTATCACCATCCCAACTTCCTAGATTACCTCGTGTGCTCCTCGAGGCTCGAGTATGGCACAGTCTATGATATATATTTTAAAATATTTTATCGATTTTAAAAACCTAATGAGTCACGTCCTATGTGATTTCTCTGTTGTCTCTTGTTCTTTTAGTTCAAAGTAACATCACTTAAAACTCTCAAAGGGTGTACGTTTCTTGAAAAGTTGGAACTTTACAACGGCAATAATTGCATTTTCTTGAAAAGTTGATTTTCTAAACCTAGGAAAATAAATTGGGAATGAGAGAATAGCAATTTGTTTCTTCCACTATATTTTTTCCCTTTTCAGTTCTTTTTTACCTAGAGAAAAATCTATGCTCAACTTTTACTAGTTTACCTCCCTACAGGTCCTGTCATTAGAGCATTTACAGCAATGCTCAGGTAAAATTTCCAGTCATTCTAACTAATCATTATTATTATTATTATTATTTTTTGCATCCATACACTAAGCAATAAGTTGTGGATCATAACTTTAATTTCGATACTTTTTTTGACACTAACAAAACAACATTTTTTTGGGTCAAATGTTTATCATCCATCCAAATTGAAATGACCATTTTAGTCATACCCTTTTCAAAACTGGTACGGACACAGATGGAAGGGCACAAATTCAAAATAAATGGTTCAAAATTGTCTGATGCACGTGAATCTCACACTGCAAGTGTGAAACTACACGCGTTAAACGATCCCGAGCATAGTATCTAGATTTGTTCGTGTCGGCCTATGTAGGCATTTTAAAAAAAAAAATTGATCATTGTCGGTGTAGAATTTATGCAACTTTTTTAAAGAAAACAAGTAACGGAAAGAAAAAGGGAAGTGATTTTCACACTTTGCATTTTCATATAACCATGCTCCTTTTTTTCCCCCCTTATATATGATTAGCCTTTTAGGAGTAGATTTTTACATTTGAAAGGATAATTTCGTAAATGCACATTATAAATGACAAAAAGATAAGTGCACTTATAAATTACTAAATGTAAAATATAAAAAACCAGGATAAAAGGAAGAGAATTGATTTTCGTACTCCAAAAATTACCATCTACACTTCACACAAATTATCATCTACCCTCCGAAGTCGAGTGGAGATAGTAATTTGGGGAACGCGAAAAAACCACTTCAAAAGTGGTTCTGTTATTTATTTATTTATTTATTTTCACACAGGCTTCAGTCAACACGGCTCCGAAGAAGCCGAGCCACGTCACATCTTCTCCCCCGTTCTGTTGACCGTTCCTCCCCTAATTGTGTCCTCCACATTCCGCACTATATAATCACCGCAACATAGCCCCAGAAATTCTCTGTCTCACAGATATCATCTCTCTCTCTCTCTCCCCCAACATCACTTCTCTCTCTCTCTCTCTCTCTCTGTACCCACCCCCGCGAATACGCGATTGTTCGTATAAAAATTCTAACGACCTAAGTAAATACATGGCCGAGGCAGCGATGAGGAGTTCAGGCAACCGGCGCCAGCCGAGCCGGTTACAGCGGCGGGCGCCGGCGTCGATACAGATCAACCCGTCAACGGACTGGAAGGCCGCGATACCCCTCTTATCGCCGTTGATCACGTCGCCGACGTCGGACGATCTGGCGGCCGAGATCCAGTCTTGTGGTAATAGCAACAACAACAGCAAAAACCATCATAATGAGCCGGAGAAACCGACGGCGTTCAAGAAGTGGCAGCACCCGGCGGCGCCGTTCTCCTACGAGCCGGCGCCGTTTGTGCCCTTTGTTTGTACAGGAGGGGCCGTAAAGAGGAAGTAACGTAGTAGTGGAGTAGAATTTTACATCTAACGGTGTATTTTATTTTATTTTGTTTTTTTCGATTTTCTTTTCTTTTTGTTTTTGGATTTTGGAAAGGGAAGGGTTTGTGTAAACACATTTGCAATAATGTGGTTTATAATATTGAATCACTTTTCTCTGGAGTTCGAGATAAATCTCGACCGTTCATAAGTGTTTTTAATAGTTTTTTTAGATTTGTTAAAAGATTTTTTCAGGAGGTTTTTTTTTGTTTTTGTTTTGTGAAATCTGAAGTATTGCTAATGGGCCGAGACGAACGATAGAAATGCAATCGGAGAAGTTGGGTACTATAATTATTTTTCTCTTGGGTCAGATTGAAAAGCTAGTCAATTGAAGAATTATTAGGTATCGAATATTCAAGAGAATTCAAACACTTTTGCTTCCTTTTCAAAATAAAAATAAAATTAAATCAGAGTGAGTTTAGTGTGATTGTTTAGGTGACTTGATCCAGATTATAAGTTACTCTTATTACTGTGGGCTCACATAAACTCCACTAGTATTTATTTTTTTTGAGCATAAACCCCCCCCCAGCATTTGAATACTATCCATTGCAAAAACAAAAATGCTAGAGGCATATCAGTTGTGACATACATCAGCCACATCCCTTTCACATGCAGATGGATTCCACCGAAACGGGCCCCACATTATAAATGACAAAAAAGCTAGCAATGATTTTTGCACTCCTCGTTTTCATAAATAAACTTCAAAATTGCCTTTCAGTGCTAAAAAAAATACACACAATTCGTGCAAGTACCATAGACGCACCTTGAGGTGCATTTATAGTAAAAAAATAGAGTCCCAAAATTATTTTCCTTTTAGAAATTAAAATTCATCACGTCCTGATAGACGCGACTCTAGGAACTTACTCTGGATGGGTATGACACATGCCACCTCCGATTTCGGGGAAAAAAAAAATTGTACTTTAAGAGAAGTCGATTAAGTACTTATCGTTATCCGAATAACTTAATTTTTTTTTAACAGAATTGATGAGGAAATAGAGATTTAAGGAATAAACGGTTCAGATTACAAAAGTAATTTTCTCAGTGACTTTCTTTTAAAGACTAGTACAAGATAGTTGCACCAAATTACAGGAAAGAATAGATACGTCGATGATAAAGAAAGGCGATTTTGTGAAAGCTGTGTTTTGCCATTTTTTTTTTCCCCCCTAATTGATCTGCCTGTTTCGCAAGCTGAGACCCATGGGTAGGAAGGAAAATAGTGTAGCGTGGTGGCAAGACTCAAACTGTTATGGGTCATTGCTTAATTAAAAAGAAATATCAATATAGTAGTAGTATAGTAATTTATTTTCCCTGTCCCCCGCACTCAACCATGTATCGTGTCGCCCCTGCTTGCAGTATACTCTTCAGTGAGAAATATAACCTATGGTAATTAATCTACCAATAATATGTAGTCCGAATGTCCTTTTTAATAACGAAAGTGTATTTACAAGACCACAAAAAGCGCATACGGTGATTACGGTTTTCATAAGGTACGTAATACACCAAATGCAAAGTGCGATGACTTATTTCTTTGGTTTTATGATTTCTACGAAGGTAGTGGGTACTCCATGCAACAAGTTTGATATATATATATATATATATATATATATATATATATATATATATATATTATATCCTTGAATTGATCAAAGGCGAATGAGGAGAAGTTTTTCAGTGCGGGGTGGGCACGGACCACGTAGTGCCGAGCACCCACTTAGCCGTCCAAAACTATTTTGGACGGTCCAAATCTATTTGGGAAATTTTTTAATATAAAATTCCCTAAACACCCTCTCAAACCCAAATAGATCTAAGCCGTCCAAAATACGTTTGGACGGCCGAGATACGTGCTCGGCACCACGTGGCCCGGCACTGAAAGTTTTGCTCCGAATTGAAAGGTGCGCACTGAGTTGTGGGGCCCACCGCAATGGATCCGGCGTGTGGGGTGACAATGAAGTGTACAAAATACAAACGATACTGCAATACTTAAAAAATAAAAATCTTAGCGAAAAATTAGAAACATTAGTTTAATTTTTGATCTTTTATAGCGAGGCTAATATCGAGGCTTCATCTTTGTACCACAAGTATTGATTTAATAAAATCGTGGCTATTTTACCCGGTTGTTAAATAAATTTAGGGCCTCAAAATGAGTCGAGATGTGCATAAGTTGATTCGAACATCCGGTTATAAAAAAAAAGAGGAGTATACATACATCGCATAAGATATCGCTCCATCGTTCTACACTAGAGAAATGGTAAACCTAAAATTTAGGAGATTCTGATGTTTGATTGGAATTGTGGGACTATATCTTGAATCACATAATCATCGAAAAAGCAATGCATAATTATCGTACACCTTTATCCGTAACTTAACAAAAAAAAAAAAAAATCCGAAACAGCAATGTGATGACTTGGGATTTTCCAAGGAAGAAACTATTGGCTACTCTGTGTAACAACTTCGATTATTTGAAATTTGAACTATTATTTTCCATGAATAAACTTATCGGGTTATTGTGTAAAAACAATATTGATCTGAAACATCATCCTTGATTTCGCAATAAACAAATTTAAGAGTCAAAATCTATGTAGTAGTATTTATTAGCAGTCTCGCACATAAAAACGGAAGAAAAGCCTCAATCAAATCTCTTTCTTTTTCTTTGACTGAATATTAACTGATAGGGGCCAATTTGGAAGATAACTGGAGTATTACGTTGTGGGACCCTGCCACATGTGCCTATGGAGTGTCAATTTTGAAGCGTAAGTTGTTGAGAGATTTATGAGTAGAGTTACTTTAGTAAAAATAGTTTTTGTTGATAACTTCTTTTGTTAGTGGAAACGATATAGTAAAATACATTAAGTTTTTACTGTAGTATTTTTTGTGAGTCCTGCTATAGGGACCGACCGGTCCCCGACCGAAATCGTATCGACGGCCGCGTTGGGCCGTCTGCAGCTACCGGAAGGCCGATCCGAGCAGTCCAAAAATTCTAAAAAACAAAAAAAACGAGGGGGCCTACGCGGAAATCAATGGCATCCAATGGTGTAGGGTGCTTGATCCAAACACCCTGTATACATCGAATGCCATTGATTCCCGCGAAGGCCCCCTCGTTTTTTTTTTAAAGAATTTTTGGATGACTCGAATCGACCATCTGGTGGCCGAAGACGGCCCGATGCGGCCGTCGGTACGATTTCGATAGGGTACCGGTCTGTTCTATAGCTTTATTCGTGGAAACGGGGCCTAAATTGATCAAAGGCCAATTGAAAGATGCACAATGAGTTGTGGGGCCCTCCGCAATGGATCCGGCGTGTGGAGTGTCAATGAAGTGTACAAATGATACTGCAGCGCCAACCCAAAAAAAGAAGAAGGAAGAGGAAAGTGTACAAATGATACACAATTATTTTTCCCTTTAGTTTAAGAGGTGATCTACAAGTACAAAGGAAACAGTGGCCTCGTTCCGCTAAGAAAAATACAGTAAGTACTTATTATTTGAGTTAAAGGTGATATATTGTGAGAGAATGACATGTTTCGTAAAATAAAAAATAAGTACTTAAAAAATAAGAATCTAAGCGAAAAATTAGGAACTTTAGTTTATTTTTTGATCTTTTATAGCGAGGCTAATATCGTGGCTTCATTTTTGTACCACAAGTATTCATTTAATAAAATTGCGGCCATTTTACCTGGTCGTTAAATAAATTTGGTTCCTTAAAATGAATCGAGGTGTGCATAAGTTGACCCCCGACATCCGATTATAAAAAAAGAGTAGGGTATCCATACATCGCATTAGATATCGCTCCATCGTTCTACACTAGAGAAATGGTAAACGTAAAATTTAGGAGATTCTGATGTTGTTAAATTGGAATTGTGGGACTATCATCTTGAATCACATAATATTCATCGAAAGAGCAATGCATAACTTAACTGATACAGGCCAAATGAAAGATATAAGTAACTATTTGGGCATTTATCGTCCACCTTTATCCGTAACTTGACAAAAAAAAAAAAAAAAACCGAAAAAACGATGACTTATTCCGTAGATTTTCAAGAAAGAAACTATTGGCTACCCTGTGCAGCAACTTCGATTATTTGAAGTTTGAACCATTATTTTCCATGAATAAACGTATCGAAATGCAATCGGAGAAGTTGGGTCCTATAATTATTTTTCTCTTGGGTCAGATTGAAAAGCTAGTCAATTGAAGAATTATTAGGTATCGAATATTCAAGAGAATTCAAACACTTTTGCTTCCTTTTCAAAATAAAAATAAAAATAAATCAGAGTGAGTTTAGTGTGATTGTTTAGGTGACTTGATCCAGATTATAAGTTACTCTTATTACTGTGGGCTCACATAAACTTCACTAGTATTTATTTTTTTTGAGCATAAACCCCCACAGCATTTGAATACTATCCATTGCAAAAACAAAAATGCTAGAGGCATATCAGTTGTGACATACATCAGCCACATCCCTCTCACATACAGATGGATTCCACCGAAACGGGCCCCACATTATAAATGACAAAAAAGCTAGCAATGATTTTTGCACTCCTCGTTTTCATAAATAAACTTCAAAATTGCCTTTCAGTGCTAAAAAAAATACACACAATTCGTGCAAGTACTATAGACGCATCTTGAGGTGCATTTATAGTAAAAAAATAGAGTCCGAAAATTATTTTCCTTTTAGAAATTAAAATTCATCACGTCCTGGTAGACAGTGGCGACTCTAGGAACTTACTCTGGATGGGTATGACACATGCCACCTCCGATTTCGGGGGAAAAAAAATTGTACTTTAAGAGAAGTCGATTAAGTACTTATCGTTATCCGAATAACTTGATTTTTTTTTAACAGAATTGATGAGGAAATAGAGATTTAAAGAATAAACGGTTCAGATTACAAAAGTAATTTTCTCAGGGACTTTCTTTTATAGACTAGTACAAGATAGTTGCACCAAATTACAGGAAAGAATAGATACGTCGATGATAAAGAAAGGCGATTTTGTGAAAGCTGTGTTTTGCCATTTTTTTTTTCCCCCTAATTGATCTGCCTGTTTCGCAAGCTGAGACCCATGGGTAGGAAGGAAAATAGTGTAGCGTGGTGGCAAGACTCAAACTGTTACGGGTCATTGCTTAATTAAAAAGAAATATCAATATAGTAGTAGTATAGTAACTTTATTTTCCCTTTCCCCCGCACTCAACCATGTGTCGTGTCGCCCCTGCTTGCAGTATACTCTTTAGTGAGAAATATAACCTATGGTAATTAATCTACCAATAATATGTAGTCCGAATGTCCTTTTTAATAACGGAAGTGTATTTACAAGACCACAAAAAGCGCATACGGTGATTACGGTTTTCATAATGTACGTAATACACCAAATGCAAAAGTGCGATGACTTATTCCTTTGGTTTTATGATTTCTACGAAGGTAGTGGGTACTCCATGCAACAAGTTTGATTTATATATATATATATATATATATTATATCCTTGAATTGATCAAAGGCGAATGAGGAGAAGTTTTTCAGTGCGGGGTGGGCACGGACCACGTAGTGCCGAGCACCATCTTAGCCGTCCAAACGTATTTTGGACGGTCCAAATCTATTTGGGAAATTTTTTAATATAAAATTCCCTAAACACCCTCTCAAACCCAAATAGATCTAAGCCGTCCAAAATACGTTTGGACGGCCGAGATACGTGCTCGGCACCACGTGGCCCGGCACTGAAAGTTTTGCTCCGAATTGAAAGGTGCGCACTGAGTTGTGGGGCCCACCGCAATGGATCCGGCGTGTGGGGTGACAATGAAGTGTACAAAATACAAACGATACTGCAATACTTAAAAAATAAAAATCTTAGCGAAAAATTAGAAACATTAGTTTAATTTTTGATCTTTTATAGCGAGGCTAATATCGAGGCTTCATCTTTGTACCACAGGTATTGATTTAATAAAATCGTGGCTATTTTACCCGGTTGTTAAATAAATTTAGGGCCTCGAAATGAGTCGAAATGTGCATAAGTTGACTCGAACATCCGGTTATAAAAAAAGAGAGGAGTATACATACATCGCATAAGATATCGCTCCATCTTTCTACACTAGAGAAATGGTAAACCTAAAATTTAGGAGATTCTGAAGTTAGATTGGAATTGTGGGACTATATCTTGAATCACATAATCATCGAAAAAGCAATGCATAATTATCGTACACCTTTATCCGTAACTTAACAAAAAAAAAAAAAAAACCCGAAACATCAATGCGATGACGTAGGATTTTCCAAGGAAGAAACTATTGGCTACTCTGTGTAACAACTTCGATTATTTGAAATTTGAACTATTATTTTCCATGAATAAACTTATCGGGTTATTGTGTAAAAACAATATTGATCTGAAACATCATCCTTGATTTCGCAATAAACAAATTTAAGAGTCAAAATCTATGTAGTAGTATTTATTAGCAGTCTCGCACATAAAAACGGAAGAAAAGCCTCAATCAAATCTCTTTCTTTTTCTTTGACTGAATATTAACTGATAGGGGCCAATTTGGAAGATAACTGGAGTATTACGTTGTGGGACCCTGCCACATGTGCCTATGGAGTGTCAATTTTGAAGCGTAAGTTGTTGAGAGATTTATGAGTAGAGTTACTTTAGTAAAAATAGTTTTTGTTGATAACTTCTTTTGTTAGTGGAAACGATATAGTAAAATACATTAAGTTTTTACTGTAGTATTTTTTGTGAGTCCTGCTATAGGGACCGACCGGTCCCCGACCGAAATCGTATCGACGGCCGCGTTGGGCCGTCTGCAGCTACCGGAAGGCCGATCCGAGCAGTCCAAAAATTCTAAAAAACAAAAAAAACGAGGGGGCCTACGCGGAAATCAATGGCATCCAATGGTGTAGGGTGCTTGATCCAAACACCCTGTATACATCGAATGCCATTGATTCCCGCGAAGGCCCCCTCGTTTTTTTTTTAAAGAATTTTTGGATGACTCGAATCGACCATCTGGTGGCCGAAGACGGCCCGATGCGGCCGTCGGTACGATTTCGATAGGGTACCGGTCTGTTCTATAGCTTTATTCGTGGAAACGGGGCCTAAATTGATCAAAGGCCAATTGAAAGATGCACAATGAGTTGTGGGGCCCTCCGCAATGGATCCGGCGTGTGGAGTGTCAATGAAGTGTACAAATGATACTGCAGCGCCAACCCAAAAAAAGACGAAGGAAGAGGAAAGTGTACAAATGATACACAGATATTTTTCCCTTATAGTTTAAGAGGTGATCTACAAGTACAAAAGAAACAGTGGCGTCGTTCCGCTAAAAAAAATAAGTACTTATTGTTTGAGTCGAATGTGATATATTGTGAGAGAATGACATGTCTCTTAAAATAAAAAATAAGTACTTAAAAAATAAGAATTTAAGCGAAAAGTTAGGAACTTTAGTTTATTTTTTGATCTTTTATAGCGAGGCTAATATCGAGGCTTCATTTTTGTACCACAAGTATTCATTTAATAAAATTGCGGCTATTTTTCCTGATCGTTAAATAAATTTAGTTCCTCAAAATGAATCGAGGTATACATAAGTTGACCCGGACACCCGATTATAAAAAAAGAGTGGGATATCCATACATCACATAAGATATCGCTCCATCGTTCTACACTAGAGAAATGGTAAACCTAAAATTTAGGAGATTCTGATGTTGTTAGATTGGAATTGTGGGACTATCATCTTGAATCACATAATATTCATCGAAAGAGCAATGCATAACTTAACTGATACAGGCCAAATGAAAGATATAAGTAACTATTTGGGCATTTATCGTCCACCTTTATCCGTAACTTGACCAAAAAAAAAAAAAAAAACCGAAAAAACGATGACTTATTCCGTAGATTTTCAAGAAAGAAACTATTGGCTACCCTGTGCAGCAACTTCGATTATTTGAAGTTTGAACCATTATTTTCCATGAATAAACGTATCGAGTCAAAGTGGAATTAAAAACAATATTGATCTGAAACATCATCCTTGATTTCACAATAAACAAATTTAAGAGTCAAAATCTATGTAATAGTATTTATTAGCAGTCTCGCCTCGCACATAAAAACGGAAGAAAAGCCTCAATCAAATCTCTTTCTTTTTCTTTGACTGAATATTAACTGATAGGGGCCAATTTGGAAGATAACTGGAGTATTACGTTGTGGGGCCCTGCCACATGTGCCCATGGAGTGTCAATTATGAAGTGTTAACCAATGTCTTTGAACCAATCAATCAAGTGATTGTTTTGGACTTTGATCGGTAACTCGTACCCTAACTTGATCGAGGAGCAAGTTGTTGTCGTTAACTAGCTGAAGGCAAGCTGTAGTTGCGAATTAAGGGTGCGGTGCGACCATCGGGGATCGATGTTTGTCTTGAGTTGGATGTGGAGTCCGGTGAGGACAGTTCTCTTGGAATTTTAATTCGGTGGTTTGGCGGTTTTGGTTTGTTCTCTTGGTCTTCGGTTTTGCTCTTTTGGGTTTTTCTTTCGGCTTTAGTTTTGCTTCAGTTTGGCTATCGTTTGGGTTGTTTTTAACTGGTGTTCGGATTCTGTGTTTTGTTTGTGGTGTTTTAGTTAGCATCTTACCTTCATTCGGTTTTGATTCTAGGGTGGCATATGTCGATGTGCCCGTGATTCTTTTAATCGACGTAATCCTATGATTCCTATCCAAAGATCAATAAATAAAAAAAATTGCTGATCAAAATAACATAAAATTGGTCATTAGACTCATTACCCAAAAAACAAAAACAAGGAAGGAAGACTCTATAATTGCTTTATGGACCAACATCCAGAATGCAAATAAGGACGAAATCAACGGTCAAAGACTCAAAATGGACAAAGGCTTCTTGAGTGCGCAAATGCACTACGACAAAGTAGTGCACCTCAAGGACTCTCTCCATCGAAATCACATCGTCATGATCCAAACCATTCAATTTACAGAATTGGTTGGGCACAACATTTCGAAAAACTAAGCTGATCAGATATCATGAGTGACTTGATCGTACGACCTTTAATATCTAAAAGTAAAGGATGGTCAGTATGATTTACAAAATTAACGATAATGGTCATATATCTGCCACTTATTGGCTAAATTTCACTTTATGTACAGAAGCATTGTTCAACGCACTTTGCAAGCTGAATGATCCAAATCCTGACGATGAGATCTGGATGAGCCGTATGGGACGCCATATCGACAGATGATGTTTCGTTAAAATGAAGTTAAGCCATGTTCTCGGCCGACAGGGACGCGAAGAACGCAACTTCCACCCACTTGGGAGCCCATCAAAATGCAATACACCCTCATAATGCATTGTCGCAATATAGGGAGGGACCCTTGTGTATAGTGGATAGTGGAAGATGGGAGTTATTACTGCATGTTGTTGCTAGTCCAACTTCCTATTTTTAAGCCTAAAATGGTAGGACCTCTAGTATTTGCCATATGAGGTAGATAATTGAGAACATTAGCAAAAGCAAAAAAGCATTAGGAAAAAAAAAAAACCTCGAAGACTGAAAGCCTTAACGCAAAATTAACAAGGAGTGCGGCGTACCTTGATCAGTTACCAAAAGCAAGAGCAGAGTATATATATACCACCGCAAATAATGACATATATGGTATCATTTCACAATCAAATATCACTACGAGATGATCGATATAACTTATAATTTAGCTAACAAGCCATACGTATCAACGAGTTGGTCTGAATTGATTTGAATGGCCATACGCAGACAAAAAACAAAAAAAAAAGAAAGAGAAAAAAAAAAAAAGCATATAAAAACAAGGATATGACAATAATTATTAGGAATACAAACAAAAGATATATGGTATTGAATTCACAGAAAGTGTTCAAAAAGATCAGGATGCCTTGCAATATTAGAAAAGATTTTGAATGGTTGTCTTTTGACTCATCCCCCACCTAGAGTGGTCCTCATTCTATTCTTACATATTCTTGAGTTTAGTACATACATATATATATATATATATATATATATATATTGTTATTGTACTATAGGGCTGCAAACGAGTTGAGTCTTGTCGAGTTTGACTTCGGCTCGTTTATTAAACGAACCAAAAATTTGAGCTCAAGCCTCAACAAGTCGAGCTTAGTCATTTATTAAACGAGCCTTTTTAATCGAGCCGAGCTTACCTTAACAAGCCGGGCTTTTATCGAACGAGCAGAGCTCCACTCGGCACGCAACATCTGTTTTACGATTCGGAGTTTAAAAAAATAGGCTTTGGCCTTTTCACAGAGTTGAGGGCTAAAATTGCCTGTCAAACTCAATCTCCCAAACCAACCTTAAAATTTTCAATTAGACTCCTGATCAAGTGAGCATGAGAAAGCAAACGTTCGTTTGTCCTCCATGAAGTCGCGTGTTTTTGAATCCCACGGAAGCCAAACGTTTCAAACATTGTGGTGATTAGAGGGTTTGCTCTGTCGTTAACTTCCAGGATCCCAAAATTAGTCAAAGTGCGCGTAAACTGACCCAGACATCTGGTTTTTTATTATTATTTTTTTAATCTTTTTCCACAGACTCCATATCCTTTGTTGAGCTGTAACCCCCAAACTAGATAGACAAACATATTTCTCCTCGAAATTACAAGTATATACACACGTATGGATTACAGTATGATATACTATGTGCCATACATTAAGTAAACATTAAAAACAGCTAAAACTAGGGACTGTTGCCCCCCAACAAAGTCTAAAGTAGAATATAACAAAAGATATCTCTCCATATATACTGTGTACGTATAAAGAAAATCTTCCAACGAAAAGTAAAGAAATCAAACATGGAGTAGCATCAAAGTTTGACCATATTCTATTCTCTCTCGTATATATATCCCTTTCCTAGCTAGGCTGATTAGACCAATTCATCAAACCTACGGCCGGACCTCTCGATTAGTACTTATCTTTCGCGTGGGCTTCTTCTTCTTTGCATATTTGACGAAGATGCTGTAAAAAACAAAAAAAAAAACCACGTCCAAAAGAAACCCAGGTGTCCGACTTTCCCGTACGAGCATTCGGCACATATAGAACGGCAATTATGGCCTTACAGAACGACAATTAATTATGGTCTTGCATGACGATAACTACTAAATAGGTTCGTATCGCCGGAAAATTAGCCAAGGGGCCAACCGGTCAAGTTTTATTACAATTATTGAAATTGGGTATGGCTTCGACTATTTTTGTCGATCGATATAAGAGATTATTTTACATCAGATACGAAGTATAAACTCGGGATACTATGTCGTCCACGAGATAACCATAAGCCCATTACAGTTAATCAAACATATGTTACACCAAGGATTAACACACATATGATGTACAGAGTTATCGTTGCAAACCACGAGATATTATTACACCAAGGATGAACAAAAATCCAAAGCTTTGATTCAGAATTCGTCGGATTCACCACGTCGTAAGCATAAGAAATTGGGGATCGGGATGGTACCCTTCGGCCCTGACCCTGACCCTTTCTCATTTCCAACCCTATGTGGACCACTGAATAATTACTCGGCTTTCGTCCGCCTTACTTATCATCAGCCCATTCGACTGGGCCGAATCCAAATGGAGCTTGGTTTGTCTCTCTTGTTCACAACTCTACTAATCATCAGCTCAAATACAGTGGCCCAATTAAAAGCCCAAAGTATTTGAATATCCCCAGAGGTTACTAAGGAAAAATTGACGGCCCAGAACGTGTTTTGATAATTAATACCAGCCAAGAACAAACTTGGTAATGCTGAAAATATCCTTGGCAGGTATTAATTATCAAAACACATCATTGGCCGTCATTTTCCCGGTTATTTAAACCACTCGATCTCGATCTGCCGTTGGAACCAATTGAATTGCTTAAACCACTTGATCAACTGAGTCTGACTTGAAAGGTTGATTGGTCCGTGACGACCTTTTCAGTTTTTTTACTTTTTCATATTGAAAAAGTAATAAGAATGAAGGGTGTTAAGCTTTTTAACATGCGCTCTAGTAAAAGAGAAATCACACCTGAAACGCCCCTTACGAGGCTTGAACCCTACCTCCACCAAGGGTGCCTTTGGGCATTACCATTGAGTTGAGAATTAAAAAATTCTGCACCCATGTTAAAGAAAAATAAAATCAATCGCACAACCAAGTTAAAAATTCCACCCCAAATTGCTAGATTATTTGACAGTTCCATCTATCATTATGGAGTATCAATCAGCTTAATTATGTCCTCATGCAAATATCAATTCTAATTCATGTGTGGAATCGTATAGTCAAATGAACCATAAAAATCAGGGAGACTCTCCTCAGTCCATAGTGGACTGAGCTTTCTCAATTTGAGAGAAGGGAATGAGATGGTAAGAGCATGGATTGGTGCTTGTCCTTCGAAGTGCCCTGACTACAGGAGGTGAAGCTTTAAGTAAGTAGGGGTGATCAATCGTGGTGAATTCTTAGTCGGTCTTGCTTTTATATGGGGTGCATTTTTTTTTTTTTTTTTGGGTAATCGAGGAACAACCCTGCAGTTGAGCTATTATTAGACCTGACTGTACAATCCAAATCTCGGGGAGACTACCACAGCAACCCACCGCCATGGCCCCCCCACTTAAATCATGGTTTCCCTCCAAGGGGAATCGAACCTTGTTATGTTGCAAGCACATGTTCGATCTTATCATGTTGACAACCCATGGGTGGGTGCAAGTGGTGTTTATGTCGAAGTCTTGGTAGTTTTGGTTTATTCTTGTATCTTTTGATGAAATCTGTATCGCCTTCGGATTTTGTTTTGAAATGAATTGAATGTGTTCAAAAAAAATTACGTCTTGCCTAGGGCTCGTGCTTTCCAAACCTTTCTATTTTTATCGAGACATGAGCATCGTGACGGCCCAGTGTTTAGGGTTTTCCTTATCTCAGGCCCAATTCCCACTTCCGACACAGGGCTTAAAATTATTAGAGTGTGCGACTCTAGCATAGAGTACTTTCACATGTCCAATATTACAAAACAAGCTCTCTCTCTTTTTTTATTTTTATTTTTATTTTTTATAGGAGGGTGTCCGGGTTAGGGTTTCACACGCCTCGATTAATTTTGGGGTCTTGAAGCTAACGACCGGACAAAAAGAAAAAGAAAAAAACAAAGCATTTTTTTTCGTTAGACTTGTGGAAGTAAAAACCAACGTAAATCATGCATGTCTATTCTTAACCAGGTTGGTGATTGAGTTGAAAACGAACCCATTCCAGTTTATTTGGTCATCCGCGATTAATGGAATTTAAATTAAAGTTGCCGAACCCTGGCATTTAGTGGGCGGATTTACTTAAATGTAACCATCAAGAGAGAGAGAGAGAGAGAGAGAGAGAGAGAGAGAGAGAGAGAGAGAGAGAGAGAGAGAGAGAGAGAGAGAGATTATAAGCACCTACTAATAACAAACAATTACGACAAGTTTTAGATAATTACCATTTTGTAGGCTTTTCCCAATTCAAATATGGTCGAAATTCTAAGCTTAGAGTAGACGGGGCTGACCGGAATTGGCAGTTTACGGTGGGATGACCAATCCAAGCTAAACGTGTAGGTTTCAAACTTTGAAAACAAGTGCGTCTTTTTTCTTTGCTTCCGGTCTTCCACGATCAGGGAGTTTGAGCTAACTTACGCGCATCTCGACTATTGCCCTCTCTGGTTCGGCCAAAGGCAGACTATCTACGCTGGAACTAAAAAATTCACTAGAGATTTCTCTCTTGCAGCCATGCGACAAGAGATTGCTGATCGATATTCGAACTCAAAAGTGTACTATTTACTACTCTCCATTAGTTGTGGCTATATGGACATGGCCTGTGAATTACAAACTCAAAAAAGTTATGTAACGACACCCAAAATAAAGCATGGAATGGATTAAGTTTTAGCTTTTCATTAATTAATTCCTGTATATACTTTTTAAGTTGGTCCTCGTGAATCTTTCTTTTACCCTCAAAAGAAACAAAAAGTGAATCTAAAGTGCTCTATAATTGC
Source organism: Rhododendron molle (assembly GCA_025413875.1). Lineage (NCBI taxonomy): Eukaryota > Viridiplantae > Streptophyta > Magnoliopsida > Ericales > Ericaceae > Rhododendron > Rhododendron molle. The sequence continues at coordinate 57,544,744 of CM046391.1, forward strand.
ATAACAATAATTTCTTTTTGCTTAATCTCAGTTAATAATTAAAGGGTTATTCATCATTAAGCTTTCTGCAACCCAGCTTTGAAACAAAAGGTGATCTCAGTCATCAACACACAACCTTCATGTCTACAAAAGCTACACGAACTACTATATATGTCTGGATTAATGATTGGTGTGTATTGTTAATGAGGTTGTCCTTTTTACATAGGCTCCGCGAACAACCTGTTCACGGATCACAATCGTTCAATCAATGATTGAGATTTGTTTGAAATAATTATTCTTACCGGTAAGAATTGATTTTCAATCCGGACTGTCCAAAAACCCTTTGGACAGTCGCGATTGTGAAAAAAGTTTTTCTCATTGTGAATATAGATAGATAGATGACATTGGTTATCAACCCGCATGAGCAAAAATTGTCAAAAGGCTACACCTAAACCAACAAAGCTATGAAAACAAAATCGAACAATGAAAGCGACATTACTCTCAATGCATTAGTTGGCTTCTCTCTCAACTTTTTTATTTTACAATTTGAACCGTTCGTATTATAGATTTTAGTTAAACTTTACATAGTGTTTGAAAATCAAATTAATCGATCAGACATTGATAATCACATAATCAAGATAGATTTGTTTTACAGTTTATTTTCTTAAATCATACTGGCCATCCATTTTTTTTATAAATAAATCTTGTCCAATCAAGTTGTTAACGATATTCAATCAATAAAATCTCTTCTTGTATGATCTACTCGCAAGTTATATACGCTACATAGTTCAGATCTCACGAAGATGAAATATCGATAGATCCCACCGAGACACACTATACTCCCGTAGTGCATAAGGGCAATAGGATCCTCCCCGCCTCAATCCTCACTCCTATTTACCCACAAGAAAGTATTCAAAAAAGAAGCAAGAATTTAAATTTTGAAGATCAAATGTATTCTTAAATATATGTCTCTATTTTAGTAGGAGTAGGAGTATTATTTTCAGATTTTACAGGGTGTCAGGGTACGTAATTAACATGAATTGAGGAGGAGGAGTTGGGTTGGGTTGTAAAGTGAGGTTATATATATATAAAAGCCGTGTGGGGGATAAAGTCCAACGGCTATGGCTGAGATATACAGTAGTAGTATTCTCCACATAAAAGTAACTCCAAACGCATACTTACATGCAAATGATGGGGAAATTGGTTGAAATATCAACCAAAACTCCACTTTGGTTTTTCTTTCCCTTGACGCTTCTAAATTTCTTCCACTCACCCCCAAGAAACATGTACTAATCTCTTGGTGGGACAAAACTGTGGGGCTCACATGAACGGCTTGTGCACATTTTTTTTTTTTTTTTATAAGATCCGGCTCCTTTTCGGTCCATGTTTTGGGTTGGAGGAGAGAGTCATGATCGTGACCGTCCATTGGTATATTTGATTGTTAGGATCTTCTCATAAACTCTTACCAGTCAAACTTTAAAAATACATCCAAATCGTTAGTTGCAGCAAATGAACACGGTCATGATCAGAACTGTCTCTTTTTTAGTCCAAAACATGGACCGGAGAGAGGAGCCAGATCCTTTTTGATAACTCAGGTGTTTTGAACCGATTTATGGCTTTATTCACACCTCGAGTAATCTTGGAGGACCAATCCGACCGCCCACATTTGGGGAGCCCCAATTAAAATTAGAGCAAAAAGCTCTATATGTATGAACTGGTCCCAAAGAAATTGATAGCACCTAAGAACTCTCGAACATGACAACTTATGAGGAGACAAAAAAAAACCCTAAATTTCAAGTCTTTGACCACTTCGTGAATTCCTTGAGCTAACGGCTTATGTACTGCTAAATGCCAATTGCCGTGTAGTTGCAAATTGGATAATATAACTTACTTTTGATGAGCAAATTGGTAAATGTTGGTTACAAAGATTGAATATGAACCAGTTGTGTTTCTTTTTTACTGGAAGAAGGTTAGGTGTGAGTAATATATATTTTTTTTTCTCTCTACACAATAAATTTATTTTTTGGTGGATCAGTTATTGTAATTAAGGAAAGTTTTTCCCTCAGGTACTCTTAATATATACCAAGTAAATTTCTCTCTCTTTTTTTTTTTTAAAAAAGAGGCTTTGTATATTTCCCAGCAACATGGAAAAGAAACAAATTTTTGTTGGCTTATTCACTTATTTTTTGTTGGCTTATTCAGGTTCCATTTAATTTATTCCAAAGAAAATTAGTAGTTTCAATTTTGTCCTCGATTTGTCGATATTTTAACTCGCTGTCAACTCCATGCTGATTTTTAATTACGTGGCAGACAGGGATGGCATGGGGTTTACGTGGAGATCGCTTGGAGCCGACATCGATTGCCCTCCTCATTGTTTTGGGTGGAGATCGTGCGGGTCGAGCCGAATATTGCAAAAATAAAATTCAAACGGTCCATCATTTTAGTGATAGTCCAACTATGAAACACAGCCTAGGTAGACCACGAAGGCCAAAATTGGAAGATCCTTGAGCCATGATCAATTGACCTCTACTTCTCAACTAAAAAAAAAGCCATTTGACTTCTCAACCCAAAAAATATTTAAGTACCTTTAATACGTTAGATTGCTCCATTAACAAGTACCCAATCTGTACCTTAAATTGAATGTAATATAGATGAGACTGATCCATTCCATAATGGCATACTTTTTATTGAAGACCAACCACCTAAAATGATCAAGATTACGGAGTGTTTTTTTTTGGGGGTAAGTAGATTAGATAGTGGTTGATTCTTGATTGCTCCTCTCAATCTTTTTATGACCGGATGTTCGAGCTGGTCTACGTGAACCTCGACTAAATTCAGGGTCCTGAAATTAACTACTAGGCAAATCCTCCAGTGGTCCAAAGGCTTGAAATGTTTGGCTTCTGTAGGATTCGAACATATATACGACCTCATAGAGGACAAGCACTTGTTCGCTTTCTCATGCTCACTTGGCAAAATCATTATTCTCCTCTCAATTGACAGGCATGTATTGCATGGCCATGGTTTTTGGAGCTCTCACTTTTCAGCAGTTAAGCCAAATCCATGTTGATTGAGGAAAAGTAATTGGCAAATCACCAAATTGGGTTGTCTCATCCCTTTCTCTTCTTGTCTTTGTGTTTCTTGTCTTTGGATCTCTCTTTTTGTTTGGATGTTTCTCAAGAGAAAGCTAGTAGTTTTTTTTTCTTTATAAGAACAAAATTACCAACTCCCACTACTATTACTACTTTTTTTGACAATATCTTGCCTAATGATTTTGGTCATGTTTTCCATCCCTCTAATAAGTGTCCTTTTCTTGTATTACCAGACAACAAATGACAAATCATTCCCAAAGTTGTACATTACAAGCTAAGACTATGAAAGGGATGCAGTGAGAGATATAGGGATTTGTAGGGGGATATTTCATGCTTTCACATGACTATTTGTCTTCACTTCTCCAACAAGGTTCTAAAATTTCTCTTGCTCCTCTTGATGGATGTGATTGTGGGTTTAGATCATTGGCTATAAGGTCTATAGTTGAAAATGTGCCCCTTACTTTTCCGGTGCTTGAAATTAGAATTAATTGTATCTGGCTGGAATTCAAATTGCGCCTAAAGGGGAGTTGCTGTTGAGATCCTTAACCACAATTAGTTCTTTAAATTGGTGGGAAAATTTTCAAAAAAATATGTAAGTGCTTTAGAATTTTACTAAAAAAAGTAGTACGAGTTCTCGCTTCGGACTAAAATTATAAGACGGAGGGAATACAAAGAAAGTTGGATACGAAAAAGAAAACGTGAGATTCTGGTTAAAGTTGAAACTAGTGAGACCATATGGAATGAATCTGAACTCCGACTAAATTCTCATTAGCCGTTTGATTCGTCAAAATGCAAAATGGCTAATCATATACTAGTCGCTCCTCCTGTATTACAGATGCTTTATATGTACATCCCGAAAATATGGTACAGGGGAGGCAAAATAGTGTATGCAATGGAGGAATTTTAGGGCTTCCATTTGTGCTTATTGTTCTTTGGTTGGAGCTAGTCCACCTTTCTCACAGATTGGCTACCACGGTACTCGAACTATGTTCGGTCTGCACCGCATGCAAGATGTGATGTTTCGGTCCGGGTGATGTAGGTTTTGGCTCTTTCCTCTATTTCTGTTATAGATTCTTTTGTAGAGGCCGTACAACTTTCTTGAATGAAATTCTTAACGAAGATCAAATGGCAGTGGCGGATCCAGGAATTTGAAATAGTGGGGGCACCAATTTTCTTTGTAACTGTGATATATGAATTACAGTTAAGTACATTCACACCAAAATAATTTTAGCATTCATGATAAAGTAACATTTTAAAGTATATATGTATTTTAATAACCAGATACTTGGGCAAACTTGTGCACCTTGACTATATGTGTTAAAACAAAATTATCACATGTTCATCATCTATTTTCCAAGATTAAAAAAAAAAAAAAAAACTTAGGTGGCATTCCAGTTTTTAAAAAAAAGAAGTTTTAGAAAAAGGAAGGTAATTTTAAGCTCAAAAGTCATGTGTTTACGCAAATAATTTTCTTACCAACATGGATCTTGTTTGATAGATCGATCTTTTAAACGGTGCCAAAAAAAATCAAAAAAATATTTTTCATTTTCGTTATATTTGAGTTTGAAATTACCTTCTTTTTGAAAAAGAAGGTTTAGAAAGAAAGCGGAACGGGGCCTTATTGGTGCAAGGCTTGCGATATACTGCACAGTAGTTTCGTTTCGCTAGAGTTCTTATTTTTCGATTTACGAGACAAGTCATTTTCCAAACAAATTTTTCCTGTTGAATACTTACTTTGAAAAAAAGTAAAAGTCAACAAATTTGGTAATCACAAACCAGAGAGAATAGTGACTGAACAACTAAATTCTCCCACATAGTTGGTGCCGACTTGGCCACTTAAGTTTGTTTATTATTGACTTTGAATATCAAATGGGCTAGAAGGCTATTCAGGGCCAAATATATATATGGGAATTCTCTTCTCTGCATATGTGCATTGCAAGACAGATGTGAAAGGCTATTCAGGGCCAAATATATATATGGGAATTCTCTCTCTGCATATGTGCATTGCAAGACAGATGTGAACTTGGTTGACCACAGGATTTCTATTCCCAACTATAGTAGTTCAAAAAAAAAAAAAAAAAAAAGCCATGTGATTCATATACCTGTTGTATATTAAAGTCAGCCCTAAATATAAGTCAATACCCATTTCACCATTGGATTTTGGAGTAGGTTTGGCACCCTCCAAACATCATCAAAGGGCCACATAAAATCAGAGGATAGTTGGAAAGATGGGATAAAATACTTCTATATATGTGTACAGAAAAATAATTTTCGACCCGGGTGGTAGCCAAGGTGGCAATGGGTTACTCCATCGGGTTTGGCTTTCATGTGGTCACGGGTTCGAGGCTTGCCGACACCCCATCGCTCCCCTTTGATTTATCCCATGATCCGCCTATTGCCTCTTTTGACCTCGGGTGGGGAGGTATATGCACCTATGACTTTCGGATCTCCTCTGGGGCCCTCTCCTGCGATTGTAGAGTCCCTAGAGTTACGCCTAAGGAAGGATTGTTACGCCTGGTCGCCCTCTCCTCCACTCTTTTGATTAGAAAAAACAGAAAAAGTAATTGGTGAAAGAGCACTTAGACATCCCTAATCGTAATGGAATCTTTCATTGTGCTCATTCCCTAGTTCCAAATTTATCATTTTTTTTTTTTTTAATGCTGTTGTTAGAAAATCAGTCCAAAAAATGTAATATATATATATAACTCAAAAAGAATCTCTGTGGACACCCCCCCCCCCCCCCCCCATTCCAATAATAGGGTGGAAAGCTCTTTTAATTAAGGGCACATGGCTGGCACATTACAATATTCAAAACATGGCAGTTAATGAGTACCTGTGTCTAGATCTACCATTTTAAATGATCTTTCAGAAATTTATTTCCAAGGCGTAAATTAGGTGAGAGAGAGAGAGAGAGAGAGAGAGTGATCGAGCTTGCTTGGTTCAGAGTAAAGAAGTACTGTACAGATTTTATATGGTACGGTAGATAAGAAAGCTTGCATTTACTACTCTAGTAGTATATGATATTCATCCCCATGGACGGAATCGAGATTTAAACAGCAAGAGAGAATTTTTAGTGAAGATTTAAAAAGTTTTAGTCATGTTGTTTAGTTGCTGTTTTCAAAATCCCATTTCAAACTATCAATTCAAGGCGGAATTGGAGGTAAGGTTGGGTTTTGCAAAAGTCGCTTTTGGATACGGGATACGCGATGGAGTTGAAAGGGAGCCTGCCGTGGAGGAAACGGTTATGGATTTGACAACCGAGGGTACACTTTTGGTTTGGAGGAGGGGGCGGAGGCGAGTTTCTGGGAGTACATGAGCATATGAGAGAGAGAGAGAGAGAGAGAGATATTAGCATCCAAGTTAGCATTTAACGGAAAAAAAAAAAAACATAGTCAGCAATTTCCGTTAGTAATTTGACAGAATTAGATGACAGGGGCCTAATTGAATATCGCTTCAAGGTTTTGGTTTGGGATGTATTTTCTTTGATTTTACGGGAAAATAATTTTATCATTTTTTAATTATTTAACTTCTTAATCAATAATTTGCTCGCAAAATGAGTTTTTGGTAATCTGTCAACCTTGTCGGAAAAAAATGCTTCAAAATTATGTATTTTCTCAAAATAAGTTCCTTTTCAAAAAAAAAAAAAAAAAAAATCTCAAGACATAAGTTTGGAAATCCGCAAGGCTTACAAATTAATTTCAAAAAGATATTTATCTTAGCCGTTCAAAAAAATAAGGAGAAGCAATTTATCTTTAAGAATCTAACTGAGCCAATATATAGCAAATAATAATAAAACAACTAAAGTGACACAGTTCATAGATGAACTTTTTGTTCATCAATACTTGAACCAATCGAAGCCAAATTCCAGTCTATATTTGCTCAAATTGTCATTTTCTAACTACTGGAGTATTATCAAGCGGTCCAAGACAATATTTAAAATTAAAAAAAAAAAAACTACTCCGTATATTACTAAAAGTGTGTCTCATTAACTAAAATAAACACTTATTTTTTAAAGAATTAAAAGTGATATATTACACAAAAAATAACGTATTTCATAAAAATAAAAAATAAATATTTAACAGATAAGAATTTTAACGAACCGGAGCCTAAAAACATAAACAAACAAGAACCTAATTGATTACTACTACTACTATGTAATGCTGCCGAAAGACATCACAGGAAGAGTCAAAAGGGAAACAAATCTAATCTCAAAATCCCCCCGCCCCCCCCCCCTCCAAAAAGGAATTCCAAAGGTCAATAACCCCACACTCGAATCTTGGAAAAAACACCAATCCAATATACTATATATATATATATATTGGGAATGGTTCAATGAACACCCTAATAAAATACTCAATGGAGACATTCAAAATTTCAATCTGATAGTTTCCGATTGAATTTTTATGATCCGAACCGCTCAATGTGTGCAGAATGTGATTTTAAGGGTGTCCGCGAGAAATTAGCAAAAAAAATGACCCGGAAAGGCTTGATTTGAGCAGTTTTTATTTGAACCGTTCAATAAATAATTGTTCAAAACTGTTCGGATCAAACCCTTCCGGGTCATTTTTGTTCTGATTTTTAGCGTGTACTCTTAAAATCACATTCTGATCACATTGAGCGGCTCGGATCATCAAAATTTGATCGGGAACCATGGGGTGTTTTTCTAGATGTCCCCGTTGGGTATCCCCAGAACCGCCCCCATATATATTACTCCTACAACGTACCTTCTTTTCTTTCAAAAAACCACCTGCTCCTCTTTTCAGTTTCAAACAAACAAACCTCCCTCTTTCATACAAACAAACCACCTCCAAAATTCACTACTCCTATTTCTAGAGAGAGAGAGAGAGAGAGAGAGAGACCCTCCTGTCAATCGTCAATTCTTCCCCCTCCTTCCTTCCCTCCACTCCACTCCTGCTGAAAATCCTCCATTCCTGCTCCTCCTTTCCTGCCCAACTCCACTCTCTTCCAACCCAGATCCAAACCCAGCTCGGAAAACACTTTTCGATTACTGGGTGTCCGGGCCAACTCACGAGCAGCTCAAGAAAACATCGACTTGTAACATTGGAGAATCACAAGCAGCAATGGTGGCGGAGCCTTGGAGGATTCTCAAAATGGGCCACCAGGTAACCTCAAAGAGCCTCAAGAAACACGACAAAAACCAACAACAGCAACCGCCGCCGCCGCCGCCGCCGCTCCGCAAGCAGACCATAGGCATCCTCTCCTTCGAGGTCGCCAACGTCATGTCCAAAACCATCCAACTCCACAAGTCCCTCACCGACGCCTCCGTCTCCGGCTTGAAGCGCGAGATCTCCCAGTCCGACGGCGTTTTAAGCCTCGTCTCCCCCGACGAGGCCCACCTCCTCGACCTCGCCCTGGCCGAGAAGCTCGACGACTTGAACAGGATCGCCGGGGTCGTGTCCAGGCTGGGCAAGAAGTGCTCCGTCCCCGCCCTGCAGGGATTCGAGCACGTGTACGGCGACGTGACGAGCGGCAAGCTGGACGTGAACTTGTTGGGGTTCTTGGTGAAGGACATGGAGAGAACGGTGAGGAAGATGGAGAGGTACGTGAGCGCGACCAAGCGGCTGTACGGCGAGATTGAGGTGATGAACGAGCTGGAGCAGGCGACGAGGAAGTTCGCGGCGAACCACCACGAGGAGAGCCGGAAGGCGTTCGAGCAGAAGCTGGGCTGGCAGAGGCAGGACGTGAGGGGTCTGAAGGACGTTTCGCTCTGGAACCAGGGGTACGATAAGGTTGTGGAGCTGCTGGCTAGGGCGGTTTGCACGATTTTCGCTAGGGTTTGTGCGGTGTTTGGCGATTCCGTTCTGAGGAAGGAGTTTGGTTGCGAGGGCGAATCGCATTCTTTGAAGGACGAATGCGGGCGGAAATCTGGTCAAATTGATTCAAATCGTAAAAATCGGAAGAGTTCTTATGGATTAGGACCGGTTTTGAGCAAGGGTGCTAATGGGTGTAATCGCTCGGGGCCGGTTAAGAGAGAGCAAAAGGGGATGAATATTAGTAGCTCTGAAGTGCGTTTGTATCGTCCGGGAGATTTCAATTTGGATTGTGGGGCTGGCCCTGGAAGGCTTTTCATGGAGTGTCTTAGTTTGAGCAGTTCAGCTTCCAAAGTGGATGATGACGATGACGACGAAGTTGTTAGTCGTGATGATCGAAGTAGTCAAACTTCCGGGTGTTGTAGTGTTGCGAGTGGTATGAGAAGAGAGCTCCCGAATCATTCGGGTTGCTTTACTCCGGCTCAAAGTGGTGTTCTTTTTGGTGGAGAGCAATGGCATGCCAAGGGTGGTGTGGAAAATGGGTCCCGATTTGGGCCTAAAAGTAGGTTACCCCTGTATGCTCCTCCTTCCACGGTTGGAGGCGCTGCTCTAGCCATGCATTATGCGAATGTCATAATTGTGATAGAGAAATTGCTTCGGTACCCACATTTGGTTGGGGAAGATGCTAGGGACGATTTGTATCAGATGTTGCCAACAAGCTTAAGAATGTTGTTGAAGGCTAGCTTAAAGACTTATGCAAAAGACATGGCAATATACGATGCTCCTCTTGCCCATGATTGGAAAGAGAGGCTTGATGGGATACTTAGGTGGCTTGCTCCATTAGCACATAATATGATCAGGTGGCAAAGTGAGCGGAATTTCGAACAGCAGCAGATTGTTATGCGAACAAATGTGCTTCTGTTGCAGACTATATATTTTGCTGATAGGGAAAAGACGGAGGCAGCTATATGTGAACTTCTGGTTGGGTTGAATTATATATGTCGGTATGAGCACCAGCAAAATGCGTTATTGGATTGTGCAAGCAGTTTTGACTTTGATGACTGTGCGGATTGGGAGATGCCCTACTGAGCTTCTTATCTGCATTGAAGATATCGGTAGTTTTCTTTGTTAGCTCCTGATACTTATGTGAAGATAAAGAGATTCTAGTTTGAAATTGTGAATATCAGAGCTTTTTGCATATTGGAGACTCCAATTGTTGTAAAATGGTATTGATTTGTGTATGTTATTGCAAGGTATGGACTATGGAGGGTTTACTCCTTGAGTAAAATTCCACTTCTTTTAGTGAAAATGAAGGTATATTTTTGTTCTTTAGGATGGGTCATATATACTATTAGTAGTTTGGAATAAAATTTCTTTTCCAAATTTTATGTGCATGATCTTTTGGATTGAGAGACTTCCAATTTTCAAAGTGGTGCTTCTGAGAGGATCATAATGTTACCTGGTATCCACATCTTCTTCTGCTATTTTCATTTGGTAAATATATCACTTGTTTCTATGTAATCATTGATTTGTTGGTTGCCTAAAAAGTTCAGTTTGCGTTCAATGGAACTGACTATTCTTCTCGATGAAGATCTCCTACCTACTATTCTTACTTTAATGTACTTGATTAGTGTAGGACTAAACCTGACAAGTTTTAAAGGAATTTATAGTGATAATGACACCCTACCCCGCCATACTAGAAGTTTTCTCGACCTCTTATTCTTGTAACAGACAACAGGATGATTATGCAACGTGCGAGGATCAGAAATTGCACTGGAGATGTCTTTTGCTGTAAAAAGGCATTCTTTCGTGTACTTCATCGCAAGGTATGCAAAGTTTGGAATTCTGAAGTAAACTATTCCATTTTTCTATGGAATGATGTATCTTTACTTCATAGTGGAACTTGCATCTATGCTTTTTGCAGTCTCTTTTTTCCTTTTCAAGTTATCTGTGCATTATTGGATAACCTTATGAAATGATATTAAATCCCTGGAGTAAGGTCAGCTCTTATCTGGGAACTCTTGTCCAACTTGAAGTTTACAATACTAATGCAGTCACTGGCCATGACTGGTAGTTTTAAGGCCGAAGTCTCTCGAACTTTATTTAAGGTTGGCAACTTTTTCATGCACTTCCTGCCCATGACTGCTTGTTTTATTAGTGAAGTGTTTGTCCAACCTGAAAGTTGATGCAAACTTTTACATACTTCAAGATTCAAGGGGTTATAACTTATACCTATGATAGACAGATACTTTTCTGGGTTGAGAGTGTTCCTATCCTATAGTGGTCCTTTTGGAAAAAATGCTTGATACTAATTGTAGACGAGGAGGGTGGGAGGAAGGCACCTGAACAATGATCTAATGTTTACAATCTACTTGGTATTCACTGGACATAACAGATAGTTTTATGACCAAAAGTCTCTAACTTCGATTTAATATGCAATTTGCTCACCCGCTCAGTGGCCGTGACAGTAGCTTCACGATCCCAAAGTCTCTCTGCCACCAGGAAATGTATCCCTACTTATGTGTTTACCCTTCTGCATTGTCAGATAATTGCTGTTGTGGGATACACTATGATGGGGTTTGTAAAAAGAATCTTTTGTGGTTAAAGGAGATCCTACGGGGGTGATTCTGAATAATAGCATGGTAGTTTCTGCAGACATGGCAATTTCCGGAATTTGGTGAAATAATGGGATTTGGTAAGATGTAGAGTGCTGCTTCTAAAAAGTAACCCCTTGTGTCTACTAATTTATTTGTGGTCGCTATAAGTTTCATATTCAGGGGAAGGCACGTTTCTTGGCATTTTTCATGATAATGCAGTTATCTTCCTGAAAAAGTTGATCTCAGCTTAGCAACAGACCGAAAATAGATGTCCCTGTTTATTGAAATAGCACCTGTGCCTTTATTGCTTCTATTAAACCTAGTCATTTCTTGCGATTGCTTAACGAAACGTAGCAATAGTAACTTACATCTATCTACTATTATGATAGTTGAAAGAGGCCAGAGTGTTGCTGCATTGCCTTTCGCTTCTTCATTCTAACCTGCATTGCCTTCTCCCAGGTAATATTTGCTTTGACATCTCTTTTTCTTGTGTTTATTCTAGTTATTCTCTGATCCTTCATAATTGTTTTCAGTTTCAGTTCAGAATCTCTCCCGATAAAGTTATACAAAGGTCTCATGGCCTCTATGTTGATAGTTTTGTTCCACTTATATGGTTACTGCAATGAAATAAAACGATGTAGTAAAATTGAGAAATGTGCACCATACTGCAAGCAGTTCTTGCTAACATTGCACATTAAGCTGTATATTCATTTGACTGCTGCCTCATTCTGTCAATAAATATTCAAACAAGTTGTGCACGTTCGGTAATTGAGTTGGTTGAATTGTAAAATATTGCCTTCAAATTGGTGCATTTTTATTTCTGGTTGTTAAGAGGTTATAACTAAAAATAGTATACTCTGCTTCTGGTTTCTTACCTGACTGTGGAGACTTTACCCTACTGTCTCCCCAAATTCCTGATGGCTTAACCAAAAGGCGTATAGTGAGTCCTGAGATGTTCATTTTTCACTTGGTAGGTTTATTGATTGTTCTTATGTCTGATATGGAGTAAGTTAATTATTTGAAGACTTGCCAGGAGAAGAAGGTTATCATTACAAGAACTGCTAAGAGGACTGAAGAAACAAGCGTATCGGTCTTCTAAAGCTTATATTGGCTCTTGTGGACCAAAGATTTTAGCAGGTTGTTTACACCCGCTTCCGACAAAACCCTAGGACCCTGTTTAATGGGCCATGAGAGGATGGGCCCAGCAGTGTATTGGATCATCATCAGGGTTATTAGGGCCCAGATTTGTATGGCTAGGTCCTCCTTGGCAGATATTCAAAAGGCCGTTGAAATGAAGCCATTTAAGTACCTGAATAATAGGAGCAGCTCCTTGAGAGGTTTAATACATTTAGTGAAGTTGGTTCATGCAGGGAAGAAGTCCCTTAAATGTAGGAGTTATGGCCGTTTGTTGATCAAATCAAAGGGACGCGTGGCAGCAATCAGAGGAATCTCAGGAGAAATCAATGGCTGTCTTATTTTTAGTTTAAGTTCGAATAATTGGAGCGGTTGGCAGGGGTTGAACGTGGAGCCCTACCAGGGTCTACTGAGCTGTTTTCTGGGGATCTGTTGACATGTATAGGGGAAAAGAGGGCATGCCGAAGGCTCTCGCCTCAACATTCAAATTCCAGTCAATATCTTCAGCTTCTCAGCAATTTATCTTTCCAGTTGTTGGCATAACTTAGCTTATTTCCTTTCACAAAAGACTCCTAATTCCGATATTAGAGTCATTTTAGAGTCATTGTTCTTTTCTTTTCCTTTCATGTACTTTGTCACTTTATTCATGGGCATACAAGTGGATTTTGTTTCTTGTTTACATATTGTTATTCACTGAATATTTAAGACCTTCACGAGCAAGGTGTCCTTGAATCGTTTTCACGGCCTTTCCCAAAGGGTGGTGAAGCAATCATTTGTTCAAGAAGTCAGAGAACAGACACTACGCACGGACCTATTCATGGTTTGATCACGTCAAGGTCCTGGCACGCACTCTCAACTACTCGCATACTCAACGTTCCCCGTCGCCAGTGCCCGTTTCGCTTTTGATCGTAACACAGGTGTACACCGTGTATTTTCAGAGAATTATGAGATAGGTGAACATATTAATGCGTTACCATCAAATCCATGAAACTTGGGACAAATCTCAAGTTTTCAAGGGGCTGGAATTTTTGTTGATCATGCTCACCAAATATTGCCCAGTGAATTTTTTCAGCATTGCCTCGAATGCAAATTATTAGTTAAGCCCTTCAAGATACAATACCAGTCAATCTTCTTATTGTTTTGGTACTTGGTAAGATACGATACCAGTCAGTTTTTTCAGCATTGCCTCAAAGGCTCGAAACCTTAACACGTTGTACCTGTTCCTAGCTTGGTTAGGTGTTCTCTGTTCTGTCGTGAATGGTGCTGTGATTTCATTCCTGTCTTTCTGTTGATTAAGTTATTTTCTGTTCAGAAGAATCTTTCTGTTATGATACTCATACTTTAACGGGATGAGCCTGTATTAGGGAGAGTGATGAGAGGGAAAGGTTGTGTAGTGAGTTGTAACCATTTCTTTATAACTGGATTTGTTTCTTTTCCTTTGTATTGAAACTAGAGAGACTCCATTGACGGGACTGGGCTCCCATCTAGTTTGGATGCGAAAATTTGGGTCCAGTTTTAAGACGTGGTTACACTCAGGACCCACAACAATGATTGAAAACCATTTTTCGGTTGCCCTCAGTGAGGAGGTTATTCATGCAAAATACGAACTTGATTGTTCATAGATAGTTATGTAAACAGAACACATGTGAAAGAATAGACGAACGGCTTCTTAGCAAGAGCTGCAAAATGACTGGTTTCAATGATTGTTTTGGGTATCGGACACGAAGCTGGAGAGATACAAATTGAACGGTAGGCAAGTCCCCATTGACAAGCCAGAATTCTTCCTTGCTTCCATTTTTTCCCCGGTGAAAATCAGCATTCCAAAGGCTTACGATTAGTTTAACTTCTGATAAAATGAGGATTGTGTGGCCATCGAATCAACCAATCAAATCGACATACGTTACTAAACTGAAAATCACCCATTGACAAGCTCTGTTACTTATAATAATTTGGTTTTGAGTTCGATAATGAAGAGCCATGGATTACATGATAAGTTATAGGACAACGTTGGTCAAAGCTAGTACAGGCATCAGGCATGGTGCTCATGATGTGTACTCTTGTTGGGTAGTTGGTTGTACATTTCAAGCCAGCGGTGAGTAGAGCAATCTTTCCTTTAAATGATCAAGTTCTTCATTTATTTCTGATTGGGAAATGTCACCAAGAAAAGAAATTAATGCCGTGGAGTAGAAGAGTGTACGTATTTCAACTCTCTCTCTTTCTCCCTCTCTTAAGACATGCTTTTAGCCCATGTGGTTGTATTGCTTGTGTATGGGATTTGAATCGCGTTATTGAGCTAAACATACTCCTAACGCCACCAACACACTCACCCACTTGGGGTAGAACCATAGCTTCATTCTATGTCATGGGCAATGGCGGTTCTACTGAGGTTTTAAGGGGTTTGAGCGAACTCTCTAGATTCAAAAAATCAACTAAAATTTTATATTCTTAATTTTTTTTTTTTGCTTATGATTTGATTTTTATTTAATTTTGCTTGCACTGAATCATTCAAACGAATCCAGACTCAATGAAAATTCACTAAATTTATAAGTTTATGGATCAAATCGCTTAGTGAAGCAACTTAAACTAGACCGGATAAGTTTTCAATAAAAATTGACATAATAATTTTACATAGTGCTTTTATACAAAAATTTTGTATGTATTTTTATCACTATTTAGCGAAAATCGTTCTTCCGGTTTACAGTGTAATACTCCGTTAGGAGGCGACGAGTACCATATCCGCACTTCTGATTTTTTTGTCAAACATTCCAAAAAAAAAAAAAAAAGAAATTAGGAACGTATATACATCTAGACCCCATTTCGCTAAGATTGCTATTTTTGAAATACATAATTCTCCGTAATTCTCTCAGGTACATCAGCTTTAAATTCATAAATAATAAAATAAGCAATTATCTGAAAAATAATTAGTTATTACTACCGTTAGCTTCTCTTTTCCGTTTGGATTCTCCTTTCAACCCTCTTGATCTGTTTCTGTCAAATCTAGGGTTTCGATTCCAATTTCCCACGCATTCTTCCACAGTTTCACTCGTCATCTCAGATTTCTTTCTTCGGCTTTCAATCTCCAATCACCTGCCATTTTTCTTTCTTCGATTGCCCGATTTTCATCCACCGTTTCATGTTTTTCTTCTTAGATATATTTCGTCTTAAAATCATCGGCGTGGTGAAATTCTACGGGCCATGAGCAACCGCAGGTTCGTCTTACACGTTCTTTGCCCATACGTTCCATCTATTTGTTACTTTTTTACATGTTCGAGTACGCGTCTTTGTAATGTAGAATCATAGATAGATGTGCTCTTGTTAATATGGTTTGAAACAACGGTGGTACTAAACGGTATTGGCCGATATGTTACGGTATGATTGGTAGGTACCCACATTCTGTTACAGGCTTACAGCCGATATCGTGGTGTGGAGGAAAATCGCATAAGCAACGTAGGGGCAAAATATGGCCGTTACGGACAGTATGGATAGATTTTTCCTATGCTGTGAGCAATTTTAAAAATTCACGTCTCCGGTTACCGATACTGTTGTGCTACGACTGGTACAACCCGAAACCGCGATATTGCATTCAATACCGTTATGGTGACTGATACCGATATCTCGAACCATTTGTTTATGTATATATGCAAGTACCCATGACTGAGTTGTTATATTTTGCAGTTCAGAAAAAAGAAGTTATGTTTTTGTCGAGTATGATGTTGTTCTATGTATTTTATCTTGCTCCGTGTATCAATTTTCCCAGATGTGTAATTTTACCTTGTTTCATTCTGTGTTTGGATCTAGATTCCCGAATCGCGGAGGGAAAATAAAAGAATAGAAAAAGGCGAGAGAAATAGAATGAAGTGGAAGAAGTTTTCTTGTTCCTTTTTGATTTGTTTAGAAATAGAAAAGAAGGAATGGATATTTCTCAAAAAGTCCTCTTTCTTTTTTTTTTTTTTTGTTTCTTTACCAACCCTCGTTTGGTAATGTTTGTCTTTAGCAACTCTTTGACAGTGGTTCTTATCCCCCTCTAAAATAACCCTTACATAGTCATCTAGTTGTCTTCTTCATACTTGAAGTTAGGATAAATGAAGTTAGCCACCCACGTCAAGCTATATGTAAGGGCTGCCTTCCTGTAGAAAGAGAGACATAACGTGAGTTCAGACAGCGGCACCATCAAGACAAAGTTCTGTGAACATTGGAATAATTGACCCAAATCAAAGCCAAATGGCATCAATTATTTCAATGTTTACATAAACGAGGTAATGTTTGTCTTTAGCAACCCTTTGACATTGGTTCTTTTCCCCCTCTAAAATAACCCTTACATAGTCATCTAGTTGTCTTCTTCATACTTGAAGTTAGGATAAATGAAGTTAGCCACCCACGTCAAGCTATATATAAGGGCTGCCTTCCTGTAGAAAGAGAGACATAACGTGAGTTCAGACAACGGCACCATCAAGACAAAGTTCTGTAAACATTGGAATAGTTGACGCCCCCAAATCAAAGCCAAATGGCATCAGAGAGGGCAGGCCTAGATACCCAATTTAATTTTTGTGTACATTACCATGCTTCCTTCATTGATAGTCCAGAGCATCGGTATGCACAATATTTTAGAAATTTCCACTGGTTCTCTAAATTTATTGCGGTCTTAGATGCTTAGTTCCATTATGTAACTCCTTTTCTACCCCCAACTTTTAACCTCATTGGTAGGATCCCTGAAGTAATTTTCATGTATACATATGTCTTTTATATGAAATTCATTGTGAATTAGTTATGTATAAAAATATAAGCAGTGTGTAACTCTAATTTGTTTGTTAAGGGTGGAAACTGAAGTAAAGATAGTCCCTACTCCTTACTCAGGTATAGAATGATTTTTTTGACAGTCAGGTATAGAATGATCACATGAGTATTTGGTGTTTGATGGAGATTTCTTTGACCTATGTTTCTGCCGTTATCCAGATCTTCCAAATATTTCCCCCTCTTGGTGTGGTATATGTGGCACTACTAGTTGGGCAAAGTTTCGGTTCAAAGTTGAAGTTGACTAATGTGGTAACTCTCTAGCGGGCAGTGGTGGGCCTGTTAAATAAGTTGTCCAATGGTGCTCTGGGAAATACTAAATGAGTTGTCCAATGGTGCTCGGGGAACTACTAACTTTCAGCCAAATCTTTCACCCTACCATTCCATTTCCTAGTCTATCTGTGTATATACCATGCTAAAGTGGACTATTTGATTGGGCACACCATCATCCTTATGTGCATCCTGGTGAACTAATTAAGAAGGTGAGACTAGAATATTTGGTGGAAGTTCTGCAAATATTGTACTGGGTAATGATGGTAGGTGTAGTCTATGTAGTAAAGATTTGAATATGAAAGTTCCCAAAGTCCACACAAGTTATTTAGTGTTTCTGTGTTTGGCCATCACAAAGATGCGAACAAGGGCTTATCAGATGACAATGGTTTGATAAGATGCGTGAGTCCATGACAAAGGTGTTAAATCCATTTCTTTAGATACCCATCTAGATCATCCAATGACAATCATACTCCGTTTTTTGAATAGTATGGTCTAGGCACGGAGTGTTTCTACTTAATCCCCAAAGCCCATTTAGAGTTATTCGGGTCTGTTGACATGATTCCTACTTCAACTGGAGTTGCATTAGAATGTCTTGGTAAGTTTATCAAGGGAGTGTTTGAGAGATTAGCATCTTTTCGGCAACAAAATGCGTTATTCTGTGGTCAGTGTGTTTTTTCAAAGCTTTGGCTTCCTTTTGCTTTGTCCGGGGCTGCTAAACTTATTTCAAGATGCTGATCTAGAGGGGAAATAAAAGAGGGACAAAACCCTTGCACGAGGCTCTCGCCATTGCGGGGTCTGGGGAAGGGTTGATGTACACAGCCTTACCTTTGCAAACAGAGAGCCAATGCAAATTAAGTGCTGAAAAGATGAGCTGTGCGGCTCTATTTGTTTTTGACGTAAAATAAATAGTATATGTATGTCATGTTATTCGGGTTGGACAGTTAGTAAAACATTTCTTTAACAAAAGTACTTTACATCATAGGGCCAAAAGTGATGTATGTTCCAAAATCCTGGTAAGTCATTTTTGTCATTTACACAAGGAATCGTTGGTGACTTGGTGGCTTTAGAGCTTCTGACATTTTCTAACGACTGGATTTGCTCTTGCTCAGCCTTCGCCTTGCATCAAGCTGGACGTAAAAAAGTGATACAAATTCATGTTGACCCAATCCTTGAGCATGCTAGTTTATCATTGGTGTTGGCAACGAAGTCTTAAAGTGTTCTATTCAAGTGCCAACCATAAGGAGGAAAACAAAGGAGGAAAAAGATTTTTATGAACGATCATCTGACAAAAATATTTACACATCGGATAAAACGGTGGCTAAATTTGTTTCCAAGGTTTCTTGGAAGTGTTGAAATAGGAGCCTATAGAAATGTGACTTGTGTTTTGAGTGCATTATTGGGAATTGTTACAACTTGCTGGTGTGTGAGAAGAGGCCACCTAACGACCAAATGCGAAGAGCCCTTTTTTTTTTTGTTGCTCGGCAAACGAAACTTTTATAAACTCGAAAGGGATACATCGAGGGAGCGAATGAAAAAGAAAATAAAACAAACATCCAACAAATAGTTGGATGTAAACACACCTAAACCTAAATTACAATTTCACCTTTGAGGTCTGTCTTGGATAAGTAGGATATCTGCTCACCTCTGAGCCATTCCTAACCTCACAAAATGCCCTTTTTGGTCCTTGTGTAATATAGGAAGAACCGCCCTGCCCTCAAATGAACACTCTTAAAAGGCCCATTAGTAGATCACAACTTTGGAGCGTTCGGTTGGTGTTGATGGTGTGAGCTAAAGATCTTTTGACAATGTCAAAGAAACTAAACGGAGAATAGGGAGACCCCAATAAGTTGAACTATTTTGGGTGAAATCTATAAGTTGAGTTACTTGAAGTTTTACCCTTTATGAAGAGGTATACACTCAATCAATTCTGTAACTCTGTCCCAACTTGTTTGTCTATTTTGTGAAATCTAACTTTGTATGGGGCCATAATTGTTGCACTTAAAAAGTTCCAACTTGATATTACAATTTGGGACGGAGGAGTAGGTGTATCAATGGACCCTTGATTTTGTGGGAGTATTGACATTACAGGGTTTTGGGGGGTTGAGGTGGAACTGCTCTTTCCTTTTACCTTACCTGTGATCTCTAATGTCTTAAATTTGAAGCATGAAGTGTACTGGTTTTCTTACTTACAAAAAAAAAAATGAAGTGTGCTGGTTTTCTTTGTTAGTGTGCTGGTTTCTCTCTGTTTACAATGCCATCTGCGTATGCACAGAAGTATATAATGCGGATATGGCAGTTTCTGTTTGGTTTTCAATTTCTCTTTTTTGTCACAAAACTGGATTTTCCAATTTTTATTGGTGATTTGTCTGGTTCTCTAAAGTTCTGGTGTGGCCAATCTTTATGCAGGGATTACCGTGCCTCTAAAGCGGCACTCTTTGATGGCATTGATAACATTGAGGAAGGTGGCATTCGGGCCTCTTCCTCTTACTCTCGAGAGATTGATGATCATACCAATGACAAAGCTTTAGATAGCCTGGAAGATAGGGTCAGCTTCCTAAAGAGAGTGAGTTTCTCAAGCTCTTTGTTTTAAGTTTTTAACAGTGAAGATCTTATCTGCTTCTTGTCTTTTCCAGCATGTAAATGTACGATTGGTATTGTCTAGAGGTATTTTCGGGTTATGCTATGGCTCTTGATGGGTCAAAGTAGCTTTGTTGAATTCAGTGCAATCATAGCTAGCACTCGTGTCTAATTTCTAATCACCGTGATTACCACTAATAGCAGCATGTATTGACTTCTTCTTCTTCTTTTCCTGTCAGATTTAGTTAGTTTTCAGCAAGATGTACAATGAAGCTTGAAACAAACATTGCCAAAGGGGACACTAACACGTCAACAAGTGACTCAATTATATGACAAGTTCAATTTACTTTGTAAATTAATTTAGTGAAAAAGGTTAAGAGTATGTTTTGTTTTGAAAAGCTATGATTAACTAGAAAGCGGTAATTGGAAGTGGTGAAAACTTTGAGGGAGGATTTCGGCTCCACTGCCACCACATAATGAAGTGGGCTATTTACGTGTAGGTACAGAAAATAAAAAGTAATTCCCACCGGGTCACCTCCAATTAATGAAACACTAAAACCCTTTGAAAGTGCCTAAAGCCCAAAACCCTGAAAGTGCCTAAACTCTTAGGTACCCTATAAAAATGTCTAAACTTTAGGGTACCTAAACCGCTAATACCCCATGATAGGAAAGTGCACCCTAAAACCCCTATGAAAGTGCCTAAACCTAAACCCTAGGGCTCTATGAAAGTGCCTAAACCTAAACCCTAGGGTATCCTAAAATCCTAGAGTACCCTAAGACCGTAGGGTACCCTAGGGTGGCACATCCATTAATGGTAACTGTATTTTGTGAAAAGTGAACCTAGTGATAATTAAGTATTCCATCTTACCTTAATAGGAATTAAGATGTGGTTTTTTTGTACCTAGTGGTAAAAATCCCTAATCAAGTCATGTATAGACCCCATTTACCATTCAAATCGATTATGATTACTGTTGGGGCTTGCAATCCCTACCGATAAGCACTAAGATGATGTTTACGGTTCTTCAATTGGCATAGGGTATTCTATAGCACAAACCTTCTTATTAGTACGGTCACGGGCCCTTTCCAATAGCATAAACTGTCTGGATGACCTACAACCTAATTAGAATTCAGAACCATGGCATGACCATACTTGAAACCATGAACAAAAATACATGATAGATAAAATTGAATCGAATTTGAAGGAATAAAAAAAGGATCCTTGTCATAGAGTCAAATTCGAATAGGACACCTAAGATTTATACAAAAACAAAGTTACTTGGAAGGAAGCTTCATCTAGACCCTACAGGATGGATTTAGCTGCTCATGGGGGATCGGATCTTCACGCCTTCAATGATAGTAGAAGTCATGGAGGTCTCTCTCTATTGTCTTCTTTTATAGCCTTGCCCCTTCAAAATGCACTAGAAATCTACTAGAAATGTAGGTTTTGTCAGACAAACATCGTTGTCCGTCGAGATGGGTTGGACCACCGTCCGGATGGAAAATCGGGTGACTGACGGCTGTCCGGGCAGCTGTGGCCCCGTCCATGCAGAATGTACTGGATTGGCCATTCTCTTCAATCAACTCCAAGGCCTCTCATCTTTGCAGAAACCATTTAATGGCCTCTCGTGAACACTTTTTCCCGTCCTAAGGTCCTCAGAATCTGCAGACATGAGAAATGCAACAAGACAACCAATTAACCAGAAGCAATTGCATCTCAGGGGGGCTTGAATGGGTACATTTATGCACCTATCACCAAGCAGTTGAATACTTGCATGAGTGGGCTAAAAAGGAAGGCATGTTATCTAATCGCATTGTTCACTAAAAGAGGATGCATCGAAAAGGGCAAGTGTCTGCTCCATTCCAAATAACCTCCCTACCCTGACGCATAAATATGGAACCACACTGTAGATACCGATCAAGGGAAGAAAAGGAGATTCAACAACCCTCAAACCCATAGTGGCGAGCCAAAATAATCCCAAGTTCTACTCAATAGTGTCCACAGTGGTACCCTATCCATTGATCAAAAAGTCAAGGAATTGTTCTGAGTTTAGATTTGTTTTCTGAATTTTTGGGTGGTATATTTATGAAATGCGTGGTGATTTCCATTTTCCATCGGACAAGGTTTTTGTAAAGGTGACACAAAATGGGGTGTCATTAGGGAGGACCACATCAGATTGATTCCTACCATGGCCTTGTTTTGAACCCTGGTCTTTGCTACTTGTATGGAGCCCATCCACCGTGTAATTGCCTATGTGGAACTCTTCACGTGGGGAAAAAGTGCGAGATTAATTGATCTTGTGGTAGGATCATTTTTTCTTCTTCACTCTCTTACTAATCTAAACTGCAGCATGTGTGAACAGTTGTAATGGTACTCAGATTGCTAAAAAACTTGCAAGGACGAGTTTCTTTTTCTGTGATTGGTGAAGAAAATTGTCATTAACTCGAAAACACGAAGTATAGCCAGTTAGATGGGAAACCCAAGAAATGAAGACCGGAAAGATCATGAGCCACTAAAACCTGGAATAGGAATAGATGCCAAGGCATCCACAGATAATAGGAAATGCATAGGTCTGAAAACACAAAAAAAGGGCAATACACCATATCAGTAATCAACCAACCCCTTGTTTTTATCTCAGGTAGATAATTTTAGCGGTCTTCTATTGACCTTCACGCTCCTAACATCCTCAATGCAACATATAAAATCTTGGATTGGATTTCCAGTGATCAAGAATCCACCCCAGCTTTCACTAACTCAACCACGTCAGATCATAAAATTGCAAAGAATAATGATCCCCAATTATCTTTGTTGACATGTTTTGATTTTAACCAAACCACCAGTGTAAACATCCCAACCAAACCTTCCAAACAAAATCACAGTATCATGTAGTCTAAAGATTCATCTAAAGCACCATAGGGTTTTGCTTGGAAGGACCTAGGTCCTAGGCTATGAAGCATAAATACGGAAACGGGATGTGGATATGACACGATACGGATACGTTAGGATATGGATACGTTGGCAATATGTTTGTAACTATTATATATTATTTTAATTCTAATAATACCAATTATCCTTGTAAAAATGTAGTACATACAAGAATAATTCTGACCCTGGTACTATTTCAGAAGTCAGAGAAGTTGTTTTCTGGAGCTATCATTTTTTAATTAAATACATAGTCTAGACAGTTTATATACAGTGCGTATGTAGCTTGTGTTACATTGTGTGATTCAGTGAGAGAGTGTTCGAAATCGATCTGCTGGCCCTCTGCTTAAGGCTTCTTCTCTATCGAGTCTGGGCTGTCTTTCATGCATATTTTATTTGCAGTTTGCTCCCTACTGACTTAATTCTTTGAAAAATTTCAACTTAACCCTGCTGTGTCCCACAAGTATTCTGAACGTATCCGAAATTACAGCCATTTAAGTTAACTACTGGACACTTATTTTCTGTATCTGATACCCGTGCGTGACTCGTTTCTGAGTGCATAGAACCTAGGCATTGGTACTAACCAGCCTAAAAGCGTTTTCCATCAAAGTAAAAATTGCCACACATGGGCCATTTTGCAATTTAATTGCCCCTGTGAACCCCAGTTTCATGACTTTAGGATGTAAATATCCAAATCAATAAGTATTTTGGTTGACGCTTATGACCTGAAACTTGCAACGATCTGAAACTAAGACATATTCTGAAGCAACAATTTTCTCTCTTTGCAGTTAACAGGTGATATACATGGGGAGGTGGAGAATCATAACCGCATGTTGGATCGAATGGTAAGTGGTTGCATTTGTGAGAATAAACCCAAACCCGTTCATTTAGGAAAGAAGTAAATCTAGTTTGTTTTGTTTTTGAACCACTTGTACTTGTACTTCAGGGCACTAAGATGGATGCAACGAGGGGAATCATGTCAGGAACTATGGATCGGTTCAAGATAGTAAATAAACTCTCTCTGCTGAACTTTCTTATCTTCAGTTCTGTTATTGTTTGTTTATTTAGCTTTTGGCTAATGGCTCAATGTCTTTATAGTGGCCTTGTAACTGTTTTAGGTACTTGAGAAGAAATCAAGTCGGAAGATGTTCAAACTTGCAGCATATTTTGTAGTTTCTTTCTTTGTCATATACTATTTCATTCGGTAAACCATCTATCTTTACTTTCTATTATGTCGCATGCAAGCCGTCCGTCTGTTTGCCTGCCCGTCTGTCTGTATGTGTTTGTGTGGAATGACTCAGACACATGCACCTGAGCCTTAATGAGGACTCTTAACCTTCATCTTTTGGGTGGCTGGGATGCCACTAAGCTCTTACAGCATCTGTTTTCGTTTCAGTGAGAAGTGAACTTTAAATATTTTAAAGATTGGGATGAAACATCATTTTATTGCCCATGGCAGTCTGTATGTGTTTGTGTGGAATGACTCAGACACATGCACCTGAGCCTTAATGAGGACTCTTAACCTTCATCTTTTGGGTGGCTGGGATGCCACTAAGCTCTTACAGCATCTGTTTTCGTTTCAGTGAGAAGTGAACTTTAAATATTTTAAAGATTGGGATGAAGCATCATTTTATTGCCCATGGAACTGGGGTTATGATTTTGATGAATGTATCTGCATATTTTCATTTATTTGTTGGCATCCATCGGGTAACGACTATAAATCAGGACACATAACTGTAAGCTTCATGCCTCTTTTCCTTGGGTTTGCTTACCGGTTGTTTCTGGTTGCATTATTTGAATGTAACACTAATTAGTAGTGAGTCTGCTTCCATTTATGCTTGGGCTTGATCAAATCCATGCACATATTAATGCCTAGACAGACAAGCAAAAGCACACGGGCGAGCGAATATTTGCTTGCACGTGCTCGCGTGTCCGTCAGGAATAGCAAATTCCTGCTATTGATGTTCTAACTTCCAACTCAACTTTCTCGTTTGCAGGGTTTTCAGAGTTTTCATGTATGGTTAAAGTTGAATTTTGAAGCCGGACTGATGTACTTTGATTAACGGCTAGAAGCTAAAACAAACAGAATTAGATTATAGGTTTATGGAACTTCCCTTTCACTGAATTGGTGAGACAGCTGGGAGAAAACGCTTTGTGGTTACGAGTCATAATAATCCACAGGGGAAGTTGTATTTTTTTGTGCTCATATGGATTGTCATTATTTTCTGCTGGTAGTTGGTTTCTCTGAGGTTATTTAAACCTGAATAATTCCTGGTTTCTGCAGAGTGTTTTTGTTGGCTACACTGTAATTAGAATGCATTAACATGTGATTTGTTATCGGACCATGTGATTTGTCATACAATATTCCTCAGCCGATTTATGGTCTCTCTTTTAGGTTAATAAAAATTACCGGAGTTAGGCCCTCAGTTTATGTGATTTAGAAGGTTTCTTCCTCTGAAACATCGTCTTAGTGGCAGGGTTGCAAACGAACCGAGCAACTCACGATGAGCTCGAGACTCAGCTCGTTTAGTAATCTAGCCGAGTTCAAGCTTTAGGCTCGTGTAGTAAACGAGCCGAACTCAATACTCTAAAGCTCTGCTTGGCTCAAAAAAACTCGGCTCGGTGTATAGGCTCGAATCGTTTATAGAGGCTCGTGTAGTAAATGAACTTGGCTCTGCTCGTTTACAGATGAGCCAAGCTCGAGCTCAAGCTTTAAAACTTGATTCCTAAACAAGCCGAGCTCGAACACAACAAAGCTCGGCTCCGATCGCTTGCACCCCAAGTTAATGCTCTCAGCTATGTTTAGATCTTGGATTTGTCATGCAGTCTCCTCTTCATACTTGACTGACTGGAGTACATATCTGTGTGTTTTAACGGTTTTCCCAGAATCACATTGTCGACATTTGAATACAACAATATAGCTAGTTGATTTTCTTTTGACCAATTAGGTGACGGATTAGGACAATTTAATCCCAAAATAATACCTTGGGAATGTGGTGTTAGTTAACATTAATCCTTTCATCACATTGTCTGGTAGAATCACTCACCTATCATTTCTGTATCATCTACTCCTAATCATTTATAATTAATTAACAATAATCTTTGTATTATTGGTCTGGTAGAGTTGCTCATATCTTTTGATGCATCATATGGTACCTTTTTCAAAAAAAATATAGTCTTTGTAGTTTTGGTTTCTTCATTTTTTTTTAGACCGAAGGACAAAATTCAATTCTGAAATTGAAATACTACCTAATGCTAAAAGATAAGGTTCAGTAAATACCAAACAACCTTTGACAGATCAATTTAGGCCACCCACTAAAAAAATGCAAACAAATTGAAAGATGGCTCACCCATGCAAATACTGTCACTCG
This sequence comes from Rhododendron molle, assembly GCA_025413875.1. NCBI lineage: Eukaryota > Viridiplantae > Streptophyta > Magnoliopsida > Ericales > Ericaceae > Rhododendron > Rhododendron molle. The sequence goes on from CM046391.1 coordinate 57,571,246, forward strand.
TTCCTGCTAGGGTGCTTACGGTTTAATTGCATGGACGTTTATGATCTCTTAACACTACTTGATCGAACTCTCCATTGAAGCAGCACTCAATCAGTGGGTCTGTCGAACCAAACTTGTGTTTATACTCTCTCATATGAATGAACTTGAAATAGAAGAAAAAAAAAAATCAAATCCCCCAAAACAATGTAGGATGGGAGACCAACCGGTGATTCTACGAATAGTCACAAGAGAAAGGAGCGCCTCCGTTCATAAAAGACTTGTCAATCCACGACAAACAGGTGTCACTGTCACTGGAAAGACACAACTCTGAATCAATTCAATTTACCTTCAAACCGAATGAAAATATTATATATCAATAATACTATGTTCCAACAAAAGGTACCATTTGACATGCCACAACTGCATTAGTAGAATGTGTCTCGTTTATCATGTAGTGAAACACATTCTACAAATGCAATGGTGACAGCTCAGTACCCAAAACTATAAACATTGGTCGTTTGTTTTTTTCCTTAGGAGCACTAGTATCCTTCTTCGCGACTAAATTCTGGCCGTCGAAAATCTCAATTTTCATTATTAAGAGCCCTTAATGGTTGACGTTTAACTAAGAGAAATCTTGACACGTTCTATTTGGTCAAATCGAATTAAAAAAATACATTATCTCTCACCATACAACAAAAATTACCCTCTTGTGAACTATTTGAACTATTAAAGATCGGATTTAGCTATTGTAAAATAGTGAACAATGAGTTTTTATCAATTTTTCTATTGGCAAAGTAACATTTTATTAATAGGGAAAAGGGGAGGAGATTCTAACCAAAAGTTGAAAAATACATCCAGTTGGAAACAAAAGCCCAAACACACCTCAAGGGACAGAGTCCAGAACACCTGTGGACCTAAAATGCCCAGATCATACGATAAAGTCCGACCCAAGAAAATTCAAAACTTAACCCTAATCTTTTGAGAAAAATCAAAACCTCGCTGCCAAAACGCCGCCAACCACCGCCAGACCATCAACTCCAGCAAACCACCATGTCACCACAATGAGTTTTATCAGTTGTAAAAACTAGTGAAATATTCAAGAGTAAATCGTGCACCTGTCGATTCTCATATGTTCTCGTAAATTTTAGTACATTGAGTTGTTTTTGAAAGACGGCTTCACGCTCAAACAAGCACACGCATATGATATGAGACTCAGGGTCAGTGGAGAAGCTAGCCGTTTTTATTTTATTTTAATTATTATAGGCAAAGAAATTATATAGAAACTCGAAAATGGATACATCGAGAAGGATATGGCAAGCATCATTGAAAGGAAAAAACCAATCCAATCATATGCTAGCCAACAATCCAAAAAGAGAAGAAGAGAAGACCAACCAAGAGTTGGGAAAAAAAAAAAGAGAATTACAAAAGGACTCAGATTTTATGCTTTCTAAGGCTATCCAAATGGCTTCTGAAGTCTTCACTAGAATAGATTGTAAGCTTGCATCTTCTTTTAACCCAAAAAGCCACTCTTTGGAGACGCTAGTCGTTGCCGGCTGCCGGCCACTGAAAGTGATTGCATGCAACTAGAGGTGGGTAGTGATGACAATGTTGTGTCTGAAGAATATATGAGAAATTATTGCTTCCATTAGTTATTACACTCCTTAAATAGTATTTATAAGCTCTTTGACCTTTTAGTGTAAAAATAATGGAGCATAGATAGATGGATTCTGAGTTAGCATCTCTGACTTATACCATTGCGTAATATACTAGTATATGGAGCATATATACACACACACACACTTCCTCCATCACATAATTTTAGTCGATGAAAAGTTATCTAGAATCAGATAACAATTGAGCACTTTCGTGGATAGATTTCTTAAGTTTCTGCACTAAGGCTCCATTCCAGAAATCTTGTTAAAAAATAAGCAGATTATTTTACATTTTCAAAGTTAAAAATAATGTAAATGACAAAATAATTTTTTTCAATTTTTTTACCGTTTAAAAGATCTCAATGAAATCTATCAAATAAGATCTATATTGCTAATAAAATTATTTGCATAAACACATGATTTTTTAGTTTGAAATTATCTTCGTAAAAATAAATACTCATGCCTAATTTAAAGATCTCAATAAATAAATTCTAAAAGTGGTACAAAAAAAATTCAGGGAAATCATGCACAAAAGTGCTTCATTATTATTATTATTTATGAAAAAAGATAGATTTTTCATAATGAACTGGTACAATTATAGAACGAAGGAATTACTTTTGTAATAACATCATGCAGATTTTGATTATAAAAAAAACAAAACAAAAAAGGTACTGTAATGGTGTACATCAGGCATATTTGAATGTCATGTGAATATGTGATGTTGATAGGACCCACAAATTATATTTAAATATATAAATGCTTTTTAGGACAAATGATGATATTGTGATTCACATGTAAAAAGCAGTAGATACAACTCAAAAACTTAAGCTAGCTATTAAGCTGATAGGTCCAAGTATTTATCTTAAACGATCACTCATTTTATATCCAAACAATGTGGAATTATTTTTCTAAACATCCTTCTAATTACGTGCAACTGCATTTGAGATTTGTCACCAACTCACGTGAAATCTCTTTTGGGGATTTATATTCATACAACATTTTTATTGAGTTGGTATCAGAGACTTAGAGATGTTCTGGCATTACATTAAGTGATCATCCACGTCATACGCAACTGACCTTGTCACTCCGAGTTATAAAAAAAATGTTATTATCCGCTTCATACCCAACCAATGTAGGATTATTTTCCTTAACACCACAAACGTGACGGCTGTGTGGCATGTGTAAAATATAAAAAGTATATAACACAATATACATGCATGTTTCGGCAAAATCCATGTCACTGTGCTTTTGGTCTTTCTCCTAAATATGTTTTAGATTCCCATCATTTTTTTTTAATATTAATCATTTTTTGATGAGCTAAATTCACTAAATGCAACAAAAAAAAAAAAAAAGTACCAACTTACAACTATCTACACGAGAAAATCAATTTAGTACGAACCACTTTCTCTTTTCTGTCTTAGCCATCATTAGCTTCATGTTCTATGCAGCTAGCTCTTGTTTTGGCTCGGACGTTTTATCTTGATGTACCCCCAGTCGAGTATCAATAAAATTTTGTTGCCGATAAAAAGAACCACTCATGCTGAAACAGTGGCCCTTGGGGCAAATTATTTCCAAGTTATGGAGTACTTTTTCAGTATATATATTACCCCTTTATGGAAAGGAAAACAATAATTCCTAAGACATGGTGTTGAAGACAAAAATACCCATTTTGTCTTGAACTTACAGGGTAATTTAGATTCATACACAGGACAACTTAAATTTATACACGGGATAACTTAGGAGGCAACTTAAAATTTATATACGGAATAATTTACGGACATATAGGGGGCAACTCAGTCAATGAATTCCTCCAGGCCCTTGGGGCAAATTTATCCTTTTCATCAAGATCCCCCACTGCCCTTCATTCAACTCATCAATCAATGATCACCCTCCTCCCTGGCCATTGAATCAATCAACACCCAAAGAAAGAGAGAGAGTTAGTGAGATAGGAGACAGAGAGAGAACCAAATCAAAAATCTCTTTTCTCTCTCCCCACGATGGGTCCAAAACCAAAACCCTGTTTTTTCTTCCACCTCTTTATCTTTTGTTCCCTGTACTTTTCCCTCATTGCATCAGACCAGCTCCGAGTCCTCAGCTTCAAATCCAACTCCTTATCCGGCCGAAGCGTTTGCTGCGGAATGGGAAAAGAGAAAAGGTAAGGATTGGTTTTTAGGGTTTTAAATGTGTGGGGGTATGTTAGTCTTTTTACGTGGCTCATTCCGTGTATTAAGAATTTTTTTATCCTTTTCATATTTAAATGAATTATATACAAACTAGTTCATGACTTGGGAATAATTTGCCCTAAGGGTCATGATTAAATTACAAATTTTTATTTTTAAGTAGTTGGCCCATGTGTTGTACTAATAGGAGTACTAAATTTTTTTTTTTTGGGGGGGTCCCTTTATGGGTATCACACATCGGAGTGGTTGGGATTTTGAGCAATTAACCAGAGGTTTTTGAAAGTGCATGCAGGCCTTATCTGTTCTGTATCCACCGAATCCGTACCACATCGTTTGGACATAATATAGATTAAATAACTCATATTTATTTAAAACAGGCATGTAGGGAATCCGCCTTTTTAGCCCATTTCTTGCCCCTTCTTTCTTTCCGAAGCCTTGTAAGTAATGAACAATCTAATTGTATATTAATTAAGGTCCAACTCATTTTCTGTTATTTGATGTGGGACTCAATCTTCACACATATTCCTAGCAGGAGTAAGACATTACAAAACAACGTAGGGGATGGGACGAATAAGAAAGATGGAGGTAATGCAGAAAAGAAGAGGACGAAGAAGATGAATAGTGCTTATCCCGAAAAGAAGAAGATGAATAGAACTGGATATGAATAGAACTTATCCCACCTCTATATGATGATGGTGGTAGGTAATTTGTTGTCTAAAAATTGGGAGAGAATTTTTGTAGCCCAATTTTGTCATCTACCCCAATGAGTGAATGACTTCTAAAGTCGGTCCTATTTACGAGGAAAGATTTCGATACATATGTTGAATCCAGAGTGCCTCCATAGATTTATTTACACAATATCACTCCCTACGATCGTTTTAAAAATAGATTTTACGAGAGATGGTGGAAAGCTATACGACCCGTTTTTTTAATGGAATCCGGTATTTTGTATTGGAGGTACCGCTGACCATGTAATTGCGTCATTGACTTGTCAACTCGGCCCTATTTTGTAAATAAAAGAGTACTAGTTAGCACACTAAAATTCTGAAATTCACCTACTTGATTTAATCGCTTTTTATGGAAAGTACTCGACCTTGCTTAGCTCGTTTAGTAATCAAGTCAAGTTCGAGTTTTGAGCTCGGTTAATAAGCGAGCAGAGCTTAATACCCTAAAGCTTGGCTCTGCTCGAAAAAATAGACTCAACTCATTTATAGAAGATCGTTTAGTAAATGAATAGAACTATGTTTGTTAGTTAAGGGTTATACTCATTTAAAGCTGAGCGAAGCTAGAGCTTAAGTTTTTGGCTCGTTTAATTGACGAGCCAATCGAGATTTGGAACACACCAAATCTCCACGCAGCATTTTTTTTTGATCTGTAAAAAGGGTGAGAGGGGGCGACTAGCGTAGCAACTCCACTTGTGTGACCATAGAGGCTCCCTACCCGCCAATGGAATGTGCCGGGAGGACGGGATGTCACCACGGCACCACTTTAGTATACAACTGGTGAAAACTCCCTCCTTTGGTCCGCATACGATATTCGATTACCTGCAGGGACTCGAACTCCCACCTGCGTTAAGAGACGTAATGAGCCTCACAAGCTGGGCTACCACCTTGGTTGTTGCTCTGCTTGTTTGCCACTCTATTTTTACCTTACCAAATCCGGGCTCGGCTTGGTTGTGGCTCTATTTTTTTTACAGAAATCCTATGAGGACCGACCACCGCCCACAGAAATCATACCGACGGCCGCCGACGGGCCATCTCCGGCCACCGGACGGCCAATCTGGGCCGTCCAAAAATTCTAGGAAAAAAAAGAGGGGGCTTACGTGAAAATCAACGGCATCCGAGGTGTGTAAGGTGCTTGATCTGATCACCCCTTTTTTGTGTATACATACGTATATACATATATACACAAAAAGGGGTGCTCGGATCGAGTACCCTACACACCTCGGATGCTGTTGATTCTTTTGTAGGTCCCCTCGGTTGTTTTTTCTAGAATTTTCAGACGGCTCAAATCGGCCCGCAGGCGGCCGTCGGTACAATTTTTGTGGGCGGTGATCGGTCCTCACAGCAGGACTCTTTTTTTTACCTTAAAAAAGAAAAGAAGTAAAGGAAAGAAGGGTAAAATGCGTCGCTCTCGTGTATTAGGTCAGCCCTCCGTTTTGAAATTGTCGGAAGGAGACAGCGACATGCTCCCCTCCCACCTTCCCACCTATCCACGCGCACAGAGACCCCACCAAACATTTTTTACTTACTAAAGAAAAGAAAAACCCTAATGCCCCCTCGACGAAACAACCCCCTCCACCAAATGTTGAGACTTTTGAGAGAGAGAAAGAAATAACGGACCTAAAAAATGGATATATATATATATAGAGAGAGAGAGGGAGAGGGAGAGGGAGAGAGAGAGAGAGAGAGAGAGAGAGAGGAAAAGCCTAGCTCAGCTCCTCATTTCACAGAACGGACCTCATCCATCCAAGAAATATATTACCAAATTCAACCCGCGTGGTCATCATATTTTTTTCCCTTTGAACTCAGGTGTCCGGATTAATTTTCAGTTTGCACACATCTCGATTAATTTTAGAGTCTTAACAGCCCGACAAATATTCCACGTGTCGGGACCAACTTACACAGACATTCATTTATTTCGGGAACTAAATGATCAATTACTTAGCATAAACACAGAAAAAAAATAGATAATTTAAAATCGACAGAAAGTCAGATATGAATTGGCACTACCAGAATTGATGATACTCAAACAATTAGGAGTTTGAAATTTAGAAGAGAACAAACTAGGTAGCTCATTCGTGTCGGGCATTGACCACCACTTAACTCCACGGAGTTGTGGATGTCATGCTATTGATATACTGTCTTTTCCTCAATAGGCTTAAATTTTTACAATATCTAAAAACAAATACTCCATCCGTCCTGAAATCTTTGTCCGATTCGCAAAACGGAGTGTTAAAAAAAATACAATTTTTTCAAGAAAAAATTCAAACTTTTTTCACAAATTAAAAATACTCATTGATATCTAGTAAATTGTTAAAAAATTAACTTTTTGATTTTTTCTTGTAAAAATTGTATTATTTTTAACACTCCGTTATACGGATCGGACAAGTATTTTGGAATGGAGGGAGTATTAATTTCTAATCTTTGAGTGCGTTGTTCTTTTTTTACCTCCTCTTTTGTTGTTTGCGTCGGTTCTTTTGTTCTGTCCACTTGGAGCACTTATATCTGTTGTTTTTAATTCACAGTATCATCTACTCTCTCTCTCCCTCTCTCTCTCTCTCTCTCCCTTTACTTGATTCCATAAGCTACCAGTACTGCATCTAATTCTCCTATTCTAGTTCCACACTCCATCCCTCTTTCTCAATGAAACTGTATTGGCCCTTGTTCCAGAGTTAATATTTGGGTTCTCACTTCTCTCTTTTTTCATAGTTTTGTTCATCGAATTCGCAACAATGGCTAACCGGTGGTGGACCGGCGTCCAGGTGGGCTTGCCGGGGATTGATCCGGCAACCAGCTCACCTGTGTTGAGTAAGCAAGATCTTGAAATCTCCATGAACCAAAAAGTTTCCAATAATCCTACTAAAGATGACGACGAAGAAGACGAGGACAGAGATAATAGGGATGAGCTGAACGAGGGCGCGGTGGTGGAGCCTGGGTCACGTAGACCAAGGGGCCGCCCTCCAGGATCCAAAAACAAGCCCAAACCCCCAATCTTTGTCACTAGAGACAGCCCTAACGCGCTTCGTAGCCATGTCATGGAGATAGCCGGAGGGACCGATGTCGCTGAGAGCATCGCCCAATATGCCCGGAGGCGTCAACGAGGGGTTTGCGTTCTGAGCGGAAGCGGTTCAGTCGCCAACGTGACACTGAGGCAGCCGGCCGCGCCAGGCGCTGTGGTGGGACTTCACGGAAGGTTTGAGATTCTTTCATTGACAGGGACATTTCTGCCTGGACCATCCTCACCTGGTTCCACTGGCCTAACAGTTTACCTGGCAGGCGGGCAGGGGCAAGTGGTGGGGGGAAGTGTGGTCGGTTCACTGGTGGCGGCAGGACCAGTCATGGTCATTGCCGCCACGTTTTCTAATGCTACCTATGAGAGGCTGCCTCTAGAGGATGACGATGATGTCGGTAGCGTTGGGCAGGCTGAGCTGCCCAGCGCCACGGGAAGTGGCGGGGGACCACAACAACACGGTCTCCCAGAGCCTTCTTCTCTTCCAATTTACAATCTGACACCAAATCTATTGCCTAATGGGGAGCAACTTAATCATGATCCATACAATTGGAATCATGCCAGGCCTCCTTATTAAAGGGGGCAAGACCTAGAGATCAGACAGTACTGTGACCTTAACAATGTTCAATAAGCAAAAGTGAAGAAAGGGTTTAGCCTCATGAGTCCTTAATGGTGTTGTATTGATAGGTACTTAGGAATAGCAAATTCTACGAGGACAAAGCTTATTTCTATGTAAATTAGGCTTCTTTTGTGTTGTTTCCTTTGAGTTTGCAACAAAAAAAACCCCCCAGGTTTGCTTACTTTGATTACTTCTTAATTTGTGTAAACTTTTTATATGCAATTAGTAACAATTTAGTATTTGCACTAAGCTTCGTCTGCGGTTTGTCATGAGAAAATGGTGAGCTTTGTTTTTAATGATTGTTTTGGAACATATATGGAATTCCCTACAATTAGTCTTTCGCATTTCTGGGTGTTAATAGTATATGATTGCCGGTTAATCAGCGCACCTGACCCAACGATTGTGTAGCTGCACTTTGGTATTGCTTTAAAGTTAAAGGTTCCATTCCTAAGGATTGACAAGAATTTCTACGTGGGGAGGTAGAGAGCTCTAATGTCCTTGGACAATATTTAAGTTTGTTATCTTCTAGTGATCAAGAAGCAAATGGTTTTGGGTAGGGTTGGGAATTTCCGACACCACACGTGAACACGACACGAAGTTAGTGGGTTAGGGTCAGCTATTTCTAACACATAACACGAATATGGCACGACAGGAGAACAAGAAAAGCTAAATAGATTGGGTTAGGATTGAGAGATCAATATACACACGAACACGAGAAGACACGATACGAACATGAGATGACGCGACGTGGGCTGGGAATTCATGAAAGGACAAGATAACACGACACGAACCGGACATGAAATTAGCGGGTTAGGATCGGCCATTTCTGACACAGAGCACAAATATGACACGACACGATGACACAAAAACTAAACAGGTCGGGTTTAGGGTTGAAAGAATTATGACACAAACACAATGCGCACCCCTAGTTCTGGGCAAGTTGTAATGAGGGTATATGTTTTTTTCAATTTCATGTATGAGTCCTGCTACGAGCAGGGACACTTTGCAGGGATCTCTGCAGAGACAATCGCGTTTGGCCCAATTTCGAGTTCCAAAAAATTCTAGAAAAATATCCAAAAATTTTTGAATATTATTTTATAGGGCTCTGTAAAAAATCAGCTCCTGCGGATATCGGTAAGTAGTACTTTTGGATTCGTAGAGACAAACTGCTCAGTTTGTCCGTACGAATCCAAAAGTAATACTTACCGATATCCGCAGGAGCTGATTTTTTACATGGCCCTATAAAATAATATTCAAAAAACGCGATTGTCTCTGCAGGAATCCCTGCAAAGTGTCCCTGCTCGTAGTATTTTTGTTCATGTATAGTCTTCACTCTTGAGAATCAGATTTGTTGACCTTGTTTCAGTTTTGTAACATGTTAGTATTATATGAAACTGGTCGAACACTAGGGTTTGCTTTCATAAGATTGCAGGGGGAAAATGGTTTCTTCCATCTTTTTTTATTGGCTTTTCTATGGCTTTCTTGATTTCACCGTCAAGTCTTTGTCATGGTTTCAACCATGGGAAGCATCTTTCAAGGTTCATAGTTTCAACTATATATAGTCATAGCGGTCACATACTGGCAGAAGCTGCCATAAAGCGGGCAAGAAAATCAAATACACAGCGATACATATCAACAATCGGTCGATATAGGTAAGCTAAATACTATCAGTCTTCTCTGTCCCTGTTCCGTTAAGGTTTTTAATTTTTAAGTACTTATTCTTCTGCTTTACGAGATCGGTCATTCTCTTATAATACATCGTCTTTGATTCAAAAAAATAAATATTTAGTTTTTCGCTTAGCGAAATGGGGCTTGCATTGGCACAAGTCCCAATACCTAATTGAAGAAAAATGAGTATTTAGAAATTTCATGGTCTTCATTTTTGTCTCGTAATCGCAAATGTTTTCTTGGGGAAGGCTGCAGACTCTAAGTCTGAGGTTTTCCCAGGGAAGGGTGTTGACTCTTGCAGTCTTGCCCTTTGTTTTTTTTTATTGATGGGAAAAAATATTATTGGTAATTCGATAAGCGTATATCGAGAAAAAGCAAAGAGGAAAAAACACCTAGCTACAACAGGATGTTGATGCGTGATGCAGGGGTTTACCTAGGGAGGTCTCTTTAACGCTCTCGTTAGCCAGAAATGCCAAAATAAGGAACGATAAGGTATTCGAACGATTTGTGAAAGCAAGTTGGATCTATTACTATCATCATTTTCACAATCTCAAAAGGAAAAGAAAATCTACTCGTACTTATTGATGCGAAGTTTGGAATTATCCAATGGTTATTTGTAATGCCGTTGGTTGAGTACGTAGTACTACGGTTATTTGCAACGTCTTCTTAAATGAGTGTGTGTCCATATATGTGTAAATCCTACCCTATGTGAAATAAATGTTACAAATAACTTTCGCATCTAATTTTTCCGAAATAAATCGATTAGAGCGCCTCTCAATCTTGCAAAGAGTTTTCTGCCCACCGTAGAAACGAGTTTTCTATCGAACTTTGGTGGAAGGGGAGAATTCTACAATAACCATCCCTGTTTTTTTTTTTTTTTTCTAAGCAAAGAGAATTTATTAATCTTTATAAACATCCCTGTTAAGATGTGTCCAGTGTACATTCGTTTGAATCACTTTGGATTCGTAACATTTTCTATAGATATTCATAATATTTTGTACATAAAATTCATTACATTCGCATAAAATTTTATAATATTTGTATCCAAACCCCTAAATATATTAAAAATCTCATAAAACACGAAATTCTGTATGTTTCAAACAAATAATGTGGGCCAAAATATTAGCTAATTAAGTTAATACGTGTTCTTTCCAAAAAGATAAGAATATAAATTCCGTAAAGAGAAAGATGTTTTATATCCTTGTAGATTTTCATGGGTAAGTCATATATATACAACTTGAGTTTAACTAAGTTTTGTCAGGGGTTTGGTAGGTTAAGAATATTTTTAAATTAATTGTCTTAATTAAGAATACCTCTTTACTTGATTTTTTAAATAAGAATAATTTTAAAAAGATAAAAGGTTAATAGTGAACACATGTTATAAACTACAACGACCCTAGGCGGCCTTTAATGTTTAATAAAGCAACATGAAGGATGAGTTCTTGTAAACTTTCTTCGTTTTTTTAAATTTCTTTTTTCAGGTTTGCATTATAGTTTTTGAGTTGATCATCCGTCTCGACAAGAGGAGTCTGAAAAGTAGTAAAAAAAATTATGACCAAAAGCCAAAAAAAAAAATATATATATATATACTAAGGCAGAAAAAGTATCAATTATTGCTGGGTTTTTTTTTTTCTCTAAAATGTTGTCTTATATGAATTTTTTTCAATGTCGGTCCATATTTTTGTACTTTTCCAATTCGTCTCGTCGAGATGAATAAATGTCATATATTCATACTTGATTTAATATACACTTACAATACATTGCATTAGTTACATGGAAAATGTTAACTTTCGCCCAATAAGTAGAAGATAATGTGGAGAAAGTGTATCAATATTTGGAAGAAAAAAAAAACGTATCGATATTCAAAAAAAGTGTATTGATATCCGTAAAATGTGTATCGATATCCAAATTTATTTGTCATTATATGCTTATTATCCTCTGCCTAATAAGCGAAGATTAGCAAGACCGTAATTACATTGCAATCAACAGCGCGCTATCGTTAGTTTAGGATAAATAAACAACAAAAGATCATTGATTGGGGTTCTGATTGTTTCCGGTAGTACCCCTATACCGAAATCGGACTTTTTATATATGCTATGTTTTAGACAGCTTTAAAGTAGTAAAAAAAAATGGGAAAAATTACAAAAAAAAAAAAAAATCTATAATCGAAGAATGTGATGGGCACTGCCCACCATTATTATCCTCAACCTTGAGGTCAATAAACAATCCTCATTACAGAAAAATTCCTTATAATTGTAAGTTTATCCCATAGAATATTAGCATATATTATTTTTTATATATGCTGTAGTTTGAACATAAACCTTGAGGTCAATTAGTAGTTTCTTCCACTTCAAAAGGAAAACAATATTCAAGGTGGAAATAAGAAAAAAAAAAAATGGGGGAAATGACGGTACTACGTCTATATAAATATCTGATTTTATCTGCTAATGAAATTAATTAATTGGAAAACCTCTTCATTTACCAATGAATTTAATTTTCTTTACTAGCCAAAACGATGTTTACCAGCTTCGATCTTAGGTTATTTAATACTCCATGCTTAACCTTGTACCCCAGGGACAACGGTTAGCATTTGTCATTTATTATTGCGTTGAGTCTCTCTAGATATATCCATATGTATCTATATAATCTACATCGATCCATATCAACGGTTAACTTTTTCTATATCCCTGTTATATTATCAGTTCTTTTTTTGTATCCCGGTGTTCCAGTGTAATTTAGCCATTGGCATGGGTCGCATGAAAATCTTGAAATATGACAAGATTTTCATGCGATCTAGATTTTTCACCGATATGGGTAACCACTCTAAAAAAGAAAGAAGTAGGATTGCACGCATGGGAGATGACAACAGAAATTCTGGAAAAACATAGTCTAATTAATTCAAAATATTAATAAGGAATTAATTAATTAAGTGATTCTTAATCTGTATGGTTAGCAACAGAGAAGGGTATAAGTACTGGTCTACAATACATCATTAAACATAGAATTATTGAACAAGTTTTTTAAATATTGGGAAAGAGGAAAAAATATAACATACGGAAAATTTAGGCCCAACCTAGCCTAATTAGTTAGGTCAATTTACTTCGCTGAAAGGTAGCAAAATTGTCGGACCCTTTAGTTAGGTTTAAGTCTGACGAGAGAGTACTATTCTACGACTCGCAATTCGTTTATTTTCAAACCGATGCATTTACTATCTATTATTTGATTAACTAATCCTTTATATTTGATTCGGTACAGAGTTAAATGGTTTGGCAATTGTATTGCTATTAGATAAAAGTCCACATATAAAGAAATAGTGATAACTTATCAGGAAATAATATTTAAAAGTGAAGATATTAAAGAAAACTAAAGCAATTGATGATCCTTTGCTTACTTTGCTTTACTCTTTACCAAATAGTTCTAATTAATTATAAATTGGATTAATTTGATGATCATCCCCTTTAACTAATGTATTTAATCTGTTAATGTGCATGTGTGTAAATGGTGACTTAATTAGAAATAGGGGCATTATCAATCTTGAGAGTTAATTAATTAATCAAGCCTTGTTTCGCTAATGGAAATAAGTATAAAAAAAAAGTAATTTTTTTTGAATTAAAAGTGATGTATTGTGAGAGAATAATCTTTCTCGTAAAACGAAAAATAAATAATACTTAAAAAATAAGAATCGTAACGGAACGGGGCCTCATCAGTAGCTTCTAAATGAAAACATGATTCTTCACTTTTAAGAAACAAATTATAAATTCTCAGCGACATAATTAAGCTCTCCTGCGATTTGGTTGAACTATACATACAATATAAAACCCCATGAAAATACTATTTATTTACTCTTCTGAAAAATATGGTTTTGCTTATGTTTCACGTGATAATAATTAGACCAGATCATGACGATTTGCTTTCACTTGATATTTTACAGTACAATTTTTTACCCGTGGACAATGAGAAATTATTCATTGCCCCAGAGGCAGGGGTGACGTGGTGTCCCTCGGCACGATCCGAGCCGTCTGTTCGGGTACTGAACGGACGGGATTGAAACACTCTCTCTCCCCTTTTCTCTCATTTCTCTCACTAAATCCGAACCGTCCGGATACTGAACGAACGGCTCGAATGTGCTGGGATAGCGCCAGCTGTTGCCTCTGAGGCAACTAATAATTTCTCGTGGACAATAGTCAATCAAAATCATTGTGGGCACATGTCACGGAAATTGCATCACAACAAGCGGGTGCACCCTTTTTTAAAGCGCAACGAAACTTTTAATTTAGAGTCGTCAATTGGGTTTGAAGATTCGACACTCAAGAAATCGAACTTGAAACGCTTGCTACGTTGTTTTGATTTGAAAAGGCTTGTAAACTAGTCCGTTATCACATTGATTTATGAGGTTCGAGAGCCAGGTTATGAGAGAGAGAGTTTTAAGACACCCCTCTTATCCAATTCGGATATCGGTCTCTACTCGAGCATATGAAAAACGTTTGTGATTCCCTTTCATTAATCAATTTTTAGCCAATTAGGACGGGAGAATTGTTTAAGAGGATTAAAACTGTAATTGATTTGCAGGATGTGATAGATGTCATGCTCGTTTATTGAAACAGTTAGAAAAATGATGAAAACGGACTCCTGTGGGGATCTTAAACAGACTGGAAAGTACTGTTTTGGAGTATCGTGCGCAGGAAGAAATTAGCATGTACTGATCAAGTAACTACATATTGATCCAACCTGCGCATGCAAGTAAGCTTAAACCCACAGTTCTTCTTTTCAACCTTCTGGGTTCTGGAAATGTCCAGTGCACACTCAGAATAAACCACGCAATTCATATGGTAGTTAATATACACTTACAGGCAGTTTGAATGGGTTACAAAACTACAAAATGAATAAAACACTCCATAAATAGTGTGAGGATAAAAACAGAGGTCAAGGTCTAGTTACCCATGCAAAGGTTAGTCACTAGTCGAGACAGAACCAGCGCACGGGTAGACCACTACTGTGCGCAGGTTTGAGTCAACAAACTAGTGCTTGGTTCTACATGTTTCTGGGTTCTTTAGAAAGAGTGATCTATTTGCAAAGGAGAAATACACATTGAACTAAAACTAGCAGTTCTAACAAAAGAAAGCAGTAAACTGATTGTTAGCATGCTTACAATGATCTATATACAAAGGAGAGCATAAAACAACAAGACCCCAGGCCCCATGCAAGGTCTGCGCGCGCAACCATAGAGTGGCGCACGCGCTATAGACCGGTGCGCGCTGGTCCTTGCCACTACGGTTCGAAACCTTGCTAGCCTTAGGGCCAGGACTTAGTATTGATTACCAATCTTGACCCTGCCAGCCTCCCTCAGGGATCAGAACATAATTCAGATCAAATGTGTTATACCTTTGATTTTTGGGTTTGAAAGAGTGATTGAACTTGAGCTTGAAGATTGGGTTTGAAAGATGGTTGTGTGTTGGATGGTTGTATGCTTGTAACCTATTTTTTTTCTAACCCCTTGGAAGAAGGAGTGAGGGGGTTATTTATAGGGAAAACACCATCCATTAATGGAAACCCTCTTTTAAAGGAAATTGTTCCATTAGTGGAAACTATTACATTAATGGAAACCTTTTAGAAACCTTCCATTAATGAAAATCCTCCATAAATGGTAACCTTTCAGAAATGTAAAGTATAAGGTCAACTGCAACTTTAACCAGTGCGCGTGGAAAGGAAACCTGCGCGCGTCAGTAAGATTCTGGTTAGGGTTAATTAAAAAGGGGATCAAATACTCGAAACTCAACCACTCGACTTTGTC
Organism: Rhododendron molle; assembly: GCA_025413875.1. Classification (NCBI taxonomy): domain Eukaryota; kingdom Viridiplantae; phylum Streptophyta; class Magnoliopsida; order Ericales; family Ericaceae; genus Rhododendron; species Rhododendron molle. The sequence goes on from CM046391.1 coordinate 57,586,867, forward strand.
AGGGTATTCTTGATTTGTTTCATCATAGGAGAATCAAAAATCGAAAGTAAACTAATCTGGAACCAAGATTGGGATGTCTACAATCATGTTATTTCAAGCTGCCCATTCACTCTCTTCATTTCATTATTTTTGTAAACTCTACTTTATGGTCTCAGATTAACATCGATGATTCGAACCGTTCAGGTCGTAACACCTAGCCCCCGAAGAACAATATCTTGTTTATTTAATCAATAAAATGGAGTGTGGAGGGCACGTAGCATAGAACAATTTCCCAAACGCCCGCACATATGTTTGACACGTGCTTTGATTAGCTAGAATGTGAAAAATACTACATTTGTTGTTGTTGTTGCTATTTGTTGTTGATTGGATTTGATTAGTACAATAGATAGAAAAATAGGTATATTATTTCTCATAGCTCTCCCATTGATATCTTAATTAATTTCATATATATAAACACCATAATCCGTGTCTATCCCAAAAAACTAAGACCGGTCCTGGTCAATGCAAATATATTTTGTTTTGTTCTTTTTTTTATAATTGAATATTTGGATTAACTTGTGTATGCACCTCTACTAATCATACGGTCTTGAAGTTAATGACCGCTCAAAACTCCGATAACCCCAATATTTAGAACGTTTAGCAATAGCAACAAATCGACATTGACGAAACCACATGGTGCCTAGTGAGAGCACTTGACTTATTTATTCGAACAACCAACAATCAAGGTATCCTAGAGGAATAGGAACATGGCGGACCCTCTTCACATGGATTCACGTGTCAAAACTATATTTAATTAGCAACTTGGTTAAAAGCATTCCAATGCTAAAGTCGAAATATGATGTGACCTCATTGCTTCAATAATTACGGCCCGTCTATTAGTACAAAAATCTCCGTTTAAAGACCCATTAAACAAATGACTCTTGCTTTTGTTCCACTAATTAAACCTTTCCAAGTACAATCCACACGTAACACGCCACCACTGACCACCCTAATGAGACAGGGTTCCGATGCGTTTGGACCTTTTCAGGTGTTTTTTTTAAAAAAAAAATTAGAAGTAGAAACAGATTTATGTTTTCATAAAAATAAAAACAAGAAATATATTTGGTTATATTTGTGTTTCTAAAAAAAAAAAAAAAACTAGGGAAAATGATTTTTTTTTTTTTTTATAGTTTCCATAGTTTACAAAAACTTTTGAAAAGTTCATGAAAAACAGAAAGGTAGAAACAAAAATCAAAAACTGTAAACAAAAACGTTACAAAACGCCTCCTTATCTTTGATGGTTTTTTTTTTTCCCTTCTAAGTTTATAACTTTCAATAACCCCTCCAGTCTATTGAGGGTCTTCTCTCTCGATCTTAGATTTGAGGGTTTCTTTTTTTTTTTTTTGTGTGTTTTTTTTTCTTTTTCCTTTTCTCTCGGCTTCTCCTTCATGTTTTGGGTTTCGGTAATGGTGGTATGATGGTTCTTTGGCGGTGATGGCAGTTCGATGACAAATCAGACCAATTAGATCGACTTTCTAATCGATCCATTTGGGGAGGATGTTGTCAATTTAATGTGCTGAGGCCATGGCGTGCATGCAGGAAAACTTACTAAGTTTTTGGGTTTGAATTCGCTTACAGTAGACGGGGACTCGCAGCAGCTGATTCAGATCCTGGGTAGCCTATGGAAGTGGAAGGTCCCGTCGAAGATATTCGTTGAGAGTTTATCGGTGGGCTTAGGTTTTGTGATTTTCTCTGTATTCATAGATCGGCGGGTGTAGTTGCACACACTTTGACAACTTCGGATTTCGCAAGGTTTTGGTATTCGTACTTGGAAAATTAGACCTCTTGATTGGTTATTGGATTTTCTATGAAACGATAAATCATCATCTTTGATGTACAATTATACTCCTTTTTATCTGTTAGAATACGGTAATCATATAATATCATAATCATGTGCTGATATGATTACGATATTATATGATTGCCTTGATTTTATTTTGATTGTAATTGATTACAATCTCTATTATAAAACAGAAGGGTGTGGGGACAAATTGTTGGAATGGCTCAGATTCATTTGATCCAAAGGCTATAGTGCATCCTCCCACTTCCAGGTTAAATACCCATGATTTTTACCTAAATCACACAACTGCCATCCCCTTCCAACCAGGATGCGTAGTGCCGTAGGCACGGGGTACCACTAGTTTCATTATAATTTAGAATTCCCTTCCATAGTTAGACTCATTCCTTTTGTATAAATAAAGGCCTCGTTGTACGATTTCATTATCGAATTCAATAAAATATTTCTTCTCTAATATTTAACATTATCAATGAAAGTTTCTACCCCCAAAATAAAGTATAATCAAACGAACACTTTTATTATCATAGGGCTGTGCAAAAAAATTCGTCAACCGGCAGACCAAACCGATTGACACTCGTGGAGGGAGAGGATACGCTGGTTACTTTGGGTGAGCGATAAGCTATATATTTTGTTGTTGGTTTGAATTAACTGGGAGTTATATCTTCTAACCTGTCATGATAAACTCGACCCAACAAGCTCGATATGTAGCCATTTACAGAGACTCGTTTAAAACGCGGATTAACTGCGGATTTTGAAAAATTCGAAGAAGTTGGCCTGGCGGTCGAAACCTAGAATTTAGGAGCAACTCCTTTGGAGCTAGTCCATATAGAATTTTGTTTTGACTTTAATTTGTTGCGAGTAGGTGTACGAAGTTATTCACAGTTTTGACTTTAATTTGTTGCGATCTGGCCCATGGACTTGCCCATTGCGCTCAGGCCCATCCTAGGTCGGCCGTGTGCAGTGTGCCCTATTCAGCCCACGTGCTACGTACGAATTGGATCTGGCTCGTGGACCTGATTTTATTTTGATTGCAATTGATTACGATTACATTATAATTTAGATGATTCTCTTCCATGGTTAGGCTCAAAAAATTAGGTTTCGATCTGGGAAATTTTTAGTTTTTAGATTTCTCTCGTCATGATGAAATAATAATCCCAAAAACATTAACAAAAATTAACAAATGTGCAAAAAATTGAATAAAAACCAAAAAAATAAGTCACTTGATTTATTTAGCCGAACAACCGCACAATTAAGGTATCGCGGAGAAATAAGAACATGGAGGACCCTCTTCACATGGGTTCACGTGTCAAGGTTAAAAAATCCTTTATACGGAGGACCCACTTCACATGGGTTCACGTGTCAATGTTAAAAAATCCTAATATGGAAACTATATTTAATTAGCAACTTTGTTAAAAAGCATTCCACTGCTACAGTCAAAATATGATGGGACCTCATTGCTTCAATAATACGGCCTCTCTATTAGGAGTAATTTTTCGGTGTCGAGCGGGTATTGCAGACGTAGTATCTGCTCGTAACATGTGCGCCGTCTGATATATTTTTGAATGATTTGAATTGAAATCATTTCTCTTTTTTCATGTCAACACTTTCTCTCTCCTTTTTCTCTCTCTAAACCTGAGCTTTTCAAACACGAAATGAACGGCTCAGATGGACGAGCAGGCACCACGTGTACCCGCTCGGCACTGGAAATTTTTCCCTCTATTAGCACAATAATCTCCGTTTAAAGACCCATTAAACAAATGATTCTTGCTTTTGTTCCACTAATTAAACCTTTCCAAGTACACTTCACACTTAACACGCCACCACTGACCGCCCTAATGAGATGCGGTTCGGATGCATTTGGACCTTTTCAGTTTTTTTATTTTTAAAAGAAATTAGAAGTAGAAACATGTTTATGTTTTCATTAAAATAAAATCAAGAAACATATTTGGTAATATTTGTGTTTTTCAAAATAAAAAAAAACTGGGGAAAACATTTATTTTGTAGTTTCCATAGTTTACAAAAACTTTTAAAAAGTTTATGTAAAACAAAAAAGTAGAAACAAAAATCAGAAATCGTAAACAAAAAGGTTACCCCAAACGCCCAGACCTTTGATGGGTTTTTTTTTTCGTCTTCTAAAGTAAATAGTAACTTTCAATAACCCCAGCTATCCGTTGAGGGTTTCTCTCTCGATCTCAAATTCGAAAGTTTTTTTTTTCTGTTTGTGTTTTTCTTTCTTTATCCTTTCTTTCGGCTTCTCCTTCATCATGAGGTGTCGTTATGGATTTCGGTAATGGTGGTAGTGATGGTTCTTTGGCGGCGATGGCAGTTCGATGACAAATCAAACCAATTAGATCGACTTTCTAATCGATCCATTTGGGGAGGATGTTGTCAATTTAATGTGCTGAGGCCGGCCATGGCACCCGTGCAGGAATTCCTTACAACGTACTAAGTTTTTGGGTTTGAGGCTCCGTTCCGCGACGAAATAATCTGCTTATTTTTTAAGAAGGCAATTTCAACCTCAAAAATAATGTGTTTACGCAAATAATTTTCCTACCACTATGGATCTTGTTTGATAGATCTCATCAAGATCTTTAATACGGTGCAAAAAAAATAAAAAAATTATTTTTCGTTTACATTATTTTTTTGTTTGAAAATGTAAAATAAGCTGCTTATTTTTTAAGAAGGTTTCTGGAACGGAGCCTGAATTTGCTTACAGTAGACGGGGACTCGTAGCAGTTTATTAAGTTCTTAGGTAGCTTATGGAATTGGAAGGTCTCGTCGAATATTCATTGAGAGTTTTATCGATGGGTTAAGATTTTGTGATTTTCTCTTTATTCATAGATCGGCGAGTGTAGTTGCACACACTTTGACAACTTCGGATTTTGCGAGATTTTGATATTCATATTTGGAAAATTAGACCTCTTGATTGACTATTGAATTCTCTGTGAGAAACAATAAATCATCATCTCTGACGTACAATTGTTCCTTTTTATTAATAAAAGTTTGCACCCCCCAAAAAAAAAGTACAATAAGACGAACACCTTTACGTAGGGTTGTGCAAAAAATTCGTCAACCAGCAGACCAAACTGATTTGACACTCGTGGAATGAGAGGATGAGCGAGTTACTTGAGGTGAGTGATAAGCTATTTTTTAGTTGGTTTGAATTTACTGGGCAGTAAGTCTGTTCAACACAGACAATTTCCACACAGATCGAGCACAAATCCGTGTGTGGGATCCACTCTTGGTACTAACAATTAGAGCCGTTCATTAAATCTAAAACATTTTTTCAAGGTGCCCCGAGAAAAATTAGCTTAAAATGATATCTATAGATGCTCGATTCAATCATTACCTTTCATTATCCTAAAATCCAAATGAAAAGTTAAATGATTAAATCGAGCACTTATAAATATCGAATTGAGCCAATTTTTAGCGGGAACCCTTAAAAAAATATTTTACATTTAATGAACGGATCGAGTTATTTTTGTGGGACCCATAGTGGGCCCCACGACAAATCTATGCACTTTTGCTGTGTGTGTAGCACTATTGTTAACTGGGAGTTATATCTTTTAACCTGTCATGATAAACTCGACCCAACAAGCTCGATATATAGCTATTTATAGAGAGCCGTTTAAAACGCGGATTAACTGCAAAACTTTGAAAAACTCAAAGAAGTTGGCCTCGTGGTCAAAATCTAGAATTTCGAAGTAACTCCTTTAGGGTTAGTTTATAAAGAATTTTGTTTCGACTTTTGTTTGTTGTAAGTAGGTGTACGAAGTGATCCAGTTCTGCTTTTGGATCTCTGGTACGAACTGGATCTGGCCCATGGACTTGCCCCTGCCGTACCACAGTATCGCGCTCAGGCCCATTCCTCGCGTCCTCCGGCCGCGTGCTCTATTCAGCCCACATGCTATGTGCTCTGAGGTTGTTCGTTTGGTAGGCCCAACAAATCCCAGTTCGGCCCACTACACTAGGGTTGCCCAGTGCTAACTAGTTTCACTGTTATCTTAGCCACGCATGATTTATTTGCAAAAATTAGGCTTGGATAAAGTCTACGCAATGCCTATTCATGGTTTTGCCATAGTAGGCCTAATGCCTCTAGGCCCACATCACTCAACTCTCTGCATTTCCATATAGAATAATCCGTTTACAAACCTAATAAAAAAAAAAGGGAGATGTGAGTCTTCGCGCATCTAGTTGTAATCCTGGACTTTTAAGAGGAGGTCTGCAGTTTGAATCTGTAGAGAGACGTCGAACCTCCTTTAGTTGTTAACTCACTAATTTTCTACTAACCCCCCACTATTATATACTCCAATATTGGCGAGAGAGAGATCAACCCAAAGAGTTAGCCTTATCCGGGTGGTTAGGACTTGGAACTTAGACGCTATAGTCCCTCCTAAGAGCACCTCCAAGAGGCCCTCTTGGCTTACACTAGTATTGTTGGACATGCTCAAAGGTCTCAATGGTCCGAAGCCACTCAAGTGCTAGATAAAATATAAATTTTTGTGTGGCTAGTTCTTACGGGATTTTCTCCTAGCTGTAATCGAATTCTCCTTTCGTGAACGGTGAGATTGAATCCCCAAAATATTAGTTGAAGTATGTGTAAGCTAGAGATTAATGTAATAGAGAGAAATTTGTGGCATCCAAAATGTGCTATGCACTCCATATTGGAAACTATAGGGGTCGCAAATTAAAGCCAAACCCATTAATCAATCCAAACGCACTTACTAAAAAATAGACCCAATCCAGCCCATACATTAATTGGGTCAGAATGGGTCCAACCCATTTAGTAATTGGGTCTTAAGTGGGTCAACTTAAATAACCCAATAAGTCATGAACATGACCCATCAAAGAAAAATAGAAAAAACACAATACAAATTGAAATTAGCCCCTCTCGATCTCATTCTTCCTCCACTGAGGTCGTCACAATCAAATCCACTCGTCATAGCCATTGGCGAAGGGACTCCAACATAGAATTCGAGCTCATTGCTTGTCCATGGTTATGGATCTGTGCTTTTGGTCTTGTACTTGAGCTCGTAGCTGCTGATGGTGAATGTGCAGGTGCTGTTCAAGTAGGCCGAGAATGTGCGGTTTGTTTCCCAAAAAAGCATAATATGGGTTTTACACTAACGCCTCTGATTGCCGCCGCGAAATGGCTGGAATTTGTCACCAACACAAATCTTCTACCACATCACATTCATCATATGAAAAACGCCCCTATAAAATCTTGAAGACATAATCATGGTTATTTGACTTATTTCGTTCGGAACTTTAGTCACGTAATCCTTCAAAATATCTTGCGTTCACGCTATCAATTCTCACACCGCGCACGAGCTCTCAATCTCCACTCTCGCGAATCTTAGTAAGTTGAGATGTGTTACAAAGACTCTTTCACACACTTCCGCTCCCGCTCATGTTAGCTAATTATTTGACCTAGGTACGTTTGGACCTTAGATTTGTCTGGAGCTGAACAAAAGTAAAAACTATAACTAAAGCGACATGCATGGATCATATTCCCCCTTGTATCATTAATGAATCAGGAATATTTTCTTTGTATATTTTTTTTATTAATCTTTCTGACAAATAGATTACTATCAGAGAAAAGTAATGACAAATGTGATGAGCACCCAATATTGTAGATATTTGGTGCGACTAGTCCTGGCTTATGCTGTTTTTACTTATGTTTATTTAGCTTTTATAGCGATATTGCACATAAGGTAAGTTTTTAGTGTTTTCAGGTAAAACGTGCAAATAAGGCGCATTTCAACACTGTGGACGGCCCATGTGCTTCCAAGTACCCGAAGACCCTGTCAGTCCCTTTAAAATCTGTCTAAGTATGGAAAAATAACTTTCCGAAAAAGTATCGATTTTCGAGATAAAAAATGGCAGTAATTGATCCTTGAATTTTTCTATGAGTAACTATAAAGTTGCAAGGTTTTATTTGAAGAGTAAGGTCACGTTTTGAGCCGTTTTCTCTCTAGAAAACCGTGTAGTTTTCCATTTTACACTAAAAGTGAGGGGTTGACATTTTGATTTAATTAGAATCTTGAAATTCTAGTAATGCCATTGTTTTCAAATAGGGGGTACTTTTTTATTTTCATTAAATAAATTAAAGTAAAGAAAAGGTAAAAGAAAGGTTTAAAATGTAGTTTTTACTTAAGTTTAGAGAATGAAAATAAGGTGCTGAGGAGCTGTGAAATTGCTGGGAGCTGCCTGCTGAAGCTGAGGTCAGGATGGAGGGATAACACTGTGGTATCGATACAACCATTTTTGCTGAATCGATACCATAAGGAAACGGTGTGACTGGAAGAAATCTGTAGGAATGTGGTATCGACATGCATTTTTGCCGTATCGATACGGCTTGTTTTCTGCATATTTTTTGCTACTTTTTGGACTTTCATTTATGGAATTTAGGCTACTTTTAGGGTATTTTCCTGGGATATTTGTGAGCCAGTACCCTTTTTGTATAAATAGGTGTGTCTCATTCTCTCTCATTAGCTAGTTCATTATTTGTTTTTAGTTTTTCTTCCATTAATGTCTTTGGAGCTTTTCTAGTTAATTTCTTCAAGTCCTCAAGTAAGAAAACCTCGTTTGTCCTTTTATCGTTTATTAATGTTGTAGCCACGGACTAGATCTTTATTAATCTCAAGTTTATTCCCGTTTCTATCGGTTAAAAATTATGCCAAGTTTTCATGCTTACTTTAGTGCTTTAAGTATGTTTGAGTAGTCATTTGGCTAAGTCTCGGGATAATCTTTCCCGAGGACTTAGGCAGTTATTTGGTTCTCGAGCCATCGGGATTTAAAGCATGATTTTTGGAATAGGGCTTAACTTTCATTTTCGGTCTAAGCAAAGGGGTGTTAACCCCTCGGCATGGTATTTAGTCAAGCGGTCTTGGCAAGTAGCATCCCGAGGCTTCGTGGCCTCCTATGTGTTCGATAAATATTAAAAACAAGTTGGTTCGCCTCTCGGAAATCACATCTTTCGTCAAACGTAGTCATTAAAGTTAAATCCTCCGGGCGTGAGCACGCGGTCGTGACTCTCGCCTGAGTTATAATTAAGAATCGGTAACGGCCTTTGTCAAGGGTTAGAAGCTCCCTAAACTTGCCTCTTTAAGTTAATTAAGCGCATTTTTAGTTTTCAATTTAGTCTTTCCGTTTTTAAGCAAAACCAAGTTGGCCGTCTTAAACGCCACAAATCTACCATATAAAACTTTCATTCCGAATTAAGCTATATTCGATTCTCTGTGGGTACGATCCCGGACTTTCCGGTTATTATGCTATTGACGACCTAGCCCTACGTTTCGGGTTTCTATCAACCTTATATTTGACGGCAAGGTTTCGACGTAAGCAAAATGCGAAAGCCCAATTATTTTTGGTATTGATTCCATCTTGCTGTGAGTTCATTGTCAAAATTTGACAAATAAACTTGCATATTGTTTTATTATCAGTGCAGAGACGGTGCCTACGATGTGTTTGATGTTATGTTTGAGTAGGGGTATGAACGAGCTAAGTTGAGTTTTGTAGCATTTGAGCTCGGCCCTTTTATTAAACGAGCCCTAAAACTCGAGTTCGAGCTCAAACGAGCTGAGCCTATACAAATGAGATGAACTTTTGAGAGCTAAGACGAGCTTTGGAGTGTCGACCTCAACTTGTTTAGTAAATGAGCCAAAAACTCGGCTTGGTTAGTAAAGAGTCGAGCCAAGCCACAAGCTGCTCAACTTGGTATGTTTTTGAAAAGTTTTTTTTTTGGGTTTTTGAAAGAACTTTTGGAGTTGGCAATAGTCAATTCTATTTTTTTTTCTAGTCAATTTATTCGAATCATTTTTTACTGAATGCTAAAATTTTAGCAGAATCTCTATTTGGTTCAGTAATTTTAGTATACATGGGTAATTTGGTCATTTTAGTATATAGGGGTATTATGGTAATTTTAGTATACAAGGGTAATTTGGTCATTTAAATGTATAAGGGTAATATGGTTATTTAGTGTATATGGGTATTTTAGTTAATTTAAATTTTAATATATATGTAATTGGATTAATGGGCAGATCGAGTTTGATTTCAAATAAATGGGTTGGGTTGGGTTGGGTTGGATATGAGTAATTGGGTTCATAACTAATTGAGTCTTTAATGCATCATTGACCCAACCCACTAATAACTTACCCAATTTGACCCGAATCCGCCCATTTGACACCCCTAAGAAAATAGGGAAAATGATGGCTCAGGACGTGTTTTAATAATTAATACTCGCCAAGGATATGCTAAGAACATTTGTTACTACTGAAAATGTACTCGGGGGTATTAATTACCAAAACACGTTCTTAACCGTCATTTTACCAAGAAAATATGAGTACGAACTAGATGTATTTGGCGGATCAAAAAAAAAATAGATGTATTTGTGGCAGCAGAAAATGGTAATGATTTTGGTTGATCCATTTGTAAAGTTGGTCCAAAAGAAATGGGCTTGGCCCGGCAAGAGCTAGGCTCAAATGACTTTGGATAACGGAAGTCCGAACTAGTCTTCTTGGATTCAAGCCCAAGAAGAACATTTCTATTTTCGTTGGTTTTGCTTGAAAGTCTCAATGCAGTATCACACAATTATTCCTATAAAAGAGTGCATTAATGCATCATTCACTCATTTTCTCACAGGGAAATTAAATAACATGAAATTCGATATCTCGGTTGTCGAGTTTAAAATCTGCAATTAATGTCTTGTAAACCCTTTTGTAGTCGGATCGGTTAATTCAGGAAAAATTCTTAATTTGGATGTAGGATCTGATCAGAAAGATCGAAGTACCCGTAGTCTTCTGAAAAGTGAAGGACTCACGTGTATCGTTTGGAGCTCCGGTGCGTGAAGGGCTGCAGACGCACCTACATGTATTTGTGCCCAGACATCTGTATTCGTAGCACTGCTCTAAACACATTATCTATTTGGAAAGAAAAAATGTCATTATTCTTGATATTTTACTTTAGATACCGATTAAGCCAGGACTTCTTTTCAGACTTCCTCTGTAAAATTCTCAAGACTTTCACAGGGGCAAATAGTCAACTCCAGACATAACATAACACTCCCAGAAAATCAACAACTACACTGCAAAATATATTATCAAGGATGCCACTGCAAATCTGGACGAAGATGCTCTAATTAAACTTTATGCCACGCTACTAGGTTCGAAGATACAAATTGTGACTTGATTCACAAACATGTATGAATGTGTCACATCAACTTGTGTTTTTTCTAAACGTTGTGTCTGCATCAACTTGCCCGTGTCTTTTGATTTCTTTGCCAAGGTTTTGGTGCCAAAAGTCTTGGCATATATGTTTTAAAATTTCAAATGCAGATCCCTTCGACACCATGCTGTTCTCTAATATTCTCTCCTTGTCAAAGCAAAGGTGATAGGAGGAGCGATAAATCTTTAGACTGAGGTGGGGTTTGAGTGCGAAGTACTCCATATAGAATTGTGCTACTTTTACAATTTAAACACAGATTCTACACGGATTTTTTAAGAAGCCCACCTCGGGCTTTGTAAAGATAATCCGAACCGCTCGATTTTCTTAAAATATTTGTTTATGTAGTCCTGTAAGAAAATTATTTCAATCGGATATCGGCAAGAGGTTTTTCGAAATTCGTTAGGCGAACCAGTTAGTTTCCCCTACGAATTTTGAAAAAGTTTTTACCGGCTTCCGATTGAAGCGATTTTTTACGGGAATACATGAACAGATATTTTAAGAAAATTGAACGGTTCAGATCATTTTTATGGAATCCGAAGCAGGCCCCCTAAAAAATCAGCGTAGAATTTGTGCTTTAAGTTGTTTGTGTTACCCCCTCGCTCTCTCCACTGTTGATTCTGGCTCTAGATTCTCTTCATGAAATCTATGACATCGAAAGCCTAAACAAATGTTATTTATAGCTGATTGATTCAAGTATGCAGACCCCCTGGCACAACACTTTTGCTTGAATTCCAAGTCCCATATATGGTAAAGGCAATAAGATACGTATTCTAAACAATCAACAACTTGAGCCCCCTTCTATGGTTTTAGTAGACCCCTCTCTCAATTTTTTAATGAACTAGCTCTATTTGGATCCAATTAACCACTTGTTCATTTGACAGGCAATAGAAGTAAATTTAATAAACTCTTTCTCAATCACTTTTTGTGCCATGGGCAATTCCAGCCTTGTTCGTTTTGGGGTCTCAAATCTCTCGACACGGTGTTCAAGAATTTTTTTTCTATTTCTCTCTCTCCACTTATTATTTTAAAAAATGTCCCTCAAAATTTAAACCAAATAGAAAAATGTGAAGACCTAACCTAGTACAAGCACAGCATTGCACGGGCACAAAATAAGCACAAATTGTAGCATGCTCCCGAGTTGGGCTGGGCTTTGTCACACGCAAAAAACAAATGAATTAGGCCAGGCTTAGGCACACAAAAAATAAATGAATAAACCGACATGTATGGCACGATCTATTGGACACCTCTAAATGCACAAAGCAGTATTTGATCTTTCCGTGGATGTCAATAAAAATATCTCAGTGCTAATACAGTCTTCCCTTTGTGCTTATATGGTCTGAGCTTGATCTCCTCGTATGATCCTCTTCTTCTTCTTTTTTGTTTTGATAACCTCATATGATCCTTTACAATTATATTTTTGACTGTCTCTGTAATATGTGCCTGAGTCTGTTAGCGCATGTGCTCGCTTCCAAATTTTGATAATTTTGGTTCACTTCTATTTCTTGTGACGAAATCTTTGTAACTTCGGACTTTTGAAATGAAATTGCCTCTTAGTAATTAAAAATATATATATTTGTAAGTAATGCTACCAATTAAAAAAGTAAAAACAAAACACCATAAAAAAAAAAAAAAGAAAAGTCCTTGACATTCGACAAGTGATCTAACGTCAGTCAGGGCCCTCCCAATAGTATAATTATATCAACATAGAGTATTACAATAGATTTGGGCAATCACATAGTATATTATTATCAGTAAATACATTTATTTTTTTTTATGGGTCCTTCAGGCCACTTTCTTTTTTTGGTCAAGCGGAAAATCTTCAGGCCACTTTCATCGGCGGGGTTTTGTGGGGTAGAGTGATGATTGATGAGTCATGTTTTGAACCGGTGGAGACGGTCGTAATTTGAAGGGAGATTTAGTCAAAAATTTCTCATGTTTATTTTTTTTTGAGCTCAAAGATACCTTTTGCAATCAAACATTAAGACAAATGTGTTCTATAAAAGTGCCTAAAACCCTAGAGTACCCTATGAAAGTGCCCAAAAGCCTAGGATACTCTATGAAAGTGCCTAAAATCATATAGTACCCTATATATGAAAGTGCCTAAAAAACCCTAGGATACCCTATATATGAAAATGCCTAAATCACTAAAACCCTGTAATAGAAAAGTGAACCATAAAATCCTATAATAGAAAAATGCCTAAATATGTTTTGGCCTAAAACTTAAAAAGTTGAAGGACCTCCTCTAACAGTTACTTTGATGGCATCTTTTCTCTTAATGAAAACTATTTTTCCATCCGGACTAATTTTTCCTAATTTTTGAACTGTCCAATAATTTTTTTTTTGGGAAGTACCATTTCACTAAAACAAAAAAACCAAAACTCTGGGCATAGCCGTACAACCAGCAGACCTCAAAGGTCAATACAACAAAGCAAACAGCAAACAGCAAACAGCAAACAGCAACAAGAAACAAAAAACAAATGCACCCTACACAGCACTAAAAAACCTAAGGCGGTGTTTCCCTTTTTTAAAAAGTATTTTTTTTTTCAAACGAATGTAATTTTAAACTCAAATATAATGAAAATGAAAAATATTTTTTTAATTTTTTTACACCGTTTAAAAGATCTTAATGAGATCTATCAAACAAAATCCATATTTATAAAAACATTATTTACGTAAACACATGATTTTTGAGCTTGAAAAACCTTCTTTTTCAAAAGCTTTTTTTTACTGTATAATTGGAACGCCCCTCACTCTCCAACCCCTAACCAATCTATTGTCATTAGTAGTAGGTTTCATGCTCTTCCAGGAACACACACAAGCCCTGACTTCATCAATAAATCTGGATCCCAAGACTCGAGCAGAAACACTCAAACCACCAAAGTGTCTTTTATTACGCTCTCTCAAAATCCATCAGATTGAGCAGCTGCCAAGGATAATTGATATATTCGGGTAGCATAGGCATTCCTCAACTTTAAACCACAAACGAATTCCATCTCCCTTGAGAGGCCAACACAAGGTCTGCCCACATGTTATTCTTGGACAACATCTGCCATACGACTATTGAGTAATCACACAGGAAAAATAGATGTTCATGGAACACAAATCCCATTTTGACAGAGCAAACAATCAGGAATCACAATCATCCCCCAACTTTGCAACGTATCTTTGGTGGATAAACGATCCAGAAAAGCTAACCACTCAATGAAGGCCCAACAAGGCAGATTACGTGAGAACCGGACACTATTAGCCAAAGGACAACAGGGCGTACATCCCTCAAGGCATTCCAAGCAGATCAAACCGAAAACATACCATTAGCATTCAACAATAGAATCAGGAACAGGGGATTAGGAGCAAAATTAGGAGGGTACTGTTTGTCTATTTTTCGCTCTTAGTCGACTAATCGATTGGTAACTGGGTGATTGCTGGAATGTGGATGTTTGTGGTGGTGGAGTTTGGTTCCCTGTCGTATTTCAGGACTTCTCTGGTAGCAAACTTGGTGAAGTGAATGGAGATGGAAGAAAAGTTACAAAATGGACTTTATTCCTTCTCAAAGTAGAAGTCAGTCGACCACAACAAATAGCTGAGTAGACGGTTAAGCTACAAGCTACTCCTAGTGCTGGAAAGGTAAAGTACAGATAAAAAGTAAAAGCCTTTGGGCGATTGAGTGGGGTCTCGAAATTATCTTTACATCTTGTATTTATAGGCTTCACTTCGATTAAAGAATCAGACTTGGCAGCATTCCCTCCATAAATTTGAATCAGAAGTTATTCCTCCTCTTTCTTTGTTTTCCACGTCCAAATCCAGACTGTTTTCTTCACACGTTCTTTTCTCTATATGTTTGCATTCTTCAATTGCCTTTGTCAACTGCTCGGTCAATGACCTGCTTGTAACTTCTTTGCTGGACACGTGTCTTGTATTTAGACACCACTCTTGTAACCGTCACATAATCTGTCAGGCACCATTGCACCTTGTTTTATTTAAAATTAGTCCATTTATTGTTGACACGTGTCACTATATGACCCAGTCGACCATATTGGACAACGTGTTTATCATATGGCCTAGTCGATCATACTAGGCCAAATTATGATGTAAACTGAAGTGGGTTCTCATTGAGGACCATAACGAATGCAAGAGAAAGATCCAGGCCATCCACGACAGAGTGGAAGGGATGGCTCTTCATTTGGAGAAGATGGAGTCAGCTGTCAAGTTGATGGTGGCCAACTGGGACACCATCGACTACCGTCCTTCTTCAGTCGACCTTGACAGCATCAGGAACTCCATGGCTGGTACCTCCGGTCAGTGGAAGGAATGGTCTAAAAAATAGGACTCTTCTCTCTGGAGCTCTCCTGGTGCTTAGTAGTATTTTATTTTATTTTATTTTTAGATCTCATTTGAGATCTTTTATTTTTCTTCAGATCCTCCTTGGGATCTTTCTTTTCTTTTGTTAGATCCTAGTTGGGTTCTTTTGTTTTTTCTTATCTTTTATAATGCTGCCCTACTCATGGATAGCTTTTTAGTAATATGAATGTTTGTTTTTAATTTATATTCTCCCACACAGAAGGAAAATAATGTTTCAAATATTTACCATTTATGGACCTTTCATGTGAGATCCCTTCGATAGATTCTAGGTGATACGCACCTGCTCGTAAAATTCTACCAACACGAAATGGACCTTTCCAATTTGGTGACCATTTTCCAAACATGCCTTTCTTTTTCTTCGAATCGATTGGAAGAATTGTTTTCCAAACTAAGTCTCCGACTGCAAATGACTTTTCTTTAACCTTTTTGTTGTAAGCTCGCTCTAATCTCTTCTTTTGAGCTTGCATCTGGTTTAAAGCATTCAACGTGCTTTCCTCTAAACTATCAATGTCCAAGTACATAGCCTCTTCGCATTGCAGACTTGGATCATAATGACGTGCCACTCGTAACGATTGCACATTAATCTCGACTTGCAAGACTGCTGCATGGCCATAATCGAGTTCAAAAGGAGTAACTTTAGTACTAGTTCTCTGTGATGTTCTGTTTGCCCACAGTACCCTGGGCAAGAGATCATGCTACTCTCTTGGATTGTCATCCATCATTTTTGACAAAGTGTTTTTAATAATCTTGTTAGTCGATTTGACTTGCCCATTGACTTGAGCATAGTACGGAGTGAAATTTACAATTTGTATTTCATATTTCTCTGTGTACTGAATAACTTCTCTACCATTGAACACAGAAGCCTGGTCAATAGTAATAGTTTCAGGAATTCCAAATCTACACAGAATATATTCTTCAATGAAATTGATTACTTGCTTTTGTGAAACACCTTTTAAGGTATTGCTTCAGTCCATTTTGTGAAATAATCAGTTGCCACCACAACAAATTGATGTTGTAATGAAGATGCTGGGTGAATTTCACCAATCATATCGATAGCCCAACCTCTGAATGGCCAAGGCTTGATAATCGATTGCAACTGATGCGCAGGAATCCTTTGAATAGGTCCATGTTTTTGACATTTTTGACATCCCTTAGCATATTGAATACAATCAGCCCTAATGGTTGGCCAATAATATCCATGTCTTTTAATTAACCATCTCATCTTATCACCAGCTTGATGGGAACCACAAGTTCCTTCATGAACCTCACCCATAACCCTCATCGATTGAGCTTTGTCTACACACAACAACAGTAAACCATCAGACGTTTTTCTGTACAAATCATTTCCCAATAGGACATAGTTGACTGATCTACATCTAATTGTCCTTTCTATCTTTATGTTGGGATCGACTAAATAATTTTTTATTGGTATCATCCAATCCTCAGAAAGATCGATGACCAATGCGTCCATACAACTTTCTTCCTTTTCCATTGAGAAAGGCAAAAAGCGTTTTTGGACCCTGATTATTTTTTTATTAGTTCCTTCAGGAATTTTAACTCCCGAAGCTGTTTGAGCCATTTGATTGGCTTCGCCATTTTCAAGTCTCAATATATGATGAAAAGAGACTTCATCAAAACTTTGTACAAGACATTTAACTTTGCCTAATTGCAAGTTCAATAAAGGATGATTACACTTGTATTGCCCTATAATTTGCCGAATGATCAACTGTGAGTCACCAGAAACCTTTAAGCAGCGTATATTCAAATCCTTTGCTATCTCCAAACCTATAATTAAGGTTTCATATTCAGCTTGATTGTTAGTCAATATTCTACTTTCATCCAATTGGAAAGAAAATTGGAACATCTCTCCTTTTGGTGATATCAGAACTATACCAGCTCCGACTCCATTATCTATTTTTGAGCCATCAAAGGATAATTCCCATGGCTTCAACTCGACTAGGTGTATTTCAAAGGTGTCTTCTTCTAAAGGTAAATTTGGATGCTCTGCTAGAAAGTCAGCCAAAGCTTGCCCTTTGACTGCCTTTTGAGGCACATACTCAAAGTCATACTCAACTAGGGCTAATATCCATTTTCCTTGCCTTCCCCTCAAAATAGGCCTAGAAAGGATGTATTTTATCACATCTGTTTGGGCAATAATTTGTACCTTAGCTGGTAACAAATAATGGCTCAATTTAATTACAGAAAAGTATAATGCCAGACAAATCTTTTCAACAGATGAATATCTAGTCTCACATTCATTCAACCTCCTACTCAAATAATAAATCGACTGCTCTCGGCCCTGATCGTTATCTTGTGCCAATAAGCTTGCAATCGATTGGTGCGTTGCTGAAATATATAACTTCAATGGTCTTCCATTTACTGGAGGTACCAAAACAGGAGGTGTTACCAATGCTCGTTTCAATTTATCAAAAGCTTCTTGATGTTCTTGTTCCCATTTGAAATCTTTTTCTGACTTCAATTTTAATAATGGGGAAAATGCCATTGTTTTTCCAGACAGGTTGGCAATAAATCTCCTAAAAAAATTAATCTTTTCCAAGAACTGTTGGAGTTCTTCTTTATTAGTTGGAGGCTGTGCTTTTAAAATAGCATCAGTCTTAGTTTTATCAATTTCGATCCCTTTCTGGTGTACCAAAAACCCTAAGAAGTTTCCTGCTGTAACACCAAATGCACATTTCAAGGGATTCATTTTCAAGCCATAATGTCGCATCCTTTCTAAAGTTTGCCTAAGATGATATAAGTGCTCATCGACTGAGTTGGATTTAACCACAACGTCATCAATGTAAACTTCCAAAACTTATGGAGAAAATCATGAAAAATTAAATTCATGACCCTTTGATAGGTTACCCCTGCATTTTTCAAGCCGAAAGCCATAACTATCCATTCAAATGTCCCTATATATCTAGGACACCTAAATGTTGTTTTGTGGGTGTCTTCTTCCGCTATGTATATTTGATTATAACCCGCATTACCGTCCATAAAGGACAGCATTTGATAACCCACTGATGCATCGACTAACAAGTCAGCAACAGGCATTGGGTATTCATCTTTAGGTGATGCTGTGTTGAGATCTCTGAAGTCAACACAAACCCTGACTTTTCCATTCTTTTTCAGAACTGGAACTACGTTTGAAACTCATTCAACATATTTTACTGATCGGATAAACTTGGCTTTAAATAAACGTTCCATTTCTTTTTTGACTTGAGGTAAGACATCATCCTTCATTCTTCTAGGTGCCTGTTTAAAGGTACATAATTTTAATTTTCTTTAAAAGGTATTCTATGCTCTACCAATGCTCTATCTAAACCAGGCATTTCATCATAATTCTAAGCAAAGCAATCCTTAAATTCAAGCAACAAATATTTAACTTTTCTTTTATTTCATCACGCAAAGTAGCATTTACATACGTGATTCTAGGATGTTTCGAAGTTCCTAGATTTACTTCTTCCGTAGGATCCTTAACATGGGCCTTGTCATCGTCTAACTTAGCCGGTGCAGGCTTTAAATCTGCTAATCCTAACTCTTTCATAGTTAGAGGACTGTCATCAAAAACACATTCAGCCCAATTACAAGAAATAGGCTCGTCTGCCTGTAGGTGCAAAAAACAAAGAGTACCTGGAGCACTGTTATTTCGTAACAGTTTCACGTGATTCTCGGTTGATACCCCTGTGCCTTCGCCGGAACCCTAATCTGCAAGACAAACAAGGGGTGAGCGCACCTCCGCCTCTCGTGGCGAAGGCCCTCCGATGCCTAAGTTAGTATCTCGTACTGGTCTCAAACCCTAATTATCAGTAGGAAAGTGTATAATGCATACAACATAATGCGTACCTTTTGCCTCTAGGTTTACCTTATATTTATAGACATATGTCTGCTTGCTCTCCAAGCATCCTCTTCAGCCCAGGACTCCTATCCCGTACAGGAGACCTGGTTTTCCAGGGACTCTCGTGCCCAATCAACCGAGATCCTTTCTCTACAAGGATTTACCCTATTATGGAATTCGTTCCATAATAGGACTGCTCTTAAACTTATCTTTATCTAAATATGGGATCTCGCTCTCTGAAACATTCCCACCGCTTATCCTGATTGGACATTTGAACACTCCTTATTGAACACTGCTTCCGCTCTATTTCTTAAAGCCGCTTATCAAGGATTCTATCTGTTCGGCATGCTCTTTGCCGAACAGATTGTACTGTAAGCGCTACTGTTTTGGATATAAACCTATCCAGCCGAACAGCTCGTATTCGTACTAGGATGTCTCATATTCCCGTTCCCGAACAGTCATCTGTTCGGTGCATACTTCAGGTCACCGGACCTTATCATCATGGTGCCTTTCATCACTTTTCTCTTTGCTCATTCACATCACGTGTTCGGCTCATAATTGTACCTGTTCGGGAATACCTCCCTATAATTGCTCCCCAGCTTTGCCCAATGGAACTGCTCGGTCCGATGGGTAAAGCTCCTGAGGAACGAATCCTGGTCTGAGCTTCGTGATGTCCGTGCAGATTCAGCATTGATGTGGGCAGCATGCCCTGGAATTTCCGGATTCCAAGATGCAAGAAATTTCGTTTTCCAAAGCAAGAGCTCGGGATTGAGGGAGCTCAAGCATAGATGGCAAGCGCTCGAAATACAGATTCGCCACTCGGGTTTAAAGGTCCGACACCCAAGGAACCGTACTTCGAAGCACCTGCCGCGCTGTTTGATTTGAAAAAGTGAGGGAAACCAGTCCGTCATAATCATATCTGGGTTCGGGAGCCAGGTTACGAGAGATGAAGGGTTTTAAGGCACTCCTCTCATTCAATCCGGAGATCGGTCTCTGCTGAGGCATTTTGTGAAAACTTTTGTGATTTCTTCTTTTATTAATCAATTTTTAACCAATTAGGGCGGGAGAACAGTTAATCGGGGATTAAAACTGTAACACTTTGCAAGATGTGATAGATAGCATGGATGAACAGTTAGTATATGATGAAAACAAACGCTGTGGGTTTTTAAATAGTTTGAGCCCACAACACTTATTCTCAAACCTTCGGGCTCTGGAAGGACCAAAGTGCACACCCAGGACAAACCAAGCGGTTTATAGCAGTTTAAAATAATTCTAAAAGGCTATAGAGCCACAAAATTACTAAAACACCCTTAAACAGTGAGGGGACAAACCGAAGCCTAAAAACCAAGTTAAACATACATGGCAAGCTACTGGTCGGGATTCGAACCGTCATGCGCGAGGGTTTCAAACTTTTGCGCGAGGGTTTATGTTGCGCGAAGGTTTAGAACCATCGCGCGAGGTTAGTCAACCTTCCGGTGTTTGGTTTTGCTCATCCCGGGTTCCTGGGACAGTCCGAGAATGATCCTGAGGATGTTCCAACGTAACGCAATGCATTTTGACATTTTGAATTTGCAATTTAAACTAAGAAAAACAGTAAACAAGTTTTAACATGCATCAACAGTGATCTAAAACCTAAAACATGCTCCAAAACAGTAAGAACTATTTATGAAACACAAAGAACAGGATACCCTTCCCCACGAAGTTCATCGTCACACTGACACAAAGTGTCGCGCGAGTGTTAAGAAACGTCGCGCGAGGGTTCTTGCTCCACTGCTTCTTATAACTTTGCTGGTTTTAGGGCCAGGACTGGTATTGATTACCAGCCTTGGCCCTGCTAGCCCCCTCAGGGATCAGAACAGAGAGCAGAACAAAGGTAAGCTATACCTTTGGTTCTTGGGGTTTGAAATGCGTTTGACCTTTGAGTTGAATTGAGGTTGAACAAGGTGATAGAGCTTGGAAAATAAGTGTATGAAGGTGGCTAGAGTGGTGAAATACCAAGTGTATTAAAGGTTGTGTAGCCTTTTGAACTTGAACCTTGGTACTTCCTTCTTTTTTTCTCTTGAACCCAAGATTGTTAACCCTTTTTCTTTTTTGGAACCCCTTAAATGGAAGCATATGGGGGGGTATTTATAGGGAAAGTGGTGGAAATGGTGTATGGAGGAGAAAGAACCAACCAATTTGGCTTGGTGGCCAAATTGCCTTTTATGGAAAGCTTGCAAGGAGAGAAGCCCAGCCAGTCCACGAGGCTGGATTTGGGTTACTTGGTGATTAAGTTGCCCAGCTGAAAAAGGTGATAGGGACAGGAAAGAACGCGATGGTTCCAAGTAGTCGCGCGAGGGTTTGCCTGGCACGCGATGGTCAACGGTCAACAGTTTGACTGTTAACCACACCTGGCAGCTTGACCCTCACGCGATGGTTCTAAACCCTCGCGCGACAATTGGTTTTTGGCTTTTTGATGTGGTTTTTGGCTAGGTTAGGTTCAAGGATTATTCAAACACTCAAAGCTCAAACACTCGACATTCCCGAAGTGTTCTTGATCCGTTTCATCATCGGGGAATCAAAAACCGTAAATAAGCTAATCTGAAAGCCAGATTGGGGTGTCTACAATTGATGACCATTTGATTTTTGGCGGCTTACCCATCATATTATTTCGAAATATGGAGTCTACGTGGCGTATCCCGTACGCTCCTCATTAAACTCGATCCGACATTTTTACTTACGGCGTTAGATTACCATCCTTCATAATCTTCTTTCCGTAACGGTGTGAGGAGAGACGGTTCACCTCCGTCTCTTTTCCTTTATCCCAAAAAGGGATCTTTTCAGAGATCCCATTTCTCGTCTCTTTCTAAACAACAGACGGCTACAGCTTTTCCACAACCGCCATCGCCGCCGCCTAAAAAAAACAGTTGTTCTTCAGGAAATCGCTGCCAAGTCCTTGTAAGATTCTCGTTCTTACCTCTTACTTAAGCTCTAATCTGAGAATCTCGTTCTCAGATCTTCGTTTTGATTTCGAAAATTCATTTGCACCCATTTTTCTGATTTCATTTTCTTTGAAACCCCCATTATTCACGTCCATGGCAGACGAAGGAATAACGAGCTTAAACCTGGCAAGTTTAGAAAACTTTGTGAAACCCCCGCAGCCATGGCCGCGTTTAGGACCGAATATCATGTCCCAGACAATGTAGGGCTTGAACTCGCCCCTTTAGGTGCGGATAGGGACGATAGTTCATGGGATAAAATATGTATCCCAATCGTAGCCATAGTTGAGGGTGGAGTTCGATTCCCCCTTGATCCCTTACTTCGTCGAGTTCTCAACTGGTATAAACTTACCCCCATGCAAGTTTCATCGAATGTCTTTAGGCTCGTAATGGGAATGGTAGCGTTAAACAAAATTCTGGGAACACAACTGGGAATTTGGGAGTTACAATGGTGGTATAGTATTGTGCTCAATCGTGAGTACAATACCTACTACTTTAAAGTTAGGAAGGTAGAGAAGCGCTTCGTGCTGAATCTTCCAGACTCTGCTCGGGATCACGAGATTGACTTTCTTTACGTCACTGGAGCTTATGAGCCTCAAGGGAAGACGGCCAGGTGGTGGGCTTTCATTGCCCCCACGTGTGGGGGGCAACCCACGTATGCTCCCAAATTTTGCTCTTTACTTCCAGTACTTCTAAATTCCAGATATGCCTTTTTTGTGTAACTCTTGACTTTGTTTTGTTTCTTTAGCAACAAATGCCAACAAGAGGCCAAGCAGAGAGCCTATTATGTCCGTTCAGAGGACATAAATAAAGTTCTAAAATACAAGGGTGTGCCGGGCACTCGAACTGCTGGGCGAGGTCCAGTGTCTTGTTGGGGTACGACCCTGCTTACAAGGGTTTCATAGACAGAAGATTATCTACCCTAAGCACAGACGGTGCTTCTACGTCTGCGGCTCCCCAGACAAGAAATCAGAGGAACAGTTCGGGAGTTACCATCGCTGGACAGCCAGGCGAGGTGCCTATTTCAGAAGGAATCCTGTTACCTCGTCTGGTGCTTCGAAGATCGACACAGCATCGTGCTGAACAATCAATTCCTGACAGAGACACCAGCCAATCATCGTCAGAAGGTTATTCTCCTTCCCCCCCAAACTCCGAAATGACAACACGCCAAATGGTTAATTTGAGGTCCCTTGTTACCGTTTCTGCACGTGGCCGAGGTGCCATTGGTCGGGTGTCATCAACTGGCCAGGCTCCACCCCCAGCGAGGCGCACCAGAGGGGGTTCAATTCGAGCATCTTCTTCTCCAGGGGAACGAGGTGCCTCCCTGGATGCCGGGGAGACACACCGGGACAAACGTGCCCGAGACCAATCCTCAGAAGATGCAACTGCTCAGGCCAATGCCTCGCTTATCCATCCTGAATCTGTCAGTACCCAGCCTCCTCCTCAGATCTGGGCTCCTGCTCTTGCCCGAGGAGGCAGAGCCGTGCATATCGGGGACAGTGCCAGCTCTTCGGAGACGGCAATGGCCCTTGCACAAGCCCTGCTTCTGCCTGTTGACATGCAGAAGGAATCCGCATCTTCCTCAGACCGGGTGATTTCTACTGGACTCGTTAGTGGAGTAAAGGTATGTTTAGTCATTTCGTGACTTTGCACTCTTATTTTCGATGAACGCTTAGTCTCAGATTTTTCATTCTGTACTCTTCCTGCTGCAGTTTATTCAAAAAATGGTCACTCTTGGCCAAAAATTACAAGAAACGGAGGCTGAACGGAACAATCTGCTAAACGACAACACCAAGTTACTCCGTACAATTACTATGTTGGAGAGGGAGAGAGACAATGACAAGAATGACTACAATGATGCAAAAGAGAGGATGCAGACAGCGGAAGACAATCTCAAGCAGGCCTTGGCTGAGATTGATACTACTAAAAAGGAAGCCTTTGATGCGGGGTATGAGAAAGGGTTTGATGCCGCCACTGCAGATTACGTAGGCCAAATGCCAGCCATCCAGGACGAAATCTTCGCAGCGGGCTGGGAGGGGTGTTTGACAAAGACTGGAGCCCCAGACGATTCTCCCTTATGGGCAGAGATCGATCTACCGAGCAGTCGTGCTGCTGCATCTCAAGTGCCAAATGAGACCTTGACAGACGACGTGGACCAGCAGATTGATGAGTTTGCAGATGCTGATGAAAATATCGAGATGGAGACTCTGGAGGTCCAGCAAGGTGCCAATCTTGAGAAGGCCACTGTGCAGGAAACAACACATCATTCAAATGACTTGGAGGAGCCGGCTGCAGGTGGCAACACCGTTACTGGAACAACCACAGAGGTTCCAAATGAAAGCCAGCCAGAGATCCAGAATTTGGACTAAATTTGGTAAGTCATGTTTCTAGTCCCCCCAATACTTTAACATAATTTTGACAGGTCCTGCGTGACCATGTTTTTAGCCCTGCGTGGCATTAGAACATTTCGTATTTAGATAAAACAGGTATTTGGCCCTTCGTGGCACAACACTGTTGGATTTCTGATGGCCGTTTCGAGGCCTCTGTCATTTTGCTCGGCCCTTCGCGGCCAGGAACTATGATGTCTCGTATCTTTTATATATGTTCATTTGAACGCATGTGATCAGATGCATACGTCTGTATTGAGTTATTCGTACTTAGTCTATCTAAATTGCCATTTATAGAGACACACAAACATAATTTCATTATGTTGCTCTTCAAGTATTTCATACTTGAATAATTGTTACGTATATTCGTACGTCTAATGTAAGTCTCTCATGCTTACATATTATTAAGTGCCACGTACTTAAACAGTTGCTAAGTATTTCGTACTTAGATAATATTTAAGTCTCTCATACTCAAATAAGTTTTTATATACTAAGTGTAATCGTACTTGTATATTGTGGAGTATCACGTACCGTTACACCCAAGTGTTTCAGACTTGGTAATTCTACAATTTGCATTTTTTCGTATGCAAACCCAAGTGTTTCGGACTTGGTAAATTAATACAAGTATTTCGTACTTGGGAATTTCGTATTCCAAATGTTTGAGTATCTCGTACTTTCATATATTAAAGCTTTTTCGTGCATAGATATTTGAAACATGCATGCATACCCATTCCCTGCTCCCCAATACGAAGAAAGGGTTTGGAAGGCCATTATTCGTATTTATAGATCAAAACAATCCATAAGTAAGACAGAATTTCTGAAAAAGTCAATATATTGCAAAAAACATGATTTTATTCTTAATCCTGAAAACTCAAGGGGTCGTTACGCGTACCCCATGCAAAATTCATAATTCCCACACAATCACAATTCTAAAACAG
This sequence comes from Rhododendron molle, assembly GCA_025413875.1. NCBI lineage: Eukaryota > Viridiplantae > Streptophyta > Magnoliopsida > Ericales > Ericaceae > Rhododendron > Rhododendron molle. The sequence continues at coordinate 57,612,429 of CM046391.1, forward strand.
AATAAAAGGTAAACTGAAGTCTTTCAAACAAAGAACTTCCTTAAGTTGTGGACATTCCAGGGCCGTGGCACTGGGTTTCCGTCCAAATCTGCCAAACGATAGGCCCCAATGCCCACAACCGCAGTAACTCGATATGGGCCTTCCCAATTAGCCCCTAACTTGACCTCATTGGCAACCTTGGTGTTGCCGAGCACCTTGCGGAACACAAGGTCTCCAACACCGAACTCTCGAGGGTGGACATGCTTGTTATAGTTCTTCATCAACTGTTCCTGATAGGAAGCTAAATGCACCAGGGCTCTCACTCTCCTCTCTTCGGCAAGGTCGAGCTCAATTCCAAGAGCCCTGTCATTTCCCCCACTTTCGACCAATGCAGTCCTGTTAGTGGGAAGGCCAACTTCCAATGGAATGACTGCCTCTGTCCCATAGGCCAGAGAATAGGGGGTCTCTCCCGTAGACCTCCTAGGCGTTGTTCGATGTGCCCACAGTACCAATGGGAGTTCATCAGGCCACTTGCCCTTTGCTTTATCCAATCTCTTCTTAATCCCGTCCAGAATGGTCTTATTGGATGCCTCTGCTTGCCCATTACTCTGGGGGTAAGCAGGAGTTGAATAATAATTTCTTATTCCATACTGGGCACAAAAGGTTTTAAACTTCTTCTGGAATTGGGAACCCATTATCTGTAATCAATGAGTAAGGGACTCCAAATCGAGTAATAATACTCTTCCAGACAAACCTTTCTATCATAGGTTCAGTTATCTTGGCCAAAGGTTCAGCTTCAATCCACTTCGTGAAGTAATCTGTTGCTACCAAAAGGAATTTTCGGTTCCCAGTAGCCTTATGGAGTGGACCCACGATGTCCATCCCCCACTGGGCAAAAGGCCAGGGGCTAGTCAAGGGCACCAAATCTTCGGCTGGTGTCCTTATCATTGGTGAGAACTTCTGACACTTCTCACAGATTTTCACGTAAACCTTTGCATCTTCTTGCATATGCGGCCACCAGTATCCCTGGGTGATTGCTCGGTGAGCTATGGACCTACCTCCTGCGTGGCTTCCACATGTTCCTTCATGAATTTCGTGGAGAAATTTCTGCACCATCTCGGGGTGCACGCAAAGCAGGTACGGCCCAGTAAAGGATTTTCTGTACAATTTCCCTTCTGGAGACAACCAAAACCTCGCTGATTTGGTTTTAATCTTGTGTGCTTCCTTTTTATCAGAAGGAAGGGTCTCATCTCGTAAAAACCCTATAATTGGATCCATCCAGCTTGGCCCCTGGGTCACGTCCAGGACCAACTCTCTGCTTCTCCTAATGCTCGGTTCATCAAGGTAATCAAATGCTACTTTCCTTTTTAATTCAGTAGGAACAGCAACAGCCAACCAAGCCAAAGAGTCCGCATGGGCGTTCTGTCCCGAGCTTATTTGTTCAATACATACCTTCTCGAAGGTATCAAGCAAATCTTTGGCCGCCTGAACATAAGCTGCCATCTTTTCACTCCGGGCCTCGTACTCCCCGGACAGTTGGCATACCACCAACTGGGAATCGCAATACACCCTTAATCTCTTTGCTTTTAAGGTGTTTGCACTCCTGAGGTCGATCAGCAGAGCCTCATACTCCGCCACATTGTTCGAGGCACTGAAACCCAACCGAACAGACAACTCGATCATCACCCCACCTGGGGGGAACTGAACAATGCCGGCCCCAGAACCAGTATTGCAAGCCGAGCCGTCTACGAATAACGTCCATTCCGAAGGGTCCTGTTCGGCAGTCACCTTTCTTTTCTTTCCTGGTTCCTGAACGGATTGCTCCTTTCTCGTAGGAGGCCCCGGCGCTACCATTGGAGTAAATTCTGCCACAAAATCAGCCAACACCTGGCCTTTTATTGCCGTGCGCGGCTGAAAGTCGATGTCATATTGGCTTAACTCAACAGACCAGGTCGAGATCCGTCCCGAGAAGTCTGCCCTTTGTAGCAGAGATTTTAACGGATACTCGGTATAAACTATAACCCTATGGCTTTGGAAGTAATGAGGCAACTTTCTGGTTGTTGTCCTTAATGCAAGGACCAATTTTTCGAGTGGCAGATATCTCGTTTCTGCGTCTAACAATGTCTTACTCACATAATAAATCGGGATTTGCTCTGATCCCATACTTCTCAATAAAACAGCACTACAGCATGCTGAGAAACAGCCAAGTATAAAACCAAACATTCACCTGGCTCCGGAGTTGACAAAAGTGGAGACTCAGCCAGGTATTCTTCAGGTCCTGGAAAGCTTGCTCACATTCTCGCTCCCCATTCATATCCTTCTCTTTTCTTAAAAAGCTGAAAGAAGGGCCTGCATCTATCATTGGACCGGCTGATGAATCTATTGAGAGCGGCTGCCATCCCAGAGTCAACCTCTGTACCTCCTTAGTTGTCTTAGGGCTTTGCAATCCTTGCAATGCCGATATCTGATCCGGGTTTCCTCAATCCCCCTTATGGTCACAAGGTGCCCTAAAAATTTTCCAGACCCAACTCCAAATGCACACTTCGAGGCATTGAGTTTTAACTTGTATTCTCTCAAAATTTCAAAGGCTTCCTTCAGGTCCGCTATGTGCCCCTGTCTAACCTTGCTCTTCACCACCATGTCATCTATGTAAACCTCCATAGTCTTGCCAAGCAATTTTCTGAACATAATGGTTGCCAATCTTTGGTATGTTGCTCCAGCATTCCTTAGACCAAAGGGCATAACACTGTAACAGTACAACCCTCGTGGTGTGATGAAGGAAGTCTTTTCTTGGTCAGGCCCAAACATGGCAATCTGATGGTACCCTCGATATGCGTCGAGAAAGCTCATTCGTTCATACCCAGCAGTTGCATCGACTAACTGATCAATCCTGGGAAGGGGGAAGCTATCCTTCGGACATGCTTTATTCAAATCTGTAAAATCCACACAGACACGCCACTTTCCATTCTTCTTTTTTACTACTACAGTGTTGGACAGCCATTCTGGATAGTATACTTCACGTATTGCTTTGGCTTCCAGCAACCGTTCTACTTCCTCAATCACAGCATCTACATGCTGCACGGCTGCCCTTCTCTTCTTCTGAATCACGGGCTTGTGCTGGGGATCTACGTTTAAGTGGTGACAGATCACGTCTGCATCAACTCCGGGCATCTCTTCTGGTACCCATGCAAATACATCGACATATTCTTTTAGGAACCCAACTAGCTCGTTTTCCTCTTCAATTGGTAGTGACTCCCCAACTAGAAAATACCTCTCAAGATCAGTCTCGTTGATCTGTATTTTCTTGAGGCCTTCCACTACCTTCTCTGTTGGATTTCGGCCGACATCCTCGATAGTTGGTTGATTTGATACCTCCACTGCTTGAACCTGGTGGGTCTTTGGAATTTTCTTTACAATAGAAATCAGACACTGCTGTGCCGCCTTTTGATTTCCTCTGATTTTCTCGATACCATTGGAACCTGGGAACTTCACCATCTGATGATACGTAGAGGAGACCGCCCTCATCTTATGCAACCAAGTTCTTCCAATAATCGCGTTATAGGAAGATGGGACATCTACTACCAGAAAATCCGTCCTTAAGACCACTGTTCCAGCTCGAACAGGCAAGGTTACCTTACCAAGGGGCCAAACCGCTCCTGCTCCAAATCCAACCAGAGGTGTCATTGACTGCTCTAAGTCTGACTGAGTTAACCCCAATTTCTTGAATGCATTGTAATACATGACCTCTGTACAACTCCCAGGGTCCACCAAGATCCTCTCGATGTCGTACTCCCCGATTCGTAGGGTAATGACCAGAGCGTCGTTATGAGGTACCTGGACATCTCCAAGATCTTCATCTGTGAAGACTATGCTTTCGTTGCTTTCACTGGATTCTCGTCCCCTCTTGTTTCCCAATCTTAACACATACTGGTCATGCTTGGTTTTCCTCTGGAGCAGCCTAACCTCGTTTCTTGTGTAAGGGGCGGCCAATCCATGTATCATATGGATTACCCCTCTTGGATTCTGTTCGTAATCCATCTCCATGGCTTTCCCTTTTTCTTTGGGCTCCTCCTACTATGGCCACCAGCATGCTTTTTCGGAGCACCAGGAGGGGATTTGTCTCCTTCCCCGCCTGTCTGGTTCTTCTCTATGAGCGGTGTGACTGGGTCTGCTTCCACCATGGTCGTTTTTCTAATGGAGCTCGTTCGTTTCCCACAGACGGCGCCAATTGTAGGTGCAAAAAAACAAAGAGTACCTGGAGCACTGTTATTTCGTAACAGTTTCACGTGATTCTCGGTTGATACCCCTGTGCCTTCGCCGGAACCCTAATCTGCAAGACAAACAAGAGGTGAGCGCACCTCCGCCTCTCGTGGCGAAGGCCCTCCGATGCCTAAGTATCTCGTACTGGTCTCAAACCCTAATTATCAGTAGGAAAGTGTATAATGCATACAACGTAATGCGTACCTTTTGCCTCTAGGTTTACCTTCTATTTATAGACATATGTCTGCTTGCTCTCCAAGCATCCTCTTCAGCCCAGGACTCCTATCCCGTACAGGAGACCTGGTTTTCCAGGGACTCTCGTGCCCAATCAACCGAGATCCTTTCTCTACAAGGATTTACCCTATTATGGAATTCGTTCCATAATAGGACTGCTCTTAAACTTATCTTTATCTAAATATGGGATCTCGGTCTCTGGAACATTCCCACCACTTATCCTGATTGGACATTTGAACACTCCTTATTGACCACTGCTTCCGCTCTATTTCTTAAAGCCGCTTATCAAGGATTCTATCTGTTCGGCATGCTCTTTGCCGAACAGATTGTACTGTAAGCGCTACTGTTTTGGATATAAACCTATCCAGCCGAACAGCTCGTATTCGTACTAGGATGTCTCATATTCCCGTTCCCGAACAGTCATCTGTTCGGTGCATACTTCAGGTCACCGGACCTTATCATCATGGTGCCTTTCATCACTTTTCTCTTTGCTCATTCACATCACGTGTTCGGCTCATAATTGTACCTGTTCGGGAATACCTCCCTACACTGCCTGCAATTTCCTATCGACTAGAAAAGAAAATAGTCTCTTAAAAGTGGCTTTAACAGTAGCCAACTCTTCGTTCCCTACATCTAACATGTTTCTAAACATTAAAAACCTGTGGTTTCTTCTCGGCAGGCCTTGCAATAATGTTAGGCCTGGTGAAATCCTTACTTAACTCCTGGAATCCTTCCTTGATGTATGCGAGGAACTGACTCTCAGTAGCATCAACTCCAGCAGACTTGACTTCTGCATCTTCTATCTTCAGAGGCCAAAGATGCTCTTTGTAAAGATCTGCTTCAACGTTGTTGGTTTCTGCTTTGAATGGTTGTTGGTCTGCCCAAAAGACCTCCATTCCTGCTGGTTTGCCTTGCTTCAGAAAAATCAAAGCCTGGTGCAAAGAAGATGGTACACAACCATTTATATGAATCCAATCTCTGCCTAACAAGGCATTGTAATTGGACGACGAATCGATTACAAAAAATGTTGCATTCATTCTTCTTGTCCCAACTTGCAACTGTAGGGATATAACTCCTTTGGCATGAGAGCACCCTCCAGCAAAATTGCCCACAGTGACCTCTGTTGGAATCAGGTCCTCATTTGTTTTGTTTAACAATTTCATCATTCGTGAGGGCAGGATATTCACTACTGTCCCGTTGTCGACTAGCACTTTTGAGACAGGCTGGCCGTTCATGTGGATTTTTATATAAAGTGGTTTGAGATGCCTTGTTGAGGCATCATCAGGAGACCTAAGGACAACAACTTTGTTTCCTTTCTCATCAACGTTTAGTTCAATTAATTGTGAATTAGAACATCCTTCCTTTTCTACTATTTTCACGGTCGACTGAGTTGTATCTTCTACATCAGCTACCAATTCCATTGGTTGGTCGGGCTTTGCCTTAAAATGTTTAGGCAAGACTAAAATCATATTACATTGTAAGTTAGTAGGTACTGACCCGAATTGAATTGCGGCCAGGCTTTCTCCAAATGATGCATAATTTTGTGGAGATGGAGAAGCATCTTTAATCAAATCTTGGTCTGAACCATCATTCAGGAGATCATCATCATCTGCTTCCATTAGCTTCTGGAATTCCTCCATCTTTTTCTTCAAGCTCTGTTTCAACTCTTTGTTCCCTTTTGGCAGAGCAGTCGACTTGGAAGAAACTTCATTACTACTTTCTTGCCCCCCACGCTTGGGAGTCAATTGCTTCTGAGTGTTAGTTTCTCCTTGCTCTCGAGTTCATACCATGTTTGAAACCTTGGGAGGTTCTGCCCTTTCTCTGGGCTCAAAAACGTGCACCCACGGGTCACTATAAGCTCTGGCTGCAAATTTCCTTTGAAACCTTCTCTTTTGTGAAGTCGACACCTTAGTATACCAACCATCCGCTGGGAACTTGGGATGGCTAAGTTCACTCCACTCTTCATGATCGTGATTAGGAGGTATGACCATTCTGGGTTGATGCCCCCCCCCCCCCCCCCCCTCGTCCGTAGGGACCTCCACCTCTTAGTCCGATGCCTTTTTTGAAGCCAGCACCCCTGTGGTTCGGGTATCTCCCTCGACTGGGAAATTGATATCCAACTGCCTCAAGATCATGGCGAAAAGGTACTCCAGGCCTTGCAGGCACAACTGGGTTTCCTCGAAACAGAAATGGTCCATCATCTGGTCCATAACAGTGCTCTGTTTCTATTTGATTAAAGAGTCCTGGATCGATGCCCTCATAGATCAACTTAGCCCTAACATAAATCTGGAGATCATTACCACCCATAGTATTGAACCTGATCCCAGACTTTGAAAAGGCGCTTCTATGCTCCTTCTCTGCTATAACTGCTTCTTCGTGTTGGACTTCTCGCCCACATCTAATACAGAGATAATCATTGGGGAACCTCGGGTAATGGGACTCTTCATCAGTCTCCATTTGGTCTTCTGCTCTTTATTTTTTCTTCTCAATAGTCGATCCCAGCCTTTTAGCCAGGCCGGCCGTCACCATGTTGACTTCAACTTCAGGGAATGGGTTCGATTTAATGCCCATTGCGTCTTTGTCGCCTTTGGCATATTACAGCAGCCCCTTCTGGATCAAATCTTGCACGCAATTACGAAAAGTAACACAATTGTTAGTATTATGCCTAAACGAATTATGCCACTTACAATATTCTTTTCCTTTTTTCTCTTTATCAGAAGGAAGAATATGCCCAGGGCTTAATGTGATGAACTTTTGTTTCAACAATTAATCAAATATCTGATCTGCCTGTGCTAAATCAAAGGAATACTGCCTATAATTTGCTTGCCCCCCACGCCTTTTTGGTTGGGACGAAGGCATGTTCATTGGTTTCTCTGTTTTAATTAACGTGTCACAAATTATTGGGTTCTTTCCAATAACCTGTGCTACATCAATTTCAACATCTCCCTCTACATCTTGATAATATATTCCCAAAGATGTATTTTTTAACTGCTCCTCCTCTTAGAGGATGGTTTCAAATTGTGCAGCCCTCATAGAGAGTTCAAATAGATCTTTGAAATTAGACCCATTGAATTGTTTCTTAAAGTTAAACTCAAGCCCATCTTGGGCTATTCTAACTATTTCAATTTCTGGCACATTACAATGACACTGGTTTTTTAACCTTTTAAACCTGGTCAAGAACTGCTCTGCTGTCTCAGTTGGCTTTGTTTCAACTTAGCCAAGTCAGCAATCAAAACCTCCGGCTCATGCCTAAAATATTGAGCATGAAACTGCTCCTCCATATTTTGCCATGTGTGAATAGAATTGGCAGGCAAACTAATGAATCATGTAAAAGCCGTCTTGGTTAAAGAATGAGGAAACAGCTTTAATTTAATAACATCATCTAAACCAAATTAACCCAATTGAAGGCAAAATCTACCTACGTGCTCTATTGTGGATTGGTTTTCTGTACCACTAAAGAGTGATAATTCAGGGATTTTAAAATTCCTTGGCAAAGGAGTATTGTCAACCCAATACGAATAGGGTTTCCTAAACATGGGCTTTTCAACCCTTCGTAACCCAGGACCATACATGTCTTGAATAACTTCCATTATTTGAGCCCTATTGACATTCACGAAATCCTGTGCCCTATTTGCGTTCACGGGATCTGGAGCTCTACAAATATTTGGGACAGTCTGTGCCACGTATGGTTGTGCAAGTGGTGCATTTTGGATGTTACCATTGCCATTGTTTGGCAAGATGTGCGCATATAAGCCACTGTTGTTTCCATTACTTGGTAACTGTCCATTTCCATTGCCATTATTTAGCAAAGTTTGGGCATATTGGCCATTTCTATTGCCATAATTTGGCACTATTTGGGTAACATTACCCATATTCTGACGGTTACTGTTGCCATTATTTGGCACAGTTTGCGCAGTATTGTATACATATCGGCCATTACTTACGATATTGGCCCCTGTAAAATCTTGTTGACCATTATGTTGGCCATAAGCACTACTATTTCCGATTTCATATGTAGTAGGGATGCTTTGATAAAACTAGTCGGTCTAACAGTAGCCCTTACAGCAATTGATCCAATGAATGGTTGATTATGCAAACCAATATTTGTTTCAAACCTAGGATTTGAATATACCTGTGGAGGGGTTTGCTTGATCGTATCTCCAGAATTAATCTGCTCATGTACTACGCCATTTACATCAACGCCCACAGAGGACGGAGGGGTGACTACCCTTCTTAATATGGTAATCAACTCTTGTGTCGCTTCGTCTTCTGGATTAGACAGAACTTGTGCCAACTGCCTAGAAAGGCTTTGCACATTCACTGGCGGATTAGAGCAATTTTCTTGGCCATTCTCTGGCATCCTTAATTCTGGATGCACTCCATCGTTTTGAGTTTCCGAGCCTTCGTTTTGAAGCTCTGCTGGTCGGTCGCCTTGTTTCCTTGTCACTGCCATTACTTCTAAATTAGTAATGAGCCCTCCTTCTAGCGCCAAAACTGTTTGTCTATTTTTCGCTCTTAGTCGACTAATCGACTGGTAACTGGGTGATTGCTGGAATGTGGATGTTTGTGGTGGTGGAGTTTGGTTTCCTGCCGTATTTTAGGACTTCTCTGGAAGCAAACTTGGTGAAGTGAATGGAGACGGAAGAAAAATAACAAAATGGACTTCATTACTTCTCAAAGTAGAAGTCAGTCGACCACAACAAATAGCCGAGTAGACGGTTAAGCTACAAGCTACTCCTAGTGCTGGAAAGGTAAAGTACAGATAAAAAGTAAAAGCCTTTGGGCGATTGAGTGGGGTCTCGAAATTATCTTTACATCTTATATTTATAGGCTTCACTTCGATTAAAGATTCAGACTTGGCAGCATTCCCTCCATAAATTTGAATCAGGCAGTTATTCCTCCTCTTTCTTTGCTTTCCACGTCCAAGTCCAGACGGTTTTCTTCACACGTTCTTTTCTCTGTACGTTTGCATTCTTCAATTGCCTTTGTCAACTGCTCGGTCAATGACCTGCTTGTAACTTCTTTGCTGGACACGTGTCTTGTATTTAGACACCACTCTTGTAACCGTCACATAATCTGTCAGGCACCATTGCACCTTTTTTTATTTTAAAATTAGTCCATTTACTGTTGACACGTGTCACTATATGACCCAGTCGACCATATTGGACAACGTGTTTATCATATGGCCTAGTCGATCATAATAGGCCAAATTATGATGTAAACAGGTACCTGCCAAGATTTCCCTAGTAATAGCATTCTTGGCACGAGGCCACTTCCACATACCATTCTGAATGATAGAAGCCACACTGGTATGAACCGAACGCCACAAGTCGAAAACCACTGACCAGGGCTGGCCCTGGACATAAACCCACCAGGCGGCCGCCTAGGACTTTTCCTTCTGGGACAAATAATTGGGCCCCCAAATAACAGAATATGTTAAGTATTACATATGTAAACTATTTCACAAGTAGCCTTATGTGGTGCGGTAGCAAAGTTGTCTGTGCTTTAGGAGTGCAGGATCGCTTGTTCGATCCCTGCCCATTCATTTTTAATGTAAAATTTTGGGACCTGTACAAAAGAAAAAGTTAAAAGCAGTGCTTTTGGAGTGTCGAACTGTCGTCCTGAGAGTTTTAAAGAGAGTGTAACAGCTTTGCCACTGAACTACAATGCTAATTTGTTTCCTTTTTCAAATAACTAATAAATATACTTAAAAATAAGAGGCCCCATTTTCAAATTCTGTCTAGGACCTTGAAAATCTCAGGACCGAACCTACCACTAACTCACGAAATCTCTGATGTAGTGGACCTAGTTGGTGCCAATTATCAGTCCATAAGAAAGTGGACAACCCATCCCCAATGACATGTTTTTTCTACACATGTACCAAACCTCTCAAGTTGAAGATTTTCCTAATAGACCAAGAGGCTTCATTAGGGATTTTTACCGTCCACACGCTCTGAACCTTAATGACATGTATGTGTATCCACTTAACCCACAGCGTATCAACTTTTAAACAAATGGCTTATTTTATTCCACGTTTGAGAGGCCTAAAACCCAAGCCACCTTCTTTTTAGGAACACAAAGGGACTTCCCTGCCACTTTTATCTCTAGAATTCCTCAAATCTGCCTGCCATGAAGAACCTTCTTGTGTCAAATAAAAATTGAAGACCAATAAACCTGTATGCTAAACAGAACATATTGAGGCAGCTGACATCTCCCTCCATATGTCAAACGTTTGTTGGTCCATGATTGAATCCTTGCCAGCATTTTCTCCTTAAGTTGCTCACAGCCTACTGTCCTCAATCTTGTAGAAACAAGGGGCATCCCCAAATACTTAACAGGTAGCGAGCCCACAGGGGAACCGTCCAATATTGCAATAAATGATTCGCGAGGAGTCCTTGAGCAGATCAGAATCATTGATTTTTCCAATTCTCATCTGAACTTGAATATAATAGTCATCTATTTTTGTAAAAATGAGGTGATTATCGAAAATAGCTCAATGAATTTCATCCAATTCTCCATACACAATCTTGAATCAGAGAGCATGGATTCTCTCGTGATCTTTTCATGTGACCTCCTGTAACGCAAAATAAAACTTTTCAAAATTTCACTTGAATCCAAATCGATCATGCTGTATGGTCCAACATAATCATCTATAAATTAAAACAAAAACAAAAACAAAAGGATTGATCGCACATTAGTATCCCACTTAAATGAAGCCCAATTATCGCAAGAGAAATAAACTGCTTGAAGAATGGATGATCAAGCATATATCCTTCCATTATCTTATCACCAACACGATTCGATCAAAGCTACATTCAAGGTCCAATTAACCTAACTTTTTGTCTTATCACCAACACAATTCGATCAAAGCCATTTTCAAGGTCCAATTAACCTAACTTTGTTGCATTGATGATAAGTACAACTAGATATACAAAAAGAACGGCTTGACTATGCCGAACTTCTTTTTTGCATATAGTATTAATTTAGAGGATGCTGACTCCCAATCGACAGTCGACACATCCTTAACTAGTGGCCTAACGATATTTGTTACTCCCTCCGTCCATTTTTAAGTGTCCTGCTTCGTAACTCCAACTTATTAAAAAGACATCATCATTATACCTTTCACATCAACTTTTTCTTCCACTTTCCCTACTTATTCATAATCATTACTCTTTTACTCACTTACTTTTCAAAAAGGAATCTACTTTTAGGGACAAAATAGACAATACACCAACTTTTACCCACTAACTTTACAAAATGGACACTTATTAAGGGACAACCCAAAATGGAATACTGGACAATAATAAAGGGACGGAGGGAGTAACAAAGATTATTGAAGATACTAGTATCTTTGTATTAAATCAAGCATGTTATTAATCAATATCTTAAGGCACTCGTTAACTGGAAATCAAATGCTGTATAATATTTGATCCTCTCTCGAAACATGAAACTAAAAAGATCCATTAACCACCTTGAAATTACCAATGTCAGTAATACAAAAAGGACAATAATAACTTGTGGCTTGGAAAACTGGCTACATAGCTTAGAGAGTTAGGACACCCCCAAAAATTAACATTAACTATCCAACACATACGTCCTCCGAAAATGTGATCAGAACCATTCACTTGTACTCTAGCAGTATAAAAAACTGGCCAACTCTATTAATGAAATGAGAAGAAATGACAATTCTATCCCTTAAAAATCACTCACCCTAAGATTTTTATTTGGTATACACAAATTTTGGAATCTTTTAGAATAATAATAGAATATTTTCTAATAATACTATACTAATAGAGAGTATGGTAAAAAAAAACGATTCATATATTTTTTTCTACCATACTATCAGATCGGATTGAATACTGCCGATTCCAGTGGAAATCTGTAAAAAAAACCATGTCCACGTTAACCTCTTCATTTTAACGGTCTTATTGACAAAAAGATACTGATTGAGTAGCGATTATAGTTGATCTAATATGTACAAGCAATTTTAAATGTTAGTGACTTTCCGTAAAAAAAAAATTGATAATTGAAAAGTCTCCGTGCACTTTTACTAGAATTCATGATGTTGACCTTGGATTACACATCTAGGACACATCTCAAAATCCGTGTGTTTTTTTGGACTTTAGCACATTTGGTCCGTCTAGACAATTGGGAAACCCAGCCTAAACCCAAGATCCATTCTAAAGCAAAATTAGAAAAGAGAAGAGATTAAAAGAAAAGCAAGTGCTGGCATAGGAAAATATACAAAACTGAAGTCCTCAAATTACAAGCAAAAGATGCACCCATATGGAAAGTTGCACAAAAATGCATTTTCACAAACACAATTTGCAACTGACAACCATTTACAGTATGTGTTATATAAGGCTAGTATTCATTAGAACCACCCATTTGTGTCAAAAACCTTAATCCAAGTTTGTTAATTTCAAGGTATTTTCTATCAAAAGGTTACTATCTGTGATTCAATTTTAGATTAACCATGCATGATAACCATAAACTTGAACACAGAAAAAAAGAAGATAAAAGGTAAAAAGTAACATTGCTGTGCTTGAATTTTGGCCTGCCTAGTATCTCTCCTACCGGCACATCGTCACACGACTTTGTTTGCCAGCAAGAGGACTCTTCGCAGCTCATCAGCGATTCCTTGTAAGAGAACCGGTTTTCTGACAACTCCGTTCATCCCAATCTGTGAACACCTTGCCCAAACCTCCTCATCGCCACTTGCCGTTAGGGCGACGATCAACGGCCAGGATCGGCTCCTAAATTTCCGAATCCTCAACGCAACTTCAAACCCGTCCAAATCGGACATGTGGAGATCCAATAGGACTATTTTGAACGAAGTGACCGCAGGGCCCAGAGCGCTGAGGCATTCGAATCCAGACCCTACGGTGGAAACGGTGCACCCGAGTTTCTGAAGCAGTTTCTTTGTCACAGCCCTGTTCATATCGTGTTCGTCGGCTAAGAGGACCTGAAGGCCTTCGAAAATAGAGTTGGATTGTGGAGCACTAGAAGAGTTTTCGGATTCAGATATGCCGATTACAATAGAAGGCCGGAGTTGGAACCGGAGGACTAGTGCCATGCTTTGATCAAAGCCTTTTAGGTACGGGACTACCCATATGTTCCCCTGCATTAGCTGAAAATTATTGGGAAAGAAAGACAAGTTAGAGTAGATAAGACAAGTCGTCACCAAAGAAGGAAGAAGTACTTGTATGTTCTCAAATGTTCCAGAAGGAAATTATCTTCTGAACTATATTTAATCAACACAAACAACCATTTGCAAAATTAACTGTCCAAATATCCGATTCCTCAACAAGAAAATACATGGCTTTGTTTGGAGTTAAATTGATGTTGGTCTAAACAGGTACTAGAAAGTTACTGTTTGATAACACAGTTTCTTCAAGCTCATTGAAATCGAGATTCGAGGACAAATGGGACATTGTAATTCATAACCATCATGCTAAATTAAAACTTTACCAGCATGGTAGCATATTTAGCAAAGCAATATGGCAATCAAAGCACTAAAATCTTTATGCTAGCCAAATCATTGATAGAATTAGTCCCGACTATTGCCTCAATGCATTGTCAATTGGAGAAACAAGAATACCATGGTTAGAGCAAATATCAGAATATTAATACTAAGCAACCACATAGGAGAGCCAATGATGGAAGAATTTTAAGAGTCCTGGTATTGGTAGTCCCTTAATTGTTTCCAATCCATATTTGGCCGATGCAAGATTACCCCCGAAAGAGAGGGCCTTTTTTTAACTGTCCCGGGTATTTTTGTATTTTTCAGGACTTCTACAGTCGGGGAACATTTGACCGTATTTTTGTAATTTGTCATAAATCGTTAAAAGGAGTAGGAGGGTATTTTTGTAATCTTTCATAAATCGTTAAAAGGAGCTTCCCGCGTGCTCTCCTTATGACAAATTATATAGTATATAGGCACTATAGTACCCCACATATAAGGACTATTAATCTCGACAGTGATTTCGGCAACCAAACATGGGATAACGTAGGATTAGGCGCATTTAGTCATATCCAGGCGCCTAATTCGCGAATCAAACGAGGCCTAGTTTCATTAAGACTATGCTCCATTGCATGAAAAAAATTAAATCCTACTATTCAATTTCCACATATGCGATCATAAGAAAAACAGACTCTCTCCGTCCCTTTTTAAGTGTCTTGGTTCGTAACTCCAACTTATTAAGGAGATATCATCATTACACATTTCACATCAACTTTTATCTCCATTTTTCCTTCTTACCCTTTATGGAGGCATCATCATTGCACTTTTATTTACTAACTTTTCAAAATGGAATCTACTTTTAGGGACAAAATAGAAAATACACCAAACTTTTACCCACTAAGTTTACAAAATGGACACTTAATAAGGGACGATCCAAAATTAAATACTAGACTTTAAAAAAGGGACGGAGGGAGTACATCCTTACCTGTACAAGCTTTTTGCAAACCTTGAAGCTCGCTTCCTCAGCTCCATCGCTGCTGTACCTCCGGCCTCCGATTGTCATCCTTTCCATAGAGCTCTCCGAATGGGAAGAACTATTCTTTATCCCAATTTCAAACTTAACATAAACACATCCCTCAGAAGAGCTCGTTCTCCACGCTGCCCATCTCTGATCATTTCTTCCCTGACTTCCACTCTCAGAGCATACACGAAACGTCACACACCCACCCCCAGTTCCACTATTCAAGAGATTGCCAACCATGTGCAAAATCACTTGGAAAACCCTTCTCTCGTCTCCCATGACCTGATCCGGTAAAGACTTCTCCACGTGAACAGCAAAACTATACCCCTGATAAACGCAAAGGCACTTGGAAAGGCAAGCGGCTTCTTTAATCATGGAATGCAACCGAAAAGACCTCGTTTCCAATGGGAACCTCCCGTTTTCCTTTGTCGAAATGTCCATTACATCATTGATCAAAGTGGACAACACGTTACTGGTTTTAGCCATTGAGTCAACAAGAAGCCGTTGATGGCTACTTAACTTCTCGTCCTGAATCACCGAAAGCAACCCTAAAACTGAATGCATCGGCTTTCCCATCCCGTTGCTCATCACCTTTTGAAATGCATTCCTAGCTTGACTCGCCATCATAGCATCCTTCCTTGCTTGTTGCAATTTTCGATTTTGCTCCACTAATTGATCCCTCATGAGCTGTGACTCTTCTAGCACAGCTGCATGGGAGAGAGCCACAGCAACTTGATCCGCCACCACTTTTACTATTTCCAGCTCCTGATCGCTCCAAAATCGACCTTCCCCGCCCGGAAGAACCAATACCAGTATAGCATAACAAGCCTGAACTAACTCAGGCGTACCACCTTTGAAATTTGACACCCTAAGCATCGGCATCCTAATAGCCGCCACAGCCCCAACATCCATAGATCCTCCCCCGCTTGCCACAGCTAGTGTTGAGTCAGGCTCAAGTATCTTAACTCCATCCCTCTCCTTTATCTCTGTAACATCAACGTCT
Source organism: Rhododendron molle (assembly GCA_025413875.1). Taxonomy (NCBI): domain Eukaryota; kingdom Viridiplantae; phylum Streptophyta; class Magnoliopsida; order Ericales; family Ericaceae; genus Rhododendron; species Rhododendron molle. Next base: position 57,628,389 of record CM046391.1, read on the forward strand.
GTAAGAGGAATGGAGGAATTATATATGTTTGAAGGATTTCTCCCCTTTAATTCATGGGTTAGATTCATCTCTGTCTTAGTCTCATTAGGCATCCAAACAGCACAATTTCGCAAGTCTAGCGTCTTAGATAGTTCAACCAAAGTGGTGTATAAAATGGTGTGTCGGTCTAGTGACTTACGGATTTCTTGGGTAAGCATCCGGACATGCCACCCTGCGTCCTTCTGCTTCTTTATGATTCCAACCTCTCGGCCAAGATCCCAAGTTTTCTTCTTCAACATGAATTCCCTCACCTTCACTTTTAGAAGCAAAGGGATGAGAGTGATTAGGGTTATGGCAGTGGCGAAAGATACAAGGGCGGTGAGGAATTTGAATATGGTGAGGGCAAGCATTAGCTGAAATGGGTGGGGACCATAAGTCCACCCATTGAGCAAATGGGTCATCCCACACAGAACAATGAAGGCGATGAACTCGAAGAGTACCCATTTGAATGGAACGTTGGAACAACTGACAAAGTAAAGGAGCTCAATTGGGATCGAAAAATAGGCAACCGCAATCAAGAAGTCACTCACTTTTTGACATTCAAGGATGCTTTCAGTGCTCCAAAACCCCCCTTCCTCATTACAATCGCACCGGGGAAACCCATTATCAGCAACAGAAATGGAAATTAGGAACGATGAAATCAATAACCCGGATGCTAATTTCTTCAACATTGCGTCTAATATACTTCTTTTTCAATCCATTTGTTGATAATTATGGATATTTCGATACCCCGGAATAATAAATTTCTTATGAGATAGAGAACCCTCTTGATTTAAGCTTCAGAACCCAAACTTCCACTACCCTCAGTCCTCTCCTGTTCAATAAAAGTTCAACAAATCTATGAAGCCTTCTAAAATAAGAAATACATAAAGGATAAAATAAATCTTCCGTATAAAAACGCATGTATATCCATTATACCATTTTGCAAGGCACCCATTAACAATTGATACCTATCGTTATCATACAGAAGCCAAAAAATATCTGGCACAACAACCTGTTCAACAAAAAAATCAAATAAATTAATTACTAAATATTCCTCTTCAAATCTCTAAACTATAAAGCAGAATCTAATCTCTATTTTTACCCGTTATCTAACTATTTTTCATGGTTCGAGTAATAACAATATTTATAAATAGAACTCCGAAATTTCCTCAACCAAAGCACCAATGTATAAATGCACCATCAATCCCAAATCTACCAGAACTCAATAAACATAAATAAATAAATAAATAAAAATTGGAAATCACAAATCTTACTAGCATTTTGGAAGGTGGAAAATCTGAAATGCAGGAAAAATTTTAATAAAAAAAAAAAAACACAAACTTTACCTGAACAAACGATCAAGATTCTGAACCAGCCCATCTTCCAGATCTAAATCCCTCATCCGCATACATACAGATATATATTCACTTGTACTATAAATTTCTAAATACCCAGATCAAGAACACCCTCGTATCCAAATCCATCGAAAACCCAGAAACCCAAATCCCTCAATGTCTATTTCATCTCAACTCTTCACAACAAATCCAAAGCAAGGCGGAAAGATCTGTGGCGAAAACCCCAGAAAGAGAACCGGGTTTGTTTGCGAGAACCGGCTGCCTCGCGCCGCGTGAACCGGGAGAGAATCGAGTCTTGAAGCTACCGTTCTGTGTGCATTAACAGGTGTGTATATCTTTCTTCTCCCTCTGTGTTCAAATTTCAAACAATGGTTTCAGAGGGGAGAGACTCTTTCTAGAGAGAGAGAGAGAGAGAGGAAGAAGGTTTTGAGGTCCGCGCCGTTGTTTATTACAAAGGCGGAAAACGAAAAGAGAGAGAGAGCGAGGGGGGTTTTAGAGAGAGGAGAAAACTAGAGTAGAACTATATACCCTTTTTCTAATGGGGGGAACTGAAGTGGACGTTTTTAGCAAAAGTGCGTCCAAGTTCTCCTCACGTAAGGAAAGTGGACCCTACCTTCCTTTACACCTCTCTTTCTCTCTCTTCCCCCTGTGTGTCTCTATGTTTTTTTTTTAAATTTATTTATTATACGGAGTAACATAAAAGGGAAGGACAATCAACGTAACAACTTCATTGGATGTAACTATAGGAGCTCTCTGTCCGCCGATGAAATGTTCTATTTGAGTCATAGCTACCATTCAAAAGAACGGGTCGTCACCATGGCACCATCCGGTGCACAATTAGCTTAAGCTCCCCCTCTCAATGACCAAACACTCATCACATGAGGCCAAGCCCACCAACTGGAACTCAAACCCACGTCTCCATCATCTATTTGTTTTATGCACCTTTTATTTCTACGTACGCTCAGAAAAATAATACACAAGGCTCCCGCCCCAAAGGTTACTCCGGTTTGTTGATGGGTTTGTTTTCGTCACAATTGGTCAATGTTCAATTCTTGGGGTCATGATGCAAGAAAATAATTTCTCGTGAATTTTATAGTCCAGACGTGAATAGTCTGCCTTTGATCAAACGAGGATGGGATTAGTTGAAATACGCGTATGCCGATCCGATCACTCCTGACCTGAACCAAAAGAAAAAGGCTTTGTACAGTTGTTTGAAATGTTGCATGAGAAATGAATTATTAAAAACATGAAGTGAGTGAAGTAAAAGAAAATAAAATCTACTTTCACGAGCGTTTTCTTGATAAGAAATCTTACAGGAATATTAAAATTCCTTCTTTTAAGCAGGATTTATTTCACAGGAAAGTGTTTCTTAGTGAAAAAGTTGAAACTATGGATCCATAACTTATTGTTAACTGAACACAGAAAGTTACGAAAAAATTGATACTCTCATCCTTTCCTTGCAACTAGACATAGCCTAAAGAAAAAACCTCGCAATTATGCCTTTTAAAAAAACAATTACAGTTCCTTATATATACATAACAATTACAGTTCGGTATTAATGAAAGCGAAAATTAAAAATGGCTGGACCACTTGTGTGGTTTTTCAATTTTCTTTTTTTCGTTGGAGTTGTCTTCAAAACTCAAAAGTGCCCTGTATTTTTCGAGTGCATCGTATTGTCTTTTCGTTTCAAATATAGTAGTACTCCTATTTGAATTGGCTGCATTTAAACAGAAAACTAGATACTATTACCTAGTTTTATTCGAAAGTTAATTGAGCAAAGCTTTGCAAATGATACCGTTGTCATCAGAAAAAACCAGGATTTGTTCATACGAACTAAATAGGTCATTGTTCAAGCTCGATTTGAATTGTGCAAGCTTGAAGAAAAATGCCGGACAAATGACATGCTAATTTGGTGAGTCCATCGAAAACGAGTTCTGATTGAGCCGGTAATGATTTGAGGTCAAGTAGTAGCTTACAATTTTTTACTACTCCCTCCAAATTTGTCGAGCCAAGTAATGAATTATTCCAGTCTAACAAACGCGGAAAAAATTCCAATTATGAGAAAACAAAAAAAACCTGACGGGCCCATTCATGTTAATGCTTGACGGGCACTCCTCCCATCAGAGTAAAATTATTTGTAATCCAATCCGTAGCAGTAGATGAATGCATTTGTTACACTAGTGGTTCAAATTCATGCATCTCTCTCTCTCTCTCAGCTCCACATAACTGCTCGTAGTACATAAAAGAAGAGACATTTTGCCTTCAAATAATCAAATCTATGTTGACGAATGAACCGAGTGATTATTTGGTGCTCCGGAAGGAGAGCGACATGACGTGACGCTCCAAGGCCCGCAAATTAGTGTGAGAGTCACATATTTTGTGATGAAACTCACATCAATGTACAGTGGTAAGGCAAAACTTTGGAGACAGAGACGGATCTAGACTTCGGCTTACGGGGTCATCCCCCCACCAAATTTTAATGTTAGTTGTATTTTGCTTGAAAACATAGATATTGTGCTTTGTATTAAGTGTTATTTAGACAGACCCCGTTTGATAAGTGTGTTGGATTAGATGAGATTAGTAAGGAGATGAGATTAGTAATACCGAGTGTAATTCTAAGTGGGTGTTTGATTGTGTAAGGATTAAATTATGGGATTGTGATTATCAATCCCAATCCTTTATTTGATTGGAACACCAAGGGATGGGTGAAAACCTGGTCCATGGAATTGCATGGAAGACCAACTTACGAATTTGCAATTTTTGGATAGTTTGCAATTTTTTTCATCCAATAAATTTTTTGACAACCACCAACATACATTTTTTTACCAAAAGGCTCGAAAGCCATTGGAGCAACGATTGCTCCTCCTCCTCGCTCCAATCTCGTCGTGCCATTGATATTGTGCAATCAAAATAGAAAAGAAACTTAATATCCAATTAGATCTGGAAACGTGATGGATGATTGGTTCTATTTATACAAAATGGTGGCCCTAGAAATGTAGTTGAACCCATTTTTCAATGAAGCTTCATAATCTACTATGAATATTAGATAACAATGGTTGAATTCTCTAAGTCCACACAAAACCAATTCGTACCGGCTAAAAGAAGAGGAATATTTTCTGTTGACAACTACCAAACACCTTATTAATTTCTTTCAACCAATGGAGGGTATTATTGGTATTGAGTTTAAAAGAAGGAGGTCATTTTGCAGGAGGGAGCTTAGCATAGGATTGGTAATACCTAGTACCCCATGGTATTAGTAAGTGTGGGATTACTAATCCCATGCTCTTCTCAATCCCATCCTTAGTTTGCCAACCAAACAAAGAGTTAGGAACCCCCTAGGATTAGCAATCCTGCCCCAAGGTTTAACACACTTATCAAACATGACCATAAATGCTTTAGAATATGTCCCCTTTGGGTCTCAAAACTCAAACCTCTCTCTTTGCCCATGGTTTCTCATAAGCTTTTCCCTTTAATTATTAGTTTCATTTTTCGTTTTACCTCTCTCACTCGTAACTTAGAAAACTTCCCTCAAAATCTAAACCAAACAAACTATTAGATTTCTGAACCTTAAAATTTCAGAATCTTGTTGTTTATAGTTCGGCCTCTACATTTAGAAAATCCTGATTCCATCCCTGTCTGGAGCATCGTTATCATGGACTTGGTCACATGATTTTTTAAGATGGCACTCGCTATGCTCTCAATTCTCATTTGGTGTTTATGCTTTCAATCCTCGCACCCATGAGTTTTTATTGTTGAGAGGTTTTTGAGAGATACTTTCATGTTTGCGCACCCGCAATCGTACCTAATCGTGCTCTCGCACTTGCACCCGCTCGCGCATTATCTTATTTAGATCCTGGAGCACTTTTAAAGCTTGTTAAAAGTAGTAAAAATCGAGTTGTTTCCCAGAAGTGCTAAAACTGCTCTAGTATTTACGGTGCTATTAATTAATTAATTAATCTATATATATATCTATCTCTTATAGAAATGTGTTGAGGCCTACTAATCCTACAAATCACCATCCCTAATTTTTGAGATTTTAGATTTTCTTTTAATTTAAAAAATGGGAGAGAGAAAGAGAGGGGGAGAGAGACGTGTGGGTGGGAGAGAGTAGAAAAAAACGTGGGGGAATAGGGAGAGAGAATATAGGGAGGGGCGGGGGAGATATTTTAGGGGAAGAAGTTAAGGTTTTTTTTTTTTTTTTTCTAAATGAAAATGAGTTGAGTTTTAAGGAGTACAACAAAATAATGGTAAATAAAAATCATACTTTTATTATTTTCCAAAACCTGTATTGATGTTTTTTAAAATTATATATTTTACTAATTGGAGTTGTGACTGTTTGACGTACGCACTACTACAATAATAGATATATGTCACACTAAGGAAATTCACAAAGATTACAGTTTTCAGTGAAAGCGTGATAAAAAGTGGTGTTTAAATTTTTTTATCACAGTTTAAGTCCAAAATTGAGATAAAAAGTGGATTTTAGCGCGAAATAAAAGACATCGCTCTTGTGGCGAGATAAAAGAAAAATAATCTCACCCTTGCGGCCTGATAAAAGATTGTAGAGCGAAAAAAAGCAAATGTGCTTTATCTTCACAAGCATCCAAACTCCTAATCCTGATTCTTTAGATTTTAGATTTTTTGTTTAGAGAGAGACAAACGTGGGGAGGGAGGAAGAGACGTGGGGAGAGAGTCTGAATATGGAGGAAAAATTATTTCCATGGGCACCGTTACTTGGTGTCTCAAATTTATTTTCCATTACACATGTTTGTCAATGTACAAATTGGAACCAACGCTAACGTCATCAAACACGGACCCAGAGAAAAAAATTAAACCATAAATTTTCATCAATTAGTGGCATGCCCATTCGACACACCGGATCGAAAAAAATTAATTACCAACGCAAATTTTTGATTCCGCGCATCAAATGGACACCAACGCTAATTTTAGATAAATGAGTGAGGTGGGCCTTTTGCCCTACAAAGTAGCATGAGCCACTTTTGGGAAACTCCACCTAATTGGCCTTGTGTTCATGTCAGTCGATTCTCAGTCCGTACGTCTAACCGAATGCAATGAACCTGGTTCTTTCGTGACAGCCACCACAAATGGTGGGATTCTAGCCAAATGGTCAAATCTGGCTTGGCCCCTGGCAGTGACCGAAGGCTCTGATCCCTTGGGCTTTCCAAGGGTGAGTTTGAAGCTTTAAAAACCGAGTTGAGTTTTGTTCACCCTCCAGTTAAGAAGGTGAACATTATCCTCCTTTTTACTGGTTAAAAATGTGTGAATTTCATCACAAAGTGATCTCATGCTTACCGAAAAGTGTATTATTGCACGGGTGCAACCTACACCATTTCAGCCAATAAAATGGAGGGTAAAATTGCACTCTTTAAAATCACAATCAAATCTCACAAATGGGTCCCCCCCTTTAATGTTGATGGGTTCATTATCAACTGATCTCTTATGGTGTCACAATAAAACAAGCCATCACTTTTTGTTGGAGTGGTTGCATAACTTGCAAGAGATATTAATGCTCATGTGTGGAGAATTTTTGTGGGGGTGGGGGTGCCATACTCACGCCCCACGGGTTCGTCCGGTGGGAGAACAAGAAAAGTAGTAAGTGTTTATTTCCCATTAGGTCTTACATTTGAATTTCACAAAGGAGAAACATTCTATATAGTAGATTGGAGAGTTTTTCAATTTCTTTCGTCGAGACAAATTAATAATTCACAAAATTTTGACGTAAAACTAACAAATGCGAGAAGAAAAAATTTAAGTAAAGACAAATCAAAAGGCCAAGTTGGTTATTTTGCCAAAACAAGCCCATATGGATTGGACTTTTCTCGAGTGTATGAATTTGAATTAAATTGGGACCCTTAGGTCCACATAATTGGTGTTTTGGCCTAATAATATTTCTAGATTATTTGACTTTACTTAAATAATTTCGTCTTATATTTGCGTCAATATTTTCCTTTATAGATTGTTAGTTTGTCTCAAAGAGAGAAATTTAAGAAGGCTTTTTTTTTTTTTTTTTTTTAAATTTCACTAAAGCCAAAAATAATCAAACACATACAGATTTTTTTGTTATCTCTGTCTTTGTTTAATTTTTTTTTCGTTCGGTCCATTTTTTTCCCAATTTCGCTTGTCGAAATGAACCAATAATTTACAAAAACTAACAAAGATGACATTTTTTGTTTTGGTGAATAAGGAAAAAAAATCTAGAAAGATTATTAGGCCAAAACACGCTTGCCTAATTATTATTATTTTTTTCTTGTTAGCAAATAAGATTATGTTGATAAAATTCCAACGGCACTTACGTTAGAGTTCAACAAATATTTTGGACAAAATCAAACTAATCATCTAACTAATGCAAAACAAGAAAAATACAAGGCAATCGATATGTTTCATCCCAATACAGACTTACGCCTGATGGACATTCTGTCGAAAATTCAAATCTTGAATTAGTAGTCTCAAGCCATATAAAAAAAGATAACAAGTACCCAGACGATCACATGGACTCCAACTAAAAATGAACGCATCCATAAACTCCCAAAGTTACAGATCTAACAAGTCATTGTGAGTTGCTCCACTAAATACATCATGTAAGGTTAGAGCACTGTTGTCATGAATATCATTGTGAATAAAGGGAAAATCTTCAATACACACCCCTTTAAGGTGTGTATCATATGCACCTATTGTGGTCCATATTGTACCATCTCATAAAAAATTACCTATTGAACCGGTCATTCATAACATTTTAGGTCTATCGTAACTTTTATACCAAAAATTTATAACTTTTCATTTATAACATTTTTCTTACAAATCATGACCTTTTAGTGCATATCGTAACTTTTACACTAATCAATCGTAACTTTTTTAGAATCATAACATTTTGGTGTATTTCATAACTTCATAAAGAAAATCGTAACATTTTCAGTTCGTAACATTTTCACTACTGGATCGTAACATTTAAGTCCATTTTATAACTTTTTAATAATGTATAATCAATTGTGCAATTAATTACTTAATGAACTTTTTAACAGTAGTTCATCAAATATGTAATCTATTATGTCAATGTTCAATTCTATAATCGATTAGACTTTAATTATAATTGATTTTTCAATTGATTAGACATCTTAATCAAATATATAATTGATTTTGCAAGTTTGTGAATAGAAATTATAATCAATTAGACATCATAATCGAATATGTAATCAATTCTGTTATGTTCAATTATGTAATCGATTAGACAATATAATCGATTTAAATTGTAATTGAATTGAGTACGATCAAGAAACAATGTGAAGTCGATTACTCAGTCGATTTGCTAATTGATGGGTCTTAGTAAGTCCTCTAATCAATTGCAAAATAAGTTAGAAACAACATTGCAATAGATTTCAAAATCAATTGTTCTGAATAGCATAAATAATTGATTACATGATAGACTATATTTCTCTGCGGTTTCAATTATGTAATTGATTGGTATCGATAACATTACATTATCAAATATGAGTATTTGTAATTTGTAATTCGGTTGCGAGCACTAATTTACAAAACTCTAGTAGTATGTCTATTGACCAAAAAATAAATAGCACGTCCTAAATATTGTTGTCTTTTACATATAACTCTAAAATGTATTGGTAAATTTATCTCGTCACCATCACTCTCTTGATCACCCATTAACTTTGTTAGTGTTTCCTACTTGATTAATACGGATGATCGACTTCGCTATTCCTTTTAATTGGATTGTTTGTGTGAATTTTTTTTTTGATACGCATGTGAAAGTTCACTATGCAATTAAAGGTATTGTGAAAAATGTTAAACAAATCATAATATTTAAAAATTTCCAAAAAAAAATTAGCTACCAATATGAAACACTTTAAAAATCCTATAAAAAAAATGCTTTATCTTGACTTTTTATTACATTATGATAATGATAGTATCTTTTTCCTATAGTAATTATCGAGAACAGCTTATTTTAAAGAATTAAATTGTTTTCACTTGAAATAATTTTAGCTTCAAAGTTTTTAAAACATAAAATTGGGCCTAATTTTCAAAGGAAAAGAAAGATATACGCATGTTGGGAAGAAAGTGAGAGGCTTGAGAGAATTTTCATTCCATTTTGGTTAATTTATAGAGTTTGTTGCACTGGTAACAAGTTATTTGTTAGTAACCTATCGTAACATTTTAAAAGATTCAGATCATTTTTCAAATATCCAATGGTAATCAATAAGGGTGCATATGATACACACCCAATTAAGAAGTGTGTATTGTAGCACTTCTCTATAGTCTGAAAGAATCCAATCTGTAGACGAAACTAACAACTCTCGCAAAAATGAGTGACGAGAATAAAAAAAAAAAACCTCCCGCCACCGTACAAGGGTAGTGAAACCTTGGGGGGAGGAGAATAGAGGGAAAAAATCATTTGTGACGGCTAGGGTCCCGCTAATAGATGTGGCAAATTTATGTCCCAGAGACACCTTGTAGCATAATTTGCCAAATACTAGTAATTGCATTCTGTCGTGGTTGGAATTTTTATTCAAATCCTATATTGGGATTTTGCTTCGAACATGGAGTACCACATAGCCCTGAATTGAAATGGACTCCAATCTATGGTGGCTGTTACTTTTTTCCGGTCAAAACGGAAATTCAATCTATGGCGGCTGTTTCGCATAGCTCCTTTGGGAGTTTTTGGAATTTTGTCTTTATTCAAAATTTTCTTTATTTTGTTAGTTTTCTGTCAAATTTTTACGGATTATTAGTTCGCCTCGTCAATACGAATTAAAAAATAAAGAAATTACGACTTCTATTCAAATATTTTTGGAAACCCACCCCTTATGTGAATGTGGGTGTGTGATTGAGTGTGTGTTACATTGACTTTTATGCAGAAAGTAAGAATTATTGTAATAAAACTATAGAGAAAAATTTATTGTGCTGAAATATTCGTTTTGTTATTTTCCTCTCAAACAAAATAAGAGAGATTAATTTTTCTTTCTTTTCTTTTTTGTCTTTACAACTTTCAAATAAGGCTGAGATCTGTTTCGTCGAGATGCAATATAAGCCGTTCATTGCCGAGCATGAACGGCCTAAGCCTTGACTGGCCCTACACGCACTGGCACCCCCAATTCAAAATAAATAGAGTTGGATTGCATAATCTGTAATTGAGAACGTGTTGGATTCTAAAAGTTGATACTAAAATATTATTTGCATTGAGATGCTTACCTTTTTTATTTTATTTTTCTTTTCTATTTTTTCTTTTTCCCCTTCTTTGAATTTAGCAAATATCAAACCACGTGATTCTCGTGCAAAATACATTTGGATGTCCAGAATATACGTAAAGGAAATTATTTACACTCTCTTCTCAATCACAATCCACACACTCTTTTTCATTTGTATTCATATAAATTTACAATATTGCTGTGGGCTCCCGCGTCCGAAAAGCGCTAACTCGAAGAGTCGCCACTCGGATTTTTGAGATGGATGATCTGAGAAACCGAGAGTTTGATTTGAAAAAGAAAGGCTTTTGGTCTAGCGAAAACGTTGAAATTTTGGATCCGGAAGCCACGTTACGAACGGGGAAGGTTTTGTTGAAAAAGCACTCCGCTCGCCCGGTAAAACCGGTCTCTACTAAGCATTTTAAATGGGGGATTTAATATCATTTGAAAAACTTAACTTTAAAACATATACGGGAAAGGGACACGGGATTAAATATAACACATTGGCGTGCTTGTGGTGCGAACTGTACAGTATGAAATGGATGAACAATATAAAGAAAGTGAAACAATAACAATACAGCAGACTGTCAATATCACATGAAGTGCCGCGCGACAAACCAGATATACCGCGCGGTGCAACCAACGTACCGCGCGGTTGACCTGTCTACACATTCCAGAATCAGTTTGCTTTTACACGACAAAACAAACCATAAGTCCGCAAAATAGTTTGTTATATTTTCCGAATCTTTGAAAAATGATTTATGAGACCTATTTGTCCATCTTATCATGTAAAATAATGTCCATCTTATCATGTAAAATAATGTTAAAAGTTTTTTTTGAAATATTGAAAGATCTTATGAAGTAAAAAAAAAGGACTTTTAACATAAAACTTGAATCTAGAATGTATCCGCACGATTTTTAAGCAATATTAGTCGAAATATGAAAAGAAAAAGTAAAAAAAAAAAGAAAAGAAAAAGAAAAGAAAAGAAAGACTTTGAATGTAAATCTCGTTTGAAACCCAAGCTCGGTATAGAAAGACCGAGAAGAGCCTCGATCGGCTCCTCTCAAGACTAAATATAGTTTAGCCCAAGGAAATGGATTTATACCTTTTGATCGAAGCTTGGATGTGCTTGAAGGTGGAGGAATGGAAGTTGATTTGGATTGAACTTGAGAGACTTGAGAGCAAATGGGTGTAGAGAGAGAGAGATGTGTATAGTAGTGGTGGGTGTAAGAAGTTATAGAGAGAGAATCAAAAGGGAGTATTTTTAGAGAGAGAGAGAGTGAGAGCAAAAAAAATGGCAGAATAACTTTACTTGGAGTTGAAGGGGTACCTCTCAACTAGAGAGGGGGTGTATTTATAGGCAAAAAGATACTTGGAGAGCACCCAAAGAATGAAAAAAAACGTGAAAAATGTATTCTGCCCAATCTGCTGACGCGTATGGGAACCTGTCAGACGCTCCTTCTGAATGCCGCGCGATGGAGTGATTTTTGAATTGAAATGCCGTGCGGTGGAGTGATTTTTAAAATTTTCTAAGGTGTCGTGCGCCCTTTTGAAGTGCCGCGCGGTTTGTGAGTCAGCACAGCACACCGAACTTCGCGAGGGCGCCCCGGACACTCCCGAACTCGGATTTGGACGCGGTTCAAAGCGTTGGAAAGCTCGTCGAGTCCTCTTTCTAACCCAATTGGTTTCACTCAAAGTAATTTTGTACATTGAAAAGTGTGCCCATTTTACCCTCAATGTGTCATGGAAAAAGTTATTTTTGACAAAACAAACGCATCTTTCTCTTTTGCAATTGAACCGAGAGCCACCCTACATTGTTGAAAAGGGATTTTCTTGAGGTTAGAGAAGGAGTAGCAAAGGAGCAACAAAGGAACAACAATCCAAGGCTCGAAGGTATATTTTTCCTTATTTCATCATCGGGGAAACTTAAAGATTATTCAGGGGTCCAGATTGGGGTGTCTACAGTAATCCCTCTTTAACGAAACTTAGGTACCATTGCTTGGTATAAGTGACGTTAAAGATTAGATATCCCAATCCATCGCTCCAAAATCTTTAAATTAAATGCAAGAATGCAATAAAGGTGGTCGCGCTCATGGAGCTGCCTACGTACCCCGTTGTAGGGATCAGACCAGCGTAGTTCGAATGGGACAATGCAAGTAAAGCGAGTTCCGGAGGACAAATTGCTAAAATAAACTAAGATTGAGTGCTTGAAGTGTCGAGTGTTGTGAAATTCCTTGAGACGAGTCCCTGAAGGTCGAAAGCAAGACAAGTCCCGAAGGACTAAAACGAGACAAGTCCCTGAAGGACTAAAATGAGATGAGTCCCGGGGGACTAAAATGAGCTTTTTAATCTAGGCACGGCTTTCTTGATTTTTTTTTTTTTTGAAAAACTTGAATTTTGAGTTTTGGAAGTAATTTTAGTTTGAATTTTGAAAGAGACTTGAATTTGAATTTTGAAAGAGACTTGAATTTGAAAAACTTGAGTTTTGCAGATTTTGAATTTTGAAAGAAACTTGAATTTGAATAGCTTGTATTTTGAATTTTGAAAGAGACCTTGAGTTTGAATAACTTGAATTTTGAAAGGGGCTTGAATTTGAACAGCTTGAATTTGAATAGAGACTTGAGTTTGAATGGCTTGAATTTTGAAAGAGACTTGAATTTTGAAAAGCTTGAATTTTAAAAGAGACTTGAGTTTGAATAGTTTGAATTTTGAAAGAGATTTAAACTTTGAAAGAGATTTTGAGTTTGAATAGCTTGAATTTTAAAAGGGACTTGAATTTGAATAGAGACTTGAATTTTGAAAAACTTGAATTTTGAAAGAAGTTTGAATTTTGAAAGAGACTTGAATTTTGAAAGAGACTTGAACTTTGAAAGAGATTTTGAGTTTGAATAGCTTGAATTTTGAAAGAGACTTGAATTTTGAAAGAGACTTGAACTTTGAAAGAGACCTTGAGTTTGAATAGCTTGCATTATGAAAGAGATTTGAATTTTGAGAGACTTGAATTTTGAAACGAGATTTGAATTTTGAGAGACCAGAAGTAACTTAAGCTTGAATTTTGAAAAAGAGACTTGAATTTGAATAGCTTGAATTTTGAAGATTTTGAATTTTGGAAGAGACTTGAAATTGAATAATTTGAATTTTGAAGAGCTCGAACATCTAAAGAGACTTGAATTTGACATTCGATGGAGACAATATATGAATGATGATACAAGTTGACATGTCAATGAATGTCACGTAAGCATGCAAAATTAATGCAGGTATGACAAAAGTAAGTCCCGGAGGACGAGTGCTAAACAAAGTGAAGTCCCAGAGGACAAAGTGCGAGACAAAGTGCAGTCCCAGAGGACGAAGTGCAGATAGAGTGCGAGTACTAGAGGACAAAGTGCTGATTGAGTGCAAGTCCCGGAGGGCAAAGTGCTAGACTAAGTGAAGTCTCAGAGGACAAAGTGCTGATAGAGTGTGAGTCTTAGAGGACAAAGTGCTAGACTAAGTGAAGTCTCAGAGGACAAAGTGCTGATAGAGTGCGAGTCCCGGAGGACGAAGTGCTACTCGAGAGACTAAAAGGCTTCTAGGTCGGTTATACCATAGCTTGGGAGAAACTACATGCTTAAAAGACCATGGATTGATCTTGGAATTGACTCTTGAACAATCATTCGAGATTTGCCTATGACACCGAACGACAATGATGACGATATTCCTTGAAAAATAGGGGATGTGTCTGAGCACCCTATTTGCTTTACTGTCTTTGGCCAGTGGACCAGTATTCTCAGGAGCTTTGAATTTGGGTTGGATTTCGTGCCGGATTTAAACTGGTGTTTGTCTTTGGTAGAGGTTCGAATCTTGGATTTGCTTTGTCCGGTAGACGACATTGAGCCGATGCCCCAGTGAGTAACGACCTCCAGTCCTGACAGTTTTGACAAGCAGTTGTCCAAGCGCAATCTAGGCTATGGTTTTGCTCGGGTATTAACACTCTCCTTTTGCGCTCTAAATTTTACCTAGTACCGCCCTTTCGGGTTTTCGGTCTAGCGAGCTCTTTTGATTAACTGCCTTAACTTTTGCCTAGGCCGCCCTTGCGGGTTTTCGACCTAGCAGGCTTTTGCTCTAATTTTTGCTTGGGTCTGCCCGCCCTTGCGGTTTTCAGCCCAACGAGCTTCTCTCAGGGGTGGTATGCTTCCATGCGTTGAAATGACTTCCACGAATCGAGAATTGATCAAACCGAGATGACTCTTCTGACTTTTGGCAAAAGGGGTGGAATTTTGACAAGACTACGTTGATGCAAATGAAGGGGAGAAAGACGAAGCGACTTTCGAATGGTGCCCCTGATTGGGCGAAGAGTTTGACTATTTTGAAATGGTCGACATGCCCAGGTTCTTGGAATTCTCCTTTTGGAATTTTAAAATTATTTTACTCCATCAATTGATTTTCATTCAAATCTTTCGATTTTGTTAAAACAAGAGAGTTTTTGTCATGAACCGTGCCCCAGGTTGTTGATGATGGCCCGTGGATCAAAAATGTCCCAGTCTGAATTTTTGCTTTGGGCAATGCTTTGACTTTTCTCCATGTATTGATTTTCGATCATGCCTCTTAACGCCTAAGGTTCTTGCTATCAAGTTGCGCTTTCCAATCTGAAAGGACTTTTTGGGTTGTAATGTGGACCATGGTTTGGGCTTAACAAAGAAAGGACAATTGGCTCAAAAATTTCACTTTCTTTTTGGGTTTTCAAAGCTAAGCAGCTATCTTTGAACTTTTTGTGCCCATTTGCTTTGATGAGCATTTTCTCTTGATTTCTCATGCCTTCAATGCCTTTCAGTGTGTTTAACACTTTCATCATTTTGATGCTTTGAATCTTGATGTGTCTGGCATTTTCACTCTTTTGATGCTTTGAATTTCAATATTTCTTCTTGCACTTTTATTTTGCATTTCACCCCGATACGGGAGATAGCTGGCTAGCTGGGGTTCAAAGAATTTGATTGAGGCTCAAAAGGGGCTATCAAAAGATATATCTTTATGCGTAGGATGAAAGAAACGATGGCCTTTCTTCATTTTGGATTGCGCAGCCTAACAACTAAATCCTAGATGCTCAATTGAGAGGCTTTTGTTTGCATGCTCTAACTTTTGCCTAGGTCAGATTTTGAAATTTTGACCTAGCGAGCCTTTTCAGAGTCACGACATTGCTTCTTGGAATGGATATGGCATTGGGAAGTGGTCCCTTGAACTCCTTCTTCTTTCCTAAGGCGAGGGTTCAATCAAAAATCATCTCATGTTTTAAACTGATTATCATGATTTTCAACTGATGGTGGAAAATAATTTCAAAATCCTGAGTTTATTACGGAGATGTGACTTTCAAAGGACAGCGACTGACTCAAAAGACCATGACCGAACATTGGGATTGACTCGAATACTCGTGACCGGGCCTCAGGGTGAGACTGCCTACGTATCCTGTAAAGGAATTAGGTCACAACGTAGTTCAGGCATACGAAACTGACACTTTATTTTTATTTTTTTGGACTCTTATAGACTTGAAATTGAAAACACACAGACACAATAGCGAAAGCATGAAAGACTCGAGGTACAAACTGACTCAAACATGAAGATGGTTATTTAGAGGACAAGGACTCGAAACTTGAAAACTCCCAAACTCGTGGAAGGTCGGACCGTTGCATGGCTCTTGATGGTTTACCCTTCTTTGCTGAAGACGGCAGCATTGATGTAAGGATTGCGCTTGGACATGATGTCTAGCTATAGTTGAGGAGGTGCCTCAATGACCTTGTTGTCGATGAGGTCTTGGATTTTGTGACGGAGACGGTAACACTTATCGGTAACATGGCCGGGCATCTGGTGAAAGGAGCAGAAGGCATTCGGGTCATGGTAGGCTGGAAGCTTTTGGGGTAGAGGAGTTGGAAGAAGCGGCTTGATGAGACCGGCTTTGAGGAGTTGTTCATAGATTGTGGATAGGAGTGTGCTGAATTGGGTGAAGGTGCGAGTTGGTTTATCAGCTATTTGGTTTATTTCGAGGGGTTTGGCATTTGAGGAGTTCCCGACGTGGAAGGTATTGTTGTTTTCGAAAAGGACTTCACCATTGTCAGGATGGTGTCCCTTGCCTTTTAAGATGGGTTCTTTCTTCTCGAGAGTACCATCCCTAAGTGCTTCCTCAACAGCCAATCCAGAATCGTAGAAGGTCTCGAAATTCGGAGAGGCCTGTGAGAGGATCATGTAAGGTGCGAAGGCATTGGGCAAGTTCTTCGTTATAATCCGAATCTGTTCCTTCAAGTCTGGCTTATTCTGCATTTGGGCAGCTTTGGCTCTCCACCTTTTTACATAGTCAGCGAAACTCTCATTTTCGCCCATTTTGGTGTTCTCAAGTTCTCGGGTGGTCATTTTCAGCTCAACGTTGAAGTCGTATTGGGACACAAAAGCCATTCCAATGTCCTCCCACGTCTTTTTCTTTGAGGGTGCCAAGGAAAGGAACCATTGTAGTGCCGGGCCAGTAAGTGACTCGTGGAACAGTTGAGCCATGGCTTCCTTTTCGACCCCTCGCATGGAAAGGGATCCAACATACCCTAGCAGGTGGGCTTTTGGATCAGTAGTCCCATCGAATTTGGCAAAGTCCATCCCTTTGAACTTGTCAGGCAGCCTTGCATTGGGAAACAGACTTAAACGAGCCATGTCTATTTCACCCCTCCCCATCCTTTCTGTTTCGAGGATAGATTCCTCGAGTTTGTTGATTTTGACAATCAATTCTGCCACTTGGGGATCAACAATGGGCGTATCCTTGGTGAGCAATGATTCTGGATTCGGAGTAGATTTGGCTGGTAGGCGGTCACTGATTTCTTGTATTGATTCAAACATCATGATCATGTTCTTTTGGACATCGGCGACGACTGACTTGATCTGGCCATCTATGTTCGTAATTGACTGCCTGAGTTGATCCTCTAGGTCAACCATAGCCTGCTTGATTTCCCCTATTTCATTCCTTTGACCCACCATTTCGGATATCACAACCGGTGACTGAGCCTCTCTTTGCGGACGGTTCCAACTGGGTGAAGTCCTTCTAACAGATGTTTCGAACTGACAGTAAAGCAACAAAGTGGCTTAAATTCTACCCGAGAATCATGTCCATGCAATGTCGTCGGCATCGTCTACATCCTAAGACCTACCTCAACTCCAAATCTCACTTAGGATATGATTGTACCAAGGGTTTCAGCAACCACGGGTAAGTCGTGTCAGGCAGGTTAAATTCCGAATGCCTTGGAATCAGAGCCAATCTCCTTATCTTGACCATCCGAGACAAAACAATAAGGCTGCCGAAACCTAGATATAAGCACATCCTAAGGCGAGATCCAGACCAAAGGGGCCGTTCGAGCACGGCGAACACCGGAGGTATCTCAAACTCCATGGATTTAAGGTCTCCTAGACCGTCCTAGTGGACCTACCTTGGTTCAAATCTCACTTAAGACGTCGTACAGAAGATTTCCGATAGCCCGGGTAGGTGCCTCGAGGCAGTTAAATTCGACAGTTCGGAACCAGAGCCAATCTCTTTATCGTGACCATCCGAGACAGAGCAATGTGGCTACCGGAATCCAGATACGGACATACTTAAGGCTAGACCCAAACCAAGGGAGCTGTTCAGGCACGACAAACACTGGAGGTATCACAAACTCCATGGACTTAAGGTCTCCTAGACCGACCGGAAGGCCCTAAAGAATTCTAAGGGAACATATTCCTCTAGCCCACAAGATGCAATGATGTGTGAATAATGCGTGTGTACAGGAATAAAAGCATGTAAGCAGAATATAACACATAAGTCCTAGCCATGGGTCCTGTCCTAGTTGGGAAGGTTCTATGGCTATGTACAAGTGCAAAGGCTGGTTTTGGTCTCAAAAGGGTTCCCCGGACTAGAGCCAAGATGTACTACCCCGTGTCGAGTGTATTGCAAGACAGCGGTCGAACAGCACGATGACTCATCATAGTCGAGGGTTGCTAGGCATCCCGGGAGAGCTTGTCACCGGTAAACCGGACAAGATAGCCGAAACACGCGTAGCGAGGCTTGTGCGGTGCATAGTGTTAAAAAAAAAGTTACGATTTTCAAATGACTTTAAATCCCCCAAGAAAAATGCTTTTCAAGCTTGGCTCTCTTGATTATTCAATAATTTTTAATCTTTTTTTTTTTAAAAAAAAAGCACAAGTAAAGTATTGAACAAAAGTCCCCAGCAGAGTCGCCACTGTGGACTCCCGCGCCCGAAAAGCGCTAACTCGAAGAGTCGCCACCCGGATTTTTGAGATGGATGATCCGAGAAACCGAGAGTTTGATTTGAAAAAAAAAAGGCTTTTGGTCTAGCGAAAACGTTGAGATTTTGGATCCGAAAGCCACGTTACGAACGGGGAAGGTTTTGTTGAAAAAGCACCCCGCTCGCCCGGTAAAACCGGTCTCTACTAAGCATTTTAAATGGGGGATTTAATATCATTTGAAAAACTTAACTTTAAAACATATACGGGAAAGGGACACGGGATTAAATATAACACCTAGGCGTGCTTGTGGTGCGAACTGTACAGTATGAAATAGATGAACAATATAAAGAAAGTGAAACAATAACAATACAGCAGACTGTCAATATCACATGAAGTGCCGCGCGACAAACCAGATATACCGCGCGGTGCAACCAACGTACCACGCGGTTGACCTGTCTACACATTCCAGAATCAGTTTGCTTTTACACGACAAAACAAACCATAGGTCCGCAAAATAGTTTGTTATATTTTTCGAATCTTTGAAAAATGATTTATGAGACCTATTTATTCATCTTATCATGTAAAATAATGTTAAAAGTTTTTTTTTGAAATGTTGAAAGATCTTATGAAGTAAAAAAAAAGTATTTTTAACATAAAACTTGAATCTAGAATGTATCCGCATGATCTTTAAGCAATATTAGTCGAAATATGAAAAGAAAAAGTAAAAAAAAAAAGAAAAGAAAAAGAAAAGAAAAGAAAGACTTTGAATGTAAAATTCGTTTGAAATCCAAGCTCGGTATAGAAAGACCGAGAAGGGCCTCGATCGGCTCCCCTCAAGGCTAAATATAGTTTAGCCCAAGGAAATGGATTTATACCTTTTGATCGAAACTTGGATGTGCTTGAAGGTGGAGAAATGGAAGTTGATTTGGATTGAACTTGAGAGACTTGAGAGCAAATGGGTGTAGAGAGAGAGATGTGTATAGTAGTGGTGGGTGTAAGAAGTTGTAGAGAGAGAATCAAAAGGGAGTATTTTTAGAGAGAGAGAGAGTGAGAGCAAAAAATATGGCAGAATAACTTTACTTGGAGTTGAAGGGGTACCTCTCAACTAGAAAGGGGGTGTATTTTTAGGCAAAAAGATACTTAGAGAGCACCCAAAGAATGTAAAAAACGTGAAAAATGTATTCTGCCAAATCTGCTGACGCGCATGGGAATCTGTCAGACGCTCCTCCTGAATGCCGCGCGATGGAGTGATTTTTGAATTGAAATGCCATGCGGTGGAGTGATTTTTAAAATTTTCTAAGGTGCCGTGCGCCCTTTTGAAGTGCCGCGCGGTTTGTGAGTCAGCACAGCACACCAAACTTCGCGAGGGCGCCCCGGACACTCCCGAACTCGGATTTGGACGCGGTTCGAAACATTGGAAAGCTCGTCGAGTCCTCTTTCTAACCCAATTGGTTTCACTCAAAGTAATTTTGTACATTGAAAGTGTGCCCATTTTACCCTCAATGTGTCATGGAAAAAGTTATTTTTGACAAAACAAACGCATCTTTCTCTTTTGCAATTGAACCGAGGACCACCCTACATTGTTGAAAAGGGATTTTCTTGAGGTTAGAGAAGGAGTAGCAAAGGAGTAGCAAAGGAGCAACAATCCAAGCCTCGAAGGTATATTTTTCCTTATTTCATCATCGGGGAAATTTAAAGATTATTCAGGGGTCCAGATTGGGGTGTCTACAATTGCCCTTGAAAAAAAAATGTGGATAGTAAAAAAAAGGAGTGTGAAAATCACTCCCTTATTCGCACACGTGGTCAATATCAGTTCAACATTTTTTTTTTTGCTCGACAAACGAAACGAATTTATTAACTCGACAAGGGAACATCGAGAGGAAAAATAAGAGTGAGTCAACACTTACTCACCCACACAATAAAGAAGAAAACAAAGAAAGAGCATCCAACCAAAAGTTGGAAGCAACAACACCTCAAAATCAAACTTAGAGCTTCAACATACAGATTCCACCTAGAAAGCTCCGAAAATCCTCCACCGAATAAACCTTGATGTCAAACTTAGTTTTCATCCACATAGCCACCCTTGTCTTGACTAGCTCCTCAACCTCACTCACAAATCCACCATAGGGCACGGGTGGTCATGTGCCCCCTGCCATTTGCCCTTAAAAATAAAAAAATGGTTTTGCATATATATTATTTATCTTGAATCCTTGCAAGGAGTGGACTGCTGGTGCAGTGGCAAAGAACTCTCTTGCATACCAAGAGGTGGCGGGTTTGAACTCTGCCTGTGGTCTCCAGGTTTCTTTCTGCCTTTTTTCCAAAAGGCAGAGTAGAAAATGTGATATTTTTTTTTGCAAAAGGCAATAGAAAAATCTGCCGTTTCCCCAAAAGGCATGGTAGAAAATGTGTTTTTTTTTCAAAAGGCAATAGAAAATAGTAGTACGTATCTTCATTTTCACGCTATTCATGGGTTCGAGTCTACCTCCACATTACATTTGTATACTTTTTATCCCCAAAACTGTAATAGTAGAGTTAGTAATAGAAAAATAGATAATGAACATGTGATAATGCATATGATTAAGGTGCGCAAGTTTGCCCAAGTAGCTAATTATTAAAATACACATATACTTTAAAATTGTTAATTTATCATAAATGCTAAAATTATTTTGGAGTAAATGTGCTTAACTGTAACTTATATATTATGGTTACAAAAAAAAATTGGTGCCCCCGCTATGTCAAATTTCTGGATCTGCCACTGCGCGAACCTGATAACATTGTTGAAGATGAGGTCGTTCCTCGCAAGTCACATAGACCACAAAGTAGCAAAGAATGTCACCTCCCAAATATGCTTTTTCATTTCTGAAAACTATTGCCAAACCACCAACTTGCTAGGTCTGCCAAGGATGGAGGACAAACCCAAACCAACAGCCACCATTGCATGATAATCGACCAAATGTGCCATGAAGACAAGCAATGCAAAAATAGATGCTTCGGGGTTTCCTCAACGAGAGAACAAAGAGGGCAGAGAGGCAATTGTCCCTCTTGGATCATATTTCTGCGTGCAAGAACTGTTCGAGTAGCCACCCTACCTAGTAAAGCCAGCCAAGAAAAAATTTATACCTTTGGTGGACTTAGGTTCTTCCATAATGACCCCAACACCCCACATCAATAATCCAAACCGTTCATTTTAGTGTGCTAAAATTGTATTAATTGCATAGGACTAAATATGATTTGAAAACATAAATTTTGTCCAAAAACATAATTGGATGCACCGAATGAATTTTGATTTTATTTTAAGATAGGTATGATCTGACATCTAGTTTATCTGATATCCAATTAACATGATTTTTGTCATGATTTGATTGCATCTGTGAGCTCTAAGAATAAATAATTCTGATCATTAAGTAAATTGTCCAATGCTAAAAAGACAATTTTGCTCAGTTTTTATCATTTGGCCACTTAGGCGCCAAAATTTCTCAATTTTTGATTTGATTATGAACCTGTTGGAAAAAACTTGATTTTGCTCAACTTTGATCTAATTATTGAGTGGGTCCCACGCATCCACGTGGACCGACCCACATACCGTTGTGTTCGTCTTGGTTAGGAGATTAAGATTGAATACTTAATTTGAGGAAATCAAGTCATGGTGAATGAGAAATTGCCATGGAAAGTGGACCCTCATATGGTGTTTGGAGGAGTGGAAATAAGGCTAATCCCACATTGGTGGAAGGAGGAAAGCTAATTGGGAATAAATGACCCAAGTGGAGCTCAAAGGGTTGGCCCTTTGGGTCATAGAAGTTTTGTAGGGGGAGAGGGCATGGACAATGTATGCTTTTCTCTTATAAAACACACGCGCGCCGCGCCGAACCGGGCCGGGTTGGGTTGGGTTGGTCAAAAGATTGGGCTTGGGCTTGGCCCAATGGATTATTATCTTTTTGCAGCCTGACCAGCGCGCCAACCATTGCTCCGTTCCTTTCCTCGCAGAACAGGTTCGGCTTGCCTTTCCGAACAGTCACGGCCTTTTCCAAACGGGTATCTTAATGCCTATATAAGAGACCCATTTCTACCTCTTTCATTACGAAATAATCCTGCATACTGCATACATTCACGCATCTATTCTGTACTGAGAGTTCGACACAGTTTTGTTCGCCTACCAATCAGATTGCAGTGCTGCCTCCGGTTGGTGAAAATCGGGTAGTCCTGGGAAGCAAACGTCCGCGGATTCCATTAGCACCGTAGTGGAGGGCGAATTTGCTTTAAGGACACAGTTTACTCGCCTCGATTAATCCATCCATTGCCAATTTCCGGACGCCTGAAATTGGCTGAGTACGTTTCGCATTCCCTTACTAATTTCGCTTGTTTCTGTTTTATTTCCAGTAATTAGAAGCCGTGTGGATAACAGAACCTCCATATAAAAAAGAAGAAGTTAATCTTGTTAATTAAGATACAAAGGGACAAAAAATTAATGTCATTATAAAATAAAAAAACTGTGAAAAATCGCTACCTGAAATGTAGTAGTTGTTGTTGGATAGAGGCTCCGTTGCCACTAAACAAAAATTGTAGACTACAATTATTTTGTTTTGTTCTTATTCAAAATTATTCGTTTTTGTTTTTTTTGCGCTAAACTTTGTACTCCTTTTGTCTCATTTTAAATGCTTCATATGAAAATTCGTGTAATTTTCAATACTATTTTTTTTGGCAACGGTTGAGTTGTATAAACTTCCTTTGGTTCTGGGATGGAATCCCACCAACAGAGACCTTAACTTCTAATTTTACAATCTTGAAAATCTTTCGGTTCCAAAAACAAACACTTTATTTTTAATCAGCAAAAATTGTTTTCTTTTTTTTACTCTTTGCACAGTTATCAATAAAATTATCTATCTATCTATCTCTCTCTACCCATCACCACTCATTACGTCAAAAAAATTTCTCAAAACTCAAAACCAAACAAAGTGAATGAGTTCAAGAATACAAATCAGACCCGAGGCTTAAAACAGAGCCCCTTACCAATGAACCAAAACGGGATCATTTTAGGGAGACTTAGCAAAAAATCTCTCATATTTATATTTTTTGAGCTCAAAGACAAATACCTTTTGCAATCAAACATAAGGACAAATGTGCTTTATGAGAGTGCCTAAAACCCTAGGGTACTCTATATATGAAAGTGCCTAAAATCTTGGGGCACACTATGAAAGTGTCTAAATCACTAAAATCTTATAATAGAAAAGTGCACCTTAAAATCATACGAAAATGTCTAAACATGTTTTGGTCTTCTGGCTAAAAAATTCAAAAAGTTAAAGGATTTTCACTAAAAATTATTTTGTTAGTGTCCTTCCTCTAGATGAAAACTATTTTACCGTCCTAATGACTAATTTTCCAATCATTCATTTTACTCTTTATCTGATGTGTGGGGTGGTATTCACTCAATCTCTCTCTCTCTCCCCCATTGTTTTCGACTTTTATTATATCTTGGGGTCTGAATTTGGTCACCCTAAAAATCATCATTAGGGAACATTGATGGGATAAAGGACTAATCAGTCATCAATTTGCAAACGTATACAAGAATAAATCTTATCCACCGTCAGTGGAAAACAAGAATTTCGCCTGCCCCTCCATTACGAGATCCACCAGGGCGTTCACAAAAAACTATGCACCTTTCATCTTGTAAGGTCCGTAAGAAACTATGCAAAAAATTAGTTTGGTCCGATATCGGTACATATATCAAAATCTAAAATTTTATTTATAAAATGAACGATCCGATTATGTCAAAAATTGTAAAGTTAGAACTCTCCTTGACCATCTACTTCACAAAATAAATTTTAATTTATGATATGCCTATTGATATCCGAATGTGTGGTATACTACTTTGTCGGCTACAAGTTAAACAATTTAAATCAATAATAAGCACACGGTAGGGCTCACAATCACGGTTGTCAAAAACTCATGGTTTCCATCGCTGGTGAAAAAAATTTATTCGGTAATCTATTACACTATTACAGTATATGGTTTATTATGCGGGAGGCGATAAAGCCACGACTCCAAATGTTAGTGACACGATGTTTTCTTGTTCTATTACAATTATACCCTTTACTCTCCTCTCCTCTCTCTCTCTCTCTCCTCTTCTGTACTTCTTCTCTCACAGCCCACTACTCCCTCTCCTGATGTTTTTTTTTTTGGAACAACTTTCAATCATTGTCAACCCACTTGCATCTTCTTCCATTGCTTTCAGTCCTCGTCAACGTACAACGGCTTGCCCTCGGATTCATTTATATCTCCCCCTTCTCTTCCCCTCCTCCGTTGCCACACATCCCCAAGACCCAATTTCCCCCACCGCCCCATGGAATCATCTCCTTCATAGCCCACCATCTGATTTTGTCATGTTGTGGACTCCTAATTGATGCGTTAAGTAACACAGAATTACAGATTTAGAATCTCAAGATAGAAAATAAGTGATTAGTACGGTGTTGTCGTTTGATTTCAAGAGTATGTACACTTATGAGCGTCATCTAATTAGTCCAACGAAACGGAATTCTGATAATCAAAAGAAAAAAAAAAAAACAAAACAGAGTTCAATGATTGGCACAAACCATAGAATCAAAATCTGTCACCCTCTACACTGGCCTCCTGACCAGGCAGAAAGTAGAAACGATTGGGATGAGAGAGAGAAAGAGGCAACTGAGAGATGAGTGAACAGGAGAGGGAGTTGTGGGATTAGCAGTGAGAGAAGAGAAGTACAGAAGAGCAGAGACAGAGAGAGAGAACAAGGTAAAGGGTATAATTCTAAGAGAACAAGAAACATCGTGTCATTAACATTTGGAGTCGTGGCTTTATCGCCTTCCTTATTCTGCTAATCACCTAATCAAGTTGAAATTAGTACTCCCTCCGTCTCTTTTTTATTGTCTAGTATTCCATTTTGGGTTGTCCCCTAATAAGTGTCCATTTTATAAAGTTAGTAGGTAAAAGTTGATATATTGTCTATTTTGTCCCTAAAAGTAGATTCCTTTTTAAAAAGTAAGTGAGTAAAAGAGTAATGATGATGGGTATGTAAGGAAAGTGGGGAAAAAAAGTTGATGTGAAAGATATAATGATGACGTCTATTTAATAAGTTGGAGTTATGAAACAGGACACTTAAAAAGGGACGGAGGGAGTACTATTCAGTACTCCAAGGTCCATTTTGAAATCATTATAAGTTTGATTACTTTTGGATCAAGTTTTTGTCTATCCTTGACAAGATGGAATTGAATTTTACTTTCCAAGATGCTTTTGATTCAACAACATACTTAGTTTTTACTGTTTAATACTCCATCCGGTCGGATTTTATTGTCCATATTTTTATTCTAAATGGCTAAAAAATGGGTTATATCTTTGAATCCGTAATGAATTTCATATCCAATATGAATTTTGTTTGATAGATCTCGATTAGTTCTATAATACAATGTTTTCGAAATCACATAAAACATTTTAAATTCGAAGATATGATCGATTGAAAAATGACATGAACTTCAAAAAAGGACTATTAAATCCGGATGGAGTGAGTAATAATTTTTTTTTGTCAATTTATAAAAGAGATCATTTTTACATCAGATATGAAGTACAGAGTATAAACCCGGGACATTACATCAATTGTGAAAGTCCATGAAACAACTAAGTTCAATAACTCAACCAATAAAAGAAAAAAAATAAAATAAGCCCAGGGTAGAAACAAAAAAAGAAGGAAAAGACTTCTAAGAGGAGGTGGGGAGACTCGAATTTATGACCTCCTTATGAGATGTAAGAGTCCTGACTAACTGAGTTAGCTCCAGTTGGTTTACTGATAATAATTGACGTGTCTAAATTTTTTACTCCATCCGTCCCCATTCTATTGTCCTTCATCTTATTCTAACCGGCTAAAAAACTAATTATAACTTTTAATTGGTAATACCAATTATATGCAATATGGATTTTGTTTGATAGATTTCAATAAGCTCTTTTAAACGATATTTTCAAAATCACCTAAGACATTATAGATTAGAAGATATAATTAATTGAAAAGTGACACAGTCTCTCAAAAGAAACAAAAGAATGGGTACGGAGGGAGTATATTTTACTTTCTTGATACAAAAATGCAAGAGCTACTACACCCATTTACACACCCATATTTACAAGGGTGTGGGCTTAAATACACTACACGCATTCAGTGTGTGTGGAACCCAACACTTGTGAATGTAAATGTGTAAATGAGTGTGTAAAAGTGGGCGTGGTTATAAAATGATTGTTATTGATGTGCAAAATTCACACAACTAAGGTAAACTACAATAAGAGTCCTTAAAGTATGCACTCTGTATAGCTTGTCCTCTAACTTTTAATGTTATCAAGTCAATCCTTAAAGTTTTTAGTTCGATTATTAATATTAATGAAATCCGAGTAGAAATATTTTTGAAGAAAGTTCAAATGGTTCCTAATAGGGATGCTGTGTCAATTCGGACCTCAAATCCTTAATTAATTTTGTCAACTGTAATAGCATTATAAACTGTTATAATATTTTACTTGGTAGTAGTCTAATACCGCAACATTTTCCACTTTACTATTTTGGTTGTGATTCAAGAATCTTAATCAAAGTTCTTGAACTGTTTTGCAATGAAAAATTGGGTTTAATTCATCTATGAATCTTTAAAAAGATGTCAAATTCGATCTGAACAAATAACGCTAGATCGAATAGATAATCAAGAAACACATGCATTTCTCTTTATCAATTGTTGCAACCTTAGAGAATCAAAAAGATCGACATTGCATTTCCATTCAAGTATAGTATGAAATTTCATTCAGCCAAACATAGAATAATCAACCAATTGTAAAACAAGAAGAACCAAACTGATACTAAACACATACATTAGAGCATCTGTAACCCATATCTAAAATTGCAGAATCGAGAATGGATGTGATATATTGGAGATACATCTCGTAATTTATTTTCACTTTTTGCACTTAATGCAAGAATTTAGGAGGAAGTCATGATAATTTTTAGATATTTGGGTTTCCGAATTGCCTTTTGTTCTCCAAATATGTAAACCATACTCCCATTTTAAAAACAAAATATCTAAAAAGTACGACAGATCCCTCATAGATTTTCTACAAAGAGCAAAAAATAAAAATAAATTATAAAATCTCATTTCAATATATCCGAAGCATTATCCATTTTGAAATTTTAAAAATCTGTTGAAGTTGGGCTGCAAGAATTTCTCAAACCCCAATGTTGTTGCATTGGAGTATATGGAGAAATTATTCGGTGCCCTTGGGGCAACACGTGTCCCTGCCTCCAACACATCTGAGCTGTCAGTTCGGGTACCGAACGGCTCGGATTTAGTGAGAGAAAATACAGAGAGAAAGGGGGAGAGAGGGTGTTTTGATCCGAACCGTTAGGTACCCGAACGGACGGCTCGGATGTGCCCAAGGGGCACCACATGTCCCTGCCCTTGGGGCAAGGAATAATTTCTCGGAGTATATGGGTGGTGCCGTGTCAAAATCCCCTTTCAAAACAATTGACATGGACAGGTGCATTTATCATCCCCAAAAGATGCATTGAAACTCGAAAGTTTGCTCAATAATAGGGTTACATCCGTACTGTAAATGGCTAGTACCAATGATATACCCAACGAAATTCTAGTACAATATTGATCACTGTTCAGGGAGGTGTTTTCCGCAGTAAAAAATTTGTAAAGTTTTATTTGTAGTTGAAAAGTTCTTAGGTATTTTCGGTAGTGAATAAGTTGTTAAGAAATATTAAGTTATTTTCGATAGTAAATAAGTTATTGATGGATTTGTAAGTAAAGTAACTATAGAAAAAAAAAAGTTTTTGTTGACAATTTTTTATAGTAAAAACGAGATGGTAAAATGTTATAAAACTTTATTCGTGGAAACAAAATGATAAAACGCGTTAAACTTTTAGTTTTTTTTTTTTTATAGTGAAAACACCCCTGATTCACTGTCAAGTTGCTTAAGTATTAGGCTAGGGAAAACTTCAATTCCAAGTGAAATTTGCTTCTGAGAAAGAATTATACTGGAGTAGGAGAGATCTGGTTGATTTCTAGTGGGCGGCTATCCTCCAATAAGAAAAGCTCTAGTTTTGTAGAAATTTGAGTACAAATAATTGAAAGGTTTTTGGCCCGGCCCGAGTAGAAAAATACACCAAGGTATTGAATCCCGTATAATACTGGCCGAGACCGATTAATACCCAATTACTTTTCAATTTATTTTTCTCTTTCAGTATTGGTCAATACAGAATTATATAACCCATCAAAACTAGCTTAGTTGATCAGGATTCTTGTGTTTTACTAAAAGGTCAAGAATTCGGGTCTTCTCACGGCGGTTAGTAATTTTTCTTGAAAAAAATCCACTTTTCATTTTGTTGGGATTCTACCTGCCAAAGCAGTACTTGGTTTCTTGTCAAGGGGAATGAATTGGGTTGGGTGGGCTCCATCCGCATTATCACAACGTAGGAGTATTTATTGTATTTCTCTCGCTCCTTTTCCATTTTCAAACAATGTTTCACTCATTGTTAAAAGGAAATTACAACAAAGGAACAAATATTATAAGGACCCGTTTTGTAAAGTAAAAAATAAGTATCTTAAAAATAAGAATCTTAGCGGAACGGGATAGGAATAATTCAACCTTCTTTCTATTACAGTGATCTCACAACTTCTTTACTATACCACAAATTTTTTGAAAGTGTCCTTTTGTTTGTATCTTTTGAATTTTTATCCATTCATGTCAATTTTTTGAATCAATAGTTTGTTTCGAAGGGAGGAATTTAAAAAGTAAAAAGTAATGACCGGAAGCTAAAAAAACCCTCACCACAGACCAAAACATGAAAAAAAAAATGGAGTAATTTTATTGACTTTTTGTTTATTTTTCTGAACACTTTCTTATTATGGTTCATATTTTTATATCTTTCAATTTTCTTGTTGAGACAAACAATTAATTCTAAATGTTTTGACGTCAAAGATTAAAGAAAATTTCCATAAACACACCATACCTCTTATCACAAAATACATATAATCCCATTTATTAATTGAGTACAAACCAAGAAAATCCACAGAACTATAAAATATCAACCACCTTAAAAACAAAATTTATTAATCCAAAATATTGGTTGGTGGCAAAAGCTTAACTTAGCGGGTTTGTTCCCTCCACATGTTTTAGGTTCAATTTTTTTTTCTTTTTTGTCAGCAACTCTTAAAATCACTTTTTTTCTACCGCATAGGCTTATGAAAGAGCTATAGAGGAGAATGTATGGATTAATCTGATGTGCTATAAGTTGATCAATAACATCCATCCTGCATTACGGAAAAGAGAGAGAGAAACGCGTGCCGACGTGATTCGTTATCGTGTTGAACCGTTGGTTATTTTACAACATCAGAACGTCATAGCATCTCCAAAGTAAAAAAAAAAAAAAAAAAAAAGTAGTTGTGTAACAAGGTTCGAAATGTCGCATGGTTCATTGCATTCAATGTTTGTGGGGTACATCTTTGATGCTTTTACTTTTTACTGGTGTTGATCAAAATCTCTTTCGTTTTTTTTTTTTTAAATCGGCAAAAGTAACATTTTGTTAGGAAAAAAGAAATGGAATCCAATTAAAAGCTAGAACCGAATAGCCTGAGGGAAAAGCCCAATACAACATCTGAGAGCCTAAAATATCTAGATAAAAACAATGAAAATCATAAACAGCCCAAAAGACCTACAAGGCCAGATACAACAATAAAGTTCGGCCCATAGAAATTCCAAAACCAAAACCTAACAGGAACCGCCGCTGGCCGCCATTGCAGACAGATCCACCACCATCACCAGTCGAAACTCCTCCGACGTCCACCTAGCCACCACTGGCCATCACCACAGAAGAAGCAATCGAGTCCCACAAACATCACCAAATCTTAGAGTTTAGACTGTCAAACCAAACCCACAAGACATATATGGGGCTCCTATAGCACCAAACGCTATAAGGCTTGCTAGCAGTATTAATTAATTAGGCGCAAAACTAACAAATGCGAAAAAAATTTGAAGAACAAGAAAAAGATCCAAAAATCTTAGAGGAACTTAGCCCGCGGTTATAACTTATAAGGTGGTGCTAACTAATTTTATGATCACGGACTAACACACAATACTTTTTCTTTTTCTTTCTTTTTTTTTTTGTTGTGTGGGTTAGGTTGAGATCATTCATGTTTTGTTTTTCTTACATGAAGCGAAACATAAAAAGTTCATCGGTCCAAGGCTCATTGTTTTTCTTCCATCGGGACTGCAACGAATTGGAGACGTTAATTACCAATGTTCTTAGCTATCATTTGATCCCCTTAAACACAAACGACGAAACGATTATGAGCCATACAGTATTACCGATTACAATATACTTACCAATCTATATTATAAAACAGAATGGTGTTTGTCCTACGTGGCATCTTTGTCTTATGTGGCACCCATGTGACACCTTTTGTCTTAGGTGGCACCCACCACGCACAATCACATATGTTAGAATCAGTCAAATTCCATAATTGTAGTTCTCATCCTTTCCTAATTGATAATTGATTGTAATAGTATCTACCTAATAGTTCTCATCCTTTCCTAATTGGAAATATTCCTAAGTAATGTTCTCTCTCAACGGTTCAGATTTCTTCATGTTAATAGGATATGGAAAAAGAGAGAATATGGAGAAAGTAAATATTGTATTGAATTGTCTAAGTCATACATCAATACAAGATCCCTTTATATACAAGGAGGGATATCAAGAATAGATGATTCTAGAGAATATCCTAAAGATACACATCAATTCTAGAATATTCTAGAGATACACAAGATTCTAGAATATCCTAAGAATAGATGATTCTAGAATATCCTAGAGATACACAAGATTCTAGAGAATATACATTGATGTTAGAATATCCTAGAAATACACAAATCTAGAATATTCTAACAGCCCCCCTCAAACTCAAGGTGGGAGAGCAGATACCAACTTGAGTTTGGTAACCAAGTCCTGAAATCGTCCTGGTAGGTGCGCCTTGGTGAAGATATCAGCTGTTTGCTCAAGGGATGAGACTGGGAGGAGTCGAATAGTACCACGTGTGACATGTTGGCGCATAAAATGACAGTCAATCTCAATATGTTTTGTACGATCATGAAAGACATTATTATGTGCAATCTGAATAGCGCTATGATTGTCACAACGAAGTATCGTGGCAGTAGAGTGGGTGATACCCATGTCTTCCAATAGCCATCGAAGCCACAACAGTTCTTGAGCAGTGTCGGCAAGAGCACGGTACTCAACCTCGGTGCTGGATCGGGCAGTAATAGTTTGCTTCTTACTTCTCCAAGAGATAAGCGAATCACCGAGAAAGAAGCAGTAGCCCGTAGTAGAACGACGATCAGTAGGGTCTCCAGCCCAATTAGCATCATAGGCATGGAGAGTAAGAGAGGAGCGAGCGGAATAAAAAAGGCCATGAAACAAAGTGCCCTTAATATAGCGCAAAATGCAAAGAACAGCTGCATAATGGACGGATCGAGGAGCAGATAAGAACTGGCTGACAAGATGGATGGCGTAGGCTATGTCTGGGCGAGTAACAGTAAGATAGACAAGGCTCCCAACAAGTTGCCGATAGAGTGTAGCATGAGTCAATAGTGTGCCATCCAAAGGAGTAAGACGAGTGTTTGGCTCGAGAGGAGTGGATACAGTCTTACTGTCAGTAAGACCTGCCCGTGCTAATAGATCAGAAGCATATTTTGCTTGAGAGAGATAGCATCCATTGGAATCTTTTAAAATTTCAATCCCAAGAAAATAGCTAGGCGAGCCAAGGTCTTTCATCTCAAAACTACGGCAAAGATACTGTTTGAAGCTAGAAATACCAGTGACATCATCTCCAGTGATAATCATGTCGTCCACATAAAGAAGAAGAAGAATGGTGCCATGCTCAGTTTTGCGAATAAAAAGTGCAGAATCATGAGGACTAGAAGTGAAACCAAAATCGCCAATGGTGGTACTGAATTTGGAGAACCAAGCTCGGGGAGCTTGCTTAAGACCATATAAGTCGCGGCGAAGGCGACAGACTTGGTGCGGAGAGTGAGCATAACCAGGAGGTGGCTTCATATAGACTTCCTCAATAAGATCGCCATTAAGAAATGCATTTTTTACATCCATCTGATGAAGGTCCCATTTGCGAACTGTAGCAACAGCAAGTAAACTCCGAACAGAGGTTAGACGGGCAATGGGAGCGAAAGTCTCCTCATAATCAATGCCATATTCCTGGGTAAAGCCCTTTGCAACAAGACGGGCTTTGTATCGTTCAATGGAGCCGTCAGAGTAGGTTTTAATTTTGTAAACCCATTTGCAGTCAACGACAGATTTCCCTGGGGGAAGGTCAACCAAATCCCATGTATGAGTACGTTCCAAGGCCTGTAGTTCCTCGTCCATTGCTTTCTGCCAAAGAGGATTAGTACTGGCCTCACGATAAGAGTGAGGTTCATGTAGTGAAAACACTGTAGAGTAGCAATGATAATCTCGAAGATAAGCAGGCAATTGAGTTACCCTTTTTGACGGAAGTGGTGGTGGTTCAGAAGAATAACCGGTATCTGGAGAGCAAGTAGTTGTTTCAGCAGGAGAAGAGAGAGAGGGTGGAGGAGACTCAGTAGGTTCTATGATTCTAGGGGCATGATCATCAATTAGAACAGACGCCTCGGGAGTCGTCTTGGTAGGAAGAGAGCTAGATGATGCAAGGGGCTCACTTGGATTAAAGCCAAGGTTTGAAGGCTCAGGAAGAGAAGAGCCAAGTGCAGGAGCAGGATCGTTGGACAAAGCAAGTACATCGGGAGAGGCTGTATCAGTTGGCTCAGAAGAAGCTGCATCAATCTCATCAAATAGCAACTCCACAGAAGGATCAGTAAAGAATGATGAAGTGGAAACAGATGGTAAATAAAACTTTGACATGGAGGAAAACATCTTATGTTCCCAAAATATGACATGACGAGAAATACGAAGACGCTTAGAAAGTGGATCCCAGCATCTATACCCCTTGTGCTCAATTCCATAACCTAAGAAGCAACAAAGACGAGCTCGGGGTTCTAACTTTGTACGCTCATGAGGTTGAAGTAAGACAAAACAAGCACAACCAAAGACTTTGAGGAGATCATATGCAGGCAAAATACCATAAAGACGTTCATAAGGTGATTGATTCCCAATAATGGGAGAGGGGACACGGTTGATAGTATACACAGCAGTTAAAGCTGCTTCTCCCCAAAAACGTTCTGGACATGAGGAAGATATAAGAAATGCACGAGTGGTGTCTAAAATATGTCGGTGTTTACGCTCAGCACGCCAATTTTGTTGAGACGTGCCAGGACAGGATCGGTGAGGTAGAGTTCCATTTTGACGAAGAAAGTTCAAAAATGATGTTTCTCTATATTCCATGGCATTATCAGCACGAAAAAAACTTTAATAGTATGAGAAAATTGAGTTTGAACCATTTTTGCAAAATCAAAGTAAATTTGTGGTAGCTCGGATCGTCTACGCAAAAGGTAAATCCATGTAAAACGAGAATAGTCATCAACAAATATCACAAAGTATTTTGATCCACCCATGGTGGTGTTGGGAGAAGGCCCCCAAATATCAGAGTGAATTAAATCAAATGGAGCTGACGAAACAGAATCACTTTGGATAAAAGATAATGCTGGTTGTTTAGCGAGTTGACATGAAAGACAATCAATATGTTCATATTTAACCGATCCTAGATGACCGTTTGAAACTAAAGTACGTAGTCGACCAAAAGAAACATGACCTAATCGAGAATGCCAAAGACCTATGGAAGTGGAGGCATTTGAGGTTACAGAACATTATAAGGAACTTACAGATTGAACGGGAGGAACAGAAAGAGAAGACTGGGCTATAGCAGAGAGCTGAGATGGAATGTGAAGATTGATGAGCTCATATAGACGTCCAACTTTACGGCCTGTCCCACTAGTCTTTCCTGTCCGAGGATCCTGCACCTGACAACCAGTAGAAGAAAAGGTGATCGTGAGACCGAGTTCACATAATTGACCAATAGAGATTAGGTTCAAGGTAAGGGTAGGAACCAAGTAAGCATCAGAAAGGGACATGCTAGGAGTAGAAATAGTACCGACATGAGTAACAGGCATTATAGAACCATCAGCAGTATGAATAGATGGAGTCCGAGAATTAGTAGCTTTTGTGGAAAAAATATGTGGATCAGATGTCATGTAATTGCAACACGCAGAATCAAAGAACCATGAGGATTTACCTGAGGTGGCAGACAAAGCAGTGGAAGAATGCTTACCGGAGCGGGAGAGCAATCCAGATTTAGAGAGAATCTCTGTAAATACAGACGGGAGATCGCTTTAAAAAAAACGTGTGGAAGGAGGATATTGTTTGAGGCCTTCCAAGATGGCGTGAGCATATAGCGATATGTCAAATTGTTCCATAGTAGCAAGGAACAGAGACGGTAATGTGATATCTGAATTTTTTAAGAAATAGCCCAACAAGAAGAATTATAGGCTTTGGTAGGGCGATGGTTTAGTTGATGGTTAATATGGTGATGACGAAAACGGTGATGAACGGGATGAATACGGTGATGATCGATAGTGACAGAGATGTCGGATGAGAAGCTAGGTCGTGAACCATAGCTCTGATACCATGTTAATAGGATATGGAAAAAGAGAGAATATGGAGAAAGTAAATATTGTATTGAATTGTCTAAGTCATACATCAATACAAGATCCCTTTATATACAAGGAGGGATATCAAGAATAGATGATTCTAGAGAATATCCTAAAGATACACATCAATTCTAGAATATTCTAGAGATACACAAGATTCTAGAATATCCTAATTATACACAAGATTCTAGAATATCCTAGAGATACACAAGATTCTAGAGAATATACATTGATGCTAGAATATCCTAGAAATACACAAATCTAGAATATTCTAACACTTCATAACACAAATTTTATCTACTCATACAAACAAATCCAACGGTCTAGATTTCTCTTATCACACTCTTGATTTTCAACATAATTATAAAGGATTTTGTAAATAAAACCTCACATAAGTTCCATGTGATACCCAAAATAATACAGCATTTCCATTCCATCATCTCATTCCAAACATCCAAGGGTTTCCAAAATATCACAACTTTGGCTTCGAGGCCCAAATCGTCACAAATAAGAATGTCGGTAGATTTAACGAATTACAACCTTTCATCGTCAAAAGATTTACAAATAAGAGTTATTAATACATCTTCTAAAATAAAAATACAAAAGATGATGTAATAACTCTACGGTGTTAGCTTTCAAAATATTGCTCGCATCCAAGCACTCCAAATATGCTGCTACTGCCCTGGGTTAGTACCTAAAACTGATGGAAGGTCTGAGCTATACTAGCCCAGTAGAAAGCCCTAGTCTAACAATGTATGCATATGAAATGCAGGAATGATGAATTGACGATCAACCGAGTCAAGAACCAAAGAGAGATCAACAATAGCAATCCAATTTTGATACTTCTTTTCTGAAACCAATCGCATGCTTCATTAAACTACTTTTGAAAAATTACCGAATGCCAAAACGTGTCTCGTACAGGTGTCATGAGCATATAGCTCATGTCGGGCCAATTAAAGGACCCCGATATTCTCTGTCAGGCACCTTACCCATAGGGAGGTCCTGAAATATCAAATACGAGCATATAGCTCCTGCCGGGCCAATTAAAGGACCCTGATGTCCTCTGTCAGGCACTCACCCGTCGATGAGTCCTGAATGTTCGTGTTGTGTCCGTAAAGTTCTGAAATCCCTTTACCATCACGTTTGTGCCATTTAAATCCAACTTTAATATTCCAAACAATTTTTCGTAAACTCAAGTTCATATGAACATTAAAATCATAGGTATGCTCAAGGGATTCATGGGATACGATTAATCAAGTTAGGAATCACTTGGGATGTGTTTATAGTAGATTAGAAGTGATCGGAACCCAAATTAGTGAAGTAGGAAGCAAGGTCACCAAAACTGTCCAAATACAAGATGTTATCGATAACCTTGAAAAATAGTATCCATAACACTAAGTCGAGATCAGTCAAAGCATGATGTTATCGATAACATGAAGAGAGTTATCGATAACAAAGGGGTCAAAATCATTCCAGACGTGAGAGTATGAATAACAAAGGCTTTCGTTATCGATAACAGTGGTTTTTCTGGGTTCGTTATCGATAACAAGGCTAGTGTTATCGATAACATGGGGATTTCTGAACTCTGGATCAAGGTGTTATGGATAACGATGAAAGTGTTATCGATAACAGTAGTTTTCGAGCAGGTTTTTGAATGTCAGACATGGATTTTTCGACTACAACATCAACAATGACAACCACGATCAATAGCACGAATCAAACTACAAGAATCAAGTCATCAACATACATTGGTAGTTAGAAGCTCCTACCTCAAGATTCAAGAACGAAATCAAATGATTCCTCAAGCCCTAGCTCCAATCTTGCAATCGAACGGGAAATGCTTCCACCGAGCTCCAACCAAAGCAATGTGGACTGAAATACGCGAAGGAAAGAAGGAGTTGAGGTGTTTTGGGTGAACTTGAATGGGAGTGGGATGGAGAGTGAGAGCCGAGAGTGAGAGCAGAGAACGGGAGAGAGTAGGGCTGTAAACGAACCGAATTAAGCCGAACCCTGTTAAGTCCGGCTCGAGTTCGTTAAGGTACTAGTTCGGCTCAAATTCGGCTCGAGTTCGATTCGAGCCCAAACAACTCGGCTCGAGTTCGGCTCGTTAAAATTTTTCAAGGCTCGGGTTCGGCTCGGTTGGGTTCGTTAAGGTACTAGTTTGGCTCGAGTTCGGCTCGGGTTCGATTCGAACCTGAATATCTTGGCTCGAGTTTGGCTCGTTAAACTTAAACGAATGGAGTCGAGCTAAATCTAAGCTCAAATTGAGCTTGTCAAGACTTGGGTTTGGTTCCGCTTGGCTCATTAAACTCAAGCGAACCCAAACTCTCTTATCGATCGTATAGAATTTGGGAGAAAAATAAGTATTGAATTATATATACAATCTTAAAAAAATTTATATTTACAAACAGACCCCTATTGAATTATTAATTAAATTTAAGTATTGGTTCACGAGCCTAACTGAGTCGAATACCGTTAGGCTCAAGTTCGGCTCATTTACGGAACGAGCCTAGAATTGAGGTTCAGGTTCAGTTCATTTAACAGACGAATCGAACTCGAACGAGTTCTTGCCGAACTGAACCTCGAACAGTTCGCGAACGGCTCAGTTCATTTACAGCCCTAGGAGAGAGGGAGTAAGAATGAGGTATGGGAATTTTATTTCCTACACACACACACATATATCACATACACACATATCACACACTCACCCCTCAAATGCCACACTTTACCACTTTAACCCCAATTCTCAATAATCCAAATCAATCTCGTCCTTTTATTTCTATATAAAACATTTAAATAAATTATTGCGAATTTACGGGTCTTTACATCTCTACCCTTCACATACAAACTAATTGAATTTGCGTAAATACTTTACATTTTCTGGAATAAATGGTTGAGTACTGATTCTTTCAGTTTTGGTATTTAATTTTCCGGATTTGGTAATGATTTAATTTTCCCGTTGAGTACATAGATGGCCTTGAAAATATTAGGCCAGTACGAATAGGGCATTATTTGCTAATTACACACTAATGCTGTAGGCACGGATAATTTCAACCGGGGTGCGTAGTGCCGTAGGCACGGATAAGCACTAGTGATAATATATTTGAAGTACCACATGACATCGCTTCAAGTCTAAACATATTGGATAATTTTCTACACAATACTGATAATACGGGGCTATTCTAGGGACAACTAATTAGACACCTAAAAAAATACCTCATAGTTCCCGATCAAATTTTGATGATTCGAACCGCTCAATGTGATCAGAACATGATTTTAAGGGTACTTGCGGGAAATTAGCAAAAAAAAATGACCGAAAAAGGCTCGATCTGAGTAGTTTTTAACTTAAATTTACTGAACGGTTCAATTAAAAACTACTCAAAATAAGCACTTCTCGGTCATATGTTTTGGTAATTTATCGCAAGTACCCTTAAAATCATATTCTGCACACATTGAACGGTTCGGATCATAAAAATTTGATCGAGAACTATAAGAATGAGATTTGGGGTATCTTTTTAGGTGTCTTTTGAACCATCCCGCTGATAGTATGCTTTATTTGCTTTAAAAACATGATCTATCCCTGATTCTCCAAGTTTCTCAAACCTTAATTAGTCAAATGAAAGAATTTGCAAGAGTACTGGGGCTGGGTATTTTTTTTATTTAAAATTTCAATATTTAAAGTAATGATGAATGTTTGACTTGCTCTCTTGCCGTGCTTGAATGAGAGTAGATAATGAAAGCTCGCGAGGGACCTTGAATGATTGTAATCATCGAAGTGAACTGCGGGCTAATATGAAGTGCGTAGATACGTGTTATGCCTTGGAATGACTACAATTATCGAAGTGAACTCAGGACTAATATGAAGTGCGCGATACTTGTTATGCCTCGGAATGAAAGGCAATCGTGAATTTACTTTGTTTACGCTTCTAGTACTTCTGGAAAATTATACAAGAATATGGCTTCTTTGCAGTCGAGGTTTGGACTTTCCTAGACTACAGAGGCACGGTCCAGTTGATCGCAACTGACGGATTGTGTTTTTAATGGTCCAGATTTGTTTTTAATCTTCTACCGGTGAAAAAGATTCAACAATTTTGAACAAGTAATTGTCAATATGAACGGTTCTGCATATTTTGCTTTGCAATTGATTGTAGAGATGTTGGATTCTTTTGCAAAGTGTGTGTGGGGGGGGCGCTCGCAATGCATGATATTCAGGGGACAATGAACATGATTTTTCTGTATTGGAAAGTCAAGATCAGGCAATTGCCTCCCTTTTTCTTTTTCATGTTTCAAGCTAGTGCTGCATTTTTTCCTCCCTTTCCATTCAAAACCGTGGGCTGACATTATTCATATGATGGGAGTCATGAATTATGAGCATTTGAAAGGAAACCTTGGACTTGCAAAAACCCATTACCTCTTGGTTTTTTCTTTTGTTGGATTTGACTGGCAAGTAGTAAGTCGCGTATACGTGCGTGAGTGCCAAAACGTCTTTCAAATAATATTTTGAACATTTTGCGGGAGCAGGGATCGAATGAGAGCGCGAACATAAAGTGAGAATGAGTTGATCTCTGGTTTCACAGTTTCGGCCCACCCCTTCTTTTGTAGATCGTTCATTCAGGATATGCCGCACTGAGTAAACTGAAACACTTTCTGATCACTTTCGATGAAGTGAAATCGGAGGACATTCAGTGATAAAAAAACCCTCAATCTCATTTCAGATTGTTAGATGTTTCACTGTAAACTACTGAAACTAAAGATGATCATTGACCTCCAAGTTGAATTATTCTCACTTCGGCCTTTTTTAAGTTTTCATAAATTTTTTTACCCTCTGCACGATTCTCCATCTATTTCTCTCCACTTATTGAAAATAATTTCTCAAAAATTCTCAATAAATTTCTCTATCTATGAAGAAAATTTCTCAAAACTTAAAACTTAAAAAATTTCTCACTTTGTTTCTCTTCTTGTTCATGGTCCAAGCGCCCTAGATACACTGGCAGATGGAAGGGGGGTGTGGATGGGGGCCGTGACACTTCCAAAGCTTGTCTAATTTTATTTCTTCTGTGTTTATTTGGTTACACCTGAAATCAGTGTTTTGGGGCAGAAAAAAAGTGAGTACCATTCACTCGCCTGGTCTAAGCGAACAAAATTGTTTTCGAATATATATATATATATAGGCTTGTCTCGTAGATAAACATGATTTCAATAGTACATTTTATAACTCATTAAATTTAAAGTTTTTTTAGTAAGTTTGAAAACTACTCGACGGAGCTATTTGATGGTTCTATTTTTCATAAGTTGTTCGAGATTATGGAATACGGTGGATACCAATCATTTATAAATTATAGTACTCCAACTCTTTATATAACCCGGACAAACATTCACAGGTTCACCGTTCACTTGATGCATGTATATACTCAAATAGTCAAAATGATAAATGGACTAAACAAAGTAGGCGGCGAAAACCCCCCCCCCCCTCCCCCCCCCCCTCTCCCAGTCGTGCTAGCTGGACCGATGGAAGCCCATCGAAATTGTACTGACAGCCACCGGCGAGCCGTCTCCGGCCACCGGACGGCCGATCCAAGCCGTCCAAAAATTCTAAAAAACAAAACCGAGGGGCTCGAGTGAGAATCAATGACATCCGATATGTGTAGGGTGCTTGGATCAAGAACCATTTTTTTCGTGTATATACATATATACACGAAAAAAATGGTGCTTGATCCACGAAAAAAATGGTTCTTGATCCAAGCACCCTACACATATCGGATGTCATTAATTCCCGCGTAAGCCCCCTCAGTTTTTTTTTTATAGAATTTTTGGACGGCTCGAATCGGCCGTCCGGTGACTGGATACGGCCCAGCGGTGGCCGTCGGTACGATTTCGGTGGGCTTTGGTCGGTCCTCATATCTTTTCCGCAACCCCCCACCCCAAAAAAAAAAAAAACACGTCTGTGCCAATTTTTCGGTGCAGCTTGAAGATTTGATGTATATGTACAAGTAGGAAATCTTTCGATGTTTCGACAATTAAAGGTCAAAATTTGATAAGTTGCAGGCATATTTCTGCTTGCCTAACCCAGCTCAAATTTTCTGAGCAGTTTCACCTTACAAAGTTAAAAGTAATACTTATCGATATTCGTTGGATCTGATTGTTTGCAGGGCCCTATAAAATAATATTCAAAAATTTATGAATATTTTTCTAGATCTTTGTAGGACCGGAAATGAATCCAAACGCATTTTTTTTTGCGTGGTTCCCTACAAATCTTCCTTGCGCTTAAAATTTTCCTTTTTTTTAAATTTTCTTTTCTTTTCCTTTCCTTTCCTTTTCATGGGTATTGCCAAGCGAGGGTGCTTGGCAGCTGTGCCCAGCGATTGATCCGGCTGTTCATCTTAGCACAGACGGTTTGGATCTAATCCTAGCGCATAAAAATCTAATGCCTTGTTTGGATCAAGATTTGGAAAAAATTTCCAACTCAAAAAACACTCATTACCGCTACTTTCAATCATTACTCCTTACTCATTACTTCTATGTCCAATCATTATTCTCATTTCTCTCTATCTCTCTCCACTCCTTACCTCTACTTTCAACCATTAATTTTATAAAAAAATTCTTAAAAACTTATCCAA
Source organism: Rhododendron molle (assembly GCA_025413875.1). Classification (NCBI taxonomy): domain Eukaryota; kingdom Viridiplantae; phylum Streptophyta; class Magnoliopsida; order Ericales; family Ericaceae; genus Rhododendron; species Rhododendron molle. Next base: position 57,670,510 of record CM046391.1, read on the forward strand.
ACACAATATAAACCGTCCATTGCTCGAATTAAGATTCGAACCGTTGCTCGACAGCATCCCCAAATGGTGGCTAAAAGGAAACCGGGTTTTTAAGCTTCAGCCGCCCCAAACCACCAATGTGGAGGGAAAGAAGGAATTTTGCATCCGGCCCCTCCTTTATCAAAATTCTGCATTCGTCACCGCCCATGTAGGGCTGCAAATGAGCTGAGTTTTACTATGTTCAAGTTTGTTTATTAAGTTTTTAACGAATTCGAGCTCGAGCTCAGTCAAAACTTAACGAGCCGAACTGAGCCAAGCTTTACCGTGTCCAAGTTTGTTTATTAAGTTTTTAACGAACCCGAGCTCGAACTTAGTGAAAACTTAACGAGTCGAGTTCGAGCTGAGCGGGCCTTGGCTTGACTCGAGCTCGAGCTTGTTCACAAACCTCAACGGACCACCGATAAATGTATATCTATCCTCACATAGGCTTAATACAACCGAAAATATTTTGATTGTGAAGGTATATATCTTTCATTTTCCTATGGAGCAGGCGTGTATTGATATATGTGTACTCTCGCCTCCCTTGGTTGACTGGAAAATGAAAACGGAAAGAACAAATTATGAAATAACAATAAAAATCCTGAACTTAATAAGTATATATACCCCGGCTCGCGAGCCGACTTGAGCCGAGTTTATCCTAGCTTGAGCTCGACTCGTTTACAAAACGAGCCGAAAAAATCGACTCGAACTCGTTCATTTAACTTCCAAGCTGAGCTTGAACAAACCACTAACGAGCTGAGTTGCGAGCCCGCGGCTTCGGTTGTAGCCCTACAACCATGTGGCTCAACTGTATTTCTCTCTCTCTATTCTGGGAAGGAAAAAAAAAAAGCTGCCTTCTTCTTGATCTTCAATTTCAATCAGTCGATTTTTTTAGTTTTAGGTACATACTCTATTTACCTCCTCCTCCTGCTCCTTCTCCTCCTCCTTTTTGGGTGAAAACCTTTTTGGTCTTATTTAGAGGCCAATACAAAATCTTACGTTGAGTTGTCTCTAAATTTTGGTATTTTTTTTAATTGGGTATTTTTGTTTTTTTAAATTTTTTTTGTTAGAACATTCATGTTTCTTTTTCTGATTAATCATCCATCTGAACGAGAAGAGTCTGAAAAACAAAAGCTCAAACAAAAAGTTAAAAAATATCGAAAAAGTTAGCGGGCGAAAAATTCAGGAGAATATTGCCTTACTGGGGATTTACTATTGAGCCTCCAAACTTATATGGCCGGCCTGTGTCCATTACCATAATAATCCATGAAGAATCTGCGACTCTTGTGACAACTGAAAGAAAAAAAGGAGAGAGACACAATGAATGTTGCTAAACAACGTATGTACCCAACAAATGCATAAAGGCAAAATCTAATTGTGGTTGGGAAAGTCAAGATCACAAAATCTGGTCACCTATTTTCTTAGTATAACTTAATAATTCCTCTTTGGTCACACCATGTGCTGTATTGGATCAGGACATTTTACAAAGAGTTGGTGTGTGGGTTGCAGGGGTCCCCCATGCACAATGCACATGATCACACCCTAAGCTCCATGTGTACACCCACCAATAATGTGTCACATGCACGATCTTTGGAATTGCAAGAAAGTTTAGCAAACATCTTTTTGTGCTCCTTTCAAAGTGCTTGGCCTTTATGGTGACTAATGGGTTGTTGCATTTGGTTGTCCATGTGTTGAAATTAACAAGTGGAAACCTAACTGTCGGGGTTTGGATTTGGATCAGTCGGTTCGAGCTTCACTCTTGGCTCTTTCCTTACAGCTCTGTGCATTCTCCGACGATCAAGTCAGATCTAGGGAGAGAGGTTTAGGTCTTGGGTTAGGGAGAAACGACATCCTCTTGAACAACTGTTTGGCCACGACGGGAAAAGCGTTTATGGCCTCGGGAAGGAGATAGGCCTCGGTAAGAATATAGACCTTGGGAAGAACATGAGCAGTGCAATGAACAGTATTATTTCATGCTTCAGACGACCAAATCGACGTTTTCTACCAATTGTCTGCATCCTGATCGTGAGAGGATTCCGGTTCCTTGCTCTGCGCCTCCGCCGCTGGACCTGCAACAAGTCACTAGGGAAATGGTTGCCCAGTGACCCTTCGACGATTAAGTTAGATGTAGGGAGAGATGTTTAGGTCTAGGGTTAGGATAGAATGACATACTTCTTTAGGTTAGAGTCCCTTTGTATTTATAGACCTTGGTTTGCTTGGCCTCTAAGCTAGCGCGTGGAGGTCACGCTAGGGTAACCGTCTCAAGTGATGTCATAGATGATGCACCTGATAAGGCGGTTATGGAGCACATGGCCAGGTCAGCCCTTCGCGAGGATTCTTCTCGATGCTGTGTCTCATCAGGCGTTGGAGGCTTGCTCAGGAGCCCTCAGTGCTGCATTTCGGGGGTCAGTATCGAGCCCTCGGTGGTATGTCTCCGGGGTCAGTACGGAGCCCTCGGTAATATGTCTCCGAGGTCGGTATGAAGCCCTCAGTAATATGTCTCCGGGGTCGGTACAGAGCCCTCATTTGCGCTCGGTGGTACATCTCGGAGGGTCGGTACGGAGCCCCATTTATCCGGTCCACTACAATAGCCCTTCAACTTCTTATTGGTTTGGGAGGAGTTGACAAGTAGTATTTTAATATCCCTTATTTTTCTAAATAGTATTTTTTTTGAGTTGGATAATTAGACAACATAGGAAAGGGAAAAAAAAAAGGCCCATTCGGTGCATTGTGCAACTTGTTGGTGCCATGGAGAAATGAGCTGGACGTGGAGCTTTTAAGGAGGACTTGGTGAATTGACACTTGATGACAAAGCTTCATTTGGTATATAACTAATAAACATTTGGAACATTAAAAGTGGAAAGAGAACTTGGGGTTATCATACGTCCATATAGCAAAGTAGACAATTGGTGCAACTTAATTCCGTCTGTGATGAGATCTTAGTAGGGTTTTTATGGAGCTGGAATTCACATATCCTACAGCCGCGATTATAATTTGAGGTATCGGGTAGTGTGCAATACATTCCTAGCTAAATCTTTTTGCAAAGAGTGTTCTTTGATTCTCTTATATTTGTACTCATTTGATGTCTAAGTTATTATTGTCACTTCTTGTATCGTGACATAAAGGAAATATTTGGCTGAAAGCCATGGAACAGATTAGTACTTGTGCAAGCCCACCGGGTCACAGAATTATGAAAAATGTATGATTGACTACCCTACGGGGAGTCCAGAATGATTACGGAGCCCAAGTGTCCAATACAGAGTTTAGTTCTAAGTGGTGCTAAGCATGTTATCGAGATAAGTCGGGCATGAGGCTACAAATGAAAAACTTTTAGAATGATCCTACTTGATTTTATTAAGCATATTCTTAACGCTAGCCATGTTAATTGTCCTCGTATTGCATATACTACCCGGGCGTTTTATATTTTTCAGGTGAAGAGCAAGTTAGTGGGGACCTGAGTTGGAGTATTTGATGGATTAAGCTTTATAGAGATTGTTTAGAAAATATGTAGCATTTTTGGAGGTTTTTAGGCCCACCATGTATATTTATCTTGAGGATTTATAATTATTGGAGATGTACTTATTTTGAGGCAATGTAAAAATTCGGGTCGTCACAATTATGGTCGAATGTTCTGATGTGTACGAAGCCTCAGAGAGATGTGTCGATCCTTATATTGGTTGCTCGTCGATTCGTGAATTCGGCTTCGATAAACAGAGGCACGAAGGAGGAACGGAAAGGCTCTGTTGATTCATGAGTTTGGTTTTAGGAAACCAATGCACGAATGAGGCAAGGAAGGGTTCCGTCGGTTTGTGGGCTCGGCTTTGGAAAACCAAGGCACGAAGGAGGCACGGAATAGTTCCGTCGATTCGTGGGTTCAGCTTCGAAAAAACGAGGCACAGAAGGGTTCCTTCGATTTATGGGTTCGGCTTTAGAAAACCGAGGCAAGAATGTGGCACGGAAGGGTTCTGTCGGTTTGTGGGCTCGGCTTTGGAAAATCGAGGCACGAAGGACGCACAGAAAGGCACCATTGATTCATGAGTTTAGTTTTAGAATACCAATGCACGAATGAGGCACTAAAGGGTTCCGTTAGTTTGTGGGCTCGGCTTCGAGAAACCGAGGCACGAAGGAGGTACGGAAGGGTTCCGTCGATTCATAGATTCGCCTTTAGGAAACCAAGGCATGAAGGAGGCACGGAAGAGCTCAGTCGATTCGTGGGTTCGGCTTCCGGAAACCAAGGCACTAATGGGGCAAGGAAAGGTTCCGTCGATTCGTGGGTTCGGCTTAGGGAAGCCGAGGCACGAAGGAGGCACGGAAGGGCTCCGTTAATTCATGAGTTTGGTTTTAGGAAACCAAGGCACGAATGAGGCACAGAAGGGTTCCGTCGGCTCATGGGCTCGGATTCAGGAAACCGAGGCACGAATGAGGCACGGAAGAGTTCCGTCGATTCGTGGATTCGGCTTCGGGAAATCGAGGCATGAAGGAGGCACGGAAGGGCTCCGTTGATTCGTGGGTTCGGCTTTGGGAAACCAAGGCATGAATGGGGCACGGAAAGGTTCCAACGATTCGTGGGTTTGGCTTCGTGAAACCGAGGCACGAAGGAGGCACGGAAGGGCTCTGTTGATTCATGAGTTTAGTTTTAGGAAACCAAGGCACGGATGGGTTCCATCGGTTTGTGGGCTCGGCTTTGGGAAACTGAGGCACGAAGGAGGCACGGAAGGGTTCTGTCGATTCGTGGGTTTGGCTTTGGGAAACCGAGGCACGAATGAGGCAAGGAAGGGTTCTTTCAATTCGTGGGTTCGGCTTCGGGAAACTGAGGCACGAATTTGGCACGGAAGGTTTCCATCGGTTCGTGGCTCGGCTTTAGGAAACCAAGGCACGGAAAGGCTCCGTTGATTCGTGAGTTTGGTTTTAAGAAACCAAGGTATGAATGAGGCACAGAAGGGTTCCGTTGGCTCGTGGGCTCGGCTTTGGGAAACCGAGGCATGAAGGAGGCACAAAAGGGTTTCGTCGATTTTTGGGTTCGGCCGCGGGAAACCGAGGTACGAATGAGGCACGGAAGTGTTCCGTCGGTTCGCAGGCTTGACTTTGGAAAATCGAGGCATGAAAGAGGTACGAAAGGGTCGATTCGTGGGTTCGACTTCGGGAAACCGAGGCACGAATGAGGCACGGAAGGGTTCATTCGATTCGTGGGTTCGGCTACAGGAAACTAAGGCAGGAAGGAGGCACGGATGGGCTTCATTAATTCGTGAGTTTTGTTTTAGGAAACTAAGGCACTAATGAGGCACAGAAGGTTTCTGGCGGTTCGTGGGCTCGGCTTTAGGAAACTGAGGCACGAAGGAGGCACGGTGGATTTGGCTTTGGGAAACTGAGGCACGAAGGAGGCACGGAAGGGCTCATTCGATTCGTGGGTTCGGCTTCGAAAAACCAAGGCACGAATGGGGCGCGAAAAAATTCCGTCGATTAGTGTGTTCAGCTTCGGGAAACCGAGGCACGGAAGGGCTCCGTTAATTCGTGAGTTTGGTTTTAGGAAACCATGGCACGAATGAGGCACAGAAGGGTTCCGTCGGTTCGGGAAACTGAGGCATGAAAGGGCTCTATCCGTTCGGCTTCGGGAAACCGAGGCACGAAGGAGGCACGGAATGGCTTCGTCGATTCATGGGTTCTACTTCGGAAAACAGAGGCACGAAAGAGGCACAGAAGAGTATAGATGCTTCTGAGCTTATCGAAAGCTAACTTCTACCTTGAATCCTCGTTTGATTAGTGTTCGGGGCACGGTGAACCCCTTCTGTCAAAGCCCGTTGTCTCCCAAACAACCATTTTGCTGGAAACAGCAAGGTGGTCTTTTGCGGCCTGCCTAGGCCATGGATTCTTTTGGCGGACGCGTACGTCGTTGTGCAATGGACGGTCCTAGCCTCCTGCCGGAGCGAGAACTGGAGAACAGGTGGAAGAGCCGCTTGATCTTCACCAATTCCTCTCGTGCATCGCCGCCTTTTAGTTCTCGGATCTCAACATTTCCATCGTGAAGAACGCCTATGAGCGAGGTGAGAGCTGTTGAAGGGGAGGAGCGAACATCAGAGAGAACGACTAATCCCCAGCAGAATCGCCTTCGGATTTGGATAAGTCGGTTCGGGCTCCGCAATTGGCTCCTTCCTTACAGCTTCGTGCATTCTTAGACGATTAAGTCAAATATAGGGAGAGAGGTTTAGGTCTCGGGTTAGGGAGAAATGACGTCCTCCCTAACGACTGTTTGGCAGTGACACGAAGAGCGTCGACGGCCTCGGGAAGAATATAGACCTCGGGAAGAGCATGAGCAGTGCAATGAATAGTGTTATTTCATGCTTCAGACGACCAAACCGACGTTTTCCACCAATTGTCTGGATCCCGATCGTGAGAGGATTCCGGTTCCTTGCTCCGTTTGCTCCATGCCTCTGCCGCTGGACTTGCAACAAGTCACTAGGGCAATGGTTGCCCAGTGACCCTCCAACGATCAAGTTAGATGTAGGTGGAGATGTTTAGGTCTAGGGTTAGGGTAGAATGATATACCTTTTTAGGTTAGAGTCCCTTTGTATTTATAGACATTGGTTTGCTTGGCCTCTAAGCTAGCGTGGAGGTCACGCTCGGGTAACCGCCTCGAGTGACGTCATAGATGACGCACTAGATAAGACGGTTACGGAGCACATGGTCACGTCAGCCCTTCGTGAGGATTCTTCTTGATGTTGTGTCTCATCAAGCGTAGGAGGCTTGCTCGAGGGCGCTCAGTGCTGCGTTTCGGGGGCCGGTACGAAGCCCTCGGTAATGTCTCCGAGGTCGGTACGGAGCCCTCGGTAATATGTCTCCGGGGTCGGTACGAAGCCTTCATTCGCCCTCGGTGGTACATTTCGGGGGGTCGGTACGGAGCCCCATTTATCCAGGCCACTACACTAACTATGCTCGAAAGATGATCTGATAATATCAGGTACGGAATCGATTTAAAAAATTATGCTCTACAAGAAAAATGGATCTATATGCATGCTTTGACTGGAACATGAAGTTCTAGAATAGGTGGCTGGTAGACACTTTTTATTCATATTTGACAAAACATACACATACACACATAAGAGGGAGTAATTGTTTTTTTTTATTACACAGCCACTTTTTATTTTGTTTTGTAATGTTTGGGGCGGCCAATGTAGTACATTATAAATATTTAATGTACATATTATACAATATATAGGGTGATCTAGCAAGGGTAGGGAGAGACTTGGATCTCCCAGCCATACACTTCCCTCCGTCCATGCTAATTGATAAGCCCTCGATAGTGTTTATAAATGGGTTTATCGATATCAATTTTGTCTCACTCTCGTGCATAATTTACCTTATTTAGATGATATTGTGCGGAGTTGGTGTTTTTGGCTTTTACAGGTTAAAGGTGGAAATAAGGCATTTTGAACGCCAAGGAAATCAACTCGGGATCATCCAAAGAGCCGAGACCATGTGCACCCTGCCACCAAGTCCCAAGGAGTGTTTAAAGAAGTGCCGAAGAGTGTTCGGGATGTCAAAGGGGCTGTCAGAGGGAAGAAAACAATTCGGAAGCTGTCTGCCAGTAATGTACCTGTATCGATAAAAGTTGTATCTGTACATCTCGGACAGATTGGTCCAAAATGCTGAGAAACAAGACCTGTACCGGTATTGGGCTGTCATGGTACCAGTACATCCTGAAAAAAAATCTACTTTTTGTGCCCGACTTTTGTAACTTTTTAGGGGCATTTAGGACCTTTGTAACTCATTTTTAAAGGGCTATAAATACCCCCAGACCTAATTAGAGTAAGGTATCTTTCATTTTGCACTTTCTCTCTCTACCTCCATTAATGGAGCTCCCACCCCTCTCTTCATTTATGCTTTGAGGTGAGTTTTTAAGCACGATCCGTTTACTTCCGAAACTTTTGGTCTTCATTAAAGTTGTAAGGAATCTCATTCTCTTCGAGAATCTTATATTTATTTCGTATTTAATACATGTTTAGTATTTTCCTTATCTTTACCCTTGCTCATTTCATGTCTTCTTTCAATATGAGTGAGTAGTGTAGTAAGGTTAGGTTGTGGGATGATTAACATCCCGTAACCAAGGTTGTGGCTTGTTCTTCTCTTGTAAAATCTCGTTTTCTAGCTTAACCATGGTTTAAGGTTAATTTTATGTATCAAAACCTAGAGGTGTTAATCTTTTTGATCAAATGTAGGCAAGGGTTAAGCTTCTTGCCACATTTGACACTTAGAGCTATGTCCCTCTTCGTGTTTGTCTAAATGTACCAAAAGAACCCGAGCCATGTGTAGACACCCTATTTTGGACTGTCCAGATAAGTTTACTTACGGTCTTTGCTTCCCCGATGATGATTAATGGTCGAGAACCCTCAAGGTTGATGGTGTGTTTGAGCTCTGAGCGTCCCGAACCCTTTCAAAAACCCTTTTCAAACCCTTCGAGCCAGAACCAAATGGCCTCAAGAAACCACCGCCGCACGCCAATGATTAGACGCGACGCCGTTCATTGCCACGTGTCACCATCGGGCATCAGCACCATATCTTGGCGCCACGCCACTTACCTCTGGCGACGCCACATATTGCCAGTCAAATCACCTTTTGGGACCACTTGCCCGAGACTTTGTGGCCGCCCTGACGTGGTCTACAGCCCGATGATGACTTCGTCCAGAGCGGTCTCCCCTCTCTCCTACACCTCCATCAAGGCAAGTCTCATGCATTCAATGCATGGAGGCTCCCTTCTCTTGCCACCCCAAACAGCCCCTTAGGCCAGGCTGATCAGCCCTCCATCTCAATCTATAAATACACCCTTGCATTTATTTGCAAAGGGTTCAACAACTTCAATGCTCTCCCTCTCTCTCTCTAGTTTTTCTTGTCTCCTCCTTTCATGCATTGAAAGAGTAAGCAAGCAACACACCACTCCACTGATCAGTTCATACAACCTGCATTTCCATCTTCCATTCATCCATTCATCCATCTCAAGGTTCAAACCATCCATCAATCTCGAACCAAAGGTATACCACTTTACGCTCGAATTCATTTCGACCACGAGAGCCGCGAGAACCAGGCTGGTAATCAATACCATGCCTGGGCTCAAAGCTAGCAAATAAGCAATGTTGTAGGAAGATCAGAGGCGTGCGCCGGTCCTCTACATGCGTGCGCCACTTATGGCTGCATGATAGGACTGGTGTGGGGATCACTGATCGTCCTCATTTTAATTCCTTTTCTTTCTGATCACCCTGAAGCATGCTAAAACCAACTTATTGCTTTCCATACTTTAGAACTGTGTAGCTTGCTATCTGCTATAGCTGTGTAGTAGGGCCCCTGGGATCCATCTGGTCCTGTTCCAGAGCCCAAATGAAGCAAAGCCAAGTACTGGACAAGGGAAACAAGTGGCGCACGGGTTTCATTGACCTGCGTGCGCCACTGGTTCCAAAGCTCCAGTAGCTGGCCCTTGCCTCTTGATTTAGTATGGGCCTCTGTTTGATCCCCCACTCTGTTTATGGGGTTTTCAGTCTGTTCGTTACTGTTTGATTTGTTCTTTGTACCACATCGTATATATCTGCTATATCAAGCTGCGTGGTTTGTCACTGTGCAATCGTCCATTCGAGCCCAGAGGTTGAGAGCGAATCTGTGAGTTTGAGCTCACCGCGATCGCCATTATGGGTGGCGTCGCGCTTGATTGTCTTGGCATGCCGTCAAATCGATTGCATCTTGTCGTTAACTGCGCCACGATGACGAGCGGCTTCAGTTTGTTTAAAACACTCACAGAAGTGCTTGTTCTCAATCTATTATACATTGCTCATAATCCATACATTACATTTTGCCACATAAATACAACTTGTTATTTGTTAATCCCCATTAACTGTTCCCCGCCCTAACTGGCTAATAAATGATTAAAAGAGAGAGAAAGATGCAAATGTTTTATAAAATGCCTAAGTAGAGACCAGTCTTCGGATTGGGCGAGAAGGGTGCCATAAAACCCTTCCCCTCTCGTAACGTGGCTCCCGAACCTCAGATATCGAAGGTGACGACGGACCAGTCTACAAGTCTTTTTCAAATCAAACAAACGTGAACAAAAGCGTTTTCAAAATCGGTTTCTTGGGTGTTTTCCGCAAAACCCGGGTGGCGACTCTCTCAAAACAGCATTTCGTCATGCTTTCAAACAAAAGGGCGCAAACCGAACTTTTCGCAAACCGAAAATGCGGAGATTTTCAGGGGCGTGTGCCCACACCATGTTTAACACTTTCGTTAAAAAGAGAAGAATCAAGCTTATTCTTGCGTTATGGGTATTGATATCCCTAGACCTAACCTTTAGTTTAATCTCCAGTTAAAAAGTCGTAGTTAGGTTAAGTATCCATTCACCTAAAATTCTCAGTTGGCCGTCTCAACGCCGAACTTTGGTTGGCGGTCCTAACGCCAAAATCTCTACGTCAGCTAATCTCCGAATCAAGTTATGGATGCGCTCCCTCCCTGTGGATTCGATCCCGGACTTCCGAGTATTATTATGCTTTCAACAGACCTAGCCCTACGCTTGGGGCATTCTTATTACGACTCACAATTAGGTCGCAAGCACTAATAACCACCAGTATGTGTACGTTGTTTTGGAGATTCGTGTCTCGAATTGAATGTATGCCCATAAAACATTTGATTAGTTAGGTCGGACCTTATGGGTCCGACTTGCTGTCAAAGATTGGGTATTCTCGACCAGATTCGTATTTTTTGATTTTCTTTAATCAATCGGGCGCAGTTATATATGGCTCATTTACTTGATAAAACCACATATTTCACAACAAGAAATAGCAAACTACTAATAGTGTACATTTGTGTTGGATGGGGACAAAGGGTTGTTTTTGTAATTTTATTGTTATTCTATAAGTCAGGCGGATTAAGACCAGCCCAATGGCTATCTGACCTTGGCTTACGGATGTTAGGGCTCCTGGCCCAATATTTGGGGGCCAAGCTGAAATCACGGGGTGGGGCCCTATATATTTTTACAATTAAACCACAATAATGAATTTTTGTGTGTATATATATAGTAAATAACTAAATACCTTGGTTCTAGCTTCGAATGTGTTGCCTTGTATCTTCTTTGGCGCAAGTTCAAACGCATAGTAGCTCCCAGCGCCTAGATTTAAAATTATTTTTTGACAAATAAATGCTTAAATAAAGTGCTAGGAATAGATTTCAAGCTGAGCCACTTTGTGTGGACTACACTTAGCATACCGTCGAACCAAGCAGAGAGGTTTGTTTATGTTGCAAATAACATTTATGATCAGAGCTCCTTTTTTGGGTCCGAAATTTGGGGGACGAGGTCGCGGCCTCTTGAGCCTTGCCTTAAGGCTGGCCCTGACGGGGGATAAAGGGTTAGGTTCACATCTTTGTATGCTTGGACCAAGGGCAATTTTATCTTTCAACAAGAGGCCCCAGGACACTATTACAAATACATAATTAGGAATGACAACGGATCGGGGCGGGGTTTTTACATACCCCGACCCGAAAATTATTACACAGCCCAATCCCGACCCGAACTCGACTGGGTATTTTTTTGGTACCCCCGTTCCTGTCCCGATCGGGAAACGGGTTTTTACCCTCCCCACCCTGTAAGAAATTAAAAAATTTGGTAATCTAAAAGTAAAATAAAAGAAAATTAGTTATAAAAAAGTGGTAGTTTAGTATAATGGTGAAAAATATAAAGTTAAGAATAAGGTTTTTTAGTATAATGATAATAATATTAGGGTAAAAATGTTAAATTTTAAGTATAATGATAATTAAATTAGGATAAAAGTGTATATATATAAATATATTTCGGGTGGGTAATATGCGGGGCGGTGTACTTCCACCCTGAACCCTAGACAAACCTGGTCGTGTTTTGAAATTTTAACCCCGACCCTATACCCAAAAATGAATTGGAAAACTCGCCCCATTCACAACGAAACGGGTCCGATTGCCATCCCAGTAACATAGTCCACCGTTTTGAGGTCGGGGGTATCTATTGGTTTATCTCTGGTTTTGGGCCGATTCGAAGACCGTTGGGCTTGTTTTTCCAGTGGGCATTTGCAAAGTACAGAGTCGTAGGCCCATGGGCTTACTAATCCAATTCTAATAAGGCCGCATGAGCTTTTCAAATTGGGGTCAACGGCCCAGATCGTATGCTAAGGGACCTAAGCAATCACTTAGTGCAAATCCCTATGTTTACCATTTTAATGCAAGTTGTTTTCCTTTCTCGCAGTTGTTAGTTGAGTTTAACCTTTCGGGTTGGTGCTGTGCAGTGAGATTCACTATACAATGCTGCGCACCTCTAAGTTGTTGGATCGTGCATTCGACGGCTCAGAGATCATCTTTGCAACCAACGATCGAGAGCTGTTCATTGCCGAGATGAGATCCGAGCTGTCGGATGTACGATCCGACAGCTCGGAGGTGTGCAACACGTACCACTACACAGCACCATCCCCCAACTGACTTAGCTAAGGCAACCAAGAACAAGTAGGTGGCTTTCTCCTCGAGTTACACACATCGCTATGCAAAGTTCATGCCAATTATGATATGTTGTGCTTTTCTCGTACTTCTCAAGAAAAAGGGCAACAGTACTATATATTACAGTCGTGAAACGAGATAGAAACGAGACAAGTAGAAGCCGTGATCATTCTGCATGTTCGTAGTGGAGTTAAACTCGGTAGAAAATCGAAAGTCTTAGATGAGCAAATCCCTAATTGTGCTCGCACTACAACACGGAAGGGCTATAGCGAGGATTTAGTTTCCTCGCTAAAGCACCTGATTTCCTCGCAAAACGAATTAGCGAGGAAAAATTTCCTCGCTAATTTTCCTCGCTAAAACCTTGTCGCAAAAGGCTTTAGCGAGGGAAAAAAAAATTCCTCGCCTATTCCGACACAATTGCGACGAAATTTTTCCTCGCTAAAGGCTGTGAATTTACTATACCAACAGTAATTAGCGAGGAAAAACTTTCCTCGCTAAAATAAATCCAAAAAGTAAACGAACTTTCCGCGTTTTTTGCCACTCCCAGCACTTGAACCTTTGATCTCTTGTATATGACACCTAACACCTATCCACTGCACCACTTTGCACTTCTGTGTGAAATTGTGAACTTTTTTTTTATATATTATGCTTTTGCATCTCTTTCACCTTTCTAAATTAGTTTCTTCAACATTAATTATGGCCTTTCAACTTTTTGTATTCTTATAGTGTTTAAAATTTATTTGAACAAATTTAATTTTTTGCTAGAACAACAATTTTTTTTTGTTGAAACATGTTATATTCGTATCCGACAACAACTTTTGAAGGACTAATAATATATGTCATTATTCTAATTTTTTGATGGAATTATCCTTAGCTTTTATGGAATGAGATTTTTGTCGTCATAAGCTAGCTCGAGATATATTTTAATATCAGATTATGAATGACAAGTTTCATCATTGTTATTTTTTAATTTTAAGGGTAAGTTTGACCTTTTTTTGTTTGCCAAATACAAAGGGTATTATAGATTCGTAATCATTTTTTAAAGCTTTTTTCATCATTGTTATAATAATATGAACAAAATTTGTAAATACTCAGATTCGATCATCCTAAAAGCACTAAAGACAATACTTTTTAAAAAAAATTCATCTTTAATGAAATTTTTAAAATTTTAAATTACTCAATATCTCTCTCTCTCACACACACACACAATATGTATATGTATATAAATGAATGCCATTAGAATCACTTAAGTTGATTTAAATAAAAATCAATAACGGTTCACACAAAAAATTCTTTACAGCATGAATGCACAATAGATATGAAATAGTATTTTTTTTTTTGTGAAATAGTGTATTTTATGTAGATGTTTTGAAAATATATTTGTGATGATCTAATTAACTTCGAGATATTTTCAATACGACATCATTTCAAGATGTTTTTAACTTTATTATCTTTTGTTGAGTTTATCATTACTATGGAATAAATCCTCAATACCTACACTTCAATATATCTTTCATTGATAATTAGAATAAGAAAAGTGACAAATATGAGATTTTTTACCAATTCAATGTGATTGACAAGGAAACTATATTTTTTTTCCATTTATTACTTTAATTTTTATTTTAATAAATTTGATAATGGTATTGGTCTATGTAGTTGATTATGTCTTACCATTGTGATATTACAATTATACATATGAACATAATTAATAATTATTTATATATATATATAAAATTAATAAGTCGTAAAAAAGGCGAGGAAATCAGATTTCCTCGGCTTACATTTGGCGAGGAAAATCAGCTTTCCTCGCAAAATGTAAGCTTTTGGCGAGGAAATCTGTTTTCCTCGCTAGAAACGGTCTTTTAGTGAGGAAATCTGTTTCCTCACAGATAATGTACTTTCAGTGACGAAATTCAATTTCCTCGCCAAATTTCCTCGCTATAGGCCTTTCGTGTTGTAGTGTCGAGACTTGAAAATGTCTGGAGAACTATAAGCAAACGAAAGCATTGTGATTCGGCTCTTTTTGCGCAAAGCCATTAATTACAATGGACAAGCCGCCATAGCTGGTCGTCTTTCAGTACTCTGGCAGCAAGGCAAAGCCATTTCATTAGGATTGTTAGCACTGCTTAGAGTTGTCATCGGCTCCATGTAGACCCCAATAGAGTTCAGATACATGCTCGCAGCACCATGAAATCCGCAAAATTTGTTGTGCAATCCCACCTGATAGTCAAACGCAATATCTTCTTGTCCGCGGCGTCCAAATGGTCCGTAAGCAGCAAGGTTGGTACAGAAGGAGATTGAGGGCACAATTTGCTGCCCACTGCGGATGCCATAAGAACCGCATATTCCAATAATAAGCTCTGATGGATATCTAAGCTTAATCTGCGTTGTAGAATGATATTTTAGTATTAAACAAGAAGAAGAGTCAAATTACGCCATTTACTTCGAACCAAGGTTATGAAAATGGGATAAATAGTGTATCATGTTTTCTTTAAATTTTGTGTACCGTTGGCAGGACAGTATTGTTATAATGTGTGTATTGTTTAATTTCGGGTGAGTTTCCACTAAAAAATTTGTCTTATTTTAATGACAAATTGACAATAGTCAAGTTGTTTGTGCTAAATAGTATTTTAGTTGATACATGTGCGCAGAAAAATCTGTATACAAATACATAAAAACATAGGCTTTAGTCAGTTTAGTTTAGGGAAAACTCACCTACCCTAACATGAGATAGGGTAAGATATACGTATCAATCTTATTTTTAGAAGGCTCGAATCCATCTCATACTATACTAGTTTGATAAACCTAGTTAGAACATACTTGAGTCACATAATGCACTTGCGTAGTATTCATAAGATTTATTCAGCTCTAAATTACATTTAGAGATACATATCAAATTTATCTCTAACCATATCGAATCGACAGCGTATCGTAAGATTTTGATAAAACTAATGGAAATATACCCGAGTCACATAATGAATACATGTGTCGATTTTACCTCGAGTCACATAATGACTACATGTGTGCATTTTTAAGATTTATTCAAACATTAAATTTGATCAATGAAACATGTCGGTTTAACCTCTAAAGTATCGAAGCGATCAGGTGTCATACGATTTTGAGAACACCTCCTGAGTGGTCAAGAAAGAAAGGATTTCTTGAATCAACCCCACGCTTAAAAGAACAGGAGTCACTTAATTTGTGTGCATAAGTGAAAGCGAGAGCAAGACCGTAAAGCAACAAACATCTCAAAGCACTACAATTCGCGAAAGTGAGTAGGGATGGCAATTAGCCCACCCTACCTGCCCGGCCGCCCCAACCCTAGCCCGATAAGGGCGGGTTTTCATAAAATTTTCTGGTATGGGCGGGATCGGGGAAAATTAGAAAAATTCGATAGGGGTTGGATTGGGTTTGGGTTTATATTACCCCACCCTCTTACCCGATCCGAAATATTTTTATATGTAAGAATGTTTTTGCCCTAGTATAATTCACCTTGTTTGGTTCTCATTTTTAAAAGTTATTTTTGATGTAATAAGTGGAGAAAGATAGAGAGAAAAAAGTATTGAGAAACGTGTAGAGAGGAAAATGAGATAAGATGGAAACCAAACAAGGTGATTATCATTACACTAAAATTTTTATATTTTTACTCTAACATTGTTATCATTATACTAAAACATATATATTTTTCCTTTATAATTTCACCATTATACTAAAATACCACTTTATATATAACTATTTCTTTTCATCTTGCTTTCAAGAATAATTTTGTTCTGAGGTGGTGTTCTACTAAGCCTTCTTAACAAAAAAGTATTTATTTGCAATTTTCAATCTTAAAAATAATGGACTTACTAAAATAATTTTTTGTGCAATATGAATCTTGTTTTATTGATCTCATCGAAATCTTTTGAACGGTGCAAAAAATAAAAAATATATATTTTTGTAAATACATTATTTTAAGTTTGAAAATTACAAATAAGTACTTACAGAGTATTTTTTAAGAAGGCTTGTGGAACACCACATTTCTTGCAGGAGGGTTAAAGAGCATCTCCTTCCCGAACCGGAGAGGGACGAGAGCACCAAAACAAGTTTCAAAAAATCTAGGTACACAACAATCCAAACACAACCTTAGAGAGGCGAATTGGTAAAACACAAAGAGGTCATCTCCAAAACGGCCAAATCAAAGGAAAGTAATCCGTACTTTGTCATTTCTTTTAAGACAAACTTTTGTGTTGTATTTGGGGGGAACACCAATGCGTCATCGAGGAAAATTTCTGAAGGGACAAGAATTTCGAAAGCAACCCTAGCGATAGGCTTACCTCTCAACAAGGAGACATCCCCTAAGGGAGACACCAATGAGTCTTCGAGGATGCCCTTTTGACTCAAGGAGGTGTCAAGCTTTTTCCGAAGCATCAGCGCTGTAGCGAAATGAGATCATTTGGCTGACGCTTGTCGTCTATTTCACGTATGGGCGTATGGGGGCCACAGTTTCCCCGTCGTTTCGGGATATTTTTTTTCAAATTTTAATATCAAAATTAGTTGTTTTTTTGTTTGTTAAGAACACCTAGAATGTGTTCGTTTTGAGTCCCAAAATCTAATTTCTCTCAGCATACGGTCTCCCATAAGTTTTTTCCTTTTTTAATTAATTTTATTTTTCTTTCTATCTTTCTCCACTCATTATCCAAAAAATCTCCCTCAAAACCTAAACCAAAAAAATCATTAGATTCATGAACTTTAAAATTTCAAAATCTTGTTGTTCATAGTTCAGCCCCCGTGATTACGAAATCCTGGTTCAATCCTTGCCTCTTAACAAGGAGGCATCTCCTGGGTCACGCATAGTTTTGATATCCGTGCCAATTTCAACTCTTTATATCTTTCAATATATGGATCTCAAAAAATATGTAATATAGATCTTATTTGATAGTTCTCGATTAGTTCTATTATACAAAGTTTTCAACCTCATGAAAAATATTATAGATTAAAAGATATAAGCAATTAAAATGACATAAGTTTCAAAAATTGTCATTCTTTTTGGAACGAAAGGAGTGTTAATCAAAGACTGTATCGGGCCAAAGATATGAGTGGTCAAAAGTTTAACAATTGCCTTTTCTGAAGGAAATTGATATTCGCGCTTCACTTTTTTGATGCAGACGCTCTACTTTGTTCATGAAGTTACTAGTAACTTCACGTTGAAAGTGGAGCATCTGCATCAAAAAAAGAAGCGCGAATTCAATTCCCTTTTTGAAACAAAAAGACATAAAGAAATCTCTGACTATGCCTCTTCTTCAACCTCCAGACACAGCTTGAGATACACGCTGAGAGTGAATCTCACTCCCCTACACGCACCGGACTCAGTAGGCGCCGGAGGCCTAAATACTGCTCTGATCGAGATGACCAATCCCTTCGTCCCGGTTAGACGAACGGGATGACCCGATCAGATCAAGTTTTAGAACAATTTAAAAAACCCTGCAATTTCGGACAGAGAACATAAATGGTGGTGGTTTCGAAAGTTTTTTTTTTTTGTAATGTAGGGGGTTCTGGGCTATCTTGTGTGCACCTTAGACTAATTTTTATAGCCCCTACCATAGTTGTTTCACACAACTACACGTCGAGTGAGGTGGCCCCAAGAGCTAGCAATGATAATCAAAACTTCACATTAGAAAGGAACAAACTCTTAAGTCCCAGTCAAGACCACTTGGCCAATCCCTTTAAACTTTTGGAAAGCTTTGGTTCCCTAGCACTCTGATACCATGTTTTGTGCCCTAAGGATCAAATCAAAACACACGAACAAACAGACACACCCCAAGTGAACTCGGAGACAACAAAATCATTGTCCCTGTAGTAGATAAAGAAACAAGTTGTGGAAAACACTCACAGCTTTGAACTTGGGGGCAGCGTCATAACCACAATCTCGGCCATGCTTGTCTGATAAAACCAAGGTTCCATTCTCAACAAATTGGAACTGGAGAGAATGGATCATGTCTCCATGTGAAATGAAAATCTGCGCGATTCCAACCCTGTCCCATTCATCCCAAGGGCATCCAGAAGATGCATTCCCTACCGGACCAATTTTGAACATGACGATTTGTTTTCTATCCACCCTTTGAAACTTTCTTTATTAGCTCAAATAGAGTAGCTAGTTGATAAGTGTTGAAATATTGATATTTTGGCCCTCCAAACTACACTTGTTTGCCATTTATATATGTTGCTTGATATTTATTTTGCTTTTATTTTGTTACAGGTTGCTTGAGATCGTAATCCAAGATTTTGGATAAAAACGAGAGTTTAATGAAGTTTGGGATTAAAGAGCGAAGTGATTCAAAATTGAATGGTTCATTTGTAGTTACCTAAAGTCCATGGACCTCTTATGTAATTAATGAATCAAATTCTATATATTGTGATGGAAACCTACTGACTACGGCAGTTAGTGGTTGGACGAGACATCTCGGCCGTGGAGGAAGTTTATTACGAACAGTGTTGCGAACGAAGGACTCCGGCTCCCATGGCCGGCTAATTCCATTCTCTAGGGAGGAGATGAAGCACCGTACCAAGTAACTTGTATATGTATAGGTTTATGTTTTAATATTCGGATCAATTGTTTAACTAGAACTCGTTTCAGTCCTATGGAATGGTTTTAATTCTTTTAATTTGTTTCGTATTTATATTCGCGGTTCTCAAATACAGAGTTAAACAATAGTTTTCACTGATTGTGGTTGGAGTTCTGAGATAGATTATACTCGTAAGACGGATCGTCCCGTTAGGTGGCCAGACTGTGCTATTGAGAGACGGTCCGTGCTATGGGATAGTCTATGCCTTTTAACAACCCGATTATTTTCTTGACGATTATCGAAAGGGTTTGCAAGCTCTAACGATAGTCTTTAATGATTCGAATGTTAAACCTAACCTATGCCTATCATTGTTACGCGGTCGGGGTGGATTCGAAACCCTAGATCCTTCCTCCACCAGTTTTCAATCAATTAACTAGTTGTTCTCTTACTCTATTCAGTTTTCTCAAATCAAACAATTCAATCTTTTCTTCTGAATTAATCTAAAAGTTAATTGAAATTGTAGTATCTTAGCCATACTGTCCTTGCGGATTCGACACTCAGTCTTGACCACTATTCTACGGAGTAGTAGTTAACTCCAAGTTATTATAAATTTATTTTTGACTCGAAACGACGCGGTCACTAGCCTTGTGTATTTATTTGCAAACGAATAAAGGTACAGAGATGGTTTTGGAGGCATTTATTCCACCCCTTGAAACTTTCTTTAGCTCAAATACAGTAGCTAGCCTTGCTTATTTATTTGGAAACGAATAAAGGTGCAGGGATGGTTTTGGAGGCATTTTATTCCACCCTTTGAAACTTTCTTTAGCTCAAATACAGTAGCTAGCCGTGCGTATTTATTTGGAAACGAATAAAGGTACAGGGATGGTTTTGGAGGCATTTTATTCCACCCTTTGAAACTTTCTTAAGCTCAAATCCAGTAGCTAAGTACAGGGATGGTTTTGGAGGCATTTTATTCCACCCTTTGAAACTTTCTTTAGCTCAAATAAAGTAGCTATTCATACAACAATCTAAATACATCAACTTACACAACCTCTCACATATATGTGGAGCTCACACATAATAGTGTGTGT
Source organism: Rhododendron molle (assembly GCA_025413875.1). Taxonomy (NCBI): domain Eukaryota; kingdom Viridiplantae; phylum Streptophyta; class Magnoliopsida; order Ericales; family Ericaceae; genus Rhododendron; species Rhododendron molle. The sequence continues at coordinate 57,690,650 of CM046391.1, forward strand.
GGAGCCCACATGTATGTGAGAAGTTGTGTTGAGTGTTGTGTTTGGATTGTTGTGTGGGTAACATTTTTGATTTAATAATGCCATCCGTGCTATCCACATAGACCCTATGGATCACGATGTGGAGCCCACAGTGGGTCTCATACAAATGATATGAATCGTTCATTAAATTTCGAATGTTTTCTCTGGTGCTCCGCTAAAAAATCAGCTCAATTCAATCTAAAATCTAAATTAAAAGTTCGTTGATTAGATCATACACTTACAGACATCTGAATTAAAAAATAAATGTTTTTTTCCAATCAATTGTGTTTGAAAAGTCTCATTTCCATCTAGCTCTTTTTCATATAAAAGTTATAGAGATTATCAATTTAAGTTTCGTCAATCAACAAAAAAGTCCAGTCTTGATCTTCACTTCAAATCTCCCTTACAATTCATCTCTCTCTGATTACTACACAACACTCTCCCTTGAGGCCAACAATTTGGTGATCCTTTAGCCCATCACGCAACATCCTGTATTTGCTATTTTGAAGAAGAAAAATTGTTAGGATCGTCACACACATGCACACGATTTACGAGTATAAACAGTAAAGAAATCGACACAGCAATATACGTGGTTCTCCAAAACCGGGTACGTCCATGGGAGCGAGAGCGGCTGTTCTTGTATTATCACAGTTAGAAACTAGGGTTTACAACATAGAGTATTTATAGCGACTCTATTCTAACCCTAATCTGGTATTTGGTCTGCATCCCAAAAATACCCCTGTACGAATCGAACCGTACCGTACCGCGGGGGGCAACGCCAAATTACGGAACGCTAAGCCTTCGGCCCAAACTACTTTCACTGGATCATTAGCAATGGCCCAGATGCCGCTGCTCCGCTCCGGCATCTAGCCTTCTTTCTAAAACTTTTTTCGTATCTCTTCATATTGAACACATGAGCCACAGTTCTAACAAAATATAAATCATTCAAAGATATCCTCTTTGCGCTATGGATATAGTATTGCGTTCTTATGAACTTAACTTAAATTTAGTTTAAATCTGATAATTTTGTTCTTATTTCAATTTTTTTCGCATTTCTTAATTTTGCGCAAAATTTTTGTAGGTTATTGATTTGTCTTGACGAGTGGTTACTTTTTTGCGCTAAAAAGTGGTTATTCTCCAAATACTTAGGTAAAAGTAGAAAAAAATTACTTTTCCGACTCCTCTTGTCAAGACGAATCAATAACCCACAAAAATTTGGCGCAAAACTAATAAATGCAAAAAAAATTTAAATAACGACAAAATTCTCAAATTTAAGTTAAATTCATAAGAACGGAAAGAATTACCTGTGAATGGGCACCAGTTAACATGCCAATGTAGCAGAACCATGTGTATGCACATATTTTAACTACAAAGATTGTACACCAACAATATCTTACTAACACTTCCACAATGAATTAGAAAGTCTTCTCTCTCTCTCTCTCTCTCTAAAGTTCACCACAAGCATCGGCGAATAGGGCTTCCTCTGCGGCGGGGGGGGGGGGGGGCTTCCCTACACCGACCGACTCCTTGCTCCCTTTCTTGCTATTTGCTCCCTGTCGTTTCTCTTCCCGGTGCCGTCGTCCACCTGCCAGCTACCACATCTGGGGGTAGACGATTGTCCTAACGACTAGGTGTTGGTGTCGGCGTCAGGTGGAGTCATGGCAGCACGATTTCCAACCAATTCTGCTCTGGGGCAATCTTGGTCTTTGGCCTAACGGCTTTGTGGGACTATGCAGCCGGTGTGAGGGTGTGGCTGTAGAGATCCAGTGGTTTGGCAGCGGGTTGCAGTGGCTTTGGGGTGGCGTAATGGAAGTGCTGGGGTGACAAGCGCTCCTGGTCGTTTATAAGAGCCGAAGTGGCGGCGTCTTGGCGGCCATCTATGGAGTCTGGCATCTCGCGGGGTCGCGTCGTCTCAGATCATCATTTCTCGTCGTCGATTAGTGGTTGATGTCTGGTGTTGGGGTTGGTGGTGTTGTTGGTTGAGTGGTGGAGGTGGGGCTGTGGCAGGTCCCGTGGTGGTGGGGGTTTTCAGGTGGTGGCGGCGGAGCTGATCTGGTTTGGTGCGGTGATGGTGGTGCTTTCTGTGTAGGGTTTAGGCTGTGGCAGGCTCAGCTCATGTTTGGGCTGAGTCTTTTTGGGCCAGGCCCATGTGATTTAATGTTGTATTCTTTGGGGCCTGGACTGTTTGGGAGTGTTTGGTTTGGTCCAAACAGTTTTTTTTCTTTTCATTCAACCCTTGGTTGGATTCCCCTATGACTTTCCCCATTTTGATGTACCCTTTGTCAAGATTTCTGAATAAAATTTTTGGCCTATATATATATATATATATATATATATAGATCAAAACTCAATTAGAGAAATATGGAGCTTTTTCCTAATACAAGCGCGTGCTCGCACACACACAAAATTATAGGATATCTCATCATATCGTAGGATTTCTACACAAAAAATATACGGGTCAGATACTTAGTAGTTTTTTAAGGAGACAATACAAATTGTAGGATCATAGGTTTTTAACAACTATGCTTATATCACTATCAAGCTCTGTTATGAGAGAACTGACCATAGTTAAAGATCAAGCAGCTAATCAATACAGGGCAACAAGACTTCCAAATTCACCTATATGGAAACTTAACCAAACACAGAGAGATATTCCAGAGAGGTACATCCAGAGAAAGGAAAAACTATAATTTTAGTGGCAATAACAAGAATCGCAAAAAAGAAAAAAAAATTCAAGTACCGAAAAAGAAGATAAACCTGAATTAAATTAGGTAAATTGAAGTGATGATATCGATAGCCTCATTTGAATTGTACACGGTCCGGTCAAAAATTGAGCTTTTGCATACCCCGAAAATGTGAGGCCAAAATCAATTTGGAGAAGATTGACGTCCATTTGTGAACGAAGATTCAGTTAATACATGTATACACACCCACAAAGAGAGAGAGAGAGAGAGAGAGAGAAATCTTGGGGAAAATGGTGACAACGACGGGTGTTCGGTAAGAATCTCGCACATAATAGACGCGAGCTTTGTCTAAACGGCGTCGACTTGGTTCCATTTGAAGCTGGCATCTTGAACACCCGAGGAATACCCAAAACGACAAAGTCCGTACTCGTTGGTACCTCACATCTTCAACCTGCGAATTCCTTGGAAAACATGTTGGAGAGCTTGTTTAGAAAATTGTAAGCGCATTCCAGTTTATCTCTGTGATCGAAGATGTCCATGTTGAAGAACTTGTTAAGAAGATAATCCTCGTTGAACATAATTTCAATTGATTACTGATTGATACATAATAGGAGATGATAGATAACTTGACCACAGGAAGTGGGATCATGAGTATGAGATAAAGCTGAAAGGAAAGCAAAGCGGGTGGGAGAAAGATGAGAAATAGGAAATAAAAAGACTTAGCGGATGGACCGTACCTGATGACTAAGGTGAAGAAGGGGTGTAGACAGTCGTGACAGAGGGTAGGGTAGGGCATAGGTAATCCTGAAGATAAGTCGGGGGACGACGAGGCCGTGATGGCCAAGAGGTGCTGATTGTTGGTTGGGATTCCAGTGCGCCTGGATGTATGTCGGGGAAAATGGGATGGTTGGTTTGGGCCGAAGGGTTAATGGGTTGGGGTGGTGATTCAATGGGTGTTTCAGGAGGGGGGGTGAAGGCTGGTATTGGGGGTAGGAGAGTTAATAGGTGAGGTGGGGTTGGGTTCAGTAGGATGGCTAAGAGGTTCAGTTGGGTATAAGTCAACAAGACTAGGGGATGAGCTTGTAGGAGGGGGTATGTAATGGAAACTCTGGGTATTGAAGGGAAAGATATTCTCAGAAAAAATGATGTCTCGAGAGATAAAAAATGTGTTCGTGTTGAGATTAAAAAGGCGGTAGCCGTTGTGGCGGGGAGGATAGCCCAAAAACACACAGGGGACACCGCGATGTTGAAATTTGTCGCGACCGACATGGGATGTTTGTGCATAACATAAATATCCAAAAACACGCAAACATTTGTAATTGGGAGGTCTATGAAAAAGTCGTTTGTATGGGGAGATATTTTTCAAATTTTTGGATGGGGTACGGTTAACAAGATAAACTGCAGCTAAGACACATTCGCCCCAAAATTTGATGGGAAGATGAGCTTGAAAACGTAAGCATCGAGCCACATTTAAAATGTGACGATGTTTACGTTTAGCAACACCATTTTGTTCGGGCGTATCGGTACAGGGTAATTCTTGTAAAATCCCATTGTCATGAAATAATTTTTGTATCGGACGGGACAAAAAATCAAGGGCATTATCCGAACGAAAAAATTGAACTGCTGCAATTGAACTTTTGCATTGAAATGTGTTTCGACCATGTTGATAAAAAATTGAATCTTAGAAAGAGCATCCGATTTGTAACGCAATGAGTACACCCAAGTATTACGCGTGCAATCAATGACTATTGTAAGAAAATAACGAGCCCCACAAGTTGAAAAGGTACGATAGCCACCCCAAATATCAACAAATATACGAGCAAAAGGGATAGCACTTTTATTGAGAATTAATGCAAAAGGTAGTCTTGTGTGTTTACCACGCTAACAGGCATCACAAGAAGAAATATTATTTGTGCGACAAAAAAAAGGAGGAGGTAAGCTAGTAGGGGCTGGATGGCCTAATCTTTGGTGCCATAGAGTAGAGTCATCGGACGGGGCTATGAGGGCGGTGGAAGAGGAGGTGCGGAGGTAATATAAGCCATTGCGTGCCTCACCTGCTCCAATCACAGTCTTCCATTTGAGGTCCTGAAAAAGGCAGAAATTAGGAAGACAAAAAAAACAATGCACTTAAGGTCACGAGATATTTGTTGCACAGACAATAAATTTGAAACAAAAACTGGGTACGTGTGATACATCAACTAGGGTGATGGAAGGAGTAACAGTTACATCTCCTTTATGAGAGATAACATGAGTAGAACCAGAGGCATACCGATCTGGCAAAATATTAGGAGCAGCTGTATATGAATTAAAAAGAGATAGGTGAGGCGTCATGTGAGAGGTTGCCCTACTATCAATAATCCATTTGTTAGAAATAGAATTGGTATTACCAGTTAAAAAGGCGGATGGATTATCATAAAAGGCATATGCTTGGGACGCCTCAACGGGACTCGAGTGAGGGCTTGAATCCATGAACGACAATTGTGTTGCATGATTGGTCCGGCTACTTGACTGATTCGAGATACGATTGAAGAACCAATCTGGATATCCACTGAGTTTAAAACAGTCCGTCTTGTAATGACCCGTACGATTGCAATGAGTACAAAAGGCGTTCGGGTCATTCCCAGGTCGAATTGGTGGGTTGGGCTGCTGGGCATGTTTTGGCAAAGACGGCAGTAACGGATTAATGCGTGCAACAAGTTATGGCCGATTAGGTTGCTGTTGTTGGCACTTGGGGGAACCAGACAGAGGCGAGGTTCGTTTTTGATTCTGCGAGAAAAACCTTTGAGATGGTGAGTTTCGTTGCTGCCCATTGGTGGGTTTGGGCCGATTGTGTTGGGGCTGAAATCTTTGACTCACCATTGCCGAGTCTTCTTGTGTCGGTTGACTGGTGTTGATGGGTTGAAAGATTTGGGTTTGTTTTTCTGGGATCAGCAAGCCATGAACCTTCCCTAGGTCGGGGAGCGAATCCATGGCAAGAATCTGAGAGCGAAGAATATGAAAAGGTTCCTTGAGCTCCATCAAAAGTTGATATACACGTTCCTTCGACACTCTTTCATGCCATTTCTTAGCAGTGCCACACGTACACTCCGGAAGCGGATCGATACCATCAAGTTGATCCTAAGCGTCTTGAAGGTATTATAGTAATTTGTGATATCAAGATTACCTTGTTGGAGATTAGAGAGTTCCCTTTGAATTTTGAAGATGGTAGCATTGTTGTCTTGAATAAACCTTGACTCAAGGTCACGACATAATTCATATGGCATTCGGCAATTGGCCAAACTAGGTGTGATAGTGTTGCTGATGTTATTGAGCATCCATGAGAGAACCATTGTTGATAAGCGTTTCCAAAGGGGTTGAATGTTTGGATCAGTTGGGTTCGACAATGAGTTGTCGATGAAGCACAATATGTTTTTCGCACAAAGGGCCATGGTAACGGCACGGCTCCAAGACCCATAGTTGGTGTGGGTCAATGCAATATCGACAAGAGGGGTGCGAAGATGATCGGCGAAGTGCAAAAAATAGGGAGAGGAAATGTCAAAAATTAATTTCTGGGAAAATTTCAAAATACCCTCCAACCTTTACACCAAAATTCAATTAGACTCCCAACCTTTTAAAAATTTCAATTTTACTCCCAACATTATCTTTCGTTAATCAAAACGCCCCCTTCCGCCAAATGACTAACGGATTTCGTTAAAAGCTCCGTTAAATAGCAGCCCGATCGAATTTCCATGATCTAAGTCGCTCAATGTGTTCAAATCGTGATTTTAAAGGTACTTGCAAGAAATCAGCCAAAAAAATGACCAGGAAGTGTTTCATCTGAATAGTTTTTTTTTGAATAGTTTAATAAAAAACTGTTCAGATGAAGCCCTTCCCGATCATTCTTTTTGTTGATTTCACGCGGGTACCCTTAAAATCACGTTTTAATCACATTGAGCGGCTCGAATCATCGAAATTCGATTGGGAAAGGGGAGGTGCAGATCGATCCGGATTTTATTCAAGTCCGGACATCCGGATTTTGCTTTGGTTTGCACCTCCCCTTTTCTGATCGAATTTCGATGATCCGAGCCGCTCAATGTGATTAGAACATGATTTTAAGAGTACTCGCTAGAAATCAGTAAAAAAAATGACCGGAAAAAGCTTTATTTGAGCAGTTTTTTATTTAACTATTCAATAAAAAACTGTTTAGGTCAAGCCCTCCCGATTATTTTTTTGCTGATTTTTCAGTGGTACCCTTAAAATCACGTTTTGAACACATTGAGCGACTTAGATCATCAAAATTCGATCAGGACGATATTTAACGGAGCCTTTAACGAAATCTGTTAGTCATTCGAACGGAAGGGGGCATTTTGATTAACGAAAGATAACATTGGGAGTAAAATTAAAGTTTTTAAAAGGTTGGGAGTCTAAATGAATTTTGGTGTAAAAGTTGGGGGGTATTTTGAAATTTTCCCTAATTTCTGAACCTTTTCTTGAGTGCCGGCCATGTCGAGAAAGATGGACAGCAGGTTGAGGTTGTTGTCTTCTTCCAGTTTGTGGTGAGATTGATTTATGTGGAGAAGAAAGAACAAGAATGTAAACCATGCTCTGATACCATGACAAGAGAATGTTTTGTGATGAATATCTCTCTGTTTCTCATTAATCTCATTGACAGAATACAACCACATATATAGAAAAAGATTACAATCAATTAGGAAAGGATGAGAGCTACAATAATGGAATTTTACTGATTCTAACATATGTGATTGATCCTAAAATATTTGTTGCCAAGTATATCTCATGACTTCCGTTAATAATAACTGTGAATTTATTTTGTGAAAATAGATAAGGCCACACTATATGAAACCCGTTGTTCAGAACCCGTTGCGAGGTTGGTTGAAACGACGTCGGATGCGTGCATTATTGGATCCGCAACGTGAATTCGTCGAATTGCAACCTCGTTTTGATTGATCTCCATGATCGAAGTTGTTCAAGTTTTAGAGCTTGTGAAGAAGATAAACAATGTCAAAGATCATTTGAATCTATTTCTTAATGATATATGATCTGAGATGATCAAAGTGAATTTGTTTTTATGTGAATAGATTTGACCACACAATATCAAACCCATTATACTCCAGCAAAGAATAACTTCACTCCGACGAAGGGATGCCCCCGGCGCAGGGGGAGAGAGAGAGAGAGAATGTGGTTGTTCAGCAGAGAAGCAACGACTCGGCTGCTTACTACACCATTGTAACAGGTCCCTTAATTTTGATTTAGTGTAGCTTTCATGGTTCTTGGCAAGAACAAAAACTGCTTGATCACTGCTCCATTGCTAGTTTTTTTTTTAATCCGCTGCTCCATTGCTAGTTTGAAAGCTGTTTTGTTTATATATGAGATTTCATGGTCTCACTTGGATTTTACCGTAATCTGTTGATGATCTTTTGTTCACCTATTAATCTGCGACAACTAGAAATTTTAATTCTTGCTCCATTGCATGTTCAAATTGAGGCAATTGTAAACTAGTTTGCGTGTATTACTGTATGAGCTGTTGCGAGCACCGGTTTTTGCAAGGGATTTTAGGTTCTTGGAATGGAAATGGTTGCTTTCTGTTTAGATTCTGGACTTTCCTAATTCTAAGATTGGATGAGTTTCACTCGGCAGCGTTCGCCTTCTCTCGGTTTCCTTATCCGACTAGACCGAAGACATCTTTACAAAAGTTCATGCATCTACCTGGACATTTTCATGATTCGGTTCTGGAGTCAAGACTTAGGAATCTAGATCTCGTAATTGGTTATTGTATTCTCTAGCTAGGGAAGGATAAGCATCTTCTTTTCTGTTTGCGATGAGTTTTCTTTCTACCAGCAGGTTTTCCCCGTTCGGTTCTGTACCAATTTGGGTGTTCCAAATCTGGTGGGTGATTATGGTGGGCAAATAACCCGGCGCCTATTGAGGAATGGTCCGGTGTTGGTGGTCTTTATTTCTCTAGATGTTTGTTTTGGGGCTGGTGGGTTTTGGTGGTGCTGTTGGGATTGGTGGTGGTCCGGTGGTATTTGTTTGGGCTGTGCAGCAGTTTCGGCTGGAAGAAAACTGGTCTTCGGTTGCCGTGGTTCGGTGGTATTCGATTCTCATCCTGATCAAGCCAGTGACCCTTGTGGTTTTGTCCATGAGTCTTGTTAGATTTTAGTTAATTTGTTGTTGTTTGCCTTCTGATTTCTGCAATGCTTATTTGTTTAGGGTTTGAGCTGTGAATCTCTTTAGATCCTCTGTTATCTAGACCGAGATTGATTCTTATGTACCCGCGTTATCGTGGGACCTGCTTCGGCAGTAGGTGTCTAAGATTGACGTTTAGGTTGCTTTAGTTCTTTCATGTATCTGCTCTGGAATCTGTTTGCCCGATGGGCTTGTGTTGAATGAATGTCGACTCTTTTCCAAAAAAAAACCTAGTAGAAAATTGAAAGTCATAAATAAGAAAATTCCTAATTATGAGACTTGGGAAAAAAAGAGGAGAAAATTCTGCATTTTGGTTTGTCCAACCCAATTAAGAAACATCAGTTGCCGTATCTGTCTTTAATTAATAGGCCCGGAGATGCTGCCGAGCGGCTTATCCTGCTATTCATCTCGACATAAAGAAAACGGAGATTTTGCGTTTTGGTTTGTCCAACCCCAATTAAGAAACATCAGTGTCGGTCCACCCCTTCTTTCGTAGATCTGATCGCGTTCGATGGAAGTGAAATCAGAGGACATAGAGTGATAAAACCTTCAATCTCATTTCAGATTGTTTAGATGGTTCACTACTTCACTGTAAACTACTGAAACTAAAGATGATACATTGATCTCCGAGTTGAATTATTTTCACTTTGTTCTTTCTCAAGTTTTCAGAAATTTTTCTATCTAATAATCTCTTTTCACTGATTACCACGTCTCTGTACGATTCTCACTTTGTTTCTCTTCTTGATCATGGTCCAACCGCCCTAGATGCACCGGCAGATGGAAAGGGGTGCGAGTAAAGTTTGTCGAATTTTATTTCTTCTGTGTCTATTTGGTATTTACACCGAAATCAGTGTTTTGTTCCCTTCAAAATCTGGTGTTCTACTTAAATCCCTTCAAAAAAAAATTTGCCACAATCTTTCCGCAAACATTAAATAAATAATTTTTCATCCGGCCCCTCCTTTATCAAAATTCTGCATTCATCACCGCCCATGTGGCTCAACTGTATTTCTCTCTCTCTATTCTGGGTAGGGAAAAAAAAAAAAGTTTCCTTCTTCTTGATCTTCAATTTCAGTCGATTTTTTTAGTTTTCGGTCCGTACTCTATTTACCTTCATCTGCTTCGTGTTTTTTTTTGGGTGAAAACTTTTTTGGTCTTATTTAGAGGCCAATACAAAGTCTTACGTTGAGTTGTCTCTAAATTTTGGTATTTTTGTTCTTCTTCTTCTTTTTATTTTTAAATTTTGTTAGATCATTCATGTTTCTTTTTTTGATTAATCATCCATTTTAACGAGGGGAGTCTGAAAAATAAAAACGAAAGCTCAAACAAAAGGTTAAAAAATATCGAAAAATTCAGGAGGATGGGGCTTTACTTGGGGATTTACTATTGGGCCTCCAAACTTGTAATGGCCGGCCTTCTTGGGTGTCCAATACCATAATAATCCATAAAGAATCTGCGACTCTTGTGGCAATTGAAAGAAAAAAAGGAGAGAGACACAATGAATGTTGCTAAACAACGTATGTACCCAACAAATGCATAAAGGTAAAATCTAATTGTGGTTGGGAAAGTCAAGATCACAAAAGCTGGTCACCTAATTGTGGTTGGGAAAGCCTTAGTAATTCCTCTTAATTTGGTCACACCATGTGCTGTATTGGATCAGGACATTTTACAAAGAGTTGGTGTGTGGGGTTGCAGGGGTCCCCCATGCACAATGCACATGATCACACCCTAAGCTCCATGTCTTCACCCACCAACAATGTGTCACATGCAAGATCTTTGGAATTGCAAGAAAGTTTAGCAAACATCTTTTTGTGCTCCTTTCAAAGTGCTTGGCCTTTATGGTGACTAATGGGTTGTTGCATTTGATTGTCCATGTGTTGAAATTAGCACGTGGGAACCTAATTATGTTCGAGAGATGATCCGATAATATTAGGTATGGAATCGATCTAAAGAATTATGCTTGACAAGAAAAATGGATCTATATGCATATGCTTTGACTGGAACTGGAACTGGAACTGGAACTGGAAGTTCTAGAACAGATGGCTGGTAGACATTTTTTATTCATACTTGGTAAAACAAACATATACAAATACATAAAAGGGAGTAATTGTTTTTTTTATTACATAACCACTTTTTATTTTGTTTTGTAATGTTTGGGGTGGCTAATATAGTACATTATAAATATTTAACGTACATATTATACAATATATAAGGTGATCTAGCAAGGGTTGGGAGAGGCCCAAATCTCCATGCCATACACTTCCCTCTGTCCCTACTAATAACCACCAATATGTGTACATTGTTTTGGAGATTGGTGTCTCGAATTGAATATGTTGTACGCCCATAAGAATTTGATTAGTGAGACCGTACCTATAAGGTCTGACTCGTTGACAAGGATTGGGTATTCTCGACCCGATTTGTATTTTTGGATTTTCTTCAATCAACCGGGCGTAGTTATATATGGCTCATTTACTTGATAAAACCACATATTTGAGACCAAGAAATAGCAAAGTAATAGTGTACATTTGTGTTGGATGGGGACAAAGGGTTGTTTTTGTAATTTTATTGTTATTTTATAAGTCAGGGGATTAAGACCGGCCCAACGGATATCTGACCTTGGGCTTACGGATGTTGGGGCCCCTGGCCCGTCGGTAATTGCGTAATAAATTAATCTTCTTTGTTTCCAAGTAAAAAAAAAAAAAGAGGAAAAATGATGGCTAATGACGTGTTTCAATAATTAATATCCGCCAAGGATATTTTCAGCATTAACAAATATTCTCAGCATGTGCTCGGTGGATATTAATTATCAAAACACGTCATGGGCTGTCATTTTCCCAAAAAAGAAGCAGAAAAAGACCGGCCCAAGATTTGGGGGGCCAAGCTAAAATCACGGGGTGGGGCCTTATATATTTTTACAATTAAAACACAATAATGAAATTTTTTGGGTATATAGTAAATAACTAAATACTTTGGATCCAACTTCAAACGTGTTGCATTGTATCCTCTTTGGCGCAAGTTCAACGCATAGTAGCTCCCAGTGCCTAGATTTAAAATTATTTTTTGACAAATAAAGTGCTAGGATGAGATTTCTAGCTGAGCCACTTTCTGTGAGCTACGCTTAGCATACCGCTTAACCAAGCAGAGAGGTTTGTTTATGTTGCATATAGCATTTATGACCATTCATAATCAGGACTCTTTTTTTGGGTCTAAAATTTGGGAGGCCGAGGTGGTGGCCTCTTGAGGCTTGCCTTAAGGCTGGCCATGACGGGGATAAAGGGTTAGGTTCACATCTTTGTGTGCTTGGACCAAGGGCAATGTTGTCTTTCAGCAAGAGACCCCAGGACACCATTACAAATTCATAGTCCACCGTTTTGGGGTTGGGGGTATCTGTTGGTTTATCTCCGGTTTTGGGCCGATTCGCAGACCGTTGGGCTTGTTTTTCCAGCGGGCATTTGGAAAGTATAGAAAAGAAAGAAGTGTCGTAGGCCCATGGGCTTACTAATCCAATTCTAATATGGCTGCATGAGCTTATCAAATAGGGCCTTGACAACCCAGATCGTATCCTAAGGTCCCCAAGCAATCACTTAGTGGAAAAGGAATTCAGAAATCTCGTAGTGCACAACCGCACTACAAGGTTGATCCGGCTGTTGATTTTGGCATGGACGACTCAGATTTAATCCGAGCTACTATTGATCTGAACTGTCCATTGCTCGAATTAAAAACCGAGCCATTCATTGCCGAAATGGGCCGCCGGATTGCATGCCCTACAGGATCCTCGGAAAAGAAGTGAGCATATATGTACAACTTTATTCATCACCCACAAACTATAAAAGAGATATCCAAATAGGATTTGGTATATGTTTGGATGAGAGACCTGAAGAAACCTTGGGGAGAACTTCTACCATGGAGGGCATCACGAATGCCATATGTGGAGGAATGGTTAGGCGAATTAAATTAGAGTGTTCACCAGAAGAAAAAAAATACCAAGTGATAATTCTTGCTTAAATTCCACTAAACTTGCTAGTCATATATTCTTGGACATGTGACACTTCTTTTTTTTTTTTTGCCTCCTTTGTCCTTTCAGGTCATTGGTGCATGCGATTTATGAGGCTTTGCGATCCCACAATTTCAAAGGTTTAAGAGCATCTCCAGCCCATCTCCATTCCATGGAGATTCTTATAATGATCATTAGGATTCTCCGGGTAATTTCTCTCTCTCATAGGTTGTAGGTAAACTTTCCATCGATGGTTGTACAACTTTAAATAGCAAATCCCCATGTTTGACATTTTAATGCAAGTTGTTTTCCTTTCTCGCGCTTGCTCGTTTGATCTTTCTGTTAGATTAGAAGTCCACTTAGTTAGAGGCAAACCAAGAACCAGTAGGTGGCTTTCTCCTTGAGTTACACACACAACGCGCTTGAAAGAGGGTATCCGGCGCAATTCATATTCAAACTTAGACCGAATATCGTTTCTAGCATGCTCGCATATCGCCTAAACCACTATGCGAAATTCACGCCAATTATTCTGTTAGTGCTCTTCTCGTACTTCTCGAGAAAAAAAAGGACAGCAGTACATTTACAGTCGTGAACCGAAATAGAAACCAGACAAGTAGAAGTCGTGATCATCATTCTGCATGCATGTTCATTGTATAGAGTTAAACTCGGTAGAAAATCGAAAGTCATTGATGAGCAAATCTCTAATTGTACGCGAGACTTGAAAACGCCTGGAGAACTACAAGCAAACGAAAGCATTGTGATTCGGCTCTTTTCGCGCAAAGTCATTAATAGTTCAGGCCTCTGCTATGCCCATGCGGGGACTCTTGAATGCATCTACGACGTACCAATTGCCCAAAAAAGAGGCGTTTCAATGCTTCCATTGGAGTTTCAGCTATCCAATTTCTTTCACAAAAATAACGATTCAGGTCTTTATCATGATATTCCACAGGCCTACTAGCAGCCACAATATATGATATCTGATCCGATCCATTAATTATTCTCTCCGTCTAATAGTTTTTAGTACAATATTATGTCAAATGTCATGTATTTTTGGATTCAAGGGTGTTTTTAGGGTTTTGTTGGTTTTTAACCAGCGCTTGGGTCTTGAGCGCCTATGGAGATTAAGTAATTTTAATTTTCTTGTGCCATTGTCCTTTTAATCTCTATAATTTTTGAATTCGGTGATTAATAAATTTTTTTTCTTATCAAAAAATAATAATAATAATTTGTTGTGTATTTTTCTTAGAAAAACTATAAAGTGCTTCGGCCTAAAACTGCTCAGGAGTTGATATGACTTCACTGACTCCTCACTTGACAAGAGTATCATTCATTCCACTTAGAGATGACAAACGTACCCGCCCCGCTCCGAACAGGGCGGGTTTTCCATCCCATTTTCGGGTATCGGGTTGGGGTCGGGTAAAAAAAATTCCAAACCCGCCCGGATCTGGGGTGAAGGTACCCCGCCCCAAAATTACCCGACCCGCGTATGTGTGTGTGTGTGTGTGTGTATATATATATATATTTATTTATGTATATATACTTATATACATGTCATTTCAGTTTTTTTAGCATTAATCCAAAAAATAATGTCTCTTTACTATCAAGTAGCCTAATTAAATTTAAAAAAGAAATAAAAATTGATATTTATGGGTGTTCAGTGGATTTTTTAAAAAGTTTTCTTCAAATATTTAGAATAAATTCTACACATAAAGAAATGGAATGAGGTATTTAAAATATTGATTGCAATTAAAAGTTTAGATAAAACCGCGATACCAAAAGACACAAAAATAATTTCAAAAGTTTTATTTTTTAGATAATTTTTATTCTTATTTAGCATTTTATTAGCGGGGCGGGGCGAGTAAACCCGTTCTTTGATAGGGCGGGGACGGGGTTACCCAAAAAAAACCCGGTCGGGGTCGGGGTCGGGGCGGGGGCGGTAATGATTTTTGGGTCGGGATAGGCAAAAACCCGCCCCGCCCCGTTGCCATTCCTAATTCCAGTACCACTACACTTTGTTGTGATAGCTAGTCAGAGTGTTGTTCAAATTGGACGAGTTTCACTTGGTAGCGTTCGCCTTCTCTCGGTTTCCTCATCTGCCTAAGCCAAAGACATCTTCATGAAAGTTCATATGTCTGAACGTTTTCATGATTTGGTGTCCAAACCAGCTTTCATGATTTGGTGTCCAAACTCAAGCTAGTTTCGATAATACCACCTTGAATTTGAGGGCGGATGTTAGGATGTTGGAATGAAATAATATTGTAATCGTAATCATATTACGATATGAATCGTAATCATATTACGATATGAATCATATGTGATTCTGATAAAATAATACAATTTCCATGATTTTGATTTCATTGTAATTGATTTTAATCAAGTCATGATTTTGCCTTCCATAGTTAGGGCTCCCTCTCCTCTCCTCATATAGCTGGATCGGCTGTCCTACAGCCCTATAAGATAGCCTATCCTACATAATCCCTCCAACCCCAATTAACAAATGGGGGAACTTCAATGCATCTAAAAAGTACAAATCCCCAAAAAGGGGCATTTCAAATTTTCAATGCTTCTGTTCCGTGGTGTATAGGGGGTGACTTTAACGAAATTTCGTCTATCAGTGAAAGGAAAGGGTGCCAACGATTGGAGAGAGGAATGAAGGAGTTTTTAGAATTTTACAACTCCATGGAGCTTCTTGACATTCCAATGATAGGAAGGAAGTTTACGTGGACAAACTACCAAGATCATGCCATTCTTAGTCGACTGGACAGATTTTTGATTTCTCAACAATGGCTGGATAGTTTCAAACTTCTTCAATGGGGGTTGCATCGGCCTATTTCTGATCATTGTCCCATTTTGCTGACTGATGACAGCAGAGATTGGGGCCCCAAACCTTTTAAATTCATGGATATCTGGCTCTCAAACCCAAAGTGTATGATTATTGCTAAGGAAACATGGGAGAATACGCAGGTGAACGGATGGGCCGGATATATTATTCTGCAAAAATTGAGAGCCATCAAAGATAAGCTGAAGGTCTGGAACAAGGAGGAATTTGGGGACGTCAACATTGCGATGCAAGATAAGGAAGAGGAACTTCATCAATTCGACCTATTGGTGGAAGAAAGAACACTCAATTCGGAGGAGATAGCGTTGAGATGCAAGGCTAGAACTGAATTTTGGAGACTCTCTCGTCTAAATGAAACCATGTGGAGACAAAAGTCGAGATTGAACTGGATGAAATTGGGGGATAAAAACACAAGGTACTTCCAAGCTATTGCTAATAATAGGTATCGGAGGAATATGGTTGGATCGATTAAGGTGGATGACAGAGTGCTAGAAGACCCCTTGGAAATTAAGGCCGCTGCCGTTGATCATTTTACCAACAATTTTAAAGAAGAGAGCAATCAGAGGCCAGTATTGGGGGGAGCTTTCCCGAGGGTTCTTTCACTGACCACATCGCTCCAGCTAGAGAGATCTTTTGAGGAGCAGGAGATTTTTGCAGCACTGAAGGATTGCAACAGTAGTAAGGCTCCGGGCCCGGATGGTTTCAACTTTTCGTTTGTTAAAAAAGGTTGGGACTTTATGAAGGCTATGCTACTGCAATTTTTTTCAGAATTCCATGCTAATTGCAAACTCTTGAGAGGTATCAACTCAACTTTTGTAACTTTAATTCCGAAGGTAGATTGCCCCAGGTCTTTCAAACATTTTCGGCCTATTAGCATGGTGGGTTGGGTTTATAAGGTGTTGGCTAAAGTCCTAGCCAATAGGCTGAAATATCAACTACCTTCTCTGATTGGTGAATCTCAAGCAGCCTTTATTGAGGGTAAGCAAATATTGGATGGTGTTCTTATAGCAAATGAGGTGATTCATTGCTGGAAGAATAGTTCTCAAGGGGGCTTAATCTTGAAAATTGACTTCGAAAGAGCCTACGATTGCGTTAATTGGGGATTCTTATTAGACTTACAAGCAAAATTGGGCTTCGGGGAGAAATGGTGTGCTTGGGTTAAGGAGTGTTTGTCCTCGGTGTCCATGTCCGTCTTGATAAACGGTTTTGCATCAAAGGAATTCCAAATTCAGAAGGGTCTTAGACAGGGGGATCCGCTATCTCCGTTTCTTTTCAATATAGTGGTTGAAGGGCTCAATCTTCTGCTAGAAAGAGCGAAAGTGCAGAACATCATCAAAGGAGCAAGAATTGGACCGACTGGATCAAATGGAATTTCGGTATCCCACCTTCAGTTTGCCGATGACACTATTATTTTTTGTAATAATGATAGGGAGGAGTTGGCTAACCTAAAAAGAATTCTGCGTTGTTTTCAACTCATGTCTGGATTGAAGATTAATTTCTCCAAAAGTTCTTTATGCGGGGTAAAAGTGAGTCACCAAATTGTTTCCTCCCTTGCAACGATTATGGGATGTAAAATTGATCAGTTGCCAATCAAGTACCTGGGGCTTCCATTAGGGGCTAATCCGAACAGAGTGAAAACATGGGATCCAGTGGTTCAACGAATGGAAAAGAGGCTTAGTGTGTGGCGTAGGAGATTCAACACGACTGGGGGCAGACTTACTCTAATGAATTCATCCCTTAGTAGTTTGCCTATCTACTTCATGTCCTTGTTCAAAATGCCAGTGTCAGTTGCGAAGGTGTTAGCAAAGATTCAAAGACAATTTTTCTGGGGCGATACGGCGGAAAAGAGGAAGCTTCACTTGGTTAAATGGGAGGAGATCTCGAAAAAGAAAGAGTATGGTGGGTTGGGGGTAAAGAATTTGATGATCCAAAATCTAGCCCTTTTAGCTAAATGGTGGTGGAGATTTCATAAGGATAGTGACTCTCTTTGGGTGAAAGTGATCAAAGGCAAATACAACCTGGAGCAAAGCTGTTGGTTTCCTCGCTTGCCATCCTCAGGAAAGGCCTCTAACATTTGGAAGGACATATGTTCGATAGGGGATCCCTCCTCAAGTATCGGGTCAATTATACAGGAAGGGTTCAGGTTAGTGGTTCACTCTGGGCAGAAAATTTCATTTTGGAACCAGGTTTGGTTAGGGGACACGACTCTTAAAGAGGAGTTCCCTCGCCTCTACCTTATCTCTACTCAAAAAGAGATGGTGGTTGGAGATCTAATTGATACAAGTAGTGATGGTAGGTGGAATTTGATTTTCCAGAGGGGATTAAGGGATTGGGAAGTTCGTCAATTCGACGATTTGCTTATGAGGTTACGGCGTGTGACTTTGGATTTGTCCAAAAATGATGCATTGAGGTGGAGATGGGCGCCTGATAGTTGCTTCTCGGTAAAATCTGTATATAATAGATGGGAACAACTGAGTTTCGCAACCAACCGGGTGATGGGCTCGATTTGGACTAGTATTAGCCCACCCAAGGTGGAAATTTTTTCGTGGCAAGCTCTTCAGAATAGAGTGGCTACGAGATCGGTTCTACTCCTCAGAGACCTCATTCTAGAGGGACAATCGATTTTGTGCCCCTTCTGTTCATTGCATCTCGAAACTCCGGAGCATCTTTTCCTTCATTGTGAATTTTCTTGGGATGTTTGGGCGTTGTTGATAGAATGGTGGCATGTGTGTTGGGTGTGCCCTGGCTCTTTGATTGATCTATTCACTTGGTGGATAGGTATTGGATTTAAAAATCTTGAGAAATATTTGTGGGAGACGACATTCCATGCTACAATTTGGTCCATATGGTTGGCACGAAATGATATTGTTTTCAACAATGCGTCTTGGCGAGTGGAGGATCTTGGAGAAATAATCAAAACTAGAGTAGCAATGTGGGTCAAGGTGAAGTTCGATATTAAGGTGCACTCTGTGGAAGATTTCAAGGGCTATCTTGATGGAATGAGAAAGGAGAAAGTGTAGCAAGTGTAGCGTGCAGTGAGGATGGGGGCGATCCAATTTTCTGTCGGATGGTCTATTGTTTATTTTCCTGTTTTTTCACTTTGTTTTCTTCACTCGGTAAGCATGTGTGCTTAGTGAGTTCCTCTCTCGATGTACCCATTTCGAGTCAATAAAATTTTCTCTTTGCCGAGCAAAAAAAAAAAATGCTTCTGCACTGGAGTTTCAGCTATCCAGTTTCTTTCACAAAATTAATGTTTCATCTTTATAATAACATTCCACAGGCCTACTAGTACTAACAACCACATCGATGGCTGATTCGATCTATTATAATTACTCTCTCCGTCTCATAATTTTAGTCTATCACGTAAAATTTCTGGTGCATAATGTTTAATTTTCGTCAATGATTTAAAATATATTAATTAGTTCTTTACATTGGTGTGAAATTCAAAAACAAAAATGCATGAAACTTGTTTATTTTTTTTGTTTTAAAAAATCACATGAATTTTTTTTTTTACCAAATATTCTTTACGTCTTTTCGAAATAACTCAACCAGAAAGGAGAGAAAGATAGAGGAGGTATAAATCTCCTGGATTGGCTTCGAGGAAGAACCAACAGCCAGGGCGAATCAACCCACAAACGAAAGGGGGGAATCCCTAGCTAGGAAGATGAATTTTTTTTCTAAACGATTGATTGGACCAGAGAAGCCAGACAAAAAGCTCTTGGGAAAAGGCCATGCAAGTGACTAATAATAAAGATACTGAAAAATTCTCTCCGAAGTAAACCCTAGTTTTTTCTCCATGCATGGGACAAGAACAACATAGCCATGGGGACTATTACTAGAGAAAAAAACAAACAACATTCTAATCTAGATAATCTACTTATATATAGTTCTACAAATTGATCGAACTTTTTCTTCAATATATCTAGCTCAAACACAACTTGTGATAATTCATGAAGCGGAAATTAATATGAATAAAAATAAATAAATGAACAAATATTAAACGACTTAAGGAAAATAAGAAACACCGTAATTAATTAATTCAAAGCAAATGCTAACTCAACCAGGCTTCGGGATGTAATTAACTTCGTTACTTCTTTGAGTTCTTTCTTCCCAAAACTCCTTTCTTAGAAAGGATAAGTAAACCATATACCGAAATTAACACCGATCCATATTGTGTAAGTATAGGTGCATATCATGTATAGCTGAGTGATCAGGGGTTGAAACCAAGACGAAGCTCCACATCGACTACTTCATTTCCCTCTTGATGATCGTCTCCATCGACCACGATTATCGGTCCAATTTGCAAGCTAAAATTCTCACCCGCGTAGCTTCCATGAGGACTAGAACACGCAGAATCGCGTCGAGAAAAACTAGGGTAGTAGTCTGGCGTCGGAAGATGCATCGGGTAATTCGACCACTGCGGTCCAAAACAATTGTCGCTTGAAATGGGTGCTGTAGAGAACTTACAATTGTTGGCCATGTTGTTGTAGTACTCTGGATCATTTTTGGCCTTGTGGGTTAGCGAAGAAGAGTACCGGTCATGATGGCTAGCTACCGTTTTAGCCTTGCCGGCCTTTCTTTTGCCGTGAATGTTCATGTGCCCTCCTAAGGCTTGAGCTTTGGTGAATCCCCTCTTGCAATAGGTGCAATCGTATGTTCGGACTTTGGCGACTTTCTCCGGCTGATCCATGGTAATTAAGAACCTTCTTGGCGGATGAGTAATGAAATTAGTGTAGAGAGAGAGAGAGAGAGAGAAGGGTTCTATGCAGTAAAAGCCTTGTGGGATGGAAATTAGGGTTTGATAAGAGAGAGAAAGAGAAAGGGTTTCATAAAGGATAAGATGAGATTGTAAGTGGAAGTATATATATCAGTTGATGAGAGAGAAGGGGGGGAAAAAGAGAGCGTTTTTTTTTTTTTTCCCTTCATATTTTAAATTTTTGAAAGAGAAAAACGTTTGGAGTGATATCATGGGCACGATTAAAAAAATATTTTTATTGATTGAGAATCCTCTTTTTTATTTTTTATTTTGGTTCAGCCGGCTTTTTAATTAATGTACCTTTACTAAGATCAAATGAAATCAGCAGTCCCTCGATCGTTTTGTAAAGATGTACTGTCAATTATGTATACTACTTTTGAGTTAATATAACTACGTTTGGTTTGGTTTATAAGGAAAGATCCCTTTTTCGCAAATGTGTCCGACTTCTTCCGGTTTATCAATTGAAATTTTTTTTGTTGCAGTTGAAGTTACATCTTTAGCTGTTTACAAGATTTTCAGTTCGTTTTGTATGAAAAATACTTGTTCCAATCAACTTTTTTTTTTCTCATCAAATGCAACTTAGCCCCGTTCCGCTTTAGTTTCTTATTTTTTAAATACTTATATTTTTTACTTTACGAGAAATGTCATTTTTGTATTCTTTTTTACTTTACGAGAAATGTCATTTTTTGTATTCCAAAATTGAAACGACCTAATTTTAAAACATAGTAGTATATTGAAGCTTCTTTTCAAAACGAAAATTTAAAGAAATTATAGTGAAATCCATTCTCTATCCACCCTCTAGCAATTAATGAATCGGTTTAACCACTACAGTAATAATGAGTTGGCAACAACCTTTTTTTTCTTCCTCTATGAAAATAATTTCGCATTGCCCCTGTGCCTTTTTCAGTACTACTACTATTCAACATGATGTTAAAAGAATTTTACCAATATTTAGGTTGAGTTCACACTATGATTTTTGTCATCATCAGTTTTTTGGACTAAAACTTAATTACTTTTTGATAATTTTTTTTTAATCTTTTCATCGTACTTTTGAAATTAATTATTTAATTTGTCCCGACGAGAGAAATTGGAAGGATATGAGAATATGGATTGATGGAAGTTGAAAAAAAGTACATAAACATAAATTCAACAAGAATTCAGAAAAGAAGAAGAAGAAAAATATCGAAACGAAACATACGTTAAATACTAGACATTGACACTTAGGATTCATAATACTTAGGCTGCGTTCTTGTAAACTTATAAGTCTGAAACTCATTTTCATATTTTTTATTTTCCGTAAGTTTTAGCATCCTTGAATATCTTTCTCCTATGCTAGATTAGTCATGACCAAGTTGGCGCAAACCACAAGATCAATTATTACTTCCACTGTAGCATGGATGCATTAATGAATCAACTTTTATTAATTTCCTAGCCTCCTCTAAATATAACCTAAATATTGCTTACTCCATAATTAATATTCTTCATTCAATGCAAGCTAGCTCCAACTACACACATTGAACGACTCCACTCTTGAGAGAGAGAGAGAGATGTCTTATGTCTGACACATTCGTTATTCGTTAATAAATTTGCCAAATGTTCCAAGTAAAGCTAATTGTGTATAGCTGGTTACAGTGGCATATGTTAATTACCCTTTGGATTTTGACCATGTCTTATCTTACAATGAAATAAGTGTAGCTAGCTATGAGACGGCCATTACAATCGACAAGTTTTAGAGGCCATTAAGTAGAATTAATTCAGGATTATTAAATGATAATTGGACACATAATAAGTAAACCATCGATCATTGCGACAAAAGTCTACACATTTATAATAAGGTATTACAATTTATAACACGGTATCGATTACATCAGCTGGATGACCCTTTGTGATTGAAAAAATACTATAGCAATTCACAAGTTGTGCAATTCTATGCGAATTGCACAAGTTGTTGTCTTTATACGTCAACTTTCCTAATATTGCGGCCATGCCAACTCATATGTATCTGTGCAGTTGATACAGTCGTGTCCAATATTTTATAGTGGTGGAACATTTCTTAATTGGGTAAGTCCTGGCTCAATCATTGGCCCTTATTGATTGGTGGTTCGATAATAATTTCTCTAACCTTGGGAAATCGATTTGGGAAGCTTGCCTAGCTATATGTTGTGATGTGGTTTATTTGATTGGTGTTAGGATCACGGGTTACGTTCTCTCTGTGTTGGTAAATTTCAAGACAAAAATACATATTTAATTGTATTCTTATTAGGCTCCGTTTCGGAACGCTTCTTAAAAAATAAGTACTTATTTTGCCACTTCTCTTTCAAAAATAATAAGGGCCATTCCACAATATTCAAATCAAAAGTTCTTTTCACATTTTCAAACTCAAAAATAATGTAAATGGAAAAAAAATAATAATTTTTTTTTGCACCGTATTAAATATCTCAATGAGATCTATCAAACAAGATCCATAGTGGTAGAAAAATTATTTGCGTAAACACATGATTTTTGAGCTTAAAGTTGCCTTATACAAAAAATAAGACTGTTGCTATGATGATGGGCGCCGGCGGAGGGAAATCGTACCGGCGGTCGCGTCAGGCGGTCTCCGGCCACCAGACGGCCGATCCGAGCAGTCCAAAAATTCTATTAAAAAAAACCGAGGGGGCCAACGCGGGAATCAACGGCATCCGAGGTGTGTGGGGTGCTTGATCCAAGCACCCCTTTTCCATGTACCCATATATACATGGAAAAGGTGTGCTCG
This sequence comes from Rhododendron molle, assembly GCA_025413875.1. Taxonomy (NCBI): domain Eukaryota; kingdom Viridiplantae; phylum Streptophyta; class Magnoliopsida; order Ericales; family Ericaceae; genus Rhododendron; species Rhododendron molle. The sequence goes on from CM046391.1 coordinate 57,713,879, forward strand.
GATCAAGCACCTTACATACCTCGGATGCCGTTGATTCCCATGCAAGCCCCCTCGTTTTTTTTTTAGAATTTTTGGACGGCTCGGATCGGCCGTCCGGTGGCCGAAGACCGCCCCACGCGGCCGCCGGTATGATTTCCCTCCCGGCACCTATTGGTACCTATATAAATTCATCCAAATAAGTGGCAACCTTCTTATTTTTCTGGAACAGGGGTTCTTATTCAACAAAAAATAAGTTCTTAAATCGTTTCTGGAACGGAGCCTTAATCGAGTTGTAATTTTTTTTTTTTTTATTTTGTCTATTTAGAGAGTAGAAGAAAATCAAATCTTTTGTATTTGATGATAGGTTGATTCTTTAAATAATGAGAGTGGAAGACAATCGAGAAGATCGATCAATGCAAGAGGATTTCGGCGTATAAGAGCCATATTTGGAAAGGGAATTACAAGGGTAAAGTTGATCCATTTACTGGGTAAAATTCTGAGCTTATAAATACATGCTTCCACTTATTATTGCTTTGACCTATATACGCGAGAGCAGCCGAAATACATGTTTCTGTGAGGAGAAACATTCAGGGGGTTTATTATTGAATCATGGAGTTCCTAATCAATTGTTCAAGCTACCATGAAACTCCAAGAGGTGTTCTCAATTTTATCTCAACAAATTTAGAGTTGTTTTTCGGTAGATTTCGAGAGGCAAACGGAAGACTTTTGCACTCAAGGCATCGGCGGTCAAGCACTAGGTGGGCTCGATTGTGAGGATTCAAATCGTTGAGTAAGATTTTTTTTTTTTTTTCTCGGCAAACGAAACGATTTATTAACTCGAAGAGGGTACATCGAGAAAGCAAGAACACCAAAAAAAGAAAGAGAAAACCGTCCAACAGAAAGTTGGACATTACACCACCAGAGTCACAATTAAATCCTTAGCTTTCGAATACCATCCAAATACCCCTTAAACTCCTCTATCGTTGAGTAAGATTACTTGTAATTACATAATGTTTATAGTGTTTGATTCATTCCCGTGTTTTTTTTTCCGTATAGGGTTTTTCCACATATATCTTGGCGTTCTTTGTTTATTGCTTTTATTCGTGCGAGTGGTTTATTTATCGATTGGTGGATTGATTATTTAAAAAGATTAAAAAAAAAGAAGCAAATATTTATATACCTAGGCGAGCAAGGGTTTTTCTTTTGGCAAGGAATGATAAGGTATTCAACAACCTCTGAGCTAGACCCATATAGGATGTTAGGACTTCGGCCTTTGTAGATGGGCTTGTCTCATATGTGTGTCCTTTGATTGGCTAGTTTCTTGCCAATTGTAGGGATTGGGTCTCAAAAAAAAAAAAAAAATGAGCATAAGTATCCTTTGAACATGGGCATTGTTTTGTTGCTCCTATTAGTCTTGTAACAATTTCAGGAGTTATGAAATTTTTTTGCCTTTCAAAAAAACAACTCTGAGCTAGAGGTTATATGGAAATTTGTGATTTGGTGAAGAGCTTCCTAGGTGGAATCCGTAAACTAAAGTTGTAATTTAGGGTGTGAGGTGTTGTATCATCCAACTTCTCGATTGGATGCTCTATTTTTCTGTACTTTTATTCCTATGTTTGTTTCCCCTCGATTTACCCCTTCGAGTTTAATAAAAAAAAAAAAGAATCGCTGGCTGGATCAAAGCGAAATTCGATATTAAGCTTTATCTGGACTTCAAAGGGGCTATGGATGGAATTAATCAAAAGAATTAGTATGAGATGTCTTGATTTTAGGTACTTCTTTTGTTTATCATCCTATCTTTTATTTTATTGGACGTTGTTTTAACTTCCCCCCCCCCCCCCCCCGTTCAGCTTTGACTTGCATTCTACGATGCAGGTTTGTCTTTTGTCCGATTGTACCTTATCGATCTTAATAAAATCTTTTCATTGTGATGAGGAATTTTTTTTTTTTTTTTATACCTACATTCATATTCGGTGATCATATTCTAGGTACACGTTCCGTACAGAGAAATTAATGTGCCCTTGTTGATGGCCGGTTTGGATTCATTTTTCGACTAGTGTAGATATTCTAACATCAGAAAAAGTCTTCCATGACCATTTTAAGAAATATAGTGTTTTCGTTAAAGTAATAAAGTGTATGTTTTCACGGATTTTTAGGTAGATTATTCTCCTTACTTACATCAACTAAAATACTAGCATTTAGCGTAAGCAACTGACTATTATCATATAGCCTGTAGTCCAATAACATAGCGGAAACGCACCCTAAGTGGCATTTTCAAGATTCGCGTTGGAGTGGAGAAAATTGTAAGCTTTTGAGACCTTCAATTTACGAGAACAATTAATTGCTCCTTCTGGCATCTAACAACACGTTAGCATTAAGTCCGAAAGGACAATTTTCAAATTTTAATTTCTAATTATTTATGAACGTGAAGTTTCAGATTGGTTGACAGCGTCTTCCATTTCCACATAAAAATTGGTGGTGAAATTCGTATTTTGATATCCAACTGAGAAATAAGCAATAAATAGGAAACGAAGAACGATAACCAAGGATGGGATCAGGGGGGTCTAATGGCGGCGGCCGCCACAACAAGAATTTTAAAAAATGCAATTATTATATGCGGGAAAAAAAAATTTACCCCCAACTTTTATAGTCTCGCCACTGCTAGATTTTTTTCCTTATTTTTTATTATATACTAGTCAATCTTCTATGTTTTATAAGAAATGAGACCCAAAAAAGTATTTTAAATCTCAGTTCAATGGGCCAAAGTGAAATAATATAAATGATAATGTATAATTAAGAAGAAAAAAAACTCCACATTCTAACCCTAAAATAACTTAACCTAAAAAATTAAGGGAATTTAATTATAATGTCACTCTCCAAATTTATAATGTCACTTCCAAAAGGGAGTGCGGTTAGCAATTTGAAAAATCTATATAGGGATCTAGGGAGTAACATTATAAGTTTGGGGAGTGACATTATCTTTGTGCATACCGATGCTCTAGACTATTAATGAAGGAAGCATGGTAATGTGCACATAAATTGAATTGCATCTCTAGGCCTACCTTCTCTGATGTCGTTTGGCTTTGATTTGAGGGCATGTTTCAGCAGCAAAACAGGTATAGGAGGACTACTGTTTAAGTGGTATTTGATCTGAAAGCAGCTACATTGTACATATTGACAAAGATTAGGTCTGTCCCCAATCCTCTCCTGCCCATACTCCTTATGATTGAGGACTACATGGGTTCTACTGTTGTTGTTGGAGTAGCATTATCGATGTACAAAATTAAAGTTAAGTCTTTTTTCATACTCCATGTGCAAATGAAAAACATCATTTAATATAGTTTTTGTTATGTTTTTTTTTTTTTTTGGAGCCGATGACTATTAATATTGTAATGCATCTTTTTATTTTTTTTAGTATACATTTTGCCACTGCTAAGATAAAATCCTGGTTCCGTCCTCGATAACGAACATAAGATATACATAAAAAAAAGTTCCATAATGGGCAAAAACTACGGGAAAAAATCAATTCTCGAGCCTTTCAGTAATCTTCCAAAAATCCACCGGAAGTTAACTCAAGTTGATTTGAGTCGGGGTTGTAGAAACTTCTTAGAGTTGAAACAAATCTTCAATGATCTAAAGATCTCATGTGTATATATATACTACAAGAAACAAAGAACAAACCTCACTGAAATATTCCGTAGCCTTCAAAGTTAATAAAGATAGGTGGCTGCTCTCAACGGCGTAGTCTGTTTTTGATCTAGTTGTTTGCTTTATATAGCTGCTGCAAAATCGCACAGGATCGTGGCTTGAGCGAATTTTTTTATTGGTCTCCTGTGTTAATCTCCATCTGGATTATTGTCTAGATTTTTTGTTGAAATCTAACAAAGATTTAATAAACAAAAAAGGAAACTCAAAACCCACGGGAATCCGATTTTCTTTCGGATTTTCTTCTCAATTAGCATCTAGATTTTTGTCGAACTTTGACAAAGATGTAATTAATAAACAAATCGTCCAGCCTCTCACTGAACAAAGGCTTAACCAGTGCTCGATAGTGGCTCAAGCCACTTGCTGTATACTTGCACACAATTCCTTGGCCAACATCTAACTCTCATGTGTTTGATACAAGATAATTTCTTTAAACTTTAGTTCATATTAGAATACTTTTCTAATTCTTTTTATCGAGTAAAGTACTACATCACAAAAATTAGGACAAAAAATTTTTAAAAAAATTGCAAAATACAAAATAAAGTACCATCCCAAAAATTTGAGAATGGGGCATGCGGAAAGGGCAGGCCTAGTCCAATCTCATATACGGGAAGCACTGGAATATGTGACAAAGAGGGGAAAATTAATGTCGGTCTATGATGTATTTTGATAATTAATATCCACAAAGAACACGCTGAGAACATTTGTTAATGCTGAAAATATTTTTAGCTGATATTAATTATCAAAACACTTTCTTGTCCGTCATTTTCCCTTCTTGGTCCAATTTGAGGTCCAAACTTGAACTGTGGGCCAACAATTCTGCTCACTTTTCCCTCTGGCCTCTGGGATGAGATAGAATCCATACATTTGGACATTGCACATTGCAGCTCTTCGTAGTGGGTTAGTCCGGTTAGTTGGTAGATTTGCTCTCTATACAATTGATTTTGGGTTTGATTCTTGGGATAAGGCCGCAAAAAAAGAAATTTCTTGTCAATCCCCTAATCCGGACGTGAATGGCCTACCTTTGACCGAATGACCAGACCGAGGCCGGGATTAGATTGGTATGTACACACGTATGCATATGATATGCGCAGTACTTTATAAATCGGAAGAAAATTTATGAAAACATAGTTTTTTCCCTAAGAAAATCCCACTTACGTAATGGCTCGACGGGAGTATTTGGTTATATTTCTTGCAAATGAAATGAATTTGCTGACACCATTCTTTTTTTTCCTTTTTCCCTTCATTAATCCTAATCATCTACTCTATCCTTAGAAATTTAGAGAGAGGAATGAGTGCTTAAGCGAATCGAACCCTGTCCTTGTGCATTAGAGTATAAGGAATGTACTAACTGCACTCTACTCCACTTGCGTTAAACCATTTAATTGACAAGTTCGGTTGGTATACTAGTACTCGCAAAATTGATGGTTGGCTCAACATCCCTTCTCGGGTAGAACCATCCGCCTTCCTCCACCAAGCAACTTACAGGAAGTCATAGACTCATAGGGCTGTGACCAGCTTAACGACATCAAGTCAGTATGTGGTGAATGAGTAAGTATTGTAGACTAAGAATGACGCACCTTACTTAAGGTTTATCCCTTGGTATTTATAGATCAAATGTACTTGCGCGCTCTCCAAGTTAAGCGTTCAAGTTAGGCATGTGCTTGACTTCACGCGTAACCGCTTCGGTTAGTGATGACCGGCCATCACATGGCTATCGTCCACGTGCTTCGAATAGTATTCCAGAAACATCTTCAACCTTCTCCCAGGTCACCACCTGGGTCGAGAACACTGTCGGTCCTAAACCGACCCTCCACATAACGGTTCTTGGGCTTCTACCTGGACCATTGGCACGACCCACTACCGCCCAGCCCATCTCGTCTGCTTTGTGGGTTTGGTTCACTTGCTTAGCTCGTCTTAGCCCAGTACATGCAGGTTCGGCCCAATATCTTTGTTGCGTTCGGCCCACTACAATGTTGTCTACTCTTTTTTTTTGGGAAAATGACGGCTCAGGACGTGTTTTGATAATTAATACCCCGCCAAGGATATGCTAAGAACATTTGTTAATGAACAAAATGTCCTTAGCGGATATTAATTATCAAAACACATCCTTGGCCGTCATCTTTCCTTTTTTTTTTTGGAAATTGTTAACCATACCAATCATGTAATCAATTTTTACACTTTAAGCGTGTAGAGTTTGATACGTGCAACTCCCTCCGTCTCCATTTGTTGGTTCTTTTTAGGGATTTCAATTTATTAAAGGGACATAATTGCTTTTGTTATCACTTGATTTACCCATTTTACCCTTCAAATTTTAAAATTTGAATTTGAGTTATTTGTTGCCTTTTGACATCAGTCAACTGGGATGTACTAACTGCATGCTGAATTAGGCGCCAAAAAACAGAATCCAAAACGGAGAGAAAATTTCACTCCCGAAATTAAGGTGACATACTATCTTTTTCTCATTTTTGTTAGAATAAATAAAAAAAAATGTTAAGGGTAAAATGGGAAATTCATTAACTGTTCCCTCCTTAGTTTGGAAATGAGGCAATTTTTTTAGGACGGCAAAAAATATTAACCGGAACCAATATATACTAAATAGGGACGGAGGGAGTATTGCATTTCTCGTTTGTACCCACCGTACTTCGATATGACATTATTTTATTCTTCATAATGAAACAGCCGCAATGGCCGTGCATGGATGTAGCCCACCAGCTCAAAAACAAGACACTCTCTCTCTCTCTCTCTCTCACACACATTAATCATGTGCATGAGTATGCATAGCCTAGTCATGTGATCTCAACTCAGCCTCCCACGAAAGTTGTTCAAAGCAATGAATGTTATAGCTAGGGGGGAAGAGAGGGTCGTAAGCAAGATGGTGATGTGCGCCGACTGGCTCACTTTACGCCATACCCCTCCACTTTCACTAAAATAAGCACCCTCTCAGCTTCTCCTTCATCTCAATTGTCTCACCCTTTTTCTATCTTCTTTCACTCTCCAGTCCCCACCTGTGGGACCTCATTAATTTGATGTAGGTCTGGAGTAGTATATAGTATCTTTCTTTAATGGCCCTCTTAATTTCGTTGTCCTCTAGTAAATAAAATTAAGGGTAGTGATTTTCACACTCTTTTTTTTTTATTTTTTAAATTATTATTATTTTTTATTTTTCTTATTATGATGTATATTTACAATGTTGTCATTCCAAGTATGAAAGAATATGTACTGAATAAATGTTACTTCTTCATTTTCACCTGAACAAGTGGGCAGACAATATATGGAGTGTGACAATCAATTACTTAAATGGATTGTGGTATTAATACTGGGGTAATGATTTTGGCACTTCCTAAATTACTAACCGCACTTAATTCCCTTTCGGAGTGCGAAAATGACTACCCTCAATTCTCTTTCACCGACCAAAGAGTCTTTGGTGTCTTGCTCCATATATTATATTCGTACTTGCATCATTCTCTCGTAACGTGCGAAAGATAATGGATTCACGGGCGGCCCTTTCAATTAAGTGCATGTGTTTTTTGATATATGACGTCCGGATCAATTTTGGGCGTATTTAGACTAATTTTTACTGTTCCTCCAATTTTGCCGAATATTAATAATGTCCTGGAAGATACTAAAATTTGTCAATTTGGAGTGGTCCTAAAGAAGTGCTCTTGAGCTTTCCCCCATCACATATTGATAGAGAGAGCATTTGAACTTGGGACTCGGGAATATGCTGTGAGTTGAAATGCTGACATTTCGTCCGAAAAAATAGGGGCTTAGCTGAACTCTTCTCCTTCTTTTTTTCGTGTGTATATATGTATATGTGTGTGAGCTCGGAGTCAGCTTTACATTATAGAAAATCGACACAAATATTCGATATTGGGTGGGTTGTTTTTACGGTAAAGTATGTGGGGAAAATGAGTTTTTGTTCAATAGAATTTCTAGAAATTTTGAGTCAAATGGGACTCGAGCACCTTTCGAGGTGGTCCATGTGTGTTAGACACTCTTAACTACTCCCTCAGTCCCATGTGTGTTAGACACTCAGGGATCCTGCAACTATAGGGTTGTAGTGAGCAGTATTCAACTATCTAAAAGTGTTTTCAACGGTTTAAATTAAAAAGAAAAAATCTCTTCTGAACCGTTAATTGCTGAGATAGACGGATGAAATTCTCACTGCAACTCTGAAGTGACTTTGCTCACTACAAGAAATGTTGTCTCATAAAGCGAGCATACTTAGAGAATCTGAAAAGTGGATCACCACCTTTCCACAGTGCTTGAAGATCGTTGATAGGTAATATAAGCCCCAAGTTTGGTCTTGGGCTTTTGAGCCCATAAGCCTTTTTGTGTGCCCAGCATATTCTTGACGGAATGTGAAAGGTTGTGACTGTTCAGTTCTTGACTCGCCAGTAACAAGCCACAGAAATTAGGCTCTGTTTGGAGCCCACGGAAAATGGGAGAAAACAAAAGAAAATAAAAAAAATTCCTTAAGGGTTATTTGGTTCCTATTAAGGGAAAAAGGAAAGAAAATAGGAATTGAAGGAAAAAAAAGCTAGCTCCGGGATACGCTGAGGAAATTAAATAGAGAGAAACAAGGGTGCCAATTTTTATTTTTATTTTTTTAATGGCGAAGCAAAATTTTATTGATAAGAAAAATGATTACAAAACAAATTCTTGTTGGCAAGAAGCCAACAAAGAGAACCCCCAAAGGGCAAATCCCATATCACCAAAAGGATCTAGACATGTGTAAATATAATATTAAAGCTCACAAGACCGATAACCCAAATACAACAAAAAATCCAAGATATCGAAATCCTAGCTCAAAAACTAAAAGGTATAGCCCATAGACATCATAGGTCAAGTCGGAGACCAACTCATAGATAATATAGGTCAGCCTAAAACAACAACCCTACATCACCACCCATTGTAGTCACCTGAAATGAGACGGACCGCTGCCACCATTGTCGCTGAAACCAAGGAAACAAGCTCCTATTACTACCCTAAAGAACGGCCCGACCTTCCCACTACAAGCAGCCCCACCAAAACCAGCCACTATCAATCAGTACTACAATGATAAAGGACAAGCAAGACCCCCCCACACCAGAAAAACACCACAAGACCCCAAGACAGATACCTCACCCCTCACCTCAAAACCAGCCAGAATGCCCCAGGACAAGGCCAACGTGCCAAAATTTTGAAGACAACTCTCCCATTAATTTTCTAGCTGATCCAACTTACTTACATTGCAGTTGAAAGGTCTCCCCTTACTTTTGATGAATTGTTTCGTTCTGCCTCATTTTTGTTTTCTTCACCGGGAGGGATGTGTTTCACTAATTAAAATAAATACTTATTTATTGAATTAAGGCTCCGTTTGTTTGGGCATAAAATGTTTTTCAATAAAATGTTTTACCAGTTTTCAGGCATTCGGTTGTGTAAAAAATTAGGAAAATATTTTACATGTAATGTAAAATATTTTCCATCAATTGGATGAAAATGTCTCACCCTTAAATCTTCCGTAAGTTATTTTTTGAAATGAACCTGCTGCCTTCTACTGCAATTCTCATTGCTCAATCTCCTCGCTCGTCGGTCCTGGCCCACGTTCAATTCCAATATTCTCATATCTCTCCACCGTTTAAGCTCCCCTCTCTCTCTACACTATTTTGTTAATTTCTGAAAATAGTTTCAAGCGCCAAGCAAACACCGAAAAATAAAAGATTGAAGTTTGTTTTCTGAAAAAATATTTTACATTGTAAAACATTTTACATCGAAACAAACAGAGCCTAAAGGTGATGTATTGCAAGAGAATGACCAGTCTCGTAAAATAGGAAATAAGTACTTCAAAATAAAAAACTTAGTAGAACGGGGCCGTAGTCTATTAGATCCACCATTTTTCTTTTCCATTCTTTCAAAATATCTTAGTAATGACTGCGATTTTTTTTTTTGCGCCACTGTATAAAGAAAGTGCACAATTATGTCATTACATGCATGCAAAAAAATAAAATGTGACCCACATGATATAAGTCAGTAGCTGGGCCATGGATATACACATAGGCCCCCACACCTTGAATCGAATTCTTTTTGCCGAAGGGTACGTTCCAACATCTGTAGCTTTCCACACTTATAAACCAACAAAAATTTGTCTTGACCAATGTATTGTTGTAGCCAAGAACGTTGTGTATATGTAATGATTACAGGAATGACGTGGGGCCTGCGGCCTCCTCTCCTCCTCCACTCGTGAATGAGATGTGCCCTTAAATTCCCTTACATATATCGATCTACTTATCCATTGTAGTTTTGGAAATGATTAGGGCACCCTTTCTTTTTTCCATCGGCAGATTAGGGTCACCCTTTGACCATGCTTTCTATTGAGATTCCAAATAAAAGGAAGGTAGAGCATCGATCTCCTGCCCTTGTCCATTTTGCAATCCAAATTTGAGTGAAATTTTGGGTCAAAAGCTCTATATGATTATGTCTTCTCCAATAATACACCCATTTTTTTTAATACCCAAATCTACTGTTTTATTTGGCTTTTCCTCTAAAGACGGCGACTATTCGCAGCCCCGTATTTTTTTCCTTAGCCCACTATATTTCGATAAATAGTTGTTGAAAATCATACATAACATTTCGGTAAATAGATGTTGAAGACAATATTATATTTCGGTAACTACATGTGGAAAATATGTTCAACCTTCGGTAAACAACTGCCGAACATACATTTTGGATAAATAGCTGTTGAAAAAAAGATTATATTTCGGTAATTGGATGCTGAAAATGTATCTCAATTTCGGTAACTAACTGTCGAGTATAGTTGGAAATTTTTAACGGGCTAAAGGAGAAGCCCCCCCTAAAATGTGAATCAAAAGGGCCCATTAATAAATATTAAGGAGTCGCAATGTGGATGAAGACCAAGTTCGCAATCAAGATTTATTCGGTGGAGGAGTTTAAGGTGTACCTTGATGGCATTCATAAGCTTAAGTTGTAGTTCGTGTTGAGGTGATGTGTCTGTCCAACATTGTGTTGGATGGGCTAGTTATGTACGTCTGCTTTTCTTTTATTTCTCCCTCGATATACCCTTTCGAGTTTTTATAAAAAGTTTCGTTTGCCGAGCAAAAATAAATAAATAAATATTAAGGAGTGACCAGAGGTGTTGAGTAAAATGGGTATAGGTAATTTGGGTCTCCCCAAATTTGGATAAGGAAAAAGGTGAAACTCAAAATGGGTTCAGAAATTGGTATGACATTGGAAATGGTTAACTCAAATTTTGGGTTTGGGTAGAAAAATGGGTAAGGATTAGAGATGCTCCAATTTGTTCGCTCATTTTCATGGGTGGGTGTATGTTTCCTCTCCGAGGCTTTATTGTAAACGGATATTAAGTATATCGTATAGTGCGAGGAGCAAAACCGTATGCAACAACAACGTACCCAATGTCTTTTTTCCTAATTCGAAATTAGTTTTTTTTTTTTTAATTTTACGGGCACGTAATCTTTTCTGAATATTTAATCGATGATAGTAAAATGTACGGCCTTGATACTGAACATAAATCCTGACTCCGCCCGAAGGATGGGGTTGGCTTGTTCATCAAAGCAAGGGGCGGCGACATCATATCAACACTAAATCTTAAATAAATAAATAAATAAATAAAACACGGTTGAGATGACAAAATGTGAAAAAGGGAAGGAGGTGGGGGTGTGGGGATTTGTTCGTACGCGAATGTCGCGAGTATTATGTTGGGAAATAATGCGTGAGTGTGTCCGAGTTTTATGTGCAATAGTATCGGGTTGGGAACTGACCAAAAACTCAAACCTCCTTCTGTTTAAGGAAAAGCCATCATGCCATTTGACGCCCAGAGGATGTCGGGAACATGCAAACTATCAGATTTCGGGAATAGCAGTATATATATCTGGCCCCATTCACCCCACAACAACAAGAGAAGGGAGAAGCATCCCGATGGGGTACCGACCGATTGCGGAACCCGCTTATGGGTCTCGTGCCAATGATCCGAATTGTTGATTTTTTTTAAGTATTTTTTTGATACTTTATCGGATGGCTATAAGTATTTGATCCAAAGTTTTTTTTTTTTTTTGTTTTTTGTTTTTTGTTTTTGAGTTTAGGATCCTGAATTTTGAATGAAACGTTGGACATATGGACCAAGTACTTACGTTTATGCAATGGAGTTGAACGATTTGGATCATTCACGTGAGACCTTGAAGTGAGTCCTACAATTGATCGTTACCCCCCATCGGGATGCTTCCCGTCGGTACCAGTAGTGGGGTTCACGACAATAAGCTACATGCACACCACTCTAAAAATTAAGAGCCCATTTTGGCCAAACTTTTTCTTGACTATTTGACACCATTTTTTTTTTTTTTGTTTTCTTAATTATGACTAATTTGTGTTAAATTTTTTACATTATATTGTCCAACGAGAGGAACCCAAAAACCATAAAAATATAGATCGAAGTCGAGTACAGTTCATAGAAGACACGAAAAAAGTAGACTTTTGGTTCTTTTTCATCGGTCTATATATTTTTATACTTTCCTAATCAACAAGAACGATGCGATGCAAAAATTAATTTGATCTCAATCTATGAATTAACAGAAAACAACCAAAAATTAAGACCATGCCGAAAAGTTAAAAGGAAAAGTTGGCCGAACGGTCCTAATATGTTATTCACATTGCAACCATGCACGTTAAGCTGAAAGTGGTCACACATACCCCTGCACTATATCAGAGAGACATGAATGATGGATATTTCTCAGATCCTGTGCTTTATACCCTTATATATTGTATGTAAATGTAAGAATAATGTGCCGAGCAAAAAAAAAATGTACGAATAATGCTAACAATGTAAATATACGCATATCTATAACCACACTCGGGTTTTTGTTTTGTTCTTTTGTGACATGAATTTACAAAATTAACTTTTCGTCTGTATTCCCTTTTACCCTTAGAAGAACAACGTTGTAAATTCACTTCAAGAAAAAGACAAGAAATTAAAGGGAGCGTGATTAATTATGGGAAATGATTTTGTCACTCCTTTTTTTTGTTAACATCACTCCCCTACAAAAATACACTTATAGAGGATCGAGTGGTGTTAACAAAAAAAAGAGTGGCAAAATCAGAAGCCTTAATTATATTTAAAAAAAAAAAAAGAAGGGGAGTGAGTGAGTGAATTTATGAGATAGTGAAATGCAAAATGATTTGGTTTGGCTTTTACCTGTCTTGTCTTCGATCAATAACTGCATATATCAGAAACATGAAAATGAAATCTCCATGTGAGTTTTGTGCCCATGATTTTGAGTGTTGGAACTTGTAGGCAATGAGTGCAAATTAAACAGAGAGAGTTGCTTTCACCCTTTTCGTTGGAGTAATTTTTTTTTTTTTGATGTCATGGTCTCTGTGGGTACGTACGTATATGTAATTGCAGAAGATGATAAGGTCAGAAATTAAATGAAAATTCTCCCACAATATTCGGTTGCTTGAGCATTTTAATTTGTGTTTGGAACTTATTGGTAGTTTGGCAGCTTCCCTTAACTACCACTAGCGTTCAGAGCACACGCGATTGCAATTTTGTATGGAAATAGGTTCCGGCGTACACCTCATACAGGCGCGACAGCGAAGTGGAGAATTAATCAATTGTACGTTATAGTCAGTTTACGAAGTTATCCTCAACAATTCAGTTATATACCAACAGTTTGTGGCATGTGAGCAGTTGAAACCATGGGAAAATATTCAATACACACCCCTTTAAGGTGTGTATCATATACACCTATTGTGTGGTCCATATTGTGCCACCTCATAAAAAATTACCTACTGAACCGGTCATTCATAATATTTTAAGTCTATCGTAAGTTTTATACTAAAAATTCATAACTTTTCATTCATAATATTTTTCTTACAAATCATAACTTTTTAGTTCATATCGTAACTTTTACACTAATCAATCGTAACTTTATAGCAACAAAATCATAACATTTTTAGAATCATAACACTTTGGTGTGTTTCATAACTTTACAAAAAAATCGTAACATTTTCAGTTCGTAACATTTTCACTACGAAATCATAACATTTTAGTCCATTTCACTACTTTTTAATAACTTATAATCTATTGTGCAACCGATAACTTAATCAATTTTTTTAAAGGTAGTTAATCAAATATGTAATCTATTACGTCAATGTTCAATTCCATGATCGATTAGACTTTATAATTGATTTTTCAATTGATTAGACATCATAATCAAATATATAATTGATTTTGCATTTTTGTAAATAGAAATTATAATAAAATAGACATCATAATCGAATATGTATTCAATTCTGTTATGTTCAATTATGTAATCGATTAGACAATATAATCGATTTTTGTAATTGAATTGAGTACGATTGGGAAATAATGTGAAGTCTAGTAGTATGTCTATTGACCAAAAAATAAATAACACGTCCTAAATATTGTTGTCTTATACACATAACTCTAAAATATATTGATAAATTTATCTCGTCACCATCACTGATCTCTTGATCACCCATTAACTTTGTTAGTGTTTCCTACTTGATTAATATGGATGATCGACTTCGCTATTTTTTTTAATTGGACTATTTGTATGATTTTTTTTTTTTTAATTTGCATGTGAAAGTTCACTATGCAATTAAATATATTGTGAAAAATGTTAAACATCATAATATTTCAAAAAATTCCACACAAAAAAAATTATATGAAACACTTTAAAAAGGGTGCTGATTTTGGGGGTGCCATTAACAAAATGGAGAGTGCCAAAATCAATCCCTATAGGGAATTGATTTTGGCACTCCCCTTGGGAGTGTCATTAACAAAATGGGGAGTGCCAAAATCACTGGCCTTTAAAAATCCTGTAAAATAAAATTGCCTTAACTTGACTTTTTATTAAATTATTATTTTTAACATAAATTAATTATCAAAAATAAAATTGGGCCTAATTTTTTGAAGGAAAAGAAAGATATACGCTGGTTGGGAAGAGAATGAGAGGTTTGAGGGGATTTCCTTTCCGTTTTGGTTAATTCATAGGGTTTACCTGTTGCACTGGTAACATGTTATTTGTTAGTAACCTATCATAACATTTTAAAGGGTCCAGATCATTTTTCAAACATCCAATGGTAATCAATAAGGGTGCATATGATACACACTCAAATAAGGGGTGTGTATTGTAGCACTTCCCTGAAAGGGAACCATGGGTGATTTTGAGAGCTCAAAGAGTGAGCCAACTTCAAAATTTGTCCACACCAAATAATGTTCTCTTTATAATATGAATAGAATAGATATCTATTGAATTTTTTTTATTTGCTTTAAAAAAAAAACACCACTTTTACGGTTGCATACTGTAAGCTAGTAAAAAAAGAGGTGTTTCATATACTTTTTTTTTTTTTTGTACTTTGGAATATTATATAACTAGGCGAAGGTCAAAAAACGCAACAGAGTATCAGATGTTTAAAGTGTTACAGTCCCAAACAAAAGCCACGGGCAACACCCTAGTTTATTATCGGCCTTAAGTTAAGGCACTCCCTAATACAAAATTCCCTCATTGAAAGTGGCACCAGCTGATCCATTAACACCACTAGGTCTTCTTTTTGTTCGGCTCCAACTCAGTATTTCATATACATTCCAGTGTATCTTGTGCCCTTTTTTTTCAAATAAGATTATCTCAAGGTAGTACTCTTCTAATTTTATAAATCGTCATAGAAAATGGAAATCAAGGTAAAAGTGACGTGCCGATATAACTTTTTTTGAACTTAATGACTTTATTTTTTGAACGACCAAAAATTGGAATTTATTAATATTTAAATGTTGTTAACAAATATTAACAGGATCGGAAGCACGTACGACAGCATCAGAACTAGGAAAATATGCCAAGTACGGTGGCATGTATGAAAAGCAAAAAAAAAAAAAATGTATGAGAAGCATACCCCTACCTTCGACAATCACATACTTATTACACACATGATTTTGTGCTTATACACATACACATATACATATACTGCCTGCTTCTCTTACTTTTTTCTATAGGAAAATAAGGACTCACATTACAAAAAATAGGGATCGATCTAGAAATTTATGCTATATAATGTAGTTGCATACGCTTTGGTAACTTCGGGTTTGCGAGGTTCTGGTATCCGTACTCAGGAAGCTAGACCTCTTGATTGATTATTGGATTTTCCATGGATCGATAATCGATCGTCTCCTTCGATGTACTGCTTCTATCTTTGTTATCGATGAAAATTTCGTACCGTATTGAAAAAAAATATAATAATATTACGTGACATTAGCAAAAAAATCAGCCTTAGTTCTCGAGCCCAATGGGACTTTTTTTTTTTTTTTTGAGTCATGGTTGTTGGCATGTGACTGGTCATTTATTCGTATTGAGACATGTTTGCCAATCACTTTTGTTTTGGAGAAAAGAACACCACCCTTTCACTTGTACTTCAATAATTACCGCCTTTTTTGATGTTTCCCTGCTATGATTACTACCCATTCACCTATTTCATGTTCACATCTTTGTAGTCACTTTGTTAGTACAAAAATACTACTCCCCTCGATCCGTCCTATTTTGTTTGTTCATCGTTTTTTTTGTCTTTTTTTTTTTGTGTCTGTTGCGTATGTTTTTCAATGTGAATCTTCAAAATTGTACAGTATGGATCTTATTTGATAAATTTCAATTTGTTCTATAATGTTGCTCAAAGTTGTCAAAGTCATGAAAACATTATAAATTGAAAGATACGCAATAAACACAAAAGGAACAAAAAGAAATAATGGAGAAACAAAATGGGACAGAGGGAATACTTTTTTTTTTTTATATCCACTTAATAATTACCGTTTTAATGCAACTCGTAAATACTCAAATAGCTACAAGATAGAAGCCTTGGTTCGGCTCATACCCGGTTGCTATCAGTTCTTATATTGTCCCAACTTCAATTCAGTCTTCTGCTAGTGAATCCGGCCTTCTGCTAGTGAATGATAGAATTTGTCTCCCAAATTAGTCGGCCTATTAGAATGCATATATACAGATCGAGTCATCAAAAATTTCCTTCTCCATCATGTTTCTCGTGTTAAACAGTAGTTGTGGCAAAAAACACTACACTTCTTCGTCTTGAGCTCGTGTGTTTCTCTTCCATTTATCGATGTACTCTTATCAATTTAGCGTTTTTTTTTTCCCAATAACAAAAAAATATTATTTGTCTAAGATTACACACAAATTTCAGTCCAAGCTTTACCATGTAAGAACAAATTAGTTCTCTTACAATTAATAAGTATCAGCAACACAAGGCAGGCTCAGTTGAAGGGAAAAAGGGAAAATAATAACAAGAGTAATGAAAGCCCTAATTACCCTCATCCGCAAAATATATTCTGGCAGTTTTGAAGATAATATATTTGTGTGTACATATCTATGTATATATATAAGCATATATTTTCAACAAAAAAAATGAAGGAAAGGAAAGAAAAAGAGGTAGAACAACTCCAAATGTCTCCACAAAAACAGACACCAGTCAAAGCTTCAAAAGCAACTCATGGCATAAAGGAGGCAAAAAATTTCTAATAAATTGTTACTTTTGTAGATCAAAATAAATAAATAAATAAAGGAGGCAAATTTTTGTCAGCAGCACCGATTTCCTGCAAGCGTATTGAGAGCACAGTTTTTTTTTATTATATATATATCTAGTTTTATACTAATTTAAATTGTTGAAATTTTAATACAAACAAATTTCTGAATTCCATACACACATCTCCATCAGCCAATAACATTAGAAAATTTAAAACAAGAAGATATATGGAATTAATACTTACCATAATAGTCCTACATTACCATCAATCCTTGAAATCTCTATGAAATTTCACAAGTTCGTCACCGGCCAGCTAATTTTTAAATAACATATTGCATAATAAATCACGACGTGATCGAAAGTCGAACAGAAGCCACCAACCTTCACAATCTTGCAACAACAAAAAAAAAAAGTAACAGTCTAAGAGCGTCCGAGGCGAAGTTCCAAGTCCAAATCCTCCTTTGAATCCGCAACCAAACCGATCTCCAAATCCAACCCAACAATCCCGGCCTTCTTCACAACTTCGAATCGACTATCTCGAGCAAGTCCTTCAAACTCGCCGACTCCAACAAGGGCCTTCGTGGCCTTGA
The DNA here is from genome assembly GCA_025413875.1 of Rhododendron molle. NCBI lineage: Eukaryota > Viridiplantae > Streptophyta > Magnoliopsida > Ericales > Ericaceae > Rhododendron > Rhododendron molle. The sequence continues at coordinate 57,731,713 of CM046391.1, forward strand.
TCTTCCCCACATCCGCGCCACCCTTCTTGTGAAACATTACCCATTTCTTGATTCCACTGGGAGAAGCCGAAGAAGGCGAAGACAAACCGGAAAGAGAGGAGGGAGACACGAGGGGGATTAACGTCGGTGCGAATGGCGGGTAATCATGGCTTTGGTTAGGGTTAGGGTTAGGGTTAGGGTTTGAGTTGAGATTGAGGTTGAGGAAAGGAAAGTCACCATTTTTGGGGGGAGATTGTCTGAGTCTAGCTCTGTCTCTCCTATGGACATTCATGTGGCCGCCAAGCGCTTGAGCAGATCTGAATTCCCTCTTACAGAAGGTGCAGGTGTAGGATCTTGGAGGCCATGGGTGGAACCCACTCAGTAAATCTCCTTCACTGTTTCCACTGTATTCCCATGAATCTCTAACCCTATTGCTGTTGTTGAGGATGATGTTGTCTTTCATTGATCTTCCTCCACAGAGGCTGTGGTGCTTCAGGGTGTTCCTCTCCATTTCTGCCTTTCGGTTTTAGTCAGACCCTACCAAATATCAAAATGACAACTACTGTCTAGCTTACATCATGTCACTTGAAAAAAAAGTTAGAGAGAGAGAGAGAGAGAGAGAGTGAGAAAGAGAGAGAGAGAGAGAGAGGACTTACCAGAGATATTTGGAGAGGAGGAGGGGGAGAGAGAAAGTAGTGATGAGGATGGTAGGAAAGGCCATCAAATTCTAAGCCAGGAGGTGGAGATCTTATTGGTGGGGTTTTTTTTTTTTTTTTTTAAAGCTGGGAAAAAGTGCTCTATTTTTGGGTCACTGCATACTAAATGGGGAACCTTGTTCTGCCAGGTTTATACCTTTTTGCCAAATCCGGTAAGATGTTACTCCTCTTTAAGTTTGTTTTGTCAATCTCTTAAGTCATGTATAAACCTTTAAATAATTTGTAATGATTTTCATGTTTTAATCTTGGGTTTAATGGATTCTTTTATTCACCCAATACAAAATTCAGTCACAAATTTATCATTACATATCTTTGCATATCTGTGTGGTTAATTTATACTATTTTCTGTGTTACGTATAAGCGCGATGCTTCATTGATCAGAAAAAATACGATAAATTGAAGGGAAAAAAAATAGCAATCTACATTAATTTACTTTGGTGCGACTAGACTACACTATTGATATACTCCCTCCGTTCCATGTTGAGTGTCCTTGTTACTATTCCGAACATTTTAAGAAAAAAAATTATATTTTTCAATCTATAATGCTAAAAATATCTAATATGGATCTTATTTGATAGATTTGAATTAGTTTTATTATACGTAAAAATAATTATAGAAAAAGTGAAAGTGGTACCTCAATATGGAACGGAGGGAGTAGTATTTATTTTAGCACTCTTATGTTTTCCGAAGTTTTGAAATGATAATTTATAATGTTATGTCAAGGAGCGAGAAGCTACTGGGGTTACTCGTATTTTGAGATAGATATAGAGAAAAATGCTTATATACTAATACTAGTGTGATCTTGACCAGTAACGATATTAATTTATTATTATTGTGGGCTACCACAGCCCCGGGTCGGGTGGATCGGGGCGGCCCGAAAAAGAGGCGCCACGCCGTTTTTGAATCGACTTGAAAAAGTTTGAAGAGTCGCCACCCGGATTTGTGGTTCGCCACCCGAGAAACCGTTTTGATTGAAAATTGATTGATTTGAATTGAAAATCAGAGATTGCTTTGAGGGTTCGGAAGCCATGTTACGAGAGGGGAAGGGTTTTACGGCACCCCCCTCGCCCGATTTGAAATCGGTCTCTACTAAACACTTGTGGAATTTTTCAAAGGATTTTATTTCATTAAACAGTTAGCAAGTACCCGCAACTATAACAGATAAGAAGTGCATGCATGTGCAACTGTACAGTGGATGAATAAAACAGTAAATGAATAAGATGCATGATAACAGGAACTGAGGATCTGTCACTGATTTCACTCTCAAGCGCTCGGGAGTAGTCCCGAGCGCTTGGGAGTTATAATACTCAACCTGCAGATTTTGTTAGTACGACAGAATACAATGTTGAAAATACAAACTGAAATAATCTTAAGCACATTATAGGCTCAACAAAGGACATGATAGGCAGGGATCGGATCCCATTCTCCCAAGCCATGCATCCTTGCCTTTACAAAGTCAAATCTGCATTATTTACACTATGAAAATCTTATGCATGCAAAGTCACAAGAAGCTTGTATGCATATAATAAAATTTAGACTAGTTTTAAAATCGACAGCATAACGGCTTAACCAAATACAATAACATAATTTATTTAAGACTAAGAACCAAAATTTATGTTCTGATCTCAAAAGTAAAATGTTCAATTAAGTTTTAAAAATTCGGAAAAAATTAGTTTATAATATAAAATTTCACAAAAATAATTACAAACCACTCAAAATACGAAAAATTGCTACCTTTTAATAAAAGGAGTATAACTCACTCATTTTTGATCTAATCAAAGCAATATTAGTCTCCAAAGTTAACTAATCCATAGATGTAACTCTAGAAAAGAAAATATAGAGACTTTCTTTACAAAACAAAAGCATAAATCTCCAAACAAAATGGGTATTTCCAGATTCGTCCTACACTGGACAGCTTGCAGAAGAAAAATCATAACTAATTCATTTTAAATCCGATTAAGTTGATTCCAGTGGCCAAATCTTCCCAACAAAAAGATCTACAACTTACATGAAGGAACCCAAAAATAATTCGTGATTTAAAAAGGCCAAAGATGGCAAAAACTGTAGCTCAGAAAATCTGTCCTAAAAATTACAACATGTCTTAGCATCCCTTTTGACTTGCATGCTAGCCAAATCAACTAAGATTCAACAAAATGAACTCACAACTAGTATGAGGAACTAGCATGAGCTCTTTGATCCCCCTCAGAAGTGGAAAAATGGTAGATTTTAGGTACAAAAATGAAATTTTATACCTTTTGTGCTTGAACAAAATCTCTTGGATGGACTTGGATGCTTGAATGATGACTGAAAAACAGTGTGAAATAGAGCTTTGATGTGCCAAAGACCAACAATGTGTTTGAAGTTTTCTTGGATTTTTCTTAGAAAAATAAATGAGAAAATAATGGGTTATAGAGAGAATTTGAGAGAGAGTTTGAGAGACTGAAATTTTCTGAAGATGGTAGAGAGAGAGAGTAAAATTTCGTGGTCCCTTGTATGTAGAATGAAGGGGGTATATATAGGGGAGTAGAAAATGAGTTTGAAACTTGAAAAATAAAAGAAAATTAAATGGAAAATGATTTTTGGGGGGAGAAATGACATGATGAGATTCCTGCTGGCTCAGGCATGCTTCTGTTTCGTGCAGGTTTGAATGGAAGGTTTGAAAAATTTGATAAAAGGTGGTCAAAGGCCGAGCTCAACATGCACTGGTCTGTCAGCACTCCCAAGCGCTCTAGAGTAGTCTCAAGCGCTTGGGAGTGGCACTCCCGAGTGGTCTCGAGCGCACGAGTGGCTGCCCAACTTCAGAAGGGCGTCACGGACACTTCCGAACTCGGTTTTGGGTGTTTTTCGAAGCGTTGGAAAGCTCGTTAAGTCCTCTTTCTAACCCAATTGGTTTCATTCAAAGTTATTTTATAGGCTGAAATGTGTGTCAATTTTACCCTCAGGGTGTCGGAAAAAATGATGGTTTTGGTTTTAAAAAAGTCCAAGAAGCGTCGTCCAAGTTTTCCAAGACCTGTTTTGATTCAATTTCATCATCGGGGAGCCTCAAGGCCACAAATTAAAGATAATTAATAGGTCCAAATTGGGGTGTCTACAATTATGTATTAGAATGTTTTCGAATAATGGTATATCTATTCTAATATACAAAGGGAGATCACCAATTTGGTGTCTCCCCTTTTTGAAACCAGTAAGTCTAAGGGTACAGCAGTTAGGTATAGATTTTCGGTACAGATTTTTTATGAGGCCCACTACGGGTTTCATACAAATGATCCGAGCCGTTCATTAAATGTAAAACAGTTTTTCAAGGGCCCCTGCGAAAAATCAGTTCAATCCGATACTTATAGATGCTCAATCCAATCATTTAACTTTTGATTTAGATTCCCGGATAATGAAACATTATATAATTGGATTGAGCATTTATAAGTATCGGATTGAACTGATTTTTCGCAGGAGCCCTTGAAAAGCTGTTTTACATTTAATGAATGGCTCGGATCATTTGGGTGGGCCCCACAATAAATCTATACCCAAAATCTGTACATGTACCCTTAGACTTACTATTTTGAAACCCCGTCACAAAAGTAATTTTTTATCATTGTCCGTTATATATAGAAGAAAAAATTTATAATTACCTTAAGTATAACACTGATCGATTAACTGTTAGGGACAAAGTGGTAAAATCACTCACGCTCAACTACCCCACTCCCCCATCCCACGTTTCAATTATAACATAATTTCAACATACTTGCACACACGTCTGTCTGTGCCTAAATTGCTAGTTTCTCATTAGCATCAACTACAGTAAGAAATGCACCATCTTTTTGGCTCAATGACTGTAAAGGCAAATGGTTTATAAAAAAAAGGGAACAAACATTCCTATATGTATACTAGTCTTTCTCTTCTCTTGTATAAAAGGGTCATGGTATGGAGCTAAGTACCTCAATCGTAGTAGCCTAACAAATTGGGCTTAATAACTTGGATTGGGTTGGAAAGCGACTCTGGATTCTAGCCTTGAAAATCTTTTTCTTTTCTTTTTTTTTGGGGTTGTGTTTTGAAATAAAATTTGAGCAATTAATGCTATTTAGACTGACGAGCTCATATTGAAGTCTATTCTGAGAGCTTGCGGTATTAATTTCCTGGCCGGACGTGGTTGAGGGCCGTCCGGACAGCCGCTACATGGGAAAGAAATTCTGCAGTTGCTGGATTAATCTTGTTCGGGCGGATGTGACTTCCCCCCGAACAATCGTGGAAGAAAAAACGCTGATGTACATGTATCTAGAGAGAGGATTTTGGGAGTTTCCTCCAACATTAATCGTAATGATGAATTGGTGCCGCACCTGAGAAGCAGCTAGGCAGTTGCCTTGAAAATATTTGTGTTTTGGCTTTCTCTCTCCGTCTATTTCTCTGGTTTTGTGCTTATATATGTGATTGATAGAATAGAATCATAGATCCTGAGAGCTTTTTTTTTTTTTTTTTTTTTTTAGCTCAGCAAAAAGATTTTACTAATCTTTGTAAACAATTACAAATATTAAACGGAACAAGGGCACACTGCAGGCATAAGCCACCTAAGACCACCGAAAAAGGACGGTAAGACGTCAACCAAAACAACAAATTTCATGTAATTAGAGTACTGAATTATAAACCTTGACAGTGTTAAAAATATTCTACTATACTTTGTTTTTTTTGCTCGGCAAATAAATGATTTTATAGATCTCGAAGGGGTACATCGAGGACGATACATCTTAGCTCAAGGAGCCAAAGAAAACCTTCTACTATACTTTGTTCTAAAATTACTGTTTGTACATGGAATATGGCGTTGCTACGGGCTCACCTTCTGCCTCCCGCACCCCCATCTCTTCATTTCCTTTTGAATTATTAGCATTTGCGCGTACTTAAATTGTTTTCGTCAAATGGTATTTTAAATGATATCTGTGAGAAGAATTATGATCTGCCTAAAAATTTGAGAAAATTAAGGACTTTCGTAGTCCATTTAGTTTAGCAAAAAAACACTCTCAAGGGTTATAAACAATAATGGGGTATTTAGGCTTTTTGTGTGTGAGAGCTATATAGAATTGGTGAGAGCAATAGATAAAAATATATGTATATTATTGAGCGTGGGCTTAGGGATGTATACTTTTCTCTCTCATTGTACCCAATCAATGCAGGGATTCTCTTTTGTCAATGGAGTAGGTATTGAGACCGAATCACATTAAATTCTATGTTTTTTTTTTAATTTTTCGCTATGCTTGTTTAATTTTGTAGAATGATTCCATTGTGGTGGGGGACTAAAAATCCCAACATTTTTTTGATCAGCCAGTTTGATTAGACATTGGTAAACATTTTGAACAGATCATATTTAGTAGATGTTATTGGTGGTATAAGTTTAAAATTAGAACGTTGTCTTGTAGAACAAATTAACGTCGGGTTCACCAATTATGGGATGGCATTTGCTCTTCAGGTTGGATCTCCATTTCTTTGGATCTCTTTGAGCATAGATAGGTTGAGCTAGTGTGAGCTCCCGGGCCCAAAAGCGCGCTCGAAGAGTAGTCACCCGAATTTTTGAGATAGATGATCCGAGAAACCGATAGTTTATTTGAAAAAAAAGACTTTTGATCTAGCAAAAACGTTGAGATTTTGGATCCAAGAGTCACGTTACGAGCGGGAAAGATTTTGTTGAAAAAGCACCCCGATCGCCCGGTAAAGACCGGTCTCTACTAAATATTTTAAATGGGGGATTTAATATCATTTGAAAAATTTAACTTTAAAACATGTACGGAAAATGGACACGGGATTTAATATAACACATTAACGTACTTGTGGTGCAAACTGTACAGTATGAAACGGATGAGCAATGTACAAAAAATGAAATAACAACATTACAGCAGTCTGCCAATATCATGTGAAACACCGCGCAACGGACCAGATATATCGCACGGTGTAACTAATGCGGGGTACCTGTCTACGCATTCTAGAATCAGTTCGCTTTTACATAACAAAACAAACATAAGTCGCAAAATAATTTTTTATATTTATCTCTGAAAAATGATTTATGAGATCATTTTGTTCATCTCATCATGTAAAGCATTGTTAAAAGTTTTTTTGAAATGTTAAAAGATTTAATAAAGTAAAAAAAAAAGACTTTAATATGAAACTTGACTCTAGAATGTACTCACACAGAAAAATAATAAACAGACTAACAGAATAACATAAGAAGAAATATGTACAAGAAATAAAATAATGCACGGTGTAATACACTACGTCGTGCGGTGTTGTAAAACGCCGCATGATGTAGTATATCGAGTGTAGAAACTTTTTTTTTGTGCTTTTCGAATATAAAGCTCGTTTGAGACCCAAACTCAGTATAGAAAGACCGAGAAGGGTCTCGATCTGCTCCCCTACGTTTAGCCCAAAGAATTTATTTATACCTTTTGATCGAGACTTGGATGTGCTTGAAGATGAAAAGTGGAGTTTGATTTAGATTGAATTTTGCAAGACTTGTAAGCAAATGAATGAAGAGAGAGAGAGAGAGAGAAAGAGAGAGAAAGAAAGAAATCAATTTGATATTGATTTTGTAATAGCCTAATTTGTGGGTTGATGTAAAGAGAGAAAGAGGTGTATATAGTGGTGATGAGTGTAAGGAGTTGTAGAGAAAGAATCAAGTGGGGTATTTTTAGAGAGAGAGAGAGTGAGAATCTAGAAAATAACAGAGTAACTTTATTTAGAGTTGAAGAGGTGTTTCTCAACTAGAGGGGGGGTGTATTTATAGACAAGAGTGTCAATGATGATCACTACAAAGAGGGGAGGTGACTTCTGGGCCGAATGAAACTTATTTTCTGGCCAAGCCGCTCCTGCAGGCGTAACCGACAACTTTGTGCAACTGTCAGAACTTTTTCCCGAAACATCGTGTGACTTAATGAGAAATGTCGTGCTGTATTTTGAAATCTCGTGCGGTGGAGTGATTTTTTGAATTTTTTTGGAATGTCGTACTGCGTTTCTAAAATGCCACGTTGCGTTTTGAAATGCCGTCGGCTTTTCAAGACAGTACACTACACCGAATTTCGCGGGGGCGCCTCAGACACTCCCGAACTCATATTTGAGCACGGTTCGAAGCGTTGGAAAGCTTGACGAGTCCTCTTTCTAACCCAATTGATTTCACTCAAAGACATTTTATATATTGAAATGTGTGCCCATTTTACCTTCAATGTGTCATGAAAAAAGTTATTTTTAACAAAGTAAACGCATCTTTCACTTTTGCAATTGAACCGAGAGCCACCCTACATCTTTAAAATGGTATTTTCTTGAGGTTAGAGAAGAAGTAGCAAATAAGCAACAATCCAAGCTTTGAAGGTATATTTTTTCTTATTTCATCATCAGAAAAACTTAAAGATTTTTCGGAGGTCCAGATTGGAGTGTCTACAGCTAGCCCACTTCTTCCCCTGGTCACTACAACAAAAGCAACCAGTTAGTGCCTCACTGGTCTAAGGCGGCTGGAAGGAACTCCGACGATCAAGTTAGTGCTTGCCCGAGGAAGGGAAACACAAAACTCAATAGAGGAGAAGAGAGCATACCTCTTAGAATTTGCCACTGTGAAATTTACCGGGAAAAACACTTATTCTAACCAAAATCACATGCCCTTATTAAATTAGAATAGCCCTGTGACAATGGCTTGAGACTTCTCATCCAAAGGTCTCGTCTAAACTCCACAAGTATTCAATTTGTCTTCTGATCCCGACGCTTAGGGACTATGTTCGATAACTATCTAATATCAGTAGAACGAGAGAATTATATGTATCATATCTTTTTTTTTGAACAGCGAAGAAGAAAATTTATTAAGAGGAAAAAAAGGAAAAACAAAGAAAGTATAAAACGACATCACAACGACAAAGATACGTGTATCATCATGTCTCCTAAACACACTATTCGGTACTAATGAAATCCTCATTCTCTTTGTAGGTTCTGTGACACCCCGGGTTAGCACATTGGTTTTGGCACTTGGGTCTTGGACTCTTGGAATACAATATAATATATAGATCACTACAAATTAATTGATTATAACTGTTTCACTGGAAATTTTGAATTGTCTTTTGATTTTTTTCAATTTTTGTCCTCCTTTGTATGTCAGTACGATGCTGACAACCTATTCCAATCAAAAACCATCGATACCAAAAGGAAAGTGATTTTAGCACTTCTTAAATTATTAACTACAAAATTTAAGTTGATTTTAGCACTCCCTAAATCACACCCTGGTTAAGAGCATTTCTAATTCAATACTCTATTTTATTCATAAAGTGATTTTAGAGGAAATCACTATTTCTATTTATTACGATCACAAACCCTTTATTTTTCCCTCTAAAATAGAGGAAGTTTGAGAGGATGGGTTGAAAGAGTTCCATACTCTCAAATGGAGGAATAGAGCAATGGTTGGAGATGCTCCAATGATACAAATGCCATTTTAAAAGGTGAATAGTGTTATAGAGGGGATCCTTTATATTATCTCTCATCCTCTAAATATAGAGGATCAAAATCTCATCCTCTCAAATAAAGGAAGTTTGAGAGGATGGGTTAAAGGAGTTCTATACTCTCAAATGGAGGAATAGAGCATGGATTGGAGATACTCTAATAATTTGAAAAGTGCGAAAATCACTCTCCAGACAAAAATACAAGTACAAAACAGGCACGTCAACATAATCGAGAAGGCGGATCCAAAAAAAAACATAATCGAGAAGGAAAATCTAAGTGAGCCCAGAATATATTTTCCCTTAAAATTTTCTCGGGGGAAAAAAAGGTGGGGATGGTTACTTGAGGGACTCCAAACAGACAAAAGATCCTGTCAAATTTAGCTGGAGATTTGCTGAAAGACTAGTGGCCAATTGGGTGAAACGATCCCAGTCCAGATATAGCAGTGGATTTACAAGCTTATGCGGTCGAAACTGCAGGGTTTACCCGCAGTGTATTAGCCCATTGCCGTCTCCTTTACACTTGATAGAAAGAAAAAGAAAAAGAAAAAAACAAAAGGCTTCCAGACTTTGATATTTCCAGAGAATGGGTTTACTCTGTTTATCCATGAATAAAGAGACAGGGCAGAAAGGCATGTTATATATGGGCTTCTTCTGTTTCGCATCCCAACCCCATTTGCCAGTTTTTTGTTTTGCTGTCTTGTCTGTGCTTTTGCTCTCTCTCTCTCTCTCTCTCTCTCTCTCTCTCTCTCTCTCTCTCTGTTTTTGGTGAAGTGAATTGGGATTGGTTGGAAGTTATGGAGACTTAACAAAAAGGAGATATTGGCTTTGTGAAATTGTGATCATGTGTTTCTGTGAGAGTGACAGATTGTAGTATGGTGGTGGGGATTGTACTCTGAGTTACGTTGTAGCTTTTGATTGGTGCCTTTGAACTTTGTTTCTTGACTCTCAACAGGGCTTTTAAGAGCAGCACTTCTAGCTAAAAGTTTTTCGTAAATTAAAAGTTCTTTTTTTTCCTTCTCTAGTTTTTGCAATGCCAATAATATCAAAATGAAAATACAACAATGGCTCTGCTCGGATCTAAACTATGTTTTGTTTGGCGCAGGAATGGGAGCGGGAAAAAAAAAAAAATTCACCCCTCGTTTTTCGGAGAATCATTGTGGGCGCAAGGGGTTGAATGAATGGTATTTTTCACGAAATGATCTAAGAAAGTTACCTTCGAATTGGTTAGATCAGAATCGTTGTAACATAGGCTGGAATGGTGAGGAGTGGAGTCATTTGGCCTCGAAACTAAGTTTTTCATCATGAGATTACTTGCACTGAAGTTCCTAAATAAAAAGGCAAAGCCAAACTTATGCTCTACAAATTTGGCATAAGAATTTAATTTTTCAAAAGATTTGCGAAAGTTTTACCCTACCGGTACCACTTTTGGTCTTGTAAAAATTTGGTAATGACAATAACACTATGTTTCGTGAATCAATGGAGATGTTCTAAATTTTTCAAGCTACTTAAAAGCAATTTGTGTTTAGGTCCTTAAGAGTTCTTTAGGGTTGAAATACTTATCGCATGCACTAATCAAATTTGAACACACTATTTAAGCTCGGTAAAATTCCTAACTTCACTTGAAGAATCAACTATTTAGCTTCGTAAACTTTGGTGGAATCTCAACATGTGACATGTTTACTTCAAAGTTTTTTTTTCTCTTTAATCTTACCAATAATTTTTCCAACAAAATAAAAAATAAAAAATTTCCATTATGATTGGGCTATGTAACCTGAACCCACTGATTCTTATTTTCTTCACTGGGCTATGTTGGGCTGTGTTTGTGAACAAATGTTATTTAGCTCAGGTCCATTGCAGGGGAGGCCCATGCTCTGTAATTTCAAGCCTAACCGACTTAAAAAACGATGGGGTATTTCTATTTTTTTTTTTTTTTTGACAAGGGGGTATTTCTATTTGAGTATGATCAATTTCCTACATTACACAATTGATCAAGGTTTAACTTTATTCATAACCAAATATTATCATGTCCGTTGATTCACGATGAAAATGCACGAAATGTATGAAAATGTAATAAATTTGGGTATGTCTCGGTAAGATATAATCAAATATTGCTGAGGCAAAAAAAGAAAAGAAGAAGAAGATATGATCAAATTTGAACATGAAAAGGTAAATCGATCACCGTGAACTGGAAAATGATAAATTCTGTAATAGATCAATTGATCTTGAAAAGTAACGATGACAGAGTAAATTGTAAAATAGAAAAGACTTTCTTTAAATGTCTTTAATCCTACAAATCTTTTCCCGATCAATACACAAATGCAGGCTATGTAATGAATGGGATGCACTCACATGCAATAAAGCATGACCATATGTGAGGAAAAATACTCGAGGATTCAAGACATAATACCCAGATACGCAATAAGAAATATTAATCCTGCCGCATCAAGACCAAAAGCCCGCGGACTCAAATGAATTGACAAAAACAGGGTAAGGCAATGTGAATACATTATACATGTGACAAAACAAAAAGGGAAATTTCAATGCGTGGACAAAGAACAAAAAACGAGATTAATTCCCTTGTTAACCCAATATTCAAATCTTGGAAACAAAAATGTGTTACCCCGACATTGTTAGCCAACGGATTTAAGATGTGTATAATAAGTCTGGACTAAGCATAAGAGTATGTACATAAAGGGCACAAAAAGCTTACAGTTTTTGAAGCACTCATTTTGGTGTGGATGCTGTTATGTGTTCTCCATAAACTTCCATGGAGGCCTCCCAGCATTAGACAAAGGGGCTCCTAATTCTAAGATGCCCTTGAGCCATTTCACCTTGTTAACGAGTTCCTCCAAATCAATAATTGAAGCTTCTAATGTGTCCGCGTTCACAGCATTCAAAGAAATATTGTCACTAGTTCTCATCTTCATCGAGGGCCCAATGCAATAGGACTGGTCTTCCTCGGCAGGAAGCGCTGCATTTTCAGTTGAAGTATCTCTAACGTATGAAGTAGAGAAGCTCGCTGACGAACTCGTTTTGCCAATGGTGCTATCACCAATTCCCAAACCCGTATTTTCATCTGCACTGGAATATGTTTGAGGTAATGAGTTTGATGAAATCTGAGAGGAAAAAGAAGCATCAGAAGATGATACATGGGTTGCCTGAACATCTTTTATTCCTTCATCCATTGCATCGATCTCCAACTTTGGAAGGCCTGTGGCAGCTACAAAGACGAAATTTTTTAACCAACTAGCGTTAAATGTAAAGGCAATAACCAACAAAGTAAAAGACATGGGCATAACCAAATATTGTAGTTCACTAGAATCACTACCAATGTGTTTCCTTCTATATTGTCTTGAAAAAAATTACTGATGCACAAGGGCCAAGCTAAAAAAGTGAAGATGATAGTCAGGTTAACTACACAGAATCGGATACATAAAGAGAATAGAAGAAATGTGAACTCTAAAAGTTAAAGTACATTTAGCTTGTTCTTAAGCAGAATAAATAACTCCACCCACAGGCCAATGACGATCTCGACAGGTAGGAGAACTTTCATATCAGTAAATCTCAATGGATTTTTCCATAGTTGGCATCTTATCAGGAAAATCAGTCTGAAGGAAGAATCCTACTATCGTGGCATATATATTTTAACTGGTAGAAGAAATACAATTTGCATTTAGACACCCACGACACCATGACTTCAAGCTCCAAGTCAGAAGAGAAGAATGTCTAAGTCCCCTTTGGTCAGACCATCTCATTTTTCAAGACAATGCATTAGCTCTCAGCAATAATCACACTTCCATAAAACAAGGAAGTGCTTCCAGGGAAAGTTATCAAGGCTATCATTCTTCTATGCCCCTCAACTGTTAATACAAGAAATGAAAGCATACACCTAAAAAATGTAAGTAGATGCCAAATGCAATTTAGACAATTAGAGGAACTAAATAGTATCAATAACTTTGGTTCCTTCCAATCCATATTGAATTTTGCTAGAACAGAATGTGTCATAATATGCTCATCACATGGTATACCTAGAACTTATGTAATTGACAAAACAAGCAATAATGACAAAATTCGCTGAAATGTGTACAACATTCATCCATTCTATCTAGAAACAAAATCTCTATCGAACATTACCATGAATATCCTCAAACTTTAAGCTGCAAATGTATAAGCTGCTGCTGTTCTTACCTTGGTTCTCTGGCTTGATTATTCGAGCACAAATGACGTCTTCTCCTTCCTGTACACGTCAAACACAAGCAGATGAGGGGAAAAACCAATAATACAGCTAGAAATATCCACGTGGATGAGCAAATGGGAGGCACCTTAGAGGTAGGAACACTCCAACCATAGTCTGGAGACCAGTCTAAGGATGGGCGAAGATCAATGCAGGAAACTTCATAACATGAACCTTCACCAACAGGAGGTGGTGGCAGCTCAATCTATAGAAACAAGGTTGCAAGAACATGTTAATACGATTACCATAATAAATAACGCATCTCTTAAATATTAAGTGCTATTAACTTGAATCTTATTTGAAAAAAGCATTATGCCATCGCATCGCTACAAAATGTTCAATGGAGGAAAACCAATACATAGTTTCTTGTACCAACTTTAATCCTCCACCAGTGCATATGTCAACGTAAATTGATACAAAAGGATCCAAATGTCTTACGAGAGACAAATTTTTAGTGCAAGAAAAGTATAATTGACTGCAAAATCCACTTAGACTGCCAAGGATTTTCCTATACTCATCAGTGTATTGGCATGAGTACAGATGGGCGCAATATGATGGAGTTCAATTGATTGAGGGAAATAGAACCTAGCAACCCTAGGAAATTTCTTGGAGATTGCCTCCTGAATGTCATGGGTTCATGACTTGAGGCAAGACACCATGTACGCCAGCAGAGTTCTACCATAGAGGAAGAATAAGCGTGGACAAATTCTACTACTCCAAGTGTCACCTCAGAAGGCTGACACGCTGAGAAAGGCCCAACGACTAAGAGATAGTCTATTACAGCACCTTCATTTGCCATGTCTACCTATCTTGAAATCCCTTTTCGAAGTAAGATGCTTCTTCTCAGTGCTGAAAATCATTACTTGTTGAAAGGAACACATGAACATTTACCATAGCTCCTAGACACGAGAACAAATTTTCTTGAACATCATAGAATTTTTATGCATCTTTAATCACCACATCCACGTCTTAAGAGTCCACTAATAAAAGAGTGAGGTCAAACTGGTAATTTTGAAAAGTGCAAACGGTCGGCAACTGGCAAATCTGAAAAAGTATTACCTGAACCCTGTCATTGCTTAATATCTGAGCCACTCTTCCAGACCACTGAGCACCAGCATTCCACCAATCTACCAAATCCCCCACTTTCCACGCACCATTGATCACAACTGTCTCTTCGGAAATTGCTTCTGCACAAAGCAATTGACTCTCATGGCATATAGGAGGATACCGCGGACGCACCATCAACTGCCTTTTCTTCTCCTTTGACATCTTAATCACAGGGGGCACCTGGTATATTCTGGTACACCCGATTTCTGCAGAAATGCAAATTCAACTACTGAAAGATGCACTTTCATTGATAAGGAAGAGAAGGGCAAATATCAACTACAAGAACTCGTCTAGCATTCGATGTCAAAATCTAAGAGGGCTCATCACACCTGAATAGTAAACGGTAAACTGTAAACATATAAACCCCAGGGTAGCGGGTAGCCTATTCAGGCTTTAACTTTAGTTACATTCATTATCCCTTCATAAAATATTCTCTATATATTGATACTACGAAGTACGGACTATATACAAACAAGAGGAAAAAACAATGCATAAGAATGAATTCCACTGTATCCGTTCAAAATTAAAATAAAAATGCCCCTGTAAATTCAATCCAACGTGCTCACTAGTCTGATGCAGGGAATATAGTCACTAATGCTTCTGCTCAGTTGTCACAGTTCCCATTGGAACACAACCATGAAACTTAACGGTAACTGACCTGTAAATCCAATATATTTTAAAAAAAGGTAAAACAGTTATTCTGCACACTAAGTACATATAACATATGACCCTAATGGCCACACGACTTATACTATCACAAATAGTCATGTGAATTATTATATCTTTCTGAAATTAACAACAGGTGAAGCAAGGTGGAAAATGAGAAGAAGAATACATGTAGCCATGTCAAGGAATCCAACATGGTATAATTGGCATTCAAGCTTTGAGTGCTTAAGCAACAAATTAGGGTTTGATTCACCAAGTATGCAAGTAATAGTCCCTCTGGAAAACTCAAGTGTCAAAAGTCAAAACAAGGTTAGAGTAGGGAGAAGGAGATACAAACACTCCCAAGAGATTTACCAACTAAATGTCATCGGTTCAGAATGATTGTCCAAGGATGTATACTTACTTGAAAGGGACAACAAAAGCACAAGACTCCTTACTTTCACAAAGGCAATAAGAAAGGTGGTGCATCTATAAAAACCATAATTGCAAATGTTTTTATTTCGAGGAGAGGGGCAATGGGTGCATGTTTATGACCTTGTAAAGATAGTTAAAGGTGCAAAAGCGCTTTAACACAAAGTGTGGAGAAGGTATTCACAATGTTAAACCTGGTACGATTATATAGCATTTCAGCTGAAAAAGATGGCTAAGGTGTGCTCTTGTATGACAATATGTTTGGGGTGCTAGAGAACTCTAATTTTTAGCTATATTATCTTCGGACTTATCGAAAAAGAAGGCTTGTTAGCATTCCCCTCCATCAAACAAGATGACCGTTGAATGGGACCACCAGGTTCATGGTGGAATAATTTCTCCTATTTTTATTTCTCTCAACAGAGTCCACAACATCCCCAGTGGCTAAGTAAGTTTGCAGGAAAATCTAGGAGTCCAAAAATGTTTCTTTTGTGATTGTGGTTAAACAAATGGTTAGGCAATCTCATTCTAAAAAAAAATGGCAATCACAATTCTGTATTTTCGCTGTTTTTCTCTAGGCTCATTCACAATAGCCTAACCACAAGTTACTATCATATTTCCCACCACAGCAGTTTGGATACTTCAGAGGGTGGACTGCAACTTGGGTGATACTTAATGAAGGGATTGATTCAGAAGGCATTCATAACAAACTTCATCAGTCTACAAGAAGAAAGGCGATCCAATAATCTAAAGTTTGGATTTTTTCCTCAAATGTCTCCGAGATGTGAATCACAAACACATCAGTCATCGACATATTACTTAACCCTTGCACCCAAGATCACATGTAATTTGAAATTAATTGCCAACTTTTCCAATTAAGATACATCCTAGCATTCAAATAAGATATTACAGTTTCACAAGTATAATGTATTGAGACATAACTTGAACGCCAATGTATTAAAGGATGAACGTACAACTAACCACTATTTGCAATTTATCCCTTGCACTTGATATTTGTAACATGAATGCAACCTATATATTTGTTGGAACAAACAATCATTTCTTTGTCACTTTTAGATCTTGGAATATCAGAGGAGGTCTCAATTTTAAGGACCATACTATAGCATGCATACGATACGAGAAAATATCTCAGAAAATCATGTGCAACACAGTTTATTAAACTATTGAGGGTACCAAGGACGGATCCACCTTTCGGCTTACAAGGGCCACGGCCCCTGCGTGGTTTCAAATTTTCACAATTATCTAAGTTTTTTTTGTTTAAATATCAAAATTATACATGGCGGTCCCCCACTAAATAAAAAAAGTGGATAAAAAGGGCATTTTCAACTATAAATATTTTCAGAACACATGCTTCGGATGGAGGATGAATTTCTCACAAATGCTTTGGTTATATTCACTGAGAAGGAAATTACTGCAACAATTAGTTCTAACTTAATAATAGAAGATTTTAGGATCTAAGGTATCACTAAATTCCATTTTGGTACATGCTTGACGTATAACATATTGAATTTATTTTATTTTTTCACCTTTTAGTTGTTTTTGGTTTGTTAAGATCACGTAGATATTGTGGTTTGTAATGGGTATTATTTTGTCATTCAGATATTTTATATTCTTGAACGTTGGAATTTTAAAATTTCATTGTTCATGCTATGGCCGGCCCCCTTGTATAACAAATCCTGGTTCCGTCACTGAAGATGGCAGATGTAGAAAAGACAATAGTACAAAGTCCAATGGCTAAACCTACAGCATAAATTAGCAAAGAGAAAATAGCTCAACACTTAATAGGCAGCTACTTAAGCTTTGAAATCCGTTACTTACTTTCATCTGGAAAATCAAAGTATTCCAAGGCAAACACAATGTGCCCTTTTCTCCAGCAAATCTCTTTTATCTGATGGAATGTTAAAGATGGTGTAAGTGCATGTAATTCTATTACTCTCGAAGATCAACTCCCGCACAAGAAAGAATGAAGTTCCTCCAATCCCAAATAGAAGACAGGAGATCAGTCTGTTATATTCTGATTAAGTAGAGAAAAGAAGGGAATTATAAAAAACAAGCATAATGTCCAATGTTTCTCTCCAATGAAAACATAATCGCTTCATTGAATCCTACTAAATCAACTTGTCATATTAGGTTAAACTGAGCATGTGTTTTAGATGTCAGGTCCTAAATAATGAAGACTTCCGAACTAAAAAGTTTAATTTCTTTCCAATTACTAACTTTAGCAACTAATGATGGAATAAGAATCTACGGCAGCAGGTCTAATGTTTTGTATATCTAGCAGGAAATGACATTGTTGTTTCAATAACTGATAAGAGAAGTTGCTTAAGAATTCAATAATACCTTGCATCGAAACCATGCACCACGGAACCCGGTCTGGAAACATCTTGACTCAGCTACTTCCCCAACTTTTAATGGCAGCATAACTAGCTCATCCATGATATTTCAAAGACGAAATATGGCTGCACCATAAACATCAAATTTGTAAAAGCATCGCGACATAGAGGGAGAAAGCCGTTGGATTATAATCCATAAACAAGTAAGCAGTTAAACAAAGACCTTCACAAAAATTCCATGATTTTCTCTTGATCATAAGCAAAATAAGACTTCCTGATCTAGAAATAACTACAATGTCCATCTCCATTGTCATTCAGTAAAATTGAAATTGATTATCTTCTTCCTCGCACAAGACCAACATAGTTTAATAGGAGTATGATTTATTTTTTTGGTTGCCTTCATCACATCCTATATATACTGACATTTTGAACAGACTCAAATGAGATCAAATGAAAACTCCTCCTTTGCTCTTTCTCCTCTCAAAAAGCTTATCTCCAAAATTTTATTCATTTTTTTTACTACGATTTTTTATTCATTTTTTACTTTTTGTCCAAAATAATGTAAATAAAAAATAATTTTTCAATTTTTTTGCACCGTAAAGATCTCAATGAAATCTTTTAAACAAGATTCATATTGCATATTTTTAAATTTCAATAAATCCATCTTGAAATTGCATTCTTAAAAAATGAGTACTTATTTGGCGTTCCGAAACGGGCCCAATAAGACCACCAGAGATACCACCAGATGTTTCCAACTAGGGCTGTTAATCGAACATGATCTAAGCTACTCGAGTTTGAGATTGTGTTCGTTCATTAAAAGCTTGTTCAAGATTTGTTTGTTACATACACAAATTGAGCTTGAACATATTTTTCTATTAAAAAAATTTGACTAAAGATGAAAAAAAAAATGCGCAAACCTGTACAACTTTTTTTTTTTTTTTTGTCTCGAAACTAGACAACAAAACAAGGTGAGAAGCCCAGGGCCGTAACCAGTTATACTTAATCCGACATTCCTCGATCCATCAGGCCCAGGGCTGAACTGCAGAATTAGTTGAGAAGCCCTAATTGAAAATTCATGTTTCAAGCACTATACATACTAACAAGGAGTAACAATCATCGTCCCCCTCACCATGGCCGTAACCAGAATCTAGGGCTAGGTTTTTGAGAAACGCGTACCTGATGAAGGAGTCTTGAGATTATCTGTTTTCTTTGGATATTGCGATTGTTGTTGAGAGTCGTTTTGCGTTCTTCGCTTTCATCCTCCTCCCGCGCATCTTTGAAAGCTGGTATAATTTTGAAGTTGGACACGTCTCCGAATCCGATTGGACCACAGGCCCCAATATTTTTTTGTTGTGACATTTTTTCGCTAATGGAAAATGCTAACCGCCTTTGGAGGCCAGGAGGTGGATGGATATATCCGAAAAAAAAGGTATATTTATATTTGTAAAAGCTTATTATACAATATTTGTGTGATATGTATTGATATCCGAACCTATTTAAAATTACGGAAATAATTTTGTCACTGTCTTTTTTGTTAACGTCACTCCCCTACAAGTGTATTTTTGTTCTAAAAATGCACTTACAAGAGAATGACGTTAACAAAAAATGGAGTGGCAAAATCAGTAGCTTAAAATTATTGGCATATTATCATCTGTCTGTCTAGTAGGGAGAGGTTGACATTCGTTAATTATTTGAATTCAAATTACAATATACTCCCTCCGTCCCGCTTTAAATATTTCCTACGTAAATTCGTAGTATTTCAAACCCAAAAAAAAAAAAACATATTTCTACATGTTTAAAAAATAACATGTAGAAATATGTTGTTTTAAATTTGAGATTGCGCGAACTCCCGTATAAGACATTTAAAGTAGGACGGAGGGAGTGTTATTTTGACTAAACAAATCTAACTTATTTGATAACCTAAATTCAGCACTTAAAACTGAATCAATTAAGTAATACTAAGTTATTCAGTAGGTTTGATAATCACATTTTACAATTCTTAACAAATTAAGTACCACTTAAAATATAGCCTAAAAAGTCAAAAAAATTAAGTAGCATTGAACTACTTAATTTTGACTGAATATTTATGTACTTACATTTAACTATCATACCACAACCACTCCCACTAACACCTCCACCACAACCACCACCACATCCACCACTCCTCCACCACTTCCTCCACTACCACCACCACCACGACACCACCACCACTCCTCCACCACCACCATCACATCACCACCACCACCTACACCATTCCACCACCACCACCACATCACCACCACCACCACCACCACAACTATCACTACACCACCACCACCGCTCCTACCACCTGCACCACTCTACCACCAGCATCATCACCACTCCACCACCACCGCCACTCCACCTTCACTATCATCACTACACCACTCCCACTCCCACGTACCACTCCACCACCACCACTACCAATACTACACCACCACTCTACCACCTCCACCACCACCACTTCACCACCACCACTCCTCTACCATTACCATAAGTATATTGTGATTGTTAGTAAATTAAGAAAGAATTGGAATAAAATTAATTCATTATTTTTTTAATTCAGTACTTAATATATTTATCAAACAGTTTTTCAGCTTAAAAATTTCAGCATTCAGCTTTCAGTACTAAATTTTTCAACTTTCAGTTTCAGTTTTCAGTTTTATCAAACAGCCCCTAAGGAAAAAATGATACTCCAAAAAACAAAAACACTCGCTCCTTTTAGTTTGTTGGACTTCTTTCTTAACGTTTTTTTTTTCGCATTTGTTAGTTTTACACCAAATTTTTATGAATTATTGATTTATCCCGACAAGAGAAATCGAAGAAGTAAAAACTTGCACCCAAATATTTTTGAAAATATCTAAGATAAAGTCCCAAAAGCTCAATTATTTGGCTTTTTGAGCTTTATCTTGGACATGTTTTAAGGTAAAAGTCATAATATTTTTTTGTAACACCCCGATTTTTCGGGAGCAAAATAAAATAATTTTTTAAGAAAATATTGCTCAAAGTATAATTTTTCAAATAAAAGTTTAGCTATTACAATCTCAAAATAGATTTACATATTCAAAATACATTATCTTCAGAGCCGACTCTAGGCTTGATATAGATTCCAAACATATTCGATCTTCGTTCCTGATATTCTTTCCATGTCAAGCTGTACTATCATTAAATGCCCTCCATTGAATCATGCGCCCTCTGGTAAATTAATCGCCAAAGCAATCGATTTACCAGGATACAGACATATCCGTGAGTGATAAATCACCCAGTAAAATAATCCAACCCAACTACCCCTCTTACTTTACATTTAGCAAGCAACATGATAAAAATGATACGAAGAAGTAAAACAGAGATTTTTCACATAAGTCAGTTCATTACTATCCATTATCCTATCATGAAATCTAAGATTTCATCCGTGAGATCTTTCTTCCCCAACCGCTAGCTATGTTCGGTCCCATGAGATCACTTCCCTTTACTGTCATAGATAACCTAAGTTACAATAACTACAACAAGGGGATAGCTTATCATGCCTGAATCACAACTAGGGTTCGCCTATCTTATACACCACATCACAACCATTTCACAATCATCACTGGACACACGTCAGTCTATCAATTCATCACTGGACACACACCAGTTTATCAATTCATCACTGGACACACGTCAGTCTATTAATTCATCACTGGACACACGCCAGTCTATTCATTCATCACTGGACACACGCCAGTCTATCAATTTATCACTGGACACTCGCCAGTTTCAATGTCATCACATCTCAAATCACGCCTGCAGGTAATCTCTAAAAAGAAAGAAATTTCACAATTTATCCATTACTTAGCATTGTCTAAGTGATTTCTATTTCGTATATCACCCCATGCTAGAGTCCAATCTAGCATTCAAATCAAGTATCAACACAATATTATTCACAATAATAAATAAAAAACGAATAACAAGCAGATCAAAATGAATTTTAGGCAAATGCAATCATACAACTTTTTATGACTGGGCCGTTGCCCTTAATCTGGTATGGCCACGATATCAATAATAATGTAAAAACTTTTATATAAGACTTTAAAAAAATAATTTTCTAAGTTTTTATTAATTATTTTAAGAAATTAGATTGATTAAGAAACTAATTAAATACAATAATTAAGTAAAATATTAGAATAACTATCATGACCTTAATAAGAGTCCTAAAGGTTCTATACAACATGTTCTGGTGTCAAAAGTTGAGTTCGGAGGGTCGCGAAATTATTTTAGGGAAAAGTATTAATAAAATTGGCCGAAAATAAAATAAATGGATAATAAATAATCTAATAATTAAAAATATGTTGAGGTTAGAAACGTTTTGTGTTCGGAATGTAAAGAGTCTAAATAAAATTACTCCGATTTTAATAACATGGTTTATATTATCGTAAAGTAATTTTGGTTGAAAACATTGTAATAATAATATTTAATAGCGAATTAAATTAAAAAAATATTAAATTATCAAGATATCATCTTTGAGATGCGAGAAATTTAGGAAAAATAGTTTGAGTGTTAAAAAAAAACATTGTTCGGGAGGTCGCAAAGATTTTTCGGAAAAAAACTGGGTTTCGTTCATTCGATTCAAATTTCGAATCTTTTTTATTTTAATAATAAAAACTAATATCTTAGCACATTAATATACTTAGGGAGAGATTGTGATAGCAATTAATCTACCTTTTAATATGGACAAAACGATTCGTTGGAGTCCGGTGGGTTTTCCTTTAGTGGCGAACGATCGGTATTCTAGCAGCAATTTTGAACTGAAATAACTTGACCAAACCTTTGCCGTTTTGAACAATTCTTGTGTCCAACGCGAAAATCTTGAAACGCTCTACAACTTTTGTGAAAAAGTCCAAGCCCGAAAACCACTCTAAGTAGGAAAAAATGGAGATTTAGAAATGTCATTGAATCTGTCTGGAAATCAGAATCCGAGAATTTTACCAAACTTTGGACGGTGATAACTCTATCAATACTTGATCGTTTCAGGTGATTCTTGGGTTGAAATCGAAGCCCTCGATGCCCTCTACAACATTTGCGAAGAAACTTAGGCCTAAAAACGACATTAACTAGGAAGAAACAGGCCGTGAACAGAGGTAATGTGATATGGACGAGAATGGAGTTGGTTTGGTTTTTGTAATCGACGTGGAGTAATTAATATAGGGGAGTAGTGGAGAAAGGTGGGAGAGTGGGATGATATAGGTGAAGGTGATGGATTGTAGGAGGGAAGTGGAGAGTTAGTTCGAATAGAGTTTTAATTAGGATTTAGATAGGAATGATAAAAGATGAATATGAATCCCTGTATATCTAAAGTGTATATATATATATATATATCCTATACAAGTGTGTAAATAATATCAATTATACACATAATAATGTATTTTAATTATTCAATCTAATTAAGTATTGAATTAGGAATTTAACAATATAAATTTGTATTAAAAAAAATTGGGTCGAAAATTCGGGTCGTTACATTTTTACTTTTCCGATTCGTCTCAACGAGACAAAGCAATAATTCACAAAAGTTTGACACAATACTAACATACACCTAATTTTTTTTGAATAAAGAGAAAACTCAAAAAAACAAAACAAAAAACACTAAAAAAGCTAAGGAGAACAACACCTAAATACAACAATTACAAACACAGGTGGTATTTTTGATATTTTTGCCGCCTTTAGTTATATGTGTTTTTTTCAACTCTGTTTCACTTTTGATTTTTACTAATTCTTCAGACGAACGATTAATATTAAAATATTGCATTTAAAAAAAAATACACAAAAATTTCGAAAGAAATGAAAAACAAATTAGGGAGAAGGACAGGCTTGTGTACTTTCGAGATATGGGCCGGGTTCCATATTCATCGCAAGGGCTTCTCCCACCCAATTTCCATCGTAACATTAGCCCTGTTTGATAACCCACATAGGCCTTAAGATTGGACTAGGAAGCCAATCGGCTTAACAGGGCCTTGGGATTGGATTGGGAAGCCCATCGGCTTGCTAGTAATCCTCATGGGCCTTGGGATTTATTAGCCCGAAGGAAAAATGACGGTCAATGAATTGTTTTGATAATTAATATCCGTCAAAAACATATTTAGCATTAATAAATATTCTCAATATATTCTTAGCTGATATTAATTATCAAAATTCGTCATGAGACATCATTTTTCCTAGCCCGAATTGATAATAACTTAGAGGCAACGTTTATTAGCCTGTGGACTAGATAGTAAGCCATTCCAAATTTCTTTGCATTAAATTATAAAAAGTGATTGAGATTTTCAATTTGGTGCCAATATATATATATATATATATATATATATATATATACACGAAAAGTAATTTATTTTTTGATTGAAAAATTACATGTCAGGAAACAAACTTTGCGAGACGAGGGAGTATTTGAAGACCCTCCGACCAAATAAAGAGTTGTCTCTGTTATTCTTGACATCAAATTTTTTCTGAAACACATGCTCCGTAACACATTAAAATGATATAAATATATATATTATAAAAAAAAGGATAATATTGAATGCGTTCAATTGAAATCTCTTAAGAATAAGGAAATGCATGGATATGTTGAAGATTTTTTTTTTTTTTGAGGTAAAATAGTTTTTAAGGTAAAATAATTACTGAGGTGGAAATTGGTGTGAGTATTCCTAAACTATTTTGTTAAATAACAGTTCATCAGTTTGACTATTATTTTAAAACTTGATTCTTTTTCAATAATAACTATAAAGTAAGACATTTATATTAATTTTTTCCCTAATATTTTCCTTTTTTTGCTTCTTTTGTTATCAATTTTTTATTTTGCGGAACCTTCCCCATTTTTCTTAACCTAACCAGAAGAGAGAGAGAGAGAGAGAGAGGAGTGCCGTATGACCGTATCTCTTCCTCGCTGTTCATCAGTAAGACGCACGAGAATAAAGATGATAAAACAATAAACAAAAATAATTTCCCTTCAATTCCGCCTTTGCCCTGCTGGTGCTCTTCTTCGACCTCAAATCTCTCTCACTATCATCTATTTTCCCTCTCTCTCCTCTCTCTCTCTCTCTCTAGACCTGAACGATAGCTCTCTGCTGCTCACAGGTTTTTTTTTTACCTTTTTCGATCTATACATTTTTATCCGCTGATTGAATTACTATAATTGGTCTTTATTAGGGTTTTGGTTTGCTTGCTTTTCTTGGTAGGGATGTTATAGCGCGATCTTCTTTGTTCACTATAAAAGGGTTGTTTGGCTATAACATGGTTTTGTTTATCTATTCTGTCAATTGTAGATAGGTTTATTTATCTAATTCGATTTTATGTGAGCTTGTTCTGAGTCTTGGATTGGTTTTTCTATTGAAATAGGAGTATTTGTATTTATTATTGGGACATGTTTGTGAATTTTGGAATGTGGGTTAAAGAAATTAAACTTTGCAGTGGTCAAAATTTACGTGCTGAAATGTCTTAATTGGTGATTGGAAATAGGAAAATGTTGCATTTTTAGGGTACCCATTTTTCAGTTTTCGGATATGTGGATTTTATTATTGAGAAGGATAGAGAATAGTATGGCCTTCGTTTTGCGCTAAAGGAGCTTGCTTTTTGTCTAGCAGGTGAAGTTGCAGGAGTGTGGTGGGAGATGGCTGGTATTTCGCGTGAGGATTCGGGTGTTGGAAGTTCTACGGAAGGATTTTCGAGTGGGCAGCAGCTGTGTGAATCTGGGGAAGCATTGGCAGAATGGCGGTCTTCCGAGCAGCTTGAAAATGGAACCCCATCAACTTCTCCCCCTTACTGGGACACTGACGACGACAACGACTTTGGTAGGCTGTTTGTCTCCTGTAATCCTTGTGTGCAACGTTTCTCTGTTCTTACCAATTTATTTACAAGATATAAAAGAACAGTAAGAAGAGTAATCATAGTTGTGTTTTGCTCCCTAAAATTTGATCAATTATTGGCCTTTGATTTCATGAGTAATTTAGATGTTATTAAAGGCAAGCATTTTGATAATTAAAATGAATACACAACTTTATATGTCTTTTCTTAGCCGGTGAGAAGTTTGGTGCTAAGAATTGGTTTAGACCGGAAGAGAACTGTACTTGGTTGTGGGAAGCTGGATAGTGTAATAGCTGGTGCTTCCATTACAAAACAGTTAATAGGCATTCTTGTGAAATCAGGTTTTGTGTCTTCGTTGTAATAACAATTTTCAGCTTTTCCTTTAAGTATCAAGTTGTCAACCAATCCGTGTTTGTCAAATTATGCATCCATTATGCGGTTATCTTCAGTTTTAGCTATTTTATGACATTGCAGGACCAAAACCTTGCGAGTTATATGGGAAGTATACATGGAAGATAGACAAATTTTCACAGATTAACAAGAGAGAACTTCGCAGTAATGCATTTGAGGTTGGCGGCTACAAATGGTACGTAGAACCTGCATTTGGTTTTTGTTTTTTCAGATAGCAGCATTTTTAATCTAATTGTTTATTTCACTTTTACTGGTATGGTGGTTCCTTATTATTTGGGACCAACTCTTGAAATGCAGTGTTATATACTTGGAAAATGCTAACTAAAGCCTATTTAGGCTTTGGATAATAGCTAAAATGTGTATTGATATCCGTAAAAAGTGCGTAGATATTTGCCAAAGTGCATTGATATCTGTGAAAGCTGTATTGGAGTTCTAATTGTTTTGTCTTTTTGTGTGTTTTATCCTGTGCCCAATGGGCTCATGTTAGCCGGATTCTATATGCTTTTGCTGCACAATTCATTTTCCTTCCTGTATATTCATGTCGATGCACACTTGACATGAGCATGTGTGAGCCTCTTGGGTTGGCTTGAACCCGCTGTGGTTTGAAGTTCTTAACCTATGAAGTGGTCTGGTTTATAAATAACATTTGGTCTGTTTAGTACCATTATGTTTTTAGGTGCTTTGAAATGATTGGCTGAAATCTAACTTTGTCATACTGGTTTGTGCATGCTTCATCCCTGACATTTGGCATCTCAATTAAGCAGTTATGAGTTATCTATAACTGTCAGTTGGGTAGCTAGGGGTATTTTTATAAGATCACGGGTGGAGGCATGGAGACCATATTTCTCGTTTACTATTTATAATTATAGTAGTGGGGTTATCCTTGTGATCCCAAAGGGTTGTAGTTGATGGTGATTGATTGACTTTTGAGGTTGGAATCGATATTGGGGGAGGGTTGTAGTGGCTCCCATTTTTATTTGCTAAGAGGGTTGGTAGTACATAGACTTTTGTTGATCTGTTTTGTGGCGTTTGGTCTTAAGTGGAAGCAGCTTTCTGGTATTCTTTGATTATGAATGGGGGGAGTCTTTTAGAGCCCATTTGACAGCCTTTGCATCGAAAAAGCCCTTTGATATAAGAGGGAAAGAGCAAGTATGATCAGTTTAACAAGGGTCTTGCTAACCACTGTCACTAGGGGGTGGATAATAGACATATAATGCCGAATGAGCTAGAATTTAAATACACATCTCACGGATATTGATAAATTTTCACGGATTTCAATTCATTTTTCTCGGATAAAGATACATAATCCAACTACTTGTGAAAGGCATTATTTGTACAAGTGGGTAGAGTTATTACTCCCTCCATCCCAATTTGTTTGTCCTTTTCACTATTTGCGACATCCTACAAAATTGTCTATATGTTTTGATTAACAATATTTTTTATATGTAATATGGATCTTGTTTGATAGATCTAAATATGATGTTTTTGAAATTTTGTAAAACATTATAAATTGTGAGATATAGATAATTTTTGAAAAGGCACGTATGTCGAAATTGGACAAACAAACTGTGATAGGGGGAGTATTATTTAGAGCACTCTATGTAGTTCCCTGTAGACTATAGTTATTTCTCTCCATCTGTGGCGAGAGAGCTGATTCAATAATGGTTTGGGGCTACATTGGGCATACGAAGACGGAAGTGCTAGATTTGGCCTTGCTTTACTTGATGTGGTTAATTCGAAGAGAGTGGAATAGTAGATCTTTGATGGGGTGGAGAGGCCTTTGTTTAGCCTTAAGAGTCTTTTTCTTAGTTTGCTTAGTTGGGAGTTAAGGGTGTGCAATCCGATCCTCAACCTATTCTGTGATATGATGAGATATTTTTTGCATTCGGAGTGGAGTATAGAGGAGTAGATGGGTTTTTCCTTTGATTGGTTTTTTAGGCTATTGATGTAGTGGGCCTTTTTATCCTTTCCCTTATTTTGTAAATGGTGGGCATCCCCTTGATGCCTAGGAGGCATAGGAGAGGTTGGAAAAATTTGCTTGTGTTTTTCTTCAGGAGGCATAGGACAGGTGTTAGCCGACCAGAATTTGATTAGGACTTAAGGCTTTGTTTGGTTTGGTTAGGCATGGGAGAGGTGTCGGTGAATTGTGATCATGTGCAAATTGCTGCACTTCTTCTGTTCTAATGTAAGCTTCTTATTGTGACAGGTATATTCTAATTTATCCTCAAGGATGTGATGTCTGCAATCATCTCTCTTTGTTTCTTTGCGTGGCTAATCACGACAAACTTCTTCCAGGTATGCTTGTAAGTTGTAATTTTTGGACTACAATGGGCATATAATCTATTTTCTTGCTTTCTAGCTGATCTCTTTTTCTTTTTCTCTTGGGCTCAAACAGGATGGAGTCATTTCGCACAGTTCACAATTGCAGTGGTGAATAAAGATCCGAAGAAATCCAAATATTCTGGTTAGTTGGCTACATGTTGGCAATGTTGTTGTAATCGAGTTTCTGATTCTATTTAGTTTAGTATTAAAGCATTATAAGTGAATTCTACAGATACATTGCATCGATTCTGGAAGAAAGAGCATGATTGGGGTTGGAAAAAGTTTATGGAGCTGTCTAAAGTGTTGGATGGGTTTATTGATGCTGATACTCTGATTATTAAAGCTCAAGTCCAAGTTATCAGGTTTATTATGAGTCTTATCTTTCCATGTTTCCTTGTAGATTAATCAATGATGAAGAACTAAGATTCTTTTTAGTTTGAAGGTCCTTGTATATATGGTCATATTCATTGTTCATGTATGTACCCAAAGACGGATCCGCATATGGGCGTATGGGGGCCACAGCCCCCTCGTCGTTTCGGGGATTTTTTTCTTTGCAATTTTAATATTAAAATTATTATTATTTTGTTTGTTAAGAACACCTAGAACATGTTCGTTTGGGGTCCCAAAACCAAATTTCTCTCAACACACATCTTCCATAAGTTTTTCCTTTCTCAATTAATCTTATTTCTCGTTCTATCCTTTTCCACTCATTAGCCAAAAAACTACCCTCAAAATCTAAACCAAACAAACCATTAGATTCCCGAACCGTGAAATTTGAAAATCTTGTTTTTCATAATTCGGCCCTCGCGTTTATGAAATCTTAGTTCCCGTCCCCGTATGTACCTATAGTTTTTTTTTTGCCTAGTATTCTATATTTCTTTGTTTATGTAATTATTGTTATATTTCAATTAGCGAGAAACAAAGAATAAGAATCTAGTATTGTGTGAGGATTTTACCTTCAAAACTATGATTGATTACCTCCTTTCCTCCCTTGTCTTTTAGCACTTGCCAAATATTGATAGTCCCCCTCCTATTGGTTCCATTCTTGCAAGAATGATTAAGCAATTCTTTTGTTACTAATTTTAATGGGGTTTGATCATTGTGATGACTGATTTCAAATTGTGTTTCTGGTTTGTAGGGAGAGAGCAGATCGTCCCTTTCGCTGCCTTGATTGTCAGTATAGGAGAGAGCTTGTTCGCGTATATTTGACAAATGTAGAGCAAATTTGTCGCCGTTTTGTGGAAGACAGAAGAAGCAAGCTTGGGAAATTGATTGAAGATAAAGCTAGATGGTCAAGGTAGAGGTTGTCCCTTTTCATGATTATTACTTATAAGTTGACCTATTCTTGCATGAAAAACAGGTAGTTTTAACATCCATTATGATTTTAGTTGATATGGCTGTAAAAGTTTGACATTCTTCTCTCTTTTTTAGGGGTTAAATCAATCAAAAGTTGCCTTTTATTTTCACCCTTGGGAACTGCTCAAGTGGACTGACACCATATAGTTTTTGGCCCCTAAATTAAATGTTTGTTGCTTGTAGTCTAGGTTCTCTAGAAACCTGAATATTTGTAGCCTATTTTTCTTACTACCAGTTTTGCTTTATCCTTTGGTTTCATCTATTATCTGGTTCATAACATTTTCGATCAATATATTTTTACTTCCAAAATAATAGATTACTTGTGGTGGCTGCAGCTTTTGTGCTTTTTGGCTTGGGATTGACCAAAATGCTAGGCGCCGTATGTCCAGAGAGAAAACAGATTTGATTTTGAGAGTTGTTGTAAAACATTTCTTTATTGAAAAGGAAGTCACGTCTACCTTGGTCATGGATTCCTTGTACAGTGGACTGAAAGCCCTTGAAGGCCAGGCCAAGAGCAAGAATGGTAGGGGAAAATCGGAGGATGCTGAAGATTCTCCAGTTCCAATTGTTCGTATAGATAAGGATATGTTTATTTTGGTAGAAGATGTATTACTGCTACTTGAGAGAGCTGCCTTGGAACCCTTGCCTCCAAAGGATGATAAGGGTCCTCAGACCCGAATGAAGGTGAGCTATGTGAATTTCGTGTTAAAAATTTATTGAATGTTGCAAATTTTTTTCTGATTTGTTACATCATGTATGTGTAGAGGTGTTAACGTATCGAGACCTAAGAGGGATTATCCTAGCGTTATAGGTGATGAAGTTGTGTTAGGTGCTGGGAGTGGATTGACATTATTGGATGTTGCAGATACTAGGGTTTGATTTAAGAGTGTGAGTTTGAGAAAATATTGATGTTTCATTTCCCATTGGTGCATATCCTGGGACAAGCAATAAGAAAATAGGTGATAGGAAAAGGGGATTGTTTTTGGACCATTAGGGTTTCACTTTATGAGATGATTATTAAATGGCAGAGATGAGTGTGTATATCAGTGTCTCTCTCTCTTTTTTTTTTTTATCAGTTAAGCAGGTTCACTGGTTGCAAAATCATTTAAGTAATTGCACCCTTGATGAATGAATAGAACATTATGCATGTTTGTGGTACCTTTCACCCGATCTTGCAAAGGGGATGTCATATTTCTTGGATTAAGTTCTTATGCTTTATTAATTTGCCAACAAATTTACTTATTTATTGTTGATTGCTGATTCATCATACATTCACTTTTCTGCAACTCTTCTAGGATGGTGGTTCTGGAGAGGACATGAGTAAGGATTCCATTGAGCGCGATGAAAGGCGTCTTACTGAACTAGGTCGTAGGACTATTGAGATTTTTGTCCTAGCCCATGTATTCAGGTAACCCACCGCCCATTTTGTTTGCTGCTGGAAACGAATTTTCCCCAATTGATCTTGGAACTCTTTCGTCTTTTTGTTCATGCTTGCAGTAATCTGTTTCCTTCCAATTTCTTGATTTTCTATTTTCATGCATATTTTGCTCGTTTACACGTTCGGCGAAAGAGACAGAGTACACTTTTTCTTCTGATTTTTGATATATGGGGATACAACCGGCTAAACCGAAAATCATATACCTTTGGTTTTGCACCTTTGACTGGAATTTTCTTTAAGTTGCATTTCAATTTGTCAAGCTCACTTTTTTTTTGTGTGGTAATTTGCGCATTTTATAACCAACCAACACAAAAACAAGGGGAGTTAAACCCTCATACAAGAACCTATACAAAGGAAAGCCTAATACAAACTATCAGCTCTACACATATTTACGCCCCAAGAACTCTACTTGAAATATTCCAGCTACAGCATAGTCTATGATTTTCAAGAGAGTTTGGAAAATGCTCCCTAGTGCAAACCCGAAGTTGCCAAGACACTACAGGGTTCTTTTGTGTGACTGCTTTATCAATATGTACGCAAATACTTTTTCGTAGAGGAAGTGAAGAAGCTGGATCGAGAATAGTCCCTCTTTTATGTTGTGTTTGTCTAGAGCAAAATGTCTTTCAAGATAAAACATCACTCAAGGTATGATTTTCCTTTTAATTTGGGTATTAGTTGATGAAACAAGGTCTGTGTAACAATGTCAGAAGTATAAACCTTTATCTTTGCAGTTGTCGCATCTTGGAAGTTCTTTATGTGGCTTGGAGTGGGAGGTTGTTTAAGGGGTTCTTGATCACTAGTTAGTACTGGATATCTTGCCGTGTCTCGTTGTAAGAGGTAATTTGAATAAGAGGTCTGTGTCCCTAATGTTCTAGGTTGTGACATTTCAATTATGGGAAACGTTAAAGTGCATAATGGTATGAATAAGGGTGTCTGATGGATTGTTCGGTAGGCAGAAATATGACTTCGACTGAACAAAGCCACACTTTGGCTGACTGCAATCCCCAAATTCCGTTGTACAATATTAAATGCAGAATTACCAGAGGCGCACTCTATAACTGAGCTAATAGCCCGTCGTGCGAGCCCCCGCCAGGGGTCTTGTCCCTCATTGGTAGAATAGTTACCTCCAGGACTAGTATTGAGCCTTGATGAGCTCACTGCTCATTGCCAATTCTTTTTGAGTTAGATGTTTTAACATTGCATATGAGCTAGCCTTTGAGAGCCTTTCGGGAAAGACTTTTTGTTTCTTTTGTGTATCTATTGTTTACCTCTTCACTCTGTGGGTGAAATAATATCTGTGAAACTAGTAGACGAGTCTGGGTGGCTTGCCTTTCTACTGATTGCGAATTTCGTTTTTAGAGGGGTGCTTGAAGAATCAGCATCATTACCTTTTTAAAAGTTCAATCTGGTATCCAAGGAACAAGATGCTGCTACCATCTAATCTGCCAGGTGTGACATGCTTAGTTAAGGATGTGGATCAACTATCCATGGGCCCTTGATTAAGAGATCCGGAGTAAAAAAAAGTATGTCATGTCAATTGGTTTAGGTGTTTCTTTTTTTCACTGACCAGTCGATGGGAAAGTTTTCAAAGCATAGGTTGCTCTGGTTGTTGGTCTTTTTAAGTTTTTTTGTTGAATGGGCTCCCAGTAAAAAAAAGTATTTCATGTCAATTGGTTTAGGCGTTTCTTTTTTTCACTGACCAGTCGATGAGAAACTTTTCAAAGCATAGGTTGCTCTGGTTGTTGGTCTTTTTAAGTTTTTTGTTGAATGGGCTCCCAGTACTTTTGGATTGGACTGTTGTCTAGCCCAATACTCCAAAAGAAAGACTAAATGGGGAATGCTACACGTCACTTGGGTGATCGGTTATCACATTCTCTTTCAATACACCATTAGGTAAATTTGGATTTCTGATTTTGGAAAATAAAAATGGTAAAGTGGACCAATTGATTCTTGAGAAAATTTGTTTTTGTTGATGTTTTGGGATGAACCAAATTTTCTTGTGTGTTGCTATGAAGTATTTTTGTTCTTTTTGTTCTTTTTTTTTTTTGTAGTGAAGTATCACGTGCCTTACCACAAGAGAAGTTAGTTTTTAAGAGAGTGCTATTATCTCCATGCATCTCAAACGAAATACCCAGAGTTTTTGGGTTTGATGCCAAAATTATCAGGGATTAAATTGCAAGAGAACTTGTTGAACTAACAACTTGTGGTGTGCTGGTTTATCAACGTGAGGCCTGGTGGTGCTCAGGTTCGGATCTGGGCTAGGGCTCCTCCACAGGTCGTTCCCTGCGCAATGAACACCCACCGTTTGTGCCTAACAGGTCAGAGTCGACCGGGAAGGCACTTTGATGGTTAAATAATTATATGGAGGAAGGAGAAAGGAAACTCTATGGCTAGAGTGAGCGGCGTGCCTCTTAGGGTTTATCCCTTTTCCTTAGATAGAACCTTCAGACTAGCCCTCCAAGTATGTCCATCTTCGGCATGCGAGATAACCCCTCTGGATGACGGCCACATATGGATCTGGCGGTTATATCCGCGTGGATGAACCACCTGTCCGTAAATCACGCAGGTCATAACGGTTGTACACGGTTCAGTCCTGCCCGCAACATACAGTTCGGGCATGGATCTCTGTTCGTACGCAAATCGTTATCTGCCCGAGTGATGTACACCAAACTCGGTCAGACGGTCCTTGGACATGATCATCCTTTCTCGGCCAATCCTAGGTGCTGAGTACTTCTGCATCCCGCATCCCTCTGAGCCCTGTAAGGGCATGTGGCTCGTACCATGAGGTGCTTGGCCATTCAGCCCACTACACAACTAAAGAGTGGTGGGATTTACTGCTTGTTTGTTGTCCATTCAATTTGGACCCCATCCTCTACTTGATGGTAGCAAAAACTTCAAGCTGCTCTTTACAATTCACGCCTTATTTGGGCCCGTTGCAGTACAATCACCTTTTGCTTTTCCATAGACCTTGTTTCATTTCAAGGAACTTGTTGATCCGTCGAATAAAACTTAATTTCCTATTGCTGAAGCAATAACATTGATGGAATCCAGGCTTGATGCAATCTTTGATGTGGAAGAGTGTTCATGCATATGGTTTTGATTGTTTATTCTACTCTTATGTTTGCTCTTATTTCATCCTTCATGTTTCAGCAGTAAAATTGAAGTTGCATACCAGGAGGCTGTTGCTTTGAAAAGGCAAGAGGAGCTCATCCGTGAAGAGGCTGCTTGGCTGGCTGAAACTGAGCAGAAAGCGAAACGGGGTGCAGCTGAAAAGGAAAAGAAGTCAAAGAAAAAGCAGGTTTGACGACCAAATGCATATATGTAAACATAACTGCCACTTTTAACAAAAAATAGCTAAATAGAACTGGTTCCGCCTCTCTGAGTCAGAAGCGGTTATATTGGTTATGATTAGTATGTGACAATGGGCATTGGTTTTGGCAGAAATGCATATATGTTTTCCTATTTTTTTGGTACTTGGGAAATTATGCTGTGCATCTTACTTATTCTACACTTCAGGGGAAACAAAAACGAAATAACCGCAAGGGAAAAGATAAAGGAAGGGATGAGATGCTTGATGTGCCGCTACAAGAAAGTCCTGCTGATGAAGTTGAAGATTTCAGGACTGATGTGGTGGAACCTGTGCCTGAAAACCCTGACACACTGGAAGATGTTTCTGATGTGTCCGATTCAGTAGATTTTGTTCCCAAAATGCTTCAGCCTGATTCTGAAGACAGAGATGCTAGTCTAGCCAACTGGGATACAGACACATCAGAAATTCATCCTGCGACAGAGGCAAGTGGCAGTGGAGTAAGTGGCCTTTCATCTGTACAAAATGGAACAAGAGATGGAAACAGCACGTCTGCAGTGGATGATAGCTCATCAACATGTTCCACTGACTCGGTTCCCTCAGTGGTAACAAACGGGCCTTACAAGGGGAGTTTGCATCCCAACCATAAAAGCCAAAAATCACCAAGCAGGTAATATTTACATTATTGTTGTTCTAAGAGCAAGTCCAACCCGATACTTCGAAAGCTATATCTAAACTAATTTCTTATTTTACAAATGAAGTTTAGAGGATATTATTATTTACTTGAACTGACTACACCTCCATTTGCATTTTTGTGTTTCAAAAAATCACTTGTTTCTATCTGAAACTCCCAAATTTTTAATGTTTTGATGTTTTTGTAAAGTACATTTAATTTTGATCTTTTTGGAGTTATTGTTGATCTATTTCCAATAGTACCAGTTCTAGTAGAATTAGGTGTCAATATTGTTTATATGTTCTATTTGAAAGGGAAAATTCCCATCCTGTAAAATTGGGGATCACCCTCTATTTCTTCCTCCATCCTCTATGTTTGGACGATTTACTTCTCGTCCTTGAAAATGGAGATCGTATTAGAGGATGAGTTGGTGAAGTTATTTACTCTCAAATGAAAATACAGAGTGTGGGTTGGAGATGCTTTACGGCACCTGTGCTAGATTACATTATATTTCATATGGTTTTGCTATATGTTGTCAGAGGGAGGAACCAGCGAGGTAAGGAGACTACTGATGCAACTGATGGGGTGAAAGAAGCCCATAGCCGCCCATCGGAACCTACGAAGGCAGCAACGAGGCCAAATGATGCATCCGGAAGTTGCAAGGCTGAGTCCGAGGCTGTTGTACACTCCTTGCAGGATCGTATAAAGGAGCTTGAGAAACACATGGTGAAGAAGGTGGTATTTGTTTCATTTATTTTGTTTGAGTAGCACATTCTTGTTCCTCGGAGATTTGACTAGATTAATAGTGAAGAGATATATATGATCCCATATGATAAGGGATCCCATTGGACTAACACTGAGAAGATTAATATAATCACATCCTCAAGGTATGTTTTCATAACCAACGGTTGTTTTATCCTGAAATGTGGAACC
Source organism: Rhododendron molle (assembly GCA_025413875.1). Lineage (NCBI taxonomy): Eukaryota > Viridiplantae > Streptophyta > Magnoliopsida > Ericales > Ericaceae > Rhododendron > Rhododendron molle. Next base: position 57,767,918 of record CM046391.1, read on the forward strand.
CAATCCGAACAAACAGATGGGTCCTGAAGGTTGCCAATCATGGGCATGTGGTGTACTCATTCCGTTCCCATTTGTTTTTCATTCTCTATTGCAGACATCTTCAAGGTCCTCTATTTTTTAATTTGTTAGAGTTTAGATGATTTTGAAAACTTGGTCTACAAGGATTTATTAAGATGTTTTGTAAAAAATCCTTGAAATTTTTGAACGAAAATAAATATTTGTTGACCGAATAAAGGAGCATGATGGTAAAAATAAAAAGGAACAAACAAATGAGGATGGGGGAGTATTGGTTTTATATTTCTTATTGCTCTTTTCTTTTTCACTTTCTTCATACAGTATTTTCTCGAGTTGACGAACTTTACTTTCTATATGTAATAGGAAGAAGAAGTATTTTCTCTGCGAAGAGAATTGAGCACCAAGGACCAGGTTGATACAGTGAGGCCTCCCAAAGAGAAGGCAACAACAGTGCCTGCCTCCACTATCATTCCTCCCAAAAATCTCCCACCGGCTATTCAGGCAAAATCAGCTTCGAAAAATGCCGCAGCCATCGATCCTGTTTCCCTTAGGAACCCATCTTCAAACATCCCCCAACCAACAGCCCCACTTGTAAATTCAGCTCCAAAGTTTACCGAAAAGCCCTCGGTGCAAATGCCGGTCACATCAAGGCCCTTGAGCGCTCCAATTAACTCCGGACCTAGGCCAACTGCTCCTGTTGCTTCCACGGTTCGAACACCACCATTGCTAGCACGTTCAGTGAGCGCAGCTGGGCGGCTGGGTCCTGACCCGTCACCCGCGACTCATAATTCTGTTCCTCAGTCATATCGAAATGCCATAATGGGAACTTCCATTACCTCAAGTTCAACTGGTTTCACTCAACCTCACTCTCCAAGATCTGCGATTAACCCATCACAGTTGTACTCACAGCTGCCAGGCTTGACATCTTCACCCATGTTCTTACCACAGAGCTCTGATCGGATGGAACCGAACTCAGTGAAACCAAGCATTTCGTTTGGAATGCTCAATCTTGATGTGTTTCAGAATGGACGACCACAGTGGGTGGATTGCCCTGAAAGGAGCAGCAGCACAAAAAGCATGCACTATGATGACCCTTCTTCCTCCCAGCAAAATGAAGTTCATAACCTTGGTTTCTACAAGCCTGTTGTACACCGAAGACTGCAGGATAATATCTCTACCGACTCTACTCCTGCTTGTACATCCGGGCGCCAGACCAACCACGGTGCCTTCACTGATGAGTTTCCTCACCTAGACATTATCAATGACCTCCTTGACGATGAACACAGTATCGCTAAGCAAACTAGGGCCAGCACGAGCTTTCAAAGTTTCAGCAACGGCCCCCACCATCTGAATCGGCAATTCTCTTTCCCCTTGGACCCCGGCATGTCGAGCAACATGGGCCCATCGACTTCTTGCAGGTTTGAGCGAGCAAGGAGTTACCACGACGACGGGTTGCAACGTGGCTATGGCTCTTTAAGTGGAGCCCATTTCGATGCGTTACTACCGGATATGATTCCCCAAGCTAATCCAGGTCCATTTCTGAATGAACATGTCGATGGGTTTCTTCCAACCCAGTGGCAAACGGGTGGGTCTGATTACTCGTATCTTGGCATGGGGAACGTGGAGGGGGATGGTTACCCTTACCATGTCCCAGACTATTCGAACTTGGTTTGTGGTGTTAATGGTTATACTGTATTCCGACCATCGAATGGGCATTGAGAAGGAACGCTGACGGAGATTGTGCCTTTAAATTTGTGGGGATATGGTCCTTGGGAATAATGTATTTTGAGGATAAAAGTGTTGATGGTTGATGTTTAGATTTGGAGTGAGGTTGTAACCATCCTTTGGTAAGTAAAAAGGTTTCTGCTTCCTTAGTTTTCAGCATTAGCTTTTTACAGTAGAGGCGGCTTTGATTTTTCTCAATAGAAATAACTTCTCTGCATCCCTGAATCTGGGTTGAACGGTGTGGCTTACGATGATGGTCTCGGGTTTGATGATCCTAGCCTTTTGTTTTTAAGAGCATGATTTAATTATTTGCGGGAAAAAAAAAAAAGAATTCAACTTGACATCAACCGGCCCGGTGGATCCATATCTTTCGGTAAAAAATCGACAGGTTGATATAGTGATTGTTGTTTTCATTTCAAAGAAGAAAGAGTTTAGATCAAGTGGCTCTCGATCTCAAATCAAGCTAATTCTTGGAAGCATGGATGTTCTAGTTAGTGAACGGTTTGGACCATTGAGGTCATGAGACAATAGACGTATCAGTAGGCCTTGAAAATCAGTTTGGTTTTTCGAGGTTTCTATTGTTTGTCAATACTAAATGAAGTGGGTTTGTAAAACAAAAATGGATATGAATAAGTACAGAAAAATCTTTTTAATAGGATTAATACATGTAAAGTCTTGGGAGAAGTTAATACTCGGATCATCTTAATTTATCCAAAAGAATTTACGTCTGTGATACAGTAATGTCAAAATTATGATCCGTTATTATGAGTCGCGCATAGGAATATTGGCAATATGAGACCCTGCCTATATATATACTACGTATTGGTGCACATTGTTCGGATTAGTTGATTGATGCGTTTTCGCTGAAATCTAGTGGGCAGATCATGCCATTCTAAATTGCACAATTTTACGTGTAAGGATAGTTTTCTCCATCCAATTACTGCTAAGGATAAGGCGAGGAATTAATTACGTGTAAGGATGCCGCTTCTCGACATCGGGATTTCGGTATTCCCACCGCTTCCAAGTTCGGCGCCATTTAAATTATTAGGAAATGGGTTAAGGTTGGGATTTCCACAGAGAGAGAGAGAGATTAGGACGGTTGGGGTTTAGGCATTGTCATAGAGTACCCTAGGATTTAGGTACTTTTATAGGATTTTAGGGTACACTTTCCTATTATAGGGTTTTAGTGATTTAGACACTTTTATAAGGTTTACGGTTTTAGGCACTTTCATAGGGTACTGATAGGCGCGCGGAATTCGTAAATTTAAGCGCCTAAGTAGGGGAAATTAGCGCGTTAGACGTGCATTTAATTCTTAGTTTCCGTTTAATGCGTGCACGTGGTTGGATTTTGTGTCTATGATTTATTTGCAGGAAATTCAAACGTTTTGGCGCATATGAGAGGTAGTGGAAGGGTCGTGATGAAACTTGAGAGCGAGAAGAGCCGTGGAAACTAAGTATGGAGCATGGAGTTTTGAACAAGATGGTCAGTAGCTTCGCAAGCGCTACATGGATTTTGCTGTAGCGCTACAGAATGGACCAAGGTCAACGCCCAAGGCAGCGGTCAACGGAGTGAGAAGGCCCCTTAAGGGCTCGCGTGCGCTACACTATATTTGGTGTAGCGCTACCGAAGGCATTAGTGGCGTATGAAACGCTGCCGTTTTGGTCTACGTCGATTCCTATTCCGATTAACTTTAGGATTTCTAATTGTTTTTATTAGGATTAGTATAAATACCTTGTTTTAACTAAAAACTAGGGTACGTTTTCATTACTTACGTTTTATTTTTACGCTCTTAACTTTTGGCTGCTGTTTTCTAAGTTTTCAATTGCAGATCTCAGTTTTGATTAAAGTTCTTCAGGATTTCCAACCTTAAATTCTCGTTCTTCATTGGTATTTACTTTCCCGTAAGCTTGTGGTATCGTGGTTGATTTTATTTATTTCTTTCGATTGTTGAAGCATGTTTAGATCTAGGATTTTATTTTCTATTATTTCAAGCATGCGCGAGTAGTTTCCTAGGGTGCGGCCGCGGGACGAAGGCGTCCTGCGACTGGTTTAACTAATTATTTACCTCGGGTACGAATTAATTTATTTTTCCAACGATTTTGGGATGCGAAAGAAAACCATTTCTAATAAACAAAACCCAGGCATCATCAGATTTCAAATGCGCATGATAGCTGGTGACAGGGGGTGGGCATTTATTAGGAACCCCTTTTTCCTTATTCTGAAATCGGTGAATTGAATAATTGTGTCCCGAGTGAATATTGGTTAGGCTAGTTGCAGACGTTGGGCTCTCACGGCTGTACTCTCCTTTAAATTCATAGTTAATTAATTTAATTTAGTAATTTAGGTAGTAAATCAATCAACTGAACAAGGGGTGGCTACCTAAGAGCCAGATTAAACTAGAATTCTTCACTTTTAAGTCAAGCACCGTCCGTCCGTCTCTGTGGTTCGACTCCGGTACTTCTGGAATTATTGTGCTGCATTGGTCGAGAGTCCTACGCTTGGGACGCGTTTTTAGTTTAATTTATCAACACCCGGTCGGTCAAGCAGGTACCCTAAGATTTCGGTTTAAGCACTTTCATAGGGTACCCTAGGGTTTAGGTTTAGGCACTTTCATAGGGTTTTAGGGTGCACTTTTCTATTACAGGGTTTTAATGGTTTAGACACTTTTATAGAGGTAATTTTGAAAAAATATTTCAGAAATCCTTAATGGTGCATTTCCATTTTTTTCTGGAGTGTGCGGGAAGAGGGGGTCCAAAACAGGAGCTACACGTAACTTCCTCTCTAAATTGTTCTGAGGAAATTGAAAATCGAAACCTGATCATTGTACATACAAATCTTGACCAAAATTGAAGCGTAAGACCGGTCCAGCTAATGAAATAAAGCAATTCAGCAATGAATTACTATCAAATAAATTCGGAAATCAACCATGTGAAATTACAGATGTCTCCTTGCTCGGTACAAAGAACTACTCCATAAATTACCCCGTATAAGTCCATAAATCAACATATAGTGTATGGTATGCATGTACGTACATGGTCACCAGTCATTTATAAGAATCAAAATATCAAGAAAAAAATTGAACGAATTACAAAGAGGACTAAAAAGTTCGGCTTATGTACACCTTGAATCGCGCATGCCGAGAAATTTGAAACATGTGCTTCTAGCTTATTATAAAAAGAAGTTTATGTATCTTCGGTGGCAATCGCGATATAATCGCAGATATATAAGACATGATGAGTCTTATCTCTGATTTCTAGCAACGCCTAAAGGAACCACGAGATGGGGGTAAGCGCCAGCATGATCAGGGAAAGCAGCATCACCGGCAAAGTTCATTTCTTGAGCCACAAGGCAGCTTGGACCACCACCGCCGGGGATGTTGGTGCACCCAGATGAACCGGAAGGAGGGACCGGAGCCCTTTGAAGTGACTCCAAAATCAGCACGTCTAGTCCTTTGTTCTTCCCCACCATTTTTTCGCCATCTTCATATAAAACCCTACTAGCTTTGCATGGTTGTTCAATTAGAAGAACGAGAAGAATTATTGATAGTACAATAGTAGTCATTGGAACCCTCATTTTCGTAGGTACGAAAAACAAATTAAGCTGAGAGACAACAATATATTTGTGATTAACCAGGGTGGTTGTGTGTATATTTATATGAAGGAAGGATTGAGGTTTTTGTTTTCTTTTTTAATTCTTTGATAGGTTTTGATTGACTACTAGGTTTCTTGGCTAACTAAAACTGTAAGTATTGAATGGGTCATGCTGAAGAGAGGTTTTCAACTTCAATCTCAACCTTATCTAATCTTTTATCAAACTTTTCTTCTTTTATAAATTAAAATATTGTGAGTTTGGTATGAATTTTCTCTCTCTCTCTCTCTCTCTCTCTCTCTCTCTCTCTCTCTCAATAAAAAAAGTGTTCAAGAGCTTGATTGATTTGTTTTCCTATTAAATACTTTGTCCACTAGTACATATATTCAGCCAATTTGGTTGTGGAATTGTGGGGTAGGGTTCTTTGTTGGGGAAGTTCCCTATAACACTGCAGTTGCTAATTGGGGCTTAATATATAGGTTTGGAATTTGATTTGAAGTGTTTTTGTTTAGTTATGTATGTACTTAATGTAAATAAATGTCATTAGTAGGAGATGAAGTCACTGCACAAGTCATCCGGCCCATTATGGCATTATGGAAAAATTCAAATACTCGTATCTTGGCATGGGGAACGTGGAGGGGGATGGTTACCCTTACCATGTCCCAGACTATTCGAACTTGGTTTGTGGTGTTAATGGTTATACTGTATTCCGACCATCGAATGGGCATTATGCAAACGGGTGGGTCTGATTACTCGTATCTTGGCATGGGGAACGTGGAGGGGGATGGTTACCCTTACCATGTCCCAGACTATTCGAACTTGGTTTGTGGTGTTAATGGTTATACTGTATTCCGACCATCGAATGGGCATTGAGAAGGAACGCTGACGGAGATTGTGCCTTTAAATTTGTGGGGATATGGTCCTTGGGAATAATGTATTTTGAGGATAAAAGTGTTGATGGTTGATGTTTAGATTTGGAGTGAGGTTGTAACCATCCTTTGGTAAGTAAAAAGGTTTCTGCTTCCTTAGTTTTCAGCATTAGCTTTTTACAGTAGAGGCGGCTTTGATTTTTCTCAATAGAAATAACTTCTCTGCATCCCTGAATCTGGGTTGAACGGTGTGGCTTACGATGATGGTCTCGGGTTTGATGATCCTAGCCTTTTGTTTTTAAGAGCATGATTTAATTATTTGCGGGAAAAAAAAAAAAGAATTCAACTTGACATCAACCGGCCCGGTGGATCCATATCTTTCGGTAAAAAATCGACAGGTTGATATAGTGATTGTTGTTTTCATTTCAAAGAAGAAAGAGTTTAGATCAAGTGGCTCTCGATCTCAAATCAAGCTAATTCTTGGAAGCATGGATGTTCTAGTTAGTGAACGGTTTGGACCATTGAGGTCATGAGACAATAGACGTATCAGTAGGCCTTGAAAATCAGTTTGGTTTTTCGAGGTTTCTATTGTTTGTCAATACTAAATGAAGTGGGTTTGTAAAACAAAAATGGATATGAATAAGTACAGAAAAATCTTTTTAATAGGATTAATACATGTAAAGTCTTGGGAGAAGTTAATACTCGGATCATCTTAATTTATCCAAAAGAATTTACGTCTGTGATACAGTAATGTCAAAATTATGATCCGTTATTATGAGTCGCGCATAGGAATATTGGCAATATGAGACCTTGCCTATATACTACGTATTGGTGCACATTGTTCGGATTAGTTGATTGATGCGTTTTCGCTGAAATCTAGTGGGCAGATCATGCCATTCTAAATTGCACAATTTTACGTGTAAGGATAGTTTTCTCCATCCAATTACTGCTAAGGATAAGGCGAGGAATTAATTACGTGTAAGGATGCCGCTTCTCGACATCGGGATTTCGGTATTCCCACCGCTTCCAAGTTCGGCGCCATTTAAATTATTAGGAAACGGGTTAAGGTTGGGATTTCCACAGAGAGAGAGAGAGAGAGATTAGGACGGTTGGGGTTTAGGCATTGTCATAGAGTACCCTAGGATTTAGGTACTTTTATAGGATTTTAGGGTACACTTTCCTATTATAGGGTTTTAGTGATTTAGACACTTTTATAAGGTTTACGGTTTTAGGCACTTTCATAGGGTACTGATAGGCGCGCGGAATTCGTAAATTTAAGCGCCTAAGTAGGGGAAATTAGCGCGTTAGACGTGCATTTAATTCTTAGTTTCCGTTTAATGCGTGCACGTGGTTGGATTTTGTGTCTATGATTTATTTGCAGGAAATTCAAACGTTTTGGCGCATATGAGAGGTAGTGGAAGGGTCGTGATGAAACTTGAGAGCGAGAAGAGCCGTGGAAACTAAGTATGGAGCATGGAGTTTTGAACAAGATGGTCAGTAGCTTCGCAAGCGCTACATGGATTTTGCTGTAGCGCTACAGAATGGACCAAGGTCAACGCCCAAGGCAGCGGTCAACGGAGTGAGAAGGCCCCTTAAGGGCTCGCGTGCGCTACACTATATTTGGTGTAGCGCTACCGAAGGCATTAGTGGCGTATGAAACGCTGCCGTTTTGGTCTACGTCGATTCCTATTCCGATTAACATTAGGATTTCTAATTGTTTTTATTAGGATTAGTATAAATACCTTGTTTTAACTAAAAACTAGGGTACGTTTTCATTACTTACGTTTTATTTTTACGCTCTTAACTTTTGGCTGCTGTTTTCTAAGTTTTCAATTGCAGATCTCAGTTTTGATTAAAGTTCTTCAGGATTTCCAACCTTAAATTCTCGTTCTTCATTGGTATTTACTTTCCCGTAAGCTTGTGGTATCGTGGTTGATTTTATTTATTTCTTTCGATTGTTGAAGCATGTTTAGATCTAGGATTTTATTTTCTATTATTTCAAGCATGCGCGAGTAGTTTCCTAGGGTGCGGCCGCGGGACGAAGGCGTCCTGCGACTGGTTTAACTAATTATTTACCTCGGGTACGAATTAATTTATTTTTCCAACGATTTTGGGATGCGAAAGAAAACCATTTCTAATAAACAAAACCCAGGCATCATCAGATTTCAAATGCGCATGATAGCTGGTGACAGGGGGTGGACATTTATTAGGAACCCCTTTTTCCTTATTCTGAAATCGGTGAATTGAATAATTGTGTCCCGAGTGAATATTGGTTAGGCTAGTTGCAGACGTTGGGCTCTCACGGCTGTACTCTCCTTTAAATTCATAGTTAATTAATTTAATTTAGTAATTTAGGTAGTAAATCAATCAACTGAACAAGGGGTGGCTACCTAAGAGCCAGATTAAACTAGAATTCTTCACTTTTAAGCCAAGCACCGTCCGTCCGTCTCTGTGGTTCGACTCCGGTACTTCTGGAATTATTGTGCTGCATTGGTTGAGAGTCCTACGCTTGGGACGCGTTTTTAGTTTAATTTATCAACACCCGGTCGGTCAAGCAGGTACCCTAAGATTTCGGTTTAAGCACTTTCATAGGGTACCCTAGGGTTTAGGTTTAGGCACTTTCATAGGGTTTTAGGGTGCACTTTTCTATTACAGGGTTTTAATGGTTTAGACACTTTTATAGAGGTAATTTTGAAAAAATATTTCAGAAATCCTTAATGGTGCATTTCCATTTTTTTCTGGAGTGTGCGGGAAGAGGGGGTCCAAAACAGGAGCTACACGTAACTTCCTCTCTAAATTGTTCTGAGGAAATTGAAAATCGAAACCTGATCATTGTACATACAAATCTTGACCAAAATTGAAGCGTAAGACCGGTCCAGCTAATGAAATAAAGCAATTCAGCAATGAATTACTATCAAATAAATTCGGAAATCAACCATGTGAAATTACAGATGTCTCCTTGCTCGGTACAAAGAACTACTCCATAAATTACCCCGTATAAGTCCATAAATCAACATATAGTGTATGGTATGCATGTACGTACATGGTCACCAGTCATTTATAAGAATCAAAATATCAAGAAAAAAATTGAACGAATTACAAAGAGGACTAAAAAGTTCGGCTTATGTACACCTTGAATCGCGCATGCCGAGAAATTTGAAACATGTGCTTCTAGCTTATTATAAAAAGAAGTTTATGTATCTTCGGTGGCAATCGCGATATAATCGCAGATATATAAGACATGATGAGTCTTATCTCTGATTTCTAGCAACGCCTAAAGGAACCACGAGATGGGGGTAAGCGCCAGCATGATCAGGGAAAGCAGCATCACCGGCAAAGTTCATTTCTTGAGCCACAAGGCAGCTTGGACCACCACCGCCGGGGATGTTGGTGCACCCAGATGAACCGGAAGGAGGGACCGGAGCCCTTTGAAGTGACTCCAAAATCAGCACGTCTAGTCCTTTGTTCTTCCCCACCATTTTTTCGCCATCTTCATATAAAACCCTACTAGCTTTGCATGGTTGTTCAATTAGAAGAACGAGAAGAATTATTGATAGTACAATAGTAGTCATTGGAACCCTCATTTTCGTAGGTACGAAAAACAAATTAAGCTGAGAGACAACAATATATTTGTGATTAACCAGGGTGGTTGTGTGTATATTTATATGAAGGAAGGATTGAGGTTTTTGTTTTCTTTTTTAATTCTTTGATAGGTTTTGATTGACTACTAGGTTTCTTGGCTAACTAAAACTGTAAGTATTGAATGGGTCATGCTGAAGAGAGGTTTTCAACTTCAATCTCAACCTTATCTAATCTTTTATCAAACTTTTCTTCTTTTATAAATTAAAATATTGTGAGTTTGGTATGAATTTTCTCTCTCTCTCTCTCTCTCTCTCTCTCTCTCTCTCTCTCTCTCTCTCTCAATAAAAAAAGTGTTCAAGAGCTTGATTGATTTGTTTTCCTATTAAATACTTTGTCCACTAGTACATATATTCAGCCAATTTGGTTGTGGAATTGTGGGGTAGGGTTCTTTGTTGGGGAAGTTCCCTATAACACTGCAGTTGCTAATTGGGGCTTAATATATAGGTTTGGAATTTGATTTGAAGTGTTTTTGTTTAGTTATGTATGTACTTAATGTAAATAAATGTCATTAGTAGGAGATGAAGTCACTGCACAAGTCATCCGGCCCATTATGGCATTATGGAAAAATTCAAATACTTAAGCTTGTGTGCGGGCTAGTTCAGTTGGCTAAGAGTTCAATTCTTACCTGATCATGCGTCTGAGTATTCTTCTCTTAGAGGGGTTTTTCTTTTCTTTCTTTGTTTCTACTCCGATAAAAAAAAAAAAAAAAAAGCCAATGCTCACAATTTTCTGGAATCGCCATTGCCCTTAATCTCTCAAACACAAAAACGCAAACTACATTCATGTAAAAATTACGTGATGACTCTGTCATTTATCACTAAGTTAACTTAACGTACAAGTGGTTAAGATGGATTTCGATTAGTGAAAAATGGTGTGAATCGTGGATGTACTCAACAAATTATTGAGGGGCCATGTAAAAATCTCCGTCTTGCGTGCTTCTTCTTTTTATTGTTCGGATTATTATTTGATTTGGCCGATTTCTCAACAAAGCCATCAGCTAGAGGCTAGGGCCTGGAGATGAAAAGTGAAAACCCATCTAGGTCCATGCTTCTTGCGCTAGACCTAGGAACATGTTTCTTATGCCCGGCCTGAACATGCCATAAAACCTCAGGAGCCACAGTTGTAGTTGCCACCCAAGCTAATTTAATAGGCATGGCTAGAATTTTCTAACAAAAAGATGGTACTGTAACTTTTTCGAGAATCGATATTTTTGCACAACAAATTTCAAAGACAATTTTGGAAGAAAAAGAAAAACACTCCATTCTTTACATCTTACCATAAACAAGAGCCTAAAATAAGAAAAAATAAATAAATTCTGTTATTGGGTTGCAAACAAAGAATTTACATTGTGTGCAATGAAAAAGGACATTTTTGGGATTGTTATGTCCATGATATACAAGGGCTGTGAAACATTCAAAAAAATTAATCAATTCTTGTACTGAGTTACAAATAAACAATTTACAAGGGTGCAAACAACAAGACTTGCTAGCTTTGTTCCTATTGCAAGATCAAGAGCTTTAATCCCTCCTTGTTAATCAGCTTCGTTTTGTTCAGGGAATGTTAGTGCTGGGATTACTTCCAGATGAGGGCACAGTCCCTCTCGGCAGGGATTGGATCACCAGAGCTCTCCACTCCATAGCCAGCCAATTTTCTCCATCGAGAGGTCTCGCTGCTTCAGTAAGCGGTAAAATAGTCGAACAAGCGAACACCAATGCCAACACAAGGAATAACTTCGTGAAGAGACTCCTAGAGGAAATCATCCTAGAGAAGGTAATAATATGACCCTTTTGTTTGTAATAAAATGTGGAACTCAGAAAATGGGGGGGAGTAGAGAATAGAGATAATATTGGTAATGAGAAACTTTTTTTTTGGTGTGTGTATGTGATATTTTGTTGAGGGCTATGCCTAGGTATATATATAAGGCATGGATATATCTTTGTATGTGGGAATACGAGGTAATATGGGTTTTGTTGACTGGGGAGGGAGGAGGGGGTGGCTTTTGTGTTGACTTGACCATATATTATTATTATTATTGTTTGAAAAGTCAGTTTGTTTGGTCCATATTGTGAAATCAAACACACGGTAGCTTTGATTGAATCCCAAGCAACTTTTGTGTTTTAATAAGGAGTCAGATGATCGAAGAAGTTACAAACATGATGTAACCGGCCACATAGTAATAAAAATGGATCTTTTCAAACCACCAAAAAAAAAAAAAAAAAACTATAAAATTGGAAGTTAGACTATGCAGAAAAGAGAGAAACATGGACAAGAATAGCTAAGCCAATTTTGATAACCGGATGTCTAAGCCAGCTTGTGCACAGCTCAACTAATTTCGGGCCTTTGAAAGTAACGACCAGACATAACTCTTAGTGGCTCCAAAGTTTGAAATATTTGACCGCTGTGAGAATGAAACCTATGACGATGTTTTTTTTGCTAGTGATCCTAGTTCACCAAATTTTAAAGTAGACCGTGTACTGAAAATTTTTTTTTTTTTTTTGTACATTGTTCTCTATACATTTGTCTGTGCATCGTATTTTTCCTCGATTGTAATATAATGGTACGTGATCATTCATGATAACTGCCTCATTAGGCATGTATAGGTTACAAGTTGATCATTCTACATAAAGCACTTATGTATGTTTTCATAGTTTGATAAATCAAGTTGTTTGGACAAGCATACCTGCGCGCACTTGATGCGTACCCTAGGGACCCTCTTTTTGAAAACATATGCTACCAAAATTCCTATTTTTGTTGCAGAGAGGTTTTCATTTCAACTTCAATCTCAACCTTTTCTAATTTCTTATCAAACTCTTCTTCTTTTATAAATTAAAATACTGTGAGTTTGGCATGAAATTTCTCTTCTTCTTTTTTTTTTTTTTTTATTTATAAAAAAGTGTTTAAGGGTTTGATTGATTTGTTTTCCTATTAAATACTTTGTCCACTAGTAAATGCAGCCTTTGGTTGTGGAATTGTGGGGTAGGGTTCTTTGTTGGGGAAGTTTCCTATAACACTGCAGTTGCGCGCTTTGGGGCTTAATATGTACTTAATGTAAATAAATGTCATTTAGTAGGAGATGAAGTCACTGCACAAGTCATCCGGCTTAAGCTTGTGAAAAATTCTATTACGGTAAAGCCAAATTACTAATAACTCCCTCCTACTTCTATAATGATACTAGTATTCCTGGCCTCCTCCCAAAAATTTTGGTACCTCTTTTAAGAATTCAAAATTTTAAGGGAAAAATATTAGTCATAAGGACGGTAAAATAGTTTTCATTTAAAGGAAGGACGCCAGCAAAATAGTTTTAAGTGAAGGTCCTTCAATTTTTTGAGTTTTTTAGCCATAAGGCCAAAACATGTTTAGGCACTTTCATAGGGTTTTAGGGTGCACTTTTCTATTATAAGATTTTAGTGGTTTAAGCACTTTCATGGGGTACCTTAGGATTTTAGGCACTTTCATATATAAGGTGCCCTAAGGTTTTAGGCGCTTTTATAGAGTACCGTAGGATTTTAGGTACTTTCATAGGATAACTTGAAGATTTTAGGCACTTTCATTGGCACATTTGTGCTTATGTTTTATTGCAAAAAGTGCTTGTCTTTGAGCTCAAAAAATATAAATATGAGAAACTTTTGGCTAAGTCTCCATTTTTTTAATCGGACACAATTGTTACTCTTCCAAATATATGAACTCCCAAAACTATCCCTTTGATTCTCTACTTAATTCATTTTCACTCCGCTTTATGTTTGGATTTGAATATATGGATGGAGGGCAAAAAAGGCAATGGCACAATCTTTTCTCCCTGACTGGTCAACATGGACAAGGATTTTGAGATGGCCAAAAAAGGAAAGAGTGAACAAAATTATGGGACGGAGAGAGTAATTATTAGTAAACGTTATAACATTCCTTGGATAGAAATTTAAGTATTTTCCCGTATAATTCTTGATTTTTTTCGCGCCAATTTAAAATCTTAATTACTTCTGTAAGTTTGTGCGAACAATTCTGAATGGTATGCCCGCGAGTGCTTTCTTCTTTTATACGGAAAATTACACGACATGTTATAGGGGGATCGAGATTATCATCATTATGTAAAACAGGGGATTCAGCAATGCTATCCACACACAAAAATGCAAGTAACAACCCAAGAAAACTTAACAGAGTGGTTAAGATGGATTTAGATTAGTGAAAAATGGTGTGAACCTCGAATCTACTCCACAATTGTTGGGGAGCCACGTAAAAATCTCCATGCCTAGCATGTTTTTTTTTGTTCTGATTATTATTCGATTCAGCCGATCAATTTCTCTACAAAACCATCTGCTAGTGGCTAGTGCAGTAGAGCCTGGATGAAAGCCCATCTAGGTCCATGCTTCTTATCCTAGACCTAGTTCAAAAAGTCAGTTTTTGGACTTTTTTTCAAAATACTTGTGTAAAAGTCATAATTTTTTACTTTTCCGGTTCCTCTTATCGAGACGAACCCATATCACATAAAAGCATGGCATAAAACTAACAAATGCGAAAAAAAATTTGAATAATGACAAAATCAAAAAATTGTGGTGCATAATCACTAACGTGAATGGGGCCAATTAACTGTCCTTGATTGCCTTATTAGGTATCAAATCCTATGGAGTGTTTCCAATGGTTTCAATAGTCACAATGTTTCTGCTCCTAGGATGTCACCTAGCGTTGAGGGATCTTGCGAGCGCGGTTAAAAACAATTCTCTCCTCAAATCTCTGATAAAGGGACCAAGAGTATGCCAATTATCCAACCATAAGAAATTAGAAAGCTAGCGCATGTCCAACCCCACACATGCTTCATGGGATGGAATTAATTAATTCGACGTAGAGGCCAAATTGATAAATTTGGATATTAATTAATGAAAGAATAACACATCTATAAATAGGCATGGCTAGAATTTTCTAACAAAAAAATGGTTACTTTTTTTGAGAATCGATATTTTTGCAAAAGAGGTTTCAAAAACAATTTTGGGAGAAAAAAAAAACACACACTACATTCTATACATCTTACCATACACAAGAGCCCTAAAATAAGAAGAAAAAAAATATCAATTCTGTTATTGGGTTATAAAAAAAGAATTTACTTTGTGTGCATTGAAAAGGACAATTTTGGGATTGTAATTTCCATGATATACAAGGGCTGTGAAACATTAAAAAAATTAATCAATTCTTGTACTGAGTTACAAATAAACAATTTACAAAAGGGTGCACAACAAGACTTGCTAGCTTCGTTCCTATTGCACGATCAAGAGCTTTAATCCCTCCTTGTTAATCAGCTTCGTTTTGTTCAGGGAATGTAAGTGCCGGGATTACTTCCAGATGAGGGCACAGTTCCTCTCGGCAGGGATTGGATAACCAAAGCTTTCCACTCCATAACCAGCCAATTTTCTCCATCGAGAGGTCTTGCTGCATCAGCAAGCGGTAAAATAGTCGAACAAGCCAACGCCAATGCCAACACAAGGAATAACTTGGTGAAGAGACTCCTAAAGGAAATCATCCTACAGATGGTAATAATATGACCCTTTTGTTTGTAATAAAATGTGGAACTTAGAAAATGGGGGAGAGTAGAGAATAGAGATAATATTGGTAATGAGAAACTTTTTTTTGGTGTGTGTGTGTGATATTTTGTTGAGGGCTATGCCTATGTATATATATAGGCATGGTATGTGGGGTATACATGGTAATGGGTTTTTGTTGACTTGGGAATGGGGGTGAGCTTTTGTGTTGACTTGACCATATATTATTATTATTGTTTGAAAAGTCAGTTTATTTGGTCCATATTGTGAAATCAAACACACGGTAGCTTTGATTGAATACCAAGCAACTTTTGTGTTTTAATGAGGAGTCAGATGAAGAAGTTACAAACATGATGTAAGCGCCCACATAATAAAAATGGATCTTTTCAAACAAAAAAATTAATTTAATTTAAAAAAAAAGACTATAAAAATGGAAGTTAGACTATGCAGAAACGAGAGAAACATGGACAAGAATAACAGGAAGTAGAATATAAGTAAGGGTCTGAAAAGAAAAACAGGCTGTAAATTGCAATGGGTCTGGTTTTCAAATTTGTGTGTGATCCTAGTTCACCGCTTTTTTTATTTTTTATTTTTTATAACCGGATGTCTAAGCCAGCTTGTGCGCAGCTCGACTAATTTCGGAGCCTTGAAGGTAACCACCGGGCATAACCCCAGTGGCCCCAAGGTTTGAAATATTTGACTGCTGTGAAAATGGAACCTGTGACCTCATGGATGGTTTTTTGCTAGTGACCCTTGTTCACCAAATTTTAAAGTAGACCGTGTATTATTATTATTATTATTTATACATTGTTCTCTATACATTTGGCTGTGCATCGTATTTTTCCTCGATTGTAATGGCATGTATAGGTTACGAGTTGATCATTCTACATAAAGCACTTATATTTTCATAGTTTGATAAATCAAGTTGTTTGGACCAGCATACCCGCGCGCGCACTTGATGCGTACCCTAGAGACCCTCTTTTTAAAAACATATTCTACCAAAATTCCTATTTTTGTGTAATTATACCATATATTTCTTTTTCTTTTTTTATCTTTTAAAACTTAAAAATAGTTTTTTTTTTTGTGTGGGGGAGGGGGGTCTGCAAAAGAGAAATTTTATTCAAAATTCGAAAAGGTACATCGATCAAGAGAAAGAGAAGGTGCATCACTACTAGAAACATACATCCCAACGAAAAGAAAGACAACCAATAAAGTATTGGATGTACCCAAAAAATACAATCAAAATATCAGATCCATATACTAAATTTTGATCCTCCTGATTCCATCTATGCTCCTCTTGAAATCCTCAATGGAATTAAGGCTCCGTTCCAGAACGCAGTTTAAGTCCTTATTTTTTAAGAAGGCAATTTCAAGCTCAAAAATCAATAGTTTATTGAAATCTAAAAATATGCAATATGGATCTTGTTTGAAAGATCTCGATGAAATCTTTTATACGATGCAAAAAAAATTGAAAAAATAATTTTCATTTACATTATTTTTGAGTTTGAAAATGTGAAATAAGCTGCTTATTTTTTAAGAAGGTTTCTGGAACGGAGCCTAATAATCCTTGATGTCAATATAGGCAATGTTAGCGTCATATTATTTACTTTAATGGTATATGAATGTTGTACGTGCCTTTTCTTCTCCGTACTAGATCGATGATCTATTATGTAGAGTTTGGCTCTGTACACCAGGCCATTAGCTCTTGTAGAGAGTTTAAGTATTTTATTTTTCCCAACGATCTTAGGAAATTAGAGAGACCCTATTCCACTGAATAAAATGGATTTTATCAAACGAAATAAGAAATAAAAGTACATGATCAAAGGGCTAGAGAAATATCGCATTATTGTGGCAGAGACACATCCCAACTAAGTTGGCGCTCATCTCATGCATTACCAAACAAATCAATGGACACAGATGAAGCAACGTAAAACTCCAATATATATCGATCTGACCTGCCAAATAAAGCCCCTTGTTTTGGCGATACTCCTACAACTAAGATTTGGAGTCCAACTATAAATGTTTTTTAATATTTATAATCAGTAAATCATATATTTCCGCTAGGTAGGTACTTAAGAAAATTTGAGCAGCTATTTTCTAAAAGTATCTTGTCGACATAAAGTAAAGGGGTCTTTAAATCTTATTATATTACTTTATATTTTCTCTTACTTGATCTCCTTCTCGTATTTCTTTTGGGATTCCTAGTTGGGAACGCGATCCTTTCTCAATTCTTAGGAGGATTCATTTGACCTTGAGAATGCGAGAACGAAGTTTTGGGGTGGATTCATAATAGTTGAGCTTTCTAAAAACAAAATTCATTTGCTAGTAAACTTTGTGTGCATTGAAAAGGACAATTTTGGGATTGTCATTTCCACAATATACAAGGGCTGTGAAACATTCAAAAAATCAATCAAATTCTTGTAGTGAGTTACAAATAAACTCAAAAAATAAAAAAAAAATCAAAAAAAGAGTTACAAATAAACAATTTCCAAGGGTACGCACAACAAGACTTGCTAGCTTCGTTCCTATTGCAAGATCAAGAGCTCTAACCCTCCTTGTTAATTAGCTTTCATTTTGTTCAGGGAATGTAAGTGCTGCCATCACTTCCAGACGAGGGCACAGTTCCTCTCGGCAGGGTTTGGATCACCAGAGCTTTCCACTCCATAGCTAGCCAATTTTCTCCATTGAGAGGTCTCGCTGCTTCAGCAAGCGGTGAAATAGTCGAACAAGCGAACAACAACACCAACACGATGAATAACTTGGTGAAGAGACTCCTAAGGAAAATCATCTTGTAAACAAAAATATATAGATGACCCTTTGTTTGTAATAATATGGAACACAGAGTGGGGATTAGAGATGCAAAAATGAGAACTTAGGATGTGATATGTATTTGTTGAGGGCATTGTCTCTATATATAGGCATAGGCGTTTGGTTTGTGTTTGACTTGGCCATGGTTTAAGGTTTGAATCACGTTGGTCCATGTTCTGAAATCAAACAAACCGCGGGCGTTGAATACTTGAATCCTAAGCAGCATTTGTTTTAAGGAGTCAGATTGGCAATTTCAAATTATTGTAGGGGAGTGATTTTCATTCTCCTTTTTTATATTTACCCTCTCTCTCTCTCTCTCTCTCTCTTTTTAATGTTAAAAGTGTATGAATTTTTTTATTTTATTTTTTGCTAAAAAAAAAAAAGAGTGAATGTAAAAATTGGGAGTGTGAAAATCATTTCCCTTGTTTAGCTACACTAAGCAAGAAAACAATTATTTAGCTAAAAATGAAAAAAAAAAAGAAAAAAGAAAAAAACTGCTTGGGAGTATCTCGAGGCTCGGCTCGTGTAATAAATGAGCCGAGCTCAACACTTTAAAACTCAAGTCACCTCATTTGGATAGTCTTGACTCCTTCATAGAAACTTGTTTAGTAAATGAACCGGGCTTGGCTCATCTGTAAACGAGCAGAGCTCGATCTCGAATTATAGGTTCGTTTAGTAAATAAGTCGAGCTCGAACACTAATAAGCTCAGCTTGGCTCATGTGCACCCCTATTCCTACTTACAGGTCAAATACATGAATAAACATCAGGGCCGGGCCTGGGTTGAAGCCTAGAAAGCCAGCCCCCGGTGTGCAGAAGCCTAGAAAGCCAGCACTTCGGGCAAAAAAACCCCTGCTGGAAGGAATTAAGGTCCCTTTCTGTTCATTACTATTACTAATTTTATTCCCTCCGTCCCATATTCCCTGGCCGGTATTGAAACTCGGCTTTAAAAATTTTAATTAGATTTCCAACATTAACTCTCACCTAGTACCAACTCTCTCACATTCCAGAAAGCTACACAGGGCTGCTTATTGAGCTCATTATTGGGCAATCTCCCTTTGAGTTTCCCATTCGGTTTCGCTCTATAGCCCCGTAATTTCTTTCTTTTTCTGTTCTGGCTTTGGGCCTTGGCTTGTTCATGGCGGGTTTTTTGCATAGGACTCTCAAGGAGAAAGACTACATACGCACCATTCAACCACAACTCCGGATACAACTGGGTCCCGAGCCATTTGATGTCCATGGGTTCTAGTTTCGTTTGTAATTTGAGACCCTCTTTTTAAAAACATATGCTACCAAAATTCCTATTTTTGGGTAATTATACCATATTTATAAAAAAAATAAAAATAAAAAAAGGAAAAGAAATAGGGAGGAGTTTCGGGTTTGGGGGTCATTAGGGTTTTGCTGGTCAAGTCCTTGACCAAGGCTTATGTCTCGGGTAACTTTGGAGATTAAGTAACTTTAATTTTCAATTGCTCTTATCCTTTTAATCTTTGTAATTTTATAAAAGGAAAAACTTAAAAATAGTTATTCTATTCAACTAAAAATCAATATAGGCAATGTTAGCATCATACTGCGTATTATTTACGAATAGGTTATGAATGTTTCCAATAAAAAATTTTGCCCATCAAAAAAAAATTTAGTATATGAATGTTGTACATGCCTTTTCTTCTCCGTACTGGATGACCTACTGTGTAGTCTCTGTACACCAGGCCATTAGCTCTTGTAGGGAATTTAAGTATCTTTTCTCAACAATCTTAGGAAATTAGAGACACCATTCCACTGAAGAAAATGGATTTTATCAAATGAATTGAGAAAATAAAAGTACAAGATCACACGGCTAGAAAAATATCGCATCGTTGAAGCAGAGACACATCCCAACTAAGTTGACGCTCATCTCATACATTGCCAAACAAAATCAATGGACACAGATGAAGCAACGGAAAACTCCAATAGCTGACCTGCAAAAGAAAGCTCCTTGTTTTGGCGATCGATACCCCTACAACTAAGATTTGGAGTCATATATATTTACACTAAGTACGTACTTGAGTAAATTTGAGCAGCTACTATTTTCTAAGTATCTTGTCGATATAAAGTAAATAGGTTTTTAAATCTTATTTTTACTTTGTATTTTCTCTTACTCGATCACTCTTCTCATGTTTCTTTTGGGATTCCTAATGGGGAACAACCTACTTTTTAGGGAGCGAGGTTTTTAGGAGGTTTTGACCATGAGAATGCGAGAACAAAGTTTTGGGGAGGATTCGTTTGTCCAATAGAAAGAAATGGATTGGTGAGATTCTACCAATGCATAACTTTGTGTGCATTGAAAAGGACAATTTGGGGATTTTTTTTATTTCCATAATAAACAATCAAAAAATTAATCAAATTCTTGTACAGTTGTACTGAGTTACAAATAAACAATTTCCAAGCGTACGCACAACAAGACTTGCTAGCTTCGTTCCTATTGCAAGATCAAGAGCTTCAATCCTCCTTGTTAATTAGCTTTCATTTTGTTCAGGGAATGTAAGTGCTGTCATCACTTCCAGACAAGGGCACGGTTCCTCTCTGCATGCAGGGTTTGGATCACCAGAGCTTTCCACTCACATAGCTAGCCAATTCTCTCCATTGAGAGGTCTCGCTGCTTCAGCAAGCGGTAAAATAGCCGAAGAAGCGAACAACAGTACCAACACGATGAATAACTTGGCGAAGAGACTCCTAGGGAAAACCACCTTGTTAATTAACAAAATAGTTGTTCAAAAACAATATCTTGTTTACAAAATGGATGACCCTTTGTTTATAATTAATAATATGGAACACAGAGTGGGGATTACAGATGAAAATGAGAACTTTTTTAGGATGTGACATGTATTTGTTGAGGGCATTTGTCTCTATATATAGGCATAGGCTTTGGTTTTGTGTTTGACTTGGCCATGGGGTATAAGGTTTGAATCACGTTGGTCCATGTTCTGAAATCAAACACACGACCGTTGAATCCCAAAAGCAGCATTTGTTTAAAGGAGTCAGATTGGCAATTTCAAATTCTTGTTAGGGGTGTGATTTTCACTCCCTTCTTTTGGATATCCATTCTTCCTTTTTTTAATTTTTTTATTTAAAGTATTGAAAGCGTGTATTTTTTAGGAGCTAAAAGACCAAAAAAAAAAAAAAGAAAAAAAGAAGAAGAAGAACAAGAAGAAGAAAAGAATCTATATTACAAATCACGACGGTGTGGTGACCCACACATTTTCTCTGTATAAATCTTGACCGTTAAATTTAGTACACATTTTTCTGCATAAATCCCAGCCGTTGAGATGTTAAACATGGTCAGTTTTTTTTTGGCAATGAACGGAATTTTTGGGTTGACATTATATTGAGTTATGGACGAAATTTTTGGTCAATCTTTTGCCGTTATCTTTTGCCGAAATTTTTGGTCAATATAAATATTAAATATAATGACTGATTATATGAAAGAATTTTGGTAAATATAATGACTGATTTATAGGGAGGAATTTTGGTGATTATACGGGAAGAATTTTGGTGACTTGATTGGTTGATTATACGGGAAAAATTTTGGTAATGAATTTCCGTTGATTGGGTGAACATGCTATAATTAAATCGGGTAAGATAAATTGCCGTTGATTAATTAGGTGAAAAATGCCATGCTATTATGGAAATAAAAAATACTATGACATGCTAGAAATTGCCATTGATTCTCATTTTCAGTTTTGGGTAATGAATTTTGGGTGAACGAATTTCTCCCTCTCTCCCTAATCGCTTTTTTTTCCAGGTCTCTTCCCTGTCTCCCTCACGTTCGCCCTCTCTCCAGTGAAATCACAATGGTGTGGGGGTTTTCTTTCTAGTTTCTTTTCCCGTCTTCCTGACTCTCGCCCTCTCCAGTTCTCTCTCCATAGGTATGGCTCTTTCATGAAAAATTAGTTCTTTTTTTCAATTTCTGTGCATTTTTTTTTCAATTACGTTCTGTTCAAATTGAAGTGCGTTCATTACTTTTTTGGTTAATGGCAAAAACTTGAAACTTTTCTCGAGCACTCCCTTGCTTTTGTTGAACTTTTTTTTTTCTTAGTCAACTTTTGTTTTCCTAGAATGGAGTATCAGCTTTTGTTTTTCAAGAATGGAGTACTCTTACGATTGTGGTTCCTTACTTCTTTGCCAGCCATCGTAAACACTTTTGCTTAAGTTGGATAAAATGTTCATGACACTACTACAAACATAATTTTTGAGGCTCAAGCTGGGAGGAAAGGTCATTTGTTTGCCAATCTCATTGCGAAACATAATTTTTGGGACTCAAATTGGGAGCTAGAAAAAGCCATTTATTGCGAAGCATATTTTTGGTCCAGCAAACCAAACACTTTCTTTTTTCCTGAAACCAAACATGAATCAAAACTTTTTACCAAAAAAAGAATGCAATTTTTGACTTTCAAAGCACGGGTTTTTTTTTTTAAATTCATGTTATTAGGCTTTTAAATGGTTGAATAGTGATTAAATAAATTGGAATTGAGATGATGTTGGATTTCATTTGAATCTTGATGGATGTAATATATTTTGATGTTGATCTGTGTTAGGTAACTTCTTAAGACTTTTAGACATGGTCATAGGTTATCGAAGTATTTGTTCAAATGCAATTTATTTGATTCTTGATTTTCTTATGCAGCTCGATCCTAATGAAGAAAACTATAAGATCAACTATATTAATTCTTCTTTGAATTCTTTCATTTTTCAGTTTTTTGTACAAAGGTTAAGTTTTTTCAAGAAAAAATTCTTTCTTTTTTAAATTTTTTGTTCGAATGTTAAGTTTTTTTTGATAAGAAAGAATTTTTTTGAGGAAAATTCTTTCATTTTTCAATTCTCTTCCAAATATTGTTACTTACTTAATCTCATAATTTGTACTAAGGCAAATGCAAAGGGAAAGGAAATTAGTAAGGAAAAGGAAACTACATGCTTCACAAGTAAAATAAAAGAAAATGTTGTAGAAGAAACAGTTGCACTCCATGTGGTTTCATATTCTGAACATTATTTGTAGGCTGCTTTTGTTCTTCACCTATTATTTTTATTAGTATTTAATTCTTTGTTAAATTTTGATCCATTTTAGATTTCAGATAACTCCATTAGACATTTAATTGTGCACAATCTAACTATCTACGACCATGTGAGTTGATTCGTTTCCCTTTATTTCTTGGTCGCAGGCTATCAAATTAGTGTTTGTTTCATATGCCTTTAATTGAATTCTTTATCTCTTATGCAGGTCAACGGGGACTTCGAGAAAACTGTAAGAACAACTTACTCAGTTCCATGGTTAATTCGTAATTATGTATACCTTTTTATTTGCATTCTTTCATTGTTATTTTTTGGTATAAAGGTTAAATAGCGTTATACTTTTTAGGTGTACTTTGTGTGGGGTCAATCAGCTGATAACAATGATGTGGTCCCTTACAATGCATATCTTGCTAGACTATTCGCTCCTCAAATCAATGTGGAAGCTTTTATTGGAATGAGATGTGTTAAGTATATCCACAAGTACATCAACAAAAGAAATGATTGTACCACAATAGTGTTCGAATGAATAGACGAGATCGATGACTAAGGTAACTTATTTGAGTTACTGTTTAACTTTTACAAGAGGGGATTCACATAATTATGTTCTTTCATATAATTCTGCTCTTTGGATGAAATAAGTGTGTTTTGATATAAGAAATTTTGGTAGGGTGATGAAAAAAAAATTTCAAGACAATTGAAAAGTGATAAAGACAAACTTTTAGAACTACGATCTTTTTGCTAAATACAACCTATGCGGAGCACCCTTTTTGTTATATTTGTGTATGAGATTGACTCTATTATTGAGTTTTTTTTTTCATGTTTGAATTTGAATGTAATGAATGTACCAAAAGTTTGAATTAGATTTGACTATGGTAAGTATTGAATTTTGCTTTTCATGTGTTTTTTTATTTCATTTGTTTAAGTTTGGTTTTATAATGGTTGTTGTTTTATACTATGTCGGTCATATATACAATCACATTATTTTTGGACAAAAATGAGTTTGTCTATGGTATTAATTGATGAAGTGAATAGCATAATGAGTAAATGATTTTTGGTGGTGATAAAATTGCATTGGCATGTGTCTTTAGGCACAATCAGTTTGCTTACACCTAACTAAGGTCACTTAAAATCATATTGAATAATGAATTTTTCGATGAAGGCACGGGCAATGATTCAGTAGAAGTGAAATTACATTTTTATAGTAGATGATTTTAAATCGAAATACAGTCTCTAATTATGATGAACAATGTAAAAATTAGTATGTCATAGTTTGCCGTTGTTTACTTCTTTAATTTTTTGACAAGTTGTATGACATTAAATTTCTTAGAAGTGGTATATGAACTGTAGTGCCATCTTTTTTTTTTTTTGACAGGTTGCATTGGCTAACCAGTAACAGATTGATATCGAGTTGGTTGTAACTTGAAACTCAGAAAGTCTACAACTTTGTTATCAATGATTCAGTAGAAGTGGAATTACATTTTTATAATCAATTGAAGGGCTGGTTATGTTGTCTTTTCTTCTTGATTTTAGAAAACTTGATGAATAAAAACTAAATGTTGTCATATTATCATTAGTTTAATTATTGATTTTGTATTCTTACAGTCCGAAGCTTGATTTTTTTAAGCACATAAAGTGCATTTTGCGATTACAGTTAGGTTTTGCCAGTTGTGATTTGTAGTTTGTAGTGTAGTCGAATTGGTTGTGAATTTAAATGGCTGGTGATAAGTGCCTTCAAGTACGGACGCTACAACTATTAGTTTGTTTATGTGTTTATTCAACTTAACCAGTAGATATACTTGAGCTATTATTTTTTGTTTTTTGTGTAGTTAGAATTTTGCAAATGGGACCTTGGTCTTCAAAATTAGATAAGAATTGAATACCGATTTCGAATCGTGCCTTCAGGCACGGGCAATTTCTAGTGTGAATATAAAAAAAGAAAGTGTGAAAATCATTTCTCTTGTTATACTATAAGATAAGATGAAAATATAGCTGTTTAGCTATGCTGAGCAAGAAATTAAACAATTACTCCCTCCGTCCCTTTATTATCGTCCAGTATTCTATTTTGGGCTGTCCTTTAATAAGTGTCCATTTTGTAAAGTTAGTGGGTAAAAGTTGGTGTATTGTCTATTTTGTCCCTAAAAGTAGATTCTTTTTTGAAAAGTAAGTGAGTAAAAGAGTAATGATGATGGGTAAGTAGGGAAAGTGGAGGAAAAAGTTGATGTGAAAGGTATAATGATGATATCCTTTTAATAAGTTGGAGTTACGAAACAGGACACTTAAAAAGGGACGGAGGGAGTATTTAGCTATACACGAATGGTATATAGAAAAAAAATGCAGAAAAACATGCTCTGCACAAATTAATATTGGCGTTGATTTACTCAATGTGATTATGCATGATGTTCTTCCGTAGCGCTTCAAACGAACTAAGCTGTTCGGGAATATCTTGAGGCTCGAGTCGTATAATAAATGAGCTGAGCTTGATGCTCTAAAGCTCAGCTCGCTTCATTTGGATAGTCTTGACTCCTTCATAGAGACCCATTTTTTTAAACGAGCAGGGCGCTCGTTCTCGAATTATAGATTTAAGCACTTTCCCAATCAAACCTTGAATGAAGCCGTGTGAGTCTTAAACAAGCATTGAAACTTTTCATTCATCTAAGCTTGTATAATTTTATCTCAATTTTTTTTTTTTGAGAACTCAAAGGTTTGGATTTCATACCTAGGGATAGGTACCAAAATCATCGGACTCGGAGGGATAGTCTGAATCACAAGCGGACTATCAAGAGAGAAGGCTAAGACCGTCTCCAAGTTTACAGTAGATGGGTAAAGGCTTGTGTTTTTCTTTTCCTCATACATCAAATCTTTTATCAATAATATGAGGTTCTTAGTAATTTTTGGTTAGTTGAAATTTCTATACTTGGATAATTAAACCGAGACATGCCGCTTCCATGTGAGTCGTGAGCCAAAGTCTCATGGTACGTACTTTTAACTCACTGTTACAAAATTTTCACAACCAAAATGGTTAATTAATACCATATCCTCGGTCCATATCTTGATGGTTTGATTTACGGGAAGTACGGCAACACACGCCCTACATTTAGGTTGTGATGTCTTGCCTCTTTTCTCTTTTTAATCATTGTATCTATACTCACTTACTTTGATTAATAAATTTCTTTTGCCATTCGAAAAAAATTCATAACATTAAGACAAAAATTTATAAGCACAATTAAAAGCCGAAATTAAGCTTTATACTATATATGGATTTTGGTACAACATTATATACATATATACCATAAATATTTGTCCTATATTATGCATTTCTACACAGCTTAATTAACGAGTGCATATCGACATATCGTACACTTTAAATAGTATAGGCCTCTATTTTTATTTTTATTTTTGAAAGGTAAATAGACTTTAGAGAACCAGAAATGTCTGACAAGATGTCAAGAACTATAAAAAATGACCTAAAGGACACCCAACTGTTCCTTACCAATCCATTTTGGGAATTGGTGAGTCCATGAATTGTTCGGGTTGTTTGTGTCATTCTTGTTGAGATCTATTTCTTCGACAATGATATGTTTTTTCCTTTTTTTCATGTTAACTTCTTGTCATAGTTACTCAAGTTTATTATAAAAAAAATAAAAAATCTTGTGAAAAAATGTTTGACAAGCACATATGTTTGCCCTATTGACTTAGGGGCCAAATAATTATATATAAATTCCACGGTTGCGATTTTTTGAGCATTTTCTCTACCGTTTTTTGCATTGTAGTTGGTTTCTCGGCCATCTAATTGCATGAGAATTGAAGAATCTACCATGAGCAATTGAGGTACAGTGTGCTAGGTGCAGATACAGTCCTATTTTGCATCCAATCAGCTGAGTGCCACCCGATTAAGCCTTGGGCCACGTTTGGGACATCGATTATTTATGAGTCCAGATGGGTTTTCCATCATAAGTAATATGTTCGAATCCCACTTGCTACTTGATAATTTTATAGTACAGTTACAATTTTCTCTAACAACTTAAGTCTTTATATGTACAAATCGTTATACATCTTATATACCCAAAAAAAAATCATGAAATCATACAAATAAATAAACTCTAGTATAGGGTTAGAAAATAAAAATAAAAAATTTACATATTGATGCTCAACCAATCTTGATTGGGTTGCTGATATATGACATTAACTTTATAGCTCTATCGACCACATCATCAGGAGCCTTAAGTCGTCCTTGTCAACTTAGCTCACCTCCCACGGGGAATGTAAGTGCTGGGATTACTGCCAGATGGGGTCACAGGTCCTCTCTGCAGAGATTGGATCACCGGAACTTTCATCCCCACAATTCGCCAGGTTTCTCCACGGACAGGCCTCGTTGCTTTAGCAAGCTGTAAACTTGTTGAAGAGCTGAACAACAACACCAACACGATGAATAACTTTGTCAAGAGACTCTTAGGGAAAGCCATCTTGTTAAGAAGTCTGATGAGCACTCTTCGGTTTGCAACAATATTATGGAACTCAGAAAATATGAGGAATAGAGAGAGAGAGAGAGATATTGGTACTGTAAGTTTTTTTTCTTTCTGAGATTGATATACTTGTTTGAGGTGCTATATCTATACGAGGGTATATATAGGCATGGATTTTGGTTTGTGGGTTCAAATGCTATTGGGTTTTCTTGCGCTGGGGGGACGTTTGAGATAGCTTTTGTGTTGACTTGGCCAGGGGGTCCTTTGGTCTATATTAATTATGATATGAAATCAAACATGGTAGCTTTGAATCCCAATTACTAATAAAAGTATTTTGTTTCAAGGGGTCGAGTTGAAAAGTACAAAAGTTAAATCATTAATGTATACTATTTTACTATTTGGTTATGGACATTGCTCCCCTACCAACGTGCCACATACGGAGTATTATCTTTTGCAAAATAGGGTGAGTTCTCTTCTTCAATTTTTTATAACCGAATATCCGGGTCAGTTTACGCGCACATCGACTAATTTCTGGGTCCTGTAGGTAACGACCGGGCATAACCTACAGTGACCCTAAGACCTTGTTCGGTTAAGGATTTTAGATTTTAATCATTATTTTATTTATTTTCAATTATTACTCTTATTTTTCTTGCTCTCTCTCTCTCCAATCACTACATCTATTTCCATTCATTATTTTAAATTTCTCTCTACACTCATTACCTACAAATCCAAAATCCCAAAACGATCGAACGGAGACTAAGGTTTGAAATTTTTAGCCTCCGTGAAAATGAAATCTGTGACCTCATGGAAGGCCACTGATTTTATGGGCATGGATTTTGGTTTGTAGGTCAAGTAATGCGATTGGGTATTCATGACTTGGGGGTGGAGGGAGATTTTGTTGACTCTGCCATGGTTAAAACTTAAAAGTTTGAATCACAATTTTTGGTCTATATTCCGCGCGGAATTCAAACATATGGTAGATTGAGGCCCAAACATCATTTTTATTGTTCCCGATAACCGGATGTTCGGGCTATCTTGCATGCACTCCGAACAAATCTTGGAACCCTAAAGTTAACGACCGGACAAATTCTTCAGTGGCTCCAAGGTTGCAATGTTTGGCCTCCGTAGAAGTCAAACATGCGACCTCATGAAGAACAAATAATTGTTTGCTTTTGTAGACATGTAGCCAAACCCCTAGGTTCAAACAACCTTTGTTTTAGAGGAGTCTTGGTTTGATAAAAAGAAAAAAGGAGTCTTGGTTGAAAAGTTCGGGGTTTAAATGATATCATAAGTTAGTAGCTTTCATGGTCGTTGGTTTTTTTATGTTCACCTTGACATGATTGGCACGCGTTATAGACGGATTTCAATCTGGAATGAAACGGAATTAGGGAACATGCGACCCCACATTTTTAAGTTTGCTGTCAAGCACCCGCTGCAAAAGCGGGTGCGAAACGGCCGATCCGGTCGTTCATTTCGGTAATCGATGGCTCGAATCTTAACTGAGTAATGAATGGTTCATATTTTTATACGCTCAGATTCATTTTGAGCCGTCTGTGCTGACATAAACCGCCGAATTGACTCTTGGCACTGCTTTGCAGGGAGATGCTCGGCAACATCTCATATCTCTTGGCCAAGGGATTATGGGTTTCTTTTCCTCCATATGGGAGATTAAGAGAACCTATGAGTTTTGAACTTGCTTTAATTCGCCTCGCGACGGTGGGATCGGTTACAAAACTATGAAAAAGTGCTACGATAACATTGTCAAGCAATAGTAAAGTGCTTGAATCTTGTTTCTTAACCTCAAATCGTATTCCAGTGGTAAGTATAAACGTTAATGGGTTAATCGATCATAGGTGTTGGCCCGGTGGTCAAAATTAGAGGGTTGATGTCCCCTCAGGTCCTACCATCTCCTTTGGGGCTAATCTATATGGAGTTTTGCTCTGACTTTAATTAATGCCTTCTCTAGTGGACTTTGAAATTAGTCTCCCATGATTATTTGAAATGCACGTAAGCTGACGGGCACACTTGTGTTATGGGAAACAAAAACGTTTGAATGGGTTTTATCTCGAGTTTGCCTATTTGGTTCTTTCGTGTTGACTTTACCAACCATGGCTTGCAGTTTGAACCACTGCGGTCATACTACAAAATCAACCATGTTTTTTTAGTAGTGCATCTTGTTTTTTTGACACCTGTAGTGCATCTTGTTAGATGGGTTGAATTCAAATCTCCAAATTGTACCATATTTTGTTTCAGTTTGTGAAAAGTACAAAGTTGTGTGTGTGTGTGAGAGAGAGAGAGTTATTCAATTTTGTACTTGAACTGACTTTTATAACTTTGTCGCCTTGTGACTAAGACTACGTTTTAGAAATCTTCTTAAAAAATAAACAGTTTATTTTATATTTTTAAATTCAAAAATAATATAAATAAAAAATAATTTTTTATTTTTTTTGCACCGTATTAAAGATCTTGATGAGATCTATCAAATAAGATCCATATTGGTAGGAAAATTATTTGCGTAAACACATTATTTTTGAGCTTGAAATTGCCTTCTAAAAAATTAAGTACTTATTTAAAGTTCCGAAACGGAGCGTAGCTGATTTCCAATTCAAAATTTCAAAAGCTATTCCAAAAATAAGGGGCAAAAGTGGAAATTTCAAAATCTGTGCAAGTAATAATTATACTCCCTTAAGAAGTTGGAATCCCAAAGTGGGACTCTCAAATTGGAACGGAGGGAGTAACATGTTTTCAGGATGAGTCTTTTAACAACCCATGATTGAGTGGTCATTGTGCATGACACTATTTTACACACATTATAGTTTGTTTCTGATTTTCATGTTTTCAATTATGCATGCACATATTATTTTAGATGTTGTACAACAGAAAATGTCTTGACAAAACAAATTACAGGGGCTTTAGGCATTACGGCATAAATAATGATATTTTTCCTATTATGGACTTAGTTAGTGAAGGTTATATCAATGGTGTGATGCATAGAAAGGAATATGGCATGGTGTTATACAACTACTATGATTCGCATTGGTGGTCTGAATTAATCACAGTATTAAAATTTCTACTTGGTTTGAACCTATTGTCTGTTTTAAATCCGTGATCATGTGTCAAAGTTTTTTGTGTGGAGCCTACTCGAGTTGTTTTAAACGAAATACATATTTTGAAGAAATACACTTTGCAACATAATCGGCTTGATGGGCCTTTATATAGTGATCCTCATTCGCCGTCGTAAAGGCGTAGCCGCGTAGCTATTTGGGGGCGTGAAACGGCATTCGTAAAGTCAAATCCAAAGAGTTATGGCTTGCTCCTTAGCAACAAAGTGACTCATCTGGTAGGGGGGCGTGCTTGATTCGGACATGGATGATCGGGGCGGAGTGTCTGTCTGGTCTGTTGACCGTAGATGCGTGTTCTTTGGACCAGTTATGCACATATAGATATATCAAGACAGAATGATGTTCGGATAACGAAGTGCAATTGGGTACCTCACGCATACATACAGATATTTTAGTAGCAAGATGTAAGATGCCGGGATGGATTGATAAGAGGGCATGCTTTAATGATCGAATTCGATGTGCGTGGGCCTTATGTATAGTTCCAGATCCAATTCCAGGCGCATATCTAGTAGCGGAACCAACAGATTGAAATCGAGAAGCATAAAAACTAGAAACGGAAATAGAGTCAGCGGAAGTAACATAGAGATATGCATCTAGAAGCTCTGCATCGCGATCTTGAATTGCTGGTACTAGCATTCGACCTGGGAGGAAGTGGGAGAATGTTAGTTTTTCTATATTAGTATGGCTCACTAGCCTCCACGTTTTGTGCATGTGGGACTTCACTATTAGATAAGCCAATGAAGTGATATAATTCATTACGATAACTAATTAGAATTATAGATGAAGGAAAACTCTTGATAATAAAGGAGACCTTCATGAACTAGGTGTCTTTTAATAATTATCTCTACGGCCCTCTTCTCTCCTCTATAAAAGGTAGAATACTCACCCCTTATTCCTACGGTTTTTTCATCAATTAAAATACTGGGGTATTCTAGAAAAGTAGAGACAGAGAGAAGAAGGTGAAGGTGAGCCAAGAATTAAGGTGTTTCTATTTAAGGGGTTTGTTCTCTCTAATTACGATGGCCAACTAAGGTACGCTAGTTATTGTTCTTGAGATGTGTTGAATTCAAGATCTTGTTATATCTATTTTCCGCATAATAATTTTAATACAGATATAGATTTACAGGTTGATGTCCCCTCAGGTTCTACCACCTCCTTTGGGGCCAGTTTATATGGAGTTTTGTTCTGACTTTAATTAATGCCTTCTCTAGTGAACTTTGAGATTAGTCTCACATGATTAGCTGAAATGCACGTAA
Source organism: Rhododendron molle (assembly GCA_025413875.1). Lineage (NCBI taxonomy): Eukaryota > Viridiplantae > Streptophyta > Magnoliopsida > Ericales > Ericaceae > Rhododendron > Rhododendron molle. Next base: position 57,799,976 of record CM046391.1, read on the forward strand.
GCTAACCGGCACACTTATGTTATGGGAAACAAAAACGTTTGAATGGGTTTTATCTCGAGTTTGCCTATTTGGTTCTTTCGTGTTGACTTTACCAACCATGGCTTGCAGTTTGAACCACTGCGGTCATACTACAAAATAAACCATGTTTTTTAGTAGTGCATCTTGTTTTTTTGACACCTGTAGTGCATCTTGTTAGATGGGTTGAATTCAAATCTCCAAGTTGTACCATATTTTGTTTCAGTTTGTGAAAAGTAAGGAAAATGACAGATGATGTAACCTTGAATTCGCGAATTTTAAGTAAGAACAAAGACATCTGGTTAACTACTAGGTTTTTTTGGGTAAATACTGTAGTTAACTACTGTAGTTTTTAGGACTGCTCAAAAAATCAGGTGAATCGTGAAAGGGTCTGGACCAATCGATCTGTGTCTTTTGGATTTTGTCCGTAGATTAATGGTTCGGATACAGATTGAAAAATTAGAAAACCGTGTCTCACGGTTTGGTCCATAGATTTTTATTACAAAACCGTGGATTAACCGAACCGGACCGTGAGATATTTATTTTAAATAAATTATACATATACTAGTGATTGCTCGTTCCTACGGAACTACGCATTTCTGTTGGAATTGTCTGTGCCTGCGGTACTTGCTAGCTAATGACTCAAAACACTAAATTGTCATCACTGGAATGAGGGCAGGGTTTGTCAACGGCCAATAAAAACAGAGAGAGAGAGAGAGAGAGAGAGGGAGAGAGAGTCACAAAGAAATCGCCATCGCTAAAATGAGGACATGGTTTGAGTGATTTAAATTTTGAAGCCCTTGAAATCGAGAGACATGTTCTACGCACCATATTAATTTTATATTTATTTCATTTTAACTATTCATCTTGTAATTTTGAACACACACCAAAAAAATGTGAGTCAAATAAATAGTGTTACAACTGGTAGACACTTGTTGAATAAAAAATTAACTATTTTTTCACTTTTCGAAAAATCAGCAAATATAGTCCATATTCTCCGTACCAATGTTTTGATGGAAATATGTTTTGAAGAAAAGAATATAAAAGTAAAAACAAATTATATATTGTATGCATGTATTGAACGCAATCAGAAATCTAGTTTAGATGCAAGTTTAGTATCTATATCCCATGTGATGGAAAATGTGTTTTTCATGCAAGCTTAAGCTAAAGCTTATGTGGCTACGGTAATGTGTGTTTTTTCATGTAAGCTAAGTTAACAAAATAATAAGAAATCATAAATTTCTTGGCACATAAATCTAAAATAAATTTGAAGGATATGTTTTCTACGGCAATTGTCTATTTCTTTAGAAAATAAATCTATCCTTTTAACTGAAGCTAAAGTTTCAAAGATAAAGTTTGAGAAATTCAATCCAAAAAATAAATCTGATACCCGTGCAATATGGTTGTTGGAAGAATTTTTCGATCAACTCCAACTCCCAATTATAATCCAGCACTAAGAATTGATTGAAAAAAGAAGAGAATTAACCATGGGTAGAGGACAAAAAACTGATAGCCATACTTGTGGAGAGAGAACCGGAGAGAAGGCAAGGGTCAAGGAGACATGAAAGATAACTGAAAAGAAGACGTTTAGGGAGAGAGAAAAAAAACCGAAAAAAATAAACACCAAAGACTATATTGCTAAAAATCTGTCACCCAAAAATCTGCCATTATCTCCCAATAAAATTAGTCGGTTTATTGTATGTATTTAAACGCAAAACTTTCCAAAAATCAATACATCAAATCTTTCCAAAAATCCTCCCTCGCTTATTAATCAATTACCCTTTCTATTGGGAGACGTTTCCAATATAAGCGCTAGGATTTTAAGCTCTAGAATTGCACGCTATTTACAAAACATGCCATTAGTTTGCATGTGAAGGGTAGAAGAATCTAGGCCATTAGATTTGTTTGTATGAGTAGATAAAATTTGTGTTAAGAGAAAATCTGAACCGTTAAAAAAGAATATTCCTAAAGAATATTACTAAACACCCTTCTGTTTTATTATATAGATGTGTATTTATATAATAAATTGTTAGTAATGTTAACACTTTTTTCTACTAATTTTAGTATTTTATCTTAATAATGGGACAGAGTGTAGATATACATAAAATATAGGGAGTAAATCGTAGTTTGTTCATATAGACTACGAGTAACGCTAGTTAAGTTTCAGTTTTTTGTTTCTTTTCCAGTTCTCTTATGTTATGTACTATATACAATACTAGCGTATGCCCGTGTCTGAAGGCACGGCTCGAACAATCAGCACACGGAAATAAATACTAAATTTGCGTGCAATATACGTCTCAAACAATTACAACACGCAAATTAATATTGAATTTGTGTGCAATATACCAACCCGTGGTTTCGGTGAAGTAGATTTTTGTGGTATTAAACTTCCCAAGAGAGAGAGAGAGAGAGGAGGGGAGAGATAGAGAAAGTAAAGAAGAAGAATGTGAAAATCATATGAACAATGTATAAAAAATTCTATTTTTCAGTAATTTCCATGATGTACGTTTGATAGCCTAGAAATAGGAAAGGAGGATGATACGGATACTGACCCAAGCACACAAATCGTATGTACAAACCATTCGCGGGGCCCACTCCGAACCCGCATAGATGATCCAAGCCATTCAATAATTTTAAAATAAAAACTGAGTGGGTGGGTTTGTGAAAAATCAGCTCCATCCGATATGTATAAGTGTTCGATCCAATTTTCTCATTTTTCATCCAATCTTTCCATTTTTTTTTCGATTTTTCAAAAATGAGAAGATTTGATCAAGCACTTACACATATCAGATGAAGTTGATTTTTCACGGGCCCACTCATTTTTGTAAATTATTGAACGGGTCGGATAATCCATGTGGGGCCGGGAGTGGGCCCCGTGTACCGTCGGTGGCCATGGTCGATGTGCTCGAGTCGGCATTCATAGAGTTTTTGAATAGGAAAAGGAATGTTGGCTTTGAATTTGGTGATCTCAGTGGCTTTAATTTCGGTTTTGTACAAAGGTTATATATGATTTTGGTTTATATTTGAATAATGTCTTAATGAGTGGTTTTGAATACAATTCCTTAATGAGAGTAATTTATATATGGGGAGAGAGAGAGAGAGAGAGAGAGAGAGAGAGAGAGAGCTTCATTCCTTTGATCATACGGTTATAACCTTATCACTAAGAACGATCGAACGGCTGTAGATGCATATATGTTTATATGCCTAGACATTTTTAAAGAAGACCGTTCTGTTTTATTATATAGATAATGATACAATCTTACTAGTGTTTAGATTATTTTGAATCTAATTTCTGAAGTAGGTCTTTGGTAGTTTATGTAACAAGTACTTTATGGTGATGTTAAACTTAATTCTGAATGTAATTTTCTCCATTTTAGTGACGGATACATGTTAGAACCTTATTTTTGCTAAAATCCGTGGACAAAACCGTAACCGATCTGCAAGTCACAGATCGGATTGGAACTGGACAGTAGGACTTTTGGTCCGGACACGAATTTTATTTTGTTGAAATCATGACTAACGGTTCGATTCTCGAATTCCTAAAAATCTGAACCGAACTAGACCGCGAGCAGCCTTAGGTCACTAGTTTCATATTTGTGTTTAATTAGGAAGAAGCACTGGTTAGGGACGTGGGCCAGTGGCGGATCTAACATGGGACAGGGTCCCTTGCCCCATGAATTTTGTATTAGGACTTCTTTTTTTTTTTTTCCGGTCAAACGGAATTTCTTTGTATTATGACTATTAAACACAAATGAATTTATCTTATATTTGAATCCCTTAAAAACCCATGCTAGTGTCCCCAAGTTTAAAATGTCATTTACTTTTGCATAAGAACTTCGACCGTGTTAACCAGTTGAGAGTAGTTCAGTTGGCTACCCTTGTACACTTCTATGAGGAAGGTTATGGGTCAATCTTTGCCGAAATAAAAAATTGATTACTTCTTCTTCTGAATATATAGGAGTGAAATGTTCTCCTAATTCGATTGCAATGGTTATTACGGGTGTACGTCTGATTTGATGTAATTCTGATAATTGTAAGAACGACTTCGACTTTATTGATGTTTAATGAACTAACTCGTCCCTTGTTGGCCTAACAACCTTATTAAAATTGACAAACATGTTGCTCAAAAGCTCAAGACTAGACAACCAGGACCTCTTCCCGGGCCCACATCGGCTAGATATCAGAGGTGATATTTATATCCCAAAGGTCTTCCTCCCTTAGGCTCTGTTTGGAAGTGAGGGAAAGAAAGTGAAAAGGAGAGAAAATAATGAAGGGGAAATGAGATGGAAAATTAGAGAGAAATTGAGAGGAAAGTTGAGTTAGAATTTAAAATTTTGCCTTATTTTTTTAAGAATCAAACAAGGGTAGGAAAAATTTTAAAATTTTCCACATCTTTCCACAACTTTCAAACAAACCCTAATCTCTATATATATGTAGGCCGTATGCGTAAAAACTAAAAACCAAAGTTTGTGCAATGTGTGTAACACAAACAAATCTCTAAAATTTAAAAGGTTACGTTAGCTTAAAAGAGCATTTAATCAATCTATAATTACTCAAACATTAATGTCGTCTTCATTCATGAGTTACAAACTAGAGTATCTCAAGAATATCGATCCAACATAGGTTATACGCAACAAAAGTAAAAGGGGCATAGATTGTACGATCATTGAAATCGTGACCGTCTCCAACTACTGACAGACATAACGAAAGTCGACGAATGCTTATCGAGCACATCGTTGGATGAACAACTAGACCTGGCTCCGCTGGCCCGAGGCCCCAATATGTCCGCCTCAAGCTTTCTCCTCTTGTTTGGATCACTACTTGTTTCTCCACAAAAAATGCAAAAACAAATCGCTAGAATTGCGGGCGTGCCATGACTGGATCGCAGTCCAAATTCGTATCAAGGCTTGGATGCCTCAATCTGACTTTTGTAAGATGATTGTGTACAACCTAAGGGGTGAGGCCGTATGTGGTTCGTGGTTTGCCTTTGCGGGATAAAGACTTAAAATTTTCCAACCGTTTTGAAAAATGGAAAGAAAAGTTGAACAAGGCCTAAAATGGAATATGTAAGGGGACTTCATTAACGGTTTAACAAGGTTTGGGTACAAGAAAATGAAAGGAAATAAAATCTAAGCTGGGCTAGATTAGACAGAAAAGTAAAGACATTTGTTGGAAATGTAAAGATAATTGAAATTTAATTTGGCTAAGCCATGGGCTTGATGGTGCTGGGACCTTTACCAAGGCCTTCAACTTTGGTATTTATAGATAGAAGTTCCAGGCCTTGAGCTGCTTCCACAGGCCTTCATGCATGGTTGCCAAGTGTCCTCCTGATAAAAGCTTAGACTTGAGTTGCTTCTACTTCCTCAAATGAGTGATTGCCACTTATCCAAGCCTTGCTCCTCACTCCAAGAAATCAGCTGAGGCCTAAAAGGCCTGAAAAAACTCTCCTTTCCTGAATAAAAACTTGTAAAAGGGCAAAAGAAATTTTGGTTGTGCATAATCTCCAAGCCTTTTGAGCTGCTTGTAAGCTGCTTGAATACCTGGATAGAAGATCTTGGGCCAACAAAGGTTAAAGGCTGAAGTTTTTCCAAGCCTTTCAGCCATTATATTGGCTTTTGAGTCCCTTTTGAAAGCCCACTTGCTCTAACTTCAGCCACCAAGCTTAGTTGAGCAGTTTGTAAGCTACTTGAATGATATTAGAGAGAACCTTCTAGGCCTTTGAGCTGCTTGCAGCTGCTTATGCATGCCTGAGCTGCTTGTAAACTGTCTCCATGCATGGCTGTCATGTGTCCCAAGCCTTGCTTCATGCTGAATAATGGCAGCCATTCAGGCCTTAAGCTGCTTGCGAGCAACTTACCTAGACCTCGTGCTAAGCAAGAACATTCTAGGCCTTCGAGTTACTTGTGAACAGCTTAAGGCCTTTTCCTATCAATTGAAGGCCATATACGACATTTTTTATAAGCAGGCCCATCTGTCACCTGGGCCTAAGCTTCAGGTGAATCATAGGCCTCCATCCTTCGTAAGCCTTTTGAGCCCAAGTCTGGAGAAAAACCCAGGTTTTAACTGATTTGGACGTACTAGAAGGTCTTTTTTTTTTTTAAAGAACTACCCTAGGCCTTGATAAAACGCTCAGATTTAGTGGGTCGACCCAAGACTTTGGGCAGTCATGGGCCCAAATTTGTGAAAGTGATATTTCGGGCATTAGTTCGTCCAAAGTTTTTACAAACTCAATTAGCCCTTTTGCATTTAAACTGACCCAATTCTACAAGTGACCGATTTATAAGACTTCTCAATGCCTGAAACTACCTCCAAGGCCATTCTTCTATTCTTTTTTTAATTTTGACAAAAAATAGGTATAAACACTACTACTACTATCGTTCATTCCTTCTAGTACAGTTTTAGCCATCCCTTTGGTCATCGAAAACAAAAGCGGGAGAAACGATTCCATGTGGTGTAGTGGATGGGGTCAACACAAGCCTCAGAAACTGCGTATAGCATTAAAATCGCCGACGGGGAAACGGCCACCATGGATCTGCCACCGATGGAACCGGATGGCGGAAGGTCGGGGGTAAGTTGTTTGCATTGCGGCATCGCTTCCAGGAGGGACGTCCCGATGAAAATAGGGCCTTATTGGGACGCCATGGATGTGACAAATTGCAAGGACAAGTGTTTTTTTGCGAGTCCTGCCCAGTAACCTCATTTGGTGGAATGACCATGATCAGGAATGGCAGCAGTGGCCTTTGAGGCTTTTTTTTTTTTTTGAGGAGATAAAAGAGGGAAAAAAGGTGGCAGCAGGTTGCAGACCGAATGATCGCAGTCGTTCATTTTCAGGGATTAATGTTTTAAGCATTATCTGTTCGAATACCACTAAAAAACAGATTTACCCTTACTGCAGGATTTTTTTTTTCTTGTTTTGTCCTTACCTGAATTTTTTAGTGTTAGTTAATTTTGCACCTCACCATTTTGGTTTTCGGTTTCGAAAAAAAATCAACTTTTTTGACCATTTTTTTCTTAAAAAGTGGTTTGTGAAAAATATTTGGGTAATATTAAAAAAAATTATCTCTCATCAAGATGAATAATAATCAATATTCTACAAAAATTTGGCACAAAACTAAGCGAAAAAAGTTTAAATAAAAACAAAAAGTGCTCAGCTGAATGGGGTCCAAATGCTACCAATTTTGTTGGGATTAATGTCAAGCATTATTATGTAGATGATTGCAGTCGTTCATTTTTAAGAAATTAATGCTTAAAACAGTATATTTTTAGAGATTAATGGTTGAAGCATTATCTGTAAAACAGAACATATATAAAGTACCTTGTCCCCGATTACTTTACACCCAGTTTGATTATCTTTTTTTATTTTGGTAAATCGGATATTCTTTTGGTTTATCTTTATTCCGGTGCTTGTTGTTATCTGGATTATTGGTTTTTAAAGATTCTTTACATAATTTTGTAATTGAATACACCGTCATCAAAACGAGAACTAAAAGGGAACATATTTTTGTCAAAGAAACATGTTAATAAATAAAAGAAATTGATCTTAACACTCCAAAACGACGTCATTTTATGTATTAACACAGTTCAATTTTAGAGTCTTCCCATCAATTTTTGGAGTGTCAAAATCACAATCATAAATAAATTTAAAATTTTCATTTATATGGAGCAACTTGCAAAAACATTACTGCATAAATTACTTTTTGACAAAATAAATTGTTTTCAATTTTTCTTTTTCGGACTAACTACAGTAATTTTCTAGAAAAGAAATACTAGCACTAAAACCATGTTTTTGAAAATATGTATAAACACTCTGCCTCCGCAAAACGAGATTTCAAAAACCTATAAACTTTTGTCAAGAAAAATACAAATTTTTCTTTAAAAAATAAAAGGATCTTAGTAGACTTCTAGGAATTAACAGAATATTGCATTATTTTCAAGTTATCGTTTTTCCTACCAAAGAAATTTGGTACGCGTAATTTCTTCGTAACGGAGGAAGTCCTAATGAACGTACATGGAGTATAAAGGAAGAGAGAAACTCATACACGGCTCCGCACAATTCCAATCACCCGTTTCGCACGATTCCAATCGCCCATTTTGGCTTTGGATGATTCGGATTTAAATGAAACTTATCCCAATAAGAGTTAAACTTTTTCCTAACAAAATTCCATAATCATTCGGACCATTTAAAACACATTTAAATAGCTACAATTAGCACCATAAACAACTACTCATATTATTCATTCACTGCGGAATCAAAGAAAAGATTTTCACATAAAGGAAGAGATAATAATAAAGGAAAGACCCATATACACAGAACTCACCAAACAAGCACTTGGAAAGCCACGAAGTACACCATCGTACTGGACAGATCTAGCCCCAAATCTTGACCCGAATCGTCAATTTATACAGAGAAACACGGTAGAGAATAGAGAGAGAGAGAGAGACAGACAGACAGACTGGTCTCTCAAAAATCAATCACAAGACCCTCTCGACTGTGATTTCTCTGTATAAACAAATGAAACGGACCATAAAGGGTATTGAATCGCCGTACACGGAGAGGAAGGGGGGTGGGAATCTAGGGCTTTATGCACATTTTTGGGGCTACAAAAGTATGTATATATAGGCTAAGGGCCGCGGCCCGCAGTACACTCGCCGACGTAATCTCCAAGAAACCCTAGAAGGAGGCAACACGTGGCCGTGCCTGGGCACATCCGAGCCGTCCGTTCGGTACCCGGACGATTCGGATTTAGTGAGAGAAACAGACAGAGAAAGGGGAGAGAGAAAGGAGGAGAGAGGGTGTTTTAATCCGAGCCGTCCGGGTACCGAACGGACGGATCGGATGTGCCCAGGCACGGCCACGTGTCCCTGCCTTTGGGGCAAGGAATAATTTCTCCTTTTAAACAGCTGAGATTGCAAATCCATTTACGACATTTTATCCTTTTTGAGCACGCCCTCCGCACCGTCAGATTTGGAGATGACGACGACAACCCTTTTCCCCTTTCTCTCTCCCCTTTCTCGGATTAAAACACCCTCTCTCCTCCTTTCTCTCTCCCCTTTCTCTCTCTGTTTCTCTCACTAAATCCGAGTCGTCCGGGTACCGAACGGACGGCTCGGATGTGCCCAGGCACGGCCACGTGTTGCCTTTGAGGCAACGAATAATTTCTCGTTTAAAAGGGAGACTCCTTTTTTAGAATATTTTTTCCTCACCTAAATGTGTTGGGGAAAATAGGTTTCCAAATGGGATCCTCTAATACCGTTCCATACCGGGCATTATCGGAAATTTCGGACAATACCGAACGAGATGGTGTTATCGGAAATGTTAATATGTCCAAGTTGGTATATCCAAGCAGATAAAAAAATGTATTTATATATGCAAGAATTTTGAGAAATTATTATTTTTAACGGGAAATTTGAAACGGTACCCGGTACTTATAAGGCAACTCATTAAGATATTTTATTTTATCACAATGCAGGATATCTTCACGTGAAAAGTATTTGTAAGACAACTCTAGCATTTGTCTGGGGCGATTATCGGAGAGGATAAATTTGTTTCCTTTACTATCTTTTTATGGAAAAGTATACCCACACTCTTGTAAAAAACCAAATTTATAGTCCATTTGTCAGATTAGCATATAGGCTCTGTCATTTCGATGATCAAATACATTCACCTCGTAGAACGCGTTGAAAATATTAGTAGTATCTGAACACATTTATATTTTTAATATGAGTTAGTTTTTTTCCCTGTTCTGATTATGCATTGATTGTCATCCTATAAATATTAATTTTTGTATTCTTATTATTTTCAAACATGCTCTATAAAGGGAAGATTTCTAATCATCAAAATGATATAGCCTATAGGTTAATGTAGCAAACCACTTGTAAATTTGGTGGTAAGAATGAGAGTGTTGAGTGGACTTCTCCTACTATATATATATAGAGAGAGAGAGAGAGAGAGAGTAGACTTCTCCATTTTTTCCCTACAACTTCGAGGCAAAATTAAAGTGGATCCCACGCACTATAAGGAGTGGGTCCAAAAGTGAAATTTATTCGTTAGTTAAGAAAGTTATAGCATTGTGTCAAAATTATGGTATAAAAGAGAATTTTTTCCTCGGCAGAAGAAATTTTATTAATTTTTTAAAAGAATACAAAGATTAAAATGGACAAGGACAAGTAAAAGTAACTCAAGACCCAAAGAAAAATATTGGCGAGGAACCAACAAAGAAAAGAACATCACTACCACGCCGTCGGAAAAAAAAAAAAAACAACTCACCCATCCCCTACAACGAAAAATAGGAAAATAAAACACCAGAAGAAGCAACACCAGTAGCAGCCTCCCTCTAACCAACAAAACACCAAGCAAAACCTGACAAAATATTTAATTTCCACAATAGCGCTTCTATCCATAAACTTACGCGAGACTGTTTAATTAAGAGGAAATTTCTATTATCGATATCTTGAGATGAGAGAGAAGAAGAGAGAACCTTCTTAAAATTCTTTAGCATCACGGCCTCTCTTAACCCAAACTCGAAGAGAGATTCCTTCCTTCTAATATTCCTTTTCGATTTGGTGTATAGATCTTTCTCCCCCGGGATACTAAGCCCAACGCCTCTGTCCGTCTCAACAGGCCGCCTTGAGAGGGGAAAGGGCTGGTAATAGACTGGCATTGTGTCCCATTGAAAAGAGAATCAAGGCCCAAAGAGTCCTCCACTATCGCCAAATTCTTCTGCTCAAGAGGCCAGTGATACATCGGAATAAAAGAGATTTAACTCTTAAGGTATGCGTTCTCTTAAACTTTTTGGTCTATAAGATTTTTTTTCGGTATTTTTTACTTTTTACGACTTCTTGTTCAGATTTTTGTCGTAACTTTGTCATTAATCATTCGTCTAGACGAGATGAATCAAAGAGCATAAAAATATGGATCGATATTGAAAAAAGTTTATATAAGATGACACTTTAGACAAAATACATTTTTTTGGTATTTTTTCGTCTTTAGTGAATTTTTTTGTACTTTTAGTAATAATTTTTTACTTTAAAAGGATTTGTTCCTGAAATGTTTCCTTTAATCGTACGCATTCGGATCCGATCAGTTGTATATGTTCGGCTCGACCAAGATTTTTCTGCATTTTCAATTTTAGATTGCGAATTGTAGTTTTTTTTTTTTTTGTGTGATTAAAAATAAAAATAAACTATGATTTGTGGAGTGTTTGGATGATTTGTAGATTATACAATAGAGTAGTGTTTAAAAGTATAATCATCAACAAAAAAAAAAAAAAAATGAGTTAGTCTTTTACCATCTTGTCCTTGGTTATTCATAACTATGGTCTTATAATGTGCATAAATAACCCTTTCAGACATAAATATTTTTCGATATTTCTAACATCGTTTGGTTTTTCCACTTCGCAAGTACTTTGTATTCCATATTCGAAAGTCTCAAATGTAACCTTGTAAAAAATGCTATTACTATTTTGTCGTAAAGGACAAAATAATTTCGTGACCGTCGAGAGGAGTACAAAATAGGACGACAATCAAATTCTTACATAATTCAAATATAAAAGGAATATTTAAATATCCATCCTCTTTATCTATGTCATGTAAGAATTCATCCCGCTCTTTTTTCATGCTTATGTTTCCATCCTCTTAATGTGTGAAATACCCTTGTTACCCCTTTGCTTGTTTAATTCCTAAATTAAAGGGATTCTGAATATCACAGTCCTTGATAAATCTTTTTGACTCCTAAATTAAAGGGATTCGGTTTCATATCACAATCCCCCAATTAAGTGAAACAATAGGAGGATTTCAAATATTCAAATGTGTAGATCACCAAATCCCAATGATTTCTACATTCCTTCTTGATAAAACTGTCTTTTTGCATTTGCATTTTGAAATTTTTACATTCGTCTTAGTCCTTCTCCATCCTTTTTCCGCAATGGCCATGTCTATTGATATATTATTTGAATGCCCAATTTGCATGTATAATAATCATTGTAGTTATGATGGTTTTAGTTTCATGGTAAATTATTTGTATCATTTACCATGAAACTGATTTTTCTGTTATTTCCTTTTCATGCTAAATCATTTGCACCGTCACCATAAAATGCCTGTTCGAATCATGAAATAAAAATAATGAATCCATGGTGTTTTACGTCTAAGCAGATTTTGCTTCTCCCCACTGCACTTATGACGGTTTTAATTTTCATGGTAAATTATTTGCATCATTTACCATGAAACGAATTTGTCTGTTATCCCCATGTCTGTTATCCCCATTTCAATTGACCATCAAGTTGCACCACTTGACAATGAATTATGGTTCGCAACCTTATTTAATGAAAAATGGACTATTTTTCATTAAAACTGATATTCGGGTATATAACATGATGAGTTGACCATATTTTTTGCATGGATTGATCATGCTAAATTGCTTATCCACAAAGGCCATATTTTTAATTTCATGAAATATGATTAAATTACCATCAAAATAGGTATTCACATGGTTAAATTACCATCATGATTCCAGCGTTTCATGACCATTCTTAATCTAACTTGAAACCGATTTAACAAACATGACATACTCCCAAAATATTATCATTGAAATCATGATATATAACCCACACAATTGAGAATCAAATTCATTCGGGAAACATGACATTTACATCATGACATGCTTCCAAACAACAAACCCAACACGAACTCTTTCAAACTCAACCGTGGCAACAATGTATGGGTGGGTTAACCCGAAACACGAACTCTTTCAAACTCGAACACGATGAAGCTCGGATCGACTCGTTTGCACCCCTTGAATAAGCAATCAGACACACACACAAACCCAAATAACCCAAAACCATGAAATATCCAAACCAAAAGGAATGGAAAAAAAAGAGAGGTTAAAACCCACCTTGGCTTGGTACTCGTGGCGCTTGCCAGAGGTCTCGGGGACTTCTTTCTCAGCAACAGCGGCCCCGCTGGCGGCCTCGCAACAAACCACTTCGGTCCCGATTTAGAGAAGCTGTTTCCGGTGGAGGGTGGGATGGAGGATGGCGATATGGATGCAGCGTACAGAGACAGAGATGCAAGGGATGGTGACGGGGATGCGGAGGACATCGACGAGGATGCGCGGTGAGGATGGGGATGCAAGGACGAGATGCACGGACGAGATTGGGTTTCCGACTGGGGTTCTTCGAAAATTTGAGATCCAAATTCAAATGGATGGATATGGTCGATTAATATCATGAACAAGAATCTCGGGATGTGCACTCAAGAATTCTGCGGATCTGGTAGGTGGACGAAACAGGATTATCGCGAGACGAAACGGGATTAACGTGAGGACGAAAGGTATTATGGTTTCATCCCCAATTTGGACGCTATATATATATATCGGGGCGGTTCCAGAGACATTTATAAAAACACTTAAAAAAACACTCCAAATCTCAATCTCATAGTTTCCGATCAAATTTTGATGATCCGAACCGCTCAATGTGTGCAGAATGTGATTTTAAAGGTACTCGCGAGAAATCGGCAAAAAAAATTATCGGGAAGTGCTTGTTTTGAGCAGTTTTTAATTGAACCGTTTAATAAAAAACAGTTTGGAATTGTTCGGATTAAACCGTTCCCGGTCATTTTTTTGCTGATTTCTCATGGGTACCCTTAAAATCACATTCTGATCACATTGAGCGGCTCGGATAATTAAAATTTGATCGGGAATTATGAAGTGTTTTTATAAATGTCCCTGGAACCACCCCGTATATATATATATATATAACACAACAAAAGGGCATTCATGAGATAAAAACTAGTACGAGGATGAATTCATAATTAGCTCAACATGGGAGGATGAAATCATAATTCTGGAAGGCTTCTAGGACGAATAATTAAGCCTCCCAATATAAAATACCACAAAAGTAAGAAAAGATCAAAAAAATAAGAAAAGATCACAAAGAATGCAGGCGTGCTGCATATATAACACGAGGACAAATGTGGAAATTCCATAAAATCCTATATTTTCCCCCTTAGACTCCGTTTAGTTGTCAAGAAAGGACGGAAAAGTATGAGAAAATCAACTTTTTCATAACTTTTTTAGTGTTCAATTGACAAGAAAATAGTGGATCTTACCATTATAAGTTTTCCTGCAGGATTTACTTTTTTGAAAAGTAATCCTGCAAAAAACACAGGATTTTGCGTCGCGGGAAAAGAAAAATGAGTGACCACTCACAAAATTTTCTCATAAATTTATTTTTCCTGACAAATGAACAACTAAATCTTAATTTTTCTTGCAAAATTCTTTTGTCAAATGAACACTCATGGAAAAATAATTTTCTTTTTCTTATCTCACTTCACTTTTCCTGGGAACCAATTTCCCACACAACTTTTCCGACAACTAAACGGAGCCTTTGGCTCTGTTCAGTCGTCAGGAATGTTGTACTGAAAAGTTATTCTCAGAAAAAATTAATTAAAGTGAAGTAAAGGAAAAAGAAATCTATTTTCATGTGAGTGTTCATTTGACAATTTTTTTTTTGTAGGAAAACTAAAGTTTAGCGGTTCATTTGCCAAGAAAAGACACTTATGAAAAACTTCTTTATTTTTATTCCCATGGCTATTTTTAAATAAAAGTAACTTTGAGAGCTAAATAATAGGCCATCAAAAAAAAAGATTTTAGGATAATAATTGGAGAGAGTGGTAATGATTAAAAAGAGATAGAAAGAGAAATAAAATTAATAATCAAAGATATAAAATAATGATTGAAAAAAAATATAGGATAATAATTGAAAAACAAAACTAAAAAGGCAACGAACACATGGTTCCCCACTTTCCCTCCCATGAATTCTTCTTCTTCTTCTTCTAGTTACCGAAGATGTAATCTTCTCCCTCCACCCCACCCTTCATCGTGTTCCTTTCCTATTGAAACTGCAAATCTGTTTCGTTCTCACTCTCACACCAGAAGAAACCTTTGTTCTTATCCTTCTTCAACCATCACCAGTCCGCCAAAAAACCAACCCAAGTCGAGAAAACAGCTACCCAAGTCGAGAAAACAGCTTGATAATCTCCGAGCAGCTGAATTGTTCCTCACTCTGATGCCCCGAACGCGACCTCTGCCACGCATTCTTGAAATCAATAAGGCGTTGGGGATTATTTCGAAATTGGGTAAGTACAGCACGTCTCTTTCTCATTTCAACAAGTTGAAGTCACAAGACATTGTGCGAGATTTGTATACCTTCAGCATTGCTATTAAGTGCTAGTGTTACGTGAATCGAGTTGGCTATGGGTTCTTGCTTTTAGGCAGCATCTTCAAACACGGTTATGAGCCTAATGAAGTTATCTTCACCCCGTTGTTAAATGGACTTATTGCACAAGATAAAACTGCTGAGGCTCTTTCTCATTTTGACAAGTTGCGGTTGCTAGGCATTCAGCCAAAATGTGTATACCTTCAACATTGCAATTAACTGTCATGTCACGTGAATCGAGTTGGCTTTGGGTTCTCTCTTTTAGGCTGTATCTTTAAACGCGGTTATACGCCGGATGTAGTTACCTTCACCACCCTGTTAGATGGACTTATTGTACATGATATAGCTGCTGAGGCTCTTTCCCATTTTGACAAGTTGCAGTTGCTGGGCATTCAGTTAAGTTTGTATACCCTGAACATTGCAATTAACTGCTACTGCTGTGTGAATTGAGTTGGCTTTGGGTTCTTTCTTTTTGGCAGCATCCTCAAACACGGTTATACGCCTGATGTAGTTGCCTTCAACAGTCTGTTAAATGGACTTATTGCACAAGATAAAACTGCTGAGGCCGTGGAGTTATTTGAGAAAATAGTCAAAAAAGGTGAAATCAAACTCGACGTGACGATGTATGGATCTGTAACGCCCCGATTTTTGGAAATAAAATCGAAGGCATTTCAGTATTTATTTCTAAAAAAAAATTCACTAAATTAAAGTTTAAAATTCAAAACAGAATTCTCAACATCGAGATCTATTTATTACAAACCACTAGGGAAAATACTAAAGAAATAGTTTTTGGGATAATAAGATAACAGAGCCAACTTCTAAGTTTGATACGGATTCCATGCGTACTCGGGTTCGGCTCCCACATCCTGATTCTCCTCTGCATAGAACTGTTCGCCTTCGGGATTTTGTGTCTCTTCCTGATTTTGTGCCATCGCGGGATCCTCTCCATTATATCCTGCGTACTCTAGTAAATTGATCGCCGAAGCAATCGATTTGCCAGGATACAGACGTATCCGTGAGTGATAAATCACCCAGTAGAATAATCCAACCCAACCACCCCTCTTACTTTACAGCTAGCAAGTAAACAGGATAATAATGATACGAATAAATAAATAGAGATTTTTCACATAAACCAGTTCATTACTATCCATTAACCTGACGTGCGATCTAAGATCTCCCCGCGAGATCTTTCCTCCCCAACCGTTAGCCATGCTCGGTCCCATGAGATCACTTCTCTTTGCTGTCGTAGATAACCTAAGTTATATGACGGGTGTGTAACTCAATCACTACAACAAGGGGATAGCTTATCTTATACACCATATTACAATCATCACTGGACACACGCCAGTCTATCAATTCACCACTGGACACACGCCAGGACTGATGAGCACCCAATATTGTAGATATTTGGTGCAACTAGTCCCATTTTATGTTGTTTTATCTTGTGTTTATTAGCTTTTATTGTGATATTGCACGTAAGGTAGGTTTTTGTGTATTTCAGGTTAAACGTGCTAATAAGGCGGTTTTGAACGCCAGGGAATGCTCCGGATGCAACCAAGTGCTCAAGGCCATGTGTCACCACGTTGTGGTGCCCGAAGAGTCATGAAGAGTCAAGAGAATTGAAGAAGAAGTGAGGATTTTACCAAAGCATTTCATCTTCCGACCAGCTGAGGGTAGATCTGTCATATCTTTTGATATACAAAGTACTTTTGATCCAAACCACTTGGGTTAGAAAGTAGATTCGACGAGCTTTCCATCGGTTCAAAGAACACTCAAATCCGAGTTCGGGAGCATCCGGAGCGAGCCCGTGAAGTTTCCCAAAAAATCTGTCAAGAAGGTAGCGCTACCATGTTTTTGGGTAGCGCTACCATGGCACTCCAGTAGCGCTACCTTTCTCCTTCGGCCAGCACCTTTTGCTGAACATTTCAACTTTCCTTTTATGGAAAGTTTCCACTTTTGGCATGTTTTTGGGATATTTTGGGGGCCTTTTTGTCCATTGTTTGGCTGATTTGTAAGGCTTTTAAATAGCTTTGTAAGCCATAGATGGGCCATTAGTTAGTTTTTAGGCCTAAGTTTTTTATTTTCTTAGGAGTCCATAGTTACTCTACTTAAGCTTTTTAAGTGTATTTCTTTCAAGAACTCTTTAAGGTAATTGTCATAAGTTATTTTCTCGCTTGTTAATGTTGTAGCTACAAGTTAGATCTTCATATAAATCAAGTTTATTTCCGCTTTTATCGGTTAATCATGTTTTCCTTTCCTAACATAATTTTTAGTCTTTTTCCTATGTGTGAGTAGTTAATAGGTTTGGTCATGGGGTGAGATGCACCCTATGGATTAGTCGTTTAAACGGTTTCGCCTAAACTTTAGCTCGATTTCAATGTGTTGAATGAATTAAACCCATGATTTCTTGTATTGATCATGGGGTCGGTGGCTTCTTTGATCAATGAAGTCTATCGCCCTATGCTACGTGCTTGATAATCGTACGCGTGCGAACGATCCATTTTCGTCTCTCACTTGCGTTAAATGAGTTCAGTTTGAATTAATGCATTGAATTGAGTTACAAGTAGTCTTCAGCTGTTAATTCTTCAAGTGGAATCCGGACGGTTTCGGTCCACTCATAAGTTAGATGAAGAAACCGTTTGACGGCTAAGTCGTGGGCTAATCAATCCCTATGACTTGACCGCTTTTAATTTAGTTAATTTTAATTTCAATTTCGTTAATCGAATCAAACTCCAAGTTGGCCGCTTGAAGGCCGTGCTACGTACTTACCATCTATTCCAAATTCGCTAAAGAAGACTTCTCTATGGGAACGATCCCGGTCTTACCGGATTTATTTGCTATCAACGACCTAGCCCTTTGCCTTGCGGAGTTAAGCAAGGACATCAATTTGTTCCACTGGACTCTCGCCAGGACCTCAATTTGTTCCACTGGACTCTCGCCAGGATCTCAATTTATTCCACTGGACTCTTGCCAGGACCTCAATTTGTTCCACCGGACTTTCGCCAGGACAACAATTTGTTCCACTGTCTCATCAAATCACAACATCACGCCTGCAGGCAACCTCTAAACAGAAATAAACTTCACAATTTATCCATTACTTAACATCGTCTACGTGATTTCTATTTCCCATACCACCCCATGTCCCTAGGGTCCAATCTAACATTCAAATGAAATATCGATACAATATCAATCACAATAATAATTGAAAACGAATAACAGACGGATCGAAACAGTTAAAAAGCAATGCAATCACATAACTTTTTATGACTGAGCCGTTGCCCTTAATCTCGTATGGTCACAAAGTCATTAAGAATGTAAGAATTATTTAATTAAGATTTAAAAACAATTTTCTAGACTTTTGTTAATTAATTATAAGTAATTAAGTTAATTAAACACTAATTAAATACATTAATTAGGTAAAAATATTTAAATAATTATCGTAACCTTAATAAAGGTCCTAACAGTCCCCTATAATAAATTTGAGTGCTAAAAGTAGGGTTTGGATGCTCACGGAATTATTTTAAATAAAAAGATTAAATTAATAGACAAAACAAGAATAAATAGACAATAAATAATTAAATAATTGGAAATATATTTATATTTACAGAATATCATTCTAGGGCTGTACAAAGTCTAAATAAATTAATTCGGAATTTTAAACCTCCTTTATAATATTTTACAGCATTATTATTAAGAAACAATTCTTAAATAATAATAAATAGTATATCAAATAAATAAAATTTTATTTTAATAACATATCACCTTTGAACTGTCAGGAGTCTAATAAAAATATTTTCGATATTAAAAATATTTTTTGTAAGGTCGCTATTAATTTTTGTTTATAACTTTAGTTAAAATTTAAATAAATAGCTAATAATATAAATTAACTATGAAATCAGCAAGTTATGATCTTTAACATGTTGGGAGTCTAGGAAAAATAGGTTGGGGATTTATAGATTAGCTTATAAGGTCGCATTAATTTTTAGTTTACAAACGATTACACAATTATGAATAAAAATTTAATTAATAGAAGATTAAATAAAAAAATATGAAACTAACAAGGTATGATCTTTAGAGTGTGGGTAACCTAGGAAAAATAGTTCGGGGGTCAAAAACTAGGTTCGGTGTGTCGAAAACGAGGTTCGAAGCAAAATAGGTCAAACCGGGCATGACCACGCGGCCGCAAGGTACGCGGCCTGGTTCTTGCGGCTGAAGCAACCCGCAGGTTGCGGCCGCGAACTCCAAGGCAGTTTCGGTTTTTTTGGTTTTTCAACGTGGTTTTCGATGCATGGGGGTACGGGACCTATCGGGTTACGTCTATAAATCATAAATATACGTAAAGGAGGCTTCGGATTGAATTATAATACCTCGAATCGGATTTAATTTGGTTTCGATCGAAACTTGACAATTTAGGAAGAGAGCTTCGGGTCTTTTGATCGGGAGACCTTGGGGCTGAATTGGTTGATGTTTGGCGATGCTAGAAGTTGTAGAAAGCAATTCGATCGATCAATTTGAGTCTCGGAAGAACAAAACGACAAAACCCACTTTTCTCTCTCTTTCTTTCTCTCTCTAAAAATCTATGGAATGAAGCTTGGTTCTCTCTTGTTTTTCTCTCTTTTCTGACTCCGTGGGAGGTGGGGAATATTGTACGTGCCCTAGGGTCGGAGTAGTAATGGATTTATAAGAGAATTTTGAGGTAGAATGATTAAATTGAGTCCTAACGAAATTGGGTTTCGGGATGTACGAATTGGGCTCGGCTTTAGGGTTACGGAGGAGGTAGAGATCGAGTAGGAGTGGGGGAGGGAGAGATGGAAGAGTTTGTGTGCATGCATGTAAGTAAAATAAATAGGATTAGATAATTGTTGGTTTTTATCTAACAAAATAAATGTCTTTATTAAAAAGATATAATTAAGAAAAATAATGCTATTATTATTATTAAAGCTATTAATAATATTATTTAAAAAAAATTACGGTCGAAAATCCGGGTTGTTACAACCTATCCCCCTTAAAATAATTTCGTCCTCGAAATTAGGGTGTACTAGATTTGGGTAGTCAGCGCTCATAGTATCGTTTCGTTCTTAAGCTGATTCGTCGATGTTGCCAAAGAACTCGGACGTTTTGAATGGTTTTCCTCAGAAGCACTTCTCTTTATAGTCTTAAATTTTTCATTGGTTGTTCTTTGAAATTGTTCGACGTTTCCTCGGTCTGAAAGGTCAGCGGTCAGGTTCTGTTGTTGGCATAGCTCTTTTGTCGATTCTGCGAAGCCAGAAGTCGTTAGCGAATGATCTTGACCATTTTCTGTTAGTCCCATTGGTTCTAATAGGCTTCCTCTTCCCAATTTAGTCCTTGATTCTTGTGACTAGACGCACTAGCGACCTTGTTTGCCTTTCCTCGAACTGTTTCCGTATAGATAATGTTGCCAAGATTTTAGGACGAACACTACTGCTGCCTGCTCCAAATCATGAGTTGGATAGTTCCTTTCATGCGGCCTCAATTGTTAGGATTCGTATGCGACGACCTTTCCACAAGTACAGCTCCAAATCCATCTTTCTCTTGACAAATAGGGTAGGGGATCTCTAGGTGAGGTATTGGGTTGGATAAAACCTTTTTCCAAAAGTTCTTGTAGTTACGTTTTCAACTCCTGTAGTTCTGTCGGAGCCGTTTGATACGAGGCCATGGAAATTGGGGACGTACCGGGCTGTAGCTCGATAATGAAATCCATTTCTCTTGGTGGCCGTAATCTCGGCAATTTCTTAAGGAACACGTCCTTGTATTCGCAGATAATGTGAGTGAGGCCCAACTCTACACGATCCATTCCCTCCAACATGAGACTTGCTAACCATTCAGCAAGCGTCTTATGCCACTTTGTTTTGTGCTCTCGTAGGGTGCAAAAAGGGTCTTGTCTATCCCCCTTAAACTTGAAACACATACCATTTGGCGCATAAGTTGTCACCATCTTTCGATAGCAGTTTATGACAGCTCGGTGTGCAGTCAACCAGTCCATCCCGAGTATGACGTCGAAGTCCGTGATTTCGATTACTCATAAGTTGCAGGTTAATCGCAAATTCGATACTTCTAGTTCGCACCCTTTACAGATTAGTACTATCGAAAATCTTACTCCCTAATGGTGAGGTCACATGCATAGTTGTCTTTAGGGGTTCAGTACCTAATCCAAATGTAGATGCACATGCAGCAGATATAAATGAGTGCGAAGCTCCAGAATCAAATAGTGGTTGAACGCATGTAGTAAAAGAGTGAGAGTACCTTGGATTGCTGTAGGGTCCATCTCCTCTTTCGTTCCTTGCAGTGCAAACATCCTCCCAGCATTGGGCTGGATTGGCCCATTTGGTCCTTTGTTCTGAGTTGGTGGTTGGTTCCATCCGTCACGGGGTTGGTTCTGTCCTCCGAGTTGGTTACCATTCCAGACCGGCCTAACTTGATTCTGATTCTGATTTCTAGGTTCTGCAGTCCTGACCTGATTTTGTGATGGTCCCCCATAGTTTCTAGCGCCGTTTAACTTAGGACAATACCTTCTGATATGTCCCTCCTCTAGGCAGTAGTAACAGCGGTGGTCTTGGTTTTGATTTTGGGGAATAAAGTTGCGGTTTGGTCCAAGATTAGGATTTGGGCTCCGATTTGGTACTGGGATTTGATTCGGGGTAGGGTTAGGGTTTCGATTGAATCCTAGGTTGGGGTTCCTCCATGCTGGGTTGAATTGTGCTGATTGAGGGCGAAGGTAGTTTTGTTGGTAGGGTTGAGAGGTTGGGGTACTCCTGATGTTAGGGTGGGTGCGGATTGGTCCTCCGATTGTAAGCATTGGTTTCTTCTGCTCACGCCTTATCTTGGAATCCAAGTTTTCTCTCTCCATCTTGAGCGCGCACTGCACTACTAGCGAGTAGGTGGGAAGTGTCTGTGCCACCACTGCTTGACGTGTCTCATTGAGTCCCCACTCGAACTTTCTTGCTTTGTCGTCATCAGTAGGTATGATTGTCATGCCATAGCGAGACAGTTCTTCGAATCGTGCTGCGTACTGGGTCACGGTCATTGTGCCCTGCTCGAGGTTCATGAATTCCAAGGCCAATGCTTGTTTGACAGGTGTTGGGAAGTATTTGTCAAAGAAAATTTCTTCGAACCTTTCCCAGGTCATTGTTGCCACATCATAGGTGTTCTTCATCAGGTTCCACCAATGCTGAGCTTCACCTCGCATCTGATAGGTAGTTAGAGCAATTCGATTGCTGCCTTCTTGGATATCTAGGGTTTCAAGAATCTTCTTGATCTCTTCTAACCAAGTTTCTGCAGCTGTGGGGCTAGGTTCTCCCTGAAAGTAGGGCGGGCGGCGCTTACAGAACTCATTCAGTGCATGACTCATGGTCATTGGTCCTCGATGTGTGTGCGGGGGTCCACGTGGGTTTTGGTTATTCGTAGTCGCAGCGGCTATGAATGCTTGCATGAGTTGGACTAGTTCGGGAGTCCCATTTTGACCGTTGGCTCCGTTTCGTCCATTGTCTTGCTCGTTATTCTGGTTGTCTCTCATTTCTTCCATCTAGATACCGTTATGTTATAATTTGGTAAGGGGGGATGTATTATAAGAACATATATATATGTATACTTATTATATACATGGAGGCAAAATTTTGACGGCGTGATGCTTTTATTAATTGGTCCACAACTTTGAGAAGTCTACGATACTCGAGGTTTGGGAGTCCAAAATAGTTGTGGTGATGACGGCTACTAGAAGCTACTGATCTTGCGGATTCTCGATATCGCGTTAGGGTTGAAAGGGTGGCAGCGTTACGGTCAATGTTAGCGTCTTGGTTATTGATTTCAAACACTAATTCTTGTGGTGAGGGGTTTCTAACTGTTTGGTTCTCTAACGGTGTCGTATGTAAGGATTTTGAAAATCGAAATAATAAAATTTTGGTTCCAGGATATGACAATAAGGTACAACAGGCAAATCTTAATTGTACGATATACAATAAGCACATAACACGTAAAGCCTAAACGTTAGTCAACATGTAGAGCCTATGTTTTCTCATGGTACGTTCTCACAGTGGAACTACCCTACGCGACCTATTTTCAATCACTATCAATCTAAGAAAAGGATTTTTTTTAAAAATAATAATAATAAAAAGAATAATGATAATTAGGATAAACGCTTAACTATTTAGGCTTAAGCTCTCGATAAGTGATCTACCCAATCTACCCAAGGCCGAGGGTTGAACCTAAGACTCTGATACCAAGTTGTAACGCCCCGATTTTTGGAAATAAAATCGAAGGCATTTCAGTATTTATTTCTAAAAAAAAATTCACTAAATTAAAGTTTAAAATTCAAAACAGAATTCTTAACATCGAGATCTATTTATTACAAACCACTAGGGAAAATACTAAAGAAATAGTTTTTGGGATAATAAGATAACAGAGCCAACTTCTAAGTTTGATACGGATTCCACGCGTACTCGGGTTCGGCTCCCACATCCTGATTCTCCTCTGCATACTACTCGCCTTCAGGGTTTTGTGTCTCTTCTGATTTTGTGCCATCGAGGATCCTCTCCATTATATCCTGCGTACTCTAGCAAATTGATCGCGAAGCAATCGATTTGCCAGGATACAGACGTATCCGTGAGTGATAAATCACCCAAAGAGAATAATCCAACCCAACCACCTCTCTTACTTTACAATTAGCAAGTAAACATGATAATAATGATACAAATAAGTAAAAACAGAGATTTTTCATATAAATCAGTTCATTACTATCCATTAACCTCACGTGTACTAAGATCTTCCCGCGAGATCTTTCCTCCCCAACCACATTAGCCATGCTCGGTCCCATGAGATCACTTCTCTTTGCTGTCGTAGATAACCTAAGTTATGATACAACAACAAGGGGATAGCTTATCATGCCTGAATCACAACTAGGGTTCGCTTATCTTATACACCACATTACAATCATCACTGGACACACGCCAGTCTATCAACTCATTATTGGACACACGCCAGTCTATCAATTCACCACTGGACACACGCCAGGGTATCAATTTGTTCCACTGGACTCTCGCCAGGACCTCAATTTGTTCCATTGGACTCTCGCCAGGATCTCAATTTGTTCCACTGGACTCTTGCCAGGACCTCAATTTGTTCCACCGGACTTTCGCCAGGACATCAATTTGTTCCACTGTCTCATCAAATCACAACATCACGCCTGCAGGCAACCTCTAAACAGAAATAAACTTCACAATTTATCCATTACTTAACATCGTCTACGTGATTTCTATTTCGCATACCACCCCATGTCCCTAGGGTCCAATCTAACATTCAAATGAAATATCGATACAATATCAATCACAATAATAATTGAAAACGAATAACAGACGGATCGAAACAGTTAAAAAGCAATGCAATCACATAACTTTTTATGACTGAGCCGTTGCCCTTAATCTCGTATGGTCACAAAGTCATTAAGAATGTAAGAATTATTTAATTAAGATTTAAAAACAATTTTCTAGACTTTTGTTAATTAATTATAAGTAATTAAGTTAATTAAACACTAATTAAATACATTAATTAGGTAAAAAATATTTAAATAATTATCGTAACCTTAATAAAGGTCCTAACAGTCCCCTATAATAAATTTGAGTGCTAAAAGTTGGGTTTGGATGCTCACGGAATTATTTTAAATAAAAAGATTAAATTAATAGACAAAACAAGAATAAATAGACAATAAATAATTAAATAATTGGAAATATATTTATATTTACAGAATATCATTCTAGGGCTGTACAAAGTCTAAATAAATTAATTCGGAATTTTAAACCTCCTTTATAATATTTTACAGCATTATTATTAAGAAACAATTCTTAAATAATAATAAATAGTAAATCAAATAAATAAAATTTTATTTTAATAACATATCACCTTTGAACTGTCAGGAGTCTAATAAAAATATTTTCGATAGTAAAAATATTTTTTGTAAGGTCGCTATTAATTTTCGTTTATAACTTTAGTTAAAATTTAAATAAATTGCTAATAATATAAATTAACTATGAAATCAGCAAGTTACGATCTTTAACATGTTGGGAGTCTAGAAAAAATAGGTTGGGGATTTATAGATTAGTTTATAAGGTCGCATTGATTTTTAGTTTACAAACGATTACACAATTACGAATAAAAATTTAATTAATAGAAGATTAAATAAAAAAAATATGAAACTAACAAGGTATGATCTTTAGAGTGTGGGTAACCTAGGAAAAATAGTTCGGGGGTCAAAATCGAAGTCCGGGATGATGAAAAGTCGATTCGAAGCATCACAACAGCTGCCGCAAGGTTTGACCGAGTCAACCTTGCGGCTGGACCTTCTGCCGCAACCTTGCGGTTGCGGCCGCGAACTCCAAGGCAGTTTCGGTTTTTTTTTAGTTTTTCAACGTGGTTTTCGATGCATGGGGGTACGGGGCCTATTAGGTTACGTCTATAAATCATAAATATATGTAGAGGAGGCTTCGGATTGAATTATAATACCTCGAATCGGATTTAATTTGGTTTCGATCGAAACTTGACAATTTAGGAAGAGAGCTTCGGGTCTTTTGATCGGGAGACCTTGGGGCCGAATTGGTTGATGTTTGGCGATGCTAGAAGTTGTAGGAAGCAATTCGATCGATCAATTTGAGTCTTGGAAGAACGAAACGACAAAACCCACTTTTCTCTCTCTTTCTTTCTCTCTCTAAAAATCTATGGAATGAAGCTTGGTTCTCTCTTGTTTTTCTCTCTTTTCTGACTCCGTGGGAGGTGGTGAATATTGTACGTGCCCTAGGGTCGGAGTAGTAATGGATTTATAAGAGAATTTTGAGGTAGAAGGATTAAATTGAGTCCTAACGAAATTGGGTTTCGGGATGGACGAATTGGGCTCGGCTTTAGGGTTACGGAGGAGGTAGAGATCGAGTAGGAGTGGGGGAGGGAGAGATGGAAGAGTTTGTGTGCATGCATGTAAGTAAAATAAATAGGATTAGATAATTGTTGGTTTTTATCTAACAAAATAAATGTCTTTATTAAAAAGATATAATTAAGAAAAATAATGCTATTATTATTATTAAAGCTATTAATAATATTATTAAAAAAAATTACGGTCGAAAATCCGGGTTGTTACAGGATCGCTAATAAACAAGCTTTGCAAAATGGGAAACAGAGGAGCAGCTATTAGTTTTTTGAGGATAGCGGAAGAAGGAGGTTTAAAACCTGACACCATGACTTATAGCATGATCATTGACAGTCTTTGCAAGGATGGGATGGTGGATGACGCTGTCAACTTGTTAGTAGAAATGAATAGCAAATGTTTTTGTGCAGATGTAGTCACTTATACATCTATGATTGATGGCCTATGCAAACATGGCAAGACGAAGGAAGCTATAGGAATACTACGGGAGATGTTGGATAGTGCTATTTCACCAAATGTTCGTACATTTAGTGTTTTGGTCTCTGCTCTTTGCATGCAAGGGATGACAAAGGAAGCGGAGGAGTTACTTGAATTAATGGAAAAAAGAGGTGTGGATCCTGATGTTTTCACATACACTAGTCTCATGGAGAGATATTGTTTGCAAGGCCGGATGGACGAAGCAATGAGATTGTTAAATGCCATGGTGGAAAGGGGCATTCATCCCAACACTTGTTGCTATAACATTTTGATCAAGGGATATTGCAAGAACATGAAATTATGCGAGGCCTTGCATCTCTTCCGAGAAATGCCTCTACTGGGTCTAAAACGTGACTTCATTACTTATACAACTATGTTGCTGGGTCTGGTTCAAATAGATACGTATGCTGCCGCCCAAGAAATTCTTAATGAGATGCAAGCTGCCGACCTACATCCCGATGCTA
Source organism: Rhododendron molle (assembly GCA_025413875.1). Classification (NCBI taxonomy): domain Eukaryota; kingdom Viridiplantae; phylum Streptophyta; class Magnoliopsida; order Ericales; family Ericaceae; genus Rhododendron; species Rhododendron molle. The sequence goes on from CM046391.1 coordinate 57,827,068, forward strand.
AAAATTGTGGTCTCCTGTTCGACAGCCTTTACCAAAGTGGGCATATTGATGAAGCAATGTTCTTATTTCACATGATGGAGAAATAGGGTTTAGGTGTCGATATTGTTAAGTGCAATGTCCTTGTTGATGCCTATTGCAAGAAGAAAACACTAGAATGAATCAAGGTCTTTCGAGGAACCCGAGCTTCAGGAAGTTGCTTGCAAAATGATGTCTCTTACACGATATCTTCTGGGATTTCATTGAGGTTTGAAGTCATTCGAGGCCAAGAGGCATCAACAGGGATATCCATATTCCAAATAGTATGGCCTTCAATTCTTATATTCTTAGCATTACCCCATGTTGGAGATTCTTATGGACTCTTGTCTTTATCCCTTGGGATAATTTATTTGATCTCCTTTCAATCTACCAGAATGAGTTCTAACATCCTCTTCTGGTAGTTCAATAATCCCATTGTTCCTTTCAATAAGTGGTTGTAAAAAAAAAAAAAAGAAGCGTTCTTTCTCTCCAAAGAGTCTCATCTTCACACTTTGAAACATATTATTGACTTGATTCTTGATATATAGTCAGTTCTTTCTGCATTTTGAAGGAGAATGGACATTATAAACAGAAGGAGAATGGGAAAATGAAAGGAAAAAGTGTATCTTTACAATTTCATTATTCATTAGGGGTGACATTTCTTTGTTACTTTGACGATCTTTACAGTCCATGAACAATTCCCATTGAGTGGATTCCCCCATAATGTGTGGCCTGCATCATAAGTGTGAGTCCCCTTCTTCCTTCAAATGGTATTGGTATTTGGCACTCATCCATTTTGTTTTGTTTACATTTCGCAATTTAAACACAGACACACAAGTGGCGTGTCCCCTGTCATGCCCGTATTCCATTTTTCTAGAATTCCCGTGCCCGTGTCTGTATCTGTCTGTGCTACATAGGTGCGTAGTGCGCACTCCACAAAACCAATCTTAATATGGGAAAGTCCTTGTTACTTTCTTGTGTTTGTGCTCTTGTTGACACCTCACTTAATCCACCTAGTTCAGCAAACCCGCTGATATATTCATCATCTTATAACTCGAAGTTTCTAACTAGCAATTCCCGGCCTCGTGTATTGGGGTCAGTTTCATGAACGCATTATTACAATTCTTCGATGGATCATGACTGTCGTTCTTTTTGTCATTCCAATTTTGTAGTGATGCTGTTGGTTTGAACTACTATACTTGTAATAGTTAGTTACTAAGAAGCATGGATACGGATACGGGCACAAATACAGACACAAACCCAACTCTCGACAATTCTAAATGAACGGAGACACAGACATGCCCGGGGACGCGGCTAAAAATATATGTTCGTTTGTATGACATTTATGTTGTGTCTGGATGGATTTTTGAGAATTTTTTAGTTTGGTTTTTGGGTAATGAGTGGAGATAGAAATTAGGGTAATGATTGGAGATAGGGGTAATGAGGGGAGGGAGATAGAGAGAGAAATGAGAATAATGATTTGAGAGTGGATAGAGATGAGAGTAATGATTGGAAGTACGGATAATGAGTGTTTTTTGAGTTGGAATTTTTTTTTTCAAAAAGCAAACCAAACAAAGCATTAGTTGTTAGGCATCTGAAAATTAGGATTATAAATTGATCACTGTCATCTTTTGATTCCCGGGAATAAGCTTTTATTATTATAATATATTGATCAAAGTAATGTTTCCTACCCATCTTCAAATTGAGACACAGTGTCCCCGAAATGTCACTCGTATGTCGCTTGCTTAAAATTACTTGGATACGCCGTCGAGCGTGTCCCATACATGTCCTCGGCATGTCTAACACAGATACGGTGAGCATCGTGTCCTATGAAGCATCGATGACTAGGTATTCCTGGAGAATTAGAAGAATAGTAATGATAGGTCTTTGCCAATTTGCTTCAGAAATGGAAGAAACCCAACTGATTTATTTCAATGTACAATCTATTTTTGTTCCATCTTTAGGCTTTTCTTATGTTCATGGTAGAGGTTTTGTGGTGCAATAATGTTGCTATATTGGCTCAGAGGTGATATCCCTTAGCCACCATTATGACTCTAAGCTAGCAGACTGTTTGCTCGTCTCGTGTGTTTATTTTTAAATTGCAAAACTTCTAGGCTGGAAACTTGTGGTGGTAATTTCAACAAATTGATGTGATGTGATGTGATGTGATGTTCAAATGGCCGTTTCTACATCTTGATTATGGTTGTGTGACATCCTACTGCTTTGATTATGTGTATAAGAAAACATTGTTACTGCCCACCTCATTCTACAAATTCTCAGCCTTCGATACACCTGTTCTATCCACCAAGCATTTACAAAAATGATGGGTGAAATGGCATTGTCGGGACCGGTCAGATTTGAGCATACGAAATAGAAGTTACCCATGCCTTAGCCACTCGGTTATGGTTTCCTATCAATTCTATGTCTTCCCCCCTTCTCCCACACTGCTTAATTCAGTGGGTGAGACCAGAAATTACAGGCGCTGGAATGCTTTGGGAACGTAGGTGGAGATGGATTTTCATAAGTACTTCCTAGAACTTGAGAATCAAGTTTTCCCTATAGCTCCTTTGCGCTAAGGCATGGGTAACTTCTAAGATGAGAGTGTATGAACTAATGTAGTTCAGACAAACTGTTGAACAAAAGTTCAAACAAACATACAACAAAAAACTAAAGAGCATATTGCGCAGCAACTTGAGTGCCATCTTTCAACTGGCTTCTGCAAAACTGTTCCAAATTCTCCTTTCCCAATCACATTTTCAAAGCGATTCGTAATGCTTACAACCTCTATTAAGGGTGAGAAATGCCTATTCTTCTACAGCTATGATCAGTGACCCGTCTCTATTCACACTAGAGATAACCTTAGGTAATAAACTTATGATGGGTGTGTTAGCATCTTTTACATTAATGTTACATGAGGAAAACAACAGTTCTCTAGCTTCTCCTGTGAATCTGGCTGACAAAGATCTGGATTCTCGTTTAAGCTAGCAGGAGAACATATGTATGGTAAATGTTGAACATATGTCGTGTCTATTTAGAGGCCTCGCTGTAGGGTTGTTCCTCTATTACCAAAAATAAATAAATAAAGAAGAATAAATACAGATAGTTGGTGATTAGGTTTGCGGGTAACTGTGAAACTAAATTATTATGCCACTTTCACATACATTTATATGGTTTTGTGATTAAAAGTGGCGGAGTTAGGATTTTGACTCTAGGGGCCAGGCTTAATAGACCTATAGTATTTTATATCGGAACGTATGTTTACTTTATCATAAAGCTTTTGCTTTCGAATACATTATATTTGTACATTGAAATGATTGTAGCCTAGCTAATGCAAGTAAAGTATACAAATCATTTGTTCTTTTTTTTTTTTTTCTTTAGTGGCATTGTGGTTTTTTTATTCAATTTTTTTTCCATTTATTAGTTTCGCATCAAATTTTCGTGAGTTATTGCTTGTCTCAATGAGAAGAATAAGAAATTTGAAAAATTATGATTGAAACTCAAACTTTTTCGGAATAAAGATGAAAATAATCCCAAAAATTTGCCTTTATGGCTTATTTTTGTCTTTATTTTAAAATTTTTGAGTTTCAATCAAATGTAATTTTTTATTTTTTCTCGTCGAGATAAACTAATAATCCACAAATTTGATGAAAAATCGACAAATGCAAAAAAATAAAGGAAAAAAAATTACCGCTCGACTTATTTAGCAAAACAAGGCCTAGAAACAAAGAAGTATGTTTGGGGGGAGGGATTGTTGCTTGCTGAAATCAAACCCTGTTCATAGCATAGAAATATAAGGGATGCATCAACTGCATTCCACCCACGTCTTTGAAAAACTTGACATAGTAGGAATTTTTTTTTTTTCCAATATGTTACAACTAGAGTAGTAGTAGGCTCAGTTCTGCTTTTGGCCCTTACAAAACCACCCACGTCTTTGAAAACAGTAGGATTTTTTTTTTTTTTTTCCAAAAATGTTACAACTAGATTAGTAGTAAGCTCAGTTCTGCTTTTGGCCCTTAAAAAATAAGTACTACTTATTTGTAATTTTCAAGCTTAAAAATAATAGATTTATAGAAATAAATAAAAAATGCAAGATGAATCTTGTTCATAAATCGATCAAATTCTGTAAAAAAAAAAAATTAAAAAAATATTTTTCTAGATTTTTTTAGATATTTTTTTAATTTTTTAAACAAGATGAATCTTGTTTATAATAGCAGGACTGTCCAAAATCCCATAAATCTAAAACCTATTTCATCCATTCCCCATTTCATCCCAATCCCATAAATCTAAATCTCACTTCAAGCCCACGCCATTGAGTGGCCATTGCTCACAGGGACGCGCCGCCGAGAAAGGACTACTCGCAGAGCCGGCTTTGGACATACGCCAGTGATGCGGCCGCATCTGGCCCCCAAATTTTCACGGATTTTGTGGGCCCCTATATATTTTGTACCCTTAGGTATAGGTATACATCCAAAGAAACGAGAAAACCAATGGAAGTGCTTAATTATTTGAAGTTAATGGGTGATTGTTTTCCCAATGCGTGGACTGCTTATAGAATATTGTTGACTATACCAGTCATGGTTGCCTCCGGAGAAAGAAGCTTTTCGAAGTTAAAGTTGATCAAATGTTACCTTCGGTCAACTATGTCGCAAGAAATGTTAAATGGATTAGCTATGTTATCCATTGAAAAAGATATGGTGTTGAAACTTGATTATAATAGCTTAATTATTACTTTTACTGCAAAAAATGCGAGAAGGGTGATGTTTAAGTAATATATTTTGGATTAAAGTATATAATGATTATTGAGTTTTGTGTTATCATTGTTTTTAATTCTTCTAGTCTTTCTTTTCTTTTTTGTATGTATTATATAATGGGTCTCAAATATAAAGTTCGCATCCAGCCTCAAAAAACTCAGAGCCGGCATCTTCTGGACCGAGTAGTCTACTCGGTCCAGAAGATGATCCTGGGGACCAACACCTCCAAAAACGGGCCCAGATCCAGCTTCCGCTCAAAGACACCGAGAGTGATTTATTTAGGGAATGTTTGTGGGTAATGCGGATGGCTTGGCTTTTGTTATTGTTCCAGTAAGATTTTTTTTGGGTTTTTTGGATGGTGGTTCATTTGATAAATTATTTGTAGTTATACAAGTTTTCCATTCATTTCATGGTGACTTATTTGTACCGTTCACCATGAAATCTGTTTAAGCGTAACTTAAAATTATTAAATTGGTCGTGTATGTTGCACACACGTTACTTGGACTACTATTGGATCATGGTCAATTGATCGCAAATTTTACACAAACTTACCTGGAAAGATCTGGGTTTTTGCCGGGAAAAACATAATTTTGGTTTATTTAGTTTTTATTCGATTTCATGGAAAGATTGAAACGGTTTGCGATAAAAAGGCTTTTGTGGATTATAGATATTGGCCAACCAGACATGATAAAGTGACCATATTTTATGTAATTAACATGATAAGTTGACCACATTTTTACATGCATTGATCATGTTAAAATGCTCACGTATTATCCAAAAATGTCATATTTTTAATTGAGCTTATTCCATGAAATATGGTTAAATTACCATCAAAACATGTGTTATCGTGATCAGCTTTTCATGGTTAAATTACCATGTAGATTACAACGTTTCATGACCATTCGTAACCTAACTTGAAACCGATTTAATAAGCATGACATACTCTCAAAATATTATCATTGAAATATAAAAGTAATCAATCATATTAAAATTACCAAAAAATCATGAATTATGATTATTTTGATGCGATTCAATTAGAAATATAAAAGTAATAGGATGAAAAAATAAAAGTAATCAATCTATTTAAATGTACCAAATCCCACTGAATTAGGAAAACAATCCAATCTAATTCCACTAAATTGGGAAAACAATCCAATCCAATCCCACTAAATTAGGAAAGCAATATAACATAATATATGTATATCATAGTAAAAAGGGTAAAAAAATGTAATTCACATACTAAAATGATGAAAACATAATAATAAAAAAAACGGAATGAATTCTTACATGACATGGGTAAAAAGGATGAATATTTAAATATGGCCTTTTTCCGAGCATAATATGGGGAGCCCTGAATTACAGTATACGTCCTCCAGATTAACCAATTTTTCTTTCATAGGTGAGTCTTAACCGGTTCGTCAAGAGTCACGTTTTTTTCGAAGGGGATAGGTGAGCTTTGAACTCGCATCGAAAATCCGAGAGAGAGAGAGAGAGAGAGAGAGAGAAGAGATGGCTCAGATTGGGGTTTTTTCTGTAATCAGTCCCATGGAATCTGCTAACTACCGAAAAGGTAATCTTCTCTCTCCTCCCCACCTTTCATATTTTGCCCTTCATTCTCATTCCAGTTTTGGAAGAAAAAGGTTGTCGAAACAAAAACCCAGGTCGGGCAATCTGCGCTTGGTGCAAGATGATGTTCCAACCAATAAAAAAATCAATAAGGCATTGGCGATTATTGCGAAGTCGGGTAAGTACGGCAAAGCTCTTTCTCATTTCAATGAGTTGCAGTTAAAGGAGATTGAGCTAGATTTGTATACCTTCTCCATTGCTATTAATTGCTATTGTCACCTGAATCGAGTTGGCTTTGGGTTATCGCTTTTAGGCGGTATCTTCAAACGCGGTTACACGCCTAACGTAGTTACCTTCACCACTCTGTTAAATGGACTTATTGCACAAGATAAAATTGCTGAGGCTCTTTCTCATTTTGACAAGTTGCAGTTGCAAGGCATTCAACATACTTTTTATACCTTCAACATTGCAATTAACTGTTATTGTCGCATGAATCGAGTTGGCTTTGGGTTCTCTCTTTTAGGCAGCATCTTCAAACGCGGTTATATGCCTGATGGAGTTACGTTCACCACTCTGTTAAATGGACTTATTGCACAAGATAAAGCTGATGAGGCTCTTTCTCTTTTCAACAAGTTGCAATTGCAAGACATTGAGCAAAATTTGTACACCTTCAACATTGCAATTAACTGCTACTGTCACGTGAATCGAGTTGGCTTTGGGTTCTCTCTTTTAGGCAGCATCTTCAAACGCGGTTATACACCTGATGTAGTTACGTTCACCACCCTGTTAAAAGGACTTATTGCACAAGATAAAGCTAATGAGGCTCTTTCTCTTTTCAACAAGTTGTTGTTACAAGACATTGAGCTAAATTTGTATACCTTTAGCATTGCTATTAACTGCTACTGTTGCGTGAATCGAGTTGGCTTTGGGTTCTCTCTTTTAGGCAGCATCTTCAAACGCGGTTATATGCCTAATGGAGTTACGTTCACCACTCTGTTAAATGGACTTATTGCACAAGATAAAGCTGATGAGGCTCTTTCTCTTTTCAACAAGTTGCAATTGCAAGACATTGAGCAAAATTTGTACACCTTCAACATTGCAATTAACTGCTACTGTCACGTGAATCGAGTTGGCTTTGGGTTCTCTCTTTTAGGCAGCATCTTCAAACGCGGTTATACACCTGATGTAGTTACGTTCACCACCCTGTTAAAAGGACTTATTGCACAAGATAAAACTGTTGAGGCCGTGGATTTATTTGAGAAAATGGTCAACGACGGTAAAATCAAACCCGATGCGACGTTGTATGGACCGTTCATAAACAGGCTTTGCAAAATGGGAAATATGGGAGCGGCTACTAGTTTTCTGAGGATAGCGGAAGAGGGAGGTTTAAAACCAGACACCATGGCATATAACGTTATCATTGACCATCTTTGAAAGGATGGGATGGTGGATGACGCTGTCAAGTTCTTAGTAGAAATGAATAGCAAAGGTATTCGTGCGAATGTTGTCACTTATAACTCTTTGATTGATGGCCTATGCAAACATGAGAAGTGGAAGGAAGCTACAGGAATGCTAAGAAAAATGGTCGATGGTGGTATTTCACCAAATGTTGTTACTTATAACTCTTTGATTGATGGCCTATGCAAACATGGCAAGTGGAAGGAGGCTACAGGAATGCTAAGAAAAATGGTGGATAGTGGTATTTCACCAAATGTTAGTATATTTTTTGTTTTGGTCTCTTCTCCTTGCAAGCAAGGAATGACAAAGGAAGCGGAGGAGTTACTTGAAGTCATGGAAAAAAGAGGTATGGATCCTGATGTAGTCACATACACATACACATACACTAGTCTCATGGAAAAATATTGTGTGCAAGGCCGGATGGACGAAGCAATGAGGATATTTGATACCATAGTGACCAGGGGCCTTCGCCCTGACAATTATTGCCGCAAAGTTGTCATGAAGTTCATGCCAAGGATAGACACGGAGTTGTGAAGGTAAACATATTTGCCTATTGTATTGTCAAACTAAATATGTTGCCTATTATTTCTGTAAATTTTTTTAATGTCTCTATCGAAATGCTATTAATGTGTTGGGAACTAGAAAAGATAATGAACAAGCATATGGTTCCTTGACTTGTCTACTTTTCAGTTACTATCTCGATGCCTCTAATGTCTAGTTAACTGTTGTTTTGAGTATGATGCATTGCAATTTTCTGGCTCAAATTTCATTTCTTCTTTTTTGTCCTCTCCCGCTCTATATTTGCCCCACACTTTTGGCTGCACTTTATGAACTGTTTGTTTCTTGCTCTACTTTTTACTTTGAATGCAGGCCCTCCTTGAGATTGCTGTTTCAAAAAAATAACCTGTGGCTATTTCTAGAAAGGCTGAAAGCTTTATTGGACTTTCTCTCAGTTCTCATAGAGAGTAAATTCAAGAGAAAGCTGTTTAATGACTTGTGATGTATCTATATTGTGAAGGCTTAATCGTTCAAATGCACAGGGGCTTGTGCTTTTCTATTCATCTATTTGGGACCGGTTGCTACCCTACCGCATGTTGCAATATTTCAGTCTGCTGCTGTAAATTCTCACGGACTCCTATTGGCTTTAGGTTCAACCCTCCTCTTGGTGAGTAGTATTGGCTATTGGAAATTTCAGACTTCTTCTCCTGAGCAGAGTGGATAAAAAGAAATTGTCAAAGTTCTTGCTTGCTGGCAAACCGTGTTACTCGATCAGTTGTCAAGCTTTACTGAAGGGCTTACTGTATGTCAATGAGCTCCTTGTTTGTATTATTAATTGTTTGAGGACTGTAGGGGGGTTGACTCCCCAAGACTTAAAGACTGCTAATTATACTATTGCTTTTAGAGCAAATCTGGTTTCACTTGTATCCTCGTAATTCAGGCTAGAATATTATGCAGGATCTATGGAGTATAGAGTCTATAGACACCTTGCCAGAGGTCAGCTACTGGTGTCAGAAGCTTCTCACACACCAACAATCTCCGGACACTCTCCGGACAACTGTTCCACGTTCAAAGTGTAAGTGTCCAAAAATTTTAAATTTAGTTCTCTTGGACACTCTGGGGCTCAGGACACTCTATAGAGGCTTGCAGGACATGTAATTACTGTAGTGAAAGCATTTGAAATTTATTTTGTGTCTTAGATAATGGTTGATACGTTATAATGACAAGTGCATGATGAAAAGCCTTATGTTGGACAATTATTAGGAATAAAACAATGACAGTTGGCAAATTAGAATTTTAGTATAGTTGCGTTATTCTTGTTATTGTCATTTTTTTTACTGCCAGGTATATGAAAGACTAACATACAGATTTGTTTGCCATTTCCCTAACGTGTCAAGTCCACCATTTTTTGAAAATCTGCTAGTTGGTGTACTGGTATCCTATCCGTGTCTGTACTACTACTTACTGCAACATGGTGCGCAGTAAATACATATTCAAGCTAGAGATTGAGGATTGAAGTGAAAGCTCTTAACCCTCTGATTTTGACTTGTATATCAAGTTCTAACTCACTCTCATAATGATAATATAAAGGGCAGGGGGGAGGTCAAATGGGAGGGGGAGGTCAAATGGGAGGGGGAGGTCAGGTGGCATAGGAGGTCAAGTGGAAGGGGGAGAGGTAGGGGAAGGTAAACTGATGGGCTTGATGTATGTTGCATTCCACTGATTCTTTGTTGTTTGGTTACATTTTAAGAACCTGTCTCATGTAGCTGCAATTGACAGACATAATCCCATCTGGACAGAGCTCCAGACTTGCTCACCCTTACTAGATACAGTTTTGCAGTACCTTAGGGCTTATGAATTGGGGAAACTTTACTCAATTAAAGACTAATGTAAGTCTTAACACCTTATATACATTGATCGCAGATGGTTCAGTTGAAAACTTGAAGCCATCTACTACTTGTTGAACTTTCAAGTTTGTCTTTTGAAGTATGCCAGTGCTTCATGAAATGTGTTAAGACTTCTGTTGACTTGTCTATGATGTATAGGGCTGTACATGATATGCTCAACTTTTGTTTCTTTGTTGGTGCGAGCAAAAGACTTTACTTTTTGTTGCTAGTTATGTTCTTTTGGCCGTCGGGCTAATATAGATATGGTTCAAGTAGGGTAGTTCAAGATTTAAACTCTGTAACCAAGCTAGTTCGAGCTTTTGAACTCTTTCTTTTGTGCTGTTGGGGAATATTCTCACTTGAACTTTATGTATTTCGGTAACGTAGTATGAGGGTGATGTGCCCTCTTGAACTCTAATTCATATGAAATAGGGGTGGCGGCCACTCAAGTTTTTTCTTCTAGAACTGTACCTCTTGAAATCATTAGCTAGTATTTTGTCGTATTGATTCTCTTTACAATGGAATCTCTGGTATGCGATGAATCTTTACGTTCTCGGTGTTATTTTTCATTTGAGCACCTCATAACATAGCACAAGTTACCATCCTACTTGCCCATCCTATTCATTTTTCACATGAGAGGAACATATTCCCGTAGGAATCACTGTTGGCGTCAAACCACTTGGGAAAATACCAACACGAGTATTCCCTTATTTAGACATATTTTCGAAAATACTTGGCCCAACCGAGCCGAGTACAGAAATTGTCTACACCGAGCAGATCATACACAAGACCAAGGCCGAGCAGTGTCAAGGCCAAAGCCAAGTAGACTACTCCAGAGGCCAAACGATCCACTGATCTGAAGTCGAGTCGCGCACGACTGACTGAAGTCGTAGCCCACCACTTCGAGACCCAGTCGCGCAAGACTGACCAAAGCCGAAGCCAGACAGGTTTTTGATTGAGAATTTAGTTTAGTTTAGTTTTGGTGGTGGGTAAAGAGAGAAATAGAGTAATGATTGAAAATAGGGGTAATGATTGGAGAGAGATAGAGAGAGAGGAGAAAGTAATAATTAAAAAAATAGGTAATGATTGGAGAAAGAAATAACATAATGATTGAAAACAAAACTAAAACTAAAACTAAACGGTTAACCGAACAAAGCAACTTAGTGTTTCTTTGGTCTCGGTGTTGCCTAACGTAACAGATTTTTTGGGGATATGTAAAATTATGTTAACATTTGAGGAAGTGGGGAGTGACATCTTAATATTTGTCTGTTATTGGTGGCGTGAATCACTTCGTTCCGTTATGTCGTGGTATTTGTGGTTTTGGGGTGTTACAAAAGGCATATTCATTGTAGAGATCGTAAGCTTCATCTTCAAAATAAATATGAGTGAAATATCTGTATCTAGTGATCGATCAGAACGCAAAGCTCCACAAATTACAATTTCCTATCATTATCGAAATGAGCTGTTTCATACAGTCATAGATTTGCAACTTATGGAGCTAAACAATCGTTTCATAGAAGCGAATACGGAGTTGCTACTTTATACGAGTTGCTTGAATCCTAGAAATTCATTTTCTACTTTTGATAGGAAAAAGTTGATTCGTCTCGCGGAACTTTACCCGTGTGACTTTTCTAAGGTGGACCTAATGGCATTGGACATTCAACTTCAAAATTACATTGTTGATGTTAAATCCGATGAAAATTTTTCAGAGCTCAAAGGGATTGGTGATCTTGCTGTAAAGTTGGTGGAGACAGATAAGCATGTCATATATAGATTGGTCTATTTGCTTGTGAGATTGGTGTTGCCTCTTCCTGTCGCCACTGCAACAGTTGAAAGAAGTTTTTCAGCAATGAAGTACATAAAGAGCAATCTGCGCAATCGAATGGGAGATGAATGGATGAATGATTGCTTAATTACTTATATAGAGAGTGATGTATTTGATACCGTTGATAACAAGGATATCATGCAACGGTTTCAAAATATGAAATCTCGTTGAGGACAATTGTAATAGCTTATATACTTTGCTATTTTTGGGTCGCATTTTAGATGTTATGTATGACTTTTTGTTTATATATATAGTTGTAGTTTCTCGAGATAGTATAGTGCAATTTCTAAACACCCTTGGAAGAATTCCTGGAGCCGCCACTGATTGTAGGCTTCATCTTCAAAATAAACTTTAGGCTTACTAGAAGATGTGGAGTCTGATATGCCGAAAATATCTAATCGGAGCACATGTATTTTGAAAAATAAAAGAGAGAGAGAGCAGGGCAAACTGGGTCAGAGCATCAACATTTGACTCATGTTGCGCACTTTAGTGTCAGATTTTATAGAGAAAATAACAATTTGCAATTTTGTTTGCTCTATTCGATAAAAATTCCCTCCTTGCAGGAGGGAAGAGGGTGTCAGAAAATTGTAGAGCATAGCAGAAACGCAGCGGCAGGAGAGAGAGAGAGAGAGAGAGAGAGAGAGAGAGAGAGTCATGTAAATTCCTTTTTAATCTTAACTAACACAACAAAAGCCCCTAAAAATATCAAATGTACCACTTTTTCCACTCTCCCCTTAACAACCCTCTAACACATAATTTTTGGCACTTTTTGTCACATATGGCAATATCTAGAACAAAATTGTTAGGATACATGAAAACAAAATATGAAAGTGTGTATGAAAGAAAAATGACATTTTTTTTCATGTACATTTCATATTTTATTTTTATAGCCCTATCAAGCCTCTATCTAGAATCGGCCCTGTCGACGTTCATCGTGTGGGGTATAAAGTAATCTGGGCTTGACATGTGTTACTTGAGAAAAAATTCTTTTCACCTTAGGTGGAAACCATAGGGTTTCCACCACGCATTACGGGCCCCGTAGTGTATTTTTTTCAGTAATCTGAACTGTTCGTCTTGTAGGACTCGCATAGTAATACATTCACACAAAAAATCATATTTATCGGATATCGATAGGTATATTAAAAATTAAATCTTAGTTTATAAAATAGACGTCTATGGATAGTTTAATTTTAAACTTATCTACCGTCGATTTTTTAAACCAAACTTCAATTTTTTTATAGCTATCCAACTCCGATAAAGCTGATTCTTTGAGAAGATATACTAGTTTGCAAGCCCTACAAGATGGACGGTTCAAATTACTATAATATAAGCATGGTGGGGCCCACAATTAATGGTGGTGGAAAACTTGGGTTTTCCACCTAAGGTGGATGGAATTTACTCTCGTGATACTTAAGTGTACTTTATAAAAGAGCAGGTGAAATGATGTAAAGTTTGGACTGTGAAATTTTCCCTCGCTTGTTCCTTGACTGTAAGTTTGCTCAAGTAGTGTGGAGCTCTCACCGATTAGGTTTCGTACCAAGCATGAATGTTCACACATCTGTTATTATTGTTTACGGATTTGTACTGGGATTTCGTTTGATTTCTCATCTGTTATTATTGTTTACGGGTTTGTACTGGGCAGCCACAATATCACCCTTGCTGTGTTCATATTGTGGCGTATCTCTGGACGTGCCGCAATGATGTGGTGTTTAATGGGGTAAGGGCAGCTCCTCGGTTAGTGATTCTCATGGCAGTGAAAAATGTGACAGAGTTTGTTGGTGTGGTTCGCAATGGGGAGGGCGTAAGACCTCGGGGAGCACGTATTCAATCTGGCCGGGGATGCGCAGAGCTGGACGCGGCCACCAGTTAGCAGGCGAATAAAAATCAATGTGGATGGAGCATGGGTTCCGAGAGCGACGACTGGGGGGACATCAGGTGTGGGTATGGTTTTGAAGGACTCTATGGGCTGTTTTGTGATCGATCAACCCGGGCTCTCCGGGTTATGCGCTTTGTGCTGAAGCAGTGGCGTGGAGAGCGGCATTGGGGTTTGCTAAAATTGTTGGGGTTTAGTAGTATCACGGTAGAGGGAGATTCTCAACAGCTTGTGAAGGTTCTAAACAAGGAAATCCAGTGCCCGGCAGGGGCGGAGGTGAATGTGGAAGACATCAGACGGTATGAGCAACAGAGAAAGGGTTTGATAGCTGCATTTTTCAGTTTGTTCGGCGATCGGCAAATGTGGTTGCGGACAAACTCGCAAGGTTCAGGATGCGAGGTCATGACGTGAAGACTTGACGAGCTAGATTTTCTAATTGGTTATTGGGTTCGTTAATCATTCTTCTTATTTTGTTGAGTTGATGTTTCCAATAAAATTTGCCATTTTGGCAAAAAACGAAAAAAAAAGAAGAAATGATGTAAAGTTTCTGGGTTAAGAAGACAATAATACCCCTTCTCCCTCTTTTAAATCACAAAAGTGACACAAATTATTAGTACTGGGACTACTCGCGGGAATTTTCCCTCCTACTCTTCTTCCCTTTCACTTTCCTACTTTACTCTTTTCTTTTTTCCACCTTTTTCACAAAATTCCAAACCAAGTCTTTCATAGGTAACCAAATGGGAACAGAGAAGTGAGAGTAAACCTTGGTGAGTTCTTGATGGCAAAATCAGTTTTTTTTTTTTATAAGCATAAAATTTTATTATTACTAAAATACGAATATTACAATGATAAAAGAAACAAGGGAAAACATCAAAAAATTAAGGAACGTTTAAACAACTAAACAGAGTCTAGATTCATCTTCTGTCTCCCAAGACCAATCTTAGGTAGTCCAGGGCCCTAGATACCCACCCCTCACTGGCGGCAAACCACCCTCATTGCCTGACCGGTGAGAGACCTCGATAATCACACGATCTGAGGCCGAACGGCTCACTAGATACTGTCCAAGACCAATCTGCCTGCCGAGACGCCGAAACACAAATGATAAGGAATCGACACGCTGGTGTGATAATGTCCCTCGGTGTGACGTGAATCCGCCGTATGTCGCCAATCCCAAAAACAATACCGAACGAGCAGCCAACATCTCTCAACCCAACCAATAGCCACTGCCACCTCGAATTTCACCGCCATCACAGCTCAAACCCTCCACCGTCAATGACTCCGACCACCACGTCGACTGCCGCTACCTCCACCACATGAAAACCACGCTGATGCCGCACTGATCTACAGCAAACACAAAACAAAAAAACCACTGCAGCAAAAACAACCCACCACCGCCAATCGACCGCCACCATCACCCACAGACGACAGCACACACCCACCAATGGATCAGCAGCACCAATGACCACCGCGAGGTCAAGCCTAGGCCGTTAGGCGCAGAACCAAAAACCCCCGATTTGGTTTCCGGCGGAGAAAACCCACGCGACACCCACCACCCGCCACCATCGCGTCTAGCCGTTTGGCACAGAATCGACAACCCCAGAAAAGAATCCCGACGACCGACCAAAGGGATAGAGGGCGGGCGAACAGATCTGGCGAAGACGGGATAGGAGCACCGCTACAGGGGTTGGTAAGAAAAACGAGATCGTCCGGGGGGAGGAGGGGAGGGGAGAGGCAGAGCCTCCCCCTGGCAGTGACGGAGAAGAACAGAAACCCTAGGCGCAGGTTTAAAATTTTAGAGAGGGAGAGAGAGTATTCTTGTGCAAAAATGATACTCACACAACAATCCAAACACAATAACTTACACAACCTCTCACATACATATGGGCTCCACATACACTATTATGTGTTGGCCCCACATATATGTAAGAGGTTGTGTAAAATATTGTGTTTGGATCGTTGTGTAAGTAGCATTGTCCTTTCCTGTGGCACATACATTAATTGATGGCAAAATCAGTTGCGAACGATTAGGCCATTGGAATTCTGCGGGACCAATTAAAAACAGAGGATTTGACTGTTGAAATTTTGCCGGGATCACAATTTCCGGCACCAAACAAAGGGTTGTACTTGGCTATTCTTGCACCACAAACAAGATCGAGAGGTGCATACAAATCTATTCTTGCAAAATTTCTCTTTTTTGTGTCCCAAAAAGATTGTCCATTTGAAAAGACAAAGGTACAAAAAAAAAAAAAAATTATTGTTTCCATTTTTTCTTTCTCTCAAATTTTGAAATCCAATACACCTAGCAGAATAAAAAACAGGACAATGTAATTGAACTGGCGGAGATTCATAGGAAAAGCTTCATGCCATTATAAAAAATGAAGATATACAACGACTATGGCAGAAAATAAAAGGCAACAAAAACAAAAGAAGACAACAACAAAGTCTATTTAACTCCAATCCATAGTCCAAAGCCGTTAGCTTTCTATGATTTCACAAAACAACAACAAAAGAAGACAACAACAAAGCCCATTTAACTCCATTAATTCCATAGTCCACTGCCATTAGCTTTCCACGATTTCACAAAAGAACATGAGTTTGAGCAATTCCATTAAAGCAGCTCTTAGAGATAAACTTTGCAAAAGCTTCTGTGGAAATTTGACTTGCAGAGACATAAAAAAGGGGAAAAAAAACACAAAAAGAAGACAAGTTATTGCTCTAATAAAATTGATTAGGGAGCGGTAATTTTGCAACTCCAAGCATAAGAATAAGAAAAAATAGCTAAATAGGCAAAATAGAGAGTTTAGTGCAAGAAAAAAAAGAAGATGATGAACTGACCATGAATGAGCTCATTGATGCAAATGAAGTAGTGCATTTTCCGCAAT
The DNA here is from genome assembly GCA_025413875.1 of Rhododendron molle. Lineage (NCBI taxonomy): Eukaryota > Viridiplantae > Streptophyta > Magnoliopsida > Ericales > Ericaceae > Rhododendron > Rhododendron molle. The sequence goes on from CM046391.1 coordinate 57,843,822, forward strand.
AGCACGGTCACAATGAAGTTGCATAGGAAGAGTGCCATCTCTAAAGAGATGGCTTTTTCCGATGTGTGATAATTTGTAGTTGTTATCTCCATAAACTTTCATTACCTCAATCATGGAAGCTTGCAATGATAAAAACACACGATTGAGATTATCCGGTGACAATTCTCTTCGAAGGATTTCTCTACGGCATCAACAAGTTTGTCAACAGTTGACGGTGCTTGTTGATGTTGCAATGATTGAATCGCCCTAAAGAACCCAAGATCCAAAACATTCATATCCGAACTACTTGGAGGTTGAAACAATAAGGGCATATCAAATCCATCTCGACTTGCAGCTTCAAGAAATTCGAGATCCGATCCATGAATATGTGGTCTTGCATTATCTTTTGTATATGGATGGTCTCCATTGCACCCCCGAACGTGGCCAATTGGATCTAATAGCAGGTAGGACTTTTTCTATCAAGCACGAGCGAGTAATTTCTTTGGTTACCGTCGTAATGGCCTTCGTTTCCAACATACCAGCTGCTCTATTTTTGCTACTTCTCTTGGCAGGTTCTTTATAGGTGAAAGGAAAATTTTCAATCTTGCCGGAAAAAATTGGATTTCGATTTGCATCAAAGCGAGGTCGAGCAACCGCTGCCAAGAACATGACTTTGGTTATGAATTGCTTACTTTTGCACGTACGGTGCAGCTCGGGTTCTTCGGGGAGAAGATAATACAGCTCCGATTTCACGGGACATGTAGAACCATTTCTCATCAATATGTACATAGTCATACATGTTTTTGAACATCGGTTGTGATTAAAGAGTATTTGGCTCAAGCATTGATAAGCAAAATTCAAGTCTTGCTTTCTTACTTTCTTCCGAGAGATAAGGCTTCAAAGCATTCGAATGTGGCCGAATTACGCCTTCTTTGATTCGCCTGCGAAGTGTATACTTTGCAACCTTTAAGACCGCTAATAGTGAGCGAATATTTGATCTTCGACGATAATGCACGCTAGTGAACTGGTTCGCATTGATTTGAACTCGTTTCTGACCAACTCTTCCTTGCAATTTGGATGGTACATCAACCATGGACCTATTAGCTAACCCTTGCTCTCAAATCCTATGAACAGTTTTGTCACAAACGAAGAATGATTCAGCAATTTCTTTGAACAAAGCACCAGTTGCTTGCTTGACCAAAGTGTGTCGTGGTAAAGAGCGCCCCAAGCGTAGGGGTAGGTCGGTTGCAGCATAATAAACTCGGAAGTCCGAGGTCAAATCCACAGGGAGCCAATGGAGCTAGGCCGGAGGTTTGATTTACGAAGGGATTTTAGCATTAGGACCGCCAACTTTTAGTTCAGCTTTGAGACGGCCAACTTTTGAGTGATGGAAATTCTCTCTACCTCCTAACTTTAATTGAAAACGAAGATTGACTAGAAATTAAAGGCGGCAAGGTCTAGGGGTTCATTCATCCATAACTTAGGCCGTTCAATGCTTCTTTTTGATGACTCAAGTGAGAGTCATTGTCATTTGATCTCACTCGAAAGATTTAACCATAAAAATCAAGTTTAACTCACACAACGGGGTTTGGAAATGGAAAGAAACTCATTTAGGCATTTTATCGAATACATAGAGTGCCATGGTCTAAGCATTGGGTGTGCCAAGGAGACTTGTCTACACCCAATCAAAGAAGTTAACAATCCTAAGTTTAGACCAAAGATTAGAGTTCAACAACTTCTTTGAGGCATTTTGGCAAACACCTAGGGTGACATAGCTCCAAGCATTATATGTGGCAAGAGATCAAGTCCTTGTCTACACATAATCAAATAGGTTAACAATCCTAGGTTTTGTTACATAAAGATGAACTTAATCCATTCACAAACCACATTAAGCACAAGAAATGAGAGAAGCCATTAAACTACCTAAATCATGAGGTAGAAAATACCCCATGATCGAGCCTTGAACATTACTCACCCATAGTGGGTATAAACACAAGGCAATACGAAGAGAGATATAAAAACAGGGGCAAAAATGAAAATAAAAGCTAGATTAATGTAAAGAACAAGAGTACTTACAACATTAATGAAGGACAAAAGCCTCAAAACCCTTGAAATCCTTTCTCTTTTGAAGAGAGAAGGAGAACTATAGAGGAGAGGAGAAGAGGGAGGTAGAGAGAGAAAGTGTAAAACGAAAGGTAACCTAATGAAATCAGGTCTGGGGGTATTTATATGCCCTAAAAAATGTGTTGCAAAAGTCCTAAATACCCCTAAGTTGTTGCTTGGTCGAGTACAAAATTATGTAGAAAATTTCAGTTAGTACAGGTACTGCATTTTTGTGGTACCGGTACTAGTCCAGTTTGGAGCTTTTTGCACTGCTACTGATCACTGGGTACAGGTACTGAGATTTTCAAGTACGGGTACCAGCTGGACAATTTTGATCTTTCTTTGTTTCTTCACTCTATTCATGTCCCTAGGCCTTCTGACGTCCGGCACCCCTTCCAATGCTACTTTCCATCATTCTTGGGACTCGGTGGCAGGGTGCCGCATTGTCTTGGCTCTTTGGATGCTTCCGGGTTGTTCCCCTTGGCGTTTAAAATACCTTATTTCCACTCACAAAAACACAACCTCCGTGCAATATCATCTAAATAAAGCAAGTTACGCACATGAGGGTGACAAAATTGGGATCGATTAGCCCATTTATTTACACTATCGAGGGCTTATCACCAATTACATTCCCATTATCACTTCTTACCACTAGAATTTCAAAGATTGCTTGACGTTCTTCATTGGTTAGAACCCTTTTTCTCTTCGAATGGATAGAGAAATTTTGAAGCACTAGTTCCATATGTGACTGAAAAGGTGAAGGTTGTATAGAAGGAAAAAGGAGTAGAGATTCAACTAGGGAGAAAAGAAAAATGGTGGAGCTAGAGAAGAGAAGGTGGGAGATGGGAATTTTGGTCAGGAGATAAGTTTGAAAAAGTCAGAGAGAATACTCTAAATAAGGGAAGTCTAAAAGGGAAAGTTTGAAATTTGTGGAAAAGGAAATTTTAAATTTGTATGCCTTTTCACTGCCACAATTTTTCGGATTGACACCCCCAAGTTTCTAGACTCTAGCTTTAAGTGTGAGCGGCAAATTCAAATTGGGGGCAAAATTTTCATCAAAATTGGCTCATAAAATTGGTTCTTATTAACTTCAAAAAATCACTCAAGGGTATTATTAGAAATGTGAAGTTTTGAAAAGATAATCATGACGTTTTCTTAAATTTGTAGTATCCCGAGATTGGATGATGAAAATAGGACAGAGGAAGCACTATCAAGTAAGGTTTTTTGTTTCTCCTTTACAGGGGGAAAAAATGCGTGTTGAAGAATTTTTAACATGGAAACTAATTTTTTTGTAAAAAATCTCAAATTTTGTGGAATACAAATGAAAATAAGCCAATAAATTTGCCTTTATTGTTTATTTTTGTCTTTATTCCAAAAATTTTGAGTTTCAATCACACATAATTTTTTGATTTTTCTGGTCGATATGAACAAATAATCCACAAATTTGACCCAAAATCGGGAAAAAAAAAAAGCCAATCGACTTATTTAGCAAAACTAGGCCTAAAAACAAAGAAATATGTTGGGTTTTTTTTTTAAAAAAAATATTTCTGTTGCGTCTTAATTTTGATACTCCATTAACAAGGCAAAAGTTGCAAGAAAGAGGAAGCGAAAGTCTTTTGCTCAACAAAACGTACAGACATTTTCAAGGGCAAAGCAGACATTTAAATAAATTGAGAGCCACTACTGTATGACTTCGAAAAAATTGGGATACCAGGTGGGCTTGGAATATCCTCATCCATAGTCCAAAACCGTTAGCTTTCCATGATTTCACAAAACAACAACAAAAGAAGACAACAACAAAGTCCATTTAACTCCATTGATTCCATAGTCCACTGCCATTTGCTTTCCACGATTTCACAAAAGAACATGAGTTTGAGCAATTCCATTAAAGCAGCTCTTAGAGATAAACTTTGCAAAAGCTTCTGTGGAAATTTGACTTGCAGAGACATAAAAAAGGGGAAAAAAAACACAAAAAGAAAACAAGTTATTGCTCTAATAAAATTGATTAGGGAGCGGTAATTTTGCAACTCCAAGCATAAGAATAAGAAAAAAATAGCTAAAGAAGCAAAATAGAGAGTTTAGTGCAAGAAAAAAAAGAAGATGATGAACTGACCATGAATGAGCTCATTGATGGTAATGAAGTAGTGCATTTTCCACAATAGCACGGTCACAATGAAGTTGCGAAGGAAGAGTGCCAAATGAAGTAGTGCATTTTCCACAATAGCACGGTCACAATGAAGTTGCGTAGGAAGAGTGCCAAATGAAGTAGTGCATTTTCCACAATAGCACGGTCACAATAAAGTTGCGTAGGAAGAATGCCATCTCTAATGAGATGGCTTTTTTCGATGTGTGGTAATTTGTAGTTGTTACCTCCATAAACTTTCATTACCTCAATCATGGAAGCTTGCAATGATAAAAACACACGATCGAGATTATCCGGTGACAATTCTTTGAAGGATTTCTCTACGGCATCAACAAGTTCGTCAACAGTTGACGGTGCTTGTTGATGTTGCAATGATTGAATCGCCCTAAAGAACCCAAGATCCAAAACATTCATATCCGGACTACTAGGAGGTTGAAACAATAAGCGCATATCAAATCCATCTTGACTTGCAGCTTCAAGAAATTCGAGATCCGATCCATGAATATGTGGTCTTGCATTATCCTTTTGTATATGGATGGTCTCCATTGCACCCCCGAACGTGGCCATTTGGATCTAATAGCAGGTAGGACTTTTTCTATCAAGCATGAGCGAGTAATTTCTTTGGTTACCGCTGTAATGGCCTTCATTTCCAATGTACCAGCTGCTTTATTTTTGCTACTTCTCTTGGCAGGTTCTTTATAGGTGAACGGAAAAATTCCAATCTTGCCGGAAAAAATTGGATTTCAATTTGCATCAAAGCGAGGTCGAGCAACCGCTGCCAAGAACATGACTTTGGTTATGAATTGCTTTTAATTACTTTTGCACGTACTGTGCGGCTAGGATTCTTCGGGGAGAAGATAATACCGCTCCGATTCATGGGACATGTAGAACCATTTCTCATCAATATGTACATAGTCGTACTGTTTTTGAACATTGGTTGTGATTAAAGAGTATTTGGCTCAAGCATTGATAAGCAAAATCGAAGTCTTACTTTCTTACTTTCTTTCGAGAGATAAGGCTTCAAAGCATTCGAATGTGGCCGAATTACGCCTTCTTTGATTCACCTATGAAGTGTAGACTTTGCAACCTTTAAGGCCGCTAACAGTGAGCGAATATTTGATCTTCGATGATAATGAACACTAGTGAACTGGTTCGCATTGATTTGAACTCGTTTCATACCAACTCTTCCTTGCAATTTGGATGGTACATCAACCTTGGACCCATTAAAAACACAAGCTAACACTTGCTCCCAAATCCTACGAACAATTTTGTCACAAACGAAGAATGATTCAGCAATTTCTTTGAACAAAGCACCAGTTACCTTCCCATTATCATTTCTTACCACTAGAATTTCAAAGATTGCTTGACGTTCTTCATTGGTTATAACCCTTTTTTCTCTAGGAATGGATAGAGGAATTTTGAAGCACTGGTTCCATTTGTGGCTGAAAAGGTGAAGGTTGTAGAGAAGAAAAAAGGAGTAGAGATTCAACTAGGGAGAAAAGAAAAATAGTGGAGCTAGAGAAGAGAACGTGGGAGATGGGAATTTTGGTCAGGAGATAAGTTTGAAAAAGTCAGAGAGAATACTTTAAATAAGGGAAGTCTAAAAGGGGAAGTTTGAAATTTGTGGAAGAGGAAATTTAAAATTTAAAAATTTGTATGCCTTTTCGTCGCCACAATTTTTGGGATTGACACCCCCAAGTTTCTAGACTCTAGCTTTAAGTGTAAGCGGTAAATTCAAATTGGGGGCAAAATTTTCATCAAAATTGGCGCATAAAATTGGTTCTCATTGACTTCAAAAAATCACTCAAGGGTATTATTAGAAATGTGAAGTTTTGAAAAGATAATCATGATGTTTTCTTAAATTTGTAGTATCCCGAGATTGGACTATGAAAATAGGACGGAGGAAGAACTATCAAGTAAGGTTTTTTGTTTCTCCTCTACAGGGAGAGAAAAAATGCGTGTTGAAGAACTTTTAACATGGAAACTAATTTTTTTTGTAAAAAATCTCAATTTTTTTGGAATACAAACGAAAATAATCCAATAAATTTGCCTTTATTGTCTATTTTTGTCTTTATTCTAAAAATTTTGCATTTCAATCACACATAATTTTTTGATTTTTCTAGTCAATACGAACAAATAATCCACAAATTTGACTCAAAATCGAAGGGAAAAAATAAACCAATCGACTCAAAACTAGGCCTAAAAACAAAGAAATATGTTGGGGTTTTTTTTAAAATATTTCTGTTGCGTCTTAATTTTGATACTCCATTAACAAGGGAAAAGTTGCAACAAAGTGGAAGCGAAAGTCTTTTGCTCAACAAAACGAACAGACATTTTCAAGGGCAAAACAGACATTTAAATAAATTGAGAGCCACTACTGTATGACTTCGAAAAAATTGGGATACCAGGTGAGCTTGGAATATCCTCATCCACTGAATTCACTTACGCGCAGAGAGAGAGAGAGAGAGACAGAGAGCGGGGACGGAGAAGAGATGGCTCAGATTGGGGTTTTTTCAGTAATCAGTCCCATGGAATCTGCTAAGTACCGAAAAGGTAATCTTCTCTCTCCTCCCCACCGTTCATATTGTGTCCTTCATTCTCATTCCAACACTATAAACACTAGAAGTTCTACTTCTTCTGCGACCCTCATCAGCCAAGCAAGAACGCAAGATGATGTTCCAACCAATAAGAAAATCAGTAAGGCGTTAGCCAATACTACAAAGTCGGGTAAGTACAGCACGGCTCTTTCTCATTTCAACGAGTTGCAGTTACATGACATTGAGCTAAATTTGTACACCTTCAACATTGCAATTAATTGCTATTGTTGCGTTAATCGAGTTGGATTTGGGTTCTCTCTTTTAGGCAGCATCTTCAAACGCGGTTATACGCCTAATGTAGTCACCTTTAACACTCTGTTGAATGGGCTTATCCCACAAGATAAAGCTGATGAGGCTCTTTCTCTTTTCAACAAGTTGTTGTTACAAGACATTGAGCCAAATTTGTATACCTTCAACATTGCTATTAACTGTTACTGTCACATGAATCGAGTTGGCTTTGGGTTCTCTCTTTTAGGCAGCATCTTCAAACACGGTTATACGCCTAATGTAGTTACCTTTAACACTCTGTTGAATGGGCTTATCCCACAAGATAAAGCTGATGAGGCTCTTTCTCTTTTCAACAAGTTATTGTTACAAGACATTGAGCTAAATTTGTATACCTTCAACATTGCTATTAACTGTTACTGTCACATGAATCGAGTTGGCTTTGGGTTCTCTCTTTTAGGCAGCATCTTCAAGCGCGGTTATACGCCTGATGTAGTCACCTACAACACTCTGTTGAATGGGCTTATCCCACAAGATAAAGCTGATGAGGCTCTTTCTCTTTTCAACAAGTTGTTGTTACAAGACATTGAGCTAGATTTGTATACCTTCAGCATTGCTATTAACTGCTACTCTTTCGTGAATCGAGTTGGCTTTGGGTTCTCTCTTTTAGGCAGCATCTTCAAACGAGGGTATACACCTAATGTAATTATCTTCAACTCCCTGTTAGATGGACTTATCGCACAGGACAAAGCTGATGAATCTCTTTCTCTTTTCAACAAGTTGTTGTTACAAGAGATTGAGCTTGATTTGTATACCTTCAGCATTGCTATTAACTGCTACTCTTGCATGAATCGAGCTGGCTTTGGGCTCTCTCTTTTAGGCAGCATCTTCAAACGCGGGTATACACCTAATGTAGTTATCTTCAACACCCTGTTAGATGGACTTATTGCACTGGATAAAGCTGATGAGGCTCTTTCTCTTTTCAACAAGTTGTTGTTGCAAGACATCGAGATCGATTTGTATACCTTCAACATTGCTATTAACTGCTATTGTCACGTGAACCGAGTTGGCTTTGGGTTCTCTCTTTTAGGCAGCGTCTTCAAACGCGGTTATACGCCTGATGTTGTTACCTTCAACACTCTGTTGAATGCACTTATCCCACAAGATAAAGCTGATGAGGCTCTCTCTCTTTTCAACAAGTTGTTGTTACAAGACATTGAGCTAGATTTGTATACCTTCAGCATTGCTATTAACTGCTACTTTCGTGTGAATCGAGTTGGCTTTGGGCTCTCTCTTTTAGGAAGCATCTTCAAATGCGGTTATACGCCTAATGTAGTTACCTTCAGCACTCTGTTAAATGGACTTATTGCACAAGACAAAGCTGCTGAGGCTCTTTCTCATTTTGATATGTTGCAGTTACAAGACATTGAGCTATATTTGTACAACTTCAACAGTGCAATTAACTGCTATTGATGTATGCTGCATTCCACTTGTATTTGGAGTTTGGGTACATTTTAATAACTTGTCACATATACGACAGAGTTCCAGACTTGGGTTACCCTTACTAAAATACAGTTTCGCACTATAAGGTAGCTTATGGTTTATAAAACGGGGAAATTTAACTCAATTAAAGACTAATGTAAGCTTTAACACCTTATGTACATTGATTGCAGATGGTTGGTTCAGTTGAAAACTTTAAGCCATCTACTATTTGGTCACCTTTCAAGTTTGTCTTTTGAAGTATGCCAGTGCTTTTGTGAAATGTTTTAGACTTCTACTTGCTTGTCTATGATGTATAGGGTGTACATGGAGATGCTCACCTTTTGTTTCTTTGTTGGTGCGAACACAAGACTTTATTTTTTGTTGCTAGTTAGTATGTTCTTTTGGCCATCGGGCTGATATAGATATGGCTCAAATAGGATAGTTCAAGATTTAACTCTGTAACCAATCTCTAGTTCGAGCATTTCTTTTGTGCTGGTGGGGAATGTTCCCACTTGAACTTTATCTATTTCAGTAACGTAGTATGAAATGGGTGATGTGCCCTCTTAAACTCTAATTTGTATGCAAGTGGAATGGGGTGCAGTTGGTGCCTCCCTTGGGCAGGGTTCGATTCCGTAAGAACCCATCGTCCTCCTCAAGTCCCCCTAGGATAGAGTAGATTAGGATTAACTAATAGCAAAAAAACTCTAATTTGTATGAATTGGAGGTGGTGGCCACTTGAGTTTTTTCTTCTAGAACAGCACATATTGAAATCTGTAGCTATTTTGTTTTATTGTTTTTCTTTACAATGGAATCTCTGGTATGCAATGGAATCTTTACATTCTTCGTATTGTTTTTCATTTGAGCAACTCATAACATAGCACAAGTTACCATGTCCTGAACTGGGAACAAAACACATATCTGGGATTTTCTTAATCGTATCGCAAACTTGTCGGACACGGACACAACTCGCAACAACTCTAAATGAATGGGGACAAAGACATGCCGGGGGACACGGCTAAGAATATATATGCATTTGTATTGACATTAGGCTTGTGAACATTCTATCTAGATACAACAATTACTTATTGCTTCTTTATGATTCTTACTTTTTGCTTTATAAATGGTATAATTGATCACTGTCACATTTTTATTTCCAGGAATAAGCTTTCACTATTATAAATTGATCAATTTAATGTTTCCACCCGTGCTGAAGTTGAATTGAATCCTAGATATGTTCCTGGTGTCTTGCCCGCTGAAAATTAGTAAAATTACGTGGAGACGCCGTCTAGCATGTCTCATACCACCATATGTGTCCCCGGCGTGTCTAATACAGATACAGTTAGCCGTGTCAGCGCTTTATAGGGTTGTAGATACCAGATATTGCAAGAGAATCATAAGAATAGTAATGATAGGTCATGCCAATATAGTATAGAAATGGAAGAAACCCGACTGATTTATTTGAATGTACAGTAAATTTGTGTTCCATTTTTAGGCTTACCTTATGTTCATGGTAGAGGTTTTGTGGTGCAATAATGTTGCTGTTGGCTCAGAGGTGATATCTGCTAGCCACCATTATTACCCTAAGCTGTTGTACTATTTGCTAGTCTCATATGTGTTTATTTTTCAGTGGTGAAATGTCTAGGCCTGAAACAATTTTATTCTATCAATCAAGGTCTTTATTCCTCCATGAAAATATGGTGTCAACGACTCAACTGTCAAATGACTTGTGGTGGAATATTCAGCATATTGTTTGATGTTCAAATGACTGCTTCTACTTCATGATTATGGTGGTGTGACATCCTACCATTCGAGAACATTGTTACTGACTGTCTCATTCCACATTTTTATTCATGTGAAAATTCTATCCAGATACCATTAAACTTATAAGATCATTACGGTTCTTACTTTTTACTTGTTAAATTGTAGATTTTAATTCAGGATTATAAATTGATACCCGGGGATATGCTTTTACTATTGTAAGTGATCACTGTCATGTTTCCACCCCTATTCAAGTTAAGACAGGGGTGTCCACTAACTTTCCCTTGTGTGTCGCCTGCTTAAAGTTTGTTAATGTAAGTGGACACGCCATCTAGCATGTCCTAACTAACCCTGTCCCCGGTGTGTATCACGCAGATACGGTAAGCAGTTAGGCATGTCGGTGTTTCATAGGTTAGTAGATACAAGATATTCTAAGAGAATCAGAAGCATACTAATTACAGGTCTTGCCATGATACTTTGAAATTGTAAGAAATCCACCTGATTTTTTTGAATGTACCGTCAATTTGTGTTCCTTCTTTAGGCTTACCTTGTGTTCATGGTAGACGTTCAATAATTTGGCTATTGGCTCAGAGGTGATATCCATTAGCCACCATTGTGTTTCTGAGCTAGTAAGACTCGTATGTGTTTATTTTTCAATTGCAAGAATTTTAGGCCTGAAACAATTTTATTCTGCCAATGAAGGTTTGGAATTACCCTATGGAACAATGCTGTCGGACGACTTGTTGTGGAATGTTCAACATATTGATCTGATGTTGAAATGGCTGCTTCTACTTTTTTGGTTATAGTGATACGACATCCTACTGCTTCGATTATGTATAAGCGACCATTGTTATTGACCATCTCAGCGATGTATCTCAGTTTTATTCGGGGGAAAGGAAGTACAAAAATGAAGGGTGAATGGTGGCGTACAAATTTGTCAGATTCGAACCGACGAATTGAGTTTTTGCGGACCCCTGCCTTGGCCACTTGGTTGCGGTTCCCTATCAATTCCATGTCTTTCCCCTTCTCTGACTTCGCTTCATATGGTGCAACCCGGAATAACAGATGCTGGAATGCTTTGGGAGGAAGCATAACATAGGGGACATAGATTATGATAAATACTTTCTAAAACTTGAGAATCCAAGACAAGACTTCTCCCTACCCAAACCCTTTCCGGGGTGACAATATGAAGATGCATCTAGGGATTTCTTGATGCTCCACGACCCATAAAGTATGGTATCTGTCAACGGTTTCAGCTGCCTTTGATATAAAAAATGCAGGTTGTAACCATCAAATTGGAAAACTATGCCAGGTTATGATCTTATTCTGTCGTGCTTGATGGAGATTCTTTTCTTCTTCTTTTTAAAGGGAGAATTGCTGGAATCTCTGAAATTTTTGGTCAGGATCTTCTGTAGTTGATTAACTGTTTACTAGGGTGGCATAAATTGGTTGTTTTCATTTTGTTGCTTAGTTCTTGGCTGTGTCTTGTTTCGTTTGCTTTGGTGGCTCCGTGTGGAGTTTGCTGAGATAGCTTTGTTGGTTGTGTGTCCTATTTGGACTTTGCTGTATTTGTTTGGAGCTTTTAATGATAGTGTACATTTACCGGAAAAAAAGATTGCGCACGCGAATCTTGTGCTCGTGGTTTTGTGCTTTATTTTTTATTTGTGTTGGTGGTTCCCAGGTAGTTGAATGGTGTTTGGTTTTTTACAAAATGGCTTTGGTAATTATTGGCTTTCATTCATTCTAAGATGAGTGTATGAACAAAAGTTCAAACAAACATACAACAAAAAATAAAGAGCTGAGACTCATTCTAGAACTATCAGGTTTAAGGGCAGTCATCACATGTATACAAATGAGAAAACCAATCCCGTGTACACAATTTGAAATATGATATTATGTATTACATACAACGAGATAACTGATCAAATCGCATTGCGAAACTCTTAAACCCAAATTCAAATTACATCCTCTACGAGCTGTGATGTAATACTCAATTGTGTTTGCTGCACGTTGTTGTAAGGATACAATCGTATAAAGAAGATGAGATGAGAGGGGACATAAACAGAAACAAGTGGGGGAAAATGGATCTTGTTTATTCCATATATGTTCCCATCAGTACGGGTATAGACATCAACGGGGAGGACAATACAGGACTCAAGTGACTCTTGGGCCTAGCTCAAGCGGTCATGTAGCTCCCCTTTGGGAGTGGGAGGTTTTGCGTTCGATGCCTAAGGAGAGGAAGTCACTCCCTGTGGTAATCGCTAACAACTAACTACTAACTCTACTGATGTATACGGTATGAAAAATAAACAGGTTGCAAGTGAAAAGCCAAAAACCTTGATGAATTTCAATATCCCCAAGATCGAAATTTAGATTAGGCAGAAGATTACCCGGGGTATTTCATCCCTACATAGTCTTGCTCAAATTGAAACTTGACAACCGTAGGAATTGCATCTAAAACATGGAAATCAAAGGGTAGTGCAAGGGCTGATCTTGCCTAGATATCAGCATCTAAAATCGTAGGAATTGCATCTAAAAGTAGTCTTGTTGGCTTCATGGCAGATATTTAGGAGCTGCGCCGCTTGAAATTTTTCCAGAAGAAACTTACAATCGGAGATTAATTGCACAACTGGTGATAGTCATGGTCAGTTCTAGATTCTTGCATTAACTGAATTTCATCTTCAAAATAAACTTTAGGCCCACTAGAAGATGTGGAGTCTAATGTGCCAAAAAAGGAGATGACTTCTTTAACGTTTAGCATCAGATTTTGTATTTTTCTTTCATGGTCGGACTTGTTCACATTGTAGCACTCATCAAGTCCACGTTGTAGCACTCATCAAGTAGAACCAGCATGCAAAAAATAAAGTTAATTAGACTCCGAAAATATCTAATCAGAGCACATTTATTTTGAAAAAATAAAAGAGAGCAGGGCAAGCTGGGTAAGAGCATCAACATTTGGCTGTTGTTGTGCACTTCAATGTCAGATTTTACAGAGATAATAACAATTTTCAAATTTGTTTGCTCCATTTGATCACTTTAGGGACTACTTTAGATAAAAAATCCCCTCGAATTTTTTGGAATACAAACGAAAATAAGCCAATAAATTTGCCTTTATGGTTTATTTTTATCTTTATTCTAAAAATTTTGAGTTTCAATCACAAATTTTTTTGATTTTTATGGTCTTGACGAACAAATAATCCACAAATTTGACACGAAACCGACAAAAGAAAAATAATTAGCCGCTCGACTTATTTAGCAAAACTAGGCCAGAAAACAATGAAATATGTTGGTTTTTTATTTTTTATATTTTTGTTGCGTCTTGATTTTGTTACTCCAATAAGGAGGCAAAAGTTTTTTTTTTGGGAAATGGATCATTTTATAGCACCAAAACAAAAGGGAAAACACCCTTCCAAACAAAACCGTACAAGCAGCCTAACTACACACTACATCACTGTACAAACACTCTGGGAATATCAGGCCCAAAAATTCTACGCAGAAGTTTCCAAAGCTCACACATGGTTTGGTTCTCCACTGAATTAGGAATCACTTTCCAAGAATAAATACGAGATCTAATGTACTCATCTATACCATCCAACACTTCAGTTGCACATCTAGATCTCCCACCAAAACTACAAGAATTTCTCTCCATCCAAATGTGATAAACTGCAGCCAAAACTAATTTGAAAAAGAGAGATTGGAAAGAATTACCCCTGCAAAACTGGATTGCCCAACTAACTTTAGAATTCCATAGACCAACCTTCCTTTGAATCTGAAATCTAGATAACATGACTTCCCAAATGTTGCTAGAAAGTGGAAGAGAAATTATTTCGTAAATGACATTGGCACTGCAAAAATTAATGCAGGCACTCCAAAATCAGTGTAATTCCAAAGCCAATTTTTAGAGTGTCTCTGTCAATTTTTGGAGTGCCAACGTGATTTACCAAATTCTTTTGTTCCACAAAACGTACAAACAATTTTAAGGGCAAAACAGGCATTTTAAAAAGAACTGTGCTACTAGTACAGCAAGTTCTGTACAGATAGCGCGTACAACAATCTTTTGGGTCTGTCCCGGGTCCAACAAAGATAATTGGAGCCGCTTATTTTGTTCAAAATATTTTTTTCTAGGTCTCCGTACAAAATCATCTCCAACCGATGTCGTTAAGAGCATCTCCAACCCATACTCTATATTTCATTTTGGAGGAAAAATATTCTCCAACCCATCCTCTAAAATCCTCCTTCATTTGGGAGGATGAACTTTGATCCTCTAAATATAGAGGATGAAGGAAAAAATAGAGAATCTCCTTCAAATATGTGTTGGAGTTGAGAAATAGAGTGTTGGGTTGGAGTTGAGATAAGTAGTACAATCCTCTAAATCTACTTTTCAAATAAAATAGATTAATTTGATCCTCTCAAATAGAGATTTGGAGGGTCTTGGATTGGAAATGCTCTAAGGGTGTTTACGAAACGTAAAATTTTGCAAACTTAAATTCTAAAACAAAATCGGACGTTTAGAAAACACCCTAACGATATCAGTTGGAGCTAATTTTTTTATAGAAACCTAAAAAAAATATTTTGAACAAAATAAACAGTTTCGATTATGTATCTAAGACGGACCAAAAAGCGCGCTGGACGCTCTGTCCAGAAGTGCTGTACCAGTAACATTTCTCTGTTTTAAAAAAGAAGAGGGCGAGTACTGTATTGACTTCGAAAAATTTGGGATACCAGGTGAGCTTGGAATATCCTCATCCTTCGAATTCACTTGCGCAGAGAGAGAGAGAGAGAGAGAGCGCCGACGGAAGAAGAGATGACTAAGATTGGGGTGTTTTCTGTAACCAGTCCCATGGGATCCGCTAATTACCGAAAAGGTAATCTTCTCTCTCCTCCCCACCTTTCATATTTTGCACTTCATACTCATTCCAACACTATAAACCCTAGAAATTCTACTCCTTCTGCGACCATCATCAGCCAAGCAAAACCCCAACCCAGTTTTGGAAGAGAAAGGTTGTCGAAAAGAAAACCCACGTCGGGGAATCTGCGCCCTGCGCAAGATGATGTTCCAACCATTAGAAAAATCAACAAGGCGTTGGCGATTATTGCGAAGTCGGGTAAGTACGGCAAAGCTCTTTCTCATTTCAATGAGTTGCAGTTAAAGGAGATTGAGCTACATTTGTATACCTTCTCCATTGCTATTAAATGCTATTGTCACCTGAATCGAGTTGGCTTTGGGTTATCGCTTTTAGGTAGTATCTTCAAATACGGTTATACACCGGATGTAGTTACCGTCACCCCTCTGTTAAATGGACTTATCGCACAAGATACTGCTGGTGAGGCTCTTTCTCTTTTCAACAAGTTACAGTTACTAGACATTGAGCTAGATTTGTATACCTTCACCGTTGCTATTAAGTGCTATTGTCAGCTGAATCGAGTTGGCTTTGGGTTTTCGCTTTTAGGTGGTATCTTCAAACGCGGGTATACGCCTGATGTAGTTACCTTCACCACTCTGTTAAGTGGACTTATCGCACAAGATAAAGTTGATGAGGCTCTTTCTCATATCAACAAGTTGCAGTTACGAGACATTGAGCTAGATTTGTACACATTCAACATCGCAATTAACTGCTATTGTCATCTGAATCGAGTTGGCTTTGGGTTATCTCTTTTAGGCAGCATCTTCAAACGCGGTTATACGCCTAATGTAGTCACCTTTAACACTCTGTTGAATGGGCTTATCCCACAAGATAAAGCCGATGAGGCTCTTTCTCTTTTCAACAAGTTATTGTTACAAGACATTGAGCTAAATTTGTATACCTTCAACATTGCTATTAACTGTTATTGTCACATGAACCAAGTTTGCTTTGGGTTCTCTCTTTTAGGCAGCATCTTCAAACGCGGTTATATGCCTGATGGAGTTACGTTCACCACTTTGTTAGATGGACTTATTGCACAAGATAAAGCTGATGATGCTCTTTCTCTTTTCAAAAAGTTGCAATTGCAAGACGTTGAGCAAAATTTGTACACCTTCAACATTGCAATTAACTTCTACTGTCACGTGAATCGAGTTGGCTTTGGGTTCTCTCTTTTAGGCAGCATCTTCAATCGTGGTTATATGCCTAATGGAGTTACGTTCGCCACTCTGTTAAAAGGACTTATTGCACAAGATAAAGCTGCTGAGGCTCTTTCTCTTTTTGATAAGTTGCAGTTACAACACATTGAGCTACATTTGTACACCTTCAACATTGCAATTAACTGCTACTGTTGTGTGAATCGAGTTGCCTTTGGGTTATCGCTTTTAGGCAGTATCTTCAAACATGGTTATATGCCTGATGTAGTTACCTTCACCACTCTGTTAAATGGACTTCTTGCACAAGATAAAGCTGATGAGGCTCTTTCTCTTTTCAACAAGTTGTTGTTACAAGACATTGAGCCAACTTTGTATACCTTCAGTGTTGCTATTAACTGCTACTGTCACGTGAATCGGGTTGGCTTTGGGTTCTCTCTTTTAGGCTGTATCTTCAAACACTACGCTTGATGTAGTTACCTTCAACACTCTGTTATATGGACTTATTGGACAAGATAAAGCTGATGAGGCCGTGGAGTTATTTGAGAAAATAGTCAAAAAGGGTGAAATCAAACCCGATGTGACGATGTATGGATCATTAATAAATAGGCTTTGCAAAATGGGAAACACTGGAGCGGCTATTAGTTTTCTGCGGATAGCAGAAGAAGGAGGTTTAAAACATGACACCATGACATATACCATGATCATTGACCGTCTTTGCAAGGATGGGTTGGCGAATGACGCTCTTAACTTCTAAGTAGAAATGAATAGCAAAGATATGCATGCAAATAATGTCACGTATACATCCTTGATTGATGGTCTCTGCTCTTTGCAAGCGAGGGATGGCAAAGGAAGTGGAGGAGTTACTTGAAGTCATGGAAGAAAGAGGTGTGGGTCCTGATGCATCAAAGATTTTACTGGGGCATCAAAGGTGCTGACTGTCATAAGTAGCAACGAACAGGCTTAATAATGCTTGCCATATTGATTCTGTCACGTTTAGTCATGTTGATTCGTCATGGTTGGCTGCAGTGACATTAGTCATGTTGCTTCTATCATGTTTTCCTTTAGTTCGTTTCAATCATTTCTAAAGTCTGAAGTTACCCAGTTAATTTTTTATTCATCACCGCGGTGTCCAGCGACCTCCATCATAGTCCTTGGTGCTGAACTGCTGTTCCATTTGCTTTTAATTTTGTTGAACTATGGTATTTCCAGGTCATTCTATGCTGTACTGTTTATGCATGCTACTCTGTATTTCTGAGATGGAAAGGGAAGAATCAGGTAGAGCAGTTAGTTTCTAGCTTTAGGAACATAAGTCTGCACAATTTATCGCTCAGTGAGTTTGAAGCATTCGACCTTAAAGTCTGCACAATTATATTGCTTTTAGAGGAAATCTGGTTTCATTTGTATCTCCTTAATTCAGGCTGGAGTATTATGCAGTATCTATGGAGTATAGACACCTTGCCAGAGGTCAGCTACCAGTGTCGGAAGCTTCTCACACACCAGCACTCCCCGGACACTCTCCGGACAACTGTTCCACGTTCAAAGTGTAAGTGTCCAAAAGTTTAAAATTCTGTTCTCTTGGACAATCTGGGGCATGCTTTGAATACCTCAGAACACTCTTTAGAGGCTTGCAGGACAAGTCTTTACTGTAGTGAAAGCATCTGAAATTCTTCATTTTGTGTCTTAGATTATGGTTGATACATTATAATGTCACGTGCATGATGAAACACCTTATGTTGGACAATTATTAGGAATAATGCAATGACAGTTGGCAAATAAGAATTTTAGTTTAGTTGCCTTTTTCTTGTTATTGTCTTTTTTTTTTTTTTCACTGCCATGTATGCGAAAGATTAACATACAAATTTGTATGTCGTATCCCTAAGGTGTCAAGTCCATCATTTTTCCAAAATCTTGTAGTTGGTGTAGTGGTATCCTGTCCGTGTCTGTACGCCTCACTGCAACATGGTGCGCAGTAAATACATAATCAAGCTAGAGATTGAGGATTGAAGTTAAAGCTCTTAACCCTCTGATTTTGACTTCTATATCAAGTTCTAATTAGCACTCTTATAATGATAATATAAGAATAAATGTCTGGCCGGTCCTAATTTTGGCCTTCTTGGCCCGCCAGGTCCTTTGCGCCAAAAGAGCAATTCCCTCCAAGTCCCTTGAGTATGATTTTACTTATTTACCCTCCCTTAAATAGGTTTTGTACGGCTGCTGGTTCATTTCGTCGCCCATCTGGTTTCAAATCTCCCATCTCTCTCTCTCTCTCTCCAGCCATGGAAGACGTCCACCGCAGTCCGTTCACGGAGGCGACGTGGTGGTGGTGGTTCACTACCGAACCCATCCCTACTCGCCCGATTATTCAGATCCGACAACGTCCGTATCCCGCCCCCGGCACGACTCGCTGAGGCCTTCTTTTTGTCCTGCCGGGGCCGGAGACCGTATCGATTGGGCGGCAGGAGCGGAGGAGGAAGGGCGGCTGGGAAGGGGATTGGGAGCGAGACGGAGACGACGAAGGAGAGAGAGAGGCAGAAGGGGAGAGGGGTTGTTGTGGAGTGGTGGCGGCAGGGGCAGCGATTTTGGCGGTGGTGGGGAGCGTGGCTGGGGTTCGAGCTCTCCACTATGGTTTCGTTGTCGTCGGCGTCGAAGGTTTTCTCCGGCTGTTGGAAGGAATTCCATATTCTGATGCTAAATGAAGTGCAGGATTTAAAATATTATATAAATCCCACTTGGGTGACGTGTTACACTTGGTCAATTGCTACAAACGAAGTCCATCTGTCCATATTTTTAATTTTCCTTTGTGCGTAAACCTTCCATGTCCAAAAGCATAAATTATTAATACTCACATGTCTCTCTCTCTCTCTCTCTAACCAAACCAGCTGTGTCTACCAAACACCCGTGAGGAGTTGTTCTTCATTTTTGGTTCAGATCTAGGAGTATTAATATGGGTAATTGTGTTTTTTTTGTATTGAGCATGTGTTTTTAGATTAACACTGTTAATTGTGCTGTGAATTTAAATAAAAATTGACACTGTTATTTTAGATAGAATTTAACACTGTTAATTATAAATTTAGATAGAATTTAACACTGTTAATCGTGAAAGTGGTGGCGGCGGCGGTGGTGGGGTGGTGGTGTAGGAGGCTATATGGGCCAACGGTTAATTAACACTGTTAATTGTGATGTGAATTTATATGAAAGTTAACATTGTTAATTTAGACAGAAATCTAAATTAACACTGTTAATTTTGATAGTGGTGGCGGTGGTCGTGGTGGTGTAGGAGACTATATGGGCCAACGGTCAATTAACACTATTAATTGTGGTGATGGCGGCGTGGTGGTGGTGGCGGCAGCGGCGTTCCGGTGGTGATGGTGGTGGTGGCGACGGCGTGGTGGTCATTATGGTGGTGGTGTAGGAGATTGTATGGGCAGACTATTAATTGTAGTATGAATTCATATGAAAATTAACACTGTTAATTTAGACAATAGTCACCACTCCACCATCATCACCACCACCGCCGCCGCCACTGCCACCACCACCACAATTAACAGTGTTAATTCGGGTATTAACACTGTTAATCCTGATATTAACACTATTAATTGGGATAAGAATTTAGACGAAAATTAACACTGTAACACTGTTAATTGTGACGGATTAACACTGTTAATCCGGATATTAACATTGTTAATTGGGGTGTGAATTTAAACGAAAACCACCACCACCACTACCACCACTTCACCACCACCGCTGTCACGCCGCCACCACCACCACCACCGCCACCACAACGACCACCATCGCCACTCCACCATCACCATCACCACCACCATGCTGCCGCTGCCGCCGCCACCACCACCACAATTAACAGTGTTAATCCGGGTATTAACATTATTAATCCTGGTACTAACACTGTTAATTGAGAAGTGAATTTAGACGAAAATTAACATTGTTAATCGTGGCGGATTAACACTATTAATTCGGGTATTAACATTGATAATTGGGGTGTGAATTTAGATAAAAATTAACACTGTTAATTTAGACAAAAATTAACACTGTTAATTGTGGTGGCAGTAGTGGTGGTGGCAGCGGTGGCGTCGTGGTGGTGGCGGCGGCGGCGGCGTTGTGGTGGTGGTGGCGGAGTGGTGGTGGTGGCGGCGGCGGCGGCATGGTGGTGGTGGTGGCGGTGGTGGTGGTGGCGGGGGCGGGGTGGCGGTGGCGGTGGTATGGTGGTGGTGGCGGCGGCGGTGGCATGGTGGTGGTGGCAGCGGCGGCGGCGTTGTGGTGGTGGTGGCGGGTTGGTAGTGGTGGCGACGTCGTGGTGGTGGTGGTGGTGACGTGGTGGTGGTGGCAGTGGCGGTGGGGGTGGTGGTGGTGGTGGCGGGGTCGTGGTGGCGATAGTGGCGGCGGTGGCGGCGTTGTGGTGGTGGCGGTGGTGGCGGGGTGGTAGTGATGGCGACGTGATGGGGGTGGCGGCGGCGATGTGGTGGTGGTGGCGGAGTGGTGGTGGTGGTGGAGTGGTGGTGGTGACATTGTGGTGGTGGTGGCGGCGGAGGCGTTGTGGTGGTGGTGGCGGCGGCGGCGACGGCGACGGCGTGGTGGTGGTGGTGGTGGTGTGGTGGTTGCCGGATCGTTTCTTTAAAATTGCCTTTTTTTCCGAGGGGTATTTTTGTCAATAAAATAATGAAGAGGACCTACTAGACTATGGGCTCTTTGGGCAGGACCTAGTAGGCTATTTTTCATCCAGACAGGACCGGCCAGGAAGTTGCTCATAATATAATGGTGCAGGGCAAGGGGAGGTCAAATGGAAGGGGGAGGTCAAGTGGAAGGGGAATGTCAAGTGGCATAGGACGGTCAAGTGGAAGAGGAAGGTCAAATGGAAGGGGAGTTCTAGTGGAAGGGGAATGTCAAGTGGCATAGGCTTGATGTATGTTGCTTTCTACTGATCTTTGTTGTTTGGGTACATTTTTAGTACTTGTCTCATATAGGACAGAGTTCCAGACTTGGGTTACCCTTACTAAAATACAGTTTCGCACTATAAGGTACCTTACAGTTTATAAAACGCGGAAACTTAATTAAAGACTAATGTAAGTCTTAACACCTTATGTACATTGATTGCAGATGGTTGGTTCAGTTGAAAACTTGAAGCCATCTACTATTTGACAAGTTTGTCTTTTGAAGTATGCCAGTGCTTTTGTGAAATGTGTTGGACTCTTCTACTGGCTTGTCTATGATGTATAAGGTGTACATGGAGATGCTCACCTTTTGTTTCTTTGTTGGTGCGAGCACAAGACTTTACTTTTTGTTGCTAGTTAGTATGTTCTTTTGGCCATTGGGCTGATATAGATATGGCTCAAATAGGATAGTTCAAGATTAACTCTGTAACCAATCTCTAGTTCGAGCATTTCTTTTGTGCTGGTGGGGAATGTTCCCACTTGAACTTTATCTATTTCAGTAACGTAGTATGAAATGGGTGATGTGCCCTCTTAAACTCTAATTTGTATGCAAGTGGAATGGGGTGCAGTTGGTGCCTCCCTTGGGCAGGGTTCGATTCCGTAAGAACCCATCGTCCTCCTCAAGTCCCCCTAGGATAGAGTAGATTAGGATTAACTAATAGCAAAAAAACTCTAATTTGTATGAATTGGAGGTGGTGGCCACTTGAGTTTTTTCTTCTAGAACAGCACCTATTGAAATCTGTAGCTATTTTGTTTTATTGTTTTTCTTTACAATGGAATCTCTGGTATGCAATGGAATCTTTACATTCTTCGTATTATTTTTCATTTGAGCAACTCATAACATAGCACAAGTTACCATGTCCTGAACTGGGAACAAAACACATATCTGGGATTTTCTTAATCGTATCGCAAACTTGTCGGACACGGACACAACTCGCAACAACTCTAAATGAATGGGGACAAAGACATGCCGGGGGACACGGCTAAGAATATATATGCATTTGTATTGACATTAGGCTTGTGAACATTCTATCTAGATACAACAATTACTTGTGGCTTCTTTATGATTCTTACTTTTTGCTTTCTAAATGGTATAATTGATCACTGTCACATTTTTATTTCCGGGAATAAGCTTTCACTATTATAAATTGATCAGTGTAATGTTGCCACCCGTGCTGAAGTTGAATCCTTGATATGTCCCTGGCGTCTTGCCTGCTTAAAATTAGTAAAATTACATGGAGATGCTGTCTAGCATGTCCCAAACCACCATATGTGTCCCCAGCTTGTCTAATACAGATACAGTATGCAGTTAGGCGTGTCAGCGCTTTATAGGGTTGTAGATACCAGATATTGCAAGAGAATCATAAGAATAGTAACGATAGGTCATGCCAATATAGTTTAGAAATGGAAGAAACCCAACTGATTTATTTGAATGTACAGTAAATTTGTGTTCCATTTTTAGG
Organism: Rhododendron molle; assembly: GCA_025413875.1. Taxonomy (NCBI): domain Eukaryota; kingdom Viridiplantae; phylum Streptophyta; class Magnoliopsida; order Ericales; family Ericaceae; genus Rhododendron; species Rhododendron molle. The sequence goes on from CM046391.1 coordinate 57,866,576, forward strand.
CTTACCTTATGTTCATGGTAGAGGTTTTGTGGTGCAATAATGTTGCTATTGGCTCAGAGGTGATATCCATTAGCCACCATTATTACCCTAAGCTTTTGGACTATTTGCTAGTCTCATATGTGTTTATTTTTCAATGGTGAAATGTCTAGGCCTGAAACAATTTTATTCTATCAATCAAGGTCTTTATTCCCCCATGAAAATATGGTGTCAACGACTCAACTGTCAAATGCCTTGTGGTGGAATATTCAGCATATTGATTGATGTTCAAATGACTGCTTCTACTTCTTGATTATGGTGGTGTGACATCCTACTATTCGAGAACATTGTTACTGACCGTCTCATCCCACATTTTTATTCATGTGAACATTCTATCCAGATACCATTAAACTTATAAGATCAGTACGGTTCTTACTTTTTACTTGTTAAATTGTATATTTTAATTCAGGATTATAAATTGGTACCCGGGAATATGCTTTTACTATTATAAGTGATCACTGTCATGTTTCCACCCCTGTTCAAGTTAAGACAGGGGTGTCCACAAACTTTCCTGCTTAAAGTTTGTTAATGTAAGTGGACACGCCATCTAGCATGTCTCAACCGTGTCCCCGGTGTGTATCACGCAGATCCGGTAAGCAGTTAGGCGTGTCGGTGTTTCATAGGTTAGTAGATACAAGATATTCTAAGAGAATTAGAAGCATACTAATTATAGGTCTTGCCATGATACTTTGAAATTGTAAGAAACCCACCTGATTTTTTGAATGTACCGTCAATTTGTGTTCCTTCTTTAGGCTTGCCTTGTGTTCATGATAGACGTTTTATGGTGCAATAATTTGGCTATTGGCTCAGAGGTGATATCCATTAGCCACCATTATGTTTCTGAGCTTGTAAGACTCGTATGTGTTTATTTTTCAATTGCAAGAATTCTAGGCCTGAAACAATTTTATTCTGTCAATGAAGGTTTTAAATTCCCCTATGGAACAATGCTGTTGGACGACTTGTTGTGGAATGTTCAACATATTGATCTCATGTTCAAATGGCTGCTTCTACTTTTTTGGTTATAGTGATACGACATCCTACTGCTTCGATTATGTATAAGCGACCATTGTTACTGACCATCTCATCGACGTATCTCAGTTTTATTCGGGGGGAAGCAAGTACAAAGATGAAGGGTGAATGCCGGCGTACAAATTGGTCAAACTCAAACCGACAAATTGAGTTTTTGCGGACCCCTGCCTTGGCCACTTGGTTGCGGTTCCCTATCAATTCCATGTCTTTCCCCTTCCTTGACTTCGCTTCATACGGTGCAACCCGGAATAACAGATGCTGGAATGCTTTGGGAGGAAGCATAACATAGGGGACATAGATTATGATAAATACTTTCTAAAACTTGAGAATCCAAGACAAGACTTCTCCCTACCCAAACCCTTTCCGGGGCGACAATATAAAGATGCATCTTGGGATTTGTTGATGCTCCACGACCCATAAACTATGGTATCTGTCAACGGTTTCAGTTGCCGTTGGTATAAAAAATGCAGGTTGTAACCATCAAATTGGAAAACTATGCCAGGTTATGATCTTATTTTGTAGTGCTTGATGGAGATTCTTTTTCTTCTTTTTAAAGGGAGAATTGCTGGAATCTCAGAAATTTTTGGTCAGGATCTTCTGTAGTAGATGAACTGTTTACTAGGGTGGCATAAATTGGTTGTTTTAATTTTGTTGCTTAGTTCTTGGCTGTGTCTTGTTTCTTTTGCTTTGGTGGCTCCTGGCTTTATGCCGTGGGGAGTTTGCTGAGATATCTTTGTTGGTTGTGTCCTATTTGGACTTTGCTGTAATTGTTTGGAGCTTTTAATGATAGTGTACATTTACTGGAAAAAAAAGATTACTCCGTGCACATGCGGATCTTGTGCTCGTGCTTTTGTGCTTTATTTTTTGTTTTTTTTTACGTTATCTATTTATTTATTTGTGTTGGTGGTTTCCAGCTAGTTGAATGGTGTTTGGTTTTTTACAAAATGGCTTTGGTAATTATTGGCTTTCATTCATTCTAAGATGAGTGTATGAACAAAAGTTCAAACAAACATACAACAGAAAATAAACACTTCAGTTCAAGATGCAATGCAACAGAGGGGAGGTAATGGTTTTACGGATTGTGTCGTTGTACCTTGCAGTTAAGAAGTCTCTGATAGCTACTGTCTCTTGTATATTTTCTTCAGACTCTCCCCATTCCATAAACCCATCTCTGGAAGAGCTAATGGTGCTGCCAGTTTGAGAACCTGGTGCGGCATGCAGGTCAACTATAACCTTCAATTGATGCTTTCTGCAGCAGAACACCAACCAGAGGTGGTAGTATTATTTTTGGATGACATAACAAGCTACATTTTCACTAGTTAGTGATTATACATTCATCTGTATTCCGGTTGAGTATTTTCTTACAAAAAAATCTGGAAGAATTAACACTTTCCTTACAAGTTTCTAGTGACTTACTACTAGCTGCCATTATCTTATTAAAATAGAATTTTCATACACAAAATACAAATAGGATGATGTGGCCATTTTTGAAATAATGGACCATTTGAAGGCTACTTTTAGTTTGAAATTATAATTGCCACAGCACATCCCAAATAATTCCGTACAAACTTTGTGTCCAAAATGGTTGTATATATCCGTAACATTTCCCTATCATGACTATTCTTGAAAATTAAAAGAGAGGTAAAAACTACTCACAGCGCCCATGAGAAGGCCTTGTTTTAGAGTTGCAAGGATCCTCCAACGTATGGCGATGGGGGAGTTGGACCCTTGGCTATCCACCACCCCACTGGAATTCTCACGGTGTTAATCCCATTGCGCGACATGAACTTGAAATCTTCTTCAGTTATGAATGTGTTCCAGTGATCCTGATATTCATTCCATTATAGGTCATTTGTTGGGTGGACAACATAACGAGTATGCAAAAAATCCTACGTATAACATCAACACCTCTCTCAAAAAATAAAAACTCGAATTAGCGCAACTCATGATACCAGGTGCAATGGCCATACTGGAAATGAGCATCAGTTTTTCCAGATGTTCTGAATCATGTACCCACATAATTTTTGGTGCTATAATAGGGCCATAACCATTAGAACTATCATGTGTAAGGGCAGTCATCACATGTATACAACTGGGAAAACCAATCCCATGTACACAATTTGAAATATGATATTTTATGTACTCCATACAACGAGATAACTGATCCCCAAGTGTGTAACACGAGGCATATCAGCATAAATCTCTGAAAATCGCATTGCGAAACTCAAATTCAAATTACATCTTCTAACGGTCTACGAGCAGTGATGTAACACTCAATTGCATTTGCTGCATGTAGTTGGAAGGATACAATCGTAGAAAGAAGATGAGATGAGAGAGGACATAAACAGGAACAAGTGGGGGAAAATGGATCATGTTTATTCCAAAATGTTCCCATCAGTATAGGTATAGACATCAAAGGGGAGGACAATACAGGACACAAAGTGACTCTCGGGCCTAGCTCAAGCGGTCATGTAGCTCCCCTTTGGGAGTGGGAGGTTGTTCGTTCGATGCCCAAGGAGAGGAGGTCACTCCTTGTGGTAATCACTAACAACTAACTACTAACTCTACTGATGTATGTGGTTTGAAAAATATACAAGTTGCGAGTGAAAAGCCAATAACCTCGGTAAATTTCAGTATCCCCAAGATCGAAATTTAGATTAGGCAGAAGATTACCCGGGGTATTTCATTCCTACATAGTCTTGTTCAAATTGAAACTTGACAACCGTAGGAATTGCATCTAAAATCGTAGGAATTGCATCTAAAAGTAGTCTTGTTGGCTTCATGGCAGATATTTAGGAGTCACGCGGCTTGAAATTTTCCTAGAAAAAACCTGCAATCGGAGATTAAATTGCACAACTGGTGATGGTCATGGTCAGTTCTAGATTCTTGCATTAACTGAATTTCATCTTCAAAATAAACTTTAGGCCCACTAGAAGATGTGGAGTCTGATGTGCTGAAAAAGGAGATGGCTTCTTTAACGTTTAGCATCTAATTTTGTATTTTTCTTTCATGGTCAGACTTGTTCACATTGTAGCACTCACCAAGTAGAACCAGCATGGAAAAAATCAAGTTAATTAGACTCCGAAAATATCTATTCGGAGCACATTTATTTTGAAAAAATAAAAGAGAGCAGGGCAAGCTGGGTAAGAGCATCGACATTTGGCTCTTGTTGTGCACTTTAGTCTCAGATTTTATAGAGATAATAACAATTTGCAAATTTGTTTGCTCCATTTGATCACTTTAGGGACTAATTTAGATAAAAATCCCCTCCTCGAATTTTTTGGAATACAAACGAAAATAAGACAATAAATTTGCCTTTATGACTTATTTTTATCTTTATTCTAAAAATTTTGAGTTTCAATCACACATAATGTTTTGATTTTTCTGGTCGAGACAAACAAATAATCCACAAATTTGACAAGAAACCGACAAAAGAAAAAAAATAAGCCACTCGACTTATTTAGCAAAACTAGGCCTGAAAACAATAAAATATGTTTGATTTTTTATTTTTTATATTTCTGTTGCGTTTTGATTTTGTTACTCCATTAACAAGTCTTGATTTTGTTCCTCCAATAAGAAGGCAAGGCTTTTAAATCCAGTGGGTGTTCGTGGTGGGATAATAATTTTAGGTTAGGGTTTGTTGTTGGCCGGATTTTTTAGCTGCAGTGATGTCCTTTGCGTGCCTGGGTTGTGGCGGCGGTTTTGGTGCGCGATTGGGTTGTAGTTGAAGGTTTTGGTGTTCGGGGGTGGCGTCCGGTTCCTCTGCCGCAGTCAGTGGCGGAGCCAGGAATTGTAGTAGGAGGGGGCACCCAAATACGCTAATACATTCGATATAAAAAATAAGTACATGAGTCCTACGATTAACCATTACATAATACCTAAAAAAGACACACGTCTTAACATGTTAATGATTTGGAGTTTGAAATTCTATCAAAACGGAACTCGACGATTATGTAAATCACGAAAATCTGTTACTATTGATTCTAAACCCAATTTTAGAGAGATTTCCTTTTCGATGTAGATAAGGGAACTATCCGAGAGGAATTCATTTTCCATTTTGTTCCGAAGCCTAGTTTTGATAATCTTCATAGCTGAAAATGATCGTTCCGCCATTGCCGTTGAAACGGGAAGAGTGAGCACGAGTTTGATCAGTCGGAATACCAAGTCGTAGGTTGTTGATCTCCTAGTCTTCACCATCCATTGACACAAATCAGGCATAGAACGCAAGGTTTTGAACTCAGGAGTTCCAATTATTACACTATGCTTGTAATGAGAAAGTTGCATCTTCAGCTATATCTTCTCTTGATCGCTGAAGTCTTCTGGATAAAACTGGTCTACCAACTGACAAATGCCATCCACTTCAAAAGATTCATGCTCCCGAGAATCCAAAGCCATGCTAAGAGTAATCAAATTCATTGAGTTATCATTAAATCGATCATTTAACTCTTCTACTTGACGATCAATTGCAGCATGACGGATATTAACTCGATAATAATGCTCAACTTGAATGTTATCTGGACGATGACGAGCTTTGCCATTTCTTGGAACATAACGAGCACTCATGTCTGGGACATCTATCAAGTGTTCTTCACAGAATGACTTCACCGTAACAAGTAAAGCATCAAATCTCTCATTTCTCAAATTTTTAAGAAGAGCATGGGTTGATGAAAGAAGACGAATAGCATTTACCAAGTCTTGAGATTTAGATTGAAAAGCTTGACAAAGAACATCTGTGATAAGCAAGATTTCTTCCACAACATGCAAGATAAAGACAAAGTCAAATGAAGTCAATTTTTTATGAGCTCCTTTGCCTACTCCTCGATCTTGCAAAGTAGCTCCCTCTTCCCCAATATAGAGTAGAACCTCACATGTTGAACTGAACATTCTAATCAAGCTAGAAGTTGACCTCAGGTGAGAACTCCAACGAGTATCCCTTGGTCGTTATATAGTGCCAATTTGATTTTGTCCTGTCCCAGTCTCGAGCTCATCAATGTCAATGAGACGCTTAAGTTTCTGAGCTTGCTCCTTTTTCAATTGATCATGCCGTTTGGGTAATTGACTAACTGAGTTGTGTTCCTTTAATATAATTTCCCCAATTTAAATTTTTTTTTAAAAATTTTTGAAATCCGGGGGGTGCACGTGATCCCTCCCCCCCCCCCCCGGCCGCAGTTCCGCGAGCCCGTCATGCTACCGGCGGTCGCATGCTGGAGCCTGAAGTGTCAGTAAGGCTTGCATCGATGTGATCTACCCATGTTAGTGGTTGTCGGCGGTCGGTGGTTCGCCAGTGTCGCTGTGCTTTTGGATAAGAGTGTGCCGGCGTTTTGAGTGCTTTCTGGATATCGTCCTTGACCAGATTGCATCATGAGCGTAGTTTGGGGTTGGACTGTTGTCCCTCGAGACTTCTACTATCACTTTCGACGGTGGGCTCCTAGTCCTGCAACCGAGTTGCAGGCCTGCTTCGGCAGGGGTGCCTAGAGTAGTAGTGTCTGGTTAGCATGTACTCGTGTTTAACTTGTGTTAGTTTTGGTTCAATTTTGTATTTTGCGATGTAATCTGTTCTGCCTTCGGGCTTTTCCATTATGTAATGGATTGACATTTTCAAAAAAACAAAAAAGTTACAAGAAAGTGGAAGAGAAATTATTTCGTAAATGATATAGGCACTGCAAAAATTGATATAGACACTTCATAATCAGTAATGCTATGGGTACACCGGTTGTGTACACCGGTTGTGTACACTGCCTACGTGGCGTACGGCTGAGAGACTGTGAGACCCACTCCTCTGCTCTCTAACCCCTCTCTCTCTCTCTCTCCTCTTTAAAAATTGGCGCACAAATCCTCCGAAAATTTTCAAAACTTTTCAATCCTTCATCAAAACTCATCCCTCTCTCTCTCTATCTCTCTCTGTATATTTGAAACGCATCTCTCCCTCTTTCTGGTTCTCCCTGAACAGAAAACTCTCTCTCTCTCTCTCTCTCTCTCTCCCCGAACTGTATTAAAAAAGTTAGACACCAAAGGCAACGGCAACGTCGGCAAGGTCTCCTTCTCCGACCTCCCGTCTGTCTTCAAAGCCCTCAGCTTCAACGCCGGCACGTCATCGGCAAATCTAACCGAGGCCGTGACGGAGATTGACAAGGACGGTGATGGCGCCATGGACCTCTACCCACGACGCCGGCGAGAACAGAGCAATGATTGAAGTTGTTTGAAGGGAATAATTTTTTTTATTAGCATGTTTAAATGGAATAATTGAAGTTGACGGTTGATTAGGGGGTGAAATAGTTGGATTAGGATGTTTATTATGTATGTATTTTGACCTTAATCTTTCCTGAAGGTAACTACTAGTGTGTTGCTCTGCTTTGAACTTAAAAAAAAAGGGTTGGGTTTTGAGAGGGACGGACTGCAGTAAGCGGACTCTTCTCAACCATTGATGGTACACCAGAAGAAACCCATGAAACCACTGTAGAAACTTTCAAAGCTTTTGTTGATTTCATTTTTTGTTGATAAATAGGTGATGTGATTGAATTCATATGTATTTGTTAATAGTTAATTATTTGGCTCATCACTAATTTCTCCAATCACGTGTTTGCCACCAATTTGTTCGTAATTTGTTGGTTCTGCACATCATCCTTGTGTCTGTATCTCAATTCTTGCGCCAATGCAAAGGAATGGAGATTTGTGCTTGAAATTAAATTTAATGGCTTCATTTCCCTAATAATTTTTGAAAGTCAGTTCAACGTGTTCTTCACAATAAACAGATTACACTAAGATTACAGACAACTAAAATTACATTTGCTGATCAACAAAAAAAAAAAAAATACAAAATTTCATTAGATTGTTGTTCACTGAGAACAAATATTCACTCAGATTTATATCCACACTTTGATTTGGTTCAAGTGACTTCGTAATCTACACCTCGGCCTGGGTCAAGAACAAACATTCAATTTGAAATGAAAACAGAAATAGATCTTCAAATCGTGATATACAGACTCCTAGCACACACTGATAAAGAGAACCCATGTCAAACGCGTCGCTGATCTCATTGTTCTTGCTGGCGCCGTGGGTGGTCGCGTTCGCTCGGTGGAAGTCGGCGAACTCATGGAGATGGATGGCGTTGTTGCCATCCTTGTTGATAAGTCCATTAGATCTGCCGAGTACGTGCCGGCGTCAAGGATGAAGGCTGTGAGGACGGACGGGAGCTCGGCCGTACGCCACGTAGGCAGAGGAGTGGGTCTCACAGTCTCTCAGCCGTACGCCACGTAGGCAGTGTACATAACCGGTGTACACAACCGGTGTACCCATAGCATTATTGTTTAAAAAATTAGAGGGAGTACTGTATTTTGACTTCGAAAAATTTGGGCTACCAGGGGAGCTTGGAATATCCTCGTCCTTCGAATTCACTTGCGCAGAGAGAGAGAGAGAGAGAGAGGGAGGGGACGGAGAAGAGATGACTCAGATTGGGGTTTATTCTGTAACCAGTCCCATGGGATCCGCTAATTACCGAAAAGGTAATCTTCTCTCTCCTCCCCACCTTTCAGATTTTGCCCTTCATTCTCATTCCAACACTATAAACACTAGAAGTTCTACTCCTTCTGCGACCATCATCAGCCAACCAAAACCCCAACCCAGTTTTGGAAGAGAAAGGTTGTCGAAAAGAAAACCCACGTCGGGGAATCTGCGCCCTGCGCAAGATGATGTTCCAACAATTAGAAAAATCAATAAGGCGTTGGCGATTATTGCGAAGTCTGGTTAGTACGGCAAAGCACTTTCTCATTTCAACAAGTTGCAGTTAAAGGAGATTGAGCTAGATTTGTATACCTTCTCCATTGCTATTAAATGCTATTGTAACCTGAATCGAGTTGGCTTTGGGTTATCGCTTTTAGGCGGTATCTTCAAACGCGGTTATACACCTGATGTAGTTACCATCACCCCTCTGTTAAATGGACTTATTGCACAAGATACAGCTGATGAAGCTCTTTCTCTTTTCAACAAGTTACAGTTACGAGACATTGAGCTAGATTTGTACACATTCAACATCGCAATTAACTGCTACTGTTGCGTGAATCAAGTTGGCTTTGGGTTGTCTCTTTTAGGCAGCATCTTCAAACACGGTTATATGCCTAATGTAGTTACCTTGACCACTCTGTTAAATGAACTTATTGCACAAGATAAAGCTGATGATGCTCTATCTCTTTTCAACAAGTTGCAATTGCAAGACATTGAGCCAAATTTGTTCACCTTCAACATTGCAATTAACTGCTACTGTCACGTGAATCGAGTTGGCTTTGGGTTATCTCTTTTAGGCAGCATCTTCAAACACGGTTATATGCCTGATGGAGTTACCTTCACCACTCTGTTAAATGGACTTATTGCACAAGATAAAGCTAATGATGCTCTTTCTCTTTTCAACAAGTTGCAATTGCAAGACATTGAGCAAAATTTGTACACCTTCAACATTGCAATTAACTGCTACTGTCACGTGAATCGAGTTGGCTTTGGGTTCTCTCTTTTAGGCCGCATCTTCAAACGCGGTTATATTCCTGATGGAGTTACGTTCACCACTCTGTTAAATGGACTTATTGCACAAGATAAAGCTGCTGAGGGTCTTTCTCTTTTTCACAAGTTGCAGTTACAACACATAGAGCTAGATTTGTACACCTTCAACATTGCAATTAACTGCTATTGTTGTGTGAATCAAGTTGCCTTTGGCTTCTCTCTTTTGGGCAGCATCTTCAAACGCGGTTATACGCCTAATGTAGTTACGTTCACCACTCTGTTAAATGGACTTATTGCACAAGATAAAGCTGCTGAGGCTGTGGAGTTATTTGGGAAAATTGTCAAAAAGGGTGAAATCAAACCCGATGTGACGATGTATGGATCGTTAATAAATAGGCTTTGCAAAATGGGAAACACAGGAGCGGCTATTAGGTTTCTGAGGATAGCGGAAGAAGGAGGTTTAAAACCTGACACCATTACATATACCATGATCATTGACAGTTTATGCAAGGATGGGTTGGCGAATGACGCTCTCAACTTCTATGTAGAAATGAATAACAAACATATTCTTGCAAATAATGTCACTTATTCATCCTTGATTAATGGTCTCTGCTCTTTGCAAGCGAGGGATGACAAAGGAAGTGGAGGAGTTACTTGAAGTCTTGGAAGAAAGAGGCGTGGGTCTTGATTCATCAAAGATTTTACTGGGGCATCAAAGGTGCTGACTGTCATAAGTAGCAACAAACAGGCTTAATAATGCTTGCCATATTGATTCTGTAATGTTCAGTCATGTTGATTCGTCATGGTCGGCTGCCGTGACATTAGTCATGTTGCTTCTATCATGTTTTCCTTTATTTTGTTTCAATCATTTCTAAAGTCTGAAGTTACCCGGTTAAATTTTTTATTCATCACCGCGGTGTCCAGCAACCTCCATCATAGTCCTTGGTGCTGACGCTGCAAAAATTCCTTATGAATTTCCGACTGTTCTTTTTGCTTTTAATTTTGATGAACTATGGTATTTCCATGTCATTCTATGCTGTACTGTTTATGCATGCTACTCTGTATTACTGAGATGGAAAGGGAAGGATCAGGTAGAGCAGTTAGTTTCTAGCTTTAGGAACTTAAGTCTGCACAATTATATTGCTCAGTGAGTTTGAAGCATTCGACCTTAAAGTCTGCACAATTATATTGCTTTTAGAGGAAATCTGGTTTCATTTGTATCTCCTTAATTCAGGCTAGAGTATTATGCAGTATCTATGGAGTATATACACCTTGCCAGAGGTCAGCTACCAGTGTCCGAAGCTTCTCACACACCAGCACTCCCCGGACACTCTAAGGACAACTGTTCCACGTTCAAAGTGTAAGTGTCCGAAAGTTTAAAATTCTGTTCTCTTGGACAATCTGGGGCATGCTTTGAATACCTCAAAACACTCTTTAGAGGCTTGCAGGACAAGGCTTTACTGTAGTGAAAGCATCTGAAATTCTTCATTTTGTGTCTTAGATTATGGTTGATACATTATAATGTCAAGTGCATGATGAAACACCTTATGTTGGACAATTATTAGGAATAATGCAATGACAGTTGGCAAATAAGAATTTTAGTTTAGTTGCCTTTTTCTTGTTATTGTCTTTTTTTTTTTTATCACTGCCATGTATGCGAAAGATTAACATACAGATTTGTATGTCGTATCCCTAAGGTGTCAAGTCCACCATTATTCCAAAATCTGGTAGTTGGTGTAGTGGTATCCTGCCTGTGTCTGTACGCCTTACTGCAACAGTAAATACATAACCAAGCTAGAGAAATAGGATTGAAGTTAAAGCTCTTAACCCTCTGATTTTGACTTCTATATCAAGTTCTAATTAGCATTCTTGTACTGATAATATAATGGTGCAGGGCAGGGGGAGGTCAAATGGAAGGGGGAGGTCAAGTGGAAGGGGAATGTCAAGTGGCATAGGACGGTCAAGTGGAAGAGAAAGGTCAAATGGAAGGGGAGTTCAAGTGGAAGGGGAATGTCAAGTGGCATAGGCTTGATGTATGTTGCATTCCACTGATCTTTGTTGTTTGGGTACATTTTTAGAACCTGTCTCAAATACATTTTCGCACTATAAGTTACCTTCTGGTTTATAAAATGGGGAAACTTAACTCCTTAAAAACTAATGTAAGTCTTAACACCTTATTTACATTGATTGCAGATGGTTGGTTCAGTTGAAAACTTGAAGCCATCTACTATTTGGCAAGTTTGTCTTTTGAAGTATGCCAGTGCTTTTGTGAAATGTGTTGGACTTCTACTGGTTTGTCTATGATGTATAGGGTGTACATGGAGATGCTCACCTTTTGTTTCTTTGTTGGTGCGAGCACAAGACTTTACTTTTTGTTGCTAGTTAGTATGTTCTTTTGGCCATCGGGTTGATATAGATATGGCTCAAGTAGGATAATTCAAGATTTAACTCTGTAACCAAGCTATAGTTCGAGCCTTTTGATTTCTTTTGTGCTGGTGGGGAATGTTCCCACTTGAGCTTTATCTATTTCAGTAACGTAGTATGAAATGAGTGATGTGCCCTCTTGGACCCTAATTTGTGTGCAAGTGGAGTGGGGTGCAGTTGGTGCCTCCCTTGGGCAGGGTTTGATTCCATAAGAACCCATCGTCCTCCTTAAGTCCCCCTAGGATAGAGTAGATTAGGATTAACGAATAGCAAATAAACTCTAATTTGTATGAATTGGAGGCGGTGGCCACTTGAGTTTTTTCTTCTAGAACAGTACCTATTGAAATCTGTAGCTATGTTGTTTTATTGTTTCTTTACAATGGAATCTCTGGTATGCAATAGAATCTTTACATTCTTCGTGTTATTTTTCATTTGAGCACCTCGTAACATAGCACAAGTTACCATGTCCTGAACTGGGAACAAAACTCATCTGTGGGATTTTCTTAACCGTATCGCAAACGTGTCGGACACGGACACAACTCGTGACAACTCTAAATGACTAGGGACACAGACTTGCTGGGGGACACGGCTAGGAACATATATGCATTTGTATTGACATTAGGCTTGTGAATATTCTATCTAGATACAACAATTACTTATGGCTTCTTTATGATTCTTACTTTTTGCTTTTTAAATTGTATAATTGATCACTGTCACATTTTTATTTCGGGGAATAAGCTTTCACTATTATAAATTGATCAATGTAATTTTTCCACCCGGGCTGAAGTTCAATCCTTGATATGTCCCTGGTGTCTTGCCTGCTTAAAATTAGTAAAATTATGTCGAGACACCGTCTAGCATGTCCCAAACCTCCATGTGTCCCCAGCGTGTCTAATACAGAAACAGTATGCAGTTAGGCATGTCAGTGCTTTATAGGGTTGTAGATACCAGATATTGCAAGAGAATCATAAGAATAGTAATGATCGGTCAAGCCAATATAGTTTAGAAATGGAAGAAACCCAACTGATTATTTGAATGTACAGTAAATTTGTGTTCCATTTTTAGGCTTACCTTATGTTCATGGTAGAGGTTTTGTGGTGCAATAATGTTGCTATTGGCTCAGAGGTGATATCCATTAGCCACCATTATTACCCTAAGTGACTATTTGCTAGTCTCATATGTGTTTATTTTTCAATGGTGAAATGTCTAGGCCTGAAACAATTTTATTCTATCAATCAAGGTCTTTATTCCCCCATGAAAATATGGTGTCAACGACTCAACTGTCAAATGCCTTGTGGTGAAATATTCAGCATATTGATCGATGTTCAAATGACTGCTTCTACTTCTTGATTGTGGTGGTGTGACATCCTACTATTCGAGAACATTGTTACTGACCGTCTCATTCCACATTTTTATTCATGTGAACATTCTATCCAGATACCATTAAACTTATAAGATCAGTACGGTTCTTACTTTTTACTTGTTAAATTGTAGATTTTAATTCAGGATTATAAATTGATACCCGGGAATATGCTTTTACTATTATAAGTGATCATTGTCATGTTTCCACCCCTGTTCAAGTTAAGACAGGGGTGTCCACGAACTTTCCCTTGTTTGGCGCCTGCTTAAAATTTGTTAATGTAAGTGGACACGCCATCTAGCATGTCCCAACCGTGTCCCCGGTGTGTATCGCGCAGATACGGTAAGCAATTAGGCGTGTCGGTGTTTCATAGGTTAGTAGATACAAGGTATTCTAAGAGAATTAGAAGCATACTAATTATAGTTCTTGCCATGATACTTTGAAATTGTAAGAAACCCACCTGATTTTTTTGAATGTACCGTCAATTTGTGTTCCTTCTTTAGGCTTACCTTGTGTTCATGGTAGACGTTTTATGGTGCAATAATTTGGCTATTGTCTCATAGGTGATATCCATTAGCCACCATTATGTTTCTGAGCTAGTAAGACTCGTGTGCGTTTATTTTTCAATTGCAAGAATTCTAGGTCTGAAGCAATTTTTTTCTGTCAATGAAGGTTTGAAATTCCCCTATGGAGCAATGCTGTCGGACGACTTCTTGTGGAATGTTCAACAAAAAAGAGAGCAGGGCAAGCTGGGTAAGAGCATCGACATTTGACTCTTGTTGTGCACTTCAGTATCATATTTTACAGAGATAATAACAATTTGCAATTTGCCCCATTTGATCACTTTGGGGACTACTTTAGATAAAATTCCCGTCGAATTTTTTGGAATGCAAACGAAAAAAAGCCAATAAATTTGCCTTTATGGCTTATTTTTGTCGTTATTCTAAAATTTTCGAGTTTCAATCACACATAATTTTTTGATTTTTCTGGTCGAGACGAACAAATAATATACAAATTTGACACGAAACCAACAAAAGAAAAGAAAATAAGCCACTCGACTTATTTAGCAAAACTAGGCCTAAAAACAAAGAAATATGTTGGGTTTTTTTTTTGGCCGCTGATTTTGTCACTCTATTTTTTGTTAACGGCACTCCTCTGCAAGTGTATTTTTGGTGCATAAATACACTTGCAGGGGAGTGTCGTTAACAAAAAAAAGAGAGTGACAAAATCATTTCCTTTTTTTTTATTTATAATATTTCTGTTGCATCTTGATTTTGTTACTCCATTAACAAGGCAAAAGTTACAAGAAAGTGGAAGAGAAAGTCTTTTGCTCAACAAAACGTACAGACATTTTTAAGGGCAAAACAGGCATTTAAAAAATTTGTGAGCTTGGAATATTCTCCTCATCCTTTGAATTCACTTTGCGTGCAGAGAGAGAGAGAGAGAGAGAGAGAGAGAGAGGTTTTTTCTGTAACCAGTCCCATGGAATCTGCTAATTACCAAAAAGGTAATCTTCTCTCTCCTCCCCACCGTTCATATTTTGCCCTTCATTCTCATTCCAATACTATAAACCCTAGAAGTTCTACTCCTTCTGCGACCGTCATCAGCCAAGCAAGAACCCAACCCAGTTTTGGAAGAGAAAGCTTGTCGAAAAAAACCCCAGGTTGGAGAATCTGCGCCCTGTGCAAGATGATGTTCCAACCTTTTTAAAAATCAATAAGGCGTTATCGGATACTATGAAATCGGGTAATTACGCCACGGCTCATTCTCATTTCAACGAGTTGCGGTTAAAAGACACTGAGCTAGATTTGTATACCTTCTCCATTGCTATTAACTGCTACTGTCACGTGAATAGAGTTGGCTTTGCGTTCTCTCTTTTAGGCAGCATCTTCAAACGTGGTTATACGCCTAATATAGTTACCTTCAACACTCTGTTGAATGGACTTATCTCACAATATAAACCTGATGAGTCTCTTTCTCTTTTCAACAAGTTGCTGTTACAAGACATTGAGCTAAATTGTGTACCTTTAGCATTGCTATTAACTGCTACTGTCGTGTGAATCGAGTTGGCTTTGGGTTCTCTCTTTTTGGCAGCATCTTCAAACGTGGTTATATGCCTGATGAAGTTATCTTCTCCATTCTGTTAATTTATGGACTTATTGTACAAGATAAAACTTTTGAGGCTGAGGAGTTATTTGAGAAAATGGTCAACAAGGGTGAAATCAAACCCAATGTGATGATGTATGAATCGTTCATATACAGGCTTTGCAAAATGGGAAACGCAAGAGGGGCTATTAGTTTTCAAGATGGAGGTTTAAAACCTAACACAATGATATATAGCATGATCATTGACCGTCTTTGCAAGGATGGGAGCAAAGGGATTCGTGCAAATGTTGTCACTTATAACTCTTTGATTGATGGCCTATGCAAACATGGCAAGTGGAAGGAGGCTATAGGAATGCTAAGAAAAATGGTCGAAAGTGGTATTTCACCAGATGTTGTCACTTGTAACACTTTTACTGATGGCCTATGCAAACATGGCAAGTGGAAGGAGGCTACAGGAATGCTAAGAAAAATGGTCGAAAGTGGCATTTCACCAGATGTTGTCACTTATAACTCTTTGATTGATGGCCTATGCAAACATGGCGAGTGGAAGGAGGCTACAGGAATGCTAACAGAAATGGTGGATAGTGGTATTTCATCGGATGTTCGTACATTTAATGTTTTGGTCTCTGCTTTTTGGAAACAAGGAATGACAAAGGAAGCGGAGGAGTTGCTTGAAGTCATGGAAAAAAGAGGTTTGGATCCTGATGTATTCACATACACTAGTCTCATGGAAAAATATTGTGTGCAAGGCCGGATGGACGAAGCAATGAGGATATTTGATACCATGGTGACCAGGGGCCTTCGCCCTAACAATTATTGCCGCAAAGTTGTCATGAAGTTCATGCCAAGGATAGACACTGAGTTTTGAAGGTAAACATATTTGCCTATTGTATTGTCAAACTAAATATGTTGCCTATTATGTCTTGAAATTCTTTTCTCTGTCTCTATCGAAATGCTATTTTGTATTTGGAATACTAGATTAGAGACCATAACCTTTGTTACTGTGTTCGGAACTATAAAAGGTAATGATCAAGCATATGGTTCCTTGTCCACTTTTCAATTACTATCTCGATGCCTCTAATGTCTAGTTAACCGTAGTTTTGAGTATGTCTGTGCTGGATTATAGATATATTTGCCCCACATTTTCGGCAGCACTTTATGAACTATAGTTTCTTGCTCTGCTTTTCCGGCCAATGCAGGCCCTCCTTGAGATTGCTGTTTCAAAAAAAAAAATTTACCAGTGGCTAATAGTTTCTTGCTCTGCTTAAAATACCAATGCAGGCCCTCCTTGAGAATTCAGCCTATTTGGATTTTCTCTCTGTTCTCATGGTGAGTATATTCTCTTTCAAGAGAAAGCTCTTTAATGACTTATGATATAAGACAAACTATACTTCAGCCGTCATTTTCGTATCTCAAAAGCCAATTGCATTCTGAATGCAAAACAATTGCCGAATATTGTTATGCAAATTTATGTATTCATATGATTAACATTTGAAACTGCACGGAGTGCACCAGTTGTGGTCCAAAGAATGCAAAAAATCTTATTATAAAGCCGCTGTGTTCCAAAGAATCAAAAGCATCTTCTTCACGTGGTGTATTTGCAAAGTTCAAGAAGTGTGCCGAAGTGCCAGCAAAGCTATCCAACGTATCTTCTTCACGTGGTGTATTTGGAGAGTTCAAGTGTGCCAAAGTGCCAGCAAAGCTATGAAGCACCGAGCCGACACTCCTACAGGTCGCTGTATCTATGTCCACCACGTCGGGGACACGGCAAAAACGTGTGAGATACACCACGTGATGTGTCCATTATATTATATTTAGGGGACACAGCAGGGACATGTATTGGGACACGGTAGGGGTTAAATATGCAATTTTTAATTTTTTTTTTTTTGGGGGGTGTTGGGTAAATGTGTAATACTTCAAAATTATTTGGGTTAAAAGTGTAAATGATGTATATATGATACTTGTTTATACATATTGATGCTTCATACTTCTACATAAAATTATGCTTCCTCTTGTTGACAATAAATACTCCCTACGTCCTTTTTAAGTGTCCTGTTTCGTAACTCCAACTTATTAAAAAGACATCATCATTATACCTTTCACATCAACTTTTTCCTCCACTTTCCCTACTTACCCATTATCATTACTCTTTTACTCACTTACTTTTCAAAAAAGAATTTACTTTTAGGGACAAAATAGACAATATACCAACTTTTACCCACTAACTTTACAAAATGGACACTTATTAAGGGACAACTCAAAATGGAATACTGGACAATAAAAAAGGGACGGAGGGAGTACTATTTATTCATTTTTGCATTGTCTCCTGCCGTGTTCATGCTTGTGTCCGTGTCTGTGCTACATAGCTATAAAGTGTCGTAAAAGTATTTGAATTTAATTTTATGTAAGACATGTTGAAGAAGTGCGGACAAGCTTCTTCTTTTTTTCTTTGAGCGTGCCTGTGTAACACCCGACATGCCTCCTTCATAGAAGTTGATGTTTAGGAGGAAAAAGTGTGTAGGGTATTAATTAACCCTCACACATATAACCTTTATTTATATTGAACAATAACTTCTTACAAGACTTAGATAACCAATGTGGGACAATGTCAAATACTAACAATATCCTAACATTACCCCTCAAGCTGGAGAGTAGACATCAAAAAGTCTCAGCTTGCTACATAACAACTTTAATCGTGGTTTGAACAATGATTTAGTAAACATGTTGACCAACTGAGCGCCGGTGGATACAAATGGAGTAGCTATCACACCACTTGTTAACTTTTCCCGCACAAGATGACAGTCCACTTCAATATGTTTAGTTCTTTCATGGAAGACTGGATTTGATGCAATGTAAATTGCTGCCTGATTGTCACAGTACAGATTCATAGGAAGTTTCACCCCAAATCCGATTTCCTCAAGAAACGAGCGCACCCATACAATTTCACATGTCATATGGGTCATTGCTTGATACTCTGCTTTTGCACTTGATCGCGCAACCACTGTCTGCTTCTTACTCGTTCAATTGACAAGATTTCCACCCAAGAAGACACAATACTCTGTCGTAGATCTTCTGTCAGATGGTCCACCTGCCCAATCAGAATCGGTAAATGCCTCAATACACAAGTGTCCCATTAGTCCGATAGAACAAACCGAGCCCGGGATGTGCCTTAAGATACTTCGCAATTCTAACAACAGCTTCTCAATGTGGAAGACGATGAGCAAACATAAACTGACTCATAATACTAACAGCAAGCGTGATATCGGGGCGAGTAATGGTAAGGTAGTTTAACTTACCAACCAAAAGACGATACTGATCAGGATTAGGAAGTAACTCCCCCTAATCCACAAAAAGCTTGACATTGGGATCCATAGGGGTCTCAACAGGTTTAGTCCCCAACAAACCTATCTCGTCTAGAATATTCAGCACATATTTCTGCTGAGATAAGCTAATACCATCTTTTAATAGCGCCACCTCAATACCCAAAAAGTATCGTAATTTTTCCAAGTTTTTGGTATGAAACTCGCGCTGTAAGAAATCTTTCAACTCATCTATGCATTTCTGATCATCACCAGTAATGATAATATCATCCACATAGACAATTGGCAATACCTTGCCCTGATCTGATGTAAGAGAAAAGACCGAATGATCGCACTGACATCGATGCATGCCAAATCGCAAGACAGCATCGCTGAACTTGCCAAACCAAGCTCTAGGAGATTGCTTGAGGCCATACAATATTTTGCGAAGCCTACACACCTGATTAGTCTCCCCCTTAGCAACAAACCCCGGTAGTTGCTCTATATAAACTTCCTCCTGAAGATCCCTGTGAAGAAAAACATTTTTAACATCCAATGGAAACAGAGGCCAACTAAGGTTGGCTGCAAGAGAAATAAGAAGACTAACAGAACCAAGTTTAGCAACCGGGGAAAAAGTCTCAACATAATCAACACCATATGTTTGAGTATATCCTTTAGCTACCAGACGAGTTTTGTAGCCCTCAACAGACCCATTAGGATGATACTTGATGGTGAACACCCAACGACACCCAACTATGGTCTTTCCACGTGGGAGAGGTACCAACTCTCAAGTACCATTATGATGAAGAGCTGTCATTTCATTCTCCATCGCTGTCCACCACTCAGAAATTGACAAGGCTTCCTAAACTGTGTTAGGAACAAATATAGATGAAACAGAAGTGACAAATGCACGAAGAGATGGAGATAAATGAGCATAAGAGACATAACGATCAATGGGATGAGAAGTACAAGTACAAGTACCTTTGCGAAAAGCAATAGGAAGATAGGCAGGAGAGATGACCAGATCTCGCAACGTAGAAGAAGATGTGGTAGACGGCTGAGGTGACGGAACTTTAAACCGATGAACATATACTTGCAACGGTGGCGGAGTTGGAATGGCTGTGAGGATGTAGTGAGACGGATCCACCGAAGAAGAAACCGGAAAAAGGACAATGACTCATTAAAGGTAACATCAGCATATACAAACTCACGATGAAAAGAAGGAGAGTAACACTTATACCCCTTTTGACTGCTAGAATACCCAAGAAACACACATTTGATAGATCGAGGATCCAATTTATCCCTGCCTGGATCCAGAGCATGAACATTACTAGTGCAGTCAAACACTCGAGGGGGTAAAGAATATAGTGGTCGACTAGGAAATAGAACAGAATGAGGAATCTGACCTCCTAAGACAGTAGATGACATACGATTAATAAGATATGCTGCAGTAAGAACAGCGTCACTCCAATAGGATTTGGGCACTTACCGCTGAAATAAAAGGGCACGGGCAACGTCGAGAATATGGCGCAACTTGAGCTCGGCAACGCCATTCTGTTGTGGAGTTCGAGAATAAGATATTTGGTGGATAACACCATGATCATTAAGGAAAATAGACAATGCATTACGATAATATTCACGAGTATTATCAGAATGAAAAATACAAATAGAAATATCAAACTGAGTTTTTATTTCTTGATAAAATGACTTGAAATTGCATACAACTCAGAGCGCTCTTTTATAAGATAAACATAAGTAATCCGTGAATAATCATCAACAAAAATAACAAAATACTGAAAACCAGATTGAGACGAAACATGAATAGGACCCCAAATATCAAAATGAATTAATTGAAAAGGTCTAGATGCCCGACTTTCTATCCTAGGGGGAAAAGGAACACGATGGTGTTTACTAAACTCACAGACTTCACATGGTAAGTCAGTGACACGATTACAAGATGAGACCATCCACTTGAGATTCTGAAGAGATGGATGCCCTAGACGACAATGATGCTGATATGGTGTAGTAGAAGACTGAAGTGCAACGGAGGAGGATAGCTCATCAGCACTAAAGTAATAGAGATCACCACGTTCAGCGCCGCCACCAATCTTCTTCCTCATCGTGAGATCCTGAAAAATACAAGAGTCAGGAAAAAATGTCACAGAACAATTTAAGGATTTGGTAAGCTGACTAACAGAGGGAAGACTATATGGAAAACGAAGAACATGTAAAATAGAATTTAAAGAAAGTGATGAACTCAAGTTAACAGAACCCAAACTAGCAACATCAATGGTAGAACCATCAGCCAATGTGATACGAGAAGATTTCCCAAGAGAACGAGAACCAAAGAAAAGGGTGGAACTACCAGTCATATGATCAGTAGCTCCAGAATCAATAACCCAAAAAATATTAGAAGCAACACCAGCAAAAGAGGAGCCTTTCTGAGCGAACGTAGCAGTGGAGGAAGATGATACAGAAGTAAGACAATGGTACTCATCCTTTGGAATAGTAACCACACAAGGAGTGGAGCCAGAGCCCTCAGTCAGGAGATGTCCATCATCCTCAAAAATTGCAGCCTGATGCGCAAATGGACAACCATGTAAAACCCAACAATAATCAATAGTGTGATTAGTCCCATGACAGTGCGTGCAATATCGAGATACCCGACTACCGCCAAAGAACTGCCCACGGCCACGTCCACCAATTGATTGCCTACGGCCAAAATCCCGACCAGAGCTGTGGCCGCCGCGACCAAAGTCATGGCCACCTCTCTTGGACTCTCGACCATCACGATTAGATGCATGAGAATATTAACCACCAGAAGTAGATGTGGTCAAAGCAGAATGATCAGGAGGCAGTGGAGGAGCAAAACTAGTATCAGACTAACGAAGACGGCTAAACACTTCAGTCAGGGAAGACAACTCCCGCTCCCCCAGTAGTTGACGACAAACAGGATCAAAATTCATAGATAAACCAGACAAGAAGCGAGCCACATGCAAGTTTTCACGCTGACGACGCATAACCATAATATCAGTACAAAGTGGTTGACAGATGTTAAGTTCCGCACAAACACCACTGAACTTAGCATAATAGTCGTCCAAAGAAGAATCACCAAGGCTAAGTGCAAAATAAGTCTGATAAAGGTTAAAGGTCCGACGAAAATTATTAACCCCAGGATATAGCTCCTTAGCCCATTGCCAAACTTGTTTAGCAGTATCACAAAAGACAAACGTGCTAGCAATGGCGGGTTCCATACTATTCCACAAGCGAAGATGGATCCGGGTATTCTCAACCACCCAATTGGCATGAGTGGACTTAGTGGACTTAGGAGGATCATCAGAGATGTAAGTATACTATTGTGAGCCCATAAAATATGTTTCAACAGACTTAACCCAAGTAACATAATTCTTGCCATTCAAGCGAATAGCAGTGATGGACAACATCTCAGGGGACCAATATGGAGAAAAAATAGCAGCAACATTAGAACTAGAACTAGATGCAGAAGTGGACCCCATCACAAAAATAAATAAATCTCAACAGCGAATATCAACCAGCAGGCAAGGAATTAAACCAGCAATATAGAGGTAGCTACTACGATAGCATGAGAGAAAAACACCAATAGCTGGACTAACAAAGGCACATAGCAGCTGCCCAAGGAACATGAATCACCGTAAAATCCGAATAAGGAAGCAACAGTAGAAGCAGCACAAGCAAAAATCAACAGGAAACAACACAAAGCTGAGCCAGATCACCTGTCATAAGAATACTGAGTCCGAAACCATGCAATCGATAAGAGGCCGGAAGCAGAGCATGTAAGAAGACCAAAAATCAACAAAAAAAAAGCACAGATCTGAGCCAGAACACTGCAAAAAAATAGGAAACAAGAGCTGTTTAAAGACAACCCAGGTTGCCGGTAGCCAGAGATCGTACGACGGTGCCCGGCGAGGGGTGGGAGTGGGTCGCCAGTCGCCGGCGAGGGCGGATCAAGCTTGGGTGAGCCTGGGCGGAACTGGGCAAGAGGGTGCAGAGGTTGTCGAAAGTTTGTAGGGGCTGTCGGAAGTGCAAAGGCTGTCGCCGGTGGTCGGCGAGTGTTCGCTGGTGGGCGGCGAGGTCGGGTGGAGTCTGGGCGAGGGTGGGTGGGCTAGGGTTTGGTCGGCTGGAGATGGTTGGGCTAGGGTTTTTCTTTTTTTTTCCAGATGGGTTTGGTCGTGAGGCGAGAGTGGGTAGGGGGTGATTAGAGAGGTGGTTTAAGATTAGGGTTAAGACCCCGCTCTGATACCATGATGTTTAGGAGGAAAAAGTGTGTAGGGTATTAATTAACCCTCACACATATAACCTTTATTAATATTAAACAATAACTCTTCACAAGACTTAGATAATCAATGTGGGACAATGTCAAATACTAACAATATCCTAACAGAAGTGTTTGTGCTTCTTAATATGGTACAAATGTCCATGTCGTTGTATTGCTTATTTTGTGTCGTAAGTTAATATAGCAATAGCAATAGCAATAGCAACTTACTTTTGTAATAATATACCTTGGGCTGAGTCTTTGAATTCAAATGTGGAGCTAAGAGTAATGCTTTGTTTCATGCTGGGTTAATATGACATGCCTTTTATCTTGCATTTCAATCGGAAAGTGTAACCCTAGTTTTCTTTCTTTTGTTGTGTTCCTTCAATTACTTCATATCTTCAAAATTTCCAATCTGCCTTGTTACACCCCAGGTCAATCCTAGAAATGGGCAAGGCTCGACATGATGAAGAAGGTAAAACTGTTGCTAGGTTATGGCTTGCAATGTTGTTTGATAACACGCAAGAGGTGAATTTGACAGCTTGAGACTGACGTATTTTTTTTTTACATCGGAGTTCAAGACGAAGGAAAGGGGGCATGTGCCTATTTGGAGAGCTAATTAAGCCATTGCATAATTGCGAGATGGATTGTTTTGAAGCCAACTAGAAAGGTTCTCCCTTGCATCCTTTATTGTACTACTGTCTCTTTTAACTACAGAGAAACACACAAAGTCAAAGACACGAGGAGAAGAGATTTTCATGCCTTGTGTGAGAAAATTTCAGTTTCATACCCTCAACTATTCAATTTTGTGTAATTTATCTTTAATCTATCAACTAAACCTATCGATTCCTTAAAAACTTTGTGGATCGATTTCAACTTATTCTGAATTTGGATTCCCAGTCTATTCACTGATGTAAGTCACCGTTCTTTCTAAAATATCAAAGAAATTGTTGTTCTCAATTATAAACTACTTTTCAATTAGCTCCTGATTTTATTGAATCCGCAAGACTTGTAGACTACACGGCGAGTTTTAGTAAAAAACCTCAGGAGATTTTTATCAAAATAGTCTTTTTTTTAGAACTATTGGCCGGAATATTCTAATTTTCAAACTATTTTTAAAACTACTCGGTAGAGCCACTTCAAGTAGCACTAGACGAGTAGCTTGCATGGCAACAATGTCCATGCAAGTAACACTCTCTCAGATGGCTCTTATGCTTTAGACGAGGGTTTGTATACCGCTAACCCAAAAGACGCTTCTTCTGGCTATCTCTCGGATCTCTGGTCTCGTCTAGCTCCTCCCCTCTGCAATCTCTCTCTCGTGTCCCCTTTTGGGATTTCGCCGGCCGGTCATTCAACGGACGCCATCCACAACACCGGCCACACTCCATCGTCCGCTCTCTTTCGCGATTGCGATCTCACGGTATGTCCCTCTCTCCCTCTCTTTCTCTCTCATTGATTTGGTAAGAAGCTGAGAACAGTTAAGGATCACAAAAACAAAAAAAACAAGAAATTAAAGAACAATCAATAATCTATGTCACATGATGGTTATTAGTTTTTGTAGTGCTTGAGTGTTCAATTGTTAAATTGCCGTTTAAAATAACAAAATCAGTATCACATAATTGAAAGAAGTTAACATTGTAATGAGGTTTTCGAAATAAATTAGAGAAAAGTTAACTATATTTAACAAGTGATAATTAGAATTCTTCATTAGCAAAACAAATATACACGATGCGTAGCAAAACCGTGATAATGTGGAGTGAAAGGTTAATATTTTGAACAATACATTTGAAATGTGACAAAAGGACAATAAATACTATAATTGAAATAATGCAAAAAAAATGTGAAATCAGAGCATTGAACAGTGTATTGCAGAAATATGAAGTCAGTCATGGGTTTGCATTGATTGGTCAGAATTATAAATACAAATTATTTCAGTGAAGTTGGCATTCGTAAAGTGCATCAAACATTTTTCTATATATATTAGTTATATTTTGGACAATCATTTTTTTTTCCAATTTTAAGCAAAGTAGTTATTGTCGAAGCTTTTCTTCGTGATAACGGCCAGACACTTCGCAATTTTTTTTAACGAAAGTTTAGTTCACAAGACAAGTTTTTTAATAAGGTAGAGTTAGTTGACATGGCGCTACCCGGTTATGTAGAGCCACTTGAAATGGCGTTACCTGATTAGGTAGACATACTTGAAGTGGCATTACCTGATTAAGTAGAGCTGCTTCAAGTGGCGTTACCTGATTAGGTAAAGCTATTTCAAGTGGCGTTACCTGATTAAGTAAAGCTATTTCAAGTGGCGCTAGTCCACGTCATACAACCACCGAGGCAAATAGCGCCAATTGTAATGGCTCTACTCAGGTAGCGCTTGGTGAAGTGGCTCTACCGAGTAGTTTTAAAAATAGTTTGAAAATGAGAGTATTCTGGTGAATAGTTCTAAAAAAAGGATTACTTTCATAAAAAGCTCCAAACCTCAGGATACAACAGTCAACGACACACTGCAATTTGTTTTTGTGTACATTTATGGACTATGTCATCTATGCAAATTAATAATACTAGAGGCAGGGGCACACGCAATGCGTGTGCAAGTTGGATTTTCACAACATTTGTGAAAATTTGATCAAACAATAAGTGAAAAGCATTTTACAAAAACGTTATGAAAATCCGACTTGCACACGCATCGCATGTGCCCCTGCCTCTAGTATTAACCTATTGTGATAGTAGACAACAATTAAATTCTCGAAAAATCAATCATATACTATAGTGATAATTAACATCTATTCTAATATATAAAGGGAGAGCACCCTTTGGTGTCTCCTCCCTTTGTCATGTATTTTCCTTTCCTAAAATACCCTCTAAAGAGAAAAAGCATACAAAACAAAATAGTTAGT
The DNA here is from genome assembly GCA_025413875.1 of Rhododendron molle. Taxonomy (NCBI): domain Eukaryota; kingdom Viridiplantae; phylum Streptophyta; class Magnoliopsida; order Ericales; family Ericaceae; genus Rhododendron; species Rhododendron molle. Next base: position 57,892,508 of record CM046391.1, read on the forward strand.
TTTGAGGATATATTAGACATTTAAACTCAAAAAAACTCCCAAAAACAGTTACAAACAAATTAAAAAAAACCCACGTTCATTGTTGGTAGTTACCCCTTTCTTTCCAAAGTAGTGCTCTAAAAGCAAACCCCACCCCCCCCAACCAGTACACGTCCAATTCAATCGAACCTTCAAATCCAAGGTACTCCTCTCTCTCTCTCTCTCTCTCTCTCTCTCTCTCTCTCTCTCTCTCCTGTGTTCCACATTTGATTTCAGTTTATTGATGACTTGATTCTGCTATTTGTCGCAGTAATCGAGTAAAGCTTTTGAGACATCGGAAATGTCGGGACGCGGAAAGGGAAGCAAGGGGCAGGGAAAGGGAGGCGCGAAACGGCACCGGGAAAGGGAGGCGCAAAATAGCACCGCAAGGGGATCACGAAGCCGGTCATCAGGAGGCTGACTCGCTAGGGAGGAGTGAAGCGCATCAAGATCTTTTTGGAAAAAGTGATCTGTGACACGGTGACGTACACGGAGCACGCGAAAATCAGCAAGTTCTACTCCCGCTTTTCCCTCATCTTCCTCCTTTACATCATCACTTTTTATCGACGCGAAAATCGCTGTCCCGCTACAACCACACCAACTCAATTCCTCGGTAAAAGAGGCTTACTCGATATACTCTTTGTTTTTATGGCATAAAATTCAAAAGAAAATGTTATACTCTGCTATCGTTTATGTGCTTTGTTTGTGTTTCATGTAAATAAGGTGACGGTGTATTGACAGTAAAGTACACTATAGTCTATAGTTCAATCAGTCACCACACACTGCAACTTAACAATTGAGTTTTATTTTTCTAAGTCTTTTGATTAATTTTCGATTTACCAAAAAAAACCTGTTGATTGCTTCTTTTTATGCAACTTTGATTGTTGAAACTTTTATTTATATTTTATAATCTATGCCAACTTATTCTCATCTCGATTAATTTTTAGGGAGCAACCCCACCGTCCAAATTTCAAGCCAATTAAAATTCAAGGAAGTCCGTATGTGTTATCTCGGACTTTGACCACCAAACCAATCTCTTATGTCAAGAAATAAAGAGAAACTATTAACAAAACAAAAAGGAACAAGGTATAAGATTAGTTTTTGTGTGAACTGAAAATTGGTAGCGGAAGACAAAGCCATGGCTGAAAATAGAGAAAAATGATGTCATACTTGATTGTCATGCATAAAACTAGAGGTTGGGGCACACGCGATGTGTATGCAATATGTACAATAGCTTTTCGTTTATTGTTTGTTTGTTCCAATTTTGTCAAAACATGCAAAAACTAACTTGCACACGCCTTGCGTGTGCCCCAGACTCTATTAGAATATACTAGAGGCCGGGGCACACGCGATGCGTCTGCAAGTCGGATTTCACAACATTTGTGAAATTTAATTAAACAATAAGTGGGAAGCATTTTTACAAAAACATTGTGAAACTTTGACTTGCACACGCATCGCGTGTGCCCTAGCCTCTAATGTATATATATATATACACGATTAGTTGACCTTCTATGTGGCACTTGATCCGCAGTAAAATTTTGCAGAGATGTCTGTCTTTCTTGCGCAGCTTGTTGAGGATTGAGACGTTGTCGACAGTATCGTTGGCTGTCACGATTTTGTTCTCATACACGTTGTAGCCATTCTGTAGATATTTGCTCTAACCTATCTCGTGTTTCCTCCTCCATTGTGGTGTCCTGGACAGATTTTGCGAAAAATCGATCAAATTAACAACAAAGGAGTAAAAGACGCATTCAAAATTGCACTTTCTGTAATTAAAACAGGGAATTTAAAATAGAAGATGTAAACCCAAATTCTGATTTCAATTGTGCCTCTAGCACACCCACTGAATGCATTCATTTTTTTTTCCTAATCATCACCTCGGATAAAACGGTTTTGGGCCCACAAATGCATTTTTTCCTTAATCATCCCCTCGGATCCCTAATCATCCCCTCGGCTCAAACGGTTTTCCGCGCACTAAATGCATTTTTTTACTAATCATTCCCTCGGATCAAACGGTTTTGGGCCCACTAAATGCATTTTTTTCCTAATCAACCAATCTTGAGCTCAAATGCGTGTTTCGGCTCTCTCCGGGGAATTTTTTAAAAAGGTTCAACGACAATCTATTCTAATAAGTACGAAGCTACAAACTGGCTTTAACTTTGGACAGAATTTGTGAACAATCGATTAAAGTAACAACAAAAGAGTAAAAAACACATTCAAAATTGAACCACGGTTGACGAACCTGGAGTTTGTTTGGAGATAGACTCCCGGAAAATTTATCAAATATCGAAAACCCATAATGTGCGTGTACGACCATTAAAGACAGGCAGAGATAATGACCTTCGGCTCAACTATATTCACGTAAATAACAAAAACCAAAGTCAGGAGGGTGGGTTTGAGTTAAACCTTGCCATAGCACTTTCGCATTCAAAACTGATGGAAAGAAACAAAAGAAAAACAAAAAGAGTGATGCAGAATCGTACTACTTTTGAGAGAGAGAGAGAGAGAAAAAAAGTACCTTGAACAGCCGAAAGAGTTAATAGAAACTGCTGAAAGTTTTGTACAACGTGTATGAGGTTGGATGGAGCAGTTGATGGTAAAAGGGGTGGTAACTGTTCTTTTTAGTTTTTTTTTTTTGTGTTAAAATGTCTAATATATCCCCAAATTTAAATATTTTGTTTTGTGTATTTTTTCTCTTTAGAGGGCATTTTAGGAAAGGGAAAAACATGATAGGGGAGACACCGAGGGGTGCTCTCCCTTTATATATTAGAATAGATATCCAGTGGTAACACAAACCATGAGTTAACTGTCATATCTGTAACTTCAAAGCCAATTGTACCAGTTGTGTTTCCAAAGAATGTAAAAGATCTTATTATGAAGGCATTGTGCTAGAAAGATTGCAAAACATCTTATTATAATAACATTTTCCCGGTGGTGTATTTTGGAAAGTTCAAGAAGTGTCGCCAAAGTGCCCGCAAAGTGTAGTGTCCCTAACATGTCGTATTCTCCATGTTTTAAATTTGCTGCTTGTTGTTTCTGTGTCGTGCCGTATTGCTTAGTGCGACATGTTGCTCAATAAATAGATATGCAAGCTAGCGAACCCCAAACTTCAAGTTCGGAAGCTATGGTACACATGGTATACCGTATGTTTAAATTATGACAATTTGTGATTTTCATTACGCCGATTTTTGGTTTTATAATGCATATTTATGACTTCAGTTACGACTTGTACTTTACAATTTACCTGTTGAACATGTCACTAGCAGGTTACCCATAATTAAAAAATATTGTTATGATATAACCATAATTATTCGTACCCGAATCCATAATACTTGTACCCTAACCAGATATATGTGTACAATATCAAAAATTAAATAATGCTACCCACAAATGTTATAACAACACTATAAATTGGCATTGTCTTACCACAATGAGTCGTACCAAAAATTCTTTGACTCGTATGATATTCCGTAACAAAATCAAAATATGTCGTATCAGAATCATTAATTGTTATACCCAAGACAAAAATATTTGTAGAATGCCATAAATTTTATAAAATAACCACAATTGTTATGACAACACCTAAAATTGTCGTTTTCTTAACACAATGTGTCGTATTAAAAGAAAACATATTTAAATACCAAAATTATATAACAAATCACAATTGTTATGACAATATCATAAATTGACGTTTTCTTACCACAATGTGTCGTACCAAAGGAAATTAATTAAAATATTTCGTAATTACACATGTCTAAAATACCACAAATTCAGTAATATAACCAAATTTGTTATGACAATACCATAAATTGATGTTTTCATACCCACAACGTGTCGTATAAAAAATTTCAATCAGAAAGTTCAATTAGCGATAGTTATAATCAGCAAAATATCATACCACAAATTGAGTAATATAACCAAATTTGTTATGACAATACCATAAATTGACGTTTTTATACTCACATCGTGTCGTATAAAAAAAATTCAATCAGAATGTTCAGACGATAATTATAATCAGCAAAATGCCATTTCACAAATTCATTAATATAACCAAATTTGTTATAACAACACCATAAATTGATGTTTTTATACCAACAACGTGTCATATAAAAGAAATTCAATTCAAATGTTCAGTTAACGATAGTTATAATCAACAAAATACCATACCACAAATTCAGTATTATAACCAAATTTGTTATGACAACACCATAAATTGGCGTTTTCATACCCACAACGTGTCTTATAAAAAAAATTCAATCGGAATGTTCAGTAAACTATAGTTATAATCAGCAAAATATCATACCATTAATTATTTTTAATTCCCGCCACATTTTTTTTTCAAATTTTAAAATTTTTACCATATTGTCTTAATTTTCAATTCCCTCCACACTATTTTTTCAAATTCTTATTTGTGCCTACGCAATACCTCAATAATTTAAACTAAAAATGAAGTTCTCGCTCAAAATTTTCATCCAAGAAATTCACCAAAAGTAAGTACTATACCTAAATTTTTGAATACAACTACAATTTCCTCTCAAAATATTAGTCTAAATTAAGTTCTTTCTCTACAAAATTTAATTCAAAAAATCAAAATTCCTTCAAATTTTCGTGGAAAAATGAGAGGTCACTAAAACAAATAATTATCCAATTGTCTCAAGATACGGATATTCGGGGCGGTGCATTTAACAATGGGCACTATATATTTGATAGGCGGATTGGTGCCAAACCTTCACCCTATACATACAAATCCAAATTTAATGGTGGTCTTTGGAATTAGGTCATGGAAGTACAATCTAAATAATTTTGTAAATTTATTGTCATTGTACTTTCTTTTAAAAAAAATTATTATAGTCAACATACAGATTTACACCAATGACATGGGCCATAATATGATCTACAAGTGAATTTGAGGCCACTGCCTTCTCAAATTTTCAGCCGAAAATAAGGCCCTTACTTTCAAGAAAGTACTATATAATTAATAGTCTTCAAAATTTCAAATTCTCAATTGTTTACCACAATGATAAGGTGTTGGAATTTGGACATTTATCTAAAAGACCAGGGGTTCAAGTCTTGCACCCTTCATTCCTTTTTTTTTTAAGAATGTTGTTTTTTAAGGTTAAATTACATAGTTAGTCCTTGTAGTTTCATACTTTGACAAATCTAGTCGTTTAATTTCAATATAACAATAAAATCTAATAATGCACCATCTGAGCCCCACGTAAGGTGTTATATTTTTTTTAAATTATTTTATCGAAATTGTCTATCTTTTACATAATATCAATTAGGTCATTCGTACCAAGAATGAAGTTGATGGCTTAGAGGTAGACACTTAATTGGATGAAAAATATCATTATATTATTAAATTTGCGTGTCGATGATGGAGCTTCCTAAATCAGATCGAGGCAAAAATTTACGTAGGTGACTTAATCAACAAACATACAAAACTCAACGGAATTGATCGTCATTATTGTGTCACGATCGCATAGCTACCTTACATTCAACTACAACAGAGGACTAGGTTTCATATCAAACATAAGTTGAATGTACAATCTAAATGTCGTTAGTAAGTGTATTTTTAGAATCATCGATCAGGACTGTTAGGATGCCAAGTTATATGATATTCAACATTGTCACCAAAATTAGAAATTATTGGATATCGACAACTACGTAATCGAAAGACTTTTAATGTATCCATATGCATATTAATATCTAATAATGAAACAACTGAGCCCCATGTAAGCAATTTTTTTCGATCGGACCCGTCTATCTTGTACAGAATATGAATTAGATTAAATGTACTAAGAATGAAGGTCATCGCTTATCGTTAGACCATTAATCGGATGAAAATATTCTTTTTTTATTGAATTAGGGAGCCGATGAAGAGGCTTTCTAAACTTGATAATAGCAAAAAATTTCGTGGATGATGTAATAAACAAAGATAATGCAATCAACGGTTTCGATCGTCATTATTGTGCCTCATTAATGCATCCCGAAGTTATTTAGAACATCAGGTGTGCTCTCTCTCGCAGTCTCTAGGTATGTATCTTTTTTTTCCCGCTCTCTGTATGTATCCAGAAGCTAGGTATAATAAAATAGGGCGGTATCTCTAGGAGAATATGCTGATCTAAGGGCTCCTATTGCCAACTCATATTTGAGTCATTGGATTCAACGGTTTATTTCTTCTCATAATTGGAGTAAAGTGCTAGGGATGACAAATGGGCGGATTTGGGCCAAATTGGGCAAGTTATAAGTGGGTTAGGTTTCATACAAAATATAAATTGACTGTACAATCTAAATGTCGTTAGTGAATGTATTTTTAAAATGATCGATCAGGACTGTTAGAATGTTAAGTTGTACAATATTTAATTTGTGATATTTTAGACATGTATCTTGCTTGGGCATAGTAATTATTGATTGTGCTACGATATATTTTAGTCTTGTATCTAGTATCTTTTGATCGATTTCTTTTGGTACGACACATTGTCGTAAGAAAGTGTCAATTTTTCGTGTTGTCATAACAATTGTGGTTATGTTATATAATTTGTAGTATTTTACACATGAGGGAGAGGGAGAGAAAGTCAAGGAGGAGAGAACAACCTGTTACCTGCTAAGCCCTTTTTTTATTTTATTAATTGATTTAATAAATGGGTGGTCCGGATTATTTACTTTCAAATCTAAGGATTTAAAATCATGATGCGTACGGTACACCCCCTAATAAGGGGTGTGTGCCTAAAAGCTGCAGCAAGACAAGTTTTCCATTACTTCATTATCCCAATGAATAGGACACCAGATGCCAACAAAGGGGGGTGGTAGAAACATGGTATACACCTTTTTACATGAAGATATATACTTGCCTCTCTTTTTTTGGTGCTCACCCAAACACAAAATGGTGTCCATCTCCTGAGGCCACCTTTGAGATAATCGTGGATGCGATATGTTTGTATAATACTAAGATAAACACAAAGAGAGGGTGTTATCCTTATTCACCATATCGGTTTGCTAATTTCCAAACCGAGCTGGTGATACTAATGCAAGCCGCGTAGGGAATGCCATTTTTGGTGACATTGTTGGAGCTGATAAATTGATGGCCCATACGACTTACTACTTCTTTGAGGGTCTTAATGCGTCATATGTATTGGTTTTTTCCCTTGATCGTAATCGACTTGAGGGTCCCTTCGGATCTATTCTATCGAAGAGATCTTTCCCTATGCAAATTGTCGATTTCGGTCGGGAGACTATTCTACTCTAGAAAGATTGATTCCAAAACCACAACTATACACCACCAAAGGAAAAGAGTCAATTCGCGCATATTATCCAAAGATCTAAAGGTTTCACCCACATGCCCAATCCTATGATTTGGGATGCTAGGGGCAATGTCCAAAATTTCGGGACTCTTACGAAAAGTCGTGTAACTTTAAGATCAAATAATAAATTACTTTTGTACATAATTTGTAGAATTTCTATGCACCATAGTAAGAAACTCATGTCTGAAGTAAAATAGTGGTAAAAGCATAGGATCTCTTCGCACTCTCTCGTATTTGCATAATTGCATATAATTTGTGGGACCATATATTCGATAATTTTGCTGTCCCTTTAGCTATTACTGATTACCGTATCACTTAATCATCCCAAACTAAAAAACTAATCAACCACCCCCTCAACTTTTGGAAATCAAATTTGTCACCACTCAGTTAAATGGGGAGGTTAAATTACAATAGAGTCCCCTTCCTATGAGGGTGTTCTCATTTTAAATAAAATGCGGATGTTCCATTTTCTCCCATTTCTTGATCAAATTTCGATAATCCGAGCCGCGTAATGTGTTCAGAACGTTACTTTAAGGGCATTCTCTAGAAATCAGCAAAAAAAATGACCGGGAAGGGCTTGATTTGAGCAGTTTTTATTTGAACCGTTCGATAAAATACAAACAAAAACTATTCGGATCAAGCCTTTTTCGGTCTTTTTTTTTTGTTGATTTCTCGCGGGTACCCTTAAAATCACGTTCTGAACATATTGAGCGGTTCGGATTATCACAAATTGGTCGGGAAAGGGACGCCCTTAACTTATTAAGTTAAGGGCGCTGTTACTAAATTTTTTGGTTTTTGCCCAATCAACGGGGATAAATCAATTGACAGAACAGAATTTGATGTTTGCTAGAATGTAGGTGTTTTGTGAAGTGGAGTCTAGTTCCTTGCCGTGTTTCAAGATTTTTTTGGAAGCAAACGTAGTAATATGGAATGAAATGGAACGGAATTGAAGACAGAATAAAAGAGACTTTTATTGAATCTCCTAGTAGAGGCACAAAATCGACATGGTATGGCCTAATCGACAGAGTACAATTTACTTAACAGTTACTCCTACTCCTAAAAAAGAAAAGATAAAGGCCTGTTGGCGTTGTTTGTGTGTCCTGAAAGCTGTCACGATCTCAAACATAAATAAAAGCCCTCTTAAGTTTGAATTTGAATCTTCCCCCTGAAGTGGCAATTAAGTTTCCTTTCAAATTTCGGCAAATAACTTCCACGAATAATGAGGCGTCCACGTCTGGAAAAACTGCTCCTTGATCATGAATAACTGCTCCTCTGATCATGGGAGAACTGAACATATACCCTTCTGACACCTGTCACTTGATCGACGGAGGGAATGTAGACACCCCAATCTGGGATTCCAGATTAATTTACTTACGGTATTTGATTCCCCAATGATGAAACGGATCAAGAACACCTCGGGAATGTCGAGTGTTTGAGTTTTGAGTATTTGCAAAATCCTTGAACCTAACCTAGCCTAAGCCACGTCAAAAGCCAAAAAACCAATTGTTGCGCGAGGGTTTAGAACCATCGCGCGAGGATCAGGTTGCCAGGTGTGGTCAACAGTCAAAGCTTGACCGTTGACCCTCGCGCGCCAGGGAGAACCCTCGCGCGATAGTTTGGAATCATCGCGCGACGGTTCTATTCCTGTCCCTTTCACCTTTTTCAACTGGGCAACTTAATCACCAAGTAACCCAAATCCAGACCTCGTGGACTGACTGGGCTTCTCTCCTTGCAACCTTTCCAAAAGAGGCAATTTGGCCACCAAGCCAAGTTAACCTTTACTTGGTTGGTTCTTTCTCCTCCATACACCATTTCTACCCCTTCTCTTATATATACCCCCCCATTGGCTCTCTTTCAAAGGGTTAACAATCTTGAGTTCAAGAAAAAGAAAGAAAGAAGGTTACCAACTATCAAGCAAAAAGGCTCATAAACCCCAACCACTCTTGCAATCCTCTCACTCTTGTGTTCTACATGTACTCATTTTCCAAGCTACACCACCTTGTTCAAACCAATTCAAAACAACTCAAGCAAAGGTATAAACATTTACCTGCTTTCTGTTCTGATCCCTGAGGGGGGCTGACAGGGCCAAGGCTGGTAATCAATACCAGTCCTGGCCCTAAAGTCAGCAAAGTTACAAGAAGCAGTGGAGCAGGAACCCTCGCGCGATGGTTCCAAATACTCGCGCGACACTTCGTGTCTGCGTGATGATGAGCCACGTGGGGAAGGGTATCCTGATCTTTGTGTTCCATACATAGTTCTTATTGTTGTGAAGCATGTTTAGGCTTTTAGATCACTGTGCTGCATGAAAAAGCCATGGTTTAGCTTAGTTTGTTGTCTTATTTAGTTTGGAATGCCCCTGGGATGTTTCTGAGTATGTTTCAGAACCCCAGGCATGCAAAGCAATTCCTGGAAGTCCAGTCAAGAACACTCGCGCAAGGGTTCCAAACACACGCGCGATGGTTCTTTACTTTCCAGTAATGGCCCTTGCATGGCAGTTAAGGCCTTAGGCTTATGTTTATTGACCCCCACTGTTTAGGGGGTGTATTTCAATTCATTTGGCTTCTGTTTGTCTTAATTTGTAATAATTAGTTACATTCCAGTACATATTAAACTGCTTGGTTTGCCCCATGGGTGAGCACTGGTTCTTCCAGAGCCCAGAAGGGGATCAAAATCCAACTTGTGGTGGAAACGAACACTCGCACGATGGTTTGGAATTGTTGCGCGATGGTTCTTTGCATGTACGTAGATCCATGCATGCAAAGTTGGCCATGGTGCATGGCATGCCTAAACCTTGTGCAGTTTTGAGGTTTCTGATCAGAGGGTTGGGTTTTATCCCATTTTCATAGTATTCCATCCATATGCTCAATACAAGCACATCTTGCAAATCCTGTTACAGTTTTAATCCCCGATTAACTGTTCCCCGCCCTAACTGGCTAAAAATTGATTAATTAAAAGAAGAATCACAAAAGTTTTCACAAAATGCCTAAGTAGAGACCGATCTCCGGATTGGGCGAAAGGGGTGCCTTAAAACCCTTCCCCTCTCGTAACCTGGCTCCCGAACCCAGATATGGTTATGACGGGCTGGTTTCCTTCACTTTTCAAATCAAATAGCGCAGCAGGTGCTTCGAAATACGGTTCCTTGGGTGTCGGACCTCAAACCCGAGTGGCAACTCTGTATTTTGCGAGCGCCTGCATCTCCGCTCACGCTCCCTCGATTTCCGGGCCGCTTTTGGCAAAACGAGGAACGAAATCCTCTTTTCCAAAGGCATGCTGCCCACAGGGAACAAACTAAATAATATTTAATTAGCCAAGGGAACAAATCAAAGATTGGTCACTCGACGGGCAAATAACCCTTAAAACTTTACCATAGTTTTATTAACATTAATCAGGTTATCCAACTCAGACTCACTCTATTACGGTGAACCAAAGTTACCTTTCATCTTTTCAATTATGCATTTGCCACGTGTCATCCAATCGACGGGTAAAAGAAAAAATCATAGTTATGGAGCAAACAGGCGCCCTTATAGGAAATTTAGTGTACAACAATATATCTCAAAATGAAATTCATAAACGGACAACGATCATTCAGTTCCGCAAATGGTTTATTGACGGCTCGTCCGTGAAAAGCCAATCTCGTTCGCCATAGATATACTCCACTGTTCGATAAGATCGGGGTTCCATGAAACTTCTGCCTCGCTCGCCTGGTTTCAAACTCCTTTAATGAATTTTGTGGAAACCAGTATGCTAAAAAATGGAGACATAGTTGAGAGATCAGTACTGCAACAACAGATAAGAAAGAGGATGGAGACGTCCCGTGGATTCTTCTTTCCTCCCGAACGATTGGGAGCTTTCCATTACCAACAGAAAACAATGCAAAACAGCCTTTCCATTACCAACCATTGAACGCAGACATAATATGTCATTAACCATTACTACCATTAACAAGAACCCATTGTCATGCCACTACATAGTCCAACTGCCATTACAAACTGCCAAAATGTGCTATTCACTTCCAGTCAACAACCAAAACAAATTTCCCTGTGCACTATTTGAAGAACCAAGTCTGCTTGCCTTGTTTGAAAAAGGTCTGCTTGAACTTGCCAAATCAACAAACATAATACAACAATGAGGAAGAGCTATTATGATCGCATCTTAAAGACTTCATTATAGCTGCCATGGCCATTAGAAGAGCTTCCCGTTGTGCTTGAAGACACTTTGAGAGCTTCCTGCTGTGCATTCTGTTTCGTGGCTTAAAGTTTCCACCTTAAATTTACCAAAAAGATGCTGTTAAACCAACTTGGGAAATATAGAATGAGCAAGAGGGAAAGGTATAATTTAAAATGAGTTAAACTGCCATATATACTATGACACAGTGCTATCATGGGCTCATATGTTTCTCACCATCTCTTAATTGCAAGCAAATGTTACCAGAATTCAATTGCAAGAAAAAAAAAATAAAGATTCGAACTTTTTTTTGCAGGTTAACCAACCCAAGTAGAAAAATTAATCAAGACCCAGGTCCTGAATTAACCGCTTTAATCTAAAGGCCACTGTTCATATATACTATATATGAAGGCCAGTTCATATATACTATAGACCTTGCCTAATTCTTCTATATTTTCTCTTTTCTACTTCCGCTCCCGCTCCGTTTCCATGCAATAAGCTTACGACTCCTGTATTTGTAGTAAGGGGCTCTATCCTCAAATTGTGGACCAAATCCAATAGTTAGGAATGTAGTGATCATGTAGGAAACTAGCTAGCTAGTTTCTCTGAGGTCCCATACATATAATATATAGTGTGTGTATTTGTGTGATTCGTCTTCAAAGACCAAGACTTAGGAAGTCGTCTTGGGTCTTCCTTTTTGCTTTCCGGCCAATAATAGTTAATGGGAGGAAGCAGGAACATTAATGGCTATTGCTTGAAGACGTTGACTGCTGTACCACAAGAAGTTTAGGGTCTTTGGCCCTAGTCTTAATTTCATTCTTTTTATGATCATTCTGACCACAGTTTTGGTGCAAAATTTATTTTGGTGAAGTGCAATTTTAATAAGCTCAAACAATCAAGGAAAACAAGGCCTAAGCCAGCAGTACTATCCATACTGAGTACTTCACAAATCTATATAATAAAAAAAAAACAGTAAGCAGCAAAAATTCTAAAAGGAATCCTCCATCTGATGGCAAGCAGCCTGTTAGAGTCACTATTCTTGACGCACCTCCAAGAGAACACACAAGCCCTGACGTCCTCCTTAATTTGATTGATCAATCCTCCAACATCCCTGCTTTGATTCTGGAAAATCAGAAGATTCCCTCTCCCTCCAAATCCAGTACAGAGAGGGAGTCAAAGACAACAAAGCTTAAGCCCAAGTTCTCTCCCCAGCTAGGCCAAGCACATTCCTTGCAACATTGTTCTTACCCAAGAAATAACCCCGAACTTGACAAGAAAATGGACAAGCAAAAAACAAATGTTAATTCATGGGACTCCACTTAGCCATTACAAAGACATCATGCCATATCTGCCCGCAAGCCCCAACTGGGGCCTGTCCTAATTAGTAGATAATCTGCCCCAGAAAATGAGCCATTCAATGAATGCCCATCTAGGGACATGATGGAAGAACCAGACAACAACAGGCTCCAAGTCTCGGTATTACATTGTCATTGTGATGTTTATATAACTTCCCCCTCTGTCCTTGGTCAGCTCTCATAGTGTGAAAAGCTGATAAAAAAAGATCAAACGGAGTGTTTTTTTTTTTTTTTGAACCGCGAACTAGCATCAAACGGAGTGTTTAAAAAGGAAGGTTAGTTGTTAGCATGCCATTGTGGACTTGTTGGATCATTGGAGTCATGTCCAACATCAATGAGATTCTAACAACCCTTTATGGCTCAACTTGACAAGAAATTTATGGCTCAACTTGACAAGAAAATGGCCAAGCAAAAAACAAATGTTCATGGGACTCCACTTAGCCATTACAAAGACAGCATGCCATATCTAACCTCCATTACAAAGACATGCCACATCTAACCTGCAAGGCCCAACTTCCCAGCCTGTCCTTAGTAGATAATCTGCCCCAGAAAATGTGCCATTAAATGAATGCCCATCCAGGGACAGAATAGGCGAACGAGACAAATTTTTTTCAAAGAAATGGTAGGCTGGACCTCCCTCTAAGCATTCCAGTTGGTCCTAAATTAAATTATTGAAACAAAATTTTGAAATAAAACACGAAAGCATGCATTATTGAAAATATCCATCAGAGCTCAGATAAATAGTACTCTCAGTTTATTACAAATCACCGGGTTTGCTAAGGCCAACTAGAAAAGGGAAAAATAGACAAGTAACATGTCATGCCATATTATAACATGCTCGCAATTCATTTTTTCCCCCAGTCAATAGAAGAGATCATTTACATCATATAGTATAACATGCTCGCAATTCGAGTAACTGAAATAACTAATTAAATGACATAAAAGAGGGATAGCCAACTTAGTGCCAAATGCTAAATCTTGTCCCCTCCATGGATCGCCTAAAAAGGGATAAACCAGCCCACAAAGGTTGCGAAAAAGTATGAATAAATTTGGGTTTTCAATTTGGATTCCAGGTATCCCACTTAAATAGCCGTAGGCTGGGTTGTACTTAGACAAATCAAGCTTCTCTAACCTCGTCAAGCGCGAGAACTCCATTAAAATCTGCCCAACAAAATTAGTGTTTGACAAATTCAAATATTTTAGATTTGTGAGGATTCCAAAACTGGATGGAATTTGCGTTGGGTTCGAGTTGAAGCTGTTGTAAGCCAAGTTCAGCTTCTCTAGAAACTTGAGCCCGAAAGTGGTTTAATCCTCTAGAGATTGATTCCGTGTTCAGGTTGAGACCTATAACACAGCCGAAATGGTCACGAGTCACACCATTCCATTGACAATTGGTTGTTTGAGCCCAATTCACCAACTTGGCTGAGGAATTTGGATCGAACCGGAGGCTGTTCTTCAATTGAAGTAACAAATATTTTTGATCCTCTAGGTATTGGCTGTGTAATGGAATGGTGATAAAGCAGAAGATTGTGAGTGTGGTGATTGAGAAAAACCAGGTAAATGGTTGAATTCTCTTTTTTTTTTTGGTGGTTGTGAAGCAAACTGGTGAAGATAGTGAGTGAGGTCCCGTAGAAGTATATTATACTTATTCATTTCTCTTCAAAGAGCATGACTTTACAAGTGACTTTGGAAGTCGTCCTGGGTCCCCCCCCCCCCCTCTTGCTTTCCAATTGCAGTTAATGGTATAGAAAGACTTTGGAAGTCTGTCTTGGTCCCCCTTTGGATTGAAGACTTTGAATCTCCATACCTCTCAAGGTCAAGGTCTTTGTCCCTAGTGTTACTGTTATGTCTTGCTTTGTTGGTGTCCAAAATTATGGGAAATTCATGCATTTTTTTTTTTGTTTATGTTATTATGTGATGGAGTAGCCGACCCCAAGTGATTGGGACATAAGGCTCGGATTGGTTTGGTTTGGTTTGGTTTGGTTATTATGTGATGGTGTTGTTCGATTTTTGTCAATAGGCAAGGGCGCACCGAGCTAGGGTCAGATGAGTCCGGGCGACTGCCCTACCCACGAGATGCCTAGTTTTTATTCAAAATATAGTAGTTGTTTCTCAAAAAAAATATTTATGGTATAGAAGTTCGCCTGTTCAACATGATTTTGAACAATCCAACACCTTCTCAACCAATAGTTTTTGAATAAATAATGCTATTCTATTAGTATATTTATCTTTTATGATATTATTTTGCTTTTCAAAATGGATATTGATGCACAAAATTGTATGCAATTATGCGTAAAGATGACCAACCTTATCTTAGTAATTAAATAGAATGCATAGAAACATATATTCTAATTTTTTTCGTTAATTGGAAATTTCTTATTAATTGAAGTCATTGATGTTCTTAGGTATACCTTTAAAGGCCAAGTGTTCAGGCCAAAAGGGGGTCCATTGTTTGCCGGGTTTGGTCGTTACAAATAGTTTTAGACCCCCACCCTGATACAAGTGGTGGGTAGGATGGCGTTCTGCCACCACAGACACCAAGAGATCGAGATTGCTGGGACCATGCGACGAAGAGGTTGGATTTGTGAGGAGGCAAGGCCCTCACTTAATATATTAACAACCACCAAAAGCTACATGGTTCCTTCTTAGGTATACCTTTAAGGCCGAGTGTATCGGCTAAAAGAGGATCCATGGTTAGTTGGGTCTGGTCATTACATTTTTTCCATTAGAGAAGCAACTGAGATGTTGCTATATTATATATTCGTTCAAGTGATTTCTCCATATTTGACAAGTCTGTTTTGATAGCTATATATTTGGAATGCTGCTATATTAGCAGGGCCGGCTCATAAGTTTTGGAGGCCGGAAGCGAACCTCTTGAATAGGACCTCCCTATATTTTTCATACAAAAATGAAAACCTTTCTTGCAATTCTCTCTAATTTCCTCGCTGTTTATTTAACATTAGTCAATTAGAACTTAAAAGTGAAACAAAACAAATCAGACAATACTAAGAAGTGTAAACATCACTTCTAGAAACGGGACAAGAAATGCAATAGATTATGAGCTACGTTCACACTAGTTTCATAGAAAAGACTCAGGACTCCTTTACAGCATTGGGCCAGATAACACAACAGAAAATTCTCACACATTCTTTATGGTAGCATTAAATTCTTGAAGCTCTTCCAATGCCACCTTGAAGAGGCCTGAGAAAGAAAAAATAAGGCATTGTTTGATTTATTGAATGTGAAGTACATTGCCTCCCTTCAAATTAATTAACACTGTATTGCACTAAAAGAGTATTATGATGTCATGACAATACCATTGCTACGATTAGTAGGAAGCTCTCCAATTGGAATATGCATTCTCTCTCTTCTAATGCGTTCACCCTGCTCCAACTTCTTGGCTTTCTGTTGCTCCATTTTCTTGCGGAGCTCTGATGCAGTTTTGGTCAACTCTGTCGGAAGCATTAAGGCATAAACACATTTACCGATAGCAGAAATCCAGCACAAACTATCAACCATTCTCACAAACAATCTAGACAGAAAGTCCAACATAAATTGCCATGCTTATCCAGTGGTTTTCAAAATCATGAAAGCGAGTGATAATTACCAGCGAAATTTATGATTCCAATTGGAATTTGCACATTAACCTAGTTCGTGGTTATCTTAGAAGAGCGAACACAATAGTACAGTCCAGGAGCATATTCTAGAAAATAGAGTCAGCTCAGAAGTTTAATCAAACAAGATTTCTGTCTTGGATAAAAGGGTCTGACAGCCTAGAAAGTTTCTAACATAAACCTTATCTCAGAGAATGCGAAACATCTCAGCGAATATCATAATCTGACCTCCTTACAGTTGGCAATTGAAGCATGTCCATCACAATTGTTCAAAGAACTGATTATAGAACAAACTACATTAGTAAATTAACAAGTGGCATCAAATATGATGCATTGACATGGTTCAATATCAGGACAAGAACATCAAAAACAATCAAAACGTGAGTCTCAACACAATCGGGAGTAGGGATAGTGAATGATATGGATTGGGAATTAATTGTTTCTTCATTTACCTTGGAACATGTCGTGCACAGAGTGTTGCTCATATAACTGCAATGCTTCATTCACGGATCCAGCATAACGATTGCTTAAAAGAGACTGTCTTTCCAGTGCTCTACGCTCTTTGTCCAGCTCAGAATTCTCCTTTCCAAGCTGGTTCAAGTTTAAAACTTGAAGTTAATCCAAGAAAAAGGAAGAAAAAAGGTAGCGATTGGAGACTGCAGGATCCTTCTTACCAATGCAAGCTGATTCCTCAGTTTGTCCAACTGCGCATCAAGCTCTTGATCACTTGAAATATCAAGATCCATAGAACTATCGCCAGCAAATTCATTCTAGAAAGCATTTTTAAGAGACATTTTAGCTATAAAAATTATATCTGAAGAGTCAACGCAAAGGAAACTACTGGATACCACAGATGATCCATATCAAAGCAAAACAGTGTCAGTTTTTTTTTGAAGTAAGGACAATCACAAACAGTTTGATAACTTTGATTGAGCACAAAAAGCCTGACAGCGACGCATGTCTCCATACCATCAGTGTCATGCAAGAAAATCAATTATGCAAAAACGTTGACATATAACCTGCATAATCCAATACTTAGTTGCACAAGGCGGGAGTGGGTGCGGATAGTGTGAGAATATAGGAGAATCTAATGCCGAGACCATCTAATCTATAGGAGCGTATATACGTAAAATTTAAAATAATAACCTAATCACTCCAGTATAAATGCAGGAATTTGGCTGCAACTGCAACTTTTTCGATATATAAAAATAAATATTATGTTTACACTACGTACTTGAGCGAGTTAAACTACCATATTTTAGTATCTAATTGTTATTCCATATTTTCTATCGCTTGGTAGCAGTTCTTTTGATTTTTTGGGATTCATGTACCTCAGATATTCAATCCTTGTTCAAAAAATATGCTTCTTTCTCGATGGAAGTGAGGTTCTAGGAAATTTTGAGGTGAAATCAGGTGGATTCATCATCTGATAGGAGGATGTTGTAACTAAGATTCAATATCGACCGCCCAACGAAAACAATTGGTCAAAGCAAACAAGGGCATCATATACATCTCAGGAAGGAGGGAAAAAATTATGGAGCATTGCTCAGGAATCCCAGAAGCAAACATCCCTATATCCCAGAAGCCAATATCACTGGCTAATATTCACGAAAATGCTCCAGCTACTTACAGTCAATCAAAAGTCTATCAATTCAGCTATTCTTATGCCCCAGCCCTCCCCTTTTATGGGACCAGGTGAATGAAAACCTTTAGGACCAAATCAGATAATTATTGAAATGTTGTTTATATTCAAATGCACATTTACCAAAACTGATAATACCAATAGCAAATGGCATATAAACACTCAAATGGCAAACTCAAATCTATGAATTTTGAAAATTAGGCACTTTCCCGCTCATGCCCCTCACCCTGCACCTGATTAATATAGAGAATATAACAATGATGACAAAGGATCAAAACAGAAGAGTACTTATAGTAGAGCTTTATTTAAACAAAGTATGAGTAGCACACCAGAAAGCATGCTAGAAGATAATACAAGAAAATAAAGACAAGAAAACTTCAAATCTGAAGTCTTCAAGGAAAGGCAACACTGTATACAGTGGGGAGAGTTCTAGTTGGATCTCGGGTTCAGACCAGAAAGTTTCAGCTTTAAGTACATTGATGCCATGTCTCCTGCATAGGCAGATAGACTGTAATGGTGCAGAACATCTACTTCTACTGTTTTCTTTTAAAGGTTCTCTACTAAAACGTGTGATAGTTGACAGGGAACAAGGTTGCTCTAAAGCCTGGTTACAGACTCCAGGCCATTCGAGCTTTTGCTTTTGTCGTTTCTGTTGACTCAGTCCCCCAATTGAGAGAGATTGAGAGAGACGTGGGTGGCCAAGCCCCACCACCAACCACCGACATGGGCACCCTTCGGCAACACCCCAAAGCGTTATCTACGTTCAATAGCTTTATATGCATTATTGGATCCAATCTAACAGCCAATTTATACCGCATGTGGTAAGTCTTTTTGCCGTAGACCCTTAAATTTAAGTACACCTACCTTGCTTATTGTCCGTGTCAAAATATCAGGCTGATCAGATGTACCAATCTCCCAATTACATAAGTAACGTTTTATCCAATCAAAAGTACCACGTGTTATTTGGTACGAGAAAGCTATTGACATTGGACACAGAAGGCAAACGCCCCACTTGCTTATCTCTATGGCTAAGAACTGCCACAGGTTAAACCAAGTTGTATGGCACCATAACAAACCAATATTTATCATTTAGTAGAAAGGAAGGGAAAAGCTACTCATGGTGATGTCACTTTTGAAAGAGCGTCTCGAAAACTCCAACTCTAAATGTGTGGCATCAATGGCATGCATGTTTAGTGCAAGATTAGACGTGAACCAAAGGTTGACATAATAACATACGAGTTCTATAAACTATATAACCAAGTATTCAGAAATAAAGCCGTTTTTTATGTCATCACGAGTAATACACAAACAAAAATGTAGATGGAAAGATAAACATGGATAATTAACTCCAAAACCCATTTTTCCCAAAAAAAGAAAAAGAAAAAGAAAAAAAACTTACAGCTTTGGGCAGTGAGAATCCTTCTGGGACAACAAAACATTGCCGCAGACAATAGTTCTCCCACCGCGCCATTGGCTTATCCAGTGCCGAGTGCACCATTTCCCGGAGGTAAGCAACACCCTGCAAGAAGAATTTGTACCAGAAGTGCCAAACAAAATGGCAGAGTTTACAAGGCAGCCCTAATCTATCTGAGCAAAACGAACCAATGTTCTCAAAATCTAGGCGCTAGTCGGGTGAAAAAGGGGTGCTAGCCCCTATGTGCCAACTACTCGGCTGCCTATCACCTAGACAGACTAGGCATCGACTATTCGGTTGTCTGCCTAATTTAGGTGTTGGTCCTTAGGTGTTAATTTACTATTGCTAATCGGCTTAGGCGGCCGACTTTTAGAACGCTGAATCGAACAGCACACAAACCCTAAAGAAAGACCAAGAGCATTGAATTTCAGAAATAGTAATAGTAAATCAAAATAGAGGCATGAGATTGGATTTACTTCGCTTATATCTTGGGACCTTTCTGTGCCTTCCTCGATTTTCAACATCTCCGAGGCGTTCCTGGGCAGTAATTTAGAAACGGTCACCACAATTGATTGTAGTGATGACTTATGACAGACGGAGGGAGATAGAGAGAGGCAGTTACTGATGATAGTAGTCGAAAGCATCATCGACCATGTTGCGGACACAATTGACGGCCTCGTTGATGAAAAGTTGGGGGTTGAGGTTTAGCGCATCGAAGACCGCTTCGCTTTCACTGCCTTCCATTTTCGTGCCCACCAGAGAGAGAGAAAGATGACATTCTGAAACTTACGTAGAACTCGCATCATTTTCCCGCCAAAACGTAAAAGGGGAAAAAAATCGATCACCTCCGAAATTTTAAAAGAGGAAAATGTTGCAATTTCAGACCTAACGGTGTTCGCAATCCATTAAATGTTTCAAGGTATGTGTGGGGTCAATGTGGGATAACTTGTTAGTTGTGGTGTTGTATTAGTGAAAGGGTTTAAGTGAGGGCCCCGTTTGATAAATGGATTGGAGGTTGGGATTGGATTATGAAGGTGATGGTATTAGTAATACCTTGTTTGGTAACAAAAAATGGTTCGGACTAGTAGTCCGATGGGATTAATTGAGGGGGTATTAGGGGGTATTGCTAATACCCCGTGGGACTTGGTATTACGGGGTATTAATAATCCAATCCCAACTCCTTCACATTATCAATCCCTTTTCATTACCAATTTCTTCTAACAATCCAATCCCATCATCTAATCCCATCTCAAACAAACATGATATTAATAATCCCATCATCTAATCCCATCCCAAACAAACATACTCATTATCAATCCCATCTCCTTACCAATCTCATCTCCTTACGAATCCCAATCCTAATCCCATCTCCTTACGAATCCCATCCATCTATCACTGTTATCAAACGGGGCTAAATCCTTTCACTAATATTGTGGTGTTGTATTAGTGAAGGGAGTCTTGTATCAGTGAAGGGATTTAAGTGACATTCAAACCCCTTCAATAATACAACAACTCCCACAACTAACAAGTTATCCTACATCGACCCCACACATACCCAAACACAAATTAAACATTTTAAAATTTGAAAAAATAATTATATACATACATACATATATATATATATATAGAGAGAGAGAGAGAGAGGAGGGGGGCCTTCAGCTGTGGGCGCCCTTAGAATCAAAAAATGCGGACGTTTGAACGGATGAGATAAAATAGAGGAGCTCGCGGGTAAAATGGAGCCAGGGTCGAGTAAAATGATAATCGGGTCATAACACGCGGATCCACCCAAAACCCCACTCCTTCCTCTTTTCCTTTCAAACGCACACCAATGAAGAGAGCAAGAGAGCGCTTCAGCAAAAAAACAAAGGAGCGACCACGAAATTGAAGGAGACGAAGACGATCGACTAAGAATAAGGTAACTTCTCTTCTCTTCTTTGGGGGTTTTTTTCCCAGATCCACAAAGAAGAGGACGACAAAGAAGAGGACAAGAAGAACCCTAACTCCGAAGGTCTCTTTCTCTTGGCTTTGAATGTTTTTTTTTTCTTTCTGGAATTTAAAATTTGTGGATTTTTTTTAAAGTGTTTTTGTTTTCCTCAAAAAATTGGGTATTTTAAGAACCCTAACTGATTTATGAGGATTTTGATTCTAGGTTGATTTTGTTCGAGAAAGGGTTTGTTTCATGTTTATTAACAAAACCAAAAATAAAACCACTAAAACTTCTAAATTTGACTGTTTTCTCAAAGGACCATATGTTTTGTCTCTTGGTTTTTAGAATGTAGTGTTTAGAAGATATGGACGTAGTCTCACCATTACCATCTGAAGCGTGTCAATCATCTGCCAATTCTTGTCAAACACCTTACATTCCTCAAGTTAAGAATGACGTGATACCGAAAATTAAGCAAGAGTTTGACACTTTAGACGCCATTCAGAATTTTTACAACAATAATACTAAAGAGTCAGGATTTGGTACGCGAGCACATTCTGGCAGGAGGAATGGGGATAAACAAATCGTTAGGAAAGAGTATGTTTGCTGCAAAGAAGGTCAGTCGATGCCCAAAAAACCTGTAGAAAATAGTGAATCCTCAAAAACGGCGTCGGGGGTTGATTAGAGAGGGTTATGGTGCGAAATTGGCTGTTGTGAGAGCCAAGTCCGGTGACAAGTATGTTGTCTCCCAATTTGTTGAGGCACATAGCCACCCTCTTGCATCTCCAAGGAGGGTGCATTTGTTGCAATCTCATTGTGAAGTGTTAGCTGCCAAAAAAGTTTTGGCACAACAACTATCGCAAGCAAATGTGTCAATTTGCCAACAAATGAGTATTTTCGAGGTGCAATCTGGAGGTCTTCAAAATGTTGGGTTCCTGCAGCAAGAACTCTATAATAAAGAAAGAGACATAAGAAATGTGTTACTGGGGCAGGACGCCGATATATTGCACGAGTATTTTCAAATTGAACAACAAAAGAACTCAAGGTTTATGTTTACAATGGAGAAAGACGATGAGGTGAGGTTGACTCATTGTTTTTGGGCAGATGCCACGTGTAAAAAGTCATACCAATATTTTGAGGATGTTGTGGTGTTTGTTACAACCTACAACGCAAACCGATATTATATGATCTTTGCACCTATACTAGGGGCAGGGGCAGGGGCAGATCCACCATAGGGCACGTGGGGTCACGTGCCCGCACACTCTTTAAAAAAAAATTTTTTTTTTGAGTTTTGTATATATATTATTTATGTTGAAAGGATATAAGTAGTTGGTTGTTGGTGTAGTGGTAAAAAACTTTCCTTTTAATCAAGAGGTTTTGGGTTCGAGACTTCACCCCATGCTCCTGCAGGCTTTTTTTACGTTTTACCCAACAGGTAGTAGAAAAAGTGTGTGTGTATTTTTTTTCCCAAAAGTGTAACGCCCCGACTTTTCGGGTGCAATATAAAATAATTTCTCAAGAAAATTTGCTAAATAAATATGATTTTCCAAAATAAAGCTTTTGCTAATACAATCTCAAGATAGTTTTACGGAATCAAAATACATTAACTTCAGAGCTGACTCTAATCTTGATACGAATCCTAAGCATCCTCGATCTTCATTACTGATGTTCTTTTCGTGTCGAACTGCATCATTGTTGAATCTCCTCCATTGAATCCTGCGACCTCTAGCAAATTGATCGCCGAAGCAATCGATTTGCCAGGATACAGACGTATCCGTGAGTGATAAATCACCCAGTAAAATAATCCAACCCAATCACCCCTCTTACTTTACAGCTAGCAGGCAAACAGAATATATATGGTGCGAAAAAGTAAAACAGAGATAATTCACATAACTTGATTCATTGCTATCCATTAACTTAACATGAAATCTAAGATCTCTCCACGAGATCTTTCCTCCCCAACCACTAACCATATCCCGTCCCATGAGATCACTTCCTTTTGCTGTCGCAGATACACCTAAATTATGTACCGAGTGTGCATCCCAATAACTACAACAAAGGGTAAGCTTATCATGCCGTTATATCGCTAGGGTTCGCCTATCTTATAAACCACATCACAACCATTTCACAATCATCACTTGACACCCGAGTCTATCAATTCATCACTTTGGACTCTCGGTTTCAATTCATCACCTGGACTCTCGCCGCTTTCAATTCTCATCACAATCTCATCATTTCTCATATCACGCCTGCCAAGCAACCTCTAAACAGAAAGAAACTTCACAATTTATCCATTACTTAGCATCGTCTAAGTGATTTCTATATCGTATACCACCTCATGTCTCTAGGGTCCAATCTAACATTCAAATTAAGCATTAACACAATATCATGCCCCATAATAATTAAAAACGAATAGCAGACGGATCAAAACAGATATTTAAGCAATGCAATCACATAACTTTTTATGACTGGGCCGTTGCCCTTAATCTCATATGGTCACAAAGTCATTAAGAATGTAAGAATTATTTAATTAAGATTTAAAAATAATTTTCTGGACTTTCGTTAATTAATATAAGTAATTAAGTTAATTAAACACTAATTAAATACCTTAATTAGGTAAAAATATTAGAATAGTTATCGTAATCCTAATAAGAGTCCTAAAAGTCCTCTATAACAAGTTCAAGTCTTAAAAGTTGGGTTTGGATGCTCACGGAATTATTTTAAATAAAAAGATTTAGTTAATAAGCAAAAGAAGACTAAATAGATAATAAATAATTAAATAATTAAAAATATTTTTATTCTAACAAAGTATCATCTTAGGACTGTAAGAAGTCTAAATAAAATTATTCGGAATTTTTAACATCTTAAATAATATTTTAAAGTATTTCTATTTAGAAACAATGCGTAATTTATAATAATTAGTTAATGAAATAATTAAATTATTATTTTAATAACATATCATCTTTGGGATGTCAGAAGTCTAAAAAAAATAGTTTAGATGTTAAAATCATTAATTATAAGGTCGCAACTATTTTTCGTTTGTATCTTTAATTAAAAATAAAATAAATAGCTAATAATATCAAAAGTTTATGAAATCAGTAAGTTATGATCCTTGACATGTTAGAAAACTAGGAAAAATAGTTTGGGGATTTATGGAATAGTTTACAAGGTCGCAATGAATTTTAGTTTGTAAATTTTTACAAGATAACGAATAAAAATTTAATAAATATCAGATTAAATAAAAAAAATATGAAACTAACAAGGTATGATCTTTAGAGTGTGGGTAACCTAGGAAAATTAATTCGGGGGTCAAAAACATTTTTCGGGACGTCGAAAAGTTACTCCGAACCAAAACAATAAAAAATCGCACGGCTGGGCGGTAAGGAGTTCGCGGCCGCGAACTCCGTTTGACTGGTTCTCGCGGCTGGGCCGCCCGAAGGTCGCGGCCGCAAGGTCGGCGACAGTATTCGTTTTTTGATTTTTTTGCACGGTTTTTCGATGCATGGGACTACGGGGCCTATTGGGTTATGTCTATAAACATTAAATATACTTAGAGGAGGCTTCGGATCGAATTATAATACCTTGAATTGGTTCGAATTGATTTTCGAACCGAAACTTGAATTTTGGAGAAGAAAACTTCGGATTCTTCGATCGGGGGACCTTGGACTTGAATTAGATGATCTTCGGAGATGCTTGGGGTCGAGGGAAGTGATTGGAACGATCAATTTGGATTTCGGTTGAGCCTAGGTACGAAACCCACTTTTCTCTCTCTCACTTTCTTTCTCTAAAGCTCCATGGATTGGAGTTCGATTTTCTTCGAATTCTCTCTCTCTTCTGGACTTGTAGGGTGTAAGAAATTTCGTAGGGAACCCTAGGATCGACGTAATGAAGTATTTATAGAGAATTGAGAAGGGTTTCGATTAAAAACGGGTTTAAAGAAGTTGCATCCTTCAAGGACTCGAATTGAGACGCGATACGAACGAAGATACGATCACGGAGGAAGCATAAATGAATTAGGAGGGTGAGGGACGAGAGAAGTGTGCATGCATGCAATTACTTGCATGCAAAGTAAGAAAGAAAAGAAAAAATCAAATTAAATAGAATAAGATAGATAATTATATTAGGAAAAGAATTTAATTATCGATAATTATACTTTTTAATGATAATATTAAAGGTAAAGATTTGTGGAAATAAAATTTGTAAATCTTTTTTTTTTTTTTTAAATTTGTTCGAAAATTCCGGGTCGTTACAAAAAGGCACTAGATTTTTTGCCTTTTTCCCAAAAGGAGAACATATGTGGGTTTTTTTTTTCTTCCCAAAAGGCTCTAGAAAATAGTAGCGCGTACCTTGTTTTTTATACTACTATTCATGGGTTCGAGTTTACCCTACATTGCATTTGTATACTTTTTGTCCCCAAAACTGTAATAGGAGAGTTAGTAATAGAAAAATAGATGATGAACATGTGCTAATGTTGTTTTAATGCATTTAGTCAAGGTACGCAAGTTTGTCCAAGTAGCTAATTATTAAAATACATATATACTTTAAAATTGTTAATTTATCATGAATACTAAAATTATTTTGGAGTA
Source organism: Rhododendron molle (assembly GCA_025413875.1). Lineage (NCBI taxonomy): Eukaryota > Viridiplantae > Streptophyta > Magnoliopsida > Ericales > Ericaceae > Rhododendron > Rhododendron molle. The sequence continues at coordinate 57,918,529 of CM046391.1, forward strand.
AATGTGCTTAACTGTAACTCATATATTACGGTTACAAAAAAAATTGATGCTCTCACTATGTTAAATTCATTGGTCCGCCACTGACTAGGGGTGATTAACCACAGAAAACAATTTATGAACCCATCTTTAGGTATGAAATTTTGCAGGAAATCAATAATGCAGAAAGCTGACAATTAAAGTAAGAGTTTATGAACCCATCTTAAAGTTGACAACTGCAGAAGGTGGTTTATCTTTCTGAAGGGGAATGACTGCAAATGCTGAACTATGCTGTTCCATTTTGTCTATTGTGTTCAAGTTTAAGATAGCATTGCCTCTTGTATCATTGTGTAAAAATGTAAAAGTTTCCAGTAGTCTTACAATCTGTAAAGGGAATATCATCACCGAGAGAGCCGGGTAATGAAAAAATGTTTTGTGAGGTTTCCTGTTTTGCCCACCTTTTGCTGGATTGAATATACAATATTATTTATGCCGTTCACCAAAAAAAAAAATATTATTTATGCCATCAATTTTTTTTGGTGGGTAGACTTGGAAATATCAGTTTATTGATGTGTTTGGAATTAATTTGGCAGTTAAATGATTGATTCGGAAAGTTACTTTTCCGGTAGGTTGATCTTTTTATTGAAGAAAATCAAACCAAACCGAGTCTTGTGTCTCAATCAATTGGGGTCGGCTACATGAATTATGTTTTTCCATTGAGCTCTATCTATGGCTACCTCTTTACTTAGATTTAGTAAGCCCAAATCCTTCCATATCATGGTATCCAAAGTCAGTTTAAATCTTCTTCTTCCCCCAACCAGACTATCCACTACTATCATGTCAAGCTTCTTGACTATTGCATCTACTCCGGTAAATATGTCCAAACCAGCTTTAATCTATTTTCTCTCAACTAAAAGTCCTACTCCTCTACACTCATCTTACTCACTTGTTGTTTCTTGATGGGCCAACACTCCATCCCGTATAGAATCGCTGGTTGGATAGCACCAAAAACATAGGCCAAGGGCATAAAAGAGTGCCAGCCAAACTATGCTAAACTGAACCAACGAACCCTTAACGAGGATACACTCAACCTGACTACCCATCAAAGCGCAGCAACAGACACCCAAAAACGATACTCCGTAATACAGAAATCAACCTGACCACTGTCCTCCAAAAATCTGCCATTCATACCCAAGTCCTTCATAACCGACTTTTTCTGCACTTGTTGGGATATGTTTCCATGCTGCCATACAGATTACAGACCCTCGGTCGCGTCTCTAATTATTTTGCCTAAAACTCCTGCAGCGTCAAGGCCTTTGGAATCTATGTTGTGCTATTTGCTTTCCCTCCATAATCAACCCATAACTTAACAATGTCTAACGAAATCCTTTATCAGGGAAGGAAATAGGCTTTAGGACTTTTGCCAGAACTGGCTGGGGATTCAGCATCAAACGCCAGAACTAGTGATATCAATCAGCTGAAATCAGTTTTACAATTTCATGAACATAACAAGAAAGAGAACAAATTTACAAGACAAAAAAATTTTTATAAATAGTATACGGACTAAAATAACACACTGACAGCTTGGAATTGCGTCTCACATACGCAGTTAAGAAAAAAATTACGTCCCAAATAACTGATTTCATGGAGATTTTAGTGTACATTCAATGTAGGTTAATGATGTAAATAGGAAAGGAACAAACTCGAATAAACCGTGTTTACAATTCAAAATACTTGACTAGTAGGCTTTTTGTTTTTTGTTTTTACTTGTCCGCACTATACAGATTTAATAGGAAACAATTCCTTTTGGGGACCCTCAGGAAATGACTCAAGGCTTGCACGACATCGTTCATCCACCAAGACAAGGCGTAGCAACATTGAAGTTACCCGTTCATTTGGCAACAAGTTTCTACCACGCATCTCTCCCAAAGCCTCCATTGCTCTATCAATTTCATTTTCTTCAAGAAAACCCTGAATGACGATATTAAACGAAATGGTGTCGGGAGAGCAACCCTTATCTTCCATTTGCAAGAGCAATTCGTAGGCCTCTGATAACATCCCATTCTTGGAAAGGCCATTGATCATTATGTTATAGGCCACTATATCAGGGACCAAGCCCCTCTGTGCTAACTCATCAAACTTTTTCCTTGCCTCCTGTAGTTTACCAGCTCTGCACATCCCGTCAATGAGAATGCTGAAAATTTCAATACTGGATTCCATTTCTTTATTTCTAACAGACTCAAACAGATCTATTGCTTCCGCAATATGCCCATTCTTGCATAACCCAGCTAAAATAACAGAATATGCACGTAAATTTGGAGATAGGCCACAAACTTGCATCTCCTTAAATAGTCGTTTAGCGGTTTTAACTCTCCCTATATTGCATAGTGCTCCAACAAGTGTGTTATAAGTCACAGTTGTAGGTTTCAAGCTCTTTTCATGCATTTCCCGAAAGAGACATACAGCATTATCTACCATCTGATGTTTGCAATACCCATTAATCAGCATATTGAAAGTCGTGACATTGTGCTCTACACCCTTTTCGGCTATCAATTTGAAAATTTTCGCTGCATCATCCAACTGGCCTATCACACAAAACCCGTAGATCAGAGAATTGTAAGTATATATGTTGGGCTCCTTGCCAAGCTGAATCATCATTTCAAATAACTTGTGAGCTTCTCCGCCCTTTCCCTTCTTGGAGAGACAATCAATTAGTATAGTAAATGTTACAACATCAGGGGAAATACCATGTCCAACCATATGGTTGAAAATTCTTGTAGCTTCTTTCCAGAAATCCAACTGGCAAAAACCATGAATTAAGGAATTATATGTGACTGCGTCTGCTGCAAATCCTCGACTCGCCAATTCATTGAAAAAGTTCATAGCTTCCGCTAGCCTACCTAATTTACACAACCCATTAATCAAAGAACTATAGGCTATAAGATCAGGGGTGCCGTTTACCTCCTTCATTTCCGAAAACATTTCCAGTGCTTCGGTAATCAACCCATCTTTGCATAGGGAATCAATGATCGCATTATAAGTAAGCACATTTGCCTTGCCATTCCTCTTCAACATCTTCCTATGTAGCTCAACAGCAAGACCCGTCTCGCGAATCTTACACAATCCATTAACAAGTATCCCGCACGTGTACGTATTCCCTCCAAGACCCTCCTCAGACATTTTATCGAACACCTTAACAGCATTCATAACGTCGCCCGCCCGGCACATCCCGTGAATCAAAGTACGAACTGTCACCGAATCCGGCACAAAACCAATCTTTAGAATCTGCCCAAACACACCGAATCCACAGTCCACATCACCCAACTGAAAACAACAGTTGATCAAAATATTGAGAGTGTACAAATCAGGTCCAATTCCCACAAAATGCATCTTTCTGTTTAAGGAAAGCACATCCAAATAGCGATCAAGTTTCGCCATGGACCCGAATATGTGATTGAATGTGTCGATGGATGGCGTGGGTCGCATTTGAATCAACTTATGAAAGCAGTTCAAGGCATCAGCGACATTAATTCTATTTGATTTACATTGCTCTCTAAAGTAGTATTCAAACCCGTTCTGATGAGACGAGATGATTTTTGTCGGAAATTTGGGTTTTGAGATAGAAATCTGAGATGGGTTTGTAAATTTGGAGGATAAAACAGAGGAAGGATTTGCATTTCTGAGCTGCATATGCTTGAGCAAGGAAAACAATCGCGACCTTTTTCAACATCACAGTTTGTATATAAAGGCTGAAAATGGAAGGGAAGGGAAGGAAATGAATCGGAAAAAAAAAAACATTAAGAGGGAATGAGGGAGGAAAATTGAGATTAACGCGGGTGGAAATCGTGTGTTTTCTGCCACTGCCCTTGTGGGCTTCAGCGTAAATTTATTGTCATAATTTTAACCGTTCAGACATACAAAATAGTATGTTTACGTAACAAATCAGCTTGATCGAATATAGATGAATGTATCGAAAGTTGAATTTAAGATAATAAAATGGCCATTCTGATTTCGTCGATAATTTTAAAGTTAAAATTGTCTATGATCATCCATTTTATCAAGGTCATTAAAGTCTAGGAATTATTAAACCAAAATTCAAATTTTGAGACATCTATTAATGTCTGATCAAGATAATTTTTTGAATAAATATATTATTTTTTAGGTTCTATAAAATGAACTACTTAGATCACTAATTAATGCACGGTAGGCCCATAATGACGGTGGTGGAAGCCGGTGGAAGGAATTTGATCTCAGGAAAATTCACTCTGTTTAATTTTTCGTTTTGTTATTTTCTTTTCTGTTTCCTCTCCAACCAAATCAGGGAAGGGAATTTTTTTTAAAAAAATTTCCTTTATTTCCTTTTCTTTTTACTAAGTTCCAAATAAACCCTAACATACTACAATATCAGAGCCTAGATAAACAAAGAAGTGCAATTACAGAGTTGTCCTCATACCTGGGAAGAGGGGCCTAAGGCAAGGGATCCATTGTCCCGTCAAGTTTCTTCTAGAAATGGAACCTTTTTCCTGCTATGTTCAATTACAGAGTTGGACTTGGCCATATGGGGATTACTCATCATCCATCGTGCAAAGATCTCAACATCACTCATCTCATTTTGCCGATGACTTGTGTGTTTTCTTTGTGGGACAGATTTTGTCAATCCTTTCACCTAGTTAAAGGGGGTTCTCAATCATTTTCGCAAGTATGCTGGTCTCAAGCCAAGTTTTTGAATGAGTTATAGTCCCTCTGTCCCCAAATAAGAGTCAAGTATTCTATTTTGAGTTATCCCTAAATAAGTGTCCATTTTGAAAAGTATACGGATAAAAGTGGAAGGTAATTTCAGAAAGTAGAGATAAAGTTGATGTGAAAGGTATAATGATTATATCTCCTTAATGAATTGAAATTACGAAGCTAGATATTTAAAAAATGACGAAGGGAGTATTATCTTTGTTGGTGTCAATCAACAAACTAATCACTACCGGACACCTTACTTGCAAAGTAAGATCGTGCTTCGAAGTACTTAGAAAATCCCTAATGACACCTTACATGGGAAGTAACTAGGAGTTATACTCTAATCAGTACCTCACTCAAAACACAGGATTGCAGAATTTTGGTTGATAGGATTTTGAAAAGGGTAGAGTCATAGACAAGCAAACTCCTGTCCTATGGGGGTATATCACAGCTTATCAATGTTGCTCTTTTTTGGTACTAGTGCGTGCCGACGCGCGTTGCGCGTCGGTGTAGGCATGTTGTTAAATATGCGGTTATCATAAAAGGAAACAAAACTCGTTATTGGGAAACAAAGTGGGCTGAGGTCAAACTAAGACAGGTTCATTATAATAATATCTGATGAAACCATATGGCAAACTATCATTCTCCATTTGGGAGGACTATGTCTGATCTCTTTCCAAAACTGATAACTTCGAATGCTTTTCTGAAATGGGTTTTTGTGAATCTACTGTTCTGTTGTAGTACCAAATTTGGATAGCAAGGTGGCTTTGGCTAACCACTCACACAATAGCTTTGGACAAAAGTGAAGTCAATTATTATACCAACAGCAATATGTAATCAAAAGTTCTTGGTGAGAGCAAGTATGAGTCAACTTCTTCGATACTTGTTGATGAGCTCATCGAGGAGGCTGATGGGTTTCTCGGAGTCTTCCTTGGTAAGTTGTATTAGATCAAAGATGACAAAATAAAGACATTAGACACTGTCTAACAATACAACAAAGTTGTGGGGCTGGACACTTTTAATAAGGTAGTTAAATTGATGCTTGTAATTGTTTGAGTGGCTGGGAAAGACTGATCGTGGAGGAAGAGGAGCTTGTGACTTTGAAATAATGGAGAGTGAGATGTATAATATAGGGAAAAAAAATGAGCAAGAGTGAGTACAAGTAACAGTCTATACAGTTCATGGGATAAAAGGGACCCTGTGAGAAAGGAATTAGTCAAATGGAGTAAAATTAGAGCATACTAAGGTCTCAATGCTTTTCGATAAGAGCAGTGTTTTCTCCTTGTTGTCCTGTGTGTAGTGCATACTACGAGAGTTATTCTTAGTTTCCGACCTCTATCTTATTTAATTTTTTTTTCTGAGATTTTGTCAACCTATGGATTTTCTTCGCCCTAAGTTTCTCATGGACCTACGCAAGGATATCCAAACAAACCAACTCACATATTCGTTCTCTTTCCTAGCAAGATGATTGCATTGCTGTCACCCCTGTTATTTGCACTACCAAATGCAGGCAAATAAAACAAAGTTTATTTAAGCACACAAACTAATAAATAAAGAACGGAGGAGAGTACGTTGGCAAAAGAGTTGTATGATTTTTTCAACAGCCTAAAGATTCGTGTGCACGTTCCATTGATGTCAAACAGGGTAAATTTGTTGTGAAATACTATTCAATATCAATGTTACTAATTTGTATACATCTATATGCATTACATGAATACAATAAAAGTGATCAATTTCTTATTATTTTCCTTTATAGATAGGGCAAAAAGTATGCTTTTTCATGCAGCATATATGAACAAAAAATAGAGTTAAAACTGAATTGCAGTGAATGGTGGTAAACCATGTCAATCATACTGAATAGAAAACGAGATTGGATGAGTCACCTCAATTTCCAATTAACCAATGTCGGACACATTGGGGGTATTTGTTATCGCGATCCTTGTCTCCTCACACTTGCCAAATCGATGCATCCAATCCCATGCTGTAACTCGGTGCAATTTCCAGACTCGACAGTGAGTTGATTGACTCGGAGTTGGCAATCCAAGCCATCGATTACTGTCAGAATCAACTTCTAAGTTGTCGATTACTGTCAGAATCAATCCAAGCCATTGACTCTACCTGTCAGGCTGCTCATAATCGAACTGAAAGCACAGAGAAGTGATCGATAAGTGGCAGGAGTGATTGACGTCTACTTGTCTTTGTCTACTTGTTGAGCTGCTTGACAACTTTGTCAGTTCTCCAGAGGTTTTCTGAAGGTTTTCTGTCTACATATATGCATCGGTACTGGTGGTTGTTGTTGTTGATTAGTTCGTGAAATATCTAAATGTCAAATAGTACTTTACAGAATGTTCCATTAACTATCTATACCCCCAAATCTGTTATTTAAAAACTGGGAATAATTGCTGGTTTTTGTTGAAAGTTTTGACTCAATTGGTCAGCAGCGAATGAATGAATATGAATTATCTATCAAATGAATGAAGGATTACGGTATAAAATATTGAATGATATGTTGATATGTAGCGTCTAGATTAATATGCTTCATGAACCAATGTTGTTGGTTATTTGCTCGAGAAAAAACAATATATTTTAATGGTAAGGCAAGTTTATGAAAATTTCAGGCTGATAGTTAAGTGGCACGTACAATTATTAAAAAATTATAGTCGTACTTATAACGACGAGAGCAATACAGGAATTGCGTCTTTGTTTAGAATTGATTTAATTGTTCGTTACTCGACATGATGTACCCATGTCCGGGAACAAAAGGTGCTATATTTGACAATTGAGGTATATTTTACACAACGAACACTATTAATATTATGTGCATCGAGGATTACGAGCATTTTGAGTAAATAAACAATTGTTCCAATGAATAGAAAAGTATCCTGAGTTACACAGTTTGCATGGACCATTATATGTTAGTGAAATATAAAAGGTGCAACGAAGATCTGTTTTTGTGCGAGATTGACAACAAGATAAGCCTGGATAGTATATCGTTCGGTACTCGTACGGATAGTTATGTGACAAAATACAGGCCAGCAGAGTCATTACAATATCCGATTTAGTATGCTACGGAATAGCTACATTTGTTTAGAGGGTACCGAAAGTGTCGGATTCATTCATGCCATCATCACGTTCTTCGTTGATGTAATCTTCTGCTAAGTCTGCATAGTATTTGGTCTCAAGCTTTGAGAATTCTTTCTCAAACTCATCGTCAACAATGGAATGGCATTCTTGTACTAAATCTAAGATAGGCTCTTTGTGAATAACATCCCTAATTTCTGAAGGCATTTTTGAATCAAGTGCTCTTAGACGTCTGATGAACTCAACAACTTGTTCTCTGAATATGTCCAATGGAGTCATTGGTTTGCTTGAAACCGATTCACTGGAAATTTGGTCGCTTGGTGCAGGAATAAAGCCTTGCGAATCTTGATCGCTTGGAGGTGAATCAGAAGGTTTGTGGTGTTTGTTTAACACAAGAGGCCAACTTGCTGCTTTCATCTGCACTTTCATCCTTAAATTAACTAAAAAGTTCGTCAGTAGTAATTAACTAACGATTTGTCAATGGTGAAGAATGTTTTATTGAAACAGAGAACGTATAAACGATGCTGTATAATAACTATTTAGTAGATTGATTAAACGAGGGTATTCATATGAATAGCTGTTAGACGAGCGTATTCATGGGTAATTTCAAAATTTTACAATCGATTATTGTAAAGAATTGATAAGTATGAAGCAGAGGGTTCCTGTACAAAGCAAGGGTTCTGTCGAAGAGTAAAGGAGAGATGTATCCGTGTTTGAGCAACATTAGAAGAACAACTAATCCATTCAAAATCTTCGAAAGTATTGTTTTGCAAATTACCTGAAGGGTTTGTGCAGTACGCGTTCGTAGTGTGTTGAAGAAGGAACGTTGCATTCGAGTTTCTGATCGGCCTTTTTTCGAAGCCCGGTTTGGTTTGTTGTCGATTGCGCCTGTGGGTTTGTCTAAAGTGGTTTTATATGGAGATGTAGTAACAATTCTCATACACGTGTTTTCTTGCGTATCTTTGACATACATTTTTGCATGGTTTATATCGGGGTTTCATAGAATGATCTGAATCGCTCATGTTTTTAAATATATGTTCTGGAGGGTTGTTGTAAAAATTAATTAGCTCAAATAGATATTGGCGAATTTTTATGAGAAACTGCAGAATTAATCATTTTATTTTGCTTTGTGAATTCCGATAGAGTTGTTGCTGATATCTGTTTGAGTTGACTTTTCACAATAACCCTCCAAATAATAGTTTTAAAAAGATGGGCGTTTTGGATCATTATTTGTAACCTGATTTGGGGTATATTCAAAACGCATGTGCAGGACATGTGTAAAGACACATGTGCAAGTAGCATTGTTGAGATGATTGAGACGTCTTGCATACTTGACATTGCATTTATGATTGTTCAGTTACTTTATCTTGCGCGCGAAATATAAGTACGCCTACCACGAATTTTAAATTAGATACTGTTATAGTAATACTAAAAGGACTTTAATTATTTTATGCAGTTGGTTTTGTGGGTCTGTTTTATTTTACGATTTTGGGCAATATGTTTTGGTTATAATACGTTTTTTACATAAACAAATTTGTTCTTGGTTTTTGGCTTGCACTGTGAATTTTACCAAGAAGGTTAAAACTGCAAGTTACCCTTATAATGTACTTTTGTGGTTGTTAGGAAAAATTAACTGGGATAGTTTTTTTCAATATTTTTTATTTGTACAGTATGATTTTTTATTGCTAAAATTTATATTACTATTTGTATGGTTTTTTGGAATTTATAGATTGCTTTATATCATGAACTATATTAGCATTATATTAGTTTTTTTAATTTATTTATTTATGATGTTTCTGATTGGTTGTATCATGAATTTTTTATTGCTTTATATCAGCGTTTTCTTTTATATTCAGACTTGGAATAGGCGTTCGAATCATTGGCGAGCGTAAAACACGATTCAAATAATTCTTTAAAACAAAAAAGATAGTATGTAATTGCCAGATTCAGAATGATAGTGGTTTAAGGTTGATTAGAGGGAAGTAGCTTTTTTGATTGGCCAACTCCAAATTTGATCATAGTGTAGTTCAACATGCCTAAAAGAAACCATTGTTCTTAGGGAGAAAAAGGACTCGACTACGAAATTTAAATTTCGTACTCGATTGCGATTTTAATGGAACGGGAAAAGAAAAAAGAAAAAACTCAATAAAAAAAGAAGGCGATGCAGTTATCACTATAAGGTTACACTATATGTAATTGGTGTTATTGTTTAAAAAAGGTTTCGTTGTCTCAGTATTTGTTATTGATCGGTATTTAAAAAGAGCGTGGTAATGTTTCCACTTTGCTGTTGTTAACGCTATTTTTTTTGGAGCGTATTTTTACATTCAAAAAAAATACATATAGGAATAAGAAAATCAGTAATAAAATTTATAGCTTTTTAAAAACTCCTTTTTAAAAAATAGAATAGGTACTTTTTGTCTTTATGTTTCCTGTTAGGGCTCTATTTACTGGTATAGAGCCCTATTTTACGCAAGAGACGCCATTGTAGTTGCAACACTATGTTCTTTCAGCGTTGGATATACACCGGTATGTTAAGTGATTCCTACACACCAATATGTGCGTTAAATCGTTTCTTATTGTAGCCGATGCGTTCCTTTCTGTTTTGTGAACCTTCACGATTTTATTATTCGATTTCTACTATTAACATTGATTTTTACACCTTGGTTGCTGTTTAGTTTAATTCGATCTATTTATTTTACACGTTATTGTTTGATAGAAAATCAGCTTTGAAGCGTGCAGGTTAGGTATTTTAAGTAGACGATTGTTTCTATTGCGTTTTGGCCTATTTTGATATTTAGCTGTTTGTAAAAATGATTTCTGTTGACATTATTTGTACGTGTAAGCGATGAAGTTTGAGTACTGCGAAGATTACCCTCCTGTGTTAGTGAGATTGTGAAGTTGTTTTCCGTTGTTCAGGGTTGTTTTGGGTGGTTTGGTGTGTTTTGGGTAGTGGTCCATAGGGATCGGAGTGGTTAGATTTTTTTATTTTATTTTATTTACTTTAATGGGTTTTCGAATTGGTGTTATTTACTTTTTGGGGTGGTCCATAGGGACTGGGGTGGTCCATAGGGATTGTGTTTTGCTTTAAAAAGGTTTCGTTGGTGTTATGTCCTGTTTTCCTTTGTTTGGATTAGGCTGTGAGTTGTCTGTGGAGGGGGCAGGGGGGGTGATTTGGTAATGTTGCTGGTAGGTTGATTTCATTTTCCGAAAGAGGGAACTGTTTGTTTAGTACGGTTTGTCAGAGAGACGTAGGTTCTGACATGCAATTGGTTGTTTTCCTTTTATGTCCTGGTATCCTTTGTTTGGGTTGGGTTATGAGTTGTTTCGTGGGGGTGATCTGGTAATGTTGCTGGTAGATTGATTTCGTTTTCTGAAAGGGAAAACTGTTTGTTTAGTATGGTTTGACAGGGTAGTGAAGATTCTGACATGGAATTTGTTTGCCGAGGTGAGGTGGATTTGATGGTGAGAATCCACAGAAGATCTTCTGCTCTGAATTTTTTTTGCTGAGTTTATTAATGTTTGGTTGGCGTGGGGGAGCGATCGACGGCCTCAGAGTTGACTGTGAGGGCGATTGACAACTTTGAATTGCTGGGCTTGGATATCAACAGATTGGGGTCTATGACTTGGGTTCTATTATTTTGTTTATCAATTTTTCGTTGGTGAAGGAGTAGGCTAATAATTCCCTCCAAACATCAATGTGAGATTGAAAGGACACAAAAGTCACGTAAAGCGAATACATTTATGTAAATTTGTTGATCTTTTGTATGGGTGTTGAATTTTTTAACTATTGATTACATTGTTGTTAATAATAGTATTTAATAATAAACTTATTCTTACTCATTGATTTGTTTTGCGGTTAAAACTTATTTTCGTGTAGTTCAATGGATATTGAGCTTCCGTTCGTTCGGTGCTTTCCTAAAGACAATCGGTTTGCTGATGGAACTACTCGGAGCGTTTACTATCTCGCAAACTTTGCTGGTGACATATTGAAAGTTGCTTCTTGTGTGTCAGCGCATGGAAATCCTGTTGTGTGTCGGATGTCTACAAAGTTTCGAGAAAAGTATGGGTATTTTTTTCCTGTTGGATCAATAAAACGTTGGAATTCTGTAGAGGCAATGCTTACATGGGCAGATAAGATGATATGGTTTTCATTCCTGGCCAGAAGCAATAAAAGTATGGCTAATGATTCATTTAATGATTGTATGATTTGTTTCTAGTATTGAATATTGAATTTGCAATATTCATGATGAAATGTAAATTCTGGAAAATGCAGATCAAGGGCGTTGTTGGTTTACCAAAGATATCTCCACAGATAACTGGCGTGGTTACACGGTTTAGCACTGTTTTACTTGTTTTATACAGTAGGATTTTGTAATGCATTAGTATATAATTGATCTAAATTGCATTTAATATTTGCCATGTAGTTTTTGCCCGATTGGGACGAGAGATTTGGTAATTCATCTATATCGTCTATATGGATTTTGCTGAAAAATCGTGGGAAGGTTTGGCCTGTTCACGTTATACATAATCAACTTGGAGACGGTTGGCCTGAATTCTGGGATAGTCATAAGCTCAGGAGTGGTTTTAAGGTTGTCTTTGGTTGCGAGCGTAGTTGGATTTTTGATGTTGTTGTGTTAATGCACAACCTGGAACCTGTGCGTAATTATAAATGGTCTACAACTGCTCACGAGTTGCAAGAGTCATCGCTTATGCCTTACGTAGTTGAAGAATTCGGTACACCAAGTAAGTGTCCTGAAGGATGTTAATTATGTGCAATGATTGTCGTAGTTTTTACGTGGAACATGTTATTTATGCGCAGGGGAGCTCCGTACCAGCTGCTTTCCATCAGCGATGTCAATCAAGGATAATATGCTGCAATTTGGATACGATTGTCGTTCTGGAAAATCCATCATAAGGGTTTGTATTGAATTGGATTAAGTTATTTGTGTGAACTTTTGTCAAATTGTCGGAATGATAATGTTTGGTCCCAATTATTAGTTTGTTTTGTTTGATTTTGCATTGGTGTAGTTAGACAATTATGCATATTAAAGTTAACTCTGGTTTCATTTTTATAGTGTTCTATAAGTTGAATGAATTTGTACGTTTGTGTGTACGAATATAGATTATACTGATCACATGACTACTTTGAGCAGGTTTTTGGAAAGCATCTTCGCGATTTGTTTCATTATGCTGGCGTTGACGAGATTTTTGTGCATATGCGAAACAAATGGTGGAGCATCCCAAGGATAAATAACCGTGTTGATCGTTTGAGTTTAGATCTTCTGTTAAATGACTTAAATCTACAACCATTGGACTTTGTTCTTGTTACTGCATTTGATGATACGGATGTCAATGTAATAGTATTTGGGGGAGATGGGATTGAGAAATTGTATCCGTGGACCTAGGTGTAATTTTATCGTCGTAGTAATTTTAGTTCTATTAATTACCTGGTACAATGTTGTAGTGATAGTAATTACTATGGTTATGTTTATTTGAGGGATTATGAAGAGGACTCCAATTTTTGTGCATGAATTGGTGGGTATTATTATTTTAAACAATGTATTGGTTATTTAAGTGTGTCATTTCCATGCATGGATGACACCACTTTGGCTTTAATTTGTTTGTTGCTGTGTCTTCCATTTTTTTGTAGTTACGCTGAATAGTGTTTGGACTTGCAGATTTCGATCGTGAAAGAGGAAATGAAGTCTATTTTTTAATATTTATATTGTACGGAGAGCAATACCAGATTATTGTTCGAGCACATGCACTATGTTTTGCAAGATTTATATTTATAACGTTGGATATTGCAAGAAATCATTTTTGTAGATCACTCTAAAAGGTGACCGGATGCAATTAGCTGAGAAAGGGCATGCACTTATGAAAAATTATCAGCAATATGTTGTAGGCTTTCAAAATGTAGTTTAGTATTCACACGGATTTGAAATTTAATTTCGATAAAGTTGGGGAAGAAATATATTGGCCAGCAAAAATTATCAGTTTGATCTTTGGTGCTAGATCTTGGAGTAATTCTGTCGATAATTGCATGTCTCTGTCGATGGGTACAACAAGATTTTTAAAGCTGCCAAACCACAGTCAAGTATGACATTGAGCCATGTCTTTGTGCAGTTACAGAAGTTTTCACAACTGGTGGTGAGAAATCGACAACTGAGAAGGGTTCAATTGGTCATCGTTTTTGGGTTGATAAAGTGAATGCTGGACTGGTTAGGACTCGTAGTTTTGAGCTGAAAGACCAAGTAGTTGTGCGTACAATGATGCATGGTCTGACAAAGAAGAGTTTTTCCAGATCGCAGGGGCAAATTTTTGACAGTGAACAAAGGCCAAATTCAACTTGTTTACAAGGCGATTTATTAGCCAATGTCAGTAACTTATTCAGGGGATACACGAGAGCGAACCAAAAGTTCTTAAATTAAATGCACAAATTTCAACACACCATCGATACGTGTCTAGAATTCACTAATGTTCAATTTAACCATGCAGCAGACAGAAGTGAAGGAGAAAGCAGTAATTCATGTGATGTTATTGTTGGTATACATGCATGGTATACATGGATGTCATATGCAAATATTAAGCCCAAATAACATAATTCCATACAGTCGGAACAGAGCGATGGTAATTTTCAGTGGCCAAAGTGCAATGTCCTTCGAATTATCATCAATTGGCAAAAAGCAGGTAGTTTTAGGTACTGCATTTTCTATATTATCTCGTAACTGAAATCGCATGCCATCTTTTGTACCAAATGGTTATGGATCTTAACTTTGTATTTGCTCTTCAGACGAGGATCAGTGGAGTAAACGTTAACTAATTTATAATTTAAAACATTAATGTTAAATGATAAACACAGTCATAGAGCCCAAGTCACAGAGGACAATTTGTCAATATATTTGAGTCCAACAATTCCAACCCGTTGATGACCCTGACAATCAACTCTGGGGCCATCAATGATCCTCCCACACCAACCAAACATAAATAAATTGAGTAACAAAAATTCAGAGCAGAAGATCTTTTCAACTCACACCCAAGTTAAACAGTCTGACTCAACCATGGATTCTCAATAGAGATTCTCACGTGTAATGAATAACCAACATTCTATTGGAATTTGGAAAATAGTCCAAATAAACTTAATTTTACCCTTTTTGTCATAGCAAACGTGCAACAATACCAAAAAGAAATATGATCCTATCATCCTCATCAAACACACAAATCACAAATCACAAAATTAAGAGTACAGAAAGGAAGAAAAGAAAGCACTGGAGGGGAAAAACACAGATGCAAACACGAATAGAATACTCTGCAAAACAATCTACAAAAGACTCGCACTAAATGACACTACAAACACAAACCAAACTAAGAAACCACCGATAACTGGAGATAATAGGCAACCATCTGCGAGAAATATATTAACTATTTGTCTTGTAAGTAATGCAAAGTAGGTAATACACATGGTATTCCAAAACGACGATGCTTACAATTTGTTCGGTTACTCTAACAGTGCATATCCAAATGGTTGTGCCAAAATTAATAAAGTATTTGCACACAAAATGAACGACACCAGAGTTGTTAAAACTTTCCTGCATGTTTTTACCTCCAAGCGCTAGGAAGTGGATTGGATTTTACATGAATCGATTTTGATACCAGGGATAAATTTTTTCTCCTCCTTCACCATCGAAAACGATGACTCTTGCCAAAAGTTCCTTGCTCATCAATATTGCGATAAACTCACCCATGAACAAATCTAGTTCGCCAATGAAATCCACAAGAGCTTCATCATTCATTACGCCATCTATAACTGGAATCGTCCATTCATGTGCTTGCAATGCAAATACAATTTGCTGCTCACCATCGTGTTCAAAAAATGGTTCAAGATGGTTCTGGAAAGCCTGTTGAATGATGACATTAAGTTTGCATTTATGATAATTGCTATCACTGCATTAATTATAATAGCGCAAAGCATATTTTAGATATCCAGACCTTGAGCATGTCCTCCTCAGTATCACAGCTAATTGTGAATTCACCGACTGTTGTGCGGTCAAACCATATTCCCGGGAAGCACGAAGTTTGAAGCACAGCTATTAGAAGTATGGAAAAAGGAAAAACATTAAACTCAAATGTTGATACACGGTTTTAAAATGCTGCGATGAATAGGTAACCAAGAATGTACCAGGCAAATGATAGAACGGGGCAGGGAGAGCATTTTGGTTTGAGTATTCGTTAAACACGCTAGTATGCTCCTTGTTAAAAATTAGAACTTCAAAGATGCATGTGGTTTCACTTGTCAAGACTATTTGATAACCATTCATCAAGTTATTTTGGATGCAAAACTCTTCCCACCCAACGCCAAATCTGCGATGTACTATTTGTACGGGCCACACCCTGGCTTGATTTTTAAGTAGGATCCAGGTAATATTACCATCTGCTTGTAACACTTCTCTTAGTGTATCTGGGATGCTTAGATTCTGCGTGCCATAAATTCCAATAAATGCTTACATAACAACAGATTATCAAATGACTGAAATGTGACATAGTATTTAAATGTCTACCTGATTGGTGAATGGAGTATCATCAGTAATCCACTTAAAGAACCAGCAAGGTTGCGCCACTGTTGTGATTTACCAAACAAATTGTGAGTTCAGTAATTTAACGTTTCAGCATAGTCTGTAGATTACAAAAGCATTGTATTTTACAGAAACAAATATATATATTTACTTTCCAATCGTTGTTCAACAAATGAGTAATACTGCAGTTTGGCTATCCAGTTCTGGAAATCATCCTCAAACATCCATTCACTCGGGCTATCGCCATGCAAATAAGTGTACTGTTCAATGAAGGCGTCATGAGCTCTGTATCTTGCTATATTTGTATTTCGATTGGTTGCTGTTGCGATTGATTCAGCATGTCCAGAAATATTGACCAGATAAAAGACTGTTTCGATATTGTTGTCGATGTCGATTCTGTCTATGTATCTACATCGCACAAACGGGGTACATCTGGCCATCTGTGTATGTAGATGTTCCAAGTGTTATAAACTCTTGCAAAATTCGTGATTTGATAAGCAGAGTAAAAAGTATCGATCCCTAAATTCATTCATGTATTACATCGAAAGGGAGATAATGAAGTCGTACCTTTTCAAGTAGCGATAACGAGGGAGTAGAAGTGATTTTTTTTGTTGCTCTGTTTGGCGTGAAGATTACTGTACGCCGTGCGATTCTGGAGTTTTAAAGTACGGAGGAAAACTATAGAGACGTCTGAGGGAAGTTTTGGTACACGAAAGGGCGTGGGAATGGTAGGAGTATGGAGTTAGCATTTGGGGTGTCAGACTGACAGAGTTGTTTGGAGTCTAATCTTGGTTGCCGTGGAAAGTAATGTTGTCGATGGATAGTTACAAAACGTAACCGAATACTATTCATTTTGTTAGTACCGTTCATATGTGTAGGGGTTGTTGGCTTACAGGGTTTTTTTTTTCCCCTTAAGCTGATTAACTCACGGTTTGTCGGGCTTATTTTAATTTAAAAAGATAACTGAGGTGTTTTGAAAGGCTGTTATTTAGTTTTGTGTTCATTTATTATTATTATTTTAATAACGTTCATAACAAATACAGCTAAAATTTGGACAAATGGGTAAAAAGAAAGTTATTTTATTTATTCACATAAATAGCATGTCAAATGTTTTGATGTAAATTATTATTTATTTAGAGTCATGAAATTAATTTTTCGTGTCTGGAATTTGAACCACTACCCTTGCAATACTAAACAATTATTTTATTTATTTGACATTGAGTAGGGTTGAGCATGATTCAAGTTGGTTTAGTTTTATATTAAATTAATAACAAAATTGACGCCCATGAATTATGAATTTAGAGAATTAAATGAATTCATAGAAGGGATACAACGAAAGCAATGTAAGCCACCAAAATATAGTTGTGTATAAGTTTTAAGCCATGTGTTGTCTTGAAGAAAAGTGTTATCTTCTAAGACATATTGAAAGTACTCAAATTTATAAAGATAAATTAAATTAAATTTTATATATTGTATTAAAACGAATTTGAACGAAATTATCAAAACACGCTTATGTTGATCAATTGATCAATAGTGGGATACCAACAATTACTCCAAGTAATAGACAAATGGAATGGAATATGCAAGATTCATAATGAGTTTCTTATAGGATAGAAGTTTAATTTAAATTATCCAACAGGAAAAGAATACCAAATATTATAGCAAATTTAATAGGATTAATTTAGTTTGATTAAAAAGATTTACACATAGTCAATATTTTTTTTTAAAAACGTGAGTCGTATACGGGTTTTTAAACGTGTATAAGTGCCATACTGTAAAAAATTAGGGCACAGTTGTTTTATTTCACGCTGGGTTTGAAAATCCTTGAAGCAAAACAATGGCGCCCAAACAGAAAGCTTCTTCTAGATCATCAGTTGCACGAGAGAAGAAGACAAAGAAACAAAGTTCGCCAAAGCCCAAAGCTTCGACGGTTAATTACCCACCAAGGTATCCTCAATCGCTCAGAGAGGCTGAACAGGTGAGGGATGAATATTTCATACCTGTAAAGGTTAATTCGGGTAATTTTGTGCTTGGTCCAATTTATTACCCACATGCACCAGCGGAATTTTCTACTTTTTATCCCGTAAATCATGACGAGCCTTTGCTGCTTTCACTCCCGGGTTTGGATCGAACTGGTTGGACTTCCAAGGGTACCATTCGTTCATGGCCAACTGTTTTTGAATCTTGGCAAGTGTGGGTCATTCGAATGAAGAAATTTTTAGCTCCATCATGGCGAAAGATGAACCTCTACGAGGCTATTGATTTGTCTACCCAATCGTTCCAATTAAACCCAAATTTAATCGCTGATGCTGCATGCTTTTGGTCCGTTTCCTCGAATGCTTTTATATTCCCCCATGGACCAATGACTCCCAATGTGTTGGATATTGTTCATCTAACTGGTCTCTCATGTTTGGGCGAGGAGGTAAATGCTGCCCTTGATCATAAATCCTACAATCCACCATTTAATGTGTCTGAAGGTCCATGGAGTTACAGAAGTTTCATTAACAAGTACCGTGGGATTGATGATGAAGAGCCTTCTTTTAACGAGAAAATTGCTTTCTATTTGTATTGGCTCAATAAATATATTATGTGTGTATCTGGTATAAAAATCACGAAAGAATATATCCGTTTGGCCGTATGTTTAGCCCAAGATACCAAGTTGGCTTTGGCTCCATTTGTTTTGGGAACCTTATATAAGGGTCTCTGGACATTTGTACAAAATAAAATAACCAGTAATTGCGGTGGGCCCTTCTGGATTCTTCAGGCATGGTTATATGCTTATTTTCCAGCCATTCAGCCTCTCAGCGACTATGCTAAGAGAAAAGATAGTGAACAATGTTTAAGTTATGCTGAATATTTCTTATCTCGCGAGCCAAGAGAGGAAGATATTTCATTTAGAAGATATTTCAAGAGTTTTTACAAACCTGATATCAGAGATTTACCAAATTGGCTCCCTTTTAATGAATGCCTGTATTCAACATCTGAGGGGATAAAACCCATACTTCATATGCAGGTTCCAGGTGGAGTAGTGAACCAATTTTGGGCAACCATCTTGATTCCTAGGTTCATCTCGATTGGATTTTCTCCATTGACAACAAATTTTTCCAATTGCAGCTTTGAACTGTATTGTCCTAACCAATGTGCTAGGCAGTTTGGACTGTGCCAAGGAATTCCTGTTCCTTATACGCATCCCAGGATTAAAGATTTGGTGAAAAGCAGGCCAAATGTAACTGACACCTCTGTTATAAAGGAATTGGTTACGCATTTCAAAGAAAGCATGCCAACTTTTCAGTTTGAAAGCTTTGTTGCTTGTTGTACAACTACACCCGAGTTTAATTTATGGTGGCATTGTACCCAAGCAATTTTATTTACCAGGGACTTGGAGAATTGCCTCTTCAGGTTGGATTCCAGAGATACCAAATCAGGTATGATACAACTTGTTTTTAGTTGTTTAATCCAGCACTTTTTATTTTATTTGCTAATTTTATGTTAGTTATTTCTATAGCCACAATTGCCAAAAAGTTACCTGTTCCCCAAGCCGAGCACAAAGACAAGGGTAAAAAGGCTGCAACTGCAGAAGATTTAAGTAATGCAAGGAAAAGAACCAGGAGTTATAAAACTGCAGACGTTATTCACGATGCTCCAATAATGGCTGATGCGATGAAGAGGTATAAACCAGGCATTCAACAAGAAGAAATGATTTCGAAGCAAGAAGCTGAAGGTTCTGAAATTATTGGAACGTACAAAAGGGTACGAATTTTATGTGAGATATTTGTTCGTAGATAACGATTTGAATACATTGTGCGATCATTTATTAGCTTGTTTAAATATATTGATTTCTTGTTTATTAGAAAACAAGAAGAAAGCTACAGCTGCTACCAATTTCAGACGAAGAAAATAGTGTTGATAAAGGTTCACCAGCGAGGTTTTCTGGTCTTGTGGACTCTGAACCTTCGAATGTCAAGTGTAATATTCAGTTGCCTGTTGAACATGGAGTTCAAATAAGTCAAGAGAATAAAGAATCTGACAAGGCTGAAATTTCACTCCAATCAAAGTCAACAGAAATGGTTATTACCTCGGTGCAAAATGCAGCTCTGCAGTCATGCATAACAAATGTCAATATTGGTGATACCAGCCTCAGCCAACCGACAGTATCTGCCGAAGTTGTTGAGAAATTGATAGAACCAAATGCGGACGTCTCAATGACAGATACATTAAATGCTGAAGCAACTGTTGCACAGGAAGAAATACTTGATGAAAATCAAGAAATACAATCGAATGCTGACTTTGAACATCAATATACGTCTATGTCTTCCAGAGATAAAGACGCAGTTCAATCAGTGGTTTCTGGAGGAAAGAATACTGTTGATATGCAAGATAAGGGTTTTCTTTCTCGTACCCTTGATACGATCCCTCAGAAGTTGCAGACTGCACAGGAAACAGATCGACAGTTAACAACTGATTTCAATCGTAACATTGGATGTGAACCTTTTTTGTTGACCGAGATTACTGAAGCGGAAGAGCAAGCACAAGGTACAGAGATTTTGTCAACCGTTGGTCAAGAATTGACAATCGATAAGGCTCTGATTGCTCCACGTTTTTCAGTCAATGAAGTAAATCCTGAGCTGGTTACCACTCCCACTGCTGAGTTGGATCTCATGTTTAACAAGGCCAAGTTATACTCTGAATTGTTTTCTCGGTCTGTAACGAAGTTTTCTGAATCTCTGACTCCTCCTGCTTTCTATGAGCTCGGAGAAGACACCAAAGATGAACTGAAATCCTTTTTTGCGATGTTGGAACTTCCTCTGGCAGAAATTGCCACCGACCATACGACAGCTTTTACTAACTCTGTGAGCCAGTTGATAGCAAAGCAGGTGTTTCCATTGCCAGAGCACATTAGACTGCAAGAGTTCTGGTCAACTTTAAGCGAGAATTTAACTGCAGTAGCTACCTGCCAGAAGCAGATGAAGGAAAAACGTGACACGATAGATCAATTTGCCAATGTTTCCAAGAATTTGGATACAATGGGAAGTAACATTCAACATCTGAAGGATAAATTGCGGGAAATTGATATTGAAGAAGCTGAACTTCTCGTCCGTTTGGACAAACTCAAAGCAGAAAGGAGGTCGCTATTGGCACAGAAGGAATCAATCAACAATGAGTTGGCCAAGATCAATTACAATGAACAAGGGATTGAAGTTATGGCGTCCGTGTCAAGGGATGACTTCTTGAAGAATCAAGAAAAGTACAATTTGATAGACAACAAATGGAGTTATTTCAAAAGGCTGTTCATGGAATTTAAGTCGAAAATTCGGTAGTTATTTGTACACAACATTAACTTTTGCATATTTATGCTAGGGCTGATAGTACATTTGGATTATCAAAGTTGTATTCTACTAATTTTGTGATTATGTTTAACTTTCGTTTTTAAGGTTTCTTAAATTATGATCAATTTGATTTATGTTAATCGTGTGTTTCAATGCTTAACCGTAAGTTCTATTAATTTATTTCGTGACTATTTTGCCTGTAGTAATCTCAATCTGCAATATTAATTATTGAAAGCACAGACAAACTATCAAGTGATTTACGCAGTTCGTGATGTTGGATAGCTTGGAACAGAAAATTGTTTGGATTGATTGATAAGGTATCTCTGTTCCCTTTCAATTTTGGTAATTATTTGGTTTGGACATGGAATGAGCATATTGCATGTAAAATATATGTTGAAATGTTGAATGGCATAAATTGTTTATCTAGTTGGCATACTTGTACTGTCTAACAGTTTATATAATTGATCATATCATGTGAATTTAAAGCAAATAAGTAGAACAAGCTTGTTTTGCATCGTGCTCCTAGTTGACAAATATATGGTTTTCCTTAGCAATAATTGCATATTTGCAGAATCTGTAAGATTATTTACACAAGAATTTGATTGTAGAGATTGTTACAGTGATTGTGAGAAAGTTGGATGTTCTCGATAATGTAATTTTGACATTCATGTATAATGCACTCATTTGAAATTTAAATTACTATAATTCGCAAGAAGTTAGCCACAACCATCTGTTGCACTACATTTTAGAGCCTGATGACAACACAGTCAACAACCTTGAAACAAAGAAATGGGGTGCTATTCGGGGTAATGTGAAGCCGTGATGTTTGAACCTTGACACGACAATATGATATTGCTATGTAAGTTGCACCATAATGATTGTAATTATAGGCTTGTTTCTCTTTTTTTTGAAAAATTGGGAGGCTTGTCTTTTTGTTTTGCAATGATACGACAAATTACACATATTTTTCTAAACATGCGCCGCAAGCTGTCATATCCTCCATTTTTGGATATTTATGTATTGGTACTGTATCCATGTTGTGTTGCATATCTATCTCGGTGCCAAATAGCACTCCCATGTATGTCCACAACCAATGCTTTGCCATGCATGCCCCATTGCCCTGCAAAACAGAGTATTATCACGCTATGTGCTTTGTAATAGTAGCAAAATGACAAAAACTGAATAACGCAGAATCCCCAGAGGTTTTTATTCCTCGATGATACATGAAGTGAGTCTGTGCCACATGGCCTACATTTACCACAGAGATCAAGATACGACCCTACGGGTACTTCATCACAGACAACAGGAGGACTAATCCGTAAACACAAACTAAAACTTGGTATAAATGTATAACTAACCACTGTGCAAACAGGATTCATAGCTAGAGTTTATATATTACAGGTGTTGTGCCTAGGGATGCCTTATTATAGACAATTAGAAACAATAATGCATACTCATTTAGCTGCCGAATCAGAGTACACCAGTGGGCGAAGTACACTTGTTGAATCGACATCAACCTAGCCTGGAAGAGAAATCTGCACAGAATTCAAGGAAGCAAAAGCAAAACATTAGATCTTCACAATGGTAACACTATATTAGAGTAGGAATATGACGTATAAAGCCAGCTTAGAGTTCAGAGTTCTGCATGAGGAGCTGATGTGTCAAGTAATGTGATACAAAAGCAAAGTAGGTTGGAGCCCACAAATAGGATAATATAGCATGCAGAAAAGAACTGGGCAAACACCCGTGGAAACAGTATTCTAAGGAGCTTGACTGACATTCAGAAAACAGTAACTCAGATGAACATGGTCAACTCAGGCCTACCGAATATCTTACTCTTCCCGTCCTCCAGCACAAGATAAGCAGCTACAAGTGTGTGGGGATGTCTCAAAATATTTGGCGAAACGTAGTTCAGCCAGTAGATTAGAGCATTCTCACATGTCAACCCAGCAAGTCCTAAAACCATGTGTTTTACAGTAGAAGCAAGAGTCTGCCTATGAATCAAATCCCTGTCCACGAGAGCATCCGTAAGAATGGAGTCACTGCATGAAACATTGCTCCTAAAGCATTGCTCCGACACCTGGTATTTGTTCGTTAAGGCTGGCAAAATTGTAAACGGAGAACAGGTTTCTCCCACAATTGCAATTCCAACAGCGGTACAAGCACAATTCTGACGTTCCTGCACTTTGAGATTATTTAGCAGTGTGGCCAGAACATGTTGTGGTCCAATAGCTTTTGCAATGTACCCGAAAGTATTAACAGTAGTTTTACAGATACTCTTTTTGTGAGTTTTAAGACCCTGCAAGATCTCAAAACAGATCTTTGTCCACTCTGTTGCAGATACAATCTCAGCACCATGGTCAGGAATACGACCAACAAAGTCGATACAATTCCCCTGCAGTTTTGTCGCGACAATTATTTAAGAGTGGTGCTAATCAACGAAGCAAATGGTTTATTGGAGGAGTCATTTTCGTCATATCAATGACATTAACAATTTTGCTTTGAGACCTTCAAGCATCGACCCCAAAACTTCTGGATACTCCTCTCTCAAATACTTATACAAGATAACCCGAAGATGGCCCATTAATTGCTCCTCCTGGAACTGGTTCATTACCACAGCAATCCTGTAGATGAGATCAGCTGTTTGCTGCCTTACCTTTGCAATATAGTCACTCATATGCCACTCGATAGTACCATGTGTCTGCGGAAGGTACGGTTTCACCCTCTACTGAAGAGCATTTACAACTGCATCAAACCCATTAAGCATGACATTAGTATCATCGTTCGTGTGCTCCTGGAACGCGTAAAAAATTCCATCAATCAGCAGCTCCTCCAATTGAGCATCAATATCAGATGCTCGCAAATTACCAACCACTCTTTCAATAGTTTCCATAACCATTCGACTGTATGGTTCACTGTCATCGTTAAGGTCGTCAACTATTCTCCCAATAATATGAGCGACACCAACCTCGTTAGCTATTTCAACGGTGGTTTCCACAAGCTCTCGATAGTTTCTGCGATCCAAAGCTATCCTTCTGATCCAAAAGTTTTTGAAAAAATCAGGAAGTATATCACTTCGGATATAATCAGCCTCTACAGTTTCTGTACTCATACACTGCTTCACCATCTTCAGCACAATTTTCTTGATTTATTTGTCAGGTGATTGAAACTCATGGTTTAAAACGAACATCACTTCCTTTGTATGGAAGTCGGCATACATTAGATTCATCAGAGGAACAATGAAACCAATTGCTTTAAGCAATGCAGCCAAGACTTTTTCTCGGTGGGATCTGATAACTCTTCCAGAAAGGCTTGAAAACTGAGTCAAAGCTTTCAATACCATAGGGAGCAGCAGCCTCAGCAAGAGCAGCCAATGACAAAGCTGTAGTAGTCCTGACCTTCTGATTTTCATCATTGAGACCGTGTTCAATGATTTCCACAAGAGAGCTCAAGTGCGGAAAAACTTCACAGCCTTTGAAAATAGCAATTTTGCTGAATAATCTTGGTGCTGGTGCGACGAGCTTGCCAAGATTTCTTATTCTCACACGTGACTCTCAAGAATGGCAACAACACAGGAATTTTCAGTGCACATGCGACGACACTAAATGCTCTGGCGGTGGTGTTTTTCACTATTTACCTATGCTGTTAATATTCAGACGCATTTCTGGAATCATGGTCGCAAGGCTAGCTGCCTTGCTGAGATTGGAAATAATTTTTCTGACCTCTATACGGGCATAACAATACGGGCATAACAATCTCCATCAATCAACAGAGACTCAATCACCGCCAGAATTTTGTGCATGACCTATTGATAACCTTAACCAAAAGATGTCTCTTCTGATCTTCCAACATGAGTTGCATGAGCAAAAGCAAAATTCGATTAAACAGTGGTCCTGGAAATGGGGTTGTGTCAGAATCAGCCAAACGACTGGGTGTGGGAGTCTCATCTTACATGTTCCTCCTCAAAAGCGAAGGACTTCCGTGATCAACAACCCTACCAGGAGTTGGGATTGCACCCTACCTCCCAACCCCGGGAGTCGAATCTGGTAAATTCCAATTGGAGTTGGTCTTCTTCACCGTGTTATTCTCTTGATAGTATGTGTATCCTTGAGTTGCTTTGCACCGAAGATGAATTACTGTCGATCCAGAGAGATGCTCTCCTTCATCCTCGGCGATGTCCTCTTTGTTATGCATCTGGGGCTTGATATCGTCAACTCTGTTGAAGTTTTGCATCTACAAACTGATGGGTTTACTCGTCAAGGTTTTAACAAAAATCTGCATGTTACGTCCGAGACAGAGCACCAAATGGATGGTTAACTGTTCTCGGATGCCGAAGTTTAAGAATTTCTGTTTATGGAAATCAGCTACTTGATAACACAGGGCACATGGAAAAGCGATCGTATTCCATTATAACTTCAGCATTTGACAGAACAATTGATTAAGACCATGTTTGTTTTGTCCGACATGCAGAGCTACCAAAGGAAACCACTGTTTGAAATACTTGATTTACAGTATTGGATATTGCATGGTTTCATAATCGCTTGTTAAATATTGATCTGACCTATGATGTTATCAATGTTAAGAATGCGAGGAATGGTGAGGATGTTAGTTTATAAATTATTTTTCAGAGTGATCTTACGAGCTTGACTGACATTCAGAAAACAATAACTCGGATCAACATTGTCAACTCAGGCCTACCGAATATCTTACTCTTCTCGTCCTCCAGCACAGGATAAGCATCCACAAGTGTGTGCGGATGTCCCAAAATATTTGGCCAAACGTAGTTCAGCCAGTATATCAGAGCATTCTCACATCCGAATCCAGCAAGTCCTAAAATCATGTGCTTCACAGTAGAAGCAACAGTCTGCCTATCAATCAAATCCCTGTCCACGAAAGCATGCCGTAGGAATGGAATCACTGCATAAATGTAATCCTTTCCCATTTCACCAATGTATTCAAACAGAAACGAGAACAATTTCAGCACTCCATTCTAAACATTAAGCTCTAACACCTGGTATTCGTTCATCAAGGCTGGCAAAATTGTAAAAGGAGAACAGGTTTCTCCCACGATTGCAATTCCAACAGTGGTACAAACACAATTCTGATGTTCCTGCACTTCGAGATTGTTTAACAGTGTTACCAGAACATGTTGTGGTACAATAGTTTCTGCAATGTACCCGAAAGTATTAATAGTGCCCTCCAAGAGCTCAAAACAGATCCTCGTTCACTCTCTTGCAGGTACAAGTTCAGCACTCCGATCAGCAATACAATCAACAAGGTCGATACAATTCTCCTGCAGTTTTGTCGCGACGATTCTTTAAGATTGGTGCTAATCAATGAACCAAATGTTTATCGGAGGAGTCATTTTCGTCATATCAATGACATTAACAATTTTGCTTTGAGACCTTCAAGTATCGACCCCAAAACTTCCGGATACTCCTCTCCCAAGTACTCATACAACACAACCGCAAGATGGCTGAGTAATTCCTCTTCCTGGAATTGTTTGTCAGTGGATGATGGCTCAGTAACGCACAAAGAATTCGAAATTACTTCTTTGTCAGTGGAGTGGACGATGGCTCAGTAACTCCAAATTACTTGTTTGTCAGTGGATAATGGCTCAGTAACGCATAAAGAATTCCATCAATCAGCAGCTCCTCCAATCGAGCATCAATATCAGATGCTCCCAAATTAGCAACCACTTTTTCAATACTTTCCATAACCATTCGCTTGTATGGTTCACTGTCATCTTTAAGGTTATCAACTATTCTTCCGATAATATCAGCAACACCAACCTTGTTAGCTATCTCAACAGCGGTTTCCATAAGCTCTCAATAATCAGCCTGCACAGCTTCTGTACTCACATACTGCTTCACCAGTTTCAGCACAATTTTATTAATTTCTTTGTCAGGTGATTGAAACTCATGGTTTAAAATTAACATCACTTCCTTTGTATAGAAGTGGGCGTATATTAGTTTCATCAGAGGTACGATGAAACTAATTGCGTTAAGGAAGGCAGCCAAGACTTTTCCTTGGTCGGATCTGATAACTTTTCCAAAAACACTTCAAAACCGAGTCAAAGATTTCGATACCATAGGAAGTAGTAGCCTCAGCAAGAGCAGCCAATGACAAAGCTGTAATAGTTCTGACCTTCTGATTTTCATCATTGAGACCGTGTTCAATGATTTCCACAAGAGAGCTCAAGTGCGAAAGAAATGCACAGCCTTTGAAAATAGCAATTCGCTGAATAATCTTGATGCTGTTGTGACGAGCTTGCCAAGATTTCTTATTTCGACACACGACTTTCAAGAACGGCAACAGCGCAGGAATTTTGAGTGCATATGCGACGATACTGAATGCTTTGGTGGTGGTGTTTCGAACGTACGCATCTATGTTATCAATATTCAGATGCATTTTTTGCAATCATGGACGCAAGGCTAGCTGCCTTACTGAGATTGGAAATGATTTTTCTGACCTCTATACGGGTATAATAATCTTCATCGATCAACAGGGACTCAATCACCGCCACAATTTGGTGCACAAATGGACAAACCAACTCATCCAAATTATACAGCACCCTATTAATAACCTTAACCAAAGACGTGTCTCCTGATCTTCCAACGTGAGTGCCACGAGCAAAAGCAAAATTCGATTAAACAATGGCCCTGCAAATGGAGTTGCGTCGGAATCAGCCAAACGACTGGGCGTGGGAGTCTCATCGTACCTGTTCCTCCCCAAAAGCGAAGGACTTGCGTCGTCAACAACCCTACCAGGAGTTGGGGTTGCATCCTACCTCCTAATCCCAGGAGTTGAATCTGGTAAATTCCTATTGGAGTTGGTTTTCTTCACTGTGTTATCCTCCTGATAGTACGTCTGTCCTTGAGTTGCTTTCCACCGAATATGAGTTACTGTCGATCTAGGGAGATGCTCTCCTTCATCCTGGGGGATGTCCTCTTTGTCCTAGATCTGGGGCTTGACATTGTCAACTCTGTCAAAGTTTTCCATCTACAAGTTGACGGGTTTACTCGTCAAGGTTTTAACAAAAATCTGCATGCTACGTCCGAGACAGAGCACCAAACGGATGCTTAACTGCTCTTGGATGTCGAAGTTCGAGGATTTCTGTTTATGGAAATCACTTAGTTGATAACACAGGGCACATGGAAAAGCGATCGTAATTCACTATAACTTCAGCATTTGACAGAACAATTGATTAAGAAATGTTCAGAAAACGTTGGAAAGAATATAGAGACCATATTTGTTTTGCCTGACGTGCAGAGGTATCAAAGGCAACAAATCTTGTAAGTACTTCATTTACAATATTGGATATTGCATGATTTTGTAATCGCTTGTTAAATATTTATTTGACCTATGATGTTATCAATGTTAAGAATGCCAGGAATGGGGAGGATGTCAGTTTATAAATTATTTTTCAGAGTGATCCTAAAGGCAAGACAGTCGTGGGGTTGTCGATTTTGTTAAATATAAATATCTCAAGACGAAAGAACAAGAATGTTGGCTTGTGGATTGTGATATCTACATTACCCATTTGTTTTCTGCGAACAGAGTTTTCTTGTAAAACAAAGTCAAAGTTAAGTTTGATTTGGTTGCTCATAAAGAAGTTCAAAAGAACAGGTGCACTCTTTACTCCACGTGTCATTCTTACATAGGTTATGTTCAATAATACGACTTTGCTGAAGCTATTTATCGAAACAACAGAGCGTCAGAATTAGAGCATGCTTTTTATATTCTATATAAAAACATACAAATTAGAGCACATTTGCTATGTATACTTTTAGCTCTTAGAGGAAGATTGGACCATTTTTTTAGTACTCTCTACATTTCTAAGCGCCTCAAGGAATTTTTTATACGTATGCGTACTTTAAATGTAGAAATAGAACTTAGATTTGGTACGAGAAAGACGAAAGAGCAGTGCACGTGATGATGCATGGCTGGAAAAATAAGTTTTTTTCTTGGATGTGAGTGAGAAGTTTTTAGCAGCGAACAAAGACTGAATCGAACTTGTTTAGAAGGTGATCTGCTAGCCAATGTCATTAATTTGTCCAGAGGATATAGGAAATGGAAGCAAAATTCCATAAACTAAATGCACAAATTTGAACATACTATTCATGTATGTTCAGAATTCACCATGATTATATTTAGTTCTATTTTTATCCAGGTAAAGGATACAAGAGCATTGAGTATCGCAATTAGAACTCGAATAAAAACACCTAAAGTTGCATACCTTTTTTACATCATTGACATATTAATGTTTTCAAGGGACATGTCCAAACATGCAAGACACAGTCATGAACTCTTTACAAGTAGACCAGATATTTTTGGGTGAACGGAATCACCACTGATTACTGAATCTATCAAAATCCAGGGCTTACAAAAGGATCAAAAGTTTGCAAAACGTTATTTTGCACACTATTTTATAGTGCTAGTAACATTGTGCCCCTGGTTTTGCTGGAATTTTACACTACAGCTGACAAATTACTGGGCAAATTACATTAGAGGAGCTCGTCGAGGAATGCCTTTCCTTTTCCTGGAATTCGCATGCTTGGATACAGATGCACTTGCAGGATAGATGTTGCCCGTAACCTGTTTAGTAACTGAAGGAGATGCAACAGAAGATTTAGCTACCGATTTATCCAACCTCCTTACCTTCGATTTTCTGTCCGATGTTGATGATTCATCAACTTGGAAACTGTCATCCATTTTACCTGCACTAAGCTCTGTTCCAACGGCAAATGTTTGTCTTGCAAAACCATGAGATATAGCTTCGTGCTACATCAACAGTATAGAAGGAATTTATTTCTGTCAATGTACTGTTTCAATGATACAGCTTGTATAATTATTACACATTCCAAGCAACGAAGTGCAAGCCAATATTATGTATACATGTAAATACTAAAGCGAGTATATTTGTACCCTTGCAATTGCGTATGTTGGAAGCATGAACACGACCAAATTGAGTGTTATGTTTATGAAAGCATAGAAAACTAATAAAGTTCTGATTTAAACGGTGGGCTAACCCTGTTTAGTTGTAGAAATCAAGCATGCGAACTCGATAGATAACAAATGATTCGAATTGAAAAAATGAACCATGATATAAAACAATGCATGAGAAATCTAACTGCAATTACAAATACAAAATGCAACCCTGAAACGAACTAGTCATTCATGATTTTGATGTTCACCATAAAGCAAGTCCGAAACGAACTATTTATTGTACAACTCGCGTATTAGACAGTACGTTGTTCTTAAGTTTAAGTAAAATATCAATAAGGATATTTATACAATAGTTTCTAAGTATATTTATGGTAACGATGCTTTATAACATTCGACTTGATTTTTCTTACATATTTCCAATTGTAGTTCATCCGAATTAACCAAATACTGGAATATTGATGTCCATGATCTTCATATTAGCCAGAAGGCAACAATGAATAATAGCTATATAATTTTCAGTGTGCTTTTCGATTGATTTACCATAGCTTATTAAAATGACTTCTGGGATTTGTCAATGTTGTAGTCAACCAAATTGTTAATTACCTTACAACTCAAACAGCAGAACTTGAACTTATCAGCTGGCAAACCACGACGACAAATAGTACAAATATTGGTCACGCCATGAGGGAGCCCTGTATACGGTCGTGAATTCAAGAAAACAATTTGTCGTCTGTTTATTGTGTACGTTTGTACATCACCAACATTTATATACTTGTTGATATCATCTACTCTCACACCGTTGCTCAGAGACGATCTTCTTGTCTGAAAATATGGAACGGCGCATGCAAATTAGAACAATGCTTTGTTTTATATTTAGGTGCCATATAGAGCAATTTAACTATTCAATTAAAACATTCAATTACCTGTATGATTTGGTGGTTTTTGTGGTCATCTAAACAATATCCACAGAAAGGATTTCCAGTGCAATTTATGCAGAAGCGGTTGCACCTATTACATTTGTAATCTTTGTGGATTTGACAGACGAGGTAGAAGTTGGCTTTCAACAGTTGCCTCAGCCATGGCGGATCACAATTTTGAATCTCCAGCATCTTAGTGTTTCTTCGCTGTTGTTGAAGTAGCAATACAAGAAGCTAAACCAAACAGCTATGCAAAACAACCATGCTTGACGCCATGCTTGATGTACTTAAAGACAAGACATCAGAGGCAGTAGTTAGACGTCTGCCTAATTACAAGCTCTTTGTTTTCTAATACAATAAAATAATAACTATTATAGGTTTTCATAATCGATTAAAAAAAAGGTGTGGCTTTTATTACTTTTTAAGTTAACTCAACGAGTTTGTAAAAAAATACTAATTATAGCAATATTTAAAAATACAATATCATGAATTCCCAATTGAATGTTATTAATTTCATTATCTTGAATTGCTTGAAATAATGACTGCAGTACCGTCAATTTTGGAATTTTTTACCCATGTTTGAAAAATTCATAAGTTATTAATAGTGAACAGATTCGTGAAAAATATTACGTTATTTTCAATGGTGAATAAGCTACCCATAAATTTGTGAATGAAGTTACCATTACTGAAGACTAAATTTTGTATGTAATTTTTCCCCCCTCAAGAAAATAACATTGCAGGATGTTGCAATTTTTAAATCTGTAAAAGGAAACCAATAAAATACGCTACGTCGTAAGTAATTTATGTTAACGTTAACATTTTCAGATATTTAATCAAGTATTGCATGTTGTCGGTTTTTTTTTCCCGGATTTTTTGTATTTTTTTTTTATAAAGCATAGGCTATTTACAAGTAGGTCAAGTAGGTTATGCAAGTGGGTATCATAAGCCGATGAAATGACAACAGTTGTACTTGTATCTACTTTGAGAGGTGCCGTGTAAACCATTTGTGTAGATTTCTTACATCGTACAAGTTAACAATCAACATGTTCGTAAAGTTAAGCACTAATTCGCATGATTTTAAAACAATTCATTACTGTCCTTGTTTGCTTCCCAATTTTGATAGTTATTTTTGGTGGAATAAGTGGCAATAAATGGAAAACAAATAGAAAGAAAAAGATGAGTGCCAGTACAGGAAAACATATAAAAAGTAAGATAACATGAGATAATAAGGGAACGAAACAAGACGAGTTCTACTGTTGTATTTTAATTGATGAATTGAGGAAGATTTAATATATTCTATAATATCGTTTTTACTGTAATCAAGGAATTTTTGAGTGCAAAGTGGGTATTATGTGATACCCATTTCTTGCATCCAATTCACACATTTTAATTTCAAATAGTGCTGATATGGAGAGACAAAAATGAAGGATGGAGAAGACGAGTGACAACAGCATCTGTGAACCGCGAAAAAAGCATTACATGACTTAAAAGTGCAAATTAGGCACTACTTGTCTTACATTTCCGTGGTAGTTAATTTTGGAGGACATTAACGGAAGACACAAAGCCGTGTTCTGACGAGTTTTTACAATATTCTTTATAAAAAAACATTAAACTTATACTCCGGAACTCAAGAGAAAGACCAGGAGTAACGATTAAAAGCAGAAATACATAATTATGGGAGAAAGACACAAGGACTAATAAAAATAATGACTGAAGATAGACGTGAATAACAATTAGAAGCAAAAATGATGAGTAATTTTTAAGTACCTAAATTTGGTTCAGATCACTATGCAAAGAAGGTCCCAAGATTTTTGGGCTTTCGATTCTATCAACACAAATATTCCTACTCACTCAATAAGATCTCCAGGTATTTAATTTCTAGTAAGTATACATTTTGTTCACTTATTATATTTTTGGTTACTTATTATATTTATGTGCCAAGAAATTGATCACAATCTCTTTGAAACAATTCTGAGTGTCAAGCACAAGCCATATGGATGTTTCATTTTGTACTACTGTATTATTGGTAAAGATAAAACAACACATGGATTATAGACGGCTGAAATTCTTTAACATGAACAAAAGGATCGGACACCGATCAGAATTACATGCTTGTGGTAGCAAAGAGTTAGAAATTCAATTAAAGCTTCGCAAATGTTACTCAAAAGACTATTTTTTTTCCCTGAGCGAAACCTGTTATCAAAAGCAGATTGCAACTTTAACACTCATAGTTTCTTGATACCAATAGTAGTTCTAATCAACAACCCACGGAATTGCAATTTGATCTATCGCAATTTCATTCCAAAGCATGTTTTGTTCAAACTCTTGTAATTCCTCCTGCACCTTGACATTGATTTGTTCTTCTACTTGTTGATCAAACTGGCGGAGTAGCTGAAGGGATGGATTGATCTGAAGTGCAAGTGCAAGGTGTTGGCTGGATGAACGAGTGACTTTTAGCATCTGGAATAGTTCAATAATCTCGATTTTGAGATGATCATATGTTTCAATCAGCTGCACGGTAACTGGCAATTCTGGTTCTGGTTGGAGCTGTTGATTGTCGATTTCCAGCCGATCAGGTTGAACAGCAACCAGCAACTGCACTTCTGATTCACTTTGTGTATTATTAACTTCCATAGGATCGTGTTGATCCATGTTCTTGCCTATTATAACCTGGCACTGAGTGGAGATTTCAATACTACTTGGTTAATAATAATTACAAACGATTGGAGGAAACATCAAATCCGGTTGCAAACAAAACACATCATAGTACTAAACAAGGTTAGCTATGATTAGGTAAATTATGTGTAGTATATTTTCAATCTACCGGAATTTAGATCGAATCACAGTGAACATCTATAAATTTAACATACGTAAACCAATGTAAATATTAAATGAGTACAAGAAAACGCAAATCTCTACATAGATTTAATTTTTCTCTAATTCTTTACTTACAATTTGCTGATTTTACCGCAAAGCAGCAACGTACAGCAGGTACTTTCTTCCCAAACTCTCTACTCTATAATGCAGAATGTTTCTTGAGTTTGAAGTTGGGCATTTTAAATAGATCATGGACACTGGTGCAGTGAAGGGTATTTTTGTCAAATAATTGTTTTCCCAGGAGTAGAATTCACATGTTCAAAACCTTAGAATACAATTCATTTGAACCACCGTGAACTACAAAACATCACTCAAAGGTAACAATACCTGTATCTTGAAAGTACTAACACCACAATAGTTTACATATGACGAGTGGATATAGATTGTTTTGTTGTACATTTGAATTATAGTACGAGACAATCATATTATTTTTGAACATTAAAAATCAACTATTTTTTCATGCTCGCTTATGTTCTTTTTTCCCCACTAAACCGAGGTATTAATTGAGATTTGTACACCGGTGAACGATAATTTGTAAAATAAAATAAGTTTTTTATTTTTCTTAGATTAGGAATTCATAAATTAGGAGATGGAATTCTTACGAAATTCATGGAAACAATATTTCCATACACTGGCATTTGTTAAAAATCCAATTTGTTGACAGCCATTCAAGTTGATTCCTACTCTGTCGACAGAACCGATGAATAATTATAACTCTGTCGACAAGCATTAAAACAACATCCAAAGACGCCAATTTTTATTTGTCATAATTTTCTCACATTTCTGAACAGTATACAATCGATCTGCCTGTGTTAACACACGTAAGCAGATTTGTACTGGAAACAATGACAAGCTTGTTCCAGGTAACTTCGAGACGCGATGGGATTGAAATAATATATGTTCTCATGGTCTTTCTGTGCTATGAATTGAATTGAAATTGAATTGGTAATCTGCTCTATATTCCAAAAAGTTGAAGTACGGTTGGTGAATGTAAGCACTCCATGTACTGTTGATTATCCCATAATTCTGTACGGGTTACCATTTGTTCATTGTACCCATCGATTTCGTCCCTGCAAACAATATCTAGGTTTTTATGTTGGATAAGCCAAACACGATTGCTGATGTGTTGGATACTTGAATTAGCCAGTTAAAGAAAATCTTGTAAGTATCTTCTAGGTAGCTGACACAACTTCAGAATGAACAGACTTCGTACGCTGCTACTGCTTCTTATTCTACGCCTAAAAAGTACGTGAATAGGAACAACTACTTTTACATTTACACAGCTTATTATTAGAAGACGTTTCTGCTATTATAATTTGTATAAATTTTTATTGCAAAACCATTCTCTGTTATCAATAATAAATAAATTGTTCAAAACTGCTTAGATGTTTGGCTTGGTAAATTTGGGTTACAAATTTTAAGTTAGTGGAAATAAAATGATACTATAATTTAAGAAATTAACAGTCCCTTTGGATGGAGTAATTTCTGGAGAGAAGGGGAAAAAGGTTTTTGTGTTTATAGCTAAATCATCTGTTTGGACTAAATATTCTAGTAAGAAATACACAGAAATTTATAAAAAATGTTTTTTCGTCTCTTTGGAACAGCAACAATAACAATAACACAACATAATCAATCTCATGCCCAATTACCAGGGTACAGGCTCTTTGTTAAAATAGCATTTTTTAAAAATTCCTTTCAAATTTCTCCTACGCTCAACATTTATATATTTATCTATCTTTATTCATTCCCTCTACTATTCTTCGAAACACTTTCCAAATATTAAACCAAAGACAGCAATCTCTTGATTGGTTTTTCCTCCTACCCTTTTAATCTCACCAAAACGATGAGTCTTTGTGAGGAAGGGCTTCCCTATTCTATCTCACGTTTTCTGGGCATCTGTAGAGTATGTAAACCGTCGCTCTTCAAAACATGACTTTATTGGTTGTGGTTGAATTTTGTACTTTCACAAAAACCCAAAATTGAACTTTACTGGTTCTGAGCGAACTCCGTATCGAACCGTGTGTTTAGCGTGCCTATAAATCTCGTGTCACATATATTATACCTAGCTTTTTGTTCTGTATGAGGTAAACACAAAACGCAAACTCCCATGTGATTGATGGTTACATCAGCTTTCTACCGCAAAATCTTCGGAGGATATTCAGCGTAGTAGGTGAATCGTCGCATCGACATTCCTTTGATACAGTCTCATAACTCTCCATTTATTAACTCGAAGGTACGACAACGACTACTACTGTATTCCCATTTATGGCTCCAATTGCATACATATCCACTCTATTTTATGTTTTGGTATTTGGAATACAGCTTATTGTTGAAAATCTCAACGCATCCGAATGTTGTTGCTTATACTCGTTTACATATATCTTAATTATTTGTAACAGCAGCTAATACAAACGAGAAAGCGTACAATTTCGATTTGCAATTCAGTTTTGTTCATGCCTGCTCCATGTTTGATTAATTACGTAAGTGATATGAAAAATACAAAACCAATTCACCTGTTTATGTTACACGTACGTATAGCACAATTTTAAAATCTATATATTTTTTGAATTAGTTAACTGAGAAAATACTTTTCAAATTATGGACACATATGTCCCTTTTAAATTGATGTCATTACATTTATAATAGAAAATGTTACTCAGCAGTACATATGCAAGTAACAAATTACATTACTCTACTAAATTATATTTGGGTAGCAATTTTCAAAACGCAATACCCTGCCATTCGTAAATTATAAATTTGCCAATTCAAACCAACTTGTTCTTCTTGCATCCCTCAATTTGCGAACTCACAATCGCAACAATACAAATTACTTTCGATTTTGCTTAAAAAAGCACAGAAAATTCACACTTTATATTTGTAAAATGAGTCTTGCATAAAGAATTGAATAATCAATATTTGTTTCAACAATTGAACATCCAACACTTCAAAGACTAACTTGCAGTGTTATTATTCATCAAAGTTTACCTTTGCTGTATTATAGTATACTTTGAGCATGCAATATATTACTTTTTCGCACTTATTTCGTTTTTGTTTTTTAAACCGTAATGATTTGCACAATAGATAAGAAATAAGAGCTTGCATTATATAAACGTAAGAATCATGTTTATATAAAAAAATTTATATTAAGCATTACATGGCATTGCGTAGTCTATTTTAATGATCATATCATGAGCAAGTCCAATTGCCACGTCAGCGACGTCGTGCATAAGAATCGATATTTTAAGAGTTTTGACCTGATGCATGTCTATAATCAGCTTCATAATCAAGTGATAAATTGCCAAATTCTAGATTCTTCATTCTCAAATTACCCGACTACTCAAATAACCATACTTACAAGTGCATTAAAACAACGGAAACCCTTTGACATGATTTTCCTGAAATAACCCTAAACAAAATCAAAATATCCCCAAATAACCCTTAAGAAGTCCCATTTTTATGCTTTTTGACATGATTTTCCTCAATCAGCTCTATAAGAATGTCTAATTGGATAAAAATCCCCATGATTAACATTAAAAGGAGAACCAACAACAAATTGAATTCAGCAAGAAATGGAACTTAATTTGTACTGAATCACAATCATGGGACAACTAAACATACTTCGTTTTACTACGTGTAACTGGATTGACAGAAGAAGCAGGATCAACAAAAGAAACAAATCATAGAACATATAATCGACGGAAAAAACTTGTTATACGCTGCATAATTGACAATTGGATAATTTTAAGGATAAACTTTGAAACCACCGTGGAACCCAGCATTAAATAAATGAAGCAAGGATAAATAAGGGACAATTCAGAAAACATAATGACTTCACATATAATGATGTAAATAACAATTAACGTAGCTATTACTTATGCAAGGTCCATTGTTAGGTTGGAATTGTTGGACCTGGATATTGATAGATTGAGCTCTATGACTCGGGCTCTATGACTGTGTTTATTAATTTTTTGTTGGTCAAGGAGTGGGCTAATAATTATCTTGAAACATTAATGCTTTAAGCCGTAAATTGGTTAAGGAGGAGGCTAATAATTGAAACGCTGAGATGGGCTGGTGTGAGTTGAAAAGATCTTCTCCTCTGAATTTTTTTTGCTCGGTTTATTAGTGTTTGGTTGGTGGGAGGGTGATCCGAGGTTTTTTTTTTTGTCAGGGTTGTTTGGGTAGTTTGGTGTGCTTTGGGTAGTGGGGGAAAACTGTTTCAATTAGTTTTATTCGCTGTCCTGGGGGAAACTGTTTGTTCAGTACGGTATGGCAGAGTAGCGAAACTTCTGAGACGACACTTGTTTGCTGAGGTTGGGTGGATTTGATAGTGATGATGTACAGAAGATCTTCTGCCCTGAATTTCTGGTTCAGTTTATTGGTCTTTGTTTTGCCATTAATTACTCGGGTGCGGATGATTGACAGGCCTGTAGTTCTCAGTGAGTGTCATTTACAGGGTTGAAATTGTTGCTATTAGATATCAGCCTGATCGACAACCCTTAAGTTGTTTTAGAGGGTTATCGACAGGCTTCAAACATTGTTTATTGTTTGTAATTTTGTTTATTGATTGCTTATTTGTCAAGGTGTAGGCTAATAATTTGGTTTTCTGCCACGAACAAGCTGGCTGCTGTACCTACATTGGTTTATAAAGGACAGAGAGCTGCGGAGTGGAAAATTAAACTTCAATTCCACTTTGTTATTTTCTGCATTTTTTAGTGTTGGTGAGACCGAGTAAGATTATCTATTCTTGACAATAAACTTTATCTGGAACAGAATATATCAGCTCATACGCTGGAAATTTTCAATTTGAAGTAGTGGGAAGAAAGTTTTCCTTTTTATGCCTCCACTTCTGACAATAGACAAGCATCATAAGTTAGCTTCACCCTAAGAATAGCGATCGAGCATTTCAGTATATCCTGAAAGGCAACAGGATAATAAACCACAAGTAAATGGAATCCTATTTGTCTGTGAGGAGAAAGTGAAATTATACCTTGGAAGAAACTGTCACATAAGTACGAGATTACATCACAACCATAAAATTCCAGCCTTTTTTAATAGCATACGGGTTACAATTCTAATAAGTTCAATTAAATACGTTACGAGCTGGTTCAATTAATTAGCAACACGTAACTGCTACCAAAGCTAGTTTTTCTTCTTCTTCTTCTGGAAAGTAACTGCCAGCGGAAGATCATCCTCATTTTTTGATGCATCGCAGTGTTTATCCACAAATAATTGTCTCCGCGTTTTTTTGCGTGGTTTCTCAGTAGTTGAGGTTGACTCCCCAACATTTTTCACACTCTTTCCGCGCTTTGATTTGGACAAAAGATTGTACTCCTGAACTGAATACAAGCATTTTGGCAGCCTAGATTTCGTATAATTGTATGCTTTGACTCGCACAGCATAATTCACTCCTCGACATAGCTTCTCATTTGCTGATGCAGAGAGCTCACCCTAAATTCAAACCTACACCTTAGAAGTTATCGATAACAATAAGTCTGTATTATGCACAACATGTGTAATGCAACCTACCTCCTGTATGTTCTCTCTCATGTATTCAGCAGTGATGCCAAACATCCCTTCAGCATCTCGCTGAAACACAGTAGCAACAACAGAACCTGTTTTGTCTGATAATTCGATGTTGAATTTGAGGCTGTGAATCATTTTCGTACCAATCATATAATTAGTGTTTGCTAATTACGAAATCAAACATTAGCTGGAATATTCAATTGAAATAACTTGGAAGGATGAACACTCACTTTGCTACTGCTGACATGCGTTTTTTACAATGGTTGCACCAGAATGGACCATCACCCATTGCATCCGTTGCATGATTGCATTTTGAGCAGCTCAGATACCAAAATTGTTGTGTTAAATCAACAACCTTGCAGGTAACTTCTACCCAGTGGAATTCTTGCTGCACACAATTTTACACTACTAATTGTGCTATTGCAATACCACATTTAATCATGTAGTTAAAAATTCAAACTGTACCTTATCAACAATAGTTGGAAGTTCATTAACACATTTGAACTGATTTTTGTTCGGTGTATCAGTGCGCAATGGAGTTATACTCGTATTTATTTCTAGCCCTGGCAACTTGTCAATTCCTTTGGCATTTGCGATACACCTACAATAGTAGTTAAATTTGTTCTTATAACTGAATTCACATTCCATATGTATGCAAATGTCCTTACCAAGCACGCAATTTTTAAGCTGCTGGAATAGGTGGATTGAAAGTAAACGTGGTGGAACCTTTTGTTGCAAGCTGGTACCCTGCAATGTAACGGTAATTCTACATTCCAAAATCCACAAGTATCGTAACCATAATTTACTCTTCTTAACAGGAGTAGTGTATATAAATTACCTTGATACGAGCTTACTTTCATTCTTGTTGCTTGAACAATAGGGAATGGTCCTTCAAGCCTACTCATTATTTCACCTTCCTGTTCCACATATTGATTCCACAGCACAAGTGTCGTTGGAGTATTGCTGCAGATTTTTAACACATTTCCACGAGTAGCACTTAGCATAATTACTGATTATAATAACGAGAAGTTAGATAAATAATTTCGTTCTACCAGCAGGAACATTTACAATAACAATAGCACATAGAACAACAGGTACCTTGAATCAATAATGGTTATGTGTTGTACAATGTGTTTTTCCCTCGTCGTACGCTTATCACCAACACCAATTACAGCAAAAAGAACGTCTGTTACACCTCAAAACTGGAACATTAGTACCTTCTTGAGACACAGTTAACAATGTCATGATAACCAAATGTGTAGACAAACATACCAAAACCTCGACGATCGTGAACATATTCACCCAAATCTCGAAGTGAAACATATTCGTACTTTACATGCCTGATATCGTACACAACATCTGGAATTTCTTCAATTGGTGTTCGGCCAGAGAGGGTCCATTGTAAAGGACTATCAAAAATTTGAAAATCAGGTCCAGTTGTCTCAACTTTTGCATTAATTATTTGGTAACTGTGATATAACTCAAGGGTATCTTCCAACACTGGTATATCCGTATTCCAAATGGTGCATTGCATCTTAGTACCCTACAAGCAATATCGTTAAACTAT
This sequence comes from Rhododendron molle, assembly GCA_025413875.1. Lineage (NCBI taxonomy): Eukaryota > Viridiplantae > Streptophyta > Magnoliopsida > Ericales > Ericaceae > Rhododendron > Rhododendron molle. The sequence continues at coordinate 57,960,047 of CM046391.1, forward strand.
TTAAATTTAGGAAATTAAATGCACCTTTGTTAGCTGGAAACATGGAACAAATTACACTAACTTCAGAATCGACGAGTATGATTTTTTTATAAGTTTGATCTCCCGCAGTTATTCTGGCATAACCTCTTTCGATCACCATTGCTTTAACTGTCCAGTTTACCATTCCTTCTGTCACATTTTTAATCATGAACAAATTATCTGCCATAGCTGATGTAGTAATGTTAACCTGCATTTGCAAAGTTGCACAGCATCAGTGGGAACACTTGACATCTACAAAAATCAACACTGCGAGATACGCATATAATTTATCCAAATGTGTATAATTGTATATTATCACAGACACAAGCATAGATGCAAACAACATTAACCCTAAATCAACTGCAGATTTCAAAAGCCTATAATATAAGAGTAAAAATCTTTCTTTCACTCATACTTATCAATATACTTACAAATTAATAGCTGCAGGTTCTCTTTCATTCAGTTTGAGCGCGCTTCATTCAGTATCTCTGAATACACAATATTCTTAGTTGATCTTGCAGTTTTGTTTATATCAGAAGGAGCATTTAGTATCACTTTTATTTTTGATGCTGCTGTAGCACGGGAAAGAGCAACATATAGTTGTCCATGCGAAAACACCGGTTCCTGCAGATTAACACCAACAATATCCAACGTCTGTCCTTGAGCCTTGTTTATTGTCATAGCAAAACACAGCCTTATTGGAAACTGACGCCTCGTGAATGGCACGGGGTAAAGCTTAGCATCAGTTGACTGTAATGAGAAACGAGGTATGAATACAATATCGCCTTGATGCTCTCCAATAGCTATTTCTGCCATTATAACATGCTTATGCAATTTCCGACATATTAGTCGGGTTCCATTGCACAATCCCTTTGAAGGATCCAAATTCCGCAGCATCATTACCGGGCAGTTTTCCTTCAGCACAAGTTGGTGAGCTGGCATTCCAGGAGGGCGTATTGAGTGCATGAAATCAACATATAGACCTTGATCTGATGGGTTAATTGTTTCATCAATGCTTGTGTAAATGTACTGTTTTCCTGGAAATCTATTGATCAACAGCTCATTTATCTCATCGACAGAATCATTTCTGGGTGTTAGTATTGCAGACTGTGTCATAGATATTGCATCAACAGAATAGCGTTTTAAATCCGGGAACACAAAAGTTATAAGTTGCTCCACAACCGCAGTATTTTGCTTAGGTGGTATAACCATTGACGGAGGAATTGTTATTTCATCATTTAAATTGCATGGTTCTTCTCCGTTACCCACCCTCAACAAATAATTGCTAAATGCAGGATCTGTTCTAGCTCTCATGTTTTCCTTCAACGTGAATTTTTTAAGAGAAGCCCATATATGCGATCTCACCAAGCTAGCATCTATGCAATCGTCCTTTGTACCCTTTGGTATGACTGGCAACACTTGTCTAAAATCCCCACCCAAAACCACAACTTTACCACCAAATAAACTATCGACTTCCGTTATATCTCTCAACAGATTATCTAGTGCTTCAATAATCTGTCTTTTGGCCATTGACGCTTCGTCCCATATAATCAATGAAGTTGCTTTCAGTAATTTAGCTAAACCTGTTTGTTTGCTAACATTGCAGGTTACTTTGCCATCTTTTTCCAGGGGGATTTTAAATCTTGAATGCGCAGTGCGACCGTTAGGCAAAATTGATGCAGCAACTCCTGATGTAGCAGTTGCCAGAGCAATACCTTTGGCAGATCTTACAGTGGCAAGCAAAGCACGGTATAAGAAACTCTTCCCTGTGCCACCGGGACCATCCACGAAGAAACAGGTACCATCATTGTTTTTAACAGCCTGTAAAATTTCATTATAAGCTGTTGATTGATCTGAATTCAGTTTCGTCACACTTAGTAGATCCAAATCCGACACATCTATATCCTGTTCATCCAAAATTTCTTTGCACAATCGATCATCTTGACTTCCATCTACCAACAAATCATCGAGACCAAAATCCTGCAGAGTCTTACCCATAGATCCCAATGCAGACTTCACAAAACGTAACAAAGTTTTGCGTGCCTCAGTCGGCAACATTCCTTGTTTCTTGACATAATCCTCTGTCAAGGGCTCTTCAAATTTCAACAAGAGCTCTTTTGGATTCAATGCACCACAAAATACAAGCATAGTACAGAACAATTGTCTGAGGGAATTAGGCATCTGATAACCACACGATTCTTCCAAGCACTTTTCATTACTTTTATCATCAATGAGCAATCCATGAGCTACTGCTGCTTCTCTGTATGTTGCATATGTTTTGTCTCCAACAGTTCTTAAGTAAGAAAATGAAGTTGGACATCGCACATGGTTCAATAATAATCTCAAATAGTACAACTCACCCTGAGATGGATTCACAGCTATAATACGACCTATCACATTCTTGTGTTGTCGCTCAGTCCAACATCTGGTTTTTGTTGCCCACACAAATGGTGTTGGGAAATCTTTGTATAAGAATTTCCCTTTCTTGGCATTCTTGTTGTATTTATTCATATGGAAGAATTGTGTCAGCATTGTTCTTGAAAAAAACTCTGAATCAGCTACGTTGTCCAAGTTTGTTGTTTTTTTAAAGCCAACAACTTGACAGTTTTCGAGATGCAACTGCAGAGCTATAACCGATGGATGCATGTCAAACAAGTTGAATCTGTAAATACGCCACATTGCCTCTGGAGGTGTAACCCATCTAGCTGTTTGAAACTGCGTGATTTCATCGACAGCTTCATTATTTCGCTGTGCAATGATTTTGAAGACGATTTTATCGTGCCCTTTATAAATATACTTATACAAATATTTAACAGCTTTAATAGTTGAGCAAATCTCAACGTTTACATGACAATCTAATAAAGCCAATAAATATGGACTATAAGGGACGACCCATCGGTTATCTAAAATTTGCCGGCGCACTCGAACTTGCTTGCCATCATTTCTTCGTCGGTAAACCGGATAACCATCCGTCGCAACAGTTGTAGCCTCTGTGAATTTTTTGGGATAATGGTTTTTACACTTACCATTTTTCATGCAGACATTACCTGCATTAAGCTTACCACAAGGACCATGCATCATGTGTTTCAAGACAGCTGCATAGAGATGGGGATTTTCACTCTCTTCAGGTATTTCGGCTGATATAAATTGATCAAAATGATTTGGTGTCACAAGCTTGTGCCCCCTTTTCAGTATTACCAGCAGATGTACATGTGGTAAACCTCTCTTTTGGAACTCAACTACATAAGTGTATGCCTGAACAGGACCAAAGAATTTCTTCTTGATCACTTCCTTTTTGAGCTGCTCAAATTTGCTCCTGAAGACTCTGGTAACAAGATCAGGCCTATTTTGCACATCTTCATGTGGCTTGAGTTCATTGGTAATTTCTATCCATTTAGGATTACAAGTCATGGTTAGGAATATATCTGGTTTCCCATATTTATCCACTAATGTCATTGCATCCAGGTATCTTTTGTGCATATCTCGGGGCCCCCCTATAAACGATCCAGGGAGAATTATTGGTGTCCCAATTTTTGACCCCCTTGATTCTCCTTGTGCAACACTATCAATAATTCCTTGGTACAAATCTGCTCTTATCTCATCTTGGTGATGTCTGAAATAATCCAATCTCGAAGTTTCAATTTTTACATACATATCAACAGCATATTGTTGAAGGAGTCTACCTGATTCTAAGATTATAGAATCAATTTTTGGACGTACTTGAAACAAGTACGCATAAAACTCGCGAGCAGAAACCGTATTTTGCTTTCCAGAGGCATTTTCGTAATCTGGGCGTAAAATTTAACACTAATAAGTATATACTCATATAAATATCGACAATAAATACCTTATCAAATTACTAAACTTACGTAAGGATTCTGTACAGAGGAGCTGTTCTACCGTCGTACATGTATTGGATCCACCTACCACCCGACCAGCTGATTGAGTTGCACGTCTGTTGGAGTTATTTCTCTTAATACCACGATGCCATCCCGGCTCTCCATATGGAAATAACAATGGATATTGTAGAGGATCATAACATCCATAGTAATACTTGATTGCAACACTATGACCATCATGCTTCTCAACTAATATATGACGTTCTCTCAGTTCTGAATCATCTTCGTTATCCTTCTAGATCAGCGCCACCTGTGACGTCGTTGGTGTATCGAATGTCTTATCACTCACAATTGGATCAGCTCTAAGCCTAATCTCATACGAATTTATATTCGGTGTCAATGCCAACGATCTGAAAAATTTTGAGTATGGATTGGGTTTCAAGATATCTATAAGTTCAGTAATAATACTTCTATCTAAATCCTTAAGACATCCTAGCCTGTACTCAACTTCTTTGGCAGTGTCATAGTAATACAACTGAAGATAAGAAGGCTTTCCATCTGCAGGGCACAAGCCATGCATGAAGTGATAGATCTGACCCTGGGCACGAAAGGTATAGATTCCCTGGTGATTTTTTGTGTATCGTGGATCAAGAGTTACACCAAAAGAAGTGAAAGCAAACATGTTATTGTACGGGCGGATATGACCTCGGAAATCTTTGCATAATTGTGAAGAACCTCGATAGAGTTCTAGAAGTTCAACTGGGGTGTGGAAAGGATACACAGAGACTTGACCCTTAGAACAGCAGAAACCATCAGGTTCAAAGGCAAGGCGTTTCGCGTCGCAGTACGTACACTGAGGCACAATTGGCAACACAAATGCCTCCGTTGGTATTGGACGCTTGCGAAGAATTGCTCGTTTGCTACTTGCGGTCTTTTTACCTATGTTTCCATAATACAATAAAAGCAAACTATTACGTGCACTACATAATAATTCAATATTATGAAATAATACTTAAGTTTTATTTTGGCAACCATACTTGGGCTTCTCTCAATTGCAACTGCTGTACGCGAGCTTGAACCTGATATCATAGCCTATAGTTAGACCAGTCATCATCTACCCTAAAATTAACAATTACATTTTCAAATAGTTCACTTATTCTCTAGTTGTGCTACGTAAAATATTAATTTAAATATCGAGTTCACCTATCTCATGTACGTTGATTGAACAATATTGAACAGATGATTGAGACACCTCTTGGAGAACACCACCGACGCATGATTGCAAACAATACTCATCTGTTCGCGTTGCTTCAACCGCTACTTCGTCAGTGTGAACTACCTGAGCATTGAGACACCTCTTGTAGAACACCACCGACGAATGATTGCATACAATACTCATCCGTTCGCGTTACTTCAACTGCTACTTCCTTGGTCTGAACTTCTGAATTCATATTACAGGGAGATCTTGCATCAACCATCACATTTACCATTTCTGCGCTTGCATTTGTATGTAGTTCTGAACTACAAACTACTTGTCCTGTTTTTTTGTGATCTTTCTCCTTCCGTAAACATGGTTGTTTACAATATTCATTCTGTTTATCTCTATCCCAATTTCCGATATTAACATGCATATTTGCATGATCAATAGACGCAAGACTACACTGTCCATTACGCATCACCTCCGCCGAAGTGCAAACTGGTTGTATTACTTTTCCGTGGCTGTTTTCTTTAACTGTAATTCTGTGCATCTATTATCAACCCTAGCTTTCTTAGATACGCGAATTTCAGCATATATATTAGCCTTCTTTGCATAAGCAAGCCTGCATCGTTCACTGCGTTTTGCTCTAGCCGCCTCCGCTAAATTACTATCTACTTCTCTACGGCGTCGATTTCGCTTATCTTTCGTATCCTATGACAGCTGAGCGTAGGAAGTTTGGGGTCTCTTCTTCGTAACCATGATACTCAAGCAAATACGATACTGTAAAACACAATAATATTATTCCCATCTTATTTGTTAGTATTTTATTAGTCAAATTCTCTTACTTGGCTATCATAATATGGTAAACATGTACGAATAACAAAAGTTCACATTGAGCAGCAACAATAACAATATTAACAAAAACATACAATATCTAAATACCAATAATAACTAACATAATAAGCTACCATAGAACATAACAACAATATTAATATTTTATATATTACCATTTTATTATTCACGAATCTTACAGCAATTATTCATATCCATAACTACACCAATTCTACATAACAGCGATTACTGTTCACAAACAACATGTCAAATAAATCCAACATATCAATTACGACACTTAACGCCTCCAAATTATTCTACCCAGCTATTCTAATTTAGCAAATGTATACGTATGACAGAAGCTCACATCAAGCAGTAGCGAAAATAATATTTCCAGGAATACAATAGCTAATAGGATACTGCAATAGCCATCTTTGCTCCGTCGAACAAGAAAATTAACAATTCTCAATATACGTACCTTTTCAATGGCTGTTAATCTTTCGCTTCAACAAACAGCACGAACTATTTTGCATCAATCGACAAACAAACAACAAATAATTCACCCTACACTCTTATAGTCCTCCCTTTTTCTTTTTTTTCGCTGACCTATTTTTGTTTATTGATTATTTATTCAGTTTACTGTCATGCGCATTCAAGGCAGAGCAATAACACCTCTTACTACTGTACCAGCACATTGCTGTACTTTCATCACACACCACTTTTTCAAGCCCTTATGGTAATCACATGGGGGATTTTTCTTGGATTTTTCCGTAGGCTACGCCTCTATGGTAATCAGGTGACGAATTTTTCATAGATTTTACCGCAGGCTAGAATATTTTACATAATACGTCATCCATGTCACCTCACAATTTAACCTTTATTTATGTATGAATTATTTTTCCCATATACGGTTCTCCACCAACAGATGTGAAATAACCCTAAAAACTAATTTCATTAACCAATTTTATCCGCAACTAACAGTATAAAAAATAATTCTTTAGTACAGATTTAACCCAATTTATTTCACATATTTATCTAATTTATTAACTATTATACATACTATCAATAACTAATTATAATTTGTTACACCCAACACAATTTAGCGTGGGTCTAATAGATTTTCAAATAATTATTTGCCTCAATTATGTATTTGTTTGTTTTACATGATCATTCAACTTTTTGTTTAAAATCCTAAATTCCTTGCTTTATTCTTGGTTTAATTACATGTGTTCTATACACAATCTCGATACTGACTTATGCGTTTCACCAAAATTATGATCCAAATAACACGATAATACTTACTCAACTGTTAATTATTTTTTGTATCGATTAGCACATCTCTTGCGCAATTATGAATTTCATTATTAGCTATTTAGAATTATTATTTTGCCATAACTATACAAATCTGAAATCCGCAATATCACAACCACCAATTTTTATTTCAATAAAATTAGGAAACAAGCAAGGAAATAAGCTATTTTTGGTCATAGGACTGGAAATTGGAATTTGAATATTTATTTTCTATTCTTAAATTCATTTCATAATGCGAGAAGCATCAATGTATCCATTTTTTATGGTAAATAATCCAACCTGAATTGTTGATTTAACAACCTCACAATAAAACCCAAACATTCTATAATTTTTTCTCCCTCACAGTACTCGAGTATCAAATCATCCTGACAACGCAGAGCCTTTAACTTCTCATATACTCAACAATACCAGTACCACAACAAGTGACTATAGATACATAAATTCACGTCATAGATTTTATGAACAGGATACGTACAATATATAGGATACGACGTTTACTGTTGTAATCTACTTTTGCAACAATGTAATCAATGCATTGAATCCATCTCTGATGTCCAGCTAAGCTAGTGCAAAATATACCCAATACACAACTATGACTCTCCGTACTCCCTGTCCTCCCCTAGATTTCGTCGTGCAGTTCTAATATGATATGCTACAGAGCTGCGACATTTATAAAGCAGTTCTTCAGCACTCAAAACACCTTTCTTCCTTCGCCAAAGAAACCATTGTTACAGCAGACGAAGATGTTCTACCCCTATGCAAAAACACGCGTAACCCGGTATTGTAAATTATCAACATAACAGTTCTTTTCTGTTGGAAGCACCTCCCATACAATTCTTCTCGAAGTAAGTTCTAACCTATTTGCACTCTATTATGCACACATAACTTCTTAATTGCTAATATTTAGCACAACTTGTTTTTTCACCCTGCTCTCAACACAAAACATCTGACCTTAGTTATTACTCTGGCATGCATCAAATATCCAAAACCACAAATTAAGCTGCACATCATGATTCAGCTTTCCGTACAACTCCAAACCTAGTTCACAAAATTAGCCAACTCATAATTATATTTATCACCGCCCCATAATAGTGTGACACAACATTAATTGCATTTGTATATTAATCCCCACTCAGATCAGCCCCGTAACACACCAGCAATCGAATCATGCACCCAAAATGCCAAGATTGGTTGGCGTCAACCTGTCCAACGTTCGTCGGCAATATATTTGTGCGTAAGAATAACAGAACACAGCGTCGTGGATCAGATTATTACTTACAAACAGATGATGGAAAGCTGGTGCTCATTGCATCATCGTTCCCACGCACCACAAAGAATCTACGCTATATTGTTAATCGTGACTTCATAATTCGCTACTCTGGCATGTTTGACCTGGGCACAATTTTTGAATGGGATGCCTGTGACCAATTTAAGCATTGGATGCAATTGCTAGTCAATTGTACCCCACGGTACATTCAACCTCATTTGAGAGCTATCAACCAACTTGGTCCTCCAGACAAGCACCCCGGTACTCTGTCAATTTAAACTCTACTCATTACATTAAAGCAGCTTTCTATACGTTATGTAATTACTTATCTAACTTGCGTTTCAGTACACCATTCCTGCTGGTTTTTTGCTCCAATTAATCTGCAATACAATGAGATGAAAGTGGTATGTTCTCTTCTTTCTTTCGCAATAACATGATTGTCTTAACGTAAGCATTTGATCACCAACTAACTTCGATTCGGTAAACAAATCCCTGCAGCAAATTCCATCGCTATTTCAACAATACATGTTCGCACCGAAGCAAGCAATTCTCACGATAAAGAGCGGCCAACGAAATTACTATGCTAAGATAGAAGACTTTGTTATAACCATTGGTTGGCAAAACATAATTCTTGACCACACCTTTGGCAAAGACTACACCGTACTCTTTGGATTGATTGGTCATCTAATGCTTGACATGTTTATTTTTGATTGCGAAGGAAACTCAGTTCAGTATAATTGGAGCACAACTGAACCAGTCAAACATCTTAATGCACCGTCAACCTGGGATTCCAATCAAATGTTCACCAAGGTCACCGGCGGTAAGTTTCAACAACCCCCAATTATTAACGACAACCATTACATAATTTACATTTTTTAATCATTTGATGAATAAACATGCAGCCAACTTGGTAACAGCATGTACGCCCCATCTATTTCGACAAATCAGTGCAGAATATCGATTCTACAGGAAAATAACCCCAGCCAATTGGTCTACATTGGTATTGCTTCCTCAACTTACACAATGCTTAAATGAATCACAAATACTTTAACTATATTTTACAATCTAGTTACTCAAATTTACTTTGTTCATGTAAATGACCTCTTTTGCATTTAGGAATTGTGCCCAACGCTCCAAGAGTTAGCATACGTTCAAGGTATAAACCAATTTACTGTCAAAACCAAAGAACAAGCTTGGTATATCTCGTATGCCGATGGCAGCCTGCAAGGCCTGGGTTGGGAATCATTTGTAATTGCCCATACTTTGAGGGAGGATGATACACTTGTTTTTGCTATGGATGTTGATCTAAATTTGTTAGCAATGGTGTTTGATCAAGATGGATGTGAGCGAATATTTTACTGGTACACCAATATCGAAGATGATGCAACATCCTTCAATCAACAAATGCAGTAACTCAACATCTCGTTTCCAGAATTCCAACCTCTACAGAACTATCTTGCTCGTAACAGTGTTCACCGGCGTAGTTATCTATTGCTTTAACCATAGTAACGAGCAATTTAAATACTGTATTTGTGTATTTCTGTAATCCTAAAGGCCCACCAATACCGTATCTCTGTCAGTTGCTTTAAACACTTCTCATTATTTCAAATTTGGTTTGTCTCGTTTTCGTGTTTCCACAACTTCTGAATCAACACAATTGAACTAACAACACTCCACAAGTTTCTTCGGTTGATCAACTATTTAATACAACAACAGCAGCTATTCAATTATCTCTCAAGCACAATAAATAGACTTCAGAACAGGTCTACAGCAGTAACCTAAACTTACCATCACATTCCATGTTTTTACTTTCCTTCTTTGCAACAAATTACAATGGACCTCACGCAATACGTATTTCATTGAAAGAAATACAAACCATTCTGTCAACCTTTTGATCAACAAAAGCTACCAATAAGACTTTGCTACCTACTATTACGTTGACACTTAAAAATTTCCGTCTACCGCGCAATCATCTTGCTAACTCCAAATTACTTCACCACAAAACAATAATTATTCCAAAGCTTTTCAATTAACCATTAAAATTTGTGCACAAACGTTTAATAAAAAATACGAATGTTTTCTTATCTGCTTTCATTACCACAACTATGGCACAAGAAGGTAGGACGTGCCTTTAAGAGTGTCCGCAACAAGAAGATAGTAAACAATTAGGACGAGATTTATCTAAACAATTAGGACGTGCCTTGTTTTTACTATGAATGATCCCAACCACTGAGCGTGGTCAGCATATAATTTCAACGTTATTGACAAGTACTTGTTAAAAAATAAAACACCAACAAAGGGCAGAAGTCAAAATACAAGGAGCCCAAATGCTACACACTGGAAGTCAAAATACAAGCATTTTCTTGAGGTCACAAACATAGTATTCACAAATTCGGAGAACTCATATTAGTAATTTTGATAGTAACCAAACAGTAGCTCTGTTCCACCACAGAACACATGAAACAACAGTGAAGCCCTCACATGGATCAAGTACATACCAAAAAGAATCCACAAGAAAGGCACAAGATTCACAATACGATAATTACATCGTTCACACATACGTAAGAATTAAATGTTCTTTTAACGAGCCCAAGTATCCCCAAAATCGCTTTGTAATCACGCTTACCAACTCAAATCATTAAAGATTGATTAAAAAATAAAAGTTGCAATAACCATGATCAGGTCAAGATTCCCTAACCTGAACCAACATAAACACTTAATATTTCTCACACGGCTATCGACAATTCTCATCACATCCAACCATTTGCATATCCAGTCTAGCCATTAACAACCCAAAATGGTGACATAACTAATAAAACTAACACCATAGTTACCACAGCACAAAACATTCAACACTACTTGATTAACCAGCAAACTTCCACAACTCTGAACCTAACCATATTATCAATTGAACACAATCCAACCAATACCAAACAAGCATCATAACTATATAGAACCTAACCACGCATTAGTTCAACCGAATACAGACAATACAATAAATTTAATAACCATTCTGCACCAAATCTGTTGAATTTTCAGTTCTCACAGCCACTGGTTCATCTTCCATGGTGCTCATCCTTGCTTCGTTCTCTTCATCAATAACACTCTCAACTGCCATGTATTGCTGTATTTTCTCGTCAAGATACTTCACCAGAGGCAATTCTGGCGCCTCTGACAGAACTTGACCCAACACCCGACATCCATCTCTTATTTCTTGCAATCGGCGAAAAACAGCGCATAACTCAAGCTTAAGTTGCTGGTAAAGATCCCAAATCCGACATTCGCCTACTGCAGCACGAGGCAACCCTTCTTCCTGAGGTAACGTTGGTATTCGTCTAACATACCATGGCTGCGTGCTACCATCGGAAACACACGCTCCCTGCATCATTACTAACTTCTCGATCAACTCATCCTAACTAAGGAATTGACAAACCAATATATATTTATATATAAGTTTGACGCGGTCTAAACCCATTCCAAAGTTGGCTAGACCCGTAAATAAATCGAAATAATTGGCTATATTGGATGCAACACACCAACCCATGCCAACCAATGGCAGTACACCGAGATCACTGGGGATGGGTGGGTGTCAATTTTTCAAAAAATGTTGCTGGAGCAAACTTATAAAATTTGACCATTTTTTTAATCTACAATATTGTTTATAAGCAATATAGGAATTATTTCATAGATTTTAATTTGTTCTATTGAAGAAATTTCGAGAAACAGATGAAAACATCATAAATAAATTGGTAAACATATACAATTCTAAAATTTCTCATGTTCCTGAAAATTCTCACGGAGAGAGTAATATATCTGTAAATGATGGTACAATAATTACAGCGATGTCATAGATATCATAGATGGTACAATAATTACAGCGATGTCATAGATATCATCGTAAGATTTCCAAGTACATTCCAGACATTACTCCTGCGTATAACAGCACACAAGAACGATCGTAAAGTAATTACCATGATGTCATCAACATTATTGCAAGATTTTCAGAGTACATCCAACCATTAAATGCAATATTTCTTTTCACCATCGCCAAACATTCCCTCTCTTACAGCCGTGAACAATCAATCCAAATCCAACGATTTCAAATCAAACCTGTAAACGACTATTAGGACTATCAATCATCCTCTGACACCAGCTACCTGTTACGATACAACGATAATATAATCATACACTCTCTCTCTCAATAGACGAATTCCATCGAAGTCCACACAAGTACATTAAATCAACCAACACCACCTCATCCTGACATTCCAATAATTGACAACACACAGCAGATCCAAACAACTCAAAACATTAATGTTTCAAGGGAAATTACTGGCCTACTCCTTAATTAACAAATCAGAAATCGACAAACAACGTCACCAAGCCAAAGCTGTCAATATCCAAAGCTATCAATAATCAATAAACAACGTTTAAAATCTGTCGATAGCCCTCTCAAACAACCCAAGGGCCGTCGATCATGCTGATATATAGGTACAACGATTTCAAGTCCGTAAATGACTCTTACAAACAAGTACAGGACTATCAATCATCCACTGACACCAACCAACCCTGCTAATCGCAGCGTCAGAAATTCACTAACCAACTTGATAAATGCCAGAGTAATTAATGGCATAACAGACACCAATAAACTAAACAAAAAATTCAGAGCACAAGATCTCCTGTACATCATCACTATCGAACCCAACCAACCCCAACAAATAAATGTCATCTCAGAAGATTCACTGCTCTGCCAAACTGTACTGCACAAACAGATTTTGCTCCAGGACAACGAACAACGTGAATTCCCATTTAGCCAGCCCACTGTACAATCCTCTTTTACCGAGAGGGCAAGTTGGTGGTACACAAGAACATGGTATAATAACTGGCACGATGTCACGGTTATATATTATATTAGCAACAGATTTTCCAAACACAACCGAGCATTAAATACAAGATTTCTTCAAATACAAAGCGAATCCAAACATCTCAAAACATTAATATTTCAACGAAATTATTAGCCTACTCCTTGACAAATAAGCAATCGTCAAAGAAAATCACAAGCAATAAACAATATTTGAAGCCTGTCGATTCATGCTGATATCTAAGAGCACTACAGGACTGTCAATCATCCACACCAGGGTAATTAATGACAGAACAAACACCAATAAACTGAACCAGAAATTCAGAGCAGAAGATCTTCTGTACATTATCACCATCAAATCCACCGAACCTCAGCAAACAACTGTCATCTCAGAAGCTTCACTACTCTGCCAGACCGTACCAAACAAACGGTTTTCCCCCAGGACAGCGAATAAAACCACAGCCGAGAATAAGGGCGATTCTGACAGTACACAAAATCTATCACGATGTCACGCCTATATATATTAGAAAAACATCTTCCAACCACAGCCGAGCATTAAATACAAGATTTCCTCCCACTCCCCCAAAACATTCTCTTTCTTAACAGATAAATCCCACCGAAATTGCATGCACATACACCAAATCGAACCCACATCACCCAATTCCAACATTTCAATTATTAGCAAAACAAAGCAAATACAAACACCCCAATCTTTGACAAATAAGGAACGAATAAACAAAATCACAACGCCGAAGCTGTCGATATCCAAAACTAACAATTCGAATCCGTCAATGACCCTCACAATCAATTTTAAGGCAGTCCATCACCCTCCCACACCAACCAAACACTAAAACACTGTACACGGAAATTCCAGACCAAAAAATCTATTGCACATTCTCTATCTCAACAGACCAATTCCATCAAAATGATAAACACAGTCATAGAGCCCGAGTCATAGAGCCCAATCTGTCAATCCAACCCCTCGATGACCCTGACAATCAACTCATAGACTCAATCTATCAATATCCAAGTCCAACAATTCAAACCCGTCGATGACCCTCACAATCAACCCCGGGGCCGTCGATCGCCCTCCAACACCAACCAAACACTAATAAACTGAGCAACAGGAATTCCGAGCAGAAGATATTTCCAACTCAAACCAGCCCATTCCAACGTTTCAATTATCAGCCTCCTCGTCAACCAACTTACAACTAAAAACATTAACGTTTCAAGGGAATTATTAGCCCACTCCTTGACCAACAGAAAATTGATAAACACAATCACAGAGCCCAAGTCATAAAGCCCAATCTGTCAATATCCAAGTACAACAATTCCAACCCGTCGATGACCCTCACAATCAACCCCGGGCCCGTCGATCGCCCTCCAACACCAACCAAACACTAATAAACTGAGCAACACGAATTCCGAGCAGAAGATCTTTTCAACTCAAACCAACCCATCCCAACGTTTCAATTATCAGCCTCCTCCTCAACCAACTTACAACTCAAAACATTAATGTTTGAAGGCAATTATTAGCCCACTCCTTGACCAACTTCAAGGGAATTATTAGCCCACTCCTTGACCAACAGAAAATTGATAAACACAATCACAGAGCCCAAGTCATAAAGCCCAATCTGTCAATATCCAAGTACAACAATTCCAACCCGTCGATGACCCTGACAATCAACTCCGAGGCCGTCGAGCCAAAAAAATCGATGACCTTGACAATCAACTCACAGACCCAATCTGTCAATATCCAAGTCCAACAATTCAAAGCCATCGATGACCCTCACAATCAACCCCGGGCCCGTCGATCGCCCTCCAACACCAACCAAACACTAATAAACTGAGTAACACGAATTCCGAGCAGAAGATCTTTTCAACTCAAACCAACCCATCCCAACGTTTCAATTATCAGCCTCCTCCTCAACCAACTTACAACTCAAAACATTAATGTTTGAAAGCAATTATTAGCCTACTCCTTGACCAACAGAAAATTGATAAACACAGTCATAGAGCCCAAGTCATAAAGCCCAATCTGTCAATATCCAAGTACAACAATTCCAACCCATAGATGACCCTGACAATCAACTCCGAAGCCGTCGATCACCCTCCCACACCAACCAAACACTTCCAACTCATAGAGCCCACTCTGTCGATATGCAAGTCCAACAATTCCCAGCCGTCGATGACCCTCACAATCAACTCCGGGGCCATCGATCACCTTCCCACACCAACCAAACACTAATAAACTGAGCAAAAAAAATTAAAAGGAGAAGATCTTTTGTAGATTCTCACCATCAAATCAACCTAAGCTCAGCAAACAAATTCCATGTCAGAACCTTAACTACCCTGCCAGTCGTACTAAGCAAACAGTTTTCCCTCTCGGAGAACTAAATCAATCCACCAGCAACATTACCAAATAACCACCGCCAAACAAGCCAGTGCCCAATCCAAACAAAGGCAGCAAGGACATGGAAGGGAAACAACAAATTCCATGTCAGAACCTTCAGCAACCTGCCACACCGTACTGGACAAACAGTAATCCCTTTGGGAGAACGAAATCAATCCACCAACAACATTACCAAATCACCCCCCCCCAAACAACTCACAGCCTAATCCAAACAAAGGAAAACGGGACATGGAAGGAAAACATGAAAAGTCTGAAAACCCATTAAAGTAAAAAAAAATAAACCACAATCGAACCTCCCCAATCCGTAGGGGCCACCACCCAAAACACACCAAACAGCCCAAAACAACCCTGCTCAACGGAAAACAACTTCACAACTTGACTGACACACGAGGGCAATCTTGGCAGGAGCAAAGTTCATCGCTTATACGTACGGACGATGTCAATCCTCCTTTAGTGGCCCCTTGTGGATATAGTCTAGTGAATTCCCTAACTCAATTCAATCATAACAGGACTTCTTTGTACGCCTAGCTTTTATTAGTATCTGGGATTATGTCCACAACTTGCATTTCATCGCAAACAAACCCCATAATACAGCAGCCAAAGTTTTAAAATCAGGTTTCATTAGGTAAAAACTTCGCTGATTCTAGTAACCCAAGCGCAAACATAGCGTACAAGCCTGAGATTTGAAAACAACAAACAAAAATGGTAAGTATCCTACACTGCAATAGAAAGATCAAACAAAAGTGACCAAAAAAGGACTCTTCCCCATCGACACTTCCACCATAGAAACTTGTAGTCAGTTTAATCGGAGATGGACAAAAAAAGGACTCTTCCCCATCGACACTTCCACCATAGAAACTCGTAGTCAGTTTAATCAGAGATGGACTTCCTCCTCTTAAGTATATTTTCCCGAATTTTCCTGATTTGAAGGCTGGTCTCAAATCTCTCGCTAGTTTTTCATTTTCTTTGTATCCAGGACCAAGAAACTGGAATTGGCAGAGGCCACGTCATCCCCAATGTTTCACAAGGAAACACAAGAAAAAGAGAATTCTGCAAGGAAAAAGAAGGTAATGTTACAGAAGAAGAAATAAGTAACGAAACAGAGCAAATGCATAAATGTCCTTTTCAAGTATTTTCAGAAGGTATTCCAAAATCAAGTGAAGGAGTTATTAGAGAATCTCCAACCATGCTCTATATTGCTAAAATAAAGATCCAATTCAATTCAAACTAGCTCTATATTAGTTTCCTATTTTAGAGACTCGAAACTACAAATGGAGACTCTAAAAATTGAGAGATCCGTCTCCATTTTCAAGAAAGGGAAGATTTCAAAACTACCTCTAAACTATCATCCAAGCGTCTCATAAACACCTAAACTTCAGAGTGTTTCAATTAGACACGTGAAGTTGCCAAAAATTTAAAAGTTAGGCCAGTCAACATCCGGCAAATTGCTTAGGGAAAATGGTGAGATGGCTCCTAATTTACTGATCTGGGCAGTAAAATGGATGTGATGAATGGCCATAAGAACCCCTGGAACTCCATTCTCAAGCACAAACCTGACTCTGACGATTTCAATTTCTCCTTTGGCAAAACTCCTTCCCTTTGGGTGCCCGAACGAGATCCGCCATCGCCGAGACAGTTTTCAATATGTTAGCCTGTTACGTCAGTTTTTTATCCTCCATCCAGATAAAAAATAAGCGAGTATTTCTCTAATATTTTCAGGCCAGTGCTGAGAATCGACAGAGTATCCCCTCCGCTAATCAAATCGAAATGGTTCGTCTTGCCTCGTTAACAAGGGTTCAACAGGTAAACAAGTGTGGCTATTACCTCTTGGAAGCACTGCAAAGTGCAAAACCCTCCCACTGCATAACATGCTCTCTCCTTTTTCTTTTTTAGGATAAGAACACTGGGAAGGGGCACGCCGGGATTGGAACCCTAAGTGGTGAGTGTGTGAGTCCAATGGCCTCGAGAAACTTACCGATGAAGAATATTGCGAAGATAAGCTGAAATACCATGTAAATCTTGCAGGTGATGGTTCCACTAGACAACATAGCACTAAATTCTTACAGATGAGTAGATAACGCTGAGAGCATGTGTCAAATGGAGCTAGTTATGGACGATCATTGATAGAATTAGTTGGGCCTAAGGGTTTATGTTAGGAGCGCCATAGGCACTGGGTGATTCACTAGTATATCTACAGAATGCCTCATGGTATGTACTCCGATTTCAAGACCTTATCTACGTAACTATAGTGCTACCACCTTGGAGAAGGAGCTCGCTACTAGGCTATTTGGTAATACCCTGCATAGCTGCTGAAACCCACTCCCCCCCCTCTGCCTTAACTCCCACCAAAGCCTTCTATAACATCTCTTGACCTCCACCAAAGCTATTCACCAATTTTATCCCCTCACAATTTAGCCACCAAGAAGTTGACAATCACTTTTCTCTACTTCCCTCATAAATCTGTTCGGCATTTGAATTCCTGAGATAGTGCCCTCTAACTGTTTGACCAAATTCCTCTACCAACTATGATTCCCGCAAAACAGCAAACAAGGTAGTAGTAAGTGATGCTAGTTAGTAACAAGATACCGTGCAGGCATATGGCTGTCCACAATGAAGGATCCTGCGGAGCTGCAGTCAATATCGACAACAGAGATTGGGCCTCGGTCTCTAGACGAAGAAACAATGCGAAGTTAGGTAAAATTAATTTTGACCAAGGTTGTCATATCGTGCATCGAATCAAGTATCGGATTGAGCCATTTCCGAATCGTGAATCCAATCAAATCGTGAATCGTAATGGTTCGGTCCAAATTTCTTAAGTACATTGGAAAATGTATCTATGCACCCATATAGTAATAAAGATACACGGTAAAATTGAGAAATTATGCTTATATCAATATTGAAGTTTGTTTTCCATCATTAATTGTTGATCAAGTGGTCTAATAGGAAAGACACTTGTACATGATACGAAAATAAGTAATAAGTCAAATGAATGTGCTCGCATAGATATTAAAGATTCACTATAGAAATGGAGCTTAGCCTTAACAAAATACAAGTTTGTACTCTAATAGGTTCGAAACTAGCTTATATGGCAACATATGTGGGTTAGTCCGAGGCTCTAAGGCCTAAGCCCTTCCCCGGTCCATGATTAGAAGGATACAAGAATTAAAAAGATAGATTTCTGAAATTAGCAAATGTGGATTCATATTAGTTGAATACAGCAATCATGATAAACCTTGATTCACCTATAGATTCGTATTGTTTTCACGAGAATCGTGTACGATCCACCACCAATTTTATGTAAACCTTGATTCACCTATAGATTCGTATCGTTTTTGCATGAATCGTGAATCGTGCGGTTCTAACAACTATGATTTTGACAGTAGCGCCACGACATTCTTCATTGATAATCTACCATGGAAACGGACGCGCTTTGGATTCGTCAGATATGCAACAGGTTCGATTTGGTAATTTTGGTTAACGATGTGTTCATTGCCAGCACGACGAGTCTCATATTCAACACAAAGTTTGTAAGGTACAGGAGTAGGGATGAAGCCCCTAATGCAATCTAAGCAAATAATGGCTTCACCATTAGAGATTTCAAGATTAAATTTAGTTGCACAAAATTTCCTGGTGTAAAGTACCCACACTAAAGTTCTAAACTAAACCAAACCCAAAACTAATCCATCATAATAGCCTAGGGATGCTCAATTACCCAACGTAAAACCAATTGATACATATATGTGTACGCCACACTGTAATCTTGTTTTTAGAGTTCAAACCAACAGCGGTGGTCATGCTGGTTTCGGCATGATGATGCTGGTAATGCTATTTTATGGTTGCTCTTCAAAAAAAAAAAGCTATTTTATGTTAACACCTTATGACAGGTTGACTTTTATGAGTTTCAAAATTTTGTTTGGGCCACCATTTTCCCCAGGTGAAAAAAATAAAAAGAATACTGAAGTTCCTAATCACAGAAATAAGTATTCAACTTCCCAAGGACAAGCTGTAGTTCAAGTTTCTCAACCAGTTGCATAGACAGGAAAAGAGGAAAGTGTGATATCTACTTAGAACAAACCTTGCATCCATTCCAGAATAAAAAATGCCTTCTCATAAATGAATTTCTTACTTTGGGCTTGTACCTCTCAGCTTCTTTACTCTTAGCCACTCAAACGATAGTGTTTTCCAGATACTTTAAACCTGTCATCACTGTCGATTCAAACAATAGAAATCAGCTCATACACTATCCAGCACCATATTATTTGCAAGAATATTCTGGTAAACCACAATACATATTGCAGTCTAAGTAGCGCGAGACGACATTTTTTATGTACAAACAGATAGTTGTACGCATACAGACATCTACACCGAAAACTGAGTTCCTCTATTGGTGCATATATGACTGTGCTTAATGAGTTATCTGGACCCATCATATGCACAAACACATTAAACCATTCTTTTGATAGATACAATTATTTCATCAGAAAAAGCCATGTGTAACGTCGTGAAGAAGAATATTTTTCAGCAATGAAACCCACCTACATGACAGTTCAAAAAAAAAAAGGCCACATATATAAGAGTTTTATGTAATACCAGGCTTCAAATGGGAAGATATTTTGCTATGGCTTCCAATTTAACAGGATCATGCCAAGAGATCATATCACAACATTCATACATATAACCCGACACACACATATACAAATAAGAGACCACTAAGGAAAAGATATGAGAGTTCAACATAATAACAGGCAATTCTTTTTTCAAGTAAGTATAAATGTAAGTGTACCTTAACAGCTTCACCTTCTTTAATTCCAAGGCTCTTCACTAATTGTCTGTTCTTCAGCACAAACTTCTTTATCACTTCTTGGGCAAAAGTGGGCAAGGTGCCTAGCCCTCTCGTTGAAATTAAAACAAAAATCAGGAAACAATGTATTTGGCGAAAAAAACCATTTCAATGATTTCCTCAAGCAGTAGAAAGGACTTCAAATGTCAAAGAGTTCCCCATCAGTAACATGTAATGGTGTAAGTGACATCATTCCACTGGCAACCAATTTATCGAGCAGGCCGTCCTCACGGGATCTTGCATCATAGCAATGAGGTCTTAACATCAGGACCTGACCCTTTGAAAGGAAGCGTAGTGACAAGATCCCTGGCATTAGCAAGTTTTTTTATTCTTGCGAAATGCATCAATAAAGATATTGTACTCAACAGCATCGAGATATAACCCTTTGTTTTCCATCATGTGAAATAAGAACAATGCTTCATCAAAGTGCCCACTTTGGCAAAGCCCTTTCAACAAGAGAGTACAAGTTTTAATGTCAGGAATTAGGTCGGCAGCTTGCATCTCATTAAGAATTTCTTGGGCAGCAGTATATCTATCTATCTGAATCAGACCCTGCAATATAATTGTGAAAGTAAAGATGTTGCGTTTCAAACCCCGTAGAGAAATTTCTCGGAAGAGATGCATGGCCTCGTCTGATTTCATGTTTTTGCAAAATCCCTCGATCAAAGTGTTATAGCAAAAAGTGTCAGGATGAACGCCCCTTTCCACCATGGCCTTTAACACTCTCATTGATTCATCCATCCGACCTTGCAAACAATATCCATTCATGAGACTAGTGTATGTGACTACATCAGGATCCACACCTCTTGCTATCATGTCTTCAAGTAGCTCCTCTGCTTCCTTTGTCATCCCTTGCTTGCTAAGTCCACTGACCAACACATTAATTGTAAGAACATCTGGTGAAATACAACTATCCAACATTTTTCTTAGCATTCCTTGAGCCTCCTTCCACTTGCCACAATTGGAGAGGCTATGAATCAAAGAACTATAAGTGACGACATCTGGAGGAATACCTTTTCCATTCATTTCTAATAAGAAGTCCATAGCGTCATCCACCTTCCCATCCTTGCAAAGACGGTCAATGATCATGTTATACATGTTGGTGTCAGATTCAAACCCCTCTTCTGCCAATATCCTAAACAACCCAACAACCATGCTAGTGTTCCCCGTTTTGCAAAAGTCTTTCAACAAGAGTCCACAAGATTTAGTATCGGGAACTAGGCCAGAAGCTTGCATCTCATTAAGAATTTCTCGGGCAGCGGTATATCTACCTATTTGAACCAGACCCTGCAATATAGTTCTGAAAGTAAAGATGTTACGTTTCAAACCCCGTAGAGGCATTTCTCCGAACAAATGCATGGCCTCATCTAATTTCATGTTCTCACAGTATCTCTTGATCAAAATGTTATAGCAATAAGTGTCAGGCTGAAGGTCCCTATCCACCATGGCATTTAACAATCTCATTGCTTCATCCATCCGGCCTTGCAAACTATACCCATCCATTAGAGTAGAGTATGTGACTACATCAGGATCAATACCTCTTGCTATCATGTCTTCAAGTAGCTCCTCTGCTTCCTTTGTCATCCCTTGCTTGCAAAGTGCACTGACCATCACAGTAAACGTATGAACAGTTGGCAGAATACCACTACCCAACATTTCTGTTATCATTCCTGTAGCATCATTCCACTTGCCACAATTGCAGAGGCCAGAAATCAAAGATGTATAAGTGACAACATCTGCACGAATACCTTTGCTTTTCATTTCTACTAAGAAGTGGAGGGCGTCGTCCACCATCCCATCCTTGCAAAGACAGTCAATGATCACGCTATATGCCATGGTGTCAGGCTTTACACCTCCCTTTTCCAACTTCTTAAATAACTCCACGGCCTCGCCAGTTTTATCTTGTAAGATAAGTCCATGTAACAGATTGGTGAAGGTAACTATGTTAGGCGTGTAACCGTGTTTAAAGATTCTGCCCAAAAGAGAGAACCCAAAGCCAACTCGATTCATGCGACAGTAACAGTTTATCGCACCGTGCAAGGTGCGAAAATTTAGGCGAATGCCTAGTGACTGCAACCTGTTGATATGGGAAACAGTCGTGCTGTACTTACCCGCCACCGTAAGAGTCGCCAAAGCTCCACCAATTTCATCAAAGGGTGGCAAAGGCCGCATTTGGTACACACCATCGAGGAACAATTCAGCTGCTCGGACACTATCGGGTCCCAAATGGCGCTGTTTCTTTGACTGTGGCTGGCGTTTTTCTTGACTGATGATAGAACTAGGGTTTGCAGAAGTAGGTCGATGATGAAGGGAACAAGATGGAGAGAGAAGATTACCTTTTCGGTAGTTAGCAGAATCCATGGGACTGATAAATGAAAAGGCACCAATCTGAGCCATCTCTCTCTCTCTCTCTCTCTCTCTCGAACACAGGATAGAATTCGGATAAGGATTACTCCTAATTTTCCCTGGGACTTGCCGACCGACATTTGCATTCCCTGTGAACCGGGACATAAG
Organism: Rhododendron molle; assembly: GCA_025413875.1. Lineage (NCBI taxonomy): Eukaryota > Viridiplantae > Streptophyta > Magnoliopsida > Ericales > Ericaceae > Rhododendron > Rhododendron molle. The sequence continues at coordinate 57,983,139 of CM046391.1, forward strand.
TCATGTGCTTTGTTTGGTTGGTAATTTAGTTTAGTTTAATTTTAATAGTGGATGGAAAGAGAAATAGAATAATGATTGGAGAGAGGGATAATGATTAAATAAAGAGAGATAAAGAGAGAAATAAAATTAATAATTAGAGATATAGGATAATGATTAGAGAAAGATATAAAATAATGATTAAAAATAAGACTAAAACTAAACTGGCAACTAAACACAGTGAATAATCGTGTGCACGTGCAAAAATGACAGCATGAGCATGAAAATACTCATCTTTCAAGTATATTCTGCACCATTAAAATCTGTGAGAGCGAAAGTAGCATTCTCTTTCATATTTGCCTGTTTGGATGGCCAAAAATTAATTTAGTCCAAACTGTCTTAGTGATTTCATAAGAAATGAAAGAGTTGGAGTATCAATTTTTTTACCAAATCTCATTATTTTTGTGAGAAATAATGAGATTCAAAATGAACGTTGAATTTACACACATTTTACATCATTTTTTATCGAAACAAGTGAGAAGATTGTTTTTCTTTGGGAAATTTACACCAACCTCCCTTGAGGTTTCTTACAAATACACTGGGCCCTAACCTTTCAACTAAATACATCAGCCTCCTTTGAATTCGAATAACGTATAGATCAATCAGATCCACTCCGTTCAGTTGCACGCGTCCATGGCATTTTTTTTCCCATAATGCAAGATTTTTCAGGCCAGTTTCCACACACTTGTGCATAGGGTGAGGTAACCGAAGAAGTGTTGACAAAAAAAAAAAATTCAAACCTTAAGGCATTTCTAGATGATTTTTGCATATCATTAGGGTCAGAAGTTACTGAACAAAAATAATTGGCAAATATTTTTTGTGTTTTGGAGCTCTAGTGCTTCACCTAAAGTGTTGCTACAGGTGGGTCAGAAGATTATTGCGAGACAACCACTTCACCTAAAGTGTTGCTACAGGCTGGTCAGAAGATTATTGCGGCACAACCTCTACGTGACGCGGGGGGTGGGGTGGGGGAGGATGAGCGGAGCGAGAGAGAGGAGGGGTGGGTCAACATGCATGCATATAAATATTTTTATCGTATTTTAAATCACACTACCACACAACTTAACAACACTACTACAAAACACATTCACTTCCTAAATTTACACTCCAATGTACAACATTGGCACCCATTTTGTACATGTCACGCCCTCGATTTTCAACATAAATATATAGTCCATTTTGATAAATAACCTTCGCATAATATGGTTAATAACCAAAAGAGTTCTCACCTGTTTAACTTACAAACAAGTCCCCAGGCTTAGAAAATTACAATTGTGGCAACAAGGCCCAAATTAGTTTAGATACGAGTACGAAAACATTTAGAATATTACAAACTTTAATCAAAAGAGAATTCAAGAGTAATTATTTACAAGACCATCTTAAAACGAAGTGTGATCTTTACAAAGATGATGAAATAACTAATGATGTTAGCCTCTAGAAGTCTTTCACTGTCAAGCACACTATGCATGCAATCTATTGCCCGTCATTGAACCTGAAAAGAAAGATTAGGTTGAGCTACACTAGCCCAGTAGGAAAATCTTTACCAGTTTTATATGCAAGTATGATGACAAGGACGAGAGGAGGAAGATAATAGGTTATAGCTCAACAAAGAAATGCAATCGACTCAAGGATGTGCCAACTATTCAAGACGATCGTTTGACAATATGCTATAATCACATTATGCCATAAGGTTCTCAATACTCAAGCAAGGAACGTCTTTAACACGACCCACCGTCTTATGCTTCGACCATCTATATTTTAACCCATTGCGTTACAATATAATACCACGAGAGTTATTGCATAAAAGAACTTCCAGTATGGGTCTTGAAAACCCCGTACGTCTCCTAAAGATCTCCAACATGAGTCCAAGCAGCTCATTCTCCACTGACTTATCAAATGGAAAACTTAAAGAAAACCTTTTTGGGTCTTAGGACCCATATACCCACACGAAACACGTTATCACAAGTCACCATGCACTTCAATGATATCCAAAATTCTTAGTTCAATACAACCAACATCGCCCTTAGAGTCACCACGGCTTTCCCCGGGTCTTTTCCCTAAGTCGAACCGGAAGAGAGTCACCGTGGCTTTACCCAGGTCTATTCTCAAATCCACATAGCAGTTGGGTCACCACGGCTTTACCCGGGTCTATTCCCTCTTTCGCAGTCTAACAGGGTCACCACGGCTTTACCCTGGTCTATTCCTGTATTCACAAGGCACTTGAGTCACCGCGGCTTTACCCGGGTCTATCCCCTCTTTCGCAGTCTAACAGGGTCACCACGGCTTTACCCTGGTCTATTCCCGTATTCACAAGGCACTTGGGTCACCGCGGCTTTACCCGGGTCTATCCCCTTATTCAACATATACTCATGACACGAACAAAATGGTATGACTTCATAACGGTATCAATTATTAAGTAGTCACATCACACATTAATAGGTACCATAAGATCACGTAAATCCCTGGAATCTATCTCGACACTCTACGTCACGTACCCAACCCACGATGACTCCACGACATACTATCGGCTAGATTCTAAACGGGAATCTATAGAACGAGTGCCAAAGGAACTTAGGATGATCAATCAAACGAAGCTCAAGGACATGAGTTACTCTATTCACTTCCGGACCACTAGGCAAACCCTTATCGACCAACTAAGCGTTCCACGTCATACCTAATAGCATACGATACTTAATAACCTCACTACATTACACTTCTTCGTCCCACCAATTACCACGTCACGTCATAGCACCTAACTTACCTATAGCTTACATCACCTCATACCATAATCATTCTCAAGTACCATTAATCCCATAAGATGCTTTTCGATTAGTGTTTAGCTATTAAAACGCTACTACCCTTTCTCTAACGACGGAAAACCAACGGGACGAGAATAACTTAAGGAATCCAAAGGAATTCAATTAGGCATGCTTGAATATAGGTTTGGAGGTGTCCAAGAGGAATTAGAAGTGATTGGGGTTCAAAACATTCGACGAAGAAGCAAAAGGAGCAAAATTGGAGTTAAGCTCCCCGTATCGATACGCCAAAAATCCGTATCGATACGCAATTAACTGTCCAAAAAGATAAGCTCCCCGTAACGATACGCCACAAAAATCGTATCGATACCACGGAGCTTCGGGTACTATTCACGCAGAATTTCAGAACACGAATTTCAACCAAGACCCAACAATCAAAGGCACGATTCTACACCCAAATCAACATACAAACATATAAAAGAGGCAAGAGGTCCCTACCTCGCAACAATGGCCGAGATTCAAGCGTCTTTGAACGAGCCCTAACCTTTCGAACTCCGAAACTTCGATTCAAGCTCGGCCCATGGATCTCCGAGCTTAAGAACGCGAATGGAAGGCTTGGGGAAGGTTGATTCTTGAAGGTTGTAGAAGATGGAGTGGAGTTTTGAGTGAGAGGGGAGGAGAGAGAAAGAGATCGGCAGGGAGAGAGGGAGAGAGACGGATGAGAGAGAGTGGAATGGAGATAAATAATCTCCTACTCCTCTCACACCCCTATATATACTCACATATCTTTAAATCACACACACACTCCCTCAACTTCCAATTCTATCATTTAAAACCCCAAATCATATGAACTCAAGAATTTCACATTTTCACCAATTTTCAATATCTATTAAACCTTTAAATATATATATATATATATATATATATATATATATTTTAAAATTACGGGTCTCTACAGTACACCTTTTGCCCTATACCCATTTTGCTAAGACAGTCAATGATCCCGCTATATGCCATAGTGTCAGGTTTTACACCTCCCTTTTCCAACTTCTTAAATAACTCCACGGCCTCACCAGTTCTATCTTTTAAAATAAGTCCATTTAACAGATTGGTGAAGGTAACTACGTTTGAAGGTAACTACGTTAGGCGTATAACCGCGTACTTGATCCAATTAAATTACGGGGTTGTCAGGAAATTGAAATATCTTTTTGGCTCTTGCTCTGCATTTACGCTCGTGATCTCAATCCTCGCACTCTCAGTTTTTAAAGATTTGAAATATATACGAATGATGTTTTTGCGCTCGTGCTCCCGCTCAGCAGCACCCCTGTGCATTATGTGACCCAGCCTTGGACTCAAACTAATCCCCTCTTTAATGGTTTGAAATGCCGTTTATTGCAAGTAATATTTCTTCATCTCTCCTTTTTATTTTTATTTTTCAGGTCGACATTATAACTCCACACCTTTTTTTAAAAAAAATTACATATAATTCCAACATTCAAAATTATTGGAAACGGGGAACACAACTGCAAAGATTGACAAAATCCAAAGAGTGATAAATTGATAGAGCAAATGACACAAGTCGCCAAAGTAAGAGTTACAAAAAAGCAATCATCTTTTTTTACAAACCAATTGTTCCTCCTCCTCTGCCTCTGGTTCATCCCACACTGGCGATTTTGTTTTAGAATCTGAACTATCCCAACTAGGTGAGATACTTCCTCTCTCCATATCATATACCCACCACCCCTCAACTGTATGATAACTAAAATATATGCAATTTCCTATGCACCCAACTTCGCTTGCGTTGACTGACAAACAACAATTAGTCCCCAAGAACAATGTCCTATCCCCTATCCCCTCCATCTTCACCCATGAGAGTGTATCGAGCCGAAGCCGATAAACCTCCACATTAATTGTCCGCACTGCGAATAGATTTCCTAGACACAATTAGGAAAATCAACAAGATTTCCTCATTGGATTCCACCAAATATTCCTTGAAACGCATCGAAGGGACGCTTGGAACTGCCCTGCTTTTGCTTAAACCTGTGATTAGGAAATCGGTTTCGTCTATCACTGCAAGAGTTCCTTGCAGACTCAATGCATAAAACTTTCCGTTGAATCCAATGGCATGGGTGAATTGTATGAGTTGGTTGGCCGTAAAGTGGGGGTCAACAAGGGTGCAATCTTGCTTGATCCAAACATATTCTTCACCTTTTAGTCGATAGAACAAGTAAGCCGGATGATTCATTCCTGTTCAGTACATACCATGTATAAGAGATGAAGATAAAGTGTTTAATGAAAAAAAAAACCCCATAAACTTCGTTTTTATCTATATCAGACTTCTTCTTTTTTTCTTTTAATTTGGTGCTTGTTTATTTTTAGATTCATGAAATCCAGAGAAACATGAAAATAACAAATTAATATACACCATGATTCTGCAAAATCTAGTTTCGCTCGAGTGCCAAATTCTAACTAATTGATCAACTAAAAAGAAATACAACAGCGAAAACAATGAACGATTGATTCATTGAAATCGTTCCATTCTTCAAATGGAAAAAAACCGACGTAGAATCAAGACCAATTTCCGGAATGCCATTCTGGATTTTCTTCAATGTCCCGGCTACTTTCAGGAGAAATCCAAGAATTTCTTGAGATCAACTACAGTTTTTTTTTAATTTCTATTTACAAATTTTTTCCTTTCTCTGTTATATCAAGTCCCATTGGTGTGATCCTGTGGATTTTGACTCATTTTCTCATCATTAAGCGAGGAATACAAGATAAATTAAACTAATTAATTTCTCACACAAAAAAGACTTGACAAAAACAACACGCCTCAAAATTAGTCCACTAGGCAAGGGTAGTAGTAATTAATACTCATTCTGTCTCTAAATAAGTGTTCAGTTCCACTTTTTCAATTTTTTTAAAATTAATTATATCTTTCAATTTATACCGTTTTTCATAATTTCAAAATTTTGTCTAATAGAACCAATTGAGATCAATCAAAATACTTTGTAAGATATAAATATTTTTTTAAAATATCTAGAATAGTAACACGGACTTTTATTAAGGACGAAGGGAGTACCTGTTAAGACCATCACTGTAGGAGTTTTGCCATGTATAGGTGAGGAAGAAATAGCACCATGTTCAAACGGAACACTTGTATTCCACCACGGAATATTCCAATCTAGACTCCAGAGAACTAACTGGGATGTTGGTACAAACCCTCTGCCTCTACCTCTGCCAAATACTAAACCATGGGAGTACCCTACAATATGCTCCAAAGAACCAGAACCACACCCAAACCCATGTCTCCCACGCTCAATATAGAACCCAGGATAGAAGGGGATCTTAAAGTTGTCCGCGTAGCATCGGTCGGTGACGCTGGCGATGAGCTGGGGAAACGGTGATTTGCCAATGGGGTTGCATTGTTTTGGTGGAACTCTGTATGATTTTGTGACATTACCCCCATAGCTAATGTTTTCCCTTGGGGTAGAATTTTTTGCAACTATGTTGAGTAGTTTGGGGGGAAGATCTGGCCTTGGGATTGTAGGTTTTTTGTTAAGTGGAGATTGCTTTCCTTTCTTTGACTTTTGACCCATTTTTTTTTTAGCAGAAATGACAGTTGGCACAGTTTGGAGTTTGATTTTGAGAGACTTTTAAATAAAGCCATTACAAGCTTGGCCTCCAAGTTCTAATTATAGTTGAAAATGTTTTTTTTTTTTTTTTGGGTTTGACATGGAGCATATGCTCACCTTGGGGCACACGTACGTTACTTTCAATGTAGCTATTTGACCTAGCTCCGATCCACGCAACCTATTTTCTAGTCTAGTCCCAAAATTTCAATGCCCAGGGTGGTATTGGGCATCATGCCTCCGTCTAATCTGAGCCATTAGATGAGGTTTTAGATTAATTTGGGCCATTGGATCAAAACCACCTCTTAAAAGTAAGGTGGTTTTGCGTTTTTTCAGCCATCATACTTACCATGAACACTGGCTTTTCTTACCATATTTTATGCTGATACTTACCACAAAATAAGGCATACTTACCACAACTAAAGGCTGTATTTCAACGTTTTTAGGTGTTTTGAAAATAATTTTAAGAGAAAGAGGGATGGATCCAAGGGTTAATAGGAGCGAGGGCAATGGATCCAAGGGTTGAGATTGAAAGAAGAGATCCAAAAGGGTTTTAAAAAAACGGGGGCATGATGCCCCAATACCGCTTTGGGACATGGTAGCCGGAGCCGTCTAGTCCAGTCAACCTAATTTTTAGTCCAGTTTTGAACAGCTCATATTCTATACGTCACAGAGAGCAAAAAATAAAGCCTTCGTTCTTTTTCCGAACTCCATGTTAGGTGGTGACTCCATTTTTCGTATAACAGTCCGAGTCACAATTACCAAACTCAAAATTCACAACTGTCGCATTTAAAAGTCATGATTTTGGAAGCGCTGCCTCTTTTTCCTAAAAGTGAGTAGGCGACCGCCGGTATAAATCGAGACACAACATTATCCGAAACCCTTATTATATACTAGAACACAAAGCTATTCTTCAAAACTACATCGCATTCACAGTAATCGTATCACTTCCTTCCTCTCGTTTGACCCTGTCTCACTACCCTAGATAAAATGCCCGCCGAATGGGAGGTTAAAATCCCGAGCGAGACAAGTGTTGCAATTGTCAACCCAAAAACAAAACAATATCGTATACAATGTAGTAACGTAGTACGAAAGGTACACGTATGCTGAGCATATTTCTGAATAAAAATACTTTCTTAAGCTGACCCCCTCGATCTAAAACGTTGGCTCCTTCCACTTCTGAAGGGCGAGAGCAAGACACCTCCTAACCCAAAATCTGAACCAGGATTATTTTGGACAATCACTTGCTTTTGCCGGCGGTTGATGCTCTGTTAAACATGACGTGGACGGTGCAACTGCTACTTTTGGCATTAACTCACCTTCCAACCCATCTGATGTGGCTATGTCAAAACTGATGTGGTTTTGGCATGAACCTCCTGCATGCCAACTTTGACAACCACTCTCTTCCATGGCAAATTTTAAAAAATGACCGTTTGGATTGACATTAAGGGTTGGAGAGGAATAATTTAATGTCAAATAAATAGAGAATTTGGCATAAAGGTTGGAAAGGAAGGCTTTGATGTCAAATTAAAGATACCAAAATGCCACGTCAGCCTTCAAAAAAAATTGACATTGCTAAATTGACATCTTCGATTGGAGATGCTCTTAAGATACTTCACATGACTTAAAAAACGTAAAGCCCCAAAAGTGTTTCCCACACTTTTCACTTCCAAAAATACCCCTCAAAAAACCTCAAATAACTGACCAAGCCCCAATTGGAAACAAATACAACACTCATTTCCGAAACACGGAAAACTCGAAACGTATTCTGGGGAAGAAATTGCCAAAGTCATCCAAACTATTGGTTTCCAAATTAAAAGTTCACGTAGAATCCATTGGTAAGTTTTCGAAAAAATGTGTATTGTTATCTCTCTCTCTCTCATAGTGAATCTACGTTGAAGCTTTTGTTGCTCAGAAGTTCGACAAATGCTCATTGCACATAAGGTGTTTGATGAATTGCTCTTGTTGCCCTTCCATATATTCCAACTGTCGATATTCGTGAGAAAAGTTCATGGAATATACAAAGTGGATGTTTGAAACTTGAAACATACAGAGTGGATATCCAACTTGGGGAAAAAAAAAGAGAGGAACAAATATAGCACAATTGAATCATGGTCAAATTCCAAACGCCATTGTGATGAACGGGGCGCGTATAGTTTATAAATGTGATGGACATATATATAACTATAATGATAGAAAACATATCATTAATTAAAAAAAGAAAAAGAAAAAGAAAAGAGGAACGCCAAATAGTTTGCCAAAGTATTCTATTTGGAGAGAATTAGGCTCCATTTGTTTCAAAGTAAAATATTTTCAGGTAAATATTCTACCTATCTGCCGTTGTTTGGTTGCGCAAAAGTGAAGTTAAATATTTTTCAAGTAAAATATCTTCCATTGGAAGGGTGAAAATGTTTTCTCCTTTATAAATCCGTAAGTTGTTTTTTTGGATTGTTCACTGACAGAATGTCAATGCTATAAATACATAAAAAAAGGCCCAGTCATACATGTAGCGAAGTCCACAAACTCATTGACTAAATGCTGAATGTTAACAAATACTCCCTCCGTCCCAAATTAGATGTCAATTTTTTAAATTTGTGCCAATTTCAATTCGTTATATTTTTCAATGTGTATCTCAAAACATATGCAATATAGAACTCATTTGATAGTTCTCGATTAGTTCTATTATACAAAATTTTCAAACTCATGAAAAACTTTATAGATTAAAAGATATAACTGATGAAAAATGACACGGATTCCAAAAATTGTCAAGGAAAAAAAACATAATGAGCACTTACCGTGTTGTCGGCGCTTTCAATATATATCTGTCTTTTAGGAAATTGACAAGGAGTGAAATTTTAGAGAGGAGAGCACTATCGTTTAAGGATCTCTCCAACCTACATGAAAATGTCGATTTTTTTTTTTTGCTGACATGCCTTAGTAAATTTTTGTGGACTGCGACCAAATAGATCATGGCAAGCCTCTCAAAGATATTCAGGTCATCGATCGTTTGATCCCTATCTACCTAGATGTGAGACACCAAGCACTTCCTCTTTGTTATTTGTTTTTTAATTTGGTTAGTGCTTGGTAAATTCAAATGCTTTGCCCGAATAACCGATTTGATATAATAATGTTACATGTCAAGGACATTAATTGATCTCAGAAATGAATTTTTTTCTCTATCTGTTTTGGTTTCTTTCTCAAATTTTGTTAGATTTTTCCTTAAAACAAAATGGCATCTTTGCCACGGATTCCATGAGAACACATGGTGCAATGGCCTGATCACAATTATCCTCCACTTCCCATTTTTATGCAAGTCTAAGATCTCCTATAGAAAAGTTACTTCCAAGTTCTAGATATATTTCAATAACAGGAAGAGAAGTTCTATCTTTAGCTATCCATGATCCATAGCTATAATGAGTGTTAAAGGATAGAGGAGATACTTATGCTTCGACTTTGATTTTTTGGGTCACCCTTACATCTTATTGACGACTTGTAAGAATTCTGGTATTCAAATTATTAATATCAACGTAGAGAAACCGTAGGAAAAAAGTTCAGGCCATGTACTTTGGGAATATGCAATCATTTGTTTTGTTTTCTTTCTGGTCTAGAAGACCTTCTCATATGTTAAAGTAGATAGTTATTTGTCATCTCTAATGAAAATTAACAATTCGGCATTATACCAATTGGGAAAAGTGTGTTCATCAAAGACTTAGTGGCCTTGAGATCAGAAGTTGGACAATGAGAAACCAAGCTCCACTGCTAAAATAGTGGTGAAGGTTTGCAATGTAAAAGGAGGCTCAATGGGAACAGGTAATATGCCTTAAAGATAGGTTGGATATTAGAGGCTGCCTTCCCAAAAATAAAGATTGTGGAGGAGTATAATTTTTGTAAATAATAGAAATCTTAATCTCCTTTAGATATTAACACGTAATGTCAAGTATTTTAATCTTAATCTCCTTTATACTTCCATGAGTTTTAGCTAATTGGCATTATTTTGTGTATGTAGCTATGTGTCTTTCTTTTTCTTTGCTATTATGGCACAATGATTGCTGCGTGACAAATATGTAGAATGAAGTTTTAACATTTAGTAAGCCTTCAAAGTACCTTAGTAAAGCAACCAAGATCGATCAGTTAACGATGGAAATTTATTATCATTTCCTAAGCCTTAATTGAAAATACCTTGGGATACACTTGCAGTGACATAAATATCAGTCTGTATGATCACCAACGCTCCTTTTCTCCTAGAAGTGAATCCCGGGACTATGAGCCATCTAAGGAGTTTCAATCAATTTGTGAAGCTACTTACAGCTAGAGCAATATTCTGGTTTAGACTTGATGTAATTGTGTGTTTCTTTGGAATCTGCAATTCATAAATTCAGCACTTCCGGACACCTTTCTAATAGAAGTGAGCATCAGCTACCCTTTGGGCTTTGTCTCATAACTCTTTGATAGATATGGAAACCTATATATTCTAGCATTTCACTATTGATAGAACATAAAGTTTGGGAGATCTTCTTTTCTTCTTGTAGTCACAAATTGCATCGCATGCAGGAAATGTGTGGATCACGCTGTTGAAGTTCCAATTCCTAACCATTTTACGTTTTTTAGAGGCAACAATTCCTCTTAAGTGTTAGAACATGTGTGAACGTTGAGTCCCACATCGGATAAACAGAAAAAGAGTTGGACCTTAATATACAATTGGATGACTCGCCACTTATAAGGCTTTAAGTGGATATGGGTCATTTAATGTATATTGGGCCCAAGTAATGTGATGGACTCTTTGCCGTTACTCCAATACAATCTATGGGAAGACTCTCAGCGCACCATTGAATGGGTTTGCACAAAAGACACTCGTGGAGCGGTATAAAATCCAAAGGTGACTCCCGATGAAGCAAGGTGGCTCGATGTTGGAGGTGCTATATTGGATGGCTCATTGTCGATGGAGTTGACTCGTTGGGGAGCATGGCACTATTGAATTAATGAGCACATTGGCACTCTGAATCGATGGAGTGGGTACAGAATAAGCCCAGTTCAGAAGATAGGGTTGAGAGTTGTAGATCAGAATCAAGGGGGAGCTTGGATGCAGAGAGAGATTAAGGCCCAATGTTCGGTTCACACATGAGGGGGAGATTTGTTAGAACATGTATGAACGTTGAGTCCCACATCAGATAAACAAAAAAAGAGTTGGACCTTAATATACAATTGAATGACTCACCACTTATAAGGCTTAGCCTTTTAAGTGGATATGAGTCATTCAATGTATATTGGGCCCAAGTAATGTAGTAGACTATTTGCCATTACTCCCATACAAATTGAGCCTTAAGCACGTAGTGGCGGGTCGATGTATCAGACGAACTCCCAACATTAAGAGAGATGGACAGTGGGTATCATGAGAAGCACTTGCGCGCAATGACCGTACATGATCCAAGTAGGCGACAACTTTGAATCTTCCATGATAAATTTATATGTACTGCGATAAGGAAAGTTCATATTGGGTTATAGTGCATTGAAATTTATACAAAAGTTGTTTCTTGGGCTTGTCATCATTTTAAATGACGTGTCTGTGTGTGTATTTTTTTTTAATTGAGAGAGCACTAGCTTTGCCTAATCCAATGGCTTCTTTAGCTTTCTTTGTTCCGTGTTTTGTGCATGCAAAACATGTAGAAGCTAAAAAAAAAAAAAAAGAAGAAGAGATTTTGAGGGTTGGAATCCACCGAATGACTACTCTATTTCGTTCCTCTTTAAGTTGTACTAGTGTTTGCCGGCGCGTCGGTGTAAATGGCACAGTATTACATATGTAGTGATTGTCAAGGAAAACAAATGTCTGTCAACTAAAAGCATAATGTGAAAGAAGATTATGCCAAATCATCAACTATTGCAGCATATATTTTGCATGTAATATTCCCATTGTGTACGTAAATTACAGAGTTCTTGAGCGTGAAGGTGAAGAGACATACCTTTTGAGTAAATTCAAACGCTTCTTGCATGTTTTGAAGCTGTTCAACATGAACTATCAATGGTTTCTTATTGTCATCACTGCTGGTTCAGAATAATCCATTTAGTTGTATTTTATCAGGCATTGTATTATTGTGTTCTCTTTACAAATTAGATGCCTACCAATTAAATAACACAAACGGTTTGCACTCACAGCTGGGACCATGAAATAAGGTGTATTGAATAGCCGAACCCATTTCTCCGCTATCTCTTTGTTCTCCCTGTATCCAACTGTCGCTTCACGGAATTTCTCCACTGTAATCTGCATTTGCAGCATCCAATCATTAACGACGGATGGTTCAAATAGAAAGTGCAAGAACAATGTGGAATCAAACAGTAATTAGGGTTCAAATACCTCATTAGCAATGTTTACCCCCATTAGAACACAACAATTAATTCCAAGTTGTAAGGCCCAACTTAATATGCCGCCAAACATATGGATCGAAGAGACATTCATTGTTCTCGAAACCTGCAGCTATTACAGAATAGGAGAGGGTCGGCGTTAGCTCCATCGAAGATAGGAAAACGTTGGTGAGAGAAAGAGAAATTGGTGGTGTTCCGGCATTGGCGGTGTCGGCTCCGGTGGTGGAGAGAGAGATGGCGTTGTAGATGAGGAGAGTAGAGTTAGAGAGAGTCTGGGTGAATTTGTTGAGATAGAGATTTTTTTTTTTTTTAATCCTCTGTCGAGTTAGAGAGTATTGTCGAGATAGAGGGGTTTTTTTTTTTTTAATCCTCTGTCGAGTTAAGAGAGTATTGTCGAGATAGAGGTTTTTTTTTTGTATCCTCTGTTGAGATAGAGAGCGGCAAGTCATTTTTGGTCTGTATGAATTATAGGATCAACATTGTTAGAATTTTACTTGAGGGAATGGGTTAAATAATTGAGATGTGGTAGTAAGTAATTCTTTGGCATGTTCCGGGCCCAAAAAAATTATCGGAATCGTCCATTTTGTTGAGCTCGTCGAGAATTTCAACCTTGCAAAAAATCATGTTGGTTGGATACCGATCAATACCTGATCTAAAGATAGCACAATTATCTTAAAACAAATGGGTGCTATCCACATACACAGTGGGTTTTTTCCAAGATAAATGTTACATTAAAACATTTGCTAATATGTACTATTCTGATTTGTTACAATTGAAGCATTTCCTTTTCTAATTGGCATTATACCAGTTTGGGAGTTGTTTACCTATTTTTTTGTTCGATCAAAATCGATAGAGATTTCGGGAAATAATGCCAACAACAAAAATAAAGGCGAATGCGGCTTGGATCTCCACAAACGGATTTGAGATTCCTTGTCGTATTTCAGGACTTCACCGGAAGAGAAATGGCGAATGAATCAAGTGCTTTTTTTTTTTTTTTGTGTGTGTGGTGATGAATCGACTCGTAAAAGAAGACCGTCACCCACCAATCTTCAAGAAAGGAATCGACCCATCGATTGGGTGGAGTGGATTGATGGTTTAGTGAAGTGGGTGGAGCGGAAGAAAAATAACAAATGGACTTTGTTATTTTTCCAACGTATCGATCTATTGACACGAGCGATATATCGAATATTCTAAGTTAGTCTTAGAATATGAATCCTACTCCTAATTATAACCTAGAAGTGGGTAAGGAAGACAAAAATTAAGAACAAAATTAGACTTTGATTTTGTTGGGAGTTTACAATGAAGCCTAAAAAGGTTATTTATAGGAAAACAAATGTGTGCAGGAAATAACTTCATAACTTCCCACTACTCTTCATTCTTCTAATTTGCTTCCAAGTGTCCAAATAACTTCCCTTCAACTTCAAAGTGTGTAGGAGCACGCCAAGTATCCTTCCAAAGGTGTAGGAGCATGCCAAGTATCCTACATGCAAATAACAATAATAAAAGAAATACTAATATTAATACGAATACTTAATAATAATAAAATAGGTTGCATTCCCATAATCGCCGTCATCTTTCGGTTGATCATCGACAAGCGGTGAAATATGGTATAAACAATGCCCCCCTTATTCATTTGGGTGAAGGATTAACATAACCCAAGTGAATAATTTAGCTAGTTTTAAATCACCTCTCTGTCGATATTGACGAGTGATAACCTTTTACGGTGTAAACATTTGCCCCCCAACTCTCGAAGCGTTTTAGATAAATTTTACACCAATTTTTCCACTTTTGACTGGTACAACAATGCCCTCAAGGCTTAATTAAAATCCACTGTCGAAAAATCACATGGTATGGCTAACAGATTGCTTTTGTCGAAATTTTTCCTTTTAAACTGAATCCTTACTGAAGGGAATCAGGTAACATGCAAACATAGTCTGTCGATTAAAATATGATAGCACTATACCAACATTTATTAGCCACTCTATCAAAACTAATTTTCCATTTCCTTCCAAAATGTATATTGATCGACAGAAATCAATACGCAGAGTATTTATAGCCATGTTTGGTTGAAAACATTCTTCATGGTTAAGTTCTCACCATTACTTTTCTTAACCAGTACGGAGGAATGGGAGAATCATTTTCTACGTCGACCCCTTAATGAATTTTGCCCCCAAGTTCATTTGGCAAAACCAAATAATACTGGGCAATTAACAATTTTCACATATTTTTGAAAGGGTTCTTTTGGCCCATAAACATGATTAAAGTTTCTAATCAAGGGCCAATATTTGCTGGCAAAGCCTCGTCCATTATCGACATAAGCACAAGTGCAAAATTGACAGGAACTTGGCTTGTTATTGACAAAACATCTCAGTATCGACAGGAATCATTGACCTTATTAGTCTCCAACCAAAACCACACAAATGGCGCTGGAAATCCAATAAGGACACTTTGCAAATACAAAAACCTTTAACTGTCGAGCAAATGAACAATTTCACCAGCATTACTTGGCAAATACACCAACACTTCACTCGACTGGCTTTGACGAAAAAAATTCCACATTGAACAAACGGTTGTTCAAGATGGGCCAAGTGTCCCACGTTGCCATGCACGGCAGTTTGTAGCAGTTTCTTCAAGATCATGGACTCATGCTTTCCTATAGGCTGCCATGTGTTCGTTATTCGTGTGCCCACTTGACAAATCAAAGGCCAGATGTGCCCCTATGTGATTCCTATTTCTTTTACTAAGCATAATGGGAATTAGTGTGAGCTTTGGGGAAAAAGGAGAGCCACCAAAATTAGGTTTCTCTCTCTCACACTTTGAATATATATATGGACAAAGATACAAGGACAAATCTACCCCTATGTAAAAGATACAAACAAAATAAACCCTAACAATTTAACACTCCCCCTCAAGTTGGTGCAAAGATATCTATCAAGCCCAACTTGAACACAATGGGATGAAAAATCTTACTACTAAGCCCTTTCGTAAATATATCAGCTAACTAGTCCTCAGACCTTACAAACGGCATACATATCAAACCCTTGCTCAACTTCTCCTTTATGAAATGCCTATCAATCTCGATATGCTTCGTTCTGTCATGCTGCACAGGATTATGAGCAATATTTATAGCCGCTTTGTTGTCACAATAAAGTTTCATAGGACCATCATCAAAGAGTCTCAAATCCTTCAATAAGGTTTGGAGCCACAAAGCTCACACACGCCGTAAGCCATAGCCCTATATTCAGCTTCTGCACTGGATCTAGCTACCACTGACTGTTTCTTACTGCGCCAAGTAACCAAATTCCCACCAAAAAATGCGCAGTAGCCAGAAGTGGAGCGCCTATCATCCACTGAACCAGCCCAGTCTGCATCAGTAAATGCTTCCAACCTTAAGTGACCATGATTGGAGAACAAAATTCCTTTACCTGGAGCTGATTTGAGATATCTCAAAATACGATAAACTGCATCCAGATGCACTGTACGTGGCTCATGCATAAATTGGCTGACAACTCCAATGGCATATGTAATATCTGGTCTAGTGTGAGATAAGTATATCAGGCGGCCCACAAGCCTCTGATATCTTTCCTTATCTGTATGCTCCCCAATAGCTCCACTGAGATGATGATTAGCCTCAATAGGTGAGTCTGCAGGTTTGCACCCCAACATCCCCGTTTCTTCCAAGAGATCAAGAATATACTTCCTTTGAGAGACAAAGATACCTTTATCAGATCTTGCCACCTCCATCCCAAGAAAGTATCTCAATGACCCCAAGTCCTTAATCTCAAACTCTTGAGCAAGACGAGCCTTAAGATGGAGTATTTCTTCTGCATCATTGCCAGTCATAATTATGTCATCCACATAGACAATGAGGATAGCAATCTTGCCATTACCTCCCTTGATGAACATAGTATGATCTGCCTGACTCTGGCGGTAACCAAATCTCAACATTGCTTTAAGAAATCTGTCAAACCAAGCTCTCGGTGACTACTTCAATCCATAAAGGGCCTTTCTCAATCTACACACCTTCCCTTCGGTTGCAAAGGAAGAGAAACCTGGTGGTATATCCATGTACACTTCTTCTTCTAAGTCACCGTGAAGAAATGCATTTTTCACATCGAATTGTTGAAGAGGCCAATTCAAAATAGCAGCACAAGAGAGTAAGGTTCGAATAGAGTTCATCTTTGCTACCGGAGCAAAGGTTTCCTCGTAGTCAATTCCGTATGTCTGAGTATAGCCCTTGGCAACAAGTCTCGCCTTATATCTCTCAACTGTCCCATCTGCCTTATGCTTAACAGTGAAAACCCACTTGCATCCCACTGATTTCTTTCCTCCTGGAAGTGATACTAACTCCCAAGTGCCATTCTTTTTCAAAGCTGTCATCTCCTCTACCATAGCTCATTTCCACTTAGGTATCATAAATGCACCCTGTCAATTCTGTGGAATAGATATAGAAGAAAGAGAGGAAATAAATGCACGACACGAAGGGGATAAACGATCATATGAAACAAACTGTGAGATGGGATGTTGAGTACACTGTCTTACTCCTTTCCTATGAGCAATAGGAGCATCAAGATTATCAGAAACAAGAGGAGATGATTCATTACCAGATGAGTCAACCGAAGAATCAGAAACTGGACTTGGAGCCGGAGTAGGTGATAGTGATTGGCAAGGTGGCATCGCACATGTCGGCTGTCCTTTTTTCTGTCGAGAAAACGTCTGCAAGTTAGGCAACCTATGTGGGTAAAGCCTATCGTCATCAACATCTCGGCCACCAATGTCATGTTCTGCTCTTGCTTTAGATATAGGTTCCTCCCTTGAGTTTTCCTTCTCCCCCTCACCATAACAAGGCATTGGGAAGTAAGACCATGATTCTTGATTATGAGATATCAACATTTCTTCCTCTCTATCACTCTCCCCCTAAAGAGATGGACCAGAGGAAGGACAAAAGGACTTAAGTTTCCAAAAAGTGACATCCATAGAAACAAACATTTTTCGGGCGTGAGGGTCATAGCATTTGTAACCTTTCTGGGTAGGAGAGTAGCCAAGAAAAACACATTGACGGGCTTTAGGATCTAACTTACCACCAAGATGTTTAGGGGCATAAACAAAACACACACAACCAAAAATCTTGGGTGGAAGAGAAGAGACCCGAAAATTGACAGGAAGAAACTCAAGAGGAGTTTTGAACTGAAGAACACTGGATGGCATACGGTTAATAAGATAAGCTGCAGTGAGAATAGCTTCTCCCCAAAAGTGCTTAGGGACATGCATAGTGAGCAAAAGAGAGCGAGCTACCTCAGCAAGATGACGATTTTTACGTTCAGCAACTCCATTCTGCTGTGGAGTACCAACACAAGTTGTTTGAAAGAGAATGCCATTGTCATCAAGGTATGCTCGAAAGAACCCATCTAGATACTCAGTCCCATTATCACTACGGAGAATCTTAATGTTGGTGTCAAATTGAGTACACACCATTTTATGAAAGGATTTAAAGCACGAAAACACTTCATTTTTAGATCGAAGTAAGTACACCCAAGTGACACGAGAATAACAGTCGATAAAAGTGACAAACCATCGATAACCAGAAAGTGAGGTGACAGGAGAAGGACCCCAAACATCAGAGTGGATAACCATAAACGGAGAAGCACTTCTTTGATTAACAGGGGCATAAAAGGAACGTTTATGTTTCGCTAGCTCACAAGTTTCACAAAAAAACTGACTCCTAGGACAATGCTTAATTAAATTGGAAAAAAGTTTTTCTAAAATGCCAAAAGAAGGATGACCTAATCTCCGATGCCATTGATGTAACAAAGGAATAGCAGAACCCGTATCTGTTTTAAGAGCTTGATCACATGACAAAGGTGGACAAGATGAACGAGGTGCAGACTCCAAAAAGTAAAGACCACCATGGGCTTTACCACTGCCAATCACTCTCCCCATATCCAGTTCCTGAAAGACACAATGTGTAGGAAAAAAAAGTCACTGAGCAATTTAAGGAATGAGTAAGACTACTAACAGAGAGAAGGTTAGTAGAAAATTTTGGAACATGAAGAACTGAAGAAAGTGAGATAGTTGAAGAGTGGCGAATAGAACCTTTTCCTGAAATAGCAGATAGGGATCCATCTGCGACTCGAACTTTATCCTTACCGGAACATGTAGAGTAGGAGTCAAAAACAGATGAACAACCTGTCATATGATCTGTAGCACCAGAATCTATTATCCAAGGAAGAGAAGAGGAGGCAGTGGATGCACTAGGTTGGATACCTATTTGAGCAAAAGAGGTAGTGGAAGTAGAAGCTGTGGTAGACGAAATGTCAAGCTTAGCTATTAGGCGCCTGAGAGTTTGTAACTCCCCCTGAGAAAGAGCACCAACTGAACCATTCTTGAGATCCTCCGCCATACCAACAAAAAAGGCGGTAAAGGACTACGAAAACAGCCTCAAATAGTGTAGAAATAGTACCAAATAGTGCCAAATAAGCGTGGAGCACCAAACAGCCTCAAATCGCAAACACCAGAGATCAACACTAATCGCAACAAATCACGGTCGCAGCAAGTCACAGTAAACGAGACAAAACCAGCTGAAATCTAACCGGAAATATCGATTCGGGTGCCAAAATAGTCCAAACGGCGTAGAGTAGACCTGACTAGTGTTCACACAGTACCCAACAGTGTATAACAATACCCAAACAGTGCGAAATACTGCTGAAGAGTGACCAAATAGTGCCAAATAGCACCCAAACAGAGTCAAATAGGGCTAAAAGCTACAAAACAAATTTGCAATAGCCAAACAGAGGTGCAAAGAAAACCACAAATCTTGCTCTTAATCAACTGGCCTCAAAATCACCATAAGGCTGATTTTGGAGCTTCAAAATCCCTGTTCTAGAGTGAAATAGAGGAGCGACAGCAACAACGTACAAATACCAGTTGATTTTCAACAGAAACCAGAATACCCAAACCTTAACAATCCCAAATCGAGCCTAGACAGACCACCGACAACTCAGAAAATCCTGAAACGTACCTGTATGTAGTTACCTAGTGGGTTTCAGAGACAGATGTGAGGTGTTAAGGGCAAACGAGAGTCATACGGTGTCGGAAATGGTCGAGATCGACTGGAGTGACGTCGTACGGCGTCGGAAATGGCTGTACGGCATCGAAAAGTGGTCATACAACATCGGAATAGACCACGGAGGTGCCGACAAGGCTCGTCGGAGGTCAGGCAGCCTCGTCGAAGGTCGGAAAGTGCTGGGTCAACCTCGTCGGAGGTCGGAAAGGGGGGCCGAGTGCTGGGTCAACCTCGTTGGTGATGAACGAGGCTTGGGCCGAACTGGGTTGGGCTGCCGGAGGTCCGGCGACGCTCTGGTGAGACCAGACGACGTCGGAAAAGGCCGGCGAGTATGGGGAACGTCGGAATGGAGTCAGAACACCAGATCTGAGGTCGCCGGAGGGGCTCCGAGTTGTACGGCGTCATATAGAGATATTCAGGGTCAGAGAGGGTCGCCGGAGGTCAGTTGCCATCCGACGACAGCCCTGAGATCGATCGGTGATGAGAAAAAAAGGCAGTCGGAGGTGAGAACAGGAGCTCCCAGGTATTGCTCTAATACCATGTGAACTTTGGGGAAAAAGGAGAGCCACCAAAATTAGGTTTCTCTCTCTCACACTTTGAATATATATATGGACAAAGATACAAGTACAAATCTACCCCTATGTAAAAGATACATAACAAAATAAACCCTAACAATTTAACAATTAGCAACCTTGAACAACAGTCTCTTCAATCGATTGACTGATGACCATTGGCCACCCATAATCCATTTGTCAAATTTACAGTCAAATCTTTCACCGATCGAATAGCATATGTCGAACAAATAGACTCTTCAAGCCTTCCATACAAGGCTTTCATATCGAATGGTATATGTCGGATTTCAAACTTTTGAACCACTTAAGTTTTATAATTGGCTCTTCCAAAGATGAATTTCTGCCCCTCAAATCCATCATCGAAAGGGGGTTAATTCTCGATATTTTCTCTGTCAAAGGCCAAACACATAAATTCATCCAATTTTCGAACAATCAAATGGCTTGTTTTGAACAAAAAAAATTGTTCAAGCCTTCCGTGTGCAAGGCTTTTAAGATAGCCTTTTCCATCTATTTGTGGCAACACACTTTCTGTCCGAAAAATTTCTCATCAAAGGCCAAACATTCACAGGCTGTTCCATTCATGGAATTATTTTATAAGCACTTATATTGAACAAAAGTGAATATTCAAGCCTCCATGTGCCACTGTATGGCTCTAATTCATGGCCACTGTATGGCTCAAATTCATGGCCATTGGTCTAATTCATGGCCATTTGGCTGGAATCTTTGTCGATTTCTCATGCAAGGCTTTCGTTTTAACAAAGCCAATGAATGGCTGCTTTTGCATGAGTAAATTGTTGAAGCCTTGTGAGGCTTTCGTTTCACATTACACTGACTTCTCATTCTGTCGATTGTTTTTCCTTTTTTCCAGAATGATCCCAAAATTGGCCAACAAATGGCCGTTATTCCATTTTCGCAAATTGTTCAAGCCTTACGTGTAAGGCTTTCATTTTCACATCGATCTCCACCATTACTTCCGAGTTAGTAATGATGCCCTCCTTCTAGCGCCAAAATTGTTTACCTATTTTTTCCTTCGATCGAAATCGATAGAGATTTCGGGAAACAATGCCAACAACAAGAATAAGGGCAAATGCGGCTTGAGAGAGAGAGAGAGAGAGAGAGAGAGAGAGAGAGAGAGAGAAGAGACGAAGATAGAAGATAGACGTCACTCTGCAGAAATCGCGTGAACCTGTCAGGTGAGAATATGAGAAGACTAAAATACCCCTAAACAAAACTTGAAATGCCAGACGCTAAAAGACAAAATAGAATGACTTTTTTGAGAACACAAACGGAATATTAAGAAAGTCCAAAAACCCATATTAGTAATTTGGAAAATGGCAAAACAGTAGCACGGGCCCACCACAAAACGAGCGGAATGACGAAAACGCCCCTATATGAACCAGGTATATGCCAAGAATATTCCACAACAAAATGGCAAAATTGGCAACACATTAATTTCATCGCTTATACCGTACGGAAGGTTCAATACTCCTTTAGTGGTCCTGAGGGCGATTTGATCTCCATTAGGCACTTGACCGGTACTATTTGTCCTACTTTTTAAAGCACCTGCCTATTAACTTACAGACTCTTTGCAATAGAAGCTTGTAGCATATGTGAGATCAAACATTTCCCAGCCAATTACGAAACTGGTGTCTGAATGATTAACATTTTAGTAGCCCAAAGCTTTTTCAATCATCAACTTCTAAGATAAGGTAACTAACCAGGAAGTAGCCGCTAAAATGTCCAATACCTGCCAAGTATTAGTTGAGCAGATTCATCATGCCTTCTAGAGGTAACGAAGCTCACAGTGCAGGTGGTGGTTATATTCAACATTATCAAAGCACAGTTTTATGATCTAAACCAAGGACTAATAGTCCAAAATAAGCAAATTGGAAATTTCAAGAAAGTTCACGTTGATCTGCTATAACATTGATGTAAACACATAATTGCATTTCAACTTGTTATAATTGAAGGAGGCAGAAAGATTTGAATTTTACTTGATTGTTATCCCAAAACTATATGCATCTGATTTTTCACTGTGCATCTCGCTCTTCAATATCTCAGGTGCCATATAGATGAGTGTTCCAACCATCTTCTTTTTGTGGAAACCACCGGTGGCTTTCCAGATGACCTCCAGTTCTCAACAGAGACTTGTTTAAGATCTTTCTTATACCCTGCTAAACCAAAGTCTGCCAGATGTGGTAGAAGATTTTCATCGAGCTGCCAAAGCGGTACATTAACTAACAACGTCAATATAAAGCACAAAATCATCAGAAACTGAAAAGGAGATATAATGGACAACAAATAAATATATATAGAATTGTGTTGGCATTTACAAGAATTTTGCTGGTTTCACATCCCTGTGTATAATCCCAAGGTTATGTAGATATTGCAGAGCCTTAGCTAAATATAGAAACACAATAACTTCAGCATAAGCTTTATCATATTATCACAAAACAAAAAATCAGAACAAAAGATGTAGCAGTTAGATAATTTGGCTATCAATTAAGAAAAATAGCATGACTGATTATAACATACGACCCTGAATCGTAAAATCACCACCTCAATACCAAAGGAGAATGACAGTAACTACTTAAGTTCTTCAGTCAACTCTTGCTGTGTCAACAAAACAACTCATTTCCATCTAACAATTTCCTTACTGAATCTCCTCTATTCACATACATATTTTTTAAGAAATGCTGTAACGCGGATAGTGCTGTATATAAATCGTTCCACAAACACCCAAAAAGTACAAACTGGCAAGCAAAGTACTACCTTCACAATACTTCATTGACTTACTTCCAAAGAAGGCTCATGGGCTCTTTCTATGTGTGGGTTACTGCTGAGTCTCATCACAAAATATGGACTAAGTACAGATTTGCGGAAGTGTTGCAGACAGTTCAAATCAAGTACACAATGAAAGCTTAAATATGTAATAGAAAACGATTAAGCAAACTAAATGCTCTCATCACAAGGAAATTGAGGAACGTGTAAACAATTCCAGTTCAGAGAGGAAGTTAAATGCTCTCATCACCAAATTAAACCAAGCTCATATTTTGCCAAGATAACCAAACGCATACCTAGCTGGATTGATATTCTGAGCACCTCATCAAAACTTGGATTCCACTCTTCCACATGTAGTTTGTTTGCCAGATTCCCAGACTCATAGTATTTGAAGAAAAACATATAATTCACCGGCTTCGCATGTGCAGCAACTAACTTGGCGACTCCCAAATGATCTAACTTGCTACATATTACAATATATAACTAAGTTGGCAAAAAGTAACCCACCATCAAATATGTAGACAAACAAAAAGACAAAGATAATACAAATGGATGGGAGTTATGTGGACAACCAGTCCTGGAGGGAGCAAAGCTCCAGTGATAGTTTAAGAAAATTAAGAGGCAAATCTGTAATGAGCTAAAGTGACTACAGAATCCTATTTCTAGGAGTAATACAAGCACAGAAAGAGTCCTTTCAAGTTGTGAAAAAGGTTTGAATTTTTTAACGAACAAAATACATCTTTTTAAAGGCCTAGGTTTGCAGGCCGGACATTTATTTAGGGATGAAGGGAGAATAAAATTGTGTCCGCAACCCAAATCCTCATGCATATAACAACACCAAATCCTTATCCACGTTGTCCATTCTGCTCGTAGAGAATATTGATATTTCAATCTAGTAGTTGAATAAGCATCATCCACAGAAAACAAAAAATGCTAAAAAGCTTAGAGAGCAATTTTTGCATAAATTCTCTGTACAGTGGCATATTATCACAACTTTAATAGAAACATTTACCAGTATTTTTATTGATGCAATGCAAACCGTAGCCATACAGCTCATTTACTTCATTACTAAGTAGTTAACATAACCTTCCCCATTACCAATGTCATTGCTTTTACGCCAAGTGATCTATGCAATAACTTAACAACTTGCACATGGAGATTGGAGAATGCCACGAGTGAAAGGATTACTGGGAATGTCAAGCTTGAAAAGGAATAGCCCTTGATGTGCAGAAAGAAGTGTCGGCACACTTACTAACATAACAATGAGGAATAGCTTGCCATCCAATGGCTAGTGCAACAGCTTTATATAAACTATAGATGCATACCGACGTGCAAAGCACGTCATTCATGCCCGTTGTATAGATGCGTTTTGGATTTTCTTTAAATTATGGCTGTTGTTGATCATAGCAAAGGTTATATGGATAAGCTTCATCAAGTGTATTAGCAGAAGCTGGTAGTAGATAAGTTTGTGCGCTGAACAAAAGGTTTCAAGTTATTCAGCTTGTCACATGACCCTGGCCACAGGGTTTTTTTATTGAATTGCCAAAGGATTAGACATAGCAAAAGGTAGAGTTTACTCTAGTTAGACAAAGCTGAAGCCACTGGTTTGTCAGTTGTCTATGCCAAAAGGTTGTGGAGACCTGGAGTTGGTGGAAGGTGTTCATTTGTTCGTCGGGGTGCTGATTGTTGGGTTGGAGGTTGAGGTGTTTGAGTCGTGGTCTCCTTTCTTGCTTTTCTTGTTTGGAGTGTTTGGTGGTTGAACAAGTAGTTCTTCTGAACGGTCTTCTGTTTCTCTGCTGCTATCTAGACAGATGGTGTGCACATTGAACTTGAGTTGACTGATCCCAGCATAGTTGTGCATGTAAGCTTTCAATTTGATGAGGCATTTCTTAGGTTCAGCTAGCTTGTGGAGTATTGGGAGGGCAAGTTGTCCCTGCATTTAGCTGGTAGTTAGAAATCTTTTAAATTGTAAAGAGGTTGAGTTTGGTTGTAATGAATAAACTGTGTCCTTCTTACATTTGTTGCATCTGCTCCTGTGATGTTATAGAACTCTGCTGCAATTTCTGAAAAGATTGCTGCCTAAATTGTTCCAGTTGGATCTGTGATCTGGACATTGAGTTTGATCCTGCAAACAAGGGAAATTTAGTTCAGTTCTGGAGTTGTAAATGAGAAATTGCATGAATGTGGTGGGAAGGTTTTTTACTTTGTGAGTGCTGCCACTTTTTGGTTACAGTAGTTGCACCAAAAGTCTTCGCCTCCATATGCATTTGTTGCTTTTTTGCAGATTGAGCAAGCTAGGTAATAAAAGTTTTGCCCAAAATCAGTGACTCTTACTATGGCCTGCATATTGTGTCTGCATTGGATGAATATGAAAGAAAGCTTAGGGTTAGTTCGATTAATGATTGCATAGGGCTTAGGAATAATTAATATGCAGTATGAAAGGGAAAGCTGTAACTGTGAATATTGTCACTGCATTATCATTCTAAAGCTTAAGGCAGGCATCTAGAAAGTGGAAATTTAAGTATCAAAGCTAGCAAATGACAAAGTTAGAGGTTTTTTTGCTAGAGGAAAAGCAAAGTACATTTTTCATGTGTAATTAATTTTCTTTTGCTTTGTCTGCAAGAAGGAGATATGCTCTTAGAAAGACATTGTAATAAAAATTATAAAATAAGATCCATCCTAGGAACAGATTGGATATGTGTGAACTACAGCTAGAGTATGATAGTGTTCCAAAAATAGATTATGTGTATATGCATGCCCTGGAAAGATATAAAATAGGGAAATTGTGATTGTGTGATAAGCAATGCATAGCAGTGCCTTTATCATCAAGTTCGTTCAACATGCAGAGGAAGATCAGATTATTATGGAGCAGTAGTCTCACGCCTTGGTTAGAGCCCTGATGTCGTCCAAAGAATACATTTTGCAGGGTCAAATCATTACTTTGTGTCTGATATTTTAATCAGGGATATGTTATGTCAACCTGAAGCAGATGGCAGGTGAGGGAAGAGGATCATCAAGATCCAAGAACATTATATGGTTGAAAAAACTCAGAAAGTGAATAAAGGGCTGGAAAAATTGATGGCTGTAAGTAATATAGAAGCTGTGGAAAGTAATACAGACTGATGGAGAAGAGAATCCAGGAGCAGAGGAAGAAATCTATATCATAGCATGTTATCACTACTTTCCTTTGAATAAAGACATAGCGCATTTACTGATGATAGAGTTTTGCCTATTGTGCTTAAACATTTGCTTCATTGAAATCCAAAACATAGCAGATATTTGCATTGGATGGTAAAGCTAATACGCTACTATAGGGAAACAGTTTATATAAGAGAAACAAAATGAAAAAAGAATATATGTATGAGAAACTGAAAGAATTAAGGGTTAGTGGGCATCGGTTCAGTCACTCAAGGGTGATCCCGTTACAGTTAGGAAAGCAAGTGCCATCCGAGAGTCTTCTTCGTCTTCTGCTGGAACTGTTTTCTCTAAAGACGCTTGTTTTGAGACATTTTTGCTTAATCGCTATGAAACTATTAACAGTTCAGTTAGATTAATATTTTACTGTATGTTAGACATATCACATTGTTGTCATACATATATACATATTTTATAAGAATAACTATGAATATAGATGCATAATAATAACAAATGCAGTAGACATAAAGTTGTTCACTGATAGGAACATTGGGACGAAACTCAGAAATTAAATCATAACAGAAAACATGACAGATATCATTAGGCTAGTTAATTATGCATAGTCTTAGGACAAGAAACAGTACACTTAACCCAACTGAGCTAAATGTTTGATGGACAAGAAAGTAAGTTGTGACATTAAGTGAATCTTTGACTGATTAACCATGTTTTGCTTCAATGCAGAAAGCACTGAATTTCATTACTCGGATATCTTACTTCAAGATTGCCCCTTGTTTCTGATTGGATGTCCAATAGCTAATAGCTAACTTCTTTTGGAGCCCTTTCGCTAACTTGGGACAATGCCCTCTGTATCCCAATTGATTGTCTTAGTGAACTAAGCTTCAGGACACCAGAGCATTCTAGTACCTATCTATGTATTAATATACTGTCTTTGGTGGTCCTATGTTGTATCAGAAATAGATTGTTCCACTTATCTTTACTGGCTCACCCAGCAGTTTGGACCTTGTGTCTTTAGCTATTGCTTCTGCCCACCCATTGAATGGTAACTCCAACTTTTCAAACTCCCTAGCAGTAGTCTAATTTTGCAAAAACCAAGAGTTCAGATGTAGTTCCCTATTCTTTAAGTGCCGTACCATTCCTTTACAGCCATATTATAAGTTTGAGTGAGTGTGCTAAGTATCTAGCAGCAAGCTAATAGCATCCCTTCTAGCATTTAAAACCCAGAATTTATTTTAATCTTAACACATATTATGTACTTGCATTTGAATTATGTAATAAAAAACAGTGCTTTTAATGAAACTGAGCCAGATACTCGATGAACAACAAAATAACTACTGATATTTTTTAGTCTATGTAGGAGATAGAAGTGAAGGAGAAAGTAGGGGTTCATGTGATGTTATTATTCCATTATTCTAAAGCGTGACCGATAAAAATAAGAAGTCTAAATTTAAGTAGTAAAACTAATGCTGTTTTCTTGTTAATGACAGCAGGTAGCTGTTGTTCTACTGCTGGTGCTACTGCTGCTATAATGGTTGTTTTCAGACTGCAACATGCAGCACCACTAATTTCAGAAGCTGTTTTCTCCATGCTATCTATGACTCAGTCACTGGTGGCAATTAGTAATCCTGTTCAGTTCAGGCTTTCTCGCTAATGAATGGTCATGCCAAGGACTCTGATATGATGTCATGCATAGACTTCCACAAGGGCTGCTCAACTTTTTCCGAGGGATGATAAAGTTGGTGAAAGCCCCAACGACTCTATGAAATAGCATCCTCCCAAGTGTCAGGCACTGTAGTAAAAACTCTATTTTTTTTTTTCTAGCTTTGAATCAATAAAACCTAACATTGCAAGACCATGCTAAGAGAACACTATGCCCGCAAAATCAAGCAAAATCTGCGTAGGCCCTTTTTATTCATCTAATCCAATTGTCCATAGTATCTAGTATACATCTGGTATAAGATGAGTGATAAAAAATACTATAGTACACCTCTCCAAGCGTTGGGCGCAAAATTAATAAGGAAAACTGGAAAAGTAGGACTTATGGGGCTGACGTTAATCGGATTTTTTGGTTATGAGTTGGTGAATGTATGTTTTAAGCTATGGTGTGGACTAACAAAAGGGTAAGGTTTTGGGGTGCAATTACGAATACAAACGACACCCATTGACAGTATAAAGGGTTCTTATGCGTAGTCTTGATAGGTAAGAGATTGTGATCCTGAAATAGGATTCTTAAGGCTAGGAAAAAGACTTTAACTAACCATGATTCTAGAGCATTGTAAGCCAAAAGAGCAGACATATAGAGAAGACAGAGACAGTATTAAGCATTGCACCTGACCCATAACTATTACTCCTTACTGTTAGAGTGGCATCCCATCACACAATCCAAATTAACCTCTAACAAGATATCACAGATTCACTAAATCTTGTTCTCTGTTGAAAAGAATTTAGAAGCATTAGCACGAACTTCTATACACTACAGGAGAACTCCTTGTTCTAGAATAATTTTGATTTCCTCTTTCAATTAGTCGCACATTACCTTCAACTGTTTGGGAGAACAAGATGAGTTGAAAGCGTAACGCCCCATGTACACTACTGGCCCAACAAAAATGTTTGAACCTAACAAAACGACCCAAAATGCTTATGCCCAAGTTACCCGTAGCAGGTTACATAATCCCTTATTGTTAGAATATAGTATTAGTAGTAGTCCCACATTGCTTAGTTTATTTATTTAATATGTGAGTCGTCTATATAAATAAGATTGTTATGTGCTAGGGTTATTAACACCCTACACACTTATCCTTCCTAAACAACACTTATATTCTCAACATCACCAAAGTAGACTTCGATGTGGGAGAGGGTATCACGGAGAGGAACCTAAAGCTTTACATAACATTAATATTTCCGAAACTCCAAAAAATCCACAACCGAATAAAGTCTGCAAACTGAAACTTCTAGTCACTGATTTCAGACGAATGTGTAGTGACATCATGAAAGGGGGAAAAAGGAATCTTTCGGAATCAGTCTCTTCAAATGGATTCAGATCATAAATCGACGGAATTGAAACCCAATCTAAGCTCGCAGGGTTTGTATCATACGAAAAGATCAGTAAATCCAAAAGCTAATTTGTTGTTCGAGAGCCTTAAATTTAGCCTCGATAATTTGGTGCGAAGAGAGGGTGCCGAATAAGAATGGAAAAAAGGGATTATAAAGAAGAAAACCTGTTGGGAGATGGAACGATGGGCAGCCTTGTAATCGTCGCGAAGGAGGTAAAGACCCATAGCCAACGCCACCGCAGCGCCGGCAAAGAATGACGCGAACCTCACCCTCAGCACGTACCCCATCCTTTCTTCTTCTTCTTCTTCTTCTTCTTCTTCTTCTTCTTCTTCTTCTTCTTCTTCTTCTTCTTCTTCTTCTCCTCTACTCCTCCTCCACCTCCTCACAGATCTCAATCGCAGGTTTTCCTTTCTTTTTCCCACGAATTTTCTTCTGCTGTTATCGAGTCCAAGCCAGCAAGCTGCTGTTCTGTTTAGATGTTTTCTTTTGTATCCTACAATGGCAGTTCTAGTTTCTATAGCATTACATGGTTTTGAACCTTGCTGAGTGAGGTTGAGAGCCAGGATTACAGGGGGACTATATTCCCAAGTCTATCCCACCATTTTCATGGGGACTTGAAGTTCAAAGTCCTTGCACACAGGAGTTCAGAAGTTTAGTTTGAGCGCCTCAAAGTAGATTCACCCTTACTTATTCCAGTAGCATGTACATGCACGCTTATTCTATTCTAATCTTAAGACATATTATGTACTTGCCTTTGAATTCTGTAATAAAAAAAGGTCCATTTAACCAAACTAAGCCAGATGCCTGATCAAAAACAAAATAACCTCTGATATTTTTTAGTCCATGCATGAGACAGAAGTGAAGGAGAAAGCAATGATTCATGTGATGTTATTATTGGTATACATGGATGTCATGCAAAAATTAAGCCCAAATAACATAATTCCATACGGCTAACTCTATGCATCTAGCAAAAACAAGACCTAGGCATTTTTCAAGCATAAGTTAAACAGTCTCACTTAACCATGGATTCTCAGTAGAGATCCTCACATGTAATGAATAACCAAACATTCTATTGGAATTGAGAAAATAGTCCAAATGAACTTAACTTTACACTTTTTGGCATAGCAAACATGCAACAATACCAAAAAGAAATATCATCCTATCATCCTCATCAAACACACAAACCACAAAATCAAGAATACAGAAAGCAAGAAAAGAAAGCACTGGAGGGAAAAAACACACATGCAAACACGAATAGAATACCCCGCAAAAAAATCTACAAAACACTCGCACTAAATGACACTACAAACACAAACCAAACTAAGAAACCACCACAAAATACTTGCCCTGAATGACTCTACAAACACAAATCAAACTGGGAGACCACCAAACACACCGAGAAATCAGCAAAGCAGCATTACCTGTCACCAACAGGTACAACGACACCCAGGCAACTGAACAGAGCAAAACAAATAAAGCAAAGCCCAGAAGCAAACATAAAGAAACTGAAAAGCAGTAGCTGATAAAATCTGGGACAGCACTTGCCAAAACCTTCTCTCTAGCAAAGTCTCGCTCTCTCTCTTTTCTGCATGATATTCTCCTGCTCCTTCAGCTCCATCCAAGAACAAATATTCACCCCCTATTGCCACGTAACCCAGCAAATCCCAACAACAAAACACGTAGCCCACTAACTCCTGCTCTTTCAGCCCCACCGAACCACTAACTCCAAAAACTGAATTTACAATTTCACCCAAGGAGCCAAAAACAAGAAGCCAAAATCACAAAGGGCAAAATCGTCCACCTAGAAAAGTGCCGAGCGAAAGACGATCTTCTTTCAGACGAGGAGGATGTACACAAATACCCCTTAGAATTCCAATCCAAAACTAATTACATAAGATATCATAAAGAGCATTTAGGATGCGAATGCAATAATTATGAAAAACGTTAATGGAACATCTCAGGTCCATTTAAAATCAAACACCAATAAGGGATAAGAAGAAAAATCAGTTCTTCTATCACCATCACCGCTCAACAGTCGCTCTGATTCGAATTGGTCCCAAGTTGTATCATTAAGGCAGCAATTAGAACATACTTCAAAGCAGTTTGAAAGGAAATCAACTTTATCTAACATGAACAGTTGTGGTAGAAAGAAGTAGAACCAAGGATGAGGTCAAAATTCCGGAATATTATGACCTATGAGAGACATTTTCTTTGCATTACCTGTCACGACAATAGCTCCAGCTGCATGGTCCCATATTTTTTCACGGTATCCTTTATGACGGAAACGTAGGTATATTGCTCCATCTCCTCTGGACAGAGCGCCATACTTTGCCTGGCTATCTATTCTCACAGGTGGCGCTTTAACACCCAGTTTCTGTTTAAGACTAAATATTAAACCTTGGAAACACACAAACACATACACACACACACACGGAGAGAGAGAGAGAGAGAGAGAGAGAGAGAGAGAGAGAGCAGTACATTTGCTATAGAGCTAGATAAGTCATGCAGAGAATGTGCAGCTTCAAATGATTCAAAGAATGACGCTTCTTCAGGATTCTCAGTAGAACTTGCATGTACCTGGAAGAGCAATACACAATATTGTATATAACCCTTATAATTTGAGGTCAATTAGGAAGAAAATGTATGGGATCATTGACCTTTATGGGTGGGGAGCCATCAAGAGACTGCACTTCAGCTCCAGCCCCAACTTGAGAAAAAAAAAAAGACAACCAACTTTGTCATGAGAAGAAGGATCATCATGGCTATCAATGGACAGTAAAGGAAGATTTGGACAAGCCAGGACACCCAACACAACTTTGCCCTCATCTAGCAATGCTAATGCTACTGCATATTGGTCTCCTCTCAGAAACCTGAAACAGTTCAGGAGAACAGTTTCCACTCATCAACACGAGATAGGGCGCTAACAGCATCTTTCCATTCATTTTCTAGTCCCCCATATAGAAGCCAGAGTTCTCCTCCATGTTTTTCCCAAAGCTCCCCCGTTCTCTCAACTATATCTCTCACAAGGCAATCATCGGGACCCAAATCAAAGTACACTGGAACCAAATTCTTCTTGCCTGAGAAGAAGAGAAGCTCCTCTATAGTATATGGATTCCGGAAGGATTTCCGGGTTAAAATTACAACTCCAAAAGTACAAGCATCTATTGCCCGCTCAATGATTCTGTGTTTCCCAGAGTTCCTACACCTAGCTCCGTCGGTTACAAAACAGCTGACCCCTTGAACTTCCAATTCCGCACGTAGCTAGTTAGTAAATCTTAGTAATAGAGGCTTCCGGCCATGAAAGCCTATATACACATCACAGCTCCTTAGTCTGTTCGAGGACAATGAAGTAGATGTTGAAGAGTAAGAAGTCCCATGGCATTGCCCTAACTTTTTTTGCTGCTCTCTGCACCTGAAATAATCACTGCTACTGCCTATACCATAACAAGGAGTGCTGTTATAATTTCCAGTAGGGGAAGCAGCACGGTTTAACTTCTGGAAGTCACTCGAAATGGATGTGGCTGGGATAGGTGAAACGTCTGACGATGTTTGTTAAAGGTTTTGGATTTGGAATTTCTAAACCGGAAACCAACAGATCACCACCATTACTGGAAATATTGGACAGAAGGTCGGACTGTGTCGGTATCTGACAAATTGAGGTTCTTGGAGAGAAGAAGGGAGGCTGATTTGCTGAAAAGAATGCTGAAGATGAAGATGACAGATTCATTAGAATCATGCCACGCAATGATCCAAATCTGGAGCTTTCTTCCTGGAGATCCACGTGGATTAAAATGTCACTGGTTTAAGGCATGATATCCGAAGCATTAAACGCATGAATAACCGCTCTGAAACCAAAAGATTGTATTTGTAATCAGTCACTCAAGTACCAAGAATGGGACAAATAGAATTCATATCGGCAACTGACTGCCCCTCCTTCACAATTTTCTGTTGAAGTTTAAAAAACAATATCAACCTTTTAGTAAAGAAATTCTTTTAGGTATGGGTAACAGATTAATCTAACATTCAGAGGAAGAAGAAAGAAGGAAAAGCTTTACATGCTCACTTCTAGGAAAGAAATTGAGGTCTTTAAATGCTACTGTTGTCACTTAATACAACATACAGCTTCTCCCTGAAGATAACAGATTCTCGCTGAAGATGACAGATTCCATAAAGTCATGCCATGGTTACTGGTATTGGATCCTCTAAGGCATGATATCCCATGCATACAACACGTGAATAGCCTCACTGAAACAGGTAAAGAGTATAATCAGTCACCAAGTACCCAAAATGGGACTACAAAATCTAACTATCCGAGATTGAATGCTTCAATCATAATAGTTCTGAAAGTCAAGAAATCAACATCAACTTTCTAGTTAAGACAACAATTGGAAAGCTTTACATGCTACAAGCAGCAAGATAAAAAATTGTGTGTAGCGCAATTCCATTTTCTTTTGCATGTTATAGCTATCACTTAATACCACATTCAAGCTTTCTAACTTGATGAACAAGATTAACGGTGAAATGGAATGAAAAAGAAGAATCTGACCCCGTTTCCTGAATTCTAAATGCAGAATGCTAAGCACTAACAAAAAAAACCAAGTATCCTATTTCAATGAGACCTTGATGAGTCAATTCACTGACACGTCTTGCTTTTACTGCTATATCGGGAGTTACTGTCCATTGTGTGACGTAAAACAAAAAGTGGACCTTTTTTTGTCTTTCGTTGAATGTCTTTTCGTGGTTCACTTTTGGCATGTTTCACAATACGGTTAGCCAAAGCATTAACTGGTCGATTACCATAAATTGGATCAAATTTTGCAGTTTTTCCTCTGGCAGCCACTGGAGGCAACATGAGCATGAAAGAGGTCCCAGAATCATTTTTCCTCCTACAAAAATGGGCATAGAAAACTGGAGATTCATAGGACCGTGCTTCTATGATCCTTGTAAACAAATCCAAACACACCACACCAATGCATGCAAAAGCAAAAATTCAAATCCTGCAATCAAATACAAATATTATATTATCTGCAGCCAGTGGAGGTTGAACTCAGGGCTGTATAGATCTTGAATAAGCACTTAAAAAAAAAAAAGGGAGCTAAACAAAATCTAGAGAAAGACTTCACAAATTAATTATAACAAGCTATAAGGCTTAAATTAATGAGTACTTATGATCATAGTGGCCTCCGAGGGAAGATATTTCCCTCTAAATGCGAGGTGCTGCCAACTTTTCAAGTACAAGAATAGTTCAGAACGTTGTAAACAAGAAACCAAGAACGTGAGCTGATGATTCTTTTTCAAACTCTCTAAATGTTTGTTCATTTCATGAGCATCTTTTACTGGAACCAAAAAGTCATGCAATCTCTTCACTCATTCAACAAAGCCTCAAAAGTTTCATAATCAAATGAGATGTCCATGAATTATTGAATAGTCATCTTCTATTAACAAGACATGGAAATCCCAAAAGTAGGAAAGTAGTAGATCAGCCTCATTCCACCTATGACAACATGCAATAATTATACCTGAGCATTTCCTTTCATTATAAGATCAGAAATCCATTCTCTATCAGCATTGTGTCTTCCCTCCAGAATTAACTTTGGCCCTTCGCTGGCAACAGAAAGAAGAAAAGATATGATACTTGACAATAAAGGCAGCCCCAGTATATACAGCTCAACTTCTCATACCTTAGTTTTAGCACAAACGTCCAAAACATAAATGACAGAAACTGCAATGAAAGAAAGCAACACAAAACGAACGGAGCGTAGCGAAGACAATGGGCAGAAAGAAACCGCAGGTTGGAGAAATCAATAAGTGAAATGACTTATTCAGGGGGTGCTTTAATCCGGTGCAAATGGCATCGGGATAGACGGGCTTGGCTCAGCCCAAATACCCACCAACTGCCTCCAACTATATGAGGATGATGGTTCAATCTGTCTTCTCACATGTCATAGACTCATAATTTAGCATCAATTACTAAGTGATCGTTTCAGTTTCTTCTTGTCAGAACATACATATGGACCGAGGTAATGACCACTCTACTACCTGAAGGTGATTCTTCATTCATTGCAACAGGTTCCTCATCTTCATTTTCAAACCCTGCATCATCAACGTCAGCCAGGTTACAATTCAGAATCTGCTCCTCAGCACATCCAGCAGCATCAACAGCTGCAAACAGCCAAACATAAAGTAAAATGTCAGTCAACATCAGTAAAATTTCTCAAAATAGGCATAAGTATAAAAAAGGGTTAAGGGTAACGGTATGCATGAAAAAGCCAGCAGCAAAAGAATCAATCTCAGAGAGGATCCTCATTCCTCCCAACAAGTCCGTGTGCCTAAATCTATAATTTCTCTTACCACCACTTTGTTGAAAATGGCATAAAAAATAGATGCCACGTTACGAGCTATATGAAACACTGGCAGCAATTGCCACAATTTTTTACCTTATATGGAAACAAATTATGTACACTTTACAACATACTCGCTTATCAGGGGGAATAAGCAGGAAATATTCTGTCATTTTTTGAAATAAGAAAAGACACAGCACAGAGTACGCCTTGCACCAATGCACAAATATGTCAACACCTTGTAAAAATGGTCTACGATTAGGCATTGTATTTCAGCCTAAGAAATCTTGCCTATTTCATGAAGCAATTTGAAATGTTGAAGATACCAATCAGGTACTTATGAATAAAGAAAATCAGACATCATACCTCCCTCATTGAAGAGATACTTTAAGACCTCTCCGTCCACATCTGACTGCTCAATAAATGTGAGAAAATAAGTTCACGAAAAATTGATCATAACTGCGGAAGCACAAGCAAAGGAGCTTAAACTGAAGGCTCACCCTCACAGGAAGTACGGTACCAAACTGATCCACATAGCATATCACTTGTCCTTCTCTGATTACATCACCCTGTTTATTCGCATAAATGGTAGTCAAGCATTTTCGATATAGGTATAAGCAGATGTGTAGAACTTGGTTCCAGTATTGCAACAATTAAAGAACCAGGAATAATCATAGAATCGTTCAGCACTTCGAACCTCTTTGCAATTTAGAGGTTTCCTAACTCCTTTATGTGTTCTGCTCCTTTGGAATGAGCCAACCTGGGAGGAAATATGGGGTAATTGGTTCACAGGAAGAAGTTATACTAACAAATCCGAGGTGAAAGAGGCCTTGACTATGCTTACTTTTGGAGACTTCACAAAAACATATTCGCTAAATCCAGAAGCCTCCAGTGCAGCTAACTTCGCCGATTGTTCTGCAGAGACATTTACGAATGGACTCATTTTTTCTGTGGAGGATTTTGGAGGTAGAGGCAGAGGTGGTGGTGGTGGTGGTAGGGAGGGAGCAGGAGCTGCTTCACTTGTTGGGCTGCTGGAAACTGGTGCATAAGTTGCGTGATAATCTACAGCCATGGGAACTTCTGCGGCACCTATATTACGCTTCAGATGCATTTCAAAGTCTCCAACCTATGATGAAGAAATGAAGGCTAGATCAACTATGAGGTCGTATAAAGCAGGACACTTTCAACAATCCCAAAAGATTAATGTAGAGCACAATCAGTGGCATCATGTTCTGGTGTTAAAAGAAGAAATTCATACCCATAAAGTCCTCCAGAGTGGGTTGTTGATTGGACAAGCAATACAAAACGTTTCTCTGAAGATCTTTCTAATCTAAATAATTTGCAACTTGGCATATCAAATTTCAGTTTTTTTTAACTCGTGGAATCATCA
The DNA here is from genome assembly GCA_025413875.1 of Rhododendron molle. Taxonomy (NCBI): domain Eukaryota; kingdom Viridiplantae; phylum Streptophyta; class Magnoliopsida; order Ericales; family Ericaceae; genus Rhododendron; species Rhododendron molle. Next base: position 58,020,271 of record CM046391.1, read on the forward strand.
CTCCCACTTGGGGATTACAATGCTGTCTAGACCCATGCATTATGAGTAATCTTGTCCTCAAGAAACAAGGATAGGAGATGAAATACTGATGTACCAGCAATTTCCCCACATAAAACCCTCTCAATAAATCTTAAACCTAAGTCATGAAGCAACTGGCTATACCCTGCTATTGGCGCTGTTGAGACCCTTTCTACCCCATTTCAAGCACATATTGAGTAGTTTCTAAACACTTTTACAAAGCATGCATTCCAAAGTTTTCATCCACCCACCACGCTCATTTCTCCCTAGACAACTGCTTAAAAAATTACATCATAGCATATTGAATCAATGAGCACTATCGTATCTAACTATCAAACATCCACGTTCACTTTCTACAGCCCACAGCATAAGCAAACCATTAATTCACCCATGATTTGGGAAAAAATAGAACAAGCATAGGTGCCTATGTATTTACCTTTAGTTTATTTATCAATATTAAACATGAGTTGAGAGTTATAATCCTCTGTCCCTGCATTCGCAAAACGACATAATACTAATAAAATCTATTTAATGCTAAAACATGTAAAGCGCATGACTCATGCCTCAGATCAGTCGCCTTAAATGCGCTTCAAGTACTGCAACTCGCATCAACGGTCGTGAGGCACCACAAGGTCGCTTCGATTTGCCTCGCGCCAATCGTGATTCTTAAAACTGGTAATAAACAGGGTCCACCATGAAGAAAAAAAGGAAAGGAACATAAGACAATCTGAAATTCAAATACTCCTCGTCCGTCAACAATTAATGCAGTCAGCTAAAAAATGTCAGTCACATCATCTACACAATCCAGATGCCAATGTAATTGCAGCAGCATAACATTAAAAAGATACCGTATTGTAATTACTCAATAAACAAGCTATCTATAATGATATTCAAATCACTTCCCCGCCAACTTTGAGGTCAACAAGACAATGTGCACGACAATTCTCCAAGCTAAAATTTGAAGAATTGAGACTAATCGAACTGCGCGTATGAAAATAATCCCACTACATAAACACTATCATAAACATGAATCACCCCCAAAAACTCACGTAAACTCATCCAAATTGTTTCATTTTATTTTCTCAACACTATCATAAACATATATCACGCCAAAGTTTCAAATTGACTCTCCTCTCCCCTGCTTTTCTCAACGACAAAAGCAATACACTAAACCTTGAAAACCAAATGGCACCCGAGCTTATTAAATAACTCACCCCTGAAAACTCAGCTAAACCAAGCCAAATGGTTGAATAAACGCTCAGCTGAATAAAGTTTCTTATTCTTACCAACACCAGCATGCATAAACATAAATCTCGCCAAAAAAAAGAAAAGAAAAGATACAAACTCTTTTGCCAAGATACCAATGAAAAGGAATCAATCTAGAAGCTAACACCTAATTCCACCCCATAACCTGACAAAAGTAGTAGCATCAAAATAACTAAGCAGGTGTTCCAAGCTCACCCTTTAGTACCATCTATAGGATCCAAAACCCAATGCCGACCATGAGGCCCCCAACTGGAAATCACCATCCCTCCACAACCCACTTCTCACAAACCGATCACCCCAACAAATCTTCCTCAACGTCACCAAAGCAAGCCCAATTGCCACGTCAGCGACGTCGTCCATAAGCACATCGGGGGTATTCGTAATCCCGATCCTTCTCTCTTCACACTTCCCAAATCGATGCATCCAATCCCACGCTGTAACTCGCCACAATTTCCAGACTCGACAGCGAGTCAATCGTCTCGGAGTCGGCAATCCAAGCTGTCGATTACCCTCGCAATCAACTTCGAGGCTGTTGATCACCCTCCCACGCCAACCAACATTACGAATCCCAGCGTCAGGAATTCATCATCCAACCTGATCAAGGGAGAGTTTAATGACAAAGCTGAATCTGTCGATAGATTACCCTCACAATCAACTTTGGGACTGTCGATCACCCTCCCACACCAACCAACATTACTAATCCACGCGTCAGAGATTCATCAGCCAACCTGACCAAGAGAAAGTTTAATAACTGAGCTGAATCTGTCGATTACCCTCACAATCAACTTCCAGGCTGTCGCTGTCGAGGAAGAAGAATCCCATGTCGATATCCACGTCCAACATTTCCAAGCCGTCGATTGCCCTCACAATCAACTTTGAGACTGTCGCAGTCGAGGAAGAAGAATCCCATGGTCTGAGGAGTTTGAATCAGTTTTGGAGTTGTTGTTCGAGGAGTTTGAATCGGCTGTGGAGATTTCTGTCTCTATCTCTGTAATCAACCACAACAAAAATGAAAGCACAGAGAAGTGACGAAGACGACTCTCTGCAGAAAACGCAGAGGCGGCCGAGGAGGAGGCCGTTGACAGCGGAGGCCTTGCGGTTTAGGGCTTGGAGGACCAGCTTGATATGTTGCCGCCCATTGAGTTTACAGTTGTTCTGGAGAGAGAGAGAGAGAGATATGCACAAACAGAGAAGAGAAGAGACGAATTACAGTTGTTCTTGAGAGAGAGAGAGAGAGAGAGATATGCACAAACAGAGAAGAGAAGAGACGAATTACAGTTGTTCTTGAGAGAGAGAGAGAGAGAGATATGAACAAACAGAGAAGAGAACAGACGAAGAAAGACGTCACTCTGCAGAAACCGCGTGAACCTGTCAGGTGAGAAGATGAGGAGACTAAAATACCCCTCAACAAAATTTGAAATGCCAGATGCTAAAAGATAAAATAGAATGACTTTTTTGGGGACACAAATAAAATATTAAGAAAGTCCGAAAATCCATATTAGTAATTTGGAAAATGACAAAACAGTAGTTCGAACCCACCACAAAATGCGCAAAATGACGGTAACGCCCCTGTATGAACCAGGTATATGCCAAGAATATTCCACAACAAAAGGGGAACAAAAAGGCCAAATTGGGGAACAATATTTTCATCGCTTATATGTACGGCAGAATCCAATCCTCCTTTAGTGGCGCTGGGGCGATACTTTGGATCTTCTCATTATACAATACTATAAAAACTAATCACGTGCATCCCACGTGTTCTTTTACTAGTGAATATCCAAAAATCCAAGATAGAAAAATTTTACGTGGGGGTGTTTGGTCGCCCCCTTGTTTCTTTTTTCATTTGTCATTTTCTCTGGATGTTTGGGAGCAAAATTTGGATTGTATTCTGTCTACATGCGTTATAAAAAACAAAAACAAAAAAACAAAAGAATGCACAATCTAAAGACCACCTCTAGAGGAGTTTTTTGGATTCTGAATACAAATTCACGAACTAACAGTTTCCGTAAAACCTATTTTGCAACGGGGAACACAACTGCAAAGATTGACAAAATGGGAATTCAATATGTTGGTGTGAAAATGTGCTGATAGAGACAACACTTCAAATGGCAACGGAATTTATTTACCAGGCAAAAATACACATTAACTCAAAGAAAAAGCACCAGGGCTGATCAAACAGTGAACGCCCAGAATTCACAGCATCAAACACAGAACTTAAAGATTAAAAGCAAGCACGAGTGCTGATCATAAATAAAAAAGAAAAAGAATTAACATGGTAGTCAATTAAGGCACAGCCGCACAGGCAAGTCAAAGAATGGATTCACCTCATATTTTCAAGATTGTGGAGAAAGCGGCTTCAAGTATGGGAAAGATTCTTCTGAAGATGCTTAAAAATAAATCGGAAAATGTGGATGAAACCATAAAGCTATGGTAGTTCGCATACTTTATCCAACGATTAAAAAGCAATTGAATTTTACAGGAATACCCATTCACATATATCATCAGCAAACGGTCCAAGACTGCTCGCTACCTAGATTTTTGAAGCATAAAACCAAACACTAACCCAAAACCCCCACGTCATAGAATGTCTTCAAGGAAAAACCGTATAAACCTATAGGATAACTAGGGGAAACCGATCCACTCAAACTAACCACTGGTCCACTATGAGAAACGACACACATTGATAACTTGGCAAAGATGAAACTGATCAAAGGTATAGAAGAACAATCCTAAAGCTTCAGACTAATCAGATTTATGGAAGGAAGAATCCTAAATGACTTCAGTTTGCATTATGACTGGACCATGATGCCAAAGTCCAAAAGACAGCAATGTTATCAGCTATATTACCAGAGCCGTCAACAGTAATGTAAAAGCATTTAACCAAGAGCCCACAAATTTTAGTATCGGGAATTTGGCCGGCAGCTTGAATCTCACTAAGAAATTCTTGGGCAGCAGCACATCTATCTATCTTAACCAGACCCTGCAATATAGTTGTGAAAGTAGAGTTGTAAAGTTTCAAACCCCGTAGAGGCATTTCTCGGAAGAGATGCATGGCCTCGTCAAATTTCATGTTCTTGCAATATCCCTTGATCAAAATGTTGTAGCAGTAACGGTCAGGATGAATGCCCCTATCCACCATGGCATTTAACAATCTCATTGCTTCATCCATCAAGCCTTGGAAACAATATCCGTTCATGAGAGTAGAGTATGTGACTACATCAGGATCAACACCTCTTGCTATCATGTCTTCAAGTAGCTTCTCCGCTTCCTTTGTCATCCCTTGCTTGCAAAGTGCACTATCCAACACAGTAAATGTACAAACATTTGGTGGAATACCACTATACAACATTTCTCTTATCATTCCTGTGGCCTCATTCCACTTGCCACAATAAGGCCATGAACAAAGATGCATAAGTGACAGCATCTGCACAAATACCTTTGCTTTTCATTTCTACTACGAAGTTGAGAGCGTCATCCACCATCCCATCCTTGCAAAGACAGTCAATGATCACGCTACATGCCATGGTGTCTGGTTTTACACCTCCCTTTTCCAACTTCTTAAAGAACTCCATGGCCTCACCAGTTCTATCTTGTAAAATAAGTCCATTTAACAGATTGGTGAAGGTAACTACGTTAGGCGTGTAACCGCGTTTGAAGAGGGCCCCCAATAGAGAGAACCCAAAACCAACTCGATTCATGCGACAGTAACAGTACATCACACCGTTCAAGGTGCAAAAATTTAGGTGAATGCCTAGTGACTGCAATCCTCCCCGCCCATACTCCCAATAATTGGGGACTAAATGGGTTCTGATGTACTACCGACTGGGAGTTTGGGGGAGGGACAGCAGCTCTGCTGTCTCAGCCAAGGGGGCCATGCTCCGGTCTCGCTCCAATGATCGGAAACGTTCACTTCGTAGAGCTCGTCGAGTTGAACGAATATGTAAAAAATCAGTTCATTCAGATATCATTATGTGCCTAATCGAAACCTTTTTGTTTTGCAAAAAAACGGATCCAAAACACTAGATCAAATCTACTATCCGATCAGGTATTTAATGATATCCGATAAAAATGATTTTTTTGCATACTTTTCAACTCGACGAGCTCTATGAAGTGAACGTTTTCGATCATCGGAGCAAGACTGGAGCGGGGCCCCTCGGCCGGGACAGCACGCAGGGACAGCAGCTCCCCCTCTAGTGGACTGCAACTAGTTAAAATGGGAAATAGTGGTGCTGTACTTGCCTGCCGCCGTAATGGTCGCTAACGCTCCACCAATTTCATGAATGGATGGCAGAGGTCGCATTTGGGGTATCCGATCGAGGAAATATTCGGCTTCTCGGAGGCTATCGGGTCCCTCATGGAGCTGTTTCCTTGACCGTGGCTGGTGTTTTTGACTGATAGAACTAGGGTTTCTCGAGTTGGATTGATTATGAAGGGAACACGATGGAGGGAGAAGATTGCCTTTTCGTTTTTTAGCTGGGACTGCTAAAAGAAAAAGAACCAATCTGAGCCATCTTCTTCTTCTTCTTCTCTCTCTCTCTCCTGTTCTCGAATTGAAGGAGAGAACTGAGGATAATTTGTGTGGGATTTATTGATATTTCCCGCTTACTTGATCCAATTAAATTACGGGGTTGTCAGGTAATTGAAATATCTTTTTGGCTCTTGCTCTATATTTACGCTCGCAATCTCAATCCTCGCACTTTCAATTTTTAAAAATTTAGAATATTTTCGAATCATGTTTTTGCGCTCGTACTCCCGCTCCTGCTCCTGTACCCCTGTGCATTGTGTGACCCAGCCTTGGACTCAAACTAATCCCGCCCTTGTTCGGTTTGGAATTCCAAACCAGGGTTTTGGATAAAGTAACTTTTCTACTTTTTCTCTCTCTAACTTTTCAATCATTACTTTCATTTTTCACTCTATCTCTCTCTATTTTTTACATCTCCCCACAATCATTACTCTCATTTCTCTCTCTACCTTTATTCAAAAACACAACTCAAAACCCACAACCGAACAAAGCCAATGGTTTGAAATGTCGTTTATTGCAAGTAATATTTCTTCCTCTCTCCTTTTTATTTTTATTTCTCAGGTCTACATTATAACTCCACACCTCTTTAAAAAAATTACATATAATTCCAACATTCAAAATATTGGCTCTATTTACATGCGATAATTGTTTTTCCGATCATCGATCTATTGAAAACAATACTTATATTTTAAAAGTAATTGAAAAGGTAAAAAGTTGTATAGTCCCAACTTGGATATCACTTTGGCCACTAGAGGATTTGTCCGGTTATTAATTTCAGGACCGTAAATTAGACAAAATACGCTTAAGCTTTCCCGAACATCTTATTATAAAAAAAATCTCAATCTTATTATAAAAAAAATCTCAATGAGAACACGCATCGAGAGAGTGGGATATATAGATTTCGCATCCATATCCAATTCCATTGAAAATAAAACCGAGTCGCTTCCGGCTTGGCTCGTAGTTCCGCGCCTCCCACTCGAACTGGTAGAGGAACCTCTCACCCAAAAGCAGAAAATAAATTAGATTTGTATACGTCATTTTCCCGTGCTTCAATAGTTCCACCTTCAAATTTTCTTGCCTAAGACATTACACCATAACATGGAAAAACATATAGTTTCATTGCTCTTGCCATTATTCCAACAAAAGCTCCCTCCACGACTCTAAATACAGCTTGAAAGTAAGTTCACTTTTAAACGTACGGTTCGGGCCAAAAACACTTCGACTCGACAAACAATCTCATCGTTTGATTCAATCGTAGTAACAGAAGATGATTGCTGTTCGAGAAATCCACAACCACAATCTCATACATGATACATGCTTGGGCAGGAGTATTATGAAAACCTTCTACCTCAGATTCCAAACATCTATACAAGCACCATATTTGTATAAGAACATGCAAGTATAAAATAAACTTCTCAGGCTATTCCGACGTATGAGCCTTCAATCTCAACATTTTGACTTGGCCTGCTTTCTCTTCAATTGAAAAGAATACTTCCACGCCAACCTTGCTCGCCTTTTGGTTTAGAAGCTGAGCAAAGTTTGCTTGTAAGCGAGAGCCGACACAAAGCTTTCACCAACATGCTCCCAGAAACCTCAATTTTGCATGTCACTTACCAGCTTGTCGATTAAAAGCTTAAGCTAACAGTAATGCAAACATAAGAAATGGGCCAACAATGTGTATCTATCTATCAACCGAAAAAAAGAGGCATGTCACATCCAGCTTGTCGATTCACAGCTAAGCAAATGACATGTTTTCCGAGTGTTATGCCTAGTGCTTCCTATTGTTGATCAAGTCAGCTACTGCTATCTGCATTTCACTGAGAAGCACGAACGCATGTAACAGCTTCATGTATCTGTGTCCGGCTCGTGTCAGTCATGGACACGACACGACACTCTAGAAACACCTGTATATGTGTCTAATGTTTTTATTCTATTTCCTTTACTCGGACACATTGTGGATTCTCTAGGACACGTTGAGGATACTCTTTGGGCATGCTAAGGACACATTAGGAGGTTACATTGTAATTCTTCTACCTCTGCCCAAGTGAAAACTTCGGTAGATGTATAGTTCATGTAAAGCTATGTACGGATTATAAATTTGTATCCTCGTAGTATTAATCTTAATTAGACAGATAATATTTTCTGACTTTTGAATGAATTCATTCAATACATACTACAACATTAGTGTACATCATATTAGACGTGTTGCCAACATGTCCGTGTCCTAGTTCTTTTATAAAATGATGTGTCCGTGTCCGTGTCGATGTTTGTGTTTGTGTTTGTGCTTCTTAGGCCTTTCAAATGGAGCAACGTGATACCTAAACTTCCAAAATCTAAATCATCATAACAGCAAAAGCCAATATATCCCTAGTGCGCCGTTGAAGAGCAATAGACTAGCCTGAAAACACAAAATCTTACGCAGAGAATTACTTTTGCCATCAAATTATGCCTATCAGTGATGGGTCAAGACTCAAGACCTTTGTCCACTGTATGGAATTAAGCATTGGAATAAAATATTATTGAAGTCTGTAAGTTCCTTAGTTGGGATTGGCTAATTCCGATACGTTTCTGTGTAATTGAAATCCTATGTAATCGCTGGTTAATTGTTTTAGTGTTGGAATTGGAATCTAGCTAGTAATCAGAACCTCAACCGCAAGGTTCAGAACGTAAAGGGATTTCGGATAGCAAGGTTAAATAGGTCGCTCAAGCATCTTGGGAGGACCACTCGAGCAAGCTGCCCCTTATTTCCTATTCCTGCAGCGTGCACCACTCGAGCAAGCTAAGCTAGATTGCTAGGTCAGAAAAAAATCTATTTAAAGCAAGTTATGCTTTCAGAATATTATACACGGCAGCCACAAAGTTTTAAGAGAGAGAATGTTCGTGACATTCACGGTAATATTTGTGGGTCGATTCATTGAGAAATTTGATGAGATCTTAAGATCTATACCACTTACATAATCTCTCTCAAGGTGGTTTATTCATCTTCTACATCATGCGGAAATCTTTGAAGGAGTTCAAAGGCGATTGGAGGTTGGTCTAAAGGAGGAGTCCTGCGTAAATTGAATATTCGAGGAGTCGAATACGAAGGAGTATCTATTAGAGCGGTTCATGAGGAGTCAGCAAAGAGATTCTTAGCCAATATTGAGGAGTCATAGCGTGGTTGTAAGAAACTCTCTGTTTCTGCGTTTTGCGTATAGAGCTCTCTTCCCTCCCATGGTTTTTTCCCCGTCTTGAGGTTTTTCCACGTATATCTGTGTGTTATGCTTGCTTGTTTATTTTTCGCATTGATTACCTTGCATAATCACGTAGATTAGAGTTTTAATAAATTAGTTGATTAATTTAATTTGTTCACCGTAATAGTAAATCGCAAGGTGATCCGATCTTGGTTTTTCAAAGTCTAATACAGTGTACTTGTTGATGCCAAAAATGAGAATCAAACCTGACCAGTATGATGGGCTAAGTGGTGGCTCATCCTAGTACCATATATGATGCACGAAATGATAGATCAGTTCAAGAAATAGACAGTCGGAAATTTTTGCCTGCGTGGATCACCCTCACTCGTACATGTCAGAACTTCAAAGAATAACACATACACAGATAGAAATAGCCAAGGACAAAATCAAGGGGAAAACAACGTCTTTTCGTTGCTTTTCTCAAAAGTTGTGAAAGAGATGCAGACTCCCAGCATATATTTGTAGAACATCTATAGTTCTTTTCACCGGAATCCGTAAGTAGCATCAACATTTCCTTTTACAGAGGAAGAAAAAAAAAACATTTAATTTGATGGTGGCTTGGGGTATGCCACTTTGAAAACTTCATGTGTGTCCTTCAATTTGGAAATAGGCAAAAACGGAACTGAAACATAACCATGACACCCCTCACAGCAATAAACAAGAAAACACAAAGAAAATGATGCAACTCGAAATCTAGATTCAATAAGAAATAAACCAATTAACAAGTGGAACCATAGTTGGGAAATAGGTGAAGAGAGCGCTGATGAGAATGGAAGAAAATACATTCGAAACTGCCTAAAGTTTTCAATCAAAGCTTAAACGCCTATGATGCTGTAGACACAAATTTTGAACCGTAGAATATACCCACAATTCGAAATCTATATCTCAAATATCCACTGTTCAAGCGAACAGTGTTGATTATTTATATGTAGGCTCATATTTCCGATTTGGATTTCAAATCGTTAATTACATACTGTAAAAGTAAAACCTCCGATTAATGAAGAATAAAGAACAAGAAACAGACTATAATAATTTAATTTCATTGATGATTGGGGTTTAAAACCCTTGTTTACATCAAAACAGAGAATACTTGATACATTTAGAGGGATTGGAACCCTTTACCTATCACTTGATATGCTTACTCTTACTGATCTTCGAAGTTTGCTGAAGATTGCAGGTAGTAGCGAGCAAGTAGGTTGCTTGGTGGTTGTAGATTGTAGTGGTTTCTATGTTTGGGCGGAGAGTGTAATGTTGAAGAGTTGAGAATTGAGGTTTGAGGTCTTGAGATTTTTAGACCTGAGATGTTGAGGTAGATGAGATATAGATGAGTGATAAATGAGAGTCCGATCAGAGATAGATGTAGAGAGAGAGGTCTCTTCTTTTGATGATGAACCTCATATTTATAGGGGCTTCCTTCATCAGACGCTTGGCCGCCAAATAATTCATTTGAATTTTGAATAGTTGTTGCCAGAGGATAGGATGATATCATATCTTCTCCGTCTCTTTGAATTTCGAATATTGGTTGCATCAGATGGCATCCATCTTTGAATATTCTTCTGCTTCCACAGAAGTATTTCTTGGGCTCTACGTACCAATTTGAGACTACGTGAACCCGTATTTGATTTGTAGGCCCGCAAGGTTCAACTGAATATTTAATTTGTAGGCCCTGCGAGATATGGGCTTACATGGTTCAACTGATTTGTAGTCCTGCTACTTCTTCCGCAGGCTCATATACTCGCTAGGCTTGTCGGGCCAACATGCATTCTTCCGCAGGCTCATAGACTTGTTAGGCTTGTCGGGCCAACATGAATTTGTTGATTTGCGGGCTCGCTGGGTCAACATGCTTTTAGGCTCTTATATGCCTTTTAGTTCGTAAGCCCAACATATGATGCATTAATAATATTCACCAATCCTTGGTTGAAATTTACGTGCCAACAGATGCGTTGTAATGTATAGGGAGTTGTGGTATCAGGAGCAATCACCGCCAGAAATCGCAGGAAATCAACACAATACTGTAGGGATGCTCAATAAGGAGTGAAATGTCAGGACTGGGGAATCAAATTCCATTTATAGAGAGGAATTGATGTGGGTGGGATGGAATGAGCCGTGGAGTGAAGCAATCCAGAGAAAAACAACTGGAAAGAAAGAGATTTGGCTTTGGTCTGTTCGTTTGGCGAGAGAGAGAGAGAGAGATGAGGTGGGTTCGTGATAGGAACGAGATTGACATGGGGGTTTTACAAAGGCCTATTAGAAGGCAAAACTTGATTTGTGTGCCTTGTTTCTCTCTTGGTTGTATTATACTGAACAAGATTGTCTTGTCAAATATTGCCTTGTAAGGACGAAAGACACATATAATTCCATGGGTTGATGTATTGTCTATAGACTCATGGTTGTCACTCTTCGCAGGCATATCTATTAGCAGATCCTAATAGTACGAGATCATGTCTCTTTAGCATTTTTCCAACAGCTTCTTTATTGTGTCTACTTTTCTTAATAGGAAGTGCATTCTTAGCCCAAGATGACAAAGAGGTATCAATACTTCCTTGAATCCCTTCACTTGGCATGTTTTGGTAATTGCTGATATGAGTTTGTATAATCATGCTTAAAAAGTTCCCTTCTAACTTTGTAATTGATATTCACACGCCATTTTCTGTTACTTTGGTACTTTATTAGATTCCGCTGGAAATATATTTACACTTATTTTGGTTCATGCTTTTTCGCCTTCATTTGCTGCACCATATTGGGTTTCATGTCTTCTGTATTCATCAAATAACTTGAGTCCTAGTACACAGAAATTATTCAGGTGGGTGTTGTGGGAAAAGAATGTGCAAGAGATGCAATACAACAAATGAAAGGTATGTTTTCATTAAAGGCTTTTTCTCGGATTGCTTTTTCTATCTGCTTGTGTTTCTTATCATTCTCTGGCTTGAGTTTTGAAGTTTATACGAGTTAGTTGCCCATATAACATATACCGAAGTTTTTCACAAGCAAGTCCACTTACGCTTCATAACATGTTGAGCAATCAAGAATCAATCGAAAGAGGATGTACATAGTTACTTATTAAGGCATATGTTCATGAGATATTAAATTAAAATTGCGGGTGAAAAAAAAAAGAGTTTTACAACTATAATTTGGCAACAGTATTGAATCCACTCAATGATGACGTCTTACCAAACGAACCACGTTGGAGTCGAACGCTATTTTTGTTAGAGGCAAATTCATTTGAAATAAGAAAACAATCTTAAACTCCCAGAAGTAGTCGAGGTGCGCATAAGCTAGCATAGACACCTGATTTATCGAAAAAACAATCTCAAAATTCCAATCTACAAGTAAATAACTTCCTTTTACTCTACCACATGAGTAGAATCCGAAACGAAAAACCTAACCCATAATTTTCCTTACCTCACATATGAATCCCTCACCCCAGGTTACATAGAAACTATGCTTAAGACCTGAAAGAGCTAAACAGATTAGAAACAATAGACGGGGGCTTAATTTGCTATGAAGTGGTCACAGAGCAACAACCGCAATTTGTATTTGTATTGGTCACCTATCAGATCATACACTGCAACAGGCAAGATCTTACAAAACCCAAGTCCTAAAAGTGAAACATATAGGATAGGAGTGTAGAGGAGAGGAGTGACTTACGAAATTTGACAACTTCATCTCCTATGAACATCCAAAAGCATCCACATGCAGATTTACCTCTGCAAAATCGAAACCCCAAATCAGAGCAAAGCACACGATTTCTAGCTTTGAGCCCAAACGAACACAGAATTGAAGCAATAAGTAATGGGGCTTCTCCTGTGAAGGATGGCAACCGCCGCTACAACAGTAGATCTGTACTTCCAGCTTGTCGACCAAGCAACGCAAAACACAGCTGAAATCAGGGTACAACATCCAGGGAAAACGGCAAAAATTGCGGTAAAAGCAGTTCTCTATCTATCACTAAAGAACTTCAAGGTACAAAATTTCATTGAAATCTGGAAACAGAGTTCAAATTTAGAGAGTGAAAGCCGGAGGACCGACCATCGTCTCTCTCACTCTCGTGCGTTTGTAGGTACAACGCAAAATACCAAACCTACCCCAAGGCCAACACATGCAAGGACCAAACGGAAGGAAAAACTTCAGAGGGTAATAATGTAATTTCAACGCATACCTTGGCTTACAAGTGTATTGATAAGTTACCACAAACTTTCTGTTCCGGTCAAGTTCCAATGCCGATGGGTTCTCTTGCTCCAGCATCACTCCATTATATGCGTGCAATTCCTTTTAGTCGATGACCTTCTAGTTAAGGAAGTGCTATTTGAACATTAAAAAAAAAAAAAAAACAACTGCAACCACAGTATGTATGGTTGACAGAGGAACAAATTAAGTGTCAAAAAAGCTATCATCACTTATTCATCTCAAAAGGGGGTCTTCCATACATGGAGTATACACAAAATCGTGAGGATGCTTGGCGTCGTCTTCTTCTTTTTATATCTCAACAAGGGGTCTTCCATACATGGAGTATACACAGAAATATAGAATCGTGAGGACACTTGGCTTCTTCTTTTTTTTATATCACCAGACACTTAGGTGACACCAACACTTTCTGGACATGTGTCCAGCACTCAAATCAAACATAAAACACCAATTGGGCTGAACGGGCTACACTTGGGCATTCAGCGTTTGGGACTTCAAAGGCCTCAATCATTTCCTCAGGGAATAAAAAGGCCTCAAAGGACTTAATATGCCTAAGAAATCACTGAGTGCTAAAGTGTAAGAGACATCATTCCACAGGCAACTTCACCAAGGAGGCCTCCCTCAAACGACATTGAATCATGCCAATGAGGTCCTATCATCAGGACATGAACCTTTTGAAGGCAGTACAGTGAAAAGATCCCTTGCATTATCAAGTGTTCTATTCTTGAAATACGCAGCAACAAGGACATTGTACTTAACAATATCGAGCCTTAAACCCCTTTTTTCCATCATGTGAAATAAGAACATTGCTTCATCAATATGCCCACTTTGGCAAAGGCCATCCAACAGGAGACCACAAGTTTTAGGATCAGGAATTTGGCGAGCAGCTTGCATCTCATTAAGAATTTCTTGAGCAACAGTGTATCTACCTATCTGAACCAGACCCTGCACTATAATATTGAAAGTAACAATGTCACATTTCAAACCCCGTAAAGGCATTTCTCGAAAGAGATGCATGGCCTCGTCTAATTTCATGTTCTTGAAATATCCCTTAATCATAGTGTTATAGCAGTAATTATCAGGATGAATGCCCCTATCCACCATGGCATTAAACAATCTCATTGCTTCATCCATCAAGCCTTGCAAACAATATCCCTTCATGAGAGCAGAATATGTGACTATATCAGGATCAACACCTCTTGTTATCATGCCTTCAAGTAGCTCCTCCGCTTTCTTTATCATCCCTTGCTTGCAAAGTGCACTGACCAACACAGTTGTTGTACAAACATCCGGAGAAATGCCACTATCCACCATTTCTCTTAGCATTCCTGTAGCCTCCTTCCACTTTCCATGTTTGCATAGGCTATCAATCAAAGAGTTATAAGTGACAACATTTGCACGGATACCTTTGCTATTCATTTCTACTAAGAAGTTGACACCGTCATCCACCATCCCATCCTTGCAAAGACGGTCAATGATCATGCTATATATCGTTGTGTTAGGTTTTAAACCTCCATCTTCCGCTATCCTCAGAAAACTTATAGCCGCTCCCTTGTTTCCCATTTTGCATAGCCTATTTATAAACGATCCATACCTCGACACATCGGGTTTGAATTCACCTTTTTTGACTATTTTTTCAAAAAACTCCACGCCTCGACAGTTTTATCATGTACAATAAGTCCATTTAACAGAGAGGTGAAGGTAACTACACAAGGCGTATAACCACGTTTGAAGATGCTGCCTAAAAGAGAGAACCCAAAGCCAACTCGATTCGCACAACAGCAGTTAATTGCAATGTTGAAGGTACACAAATCTAGCTCAATGTCTTTTAACTGCAACTCGTTGAAATGAGAAAGAGCCGTGCTGTACTTACCCGATTTCGTAATATTCGATAACGCCTTATTGATTTTGAAAATGGTTGGAACATCTTGCGGAATGGGCAGATTCCCCGACCTGGGTTTTTTTTTGGGCAACCTTTCTCTTCCAAAACTGGGTTGGGGGCTGATGGTGGTCGCAGAAGGAGTAGAACTTCTAGGGTTTATAGTGTTGGAATGAGAACGAAGGGCAAAAGATGAATAGTGGGGTGGAAAGAGAAGATTACATTTTCGGTAATTCGAAGAAGAATAATCCACGGGACTGATTAGAGAGGAAGCACCAATCTGAGCCATATCTTCTCCGTCCTCTCTCTCTCTCTCTCTCTCTCTCTCTCTCTGCGCGAGTGAATTCTCAGAGGATCAGGACAGAGAATTTGGGTGCCGAACGGTTGTCTGGGAAAATATCCTCTCAGGGCAAGGATAAAATATGCACGTACACCACATACTTTCTTTCGTACTTTGAACTCGTCTCTGTCTTACAAATTGATTCGAGTCGTTTATTTTATTCAAAACAATTTATTTGCTGTCTCTGTAATGAATCAATTTAATTTGACATCGGTAAATACATTTACAAAACATTCAAGCCAGATGCCGACGCATCCTTGTCAGCTGGTAAAGACACCGACGGGCAAGACGGCACCCAAATCCACTGGGGCATTGGATCAACATGTGCAAGCCCTATTGCCACTTTGAGGTCAGGTGCGCAAAAGGACAATCGTCAACAAGACGGCGGGCCGGTGCAACCACAGCGAGGTTCTGGATACCGCCTTCGAGAAACCAGAAACACAACTACCACAAGGCAAGTGAATTTGAAATTTGCAAAAAAAATTTCTGTAGTTTTGGTGGTGCGGGGACAAAGACCACAGAGTATGTATCTGTTATTATTAGAAACTCTAGGGGAGGTCAATGAAGGAAAAAAAAATAAACATTTAAAAACATGGAAGCGTAGTGCAATTTCAAAAATATGAGGGGAGGTTTCTATTATTATTAGAAACTAGAAGGGAGGTAAGTATAATTTACCCTTCTCTTGTTTTTCTAAGCAAAACGGGCAGAGAAGGGGGCGACTAAGCATAGCAACCCTCCTTTGGTCTTAACCATAGTAACTTTAGTAACTTCAGACCCGCGCTGGATTCCGAGAGGGACCAAAAAGCCATAGCAACTATCATCCCACCAAAGGCTAGCGGGCCAAAGCCGGAGAAAGGAGAATGACCAAATTCGATGTCTTGAATGTTAAGGTCCTATTCAGTTTGAGTTTTGAAAGAGATTTTTTAGAATAATAAACGGAGATAAATAAATAGAGAAAATTTATTAAAGACTGTGTAACGATCCTAATTTTCGTCAATAAAAATGAAAAGTTTAATTAGAATTTCTTTTATTTAATTGTCTTTTTACTAAAAGTATTGATTATTATAGTAACTAACCTAATCAACTTAAAACTCTAATTAATAAAACTCTAAAAATTAGGATAAAGATATACGTACACATGTATCACATATATGGTACTCCCTCCGTCCCAAATTGGATGTCAATTTTTGATATCCGTGTCAATTTCAACTCCTTATATCTTTCAATATGGATCTCAAAAAATATGCAATATGGATCTTATTTGATAGTTCTCGATTAATTCTATTATAGAAAATTTTCAAACTCATAAAAAACATTATAGATTGAAAGATATAAGTAATGAAAAATGACACGAATTTCAAAAATTGTCATTCTTTTTGGGACGGAGGGAGTAGAATACTAACCTAGTAATAGTACTAATTACGTGTATAAAAATCCTAGAACTAAGTATATACGTATCTTACTATTATTCTATCCTATTATTATACTTATCCTATTAGTAATCCTAGTGGGCAAGAAAGAGAAAAAAAAAGAGAGAGGATAGAGTAGAATTAAATAAGAGAGAGAGAGAGAGAGAGAGAGAGAGAGAGAGAGAGAGAGAGAATGTGCCGTAGGGAGGAAGAAAGAATAAGAGAGGAGACAAGATAGAAATAAATAGGAGAGAGAGAGAGGAGGAGGAGGAACTGCCTATAAATAGAAAACCCTCCCATACTTTTCCTGGACACCAAAAATCTCCCCAATTTTATTCTCACACGGACGAGTTCCAGAAAGAAAGTGGACCGATATGGAGAGAGAGGAGAATTGATTTTGTACACTCACATCACCACTTTCTTCGACACATCACCACCAAACACCATATTTATTTACAGAGGGAAGTTAGGATTATTTTTTTATCAATCCGAGATCGAACGAAGTTGTGGTGCTGCATTCCAACCCGACCCGATGTAACTCAATCCACTACCGCCTAGGAGCAAGGTAGAAACCTCTTGTCTACTCACCTAAGTATAATATGGATGTGTTATGCGATATTTAAATTGAAAATTTTATAATATCACATGTTCAAATTAATTTTTGGGATTAAATGATCAATACCATTATTATTGATCACGAGGAACGTAGAAACCTCTTATCTACTCACCTAAGTATAATATGGATGTGTTATACAATATTTAAATTGAAATTTTTATAATATCACATGTTCAAATTAATTTTTGGGATTAAATGATGAATACCATTATTATTAATCACGAGGAACGTAGAAACCTTCGATCTGCTCATCTAAGTATAAGGTTGATGTGCTATATATTCTAATATTGAAATTGGAATTTTTATGACATCATATGTTCAAACCTCTTATCTAGTTACCTAAATATATAATTGATATACCAGTAATTCTTTTGTTAAGTATCGAAAATCGATCTTCACGTATTGCATGAAAAGATAGTTTTCTGGAAACTTGGGCATGGTGATTGAATGAAAGAAGGTTGCTATATTACTTGGGCACTGACTTTTAAAAATATATATACATATGATTTAAATTAAGTAACTGGAATTGGAATCTTTTGGAATTCGCATGATAGATTTACATCATTTAAGTGAAGTACGTACGAATGTTGATGAAAGTGCCAGCAACGGTGTTCCTTAATTTTTTTTTGATATTATGAACGTGAGAAAATGATGCATGTTTACGAGAAACGAGAAATGAAGTACGAAAAGAAATGAGAAGAATTAAATGAGAAAAGGGTTGATGATTATGTGAGCATGAGAACCCGGTAGGTCCATTGAAGATGGTCAGCGGAATCATGGCTCAGGTGTGCGTGTGTGAGTATGGGAGCCCGGTAGGTCCTGAAAGAATGGTCAGTGGAACTAGTGTCGTATGCGTTGAGAGATGTGAAATGATTAAAGACTGCGAGCCCGATAGGTCCTGAAAGAGACGGTCAGCGGAATCAGTGATTTTGGGTGGAAAAATCTGAATTTAGCCTGGGAGCCCGATAGGTCCTGAAAGACGGTCAGCGAAACCAGTGCTCGAGGAAATAAGATGAAAAGGGAAATCGATACTTGAAAAATAAGGACATGGATTACAATATGCTGCGATGATAATAAACTCTGATAAGACACTGACACTTTATCTGTTGATTTTATTATTATTATTATTTTTTAGAACTGTTGACTCCCGAAATTTACTATTCAAAGTTATATACTATTTTTGTTAGTGTAAGGGACATAGGGGTAGGAGTTAGCCACTGAGTTTAATTGCTCATCGGATCTACTCTTTGTGGACCTGGCATCTTATGCCAGATAATAGAGATGGACAGGAAGAGTACTACAGTCTGGAGGAGTTTGGTGAAGGACAGGTGGTTGCAGAGGAAGACGGACACCCTAAGGAGTAGGAATTATCTTAGCACCTTTTCAAAATTTGGAATAATGTAATTTGAATTTATAAGACTATTTGGATTGTAACGACTTAATTATTCTCTTTATTTAAATAAATGACAAATTATGTTTTAAAATTATTTATTTAATGTTCTCAAAAATCGGGACGTTACAGACTGGGCCCCGTAAATTTTGAGACCCCAAAACAAATAAGCCTAATTTACTCGGGAACAATGAAAGGGACCATTTGATTTCCCTGTTCAACTTTCGTCTTTCTTTCATTTTTCTTCTGAAAATTGTCCTTTTCTATCTTTCAAGTTTCTTCCATCCTCCCTGCCTTTTTTTTTTTTTGACATTCAAAAAAGGTAAGAGGGGACGACCAGCGTAGCAACTCCTCCCTGCCTTTTACCTTAAATCTTAGGCAAAGAGACCAAATGTTTATATCCACAATAGAACAGTACATCATAACATGGAAACGCATATAGTTTCTCTGCTCCTGCCAAAAGTCAAACAGATGATAAAAAAAATAAACAAACCAAAAACCATTGAAGCAAAAGTTGCCTCCACAACTTCAAATACAGCTTAAAAATAACCAAAACTTTGAACATATGGCTTATTCAGGCGAATAACACTTGACTCGACGACCAATCTCATCCCTCAAATCAATTGTTGCTACAGAACACAATTATTATTTTAGAACTCCACAATGCCATTAAATCTTGCAATAAAGCTATGAGGACCGACCAACCTTGTACCGAAATCGTACCGACGGCGTCGGTCGGCCGTCTCCGGCCACCGGACGGCCGATCCGAGCCGTCCAAAAATTTAAAAAAAAAAACCGAGGGGGCCTACGCGGGAATCAACGGCATCCGATGCGTGTAAGGTGGTTAGATCGAAAACCTCTACACGAAAAAAAGAGGTTTTCGATCCAACCACCTTACACGCATCGGATGCCGTTGATTCTCGCGTAGGCCCCCTCGGTTTTTTTTTTTAAAATTTTCGGATGGCTCGGATCGGCCGTCCGGTGGCCGGAGACGGCCGACCGACGCCGTCGGTACGATTTCGGTACAAGGTTGGTCGGTCCTCATAGCAACACTCTAAATCTTGGGTGGAAATATACAAAACCTTCGACCTCAAATTCCTAACATCACTAGTTTCATATAAGTTAACTTAAGAAAGAGAAACTTCTTCAACTATATTAAGAGAAACCAGTTTGTAGACATCAAAGGAAAAGAATCTCCACTTTTCATGCTGTGCCACCATGCTCTCCTTTCGGTTTAGAAACCAAGAAAAGTTTGTTTGCGATCGAGAGCTGATAGAAAGCTTTCATCAACATGCTCTCTGAAACTTCATTTCCCTGCCACCCCTTCCTTCCCGCCCCCAGAGAGCAGCAAGCAGTCAGCATTCGAGGTCCGAGCGACTAGGAACAGGCTTGAATACAGAAAGAGATCGTACTCTTTGCGCTTATTTACCAGCCACACCTCTGCTGGGAGGCAGAGTTCTAGTTAGACTGCCAGGATGAGAAGGACTTCCCCCAAAATGCCATTCAGATTTACATCTGCGTGTCATTTGAACTCGAGTCTAGCAGGAATCAGAGGCTAACAATGGTCCTACAAAGGGCAAAGAAATGAACTATCGCAACAGAGCTGGATAAGCCGACCTTAAGTACCAAATAATCTGATATACAGGAGATAGTTCCTCAAAAATATACTGGAGATAAGAAGGGATAGACCAATGGGTAGGTTGAACATCCAACTAAGCATAATATGAACAATTAAGCCTCTCTCTAAACAACAGCAGAACCCCAATATCGTTCTTCTAGAGTCTAAAGAAAAGCCATACTAGTTGCAAGGGGGAAAAACTAAGGAGAATAACCAAGGCCGTTTTGGCTCAAAAAAGTGACCTGGTATGGTCCCATGCCACAGCAGCAAGGTCTTACAATCACTGAAAATGGAAGCATCAAAGTAAACCAAGTACGAGCAAACCAAGGATATTCATCCTAGAGCAATGATAAACCACTGGTGCTATACAGCCAGCACTATTACCGAACCGTGGTCGAACCTCTAAAAGAACAGATCTTTTGCATTTACATGGCATGGTCCAACGTTAGTGCCTTCATCTCATGAGAAGCCTCTTTCAAATCAAACAAAGAGGCTGAGAAAATGCATCAAACATCAAAAGTTGCATACTAAGACATATATCAACTAAGTAATCAATGGTGTCCATATTACTGAGCTACTAAGTTACTTTCAAGATTCAGTTGTCTTTTACTCCTCTCAATCTCCTATATTGCTTGCAGTCACTGGACACGCTTACAAACATACCTATAAACATAACCCAGTTAATTATATGGGTGAACAAATCTGTGTCGACAAATTATTCGGCTGAAGCATTTTATTTCATTCTAACTCTACTTAAAAGCAACAAACCAAAATGGGAAAGAAAAAAAATGAGCAGGAGTGGCATAGCACCTAAAGCATATAAGTTGAGCTAGAAGCTTTTCACTACATGAGCCAAGTTTGAAACATAGGAAGAAAACGCGTTTGTGTCTGATTATGGGCACCATTGTATGTATAGGCGTACAGCACATTCGTCAATATTAGAAAACTCCGACGCTATACCTCCACACACACACACACACAAAAAGTCAATTCTCAAGATCTCGAGTGGTTTGAGCCTCTCTAATGTCCACATTGAGCACATTGACTGTGTTCAGACCATGGATGTAAGGATGGAGTTACTAGTCTAAGAAGTGTGGCAAGGAAGCCAAAGGAAATTTTCCACGGCCTTCCTTCTCGTCCATGAAGACGGGCAAATTCATGATCGGAAACACACCAGTTGTTTTGACTTCCGTTTGCTATTCCCAAATTTTTTATATCCAACATTAACAGGGAAGTATGGTTTACCTGTAGATATCGATTTGTCCCCATACTAAGCATGTTGTTGAAGGTACATGTTCAAGCTACACAAGTATTCTTGGATTGTTGGAATATATGACCCCAATTGCTATATAGGGGTACTCCATTTGGAGAAATCACATCCTCTGGAATACAACAAAAGTGACTGTTAATTGTTACATATTCTTTAAAGTTTAAACCAATACCGCAAAAATGTCTTTCATATCAACTGCTTTGCTCCATCTTTGATGGTATTATTTCATAACCTAGCTCCACTTCTCTTACTTAGTTCCTTAAGAGCTCTAAAAAATGAAATTCCCAACAAAGACTATCATATCCAGTCGGGCAAAACTTAGTAACATTGTAGCCTGCCCCTTGAGGATAGAAGTTTTGGACCTCTTTTCTGACTAAAGCTTCATACCTTCCCGAGTCCCTAACATAGCAGTATTGTTTCCTCGGTGGAAGGATTACATATTTCTAGGCCAAAGTCTGCTCCTGATCTTGAGCTCGCTGTTTTTGACCCCAAACTCTACTTCTGACCTGAGTCAACTGTGCCAAATAGAACCTCCTCATCCTCCATTCCCTTTGTTTCTTAGTATAAGTTACCACGAACTTTTCCAAAGCCGATGGGTTCTCTTGCTCCTACATCACTTCCATTATATGTGTGGAATTCCTTTTAGTCGTTGACTAAATCTGCATCTTCTGTTAAGCAAGTGCTATTTGAACATTTAAAAGAAAAATACAAGAACTGCAACCACAGTATGCATGGTTGACAAAGGAACAAACTAAGTGTCAAAAAAGTTGTCATCACTTGTTCATCTCAAAAAGGGGTCATCCATACATGGAGTATACACAGAATCACGAGGACACTTGGCTTCTTCTTTTTTCTACATCACCAGACAATTAGCGGACACCAACACTTTCCGGATATGTGCCAACACTCAAATCAGACTTACAACACCAATTCGGCTGAACGGGCTACACTTGGGCATTCGGTGTTTGGAACTTCAAAGGATCAAAGGCCTCAATCATTTTCTCAGGCAGTAAAAAGGCCTCAAAGGACTTCATACGTCTAAGAAATCCCTGAATCATTCCACAGGCAACTTCATCAAGGAGGCCTTCCTCAAAAGACATTGAATCATATCAATGAGGTCCTATCATCAAGACATGACCCTTCGGAAGGCAATATAGTGAAAAGATCCCTTGCATTATCAAGTGTTTTATTCTTGCGATACGCATCAACAAGGACATTGTACTCAACAATATCGAGCCTTAAACCCCTTTTTTCCATCATGCGAAATAAGAACATAGCTTCATCAATATGCCCACTTTGGCAAAGGCTGTACCACCGGAGACCACAAGTTTTAGGATCAGGAATTTGGCGAGCAGCTTGCATCTCATTAAGAATTTCTTGAGCAGCAGTATATCTACCTATCTGAACCAGACCACGCACTATAATATTGAAAGTAACAATGTCACGTTTCACATCCCGTAAAGGCATTTCTCGGAAGAGATGCATGGCCTCGTCTATTTTCATGTTCTTGCAATATCCCTTAATCAAAGTGTTATAGCAGTAATTGTCAGGATGAATGCCCCTACCCACCATGGCATTAAACAATCTCATTGCTTCACCCATCAAGCCTTGCAAACAATATCCCTTCATGAGAGAAGAGTATGTGACTACATTAGGATAAACACCTCTTGCTATCATGTCTTCAAGTAGCTCCTCCGCTTCTTTTATCATCCCTTGGTTGCAAAATGCACTGACCAACACAGTTGATGTGCAAACATTCGGAGAAATGCTACTATCCACCATTTCTCTTAGCATTCCTGTAGCCTCCTTCCACTTTCCATGTTTGCATAGGCCATCAATCAGAGATGTATAAGTGACAACATTTGCACGAATCCCTTTGCTTTTCATTTCTACTAAGAAGTTGACACCGTCATCCACCATCCCATCCTTGCAAAGACGGTCAATGATCATGTTATATATCATTGTGTTAGGTTTTAAACCTCCATCTTCCGCTATCCTCAGAAAACTAATAGCCGCTCCTGTGTTTCCCATTTTGCAAAGCCTGTTTATAAACGATCCATACGTCGACACATTGGGTTTGAATACGCCTTTCTTGACAATTTTCTCAAAAAACTCCACGGCCTCAACATTTTTATCATGTATAATAAGTCCATTCAACAGGGTGTCGAAGGTAGCTACATCAGGCGTATAGCCACATTTCAAGATACAGCCTAAAAGCGAGAACCCAAAGCCGACTCGATTCAACACAATTGATGTGCAAACATCCGGAGAAATGCTACTATCCACCATTTCTCTTAGCATTCCTGTAGCCTCCTTCCACTTTCCATGTTTGCATAGGCCATCAATCAGAGATGTATAAGTGACAACATTTGCACGAATCCCTTTGCTATTCATTTCTACTAAGAAGTTGACACCGTCATCCACCATCCCATCCTTGCAAAGACGGTCAATGATCATGCTATATATCGTTGTGTTAGGTTTTAAACCTCCATCTTCCGCTATCCTCAGAGAACTAATAGCCGCTCCCGTGTTTCCCATTTTGCAAAGCCTGTTTATAAACGATCCATACGTCGACACATTGGGTTTGAATACGCCTTTCTTGACAATTTTCTCAAAAAACTCCACGGCCTCAACATTTTTATCAAGTATAATAAGTCCATTCAACAGGGTGTCGAAGGTAGCTACATCAGGCGTATAGCCACATTTCAAGATACAGCCTAGAAGCGAGAACCCAAAGCCGACTCGATTCAACACAGTTGATGTGCAAACATCCGGAGAAATGCTACTATCCACCATTTCTCTTAGCATTCCTGCAGCCTCCTTCCACTTTCCATGTTTGCATAGGCCATCAATCAGAGATGTATAAGTGACAACATTTGCACGAATCCCTTTGCTATTCATTTCTACTAAGAAGTTGACACCGTCATCCACCATCCCATCCTTGCAAAGACGGTCAATGATCATGCTATATATCGTTGTGTTAGGTTTTAAACCTCCATCCTCCGCTATCCTCAGAGAACTAATAGCCGCTCCCGTGTTTCCCATTTTGCAAAGCCTGTTTATAAACGATCCATACATCGACACTTTGGGTTTGAATACGCCTTTTTTGACAGTTTTCTCAAAAAACTCCACGGCCTCAACATTTTTATCAAGTATAATAAGTCCATTCAACAGGGTGTTGAAGGTAGCTACACCAGGCGTATAGCCACATTTCAAGATACAGCCTAAAAGCGAGAACCCAAAGCCAACTCGATTCATGCGACAATAACACTTAATTGCAATGTTGAAGGTATACAAAGTTGGTTGAATGCCTTGCAACTGCAACTTGTCAAAATGAGAAAGGGCCTCAGCAGTTTTATCTTGTGCAATAAGTCCATTTAACAGACTGGTGAAGGTAACTACGTTAGGCGTGTAACCACGTTTGAAGATACCGCCTAAAAGTGATAACCCAAAGCCAACTTGATTCAGGTGACAATAGCAATTAATAGCAATGGAGAAGGTATACAAATCTAGCTCAATCTCCTTTAATTGCAACTCATTGAAATGAGAAAGAGCTTTGCCGTACTTACCCGACTTCGCAATAATCGCCAACGCCTTATTGATTTTTTTATTGGTTGGAACATCATCTTGCCCCAAGCGCAGATTCCCCGACGTGGGTTTTTGTTTCGAGAACCTTTTTCTTGCAAAACTGGGTTGGGGTTTTGCTTGGCTGATGACGGTCGCAGAAGGAGTAGAACTTCTAGGGTTTATAGTGTTGGAATGAGAACGAAGGGCAAAAGATGAACAGTGGGGTGGAAAGAGAAGATTACATTTTCGGTAATTAGAAGAAGAATAATCCATGGGACTGATTAGAGAGGAAGCACTAATCTCAGCCATATCTTCTCTCTCTCTCTCTCTCTCTCTCTCTCTGCGCGACTGAATTCAGAGGATCAGGATTTGGAGGAGTAGTCGGGTGCCCAAACGGTTGTTTGGGAAATTATCCTCGCAGGGTAAAAGGACAAAAATGTAATTGCAATATCACGAACGGATAATTTCGGAAACAAGTCTATGAGTAGAAGGAGTGTTACCAACCCGACCGGACCAGAAAAAACCGAAAAAATCGAACCGGACCGAACAGCCAACCGACCCGAACCGACTGTTCTCTTCGCCGGATTGCGATTTGCACCTCCCTCCTCCTCAGCTCCTCTCTTCGCCGCCGACTATATCATCGTTTTGGCTGAGGTCAATGTGTTAATAGGGTGAGAATTTACAGAGAAATTGTCGATTCTTTCACAAATATCTCTCTCTCGTGCTTGCGCTCCCGAGCGCGCACAAAGAGTGAAAAGGAGATTGAAGATAAATTCCAATTTTCTTCTATTTTCATGGAGTTTTTTTGGGGGGGTGAAATGCAGAAGGAGGACATAGGGACAAACGGGACAAATGTGATATCGATTGTCGAATTTTTTTGAAGACTTGCTTTTTTAATTTGGAGACTTGTTTAATTTGGATATTTGTGGAAGATGTGTTCTTGTGGAGTTCTTGCGTGGTTCAACAAGTGAACTAAACTAATTTGGAATGTTGGATATTATATACATACTTTTATAGAGTTTCTGCTTTTTGGCAAAGAGAGTAACTGGGAAAATGGTGTGGTGAAATTTTTGGTATTTTGGCCGGTTTGTTAAGTTTTGAGGATTAGCTCTCTTCTTGTTCTTATTGTTGAACTTGAATTTCCCGACTGGATCGATTCCACTCTGAACCGAACCGAACCGAAATTAATACCGGTCGAGATCGGTCCCCGAATTATATACCCCGAATCCGATCGGTTTTCGGCAAATCCATCCTGAACCGAACCGAGTTGACCGAATAACACCCTTAATGAGTACACACATACACCCCGTGCATACATACTTTGTACCCATCTCAGCTCCCCCAAAATTAATCTAAGCTACTCATTTTGTCCAACGAGTTTAATTACGGTCAATGTAAAAAATCAACTTAATCCGATATCAGTAAATACGTTTACAACGGATTGAGTTAATTTTTTTTATAGGAATTTTAAACAAACTATTTGGAGGAGTTGGGTGCCCAATCAATAAATTTGGGAAAATACCATCTCAGGAGGAGGACAAAACGTAATTGCAATATCACGAAATTTGGAAAAAATTTTAGTCCCGAGTGGGTACCACATAGTGCTTGTTCGGTGCATCTGAGCCGTCCATTACGTTTTTGGATGGCTCGGATTTGAAGAGAAAAAAGAGAGAGAAAGTGTTGAGAGAGGGTTTCAATCCGAACCATCCAAAAATATATTGGACGGCCTGGATGTGCCGAGCAGATATCACGTGGTATATACCACCTGGCTCCGAAAAATTTCTCAACGAACAGATAATTTCGGAAACAATAAGCCTATGAGTACATATACATTTATGTACATACGCCACGTTCATACATACTTTGGACCTATCTCAAGTCCTATAAAATTAGTCCGAGCTACTCATTTTGTTCAAAATAGTTTGTTTACGGCTTATGTAAAAAATCAACTCAATCCGATATCAGTAAAGGCGTTTACGAAACATCCACCTTTGCTAGAGAATCCAGGCCTGAATTTTAAAACAAAGTTGAATATCTTGTAAACGTATATCGGATTAAGTTGATTTTTACAAAAACCGTAAACAAACTATTTTGAACAACAAAAGTTTCTCAAATACAAGGCTTTAATTAGGGGCAATTTACCTCTAGGTCCAGAAAATAGAAAGTAATTCCCACCAAGTTTCCTCTAATTAACGAAACACTAAAACCCTATGAAAGTGCCTAAAACCCCCAATACTGAAAGTGCTTAACTCTTAGGGCACCCTATGAAAGTGCCTAAACCTCAGGGTACCCTATAAAAGTGCCTAAAACTCTAGGGTACCCAATAAAAGTGCCTAAATCGCTAAAACCCTATAATAGGAAAGTGCACCCTAAAACTCCTATGAAAGTGCCTAAACCTAAACCCTATGGCTCTATGAAATCACCTAAACCTAAACTCTAGGGTACCTTAAACCCTAGGGTATCCTAAAATCTAAAATCTTAAGGTACCCTAAAACTCTAGGGTACCCTAAAATCCTAAAATCCTAGGGTACCCTAAGATTTTAGGGTACCCAAGGGTACTAGGGTACCCATTAGGGTACCATAAAACCCTAGCATACCCTAAAACCCTAGGGTGACATTTCTATTAATGGTAAATGTATTTTTGTAAAAGTGGACTTAGTGGTAATTAAGTATTTCATCTCTCCTTAATGGAAATTAAGTGTCACTTTTCTATATTTAGAGGTAATTTTCTCAACTAATTAATCAACTTATATTTGAAACAAAAAGGGATAAGAAAACGTTAACGGGAGCCCCATTAGTAACCAGTAACCAAAGAATCAAGTAATGGGTCAAATATCTACTTACCCCTTAAACTATTTTATTTTTATTTTCTTTATTTTTTAATAACCAATTGAACACACTTTCCCCTCCAAATACCAAACCATTACTCCATCCATCCAATCCCTTGCTCCCGTCCAATTCACAAATGAAAAGCTCAACCCCTCATCTTTGAATTACCAATTGAAGGCTGTTTATATATCTTTAACCTACCAATATATGTATATGTATGTATATTTTCTTTCTATTTAAGTTTTTAACCATTGCTATTTATGTCTTTAACCTACCAATATATGTATATGTATAAGAGCGTTTCTCCTGAGGACTCCTGCATTTTATTTTTAAAATGCGAACCTGGCTGTTGGCCATTTGATCGTGTTTTGAATGGTTCGGATTCGCAAATAGTTTATGACCTGGCTATTGGACATTCGCGAATCTGGACCATTCAAAATACGATCCAATGGCCACCAGCTAGGTCCGCATTTTTGCTTAAGTTACAGGGGTCCTTACGTGAAACAGCTGCGTATGTATATGTATCTTTTCCTTCTATTTACTCATTGCTATGTACACCAATAATACCATCTAAACTTGTCAAAGATCAAATTGTTCAAATGGTCCCTTGCATCTCTCCTCTCTCTTCTACCGACTACTTCAATACCTCAACAACTGGAAAAAAAAAAAAAAAAACGCCGTTTAATTAGTAAACATGATGCATAAAAAGAAGAGTGCAATTTTGTTCACCCTTCTTAAAAGAGCGTGAGTATTACCCTTTTTTTTATTAGTTGAAATGGTATGGACCCCCTACAAAGTGATATTATGCTTACTATGCAATACACTTTTTGGTAAGCATAACATTATTTTGTAATGGGGTCCATACCATTTCAACCAATAGGAAAGAGAGTAGTGTTCACCCTAATAAGTGGAGGGTGAACAGAACTCAGCTCCATAAGAGGGTAATTGAAGGCATCCAAATAAGTAGCACTACAGAAAAACTGAGCAGTTGGTTGTTAAAGCATGGTTTGCAAACTTAACAAGCTTGAAAACATTTTCAAACGACACAAGCGGATCAGCTTTAATTGAGCCGAATACGAGTCGATTATGAGTAGCTCGAATTTTTCATGCTACATCATATGCCGAACAAGCCGCGCAACAAATTGTCTGGGCTTAGTTTGAAAGTTTAACGAGCTAAAAATTTAAAAATATTAGCCTTTTTTTTTAACAAATTGATTTTGAAGCAGCTTTTAACGAAAGAACATGAGTTCAAATTCGAGTAGCTTGGTTCGTTTATTAGCCCTACACATGAATATTAAATACACATGCATGGAGAGAGAGAGAGAGAGAGAGAGAGAGAGAGAGAGAGAGAGAGAGAGAGAGAGAGAGAGAGAGCTGTGAAATTGACGGGGAAGGCCAAATGGGTCTCTACCGGAGACCATGTCTTTGGGTTTGGCTGAGCAACCCAGTACCATTTTGGAACTGTGAACTGTGAGATACAGATGAGGAAGAAAGGGATAAACATACACATACATATATTGGTAGGTTAAAGACATAATAGCCTTTGATTGGTAGTTGAAGACATAAGAGACTGCGCCCATAGATTTTGAGATCCCAAAACAAACAACCCCTAATTTACTCGGGAACAATGAAAGAGACCATTTTGATTTCCCTGTTCAACTTTCGTCTTTCTTTCGTGTTTCTTCTGAAATTGTCCTTTTCTATTTCTTCCATCCTCCATGCCTTTTCCCTTGGCAAAGAGATAAATTATATCCTTTTTCCATGCTTCAAGAGTTCAACTTCGAAATTTTCTTGCCAAAGAAACAAAAGAGTTCATCATAACAAGTGGGATGGTTTGGGTGGGCCGGGTCTTGAGTGCTTGGGCTATATTGTTTAATTTGGGTTCGGGTTGAGCTTAATATTTTTTCTATTGTGTACCCCGATAGACCTTTAGGTGTTTTGGGTTTTAAATCCACAGTCAAGGAACCAATAGATGCATTTGGCTTCCAATCATTTCTTCAAGGAGTAAAAATGCCTCAAAGTACTTCAAAAGGCTAAGAAATCACTGAATGATAACTTATAAGAGACATCATTCTGCAGGACAACTTCTTCAAGAAGGCATTCCTCAAAAGACCCTGACTCATACCAAAACTTCTATGATGCTCCCAAGTGGAATGGGAGCATCATACTCCCAACGAATATGAATCATTGGATTGAAAATAGTTAAATCACAGCCTTTGGATCACAACCAAAAACCAAAATGTGAGTGGCTTTGTTAAAATCGAGATGGTTTTGCGAACTTGACAAAAAAAACTGAAAGATTACTTATCACAGAATAGGCAATACTTACCATCATATAAGGTAACACTTACCACAGAAACAGGCAACACTTACTACAACCGGTTGGTCAGGTAACAAGTTACCATTAATTAAAAAAAAAAGTACCCTATTTTTTGGCCGAAAAATTTGAAGATTTTTGAGGATTTATATATTCACACTACTTTAAGCTATATACACCATATTTTTTTGCCTTTTTGCTAAGAATTCGGTAGTTAAAAACCTAAAAAATGGTGTTCGGTTATAAAGATAGTTTAAGATTTTAATTTGTTATGAAGATATAATGAGAACTATCTAAATAAAAACAAAAAAATTGACAAATTTTTTCATAAATTCCAAATAACATTATAAATGTATTTAATTAATTTATTTTTAAATACCCATTTATTATAGATATATTTAAGTAACTTATATTTAAATATTATGGAAAAAAAAGATATTCATTTAATATTTTGATAGCTTACAAATTTAGTTAATATATATTACTCCCTCCGTCCCAATTTGTTTGTTCAGTTATCGAAATTCGTGTCTTTCAAAAATATACTTATATCTTACATTTTATAATATTTTTTTATGATTTTGAAGATTTTGTATAATAAAACTAATTGAGATATACCAAACAAGATCCATATTGCATATTAAAAACATTACGAATTGAAAATTATAGACAATTTTTTTAGAGGTCAAACACTCTCAAAAAGTCAAAAATGGGGCAAACAAATCGGGATGGAGGGAGTATAAATAACGCTATAAGTTGATTATTACAACAAAATTTAATAATAAATATATTTTTGCTTAATAGATATTGAATAATTTTGTAGGATTCTCAATTGAATTTATGGTAGCATTTAATGAAATTAAGCTATTCAATTTCATTAATATAGTTTATAGTTATCAATATGATATAATTTGCAAATCTAGCAACTAATAATGTTGATACTAATATACTTGGCAGTGATCAATCAACGAGGATTGATTCATTTGTAATTGCTTGATCTGGTTATATGTTTAGCCAATTGATTAGACAATTTGAATCGATTAAGATCAAATTTGGCAAATGTGGTAGTTAATAATGATATTGATTGATAGTGATTAGTGAAGATTAATACAATTGGCTAAAGAAGGTTGGCTAATTTGTTTAATTGTTTAACCACGGATTTATCTATTTCAATCCTTCAAATTACACAATTAGCCAATTTTAAAAATAGTTATTTGATGGCTAACATTGATCACTTGGCAAATGAAGGAGTAACAGTCTTTGTGGTTAACATTGATCACTTAGCCAATGTAGAAGTAACCACTAATGAATCAGTAAATTGAAATATCTCATTTATTTGATCTTTTTTTAAAAATAATTTTATTAATATAAATGCTTATATTTAATTTATCATAAAAGTAATACAAGTAGATTCAAATAAAATTTAATGTGGTAGGTACTATGATATTAATGATGATACATAAATGCAGACCTACCCGTTATTAATATCACACTTACTATAGACTAAGGCTTAGTTACCAGAGCATAAGGCTAGAGATACCACAAAACCTGAATTTTTACGATCGACTAATATTCGCTGATAACACTTGCCACGTGGTTAACAATATTTACCATGCAATAAGGGCAAAACAACTATATGTTTAAACTAGTCTTACCACGAAAACTGATCACGTTTTGACGATTGCCTTGTTTACCTACCACCAATAATGGCATTAATGGTACTAGATTTCTACATACCTACCTTAAACCCTGTAAACTTATCCACTCTAACTCCTCAAGCTCCCATTCATCTCTCCTCTTGTCCAAAAAAAACTCCATAACAAGTTGAAGAAACTCATCAAGTAAGTTTTTTTCAAGAACAAACTTAATTTGGTTGTGATTATTACCTCGTAAAGTTGAAGAATCTCGAATAAGTGTTTCACAATAATCTAATAAAGCTTTCTAGGTTTTTACATTTTTTATGGTTATACTTACCATTGCTTATGGCTATACATACCACTTCTTATGGTATTTTTATTATGGATAAAACTATAGTTAGGAAGTATCTAGAGAATAAGTTCTCCGTATTTGTGGTAAACATATCCAAAATTTAGTAAGAAAACCCTATATTTGTGGTAAGTTTGGTTATGAAAATGGGAGGTACTCTCCGTAAGCAATATAATTTTTAAGTAATTTTCCCATTGTTTGTGGTAAGCATGCCTAGGTTTTAGTAAACATATCCTTTATTTGTGGTAAGTATGTCGAATTTTTAAGTAACACTCCATGATCATGGCATACCTCTTTCCAATCCATTCATGACATACCTTGAATTTATGGTAAGCTTGGTCATCGAAATGGTAGGTACTACATAACATACTCACTGTAAATTTTACTAGAGCTCGCTTGATTTATGGCCAAGTACAACGTCCCATGTCTCAAACTAACAATAGCAGCAAGAAACAACAATAGTGTATATGAGCCCTCTGCTGGCATTTCTCATTCTAAATTTTATCATTTAGAATCCAAATTCACATATAAAACCATGTTGGGCCTTTGCTCATCCTAATTATCAACAATCAATATAAAATCCACGCCTGGTGCTCATCATGCATACACATCCAAGCCCACGCTGAGCTGTTTTCATCCAAATTATCAATTACATTCCAAGTTAGGTTTCACAAAACTAAAACCTTATTTTACAGCAATACAATAAGGAGGGACAAAGCTGAGCATTGTCATGCCTATCATCTATCATTTTACCAGTGATATAGGGGGAAAAAATGGTCATGTTGCTAGGAAATCAACGTCTCCAAAACTGTACAAATTGGGGTGCATAGTCCTATTTACATCAGCCAGGTGCCGAGTCCCATCACAAAATTGCCAAAATTGCATCTTACATTGCCCCCCCAGAGTTTATCGGCAGCTAATCGCCATGAACTGCAAATAAACAAAAAAAGAAGTAAATAAACAAAGATTCTCAAGCAATTCAGTAACATCTTTGGCCCGCGCGTGGAAAAATTTCAGGTACAAGTAAGATATAATCTAAAACATAAGAAAGATGTCTGCATGCGACTATGGATCATGTTAGATGTAAGTGATATATTTCCCCAACATACCTCATGCGTGAGTCCATCTTCATCTAGTTCTCCGTCAAATCCAACAAATCCAATTCCCTCCATAGTTCCACAACCACGCACATGTAGCTCTTCTTGATTCCTCAACAGTGGATGCAACTAATTGCTTATCCCAACCATGTGTCATTTTACCCACCTCCGAAATCCTCAATTCCTCTAGGACAGGGAAAATAATAACCTGAAAAGTAGTTCAAGAGATGTATTGTGTCTCTTTCATGAAAAGGGTACTCAAACAGATATAGTAGCATTTTCAAATAACTGGTACAGAATGAACAAATTAACCCTCAATTTAAGCACTTTAAGCATCCAATTTGTGATCAAATTAAACCCTCAATTGATGATTGGAAGGGAAAAATTGAACCCTACTCAATAAGGGGTACCTTGAAAGAACCAAAATTAAACCCTAAATTTGAGCCCACAATTCTCAACATGTGTTTTCCAACTTTGGTCTCAATCCCACCTACTAAACTTCAACAGTTAAGATTATGGAATTGAGACAAAATTACTGTTATTAGTTCATATGTTGGCCTAACGTGGTTGAATGCAATAGGGCCTCATCGACCGACAAAATTTAACAGCCCAAAAGATGTTTACGTAGTCGTAGTAGCATATTTGAAAAACAAATTTCTTTGTCCAAATTATTGGAATGTTCAATTGCAGACTCTAATGAAACTTGTGGAAGCTTGGGATTCTAATTTTTCAACTAGGGCTCTGTGTGTATGTGGGTGTACATGTATATGTACAGGGGTGTTTGTGTTCCGTAGTGGTGGGTGTGTATTCGGGAGAGAGTGAGAGAGAGAAATACCTTGCAAATTTGGAGGATACTGAGAGAGAGGGCTTCTTGTCGTTTGCTTAGGGGCTGCAGAGATGGAGCTGTGGTGATGTAGGACAGATTTAGAACCCTTAGCGTATCGCTGCCTACAACTAGAATCGTGGTGGTTTTGGGTGGGGAAATAAGAATATTGCTTGAATAAGTGCGCAAAGTAGAAGAAATGAGAGAATAGAAGAAGTCGAGAGAGAGAGAGAGAGAGAGAGAGAGAGAGAGAGAGAGAGAGAGAAAGAGAGAGAGAGAGAGATGTGCTTCAACCTCGCAAGGGCTAGGCAGTTTCTGCAAGGAAGGACCGCAGCCCAAACCCCAATTACAAAGGCATTAACCTTGTAAACTCAATTCATTAATCAACTCTGTTCCAAATGAAAGATTACATCTCAATTTTAATCCATGGGAAAGACTCTTCGAATTCCTAGAACTCTAAATAAATGAACCTAATTAATGAATACATCCAAAAAGATGTGAGGCTAAACCTAGATATATGCGTACATTGAACCTACTAGCATGTGTTTAATGCATCTAGATAAGTATTAATGCAAACACTAAATACGTGATGACCCTTTCAACTATCAATGAATATTAATGCAAACACTTAATTCACGAGGACCCTTTAACTACCAAACTGCCATAGATGACCCTTGAACTACCAACTACCAAGGACACTTATTTTTGGACCAAAAAGCCTTCTTGATGCTCGTGCTATCCTTAGCCTTTGGTGTAGACTTCCAAAGCCTATGAAACTTGTCTAACCACACCATGGCTATGCCATCATGTGGAGGTTTCCGTCGATTCTACAGAGGAGCAGAGAAAAGCGAGATGAGAGGCGTCCGGGTCTGATTTCGTCGTGCGCGTTAGGGAGTTGTGGAGGTGGAGAGGAGCAAAGGAGAGAGGCGAAAGGCGACACGAAGAGGAGCAGAGGAGGGAGAAGTGGGGTTGAAGAAGGGCCAAATTAATTTAGGGCTTTCCAAAAATTTCACGTACAACTGGTAATAGGAGGTAAAAGAGAGAGATGGAGACAGAGAGAGAAGGGCTCCACCAATGGTTGGGATGGAACCAATTACATCCGACGGTTCAGGAACGTGGGAGTATGATGCTCCCAATACCACGTGGGAGCATCACAGCCAGACTCAACTCATACCAATGAAGTCCTATCATCAGGACATGACCCTTTGGAAGGAAGCGTGGTGAGAAGATCCCTTGCATTATCAAGTTTTTTATTCTTGCAATACCCTTATACTTACCAATATCGAGACCTAAACCCTTTTTTTCCATCACGTGCAATATGAACAACGCTTCATCAATTTGCTTGGATTGGCAAAGGCCGTTCAACAAGAGACCACAAGTTCTAATACCAGGAATTAGGCCAGCAGCTTGCATTTCATTAAGAATTTCTCGAGCAACTTTATATGTACCAGTCCGAACTCCGAACCATACCCCGCGATATAGTAGAGAAATAACAATGTTTGGTTTCCAATCACGTCGACGCATTTCTTGAAGGATATGCATGGCCTCGTCTAATTCATGTTTTTGCAGTATCCACTAATCAAAACGCCACAACTATAAATGTTAAGATGAAGGTCCCTATTCGCCATGGCATTTAACAATCTCTTTGCTTTGTCCATCCGGCCTTGCAAACAATATCCCTCCATGAGACTAGTGTATGTGAAAACATCAGGATCCACACCTCTTTTTTCCATGACTTCAAGTAACTCCTCCGCTTCCTTTGTCATGATGTCATCCCCTGCGTGCAAAGAGCAGAGACCAAAACATTAAATGTAAAAACATTTGGTGAAATAGCACTATCCAACATTTCTCGTAGCACTCCTATAGCTTCCTCCCTCTTGTCATGTTTGCATAGGCCATCAATCAGAGATGTATAAAAGACAACATTTGCATGGATACCTTTGCTATTCATTACTACTAAGAAGTGGAGAGAGTCATCAACCAAGCCATCTTTGCAAAGACGGTCAACGATCATGCCATATTCCACGGTGTCAAGTTTTAAACCTCTCTTTTCCAACATCTCAAGAAACCCGATAGCCGCTCCCGTGTTTCCCTTTTTGCAAAGGCCATTTAAAATTGTTCCACACATATAGTCATATTGGGTTCGATTTCTCCTTTTTCTGATTAATTTCTTGAATAACTCCACGGCCTCAACAGTTTTATACACTATACAAAGTCCATTTAACAGAGAGGTGAAGGTAACTACATTAGGCGTATAGTGGCGTTTGACGATACCGCCTAGAAGCGAGAACCCAAAGCCAACTCGATTCATGCGACAATGACAGTTAATTGCAATGTTGAAGGTATCAAATCTAGCTGAATGCCAAATAACTGCAACTTGTTAAAATGATAAAGAGTCGTGCTGTACTTACCCGCTTTCGTAATAGTGGTTAACGCTATTTTTACTTCATCAATGGGCGGCAGAGGTCGCATTTGGGCATCCGATCGAGGAACAATTCAGCTGCTCGGAGATTATCAATGGGCCCCTCGTAAAGCTGTTTTCTCGACTTGGGTTGGTATTTTGGTGGACTGATGATGGTTGCAGAAAGAGGAAAACTAGGGTTTCTAGTGTGAGAATGAGAAGAAAATAGATTTGCAGTTGCAGTAGGAAGGGAATGAGATTGAAGAAGGGCAAAGGATGAATGGTGGGGTGGACCTGACAACTCACATCTTTCTTTATATACGAATACGAAATTAGTTATGACTGCAAGAAAGTTTTGACATTAGTGGTGCACGAGTTGTATGATTTGGACGGCTGAATTGGTTTTTCAATCTACAGAGTGATTCTTTGTAACGACCCGGATTTTCAACCCAATTTTTTTCAAATAAGAAATTATTATTTTAGTCTATAATAATGGATTAAATGTAAAAATATAATTGAAACCTAAATTTATGTTTGGAGATTTAAAATTTCTTTAAATATAATTACCTTGTAAGCATATAAGTGTTGTGCAGCCCAAAAATTTTCATTTTTATAAGATCATTAAAAAGTATTATTAGTAATAATAAAATCGTTTCTCTTAAGAGATTTATACAAAAAAAATAATAATAATAATTATCTATCGTATCCTATTTAATTTTATTTTCTTTCTTTCTTACTTTGCATACAAGTAATTGCATGCATGGACGTCTCTCTTCTCCCTCACTCTGCTACGCGATCCCCACCACCTCCGTAGCCCTTAAACCGAGCTAAATTCGTCCATCTCGAAACCCAATTCGATTAGGACTCGATTTCATTCTTCTACCTCAAAATTCTCCTATAAATATATAACTATTCCAACCCTAGGGCACGTACATTATTCCACCACCTTCCACGGAGCCAGAGAGAGGAGAAAAAACCCGAGAGAACCGAGCTTTAATCCATAGATTTTTAGAGAGAGAAAGAAGGAGAGAGAAAAGTGGGTTTCTTGGTTTCGTTCGTCCGAGATCCAAATCGATCGTTTGAATTACTTACTACAGTCCCAAGGATCACCGAACATCAACCAATTCGGCCCCGAAGTCCCTCGATCGACGGAATTGAAGTCCTCTTCTCCAAATTCAAGTTTTCGATCGAAAATGAATTTAAACCGAACCGAGGTACTATAATTCAATCTGAGCCCTCCTCCACGTATAAATATGTTTATTAGACATAACCCAACGTCCCCCATGGTCCCATGCATCAAAAACCGTGAGAAAAACGAGAAAAACCAAAACTGCACAGCACCTCGCGGCCGCAATCTGCGGGATTTCCCACCGCAAGAACCAGTCCAGCAGACCTCGCGGCCGCGAACTTCCCTCGGCCCAGTTTTTGCGGTTCGTTTTGTATTGTTTCGAAATTGTTTTGCGACCTAGCGAACCTAGATTTTGACCCCGAATTATTTTTCATAGGTTACCCACACTCTAAAGATCATATCTTGTTAGTTTCATATTTTTTTATTTAATCTGATATTTATTAAATTTTTATTCGTTATCTTGTAAAAATTTACAAACTAAAATTCATTGCGACCTTGTAAACTATTCCATAAATCCCCAAACTATTTTTCCTAGTTTTCTAACATGTCAAGGATCATAACTTACTGATTTCATAAACTTTTGATATTATTAGCTATTTATTTTATTTTTAATTAAAGACACAAACGACAAATAATTGCGACCTTATAATTAATGATTTTAACATCTAAACTATTTTTCTTAGACTTCTGACATCCCAAAGATGATATGTTATTAAAATAATAATTTAATTATTTCATTAACTAATTATTATTAATTACGCATTGTTTCTAAATAGAAATACTTTAAAATATTATAAAAGAGGTTAATAATTCTGAATAATTTTATTTAAGAATTCTTACAGTCCTAAGATGATACTTTGTTAGAATAAATATTTTTTTTATTATTTAATTATTTATTATCTATTTAGTCTTCTTTTGCCTATTAACTTAATCTTTTTATTTTAAAATAATCCCGTGAGCATCCAAACCTAACTTTTAGCGCTCAAACTTATTATAGAGGACTGTTAAGACCTTAATTAAGGTTATGATAATTATTTTAATATTTTTACTTAATTAATGTATTAATTAGTGTTTAATTAACTTAATTACTTATAATTAATTAACGAAAGTCTAGAAAATTATTTTTTAAATCTTAATTAATTAATTCTTTCATTCTTAATGACTTTGTGACCATACGAGATTAAGGGCAACGGCCCAGTCATAAAAAGTTATGTGATTGCGTTGCCTAATAATTGTTTTGACCTGTCTATTATTCGTTTTTAATTATTATTGAGATTGATATTGTGTTGATGCTTAATTTGAATGTTAGATTGGACCCTAGGGACATGGGGTGGTATACGATATAGAAATCACTTAGACGATGCTAAGTAATGGATAAACTGTGAAGTTTGTTTCTGTTTAGAGGTTACCTGCAGGCGTGATATGAGAAATGATGAGATTGTGATGAGAATTGAAACTGGCGAGAGTCCAGCAATGAATTGAAACTGGCGAGAGTCCGGTGATGAATTGAAACTGGCGAGAGTCCAGTGATGAATTGATAGACTGGCAAAGTAAGTCCAATGATATTGTGATATTGTGATGATTGTGAAGTGGTATATAAGATAGGCGAACCCTAGCGATGTAACGGCATGATAAACTTACCCTTTGTTGTAGTTATTGGGATGCACACTCGGTACATAACTTAGGTGTATCTGCGACAGTAAAAGGAAGTGATCTCATGGGACGGGATATGGCTAGCGGTTGGGGAGGAAAGATCTCGTGGAGAGATCTTAGATTTCATGTTAAGTTAATGGATAGCAATGAATCAAGTTATGTGAATTATCTCTGTTTTACTTTTTCGCACCATATATATTCGGTTTGCAGTTGTAAAGTAAGAGAGGTGGTTGGGTTGGATTATTTTACTGGGTGATTTATCACTCACGGATACGTCTGTATCCTGGCAAATCGATTGCTTCGGCGATCAATTTGCTAGAGGGCGCAGGATTCAATGGAGGAAATTCAACGATGATGCAGTTCGACACGAAAAGAATATCAGTAATGAAGATCGAGGATGCTTAGGATTCGTATCAAGATTAGAGTCAGCTCTGAAGTTAATGTATTTTGATTCCGTAAAACTATCTTGAGATTGTATTAGCAAAAGCTTTATTTTGGAAAATCATATTTATTTAGCAAATTTTCTTGAGAAATTATTTTTATATTGCACCCGAAAAGTCGAGGCGTTACAAGTGGTATCAAAGCATAGGTTCAACACTCGGCCTTGGGTAGATTCGGTAAACCACATTCTGAGAACATAAACCCGAATAGCTAAACGTTTACCGTATCTATGACCCTTCTACTCTACGATATAACCTGTCTAAGTATATCATATAAATATTTATTTACCTGTTGCGACTCAGACTCCGATGAGTTACGAAATCAACGTTGATTCCGATCAGAAGGAAGCGATAGAAGAATCATTCCTCTTATAATTGGTTGTCCGATCGAACGAAGCGAAGAACACCAATCCAAAGAAGACAAAAAGACAAATCTCGACAATAGAGGAAGGGTAATATCGAAGGAGGCTACTTAGTAAATAGAGTACCTGTTGAAGAAAAATTCTTCTTTCTCTAGGTTGATAACGGTCGCAAATAGGATATGATCAATGTAAGAACGTTGTTGCACTCATTCCCTTTTTAGAACCAGATATTTAGAAACCCTTATAACCCTGAACCTAACCTCGAGGAGCAATCGTTACAAGATTGGTACAAAACGTCAAGGATGTCATCATTTTGTCAAACCCTGGTAAGGACGATACGCGTAGCCCTGATTCCAACGGCAACGTCGTCTACGACAACGACTATTCTTTCGTGAATTTCGAGATCAATACCAACTCAAACCTCAACGCAAGACGAAGTATCAATTGGGTTGTGCAACTCATACGAGCGATTACCGACTACCCCTAAACCCTAACCTCCAGCGTCGTAGATCCCTTGAGAAAGTAGATAGATTGACGAATAGAAACATGATGTTATCAGAGATTCGAAATCATCACCTAGCTAAATACTATGCCGCTACATCCGATGAAGGCACCATCATAGTTCAACAGATCAGGAAGAGCTTAAGGTCGTGAATATCTAAGAAAGCGGCAACCATTCTCTTGCAATGAAGTTCTAAATATTTTTTTAAGGGGGATAGACGAGCTATTGACGATTATTCATCTAAGTCTCCATTCTCATTCAATCGATTGTATCTTAACTGCCCGCTACGTTCAATCTCTCTTGGCTCTTCTTAAAATCACATTCATTATGACTTTCCATTGTTAGAACTGCAACTTCAACTAAATCTCAAATCGTTGAACTCTTGTCTATTCCAAGCACCTAGCTCTCGTGACATTTTCTTTTGAGTTGGGTATTCCTAACAAATCATTTTGTTCCAACCCCTCTTAATTTGATTTGATTTGAAGTCAACAGTGTGCTCAATTATGTGTCTAACTTCTCTGATCCATTGAATACTTTCTGTTTGGAGCAATCCTCGTGTATTTTGATCAGTGCCCTATTAGCTATCCACAACCTGAATTCTTTTGATATCACATCAAAATATTTCTCCGACCTTTTAAAACTCTAAATCCACAAACCTAGTTCGAGTTTCAATATTGGAGTTATTTAGTTCTTGAACACCGATATCATTGCGCTTCAATTTTCTTAAATTTTGTATCCTGTTTCGAGTTAATCAGATCCAATCATTGTTCTATTGATGATTTTTTCTATTTTTGAATTCAAGAGTCATTGTTTACTCTTCACTTGTGCCTATTATCTTTCTTTCTTTTAAATAACTAGAGCTAGATGTTTGTTTTGAAATGCGTCTGGCCAACGTGGTGCAAAATAAATATCTAGTTGACTAATTCTGTTTCATCGATTGAACCTTGTAATCTTTCAAAACCTATCGATAAATCGATATTTCTTATGAGAACCCTTGTTAAATTATTTCAGTGCAATGTTTGGTAAACCAAATACTTGCTTGTTTCACTCGCATGTTACATCTTTTTATCAGCACTATTCCAATTATGAAATTCTTCAAGTCCAAATCATTGAGTTTGACTTCGGTTAATTTGATCCTCGTTGTTATCGTATTCCAACTCAATTCTAAACAACTCATACCTCTAACTCGTAGAGGAGGATATGTTCATACTTTCTATTAGGATCTATGACTTTCGAGCATTTGAGTCATGTTTGAAATCTCTTAGAAATTCTCGCCCTCTCGTTTCTTTTGGGAGAAAAGTACAATCCATCAAGTAAGAAATAAGAACCAAACTTTCAAGAACTGACTGAGGATGGAAATACGCTAAAGACATATGATCGCTCAAAGCTTGTACGAGAGTTACGCCAACAAGAGGATGGGACCATAGACTTTTAATGTGATTTTGATCAAGCCGCGCCGTAGGATCACTCAATTTGTCAAGAAAGGAAAGTTATCGCCTCGCCACATTGGTACGTTTGAGATCTTGGAGCAAATTGGAGAAGTTGCCTATAGCCTAAACGTTATAACCACAAATCGTCAAAACTCACGTTGTCTTTTACGATTCTACGCTGCGAAAAGATATGACCCATTCCACACACGTGTTCAACTGGAAGAAAGTCACACTAAATAAGGATACAACTTTTGAAGAGCAACCGGTGGAAAATTGTGATCATGGAGAAAAGTTACTCGAGGACGAATAATCAAATTAGTCAGAGTCCTATGGAGACATCGAGAAATGAAGGAATCAACAAGGAAACGAGAAGACACAATTCGAGCCAACTACTGACAAATTGCATTCACCAAAGAGTACGCTTTAATTTCGAGGACGAAATTGTTTTAAGAGGGATAGGTTGTAACGACCCGGATTTTCAACCCAATTTTTTTCAAATAAGAAATTATTATTTTAGTCTATAATAATGGATTAAATGTAAAAATATAATTGAAACCTAAATTTATGTTTGGAGATTTAAAATTTCTTTAAATATAATTACCTTGTAAGCATATAAGTGTTGTGCAGCCCGAAAATTTTCATTTTTATAAGATCATTAAAAAGTATTATTAGTAATAATAAAATCGTTTCCCTTAAGAGATTTATACAAAAAATAATAATAATAATAATAATTATCTATCGTATCCTATTTAATTTTATTTTCTTTCTTTCTTACTTTGCATACAAGTAATTGCATGCATGGACGTCTCTCTTCTCCCTCACTCTCCTACGCGATCCCCACCACCTCTGTAGCCCTTAAACCGAGCTAAATTCGTCCATCCAGAAGCCCAATTCGATTAGGACTCGATTTCATTCTTCTACCTCAAAATTCTCCTATAAATATATAACTATTCCAACCCTAGGGCACGTACATTATTCCCCCACCTTCCACGGAGCCAGAGAGAGGAGAAAAAACCCGAGAGAACCGAGCTTTAATCCATAGATTTTTAGAGAGAGAAAGAAGGAGAGAGAAAAGTGGGTTTCTTGGTTTCGTTCGTCCGAGATCCAAATCGATCGTTTGAATTACTTACTACAGTCCCAAGGATCACCGAACATCAACCAATTCGGCCCCGAAGTCCCTCGATCGACGGAATTGAAGTCCTCTTCTCCAAATTCAAGTTTTCGATCGAAAACGAATTTAAACCGAACCGAGGTACTATAATTCAATCCGAGCCCTCCTCTACGTATAAATATGTTTATTAGACATAACCCAACGTCCCCCATGGTCTCATGCATCAAAACCGTGAGAAAAACGAGAAAAACCAAAACTGCACAGCACCTCGCGGCCGCAACCTGCGGGATTTCCCACCGCAAGAACCAGTCCAGCGGACCTCGCGGACGCGAACTTTCCTCGGCCCAGTTTTTGCGGTTCGTTTTGTATTGTTTTGAAATTGTTTTGCGACCTCGCGAACCTAGATTTTGACCCCGAATTATTTTTCCTAGGTTACCCACACTCTAAAGATCATACCTTGTTAGTTTCATATTTTTTTTATTTAATCTGATATTTATTAAATTTTTATTCGTTATCTTGTAAAAATTTACAAACTAAAATTCATTGCGACCTTGTAAACTATTCCATAAATACCCAAACTATTTTTCCTAGTTTCCTAACATGTCAAGGATCATAACTTACAGATTTCATAAACTTTTGATATTATTAGCTATTTATTTTATTTTTAATTAAAGATACAAACGAAAAATAATTGCGACCTTATAATTAATGATTTTAACATCTAAACTATTTTTCTTAGACTTCTGACATCCCAAAGATGATATTTTATTAAAATAATAATTTAATTATTTCATTAACTAATTATTATTAATTACGCATTGTTTCTAAATAGAAATACTTTAAAATATTATAAAAGAGGTTAATAATTCCGAATAATTTTATTTAAGACTTCTTACAGTCCTAAGATGATACTTTGTTAGAATAAATATTTTTTTTATTATGTAATTATTTATTATCTATTTAGTCTTCTTTTGCCTATTAACTTAATCTTTTTATTTTAAAATAATCCCGTGAGCATCCAAACCTAACTTTTAGCACTCGAACTTATTATAGAGGACTGTTAAGACCTTAATTAAGGTTATGATAATTATTTTAATATTTTTACTTAATTAATGTATTAATTAGTGTTTAATTAACTTAATTACTTATAATTAATTAACGAAAGTCTAGAAAATTATTTTTTAAATCTTAATTAATTAATTCTTTCATTCTTAATGACTTTGTGACTATACGAGATTAAGGGCAACGGCCCAGTCATAAAAAGTTATGTGATTGCGTTGCCTAATA
The DNA here is from genome assembly GCA_025413875.1 of Rhododendron molle. Lineage (NCBI taxonomy): Eukaryota > Viridiplantae > Streptophyta > Magnoliopsida > Ericales > Ericaceae > Rhododendron > Rhododendron molle. Next base: position 58,064,948 of record CM046391.1, read on the forward strand.
ATTGTTTTGACCTGTCTATTATTCGTTTTTAATTATTATTGAGATTGATATTGTGTTGATGCTTAATTTGAATGTTAGATTAGACCCTAGGGACATGGGGTGGTATACGATATAGAAATCACTTAGACGATGCTAAGTAATGGATAAACTGTGAAGTTTGTTTCTATTTAGAGGTTGCCTGCAGGCGTGATATGAGAAATGATGAGATTGTGATGAGAATTGAAACTGGCGAGAGTCCAGTAATGAATTGAAACTGGCGAGAGTCCAGTGATGAATTGATAGACTGGCAAAGTAAGCCCAGTGATATTGTGATATTGTGATGATTGTGAAGTGGTATATAAGATAGGCGAACCCTAGCGATGTAACAGCATGATAAGCTTACCCTTTGTTGTAGTTATTGGGATGCACACTCGGTACATAACTTAGGTGTATCTGCGACAGCAAAAGGAAGTGATCTCATGGGACGGGATATGGCTAGCGGTTGGGGAGGAAAGATCTCGTGGAGAGATCTTAGATTTCATGTTAAGTTAATGGATAGCAATGAATCAAGTTATGTGAATTATCTCTGTTTTACTTTTTCGCACCATATATATTCTGTTTGCCTGCTAGCTGTAAAGTAAGAGGGGTGGTTGGGTTGGATTATTTTACTAGGTGATTTATCACTCACGGATACGTCTGTATCCTGGCAAATCGATTGCTTCGGCGATCAATTTGCTAGAGGGCGCAGGATTCAATGGAGGAAATTCAACGATGATACAGTTCGACACGAAAAGAATATCAGTAATGAAGATCGAGGATGCTTAGGATTCGTATCAAGATTAGAGTCAGCTCTGAAGTTAATATATTTTGATTCCGTAAAACTATCTTGAGATTGTATTAGCAAAAGCTTTATTTTGGAAAATCATATTTATTTAGCAAATTTTCTTGAGAAATTATTTTTATATTGCACCCGAAAAGTCGGGGCGTTACATTCTTACTGTTATTTGACCTTTTCTTTGATATGATTTGCATGATTTGGAAAAACAAATGATACGTTTATAATTGCATTTTACTCCCAAAGTGTCCTTAAAGTGTCCGTAAAGTGTTGGACCCCAAATATTGGGGGAAAAAAACAGGACACTCCGGGAAGTGTCGGACACATGTCGGGAGAGTGTTTGGCAGTGTCGGTGTCCAAGAAGTGTCCGACCGCGGTACTTGAGCTCCAATGAAGTGTCTGAGCTACATAGCTTTCTAATAACTTGGATGCTTTTGTTATATGGTTCAAATGCATAAATGCTGCTCTTTTTACCTTCCGTTAATGTTTTGGTTTGGATCATTCAGATGGACATATCACTTGAACACAAGTTGCTGGTGTAGGTATCGCAGTTGCAGAATTTGAAGACGTACCTGTATATTTTACCAAGAGTTGCTATTTGCCCGTGATGTCCTGCATATATACAGTTTGGTGGGTGTAGGTTTATTTTGAAGCACAAAGTGTAGGAATTTTAAACTGTTGGTTAAGGGTTGAAAAGGTTTTGGTTGCAATTTTCAACTCCATTCTCGTAGGGCTAAGAGTCTGTTTCTTGTTTGATACAGTTAGGAATGATGATCTTGTGTAGACTGCATATATACAGTTTGGTGGGTGTTGGTTTATTTTGAAATTTTAAATTGTTGGTTAAGGGTTGAAAAGATTTTGGTTGTAATTTTCAACTCCATTCTTCGAGGGCTAAGAGTCTGTTTCAACTCCATTTTTGTTGAACTTGTGTAGACTACAAACTTGCATTTTAAAAGTGCTTATTTGCAAATTTCTACTTTTAGACTGTAAATAAGTGCACTTTCCACTTTTAGACTGCAAATTTCACTTTTAAACTTCAAATAAATACACTTTTTGCAAATTTGTAGTATTAAAATATAAAAAGTGTATTTATTTGCAATCTAAAAATAAAATGTGCAGTCTAAAAGTGGAAAGTGCATTTATTTGCACTCTAAAAGTAGAAATTTGCAGTCTAAATTAAATTTGCATCTTAAGAATTCGCAAAAAGTACAAATTTGCAGTGTAAATTAAATTTGCAGTTTAAAAATACGAATTTGCAAAAAGAGTATGTATTTGCAGTCTAAAAGTTCAAATTTGCAGTCTAAATTAAAGTTGCAGTTTAAAAGTATGAATTTGCAAAAGCAGTATTTATTTGCAGTCTAAAAGTACAAATTTGCAGTGTAAATTAAATTTGCAGTTTAAAAGTACGAATAAACAAAAACAGTATTTATTTGCAGTCTAAAAGTACAGAGTGTATTATTTGCAGTCTAAAAGTACAAATTTGCAGTTTAAAAGTACGAATAAACAAAAACAGTTTTTATTTGCAGTCTAAAAGTGCAAAGTGTATTAGTTGCAGTCTAAAAGTATAAATTTGTAGTGTAAATTAAATTTGCAGTTTAAAAGTACAAATTTGCAAAAAGAGTATGTATTTACAGTCTTAAAGTATAAAATTGTAGTCTAAATTAAATTTGCTGTTTAAAAGCACGAATTTGCAAAAACAGTATGTATTTGCAGTCTAAAAGTAGAAATTTACAGTCTAAAAGTAGAAATTAGCAGTTTAAAAGTACGAAATTGCAAAAATAATATTCATTTGCAGTTTAAAAGAGAAAATTTGCACTCCAAAAGTGCGAAGTGTATTATTTGCAGTCTAAAAGTATAAAATTGCAGTCTAAATGAAATTTTGCATTTTAAAAATAGGAATTCGCAAAAATTGTACTTATTTGCAGTCTAAAAGTACAAATTTACAGTCTAAATTAAATTTGCAGTTCAAAAGTACGAATTCACAAAAAGAGGATTTATTTGTAGTCTAAAAGTACAAATTTGCAGTTTAAAAGTACGAAATTACAAAAATTTGAACTCTAAAAGTGAAAAGTGCATTTATTTGCAGTCTAAAAGTGAAAATTTGCACTCTAAAGTGGGAAGTGCATTTATTTGCAGTCTACAAGTGGAATGTGCAATTATTTGCAGTCTAAAAGTAAAAATTTGTAGTTTAAAGGTACGAATTTGCAAAAAGAGTATGTATTTACAGTCTAAAAGTATAAATTTGCAGTCTAAATTAAATTTGCTGTTTAAAAGCATGAATTTGCAAAAACAGTATGTATTTGCAGTCTAAAAGTAGAAATTTGCAGTGTAAATTAAATTTGCATTTTAAAAGTAGGAATTCGCAAAAATTGTATTTATTTGCAGTCTAAAAGTATTAATTTGCAGTGTAATTTAAATTTGCATTTAAAAAGTACTAATTTGAAAAAAAAATTATTTGCAGTCTAAAAGTACAAATTTACAGTTTAAAAGTACGAAATGCAAAAAGAATATTCATTTGCAGTCTAAATGTGAAAATTTGCACTCTAAAAGTGCGAAGTGTATTATTTGCAGTTTAAAAGTATAAATTTGCAGTCTAAATTAAATTTTGCATTTTAAAAATAGGAATTCGCAAAAATTGTATTTATTTGCACTCTAAAGTGGGAAATGCATTTATTTGTAGTCTAAAAGTGGAAAGTGCATTTGCAGTCTAAAACTAAAAATTTGTATTTTAAAAGTACGAATTTGCAGAAAGAGTATTTATTTGCAGTCTGAAAGTGAAAATTTGCAGTCTAAATTAAATTTGCTGTTTAAAAGCATGAATTTGCAAAAACAGTATGTATATGCAGTCTAAAAGTAGAAATTTGCAGTGTAAATTAAATTTGCATTTTAAAAGTAGGAATTCGCAAAAATTGTATTTATTTGCAGTCTAAAAGTATAAATTTGCTGTGTAATTTAAATTTGCAGTTAAAAAGTACTAATTTGGGAAAAAAAATTATTTGCAGTCTAAAAGTACAAATTTGCAGTTTAAAAGTACGAAATTGCAAAAAGAATATTCATTTGCAGTCTAAATGTGAAGATTTGCAATCTAAAAGTGCGAAGAATATTCATTTGCAGTCTAAATGTGAAAATTTGCACTCTAAAAGTGCGAAGTGTATTATTTGCAGTTTAAAAGTATAAATTTGCAGTCTAAATTAAATTTTGCATTTTAAAAATAGGAATTCGCAAAAATTGTATTTATTTGCACTCTAAAGTGAAAATTTGCACTCTAAAAGTGGGAAGTGCATTTATTTGCAGTCTAAAAGTGGAAAGTGCATTGATTTGAAGTCTAAAAGTTAAAATTTGTAGTTTAAAAGTACAAATTTCCAAAAAGAGTTTTTATTTGCAGTTTAAAAGTAAAAATTTGCAATCTTAAAGTGGAAAGTGCATTTATTTGCAGTCTAAAAGTGAAAATTTGCACTCTAGAAGTGGGAAGTGCATTTATTTGCAGTCTAAAAGTGGAAAGTGCATTGATTTGCAGTCTAAAAGTAAAAATTTGTAGTTTAAAAGTACGAATTTCCAAAAAGAGTTTTTATTTGCAGTCTAAAAGTAAAAATTTGCACTCTAAAAGTGGAAAGTGCATTTATTTGCAGTCTAAAAGTGAAAATTTGCACTCTAAAGTGGGAAGTGCATTTATTTGCAGTCTGAAAGTGGAAAGTGCATTTATTTGCAGTCTAAAAGAAAAAATTTGTATTTTAAAAGTACGAATTTGCAAAAAGAGTATTTATTTGCAGTCTAAAAGTGAAAATTTGCACTTTAAAAGTGGAAATTGCATTTTTTTGTAGTCTAAAAGTGAAAATTTGCACTCTAAAAGTGCTAAGTGCATTTGTTTTCTTTCTAAATTTGTAGAAAGTTTAAATTTGCAGTCTAAAAGTTTAAATTTGCAGTCTAAACTTAAATTTGCAGTTTAAAAGTACAAATTTGCAAAAAGTGTATTTATTTGCAGTTTAAATGTGCAAATTTGCAGTCTAAAAGTGAAAAATGTATTTATTTTGCAATCTAAAAGTACAAATTTGCACTCTAAATTAAATTTTCAGTTTAAAAGTAGAAATTTGCAGTCTATAACCAAAATATAATCAACATCCACCATATCAATTTATAGGAAGACAACATAACCAAAATGTACAGAGATGACCAACATAAAGTTTCATATTTTTATTGGGAATGAAAGTTTCAAGAACTACATAAAACTCAAGACACTCATAAACTGCATAGGTTGAAAATCTTCTCAACGAGTATTGCTATACTCAACTTATTGGAAACACAATGTAAAAACTAAACAAACTCCCAATTCATAAACTTTTGTAAAGAAGAATGTAGAAAGACTTTAATGTGTCATTCTAAGAATCAACTAAGAAGAGGTTCCTTGCAAGTCCTTTTGTTGTGCCTCGCAACGGTCCCACACCTAGAACATAACCTTTTCCTAGTAGTCTTCCAAATTGGCGATACGCGCTCGGTCCTTGGCCTACCTGCTGGCCTCCTTTGCAAAGGAGGAAGGATAACATCATCGGAATCAGCAACAAAATCTGGTTCATAAACTGTAGGGATTGGTTCAATCGACTTCGAATAAGCCTCACGGAAACTGTAAGCCAAATAGCACGGCTCAACAAAATCATTAAGATCACACCCGCTCTTCCTTATAGCACAAACCGCGTGCACACACGGGAAGCAATTCAGTTGCCACTCCCTGCATGTGCACCTACGCTGACAGATATTAACAGTATTGCTCGGATTGCCTCGCACATCGTACACATCAGCACTCGACTTTCGAACAACCCAAGTCCGTGAAAACTGGAACAAGCCAGCTAACCGTTTATCCCACGTCGGACACACGGTTGTCTTCCACCTCAACGACTCTTCTTTTCTGCGAGACATTTGTTCCATAAGCTTCATCCTAATCGCATCCACGAGTTGCGTAACCGGCAAACATCTTTCATCCTTGATCCATCTATTGAAACACTCAGCAAGGTTGGAGCTCAACTCACCATAGCGATGTCCAGGAAAATGCGCATGGGCCCAATGCTTGACATCTAAATCTGATAAGAAATCCCTCATCTTGTCACCACCTTCACGCTCCAACTCGGCCAAAAGTTCATTGAATAACTCCAAAGTGGGTGCATAAGCACATTTACCAAACAATTCTACTAAATATCTCTTCCGATCCATAGCAACACCCCCCAAGCGTGTCCTCAAGTTTTTCTTCAGATGAACTAAGCAGTAGGAATGAGATGCCCCAGGAAACACATCCGCCACAGCATGCAACAAACCTATGTTCCGATCAGATATGAAAACAACATTCCTCTCAGTTTCTAAGAACACCCTCATCTGTTCCAAGAACCAATGCCAACTTTCATATGTCTCACCATCGACAATAGCAAAACAAATCGGATACAAACCTACATGCAAAAACCAAGTGCAGATGAAAACAGTCATTATGTGAAATTTGCAAATTAAACAACCAACACCACTTAATTGAAAATTTTAATAAATACACTTTTGCATCTTAAAAGTAGCTCCTCCACATCACAGGCAAATTAAACAACCAACACCACTTAAACACCAAAAAAACGTTTGTTGTAAAAACCAAGCACATGAAAACAGTCATTATGTGATAAACGAAACAGAAGCACTTTGGATTACTTAGTGTTGCGCACCTAGGAGGGCAGTGCGCTTTGGGATGTGGAGGAGCTATTATTGCTCAGCTGGTGACCTAACCTAATGCGGCACCGGGTTCAGACCGCAGGCCCATCGAATCGTATATCTCTTTTTCTTTCTTTGAGACTCAGCGATAGGGACTCTGAGGGAGAAAATGTGTGGACCTGCCAATGTAGTAAACGAGAAAACGTGATTATTTACGTTACAAGCAAGGACCTAGCAAACTTTATTAAGTCCCACAGCCAAGTAGCTAAAGGTAGAGTTTTTCGCTGCTTTGGGATCCTGTACACGCGGTTTGGGTGACCAGCCCGGTTTTTTTCCCGGGTGGACAGTAGTCTAGTCTATAAGCAACTGGATGGAACTTGCCCGAGAGGGGGAGAGAGCTATCGTAAGAAACTGCTACTGAGGCATCTAACTACAGAAGAGATATGTTACTTTTCTAACAAAATAATAGCTCCTTGTAATCGTAGGAGACTTTTTCAGGTACAAAGAAATTGTGAAAACGAACACTGAGAAAGGAAACTGGAAATGCATACCTTGGTTTCCATCCTTGGTGCAAGCCGAGAGCAAGGACCCCTTATACATGGACTTTAAAAACGTACCATCAAGGAATAGTAAAGGCCGGCAATAGTTAAAGCCATACTTGCATGCGCCAAAACCGACAAAAAGCCTTGTAAAGTGCTTCGAATCATCACAGTTTAATACAATCGAACTGGTAGTGTCAACCTCTTTAAACTTCTGCACATACCACTTTAAATCTGCAAAAGATGCTGAGTAACTCCCAAAAACACTATCCTTCGCCTTCTGCAAGCCCATATGTGAACGACGATAAGTCACGTCAACACCATAATCTTCCTTCAAGTCGTGCATGATGTCAATAGCACGCTTGAACGGCCTTGACCGCAACTCTTCAGTGACCAACCGGCCGATGAAATGACAACCAACTTGCGAAAGTTTGTTGGTCAAAACAGCAGAATCACAAGTGTGCACCGCATTGAACTCCTTAATCGTAAAAAAACCGGTGGACTTATCCAACGATGCCATCACAGCCCACATACAGCGCCCATCTGGCCTTTCGACACAATAAGCCTTGACCTTGTCCTTATGGTTCTTATAGTAATAGAATTGGAAACCGTGAAATACAGAGTACTTGGTCAAGCAATCACGAAACTCGACAGCTCCGTCATTGAAACGTTGACCAACTTCCTTAATCAAGTCAAACCAGCTAGACGATTTTAAAAGCTTGGGTTCATGCCGAGTAAAAGAAGGTACTAAATCAACTAGATCATCAACAACAGTCAACTCCCCACGACTTGCAATACTTCCACCATCACTACTACAAGGATCAACAGTGCTACAAGTACTAGAACTTCCAGAATCCATGAGAATGACATCAATAGCATCAATACGCCTAGACAATGTAAGGGCAAACAAGGCTTCTAAATCATCATCACTACTCAACATACATTTCGCATGGCCCTCCAACGAATACAGTAACAACAAGGCACCTCCTTTCAAATCGCTCCACTTCCGGCACAACTTCTCAACTAAATCTTGAAATGTTGCACGTCGTGACAAGACAACACCAGCACTTAACTCACCCCTCTTGCACATCAAGATCACAGAACCTTCCATGCCTAATTATTTGTCAATGAAAAGAATGAGAAAATGCTCAGTATTCTATTTGTCACATGTATTTTGGTGGATATTTTACCTTTTTAGCAATTCAAATTGCCAGATTTCTCACGTAACTACTCAAATCAAAACAACATCACATTCGTGAGGAAGTCAGGCATTCAAATTGCCAGCAAATCTCATGGTAACAATGCAAATAAACAAAACCAGAAATCAATTTGGAACAACTCTCATGTCTTTTTTATGTCTACATCTCAGTCTAAGCCAATCACCCAACAGAGCCAACACAGACACTAAGCAAAGTGGTCAAGTCCTGATTAAGAAAGAAACTGCAACTATGCTAGGTTACAAGCTTTCTTGCTCAACTGCAAGACAGGACTAAGACATTTCAATTAAAGATCTTCAGTACATATCCCGCGACTTACAGAATTGTGAGGCACTGGATATTAAGAATGACCAAATTTCTTGTCCAACTTCCAACCTAAAATCTTAAAAAGGTATTGGTATGGTTGTGAATCTTTATTCCTATGCTAAATGACTGTTGATCCTAGCTCAATTGCATGCATAAGGTTTGAAAATTTCGTTAGACGTCATCAGAATATGTACTGAAAGTTTCCCCTTTCATCTGTTGGTTATCTATTGAATTCATATCTCATAGGCTTTCGAAGAAGCTGAGCTTCCCAGGCTGAAGGAAGAAAAACCAGGTCTTACTCACACCCAGTACAAGGACATGATATGGAAGCTTTGGAAAAAGTCTCTAGACAATCCTTTGAACCAGGTAAACTTTACTGATCCTTTAGGCAATCATGTGTAAGGTGGTTTTGATGGTCTTTTCTTAGGTTATCATCCACCACTCTTATGGCGTACTAAGATTATTGTCTCACCTTTTCTTTTTCATGTATACTTTCCTAGTATTGGTTTCCAATATGAGTATGGTACATCACATTATTAATTTATTTTAAGCTTTGGTTTCCTAGTTAGAATAATAACCCATCATTTAAGGGTTCTTACTAAGTTTTTGGAACATCATCCAAATATAATGTGTAAAATCCTGTGATCTTCTTGTCGAAATATTTTCTGGAATACAACTTGGAATTCCACATCAGTTTGTCAATGGAAAACCTTCTTCAGCAAGTTCAAAGGAAATTTACGGATTACCTTTTTAGCAATTCAATTTGCCAGATTTCTCATGTAACTATTCAAATAAAAAAAACATCAAATTCGTGAGGAAGTCAGGCATTCAAATTGCCAGCAAATCTCATGGTAACAATGCTAATAAACAGAATCAGAAATCAATTTGGAACAGAAAATCGAAAAGAAAAATCTCAACCGTCAAATCACAAGCGAAAAACTGAATCAACAATGAAAATAAATAGAAGCAGAAATCCAATTGTAATTTGAATTGCATCAAATCGCATAGAGTAAGAGGAAACGAAAAGAAGAAGTCGAATTCTAGGGCAAAAATCTGAATCAACTACGAAATCTCAACCAAATCACAATCGAAACCAAATCACAACCAAATTAACAATGAAACCTGAATCAATGGCGAAATAAACCTAAATGAAAGGAAGAATTGGAAAGACCAAATTAACAATGAAACCTGAATCAACGACCAAATCTGAACCGAATCACAATCGGAACCAGTGAATCTCAACCAGAGCACAATGACGACCAACGAAATCACCCGCCACTCTCACGATCACAAATCACTACCAGGAAAACTCACTCAAAATCCTCCACATCGGGAGCTAAGGCGAAGAGCGTATCCTTCGATCGCGCAAAAAATAAGAACGGCCAACTTAGCTTTCTAATTTCTGACTTGGCTTTCTAATTTAAACGAACTAAACAAGGGCATAATAGTAATCTTAGCACTTAATCATGCTTATCAGTCATTAAACAAAAAACATGTCCTTAGAGGAGATTAATTATCAAAACATGTCCTGGGCCGTCATTTTTCCTTTATTCCTAGATTCCTAATCCACCGAGCCCACTAAAGCCCAATTAAAAAAATTAGGCCCAAAGCCCTAATATGATTACAAACCTACCCAATACCAAATTAAGTCTAACAAACATAATAAATATGATGGGCCACGAAATAGTGAACCCAATAATTATAAAAGGCCCAAAAAACCATTGCATATCCAAAAATCAAGCACCAATAATCATATCCAATTAATATCAATATCTTGTAAACACAATTTAAAAATATTTTAACATCATCATCAAAATTAAATACCCAACAATATTGAAATTGATTCTAAAAAATATCATCATCAAAAACAAATCCCCAACAACAAGAATGTATGCTCATATTCTACAACAAGAATGTATGTTCATATTCTATGGAGGCCAAACATTTTGATTCTTAGGGCCATTGGAGAATTTGCTTGGTTGTTAATTTCAAGGCCCTGGAATTAGTCAAAGTGCACACAAACGACTAAAACAAATACCCGAAAGTACAAATTAGAGTGTTACACTTGTTTAAATTTAATTAGTGTTTGCTGACCTTTAATGCCCTTAGTTGGGTCATAGGCTCATGAAACTAAGCCTGGCTAAATTTGATCAATGAGTGTTGTGATCATGAGGGCTAATAAATCTCGCGGGAAGTTTGCCATTGCTTGATTTGGAAGGATAGAATTTGAAGAGGTTTTGAGGGAATTAAAATAGAGAGAGAGAGAGAGAGAGAGAGAGAGCTGGAAAGAATTGGTATTTTGCTCTCATAGCAACAGACGTAGCGTGGGGAAAGACTTGATATTGTCGAGTAATGGGTTTGGAAAGTGGAAATGGTTTTAAAAAGTAAAGGATAAATACTGATATTTACCAAAAGAGAGAATGGGGTAAAGAGTTTGATTTTGCGTATTTGTGAAAAAGTGACTAGCTAACATAGGAAATTAATTTGGCCCAAAAATCAGCTGCTGACTGCTGAGGTTGATAACTCCTAGGTATTAGCTTATTCATACCTTTGAAACCTTGGTAAAAGTAATACTATCTCAGTTGGAGAGGATTTCACGTTAGAAAAAGAATTTCATTAAAAATACTCGTTCAGGAGGGTTTTGATATCAGTTGAGGTGCACGTAAGCTGACTCATGTCCGGTTATGAAAATATTATGAAGTCTCATGTCGCATAAATAAATCTATGTTTAAGAAATTTACATGCTCTGTCGTCCAAAAGAATTTAATTTCAAGCGGTAATTTTCTACTATCGCTTTTAAATATCACTTGTGGTTTGAATTCCGAAATTGAAATTGAAATATAAACCTTTGACCTAGCCCAGGTCTTTTACTTTCTCAAATTCTCATTGTGACAGAAATGCTTACATTTTTTTATCCTCTCCACTAATCTGGCATGAATGGCATGTCTTTAACCGAATCCAATACAGGATTAATCGATGTGTGCAGACCTGAACACCCCTGACTGTTGAACTAAAAAAATCGTTACGTCTTCTGTCTCATGCTTTTTGTGCTTGCATGCATCATGCTTTACATGCTTGACGTGTTAATAAAATTATTTAACCAAAGCACCCTTATTACTAAAAGCTATATTGACCAAATAGTCAATTAAAAATTATTTTATTGATTTTTCTTCAAATATTCCCCTAAAAAGTTAAACGCCATGTAAAAAAAGAAAAAATAGCTACACCACAACTCTTATCAGATGATGCTTAAGAAATCTTTTTCATCATATGAAGAAATAATTTGAATAATTGTTTTGACATCTAGATCTCTAAAAATACATAAAAATACTCATTCCGTTCCAAAATGAGAGTCCCTTTTGGGGATTCCAACTATTTAAGGAGACATGCAATGATTACACCTACGATGTCTATTATTTCCACTATTGCCTCTATATTCTACCTACTTTATAAAGTTTTTTTTCCTTTTTATCCCCCAAACTATGCATGTTTTCTCTACTTAGTCCCAAAACTATCAATTTGATGATTTCATACCCTCAACTATCATACCGTTACCTACTTAGTCCAATAGATAACGGAAGTTAGGAATTTGGACGGAAAATGCCATGTAAGGCCTGTTTGGGACCCTGTAAAGCAGATACTTGATTATGAGAGCCTTAGAGATAAAAAATAATTATGACCTTTTAGGATAAAATGATCAGAAAAATAAGACATTCACACCAATTTCAACAGATTGAAAATTGGAACACTTAATTTGGTAATCATATTTTTTAGTATATAAACCTTCTAAAAAATTATTCTCTAATTTTCAATCCGTATGGAACAGCGTGAAGATCTTATTTTTTTGATCATATTATTCTAAAGAGGAATGGTTAATTTTTATCTCTAGGTCTATCATAATTAAGTATCTATTTTTTATTTGAGACTCTTTAGAGCAGATACTTGATTATGAGAGCTCTAGAAAGAAATTTAATTATATCCTTTTAACATAAAATGATCAGAAGAACAAGATTTTCACACCGGTTCAAACGGATTGAAAATTAGAGCGCTTAATTTTTAACTATATTTTTAATATATAAACAGTCTAAATTCTATATAAAGAACTCATTCTTTTTAAAAACAAAAAATATGTATATGTTAGCCTCTATAAAATGCCACATAAGATTCTAATATATGAACCTTATAAAAAAATTAAGTGCTCCAATTTTCTATCTGTTTGGACCAATGCAAAGGTCTTATTTTTGTTATCATTTTATACTAAAGGGTTATAATTAATTTTTATCTCTAAGGCTCTCATAATAAAAGACCTGCTTTATAGGGTGTCGAATAGGGCCTTACATGACATTTTCAGTCCAAATTTCTAATTTCCGTTATCTATAGGACTAAGTAGGTAACGGTATGATAGTTGAGGGGATGAAATCATCAAATTGATAGTTTAGGGACTAAGTAGAAAAAATGTGCATAGTTTAGGGGATAAAAAGAAGAAGAAAAAAACTTTACTTCATAACACTTATATTCACCTTTGCGGGACACTTTTGGAAAATCACCAAATTTTTCCTTTCATTTTTGGAAAAGGGCAATCATTTTGGAACAACCCAAAATGTAATAGTGGACTCTCAATTTGAAACCGAGAGAGTATATCACTATGTCTCCATTCTAATAATTACTATGTGAAAAAATAAAACACTGCAACCATTATTCCCTACTCTAGATTAATTAGAGTTGCCTTGAAAAGGTTTTGGGTGTTTAGGGAATAAGAGAAAGATATGTTTTTAATTACATACATTTCCTAGCTTACCATTCCCGCCTAGATATTTTCATTGTTGATCTTAGTGATTATCGATTGACAATGTTTTAAGTTGTGTGCTCCTCAATTTTTAAAGACACCACATTTCCAGTTCAAATACAACATAGAAGTTAACTTGAAAGCATTTTGTGCAACCATAAATCCCAGTTTCACCACTATTCCCAAATAGTTTTTTGTCTGCTCTTTTGATTAAGGGGGTCAGGTTTTCGGCATTATAAAATGTGCAAAATAAACTGCAAACATGTATTTAATTATTCCACCAAACTATTGGACTTAATATTAGTAATAGAAAAGATTTTACCTAATGGTAATTTGGAAGGTGCTTCGCAAGAGATGGATATAAGATAATTCTAAAAGTTGATTAGGTTATATAGCTTATGATCCTGTATGAAACAACGGGAAGAACAATTGAGAGGCAGTGTCATTTGACCTTGCCATTTTATTGTACATTAAATTATCAAATAATGGTAGTCTCCAAGATAAGCATTCAATTTTTGTAGTGTTGTTTTCTTGTGCAAACATTCCAAAAGAACAACAAGGATTTTACCTTGTGTTTAAAAGAGACTTGAATAAATTCTATTACAGAAATGTGCATTGACGGAGGGAGAGTAATTTCCTTAGAGCATCCGCAATGGGAATAATCAAAATCAATAACCAAAATGTGTCACGTCAGCATTTGATTATCCATTTAGTTCATAATCAAACTTAACAACCTCTGCCTCCACATTGGTTATTTTTGCATCCTCAACCAAAAAAACCCCCAAAATACACAATGCACATATGTCCAACCGCAAACAAATTCCAATCACGCACCCGACCATACCAAATTATTCGTCTTTATGAGACGATTCCAATGTGGGGTGTTTTTGAGTTATTGAGTTTTGAGTTTGGTTATTGAGTTCTTGTTATTGGTAAAAGTTGTTAGGTTTGGTTATGAATAGGTGGAATTTGGTTATTTGCTAAAAGACTTGTAACTTTGCTTATTACAATATGAGGTATTTTTTGAGCATTATTGTTAAGTTCGATTATGCACACTCATTTGCTTATTACAATGGGGATGCTCTTAGCATTGGTTTTTCACCACCATCTTCGCAGACCAATCGAAAAAATGAAGACAAAAACTCATTTAAATAATACCACTAATGTAAAGCATAAGAGTGAAAAACCCAAAAAAACCCCAAAACCCAAAAAACAAGCATGCAATACACTTTTGAAGGTTTACATGCGCCTTTATTTGATATCAGATGAAACTATAATGTTGTTGGAGCATTAGAGAATAAAATAAATTCCTTACTTAGAAAAACACCATGTTCTTCAAATATTTAAGTAGAGTGGTTAGCATCATGCGACTATATTTTGTGTGGTTTGTGTAACAGTGACACAAGTGCTTGCTTAGAATGCTCAATTTTTATTGTGGTGGTTAGTTGCTACTATGACTTTGCGTTGTATTTGTGTTGGTGTTTCAATGTAGAGATGAAGTGTAAAATGAAAATGGAGCCATTTCTATGCTTGCTTGATAACTGTTATTGTAAGGAACTCCACCAAGGGTAGGTGAAAGAACAGGAGGTTGATTACATACATTGTATGAAAAGCCGATCAATAAAACTCCATAGCGTTACCCTTACTTAACTTTGATCAATAAGTGTAATGAAATTGTTGACCTAGAAAATAAAAGGGAAACCTCTTGGCTCGAGAAAGAAATTGAGGGAGATTTGTGGAGCCGTATGCAAGCAGGTGATCCTAATGAAATGAATGAAAGTGATACGTTTGAATAGAGTTGATCCGTTTAGAATAAAAAAGAGTAGTGCAATTGAAATTATGGCCAATGTAAGCGACGAAGCCATTTAGGCTTGATTTGGCCAAAATATTCCTTTAAAGCACGATCTTGCGTTTGAGTATGGTCATTGATGACAAGCCATAGCATTTGCACCTGCTCTGTGCAAGCAATTTTTCATTTTACTTTAGTGGATTTTTGGACTTTCATTGTTTTTCCTTTGTGGCCCGTATTGCCATTTTGTTCTTTGCTATGTTGTCCGTTTACAGAAGTTCTGTGGTAATTTCACCGTCTTTGCCAACATGTGGTAGCGTAATAAGAGATATTGCAGTCAGTGATGATCAGAGATTGCAATCTGCACACATATCTTTTGATACATACATATTTGGTACATGTGTAGTTAATGCTAAATTTATAGGGATGAAATCTATTGCACTGAAACATGGAGATGGTGTTAGGCACCCCACATTATCCTTATGGTAATTGATTTATCACCCTTCAACTTTTATAACTACACTCTTTTTGATTTTTTTGGGCTCATAGTTTTCAGAAGTGACACCAAGGAACATCGGAGCTGTAGTTCCCTTTGGATTTACGAAAAACAAAAAGCCAAGAAGGATTAGACAGATTCACAAAAGAAGAGTCTGCAGTGGAAAAAGAGACTATTTCATCATCACAATAAAAGAAAATATCAGAGACCATTGTTGTACAAGCTTATAGACATGAAGTTACACTAATCATTTTGCATTGGTATGTCATTCGTGTTTGCGTTTATACTGGCAATTACTTGCAGGCCATTGCTGCTGCGCTTGCTTGTGACCAGGAGGAGTATAGTGTGGTTCTAATAACTCGTTCTGCTCTCAAGGTTTAGCCACAATTCCTTTTAAATTTGAGCTCTATTATTTGCTGTTGTATTTAGTAGTGTAACATACTGCAATTGGTTAGTCAATTGATTAAGAGAACCATCCATGAATCACTTTGGGGCCTTTGGGCTATTTGATGAAAAAGTTACTGCGTAGAGTTCGGTTTTTTTTTTTTTTTTTTATGTTGAGAGTGGGAATGGTAGGGATGTCCATGGATGTAACCTCCATATACTTAGGTTTCATGCATCTTTTATCCTTTGTTTTGAAAAGTTTTTTTGAAACCTTTCGTCCTCATTTTGGGCTTATTTGATCTTGTTTTAAGAAGATGGAGACACTCATTCAAAACTATAAAGCTCTGTTTGGTGTTGTTTTTGGGTATCTTTTTCCTAGATTTATTTATTGATAGTACTAAAAACTTGATTATTTGACGGTTTCAAAACTTTACACCCTTTGTAGTTGATTTTTTCCAAATAGAACCTTTGCTTTGGTTTCCCCTTGTGTTTTAAGTGGGGGTAGTATGGTCATTCCATAGCATATGCGAGGATTACCATTACCATCTAAGATCCCTTAGTTTTCGCATCATTGATACTATATACTATAAAATTCATTTTCCAAGGAAAACTATCACCATGGAAAATCTAATATAAATCTCGAGCATTTTGATCAATTTATATCTGCTAAAATATTTGATGAAAATTCACATGTCTATTCAGCTGTATTGAGACATACGATGCATGGTCCTTATGAAAAACATAAACAAAGCAACGTCTATAGGACCAAAGCCAAATGCAAGAATCATTAACCTGGAAAATTCACCAGTACCACAACCATCGCATCTGATGGATATCCAATTTTTAAAAGAAGAGACAATAATAAAAAAAAGTTAGGGTTTGCTGCAAACTCCTTGATAACAGATGGGTAGTTCCCTATGATCTAAACTTGTTGGCTATGTTCTACTACTATGTGAATGTCGAGATTTGCTCAGGTATAAAAGCTGTTAAATATTAACATAGGTACATCTATAGAGGATGCGATAAAAATTGTATTTAAGTCATTGGAACAAAACAATAGAGTTCTTAATGAGATCATTGAATTCCAATTTGCAAGGTGGGTAACACCACCAGATTTAAAGCATCAAGGAACACAATTCAGGCGATTGATCGAATTCTCGTGGAGGAACCATAATTGCCATTGATTAAGTATATCGGTGAGCAAATTGCACAGTACATGGCAATTCAAAGTGTATTGAAAGAAAAGTATTTGGCAATTAAGAACAAAGTAGAAGATGAACCGGTCCAAAAGACAACCCAAATCCCAGAGAATGTGGTACAAAATGGTCACTGAATAAATAATGGCATGCATATTGTGTGGAATTGATGCATGTTTAGGTTTGGCTTGGTTGTTTTATTTGTGCGCAAGTGGCAAAGTTGTGTGTGGTTAGGGAATCTTTGTTGTTGATGGTTTGCGATTGTTGGTGGCCTATTGATTGGGCTTGTGTGTAAAATTATCCAGCGTAATTAGAGTTGTTTTGAAAATATTTTGGGTTTGAAGGGACAAAGAAGGAAATATGCTTTCGCATACATTTAATCTCAACTTCAAAAATATTTGCAGATATTTCCGTTCCCCGCCATCTTCACGTGGGGGATAGGCTGTCGACAACGTAAAATGTGTGAAATAACATGCATACATGAACTTAGTTATTCCACTAAACTCTTGGCATCAGTAAATGTTGTGATTATGAGTGTTGCTAAACTGGGTGTAACATGCGAAGAACAATATGACGATAGGCATAACCAGAAAGAGAGCATGACTGTAAAATTTAAGGGCTTGGAAGTTTAACCAAGTTACAAGGCAAACTAATTGTCTATGACCTGCTACGTGTTTTATCTTTAGAGTAGAATGTCACACAACTCGGTACAAGTAGGGACGTATCTTCTCTTAGGACAACGCTCTATGCGTGACTCGATCCACATAAGTTTTCTCTTAAACTCCTAATTTTGTGCTTACATAGTTATCTTAATATTTATTGTTGTCTCCAGTTATTATGACTTGCAGAAATTCTAACTATTATTCTAGCAATATGTACAACGAAACAAAAGGAAAAATAAGATTCGTCATATGGTAAAAAATAAAATTGTGAAAAATATTACCAATGGGTAAGTTCTTAATTGGACAAAGGTTGGAAGACATTTAGAGGAACTTTATACAAAATATTATTTAGATACGAAATCTATAACAAAAAATTTATATGTGATCTCAAGCAAATCTCGCATTTACCGATTTAGATAGTGAACTCGGTTTTCCCCCCCAATATTGTGTACATGAGCGGGGGTAAATGGGGGTGTTAGAGTTAGCACATGGGGGGTCCAGAGGCTATCCATAGCCCTGGCCCCCAAAGCCCCACCCCTCATGAGATTCAAACCTTGGTCACCACTAGGGGGAGCGAGATGAGCAATCAACTTCACTTGAAGTGGTTCTCATAAAGACGAAAAAAATAACATAATTACTTTGAAGCTCATTATACATAATTGTTTTAGAGTAATAATGGGTGTCCATTAATGTGGTATCCGTTAAATCTAGGAGATAAGTGTGTTGTTTATGTGATTTGAGGATTAACATTATTTGTTAAATTTATATGATTTGGAAAAAGGAAAAAAAAGAAGAAGAAGAAGTTAATGTAGTACCAAAATGATATATTTGCATGGAGAACCCAAGTGTTAACTTGTTGGTTTTGGGTGCACGTGGGTTTAAGACCATGTGTGAGTTGGGAGCCATATGGTATGGCATTGGCATGAGTACATGAGACAAAAACAAAATTAGAAATGAAGTAATATATGAAGGTGCTTTTATAAATTTTAGAAGTGAAACATGGTGAGCAGGTGGTTTCACATGGGTGTGGCTTCAAAATTGGCTTAGATTATTATGGACATGTGTCAACTTGATTTCCTTTTTACATGAGTCAGACAATGCAATAAAAGAGGAATGTTTAGGCTAAGTGGAAAAAAAGGTGAAAGAAGTGGAAAAAAATGTGAAAGAAGACGAGTACAGAGAAAGTTAGAGCGAGCTCGGGTACGTGGAGAGGAGAAGGCTAGAAGGCCAGGAACGAAATTGAACTTATGGTTCGACCGTGAGAGCCTTGGTTAGAGCTCCGGCCGGAGATTTCAATATCAAAAATTATGTAAATTTTTACGAAAGTGGGGATTGGCTTTCTCAATAATTGTTGGTTATTTATATTGGGCTGGGAGCATATATATCTGAATTGATTTGTCTTGGTCGTGGTGGTTGAGGATTTGGATTGTTACAGTTGGTATCAAATCTTAGGGAATGGCTTATGATCCCGTATGAAACAAGGGGAAGAACAATTGAGAGGCGGTGTCATTTGTCCTTGCCATTTTATTGTACATTAAATTATCAAATAATGGTAGTCTCCAAGATAAGCATTCAATTTTTGTAGTATTGTTTTCTTGTGCAAACATTCCAAAAGAACAACGAGGATTTTGCCTTGTGTTTAAAAGAGGCTTGAATAAATCCTATTATAGAAACATGCAATGAAGGAGGGAGAGTAATTTCCTTAGAGCATCCGCAATGGGAATAATCAAAATCAATAACCAAATGTGTCACGTTAGCATTTGATTATCCATTTAGTTTATAATCAAATTAACTTAACAACCTCTACCTCCACATTGGTTATTTTTGCATCCCTAACCAAAAAAACCTCCACAATACACAATGCACATATGTCCAACCGCAAATGAATTCCAATCACGCACCCGACCACACCAAATTATTCATCTCGATGAGACGATTCCAATGTGGGGTGTTTTTGAGTTTTGAGTTTGGTTATTGGTAAAAGTTGTTAAGTTTGGTTATGGAATGGGTGGAATTTGGTTATTTGCTAAAAGACTTATAACTTTGCTTATTACAATGTGCGGTATTTTTTGAGTATTGTTGTTAAGTTCACTTATCTACACCCATTTTCTTATTACAATGGGAATGCTTAGCATCGAGTTTTCACCACCATCTCCGCAAACCAACCGAAAAAAGGAGGATAAAAACTCAATTAAATAATACCACTAATGTAAAGCACGATAGTGAAAAATCCAAAAAAACCCCAAAACCCAAAAAACAAGCATGCAATACACTTTTGAAGGTTTACATGCGCCTTTATTTGACATCAGATGAAACTACAATGTTGTTGGAGCATTAGAGAATAAAATAAATTCCTTACTTAAAAAAACACCATGTTCTTCAAATATTGAAGTAGAATGGTTAGCATCATGCGCCTATATTTTGTGTGGGTTATGTAGCAGTGATACAAGTGATTGCTTAGAATGCTCAAGTTTTATTGTGTTGGTTAGTTGCTACTGTGACTTTGCGTTGTTTTGTGTTGGTGTTTCAATAGAGAGATGAACTGTTAAAATGAAGGCGAACTCATGACCTCGATGTGAACGAAAGGGAAAGAGAAACGTTGTTGTTAATGAAGGGTGTTCAGCTATTCACGGTGGCCTTGGTAGTGACAAATTAAATGTTTCAGTTGATAGCTATTCAAAGGGCTCATATGAGAAACTGAAAGAACATGACGCTGATTTCATACGTCGTATGAAAAAAGATACTGAAATGTGGTCGCCGATCAATAAAACTCTATAGCTACCCTTACTTAAATTTGATCAATGAGTGTAATGAAATTGTTGACCTAGAAAATGAAAGGGAAACCTCTTGGCTCGAGAAAGAAATTGAGGGAGATTTGTGGAGCCGTATGCAAGCAGGTGATCCTTATGAAATGAATGAAAGTGATACGTTTGAATAGAGTTGATCCGCTTAGAATCAAAAGAGTAGTGCAATTGATATTATGGCCAATGTAAGCGACGAAGCCATTTAGGCTTGATTTGGCCAAAATATCCCTTTAAAGCACGATCTTGCGTTTCAGTAGGGTCATTGATGACAAGCCATAGCTTTTGCACCTGCTCTGTGCAAGCAATTTTTCAAATTACTTTACTGGATTTTTGGACTTTCATTGTTTTTCCTTTGTGGCCCGTATTGTCGTTTTGTTCTTTGCTATGTTGTCCGTTTACAGAGGTTTTTATGGTCATTTCACCATCTTTGCCCTGTGTCTTTGCCAACATGTGGTAGCGTAATAAGAGATATTATAGTCAATGATGATCAGAGATTGCAATCTACACACATATATTTTGATACATACATATTTGGTACATGTGTAGTTAATGCTAAATATATAGGGATGAAATCTATTGCACTGAAACATGGAGATGGTGTTAGGCACCCTACATTATCGTTTTGGTAGTTGATTATCACGCTCCAACTTTTATAACTACACTCTTTTTGAATTTTTTGGGCTCATAGTTTTCAGAAGTGACACCAAGGAACACCGAAGCTGTAGTTCCCTTTGGATTTACAAAAAAAAAAAAAAAAAACAAGAGGGATCAGATTGATTCACAAAAGAAGAGTCCGCAGTGGGAAAAGAGACTATTTCATTATCACAATAAAAGAAAATATCAGAGACCGTTGCGGTAGAAGCAAATAGACATGAAGTTGCATTTATTATTTTGCATTGGTATGTCATTCGTGTTGGCTTTTATACTGACAATTACTTGCAGGCCATTGCTGCTACGTTTGCTTGTGATCAGGAGGGGTATAGTGTGGTTCTAATAACTCATTCTGCTCACAAGGTTTAGCCAAAATTCCTTTTGAATTTGAGCTCTATTATTTGCTGTTCTATTGAGTAGTGTAACATACTGCAATTGATCAGTCAATTGATTAAGAGAACCATCTATGAATCACTTTGGGTCCTTTGGGCTATTGGATGAAAAGGTTACTGCGTTTGTTGTAACTTCATAGCAACCATGATGCTTTCTATGCGAATCTAATTATTCGTAATCTACAAACATCCTCCTTTATCAATAATAACTCACCCCACGTTATAAGGCTTGCTATAGTAGTTCTAATTTAAACTCCACAAAAATGCCAACACGGCATCGCTCGACTATAATTCATTGCTATTGGGAAAACTATCAAACGCATTGAACATATTATTCAACTTCACGCAGTCCCACAAAATAGTGCATGAATAAATTGTTCCTATTTATATATCAAATACAATCTGCACAATGCTTTAAAACTCACGAGTTGTTTCACAATCGATATCGCCACCACATTCCTTAATTTTATAATGTTGCACCGACGCGCGTAGCGCGTCGGCATCGCACTAGTAAAAGTAAGAGAAAATTGGAAGAAAGTGAATTATTTTCCCTTGTTTGATTATACAAAGAAAATGAAAAGAAACTATGAAGAAAATGATTTTTTCTTGTCTGGCTTCAAGAGGAAAATGGAAAGAAAAGGAAATATTTTTTAACTACCTTTTCATTTTCCTCAGCCGTATACTCCAGACTCTCAAAGCTTTCCTTTCTTTTTCCTTTCTGTTTTCTTTCCTTTTCCTTATATAGGAATTAAACAACTCCTAAGAAATTTTTTTTATTTTCCTTTCTTTTCTTCCACTTTCCATAGGTTCCAAATAGATCCTTAGGCTTCGTTTGGAATTGGGGATGGAAGGGAAAAGGATGGAAAATTTAAAAAAAATTCTCATCGTTTGTTATTAGGTTGTTAAGGAAAGGGAGAGAAAATTTCAAACATAAACTCAATTTTTCCTCCAATTTTTCTTTAACTTTTCCTCTCATTTTCTTCTTAATTATTTTTCATCATTTTCCACCTCCACCTCCAAGTTCTAAACAAAGCATTAGTAAATTTTGAGTCTCATAGAAGGAAAACTCAATTTGGTAATGAAACTGAGTTGAGAGTGGAATTGGTTTTAAGGAGTTTTTACTCAAATTCTACCGGTCGTCTGGCCCCTTTGGATGGGGAGAAATGATGAGACGCGATGGGGAGAAATGATGAGAAAGGGAAAGGGAAAAAAAAGGCTCTCCCTTGATGAAATGGACAAAACATGTAAGAAATTGTAAGAAACGATGGGAAAGGAGGATTTGTGAGTTTTTTTTTTAATGAAAAATGCTATGAACAAAGAAAATTTACCCCAAAAGTATCCTGAAAAAAGCAACTAGTGGTTGAGATTCACTTTGATGTGTGTGACCCAATCATCAAAGTGATTCTCAACCATGCATTGCTTTTTTCAGGGTACTTTTGGATAAGGTTTCTTCATACCTAGCATTTCTTTTTTTTATTGGTCTATTTAGAATAAAAACTCACCAGTTCTCACGGTAGATGAGATTCAGTAAGAAAGACTACTCCTTCCTTTTCTTTCATTTTCTCACGATCCAAAGGAGTTCTAAGGGCAAGTTCACGGTATATATTTGTTCACTTTTTATGAATTTTTATTAAATAACAAATTTTACACATATACGAATATAAGAATTTAGTTTGGGTTGGGGGTGTGGGAAGGGGCTTGATTTGCGAGCCCTACCCTTCCCCCTTTCCACAATTGTAGAGGCAAGAGCCCAGGAATCAAAGAAGTATAAGTGAAGCCAATCGGACAAATACCTTTTCCATTCATTGCTAACCAGAAGTTTTAACACTCGTCAATCTGGTGTGTTTTTTTGTCAATCGATAGAAAATGTCATTTTATATTAGATATGAAGTACATAGTACAAGTTCGGGATACTATATTAATTATGAGAATTCACGAGACAACCAAACCCAACAACTCGTCAATCTGGTGTTACATCAGTTCGAAGTTCCCATCCAACTAAGCATAATATGATCAATAGCCGATAATATGATCAATTGAGCCTCTCTCTAAAAAATAGCAGAACCCCAATACCGTTCTTCTAGAGTCTGCAGAAAAGCCATACTAGTTGCAAGGGGGGGGGAAACTAAGGAGAATAACCAAGGCCATTTTGGTTCGAAAAAGTGACCTGGTATGTTCCCTTGCCACAGCAGCAAGGCCTTATAATCACTGAAAAAGGAAGCATCAAAGTATACCAAGTACGAGCAAACCAAGGATATTCATGCTATACAGCCAGCACACCACAGAATATTACAGAACCTTGGTCGAACCTCTAAAAGAACGGATCTTTTGCATTTACATGGCATGGTCCAACATTCGCTAATGCCCTCATCTCATGAGAAGCCTGTTTCAAATCGAACAAAGAGGCTGAGAAAATGCATCAAGCATCAATAGATACATACTAGGACATTTATCGACCAAGTAATCAATGGTGTCCATATTACTGAGCTACTAAGTTACTTTCAAGATTCAGCTGCCTTTTACTCCTCTATATCTCTGATATTGCTTGCAGTCACTGGATAAATAAGCTTACAAATATGACAATAAAAAAAAAAAGAAAAAGCTTACAAATATACCTATAACATAACCCACATGTATGAATAATCATATGGGTGAACAAATCTGTTTCGACAAATTATAAGGCTGAAGCTTTTTATTCCATTCTGACTCAAATTAAAAGCAACAAACCAGAATGGGAAAGGAAAAAAAAATGAGCAGGAGTAGCATAGCACCTAAAGCATATAAGTAGTGCTAGAAGCTTTTCACTACATGAGCCAAGTCTGAAACATAGGAAGAAGACGCGTTTGTGTTTGATTATGGGCACCATTGTATGTATAGGCATACAGCACATTCGTCAATGTTTGAAAACTCCGACACTATTCCTACACAATAAAAAATTGTCAATTCTCAAGATCTCCGGTGGTTTGAGCCTCTCTAATGTCTACATTGAGCACATAGACTGTGTTCAGGCCATGGATGTAAGGATGAAGTTACTAGTCTAAGACGCGTGGCAAGGACGCCAAAGAAATTTTTTCGCGGCCTTCCTTCTCGTCCATGAAGACTGACAAATTCATGATCGAAACACACCAGTTGTTTTGACTTCCTTTTGCTCTTCCCAAATTTTCCATATCCAACATTAACAGGTAAGTATGATTTACCTGTAGATATCGATTTGTCCCCATAGTTAGTATGTAGTTGGAGGTACATGTTCAAGCTACGCAAGTAGTCTTGGATTGTTGGAATGTATGACCCCAATTGCTATATAGGGGTGCTCCATTTGGAGGAATCGCATCCTCTGGAACACAACTAACTGTTAATTGTTACATACTCTTTAAAAAAATACCGCAAAAGTGTCTTTCATATCAACTGCTTTGATCCATCTTTGACGGCATTATTTTATAACCTAGCTCCACTTCTCTTACTTGGTTCCTTAAGAGCTCTAAAAAAAGAAATTCCCCCAAAAAAACTATCATATCCAGGCGGGTAAAACTTAGTAACTTTGTAGCCTGCCCCCCAGGTAGAAGTTTTGGATCTCTTTCCCTACTAAATCTTCATACCTTCCGGAGTCCCTAAGATAGCAGTATTGTTCCTCGGTGGAAGGATTACACATTTCTAGGCCAAAGTCCGTTCCTGATCTTAAGCTCGCTGTTTTTGACCCCAGGCTTGACTTCTGACCTGAGTCAACTGCACCAAATAGAACTCCTCATCCTCCATTTCCTTTGTTTCTTAGTACTAGTGTAATGCCTCGTGCTTCACACGTTCCATGTGCTTATTGGTGTAATTGATAGTCAGGAAGTTAATATACGTATGTTGTCTGCTCTTGTAGTGATGAGTAAAAAAACAAGACGAAAATGGACATATTTACTGCTGCTATGAAATTCTAAGTTTTGTTCTTTTTTTTTTTTTTTGAAACAACAAAATACTGTATTATTATTAATAAACCCGATAATGGGTACATAAGGGAGAAAGAAGAAGCGGAGAAAGAGAATAGCAAGAATGGAGGTCACATGACATGCCATGGAGCCACCACACTGCAAAAAGAAGAGTGAAGGATAGAGAAGAAGGAGCTTCCAACAAGAAGTTGAGAAGAACAAAAATAGATTACAACCATAAGGTCTGCATAACCAATCAGCTTCAGATATTCCATGTCAAATAAGATTGATTCATTCAAAGCAATCACAGCTATAAGCAGCAACCTCCCAACATCAACAGCATCAAACAAAAATTCAGCAGCCTCTCACCATCGTCAGCATCAACGCCCCTCGCAGAAGACAAGTCACCGTACTCAAGTAAGGGTATGAATTACCTTGCCAAAGTTAACTTCAAAGCAGACAGCAAAGCAGACAGCATCCCAACCCAAACCACATAGAAATAATCAGAACCAAGTCTTGACAACATCAACAGCCGCAACAGATTGATGCACACCAACCACATAGCAGCAGAAAACTCCAAGTCATGACAGCATTAATTAAGCTATGAATTAGCACCAAGTCTTGACAGCATTAAGCTATGATCTAGCACCCACAATGTGACATGGTTTGTGTGTGGCCCGTGATCTCAGATTCGAGTCCTTCCTCCTCTGGTTCAGGGGTTGTCAAGCACCTTCCACCTAGCCTGCACCACGAAGCACGACTAAGGACCACACCGGAGGAGCCCCGGAATGGCCCTCCGGCGCGAGGATAAGTATGGTGCAGAGAAAGAGAGAAAGAGCTAGGGTTTTTAGTATGGAATGGCTGTGTACCTTTTAGGGTTGTGAACCTTTAGTATTTATAGATCCTTTCTAGCTTTCTCTCCAAGTACAAACATGTGCTCCTCACGAGCTGAGTGACATCATTGTGGGGTCATTGGATTGATCTTAATAACCGTCTCAGCGTGAGCTGGCCTTTCGCATGTGCACCCATCATTATCTTTCGTAACCGTTTCAGCACGTGGAAAAGACGTGTCCCTGCGGGTGGCCGAGCCCATCTAGCGGCCGAGACCGCTATGGGCCGAGCCAGACGTTGACTGCGTGCTGATGCCCTTCGTTTAGAACCGTCAGTGAGGGCCACCATACGTGATGCGTCGCTAGCTAGTGCCGACTTCAACACAACTGCATGTGAGGGAGCGACGGGCTTTGGCCAGGTTGCCGAGCCTGGATCCAGGTTCGGCTAGAGCATCAAGTGAACTGTGTTCGACCTACTACAATAGCCCCTCGATCTCTGCCGACGCCGAGCGCGAGGTAGGGATCGATACTAAACTCTGGCCGAACGTGGAAAATGCCGAGGTTAGATTATTGATGATGGAAATGAGATCAAGCTGGACTTAACCCGTCTTTTCATCTGCACAGGGTAACCGTCAGAGGCGCCTCCCAGTGCGAGAACGCCAAGTGTCACTGTGCAGCTGGGTATGGCTGGTGAAAGGACGGTTGGCGTAGTCGAGACTCTGTAGGCTGTCACTTCAACGCCACGTGTCGCGTGCTGAATGGATGCCTGTTCGGCGATGTAATAACGGGTGGGAAACTAAAAAACCCTAGCCGTCCCTCTATATAAAGGGCAGCGTGAGGAGAGAGAGAGGTTACAGATTCTCTCTCTCTAAACCTCCATTGCCAGAGCTTGCCCCTGCGCCCGTTTGTCTTCCAATTCTGATTTGCAGCAGATTCTTCACCAAATCTCGTTAAAAACCACAGGTACAAGTTCGTTCTTCTCTCCTCTATACGTTTTTACAATTTTTGCACACTTTTTCTGCCGTTTCCCTGGGTTTTTTGGGATTTTTCGTCATAAGTGAACAGTGAGAGGCCGGGGGATGAACGGACTGTTCATCTTCGCCTTCAACCTATTCTTCCGAGCACAGGTCTTTCAATGATCTTGTGCTTGGCTGACGTTGGGGTTGGCCGAGCCCTGTCACTGGTGATGGGGTTTTGGCCGACGATGGGATTCGCCGAGCCCATCTGCACGGTCATTTGGCCGAACAACTGCTGAGTTCTAGAGTTCCCCGAGCTTGAGTCCTCATAGGATAGGAATGGTGAGCCAGTAGATAGCCGAGCGTAGAGATCCTTGCCTTCTGGCCGATGACGAGGTTTCTCATTGTTCTTCTCTTGCTTTTGTCTTGTTAGGTCTGGCTCACCAAATTATCGTCATCTCTTCTGACTCCGAGAGCTCCGGGGACAGCTCTGCAGAATTGTTTATCCGAGAGTACCTACAGAAGCGCAGGAGCCGACGACAGACTTCCTCCATTGCGTCCAATATGTCTGATAACAGTGATTCAAACGCCGAGCGTGATCACGAGTATGACGGAGGGTTCAACACCGAACCCGAAATATCTTTTTCATCATCGACACACTCTGATGCCGAGCATGAGCTAGGTCCCGAGGCTGAGTCCAGGTTCCTGTCAGGCACCGAAGCTCAAGCTTCTTCTCGATCTATGCCTAGCGATACGCCTTCCGTAGATAGAGAGGTTGCGGACCTCTACGAGAAGGGTCAAGTTTGTCTTCACGCTCACTTCTTCAGCGGGCAACCTGAGGAGTACGAGAGTTTTTGCCGAAAGTACAACGTCCCCGACGATGTCGTCGTCAGTCGTGTTGCCAGCAACCGTATTAGGGACAAACTAGAACATCGTCCCGAGCATATCACTGTCCCGCTCATGGCCATCTGCGAGGCCGGGCTCCACTTCCCTCTTCACCCATTTCTGAGGGAACTTATTGCCAGCTTCAATCTGGTACCCCACTTCTTTGCCATCAACAGCTACAGGATAGTGATGGCTGTGATAAAACTGAAGGAACTCCACAACTTGGAGTTTTCAGTGGCCGACCTTTTCCACACATACCTCATGTCCAGGCACGGAGGATCCGGACGTAGATGCCTTTCGACGCGAAGTGGGAAGGAACCACTTGTAGATGGCCTGCCTGACACTGACAAGTGGGCAAGTTTTTACATCGAGGTGAGCGGAAACTACGAGTTTGGTAACCAATCATCTCGACTCTATAGTGTGCCGAAGATAAAAGACTTCCGAGGTTGGTCTTTCAACTTTTTTCTGTCGAGCTTGGCTTTTATCTGTTGATGTATTTAAATTTTCGATGACTTGACTAATTTTCCCTTACAGATCACTGAGCAACCACTAAACGGCAACAATCGTTGGCCGTTGAAAAGCACGTGGAGAAGCTGCTGGCCATAACTAACCGGGACGCGCCGACGCTGCTAGGTTACACACCCTCTTACAAAGGAAAGTTGAGGAGGGAAAAAGGAGCAGGTCCGAGCACAAGGACCAAGGGAAAGAAGAAGGCTGCCGAGGGACAAGGGGACAGAGAACCGAGCACCAGGCCGAGCAAGGTTATAAAGGGTAAACGGGTTAAGTTTCCCACTCTCAAGAAGTCAGCCGACTTCTGGTTTCAAGAGAGTCAGCCCTCCACCTTTGAAGGTATTGACATCGAACCTCTTCGAACCCTCATTCCTCAGTTTGCCGACGATATGGGGAGAAGGAACGTTGTCAAGATCAACATCAAAGATGGCGCTGCGGCTCGGCAAAAAGAAGCTGCCGATGCCGAGCGAGCAGCTAAGAAGCAGAAGATTACTCATGATCTCTTCCCTTCCAAGCCTCCGACGCCGCTTTCGAGGGAAAAGGATCAGTCAGAATCCTCGGCCGCGGCTGGCTCCAAAGCCATGGAAAAGGCATCAGGCTCGGGAGGCCAGATGGTTGCGTAGGAGTTCGCACCATCCTTTGCGATGGCCGAAGGCAGGGTCATTTCTGTAAACGATAGCGTTAAGTTGGAGCCGGGTTTAGCCCCGACGATGCTTCAAGGTCTAGCACTGCCGAACGACATGCAGAAGGTTCCACAGGACCTTCAGCCGAGCCTGGTTCATGCCAGTGCTTACATTGTTCAGGTATTATCGAACTCAACTCCCTTCCCAGTCTTTCATACATGGTTTTGAGCTTGTGACTTTGCTGCCTTGCAGGCTGGCCAGGCGATACTGCGAGCCTACAACCAGGCCGACCTTCTTACCGCCGAACGTAAGCGGTACTATGCAGACTTGAAGACTAAACGCGAGAAGTCCCGAAGTTACAAGGGGAGTTTGAAGACGGCGAAGACCCAGATTACCGAGCTGGAGAAAGAGAGAGATGAACTGGCCGAAAAGGCTAAGAAGGCCGAGCGAGAGCTTGGTCAAGTGCTGAGGCGGGAGAAGAGGAAGATGAAAGAGGTGGACCAAAAGGCGTATCAAGCAGGTTACGACCGTGCAGGCCAGGAGTACATGAGGGATGCACGGTCAATGGTGAATGAAGCCATCCAGGAGAGGATACCGCGTGCTTACAAGGCTGGTTACAAGGCCGGTGTTGCTGCTGTTGGCAAGGGGATGCAGATTGAGCTTGACTTGAGCCGAATCAACGCGCCTGTTGTTCCCGAGCTCGAGCTTTCATATACTGAGGAGGAGTGTGCTCCGCTCCCTGATGAGGAATTCCCAGAGAGTGAGGAAGACCTCGAGGACCTCACCGTCGTTGATTTATCCAAGGATGGTGAGGGAAAGAAGCACGGTGAAGGTGATGAAATCGTTGCTGATGCCGAGAAGGGCAAGGAGAAGGAAAAAAGGAAAGGTGACAGATGGTGGTGATATTGCCGATGCTGTTGCCGATGCTGCTGCTGACACTACTGCGGATGCCACTGCCCATGTCTGAAACATTTTGTTGTCAATTTCCTTCTATTTTTTTTTTAATATTTCGACTTTATTTGGATTGGACGGCGCCGAACTCGGTGTTTGCCGTTCCAGATGTAATAGTTGTAGGGGGTCGGCACCGAACGATTTACTACGCCGTACTTCTTGCTAGGAGTTTCTGCAACACTTGTCTTTTTTGTTTAATGAATGTGTGGTTTCCCTTTCTTTGCATGAATCTGTTTTGCCGTGCTTGTACATCTTTCTTCATACTCTGAGAAATTTTGATAGTTTTGTTTGTTTGGATTGGTAGATATCCGTAACCCCCACTTTGGTATAGGTTCGGCTTTGAGATGTAAGCTAGTGACAGCCGAACCTGGACCAAAGTAGAATGGTTACCGAACGTGAGTAAGTGGGTTCGGCCAAAGTGCCTGCCCCTTTACCCATGGTACGGAGTATAATTGTTTGGTGGGCGGTTTGCTCACCAAAGTGTAAGTGTAACCTGACTGGCTGACCATATTGTCTTGCCAAATCGAACCGGAGCCCATATTCCAGCTGTAATGTGTGTTATGGGTTAGGTGGACCATATGTCCTTATGCTTCTTTGGGCAGCAAGTATGGCCGAAGCTGACCCTGAGGGCCGTTTGTGGGTGTGACCGAAGTCATCGTTTGTGGGAGGCAGAATTTGCCGAGAGTAAAAAAGTAAGCAAAAAATTCGAAAAAAATGCTAAGTGAAATAAATGAAAATAAATGATTGCCGAACAAAAGTTGTATTCCCATTAAGTTAAGAGGACAAGCAGCTAGTGGCCGAGGCCGTTTTTTGACATAAAAAGCTAATCAGGAAAACTGATAAGTAAATAATAAGTTGTCAAGACGTGGTGAAGCTTTTTTGGATACAAGCAGTAAAGCCGAGCACAGATGTGAAGATCACATGTGCGCCCTTTTAAGGTTCTGGGCATTCCAAGGGTTGGTAAGTACCTTCCCATTCATGTCCTCCAGGATATATGCACCTTCGCCAGCGATCTTGACAATGCGGAAGGGACCTTCCCAGTTCGGCATGAATTTCTTCTTCTTAGTTGCCTGGACCACCTTTCGCCAAACTAAGTCGTCAGGCTTGAACTTCTTGACGCGCACACTGCGGTTATACCCCTTGGCCACTTGCTGTTGATAGTCTGCAAGCTTCAGCCGAGCGTCATCACGCTTTTCCTCGACGAGAATGAGCTCCTGTGCAACAGCCTCGGCATTGGTGACAGGATTGAAAGTCTCGGTCCGGAGGGTGGGAAACTTAGACTCCAAAGGTATGACGGCCTCCATGCTGAAGGCCATGGAGAAGGGGGTTTGGCCTATGGAACGGCGTGGCGTTGAGCGATAGGCCCATAAAACCCTCGGCAGCTCCTCCGCCCATTTACCGCGTTTTGAAGTTAGGCAATGCTTAATCCCGGCACAGACAGTCTTGTTTGAGGCCTCGGCCTGGCCGTTCCCTTGAGGGTACGCTGGAGTAGAGTTAAAGAAACGGATGCCGAACTCTGCTAGGAGACTCGAGAGGCCGTTGCCAACGAACTGCGTGCCGTTGTCGAACACTATTGCGTATGGAACGCCGAACCTTGTAATGATGTTCCGCCAAACAAATCGCCGAACGTCAGCCTCGGTTGTGGTCACCAAAGGTTCAGCCTCTACCCATTTGGAGAAGTAATCCATTGCTATGATGAGGAACTTGAAACCGCCAGGGGCAGTTGGCAATTTCCCGACGATGTCAAGCCCCCATTGGGCGAATGGCCAAGGGCTGGTGATGGGAGAGAGATTCTGTGCGGGTTGCTTCGGGATAGGAGAGAACAGTTGGCACGGTCGGCACTTGCGGGCAACTTCTTCACAGTCCTTTTTCATGTTCTTCCAGAAATAGCCTTGACTTAGCGCTCGTTGGCATAGGGAACGTCCGCCAGAGTGGCAGCTGCGGTGAAGCTCGTTGAGGACCACAGGTACCTGCGTTGGATGGACGACGAGTAGGTACGGCCCAGAGATGGACTTTCGATAGATTTGGCCGCTGTCGGATAACCAGTAGTATGCAGCCTTATTCCGGATTCGGTATGCTTCCTTCTTGTCATCAGGTAGAGTGTTGGTCCTGAGGAAGTCCACAATCTCATCCATCCAGCTCGAGCCGAGCTCGATGTTCAGCACGTCGGGGGGAGCGTCAAAGCTTGGTTGACTAATACAGCCGAAGTTGATAGTGCGGAATTCTGACGCCTTGGAGGCCGATGCCAAACCAGCAAGTGCGTCGGCTTGGGCGTTGTGTTCCCGGTTGATCTGCTCGATTTTGAAACTTTTGAACTTGGTGATAAGCTCTGCTGCTGTCGACTGATACTTCATCATTCTTGGATCCCTGGCCTCGTAGTCCCCCAACACTTGATTCACAATCAGTTGAGAGTCGCAGTAAACAACAAGGTTGTCAGCGTTCATTGCTGAAGCCGAACGTAGTCCCGCAAGTAGGGCTTCGTACTCAGCTTCATTGTTGGTGGCGGGGAAGTCAATGCTGATGGAACTTTCATGTAGTGTCCCACAAGGGGAAACTAAGACTACCCCCGCACCTGCTCCGTTGCTGTTGGAGGCGTCGTCAACGTGAAGTCTCCAGGAGTCGCCTTGGAAGAGTAGCCAAGGCTTTGCGTCTTCGGTGGTGATGACCGCTTGTGGTGGAGGTTTGTTGAACTCAGCAGCATCGTCGGGAGTGAGTTCGGCAATGAAGTCGGCGAGGACTTGGCCTTTGATTGCTGTCTGAGGCTCGAAGTGGATGTCGAAATTTGCAAGTTCGACGGCCCACTTAAAAACTCGATTGGAGAGGTCGGCCTTTCGAAAGAGTGCCTTGAGGGGGTACTCCGTTAAGACGGTAATGGTGTGGAATTGGAAGTAGGGGAGTAGCTTCCTTACTGCCTAGACAAGTGCAAGAGCTAATTTTTCCAGGGGGAGGTAGTGCGTTTGGGCTGGTAAGAGTGTTTTACTGGTGAAGTAGATTGGCATGTCATCGGCATTTTGTCGGCGGACTAGAGCAGAACTGACAGCATGAGCCAAGACGGCCAGGTACAGGTAGAGGGTTTCAAATTCCTCCGGCTTCACCAAGAGTGGCACCGAACATAAGTAAGCTTTGAGCTCGGCTAATGCTCTATCGCAGTCCTCCGTCCATTCGAAGTTGCGTCTGCTTTTCCCCTTCAGAGCATGAAAGAAGGCGTGGCACTTGTCGGAAGACTTGCTGATGAAACGATTGAGAGCAGCGGCCATGCCTGTGAGCTTTTGAACTTCTTTGATTGTGCGTGGTGGGCGCAGGTATGCCACAGCTTTGATCTGGTTGGGGTCGGCTTCAATGCCGCGTCGGTTGACCAAATGGCCAAGGAATTTTCCTGCGCTTACACCGAAGGCACATTACTCGGGATTGAGGCGGAGTTTATGGAGTTTGAGAATGTCAAATACCTCTTTGAGCTCAACAAGGTGGTTGCTCTTCTTCTGACTCTTGACGACGAGGTCGTCAATGTATGCTTCTAAAATGTGGCCTATCTGTTCATGAAGCATTTTGTAGATTGCTCGGTTGAAAGTGGCGCCTGAGTTTTTGAGACCAAATGGCATGACTCGGTAGCAGAAAATGCCATGCGGAGTGATGAAGGCTGTTTTTTCCATGTCATCTGGGTCCATGGCTATCTGATGATAGCCACGGTAGGCATCGAGGAAACTGAACCGAGCGTGGCCTGCTGTAGCGTCAACCAATTGATCAATCTTTGCTAGTGGGAACCAATCCTTGGGACAGGCGTCGTTGAGGTTGGTGTAGTCAACGCAGACACGCCACTTGCCGTTCTTCTTTTTGACCACCACGGTGTTGGAAAGCCACGTTGGGTACTGCACTTCTTGAATTGCGTTGGCTTCCAACAGGCGATTCACCTCTTCAATGACGGCGTCGGCGTGCTCTGGGGCTGAGCGCCGAGCCTTCTGTACGACTGGTTTGGAATCCTTTTTGATGTTGAGAGAGTGACAGATGAAATTGGGATCAACACCTGGCATCTCATTGGGTGTCCATGCAAAAACTTCCATGTTGTCTTTGAGGAACTGAAACATCTCTTCGCGCTCGGCATTGCTTAGGGAAGATCCGAGCAAAAAGAAACGTGATCCGTCCTCGTTAATCGGCATTTGAACCAGTTCCTCTTCGGCCTTGTCCTCGGCTTTGTGGCCGACGTCCTCAATAACGGCCATATCTGGAACTTCGACCCATTGAACTTGTTTGGCTTTGGAGGAGGCGTGCAGGGCTGAGACATAGCACTTTTTGGAAGCGACTTGGTCGCCTCGCAGATCCTCTTGTCGGCCACTGGCGCCAATAAAACGGACGACCTGGTGGTAGGTGGAGGCAATGGCCTGCATGCTGTGCAACCAGGCTCGGCCGAGGATGGCGTTGTACAGGCTCGGGGCGTTTACGACGATGAACTCGACGGAGACGGTCTTTGAGCCGACAACGACGGGAAGAAAGATTTTGCCAATTGGCCAGACAGGAGCCCCATTGAATCCGATGAGAGGGACTTCAGTGTCCTGTAAGGCTGATTTTGGGAGATCAAGTTTCTTAAAGAGGTCGTAGTACATGACCTCTGCCGAGCTTCCTTGGTCGATAAGGACACATTTGACGTCGTGGTCGCCAATTTGAACAGTGACAACAAGTGCATCAGAGTGGGGAGTTTGCACATTTTCAAGGTCCCGCTCGGTAAAAGTTATCGTCCATTGGGGTACGTCCTGTGGGTACAGGCGCTTAGATCCGCATTCGACAGAGAGTACCTGTTTGGAGGACGATGCTTGAGTGATGTCGGCCCGGAGGGCACCTTCGAGTTCCTTGGTTACTAGACCGTGGATAACATGTATCATCGGCCGTGGTTCGTTGGGATTGGGATTGCCTGTTGGTTGTCGGGCTGGCGTCTTTGCTCGATCGATGTATTGATCGAGATGGCCCTGGGCGGCAAGTCTCTCCAAGAGTGCTTTGTATGGTGCGCAGGCTGTGGTGTAGTGGCCGAGCTCGTTGTGGTAGGAACATTTCTTCCTTGGATTTTGATCTGGCTGTCCGGTATCCGTGCCGAGCTTGCCCGTCGGCCATTCGAACCACGGCTGACGCATGATTTCTTTCAAGAAGGACCAGATGGGCTCCTTGAAATATGTGGTTTCGGCAACGTAGTCATGCACCTTCGGCTGACGCTTCTTGCCGTCCTTGATATTGTTCACATGTTTCTTCGACTAGGGTTGCTGGGTGATGATTGGTGCGGGCAGCTGTTGGGTAACAGGGTTGAGAGTTGTGATTGCGCTCGGCATGCCCTGCGCCGCCCTATCAACGTAGAATTCTTCCAGTGCGCAAAATCGTTCGACGACACGCATGAGTTCGCTCATGCCGTGGGGTGGGCGAATGGCGAGTTCGTCAAGGATCTTGCTGCCAGTTTCTAGGCCATTCTTAAAGGTACGCGCAGCCCAGTACTCGTCGATCCCAGGTATTTCGTTGAAGAGCTGCCAGTAACGTTTGGCGTACTGCCTGAGGGTTTCGGCAGGGAGCTTCCTCATCTGGGATAGGGACTCAGGCTCCTTGGCAGTCTTGTTGCTTGTGATGAAGCGAGTGTTGAACGCGCGCTCGAGGTCGGCAAGATTCCGAATGGAGCCAGCGGGCAACTTGTTGAACCACTGGAGTCCAAGGGAGCCGAGGCTGGATGGAAACGCCTTGCACTTGATCTCATCCTTCTGGGTACAAAGCTCGATTGTCTGGCAGAAGTTGATGAGATGGGTGTAGGCTTCACAAGTTAAGGGGTCGAACTTGGTGAACTTAGGCAAGTGAAATGTGTATTCAGGTGAAGTGTTGATGATATGGGAAGTGAAGGGTGAAACGCCGAGATCCTTCAACTGCCTCTCGAACCCAGGGCGCGGGGGCTTGCCGAACTCATCTGTCTTCGTTTGTTTGGAGTCGCTTCCCTTGGGGTCCTTGGTGGTTGCCTTCCCATCGTCTCTGTGCCTGAGTTTATCCCTCAGGTCCGCCGTTGTTCGCCGTGGGCCGTCGATGGACTTTTCTCGTTCACGACGAGTTTTGTTATCATGTGCCCCTTATCTCTTATGCCTTTCCCATGTTGTTGGCGACGGTGCTCAGCGTCGTTCCCGGGAGGAATCTCGCCGAGGCGTTCAGAGACGTGGCGCCTGGTCTGTACGGAATCGCGGCTTTGGTGCGAAACAGTAGTGCGAGAGAATTCCGCACGACCAGTTGAGTACGTGCTCGTGAACGACTCAGTGTCCCCCGTCTTGGTTCGGTCGTGGTGGCTTCTGGAACAGCGCGTTCCAGATGCGGTTGGTTGCTTGTACAGAATGATTTCTCTGGCATCGCCAGGTGCTGGTGTGAAGCCAAGGCAGTCCTTAACGGAGCCACGCTGGCCGACTTCGAGCGGACGTTCCAGTGGTGGTGGTGGAGGTGGTGGAGGTGTGTTCTGTTGTCGTCGCCTCGCACTCCCACCAGATCTGGAGGTGGCTGGAATAACGGTCTGTTGCATGTGCTGCTTCATTTGAGCCACCTCCGCTCTCAGCGCCGCCAGCTCGTTGTCTCGTTCGTCGTCTCGACATTGTAACAGGCGGATGTAGGACGCCGTGACTTCTTCCGCGGCTGGTGATAGCCCGGAGCTTGCTAGAATGGAGATGGACATGTGCCTTTCAGGAGGCGGTATGATGATGTTTCCACTGGCGTCTTTGGCTCCAGAGATGGTCACGTCCGTG
Organism: Rhododendron molle; assembly: GCA_025413875.1. Taxonomy (NCBI): domain Eukaryota; kingdom Viridiplantae; phylum Streptophyta; class Magnoliopsida; order Ericales; family Ericaceae; genus Rhododendron; species Rhododendron molle. The sequence continues at coordinate 58,102,069 of CM046391.1, forward strand.
AGATCTCCGCCCATAGTGGTTGGATTTGTGGTTATTTGTGAGATGAGGAAGGTTGTTAGGAAGAGGAATGAGCCGTTGTAATCAGAAGCGTTTCACGTCGGGTTCACCAATTGTGTGGCCCGTGATCTCAGATTCGAGTCCTTCCTCCTCTGGTTCAGGGGTTGTCAAGCTCCTTCCACCTAGCCTGCACCACGAAGCACAACTAAGGACCACACCGGAGGAGCCCCGGAATGGCCCTCCGGCGCGAGGATAAGTATGGTGCAGAGAAAGAGAGAAAGAGCTAGGGTTTTTAGTATGGAATGGCTGTGTACCTTTAAGGGTTGTGAACCTTTAGTATTTATAGATCCTTTCTAGCTTTCTCTCCAAGTACAAACATGTGCTCCTCACGAGCTGAGTGACGTCATTGTGGGGTCATTGGATTGATCTTTATAACCGTCTCAGCGTGAGCTGGCCTTTCCCATGTGCACTTATCATTATCTTTCGTAACCGTTTCAGCACGTGGAAAAGACGTGTCCCTGCGGGTGGCCGAGACCGCTATGGGCCGAGCCAGACGTTGACTACGTGCTGATGCCCTTCGTTTAGAACCGTCAGTGAGGGCCACCATACGTGATGCGTCGCCAGCTAGTGCCGACTTCGACACAACTGCATGTGAGGGAGCGACAGGCTTCGGCCAGGTTGCCGAGCCTGGATCCAGGTTCGGCTAGAGCATCAAGTGAACTGTGTTCGGCCTACTACAGTTTGTGTTGGGGTTCACAAAATATATGGCTGCATTTATTAACTCTAGGGAAGTGATTTTTGCACTCCCCTTTCTATCATCCGCACTCCTTTCTGTTCTCATTCATGTAAATTTACCACATTAGCCCTTCATGTTTAAAAAAGTGATCAATGAAAGGATAGTGGTGTAAATTCAAATGAATAAGGACAAAAAAGGGTGCACAAATGGTAAAAACAATTGTGCAAAAATCAAAATGATCTGGTGAGCAGTTACTAAATTCTTTAAAAGTGATTCCAAAAAACATTACCTTTTGGCAAGGCCCATAATGTTCGCATTTGCAAGTTAGAAGCGTGACTATCTTTAGGTAATGACTCACTTCTAGGAAGCCTGCACCGACTCTAAACAGATCAGAACCAGAATCAATCTTAATCCACATTACTTGAGGACAGCTCAATTATATAAATAAATGGGTAAATTTCACTTACCTCCCCTGAGGTTTCTGACAATTATAAATACCTCCCCTTCACGTTTTTAAAATTGCACTTACCTCCCCTGTCAGAGTTGTCGGGTAACTTTTGCTAACAGAAGTTGCACTTTTACTTTTTTACCCTTTCACAAATTTTCTTACTACAATGTTATCTATTTGAATAAATAAATAACTCAAAAAATACAAAACTAACCACCTTAACATTTGACTAGTCACCTCTTTTCTATATGGAGTTTCCAAAAATAAAATTGTGAAATTTTTTATTTTCATTTATTCTTATTTAGTTCTTTACCAAATTCCTTAATCATTCTATATATGGAAAAGTTTCAAATTGAATCAAAGGTAATAAAAGTTCCCTAACAAGTACCGTAACAACTAAACAAATCCAAAAAAATGTAAACATAGTTAAAAAAAACTTTTTAGTAGTTTCTTTTGTCTTTGTAGAAAAAATTAAATTGAGATGCCAATTATTCTTTTCATTTTTTCGTTGACTCGAAAAAGTAACATATTAGCTTTTAAGGTGGATTTTAAAAGAGTTATGTTTGGTTATTTTCAGAGACTTATTTGTAATTATACAAGATGAGGATACAAGCAAGTTTTTTTTTTCCCCTGAAAACGCAAAGAAATAAATTTTCAATCATGCCAAAGTAAGCTTAATTTCACATAAATGCCAAAAATTTATACAAGAGTTTACACATGTGTAGCCTGAAACCAAAAAAATAAATAAGTAGTTGATTAATATTCCAGAACCACCACCGTATCTTAGAACCAACCATTCAATTATTACAAATCTATGGACCTTATAATTTAAAAAAATTACTTTTTTCTGGCTTTTTCTCGTAGTTAGTGAACCTTTTTAAACTTTAAGTCAATTATTTTTAATTTTTTAGTTCGTCTCAATGAGTAGAATAAAAAAATTAAAATACCATGGACCATATTTTTCAAACTTAAAAAAAAAACCCAAAATAATCAAAATAAATTGGTTTATCTTGTTTATTTCATTTAATTCGTTTTAGATTAAAATAATTTTCAAATTGGTCCATATTTTTCTACTTCTTAGATTCCTCTTATGTAGAGAAACCAAAAAAAGTAATTTTATCCCTCCCAAAACTTAAAAGACAACAAAAAAGACGTCACTTTTGGCTAGCCCAAAATGTTGAACATGTAATCTCTATTGTTGGTGTGTACATATATCATCAACATGTGTTGTTTCGTTATATGTTTATTGCACTTTTCGAAATGTAAAAAGAGAGTATAAAAAGCTAAAGACAAGAGATGAGGGCAAAATGGGAAATAAATCTCCACTTTTGGCTGACCTCACCAATTTCCGTCATCTTTAGTGACAGCTGACTAACGGTTGGGGGTATGTGCAGCCGACAACTAAATCAGAGGGGAGGTAAGTGCAATTTCCAAAACCTGAGGGGAGATGTCTGTAATTGTCAGAAACCTCAGAGGAGGTAAGTGAAATTTACCCTAAATAAATCCATCATGTGATGAGATTACGATGCAATTAGCTATCAGATCAAAGGCAATAATATCTCCTCACTATTTTACACCGAAAACTCAAGCCATCAGATCAAAGGCAATAATATCTCCTCACTATTTTACACCAAAGTCCTAGAATGGTAGTTGTTAGCAGGAGAGGGAATTTCAATTAACATGGGCCAATACAAGTTGGAAGGTATGGGCAACTAACTCGAATAAACTTCAAAACTCAAGCCAGAGAACGATAAGAAACACAAGCAGATAGAAAAAGCAATCCGAGAAAAAGCCTTTAATGAAAACATACCTTTCATTTGTTGTATTGCATCTCTTGCACATTCTTTTCCCACAACACCCACCAGAATAATTTCTGTGTAATAGGACTCAAGTTATTTGATGAATACAGAAGACATGAAACCCAATATGGTGCAGTAAATGAAGGTGAAAAAGCATGAACCAAAATAAGTGTAAATATATTTCCAGCGGAATCTAATAAAGTACCAAAGTAACAGAAAATGGAGCGCGAATAACAATTACAAAGTTAGAAGGGAACTTTTTAAGCATGATTAAACAAACTCATATCAACAATTACCAAAACATACCAAGTGAAGGGATTCAAGGAAGTATCGATACCTCTTTGTCATCTTGGGCTAAGAATGAACTTCCTATTAAGAAAAGTAGACACAATAAAGAAGCTGTTGGAAAAATGCTAAAGAGACATGATCTCGTACTATTAGGATCTACTAGTAGATATGCCTGCGAAGAGTGACAACCATGAGTCTACAGACAATACATCAACCCATGGAATTATATGTGTCTTTTGTCCTTACAAGGCAATATTTGACAAGACAATCTTGTTCAGTATAATACAACCAAGAGAGAAACAAGGCTTGATAATATATACCGAAGTTTCCACAAGCAAGTCCACTTACGCTTCATAACATGTTGAGCAATCAAGAATCAATCGAAAGAGGATGTACACAGTTACTTATTAAGGCATATGTTCATGAGATATTAAATTGAAATTGCAGGTGGAAAAAACAAAGAGTTTTACAACTATAATTTGGCAACAGTATTGAATCCACTCAATGATGACGTCTTACCAAACGAACCACACTGGAGTCGAACACTATTTTTTTTAGAGGCAAATATCATTTGAAATAAGAAAACAATCTCAAACTCCCAGAAGTAGTCGATGAGCGCATAAGCTAGCCTAGACACCTGATTTATAGAAAAAACAATCTCAAAATTCCAATCTACAAGTACATAACTTTCTTTTACTCTACCACATGAGTAGAATCCGAAACGAAAAACCTAACCCATAATTTTTCATACCTCACATATGAATCCCTCACCCCGGGTTACATAGAAACTATGCTTAAGACCTGAAAGAGCTAAACAGATTAGAAACAATAGAGGGGGGCTTAATCTGCTATGAAGGGGTCACAGAGCAACAACAGCGATTTGTATTTGTATTGGTCACCTATCAGATCACGCACTGCAACGGGCAAGATCTTACAAAACCCAAGTCCTAAAAGTAAAACATATAGGATAGGAGTGTAGAGGAGAGGAGTGGCTTACGAAATTGGACAACTTCATCTCCTATGAACATCCAAAAGCATCCACATGCAGATTTACCTCTGCAAAATCGAAACCCCAAATCAGAGCAAGGCACGGGATTTCTAGCTTGGAGCCCGAACGAACACAGAATTGAAGCAATAAGTAATGGGGCTTCTCCTATGAAGGATGGCAACCGCCGCTACAACAGTAGATCTGTACTTCCAGCTTGTCAACCAAGCAACGCAAATCACTACTGAAATCAAGGTACGACATCCAGGGAAAACGGCGAAAATTACGGTAAAAGCAGTTCTCTATCTATCACTAAAGAACTTCAAAGTACAAAATTTCATTGAAATCCGGAAATGGAGTTCAAATTTAGAGCGTGAAAGCCGGAGGACCGACCATCGTCTCTCTCGCTCTCGAGCGTTTGCAGGTAACGCAAAATACCAAACCTACCCCAAGGCCAACACATGCAAGGACCAAACGGAAGGAAAAACTTCAGAGGGCAATAATGTAATTTCAACGCATACCTTGGCTTACAAATGTATTGATAAGTTACAACTTACCACAAACTTTCTGTTCCAGTCAAGTTCCAATGCCAATGGGTTCTCTTGCTGCAGCATCACTCCATTATATGCATGCAATTCCTTCTAGTCGATGACCATCTAGTTAAGGAAGTGCTATTTGAACATTTAAAAAAACAAACAAACTACTGCAACCACGGTATGTATGGTTGACAGAGGAACAAATCAAGTGTCAAAAAAGCTATCACCACTTATTCATCTCAAAAGGGGGTCTTCCATACATGGAGTATACACAAAATCGTGAGGACGCTTGGCATCATCTTCTTTTTTTTATATCTCAAAAAGGGGTCTTCCATACATGGAGTATACACAGAAATACAGAATCGCGAGGACACTTGGCTTCTTCTTCTTTTTTTTATATCACCAGACACTTAGGTGACGCCAACACTTTCTGGACATGTGTCCAGCACTCAAATCAGACTTAGAACACCAATTGGGCTGAACGGGCTACACCTGGCCATTCGGCGTTTGGGACTTCAAAGGCCTCAATCATTTCCTCAGGGAGTAAAAAGGCCTCAAAGGACTTAATATGCCTAAGAAATCACTGAGTGCTAACGTGTAAGAGACATCATTCCGCAGGCAACTTCATCAAGAAGGCCTCCCTCAAACGACATTGAATCATGTCAATGAGGTCCTATCATCAGGACATGAACCTTTTGAAGGCAGTACAGTGAAAACATCCCTTGCATTATCAAGTGTTTTATTCTTGCAATAGGCAGCAACAAGGACATTATACTTAACAATATCAAGCCTTAAACCCCTTTTTTCCATCATGTGAAATAAGAACATTGCTTCATCAATATGCCCACTTTGGCAAAGGCCGTCCAACAGGAGACCACAAGTTTTAGGATCAGGAATTTGGCGAGTAGCTTGCATCTCATTTAGAATTTCTTGAGCAGCAGTATATCTACCTATCTGAACCAGACCCCGCACTATAATATTGAAAGTAACAATGTCACGTTTCAAACCCCGTAAAGTCATTTCTCGGAAGAGATGCATGGCCTCGTCTAATTTCATGTTCTTGCAATATCCCATAATCATAGTGTTTTAGCAGTAATTGTTAGGATGAATGCCCCTATCCACCATGGCATTAAACAATCTCATTGCTTCATCCATCAAGCCTTGCAAACAATATCCGTTCATGAGAGCAGAATATGTGATTGTATCAGGATCAACACCTCTTGCCATCATGCCTTCAAGTAGCTCCTCCGCTTTCTTTGTCTTCCCTTGCTTGCAAAGTGCACTGACCAACACAGTTGTTGTACAAACATTCGGAGAAATGCCACTATCCACCATTTCTCTTAGCATTCCTGTAGCCTCCTTCCACTTTCCATGTTTGCATAGGCTATCAATCAAAGAACTATAAGTGATAACATTTGCACGAATACCTTTGCTATTCATTTCTACTAAGAAGTTGACACCGTCATCCACCATCCCATCCTTGCAAAGACGGTCAATGATCATGCTATATATCGTTGTGTTAGGTTTTAAACCTCCATCTTCCGCTATCCTCAGAAAACTAATAGCCGCTCCCTTGTTTCCCATTTTGCATAGCCTGTTTATAAATGATCCATACCTCGACACATCGGGTTTGAATTCGCCTTTTTTGACTATTTTTTCAAAAAACTCCACGGCCTCGACAGTTTTATCATGTACAATAAGTCCATTTAACAGAGAGGTGAAGGTAACTACACAAGGCGTATAACCACGTTTGAAGATGTTGCCTAAAAGAGAGAACCCAAAGCCAACTCGATTCACACAACAGTAGCAGTTAATTGCAATGTTGAAGGAATACAAATTTAGCTCAATGTCTTGTAACTGCAACTTGTTCAAAAGAGAGAGAGCCTCACCAGCTTTATCTTGTGCAATAAGCCTATTTAACAGAGTGGTGAGGGTAACTACATTAGGCGTGTAACCGCGTTTGAAGATGCTGCCTAAAAGAGAGAACCCAAAGCCAACTTGATTCGCACAACAGTAGCAGTTAATTGCAATGTTGAAGGTATACAAATCTAGCTCAATGTCTTTAAACTGCAACTCGTTGAAATGAGAAAGAGCCGTGCTGTACTTACCCGATTTCGTAATCTTCGATAACGCCTTATTGATTTTGAAAATGGTTGGAACATCTTGCGGAATGCGCAGATTCCCCGACCTGGGTTTTTTTTTGGACAACCTTTCTCTTCCAAAACTGGGTTGGGGGCTGATGATGGTCGCAGAAGGAGTAGACCTTCTAGGGTTTATAGTGTTGGAATGAGAATAAGGAAGGGCAAAAGATGGATAGTCGGGTGGAGAGAGATGATTACATGTTCGGTAATTAGAAGAAGAATCCATGAAACTGATTAGAGAAGAAGCACCAATCTGAGCCATATCTGCTCTGTCCTCTCTCTCTCTCTCTCTCTGCGCGAGTGAATCCACCGAGGATCAGGACAGAGACATTGGGTGCCCAACAGTTGTGTGGGAAAATATCTTCTCACGGCAAAGGATAAAATATGCACGTACGACACATACCTGCCTGCTTTGAACTGTCTCTTGTCTTACAAAATTGATTCAACTCGTTTATTTTATTCAAAATAATTTAGGGCCCAATAATTTATTTATGGTTTCTATAATAAATCAACTCAATTGTTGCTACAGAACAGAATTGTTATTAGAACTCCACAATGCCATTAAATCTTGGGTGGAAATATACAAAACCTTCGACCTCAAATTCCTAACATTACTAGTTTCATATAAGTTAACTTAAGAAAGAGAAACTTCTTCAACTATATTAAGAGAAACCTGTTTGTAGACATCAAAGGAAAAGAATCTCCACTTTTCATGCTGTGCCACCATGCTCTCCTTTCGGTTTAGAAACCAAGAAAAGTTTGTTTGCGATCGAGAGCAGATAGAAAGCTTTCATCAACATGCTCTCTGAAACTTCATTTCCCTGCCACCCCTTCCTTCCCGCCCCCAGAGAGCAGCGAGCAGTCAGCATTCGAGGTCCGAGCGACTAGGAACAGGCTTGAATACAGAAAGAGATGCATACTCTTTGTGCTTATTTACCAGCCACACCTCTGCTGGGAGGCAGAGTTCTAGTTAGACTGCCAGGATGAGAAGAAGGACTTCCCCCAAAATGCCATTCAGATTTACATCTGCATGTCATTTGAACTCGAGTCTAGCAGGAATCAGATGCCAACAATGGTCCTACAAAGGGCAAAGAAACAAAATACCGCAACAGAGCTGGATAAGCCGACCTTAAGTACCAAATAATCTGATATACAGGAGATAGTTCCTCAAAAATATACTGGAGATAAGAAGGGTAGACCAATGAGTGGGTTGAACATCCAACTAAGCATAATATGATCAATTGAGCCTCTCTCTAAACAACAGCAGGACCCCAATATCGTTCTTCTAGAGTCTAAAGAAAAGCCAAACTATTTGCAAGGGGGAAAAGCTAAGGAGAATAGCCAAGGCCATTTTGGCTCAAAAAAGTGACCTGGTATGGTCCCATGCCACAGCAGCAAGGTCTTACAATCACTGAAAATGGAAGCATCAAAGTATACCAAGTACGAGCAAACCAAGGATATTCATCCTAGAGCAATGATAAACCACTGGTGCTATACAGCCAGCACTATTACCGAACCTTAGTCGAACCTCTAAAAGAACAGATCTTTTGCATTTACATGGCATGGTCCAACGTTCGTGCCTTCATCTCATGAGAAGCCTCTTTCAAATCAAACAAAGAGGCTGAGAAAATGCACCAAACATCAAAAGTTACATACTAAGACATATATCGACTAAGTAATCAATGGTGTCCATATTACTGAGCTACTAAGTTACTTTTTCGTGCCTTCATCTCATGAGAAGCCTCTTTCAAATCAAACAAAGAGGCTGAGAAAATGCATCAAACATCAAAAGTTACATACTAAGACATATATCGACTAAGTAATCAATGGTGTCCATATTACTGAGCTACTAAGTTACTTTCAAGATTCAGTTGTCTTTTACTCCTCTCAATCTCCTATATTGCTTGCAGTCACTGGATAAGCTTACAAATATACCTATAAACATAACCCAGTTAATCATATGGGTGAACAAATCTGTGTCGACAAATTATTCGGCTGAAGCATTTTATTTCATTCTAACTCTACTTAAAAGCAACAAACCAAAATGGGATAGAAAAAAAAATGAGCAGGAGTGGCATAGCACCTAAAGCATATAAGTTGAGCTAGAAGCTTTTCACTACATGAGCCAAGTTTGAAACATAGGAAGAAAACGCGTTTGTGTCTGACTATGGGCACCGTTGTATGTATAGGTGTACAGCACATTCGTCAATATTAGAAAACTCCGACGCTATACCTCCACACACACACACACACAAAAAAGTCAATTCTCAAGATCTCGAGTGGTTTGAGCCTCTCTAATGTCCACATTGAGCACATTGAATGTGTTCAGACCATGGATGTAAGGATGGAGTTACTAGTCTAAGAAGTGTGGCAAGGAAACCAAAGGAAATTTTCCGCGGCCTTCCTTCTCGTCCATGAAGACTGACAAATTCATGATCGGAAACACACCAGTTGTTTTGACTTCCGTTTGCTATTCCCAAATTTTTTATATCCAACATTAACAGGGAAGTATGGTTTACCTGTACATATCGATTTGTCCCCATACTAAGCATGTAGTTGAAGGTACATGTTCAAGCTACGCAAGAATTCTTGGATTGTTGGAATATATGACCCCAATTGCTATACAGGGGTACTCCATTTGGAGAAATCGCATCCTCTGGAATACAACAAAAGTAACTGTTAATTGTTACATATTCTTTAAAGTTTAAACAAATACCGCAAAAATGTCTTTCATATCAACTGCTTTGCTCCATCTTTGATGGTATTATTTCATAACCTAGCTCCACTTCTCTTACTTAGTTCCTTAAGAGCTCTAAAAAAGGAAATTCCCAACAAAAACTATCATATCCAGTTGGGCAAAACTCAGTAACATTGTAGCCTGCCCCTTCAGGATAGAAGTTTTGGATCTCTTTTCTGACTAAAGCTTCATAGCTTTCGGAGTCCCTAAGATAGCAGTATTGTTTCCTCAGTGGAAGGATTACATATTCTAGGCCAAAGTCTGTTCCTGATCTTGAGCTTGCTTTTTTGACCCCAAACTCTACTTCTGACCTGACTCAACTGCGCCAAATAGAACCTCCTCATCCTCCATTCCCTTTGTTTCTTATAACCACAAACTTTTTGTTCCGGTCAAGTTCCAATGCCGATGGGTTCTCTTGCTCCTGCATCACTTCCATTATATGCATGGAATTCCTTTTAGTCGTTGACTAAATCTGCATCTTCTAGTTAAGCAAGTGCTATTTGAACATTTAAAAAAAAAAATACAAGAACTGCAACCACGGTATGAGTGTCAAAAAAGTTGTCATCACTTATTCATCTCAAAAAGGAGTCTTCCATACATGGAGTATACATAGAATCACGAGGACACTTGGCTTCTTCTTTTTTTTCTACATCACCAGACAATTAGCGGACACCAACACTTTCCGGACATGTGCAAACACTCAAATCAGACTTACAACACCAATTGGGCTGAACGGGCGACACTTGGGCATTCGGCGTTTGGAACTTCAAAGGATCAAAGGCCTCAATCATTTCCTCAGGGGTAAAAAGGCCTCAAAGGACTTCATAAGTCTAAGAAATCCCTGAATCATTCCACAGGCAACTTCATCAAGGAGGCCTTCCTCAAAAGACATTGAATCATATCAATGAGGTCCTATCATCAAGACATGACCCTTTCGAAGGCAGTATAGTGAAAAGATCCCTTGCATTATCAAGTGTTTTATTCTTGCAATACGCATCAACAAGGACATTGTACTCAACAACATCGAGCCTTAAACCCCTTTTTTCCATCATGCGAAATAAGAACATTGCTTCATCAATATGCCCGCTTTGGCAAAGGCCGTCCAACAGGAGACCACAAGTTTTAGGATTAGGAATTTGGTGAGCAGCTTGCATCTCATTAAGAATTTCTTGAGCAGCAGTATATCTACCTGTCTGAACCAGACCACGCACTATAATATTGAAAGTAACAACGTCACGTTTCACATCCCGTAAAGGCATTTCTCGGAAGAGATGCACGGCCTTGTCTAACTTCATGTTCTTGCAATATCCCTTGATCAAAATGTTATAGGAACTAGTGCTAGGATGAATGCCCCTACCCACCATAGCACTTAACAATCTCATTGCTTCGTCCATCCGGCCTTGCAAACTATATCCATCCATGAGAGTAGAGTATGTGACTACATCAGGATAAACACCTCTTGCTATCATGTCTTCAAGTAGCTCTTCCGCTTCCTTTGTCATCCCTTGCTTGCTAAGTGCATCCACCAAAACATTTACTGTCCTGACATTTGGTGAAATACTTCTATCCACCATTTGTATTAGCATTCGTGCAGCCTCCTTCCATTTACCATGTTTGCATAGGCCATCAATCATAGAGTTATACGTGACAACATTTGCATGAATCCCTTTGCTATTCATTTCTACTAAGAAGTTGATAGCGTGATCCACCATCCCATCCTTGCAAAGACAGTCAATGATGACACTGTATGCCATGGTGTCAGGTTTTAAACCTCCCTCTTCCGCTATCCTCAGAAAACTAATAGCCGCTCCCGTGTTTCCCATTTTGCAAAGCCTGTTTATACAAGATCCATAACTCGACACATTGGGTTTGAATATGCCTTTTTTGACAATTTTCTCAAAAAGCTCCACGGCCTCAACATTTTTATCAAGTATAATAAGTCCATTCAACAGGGTGTTGAGGGTAGCTACATCAGGCGTATAGCCACGTTTCAAGATACAGCCTAAAAGCGAGAACCCAAAGCCGACTCGATTCATGCGACAATAACAGTTAATTGCAATGTTGAAGGTATAGAAAGTTGGTTGAATGCCTAGCAACTGCAACTTGTCAAAATGACAAAGAGCCTCAGCAGTTTTATCTTGTGCAATAAGTCCATTTAACAGAGTGGTGAAGGTAACTACGGTAGGCGTGTAACCACGTTTGAAGATGCTAGCTAAAAGAGATAACCCAAAGCCAACTCGATTCAGGTGACAATAGCAATTAATAGCAATGGAGAAGCTATACAAATCTAGCTCAATCTCCTTTAACTGCAACTCATTGAAATGAGAAAGAGCTTTGCCGTACTTACCCGACTTCGCAATAATCGCCAACGCCTTATTGATTTTTCTAATGGTTGGAACATCATCTTGCGTCAAGCGTAGATTCCCCGACCTGGGTTTTTTTTTCGACAACCTTTCTCTTCCAAAACTGGGTTGGGGTTTTGCTTGGCTGATGATGGTCGCAGAAGGAGTAGAACTTCTAGGGTTTATAGTGTAGGAATGAGAACGAAGGGCAAAAGATGAATAGCGGGATGGAAAGAGAAGATTACATTTTCGGTAATTAGAAGAAGAAGAATCCATGGGACTGATTAGAGAGGAAGCACTAATCTGAGCCATATCTTCTGTCCTCTCTCTCTCTCTCTCTCTCTCTTTCTCTCTCTCTCTCTGCGCGAGTGAATTCAGAGGATCAGGATCTGGAGTAGTTGGGTGCCCAACGGTTGTTTGGGGAATTATCCCATCAGGGTAAAGGACAAAAATGTAATTGCAATATCCCGAACGGATAATTTCGGAAACGAGTCTATGAGTACACACATCCGTGCATACATACTTTGGACTCATTCCGCTATACAAAATTAATTTGAGCCACTCATTTTGTCCAATGAGTTTAATTACGGTCAATGTAAAAAATCAACTTAATTTAATATCAGCAAATACGTTTACAAAAAATTGAGTTAATTTTTTTTTAGGAATTTTAAACAAACTATTTGGAGGAGTTGGGTGCCCAATCAATAAATTTGGGAAAATATCATCTCAGGGAGAAGGACAAAATGTAATTGCAATATCACGAAATTTGGAAAAAATTTCAGTGCCGGGTATGTATCACGTGGTGCCTGTTCGATGCTTCTAAGCCGCCTATTGCGTTTTTGGATGGCTCGAATTTGGAGAGAAAAAAGAGAGAGTGTTGAGAGATGGTTTTAATCCGAACCATCCAAAAGTATATTGGACGGCCTGAATGTGTCGAGCAAGTACCACGTGGGATATGCCACCTAGCTCCGAAAAATTTCTCAACAAACAGATAATTCCGGAAACAATAAGTCTATGAGTACATATACATTTATGTACATACGCCACGTTCATACATACTTTGGACCTATCTCAAGTCCTATAAAATTAGTCCGAGCTACTCATTTTGTTCAAAATAGTTTGTTTACGGCTTATGTAAAAAATCAACTCAATCCGATATTAGTAAAGACGTTTACGAAACATCCACCTTTCCTAGAGAATCCAAACCTGAATTTTAAAACAAAGTTGAATGTTTTGTAATCGTATATCGGATTAAGTTGATTTTTACAAAAACCGTAAACAAACTATTTTGAACAACAAAAGTTTCTCAAATACAAGGCCTTAAACTAATTAATCAACTTATATTTGAAACAAAAAGGGATAAGAAAACGTTACCGGGAGCCCCATTAGTAACCAGTAACCAAAGAATCAAGTAATGGGTTAAATATCTAGAGTAATGATACACCCACCGAAGGTTTCCCCACCGCACCACCACCGCATGCACGCCGGGCCCACTCCGGCCACCGGACGGCCGATCTGAGCCGTCCAAAAATTTTATAAAAAAAAACCGAGTGGGCCTACGCAATAATCAACGGCATCTGACTTGAAAAAAGGGAAGATTGGATGCCGTTGATTATCGCGTAGGCCCACTCGATTTTTTTTTTAGAATTTTTGGACGGCTCGGATCGGCCGTCCGGTGGCCGAGTGGGCCCGGGGTGCATGCGGTGGTGGTGCGGTGGGGAAACCTTCGGTGGGTGTATCATTTCTGATCTACTTACCCCTTAAACTATTCAACTTTTATTTTCTTTATTTTTTAATAACCAATTGAACATACTTTCCCCTCCAACTACCAAACCATTACTCCATCCATCCAATCCCTTACTCCCGTCCAATTCACAAATGAAAAGCTCAACCCCTCATCTTTGAACTACCAATTGAAGGCTGTTTATATATCTTTAACCTACCAATATATGTATATGTATGTATATTTTCTTTCTATTTAAGTTTTTAACCATTGCTATTTATGTCTTTAACCTACCAATATATGTATATGTATAAGAGCGTTCTCCTAAGGACCCCCGCATTTTATTTTTAAAATGCAAACCTGGCTGTTGGCCATTTGATCGTGTTTTGAATGGTTCGGATTCGCGAATAGTTTATGACCTGGCTACTGGTCATTCGCGAATCTGGACCATTCAAAATACGATCCAACGGCCAGCAGCTAGGTCCGCATTTTTGCTTAAGTTGCAGGGGTCCTTACCTGAAATAGCTGCGTATATATATATATGTATCTTTTCCTTCTATTTACTCATTGCTATGTACACCAATAATACCATGTAAACTTGTCAAAGATCAAATTGTTCAAATGGTCCCTGGCATCTCTCCTCTCTCTTCTACCGACTACTTCAATACCTCAGCAACTGAAAAAAAAAAAAAAAAAAAACACTTCGTTTAATCAGTAAACATGATGCATAAAAGGAAGAGTGCAATTTTGTTCACCCTTCTTAAAAGAGGGTGAGTATTACCCTTTCTCTTATTAGTTGAAATGGTATGGACCCCCTATAAAGTGATGTTATGCTTACTATGCAATACACTTTTTGGTAAGCATAACATCATTTTGTAATGGGGTCCACACCATTTCAACCAGAGTCCTGCTATCAGTACCGATTCCCTCCCCACCGAAATCGTACCGACTGCCTCGGTTGGCTGTCTCTGGCCACCGGACGGCCGATCCGAGCCGTCCAAAAATTCTAAAAAAGAAAACCGAGGGGGCCTTCACGAGAATTAATGGCATCTAACGCGTGTAGGGTGGTTGGATCAACCACCTCTTTTTTCGTGTATATAAAAGGGGTGCCTGATCCAACCACCCTACACGTGTCGGATGCCGTTAATTCTCGCGTAGGCCTCCTCGGTTTTCTTTTTTAGAATTTTTGGACGGCTCGGATCAGCCGTCCGGTGGCCGGAGACGGCCGGCCAAGGCCGTCGGTACGATTTCGGTGGGGAGGGAATCGGTACTGATAGGATTTTTAATTTCAACCAATAGGAAGGAGAGTAGTGTTCACCCTCTAATAAGTGGAGGGTGAACAAAACTCAGCTCCATAAGAGGGTAATTGAAGGCATCCAAATAAGTAGCACTACAGAAAACTGAGCAGTTGGTTGTTAAAGCATGGTTTGCAAACTTAACAAGCTCAAAAACATACGAGACAAGCGGATCTTGTACGAGCATTAATTGAGCCGAATACGAGTTGATTATGTGTAGCTCGAATTTTTCATACTACATCATATGCTGAACAAGCCGCGTAACAAATTGTCTGGGCTTAGTTTGAAAGTTTAACGAGCTAAAAATTTAAAAATATTAGCCTTTTTTTTTTTAACAAATTGATTTTGAAGCAGCTTTTAACGAACGAAAATGAGCTCAAATTCGAGTAGCTTGGTTCGTTTATCAGCTCTACACATAAATATTAAATACACGTGCATGGAGAGAGAGAGAGAGAGAGAGATTCTTCTAGTGTTGTGAAATTGACGGGAAAGGCCGAATGGGTCTCTGCCGGAGACCATGTCTTTGGGTTTGGCTGAGCAACCCAGTACCATTTTGGAACTGTGAACTGTGAGATACAGACAAGGAAGAAGGGGATAAACATACACATACATATATTGGTAGGTTAAAGACATAATAGCCTTCGATTGGTAGTTGAAGACATAAGAGACTGCGCCCATAGATTTTGAGATCCCAAAACAAACAACGCCTAATTTACCCGGGAACAATGAAAGAGACCATTTTGTTTCCCTGTTCAACTTTCGTCTTTCTTTCGTGTTTCTTCTGAAATTGTCCTTTTCTATTTCTTCCATCCTCCCTGCCTTTTCCCTTGGCAAAGAGATAAATTATATCCTTTTTCCATGCTTCAAGAGTTCAACTTCGAAATTTTCTTGCCAAAGAAACAAAAGAGTACATCATAACAAGTGGGATGGTTTGGGTGGGCCGGGTCTTGAGTGTTTGGGCTATATTGTTTACTTTGGGTTCGGGTTGAGTTTAATGTTTTTTCTGTTGTGTACCCTGATAGATCTTTAGGTGTTTTGGGTTTTAAATCCACAGTCAAGGAACCAATAGATGCATTTGGCTTCCAATCATTTCTTCAAGGAGTAAAAATGCCTCAAAGTACTTCAAAACGCTAAGAAATCACTGAATGATAACTTATAAGAGACATCATTCCGCAGGACAACTTCTTCAAGAAGGCATTCCTCAAAAGTCCCTGACTCATACCAATGAAGTCCTATCATCAGGACATGACCCTTTGGAAGGAAGCGTGGTGAGAAGATCTGATAAGCACCCATTATTGTAGATAATTGGTGCGCTAAGTCCCGCTTTAGATTAGTTCTTTCTATTTAATCGTGTTTTATGCCATTTTGCGCGTAAGGTTTCTTTTGAGCATTTTCAGGCAAAGCGCGTTTAAAAGGCATGTTTTGATACCGGGTGCAACCCTTGAGGGTGTTCAAGCGCGTTTGCCCGGTAGACTTTGGCCGTCGGGCAGCGGAAGGATCAATTGCCCACTTGGCGGTGCCTGCCAGGCATTTGGAAGGCCGTCAAGGCAGTGGGAAGGCAGCCAGGCCAGGCCATGGCCAAAACTGCAGAGGCAGGCCATTTTGAAGCGGTATCGATACGGGTAAAATGGCCGTATCGATACATCATTGAAACAGAGCAAGGTGCAGGCCGTAGCAAACGGGTATCGATACGGGCTTTTTAGCCGTATCGATACGGGTATTTAACTGCAGATATTTTCAGCTTTTGTTTGTCTCTACTTTTTGGATATTTTTTACCCCTTTTTGGGATATTTAGGGGCGTGCAGAGAGAGAGACTGGGGACTTTTGTATATAAATACCCCACTTTCTCTCTTGTATCACACACTCTTGTTTTCTCTCACTTTAAGTCTTTTAAGTTTTTGTCTCTCCACCATTAGACCTCAAGCTCTCTTTCTCTCAATCCTTGGAGAACACTAGTAAGTTTAAGTCGTTTGTTAATTTCTCGCTTATTAAAGTTGTAGCCACGGTAAAGGTGGTCATTAATATCAACTTTATTTTCAATTTCATCGGTGAATTTCATGTCTCGTTTTTATGCTTTAATTTATGCTTTGACCATGTGTGAGTAGTCGTTAGGCTAAGTCTCGGGGTAATCTTTCCCGAAGACTTACGCGGTTATTTGGTTCTCGAGCCATCGGGCTTTCAAGCATGCTTTTTTTTTGGATTAGGACCTCACTTGCATTTTTGGTCTAAGCAAAGGGGTGTTAACCCTTCGGCATGGTATTTAGTCAAGCGGTCTTGGCAAGTAGCATCCCGAGGCCTTGTGGCCTCCTATGTGTTCGATAAATGTTAAAAACAAGTTGGTTCGCCTCCGGAACATCACATCTTTTGATTAACATAGTAAATAAAGCTAAATCTTCCGGGCGTGAGCACGCGGTCGTGACTCTCGCCGAGTTATAATCGAGAACCGGTAACGGCCTTTGTCAAGGGTTAGTCGATCCTTAGACTTGCCTCTTTTAGTTCATAAATCACATTTCTAGTCTTTGTTTTAGTTTTTTCCACTTTTAAAAGCAAAACCAAGTTAGCGGACTTAAACGCTGAAAACCGTCCATAAAACCTACAATCCATCTCAAGCTATTATCGATTCTCTGTGGGAACGATTCCGGACTTCCGGATATTATGCGTGCAACGACCTAGCCCTACGCTTCGGGTTTCTTATCGACCTCATATCCAAAGGCAAGGTATCGACGTAAGCATTTTTGGCGCCGTTGCCGGGGATTCTTATATAGCTTATTTGGAGGTTCGTCAAACCACTGTAAGTATCCCGTTTTCTTTTACTTTGTGTAATTTGAACTCAAATTAGCGGATACCTCTAACCGAGCCACCAATTCGACTTGAGGTTTAACGAAGCTAAAGTGAGCGTCAATTGCCTTTTACTATTTTTATTCCATAGCCGTGGTGGTGGCGTAACCCCACGAGACTGTTTGTGAACGAGGCGGCGGCATAGCCCCTCTAGTCTGTTAGCTAGATTGTGCAGGGTGTATGCTAAACGTGTATCGTAGCCCTTTCTCAAATCGGCTACATCAGTCTGCTTCTCCGCCGAGGGTTCGTAATATTATTCAGGCACATTCTCCACCGCGTGAGTTATCACCTCCGTTAAGGCCAATGGACGAACAACCAGCAGCCCGTACTTTGCGTGATTACCTAACACCGGAAAGAGGTCCTCATGTGTCTCCAATAGCCATTCCAACTTGCACCGCCGCCAATGCTTTTGCTTTCAAGCCAGAATATCATCGGGTTATACCGGAATTTCGGGGGCGTGAACTAGAGGATCCGTATTCTCACATCCGGGAATTTAAAACTATTGTTAGCACATTTGTGACAACTCCGGGGCAATTAGACCAAGCTCGGTTGAAGTTGTTTCCTTTTTCACTTAAGGAAAAGGCGAAGCAGTGGTTCCATTCTTTGAAGCCTCGGTCGTTGCATACTTGGAGAGAGGTTCAGGATGTGTTTACTCAGAAGTACTTTCCGGTTAGCCGCACCAAACTTCTAATGGATCAAATTGCCAATTTCAAGCAGAAAGATGGGGAGATCTTTTACAAGTATTGGGAGCGGTATAAGGATTTGCTTGCGGCCGTTCCACACCATAATTATCCGATGTACTTGGTGATCAATTATTTCTATGTGGGATGTAATCAACAAGCCAAGCAGCTTCTTGATACGATGGGAAGCGGTGATTTCTTGGGCAAGGATCCGGATGCTGCATGGGAATTCTTGGATGCCTTGGCAGAAAGAGCTCAAACTTGGGAATTTATAGATCCGGGGGATCAAGCAATGAGGAATCAAGGACCGGGTGGCTCTGGCAAGTTTTCAGTGAGCAAGCATACCATGTTTGAATCGAAGCTAGATGAGCTGTCTACTAAATTGGATAAGATGAAGTTGGATGTGATCCAAGTGAAACCAGTGAAGGAAGTGAGTGAGGTGCGCCAAGTGGAGGAGGCATGTGTGATTTGCGAGACCTTGGGCCATTCGACCGATAATTGTCATACCATTCCCACCCTTCGCCAACACTATAGTCAACTTCCCGTGGAAGAGGTTTGTGCTTTCAACCAACGCTGGGATCCGTATTCCAATACTTACAATCCGGGGTTGCGGTCTAATCCAGCTTTCCGTTGGAGTAACCAAAATGAGGCCGGGTCTTCATCGGCTCCGCAAGCTCCGCTTCCGGCTCAAAATCAAAATTGGCGGCAACCTCAACTTCAAGGCCCACCACGATTCCCTGCTATTCAAGGCCTGCCAGGATTCATACCATTGGGCCCGTTTCAAGGCCAAAATCAGTTTCAGCCACCCCAACAAGCGCCTCCACCACGACGTTCTTTGGAGGACACCATGAATACTTTTTGCCAAATGCAAATTACCACCAATGAGCAAACCGCTCAGGCCATGAACGATATAAGGACTCAGATGGGGAAATTGACAACGGCTATTGGTGTATTACAACAAGAACGAGGGAAGCTTCCCACTCAACCTTTGGCAAATCCTCAAGGACAACACTTAATTGGTAGCTCTTCGGTGCCTCTCCCCGAGCAAGCCAAAGCTATTATTTCTTTGAGAAGTGGGAAGACAGTGGATAATGCTCAAGTGGAGCCGCCGGTGCAGCCACTTTTGTTTCCTATTCCGCCACCGCCAAAGCCGACATCACCAATTGGGGAATCTTCTGAGCAAGCGCCTAAGGACAAGGTAGAAGAGAAAGGCAAGGCTAAGGAAAGTGATGTTCCGCCAGCTTTTACCATTCCCGCCCCGTTTCCCAATCGGTTAAGGGCACCGGTTAAGCCCAATTTGAATGCCGACATCTATGAGGTGCTTAAGCAAGTGACCGTTAATCTTCATTTGCTCGATGCCATCAAGCAAATTCCGTCGTATGCTAAATTCTTGAAAGACTTGTGCACTCACAAACGTAAGCTCCAAGTGCAAAAGAAGGTTTTCTTAACCGAACAAGTGAGCTCACTTTTTGAATCAACCCTTCCGCCCAAGTATAATGATCCGGGGTGTCCTACGATATCTATCACCATTGGGGGTAAGATTGTGGAGAAAGCTCTTCTTGATTTGGGGGCGAGCGTGAATCTTCTACCGTTTTCGGTGTACGAGCAACTTGGGTTAGGCGAGATGAAGCCAACAAGGGTGACGTTACAATTGGCGGATCGGAGTATCCGGGTTCCGAAGGGGATGGTCGAAGATGTTCTTGTTCAAGTTGACCAATTTGTGTACCCGGTTGATTTTGTGGTTCTAGACACTTGTCCGGTGCCAGCGGCTCAGTCCTCCATTCCTATTATTCTCGGGCGGCCTTTCTTGGCAACATCCGATGCCGTCATTCATTGCCGGGATGGCCGGCTCAACATGAGCTTTGGTAACATGAAAATGCAAGTCAACATGTTCCATATTGGGAGCCAAATGGGGGATGATGAGGATGTATGCGGGGTTAGCGTGATTAATTCGCTTGTCCAAGACCATGTCGATGAGTTCATTTGTAAGGATGAATTGGAGTTAGCACTTACCTCCGCCGAAGCTGATTTTCTTGATGCACCCGAGGTTGCCTACTTATGTTCTTTGCTAGATGAGGAGGAGGCGTGTGGTATAAACCCGTGGATTCCGAAATTTGAGGAGTTGCCTCCTATTGAGAAGCGAGCCGTTCCGTCTTATGTGGAACCCCCGACACTTGAGCTGAAACCATTACCGGACACACTAAAATATGCGTATCTTGGCGATGGCCAAACTTACCCGGTGGTGATCTCCTCCGGCCTAAGTGAACTTCAAGAGTTGGAATTGCTTGTTTTGTTGCGGAAGCATTCCAAAGCCATCGGGTGGTCTATAGCCGACATCAAGGGTATAGATGCCTCTCTTTGCTCACACCATATTTACATGGAAGATGATGTCAAGCCAACTCGCCAACCTCAACGGCGATTGAACCCGATTATGAAGGATGTTGTGCGGGCGGAGGTACTCAAGTTATTGGACGTTGGCATTATTTACCCGATAGCGGATTCCAAGTGGGTTAGCCCGATTCAAGTGGTTCCGAAGAAGTCCGGGGTAACGGTTGTGCGTAATGACAAGGATGAGCTAATCCCAACGCGTGTTCAAACCGGTTGGAGAGTGTGTATAGACTATCGGAAGCTCAATGCAAGTACAAGAAAGGATCATTTTCCTCTTCCTTTCATAGATCAAATTTTGGAGCGGGTGGCCAGCCACAAATTTTATTGCTTTTTGGATGGGTATTCCGGGTATAACCAGATTGAGGTAGCTTTGGAGGACCAAGAGAAGACTACTTTCACGTGCCCATTCGGGACTTTTGCGTATCGTCGTATGCCGTTCGGGCTTTGCAACGCCCCCGGTACTTTCTCAAGGTGTATTATGGGTTTGTTTAGTGATATGGTGGAAAAGATCATGGAGGTGTTTATGGATGATTTCTCCGTTTTCGGTGATTCGTTCGAAGCATGCCTTACTAATTTGGGGCTTGTGTTAGCCCGGTGTGAGGAGAAGAACCTAGTTTTGAATTGGGAGAAATGCCACTTCATGGTAACCGAAGGCATCGTGCTGGGCCATATCGTTTCTTCTAAAGGCATTGAAGTGGATCGGGCAAAAATCGACTTGATTAGTAATTTACCAACCCCGAAGTGCTTAAAGGATGTCCGGTCTTTCTTGGGACATGCCGGTTTCTATCGGCGTTTCATAAAGGATTTTAGTGCGATTGCTCGGCCTTTGTGTTGTTTGCTTGCCAAGGATGTGCCGTTTGAGTGGACGCCGGCTTGTGAGGCCGCTTTTGTCAAGTTAAAGTCAAGTCTCACCTCCCCGCCTATCGTACGGTCTCCGGATTGGGAGTTGCCTTTTGAGCTTATGTGCGACGCCAGTGACTATGCTGTCGGGGCCGTTTTGGGCCAACGCCAAGGCAAGGAGCTGTATGTGATTTATTATGCGAGCAAGACTCTCAATGAGGCCCAGATGAACTATTCAACCACCGAGAAGGAATTGTTGGCGGTAGTCTTTGCATTGGACAAGATTCGATCCTACTTGGTGGGCGCCCCAATCACTGTTTATACTGATCATTCGGCGCTCAAGTACCTTTTTACCAAGCAAGATGCCAAAGCGCGGTTGATTAGGTGGATTCTGCTTTTGCAAGAGTTTGATCTTACAATTAAGGATAAGAAAGGTGTAGAGAACGTGGTGGCCGATCACTTGTCCCGGCTGGAGTTTGAAGATCACACGGCTCACATTCCGATTGGCGACTCTTTTCCTGATGAGCAGCTCTTTGCAATCTCTACGGCTCCGTGGTATGCCGACATTGTGAACTACTTGGTTACCGGGTTGATGCCGGCCCATTGGAATTTGCAAGAGAAGCGTCGGTTCTTGGCGGAAGTGAAGCGGTTCTCTTTTGATGACCCGTATCTTTTCAAGTATTGTGCCGACCAACTGGTTTGACGTTGTGTGCCTGACTCCGAACAACAGAGTGTGCTTAAATTTTGCCATACAGAGGCGTGTGGGGGCCATTTCTCTTTTCGGAAGACCGCCGCCAAGATTTTGCAAAGCGGATTTTATTGGCCACATTTTGTACAAGGATGCTTATACCTTTTGCCGGAGTTGTGCTCGCTGCCAGCTTTTGGGGTGTGTTACGCAACGGAATGAGATGCCACTCTCCCCTATCTTGATTATTGAAGTGTTCGATTGTTGGGGCATCGACTTCATGGGGCCATTTCCGTCGTCTTTTGGTTATCTGTACATTTTGTTGGCTGTCGATTATGTGAGTAAATGGGTTGAAGCCATTCCCACTCGTACCAATGATGCGGCGGTTGTGGTTGAATTTCTCCGGGCATATATTTTAGCACGGTTTGGGATGCCGAGGGCCATCATTAGTGATCAAGGGTCCCACTTTTGCAACCGATCATTTGCTGCTCTAATGAAGAAATACTCTATTGTGCATAAAGTTTCAACGGCTTACCATCCTCAAACAAATGGCCAAGCGGAGCTGGCAAACCGGGAAATCAAGAATATTTTGGAAAAGACGGTGAATCCTAACCGCAAGGATTGGTCTGCTCGTTTGGTTGATGCTTTGTGGGCGTACCGTACTGCTTACAAGACTATTTTGGGCATGTCTCCTTACCGGCTTGTTTATGGGAAAGCGTGCCATCTTCCGGTGGAGTTTGAACACAAGGCGTATTGGGCAATCAAGAGGCTCAATTTTAATATGGCAAAAGCCGGCGCCCGGCGGAAGCTTCAACTCACCAAGGTCGAAGAGATGAGGTACAATGCTTACGACCACTTTAGTTCTTACAAGTCTAAACTCAAAGCCAAGCATGATAAGAACATTGTAGTTAAAAACTTTGAGCCCGGTCAAAAAGTGCTATTGTACAACTCTCGTTTGCATCTCCACCCCGGTAAACTACGGTCACGTTGGGCCGGGCCGTATGTCGTAAAAACTATTTTCCCTCATGGGGCCATCGAAGTCGAAAACATGTCTAATGGTTCCTCTTTTAAGGTAAATGGTCAACGGCTCAAGCCTTTTCTCGGTGGCTTCGAAGTTGGGGAGCCCGATGAGGTCTTGGCCGATCCAGTTTACACGGAGGGGCTTTCGGTCTAGTTTATGTTAACTTAGTTTGCACGGGGAGCGAAAGCGTAACTGCTGAACTTAACTGTTTGTCAGACCCGGCCCCTTGACTTAATTGTAAGGGGTACCCTCCATTGACTTGGGTTTTTGTAGCTTCGCACACCGCTACTAAAATAAGGATCGTGTGCCCAGCTCCGGTTCGAAGGGCAAATTTTAATATCAGTGACATAGGGCTTTCATTAGCTTTTCTGATAGGAGTAATTCACAGGGAACCACTCACGTCTACCAGATTAGCCCCACCGGGGGCGGTATAGATCATAGGTTAGGCCTTGGTATTCCCGTGCTCCACTACCGCACTTGGCTCTATCTTGTGCCTGCCTAGCTACGATCTTAGGGGACGCTGGACTTCATTGTTTGGCGGAGTCCATCTGTGACTTGGACGCTCCGAGTTCTGATATTAAATTCTTTTTGTTTGTACATAGTGTTCATAGTGTGCATATTATATATAGTTCTTTCGTTATTTCTGTTTGTTTTCTGTGTTTCGGGATATTGTCATGACGGTCTAGTATAGCCACCCGTGTCCTACCTCGCGGTGCGATACGGGAAGAAAAGTATGACTCGTGAGATTGCGTGAAAATCGGGTGGTGTTCTTTTTGTTCTTTGTTTTTATACTTCTGTGAGTTGGAGCCCGGATAACACGAGCCGGGCGGTTCTAATGTCATTTGTCTCTTAGTAGGTAGTTCGAGTTTAAGTCTTTTGCAGGGTGAACATGCTACCACGCCAGCCTTGGTGGATTGGGTCTAAAGTCGAGTGATTGAGGCATTCAGGAGCCCTAAGCATGGATGCGATTACGTGTCGCGGTTGTTAGTCCAAAAAGCTTTGGCCATGGCCCTGTGTGACTAGCTGTGGTTCCGATGGAGGAGCTGAAGGAGTCGACCTTGGAAGCTGTTCGGATGACGACCTGAGACGGTGACGCCAAAGCCTCCAACTTGGTCGAGGTATCAGGGGGTTGACATTCCCCCGTGGGTAATTTCTTTTGTCCTTCTCCTCTCAATACTGTTGTTCTCCATGCTCTGCGGGCATAGCATATTTTAAGTTGGGGGGAGGGGTATATCTATGCTAGATATGTCTTTTTCATTTTTGTTTTCCGTTTTTAGCTTAATTTTTTTGGTTTTAGGTTGAAATCCTTCCGTTATTACAAAATTAGTGGATTAAAATAACTTGGCATCTGCTTGTTGGTGTTAATTTCACAAGAGTTCGTTAAGCAAATTTTGTGTATCGCAACTTGCATGAATGGACTTAGGTGGCATTTGCGAAGTCTGAGTGTGTCTCGGCCAAGTTTGGCCCATATCCCGAATTTTTGTCTTCAAACATGTGTAAATAGGTAGATCATCTCATGTTCATGCCTAATTATGTTCATTGTCTAATTTGAATCAACTTGGAATTTATGGCGCACTTAGGATGTGATACAAGGCGTTTTTGCATGATTAAACCACATATGAGTCTCGTCATCCCGTAAAGATAAAGCCAAGTCCGTGTCACAATCCTATCCTAGGTAACCGGATGTTTGGTTGGTTGGTGGATACTTGTTTTGTATGGAAAGGGTGAATCAGCAGGTTTCTGTGGCTACGGGTGCTCGTCGGGTGATTTCTGAAGTTTTTTGGGCCAACGCCTAGGCAGGGGCAGGGCAAGACAAGTTTGAACTTGAAGATCAGGCCAAATCCAGGCGGTATCGATACGGGGAAAAAGACCGTATCGATACAACATTAAAACAGTGCGATGGGTACTCGAAGCAAACCCGTATCGATACGGGTAAAATGGCCGTATCGATACCGAGAGCTTATCTCGGCTATTTCAGCCAGCCTCTTGCCCGATCAAATTCACTCCTCTCCCTCATTCTCTCTCTATTCTACCATAACCACCACCCCCTCTTCTCAAACCCTAACCCATTTCAACCCAAAAACCACTCAAATCGCCACCAAATCTTACGATTCCTTCACCAAACCTTCACCGAATCGATTCCTCTACGTGTTTCAAGCATGGATTCGAGGGTTTTGGTTCCGGATCACCCCCATGCAAGGTAATCTCGAAACTTTCTCTCTCTCCTCGTTTTTGCCTTGTTTTATCCACATAAGTCCTTCAACCTTCTTGTAATCTCCCATATTTACCATCCCAAACCCATTCCAAACATCAAATCCACCCCCCCCCCCCAGTCAAAAATCCAAATTTTCCGAATCCTAACCCCAAAAGTTCGAAAATTATGGCATCCCGGGGGAAACTAAGTTCAAAATCGGCTAGGGGAAAGGCTCCGCTGGATGCGGCCCCTTCTCGAAACTCTGAGAGTGAGGAAGAGGGAAATGTGCAGCCGGAGGGGGTTGAGGAATTGATGGTTGATGCTCGGCCTTCCCGTAGGAGGAAGAGAACTACGGAGGAAGTTTTGTCGGCTGCTCAGAAGAAGTGGGAGGATGGAATGGCTAAGAGGAACGTGAAAAACGAGCGACATGTGGATGCGGCTAGTTTTGGGGCACAACACCGGGCAATCCGGCGCATTACCGAGCAAGGTTTGCATTACTATTTTGGTGATTGTCCGGGTTATAACAAAAATTTAGTTGTTGATTTCTATAAAAAAAATAGTTGTGCCTGGTGCTGATGCTATTGGGCAAGATAATGCTCAAATTACGTCCAAAATCGGGCGTTTAGAGGTTGTGATTGACCGGGCAACTATCGCGAGGGCTTTAGATTATACCCGCCCGGCGGCTCATGAGATTAACTACCCTAGGGCCAATTATGCTACTTTTGATGAAATTCGTCAGGATTTGTATGATGGTGAGGTTGTTATTGCCGATACACATGTGCCGGGTAGGTTCCGAGAGGGCTACAAACTGATTAACCAATTTGTGCATCATAATTTGAGCCCTAGGGGTACAGAGAATAAGCCGTCGTTTGAGGATGGGCTCCTCTTGTACGCTTTCATGCAAAAGGGAATGAAAACTGATTGGGCTTCCTACATTTTCAAGCAAATAGTTGAGTTTAAGGCTAGCGCTCCAACGAACTCAAGGATGCCATTTCCCTGCTTGATCACTAAGATTTGCAAAGAACAAGGTGCCACATCGTCTAAATACGTGGAGAAGGGTAGGCTTGAGCCCGGGATAATAAACATTACGGTGCTGACTAAGAGTATGTCGCAAACTAGGGTTCCGAGAGCTGCCCCGGCGGGCGATTATTTGACCACGGTGCCACCAAGGGATGCACCGAAGCAGGCTTGGTATAAGAAGTTGTTTTATCAAGGGGTTGCGATGATTGCGAGTAGGAGGAAGGAAAAGAAAGAAAGGCGGGCAATGGCCCGTAAGCAGGATCGTTTGGAGCATCGTTTGGAGTGGCTCACTAGCCGGGCTGAGGGGTCTTCTACTGAGCCTTACGTCCCGCCACCTGTTGAGGCCGCAGAGGATTCTGATGATTTTGCTGGAGACGAGCCGGTTTCTGGGGATGAGGCATAGTTAGTGGATGTCGGTGGCAGTATTTGAAAAACCCTTTACTTGGTCGGGGTGCGTGGTGGTTGACAGCCCACCTATCCTATCTTGTTTTTATTTATTTCTTTTGTTTAGTTGTTGAACTCGAACTTAGTAGTTTTAATTGGTTTTTGTTGAGGCCGGCATGTGGCCTTTTTGACTTGGTGTTTTTCATAGTTGGTGATGGCCAAAGGGTAGGTAGTTGACCAGGCTAGAATAGGGCTGTCGCCTACTTTTGCTAATCGTTCTTTTGTTCATCCAAGGTCATTATAAGCTAATGAAGCCCTTAGTTGATCTTTAGTGCGTTTTTATTCCTCTTTGATTCATTTCATTGATAGTATGCATAATTAATTCGTGGCATGCCTGCTTTCGTTACTTAAGCTGTTGTTTGTACGCTTAGATTCCGTTCGTAGTGCTCTTCATTCCATTTATACGAGGCATGGCGTTTTTGTTCCCCATGGCTCGTTTCCGAGCACTTTTTGTGGGATATGGTTAGTTGCGTGCTATGGTGTCCGTATCCTCTTTTTTTGTTTAGGATACGGATTTTGATACTTGGTTTGGATGCACTTGATACTTAGTAATCCATCTTAGTTTTCAGCTGTCTGTTGCGGACTTTGACTAAATTTGCTTTTGGAACTCTTGCAAGTTGGATACTTTATGGATGTGCTAAGTTATTTTAAACGGAAGGATTTCATGTTTAATTTAGTAGTATGTTTTGGTTGCTCGGGACTAGCAACGTTCAAGTTGGGGGGTGTGATAAGCACCCATTATTGTAGATAATTGGTGCGCTAAGTCCCGCTTTAGATTAGTTCTTTCTATTTAATCGTGTTTTATGCCATTTTGCGCGTAAGGTTTCTTTTGAGCATTTTCAGGCAAAGCGCTTTTAAAAGGCATGTTTTGATACTGGGTGCAACCCTTGAGGGTGTTCAAGCGCGTTTGCCCGGTAGACTTTGGCCGTCGGGCAGCGGAAGGATCAATTGCCCACTTGGCGGTGCCTGCCAGGCATTTGGAAGGCCGTCAAGGCAGTGGGAAGGCAGCCAGGCCAGGCCATGGCCAAAACTGCAGAGGCAGGCCATTTTGAAGCGGTATCGATACGGGTAAAATGGCCGTATCGATACATCATTGAAACAGAGCAAGGTGCAGGCCGTAGCAAACGGGTATCGATACGGGCTTTTTAGCCGTATCGATACGGGTATTTAACTGCAGATATTTTCAGCTTTTGTTTGTCTCTACTTTTTGGATATTTTTTACCCCTTTTTGGGATATTTAGGGGCGTGCAGAGAGAGAGACTGGGGACTTTTGTATATAAATACCCCACTTTCTCTCTTGTATCACACACTCTTGTTTTCTCTCACTTTAAGTCTTTTAAGTTTTTGTCTCTCCACCATTAGACCTCAAGCTCTCTTTCTCTCAATCCTTGGAGAACACTAGTAAGTTTAAGTCGTTTGTTAATTTCTCGCTTATTAAAGTTGTAGCCACGGTAAAGGTGGTCATTAATATCAACTTTATTTTCAATTTCATCGGTGAATTTCATGTCTCGTTTTTATGCTTTAATTTATGCTTTAACCATGTGTGAGTAGTCGTTAGGCTAAGTCTCGGGGTAATCTTTCCCGAAGACTTACGCGGTTATTTGGTTCTCGAGCCATCGGGCTTTCAAGCATGCTTTTTTTTTGGATTAGGACCTCACTTGCATTTTTGGTCTAAGCAAAGGGGTGTTAACCCTTCGGCATGGTATTTAGTCAAGCGGTCTTGGCAAGTAGCATCCCGAGGCCTTGTGGCCTCCTATGTGTTCGATAAATGTTAAAAACAAGTTGGTTCACCTCCGGAACATCACATCTTTTGATTAACATAGTAAATAAAGCTAAATCTTCCGGGCGTGAGCACGCGGTCGTGACTCTCGCCTGAGTTATAATCGAGAACCGGTAACGGCCTTTGTCAAGGGTTAGTCGATCCTTAGACTTGCCTCTTTTAGTTCATAAATCACATTTCTAGTCTTTGTTTTAGTTTTTTCCACTTTTAAAAGCAAAACCAAGTTAGCGGACTTAAACGCTGAAAACCGTCCATAAAACCTACAATCCATCTCAAGCTATTATCGATTCTCTGTGGGAACGATTCCGGGCTTCCGGATATTATGCGTGCAACGACCTAGCCCTACGCTTCGGGTTTCTTATCGACCTCATATCCAAAGGCAAGGTATCGACGTAAGCAAGATCCCTTGCATTATCAAGTTTTTTATTCTTGCAATACCCTTATACTTGCCAATATCGAGACCTAAACCCTTTTTTTCCATCATGTGAAATAAGAACAACGCTTCATCAATTTGCTCGGATTGGCAAAGGCTGTCCAACAAGAGACCACAAGTTCTAATACCAGGAATTAGGCCAGCAGCTTGCATTTCATTAAAAATTTCCCGAGCAGCTTTATATGTACCAGTCCGAACTCCGAACCATACCCCGCGATATAGTAGAGAAAATAACAATGTTTGGTTTCCAATCACGTCGACGCATTTCTTGAAGGATATGCATGGCCTTGTCTAATTTCATGTTCTTGCAGTATCCACTAATCAAAACGCCATAACTATAAATGTTAAGATGAAGGTCCCTATCCGCCATGGCATTTAACATTCTCTTTGCTTCGTCCATCCAGCCTTGCAAACAATATCCCTCCATGAGACTAGTGTATGTGAAAACATCAGGATCCACACCTTTTTTTTCCAAGACTTCAAGTAACTCTTCTGCTTCCTTTGTCATCCCTTGCTTGCAAAGAGCAGAGACCAAAACATTAAATGTAAAAACATTTGGTGAAATAGCACTATCCAACATTTCTCGTAGCACTCTTATAGCTTCCTCCCTCTTGTCATGTTTGCATAGGCCATCAATCAGAGATGTATAAAAGACAACATTTGCACGGATACCTTTGCTATTCATTACTACTAAGAAGTTGAGAGCGTCATCGACCAAGCCATCCTTGCAAAGACGGTCAATAATGATGCTATATTCCACGGTCTCAGGTTTTAAACCTCTCTTTTCCAACATCCCAAGAAACCTGATAGCCGCTCCCGTGTTTCCCTTTTTGCAAAGGCCGTTTAAAATTGTTCCACACAGTCATATTGGGTTCGATTTCTCCTTTTTCTGATTAATTTCTCGAATAACTCCACGGCCTCAACTGTTTTATGCACTATACAAAGTCCATTTAACAGAGAGGTGAAGGTAACTACATTAGGCGTATAGCGGCGTTTGACGATATATACCGCCTAGAAGCGAGAACCCAAAGCCAACTCGATTCATGCGACAGTGACAGTTAATTGCAATGTTGAAGGTATACAAATCTAGCTGAATGCCAAATAACTGCAACTTGTTAAAATGATAAAGAGCCGTGCTGTACTTACCCGCTTTCGTAATAGTGGTTAACGCTTTATTTACTTCATCAATGGGTGGCAGAGGTCGCATTTGGGGCATCCGATCGAGGAACAATTCAGCTGCTCGGAGATTATCAATGGGCCCCTCGTAAAGCTGTTTTCTCGACTTGGGTTGGTATTTTGGTGGACTGATGATGGTTGCAGAAAGAGGAAAACTAGGGTTTCTAGTGTGAGAATGAGAAGGAACATGTCGACGACGAACCCGGCGAGTCAACCCGACTCGATCGAGATCAGCATCTTCGTTACGTGATCTCTCACGTGGCGCTTGTTCATGTTGACAAACTCCGACATGAAGTTGCCGGAGTTCTTGGACCGGAGCTCCGCGACTGCCGCCGCCTCGTCATCTTGAGGGAGGTGGACGAACTTTAACCTATCCTCCGCCGCCTTTAGTAGCAGCGATTGGGTGGTTGAGATAACTTTTGATTTATCAAACGGGGTTTTCATCATGAAGACCGTGATTGACAGACGGTGGTCTCGGCCGATGCGTCGCTTGGCCATCTCCACCGTTGCCGCCAGGTGGCCCATTCCAGGGGAAGGGATAAACACCAGCTCCGCCGCCATCATTTCGATCCCCCGTTTATTGTACTCCAACTAGCTACGACGAGTATTATTGTCGTTCTTTGAGATGGAGAGTGGGTACTTCTGTGTCTGTGGAATTGTTAATTTATAGACGTCCAAACAATTGTACTAGATTAGAAGAACCTTGGTCTTGGTATTCGACTTGGAGACCACGAAAGAAATAGTAATAAGATACTACTCCCTCCGTCCCTTTTTTAAAGTCCGGTATTTTATTTTGGGTTGTCCCTTAATAAGTGTCCATTTTGTAAAGTTAGTAGGTAAAAGTTCGTGAATTTTACATTTTGCCCTTAAAAGTAGATTTCATTTTAAAAAGTTAGTGAATAAAAGTGTAATGATGATGGTAAGTAGGGAAAATGGAGGAAAAAATTGATGTGAAAGGTATAATGATGATGTCTTTTTAATAAGTTGGAATTACGAAACAGGACACTTAAAAAGGGACGGGAGAATACAATTTTATTGCAAATGATGTCATGGCTTTGCTGGCACTAAGCAAAAGTATTTCTAGTATATTGTTTTGAGAGATTATTCAGTAGTGCCCTGGGGTAGAACATGTGGTGCCCTAATCCCACTTTGCAATGTAGAGTGGAGCTGGGGCTCCGCTTGTCTCCCCTCAGATGCAATAAATAATTTTTTCTATTCTAGTGGTTTGTATTTGGTATTTATTCAATTAAAAGTTTAGGAACACAATTTTGAAACAAATTAATTTCGGACACAATTTGCCTAGAACTATTTGATTTCAGCGAGCTACATGTAACAAATGGTAGGTTCTGAACACGTGTATGGAGTTGTGTTTCGAAATTGTACTTGTAGTAATGTTTTCACTACAACAAAAATTGTATAAGGGGACGAATTTTTTTCGTCGGCAAAGAGGCAAAATTCATCGCCAAAGGAATCGGCGACGAAAAAATTTGTCACCACCATTTGTCGACTTTAGTTTCACGCAACAAGTCCCTTGACAATGAATTTTGTTTTTCGTCGGCTTTTTGGCTTTTGGCGACGAATTTTTTCATCGGCAATATTTTTTTTGACGACAAAAAAAATATTCCTCGTAATTAGTGATTTTTCCGAAAAGCAAGAAGACCCTTCTACTGTAGCACCATTTTCAGCCCCTACCAAGTTTCAAACCTTGTACCTCTTGCATGCACGACACGAACCCAACCACTACACCAACACCCAACTTGTTAACAAATGCATAATATTTATTATATATACTATTTACAACTCGTTTTTTTTTTCCAAATACAACCACCACACCACCACCACTTCACCACCATCAAAGGTGAGACCCCAACCACTGCACCACCACCATCACTCCTCCTCCTCCTCCACCACCACTCCTCCTCCTCCTCCTCCTCCTCCTCCTCCTCCACCACCACCACCATTCCTATAACAACTCCACCCCACTGCCACCAGTACTCCTCTACCACCACCACCATTCCTATAACAACTCCACCCCACTACCACCACTCCTCCTCCTCCACCACCACCACCACCACCACAATCACTACACCACCACACCACCACCACAATCAATAACCTACAAATTCCATTATTTCATTATGCTTTTTTATGGTATGGGCTCGGCGTTGCCAGTGCACCACCCAAACTAGCCACTCCACCCCTCCTGAGCGTGAGAGTATGGCTCCATTTGGATGAAAAAGACACTTAATGACTTATTTTGTCATTATTAAAAAAATTACATTTGTTTATTTTGCGTCAAATTTTTGTGACTTATTGATTCGTCTCGATGAGAGGAATTGAAAAGGTATAAAATTTTAATCAAAACTTTTATTTTTTTAAAAAAAAACAACAATAAGTCAAAAAACTGCGAGTTTTTATCATAATTTTTTACTTTTCCGATTTCTCTCATAAAAAAAATTTATTAAGTCAAAAATTTGACACAAAACCAACAAATGCGATTTTTTTTTAAATAAAGACGAAAAAATAAGTCACTTTCTTTTTCATCCAAATGTAGCCAATTCTTGGGCTCCCTAGTGACTAGTCCCCATCATTTTTTTCATTTATCTTTTTATGATCAGGTATTTGAGTTAGAGTTAATTACACACATTTCAATTAGTTTTAAAAAATAAAATTTAATGTCCACTATCGATGACGAAATTTGAAATTCTTCGTCTGACGGTACTTATTGGCGATGAATTTAAAATTTCTCGCCCATGGGTACTAATTGGCGACGAAATTTAAAATTTCGTCGCAAAAAAGTACTATTTGACGATGAATTTTTTTCCTCGCAAAAATATCACTTTTTACGACGAAAATCCAATTTCCTCGCCAAAAGGTGTCATTTAGCGACGAATTTAGATTTCGTCACCAGTTTTCGTCGCAATAGACCATTTTTGTTGTAGTGTTTCATTCAATATTCAGAGCATTGTGTTCATCGTGTGATACTTTCGACTCTTCGATGAATCACAATTCAACAGCTATAACATGATTACATGCACACTAAAATGAGTGGAAGATAGAGAAAAACCTACCAACAAATCAACACGATGTCTTAATTGAATATATATATTGGATAGTTAAGAGTACCATCCTACTGTAGACACTAAGATTTTGGTGCCACGACCTCAATTTTAAACATAAATAATAATAACTTTTGATAATTTAAATCCTCACAGGAGTTACGATTAATAACTCAAAAGATAGTTCAGTCCCCAAATTCACAAACTTGCCCAATAAATTATAGAATTCCAAAGTAGATAAAAGCAATATAATGCGGTTTGTTATACAAAGATTATCAAGTATTCTTTGAAAATAGCTTTAATTGATAACAACCGTATGCACTCCAAGCACTCCATGACAGTGACCTGCAATGAACCTGAAAATAATAGGTTGAGCTACACTAGTCCAGTAGAGAAATCTATACATAAGTTGTAAGAAAATATAATGAGTTATGCATCCAAAGTGAGTGAATATATACAGAAATACCCAAGGTACACATGACCATCAACTAGTAGCACACTACGGCCCAAAGATTCTAGACGTCTAACCTGCAGTCCCAATCGTCCCATATATCTAACTAGATCCAGTCTCACTCCCACGTCAATCATAATAAACCAAATAACAAGTTCATAACCATTTTACCACATCACACATGATTCCACAATCATTTCTCACTTCTTTATCACTCGTCATCAAAATCCGTTTCATCCATCATCATAATCATTCTTCCAAAATTCCTTTGTTTTCTAATAGATGTAATGTAGAGAAATACATGACCTTTAATGGTCAAGCTCCGTTAATTCGAGTTTGAATAGCCAGAGTCCGTCGATTCTGTGCACGAATACCGAAAATCGTTGATTCGCTCAAGAATAGCAGGAGGATTTTTAATAAAAATCCTTTTCCTTTTAAAACAAGTCAATTTGGTAAAACCAATCTTGCTTCCTTTTTCCAATAGTCCCATATCATAACAAACAAGGTTGTCGCATGTATCGCTCGTTTTTGGTCATCTCATCGAATGTCCATAGTGATACCCATTCATATTATCTGCAGATCTTATCAATTCGCCGAATGTCCATGGCGATACCCATTGTGTCAAATTCACATTGTGTCCACAATCTCAACAATTAATCATTCCCCTTATGCTACAAATAATCAACCATGACATACACCAACAAATAGATATGCACACACATTTCCCTTAAGTATATCACCATATCCTACACAGCGTACCAAACTCATAAGAAACTTTACGACACACTAACCACTAGCCTCTATACTAGAATCTCATGAAATGAGAGCTCAAGGAGTTTTGGGTGATCAACAAGATGAAATCACAAGGATACGAGTTACTATGTTACCTTTTGGATCACTAGCCAAACTCACGACTACCCATCACATTCACCACAATGCCTCATATAACCTATGGTACACCTAAACAACCTTACGGTATATTTTCCATTTACAACGGTACTAAGATTACGTTTAACGAGTATCGAAGGGATTGGAACAATCAACGAACCATTGGAACCCGAGTAATCAAGTTTAGGGATGGTTTAACAGTGTTTAGAGTGTGTTAGAAGTGATCGGGAGTCAATACAATCGAAGGGGATTCAACGTGGGCAAAACTGTCCCATAAGCTCCTGGTATGGATACTACAAAAAATGTTGTATCGATACAACAAGCTTATGGTGCTAATTCAAGATAAACAGCTGGTATGGATACAACAAAGATGATTGTATCGATATATATAGATACGTTACGAGCAGCGATTTAGCAGAAGTTCAAAGATCAACCCAATAACAAAACACAACAATCTAGGGCACGAACAAGGCACAAAAACATCACATAAATTCATAACAAGAGTAAAAAATCCCTACCTTGATTATCAAAGCTGAACCCAAAGAGATCGATCAAGCCCTAGACTCCAAAAACTCGAACTAAGCAAAATATGCCCTTTCATGCTAAACCCACCGAGATATGAGCTCAATAACGCGAATGGATGAAGGATTGTAGGTTATTTGCCATGGGTTTTGAGTGAGCGTTGGAGTTTTGAGTGTTAGAGAGAGAGAGGAGGGAGGGAGCCGAGAGAGAGGGATAGATCGGGAGATGGAGAGAGTGTGTGAGGAGTAAAATACTCCTCTACACACACACCCACATAAACACATATTGTACTTACACCCTCCGATAAACAATTTCATCACATTAACCTCAACTCATTTAAACTCAACAAATTCCACGTACGTTTTCCTCAATTTCTAACATTTATAAAACTTTTAAATTATATCCGAAAAATACGGGTCCTTACATTTGGCGTCACTTAATTGCCATCCAATTAATTGAGATAACAAATTATCTTGATTAATTATTTTGTGTGCCCTTGTTGGGGATGCACACAACTTTCAGTTATAGAGTCAGCAATAGGGATTCGCGGCTGGGTCTCGCTGCCAGGCAGGTCCCGTGGCCAGGAGAGGTCCCGCAACCAGTAGGCTCTCTGGTAGTGGGTCTGCGGAGGGGTATAGCTGTCACTCAGGATTTGCCCATAAATTTTGGTTGCTATATTCATTTGTTAAGTGTTGCCAGAGAGAAAAATTTCTAGAGGGAGAAAGTGCAAGAGAAAACTTTTCTGAGAGAGAAAAGAGAAGACTTGTAGTCCTTCGTTTTCTCCATTTATAGTGGACTGGTGTGTCTCCCGAGGTTTTTCACGTATATCTCTGTGTTCTGTTTTTTTTGTTCAACTTTTTCTTCCTTTTCGTTGGTTTGTTTTTCAGTGATGATAGTATCCCAAGATTCTGAGTGTTTTTGTTCGTTGTGAGTCGAGCATCCAACTGTTCGAGGGTTTTCTCCAACACCTCCATTAATGCAAAGTGCATGCAAAGACAGGGTTTCCAACTAGTTAGTTTTCCACAGATGATCAGTTTTCTATCGAATTCACTTTGTGACATGTGAGAGGGAGCTAAGCCAAATGCGGTGTACAATTACAAAGGTGGTAGAAGAAAATCAAATACACCCTATTAATTGAGATTAATTAAAATAGAGGATAACGCCATATAATTGAAATTCGGTAGCAAAATTGTTCATCAACCTCTTGTCCTATTTTTTCGTTCATGTCTTACGGTGAACAAATGCAAGGCCATGCATGCATGTATGAGATGCCCAGAAAACAACCTTCATAGAGGCCAACTACTCATAAACTCCCATTTCCCATGTAGCCTCTACATGCTTATTATATCTGCATCTAAAAACAAGCGTGCGCAGACACACTCTTCTCAGTACACTCGTGGCATTTTATCTAAGCTAAAAAGTTATGGACAACTTTTTGTCACTATTTTGTAATCAAGTTTTTTTCACATGTAGACAACTTTTTGTCCTGCTTTGGGCCTCAAAGAAGAAAATGTGTTGGGTGTTATAGTTGAGTGAAATACACTTAACGAATGGCAATAAATTTTAGAGAAGAAATATGATGGAAACAAGGCCTTAAAAATTTTCGAATTACACTTTTTACGGCAACCATAAAACTCAAATCTACTTCTCTGACATACACAGCATTTCAATCCACACACCTACACGTACGCGTTAACTCTTTCCTATTTTATTTTATTTTTAAAAACATGCATTAAATAAAATGTTACATTCAGGATCATTTTCCATGAAGGAAAATACGCGGTATTACATTAACTATGAGGAGTGCACATTAATGATGACATCCTCGATAAAGCGTCCAATAGAATTATATGACGATCCTCCTTCCTTTATGGCAACCTTACTCTTTTCGCTCATTTCCTTCACCTTCTGTTTGATTCCTTCAGTTGTACTTTTATCCCCTTTCTCCATCAATCTTCGTATCCCATTCTCTATCTCATCTGCCGTCACTAACTTAGGCTCAGTACTACTATACCTCGTATCCCTATTGTAGTCCAACTTTATGTCAACGGTCAATCCCAATTCCCTTACCAGCTGAAATGCATTCATTTGTTGTTCGGCATACATCGGCCATGTGGCCATCGGCACACCGCACCACAAACTCTCCAACGTAGAGTTCCACCCGCAGTGTGACACGAACCCTCCTACAGCCTTGTGGGATAGTACTGCCACCTGTGGGGACCAACCGATCACTTTCCCAATCTCTGCTGTATGTTCCAGGAATCCTTCTGGTAGCACTTGGCTCAAGTCTTGATACTCACTCGGCATCTCTATTTTCCCCTTTGGCGGTGGCTGTCGGAGAGACCACAAGAATCGGTGCTTGCTTTGCTCTAGGGCCTGTGCTATCTCCCTCACCTGTAATTGCAAAACATGAGTTTTTCTTGAGGTTAATTATCAAGAATCGGTCCAAGATTTGTAGTTGGAAAAGTGAAGGGTAGGTTGGAATTAATTTAAGATAGACTTTAATGGGTCTTTGTTTACAGAAAAAAAGAAGACGGAATCATTGTTTCAAATTAATGCTACCCTGTGCTCTTGACATACTAGCTAGTACTCTCCCCCTTTTAGGAAAAAAATTTCAGTGCCGAGCGGGTACCACGTGGTGCCCGCTCGGCCATCCGAGCCGTCCATTTCATTTTTGAACGGTCCAGATTTGGAGAGAGAAAAGGAGAGAGAAAGTGTTTCGGAAAGATGAGAGAGAGTGTTTTAATCCGAGCCGTCTAAAAGTGTATCATCGGACGGCTCGGATTCACCGAGCGGGTGCCACGTGGGCAATACCCGCTCGGCATTGAAAAATTCCTCCCCTTTTAGAGTTCACTTTCACTATTATTGAGCTTTAAGAGAAATAAAATTCTATATCTGGCTCTGGTTCAAATAGTCTAGCTTGGAAATATGACATATCACCATCAGGATTTCAAAAATTTTAACAAATTGTTTGAGGAGCAATGCTTTTAATAAGCATCTATGTGAGTATCATATTTTGAGTACCATGTGAGGTATCAAAATTGAAAAGATGCAATGTTTTTAATAATCATGTATGAGTATTATATTTTGAGTACCATGTGAGGTGTAAAAATTGAAAAGATTGAATGTGCTCCACTATTTGATATGCTACATGACAAGTGCCCAAGGGCATTAAATAATTTTTCATTTGAACCCAACTTTTATGGAATGTTCAAATTATGCTTCAACTCACCTGTTCGCCGTCGAAGCTTCCCTTGCTCCCGAAGCACAAGAACACCACCGACGACGGAGGCTGATCATCCAACCACCTCATGATCTGGATTACTTCCTCATCCTCCTCCTTTTTGTCCTTCACCAGGTGAAGTACGGGTCCCACTGGGTAAATCGGCGGGACCATATCATCTTCGGCGAGGCGCTTGACCGCATAGGATTCCAGCTCCTCAAAGGTATTGACCATAATGCCCTTTGTTTCTCTCATCCTCTTGGCAACACCCAACATAAATGAGGACCCCCCTTCCTTGTGCAGCGCTATAGAAGGCAACACCTTTGCTGGCACTGGGTTCACAAAAACCGGTACTTCCAACTCAGCGTCCGAGTCCTTCAACTCAGTAACATCCAGGGTGCGGCTTAGGGTATCGAGGTGGAAAATGAGGCCGAGAAAAGCACAGTTGGAGGTTAAGAAAGCGTAGGTGGGGAGCCCGAACTCGGCCGCCACGTCCATCATCGGGGTGCAGAACATGTCGATGACGAACCCGGCGAGTCGACCCGACTCGGTCGAGACCATCATCTTTGTTACGTGATCTCTCA
Source organism: Rhododendron molle (assembly GCA_025413875.1). Lineage (NCBI taxonomy): Eukaryota > Viridiplantae > Streptophyta > Magnoliopsida > Ericales > Ericaceae > Rhododendron > Rhododendron molle. Next base: position 58,141,322 of record CM046391.1, read on the forward strand.
CGTGGTGCTTGTTCATGTTGACGAACTCCAACATGAAGTTACCGGCGTTCTTGGACCGGAGCTCCGCGACGGCCGCCGCCGCCTCGTCGTCTTGAGGGAGCTCGACGAAGTTTAACCTATCCTCCGCCGCCTTCAGCAGCAGCGATTGGGTGGTTGAGGCAACCTTTGATTTTTCAAATGGGGTTTTCATCATGAGGACCGTGATTGACAGACGATGGTCTCGGCCGATGAGTTGCTTGGCCATCTCCACCGTTGACACCAGGTGGCCCATCCCCGGGTAAGGGATAAACACCAATTCCGCCGCCGCCGCCTTCATTTCTCAGTTTATTATGCTACAAACCGCTAGAACGAATATGTTGTTGTTCTTAACTTGGTTGTGGCTGTGATTTCAAGCTTTATAGAGTGGTTAATATATAAACGTTCAAAAAGTCAGTAGAACAGAACCTTGGTCTTTGGTATTGGACTTGTAGACTACGAAAGAAATAAGAAACTAATTTTCTGGCGGCAATTGATGTCATGCTTTGCTGGCACTATACAAAAGTATTTCTTATAGTATCAATACACTTGTAATTAGGGGCGTAAATGAGCCGAATCGAGCCGAACCTCGCTAGATTTGGGATCAGCTCGGTAAGGTATAAGTCAGGCTCGAATTCGGCTCGGATTCGATTCGAACAAAAATAATTGAGCTCGAGTTCGGCTCGAAAAAAAATTTCAAGGCTCGGGTTCGGCTTGTCAAGGCTCGTTAAACTCAAACGAGCCCAACCAAGTCGAATTTGGGCTCGAATTCGGTTCGTCGGAATTTTTTTCCGAAGAACGAGATCAATATACCCTTACAGATCACAACAAAGGGAAAAAACATCAAAAATTTCCTATAATGCTTTGCTCTAACAATAATACTTTACCTGAACTTAAGGAAAGGGGAAAAAATCAACAAGAGCATGAACAAAAATCTGCCATCATTCTTAATGCTTCGATCCAACAAAATCGAGTAAAAAACTGAAAAATATGTTCAGTAGTTGGATAAATCGAGTAAAGAAGTCGATTTTGCAAAGATAGATCGAGTAACAAAATTGAAAAAAATGTTTACAAGTTGGATGGTTCGAGTAAAGAAGAAGAAGAGGTGAGTCGGCGGTGGAGAGGAAGATGCGACGTGGAGGAGGCGGAGAGAGGTGGTGGATGGCGGCCGGTGTTGACTGTGGAGGAGGAGAGGCGGTGGGTGACACTGGAGCCCTAACTGTGAATTGTGAACTAAACGATCTTCAATAATTTGGGGAAAATAAGAAGCTTTTATTATGTATATACCCCTAGAATATGGAGTACAATATTTCTTAGTAGAACCCCAAAGTATTTTCACTGCTGTGTAGTAAAATAATTCTTAAATTATAGAAATACACCACTTAAGTATATATTATTTGTAAGTAAAGCCCCAAAGTATTATTAATTACATTTTAATCTGAGGTTCGCGAGCCTATTCAAGCCGAATACCATTAGGCTCAGGTTCGGTTCATTTATTGAACGAGCCTACAATTGAGGTTCAAGTTCAGTTCATTTAGTAGACGAATCGAACTCGAACGAACCTTTACCGAATCGAGTTCGAAAAGTTCACGAACGGCTCAGTTCATTTACAGCCCTACTTGTAATAAAAAACCTAGGATGGTAAGCCATGGCGTGGTGTGAAAAGACCATTTTGCCCTTTCAAGTTTTGCTTGCTATTTTGTTCTTGCATGTGTGAAACTGTGGGTAGTCTAGGTATTTCATCGTTTCCTTCATTCACGTTAAAGTGGAAACTTTGGGACCAAGGCAAAGAAAGTCATGAGTGTATTTTCCTGATTTCCAGGGGGATTGCCTCCGTTGAACGAACAATGCTCTACCTCGCCGAATCCGCCGACAATCACATCCCGTGTTTTTCGCATCCCGTACTTCTCTGTTTTTCTTCATCCTCTTCTTTTGTCTAAATGCCGAAAAAAATTCAATGCCGAGCGGGTACCACGTGGTGCCCGCTCGACCATCCAAGCCGTCCATTTCATTTTGTGAACGGCCCAGATTTGGAGAGAGAAAAGGAGAGAGAAAGTGTTTGGGGGAGAGGAGAGAGAGTGTTTTAATCCGAGCCGTCCAAAAGTGTATCGGACGGCTTGGATTCGCCGAGCGGGTGCCACGTGGGCAATACCCGCTCGGCACTGAAAAATTCCTCCTCAATGCCTCTTACTCATTTTTACATCCCTGAAATCAGGCTTTGTGGTTCCGAATTTGAACTTTTTTGTAGAATCAGGCCTTTCTCACTCGTTTTGAGCAAATGCTATGTCTTTGTCTCTCTCTTTTCTCGACCACTATTCAACTGTGTAACTCGATGATCTAGGTAAGTCTATACGAACTCTCCATCTTCCTTTTCTTTCCCCTTTCCATCTGTCTTATTTGTGCTGACTTTTCACCCATTTTAGAATTTGATTTCTGTTCGTTGTTTATTTATGGGGTGTCTTTTATGTTTTGAACTTAATAAAAAATCCCTACGGTATCTGCCGCTGAGGGATATGAAATTGGCTTGGGCGTGGGAATGTGCTTGCAAGTTGCAATATGATAATCTAATTGGTGGATTAGCCTGAACCTTGTTCTTAGAAAATCGAATTGGGACTGGATGCGTCTTTGCATTTGAAATCCCAAATCATTCTACAGAAAAATAATTTTGAGTAGTGTACAGAGAGAGAGAGAGAGAGAGAGAGAGAGAGAGAGTTGTGTGGATGAACTTCAAGTTCGTGTTTAACAGAAAATGCATGAAAAAAGAAGTGAAAAATGATCATTTTAGACGAGAAATCTTCACTTTTCTTCGGTACAATAGAGAAACAATATTTTTGAACTGTAAACAGAAAAGCAATTTTTGAACATAAACCTATATAAATTGCAATTTGTTTAGAAAATTGCAGATTTTGCTAATGAGAAATTACAAACCCAAGTTTCGCATGATGATCTTGTTGAGTATGAAATGAAAAGCATGATGATACCTACAAAACAACATAGATCGAGTTTTGACATAGAACATATCAACTCTCTATGGTCATTAGACTATTTTCCCTAGATGGACACGCAGGTCTGATTCTCATAACGAAACAACATAGGTGTTGACATAGATCGAGTTTTGTTGGTACACCTAAAACATCACTAACTGATTGGATTCATTAAGTTCATGTATGGGGTTAATTAGGCCCGGTTGTTTCAGAAGCTAAATATGCATTTACCCAATTTTGTTTAGGTGGTGTGTGCAAACATCAAACAAACTGCTGGACTCCAAACGCCAGCATTCCAAGTTCTATCAAGATCCCAGGTTCCGTTCTCTCTTTCCCACTTCGAGTAGTCACTGTTTTCACATGTATTGGTTTGTCCACCAGGAAAAATTAAGATCTTGACAGGGTCACACTTCCACATATGTAATGATTACTGCTCTTCTCTTGTTACCATGACTGTGTTACCATACAGAATACTGAAATGCTAGCAAGGACAAATTTGCCAAATCCAAGTTGCACATGGCATATTCCAAAGAATAAATTTTCTGCCAAACAGCATATAACGTACAGCTGAACATTCTAGGTGAGGACTGATGATCAATCATTGTTTCCAACATTTTAATCTCTAAATTTCGTTGCGTTTTGTTTGTTTTTGGTGTTGGTACTGGATTAGATTTAGACAGAATAGGGAAAAGAGAGAGTTTAAGATGTCGGGAGAGTTCTTTCTGTTGATTTGCATGGGAGTTGGGGTGTTTCATTACGGAGCCAATTTCTACTTCCACGTTATCTCCCCCTCCCCCCCGGTGAATTTGATTTCTGTTTTTGAATTTGGTGTGTTAACTCTGTCCCAATATTTTTTTTCGCCATCATTTTGTGTTTGTTAATGGTGATTGAACCCAGGTGAGCAATTATTATTTTGTCTTTGCTGGCAGTGGCACTTTCCTAGATGCTCAAGTCTTTCCATTTATGTTTGTCTCATTATGTAGTGATTGCGGTCAGATCCATTTGGTTGACCGCCGCACAATCAGGACCAACCCCGAGCTCGCGGAAGCACCGGGAGAGTTTATCACATGGAGCCTTTCCTATATAAAGACATCCCAAAAAAGAGATAATTACATGGATTAAAATACTAGATATACTTTGATACTTTCGTTTCGAGCTTTGATAAAAAAAAAATAATTTACCGAAAGTAAGAGGCCGGTCTCAACAACCCTTCCTGATTTATTTATATTCAATTCCTTAGGTTAGAAAAACAATTAATCATCAGTTATCAAATACTCCATCCATTCCACTTTAAATGTCCCTAAAAAATAAGTTTTCTATATATTATTTTTTTATTTTTTACACTAATTTAAAGTACTCAATGAATATTGTAACGACCCTGTTTTTCGACCCTAATTTTGGCCCTAATAATTTTTTTTAATGAAAAAAAATATTGTTAATTAATTAGACTAATAAGTTTACTCGATTATTTATTCTATAATTAGTTTCATTATTCACTTAAACTTCATAAAAATCAATTACTACTTTGTATCCAACATACACACATACATATAATTATAATCTTTTCCCTACCAAAAATCCTACCCAAACCTAACACTACGTACACATCCCAAAATTTTAGGAACCATGTTCCCCACTTCCCATCTCTCCCGGTTCTCTCTCTCTCTCTCTCTCTTATTTTCCGCCACCACCACTGCCATACTCATCCTTTGCAACTACCCTACTCCCTTATCCCCAAATCACAACTACCATTATCACCTCCTCTTCCCATAAATCTGGCAGCCACCCTTTCCTTCCTATTTTCGAATTAAAATTGCTCACCACACCATCTCTCTCTCTCTCCAATCTCCTCTATATAAATACCCTCTTCATCTTCCTCCGAAAATTTCACACAAAAGCACACCACCACACTCACTGGAAATTCAGAGAAGAAAGGGAGAAAGCTTAGTTTCTTCCATGGTGGTCTAGAGAGAGAATACGAAGTGGGTTTTGGGTCAGCACTCATCCGAACACAAATCCACACTACACCAATTCTAGCACGACCCCGAGCACCTCCGAACCAATCCCCAATCACCCAAAGTCTTCTCCGATGTCTTCTCCGATTTTTCCGTAGCCATCCGAAACTGTCCGAACCCGTTAACCGCTCTTTCGGCCGGAACCGAGGTAGACAAATCTCTCCTCTACTCTCTCCTACGTATATTTATCCCAGTATATAGATTTTAGTGAGTTCTTATGAAGGAAAATCGTACCCGTGTGTCGAAACCATGAAATATCAAAAGTCCTCTGTTTTTTGGACGAGTTCCTGTCCATAGACGTTGGAATTTTTTTTTTTTAAAAAAATTTGATACTAATATTACACTATGCCCCTTCTTGTCACACTTGTGTACGAATTTGACCTTCCTAATTGCTTTTCATTTCGTTTTATGCTACTAGTGGGTTAACTCGTAGTGTATAGAATTGTGAGTCAAACATATTGCATAATTATTTGCTCTCTATTAAGTCTAATGTTTACAGTAGTTGGAAATGTTAATAGCTATACTTGTTGTAGGTAAAGTAATGGATAAACTTTAATAATTATGTAAAGTGATAAAATAAGAGTTAGGTTTTAAGTTTAATAAAAGAAAAGGAAGAGTATAAATTTAAAATAATAATAATAGAAACGAAAGATTTAGACTAACATAGCATCAAGAGGACCGTCGTATTTTTTTTATACGATAACTGGTTTTTTTTTTTTTTTGAGTACCAATTGAATATTAGAGTTTTACAAATGTAAATTAATAAATTGCACCTTAGATTTTGATACTGTAAGATACCGTAATGGATCAACCTTTTGATTCAATAATTATACTTCAGTTCGTAAGAAGTTATTCTAGTACGTTATCAAATCTAAGCCTACGAAATCACTAACGGCACCTTTGAAATTAATAAAAGCTATACTTTATTTACTTGTTCAACAAACCTTAAGGGCATCGGCCCAATCATAAAATATTTTGTGTTTACTTACTCGCACAATATTATTTGATATGTACTTTTTATCTCGTTGAAATGTATCATGTTATGAATTGAGCTGTTATTGATTGTATCATGTTGTATGTGCTAGAATGGACTTAAGTTCACTGGGTGGTTACGAGTAGTGAATCATGTAGACGATGATAAGTAAATGGAAAATGGTAAAGTGTTGAAAGTGTGAGTGTGTGGATTGTGATTTGAGCCATGGTGATGGCAAGGGTGACCTGCGGGGCCCTGTGTTGAGATTTGTTGTGACGCTAACGTATGAATACGTCATGGAAAGTTTCTCCCGAGGAAGAGAATGGGTTCCATGAGACGATTAGAGTTAGTGAGACGTTAATGTATGATACGTCATGGGAAGTTTCTCCCGAGGACGAGAATGGGTTCCATGAGACGATTATAGTTAGTGAGACGTTAATGTATGATACGTCATGGGAAGTTTCTCCCGAGGACGAGAATGGGTCCCATGAGACGGTTATAGTTAGCGTGGGGTAGTGGATGTCCGACCCTAATGTACGATACGTCATGGTATGACTCGATCCTCCTGTTATGGTCTTAAGTGAGAACATACTCGGTACATAACTTAGATGCGCTCACCTAGGACCCTGGTACAGGATAAGCAAGAGGAAGGGTGGACCCATGAGACGGTTGTAGTTAGTGGATGTGGGAGGAAAGGATCTCGTGGAGATGATCCTTAGATTTCATGTAAGACGATGGATAGTAAAGAAAAAGACGATGTGCTATTATTTTCTCTCGTGTATTATCAATTGTGATATTATTGTTATTATTGAATGCTAAATGTAGGATAAGGGGTTGGTAGGATTGGGGTTTTTCTATTGGGTGAATTATCACTCACGGATACATTCGTATCCTGGTAAATCGGTTGCTTTGGCGATCAATTTGCCAGAGGGTGCAGAGTTCAATGGTGGAGCCATTTGACACAGGAGGAATACCAAGGGCGGAGACCGAGGATGCTTGAGAGATCTGTATCAACGCTAGAATCGCTCTGAAGACGTTTAAATAAATGTTAGATTTTTTTTTTTAAAGGTAAATTTTGTATAACGACAAATATGGGTCTAGTAGTTTGTAAAATTCAGTATATTTTAAGGTTAATGCTTCCGAAATTCCGTGGAAAATCGGGGCGTTACAAATATTTTAATTTGGTGTAAGAAAATAAAAAATACTATATAAAATATATTTTATTGAAGTTTGAAAATGCGCGAATCTCCGTAGAAGACATTTAAAGTAGGACGGAGAGAGTATAATTTTGCATTGGTTTTTTCCCGTAAGGTCAGTTGTAAATTTAGTTATGAAGCTTATTGTATCAAACGTGTCCATCACATATTTTTCATAGTGTCAAAGTATATCCCTATCAACGGGCTTGTAACCTAATGACACTTCCTCACCTTTTCTACATGGAAGGTGAGGATTTGATCTCGTCAGGAGCGCGAGTGCTTAGTGTGATGGTCGGTGTTCTTTGGGCTTGACGCATTTGAGCCGTCCGATAAACTTTTGGACGGCTCGGATTGAAACCATCTCTCTCCTCTCACCCCAACACTTTCTCTCTCTTTTTTCTTTCTCCAAATCTAAGCCGTTCAAACACGTAATGGACGGCTCGGATGCTCAAGCAGGCACCATGTGGTACCAGCTCGGCAATGAAAATTTTTCAATACTTAATTAAGTTTGACGAAATTTAATTCATTTAGATTGGAACTTCCACTAAAAGAGATAGGCATTGAAGTTTAGTCCGAAGTAAACTTTGGAAATGCTGCTGTGTTTGAATGAGTTTTTGAGAATTTTTTTTATGAGAATAATAATTGGAAGTAGGGCTAATGAGTGGAGAGAGATAAAGACAGAAATAAGAATAATGATTAGAGATAAGGATGATGAGTATAGAATAATAATTTGGTAGTAGAAATAATAAGTACTTTTTGACTTGAATTTTATTTTAAAAAAGCGAAACAAACAAGCAAAATCACTAGTAGTACTTTATTTTTTTATTGCACACCAATCAGATCATATGTAGGCTTAATTGTATCTTATTTCCTTCAACTATCACACTTTTTTAAGTTATCCCTAAACTACAAAAATGCTACACTTTACTACCTTAAACTACTCAGGCAGCTAGAGGCGCGTATGTAGGGCTGTAAGTGAGCCGAGGTACTTGCGAGCTCAGCTTGGCTCGGCTCGGCTCGTTTACTAAACGAGCCGAGTGGAGCTCGGCTCGAGCTCCTCGTTCGACAACAGCTCGGCTCATTAAAGAAGGCTCGACTCGTTTAAAGAGGCTCGTTTAGTAAATGACTAAACTCGGCTCGTTAACGGCTCGGCTAGTTAAGGCTCGAGCCGAGCTCAAACTCGAGTTTTTGGCTCGTTAAGTAAACGAGCTGAGCTCGAGCTCGCCGAAGCTCGGCTCGGCTCGGCTTGTTTACACCACTACGCGTACGTAGTGGCCATTGTTCTGCATAGAGTGACTTGGGTGGCATCAAGTCTTCAGTTTGCATCAATGATGTGGAAATTTATTAGTGGGGGTACATGTTCTTGCTTGACAAAGTCATGGCCCCGAAAATATAAGACGGGTGAAGATAAACACTGTTAAAGTCAAATTAGGTGGGTTTATTGGATCGGACGGGGTCAAATGCCTAACAGAGAAACGTTCCACCATAATAACAAGAGTTGGCCCGTGACACCACTAGAGAGTTAAACTTCATCACTTGACAGTAAAATGTGAACAATAAAAGGAGAGAGAGAGAGAGAGAGAGAGAGAGAGAGAGAGAGAGAGAGAGAGAGAGAGAGAGAGAGAGAGAGGGAGAGGATTCCAAATAAGATCAAAAGCAAGTTCTCATTGCTTACATGATATGGTCGAAATATTTGAGTACTGAGCTTGTCACCAGTGGACTGAAATTTAATGGGTGCTCCTCGAGCACTGTCATGTGTTGTCTCAATTAATCCACTCTATAGTTGCACTTTTTTTTTAATAGGCAACAAAATTTTATGTACACAGTTACTTATTAAGGCATATATGGTCATGAGATATTAAATTGAAATTGCAGGTGAAAAAAAAAAAAGAGTTACAACTATAATTTGGCAACAGTATTGAATCTACTCAATATTGACGTCTTACCAAACGAACCACGCTGGAGTCGAACACTATTTTTTTGAGGCAAATTTCATTTGAAATAAGAAAATAATGTCAAACTCCCAGAAGTAGTCGAGGTGCGCATAAACTAGCCTAGACACCTGATTTATCGAAAAAACAGTCTCAAAATTCCAATCTACAAGTAAATAACTTCCTTTTACTCTACCACATGAGTAGAATCCGAAACGAAAAACCTAACCAATAATTTTCCTTGCCTCACATATGAATCCCTCACCCCAAGTTACATAGAAACTATGCTTAAGACCTGAAAGAGCTAAACAAATTAGAAACAATAGACGGGGGCTTAATCTGCTATGAAGTGGTCACAGAGCAACAACAACAATTTGTACCTATCAGATCACACACTGCAACGGGCAAGATCTTACAAAACCCAAGTCCTAAAAGTAAAACATATAGGATAGGAGTGTAGAGGAGAGGAGTGGCTAATGAAATTGGACAACTTCATCTCCTATTGTTGGAATTTGGGCCGGTCCGGGACCAAATTGGGTCGCCCATGTGGGCATGACCCGGTGACCCATTCATTAGAGAGTCCTATCTCATCTTGGAGATAAGATAGGAGAAGTTGAAGTAATTCTAATCTCTTAGGATTAGAAGACTTCTAAAGCATCTAAGATGCTCTCTCTCTATTTATTTTCCTGCAGGATGTTCATAGAGAGATATACAATATGAGATACGAGAATATACATCAGAGGTATACAAAAAAGATAGAGTTATGGGAAACTCTCTCTCTCTTCGATAGTTCTCTCTCTGCCATTAAAGAGCAATCCGAGCTTTTGCACCGTGGAATTGAGGGTGATACTCGATCCTCGTAGTATCACTCCATCGCAGGAATTTGTCGCTGTTTTGGTACGTGATAGGGAGTTCGTAATCCATCCACATCAAGGTCCGGTTCGGTTAAAGTTCGCAAGGTAACCCGAACCACCCGCTTCCGCACTATGGTTATACATATATCTAACATTGGTATCAGAGCCTTAGTTGGATGTTTTCGTGCTCTTTAGTACTTGAATAGCCATATGTATCATGTTTTAGGCATACGTGCTGACTGATTTTCGTGTATGCCGGATATGGGTCCGAAAAACATGATTTTTCAAAAGTTCTCGGAATTGCTTCAAATTTTACCAGAACGTAGTCCATAATATGTAGATCATATCTGGAGAGTTTCGTGTTTATTGGATAAACCGTTTGTGAGAAAAATCAAACCCTAGTTGGTTTTTCCGAAACTTTGACTGGACGGTGTTTTTTCTGTGTTTTGATTTAACATACGGGACTTGTATCATTGTGTAGCTCTTGTTTCTAGCTTTTCAACGGTATATTATAAGCTTGATTTGGAGTTACGGATCAAAAGTTACGGCAAACCCTAGTTTGGGCATGTTTTGGAGAAGATGAAGTGCAGATTCTGCATAATCTCACTCTCAACCGAGAGAGAGTGAGATTCACCCCTCACTGTACCTACGTCGTATGGAAAAACCGAGTATACCACTGAACTTGAAATTGAATTTCCTACGTTTCTGTGTATTTATTTTATTTTTCTGAAATGAAATTATTTTTCAGAAATTTAAATACAAGAAAAATGAAATTTTTGACTCGATTTATAAGAGAGAGTGGGGATGCGCGCCTCCTCCGTTGGGAGCCAAATTTTTGGAAGCATATTCTGCTACTGTTTCCCATTGTTTGGGATATGAGGTGTAATATTCCAGTGAGCATGATTTTTTATTCTATATTTTTTGTTCGTTGTTTAATCATAAAAATTAGAATAAAATTCTGGAAAATTATAAATTTTCAGATTTAACCTCTTGGAATCAGAACCAATTTATAGGAGTGGTTGGTGTAATTTTTCAGTATGCATTGTTTTTATTCTATATTTTCTATCTGTTGATTACTTGAGAAAATTAGAATAAAAATCTGAAAAATTATAAATTTCTGGATTCAACCTCCTGGATTCAGTACCTATTCATTGGCATAGGTTGGGTATTTTTTCAGTACATGTTGATATTATTTGGCATTTTCTACATGTTATTTATTCTTGGAGAATTAGAATAAATCCTGAAAATTGATAATAATTGCATGTGAGCAACCGAAAATGTACTAAATATTGAAAACAGCATGTTGAATGTTTTGGACGATTTTACATGTTGTACGTGGCATGTTTGGATAATTTTTGGCATTATTCAATGTTTAAATTATTCGTTTTGAGAGCATGATCGATACCTTTTAATGCATAAATTGTGTTATGCACTATTATAAATTTATTTCATGCTTGTGATATGCCATATCGAGTGGGAGGTTGTTCGGTAGAGAAAATATTTTATATATGTTTTTCCCGAAAACTGAAATTTTGCGCATGAATTGAATTAAATTGTAATAATATACTTAGAGGCACAGATAAGCTTTGTGAGTTTTCGATCTTGCGACATGTATGGTATTATTATTTTCTAATTTAGATTCTTGCTGCAAAATAATTCTGTGTTGTGTTGTTATTAATTATCTCATGCGCATTTCTTTGATAGAGTTGAAATGGAAGCTAAGAAAGTTGTAGCTGATTTGATCCAGGTTGAGAAATTGAAAAGCGACAACTATAATATTTGGCGCTATGGGATCCAATTTCTCCTCAATGAGCTAGAGGTCTTGGAGACCCTCGACCATGAGATGATTGAGCCAAAACGTAGTGACTCACCACAGTATCTTCGTGATCTTGAGGCCTTTGAAAAATGGTTCAAAAAAGATCAGTGTGCGCGACTTACTATGGTACGCAGCATGCACAACGATTTGATATGTGAGTTTGAGTACTATGAGACTGCTCATAAGCTGTGGGAAGCTATCAAACAAAAATATGATACCGACTTCTTGACTAAAATGGTCTCAAACTTGAAATGTGATGATGAACATAAATCAGGGTTCATGAAGGCTAAGCGCCAAGAGGCAGCTAAGCTAGATGGTTCATGCATCATAGTTGAGCCTGTCCTTCGCAAGTCTGGGTGCCAGCGAAGGAATGCTAAATGCGCCCTTAAGAAAGGAGCTGCTATAGGCCTTAACCCTATTGGCGCTGGTTCTTTTTAGCGCAATAGAGGTAAGAAGAAGAGTGGTAACAAAAACAAGGCCAGAAAGGCGTGCTTTTACCGTGACAAGTTGGGACACTTTGCTCGTGAGTGCACTGAGCCTAAAAAGGTACTCCATATTTTTTGTTTCTCGTATTGACTATTTTGGAACATGTCAAAGGTTTAGTTGCTTATTCTCCTCATTCGTGGGTTGTAGATTCAGGAGCAACCAACCAATTAGCGAGGAAACAAGATAGGTTTGTGGAGTATCTCCGAATTCCATTTGGCAGCCAAAGAATTTTCATGGGAAACAAGTCTAGTGTGTTAGTGCTGGGCGTTGGCAAGCTGGACATGCGACATGGGCGCACTTAGTTTTTTTATGAAGTACTTTATGCTCCAGGAATTTGATGAAACTTGTTATTAGTCATTAGCATGATGGGTCTAGGTTTTTATTTCTGTTTGAGAGTAGCTTAGTGATGATTGATTTGGATACAATTTGTTATGGTTTTGGATGGTTTGATGATACTAGATGTTATTTATTTTAATAATAATGCTAGTGATTCTATTTGCTTTGTTACATCTAATGTTGATGTTGATTCTGTTAAATGGCATTCTAGATTAGGTCACATTGGGCAAGAGGGGGATTTGTTAGTCAACCTGCCCATTTGTGACCATTGCCCAACAAGAAAAGCAATTAGAAAATCATTCAGAAAACCATAAGGGCATTTGTTCCATTATAGCCTATTCATTAGACATTTGTGGCTGAAATTGAGTCACGAGATGTGGATTCCTCGAGGAGGATTTCCCTAGCAAATGAGAGGTTAGTAGAGATGTAGAACTCTACAAAAAAGAGAATCCAACGAGAGGCGCACCAAATTGTCCAGTTGAGAATGGGGAAGAAATTCTCCTACCTCCTGGTGATAGTGGGAGCGACTTGCTTAATCATGGATTAGATCTAATGGATATGGATTCCCAAGATCCTCTTATGCATAGAAGCAAACATTGAATAATCCCTCGTTGTCTGTTTGAGATTGAGGGGGAGTTTCCATGATTGCTCCAGGAGATGAAGGAGAGCCCAAAACAGTGGGAGGAATTCATTTATTGCCTGCTAATAGGAATGGATAGCTGCAATGTAAAATGAAATGGAGTTGATGAAGATAAACCTTGTCTGGGACTTGGTTGATCTTCCTCTTAGGTGTAAGATCATTGGGAACAAATGGTTTCTTAAGATCAAACACGAAGTAGATGATTCCATACTAATTAAGCAATAAAACTCGTTTAGTTGCCAAGGGTTACACCCTAGTCGCTTTATTCTAGCCTTGGAACTATCTGAGGTGGACGTTAAGGCAGAAGGCTAGGAGCACAAAGTTTGTAAGCTCCAACGGTCTATCTATTGCCTAAAACAATCATTCAGGCAGTGGTACCTGAGATTTCATCGAGCCTTTTGGGTTTACAATGATCAATGAAGGCCATTGCGTGCATATGATGAGACGGTCCAAAAATAGTTTCTTGATATTGTTATTCTATATTGATGACATTATAGTTGGCTAGAATGACTAGGAGATGATGTCACCACAAAGTTATGGTTATCCTTCACTAATGAGATGAAGGAATGGGCAAAGCAAGTTATGTGCTCAGAGTTGAGATCTTAAGGGATCCTTCTAGGAAGATTCTTTCTTTAAGAATGTTTTTAGAACGATTCCGGAGACAAAGCTGCAAACTCATAGACACTTCTATTGTTAAAGGCGAGACTTAGGGGCTTAACATGGAACCTAAAACTCCTAAAGAATTGGAACAGATGGCCCACGTGCCCTATTCAAATACCATTGGCAGCTTATAAGTAGTTATTGGTCCAATCTTGGTCGTGATCGTTGGCAAGAAGTCGAGAGGATATTAGGATATCTTTGATGGACTGCTAATTATATGTCTTGCTTCCAGAGTGTGAATCTATGCCTTGTTGGGTCAAAGATATTGTTGCGCAAAAAGAAAGTGATTATAAAACACATAGCTACGAGTCGCATTGTTGTATGCTCTTTGTCTAAGCCCATTGCTAAGGGGGCTTTTGAGACTTATGATAAGGCTTTAGGACTGCGTAGATGATGATAGATGTGTTTTATTTATTAATTTTGTTAATCACTTCTTTCAGATTTGTGGGATATTTATGCCATTTGTGCACTTAATATTAGTTTATTATTGTTGCAATTTGGACAATTGTTTATTGAACACATACAGAATTTAAAGATTGATGTCAGCAGGTTAGATTGGCTCACTCACACGAGCAATTGCCTTTGGCGCTTGAGATAGCGAGCGAAGATGAGACAGATGGGTAGTAAGATATACAGGTTGGACTTGTGATATAGTCTGATAAGAAGAATCAGATATACCCACCACATGTCGCCGTGGTTGGAACCAAGATAAGGTCTATTAGCTAGAGACCAATTTCGGATAGTTCCCCCTATCTTGAGATTAACCTGTCTTTGTTAGCCAGATGTGAGGACTCGTATAGCGACATGATGGCTTGCTATCTTAGAACTCAGGTTGGGCGCTAGGTAGCGACTAGACTAAGGTCTGTATGGTGTTTGGGAGTATGACGTCGCTTTTTGGAAAAGTAACTCCACCATAGCATGTATTCATACTACATGTGCTTGGCGATCATTTATTTTAGAGGTGAGTGAATGGATCCTTGTTCCTCACTGTGTGAGTCTAAGCAGTCATTTAAATAAGGTGACTGCATATATATTAAATGTGCTCTTTGATTTTTGACTATGTCATGTAGTAGAGGCTTTGTGTTGCTACTCTAGCTTGACTACCTAAGACCACGAAATGTCAGGGTCCCAAGGAGCATGTCTAGGAAAGCAGCAAGGTTAAAATGAAGTGGCATGAGGGCAAAAAGAGGATCATTTAGTAGTACACCCTTGCAATATATTCATTGTCGACAACTCAGGTTGCTCTATTGGGACGCGATCGGGTGTGAATATAGAGTGCATGATTATGGGGGGTCAAGCATGCTTTTTGGAAGGATTAAAGATGCTTGGTCTGGTGTAACTAAATGGATTCAGGGTACATGAGACACTCCTATGGGTTGATGCCTCTATGATGGCTTTTAAAAAGCTTCTAGTGTAGAGCTCCTACTTGCAGGTGCTCCAGCGATCGCACGGTTCATTAGCGCGTATGAGTTTGCTTCATAGTTGGGTAGATGGAAGAGAGATTGATACAACTTGTCATGCCCATGCATGGACGAGTGGGAGATGTTGGAATTTGGGCCGGTCCGGGACCAAATTGGGTCGCCCATGTGGGCATGACCCGGTGACCCATTCATTAGAGAGTCCTATCTCATCTTGGAGATAAGATAGGAGAAGTTGAAGTAATTCTAATCTCTTAGGATTAGAAGACTTCTAAAGCATCTAGGATGCTCTCTCTCTATTTATTTTCCTGCAGGATGTTCATAGAGAGATATACAATATGAGATACGAGAATATACATCAGAGGTATACAAAAAAGATAGAGTTCTGGGAAACTCTCTCTCTCTTCGATAGTTCTCTCTCTGCCATTAAAGAGCAATCCGAGCTTTTGCACCGTGGAATTGAGGGTGATACTCGATTCTCGTAGTATCACTCCATCGCAGGAATTTGTCGCTGTTTTGGTACGTGATAGGGAGTTCGTAATCCATCCACATCAAGGTCTGGTTCGGTTAAAGTTCGCAAGGTAACCCGAACCACCCGCTTCCGCACTATGGTTATACATATATCTAACACCTATGAACATCCAAAAGCATCCACATGCAGATTTACCTCTGCAAAATCGAAACCCCAAATAAGAGCAAAGCGCGATTTCTAGCTTGGAGCCCTAACGAACCAGAATTGAAGCAATAAGTAATGGGTCTTCTCCTATGAAGGATGACAACAGCCGCTACAACAGTAGATCTGTACTTCCAGCTTGTCAACCAAGCAACGCAAAACACAGCTGAAATCAGGGTACGACATCCAGGGAAAACGGTGAAAATTACGGTAAAAGCAGTTCTCTATCTATCGCTAAAGAAGAACTTCAAAGTACAAAATTTCATTGAAATCCATAAATGGAGTACAAATTTAGAGAGTGGAAGCCGGAGGACCGACCATTGTCTCTCTTACTCTCAGCGTTTGCAGGTACAACGCAAAATACTTATCTACCCCAAGGCTAACACATGCAAGGACCAAACAGAAGGAAAAACTTCAAAGGGCAATAATGTAATTTCAACGCATAACTTGGGTTACCATCCTTGGTTCTTTTATTACAAATGTATTGATAAGTTACCATGGACTCTTTGTTCCGGTCAAGTTCCAATGCCAATGGGTTCTCTTGCTCCAGCATCACTCCATTATATGCGTGCAATTCCTTTTAGTTGATGGCCTTCTAGTTCGGGAAGTGCAATTTGAACATTTTAAAAAACAAACAAACAACTGCAACCATGGCATGCAAGGTTGACAGAGGAACAAATTAAGTGTCAAAAAAGCTATCATCACTTATTCATCTCAAAGGGGGTCTTCCATACATGGAGTATACACAAAATCGTGAGGACACTTTGCATCTTCTTCTTTTTTTTATATATCTCAAAAAGGGGTCTTCCATACATGGAGTATACACAGAAATACAGAATCACGAGGACACTTGGCTTTTTCTTCTTTTTTTTATATCACCAGACACTTAGGTGACACCAACACTTTCCGGACATGTGTTCAGCACTCAAATCAGACTTAGAACACCAATTGGGCTGAACGGGCTATACTTGGGCATTCGGCATTTGGGACTTCAAAGGCCTCAATCATTTCCTCAGGGAGTAAAAAGGCCTCAAAGGACTTAATACGCCTAAGAAATCACTAAGAGCTAACGTGTAAGAGACATCATTCCGCAGGTAACTTCATCAAGGAGGCCTCCCTCAAACGACATTGAATCATGTCAATGAGGTCCTATCATCAGAACAATAACCTTTTGAAGGCAATACAGTGAAAACATCCCTTGCATTATCAAGTGTTTTATTGTTGCAATATGCAGCAACAAGGACATTGTACTTAACAATATCGAGCCTTAAACCCCTTTTTTCCATTATGTGAAATAAGAACATTGCTTCATCAATATGCCCACTTTGGCAAAGGCCGTCCAACAGGAGACCACAAGTTTTAGGATTAGGAATTTGGGGAGCAGCTTGCATCTCATTAAGACTTTCTTGAGCAGCAGTATATCTACCTATCTGAACCAGACCCTGCAATAGAGTATTGCAAGTAATAATGTCACGTTTCAAACCCCATAAAGGCATTTCTCGGAAGAGATTCATGGCCTCATCTAACTTCATGTTCTTTCAATATCCCTTAATCAAAATGTTATAGCAATGAGTGTTAGGATGAATGCCCCTACCCACCATAGCACTTAACAATCTCATTGCTTCGTCCATCCGGCCTTGCAAACTATATCCATCCATGAGAGCAGAGTATGTGACTACATTAGGATAAACACCTCTTGCTATCATGTCTTTAAGTAGCTCCTCCGCTACCTTTGTCATCCCTTGCTTGCTAAGTGCATCGACCAAAACAGTTACTGTCCTGACATCTGGTGAATTACTTCTATCCACCATTTGTATTAGCATTCCTGTGGCCTCCTTCCACTTACCATGTTTGCATAGGCCATCAATCAAGGATGTATAGGTGACAACATTTGCCGGAATACCTTTGCTATCCATTTCTAGTAAGAAGTTGACAGCGTGATCCACCATCCCATCCTTGCAAAGACAGTCAATGATGACACTGTTGCCATGGTGTCAGGTTTTAAACCTCCCTCTTCCGCTATCCTCAGAAAACTAATACCCGCTCCCATGTTTCCCATTTTGCAAAGCCTGTTTATAAACGATCCACAACTCGACACATTGGGTTTGAATACGCCTTTTTTGACAATTTTCTCAAAAAACTCCACGGCCTCAACATTTTTGTCAAGTATAATAAGTCCATTCAACAGGGTGTTGAACGTAGCTACATCAGGCGTATAGCCACGTTTCAAGATACAGCCTAAAAGCGAGAACCCAAAGCTGACTCGATTCACATGACAGTAGCAGTCAATTGCAATGTTGAAGGTATACAAATCTAGCTCAATGTCCTTTAACTGTAACTCGTTGAAATGAGAAAGAGCCATGTTGTACTTACCCGATTTCTTAATATTCGCTAACGCCTTATTGATTTTGGAAATGGTCGGAACATCTTGCGTCAAGCGTAGATTCCCCGACCTGGGTTGGGGTTTTTCTTGGCTGATGACGGTCGCAGAAGGAGTAGAACTTCTAGGGTGTATAGTGTTGGAATGAGAACGAAGGCAAAAGATGAATAGTGGGTTGGAAAGAGAAGATTACATTTTCGGTAATTCGAAGAAGAATAATCCACGGGACTGATTAGAGAGGAAGCACCAATCTGAGCCATATCTTCTCCGTCCTCTCTCTCTCTCTCTGCGCGAGTGAATTCAGAGGATCAGGATTTGGAGGAGTTGGGTGCCCAACGGTTGTTCTGGAAATTATCCTCTCAGGGGAAAGGACAAAAATGTAATTGCACTATCACGAACGGACAATTCAATGATAGTGGGCACTCAAAAAATAAATTGACGAAGGCATTCCAAAAAATAAATGAAAGTGGATTTAAAATTACTCTGATTTTGGAGTGTCTGCATCAATTTTTGTAGTGCCAAAATCATTTTCCTTTCGAAAACAAGTCTATGAGTACACACACATACACCAACGTACATACTTACTTTGGACTCATCTTAGGTCCTATAAAATTGATTCGAGCTCCTCATTTTGTTCGACGAGTTCAATTACGGTCTAAAAAATCAACTTAATCTGATATCAATAAATACGTTTACAACGGATTGAGTTAATTTTTTTACAGAAATTATAAAACAAACTATTTTGAACAGCAAAAGTTTCTCAAATATATGGACTTTAACTAATTAATCAACAACTTATATTTCGAAACAAAAAAGACAAGAAAAGCGTGAAAACGAGCCCCCATCAGTAACCAGTACCTTTGAAAGCCTAGAGTAATTTTCCACAACTTCGACAAACCAGAAATCTTTTAGAGTAATGATAATTGAAATCTAAAAGTTACGGAGTACTAAATTTTTTCCCGATCAACCAGAAAATGCAGATAATATATATAAGAAAACAGTACAATGAAAGCGGACACTACCGGTCCGAAAATATAGAAACAACAAATAAAAACAACAAACAAACAAAACAGAACAAAAAAACTACCAAGAGTTAGGACGCCGGAGTCGGACCCGTCAATCACACTCGTGAAGGGGAGTTGGAGTTGCCAAAGATGGGGTGGCCAGGTATAGACACAGAGCAAATCCTCCAGGATGAACCCGCCACACCAAAAGAGTACGAAATTAGGAGAAAACAGAGAATAGATATATATTGGACGACCCATGTAGAATGTAAAAAAAAGAAGCCTGCTACACTTGGATTTCCCTGTTCAACTTTCGTCTTTCATTCATTTTTCTTCTGAAATTGTCCTTGTCTATCTTTCTAGTTTCTTCCATCCTCCCTGCCTTTTTCCTTAAATCTTAGGCAAAGGGATAAACCAAATGTTTACATCTTTTTTTCCATGCTTCAATAGTTCAACTTCGAATTTTTCTTGCCAAAAAATAGAACGGTACATCATAAAAATTGGTCGACGAGGAAAGAAAGAAATGAATGAATGTTCTTTTGGAAAAATGTAGAATAATACACCTAACGAGACGAAAGCCAAAGGTGAGTCTCGTAGGTGGGGAAACGCATATGCCATATAGTTTCTTTGCTCTTGCCAACAGTCAAATAGATGATTGAAAAAAAACAAAACAAAACAAAATCCACTGAAGCAAAAGTTCCCTCCACAACTTCAAATACAGCTTAAAACTAACCAAAACTCTATACCTATGGCTTATCCAGGCGAATAACACTTGACTCGACGACCAATCTCATCGCTCAACTCAATTGTTGCTACAGAACACAATTGTTATTTGAGAACTCCACAATGCCATTAATTCTTGGCTGGAAATATACAAATCCTTCGATCTCGAATTCCTAGCATCACTAATTTCATACTCCGTATAAGTTAACTCAAGAAAGAGAAACTTCTTCAACTATATTAAGAGAAACCAGATTGTAGAAATCAGAGGAAAAGAATCTCCACTTTTCATGCCGTGCCTACATATAAGCCATCACTTGCAACATTCAACTCTCATACTTTTATGCGAACCTTGCTCTCCTTTCGGTTTAGAAACCAAGAAAAGTTCATTTGCGATCGAGAGCTGATAGAAAGCTTTCATCAATATGCACTCTGAAACTTAATTTCCACACGTCTCTTAACCTGCATATTAACATAAGAGACATATAATTGGCCCTTGGCAGCCACATCGATATTTACAGAAGCAACAAGTTGAAGAGTTTGGATTAGACCTGCATTTTGATGATATCAGAGTGGCAATGTGGCACTAAACTGTAATCAAAATCCAGACTTTTGAAACCGGAAATGGGAAGCAAATGCATAGCTAACTCATTAAAGTAGGATACCACGTAACTGTTCATCAATGCCATGCATCAAAACAGTCACATAGTTCATCACGGGTGTTTCAATCCCTGCCACCCTTTCCTATCATCTATACGTGGTATTGATGATGCTTTAAACAAACCAAACCAAACCAATCCGAGCCTTATGTCCCAATCACTTGGGGTCAACTACATAAATCCTTTTTCTCCATTGAGCTCTGTCAAGGGCCACTTGTTCACACAAACCTACTATACTCAAATCTTTGCGCACCACAGCATCTAATGTCAATTTAGGTCTACCCCTCCCCATAGCATTGCTACCCAAGCCGCCCCCTGGTTTGGTTTGTGCGTCATTACGGCCCCTGGAACAGAACAAAATTACAACCCCGCAATGTACAAAACAACTCATGAATATCATGTGTCAAAACAGTCACGCGGTTCACATAGTTCATCACGGGCTTTTCAATCCCTGCCACCCTTTCCCATCACTGTAAGTAGGGGTGAACAAAAAACCGACCGAACCGAACCGAACCGGTTCATTTTTTCGGTTTTTGAAATTTTTCGGTTCGGTTCGGTTCGGTTCTCGGTTTTTGAAAATTTTCGGCGAACCGAACCGAACCGGTTTTTAATATATATATATTAAATATTTTTAAAATATATTAAATATTTTTTAATATATTTTAATATATATTAAATATTTTTAAATATATTAAATATTTTTAAAATTTCTTAATATATATATATATTAAATATTTTTAAAATATATTAAATATTTTTTTTTAATATATTTTTATATATATATATATATATATATATATAATATTTTTTAATATGCTTTTGCTTTTCCTGAACTGAACCGAACCGGCCTCGAACGGAACCCTAACCCGAACCGGGATCAATATAACCGGTTTCGGTTCAGTAAACTTCCCGAACCGAGTTTTCCCGGTTCGCACAAAAATGTCTACGAACCGAACCGAACCGAACCGGTTTCAGCCCTAACTGTAAGTCTGTAAGTAGCTTATCTATATGTGGTACTGATGACGCTTTAGACAAGAAAAAGATAAGGAGACAAGGGTATTTTTTTACTCAATAACACGGTCACATGGAAGCGAAAATAGTTGATATTGATACATAAACCTCAACATTGCTAAATATGATAATTCCCTAAACCAGTACAAGATACCAAGAAGATTGGAAAGAACAAAAGGAAGTAACAAAGTAGCAAAAGATATAAAGACGCACATGATCAGTCGTCCCCCATTCACTTGTGCATTGGACAAGGATGCTCATTTACCAAGGATCAACTTATCTGGAAATGAAGGTTATAGAGTATAGGCCAACATGCGCTATCGAATACATCCCCACTACCCCCGTACAAGGGGACAACGGTGCCCTGACTACACATCGGGTTCTCTTCGAACCAAAGGCTAAGCCCCACATCAATGAATCGCTACCCCCTTCTTTTAATTGCCGGCCGGGAAGCTAGACGATAAGCTCTCTCTTGGATCTGTCATTAAGCCAAGAGTTGCCCGCTTTCCCTTAGATCTAGTAGCCTCCTTCTAGTCCGACTTTATAGAGAAAAGATCCGACTTCTTGGAAGGCAGCTGAGGATCTTTAGAGCACTATCTATGGAGTGATTAAAGATCAGAGAAATCATTGGATTTGAAATCGAAGTTTTCATCCTCTGATATTTGGTGGACAGCTAGAATATTGAAAAAATGTCGAACCTTCCAGGCCATCACCCATTAGAAAGGAGAAGCAAGTTTTGGGATCAAAGTCAAGGCTGTACAATTCCAATGCCGAGGCAAGAAGAGGAAGGAAAGAGAAAGAGAGAGAATTCAGAAGAGACTGGAAAGAATAAGGACTCCCTCTGCTGTTCCTACCCGATCCCTCTTCCTTCCTGCCCCCAGAGAGCAGTGAGCAGTGAGCATTCGAGGTCCAAGCGACTAGGAACAGGCTTGAATACAGAAAGAGATTCGTACTCTTTGCGCTTATTTACCAGCCACACCTCTGCTCGGAGGCAGAGTTCTAGTTAGACTGCCAGGATGAGAAGAAGGACTTCCCCCGAAATGCCATTCAGATTTACATTTGCGTGTCATTTGAACTCGAGTCTAGAAGGAATCAGATGCCAACAATGGTCCTACAAAGGGCAAAGAAACGAAATATCGCAACAGAGCTGGATAAGCCGACCTTAAGTATCAAATAACCCGATATACTGGAGATCCTAAAAAATATACTGGAGATAAAAAGGGATAGACCAATGAGTGGGTTGATTCGGTTGAACATTCAACTAAGCATAATATGATCAATTGAGCCTCTCTCTAAACAACAACAGAACCCCAATCGTTCTTCTAGAGTCTAAAGAAAAGCCATACTAGTTGCAAGGGGGAAAAACTAAGGAGAATAACAAAGGCCATTTTGGCTCAAAAAAGTGACCTGGTATGGTATCTTGCCACAGCAGCAAGGTCGTACAATCACTGAAAAAGGAAGCATCAAAGTACACCAAGTACGAGCAAACCAAGAATATTCATCCTAGAGTTACGATAAACCACTGATGCTGTACAGCCAGCACATCAGACTATTACAGAACCTTGGTCGAACCTCTAAAAGAACAGATCTTTTGCATTTACAGGGCATGGCCCAACGTTCGTTCCTTCATCTCATGAGAAGCCTGTTTCAGATCAAACAAAGAGGCTGAGAAAATGCATCAAACATCAAAAGTTAAACAACAAAAGTAACTGTTAATTGTTACATACTCTTTAAACAAATAGCGCAAAAATGTCTTTCATATCAACTGCTTTGCTCCATCTTTGATGGTATTATTTCATAACCTTGCTCCACTTCTCTTACTTAGTTCCTTAAGAGCTCTAAGAAAGGAAATTCCCAACAAAAACTATCATATCCAGTCAGGCAAAACTTAGTAACATTGTACCCTAACCCTTCAGGATAGAAGTTTTGGATCTCTTTCCCTACTAAAGCTTCATACCTTCCGGATTCCCTAAGATAGCAGTATTGTTTCCACAGTAGAAGGATTACATATTTCTAGGCCAAAGTCTGTTCCTGATCTCGAGCTTGCTGTTTTTGACCCAGGCTCTACTTCTGATCTGAGTCAACTGCGCCAAATAGAACCTCCTCATCCTCCATTCCCTTTGTTTCTTAGTACAAGTTACCATGAGCTTTCTGTTCCGGCCAAGTTCCAATGCCGATGGGTTCTCTTGCTCCTGCATCACTTCCATTATATGCGTGGAAATCCTTTTAGTCATTGACTAAATCTGCATCTTCTAGTTAAGAAAGTGCTATTAGAACATTTAAAAAATAAATAAATACAACTGCAACCACAGTATGCATGGTTGACAAAGGAACAAACTAGTGTCAAAAAAGTTGTCATCACTTATTCATCTCAAAAATGGGTCTTCCATACATGGAGTATACACAGAATCACGAGGACACTTGGCTTCTCCTTTTTTCTATATCACCAGACACTTAGCGGACACCAACACTTTCCGGACATGTGCCGACACTCAAATCAGACTTACAACACCAATCGGGCTGAACGGGCTACACTTGGGCATTCGGCGTTTGGAACTTCAAAGGATCAAAAGCCTCAATCATTTCCTCAGGGAGTAAAAAGGACTCAAAGGACTTCATACGTCTAAGAAATCCCTGAATCATTCCGCAGGCAACTTCATCAAGGAGGCCTTCCTCAAAAGACATTGAATCATATCAATAAGGTCCTATCATCAGGACATGACCCTTTGGAAGGCAGTGTAGTGAAAAGATCTCTTGCATTATCAAGTGTTTTATTCTTGCGATACGCATCAACAAGGACATTGTACTTAACAATATCGAGCCTTAAACCCCTTTTTTCCATTATGTGAAGTAAGAACATTGCTTCATCAATATGCCCACTTTGGCAAAGGCCGTCCAACAGGAGACCACAAGTTTTAGGATTAGGAATTTGGGGAGCAGCTTGCATCTCATTAAGAATTTCTTGAGCAGCAGTATATCTACCTATCCGAACCAGACCCAACAATAGAGTATTGAAAGTAACAGTGTCATGTTTCAAACCCTGTAAAGGCATTTCTCGCAAGAGATGCACGGCCTTGTCTAACTTCATGTTCTTGCAATATCCCCTAATCAAAATGTTATAGCAATGAGCATTAGGATGAATGCCCCTACCCTTCATAGCACTTAACAATCTCATTGCTTCGTCCATCCGGCCTTGCAAACTATATCCATCCATGAGAGCAGAGTATGTGACTACATTAGGATAAACACCTCTTGCTATCATGTCTTCAAGTAGCTCCTCCGCTTCCTTTGTCATCCCTTGCTTGCTAAGTGCATCGACCAAAACAGTTACTGTCCTGACATTTGGTGAAATACTTCTATCCACCATTTGTATTAGCATTTCTGTAGCCTCCTTCCACTTACCATGTTTGCATAGGCCATCAATCAAGGATGTATAGGTGACAACATTTGCCGGAACACCTTTGCTATCCATTTCTACTAAGAAGTTGACAGCGTGATCCACCATCCCATCCTTGCAAAGACAGTCAATGATGACACTGTATGCCATGGTGTTAGGTTTTAAACCTCCCACTTCTGCTATCCTCAGAAAACTAATAGCCGCTCCCGTGTTTCCCATTTTGCAAAGCCTGTTTATAAACAATCCATAAGTCAACACATTGGGTTTGAATATGCCTTTTTTGACAATTTTCTCAAAAAACTCCACGGCCTCAACATTTTTATCAAGTATAATAAGTCCATTCAACAGGGTGTTGAAGGTAGCTACATTAGGCATATAGCCACATTTCAAGATACAGCCTAAAAGCGAGAACCCAAAGCCGACTCAATTCATGCGACAATAACAGTTAATTGCAATGTTGAAGGTATAAAAAGTATGTTGAATGCCTTGCAACTGCAACTTGTCAAAATGAGAAAGAGCCTCAGCAATTTTATCTTGTGCAATAAGTCCATTTAACAGAGTGGTGAAGGTAACTACGTTAGGCGTGTAACCGCGTTTGAAGAGACCGCCTAAAAGCGATAACCCAAAGCCAACTCGATTCAGGTGACAATAGCAATTAATAGCAATAGAGAAGGTATACAAATCTAGCTCAATCTCCTTTAACTGCAACTCATTGAAATGAGAAAGAGCTTTGCCGTACTTACCCGACTTCGCAATAATCGCCAATGCCTTATTGATTTTTTTATTGGTTGGAACATCATCTTGCACCAAGCGCAGATTCCCCGACCTGGGTTTTCCTTTCGACAACCTTTCTCTTCCAAAACTGGGTTGGGTTTTTGCTTGGTCGATGACGGTCGCAGAAGGAGTAGAACTTCTAGGGTTTATAGTGTTGGAATGAGAACGAAGGGCAAAAGATGAACAGTGGGGTGGAAAGAGAAGATTACATTTTCGGTAATTAGAAGAAGAATAATCCATGGGACTGATTAGAGAGGAAGCACTAATCTCAGCCATATCTTCTCTGTCCCCTCTCTCTCTCTTCTGCGCGAGTGAATTCAGAGTATCAGGATTTGGAGGAGTAGTTGGGTGCCCAACGGTTGTTTGGGAAAGGGGGCGACTCCGTATTTCTGCTGGCGGTTAAAAATTATCGAAAATTATATTTCGATAATTACATATCAAAAATATGTTCAATCTTTAGTAAATAATTATCGAACATATATTTCGATAAATAGTTGTTAAAAACAAAATTATATTTCGGTAACTAATGTCAGAAATGCACAAGAAACATATATTTCGGTAATTGAATGTTAAAAATGTATCTCCATTCGGTAACTAACTGTCAAAAATGTATCTCAATTTCAGTAACTAACTGTCGAAAATATATCTCAATTTCGATAACTAACTGTCGAAACATATTTCGGTAGTTAAAAATTTTTAATGGGCTAAGGAAGAAAACACGGTGCTGTGAATAGTCGCACCCTTAGAAAATTATCGTGGCTGCGTAAAAGGAAAAAAATGTAATTGCAGTATCACCAACGGATAATTTCGGAAACAAGTCTACGAGTACACATGTTCACCCCGTGCATACATATTTTCGACCTATCTCAGTTCCTGCAAAATTAATTCAAGCCGCTCATTTTGTCCAACGAGTTTAATTACGATTAATATAAAAAATTAACTTAATTCGATACCAATAAATACATACGTTTACAACAGATTATGTTAATTTTTTTTATAGGAATTGTAAACAAACTATTTGGAGGAGTTGGGGTGCCCAATCAATGAATTTGGGAAAATATCATCTCACGAAATTTGGAAAAAATTTCAGTGCTGGGTAGGTACCACGTGGTGCCTGTTCGGTGCATCTGAGTCATCCATTGTGTTTTTGGGAGGCTCGAATTTGAAGAGAAAAAAGAGAGAGAAAATGTTGAGAAAGGGTTTCAATCCGAACCATCCAAAAGAATATTAGACGGCCTGAATGTGCCGAGCGGGTACCACGTGGGATATACCAGCTGGCTCAGAAAAATTTCTCAACGAACAGATAATTTCGGAAACAATAAATCAATAAGTACATATACATTTATGTACATACGCCACGTACATGCTTTGAACCTATCTCAGGTCCTACAAAATTACTCCGAGCCACTCATTTTGTTTAAAATAGTTTGTTTACGGCCCAGGTAAAAAATTAATTTAATCCAGTATCAGTAAAGGCGTTTACAAAACATCCATCTTTGCTATAGAATCCAAACCAGAATTTTAAAACAAAATTGAATATTTTGTAAATGTATATCGGATTAAGTTTATTTTTACAGAAACCGTAAACAAACTATTTTGAACGACAAAAGTTTCTCAAATATAAGGCCTTAAACTAAATTAATCAACAACTTATATTTGAAACAAAAAAGGGATAATAAAACGTAACGGGAGCCCCATCAGTAACCAGTAACCAAAGCAAGAAGTGATGGGTTAAATATCTACATACCCCTTGAATTATTC
The DNA here is from genome assembly GCA_025413875.1 of Rhododendron molle. NCBI lineage: Eukaryota > Viridiplantae > Streptophyta > Magnoliopsida > Ericales > Ericaceae > Rhododendron > Rhododendron molle. The sequence continues at coordinate 58,169,025 of CM046391.1, forward strand.
AACTTTTATTTACTTCATCCTTTAATTACCAATTGAACACACTTTCTCCTCCAACTACCAAACCACTACTCCATCCATCCAATCCCTTACTCCCGTCCAATTCACAAATGAAAAACTCAACCCCTCTATTTATATCTTTAACCTACCAATATATGTATATGTATGTATATTTTCTTTCTATTTAAGTTTTTAACCATTGCTATTTATGTCTTTAACCTACCAATATATGTTTATGTATATACACACTTTAATGTATTTAAGTTTTTCCCATAAGGACCTTCGCATTTTATCTTAAAATGCGAACCTGGCTGCTGATCGTGTTTTGAATGGTCCGAATTCGCGAATAGTTTATGACTGGTCATAAATGATCATCCTCATTTATGAGCGGATATAAATTATTTGCGAATCCGGACCATTCAAAACACGATTCAGCAGTCAGATCCGCATTTTTGCTTAAGTTGCGGGATCCTTACCTGAAACAGCATGTGTATATGTATGTATATTTTCCTTCTATTTACTCATTGCTATGTACACCAATAATACCATGTAAACTTGTCAAAGATCAAATTGTTCAAATGGTCCCTTGCATCTCTCCTCTCTCTTCTACCGACTAGTTCAATACCTCAGCAACTGTAAAAAAAAAAAAAAAAAAAAACCCACCGTTTAATCAGTTAACCTGATGCATAAAAGGGTAATTGAAGACATCCAAATAAGTAGCACTACAGAAAAACTTAGCAGTTGGTTGTTTAAGCTTGGTTTGTAAACTTAACAAGCTCGAAAACATATTCAAGTTTAGCATGATTATGAAACAAGTAGATTTCGTACGAGTTTTAATTGAGCCGAATACGAGTCAATTATGAGTACCTCGAATTTTTCATACTACATCATGATATGCCGATCAAGCTGCGTAACAGATTGCCCGGGCCTAGTTTGAAAGTTTAACTAGCTAAAAAATATATATTATTCAAGCTTGGCCTTTTTTTTTAACAAATTAATCTTGAAGCAGCTTTTAACGAACGAACACAAGCTCAAATTCGAGTAGCTTGGTTCGTTTATCAGCCCTACACGTAAATATTAAATACACGTGCATGGGGAGAGAGAGAGAGAGAGATAGATTCTTCTGGTGCTGTGAAATTGACGGGGAGGGCCAAATGGGCCTCTGTCGGAGACCGTTCGTTTAGCATATTTACTTTATTTTAACTTTGTTTTTCAATCATTATCCTATATCTTTCTCCAATCATTAACCTATTTCTATAATTATTAGTTTCATTTATGTCTCTATCTCTCTCCACTCATTACCCTTCTCTCTAATCATTACCCTATTTCTCTCTTTACCCACTACCAAAACAAAAATACCCACATGTCTTTGGGTTTGGCTAATTAACCCAGTACCATTTTGGAACTGTGAACTGTGAGATACAGACGAGGAAGAAGGGGATATACATACACATACATATATGGGGTCGGTTTCGCTCACAAAACATTTGACACAATACTAATCGGAGCTCCACGAGAATAATCGGAACCGTTTAATTTGTTTAAAACATGTTTTTAAGGGGTCACGTAAAAAATCAACTCATTCGGATATCATTAAGGACTGATCAGATCATTCAAAATTATGCTGTCAAATTTGACAAGAACCAACTGAATGAACCGATCAAGCACTTACCGATATCCAAATGAGTTGATTTTTTAAGGAAATCCTTACAAATACATTTTAAACAAATTGAGCGGCTTCGATCATTTGCGTGTGACTCCAAAATGAATCCTAAGAAAAACTTGTGTCATCGGAACTGGCCCCTACCCTAGAGAGCAATTTTGTTCACTCTCTCCCAAAGAGGGTGAACGTTACCCTCCTACCTCCGGTGCCGACATCGACGATCGGACCCGTTCATGTTGTTCAAAACGATTTTCTAAGAGGGCATGCAAAAATTCGGAAAAATCCAACGGTGAAAAGCGGTTGAGTTTTGAGCTCCAAAACCTAGATTTTTGTTCTTTGGGTTTAAAGAACAAAAAATAGACACTTTGAGCTCAAAACTCAACCGCTTTTCACCGTTGGATTTTTCCGAATTTTTGCATGCCCTCTTAGAAAATCGTTTTGAACAACATGAACGGGTCCGATCGTCGATGTCGGCACCAGAGGTAAGAGGGTAACGTTCACCCTCTTTGGGAGAGGGTGAACAAAATTGCTCTCCCTACGCTACATATATTGGTAGGTTAAAGACATAATAGGCTTCGATTGGTAGTTGAAGGAAGGCATAACAGACTGCGCCATAGATTTTGAGATCCCAAAACAAACAAGGCTTAATTTACTCAGGAACAATGAAAGAGACCATTTTTCCCGATTGAACCAGATCATCCCAATATTATTAATGAACCCAACCAAAGCAAACACAGTACAATAAAGAGGGGGGTAGTGTCCCAAAATACAAAAACTAACAAAATAAAATAAAATACAACAAAACCAAAAAAGAAAAGTCGCATGGAACCACGATGTCGGAGCCGAACCCGTCGAACACACGCATGAAGAGGGGTAGGAGAAGCCGAAGTTGAGAGGCCAGGTATGAACACAGAGCAAACCCTCCTCGATGAACCGCCGCACCAACTCGATCTCGTCCTGCCGCAGTCTAGATGTAGAAGCCACTGCAGACGCTGTTTTCGTCTCAGGTGAACTGATTCCAAGAAGTAAGGTTTAGAACCCTAGACCAGGCTTCTGAGTCTAAAAATGAAAGGGAGAGTGAAAAATTTCAACTCCCAAAAGAGAGAGTATCAACCATCTCAGAACATTGGACCCAGCTTGAAGAGACCATTTTGATTTCCACTGCTTTCTTTCTACGCATATCTACTCCCGAAAGAGACCATTCTGATTTCCCTGTTCAACTTTCATTTTTCTTCTCAAATTGTCCTTTTCTATTTCTTCCATCCTCCGTGCCATTTCCCTTAAAATCTTAGGCAAAGAGATAAATCAAATGTTTATAATACTTTATATCATTTTTCCATGCTGTAGCAGGCCGAACATGATTGTTCACATTTCAGTAAGCCGAGCCCGTCCTAAGCTGTGCTCAAACCCGGGGCTCGGCTCCACGCCGAAGACTACCCGCCACCATCACACTCGCCCCAGGCTCGGCCACCCACAGAGACGGTTGACGAAAGGTCCCACTTACCTGTCAACTCACCAGGCTCGGCCAAGTGCGGTGCTCGGCCACTCGCGAGGCTCTGCAACGATTGGGGTTTGACCACCTGCTGATTCACGTTCTCTCTCACGTGTTAGGGCGGTTATGCCAAAGGATAATGATGAGCGCACATGGAGGGTGACAACTCACACCAAAACGGTTACCAGATCTATTCCATGATGTCATGAGACGTCATCTAGCACGCGCAAGGCACATGCCCGTACTTGGTGAGCAAGTCAAGGAGGCTCTATAAATATCAAGTGATCACAATCCTAATAGTACATGCTTCTACACACTAGACTAGTCTCTCACCTTTTCTCTCCACCTATACTTATCATCTTGCCGGGGGAACCCCGGCCTGGTCTTAGTCGTGCGTTCGTTTTGCAGACTAGGCTGAGAGGCTAGGCGATTCTTGAACCAACGGAGAAAAGACTCAAATCGAAGATCACGGGCCACACACATGCTTCTATACTTCAACTTCGAAATTTTCTTGCCAAAAAAACAAAAGAGTACACCATAACATGGAAAAGCATATTGTTTCTTTGCTCTTGCCAACATATTATAAAAAAAAAATTAAACAAAACAAAAGTTCCCTCCACAACTTCAAATACAGCTTAAAAATAACCGAAACTTTGAACATTTGGCTTATTCAGGCGAATAACACTTGACTCGACAACCAATCTCATCGCGCAACTCAATTGTTGCTACAGAACACAATTGTTATTTGAGAACTCCACAATGCCATTAATTATTGGGTGGAAATATTTCCCATAAGCAAAACCTTCGACCTCAAATTCCTAACATCGCTAATTTCATATAAGTTGACTTAAGAAAGAGAAACTTCTTCAACTATGTTCAGAGAAACCAGTTTGTAGAAATCAGGGGAAAAGAATATCCACTTTTCATGCTGTGCCTACATATAAGCCTTCACTTCCAACATTCAACTCTCGTACGTGAACCTTGCTCTCCTTTCGGTTTAGAAGCCAAGAAAAGTTAGTTTGCGAGCGAGAGCTGATAGAAAGCTTTCATCAACATGCTCTCTGAAACTTCATTTCCACACGTCTCTTTGCCTGCGTATTAACATAAGAGACGAATAATTGGCCCATGGCGCGGATCAAAAAATAAATAATTGGCCCTTGGCAGCGACATCGATATTTACAGAAGCAACAAGTTGAAGAGTTTGGATTAGACCTGCATTTTGATGATATTTGAGTGGCAATCTCCCAGTGCAGAATGTGGCACTAACTGTAATCAAAATTTGGACTTCCGGAAACGGGAAGCAAATGCATAGCTAACTCTTCAAAGTAGGATACCACATTACTGTATCTATAACTGACAAAGCAAAGTTGCATTAACTCAGTCGCTGACTGCCACAAAGAATAAAGAAAACCACAATTATAATAGGTACAGTTGAGAGTAAAACGTACGTGAGACTGCCATGAAGTCAACTAGGTCTGAGTCATAATTGGTTAATGAAGATCAGCGCTAAGCCATTACCAACATTGCACACCAGAAAACCACAATTATAACCCTAAGGAAACTCTCACAATAGGACACATATTGACTAGACATCTCTATTATAAAACCCAACGGTGTGGGGACAAGTTGTTATAATGACTGAGATTTGTTTGATCCAATGGCTGATGTGTGCTCTCCGACTCTCTTAAGAAAATGCCCACAATCTTTCAAATATTTCACAAAAATGCCATCTCTTCTTTTTACCCAACTTCTGTTGTTTGGGTCCCCCCCTCTACCGCTTCTGTCATCTTTTGAATCCCCACCAAGATCTATAAATCCCATCGAAAGCTAGGCCAAGAAACATTCCTTTGGGATCTTTCGAATCTTTCAGTACCAACGACGAAATCAAGTCTCGTCCGGAGCTAGTTGAAGAAAGCTGCGTGGAAGGTGGGCCAAGAAAGCTAGGCCAAGAAACCTCCGTGAAAGCAAAGGTAATGGGTCTAGCAAAGAAACCATTTTTTGAAAGCCGTGTGAAAGCGTCTATTGGGATTTTTTGGTGTCTGTTTCTTTCCATGATGCAAGTAGTGTTTATTTGTTAATCAGCATGTAAATCTGCTATTCCGGGTGGAATTTGTGCCTTTTTATGGAGTATATTTTGCAATCTGGACGTGTTCAAGAAATTTGAGTGATTTTTTGGGCGTCGGTGTGTTGTTAAATGTTACACATAATTCGAGTTTTGTTATTTTGACTCCTCTTGACGTTCCATTTTGAATGATAGTTTAGTATTGTTGTCTGGGCTCAAGTCCATATGTTTTCATACCCTTCTTTTGTTTGCACAAAATGTTCGTTTCTCCCTACCTTTTTCTGTTATCATCGGGTTGCCCGTGCCTACATGAGTAGAAATTGATGCAAGTTTTGGCAGAAATTGAACTTCAGAACAGTAACCCCATGGATACATAATTTTTCATAAATTGAACTTCAGAATAGTATCTTTGTTTTGATAACAGAGTTCCTTTTACCAGGTTAATTTTCAGCAATTCTAATTGGGGTGGGTAATGTCATAGGCACGAGCAATCACTAGTTCAAATAACATCGGAAGGGCTTCTTCCGGTTCTAGATTACCTCGAGTAGTTCGAAGGCCTCAGAGTACTACTTTCTCGCAAGAAATCCTTGGATAATAACATTGTAAGTACAACCATTTGGAAAGCAACCATTTTGTTCCATTTCCACAAAAAACTCTTTAGCTTCATCCAACAGTCCTTCTACACAAAAACCTCGTATCATGATATTGTACGTCTTGACATCAGGATATAATCTATTGGAAGAAAGTTTACTGAAAAGATCCCTTGCATGGTCCATCTTTTTATCCTTGCATAATGCATTGATGAGCACCAATATTGTAGATATTTGGTGCGACTAGTCCCGTTTTATGTTGTTTTATATCGCGTTTATTTAGCTTTTATAGTGATATTGCACGTAAGGTATGTTTTTAGTGTTTTCAGTTAAAACGTGCAAATAAGGCGGTTTTGAACGCCATGGATGGCCCATGTGCTTCCAAGTACCCGAAGACCCTGTCGGCCCCGTTAAAATCTAAGTATGGAAAAATAACTTTCTGAAAAAGTATCGATTTTCGAGATAAAAAATGGCGGTAATTGATTCTTGAATTTTTCTATGAGTAACTACAAAGTTGCAAGGTTTTATTTGAAGAGTAAGGTCATGTTTTGAGCCATTTTCTCTCGAGAAAACATGCAGTTTTCCATTTTACACTAAAAGTGGGGGGTTGACATTTTGATTTAATTATAATTTTTAAATTCTGGTAATTCCTTTGTTTCCAAATGTGGGGTACTTTCTTATTTTCTTTAAATAAATTAATGTAAATAAAAGGTAAAAGAAAGGTTTAAAATGCAATCTTTACTTAAGTTTAGAGAATGAAAATAAGATGCTGAGGAGCTGTGAAGATGCTGGGAGCTGTTTGCGGGAGCTGAGGCCAGGATGCAGAGATAACATAGTGGTATCGATACAAGCATTTTAGTTGTATCGATACAACATTGAAACAGAGCAAGGGAAATCCGTAGCATTTTTTTAGCCGTATCGATACAGGTACCTTACAGAAGATATTTTCAGTTTTTGTATTTTCTACTTTTAGGATATTTTGGTCCCATTTTTGGGATATTTTTGGACGTGTAAAGAGGGACTGAGGTGTTTTTGTATAAATACCCTCTCTCTCTCTCTCTCTCTTTAGTCATTAGCTAGTTTATTTTTGTTCTTAGTTTTTCCTCCATTAATGTCTTTGGAGCTTTTCTAGTTAAATCCTTCAAGTTCATAGGTAAGTTATTCTCGTTTATTGTTTTTCCGTTTATTAAAGTTGTAGTTACGGACTAGATCCTCGTTAATCTCAAGTTTATTTTCATTTCCGTCGGTTAAATATCATGCTTCGTTTTTATGCTTTGATGTATGCTTTAAGTATGTTTGAGTAGTCGTTTGGCTAAGTCTCGGATAATCTTTCCCGAAGACTTAGGTTGTTAATTGGTTCTCGAGCCATCGGGCTTAAATGCATGATTTTCGGAATAGAACTTACTTTGCAAATTCGGTCTAAACTTAGGGGTGTTAACTCCTTGGTATGCCGTTTGTCAAGCGGTCTTGGCAAATAGTATGTCGAGGGCTCGTGGCCTCCTATGGTTTCGATAAATGTTAAAAATTAGTTGGTTCGCCTCCGTTTAATCACTTCCATTGTGAAACATAGACTTTAAAGCTAAATTCTCCGGGCGTGAGCACGCGGTCGTGACTCTCGCCTGAGTTATAATTGAGAACCGGTAACGGCCTTTGTCAAGGGTTAGATGATCCTTAGACTTGCCTCTTTTAGTTCATAAAGTTCATTTCTAGTCTTTCGTTTTAGTTTTTCCATTTTCAAAGCAAAACCAAGTTGGCCGTCTTAAACGACGAAATCCTACCATAAAACCTACAATCCGATTAAGCTATATTCGATTCTCTGTGGGTACGATCCCGGACTTTCCGGTTATTATGCGTGCAACGACCTAGCCCTACGCTTCAGGTTTCTTATCGACCTCATATCCAAAGGCAAGGTATCGACGTAAGCATGCATCAATGAGGATATTGTACTTAACAACATCAATATCAAACCCGTTGCTTTCCATAGTTTGAAACAAGGACAATGCCATAGCAATATTACCATTTTTGCAAAGGCCATCCAGCAAGATACCAAAAGTTATAGTACTTGGAATTATGCCTGCAACTAGCATTTCATCAAAAAGTTCGTGAGCTGCTGCACATCTACCAACCCGAAACAAACCCTGTAACACTGTGCTAAAAGTTTGAACATCAGGTTTAAACCCCTTTTCAGGCATTTCTCTAAATAGATGCATAGCCTCATCTATCTTCATCTCCTTGCAGTATCCGCTGATCAAAATGTTATGGCTAAGATTGCTAGGCTGAACGCCCATGTCCACCATTTTGTTGAACACTCTCATTGCTTCATCCATTTGGCCTTGCAAACAATATCCATCCATTAAACTATTGTACGTGACAACATTCGGGTCCACACCTCTTTCAATCATCACTTCAAGTACCTCCTCTGCTTCCTTCGCCTTCCCTTTCTTGAAAAGTGCAACCACCAACACATTGAATGTATAAACATCTGGATAAATGCCAGTATACAGTATCTCTCTCAACATTCTTGTAGCCTCCTTCCACCGGCCAACACTACAAAGGCCATGAATCAAAGAATTATATGTAACAACGTTTATGGGAATACCTTTTTCCTTCATTTCTATAAAGAGCCTTATAGCATCATCGACCATTCTATCCTTGCAAAGATTGGCAATGATCACGTTATACGCTATAGTGTTAGGTTTACAACCTCGCTCTTCCATTATCCTGAGCAACCCAACAGCTGTAATAGCGACACCCATTTTGCAAAGCCCGGTAATAAGTGTTCCGTACATAACCACGTCGGGTTCAATATCTCCATTCCTCGTTAATTTCTTAAATAGCTCCATGGCTTCAGCTGCTTTGTCTTGTAGAATAAGTCCATTTAATAATGTGTTGAAGGTAGTTACATCAGGTGTACAACTGCCCTTAAAGATGCCGCCCAAAAGTGAGAAACCCAAAACTTACTCAATTTAGGTGGCAGTAGCAGTTAATTGCAATGTTCATGGTGTAGAGATCTACCTCAAAGCCCAGTAACTGCAACTTTTTGAAATGAGACAGAGCAGTGGTGTAGTCACCCATTTTCGCAATGGTCCCCAAGAGTTTATTGATTTGAATGAAAGGTGGGAAAGGTCGCCTTTGGACCATCCGATTGAGCAACTCTTGAGCATCTTGAACATCATTGGGAAATTGGGTTGCTTTCTCGGCAAAGCTCTCTTGTTAGGTTGGGTCGTCCAATTAGGGTTTGACGATTGAGAGTGAGAATGAAAGAGAAGTAGGGGTAATTACAAGCTCCGATTATTGAAAAAGCACCAATTTTTGTCATCTTCTCCAAGGCCAGCCCCCTCTCTGTCTTCTCACTCTCTCTTTGTTGAAGTCCCCTGGGGTTAGGCGGGCCCCGTCTTTTGAACTTAATTTAAATATGTAAATTTTGTCTTTATTTAAATTTTTTTTTACGTTTATTAATTTTGTGTCAAATTTTTGTGGGTTATTGAGAAATAACCACTTTTTAGCCCAAAAAAAATGATATTTTGACACTAAAAGTGGTTATTTCTTAAAATGTTTGGATAAAAGTAAAAAAAAAAAATTCTGATTTCCCTCTCTCTTAACAATATTTTTTTAATTAAAATCTATTTTTTGAAAACTGTCCTCTTTTTTTTTCTTTTCAAAAACTGTTATTTTAAAAAAAAAAACTGTCTTTTTTCAAAAACCGTTTTTTAAAAACTTTTTCGGTAAAGTGTTATTTCAAAATAAAAGTTTTCAAAAAATTATTTTCTATTTCTAATAACCTGTTTTTATTAGTTTGAAAACTTTTTTAAAAAAAATATTTTATATGATGACAATTTTTAGATTTTTACAAATTAAAAAGGCGATGTGGCAAGTTTTGAGTATTCAATGTTGATTATGTCGCTGTGGACATCAACATTGTTAACCTTAACAACCCCTTAAATGAAAAATTAAAAGATGATATGACAACTTTTAACTATCTAATTTTGATTAGTCTACCGTGGATGCTCATAAATTAGTTTTTATTGACAACATACGGAAATTATAATTTTCCTCATAGAACATTTATTCTTTTTTCAAAAGAAAATTGATATTCACACCCCCCCTTTTTTTTGTTATCCATATTTCCTTTTCTGTTTTTTAGCAAAATATATATATATATATATATATATATATATACATTTTCAACACAAAAAAATAAAAAAGGGGCGTAAAAAAATGAGTGTGAATATGAATTCCCTCTCAAAAAACAAACAAGAATATGTTCATTTCTTCTCATTTGGATAATTCCTTAATACTACGTAAGAATGAATTCGTTCATTTTTTTCCTTTTTCACTCATTTATCATGGAATATTAGGTTTTGATTCAGCTTGTAGTGCAGTATTTTTTTTCAGTATAGAATGTGTTTCAAAATCATATTAATTGGTATGTGAATTAATTCGCGAGAAAATGTCTTTTCGCCCCTAAACTTTTACTCAAATGTCCCATAAGCACGTATACTTCATTTAGTTTTAATTAAACACCCAAGTCAAATTCTAACAGAAATTGTTAGTGTCTCTCTCTCTCTCAAAAACTCTCACCCCAAAGCCGAAGAAGAAGAAGAGAAGAGAGAGAGGAGAGGGAGAAGAGAAAAAGAGGAGAGAGCGGGTGGTGCTTCTATGGCTGCCGCTGCAAGCTTCTTTCTTTCTTTTTCTTTTTCTTTTTTTTTCTTTTTCTGTTTTGAAGTAAAACAAGAGAGAGAGAGAGAGAGAGAGAGAGACAAATGAGGAAAGGAAGAGAGGCCAGCAGTGACGGCAATTGGCGGCCATGGCTGTCGCTGTAGCTTTCTATTTTGTTCTACTTCAAAACATGGAGGGGGACGAGAGAGAGCTACCACAGAGAGAGTCGCCGGGGGATAGGTCCGGTTCGTGTGATCTTTAATTTTTTTTTTTTCCCATTAATTCTAATCAACTTTATCCAATGAGATTTGGGGAGAGGGACGAGTGCTTACTTGAATCAAACACTGCCCATGTGCATAGAATATAATGGAGGCATCAATTGCAGCCCACACCACTTGCTGGTCCGTATGACCTAAGTAGAGGACAACCTGTTTATACTCGTCATGAAAGTTTTATTTTCTACTTGTTAAGAAGGTTCTCTTTCTTTTCTACTTGTCAAAAAAGAAAAAAAAAATTGCTACTACACATCTCCAATCATCATAAAATACAATAGAACTGAAACAATAATGAACAAAGAGCAATTTAATTTTCCAAGACATTTTCTTCGTCGTCGAACGTTAATTTATTTGGTACCCAACTAACTGTAACAATCGTGTAAAAAAAAAAAAAAAGAACTAAATGTAACAAAAGCAGAGTAATCTACTACTAGCATCCAGCAGTCCTGTCCATCTTCCAGTTTCCAACGACGTCCGAATTCCGCTTTAGAAATGAGAGTTGAGAAGCAAAGCGCAGCGATTCGATTTGGAAATTACCTTACTCCAGACCATAAGCAACTACGAATGTGCCAGAATAAATGTCAAAAGCATCATGATATACTACTAGAATCTGCAACATTTGAATTTCAACAGAGCAAAGTGACTTAGAGAAAAGTCTACTGTGACGGCCAATATTACAAAGGGAGAAGGAGGAGAAGGAGAGAGCAACTCAAAGGATTTGAGAGAGAGAGAGGGTAATCTAAAATCTGAGTTCACTCTTACATACGCGTCCTATTTATAGAGGACTCAAGACTATACTCAAATGAAGTTACACTCAAATTACATCTGGAATAAAGATGGTCGGAATAAAGATAGTCGGGTGCTCAGTGGGCCCCATCGTCACGTTTGTCTGTCATTCCACCGAAAGTTGAGTGTTGAGTATTCCCTTCATAATTGAGGTCATCGAAAGTTGATTGAAGTGGTTGGCCACCGAAAGTTGGCTTGGCTTTATTCTAAAATTATTGCTTCATTGATTCTTTTCCTTTTCTAGAAGACCGCTGTCCAGCAATAAGTTCCGTCAGGAGGGTGTTCAACTTCTGGGCAACGGAATCAGGTATCTCCAAAAGCTCTCTCTTGTTCCGTGCCTGATTTGCTTCGTCAAAACTCGTGGGTACCGCTAATTTATCCACGCCCAATTCCTTTTCCACTTCTGACTCTACGCCCACTCTTCCGCTTCACGTCTTCAAATTGATGGCCAACAGATTTCTTCTACTTGTGCAACGCTCTCAATGTTTTGGCCTCGGCAGTTCCCCACAACTCGAGCATTTGGTCATCAGCCCTAAGCCGACGTCGCCTACTCGGTACAAATACTGAAGCATTTGAACCGTGATCTAGTAGGATACCTTTCATCAGAATCCTATTTGTCACTTCAGAAACCCGAGGTCTTGCGTTCAGCAGCTTGAGTTTACCATTAAGCACATTTCCAAACTCCATCTATTAATTCCCTTCGTGTTTCAAGCTGTGCTCAGACTTCAACTCCCCAATCAATGGTAAGTAGCTGGGGCCTTCAACCAAATGCCCTGCACCTTACTCCATTCTTCAACCAAATGCCCTGCACCTTACTCTATAAATGGCAAATATCAAAAAACTAACAAAAAACGAGGGGAGTACTTGGGCAATAATTGAATATGATATTCTCGAAGTGCATAAAGAAAGCAATTATACATTGACATTTGTACAAAATCACAGTGAAATGGCCATACTAGAAGACAGAACATCAAAAAAATATGCTAGTATGTGCAACACGTGAATTACAATAAAGTGCCAATGAAAAATGTCCACAAGAATATATACAGTAGTCTACTTTGCCATCTTCTCTCTCTCCCCCTCTCTCTCTCTGTGGTGGTAGTTGACGAAGGTGATGTGCATTTCACTGCCAAGCCAAGAGGAGTTGTTTGGAACATGAGGAAAAGAAAAAGGAAATGCTCCGTAATTATTATTTTCCATGTAGATTAGCAAAAAGCATAAAATGTGAAAGAAGCCATTTTATCCAAAAAGGAAATGCTCCGTAATTATCTACTCCCTCCGTCCCTTTATTATTGTCTAGTATTTCATTTTGGGCTGTCCCTTAATAAGTGTCCATTTTATAAAGTTAGTGGGTAAAAGTTGGTGTATTGTCTATTTTGTCCTTAAAAGTAGATTCCTTTTTGAAAAGTAAGTGAGTAAAAGAGTAATGATGATGGGTAAGTAGGGAAAGTGGAGGAAAAAGTTGATGTGAAAGGTATAATGATAATATCCTTTTAATAAGTTGGAGTTACGAAGCAGGACACTTAAAAAGAGACGGAGGGAGTAATTTTCTTGGGGTTTTTTTTTTTTTTTTGTCTTGTTTTATTTCTTTCAATTTCAATCGATATTATACATTTCTGATTTATATGGTCGAGACAGAATTCTTAATCCAAAAAATGAATGACATTATTTTTCAATTTTTTTGTTATTTGCTGTAAGATATATTTCATATCAATCCAATAGAGATCCCCATCCATCCAAACCAACCAATCCAAGCTTGGAAAGAAAATGACTATTAAATAGGGTAATCAACCAACAGCAATGTTACACTATGCACCAACATTGTCCAAACTATGGCTTTGTTTTGGACAAAATACTCTTACGACATAGAAAAAAGTCCTCAAGAATATCTACAGTAGTCTACTGCGACCAGAAATTTTCTAAAAAGGTAGCAACAAGTCAGAAAAAGAGAAAGGCTTAAGACAGTCCAACACGTTTGGAAACTAGAACTATAGTGTCTTCAAAGTCATCAAATTCAAAGATTAATACAACAACAACAACAAACATAACCCACCTAGTCCCCAATCATTAGGGGTATGGGCGGAGGATGATTGGAGACAGACCTAACCTTTGGCAATAAATTCAAAGATTAATGTGTCCATAAATATAATGATCAAGAGAATTGAGACGAAATCCATATAAACCTTTCAACACTTCAACAATAGGCCATAGGGGTCAAAAAAGTTTCAAGCAATGGTCCAATTCGAAGTTTTAGCCGAAGAAGAGTCTAAAAAATCAAGTTTGCATTGCAAGTCTAAGGAGAGCAAAGGGAGAGAGATGAGAGGATAATTGATGTTTACAAACTTTCATCATATGGCGGATCAAAAAAAAAACTTTCACCATATGGTGCTCCAACTATGATTGATTTACTGCTACAACTCTGTTGATGCTGCTGGTCTGTGCCTAAGGTTATGAATTTTGGAGGCTCCCTTTAATGTGCTGCTGCTTATGGAGGATTTCCGTGATTACTTGTTCGATGCAACACTGGATTTTGCTACTATAATCCCCTGATGTTCTGCTAGATTTTGTTGTTGTGATTCCCTGATCTATTCTGCTGGATTCTGTGCTGGGATGCCCACTCTTTGCTTCACCTAGATTCGGTGTTTCTTTTCTGTGGCTTTAGGCTCATTCAATCTTTCATTGGATGTTTTTTTTCTTTTCTAGTGCTTTTCTCTCCTTTTGACCTTTTACTGTGCCTCTTCCTTGTGGCCCGTAATTTGGTCTTATCCTCGATGTACCAATTGTCGAGTTTTAATAAAATTTTGTTGCCTATCAAAAAAAAAAAAAAGTCTAGGGAGAGTAATACAGTGACATATTGTAAGATGGACGGTTTAAGCTAAAATATCAGCAAGTAAAAAATTTAGATGAAGCAAGAGACGCAACTAATAAATAAGCAGAGAAGGAGCATCTAGAAAGTCAATACAAGGGGCGTCGAGGGTAAATATTGCTTATCCAGAGCTTCCCCAAAAGAACAGAAAGATATTTATGGATGTAAATTTTACAGTCAAGAAACACAAGATCATACAATAAAATTACGTACAAGGCTATTTTTACTTGCTACAGGAGGTTCTACTTTCTTGTATAAACATACCCTTACCTTCGAAGCCAATTGACTAATTAAATCTCTTGCATAGCTCATCAATCATCTGGCATGAACCGCTTTATTACTTCTTGGAGAGAAGGATCTTGTCCTTTAGTTGACATTAGATTCACAATCCAGGAAAGTGTAGATGCATCTGCTGAAAACCCCTTTGCAACCATTTCCTCGTGGAGTACCAAGGCCTCGGAGTACTTCTGCCTTGCAAGAAATCCTCGGATGAAAACATTGTAAGTGCCACCATTTGGAAAGCAACCATTTTGTTCCATTTCCACGAAAAATTCTTTAGCTTCATCCAACTGTCCTTGTGCACAAAAACCTCGTATCATGATGGTGTACGTCTTGACATCAGGATGTAATCCCTTGGAAGAAAGTTTATCGAAAAGATCCCTTGCATGGTCCATCTTTTTATCCTTGCATAATGCATCAATGAGGATAGTGTAGTTAACAACATCCATATCTAACCCGTGGTTTTCCATAGTGTGAAACAAGGACAACGCCATAGCAATATTACCATTTTTGCAAAGGCCATCCATCAAGACACCAAAGGTTAGAGTACTTGGAATTATGCCTGCAACTTGCATCTCATTAAAAAGACTGTGAGCGGCAGCACATCTACCAACCCCAAACAAGCCTTGTAGCACAGTACTAAAAGTTTCAACAGTAGGCTTCAACCCCCTTTGAGGCATTTCTCTAAAGAGCTGCATGGCCTCGTCCATTTTCCTTTTCTTGCAATATCCGTTGATCAATATATCATAGGAAAAAATGTCAGGCTGAACGTCCTTGTCCGCCATTTTATTGAACACTTTCACTGCTTCATCCATTTGGCCTTGCAAACAATATCCATCCATTAAACTACTGTATGTGACAACATTAGGCTCCACACCTCTTTCAATCATCACTTCAAATACCTCCTCTGCTTCTTTCGCCTTCCCTTCCTTGGAATGTGCATCCACCAACATACTAAATGTATGGACATTTGGATAAATGCCAGCATTCAACATCTCTCTCAACATTCTTTTAGCCTCCTTCCATTTGCCAAAATTACAAAGGCCATGAGGTATACGTAATAACGTCTGCAAGAATACCTCTGTCCTTCATTTCTGAAAGGAGCCTCATAGCATCATCGACCATTCCATCCTTGCAAAGACTGTCAATGATCGTGTTATACACTACAGTGCCAGGTTTGCAACTTCCCTGTTCCATTATCCTGAGCAATCTAAAAGCCGTGATAGTGTTGCCAGTTTTACAAAGCCCATTGATAATCGTTCCATACATAGCCACGTCCGGCTCAATGTCTCTATTCCTCACTAATTTCTTAAATAACTCCGCAGCCTCAGCAGTTCTATCTTCGATAATAAGTCCATTTATGAGAGTGCTGAAGGTAACAACACTAGGTATACAACCGCGTTTGAAGAGACCCCCTAAGAGCGAGAAACCAAAATCGACTCGATTCAGGTGGCAGTAGCAGTTAATTGCAATGTTCCAGGGGTATAGATCTACCTTAATGCCCAATAACTGCAACTTTTTGAAATGAGAAAGAGCCGTAACGTAATTACCCATTCTCGTGATGCAACCCAAGGCTTTAGTGATTTGAGAAATGGGTGGGAAAGGTCGCATTTGGGTCATCCGATTGAGCAACGCCTCAGCCTCTTGAACATCATTGGGCCCCAAATTTCGGTGTTTTCTCGGCACTATTTCGGGATTTTCTCGGGTTGTTTCAGGAGGAGGAGAATTAGGGTTTCTAGATTCAGGGAGAGTGTGAATGAAACGAAAGCTCCCAGTAGGAAAGAGAAGAAGAGTACCTTTCTTTGTGTGATTTTCAGATTTCACGCCTCTGATTAAAGCACCAATCTTTGCCATCTTTTCTCTCTCTCTCTCTCTCTCTCTCTCTCTCTGGTGCGAATTGTACGAAGATGATCTGGGTTGGAACGCGAGGAAATAATGAAAAGAAAAAGGAAATATTTTTTGTTTCTTGCTTTCAGTTTATTTCCCGAAGTTTAAATTTAGGAAAATTTATATAAATGGTCCTCCTAGTTTTATTTGAGTCTCATTTTTATCCTCCAAGTATCAATTACAACTCTTTTGACCTTTAAGTTTGATTTTCGTACCAAATTGGTCCAATTGATAACTTATGTTAGCCAAATTGGACAAAAAAAAAAATCAGATTGACGGCAGTGGATGTTACAGTTGGTACCAAGTTGGTCCAATTGATGACGTCTGCCCTTAATCTAATTTTTTCCGTCCAGTTTGGCTGACAAATATTATCAATTGGACCAACTTGGAACGAAAACTAAACTTGGAGGTCAAAAGAGTTGCAATTGATACTTAGAGGACGAAAATGAGACTCAGGTGAATTTAGGATGACAATTTCTATAAATTTCCCTTAAATTTACTCCTTTGCAAAATTTTAAAAATTAGATACTTCCTCCACCCCATAAAATTTGTTGGGTTTGCAAAATAATGACTAAAAATAATGCATTCTTTTCAAAAAAAAAAATCAAAATTTTTTCTAAACTAAAAGAACTCAGTGATATCTAATATATGTTAAATTTAATTTGAAATATTCTTGCAAAAATTATATTATTTTTGAGTTCTCGTTTTGCAAGCTAAACAAACTTTATAGAACAGAGGGAGCAATTGTTCGGTTTGGTTTTAAATGACTTCCAATGCATTCATGATCGTAATCTTGGAACGATATTTTCCGGGCAAACCTTTTTTTATTTGGGTGTTTAATCTCATTGAAAAATCAATACAATCTTATTCATACGAGAAATGAGTGCCTGAGAATTCTCACTCCTCATTTTTTTTTAGACAAGATTAAAAATCTATTTTGTCCTTACCAAACACCAACTTTTGTTAGTTTTTGCGTCAGTTTTTTAGGATAAAAATCTAAAAGCAAAACAAATTGTAATCAAAAGCTTAAAAGGATCACTAAAAACTGGTTTTGTTATTGTTATTGTTTTTTCACTTCTTTCAATTTCAATCCATATTTTACATTTCTAATTCATGCGGTCGAGACAAAATGCTTAATCCAAAAAATGAACGTATTCTTTTTTAATTTTCTATATATATTTGCTGTAAGATATCTTCCATATCAATCCATTAGAGGTCCCCCTCCATCCAAACCAACCAATGCAAGAAAACCAAAACCAAAAAAAAAAAAAAAAAAGGAACAGGAATTGGAAATAACAATCCCGTGACGTTAGGCAGTCATGATCCCTAACGGTCTCCTCCTACCATAATGGGATTAATGACACGTTTCTTATTCAACCGACTCCACTCCTGACTTCCTCTATAAGTCAGGGAGTCAATATGGTTCAGCGGTTGGCAGCCCCGCCGAGCCTATCAGTTCGGCTACGCTTGAGTTCGCTGTAGCTGCTACTTGGTTCGGTGGCGCATCACCGAACATGATTCCACGACTTATATACGGGGTGACGACTTTCCTGGAATGGAACACTTCCCTTTGGCGGGTCCGGCTAGGCACGAACTCACCGAACCTCACTTCGCCGACCCACCAGTGCAACATACTGTGGGTTGAGCTTATAGTGATTAAGAGGCCTCAACCCGGGTCCCTTCACCGAGCCTCATCTGCTACACTACCGGACCACTACACCGAGGCGAGACAAACGGGGCCTTCCACCGAGCCGTGCCCACCACAATAGCCCCTCAACTCCTCCCTGCCTCGGTCAGGGATGGGAGGAGTTGAACAGTAATTCCTCCCGCATCTTGGACTCTCGCGTAAGGCATGCCGAATCGTACCCACCGGGCCAAAGAGGTGAGGTGAAGAGGCGGTTAGAACCAGGGGTAATGACGAACCTGCTGCAGAGGGGGCAGTGATGGGATTGCCTGGATCAGAAATCGAACGGTCGGGTTCAAATCTGGAGAAGAGCAGGGATACGTGGCAGAAGGGGGGAGCGACTCGGGAACGGCGTGTTGCAGGCTTTCCACATGGCATGGCAGGAGTGGAAGGGGTCGCGTCGCCTCGGTTCCAGAGCGCGACCCTTGGGGTTCCTGCCTCTCCCTCGCTTCATTATATAAAGAGGGAGCGAGACAGAAAATCACTTTATGCTCTCGCTCTCTCGCTCTGCAACTTCGTCTGGCAGTCATTTCATCTCGCCCCCGTCGCTCCGCCGTCTCCCGTCGACCAATACCATCACTTCCAGGTAACTCCGAAGCCACTTCCTCCGTGTTCTTCTCTTTATTCTCAGATCTTCCGCCATTTACTTCAAGTTTTGATCTTGAAGTTATGTTTTCATGGCCGCTCTTGGCCGTGATCCACCGCCTGGTTCTCCAACAACCACCCCCCTTTTATAACTATTTTTCAATGACGGCCCGTCTTTCGCCGAAGGGGGCCCCCACCCCCGGCGAAGACGTGGGGGGGAGTAGCCATGCTGAAGTAGGAGTCCTTAACTTCTCTTTTACTCTGTCTAGGTCTTCAGCATGGTGGACTCTTCCAGCCTCACTTCGCCAAGGGTAGATCCCGACGATTACCCAGACCTCCAAGATTTAATCCAGAGCTTTGGAAGGAACTACCGAGCAGGAGGAATGGGCTTCGATGAGAGCTCAAGCAACCTTGCTCAGCGGCATGGCCACCCGATCATCCCAAGCATCCACGTCCCTCTACAGGTGGACGATAGGTCTTCTAGAGACGTCCTCTATGGCCGAGGCCACTCCCCAGGCGAAACAGCCGAACCTGACTTCTACGGCCACGGACCTGAGGAAGACCAAACCGAGCGTATGACGACTTGGTCCCATGCCATCACGTCTACCTCGGCGGGAGAGCCGCCGAACCAATCCGAAGTAGATGGGGGAGCGGCACCAAAGCCGTCGAGGGACGTTGATCTAATCCCACCGCCGCCGACCGGGCTTGGCCCCATGCCCTACACCCACTTCTACGGCGATGGGCCCGGAGGCTTTACTGCCTCATTTCGGGCCAAGTACGAGATACCAGAGGACGTCCTAGTGGAGAGGGTGAACAGCGCGAGGATTCCATTCGGTGAGGACTTCATCGTCCTTCCCCTGTATGCCATCACCGAGGGGGGGTGAGGTTCCCAATGAGCCCCTTCCTCTGCTACTTCATGTCCTCATACAACCTCGCGCCGATCCAACTGTCGCTCAACACCTGGCGCATTCTTTGCTCGGCAATGAGGCTAGCCGAGTCAAACAACCTGCCTTTTACCCTAGGGGACCTGATGCTGATGTATATGGTGTCTAGGAACCCAACATATGACAGGTACTACATGACCACCCGGCAACACTTTGATCACCTGGTGGACCGCCTTTCTGACTCCGAGAAATGGGGGAACGCACTGGTGAGGGTGTCCGACAACTTCGAATGGGGACCTATAAACCCCTTCTTGACCAGCCTTTCCCAACCAGGGCAGGGGCGGCAGTAGAAAGACCCTACAACATCACCCGAGCGCGAGGATACCCCGGCCTCGGCTTCGTGGACAAGCCTAGTACTTCTTTATACTTTGTAGACCACATCGTTTTGACATCTTTCAACTGCATAGTAATGACCTCTTTTTTCTTGCGTGCAGATTGCTCGGCGCCAAACAAGGCACTTTACTTGACAGGCAGGTGGGACAACCTGATTGCCCTCCTCCAGTGCGCCAACCGGGACGCACCCACTTTGCTTGGTTACACACCAACCTACGGCGGCTTCGCCCAACGCAGAGACAAAACCAAGATGGTGAGGAAGGCTCTAGACCTGTCCACCGTAGCCGGGCAAGCACTCCAGAAGCAATACTAACGAGGACCAACCGCAACGCTCCCACCGCCGAAAGAGAACTCAGTTGGCCAGCGAGGGGGAGGACCAAGGCGCCAAAAAGGCTAGGGTTGCCGAAGACGACGTTGCATTCGTTGGGACTGGCCTTGCCACGGAGACAGACTCCGCTGGGCTGGCTGAGCCCCAGGAGGCCTTTCTACCAGTCTTCAAGTGCCCCGATGGGCACGTCATCCAACTGGGGACAGCCTGTCAGAGAACCCCCTCCTGGCCATGACCCTCCTCAAGGGGGTGGCTTTGCCGAAGGACATGGAGGGCCTCCATACTGGAAAGGCCAGCAACATGGCCGAGCTCTGCCTATTTCTCGCCAAGGTAGTACTCAAAACTTTACGTTCAATAAATTTCTCTTAATACTTTGCTCCTAACGATTTCTCATTGCAGGCCGGACAATGCGCCAGCCGAGCCTTTGATGATATGGATGTCCTCCTGGAGACCAAGAAGACTCAGAGGGCGGACCTCTCGGCAGTGAGGAAAGAGCTGAAGGAGGCCCTCGACAAGGTTGAGGGGTTGGAGGACAAGGCTGCTGACGCCGCCCTCGTGAAGGAGGAGAGGGATCGGCTACTGCTTAAGGTCAAGAACCTTTCTGCCGAGCGGGACCAGCTGTAGGCGGACAAGAAGCGCGCGGAGGCGGAATTGCCGAAGCTGCTGGAGGAGGCCGAGCTGGTCGTGAATTTCACGGCGGCCGAGTTGAAGAATATCGAGGATACCCACAGCCGCTCCTTCCTCCGTGGTTATTGCTTACGTCGAAACCTTGCCTTCAAATATAAGGTTGATAGAAACCCGAAGCGTAGGGTTAGGTCATCGATAGCATAATAACCGGAAAGTCCGGGATCGTACCCACAGAGAATCGAATATAGCTTAATCGGATTGTAGGTTTTATGGTAGGATTTCGGCGTTTAAGACGACCAACTTGGTTTTGCTTTGAAAATGGAAAAACTAAAACGAAAGACTAGAAATGAACTTTATGAACTAAAAGAGGCAAGTCTAAGGATCATCTAACCCTTGACAAAGGCCGTTACCGGTTCTCGATTATAACTCAGGCGAGAGTCACGACCGCGTGCTCACGCCCGGAGAATTTAGCTTTAAAGACTACGTTTATCAAAAGATGTGATTTACCGAAACTAAACCAACCTATTTTTGCTAATGTATCTAACACGTAGGAGGCCACCAGCCCTCAATATGTCGTTTGCCAAGACCGCTTGACTAAACTTCACATTAAGGAGTTAACACCCCTCGCTTAGACCAAAATGGCTAGATTAAGCCAATTCCGAAAACCATGATTTTAAACCCGAAGTTTGAGAACCAAATAACAACCTAAATCATTGGAATAGATTAGTCCAAGACTTAGCCAATCAACTACTCACCCATAGCTAAAGAACAAAACATAATAGAAAAACGAGACATGATATTTAACCGACGGAATCGAAAATAAACTTGATTTAAAGGAGAATCTAGTCCGTAGCTACAACATTAATAAACGAGAAAACAATAAACGAGAAAGACTTACAAGTGTTCTTGAAGAGATTAACCTAGAAAGCTTGAAAAACTTTAATGGAGGAAAGCTAACCTAAACTAACTAATGAGCTAGATAGCAAAGGAGAGATAGAGGGATAGGTATTTATACAAAAAGGCTCCCTCTCTCCTTCAAAATATCAGAAAATATCCAAAAAGTGGGAAATTGCCACTTTTGGAAAGTTAAAATCTGGCAAAACGTAAGTCGGTGAGTCATCCGTATCGATACTCCGAAAACCGTATTGATACGGTTCTGTTTTGGCTGCATTCCAAAGTTCCCCGTAGACCAACCGTATCGATACGCTGAAGCTTGGATTCTGCTCTGTTTTGAAGCCGTATCAATACTCTGAAAAACGTATCGATACGCTGAAGGCTGGGTTTCTCTCTGTTTTGAAGCCGTATCAATACTCTGAAAAACGTATCAATACGGTTCTACTTCCTAGCATTCCAGCTCTTGGGCTTTGTTTTGACACCCGACGGCCCATGGCACGCTTCGGCCACTACGGTTCTTCATCTTTAAACCCCGACGGCTGAATTCTTCAAGGTCCCGCTTGCCTTCAAGGGTTGTTCAAAACACCAAAACAAACTCTCTTATTCGCGTATTACCTGAAACGCTCAACAGATAACCTTACGCGCAAAATCACTAGAAAAGCTAAATAAACGCAAGATAAAATGACATACAACGGGACTAGTCGCACCAAATATCTACAATATTGGGTGCTCATCACGCCCCCCAACTTGAACTTTGCTAGTCCCTAGCAAACTAAAGCAAAACATATTGAACTAAGCTATGCAATCTTCCCAAAACAAAGATACGAAAACTATGCTCAACTACTACAATTAGGCAAGAGTCCAAAAACACCCCTTCAAATCCGAGTACGTGCAATCCACGCACAAACATGCCATGAACTAGGATGAACAAACTATGCCATATTAGAGTAGTCAAGCATGCATGCACCACAACGAGTTTCGACTCCAAAACTCACAAGGATACACTCTTATTCGACTTTTCACACAATGAGATACAAGATACATCCCATGACAAGCGCTAGCGAGTAAATGCAATAGCCAGAGACAAAAAGCTACGCATGCTATCAAAAAGAGCGCTTAGAACGAAAGGAAAGCTAATTATTGACAACTATACACGACAAGGGACAAATCATACTCAAAAAGTAATAGATATCAATCATGCATCAAACGGAGTTAAGAAGCGTACAAAAGATCAACGGAGGACTTTATTAGCTTATAACGACCTTGGATACAAAGAAAAAGGGACTACAAAAATGTGTAGTGGCCATATGCTAGCACGGTTCATCTACCCTTGGCCACTATCAACCCTAAACTACCCAAGGCATGGCCAAATATCGACCAAACACCAAACAAAGTTACGAAAAATAAAGAAAAATATTACCACCGACTCCACCACACATAGTTGTTATCCTCATCCGGCTCCTCACGGTATTGAGTTTCGAGCTCCCCCTTTCCATCGGGCTCTTTCTTATCCGGAATGTATGTTAGCCCGGAGGTCACACCAATCCTCTCATCATAGTATTCAGCCCACTTTCGAATCCACT
Source organism: Rhododendron molle (assembly GCA_025413875.1). Taxonomy (NCBI): domain Eukaryota; kingdom Viridiplantae; phylum Streptophyta; class Magnoliopsida; order Ericales; family Ericaceae; genus Rhododendron; species Rhododendron molle. Next base: position 58,192,559 of record CM046391.1, read on the forward strand.
TTTGCTCTTTCATAGCATTTCTTTGATTTTCTTCTTTGAGGAATAGGGTCATTGGAATTGAGATTTGTAGTAAGAGAGATTGAGGGGCTAATTTTGAGGACTTTGGAGAGGGAGATGAAAATTTAGGGTTTTAGCATTTGTAGTGGGAGAGGAAAAATAGGGAATCATGTATCAATTTTTTCACCTTTTTACATCCCAACCACTTCTATTACATTCACACCACCCCCAAACTTCCTTGAAGCATTGAAAACTATAGACACACAACCCTCCGAACATCCGGTTACCTAAGTTTAAACAATGGAAGAGACTTGAACTATGGTTCAAAATAAGGACGAGGTAACTCTTATGTGGTTTTAATCAAACAAAAATGCCTTGAATCATTTCCTAAGTACGCCAACAACTCCAACAAGATGCAAGAGAGATATATACACTACTCAAGCATGAGCAAAAGATATTATTTACGCAAGTGCGAGAAATGAGAACAAAAAGCATGGGATGCTTAAGAAATGAATCTCTACTCTAGCGATGCACACTACTTGACTTGACTTTTAGGCTCAACTTGTTCATCAATGTTCATGTATATGCAAATGACATGAATTAAAACACAAAATCGAATTCGACGGGATACATGACTCTTGCCATATTGACACAAGTGAGCATATTTAAAGTATCTAGCATGCGAAATCCCTACTAACAAGGGAGGATTGCAAGTAAAAGCAAAAATTTTTAAAATTTTAACTAAAACTATATGAGACTATGAGACATGTCTCATAAACCATATATATAACATATATATCACTGCCCCCAACTTAAAATATGCTATGTCCTCATAGCATGGAGAACAACAGTATTGAGAGGGAAAGGACAAAAGAGATTACCCACCGGGGAATGTTAACCCCCTTATACCTCGACCAAGTTGGAGGCTTTTGCGTCACCGTCTCCTTTCGTCATCCGAACGGCTTCCAAGGCTCACTCTTTCGGCCCTTCCAACGGAACCACAGCTAGTCACACAGGGACATGGCCAAAGCTTTTTGGACTAACAACCGCGACACGCAATCGCACCCATGCTTAGGGCTCCTGAATGCCTCAATCACTCCGACTTTAGACCCAATCCACCAAGGCTGGTGTGGTAGCATGCTCACCCTGCAAAAGACTTAAGAACCAACTACCTACTAAGAAGCAAATGACATTAGTACCGCCCGGCTCGTGTTATCCGGGCCCAAAAACAGACAAGTAAAATTAAATCCACCAAATCGTCACATGATTGAACGGGTACTACTTTTCTCCCCATCTCCCAAGTGAGAAACGAGTGGCTTTACCAGACCATCAAAAGGGGAAAAGAAAAAAGAAAGAAAAAGAAAGAGTTTATGTACGTGCAGCCAAACGCGGGCTTCGAACATGTACCATGCCAACTAGAGCTAATAAAAGGAACATAGCACTACACTCGACACTTTGCTTCAAAAATTGAACTCGGCCATTCCACAAGAAAAGATATTTAGAGTAAAGCATTTGCCGAAATCGTTTTAAACATTGAAGTTTCACCAAGTACGCATTCCAAACTAGATTGATTTTCAACAAGTTGACAAAATCCATGAGATAGGGATGATAAACTAAACTAAATTTATCAACACCTACAAAATCAATCAATTCGACTTTTATAAGCTCTTGCAAGAGTGGAGACTCAATAGGAGGGGTGGCACCATCTAGAGCCGAGAGTATTGGATGGTTCAAAATTTCTATGGATGGTATCTCCTCAAAGGAAGGAGACAAACTCTCAGGTCTATTTACATTCTTCTCATCCTGCTCATTCAATAGAGCATACAAAAAGTCGGCCTCCGCATTCGTTTCCTCAACAATGAGAAATTGCTCCCCCAAATCATCACACGGAAGGGGATCCACAAGGGGAGAACACTGGATATCAGACTCATCATTAGGCTTATCACTCCATTCAGACTCTAAGGGCGTTGTCAAATCCAAACCAACATCTTCAAGAATGATAAGTGGCTCTATTTCCTCTTCCTCAACAATTAAGTTGGCATCTTCAACTTGGACATCATAAACCCAAGATTCAAAATTTTCAGCTAATTCATCAAAGTAATCCCAACTCTCATTAGCGGTTCTATCCAAGAATGCACCATCAAACATATGTTCTACAAGCTGACGCGTTGTAGAATTTAAACTCTTATAGAAAATGGGAATAAGGTGCATTGTTTCGCAGCTATGCTGCGACCAATAGAGTATGGGATATGTAAACCGCCACCAACAACACGCAAAAGACTCGTCATCAAGTTGATAAAAATTTACGATTTCACGTAGGAGCATATGAGTCTCATGCATTGGGGAAAACTTTTTGAAAAATTGCTCCTCCATATCTTGCCATGTAAGTATTAATCTTGAGTTCAAGGAATGAAACCAACCCTTAGCCATGTCTTTCAAAGATGATGGAAATATCTTAAATAAGACATCTTTATCGTTCATGCAAAGCTCCTCGAATTCTATGATATGCGCACATGGATTTTCAGAGGATAAGCCATGAAAATGGGGCAACACTGGAAGCATGCCCGACTGAACACTTAAAACATGGGCAGAAGGGGTGACTATGTAAGAGGGTGTAAAAATTTGATTGGGATACAGGTACTCCTGCATAGTCTTGGGGACTATTTCCTCAATGGCCCCCGCCATTCGACTACAAAGATAAGGACAGAAATTAAAACAGGCTAGAGGGGCTATGCCGCCACCTCTTTCTCAAAACAGCTCCGTGGGGTTATGCCACCACCACGTTATATAGATAGAAAGTAATAAAAAGGCAATTGATGCTCAATCTAGCTTCGTTACACCTCAAGTCGAATTGGTGGCTCAGTTAGAGGTATCCGCTAAATTGAGTTCAAATTACACAAACGAAAAAATAAACGGAGTACTTACAGTGGTTTGTTGATTCTCCAAATAAGCTATAATAAGAATTCCCTGGCAACGACGCCAAAAATGCTTACGTCGAAACCTTGCCTTGTAAGGACCCGTATTTTCAGAAATTAATAAAAGGTTTATTTGATATTATAAATAAGAAAAGATGGGATTTATTGAGTTTATATGAGTTGAGGTGAATGTGATGGAATCGTTTGTAGGAGGGCATATGTGCAATATATGCTTATGTGTGTATAAATAGGTGTGGGTGTGTTTGTAGAGGAGAAAAATACTCCTCACTTCCTCTCTCATTCTCCCGATCCCTCTCTCCCTCACGGCACTCTCTCTCTCTCTCTCCCTCCCACAACCAAAATCCCACTCAACCACCCAAAACCCATGGAAAACAACCTTCAATCCTTCGTCCATTCACGTTAATGAGCTCGTATCTAGTTGGGTTTAGCTCGGAGGGGAGTTTTCTTGCTCGGTTTGAACTTTGGAGCTCTAGGGCTTGATCGATCCTTTGGGTTTCGGCTTTGGTAACCGAGGTAGGGATTTCTTTACCTCTCTTATATGTATATGTGTTGAATATGGTGTAAGAATCGTTCCTTAGCCTTGTTTTTGGTCCAAATCGAAATCTGTCAAAATCTGCAAAATCGCCCACTGTCAGGCAGAGGTAGCGCTACCTCATTTTTGAGGTAGCGATACCTTAGGTAGCGATACCTTGTTTTCGAGGTAGCGCTACCTTGATCTCTGATTGCTCTCTGGAATGGTTAGGTAGCGATACCTAGTTTTTGAGGTAGCGATACCTAGTTTTTGAGGTAGCGATACCTTTGGCTCAGAAAAACTGTTTTGAACCCCGTTGATTGTCCGTCGATGGTATTGATCCCCGACCACTTCTAGCACTCCCCTCTCACGTTCTAATCATCTCTAAACTTGATTACTCACATTCCAATAGTTCGTTGTTCGTCCCCACTCATTTGGCTCCCGTTATGACGAAGAAAGGTGTCAAACTAAATGAAAATGAAACTTGTTTGTTTGTCTAGGAGCTCGGGTTGTTATGCGAGTATTGTGACAGGTTTTATGAATGAGACGGACTCGACACAAATTATGCTTCATGACTCGAGACTTGTGGAATGAAAAAAATCACGACTTAGAACGATAGAACGTTACGAAGAAAGCCACGGATCCACCGCACGGTGAGATGCCAGAACGGGACGCACGGGGTCCCTAATGCCCGGAAGTGCACAAGAAAGCCACGGATCCACCGCACGGTGAGATGCCGGAACGGGACGCACGGGGTCCAAAATGCCCGGAAAGGAAATCGGAAACACTTGGCTTAATGAAAGCAGAGAACTTAGGAATTGTTAAGCTTCTTGCATTTGAATGGTGTTGGTTGTCATGTCGTATATTCTTGCTCTTATTCATGTGGGAAACCTTATTGTTATCATTGTTCTTCCGGTGCATAAATCATCTCATATGCATATAGCTAGAGCAAAGATTTCTCTACTGGGCTAGTGTAGCTCAACCTATTATTATTTTCAGGTACACCCCAAGGGCATTGAAGTGGAGTGCTTGATGTGCATACGGCTTCACCATTTTGAAAGCTAACTTGGAAGAATTACTTTGACATCTTTGTAAAATTCTTTTGGGAGATGTAATTGTAATTTTGAGCTAATCTTTTGACTTGAAAATGATGTAACCTCTAAACTTGTTGTCTTTTGTTCAACTATGGCTTTTGGGGCCGGTGTGCCACTATCGTAAGCTTTGGACCTAATTGTACTATTGGGTGGACTATGGGAAGTATTATGGGGTATTATGGTGTATTATTCTGATGGACCATTATTGGAAATACTATTATTTTTATGTTAAAAATCCAGGATGTGACATGCCTTCAAATATAAGGTTGATAGAAACCCGAAGCGTAGGGCTAGGTCGTCGATAGCATAATAACCGGAAAGTCCAGGATCGTACCCACAGAGAATCGAATATAGCTTAATCGGATTGTAGGTTTTATGGTAGGATTTCGGCGTTTAAGACGGCCAACTTGGTTTTGCTTTGAAAATGGAAAAACTAAAACGAAAGACTAGAAATGAACTTTATGAACTAAAAGAGGCAAGTCTAAGGATCATCTAACCCTTGACAAAGGCCGTTACCGGTTCTCGATTATACTCAGGCGAGAGTCACAACCGCGTGCTCACGCCCGGAGAATTTAGCTTTAAGGACTACGTTTATCAAAAGATGTGATTTACCGAAACTAAACCAACCTATTTTTGCTAATCTATCTAACACGTAGGAGGCCACCGGCCCTCAATATGTCGCTTGCCAAGACCGCTTGACTAAACTTTACATTAAGGAGTTAACACCCCTCGCTTAGACCAAAATGGCTAGATTAAGCCAATTCCGAAAACCATGATTTTAAACCCGAAGTTTGAGAACCAAATAACAACCTAAATCATTGGAATAGATTAGTCCAAGACTTAGCCAATCAACTACTCACCCATAGCTAAAGAACAAAACATAATAGAAAAACGAGACATGATATTTAACCGACGGAATCGAAAATAAACTTGATTTAAAGGAGAATCTAGTCCGTAGCTACAACATTAATAAACGAGAAAGACTTACAAGTGTTCTTGAAGAAATTAACCTAGAAAGCTTGAAAAACTTTAATGGAGGAAAGCTAACCTAAACTAACTAATGAGGTAGATAGCAAAGGAGAGATAGAGGGATAGGTATTTATACAAAAAGGCTCCCTCTCTCCTTCAAAATATCAGAAAATATCCAAAAAGTGGGAAATTACCACTTTTGAAAAGTTAAAATCTGGCAAAAAGTAAGCCGGTGAGTCATCCGTATCGATACTCCGAAAACCGTATTGATACGGTTCTGTTTTGGCTGCATTCCAAAGTTCTCCGTAGACCAACCGTATCGATACGCTTAAAAACCGTATCGATCTGGCTGACTGGATTCTGCTTTCTGTTTTGAAGCGATATCAATACTCGGAAAAAGCGATCGATCTGGCTGAAGGTTTCTCTCTGTTTTGAAGCCGTATCAATACTCCGAAAAACGTATCGATACGCTGAAGGCTGGGCTTTTCTCTGTTTTGAAGCCGTATCAATACTCCGAAAAACGTATCAATACGGTTCTGCTTCCTGGCATTCTAGCTGTTGGGCTTTGTTTTGACACCCGACGGCTGAATTCTTCAAGGTCCCGCTTGCCTTCAAGGGTTGTTCAAAACACCAAAACAAACTCTCTTATTCGCGTATTACCTGAAACGCTCAACAGATAACCTTACGCGCAAAATCACTATAAAAGCTAATAAACGCAAGATAAAATGACATACAACGGGACTAGTTGCACCAAATATCTACAATATTGGGTGCTCATCAGTTATCAGGTGGGCCTCGACTACGCCGAGGTTCCCCAGGATGACCACCGAAGGGAGCCTCCAGTGGTTCCTCCTGTTAATCAGTTGGAGATCCAGCCTCCAACCGAGCAGCCTAATCCTACCCCCAGCCCTTCGCCGAAGCAAGCTGATGACTCATTGCCGAAACAAGCCGATGACGCCCCTGTTGGCGACCAGTAGGATTTGTGCTTTTCTTTCCTGTTCTGTTTTCTTGTCTTTTTTTTGGATGGCATGAAACTGTTCACCACTGCCAAGCCTTAGCTTTTGTAAGACTTTTAGTAATGAAACACTATCTTCAGTTTTTTGTTCCAAAGTTCTACACTTCATGCATATTAGTCCATGTATTGCACTTCACGCACATGGTATGTTATCTTTTTTCAGCCTCAGCATGCCGTACCTAGCCCCTGCTTCGGTAGGGACATACAGCCGAGTATGGCTCTGCTGGAGCAAAGGAAGGGCATATGCTGGGCATGCTCCCTTCAGGATAATGCATGGCCCCGATTGCCGAACGGGAACTGAAAAAATCTGCCTCGGCGCCCTTCAGGTCTTATTGAGGACTTAAGCCAATTCGAGCCCACCGAGGGCGGTAACCAATCAGAGAATTTAAAAAGTTGGAACGAATCAAAAGCTTTATTTAATCGAGATTATTGGCCAAGGGCTTTACATAAATAGCCGAGGCAAAAACAAAAAGGGAAAAGAAACTCAAGCATAAAACTTGCGAAATAGCTGAGCATTCCAGTGGTTCGGAATAGCCGTACCATCCATCTCGGCGAGCTCATAGGATCCGTAGCCCACCTTCTTAACCACACGGAACGGACCCTCCCACTTGGGCATAAACTTCTTCAAGTCCCTATTTTGGACCACCTGTCGAAGGACAAGATCATCAACATTGAATGGCCGAACGCGTATATTCTTGTTATAACTCCGAGCCAACTGTTGTTGATACGCCGCATACTTAATGTGGGCGTTATCTCGGAGATCATCAATACGATCGGCCTCGGCGGCCAGCATTGCATCGTTCGTCAGAACGTCAAAAGTCGTAGTTCGAGCCGTCAGGCGCGTGATAGCCACTGGGAGTACGGCTTCCACGCCGAAAGCCATGGAGTAAGGGGTCCGGCCAGTGCCACGCCGTGGGGTGGTGCGATAGCCCCACAACACATTGGGCAGCTCGGCCGCCCATTTACAACGCTTATTCTTAAGCCAACGCTTCAATCCAGCAGAGATGGCCTTGTTGGCGGCCTCGGCCTGCCCGTTCCCTTGAGGGTAAGAAACGGAGGCAGTCTTCATCTGAATACCGCGCCTCTTGTACAGGGCCTTAATAGCATCGGCAACAAATTGGGTCCCATTATCTGACACGATAACATACGGTACACCGAACCCGGTAAAGATGTGCTTCCATAGGAAGCTCTCCACGTCGGCCGCCGTGACTGTAACGAGTGCTTTGGCTTCAACCCACTTGGTATAATAGTCAGTGGTAGTGATGATGTGCATGAAGCCGCCGGTCGCTTTGGGTAACTTGCCAATAATATCCACCCCCCACTGGGCAAAGGGCCAAGGGCTAGAAACCGGCTGCAACGGTAGGGTCGGCTGGTTAAGGAGCGGTGAGTGCTTTTGGCACGATTCACACCGCTTTGCAAACTCCGTAGCCGTATGCACCATCTTCTTCCACCAGTAGCCCTGGGAAAGGGCACGGTCAGCCAAGGAATGGCCACCGGTGTAGCAACCAGCACTACCATCATGTAACTCCTTGAGAATGCTTGGCACCTCCTGCTCGTGGATCACACGGAGGTCGGGCCCAGTATAGGAGCGGTGGTACAGCACACCGGAAGGATCCAGAAAGTAGGAAGTTGATTGGCAACGGATCCTGTGGGTCTCCTTCCGATCGGCGGGTAGGGTGGAGTCCTTTAAGTAAGCGATTAGAGGGTCCATCTAGCTCGTAGCCCGGTGGATATCCATAACCTCCAGGGGCGCGGTCTCGAAACTCGGTGCTGGGACTTCATCGAGGACGATGGTTCGATTACCGTCATGCTCGGCACAAACTGCTCCGAGACCGGCTAGAGCATCGGCATGAGAGTTGAGGTCGCGCCCAACATGATCAAAAAATACATTCTTGAATGAGCCGGCCAGAGCAACAATCTGACTCATGTACTTGTTCATGCGCGCATCCTTGGCCTCGTAGTCATCGTTGAGCTGATTGACAACGAGCTGTGAATCGTTGTAAACCTGAACTTCCTCGGCCCCCATGTGCCGAGCCAAACGTAACCCGGCTATGAGGGCCTCATACTCAGCCTCATTGTTTGTTGTGGGAAAGCCAAGACTGAGAGCTTGCTCGTGCATCGTTCCGCCCGGCGACACCAAGACGACCCCAGCACCATCCCCTCGGTTGTTAGAAGCTCCGTCTACGTGGAGCCACCAGGCGTGGCCTGTGAAGATCTTGGCTCGGTGAGAGGGAATGGGCCGCTTAGTGACGAATTAGTCGTGCGCTGGGTGGCTTAGCCGAAGTGTTGAATTCGGCTCGGTAGTTGGAACGGCTGGAAGTAATTCATCACCCTCTCTTTGATCCACCCCAGGGGAGAACTCAGCGACAAAGTCAGCCAGCACCTGTCCTTTGATCGCCGTGCGGGGTTGATAACGTATGTCGAAGTTGGCCAACTCCAAGGACCACTTGCACAGCCGATTAGACAGGTCCGCCTTTCGGAGGACGGTCTTCAATGGATACTCCGTGACAACTACGATAGTAAAACTTTGGAAGTATGGCAAGAGCTTCCTCTTCGCCGTGACCAACGCAAGCGCCAGTTTCTCTATTGGCAGGTAGCGGGTCTCAGCGGGCAAAAGTGTCTTGCTGACGTAGTATATCGGTTGCTGGTCGGTGCCCTCTTCAAAGCCTGGCTGCCAAACCAAAACAGCACTCGTAGAATGCTCGGATACAGCAAGATAAAGGTAGAGGTCTTCCCCATCTTTCGGTACGACGAGCAAGGGGCACTAGATAAACAGACCTTCAAATCAGCGAGGGCTCGGTCACACTCCGCCGTCCACTGAAAGCTTCTTCGGCTGTTTCCTTTTATAGACTGGAAAAAGGGACGGCATACATCTGAGGACTTGCTGATGAAACGGTTAAGGGCAGCTGCCATGCCAGCAAGGCGCTGAACCTCTTTCACCGTGGCTAGAGCCCTAACTTCCTGGATAGCTTTGATCTGTCCCGGATCGGCTTCGATTCCTCGATGGGTGACCAGGTGCCCAAGGAAATTGCCAGACCCAACGCCGAAGGCACACTTCTCAGCATTAAGCTTCAATCCGAACTTCTTCAATACTCCAAATATCTCACCGAGGTGGAGAATGTGATCGGCAGTATCCTTGCTTTTTGCCACCATGTCGTCGATATAGGCCTCCATCACCCGGCCCAGCAAGCATTTAAACAGCAGGGCTATCATACGCTGGAACGTAGCCCCAGCATTCTTCAAGCCGAAGGGCATCACTCGGTAGCAGTATGTGCCATTCGGGGTGATGAAAGCAGTCTTCTCTTGATCCTTCTCATCCATAGCAATCTGGTGGTACCCCCGGTACGCATCCATAAAGCTCAAGCGTGCATACCCAGCTCTGGCATCGACTAACTGATTGATCCATGGGCAAGGGAAGCAATCCTTTGGGCATGCATCATTCAGGTCGGTGAAGTCAACGCACACACGCCACTTTCCGTTTTTCTTCTTCACTACCACCGGATTGGCCAACCATGTGGGGTACTGAACCTCCCGGATTGCTCCGGCATCAATGAGCCTCTCAACCTTCTCGTTAACGGCGTCTGCGTGCGTCGCCGAGGATCGGCGCGACTTCTGCACGACCGGCTTTCTGTTCGGATCAACATTTAACGAATGCTTGATCACATCGGGGCTCAGGCCCGGCATCTCGTAAGGGGTCCAAGCAAAAACTTCCACATTCTGCTTAAGGAAATGGACCAACTGATCATGCTCGGCTGCATCCAGCTCCGAGCCAACCAAAAAGAACCGGGTCCCATCCTCGTTAATTGGTTTCTGAACCAGATCCTCCACGGCCCTATCAGTGGCCGGTCTATCGATCTCATCCGGTCCCTATAACTCTCCCTTCATAGCATCACCGGGCGTGCTCTCCTCCGACAACTCAGGGACTTCAATCCATTGGACCCTTTTTGCCTTGCCGTTCCCACGGACGGAGTTAACACAGCACTTCTTGGAGCCTGCCTGGTTCTCCTTGATCGTTTCCTGCCATCCCGCTACGCCTATGAACCGTACGCATTGGTGTAGCGTGGATGCAACAGCCTTCATGCCGTGCAGCCAATTGCGGCCCAAAATGGCATTGTATGGGCTCGGCGAATTCACCACGATGAACTCCACATCCAACTGCACCGAACCGGCGAAGACAGATAGCACTATTTTGCCGAGGGGATAGACTGGAATCCCTGTAAAGCCAACGAGAGGAGCGTCCACCGGGGACAACCAATCCTCCAAGAGGCCAAGGGCTTTGAACACCGAGTAATAGAGAATATCCGCCGAGCTTCCCTGATCAACCAACACTCGGCGTACTAGCTTCCGCTGAAACGGTAATAAGAGAACCAAGGCGTCATTGTGGGGCAGGGACAGCCCTTCCATGTCCTGTAAGGTGAACGTGATCTCCCACGTACTGCGAGCCCCCATCTTGCATTTCAAAGATGGTTGTACCACCATCACCTCGTGTGAAGGGTGGCATAGCTCTTTATGGAGCCTGTCGGCCCGGCTTGGATCCATTGGTCCGTGGATGCACTGCACCACGCCATCTAAAGCCTGGGTCCTCGGCGGAACTCCTGCGTTGGGTGATTTGCTCCGATCAATCCACCGATCCATCCTTCCCTACTGAACCAGCTCCGCCAAACAAAGTTTAAACGGCTGGCACGCCGTTGTGTAGTGTCCCTGTTCGTTATGGAATGAACAGTACACACGCTGGTTCGGCTCGCATCCATCAGCAGTTCCCAACTTTTCTGCCGCTCTTGTAGGCCATTGGAAGCCAGGCAGTCGTCCGTATTCTCGCAGAACACGAAAGATGGGTTCTTTAAAGTAAGTGGTGATGGCAAGGTGGTCCCGTCCGTCGCTCGGTGGCCGGTCCCAGACCTTGCCACCTCCCTTGTTGCCACCAGCTCCTGCACCGTCTTTCTTTGCCACGGCAAAGACCTGCTTCTTTACCTCTTTCTTCTCAGATTTGGACTTCTCGACAGCTTCCGAAGCATCCGAACCACCTATGTACTCTTCCAACCCTATGTAGCGGGCAACGGTCTGCATGAGGTCCGACATGTCATTCGGCGGCCGAAGCATCAATTCCTTAGAGAGATCGGAATTTCTGTCCAAGCCACGTTTGAACAACGTAGCCGCCGTCTTCTGGTCACAACTTTTAACCAAGTTGTACACGTTGTAAAAACGCTCGGAATAATCCTTCAAGGACTCTCCGACCCTCCGCCGTAGGTCTGTCAAAGCTTCCACCATCTTCGGTCTTCTGTTGCTAGCCACAAACCGGGCCGTGAACGAACGCTCCAGTTCACCGAAGCTGTTGATCGACCCAGGTTTTAGCTGCGTGTACCACAACATAACGGTATCAGGCAGGCTCAAGGAGAACGTTCGGCACATCATTGCCTCGCTCAATCCACAGAGTGCAGCCATGGACCTGAACTGCTGAACATGGGTCGGGGCGTCCGATTTTGCATTGTATATGCTGAACTTTGGGACCTTAAAGTTGGGAGGGGGAACCTCTTCTGCTATGACCTTGGAGAAGGGTGACCCACCCTTTTCGGTGGTGGCTGCCTTCGTATCTCTCAGATTCGGCGTATGTGCCGCCGATGGTATGACGGGCGTATCTGGTTCGGCGTCCCTCGAGCGCTTATCCGACAGCGGCACGCGAAGCCTTCGGCCGTCGACGCTCGGCTCAGGGGAGTTTCGCTTTTTGGACCCAGACGCCGCTTTGTGCGGTTGCACCGCCTGGTAAGTGGTTCTTTCGCCGGTACTGGTATTCACTAGGGTGACGGTTTGTCCATCACCATTAACCTCGCATCTTTCTTCGGGGAGCAGCCCCTGGCTGTCCTCCCGCACATAGGACGGTCCTTCCGAATACCTCGGTGATCGCCCTCGAGGATTACGACCAGGGTGCCCCGGCGAACGACGTTGGGCTCGGCGGGGTGAATGCCCCGGCGAGAGTCGCCGAGAACGGGTAGGCACCCCTCCATTGTCTTCATCCCGCCGACCGGCTGACCTTGACTCGGCACGGTGTTCTCGGTGTTCCCCACTTCCCATGGAACGTTAAGGGGAGATCCCTGTGTTATTCCTTCGATCGCTGTGCCGAGGTCTCACCACTGATGGCGTTCACCCCTGCGACCTCGTCCTAGCACTCGATGCCGTCCCACTGGCCTCCGAACCGTGCCTCTGGCGGTAAGTGCCGCCGGGCGTTTCATGTTGACTGTTTCCCTGGTGATCTGACTCCAGGTGGGTTCGTCCGCCGAGCCTCGTGAAGGCAGATGTCCTAGCGGTTTCGGCCGTCTGTGTCTGACGAGCCACGTTCCTCCTTTGGCGTCGTTCCCTGGACCTGGGTGCAAGGGCGAAATCCCGCTGCGCTTGCAGCTGTTGCACCTGCATCCTCAATCGCAACAGTTCCTCTGCCATGCTCACCTGGAGCTCTGGAGGAGGTGGGGGAGGCCCAAGGCTTGCCGCCGTGCGGTGGACCCCGTCGATGTAGAATGACGCCGTCCCCACTGGTTGGGTACTCGTCCCAGCCACGGTTGATCCCATCATGACTGAGCCATCGGGTCCTCTGAGAGGGGAGCCCGCAAGTCCCAAGTCCATCCGCACTTGCTGGGTCGTTGGGGAGGAGTGGATGCCAAAACGGTTTGGATCGAAGTGAGCTAGACCGAGAAGTCGTCCGTCCGCTCCAGTCATCTGCAGGACGTGAGGAAGTTTGAGAGAGAAGGTAAGGGAGAAGGTAACACCACTGGATCTGAGTCAAATGCTCTCCCCAGTAGAGTCGCCAATTGTGGTGCTATGCTTTCTCCGGTCGAACCTTGGGTGCTGAGATGGCTGGGACAGTTGATCTTGGCTGGAGCCTGCACAGGAAACGAACACGTTAGTGCCCAAGCCCGGATCGTGGTGGTCCAGGATAGGCACTCCGATGATCAAGTCAGTGACAGGAGAAGAAAGTATGTGAGCTTGAGTTTTTAGGGTTTGGGGGTGAGTATTGCGTACCTTCTTTCTCAGCATCACCACTCCTTTTATAGGCGGGAAAATGTGGAGTCCAAACCACGCGATTACTCCACTCGCACGGTGATTGGTTCGCCCACTATGGCATCCAAATCCAATCCCGTGAAGTTAGGCTGTCATGATCCCTAACGGTATCCTCCTACCATAATGGGATTAATGACACGTTTCTTATTCAACCGACTCCACTCCTGACTTCCTCTACAAGTCAGGGAGTCGATATGGTTCGGCGGTTGGCAGCCCCGCCGAGCCTATCAGTTCTGCTACGCTTGAGTTCGCTGTAGCTGCTACTTGGTTCGGTGGCGCATCACCGAACATGATTCCACGACTTATATACGGGGCAACGGCTTTCCTGGAATGGAACACTTCCCTTTGGCGGGTCCGGCTAGGCACGAACTCACCGAACCTCACTTCGCCGACCCACCAGTGCAACATACTGTGGGTCGAGCTTATAGCGATTAAGAGGCCTCAACCCGGGTCCCTTCACCGAGCCTCATCTGCTACACTACCGGACCACTACACCGAGGCGAGACAAACGGGGCCTTCCATTGAGCCGTGCCCACCACACTTCCCTTCCTTGGAATGTGCATCCACCAACACATTGAATCAGTATTCAACATCTCTCTCAACATTCTTGTAGCCTCCTTCCACTTGCCAAAATTACAAAGGCCATGAATTAAAGAGGTATAAGTTACCACACTTACATGAATGGCTTTTTCATTCATTTCTAATAGGAGCCTCACAGCATCGTCGACCATTCCATCCTTGCAGAGACTGTCAATGATCGTGGAATACACTACAGTGCCCGGTTTACAATTTCCCTCTTCCATTATCCTGAGCAATCTAATAGCCGTGATAGTGTTGCCCATTTTGCAAATCCCATTGATAATTGTTCCATACATAGCCAAGTTCGGCTCGATGTCACTATTCCTCACTAATTTCTTAAATAACTCCGCGGCCTCAGCAGTTCTATCTTGACGACGATGATGTGGGTTTCACTGCCAAGCCAAAGAGGAGTTGTTTGGAACACGGAAATGATAGAAGGAAACGGAAATAATTATTCTCTCGGCTCCAAAATATTTGTCTGGTCTACAAAATGAGAACTCAAAAATAATGCATTTTTTTCAAAAAAATTCAAATTTTTTTTCATAAATTAAAAGTACTCATCGATGTGAATTATTGGAAAAAATTTAAAATTTTCTTTCAATAATTACATTATTTTTACATCCTTATTGTACGGACCAAACAAATATTATGGGACGGAGGGAGTGTAACAACCCGGATTTTCGACCGTAATTTTTTTTTTAAAATAATATTATTAATAGCTTTTAAAATAATAATAGCATTATTTTCCCTAATTATATCCTTTTAATAAAAACATTATTTTGTTAGATAAATACTTATAATTATCTAATTCTATTTTCCTTAGTTACATGCATGCATACACCTTCCCAATCTCTTAATCTCCTACTCCTACTTAGTCTCCATTTTCCCCGTAACCCAAAAACCGAGCTCCATTCGTCCATCTCGAAACCCAATTCCGTTAGGACTCTAATTAATCAAAACCCATCCAATTCTCTTATAAATACGTCACTACTCCGACCCTAGGGCACGCACCATATTTTTCACGCCCTAATCATCCAGAAAAGAGAGAAAAATCGAAGGAAATCGAAGCTCCAATCCATGGAGTTCTAGAGAGAGAAAAGAGAGAGAGAAAAGTGGGTTTCGTACCTAGACCCAACCAAGATCCAATCCGATCATCCCGAACTCTTTCTACAACCTAGAGCATCACCAAACATCAATCAATTCGGCCCCGAGGTTCCCCGATCAAGAAACCCGAAGCTTTCGTTCCAAATTGTCAAGTTTCGATCGAAATCAAATCCAATCCGATTCGAGGTATTATAATTCGATCCGAAGCCTTCTCTAAGTATATTAAGTGTTTATAGACATAACCCAATAGGCCCCGTAGTCCCATGCATCGAAAAAGTACCAAAAAAATCAAAAAAACCGAACTCCCTTAGGCCAGACGCGCGCCTGTTTCGTTTTTGAGATCGAATTGGTTTTGCGACCTTTTAAAAATAGATTTTTACTCCGAAATTTTTATCCTAGGTTACCCACATTCTAAAGTTCATACCTTGTTAGTTTCATAATTTTTTTTATTTAATCTTATATTTATTAAATTTCTGTTTGTAATTGTGTAATCGTTTGTAAACAAAAAATCAATACGACCTTATAAACTAATCTATAATTACCCAAACTATTTTCCTAGACTCCCAACATGTTAAAGGTCATAACTTGCTGATTTTGTAGTTAATTTATATTATTAACTATTTATTTAATTTTTAACTAAAGTTATAAACGAAAATTAATAGCGACCTTACAAAAAAATATTTTAGTATCGAAAATATTTTTCTTAGACTCCTGACAGTTCAAAGGTGATATGTTATTAAAATAAAATTTTATTTATTTGAATTACTATTTATTATTATTTAAGCATTATTTCTTAATGATAATACCATAAAATATTATAAAGAAGGTTTAAAATTCCAAATAATTTTATTTAGACTTTTCACAGCCCCAGAATGTTATTTTGTAAATATAAATATATTTTCGATTGTTAATTATTTATTGTCTATTTAATCTTGTTTTGCCTATTAATTTAATCTGTTTATTTAAAATAATTCCATAAGCATTCAAACCCAACTTTTAGCACTCGAACTTATTATAGAGGACTGTTAGGACCTTTATTAAGGTTACGATAATTATTCTAATATTTTTACCTAATTAATGTATTTAATTAGTGTTTAATTGACTTAATTACTTATAATTAATTAATAAAAGCCTAGAAAATTATTTTTTAAAATCTTATATAAAATTTCCTACATTGTTATTGATATTTTGGCCATACAAGATTAAGGGCAACGGCCCAGTCATAAAAAGTCATGTGATTGCATTACCTAATGTTTGTTTTGATCTGTTTATTATTCGTTTTAATTATTATTGAGAATGATATTGTGTTGATACTGGATTTGAATGTTAGATTGGACCCTAGAGACATGGGGTGGTATGCGAAATAGAAATCACGTAGACGATTCTAAGTAATGGATAAATTGTGAAGTTTCTTTCTGTTTAGAGGTTGCCTGCAGGCGTGATTTGAGATCTGATGAGATTTGTGATGTGATTTAAAACCGGCAGAGTAAGCCCGGAGATGATTTAAGACTGGCAGAGTAAGCCCAGTGATGTATGTGATGATTTAAAAACCGGCAGAGTAAGCCCGGAGATGATATAAAACCTGGCGGATAGTCCAGTGATGTTTTGATAAAACCTGGCAAGAGGTCCAGCGATGTTTTGTTGACGATAAAACCTGGCGGATGGCCCAGTGATGTTTTGTGACGATAAAACCTGGCAAAATAAGCCCAGTGATGTTTGTTGATAAAACCTGGCGTGTGTCCAGTGATGTTTTGTGATGGTGTCCTGGCGAGAGTCCAGTGGAACAAATTGATGTCCTGGCGTGGGTCCAGTGGAACAAATTGATGTCCTGGCGTGGGTCCAGTGGAACAAATTGATGTCCTGGCGAGGGTCCAGTGGAACAAATTGATGTCCTGGCGTGGGTCCAGTGGAACAAATTGATGTCCTGGCGTGGGTCCAGTGGAACAAATTGATGTCCTGGCGTGTGTCGTGGAATAAATTGATGTCCTGGCGTGTGTCGATGGAATAAATTGATGTCTTGGCGTGTGTCCAAAGTGATGATTGTGATGTGGTATATAAGATAAGCGAACCCTAGTTGTGATTCAAGCATGATAAACTGGCCCTTGTTGTAGTATTGTAACTTAGGTTATCTACGCAAATGGAGGAATTGATCTCATGGGACCGAGCATGGCTAGCGGTTGGGGGAGGAAAGATCTCGTAGAGAGATGTTGGATTACACGTTAGGTTAATGGATAGTAATGAACTGGTTTATGTGAAAAATCTCTGTTTTACTTATTCGTATCATTATTATCTTGTTTGCTTGCTAGCTGTATTGTAAGAGGGGTAGTTGGGTTGGATTATTCTATTGGGTGATTTATCACTCACGGATACGCCTGTATCCTGGCAAATCGATTGCTTCGGCGATCAATTTGCTAGAGGGCGCAGGATTCAATGGAGGAGATTCAACGATGATGCAGTTCGACACGGAACGAATATCAGTAACGAGGATCGAGGATGCTTAGGATTCGTATCAAGATTAGAGTCAGCTCTGAAGTTGGTGTATTTTGATTCCGTAAATCTATCTTGAGATTGTATTAGCAAAATCTTTATTTTGGAAAATTATATCTATTTAGCAATATTTTCTTAAGAAATTATTTTATTTTGTGCCCGAAAAGTCAGGGCGTTACAGGGAGTACTATTTTCTCCCTTTCTGTTTCTTTCCCGAAGTTATAAACTTTATCCCGGAACACAACACAAATCCTCCGAACTAAGCATAGAACAACGCGCTATGGACAATGCTTGAAAAAAACATTCAACTCATAGAGCAAATAACATTTTTTTAGGGAAAAACTGTGTCCCCCCAAACTATTATGTCCCCCGTTATGTCATTTGTGGTTTCATGTTATGCCTTTGTGTGGTTCTATGTTATGTCATTTTACGGTTACTCATAAAAAAAAAAGAAAAAGAAAGGAACAATGGGGTGACAGAAAAAATTGAATTAAAAAAACAAAAAAATGTTGACATATTTTGGTTTATGTTATGTCATGTTATACCAAGTGGAAAAATAGTAGCATAACATGAACCAAACAATGGCATAACTGATTTTCTCATACCGGTGTCCCAAAAAAGAAGAATGTATCCAACATTCTCCTAATAAAGGACACCAGTAAGGAAAAAATATATAAAGGAGAATGTATTAAAAAGTTTCATCTTTTTATGCGTGTTCACCCTGTTCAAGATCAACAATATCTAGAAGCCTCCCTTCTCTCAGCTTCCATATCCGTCAAATATTTTTTCCTTTCAATCAAATATGGAGTGAATGGATCGTGAATCATATTTGGCTGTGGAGGGAGATGCAAGTTATGCAACTATTGGACTACAAATGTATTTTGCTTTAGAATCCTTCAAATCCCATGTCCTAATTTTCTAGATTTTTTAATTTATATACCTAGAGAGAGAGAGAGAGAGAGAGAGAGAGAGAGAGAGAGAGAGAGAGAGAGCGTGGGGGAGGTGGTGTGAACAAGGGGAGTGAGAAATTTTAGGGGAACTTGGGGTTTTGTTTTTATTAGATAAAGATCAATATTTTTAGATAAAAATTACTATTTTTTAGTTAGTACTATTTTTTCTATCAACTAGCGGTGTACATGTTTGATATCCAGGAACGAAAAAATTTCCAATGTAATTTTTTTTTCCCGTGCATTGAACGGGTACAAAGTTACACTTATTGGCGTGTGTAAAGCCTAAATGTCAAAGGAAAAATGACGGCCTAGAATGTGTTTCGATAATTAATACCCGTAAATGACAAATTAAGAACATTTGTTAATACTGAAAATGTCCTTGACGGGTATTGATTATCAAAATACGTCATTGGCCGTCATTTTCCCAACATCGAAGCCCCGTGAGATGTGTTAATTTTGAACAAAAAATACAAATCTGAAGGTCAAACCTTGCCGGCCTAAATTTCAACAAAGTGATGTAATTTCTGCAGCTATATTCAATTCTACAATAACAGACTTCTGACGAGAACATAAAAACCTTTGGCACCACCTATGCTTCCAGTCCTTCGGTTATCCGGGAACTTGTTCGCTCAACTTTCTAAAGTTGACCGCCCTCTCCAAATCAAGCAAATAAATATCATTTCCACTCTTTTCCATGTTTTCTGTAAAACTAAAGAAACAAATCATGGATTTTGCAGCAACTCAAAAACCCAACCCATTCAAGCAGAACCCAACAACCATTTGAAACTGATTCTCAGACGTGTTCGGATGAACCATGACTTCAGATTTTCGGAAACTGATTGTCTGATTCTTTGTCCGAATTGGGTACAATAAGCTTCCAGCAACCATTTGAAGCACCACAAATGCTCTAAGTCGAATTCAAGAAACACAAAAAAATCGTCCGCGCAGAGTAGATGTGACTTCGGAGAGGCAGCTTGACAGATTGCAATCCCTTTACAAATAGTCTTGTATGCCATGTTGGAAAGAGATCGAGGAGGAGAGGGCCTCGGCTGCTAAGATATATACTTCCCAAATCGACTCTAGTGTAAGCTTTATTCATATAAAATTCCAGAGCCAAAAATGATTTTCGACCTGTATTCTTTTTGCTAACAAAATCTAGGACTTCATGGGTCAAAGCCGCTGGAATCCCACTCGGTCCAGGCAATATCCATCCTCCCATTTGGAACAAAGCTGTTTGCATTTCCATAGCAGAGAAAAGGCTTGTCACCTACAAACCCTCGTTGTGATTAAAAAGTCAATCTCTTTGGTATCCAACTAAATGTAGCTGCAGCAGAGCAATCCACTTGCATCCTACCATCGTATACTATGTTCCATCAATTTCCGAATCCCAATTTGGAAATTGTAACTGCAGAAGCAAGGCCCCAAGATTCAATCAGAAAATTAGCCATACTCTAGCCGATGAGCAACTAAGAAAAACACAACATCTCACAGAAACTAGAGCAACAAGATCTCAGCAATACTTGAGTTTTGAATGCATTTCAGAAAATTGACAACCATTTGGAGGAAAAAGCCACACCATTGCATCAAAAAAGAACAGTTTCGACTTCTTGCATTAAAAAAGAACAGGAAAAAAAAGACTGCACCTCACCACCCAAAAACAATTGTGTATCTGGAGCTATTTAGTCGGCCACTATCAGAACTGAGCAGTTCAGAGGTTGGGGTGTCAACTGTGTCAAAATTCGAATCAGCTGCAGCTTGAATAACAAGGTTATTAGGGACCCAATTTTAGTTCATTTTCACAACATAACTTCATCTTCTCCCAGTAGGCTGTTCACAAAGACCTTGAATCATCTGCTATTGTATGCAAACCTTTAGAAGTTGCTATGATTCACCATGTAAAGCATCTTGCATAATCATCTCACAAAAAAGAAAAAAGCATCTTGGATAATACTGTAGTAAACTGCAAAAGATACATATGAAACTACATGCGAGTTGAATAGCTAAAAACGTGGCAGCCTAAATGCTTAAAGCATCATAAATACCTGATATAAGAGTTGCCGCTTGAACATTCTGAAAACTTCAATAACGTCAAACAATTTGGAGGCACTGTGTATATCAATGTATGTCAGTTATCAAAAAGTAACAAAAAAACAAAAGTGAGGCAATATAAATGAATATGATACTCTCATCATGCATAAAGAAAGCAATTCTACATGGAGATATATACCAAAATCACAGGGAAATGGCCATACCACTAGACAGAACATCAAAACCATATACCAGACTCTGCAACATGTAAATTCCAATGAAGCGAAGTGACGAAGGCAAAAGTCACAAGAACATAGAAGTCTACTGTGACCATTGACCAACTATTTTCTAAATAAGTAGCAACAGCCAACAAGCCCTAAATAGATGAAAGAGAAGTAAAAGTCCATGTGTGCATGAAATGGGCTTTAGTCAACCACGTTTAGAAATCAGAATTATAGGCTAAGTTCGGTTGCAATTTCTGGGTAATGATCCGGAAAAAAAATTTTGAGTTAGTGATTGGTTTGGTTTTTAGAAATGGTTGTTGGAGTAATGATTTGATAGAAAAATAGGGATAATGATTGGAAATAGGGTAATGATTGGAGAGAGATAGAGAGAGAAATAGGGGTAATTATTGGAAGAGAATAGGGGTAATGATTGGATGAAAGAGTAATTATTGGAATGAGAGAAAAGTGAATAGGGGTAATGATTACACTTTTTCCGGAAATGTTTTTCGGAAATTGCCGGAAATTGCAACCGAACACAGCCATAGTGTCTGACAATTTCATCAATTGCAAAAGTAAAGTGTCCTCTAAATATAGTGATCAAGAGAATTCAGAAGAAATTCACATAAACCTTCCTCCACTTCAACAATTGGCCATACAATTCAATTCTTTTCCAACCTATGGTTCAAGCCGAAGTTGTAGTCAAAGAAGAGTCTTGAAACTTGCTGAGCAAAAAAAAAAAAAGAGTCTTGAAACTCAAGTCTGCATCCCAAGTCTAAGGAGAGCAAGGAGAAAGTGTTAAGATGCTAGTTGCTGTTTACAAACTTCTAGCACATCGATGCGAAGGAGGAGAGTGCAACCGAAGCATTTCATAATCCATTGGACGGTTTAGGCTATAAATATCAGCAGCTTCAAAAGTTAGACTTACAGTAATCTAAACAAGAGAAGCTTCTAGTAAACAAGAAAGGCAAAGCTTCTAGAAAGTCATACAAGTAGTAGAGTCTAGGGAAAATATGCTCAATCAGTGATTTCCCGAAAGGACAAAAAGATGTTTATGGATTTAAATTTGATAGTCAAGAGCCACTAGATCATACCGTACACTTATTTGCTGTTCAAAAAAAATACAGTAAACTTATTTACTAGGCTATACTAACTTTCAAAAAGTATAATAGGTTGTACTTTCAGGCATAAACATACCTTTACCTTTGAAGCCGAATGAATAATTCTATCTCTTGCATTTCCTATCAATCCCTGGGCATGAACCACTTTATTACTTTTTGGAGAGCAGGATCTTGTTCTTTAGTTGACCTTAGATTCACAATATAGGAAAATGTAGATGCATCTGCTGAAAACCCCTTTGCAACCATTTCCTTAAGGAGTACCAAGGCCTCAGAGTACTTCTTCCTCGCAAGAAATCCTCGGATAATAACATTGTAAGTGCAAGCATCTGGAAAGTAACCCTTTCGTTCCATTTCCACAAAAAATTCTTTAGCTTCGTTCAATAGTCCATTATAACAAAAACCTCCTATCATGATATTGTACGTCCTGACATCAAGATGTAATCCCTGGGAAGAAAGCTTATTGAAAAGATCCCTTGCATGGTCCATCTTTTTAGCCTTGCATAATGCATCAATGAGGATATTGTACTTAACAACATCAATATCAAACCCGTTCCTCTCCATTGTTTTAAATAAGGACAATGCCAGAGCAATATTACCATTTTTGCAAAGGCCATCTAGTAAGATACCAAAGGTTAGAGTACTTGGAATTATGCCTGCAGCTTGCATCTCATCAAAAAGTCTGTGAGCGGCAGCACATCTACCAACCCCAAACAAGCCTTGTAGCACAGTGTTAAAAGTTTCAACAGTAGGCTTCAACCCCCTTTGAGGCATTTCTCTAAAGAGCTGCATAGCCTCGTTTATTTTCATCTTCTTGCAATATCCATTGATCAAAATGTTATGGCTAATAATGCTAGGCTGAATGCCCAAGTCCACCATTTTGTTGAACACTCTCATTGCTTCGTCCATTTGGCCTTGCAAACAATATCCATCCATTAAACTATTGTATGTGACTACATCAGGACCCACCCCTCTTTCAATCATCACTTCAAGTACCTCCTCTGCTTCCTTTGCCTTCCCTTCCTTGGAAAGTGCATCCACCAAAACATTGAATGTACGATAATTTGAATGAATGCCAGCATTCAACATCTCTCTCAACATTCTTTTAGCCTCCTTCCACTTGCCAAAATTACAAAGGCCATGAATCAAAGAGTTATACGTTATAACGTCTGCAAGAATACCTCTGTCCTTCATTTCTAAAAGGAGACTCGCAGCATCGTCGACCATTCCATCCTTGCAAAGACTGTCGGTGATCGTGGAATACACTACAGTGTTAGGTTTACAACTTCCCTCTTCCATTATCCTGAGCAATCTAATAGCAGTGATAGTGTTGCCCGTTTTGCAGATCCCATTGATAATTGTTCCGTACATAACCAAGTTCGGCTCGATGTCACTATTCCTCACTAATTTCTTAAATAACTCCGAGGCCTCAGCAGTTCTATCTTCGATAATAAGTCCATTTATGAGAGTGTTGAAGGTAACAACGCTAGGTGTACAACCGCGTTTGAAGAGACCCCCTAAAAGCGAGAAACCAAAATCGACTCGATTCAGGTGGCAGTAGCAATTAATTGCAATGTTCCAGGGGTATAGATCTACCTTAATGCCCAATAACTGCAACTTTTTGAAATGAGAAAGAGCCGTAACGTAATTACCCATTCTCGTGATGCAACCCAAGGCTTTAGTGATTTGAGAAATGGGTGGGAAAGGCCGCATATGGGTCATCCGATTGAGCAACGCCTCAGCCTCTTGAACATCATTGGGCCCCAAATTTCGGTGTTTTCTCGGCACCATTTTGGGGATTTGCTCGGGTTGTTTCAGGAGGAGGAGAACTAGGGTTTCTAGATGAATGGTGAGTGCGAATAAAACGAAAGCTCCCAGTTGGAAAGAGAAGAAGAGTATCTTTCTTTGTGTGATTTTCAGATTTCACGCCTCTGATTAATGCTCCAATCTTTGCCATCTTCTCTCTCACTCTCTCTCTCTCTCTGGGTTTCACTGCCAAGCCAAGAGCAGTTGTTTGGAACTTGAGGAAGTGATGGAAGGAAAAGAAAAAGGAAATAAATTTGTTTTTTTTTTGAATTGATTTTCACACCTTTTTTTTTTATATATCTTTTGGTTGTTTAATCTGATTGACAAATTAATAGAATCTTGCTCATATGCAATGAATGACGGTGAATCCTCAATCTTCTTTTTATTTATAAGATTAATTAATAGTCTATTTTGTTCTAAGTTATGATTTTCAGTATTGTATTTTGGTTTCTAAAATTTTTGTTAGTTTTCACATCAATTTTTTCAGATAAAAGTATAAAATCTAAACAAATTCTAACCGAGAGTTAAAAAAGTTCACTAAAAAGAATTTAAAAAATATAAGTTTGGTGTGTCTTTTTTCATTTTTTGTATTTTTTGATTTCTTTCAATTTCAATCGATATTTTACATTTCTAATTTATTTCAATTATCTTTTTATTTGCTGTAAGACATCTTCCACGTCAATCTAATGGAGGTCCCATCCGTCCAAGCCAACCAATACCAGAAAATTAGAACAAAAAAAAAAAAGAAAAAGGAATTTTATTTGTTTTGATAAGCAAAGAAAGGTTTTCATATGATTAAAAATGATATGAAAAAGAAATCTTCTAGTGACACACCAGGAAGTATCATGCACAATGATAGTACCTCACCTATCACTACAGAACACCTAAAAGAAAGCATCCCAAACTGGATAATTAGAGAGAGAAGGGGGGCGGGGGGAGGCAGGCATCACCGCCGCCCCTAGACGGAGACAGTGGTTGGAAGTTTTTAGAGAGAGAGGTCAGAACATAATGTTCTTAGATATTTAAAAAAAAAGAAAGTAATTTGATGCTGTTTTTTTTTTTGTCCTATTAATTTTTGTAATAACTTTAGAGATTAATGAAATTTTTTTTGCCATTCAAAAAAAAAATTAAAAAGGATAATTAGTCAAGATCAACAAAATAAAATAAAATACCGAACCAACAACAATCCTAACTATGCACCAACAGTTTCCAAACGATGGCTTTGATTTGGTCAAAATAAAAAAGATGGCTTTCCAAGATCGAAACTTATATATTTTGAGACAAATGGGTTCTGCTTATACATTGCAATTGTATTTTTCAAGATAAATATGTTTCGAAATAAATTTATCTGATCAATTTGATTTTTGACACATATGATGTCGTCGATAAACTCTAAAAACCGAACGGTTCCAAGCATCAATGTCGGCCCGAACAAGACCCAAATTGAACTATGACCTTATCTACTCGAGAGGACTCAATTCCTTTCACTATT
The DNA here is from genome assembly GCA_025413875.1 of Rhododendron molle. NCBI lineage: Eukaryota > Viridiplantae > Streptophyta > Magnoliopsida > Ericales > Ericaceae > Rhododendron > Rhododendron molle. Next base: position 58,217,916 of record CM046391.1, read on the forward strand.
ACACCAGCTTTTGTTCAATTTGGATATTGTTTTAATACCGTCCTCACACATAACCAACACACTTGCAATTGCAGTGGAATTTCGGCAAAGGCTAAGCAGAATAAAATAGAGTAACATGCGATTTCGGGCTATATAACAGTAAACAAGTTGAGTTGAGGGTCTTGAGGCTTGGTTTTGGAAGTAAACACAGAGAGACCAGACTGTGCGAAATATCGGACGAAATCAGAGTTACTGCCATCTCGCCTAAGATCTTCCGGAACCACCGGTACTCTCCAATAAGCACAAGTATTGAAGCCGGGACGGAATTCGAGGGGCAGGGTACCGGAAACTCACAAAACCCGTATGGGATTGAAAACCTTGCTACTAGCATCCAACCATCCTCCACTGTATTGCAATAACGTCCCCATTCCAATTTGGAAATTACATTTGCAACTAGGAAAATTCGATTAGGAAAAATAGCCCCATAAGCAACTAGGAAAATAACGCCATCTCAGAGAGCAAAAGCTTCAGCAACACTAGAGCTATGAATGCATTTCTGAGAATCGACAACCATTTGCACACCCTTGCAAACCCCCTTCCTCCCAAAAAATTACAGTTTCGGCATTAAAATTAAAACAAAAAAATACACTACTACCCTTCCTCCCAAAAAATTGTGTATCTCAACTCAGCAGTAGTTTGGAGGTCCGGGTGTCTGACCGCGGGAAGATTGAAAGCTGCAGCTTGAATAACAAGGTTATAAGTGACCTTGAATGATCAAATGGTTTATGCATGTAGACCCTGTAGAAGTAGATATAAGCTTCAAACTTCATCCAATCCATTTCTGGTGTTCTTAACTCGAATGTATCCTTAATCAAGAAAAAAAAAAAAAAAAAAAGAAACACCTCAAACATATCCATCTCTTTTAAGTTCTAATGAGCTTAATTTCTGAGGTTCCACAGGTACGAGTGATCAGAGGAACCGGCGGGGGACGTGATGTCGTAACTGATGTACATTGTTTGGAGGTGGATTTCGCTGGAAGGACCCGACAATAATGAATCTTCGAGAAAAATAGATTTCCAGTGCCAGACTATTCGATGATATGAGTTTTCAACGCCAACAAAATAGTATCTGGAATGTGAGAAGTGAGTATTCAAGGCTCTAAGCAAATGATCTGAGTTTTACTTTAAGCAAGTGAGAAGTGAATATTCGATGATATGAGTTTTTCTTTATTTTACCTTTTGAAGGCTCGAATCATTTGTGCGGAATCCGAAGTGGGCCCTGCGTGCCGGGTTGTGCACAATCGGTGCACACCCGGCCTGTCGATGGCTCTAGCAGGGTTCATTAATAGTAGCCCTCTACATAATAATTGGGCTGAAAGAAGTAGATGGTAGAAAATGAAGAGTACGTATGAGAATGGAGGGAAGCATTCGTATTGTAGAAGAGAAATGGAAAAGTGTGGAGGAATTCAAGATAAGTAGCTGGTCGAAAAAAGTGTGTGAAAATGGAGGGAAGCACTCAGATTGTCATTTGGGCAAAGTGAACAGAGGAAAAGTCTAGTTTTCCAAAAGCAAAAGAGAGAGGTATAAATTAAATTGAAAAAAAGAGTATACAAGCAGGACCCTCATATTAATTATTGGACCATTTGCACTCAAGCTTTATAATTTCTTTCTAAACAAAATTATGAGCAATACTATGGTCACCATGTCTGAGTATCACATTTTAGATATCATGTGAGGTGTCACCATTGTATTGGCAGAATGTGTTTTACCACGTGACAAATGAGGCACATTCGACCAATACAGTTATGACACATCACATGGTACTCAGAATGTGATACCCAGATATGGTCACCAAAGCATTAGTGCAAAACTATTGACATTTTTGTTGATATATGTAGCCCTCAAAAAACAATTTCGTCCTTTAATCACCGACAATTTAGGAAAATGATATACGAATTTTTCTGCTACAGTGGCCTTCACTCTCGATTTCGACTCACTCTCATTGATCGGTCCTCTAATTAAGTTCATGGTTTTTATGTGGTGAAATCTTGTACAATTAAACATCCATGGTGCCTTGACATGCAGATATATAGCAAAGACCTAATTCGTCCGTGCTTCAGAAGAAAAATGTGGTCAGTGAACGCCTTTCGAGTGTCTTCGCGCGCCTCTGAAGCTCAAAAACACATGATAACTACAAGAAGAAGATGAAGACGGGGCTTCATTACTTTTCCTTTTCTTGTTTTGTTGTCCGCTACCAAATTAACTCTTTTTCTCTTTCCTTTTCCTTAACATTTTTCTCTACTAGCTCCTCAATCCAGGGATGGAACTAAGAAGTCGCAATTAATGTCGGGGCCGAACTATGAACAACAAGATTTTGAAATTTCAAGTTTCGAAAATCTAATAGTTTGTTTGATTTAATTAAGTTTTGTGGGAAATTTTTTGGGTAATAAGCGGAGAGGGAGAGAAAGAAAAATGAGATTAATAATGGAAGAAAAACTTATGAGAGACAATAAGTTGAGTTTTGGAATCCAAAATGAACACATTCTTACAGTATTTAAATATCTAAACAACACTCCATATGAAATACAATATCTAGGTGTTCTTAACAAATAAAACAAAACTAATGTTAAATTTTTTTTTTTTTTTGAAACAAAAACCCGAAACAACACGGAGGCCTTGGCCCCCATTTGCCCCAACATATATCCGTTTCTGCCTCAATCCAAACACAACATAAGGCTTGGGATGAAGAATTTTGGAATGGAGCAGTAGATGGAAAAGAAATGAAAGACGAGGGAATGACCAAATATGGACCGTTTCATACCAACCCACCAGGTGAGGAATTGGGGGATGGTGTTGTGCAGTGGTGTACGCAACATCATGCTGCCCACTTTCGAGCCATCGAATCGTGCATCCAATGATTCGGATCTCATCCTACAATGAACAGTTCTCGATCGTTGGTTGCCGAGATGAGATCCGAGCCGTCGGATACACGATCCAACGGCTCGAAGGTGCTCAGCACGGTACTGTGCACCTCACTGTACGTACAAAACCAACCTGAAGTCCCCAGGTGAGACGTTTGGTAAACAGAAAGTCTAGTGGTACAGATAAAAAATCTGTACCAGTGGGTACAAATTCATTTTTGGGCTCACTTTGGGTCTCAAAAAAATAATCGGAGTCACTCATTTTGTTTAAAATACTTTGCTTATGATCCCTACAAAAAATAAACTCAATCCGGTATCGGTAAGAGCATTTACAAAACATCCAAACTTTGCTCTAGAATTCAGGCTAAACAAAGTTGGACGTTTTGTAGGTGTCTTAACCGATATCGGATTGACCTTATTTTTCGTAGGGACCATAAGCAAAGTATTTTAAACAAAATGAGCGACTCCGATCATTTTTTTGAGGCCTAAAATGTGCCCAAAAAAGGATTTGTACCCACTGGTACATATTTTTTGTCTGTACCAGTAGCACCGTTCTTTGGTAAATGGAGGATAGCTTTCACATATAACAGGAACGGAAAATGTAGAGAAAGTGAAAAGACTTCCAATGAAAATCTTTTGAAAAGACGGTTGAATTTGACCATGTTGCAGTGGATACTAGGAAAGGAATCGAATGTGTATGTTGGGGCATATGGGGCCACGGCCTCCATGTTGGTTCGGGATTTTATGAATGAACCCAAACACAGCATAAGGCTTGGGATGAGGAATTTTGGAATGGAATTGGAGCCGTAGATGGAAAAGAAAAGAAAGACGAGGGAATGACCAAAATATGGACCGTTTCATACCAACCCACCAGGTGAGACGTTTATAGTAAATGGAGGATAGATTTCACATATAACAGGAACGGAAAATGTAGAGAAAGTGAAAAGACTTTCAATGAGTCTTAAATCTTTTGAAAAAGGGAATGACTTCGGTGTCCCCGGTCATTTTGGGGACACAATAACTTTTGGCATAATAAAACCATTACGAGCATAACCAAAATCCATTACAAACATAACAGAACCATAGCAAGACATAATTTGTTTGTTATGCCTTGGTTCAGTTTGGTTATGCCTTGATTGATTTTTTGGATATTCCTTGGTTATACCTTGTTTTGGTTCTGTTATGCTTGTAATGAGTTTTAGTTATGCTTGTAATGAGTTTTAGTTATGCTCATAATGGTGAAGTTATGCCAAAAATTACGGTGTCCCCAAAATGACAGAGGACACCATAGCATCATCCTTTGAAAAAACAGTTGGTAATCTGCAAAATTTGATTCACAATATTTTCTCTATGATTCATAACATTTCAGGAGTGCATATAATGATACACACCCACATAAGGGGTGTATTGTAGTATTTCCCAAGAATATAATCAGATTAGCGTAGAGGACATATACCCGATTGACGGAAATGGCATTGTGGTAACTGCGGTAAAAATTCAGCCTAAACTGATATACTCGAACTTCAAAAAAAGACAAAGAAAATGGGACGGAGAGAGTACTAATTATGAAAGAGGTTGGATTCGGTGGTTGAGGTTCAGAGCAGTTTTTTGTCCTATATCAAGCGAAGTCAATTTGGCTGCCGTGTAGAAAGATAATTGGCTGTTGTGAATCGAGCAACGCTATGGTGATTGGTGATTGATCATGTTTGAGTATCACATTTTGGGTTTCATGTGAAGTGTCACTATTGCATTGGTAGAATGTACGTACGTGCTCCAGAACATGACAAATAAGATACATTCTACCAATACAGTGGTGACACTTCATATGGTAGTACTCAAAATACGGTACTCAGACATGGTCACCAAAAATACGTATTAGTGAAACTTCATTCACGAATCAGTCTTGAATAAATTTTTCTCTTTGAAATATTGGGCCTTTTATATTTTGTGAAACAACAGTAAATCCGTCTAACGATGGGTAGTTTATCCTTGATATGTAGGCAAGAAAAGTGACGACATTCTTGAATTAAAGAAATTATGGATACGTGTGAAAGTCGTTTGAAACACCGACATACATTTTAAAATTTGAATTTTTTTTTTTCTTTTCTAAATGGATATGCATAAGTATCACTATTCAAAAGGTTCTTGAATGTTGCTTGCTCCTCCTCTGTTTCCTACTACTGTGTTGTTGGTTGGTGTGTTGGTTACAAGTTGTAATATGGTAGGCTCTAGCAAACAGAATGGATCCAAGATCCTGTTCAGTTTGAGTTTTGAAGGAGATTTTAAAGTGTAACGAGTAGAGAGAGATAAAAATAATTTATTGCAAATCGTGCGCAAAAATTTTGAGTACTCCAAACAAACAAGCCCGGTGATGATCTTTTTCAGTTTTGTTTCTTTCATATGGGTTATATATGTGGACGGGAAGCAATTAGTCCGTCTTTTCGGGCCTTTTTGAATTTTGACCAGTCCGCGTTAGAGATGTGTGGGCCATTGGTCAATCAACCCTTCGAGAAATTAAGGTATTTGTTTATTAATTTAAGGTTGTTGTAAGAAAAAAAGACAAATTAAGGTTGCTGTAAATCAACTGATCTTGACCCTCAGGACTAGTAAATGGGAAGTCGTGATGATCCAAAGGGCTGGTTTGAAAGTTTGAATCCATTGGCATTTGGTGTTACCCTTGACTCATTGACCTGGAGTCAAACAATAGTGCTCAAATATTTTCTTCTATTAATACAATTGTTCGAAAGAATCAAAGCTTAAGATGTGAAAAAAAGGAAAAGGGAAATTTCCCACTGCGCGCAGGGTTCTGTTTGATTAACATAAAATTCGTAAACAGTGACGGAAAGAAGAAATTTTATTTCGGCTTCATTTCATGTGTTTGATATTGGTAAGGCTGGAGGTGAGACACACGCTGTGCGCGCGCAAGTCGATCGAGACTACGAAAGAATATTTTCTGATTACATAATACGAAAATGTTAAAGAAATTAAACATCAATTTGGAAAACCTTAATTATGTCACAAATATCTCAATATTCTTCTCTGTCGTGCCTTGACTAGGCCTACCCCATACCTGGGTTTATTCGGGAACTCCATTTTCAAACACAAAAGAAAATGCCTGGAGTTTGTGTTGAGTGATTTTTTTCGAACAAGAGAGATATGAGGGAAACAATGGATATTCTGATGCATGCAATTGGACAAAAAAATCTGGAAGCGGTCAAGAGTTTGTTAGTTATGGTGCCACAGAGAGAGAGACAGAGAGAGAGAGAGAGTGGGTAAGGAGTGGGAACGTGGCGTGCAATGTGGTTATAATTATTTTACCATTTGAAATAGGTGTACTAACATTTTTTGAGAGGGACAAAATAGAAATTACTTTTGTGACATGACTTCACAAAATGGTTACATCAAAAGGAGTTTGATCTCCCTTCGTATATTAAAAATAGAATAGATAACTAACTGTGGGGCCCGTGGCAACTTGAGTTATTTAGAGACATATGTGTGCGGCGTAATTATTTACGTGCGCCATTGTCTTTGTATATATTTTAAAAATCATTTATGGGATAATTCAGTAATTTGTGATTGTCGAAAGTAGAAATCACTTTTGTGACACGGCTTTGCAAAATGGTTGCGTCAAAAGGAGTTCTCCCTTCATATATTAAAAGAGTCTTGCTAAGAGCAGGGACACTTTGCAGGGATCCGTGCAGAGACAATCGCGTTTGGCCTTATTTCGGGTCCCAAAAAAATTTAGAAAAATATCCATAGATTTTTGAATATTATTTTATGGGACCTTGTAAAAAATCAGCTCCTGCGGATATCGGTAAGTATTACTTTTGGATTCGTAGGGGCGAACTGATTTTTTTGGGACCCGAAATAAGGCCAAACGCGATTATCTCTGTACGGATCCCTGCAAAGTGTCCCTGCTCTTAGTATTTTTGATATTAAAATTAGAATAGATAACTAACTGTGGGACCCGTGGCAACTTGAGTTATTTAAAGACATGCGTGCTGCGTAATTACTTACGTGCGCCATTGTCTTTGTATATATTTTAAAAATCATTTATGGGATAATTCAGTAATTTGTGATTGTCGACGTTATCTGTCCAAAAGCTGCAGAAATCGCAACTGTTATTTGTGACGTTATTGTAGGATTATGCGTTTATCGCGATCAACAGCTCACATCTGTTCGGTAATGAACGGCTTAGATCTTGCATCTCGGCCGTTGATTGCATGGCATGGGCAGCCCACAGATGGGGCCAACATGCATGGTGTCCGCCCTCAATTCGTGTTTATCCCCGGTAAACAAAGAAAAATTATCTGTAAGTTTTGATGAATATATTTATGAGAAATCCGAGCTGTGACACCTAGCTAGCTAGCTAGCAAAGTCTCAATGCCAAGACATGCAGTAGTCTATGTTTTATCGCGGAGGATATGGCCGGTAGAAGCCAGACAAGAAAATTAAGGCAAAAGGAAGAGGAAAATGATCAGAGCATAAATATATTAATGAATTTACTAATTTTGTTGGCAGACAAATTAAAGTATGCCACATATGCAGGTGTGAGACGCGCGGTTGAAAAAATGGAGAATTAGCATTCATATTCATGACCAGAAAGCTATGTGGAAGCGGAGGATTCTTCTAGGCATGCATGCAAAAGTCAAAATACTAGAAAACATGTATGCAGCTGAACAGTGAACACACTACTACAGATATCACACTAATGAGGTTCACAAAGATTACGGTCTTCAGTGAAAATGTGATAAAAATTGTAGGCTAACTTTTTAATCTCAGTTTAAATCAAAAGCTGAGATAAAAAGTGGTGCTTAGCCACGGAAAAGAGCAAGATAATAAATCTCACTCTTGCGACGAGATAAAAGAAAAAAGACTTCGCCCTTACAGTGTGATAGAAGACTTTAGCGCGGAATAGCGCGAAAAAGAGAGAGATAAAGACCTCGCTCATACGGTGAGATAAAAACAAAAGGCCTCACCGGCCTGGCCTTGCGGTGTGATAAAAGACTTTGGCGCGTAAAAGGGCGAGATAAAAGACAATATATTAATTTGGTGGCTGTCTGTTGTGAACACTAGCTAGGAGGTGAAGTGAACACTCCCGATCCCTCGTGCTTTGCTGCCTATATAAAGACTGGCAAACCTCACCCTCATTTGTACGTAAGATCATTGTAAGAAAAACTGAGAAGAAAGAGAGTAACGAAAGAAAGAAAAACAAAGAGGTAATTAATGAGAATATATTCCAACTATTCTGGAAGAACATATTTATTTTCACGTGTATTATTTGCGTTCAACGGAGTATATATTTGTCTAACTTTCATGCCAACTTTTATTAATTATGTACGTCTTTTTATCTGTCTTAATTTTATAACAGAAAGAAAGCGATCGAGAGAGACCCATTGGAGGGGGCGTACATTCTACTCATCATCTCGAAGGGTTAGTACGTACCTAGCTAGATCTGATTAATTTGGTGTGGGTTTGCTTCCTAGCTAGAGGTACTTAAAATTGCTCGTTTTTATCCTTTTTTTGCTAGCTGTGCTTTGCTGGATTATTTGTTAATTTGGTTGATCTGCTAGCTAGCTGTTTTTGTTACAACTATATATTGTTTTTGAAAATCACAGAAATATTCATCATCAACCACGGATGATAGTATGTTATGAAAATATATATAGCAAGTAGCTAGGAAAGTAAGAAGATCTCTCGCCTGTGAGAATGAGAGGCGTACGTGCATGCTAAGAGCACTATCCTGAGACTAATGTTCCTTCCTCGTGAAGGTTCAAACGGAGTGCACTAATCCCAAGATGCAACGTCCCAAGCAGTCGATCACAAGTCTTTCTCATCCAATGCAAAGCGATCTATTCCACAAGCTCTTTCCATCTATTTTATGATTAATTTCCAATGTATCTCTATCTTTAACTCTCTTGTAGAAAAGAAAATTGAATGGCTCCGATCGTTAGCGTGAACATCCCACGAAAATGTTGTGTTAAATATTTTGTGAGCGGAACCAGCCCCATATATGTAATATGTATAGTAACCAAGTAGATCTCATTGTAATTGGAATGGTCAAATGTAATACACCATAATATCACATGCACACTTTCAAGTTAATTTGTAACGAAAAGAGAACAACTATTCAATCATTTTGTATCATACAAATAATTAGAGAATAATCCCAGTCTGTAATTTATTTTGATTGAAAATCTCCAACAATCCCCCACTTTTAAACAAAAATAAAATAGCTAGGCTTTGATTTGGTTTTACATGACAAGATTTTCAATAATATCAAATATATGAAGAAATTTGGGCAACTATATATACTGCATGATAGGTGTGAGAGTCTTCTGGACTTGAACCACCCTTAGTTAGGAGGCCTATACCTTGAACTAGACCTTTTAAGCCAAAGTTTAACCCGTCACACACACAATACCAGTATTAGACATTAGTTAGCTGGTTAGTGTTATTAATGGCCATGTACTACTAGCGGTCAGCCCAAGCCTCATAGTCACGGCCTCACGACGACCCCCACTTGGGTGAATCCTCAAGGGTATCGCAACGGAATGTACCTCGCGAGAGAATGCCCGCCTTGAATTCATTCAGGGTTACACTCTTCCTCAAAACACTCACTTTTCCCAAGCATTGTCTTAGTGATGAGCAAGAGACCAACTCTGTAGTGGTTTCTCCGAATAAATTGCTAGAATGAAGTCACACAATATGAATTTTTTGTACCCGTTGAATCTCCTTCATGGGATCTCCAGTCGCAGAGGACGGGTTATCTCCTTTAGTTGACTTCCTATGCGCTGAAGCTCATCTCCCTCAGCAGATAAAGGATCCAGCCAGCCTCTGCGCTAGTTCAGCACCATTTGTAAGGTTTCTTTTAGTATGGATCTAATCTCAGGACTAGTCTGGGGCAATTGCTTGAGCATAGGCAGTTGTAATTTTAATTTGGATCTAAATTGTAATTTTGATCCAACTCTTTAAACCGAGGCAACATGAAATATCGGTATATTATTATATCCATTACGGGTCTGCCACAAGAATTTACTCAAGCCATCATTTTTGCATTCTACGCAGCAGCCATACTATTAGGAATCACAAGTTAGTGACCAGCTCATCACTTGGAACAACGTATTGTGCCAGTTGTCTTATTAAAGCATCTTCAATCTAGCTCTAAAACTTTAAAATGGAGAATGAATGTGATAGAGTGAGGAGAGATTCTGTAATTTATCCTCTCTTTTTTCACTTTTTGACGAAATTTTTGATTGAGACATAAGGTTCGATTTGATTTGAAGAAATTTTGGAGGCACCCATCATCCTTCTAAGGGATTTGGTCTCTAAATTTATTTTTTGGTCTCCCAAATATAAGGATCACACTTTTATTTTGGAGGTCAAATCTTCAAAAGGGAAGACGGATCCCTCCAAGATTCTCTCAAAAAATAAAAAATAAAAAAGTGAAGAAAATAAGAGATAAATTACAAAATCTTCCTTTAATGTCACATCTAACCTCCATTTTAGAGTTTTAGAGCTTGACTGGAGATGCTCTTAAATCCCCTAAACCACTTTGTTTGATTTTTTGATCTTGAAACCATCGCTTTCAAGTTGGGTCTTCTACTTTTCATTTGGCCAGTGGTCTTCAAACCGACTACGTACCACTTGACTTCCATACTCCCATGTCACAATCCCACTTCCATACTGGCACACGTCGTCTCTTTAAAAGCAAAAACCGCACTCCTATGTCAAAAGGAACTGTTTTTTTTATTTATTTATATTTATTAACATTTGAAAACAAATTACAAAAATTAAAAGGATCAAAAGCACAAAAGCATCAAGAAGGACAATTGAGATCTTCTGAACGGTGCAAAAAAAAAAATTTTGAAAAATTATTTTTCATTTACATTTTTTTTGAGTTTGAAAATGTGAAATAAGCTGCTTATTTTGTAAGAAAGTTTAGGGAACAAGAATGGTCCGATACATACATCTATAGGTTCAATCTGGAGTTAAAGTAGACTTTTGAAAAAAGTAGCTAATCTCATCATGACTAGGAACAAACCGGTGAAAAAATCCATAATTATTCTAAACCCTAATTAAAAGGACAAAATTCTCCCACCTCAACTACGAACTTTTATAAAATTCTTATGAATATCTAGAGTTGTACATATCGCAATCTAAAATGTTATGAATTCAAAGGAATATTGTAGAGACCCGACTATGGGTGTGTATTATAGCGAGGTTGACTGGTCATACAAGTCAATTTTGCATTGGTGGCTTGATGCGTATCCACTTATTTGGGGTGAGACGGTATTCCTTTTTAGGTGGGTGACACTATAGACGGTATGCTATATACATTAAAGATGATGTATATAATCTGTCTTGTAAAGCGAAAAAATAAGTACTTAAAAAAATAAAAATTGGCCTAATTTGTTTTAGTAGTCACCAAAACAACTAGGATCTAGAGGTACTACTGGATAAGCTTATTTGGGCTTTGAAAATTAAGCAATCCCTGAAAGTCCTCATTAAACAAAAGATGAGGAAGTTGCTTGTTCTAACTCGCTTTTCTTCTATCTAGCTACCCAAACAATGGCTTCAGAACCTACCCAAAGAACGTGAGAAAATCGAAACCAGCTTAACAAAGAAGCCTGTAGCTAGCGTAAAAGAAAAATGATCAACTGAATAACTAAGCTAGGACTCGGATGATGGGCAAGAAATGTCAATCATCGTCGTTAACGATCTCCCCGGACTTCACAGTTAACTGAAAGTCTACGAGGCCCGAGGGTGGCTAATGTTGTAAATCATTCGCGTCGGAACTGCAACCTTTCAATCCTGAATCAAAGGTAATTTCATACATCATGTCATTCGCTCATCCTTCTCCTCGTCGGGGTTACTCCCATTTATCTCTACTCTACTCTAGAACCCCTCACTTCCAGAGAATAGAAGCGCAAGCCTGGGGGATAGTTTGGAGCTGGGCCAGGGACCCAATATCCCAAAACAACAGCCTCTCCCAACTAAAACTCAGAACAGAGGATGGGAGTGGAATACATATACATGGAGCTAGAGCTCTATACTTTTCTTGAGTAAAGAGATGGGAACGAGTCAAGAAAACGAGTTATATGCGGGGAAAGACATCCAAGAGGAGACAGCTAATCTATTCCTTGCCGCCCTTCTCCTGAGCTTGCTCTATCCATATAGATAAGACGAAAAGACAAAAGAAGAATGATCCCTAGGGGAAATTGAAGCACCAGAAGGAGTACCGCCAAAGGGAAGTCAATCGCTTTCTTTATCTATTGCTTCTTTGGTTAATGCAGTTGGAGTATGAAACCGAGGAGAGAACAACATGAGGGGTAGGGTAACGAAGTTAGACCGAAATGAACGACTCAATTCCTCTAGAAGAAAAGGAGAGAGAAAGAACAACCAATTCTATGAAATAATATCTTATTTACTAGGATCGGTTGCCTACGATCGAAAGGCATAGGTTCCTGGGATTGAATCTGATTCTTCTTCAGATTGATTGAAGGCAAATTGAAAACCAACCACTCGAGCAGGACAAGAGCTGAAACACGCTTTCACCCGCGGTGTGAAGGAGACTCAAAACTCGTTAGCGTGCTAAATGTCAGCGAAGGCGACCAAGCACAACAATGCCCTTGCAGATCGTGCGTTAAAGACATCTGACTTTAGCGAGCTCTTTTTCCACACAATTTCTTTCTTCCTCAACGATTTCACATCTCGGTCGTTGTTAAGGTCGGTACATTGTCGGGGGCGACGATATTCTACGGGTGTTCGTCATTCTGAAGTAATATCCGTCCATGGTAGTAATTTTTTTCCCATGTCGACTTAATTAAGTGCTCGATATTCTACGGGGTGTTAGGACTATTGTTTAAAAATCACAGAAACATTCATAATCAACAACGGATAGTATGTTATGAAAATATAGCGAGTAGGAAAGTAAGATCTCGCCTGTGAGAATGAGAGGCGTGCTAAGGGCATGACCAATCCTAAGGCTAATGTTTCTCCCTTTGCGAAAGTCCAAACGGAGTACTGCATCAGTCCCAAGATACAACCCAATTAAGCACTCACAAGCCTTCCTCATCCATTGTTCACGACCCACTAAGAAGATTTGAACGACACAGGAACTGAGTTGCCCACAGTAGAAAAACCAATGTAAAGCGATCTCTTACAGAAGCTCTTTCCATCTATATATCTCATGATTAATTTCCAATGGATCTCTATCGCTAACTCTCCTGTTGAGAGAAGAATAGGTATATATAGATATAGAGTAACCAAGCCTCATTTTAATTGTAATGGTCATCAAATGTAATAGGCCACAATAATACACTTTTAATTTTGTAACGGAAAGAGATTAACTATTGATCAATCAGTAAAGAAGGGCTACTGATTTCGCCACACCTTTTTTTTTTGTTAACGTCACTCCCCTGCAAGTGTATTTTTGGTGCAAAAATACACTTGCAGAGGAGTGTCGTTAACAAAAAAGAAAGTGGCGAAATCATTTTCCTAAAGAAATTAAGCATAAGAAATGAGTAAACAAATTAACCATTAATTTCCGTGGTGTCTTGAGTCTTTGCAGATAATCTCTTTGGCGCTTGAGTTGATCACTCCTTAGTCTTTCTCTTGAGCTTTCTTCAATGACGACGACTACTGTGAAGTCCCAAGAAGCCGCCTCCTCTCCCACACCTCGCTGCGCTTACCATGTGTTCTTGAGCTTCAGAGGTGAAGACACTCGCAAGACGTTCACCGATCACCTCTACACGGCTTTGGTGCGTGCTGGATTTCGCACCTTCAGAGACGATGATGAGATAGGAAGAGGAGAAAACATTGAGGCCGAGTTGCAAAAAGCGATTCAGGAGTCTAAGATTTCAATAGTCGTCTTGTCAAAGACGTATGCATCTTCGAGCTGGTGCCTTGACGAGCTCGTGATGATCCTAAGACGCAGGAAGACCTCAACTGGAACTGTGGTTTTACCTGTCTTCTACGACGTGGATCCATCCTTCGTGAGGAAGCAAATGGGAACTTTCGAAGAAGCGTTTAAGAGGCATGAAGACAAGATTGAAGCAGAAACTGGTGAAAGCAAAACAGAATGGAAGGTCAAGGTGGAAGAATGGAGGGGGGCACTCAGAGAAGTGGCAGATTTAGCAGGGATGAATTTACAAAGTCAAGCTGATGGGTAAATTCCTTCCCAAGTACTTGTTTGTCAACTTTTTTTCATTTGTGATGTCCCAAATGTTTGGCCATTCTTAAAAGTCAAAGAACAAAATTCTGCAGAATTGCCCTTTCTCTTATGTAACATTCAAAAAAAAAAAAAAAAATCAGGGGTAAACTTATAGCCTTTTTAGTGGGAAAATTGAGGTTCCCTTAAAAAGTTTTGGATTTCTCAAAATGGATAAATAAATTGGGATGGAGGGAGCAAACTTTCTGCTTAAGTGCTTTTCCTTTGAAATGCATACTTTGTTGATTGGTACTATTCAGTCATGTAATATACTCATTGTTTTGGTTTTCATCTTGATTGCAATTTACAGACACGAGGCAAGGTTTATCGAGAAAATTATACAAGTGGTTGGAGACAAATTACGTCGCAGTGTCTTGTACGTTGCCCCCCACCCAATTGGAATACATACTCGAGCCAAAAGCATTCAGCTTTGGTTAGAAGATGGGTCAGCTGATGTTGGCATAGTTGCAATTTGTGGGACGGGCGGTATAGGCAAGACAACCATTGCCAAGTATCTATACAACCTGAACTTCTCAAAATTTGAAGCTAGTAGCTTTCTTGCAAATGTAAGGGAAATTGCAAAACAACGGGATGGTTTACTTCGTTTACAGAAGCAGCTTCTTTCAGATATTTTTCAAGGAAGAAAGGAAAAAATATACAATAGTGATGAAGGAATTGTTAGGATTAAAGACGCCTTATGTTGCAAAAGAGTTCTTGTGGTTCTTGATGATGTCGATCGACAAGAACAAGTAGAAGCAGTACTTGGAATGCGAGATTGGCTTTTTCCAGGGAGCAAAATCATCATAACCACTAGGCATGAGCGGTTGCTATGGGCTCACGAAGTTTGCAAGGTACATCGGGTGGAAGAACTGGATTTTAACGAATCCTTGGAGCTCTTAAGTTGGCATGCCTTTGGAAAAAGCTATCCTGTTAGTGACTATGTAGAGGTCTCAGAAAGGGTGGTACAGTACTGTGGAGGGATTCCATTAGCTATTAAAGTTTTGGGTTCTTCTCTGTCTGGGAAAAGTTTAAACGTATGGAAAAGTCAATTAGAAAAATTGAAAGCAATTCCTGATAGAGAAATCCTTGAAAAACTCAGAATAAGCTATGACTCTTTACAAGATGACCACGACCAAAAATTATTCCTTCATCTTGCTTGTTTCTTCGTTGGGATGGACAAAGATCAGATTGTTACAATCCTCGATGGATGCGAGTTTTACACCGTGGTTGGAATTCAAAATCTCATTGATAGATGTCTATGTACAATTGATGAACGTAGCACCCTGGTGATCCATCAATTGCTTCAAGATATGGGAAGAGAAATTGTCCGCCAAGAATCACCCAATGAGCCAGGAGAACGTAGCATCCTCTGGAATCATATGGATTCCTTCAATGTTTTGACAGAAAATACTGTAAGAATCAACTTTTCTCTTTTGAATTTGCACAGGGATGCCATATATCTACTAATCTATGTTCTCACCCTGTCCTTTGTCCCTCTTTTTCATTCTGTGTCAGGGCACGAGCAAAATCGAAGGCCTTGTTCTCGATATGCATTTGGTGAACAGAGATAATTCTTCCAGGACAGTCTCAAATGTCAATAGAAAGCGTCGCTTCGAAGAAATCCTCGAGAAGCCATTACTGTCAAACTTGGGCAATGCAGTCAAAAGATGTTGTTCTAGCATCTTCCCCTCTCACATGGCAGCCACTGCTCCAGAAAATTCAAATCAAGTGGCTTTGGACGCTAATGCATTTGCAAGGATGCGCAAACTGAAACTTTTACAGCTCAATCATGTACGTATTAGCGGACCCTATGGAAATCTTTCCAAAGGATTAAGATGGCTGTATTGGCGTGGATTTCCTCTTAAATCGATACCCGGTGATTTTCCTATGGAGGACCTAGTTGCTCTTGACATGCACTATAGCAATTTGAAAAATGTATGGGATGGAACCAAGGTATGTTACTCATGTTTTCTCTTCTTTCCAATCGCTTTGTATAGTTATTTGAAGGCCTAATACCCAATTCTTCTTCTTTTCCAGATTCTCAAGTCATTAAAAATCCTCAATCTAAGTGATTCTCATAACCTCGCCAAAACTCCCGACTTCTCAGCACTCCCCAATCTCGAGAGGCTGATGCTTAAAAATTGTTCAAGTTTGGATGAGGTTGATGAATCCATTGGATGCCTAGAGAGACTTGTTTTGTTAGATTTGGAAGGCTGCAAAAATCTGAGAAAGCTTCCGAGAGGCCTTGGTATGCTGAAATTTTTGGAAACTCTCGTAATCTCTGGATGCTCAAATCTCGAGGAATTGCCAACAGAGATCGGGAATATGGGGTCGCTAACAGTGCTCCATGCAGACGGGATTGACATAAATCGAGTACATTCTACCACTGGGGAAGCGAAAGCAATGCAATCTCTCATCCGGCATGGGCTGAGAAAAAGCCTACAAGTTTGTTTACCACGGTCCTTGGTAAAATTACGTCTTGCAAATTGTAATCTTTCTGACGATGCCTTCCCCAAAGATCTTAGCAACCTGATCTCATTGAAGTTGTTAGATCTGAGCCAGAATCCGATTTGTAAC
The DNA here is from genome assembly GCA_025413875.1 of Rhododendron molle. Lineage (NCBI taxonomy): Eukaryota > Viridiplantae > Streptophyta > Magnoliopsida > Ericales > Ericaceae > Rhododendron > Rhododendron molle. The sequence goes on from CM046391.1 coordinate 58,234,604, forward strand.
CTCCCCGAAGGCATCAGAGGTCTTACTGGGCTTGAGATCCTTCACTTATCATCGTGCACAAGTCTCCGGACACTCATATTGATCCACAAGTTGCGAGAATTGTGGCTTGGACGTAATCCGCTGTTGGAGAACATAACCGTTCCATCGGCTTCTCACCGTCCGGCCACCACTTATTTTTCAAGCAGTCTGGACAATCTAGTTGGTTTCAAGGGCCCATTCAAGTTAGAACCCATAGGAGATGTCGACACCGAGATTCTTACCAATTTGGGCTTGTCGAACTTGGGATCCATGGAAAACACAAATGCAAAGCTGATTACAACCAATATCGACAAACCAGAGATTCTTCCCCTCCAGGTGCTCTCTCTCTCTCTCTCTCTCTCTCTCGGAATACATAATGCTTAAATTTTGCTCTCTGTGGACAGGGATGTCACGAAGATCATATATTCACCACTTTCCTTCCGGGAAGCGAGGTTCCACTCTGGTACAGTTTCAGGTGTCAAGGATCCTCAATAAGCTTTACCGCGCCTTCGCATCGTAATTCCAGACTACAAGCCCTGAGTGTGTGTGCAGTTTATAGAATCTCCTACGACAAAAAGTATTCTCGGATTCAAAAGTACCCGCATACTATAGTCAGTAGCACGAACAAGGGCGTGATGTGGAGCTATTGCCCGCGTGTCTTTGGAATTCCAGAAGCCGGCGAGGACATGATGTGGTTGAGTTACTGGAAGTTTGAGCAGCTGGAAGGTGGCGACGAGCTTACGGTTTCAGTGGATGGAGGTGGGTTCATGCAGGCAATGGAGGTAGGAGTCTACCTTGTGTACAAGGACGTCGAGCATGAAGAGAAGAGTACCCAATCGCTCCGTGGCGAAGAGATATATCAGCGTACCACCGTGTATGGAAACGTCGTTCCGGGAATCGTGTCTCCGCATTCGGTGGGCACAAAGCTCTACCAAGTCGGCCACCATTGGGATGGTTTCAAGTGCGAGTATTGTCCTCGCGGTCTGGCCCCTCTTCCTTGGAAGCTCGCCGCTGCTTATGATGATGAGATCAAGGAGCCATTTTGTTTTGCTGATATGAGCAAGGTCAAATCTCTTGGCTGTTGATTTGGTTTGTGTTGAAAAGTGAGTTTGATTAGGATCGAGTCAGATAAGTTTCAAAGGGCAAGCGGATGATTGGAAGAAGAACATGGAACACTGTTCCTTTATCAAGCTTGAAGAACTGGAGCTTCCGTAATATATATTTTGAAATTTGCAAAATAAATGAGATTATCTCATCTTTGTTTTTGTTATTGTTTTGCCTATATATATGGGTGGTAATCTGTATTGCAAAAGTGTGGGAGTTGAGTAAGAGAAATTAAGAAAGAGAGACGTGAGTGAGCTTTGTAATTGTTTGTGTGCTATATCAATAAAAGTGTGTTTACTATTGTGCGTAAGAAATCTACCCCTTCCATCAGTTTGGTGCTACAGTTTTTATTCTTTAACGATCGATCTTTACTAGTACTTGATCTAATTAGTACCTTTTATTTTCATTTGATATTTCTCGTAGTACCTATAGCATATGAGATAACTATAGTTTATCTATCTGATATATGCAAGTAATAATCAATTGAAAAGTGGCACAGATTTCCAAAAGGGACTAAAGAATGGGAACGGAGAATACTAAATTTTGTGTTGGTAAATGTTCCACATCAATAGTGGTGATCATGTTGCGCGCAACACTGTAATTTTGTTATAAAGGTGCACAATACTGTAAGAGTTTGTGGTTTTGTTATGAAATGTTACACATGACCATTGGGAAACATCAAAGAAAGAACAGGTCGAGATACTGCAGAGAGAAAAGATAAGTGGAAAATAAAAAAAATTTGAGGAGTCACCGGCCATCGCGCAAAAACTATCAAATAGAAGCTAATCTGTGGAAGCAAAAGCAGAGAAAATGCAGATGAATTACTACCTTGTTGCCCAAACGAACAGATAAATTATGGACTTAAAACTTCTTGTCTAAGAAAGACATGATCATACGTTACAATGATTCTCCCTCCCCCAAATAGCTTGCCCCTTTCGGGGAAGCTAAATATTAAGGGGACAAGCAATGATTGCACCAAATTCAAATCGCGATGCATGACTTTACTACATTGCCCTTGTATTATATCTTTGTCCACACAATGATAACTAGTTTTTAGGGACAATTTTGGAAAAGTAAAAGCTTTTTATTTTGACTTTTTAAAGGGACTAACATTTTGGGACATCCATAAAAGGAAACAAGGACAGACAACTTGGGACGGAAAGAATACTTACTTTCAACAAGTATATTAGGTTGTACTTTCTGGAATAAATGTAACTTTACCTTCGAAGCCGAATGACTAATTCTATCTCTTGCATTCCCGATCAATCCTTTGGCATGAACCGCTTTACTACTTCTTGGAGAGCAGGATTTTTTCCTTTAGTTCACATTAGATTCACAATACAGGAAACTGTAGATGCATCTGCTGAAAAACCCTTTGCAACCATTTCCTTGAGGAGTACCAACGCCTCAGAGTACTTCTGTCTTGCAAGAAATCCTCGGCTAATGACAATGTAAGTGCCACTATTTGGAAAGCAACCATTTTGTCCCGGGCCCTTTAACAAATGCCCTGCACCAGTCTCAGAAGAGCCTCACTTCAATCTTCAACTTTGTGAAGTATCTAGAACAACAATGTTACAGTAAACTGCAAAGTTAGACGTGAAACTACATGCTAGGTAAACATGGCAGACTTGACTAATGTCTAAAGCATTATAAATACCTGAAATAAGACTTGCTCCCTGAACCTTCTGAAAACGAATAGCAATTGTCAAAAACTAACAAAAAACAACGCAGTACTGAGGCAATAATTTATACCAATATCCCAGAGATATGGCCATACCACTAGACAGAACATCAAAAAGAGGAAATAGTCTACTGTAACCAACAATTTTCTAGGAAGGTAGCAACAAGTCCTAAAAAGATGAAAGACGAGTAAAAGCCCATGTGTGCATGAAATGCGCTCAAGTCCACCACATTTAGAAATCAAAATTATAGTGTCTGACAATGTCATCTAATTTCGAAGATAATGTGTCCACTAAATATAGCGATCAAGAGAATTGAGAAGAAATTTATATAAACCTTTCTCCACTTACACAATTAGCCATACAATGCAATTCTTTTCCAACCAATGGTTCACGCCGAAGTTTTAGTCAAAGAAGAGTCTTGAAACTCAAGTTTGCATCCCAAGTCTCAGGAAAGGAAGGAGAAAGAGTAGAGATGTTAGTTGATATTTACAAACTTCCATCATATCGAGGCAAAGGAGGAGAGTATCAATGAAGAATTCAGGGACGTACAGCATACATCAATTTTCATGATCCATTGGACAATGTAGGCTAAAAATATCAGCAGAAATAAAACTTAGACTTATAACAGTAATCTACACAAGAGGTGACTTATAACAGTAATCTACACAAGAGGTGTCTCATAAATAAGAAAAGGGAAAGCATCTAGATTCTAGAAAGTGATACAACGAGTGGAGTCTAGGGAACATGAGCACGTTCCCAAAAGGACAAAAAATGTTTATGGAATTAAATTTGATAATCAAGAGCTGCTAGATCATACGGTAAAATTGTTTACCAGGCTATACTAACTTTGAACAAGTATAATAGGTTGTAATTTCTGGTATAAACATAAGCCTAATGACTCATTCTATCTATTGCATCCCCTATCAATCCTTTGGCATGAACCGATTTAACAATTCCTGGAGAGCAGGATCTTGTCCTGCAGTTGACATTAGATTCACAATCCAGGAAACTGAAGATGCATCTGCTGAAAACCCCTTTGCAACCATTTCCTTAAGGAGTACCAAGGCCTCAGAGTACTTCTTCCTCGCAAGAAATCCTCGGATAATAACATTGTAAGTGCAAGCATCCGGAAAGTAACCCTTTCGTTCCATTTCCACAAAAAATTCTTTAGCTTCGTTCAATAGTCCATTATAACAAAAACCTCCTATCATGATATTGTACGTCCTGACATCAAGATGTAATCCCTGGGAAGAAAGCTTATTGAAAAGATCCCTTGCATGGTCCATCTTTTTAGCCTTGCATAATGCATCAATGAGGATACTGTACGTAACAACATCAATATCAAAACCATTCCTTTCCATTGTTTTAAATAAGGACAATGCCAGAGCAATATTACCATTTTTGCAAAGGCCATCCAGTAAGATACCAAAGGTTAGAGTACTTGGAATTATGCCTGCAGCTTGCATCTCATTAAAAAGACTGTGAGCTTGTGCACATCTACCAATTCGAAACAAACCCTGTAACATAGTGCTAAAAGTTTCAACAGTAGGCCTCAACCCCCTTTGAGGCATTTCTCTAAAGAGCTGCATAGCCTCGTCCATTTTCATCTTCTTGCAATATCCGTTGATCAAAATAGTATAGGCAAAATTGTTAGGCTGAACCCCCCTCTCCGCCATTTTATTGAACACTCTCATTGCTTCATCCATTTGGCCTTGCAAACAATATCCATCCATTAAACTACTGTATGTGACAACATCAGGGTCCACACCTCTTTGAATCATCACTTCAAGTACCTCCTCTGCTTCTTTCGCCTTCCCTTCCTTGGAATGTGCATCCACCAACACATTAAATATACGAACATTTAAATGAATGCCAGCATTCAACATCTCTCTCAACATTCTTTTAGCCTCCTCCCACTTGCCAAAATTACAAAGGCCATGAATCAAAGAGGTATACGTAATAACATCAGCAAGAATACCTCTGTCCTTCATTTCTAAAAGGAGACTCACAGCATCGTCGACCATTCCATCCTTGCAAAGACTGTCAATGATCATGGCATACATTACAGTGTCAGGTTTACAACTTCCCTCTTCCATTATCCTGAGCAATCTAATAGCCGTGATAGTGTTGCCAGTTTTGCAAAGCCCATTGATAATCGTTCCATACATAGCCACGTCCGGCTCAATGTCTCTATTCCTCACTAATTTCTTAAATAACTCTATGGCTTCAGCAATTCTATCTTCGATAATAAGTCCATTTATGAGAGTGTTGAAGGTAACAACACTAGGTGTACAACCGCGTTTGAAGAGACCCCCTAAAAGCGAGAAACCAAAATCGACTCCATTCAGGTGGCAGTAGCAGTTAATTGCAATGTTCCAGGGGTATAGATCTACCTTAATGCCCAATAACTGCAACTTTTTGAAATGAGAAAGAGCCGTAACGTAATTACCCATTCTCGTGATGCAACCCAAGGCTTTAGTGATTTGAGAAATGGGTGGGAAAGGTCGCATTTGGGTCATCCGATTGAGCAACGCCTCAGCCTCTTGAATATCATTGGGCCCCAAATTTCGGTGTTTTCTCGGCACTATTTGGGGATTTGCTTGGGTTGTTTCAGGAGGAGGAGAACTAGGGTTTCTAGATGTATGGTGAGTGTGAATAAAACGAAAGATCCCAGTAGGAAAGAGAAGAAGAGTACCTTTCTTTGTGTGATTTTCAGATTTCACGCCTCTGATTAATGCACCAATCTTTGCCATCTTCTCTCTCTCTCTCTCTGGTGCTAGTTGACGAAGATGATGTGGGTTTCACTGCCAAGCCAAGAGCAATTTGTTTGGATTGGAACACGAGGAAATGATGCTACACTACGCACCATCAGTGTCCAAACGATGGCTTTGCTTTGGTCAAAAAAAGAAGAAGATAGCTTTCCAAGATCGAAACTTGTGTATCTTTAGACAAATGGGTTCCGGCTTATTAACCTTTTTAGTCAATAAAGTATTCAGAAAATCTCAATTTAGTCCCTAATCTAAAAATAGGAGACATTTCGTCCCCAACGTTAGTAAATGTGTACCAATGTAGTCCCCCACCCCCCACGCCGTTACCCCATACGTCAAAACCAGGGGCATGTTTGTCATTTTCCCTCCCCCACGGCACCCTATTAGGGTTGGTAAATTGAGATTTTATGATACTTTGGGGACCAAAAAGGTTAATAAGCCCAATTTTTGTCTTTATTCAAAAATTTACGATCGAAATCTAATTTTTTTTAATAAAGACAAGTAATAAACCAAATAGTGTTATGTGTCGGTTCTAATCCCTCTAATGAGGTGCTCCGATCCGTGGGGCCAGGAGCATGCCGTCACGGCCCCTACAGGAGGGTTGTTATTACTAAATAAGCTACAAGTGCGCTTATTTTTGTCTTATTCAAATTTTTTCGCATTTGTTAGTTTTTTGTCAAATTTTGGAGGATTATTGTTTTGTTGACGAGAAAAATTTTAAAAGTAAAAATTACGATCAAATCTAATTTTTTGAATAAAAGGTTTTAATAGCCGAGTCGGGCGCAGTGCCGCTCTCATCCCTCTAATGAGGTGCGTTGATCCGTGGGCCCAAGAGCACGGCGTAAGGACAAAAAATAAGCCAATGGCTTATTTTTGTCCTTATTCAAATTTTTTTTTCATATTTATTAGTTTTTAGTCAATTTTTTGAGGATTATTAAGCATCATTATGACAAGAGGAATCTAAAAGTAAAAATTATGATTGAAACCAAATTTTTTGAATAAAGACAAAATAAGTCAATAAGCCAATTTTTCGCCTTTTATTAAAAAAATTGATTTCGATCATAATTTTTACTTTTTAGATTCCTCTTGTCATGATGAAATAATAATCCCCAAAAAGTGACAAAAACTAACAAATGCGAAAAAAAATTTGAATAAGGACAAAAAAATAAGTTTCACCTTACTTATTTAAAACAACCTCAGTGAAAATTGATTCGATTTAGCCGCTTCTTGGGCTCACGGATCTGGCCGCTTTTCTCATTAGAGAGGATTAGGTCAAATTTACAATGCCCGACCCATTGGCTATTTTGTCTTTATTAAAAAAAAATTAGATTTCGATCGTAAATTTTTGAATAAAGACAAAAACGAAGGGGCTTATTAACCTTTTTGGTCCCCAAAGTATCAGAAAATCTCAATTTAGTCCCCAACCCTAATAGGTGCTGTGGGGGAGGGGAAATGACAAACATGCCCCTGGTTTTGACGTCTAGGGTAACGGCGTGAGGGGTGGGGGACTACATTGGTACACATTTACTAACGTTGGGGACGAAATGTCACCTATTTTTAGATTGGGGACTAAATTGAGATTTTCTGAATACTTTGGAGACCAAAAAGGTTAATAAGCCAATGGGTTCCAGTTATACGTTGCAATCATTTTTTTTTAAGATAAATATGTTTCAAAATAAAATCATACGACATGTGATCAACTAAATTTTTTGGCATAGATAATGTCCTCGATGAAAACTAAAAACCAAACGGTTCCGAGCATCAATGTTGGCTAGAACAAGGCCCAAATTAAACAGGGACCTTAGCTACTCGAGAGGATTCAATCCCTTTTAGTATTACACAAATTTCTACTGTTTTAATACCGTCCTCACATACCTATATGCCGTCCTTACGTACCCATGTACAAAAAGAATTTTTAGTCAAAATACTCTTTTCAGTTCCTATGAGAACTTTAGGCCTCTAATGCACAGATAACCAGCACCGATTGCAGTGAAATTTTGGCAATGGTTGAGCAAAATAAAATACAGTAATACCGCAATTTAGGGATATAACAGTAAACAAGTTGAGTTGAGGCTTGGTTTTGAAAGTAAATACTGTTAAAGAAAATAGAGTCTCACATTGTCTGAGAGTGAAATCGGTGATCACTTAATAACATTTGGAACCTCTCCACTCATTGCCAATTGGTTTTGAGATGGATATAAAGTTTCTATATGGTATCAGAGCGGGGCCTGTTCCACCCCATTCCAATTTGGAAATATGACATTTCCAACTACAAAAAATTCGATTTGGAAATTAGCCGATAAGCAACTAGGAAAATAACGCCATCTTGTTTGGGGGTCCGGGTGTCTGACCGTGTGAAGATTGAAATCTGCAATAAGTGGCCTTGAATGATAAAATGATCAAATGGTTTATTCACATTACATCCAATCCATTTCTGGTGTTCTTAAACTCGAATGTATCCTTAATCAAGAAAAAAAAAAAAACACCTCGAACAAATCCACCTCTTCAAACTAATGAGCTTAGGCTGTGTTCCACAACCGAAAAAAGAACTTATTTTTTGTCCAATAAGAAGGCCTGTTCCACAACTTCAGCCTTCTTATTTTTCAACCACGAATTTGGATCAAGCACCCCACGGCCGGAAATCAACCGGCAGCCACGACGGGCCGTCTCCGGCCACCGGACGGCCGATCCAAACCGTCCAAAAATTCTAAAAAAAAAAACAAGGGGGCGTACGCGAGAATCAATGGCATCCGAGGTGCGTAGGGTGCTTGATCTGAGCAATCTTTATTCGTGTATGTATCAAAACATATTGTTACTCATATATACATGGAAAAAGATTGCTCGATCTGAGCACCTTACACACCTCAGATGCCATTGATTCTCGCGTAAGGCCCCCTTGTTTTTAATTTTTAGAATTTTTAGACGGCTCGGATCGGCCGTCCGGCGGCCGGAGACGGCCCGGCGCGGCTGCCGGTCGCGGCCCCCTTGTAGTGTACCAACAGTGCTGTGTTTGTATAGGGCAACTTCCAGGTCAAAAAAAATAGGGTTACGCAAAAAAATTTCCTACCACTATGGATCTTATTTGATAGATCTCATTGAGATCTTTAATACGGTGCAAAAAAAAATTTTTTTTTCATTTACGTTTTATTTGAGTTTGAAAATGTGAAAAAAAACTTTTTGTTTGGAAAAAATAAGAAGGGTGGATTATTTTGGAATGAGAAGATGTAAAATAAGTACTTATTTTTTAAGAAGCGTTCTGAACGGGGCCTTAATTTATGAGGTTCCACCAATGCGAGTAATCAGAGAAGCTGGTGGGGGACATGACGCCATAATTGATGTACATTGTTTCGAGGTGGATTCACTGAAAGTACCCGACAATAATGAATTTTTGAGACAATAGATTTCCAGTGCCTGAAGATTCGAAGATATGAGTTCAACCAACCAAGTAGTATCTGAAATGTGAGAACACAATGCTCTAAGCCAGATTTTCAAAAGTAGGAGAAAAGGCAATCTAAAACTTCTACTAATAGGTATTGCCACATTCCACAAGGCATTTGAGGAAGTTATGAACTCAGTTGACATGAAGATGTAGAGACCAATTCCGTGTCGCTTCGCCAACATGGCCAGTAAATTATCTAAAAATTTACATCAACAAATTAGGACGCGATAAACTAAAACAGCTTTGTACAAGGAACATTTCAGAGAGTTTTACCGATTCCATGTAGCTAATCTAGTAAAACACATTAATATTGTTACCATCACCATGACTTGAATGTCGGAACCCTCGCAAAGAGAACCCTTTCTCCATCTTGGGCTACGCTTTCCTGCATTGTAGATGAAATTCTACACTATAATGCTCGTTCCACTCCTGGATAATCAGAACTTCCCTAACTCCAACAGCACATGCTGGATTTTCTGAACCTCAAACTGCAACGTCCGATTTTTTCAGACCACTTCGATTTTTTCAGACACTCTCTTCCATCTCAAGGCAGAAGAGCCTTACTATCCATCTGCAATGGACCCACTTCGATTTTCCTCGTCCGATGACTCTTCACCTCCGCCAGCTGTAGAATCGTTTCCTCATCCGATGACTCTTCACATGCTGTAGAATCGTTTCCACTTCGATTTTCCTCGTCCGATGACTCTTCACCTCCGACACTCTTCGACTTTTTCTTCTTGCTTGTTACCAATTTCCTTCTCAGTTCTTCCACTGTGATATGAAGGGTGTTCAACTTCTGGGCATTGGAATCAAGTCTCCAAAATCTCTCTTGTTCCACGCTTGATTTGGCTCTTTAAAACTCGTGGGTACTGCTTATTTATCAAAACCCAATTCCTTTTCCACTTCTAACTCTGAAGAGGGATGATGCTCCCTCTTCTGCTCCACATCTTTAAATTGATGGACCATAGGTTTCTTCTTCTTGTGTGACACTCTCAATGTTTTGGTCATCTGCCCTACGCCAACTTCTCCAACTGAGTCCAAATATTGAAGCAATTGAAATGATCGAGTGGGATATCTTTCATCAGAATCGTATTTGTAACTTCAGAAACGTCAGGTCTTGTCTTCAGAAACTTGAGTTTGCCATTTAGCTCATTTCCAAAGTCCATCTCTCCCCTTTGTGGTTGGCAAAACCAAACCTGTGGTCAGAACTCAACTCTCCAATCCATGGGACGTATCTGGGCCCTTCAACAAATGCCCTTCACCTACAGGCGTGTGTAAAGCCTAAATGTCAAAACCCCGTAAGATGTGTTAATTTTGAACAAAATACAAATCTGTAGGTCAAACCTTGCCAGCCTGAATTTCAACAAAGTGATGCAATTTCTGCAGCTCTATCCAATTCTACAATAACAGACTTCTGACGATAACATAAAACCTTTGGCACCACCTATGCTTTCAGTCCTTTGGTTCTCCGGGAACTTGTTCGCTCAACTTTCTAAAGTTGAACGCCCTCTCCAAGTCAAGCAAATAATGTCATTTCCACTCTTTTCCATGTCTTCTGTAAAAAATCAAAGAAACAAATCATGGATTTTGCAGCAACTCAAAAACCTACCCATTCAAGCAGAACCCAACAGATCCTCTCCGAATGCTGCCTTTATACTGCTTCTGCCGCTTATTACTTCAAGTGAGAGTACCCCAAAACCATATAAATACATCTGCATTTTTGTGAGCTGTCCTTAGAAGGCGTACTCGGGGGCTAGGTATCCCCTGCAGAACATAGAAGGTTAAAATTTACATACATAGTAGAAGCACCAAGTAGGAGAAAAGGAGGATGATAAGGCAACTCAGTCATACTCACTCCTCTGGTACCTTCACCATCATGTCCATACTCACTCCTCCGGTACCTTTACCACCATGTCCATGGCACCAATACCCCATGGCTGTGGCGGGGAAGGCACGGGAGGAGTGAGTGACAAAATTGGAATCTAAATTCTGGCACGTGTTGGTACTCAAATGCTAAAATAAAATCATATAAAATGTAGACCCGTATATGCATCTTCTACGATGGAACCAATCTTGCACAGAATCTTAGAAGGTATATCATAAACAGACATCTCTAATTTACCATCTGGGCTTGTGTATGCCTCAACATATTCCTAAATTAACATAGAAATAAATGGCTCAAACCACATAACAACAACAATAATTATGTACTTCAATTCAATGAAGTAAACGTACTTCACTTTAGGATAGACAAATTTCAGAGAATCTTTTGAAGGTCAAGTACAACTTGAAATCTTCACTCTACCAAGTTCCAACCAACTTGATTTTTGCATGCTTCTAAAATCAAAAACAACGTATTGTGTTCAAGGATAGCATAGCAAGTTTACATTTGGGTTCTATAAGGGCTTTTGGCAGCGTGTTTACATAAGTTCACATTTTGTTTCGTTCATTTGGAGGCTCTTCTACATAACAAAGTGTAAAGTAAAACTCCATATCCCGGCGAAAGACAGAAATGGAAACTTCCATCTACTATAAGTTCATAACTTTAATCTATCATGTTAACTGGGAAAGATGCCCACTCATTCCCCATTATATTTGAACTCAAACTGGTAAGACATGATACCCATGCTACTAAGAAAAAGAGTAAATGAAAATAACTTTTATTTGAGTTTTAACTGCGTGTATCATTGTGTTGTTCTTTCCACGAAAATTTCTCTACCTCCCAGAGTCCTTAATGGCAATGAGATGCCCATATTTGGGACACTTTCCTTAGTTTTGGACTATTCAAAAAAAAATGGCTAAACTAATGTAATTTATTTGGTAAATGGGATAGAGTCGTCATTGTCCTATGCCAAACAAAGAATTTGCAAGGAATTGTGTCTGTGGGGATGCATTGCCACCTTAAGCGACTCTGTTAACCTGATACAAAACATTAAGACAACATGCCAACAAAATTACCTTTGAAATTTGTAACAAGCTACAATCAATACAGTTCCAATTCCAAAGCTTTTCTTTTCATAAAAGATTTAAGCTAATTAAGCACATGTTTTAATGATCCAACAACTCTTTGAATTGTGATCAACTTTCTCTTGAACTAGAAGGTTCTCGAGTATGCTATTGTTTGACTTTAAAATTGGATATCGTTAAGAAAGGGAGTTCTCAAAGCAATCAAACGTAGTTTCATGGGTATGGACACAACGTCAAGAACTTCGAAGAATTTAAGCAATACGAATGAAATATCAAAGGTTCTCTCAGCTCCCATTTGACAACTATATAATGGCTCTACCTGAATGCCTAGGAACTGCAACTTGTCGAAATGAGAAAGAGCCGTAATGTAATTACCCATTCTCGTAATGCAACCCAAGGCTTTATAGATTTGAGAAATGGGTGGGAAAGATCGCATTTGGGTCATCTGATTGAGGAACTCCTCAACATCTTGAACATCATTGGATAATCAGTCAAGATCAACAACATATAAAATAAATGCATGTGCAGCCCTATTTAACAATCTCCTTGGGTGCCCAACTAAAAGTAAAACTAGCAGCAGCACTGTAATTACAGGTACACAGGATTCCTGCACTATGCAGCAACAATGTCCAAAACAAAGCAATGGCTTTCCCGGATTGAAACTTATTTTTCTTGAGACTAATGCATTAAACAAGTTCAGGTTCTGTCTCACAAATGTTTTTTCACGATAAATGTGTTTCGAAATAATATCATACGATATCTGATTAACTTGATTTTTGGCATCAAGGATGTGCTTGACAAACTCTGAAAATCGATCGGTCCCGAGCATCAATGTCCAGAAAATTAGGAGTACCAAAAAACCAAAGATGTCTATTATGAGGTAAATTCTCCCCTTTGTTTAAGGGTTAAGCTTAAACAAACACAAAAAATTTGAGGCCCAGGTTTGGAAAAAGTTGGCTCTCCCTAATCCTTCTTGTAAAATACTGCTCACTCAAGGATGATGCAGCCATAAGCCTACATCCTCCTCCTTCCTCTGATGTGCCATTTAGTTTCTTCCTAGTAAACAGCGGCACTTCTTTATAAAATGAAAACAAAATTAATAAGAAAGCATTACATCTAACAGGATGTCAAGTGGCAAAGCAGTATTCTTGAATCTACCACGAAATAGAGGAAAGAGAAGTAAAAGTCCATGTGAATGAAATGGGCTTAATTAAGTCCACCACAGTTAGAAATTGGAGCTATAGTGTTTGCTAAGTCCTCAAATTCCAAAATTAATGTGACCATAAATATAATGATCAAGAGAATGAGAAGAAATCCAAACCAACCTTTCTCGACTTCAACAAAAGGCCATGGAGGTCAAAAAAAGCTTCAAGCAATGGCCCAATTTGAAGTTTTAGCTGAAGAAGAGTCTTAAAACTCAAGTTTGCATTGCAAGTCTAGGGAGAGCAAGGAGAGAGAGTTGACGGGATAATTGATGTTTACAAACTTTCATCATGCAGAGGCGAATTAGGACAGTAACACAATGACGTAATTGTAGGATGGATAGCGTACATCAAATTTTTTTTTATTCATTGGAGGGTTTAATCCAGGTAAAATATTTTGGCTTTCAGTAATCAAAGCAAGAGACGCGTCTAATAAAAAAGAAAAGGGAAAACATCTAGAAAGTCATACAAGGGGTAGAGTATAGGGTAAATAGTGCTTAACCAGAGCTTTCCCACAGGGACAAAAAGATACTTATGGACTTAAAATCTTTATAGTCAAGAACTTAGTTGCAGGGATCGTGTGAACAGGCCTCGCTCCCGACTCAGGAGCGCGGTTTTGCGCTCCAAAGTCAGATTCGCGACTGGAGCGCGATCCCGTCGACAGAGGAGCGCGATCCCCGCAGGCCTGGGAGCGTCTGGTGAACAGCCTTCGCTCCCAACTTCTCTCTTCTTCGAGCTGCCATGGCTGCTGCGTTTGTATTTTTTCCGATGTGTTTTCTGGTTGCAGGGTTCGAAGGAGGGGAGGAGGACTTTGGAAGAGACGAAATCCTGACCGTGAGATGCAACTTTTTGGGTTTTGATCGGAGGGTCCATAGTTGCAAATAATGGTAGTGGAGTACAGCTCTCTGCCTAAATGTGATGTATGCAATATTGAAAAACGTGATGGAGTGTTGAAGTGTTGCTATTGATCAGTCGTGTCTTTTCAGCCCGAATATCCAATGGATTTTATTGAATGATTTGGTGGATTCCTTTTTTATTTATTTCAGATATACAGTAAAAAAGGTGGACTGATAACTTATTTATACATTTGAAATTCAAAGAGGTGGATCGTGAATAGGTCTCAAACAATAAAAGATATATAAAAATGGAGTACTTTATATTAAACAATGGTAATACCACCGCTTAGAATTTGTGCACGCCTTTTGTCATGAAAAATACTTTAATGCTCAACTACCAACTCTCTGCTTCTAACTCCCAACTCCTTCTATTGTGATTTGAGAGAATTCAAAAGAACTCTTACTAGAAAAAAAAAGAAAAAGAAAAGAGAAAACGGCTTCCACTCCCACTCTATTTGAATGTGAAACTACAAAAATACCCTTTTCATTGCAGAATAAAAATAATCTATGAAGGGCCACTTTCTATTTTTACAGGGAAAAATTCACAAAAAAAATAATCTACTCCCTTCGTCCCGAATTTCTTGTCCATTTTTAGTTTTTACACCCCCTCAAAAAATTAGTTATATTTTTAAATGTATAATATTTTATATATTCAGTATGAATCTCGTTGGATACTTCTTGATGAGTTCTACTTAAAAAAAAATCGAAATTGTGAAAGACATTATAAATTTAAAGATATCACTAATGTTTTGAATTGGTGTAAAAACTGAAAATGGGCAAGAAATTCGGGATGGAGGAGTAGGTTTTTTATTAAAAAAAGAAATTTGCACGTTATATTTAATCCATGAAAATCATTTTCTAATTTAAAACTTCTAAGTAAAATGCAATATAATAAGCTAGAGAGAGAACGAAAATGCAATAAATTAATGAATAAATATACAACTCATTAGTTTGCAAAAAAAACACAAGAAAATTTTCAATTTCTCATGAAACTATTTATTTACAAATTGAATTGCAATTATTTAAGATTAATTTAGGAAAATATGGTATCTCACACATGTATAAGATTCAATTATGATCAATTTTTTCTCATGAAACTATTTATCTACCAATTGAATTGCAATTATTTAAGGTTAATTTGAGAAAATATGGTATCCTATACATGTATAAGACTTAATTACGAACACTTTTCTCATGAAACCATGCATCTACAAGTTGAATTGCAATTATGAACATAGTTAAATTATCCTACTATATTACACATGTATTAGATTTAACTATGAACATAGTTAAAAACCATACATATATACATATGACCAACTCTGAGAATGATATAATTAATCATCACAAAATATACGTAGTCGTATGAGAATGACATTCGATAATTATATATTGTCAAATGACTAACATATATAATTAAGCCGACTTAACAGATCACATACAATCTCCTATATTAACCTATGATGATCATACATAGTCTTAAGACCGACCCCGAGAATGACATGATTGAATCATTGATCATTGCCAATTATGCATAGTCATATGACTAACATGGGAAGGTATATGATTAAGCAGACTTAACAGATCACGTACAATACTACAATCTACAATATTAACCTACGATAATCATACAGTCTTAAGACCGACCCTGAGAATGACATGATTGATCATTGCCAATTATGCATAGTCATATGACTAACATGGTAAGGGATATAATTAAGCCGACTTAACAGATCACGTACAATCTACAATATTAACCTACGATAATCATACATAGTTCGAAGACCGACCCCGAGAATGACATGATTCATCATTGCCAATTATGCATAATCATGTTACTAACTTTTGTAATGATATAAGCCAACTTAACATTGTATATCTAATCTCCAATATTAACCTTTGATAATCATACATATAAGATTCATAATGATATAAGATTTAGGGGGGGTGAGTGTTAGTGTGTATAATGAGTGTACCTGGACCGATGTCCGATCTATAACTCACGGTCGGGAAATTAATAAACGAAGAACTATATACTAATAACTTAATAACTTATGAAGGCATAAGATGAAGCATATGAAAAATCACTCTTTATTAAAGTCATAGAATGAATTAATTTTCATACTATATAGCTACGGAAATAAGTTTTTTTTTTGAACCATAAGCTACGGAAATAAGTTAACTATAGTACAATGTTAGTAACAGTAGCCGTGGACTACCCAAACCCAACCATTCAATGCAAGTCCCTATCAAAAAAAAAAAAAAAGAAAGAAACATCCCATGCGTATTCAATATTCACCTACTCTCTGCCATACATTTGTCTTCTTCTCCCCCCCCACCCCCCCTCCCTTCCTTTTTGTGTGCTCAATGAACAAAACCCATTAAAGGGCACACCTTCAAACTTATAGAGAAGCTGGAAGGTCTTCTTGGAACTCTATTTTTCGTAGGAAACAGCTCTCTCAATCAAGTTCAACCCTTCTACTTTAGCTCTATAAAATGATGACAGAGGTGAATACAATATACAGAAAACAGAGACTCCACAAATTCTTTGGTAATTATCCCTTGTTCTTTTCAATTCAATTTTAAACTTGTGTTTGGATGTGAGAATTCAGATATTCTGTAACCAATCTTTCCTAATTTCTGGTTTTATTTTTCTGTCTACAGATTTTCGATGGATCCTAATCAAAACATGAACCCCGAAAGCGAGATTTTGGAAGATGATGATGATGTTGAAGAGCCAACTGCTACGCCCCTCTGGAAATATGTTACGAAAATTTCTGGCCAAACAAGTTCCAAAGGAGGAAGTGGCGGATCAAAGTTCATATGCAATTTCGGTTGCAAATTGGAGCCTTACACAGGATCTTATTCGCGGGTCCGAGCGCACCTAATAGGCATTTTACCAGGTCAAAAAGCTCAAGGAGTGCAGCTTTGTCCGATGATAACCAAAACTGAGAGAGAGATGCTAAAACAAGAGGAAATCGATGCGACTCGAATATTTGGGGGAAACGCCAAGGCAAGAAAGCTCTCGTCGATCCCCCCGGCACTGAGTTCAGGTAACCAGTCCAAAAGTCCATCTCCAGTGAAGTTTATACTTGATGAAATGTTTAATATCAGTAGCAAGGAGGATGTAGATCAGAGAATAGCTAGGTGTCTTTACGGAAATGGAGTTCCATTCAATGTCGTGAGGTCTCCGCTTTGGGCAGACATGGTGGCTGCAATAAACAGTGCACCAAAAGGGTACAAATCCCCCAATTATGAGAAGGTGAGTACCTACTGCTACAGTACATACCATATATGTTTTGATTGCAGACTAAATGACTAATGCAACTTCTTGTTTGTCTCGTTCAGGTGAGGACTACTTTGCTGGACAAGGAGCAAAACAAAGTAAGGCAGGCCTTGAGCCCTTTGATGCAAGACTGGAGTACCCATGGGGTATCTATAATCTCTGATGGTTGGTCCAACATAAAGAACCAGCACCTGATCAACATCATGGCAGTTTCGGGGGGCAAAGCCATTTTCATAAGTGGCCATGATGTGTCCTCAGTGGAGAAAAATGCAACAAACATTGCTGAGTTGCTCTTCAAGGCTATTGACTATGTTGGCCCATCAAACGTAATTCAAGTTGTGACAGACAATGCCGCCAATTGCAAAGCCGCAGGAGCTATAATTCAACGTAAGTTTAACCACATATTCTGGTCAGGTTGCTTGGCTCACACTTTGAATCTATTGATGAAAGATATTGCAAAGTCTGAGCACCCTTCTCTATCATTTGTTGATGAAACATACAAAAGAGGAAAGGCAGTGGTAAAATACATTAAAAATCACAGTGCATGTCAGTCACTGTTCAAATCCTTCTCTTCCTTGGAACTTACTAGATTCGGACACCACTTCATAGTGATTCAAAGGCTTGTAAAAGTTAGGGCATCCTTGGTGTCCATGGCTTTAAGCAAGCAATGGGATTGCCTGAAAAGAACAACTTCATCACCAGAACAACATGATAATGTTCAGCAAACTGTTCTAGACGACGACTTTTGGAGAAAATCACAGAGAGTCCTTAAAATCACAAAGCCCATTTACAAAATGCTTAGGTTTTCGGACACTGACCAGCCTATCATTGGGGAGGTTTATGAACAAATGGACACCATGTTAGGGAATATCAAAGACACTCTTTCAGCTGACCCTATTGTTTGTGATCTGATTCATGAACTTGTTGAGGCAAGATGGGATAAAATGAACATACCACTGCACTGTTTAGCTTATGTCCTTGTCCCTAAGTACTACACAAACTCTTGGCTTTCAAATCCTGCGCCCGGTGGCGTGAGGAGGAGGAAGCCACATACTGATTCGGAGGTTCAAAGGGGATATCTAGAGGCAATTGACAAAATAGTTGTTGATCGTAATGAGGCTGCTGTGATAAGGCTTCAAATAAGTGATTTTGTGAGCAACAAAGGTGTCTTTTCTCAACCTCAAGCTGTTACTGATAGAGCAAACATGAGTGCATTGTCGTGGTGGCATCTATATGGTGGAGTTGCTCCAGAATTGTTCTCTTTGGCTTTGAAAGTTCTGTCTCAAATTGTGAATACCTCATGTGCTGAGAGGTGTTGGAGTACCTACTCCTTCATTCACACTGTGAAGAGGAACAGATTGAATGTTGATCGAGCAGAGAAATTGGTGTTTGTCCATTACAATCACAGATTGCTGTCAAGGTACGGACTTTTATTGTTCTCCTATATTAGAGCCACATATGGTTTTCTTCTTTTCCGTCAGAACATATGGTAACAATTTAAGAACTTTCTGTTTTTCTTTTTGCTGTCAAGGTACCGAGATGATTATGAGAACTTCAAGAATTGGGATGCAAATCCCGAAGAACCTAACATTGAAGAGGATCTCGCAGCACTGGAGGAACGGGAGAGGGTTTCCCTTCCAGATAGTGAAGATGAGGCAGTCCCAATTCCTCAACAGCAGCTTACTATTGGTGCAAGTGGTTCAGCTCCACCATGTTCTACTTCATCCATGCTTGGTTCTTCATCATCTCCATCGCCAAGTAACCAAGTATGTGCAATGGAGCAAGCAAAAGCACAAGCACGAAAGAGGATTGAAAAAGCAAAAGGGAAGAGGCAGAAGAAGTGAAGTGGAGTTTGTTTTGTTTTGTTTTGGTGAGAGACTAATATGAGTCCAATCATTGTCTCTGTTTTCTCTGTCATGAGTCGAGTCATGGTCTTTTTTTTTTTTGCTATCATGAGTCTAGTTTGAGTCTAGTTGAAGTCATGAATCTAGCAGGTCTGTTTTTTTTTTTTTTGGCTATCATGAGTCTAGTTTTCGTCTAGTTGGTGTCATTGTGGTGAAATCTTGCTAAGGATTGGCACTTCTTTGTTTTTGTTGGGATATGTAATGGGAAATATCAGACCTATCAATGGGAAGTAAGATGTCTTTTGTTTTAGAATCTAAAGTTTCAAACTAGCTGCTGTTATTTTTCAAATGACTAAATGTGTGTGTGTGTGTGTATATATATATATATACACACGCTCCCAAGACGCTCCTAACCTTAGGAGCTTCCACTTATCCCCGCTCCCACGCTCCCGCTCCCGCTTTGTGCAACTAAGGTCAAGAAAGACAAGATCATATGATACAATGATTTACGAGCCAATACTTACTTTCAACAAGTATATAGGTCTTACTTTCAGATATAAGCGTAACTTTACCTTCGAAGCCGAATGACTAATTCTATTTGTTGCATTCCCTATCAATCATTTGGCATGAACCACTTTATTACTTCTTGGAGAGCAGGATCTTGTCCTTTAGTTGACTTTAGATTCACAATCGAGGAAACTGTAGATGCATCTGCTGAAAACCCCTTTGCAACCATTTCCTTGAGGAGTACCAAGGCCTCAGAGTACTTCTTCCTCGCAAGAAATCCTCGGATAATAACATTGTAAGTGCAAGCATCCGGAAAGTAACCCTTTCGTTCCATTTCCACAAAAAATTCTTTAGCTTCGTTCAATAGTCCAGTATAACAAAAACCTCCTATCATGATATTGTACATCCTGACATCAAGATGTAATCCATGGGAAGAAAGTTTATTGAAAAGATCCCTTGCATGGTCCATCTTTTTAGCCTTGCATAATGCATCAATGAGGATACTGTACGTAACAACATCAATATCATACCCATTCCTTTCCATTGTTTTAAATAAGGACAATGCCAGAGCAATATTACCATTTTTGCAAAGGCCATCAAGCAAGATACCAAAGGTTAGAGTACTTGGAATTATACCTGCAGCTTGCATCTCATTAAAAAGATGGTGAGCCTGTGCACATCTACCAATTCGAAACAAACCCTGTAACATAGTGCTAAAAGTTTCAACAGTAGGCTTCAACCCCCTTTGAGGCATTTCTCTAAAGAGCTGCATAGCCTCGTCCATTTTCATCTTCTTGCAATATCCGTTGATCAAAATAGTATAGGAAAAAATGTCAGGCTGAACGCCCTTGTCCGCCATTTTATTGAACACTCTCACTGCTTCATCCATTTGGCCTTGCAAACAATATCCATCCATTAAACTACTGTATGTGACAACATCAAGGTCCACACCTCTTTCAATCATCACTTCAAGTACCTCCTCTGCTTCTTTCGCCTTCCCTTCCTTGGAAAGTGCATCCACCAACATACTAAATGAATGGACATTTGGATAAATGCCAGCATTCAACATCTCTCTCAACATTCTTTTAGCCTCCTTCCACTTGCCAAAATTACAAAGGCCATGAATCAAAGAGGTATACGTAATAACGTCTGCAAGAATACCTCTGTCCTTCATTTCTAAAAGGAGCCTCACAGCATCGTCGACCTTTCCATCCTTGCAAAGACTGTTAATGATCGTGGAATACACTACAATGTCAGGTTTACAACTTCCCTCTTCCATTATCCTCAGCAACCTAACAGCTGTAATAGTGTGGCCCATTTTGCACAGCCCATTAATAATTGTTCCGTACATAACCACGTTCGGCTCAATGTCTCTATTCCTCGCTAATTTCTTAAATAACTCCATGGCTTCAGCAGTTCTATCTTCGATAATAAGTCCATTTATGAGAGTGTTGAAGGTAACAACATTAGGTGTATAACCGCGTTTGAAGAGACCCCCTAAAAGCGAGAAACCAAAATCGACTCGATTCTGGTGGCAGTAGCAGTTAATTACAATGTTCAAGGGGTATAGATCTACCTCAATGCCCAATAACAGCAACTTGTCGAAATGAGAAAGAGCCGTGACGTAATTACCCATTCTCGTAATGCAACCCAAGGCTTTAGTGATTTGAGAAATGGGTGGGAAAGGTCGCATTTGGGTCATCCGATTGAGCAACGCCTCAGCCTCTTGAACATCATTGAGCCCTAAATTTCGGTGGGGATTTTTTCGGGTTGTTTCAGGAGGAGGAGAATTAGGGTTTCTAGATGTAGGGTGAGTGTGAATCGAACGAAAGCTCCCAGTAGGAAAGAGAAGAAGAGTACCTTTCTTTGTGTGATTTTCAGATTTCACGCCTCTGATTAAAGCACCAATCTTTGCCATCTTCTCTCTCTCTCTGGTGTTAGAAAATAAAAAATAATTCCCACCAAGTCTTTTTTAATTAACAAAACGCGAAAACTAGAGGTAAATTGCCCATGTGGATTTCACTGCCAAGCCAAGAGCAGTTGTTGGAACACGAGGAGGAAATGATGCTTCGAAAAGAAAAAGGAAATCAATTTCCGACGTACCAAAAAAAGATAAGATAAGAAATACAGTAGGAAATACCAAGGAAAGATATTTTTACGCTCCACTTTTTTTTATTATAGCTGATTTTACTTATAGCCGATGGAAGTGGGGCGCTATGAGCGTGAAAATCAAAATCCAATATTGTACTCCATTTTCTTTTTGTTTATTTCCCGAAAGAAAGTAGAGTTATTTAAGAAAAATTTAAAATCGTGAAATTGGTCCAGACGGAGTTGATTCGTGCCTTTTAGATTTTGTCTGTAGATTAATGGTTCGGTAACAGATTCGAAAATTAAAAACCATGAGATACGGATTAGGATTTGATTTTTCTTTATAAATCGCGGATTAACTGAACCGGACCGTGAGATTTTTTAAAAATTAAAATTATAAAATAAACCAACCAGAAGAAAACCAAAACGAAAAAAAAAAAAAGGAACCGGAAGAAATTGAATATTAAAAAGGATAATCAGTCAAGAACAACAAAATAAAATAAATTTGCAGCCCTATTTAACAACCTGTTTTTTTTTCATCCGCATTTAACAACCTGTTTGGTACCGAACCAATAACAATCCTAACTATGCACCAATAGTGTCCAAAACGATGGTTTTGCTTTGGTCAAAATAAAAAAAAAGATGGCTTTCCAAGATGATCGAAACTTATATATCTTGAGACAAATGGGTTCCGATTATGTGTTGCAATCGTATTTTTTAAGATAAACATGTTTTGAAATAAAATCATACGATATCTGATCAACTTAATTTTTTGTATAGATAATGTCCTCGATGAATTCTAAAAACAGAACGGTTCCGACCATCAATGTCGGCCCGAACAAGGCCCAAATTGAATTGGGACCTTACCTACTCGAGAGGATTCAATTCCTTCTACTATTACACCAGCTTCAGTTCGATTTAGATACTATTTTAACACGGTCCTCATATACCCAAATGCCGTCCTTATTACATACCCATGCACAAAAAGGAATTTCCCGTCAAAATACTCTTCAGTTCCTATGAGAACTGTATGCCACGGATAACCAGCACCCTTGCAAGCAGTGCAATTTTGGCAACGGCTGAGCAAAATAAAAAACAGGAATACGTGACTTAGGGCTATAACAGTAAACAAGTTGAGTACTAGACTGTGAAATACCGGATGAAATCAGAATTACCACCATCTCACCTAAAATCTTTTCGAACAAGCGGCACTCTCCAGTAAGCACCGGTATTGAAGCCAGGACGGAATTTGGGAGGCAGGGTACCAGATACTCACAAAAACCGTATGTACTGGCCATTGCCGGTATGGGATCAAAAACCTTGCTACTAGCATCCAACCATCCTCTAGCATATTGCAATAATGTCCCCATTCCAATTTGGAAATAACTAGGAAACAGCAAAAGCTTCAGCGCTTAGAATGAATTTCTGAAAATTGACATCCATTTGCCACACTCGCATAAAAGAAATTATGAACTCAATTAGGTATTTCCACATTCCGCAAGGCATTTGAGAAAGTTATGAACTCATTTTATGTGAAGATGTAGAGTCCAATTGCGCGTCACTTGGCCAACATGGCTTGTAAATTATCTAAAATTTCACGTCAACAAATTAGGAGGTGATAAAATAAAACAGCTTTGTACAAGGAACATTTCAGAGAGTTTTCACGATTACATGTAGCTAATCTAGTGAAACACATTAATGTTGTTACCATCACCATGACTTGAATGTCTGAACTCTGAACCCTCGCAAAGAGAGGCCTTTCTCCATCTTGGGCTACGCTTTCCTGCATTGTAGATGAAGTTCTTCAGTATAACGCTTGTTCCGCTCCTGGATAAACAGGACTTCCCTAACTTCAACAGCACATGTTGGATTTTCTGAACCTCAAACTGCAACGTCCGATTTTTTCAGACACTCTCTTCCATCTCAAGCGTCCATCTCCAATGGACCCACTTCGACTTCCCTCGTCCGATGACCCTTCACCTCCGCCAACTGTAGAATCATTTCCTCAACTTCTTCTAACTGTTCCTTAACTGTCTCAAAATCGACACTATTTGACTTTTTCTTCTTCTTGCTTGCTTGTTTCCAATTTCCTTCTCAGTTCTTCCACTGTTATCTGAAGGGTGTTCAACTTCTAGGCATTGGAATCAAGTCTCTCCAAAATCTCTCTCTTGTTCCACGCTTGATTTGGCTCGTTAAAACTCATGGGTGCTGCTAATTTATCAACACCCAATTCCTTTTCCAATCCTAACTCTAAAGAGGGATGATGCTCCCTCTTCTGCTCCACATCTTCAAATTGATGGACCATAGGGTTCCTTCTTCTTGTGTGACACTCTCAATGTTTTGGTCATCAGCCCTACGCCAACTTCTCCTACTCGGTCCAAATATTGAAGCAATTGAAATGATCGAGTGGGATATCTTTCATCAGAATCCTATTTGTAACTTCAAAAACGTCAGGTATTGTTTTCAGAAACTTGAGTTTGCCATTTAGCTCATTTCCAAAGTCCATCTCTCCCCTTTGTGGTTCGCAGAACCAAACCTGTGGCCATACGCAATTAAGGGCTGTTAAAATACAATAATACGCAATTTTGGCAATGGCTGAGCAGTTCCTAGCCATTTTGGCTAGGAAATATGCCAGATATTAGTTTAGCTAGCCACCAATTGTTTAGGTCCCCCAGTAGACTAGGCATTAGGCTATGCAAAGGATCAACTTCCAACAGCTTACAGCAAAAAAAAAAAAAGTAACCTGGTAAAACTTCCAACAGCTATTTTTTCTCCACTAGTTTTCTTCCCACTTCCAAGTTCCAACAGCTATATCTCACTTTGCTAACTACTAGTACTTTTTTCCTTCACCTATGAGTAAGTTCATATCTTACATTTCCACAACCATCTCAACTACCATTTGATAGCAGTTTTTTTTTTTACTGGAATAAAAGGCCCGAAGGCCATTTGATAGCAGTTTGAAGAACTATTTTACTGCTAGGCTAGTGTTCTCCATGCCATTGTCGGTTTCATTCTTTTGGTATAACCAGTAAAGGGACAAGATTACAACTCTTTGAGCAAATATCTGCAAGTCCACTCCTAGTGAGACATTATATTTGGATGACAAAGTTCCTGATTGAGAAAGAAAGCTCCTCATCCAGCCAATTCACAAATGTCACCAAATCATTTATGTATTCACTCCTCATCCAGTTCCTGACTGCACAAAAATCACCTTGATTTTCTACACCAGCTTTCACCTGGACTAAAAAAAATACAGTTTTAAGCAGTCAGAATCTGCAAAGAGCCAACATACTCTGAATGCATGAAGTTAAATGCAATATAAAGAAACAGATCTGTACAGCTAACAAGAACGACGATCTGTTCTTAATCTCCTCAATCATATTGGGATGATCAGGGATGATAAGCTTTTGGAATATACAGCGTCTGTCCAGCTCTTGCATTTCTGTTCCCTAGTAACGTCATATTTGGAATTCAGGGAGAACCTTTGTAAGGGCATTGAGGCATTGTTGAGAGAGGTTTCTGGTGGCATCAGCTGGGTTCTCTGGAGAATACGTCTGAGAGAACACAATATACAAGGTTTTAGCATGTAATATCAAACTTTTTGTATAATTCTGCATGTTTTCAGAGATTTTGCTTTAACTTACGAACCAAACGAACTGAGTACTTGAGAATTGCATTCAAGATGGTGAATTTGACTTTGTTTAAGCATTAGCATCTAATTGTGTACTAGGCAATGCTTGGCCATTACTCCAATCTAACGTGAAATGTCAGCACAGAACAATTTTGCTTCCTCACAAAAGTTAACATTTTACACAGGCCCACATAGACAAGATAAAAGTGTAACCAGAACTTATTAATACTCTACTCACTGGGAGAGCTTTCTCCCAACCAGCTGGTAGTTCACCGGTACTAATAGACTTTAACTCTGCAGCTTCCTCCTTATATTTCTTTTCATAATCCGCAAAATTGGCATTCCACTCAGTTTCAAGAGCAGCACCATCAGGGACATGGCGGCTCCAGTGCCTATGGGATAAGGTAATCAAATTTGTTGAAAGAAGAATACTTTTAACATTCATATCAATTCTAGAACAAAACAAAAAAAATCCATACTTGTTCACATCCTCAGGCACATAGAAAGGTTCAAACGGCCAACCAAGGTTCTTCCTTGTGGCATCAACTTCCTTGGCATCCAGTGCGCTCCCATGTACACTGTACAAATTCGCCTTGATAGGAGAGCCATACCCAATTGTAGTAGTTACCTGCTCAGAAGAGAAGTTGGTTTCCGAAGGCAGCAAAACGAACAAATTTAAGTTGGACAGACTTAGATGTACTGCTTAAATGACTCCAAAAGGCATAATCCACGAAACTGTGAATTGTCAAATCTAAAGAAAAGAAAGGGGGAATGTGTACGTATAGATGATAGAGCATTACTAACTTCTAAAAACATTAAAGAATGAGTACTTGTATGTCAAATGGTCAGGTAAACAGCACGGAAGTTTATTTACTGAACCAGGTGGACTATACATTTCAAAGCATGTCAGTAAGGCGACAAAACAGCAGAAGCTAAGGAGGACCAGTTTTCTTTTAGTCTTCAACAAGTAGTTTAATTCATCCTCCCAGCTAAATGATGTTAAGGTGAGTGCACACTTGGTTGTGAGGTCTTAACACGCCATGGTCTCACTCTAACAGCACATTTCCGACAGGGCAGCATACAATGATTCAGAATTCAGATCAGGTGCTAACCTCTACCCAAAAATTCAGTTGCTGATGCCAAAAAACCAGAGATGTCTACTTGATGAGGTAAATTCTACCCGTCGTCGAAGGGCGTAGCTTATCACACGCACCAAAACTTGAGGCTGCAAAAGCTGGCTACCCAATTCTTCCTGTAAAATACTACTCACTCGAGAATGATGCAGCCATAAGCCTGCATTGCAATTCTTTTTTTTATAAAATAAATGTGTTTCAAAATAAAATCATATGATATCTGGTCAACTTAATTTTTGGCATAGATGATATCCTCGACAAACTCTACCGAACAGTTCCGACTTCCGAGCACAATGTCAGCCCGAATAAGGCCCAAATTGAATTGGGACCTTATCTACTCAAGAGGATTCAATTCCTTTTACTATTACACCAGTTTCAGTTCGATTTGGATACTGCTTTAATACCGTCCTCACATACCAAAGGAATTTTCCGTCGGAATACTCATTTTCAGTTCCCAATAGGCCTCTGAAGCACAGATAACCAGCACCCTTGCAACTGCTGTGGAATTTTGGCAATGCCTGAGAAGAATTACTTATTGGGGCTTTTAAGCAACTCGGAAAAGGACTCGACGATTTTCGCCGAAAGCACTTCAATCTGTTCTGGGATCAGCATAGAGTTACTCTCTGGTCGATGCATTTAAACGCAATCCATGGTAGATTAAATCATGGGAAAAGATAGCCCACAATGAAAAGTGGTCTCATACCTAAAGTTGTACTGCTGTACCTAGTTCGAAAGAAATAGAGAGTCATACAAGCCTCAAATACTCCACCACATAACTGCAGCCAAGCAGTTGGAATGGCTTTGGTTGAGCTGACATGGTTAACTACAAAGCCGCTTTTCATTCTAGAAACCTTTTTTCACTTTACAATGCAAACAACAAATGGAAATTTACCGACACTAGGGTAAGGGAAAAAAAGGGAGGAGTCAAGGAAAAGTAATCCAAAACGTTATCCAACGTAGTTTTTTACAATTAGATCTTAAAAAATGGTTCAGAATATTCAGGCAAAAAACATGGAAGTCTATCTACTGAACCAGGTGGACTATACATTTCAAAAAATGTCAGTAAGGCGACAAAATAGCAGAAGCTAAGGAGGACGACAGGTTTTCTTTCAGTCTTCAACAAGTAGTTTAGTTCATCCTCCCAGCTGCATGATGTTAAGGTGAGTGCACACTTGGTTGTGAGGTCTTAACACACCAGGGTCTCACTCTAACAGCACATTTCCGACAAAGTAGCATACAATGATTCAGAATTCAGGTCGGGTGCTAACCTCTACCCAAAAATTCAGTTGCTGATGCCAAAAAACCAGAGATGTCTACTTGATGAGGTAAATTCTACCCGTCGTCGAAGGGCGTAGCTTATCACACCCACAAAAACTTGAGGCTGCAAAAGCTGGCTACCCAATTCTTCCTGTAAAATACTACTCACTCGAGAATGACGCAGCCATAAAGCCTGCATTGTCCTCCATCCTCTGATGCAATTTAGTTTCTTTCACGTACACAGCAGCACTAATCTACAAAAAACAAATAAAACAATACATCGAACAGGATATCAAGTCACAAAGTAGTATTCTTGGATCTACCACGAAATATAAAAACAAATTCCAAGTCGAACTAGCCACAAGTACGAACGAATGTAATCCACCTCGGGACCACACCCAGTAGGTGAGGTATGAACATGTGAAGAAAAATCCGGTAAAGAAGATACAAGTGTATTTACTTAACCAGGTGGACTCCAAACAACATTTATAAGGGCACCAATACCAAAATTTAGTAACTAACAATGATATTCCTTAATCTTCAACATACAATTTCATGAATTCTATCAACTATTTATATTGAAGTCGATTTTATGAAGCACAATTGGTTGGGACGGCTTAACAAGCTAGGGACTCACTTAAACAACATATTCTTTTGAAGCAGCCTATAGTTCAGATAATCAAACATGAGAACTTGGTTTCAATCTCAATCCAAATCAGCTAGTGTTACTACTAGATATGAATCAAGAGTAGATACACAACTATACTTAACGATCATTACTTTTTCTCTTTCTTGTACAACCAGTTAATATTTAATAGCTACAACAAGGAAAAAAGTTGAATACAAGCTGGCCAAACCGAGTCTCTCCACTTGCAATATACATTGGAAAACGTTCCAAAGGGCAACATAATTATGTCTCCTTGAGCGAGCCAAAGACTTAATAGAATAAAAGATATTGCACTTACTGTAATAAAATTGCAGATACAACTGACAACTATCGAAAAGAAAAAGAAAAAAGTACTAATCGAGGATGGACGATGTACATCAATTATAGGCACATTTGAATTAAATTTGATAGTCACCCCATACAAGATCATTCTGCAAAAATGTATTACAACACAATATGTTAAGTTTGAACAAGTTTAATAAGATGTACTACCCAATATAAAAGTAGATTTACCTTTGTAGCCTAATTATTTATTCAATCTCTTGCATGTCATGAGGCATAAACCTCTTTATCAATTCCTGGAGAGCAGGATCTTGTTCTTTAGTTGACCTTAGATTCACAATCCAGTAAACTGTAGATGCATCTGCTGAAAACCCCTTTGCAACCATTTGCTTGTGGAATACCAAGGCCTCAGAATACTTCTGCCGAGCAAGAAGTCCTCGAACAATAACATTGTAAGTGCAACCATCTGGAAAGCAACCATTTTGTTCCATTTCCACAAAAAACTCTTTAGCTTCATCCAACAGTCCTTGTGCACAAAAACCTCGTATCATGATGGTGTACGTCTTGACACCAGGATGTAATCCCTTGGAAGAAAATTTCTTGAAAAGATCCCTTGCATGGTCCATCTTTTTATCCTTGCATAATGCATCAATGAGGATATTGTACATAACAACATCAATATCAAACCCGTTCCTTTCCATTGTTTTAAATAAGGACAACGCCAGAGCAATATTACCATTTTTGCAAAGGCCATCTAGTAAGATACCAAAGGTTAGAGTACTTGGAATTACGCCTGCAGCTTGCATCACATTAAAAAGACTCTGAGCTTGTGCACATCTACCAATTCGAAACAAACCCTGTAACATAGTGCTAAAAGTTTCAACAGTAGGCTTCAACCCCCTTTGAGGCATTTCTCTAAAGAGCTGCATAGCCTCGTCTATTTTAATCTTCTTGCAATATCCGTTGATCAATATATTATAGGAAAAAATGTTTGGCTGAGCACCCTTGTCCGCCATTTTATTGAACATTCTCACTGCTTCATCCATTTGGCCTTGCAAACAATATCCATCCATTAAACTATTGTATGTGACAACATCAGGGTCCACACCTCTTTCAATCATCACTTCAAGTACCTCCTCTGCTTCCTTTGCCTTCCCTTCCTTGGAAAGTGCATCCACCAAAACATTGAATGTACGAACATCTGAATGAATGCCAACATTCAACATCTCTCTCAACATTCTTTTAGCCTCCTTCCATTTGCCAAAATTACAAAGGCCATGAATCAAAGAGGTATACGTAATAACGTCTGCAAGAATACCTCTGTCCTTCATTTCTAAAAGGAGAGTCACAGCATCGTCGACCATTCCATCCTTGCAAAGACTGTCGATGATCGTGGAATAAATTACAGTGTCAGGTTTACAACTTCCCTCTTCCATTATCCTGAGCAATCTAATAGCAGTGATAGTGTTGCCCGTTTTGCAAATCCCCTTGATAATTGTTCCGTACATAACCACGTGGGGCTCAATATCTCTGCTCCTCACTAATTTCTTAAATAACTCGGCGGCCTTAGGAGTTCTATCTTCGATAATAAGTCCATTTATGAGAGTGCTGAAGGTAACAACGCTAGGTGTACAACCACATTTGAAGAGACCCCCTAAAAGCGAGAAACCAAAATCGACTCGATTCAGGTGGCAGTAGCAATTAATTGCAATGTTCACGGTGTATAGATCTACCTCAATGCCCACTAACTGCAACTTGTCGAAATGAGAAAGAGCCGTAACGTAATTACCCATTCTCGTAATGCAACCCAAGGCTTTATTGATTTGGGAAATGGGTGGGAAAGGTCGCATTTGGGTCATCCGATTGAGCAACGTCTCAGCGTCTTGAACATCATTGGGCCCCAAATTTCGGTGTTTTCTCGGCAATATTTGGGGATTTGCTCGGGTTGTTTCAGGAGGAGGAGAACTAGGGTTTCTTGATGTAGGGTGAGTGTGAATAAAACGAAAGCTCCCAGTAGGAAAGAGAAGAAGAGTACCTTTCTTTGTGTGATTTTCAGATTTCACGCCTCTGATTAATGCACCAACAATCTTTGCCATCTTCTCTCTCTGTCTCTCTCTGGTGCGAATTGACGAAGATGATGTGGGTATCACTGCCAAACCAAGAGGAGTGAGTTGTTTGGGAGGAAAATGATGCTTCGAAAAGAAAAAGGAAATGCTCCGTACAGACTCATTATTTTCTTTCTTTCTTTCTGTTTATTTCCATCGGTGCACCTATTGTATATAGTTCATATTGTGCCCCCCATAAAAAAATAATTGTAGGACCGGTCATTCGTAACATTTTACTTTGTTTCGTAACTTTTTACTAATAGATGAGTGTATATGATGCACACCTAAATAAGAGGTGTGTATTGTAGCACTTTTCCGGTGCATGTTACAAATTGTTTTGGTCATGGAAAGGGTAAGATAGTTCTCCTAGCAAAATTTTCAAAATTAGATAATTTTCAAAAATAAATCAAATAGAGGTGCCCATCCATCCAAACCAACCAATGCAAGAAAACCAAAACGAAAAAAAAAATAAAAAGAACTGGAATTGGAATTGGGAAGAAAATGACTGTTAAAAAGGATAATTAGTCAAGATCAACAAAATAAAATAAATGTGCAGCCCTATTTTTTTTGGAGGAAGAGCAAGAAATACATTAATAATAAAAAGGAGAGTACAACTATGCTGCCGTCGTTACAATAATAAAGACACATCAACGACGAGCGAGGACCAAACGAGAGTCCAAGGAGCAGAGCACAGCATATTGAACCGCCAAAAACACAATAGACACAACTGCTATGTTATCGTTAGAAAATAAAGACCAACAAGAGACTTAAAAACGCCGACAACAAACGAAGGCCAACAGAGGCCTAAAGAGCGGAACATAGTGTGAAAAGTGTGTGTTATGTGCCTGGAGTCAAAACAAGCCATACGAAAGCTAAAACTAGTACAACGGAAAGAAACCCACTGCAGCCAACCTTAAATTACAGCTAAAAACAAAATAGCAAATCCTAAACTAAAACTTGAATGTGCAGCCCCATTTAACAACGTGTTTGGTACCGAACCAATAACAATCCTAACTATGCACCAACAGTGTCCAAATGATGGCTTTGCTTTGGTCAAAATAAAAAAAAAAGATGGCTGTCGAAGATCGAAACTTATATATCTTGAGACAGATGGGTTCCGGTTATGTGCTGCAACCGTATTTTTCAAGATAAATATGTTTCGATGATGTCCTCGATTAACGCTAAAAACCAAACGGTTTCGAGCATCAATGTCGGCCCGAACAAGGCCCAAATTGAACTGGGACCTTATCTACTCGATATGATTCAATTCCTTTTACTATTACACCAGCTTCAGTTCGATTTGGATATTGCTTTAATAGCGTCCTCACATACTCATGTACCGTCTTTACATACCCATGCAAAAAATACTCTTTCTGGTTACCTACGAGGACTGTAGGCCTCTGATGCACAGATAACCAGCACCGTTGCACTTGCAGTGGAATTTTGGCAATGGCTCAACAGAATGGAGTCCCACTATTGGGGCTTTTACGCAACTCGAAAAGGACTTGACGCCTTTTGTCAAAAGCACTTCCATCTGTCCTGGGTCAGCATAGAGTTGCTCTCTCGTAGATGTAGTTAAACGCAATTCTTGCTAGATCTAACCATGGGAAAAGATAGCCGCCAATGAAAAGTGGTCCAATGGTTGTTTGGGCGTTGTCCCATTTTATGTTTTTTATTCAACCGTTGGTTGGATTCTACTTCAAGTGAAGGCGGAATAGAATACCAGAAAGCCGGAGTCACTAGTCAGCCAACCCTTTAGTAATAGCAAAGGCGGCTTGCTGATTTAAAAAAAAATGAAAACTGGTCCTCATACGTAAGGTTGTACGGTTGTCCCCAATTCAAAAGAAATAAATTTCTCTATTTCAACAATTGTAGGTAGTCATACAAGTCTCAGTATATATTAATAGTAACTAGTGAAAGGTGCGACGTGCGTGGCACATCGTTCTGTGCTCATTGTATTGCTCATTGAGTGGTTGTGCTCAATTGGTGATTTCAATTAATTGATCCGTGGTTGAATTTATTGGTAGCTTTAAAAACTGCTCTACAATGAACAAATTGCAAATTGAGTAGCTGTAAATTTGTGAGGAAATTTCTTATGGACAATGCCTGCAAACAACATTCAACTCGGGGAGCAAATAACATTTTATAAAGGAGAGTGTATTAAAAGTTTCCTCCTTTTATGTGTGTTCGCCCAGTTCAAGATCCACAATGTCTGGAAGCCTCCCTTCTCTCAACTTCCATATCCGTCAAATATTTAGGCGTGTGTATAGCCTAAACGTCAAAACCCCGAAATATCTTATAATTTTGAACAAAATACAAATCTGTTGGTCAAACCTTGCCGGCCCGAGGAAGAGTCATAATTCCAACAAAGTCATGTACATTTCTGCAGCTATATCCAATTCTACAGTAACAGACTTGCGAGGACAACGTAAAAACTCTGGCACTTATAAACCACCTATGGTTCCAGTCCTTCGGTTCTCCGGGAACTTGTTCGCTCAACTCTCTAAAGTTGAACGCCCTCTCCAAGTAAAGCAAATAATATCATTTCCACTCTTTTCCATGTTTTCTGTAAAACCAAAGAAACAAATCATGGATTTGCAGCAAGTCAAAAACCTACACCTACCCATTCAAGCAGAACCAACAGATCCTCTCCGAATGCTGCCTTTCTACTGCTTCTGCCGCTTATTACTTCAAGTAAGAGTAACCCAAAACTGTACAAATACATCTGCCTTTTTGTGAGCTAAGGGTTGCAAACTAAGGGGATTTCAAAGAGTTGATTGACTAGACAGACTTCTATCAAGCTCAGACATGTTAGGAACGAACCATGACTTCAGATTTTAGGAAATTGATTCTTTGTCCGGATTGGTTACAATAAGCTTCCAGCAACCATTTGAAGCACCACTAATACTCTAAGTTGAATTCAAGAAACACAAAACAATCGTCCGCACAGAGTAGATGCGACTCCGCATAGAGTACTCTGCTAAATGGCAGGATTGGGGACAAAGCTGTTGGAATCCCACCCGGTCCAAGTGATATCCATCCTCCCAT
This sequence comes from Rhododendron molle, assembly GCA_025413875.1. Taxonomy (NCBI): domain Eukaryota; kingdom Viridiplantae; phylum Streptophyta; class Magnoliopsida; order Ericales; family Ericaceae; genus Rhododendron; species Rhododendron molle. Next base: position 58,268,528 of record CM046391.1, read on the forward strand.
TTGCAACAAAGCTGTTTGCATTTCCATAGCAGAGAAAAGGCTTGTCACTTATAAACCCTTTTTGTGATTAAAAAGTCAATCTCTTTGGTATCCAACTAAATGTAGCTGCAGCAGAGTAATCCACTTGCATCCTACCTTCCTATACTATCTTTTATGTTCCAACAATTTCCGAATTCCAATTTGGAAATTGCAATTGCAGAAGCAAAGTGCAAAGATTCAATTAGGAAATTAGCCATACTCTAGCCCATGAGCAACTAAGAAACCATCTCACAGAAACTTGAGCAATACCATCTCAGCAATAGTTGAGCTTTGAATGCATTTCATAAAACTGACAGAACTGAGCAGTTCGGAGGTTGGGGTGTTCAACTGTGTCAAAATTCGAATCAAGCTGCAGCTTGAATAACAAGTTTATTAGGGACCCAATTTTATTCCATTTTCACAACATAACTTTATCTTCTCCTGGTAGGCAGTTCACAAAGACCTTGAATCATCTACTATTGTATGCAAACCTTTTGAAGTTGCTATGTTTCACCATGTCAAGCATCTTGCATAATCATCTCAAAAAAGAAAAAGCATCTTGGATAATACTGCATTAAACTACAAAAGATAGGCGTGAAACTACATGCGAGTTGAATTGCTAAAAACATGGCAGACCAAGTCCAAGGGAGCAAGGAGAAAGGGTCAAGATGCTAGTTGATGTTTACAAACTTCTATCACACTGAGGTGAAGGAGGAGAATGCAAACGAGGCATTTCAAAATCCATTGGACGGTTTAGGCTATAAATGGCAGCCGGTACAAAAGTTAGACTTACAGTAATCCAAACAAGAGAAGCGTCTCGTAAATAAGAAAGTAAATAAGAAAGGGAAAGCATCTAGAAAGTCGTACAAGGAGTAGAGTCTAGGAAAAATATGCTCTATTAGTGATTTCCCGAATGGACAAAAAGATGTTTATGGATTTAAATTTGATAGTCAAGAACCAATAGATCATATGGTACAAATATTTACAAGGCTATACTAACTTTCAAAAAGTATAATAGGTTGTACTTTCTGGCATAAACATACCTTTACCTTCAAAGCCTAATGACTAATTCTATCTCTTGCATTCCCTATCAATCCTTTGGCATGATCTGCTTTATTACTTCTTGGAGAGTAGCATCTTGTCATTTAGTTGACCTTAGATTCACAATCCAAGAAACTGTAGATGCATCTGCTGGAAACCCCTTTGCAACCATTTCCTTGAGGAGTACCAAGGCCTCAGAGTACTTCCTCGCAAGAAATCCCCGGATAATAACATTGTAAGTGCAACCATCTGGAAAGAATCCCTTTTGTTCCATTTCCACAAAAAACTCTTTAGCTTTGTTCAATAGTCCTTCATAACAAAAACCTCCTATCATGATATTGTACGTCCTGACATTAGGATGTAATCCCTTGGAAGAAAGTCTATTGAAAAGATCCCTTGCATGGTCCATCTTTTTATCCTTGCATAATGCATCAATGAGGATATTGTACTTAAGTCTTAACAACATCAATATCTAACCTGTTGCTTTCCATAGTGTGAAACAAGGACAATGCAAAAGCAATATGACCATTTTTGCAAAGGCCATCCAGGAAGATACTAAAGGTTAGAGTACTTGGAATTATACCAGCAACTTGCATTTCATCAAAAAGTCTGTGAGCGGCTGCACATCTACCAACCCGAAACAAGCCCTCTAACACAATGTTAAAAGTTTCAACAGCAGGCTTCAACCCCCTTTGAGGTATTTCTCTAAAGAGATGCATAACCTCGTCTTTCATCTTCTTGCAATATCCGTTGATCAAAACATTATAGCAAAAAATATCAAGCTGAATGCCCATCTCCATCATGGTATTGAACACTCGCCTTGCTTCATCCATTTGGCCTTGCAAACAATATCCATACTGTATGTGACTACATCAGGACCCACCCCTCTTTCTATCATCACTTCAAGTACCTCATCTGCTTCCTTTGCCTCCCCTTCCTTGTAAAGTGCATCCACCAACCCATTGAATGTATGAACATTTGGGTGAATTCCAGCATTCAACATCTCTCGCAACATTCTCATAGCCTCCTTCCATCGGCCAAAACTACAAAGGCCATGAATCAAAGAGGTATATGCAACAACGTCTAATAGTATACCTTTTCCCTTCATTTTTATAAAGAGACTGACAGCATCGTCGACCATTCTATCCTTGCAAAGACTGTCAATGATCACGCTATATGCTATTGTGTTAGGTTTACAACCTCGTTCTTCCATTATCCTGAGCAACCTAATAGCGGCAACAGTGTTGCCTGTTTTGCAAAGCATAGTAATAATCGTTCCATACATAACCACGTTGGGCTCAACCTCTCTATTATTCACTAATTTCTTAAATAATTCCCTGGCTTCAATAGTTCTATCTTCGATAATAAGTCCATTTATTAGAGTGGTGAAGGTTACATCAGGTGCACAACTGCGTTTGAAGAGGCCGCATAAAAGTGAGATGCCAAAATCAACTCGATTTAAGTGGCAGCAGCAGTTACTTGCAATGCTTAGGGTATAGAGATCTACCTCAATGCCTAGCAAGTGCAACTTTCTAAAATGAGACAGTGTGGTGGCGTAATCACTCGACTTCGCAATGCTCCCTAAGAGTTTATTGATTTGAATAATAGGTGGGAATGGCTGCATTTGGGACATCCGATTGAGCAACTCTTGAGCTTCTTGAACATCATTCATTTATGAAAAGGAATTCCTTGTTTTCCAATTTTTTACTATCCTACAAATCTAGAGTACAAACATAACAATGGGTGTGAGTCACCTACTCTTTTTTTTTTCTTTTCTTGAAGAAGAGAAGACAAACCAGTTACTCCTACATAGCTAGGTCAACAAATAACACACCCAAAAATTCGATTCGTTATTTAAAAAGATTTCGCAAAAAGCGTATTAAATTTAATCATTTCAATTAAGACAGAGTTTTGCATTTACTTAAAATATTACAAACCCAAATGAATCAATAAAGTAAGTTTTTGAGGAAATATGATTGGTAGAATATTTTGTACTCCGTATGTTTTCCACATAAATAATTAGGAGCCATATTTAGCGACCCAAATCTTACAAGGAATTTTGTCACTATGATTGCAGCCACATAAGTGCAAAAAAATAATCATTTTTCACTGAGAGCAAACCATTCTTGGAGTGAGATATAAATCAATTTTTTCTCCATATCATTCAGCACGTAAACTTTCAACGAATTATCACACAATGGATTTCAAACTAACAACAAAAGGGGGAGAGAAGCAAGCGATCTCAGACTCTCCACAAGTATACCCATTACAACATTTACTATTGTCACTTGTACGTGAAGGGTCGTTGGAGACGAGGGGGAGAGAGTTCACAGTTCAAACCAACGAGAAGGAGAAGGAGGGACCAAATAGCAGATCTAGGGCTAAAAGGGGAAGAGAAAAAAATACAGTGGTACGCGATTCAGGGCTATAACAGTAAAAAGTTGAGTTGAGGCTTGGTTTTGGAAGTAAATACACAAAGACCAGATTGTGCAAAATACCAAACGAATTCAGAGTTATCACCATCTCGCCTAAGATCTTCCAGAACCACCGATACTCTCAAGTAGGGACCGGTGTTGAAGCCGGGATGCAATTTTCTCAAGGACCGGTATTGAAGCTGGGATGCAATTTGGAAGGCAGGGAACCAAATACTCACAAAAACCGTAAGTACCTGTACTGGCCAGTGCCGGTGTTGGATTGAAAACCTTGCTACTAGCATCCAACCATCCTCTATCATATTGCAATAATGTCCCCATTCCAATTTGGAAATGACATTTGCAACTACGAAAATTCGATTTGGAAATTAGCCCATAAAAAACTAGGAAAATAACCCCATCTCAGACAGTAAAAGCCTCAGCAACATTTGAGCTTAGAATGAATTTCTGAAAATTGACAACCATTTGCCACACCCTTGCAACCCCCAGTGGTGCCACAATCGCATAAAAGAAATTACAGATTTGGCATTAAAATTTTAATAAAGAAGAACAAACTACAGCCCTCATATCTGGATTTATTTGGTCGACCACTACCAGAACTGAGCAGTTTGGAGGTTCGGGTGTCCGACCATGTGAAGATTGAAAGCTGTAACTTGAATAACAAGGTCATAAGTGACCTTGAATGATCAAATGGTATATGTAGACCTTTAGAAGTAGATATACGCTTCAAACTACATCCAATCCATTTCTAGTATTCTTAACTCGAATGTATCCTCAATCAAGAAAAAAAGAAACCCCTCAAACACGTCTACCTCTTCAAACTAATGAGCTTAATTTCTAAGGTTCCACAACTACGAGTAATCAGAGGAGCTGGCGGGGGACATGGCGTCATAATTGATGTACATTGTTTTGAGGTGGATTCACTGGAAGTACCCGGCAATAATGAATTTTTGAGACAATAGATTTCCAGTGCCTGAAGATTCGATGATATGAGTTCAACCAACAAAATAGTATCTGGAATGTGAGAACACAATGCTCTAAGCCAGACTTTCAAAAGTAGGAGAAAAGGCAATCTAAAACTTTTACGAATAGGTATTGCCACATTCCACAAGGCATTTGAGGAAGTTATGAACTCAATTGACATGAAGATGTAGAGACTAATTGCGTGTTGCTTGGCCAACATGGCTGTAAATTATCTAAAAATTTACATCAACAAATTAGGACGCAATAAACTAAAACAGCTTTGTACAAGAAACATTTCAGAGAGTTTTACCGATTCCATGTAGCTAATCTAGTGAAACACATTAATATTGCTACCATCACCATGACTTGAATGTCGGAACCCTTGCAAAGAGAACCCTTTCTCCATCTTGGGCTACGCTTTCCGTCCAGAGAACACAATGCTCTAAGCCAGACTTTCAAAAGTAGGAGAAAAGACAATCTAAAACTTCTTATAGGTATTGCCACATTCCGCAAGGCAATTGAGAAAGTTATGAACTCATTTGACATGAAGATGTAGAGACCAATTGCGTGTCGCTTGGCCAACACGGCCTTAAATTATCTAAAAAGTTGCATCAACAAATTAGGACGCAATAAACTAAAACAGCTTTGTACAAGGAACATTTAAGAGAGTTTTACCGATTCATGTAGCTAATCTAGTGAAACACATTAATATTGTTACCATCACCATGACTTGAATGTCTGCACCCTCGCAAAGAGAACCCTTTCTCCATCTTGGGCTACGCTTTCCTGCATTGTAGATGAAGTTCTTCAGTATAATGTGATAAGCCCTCGATAGTGTAAATAAATGGGCTTATCGATCCCAATTTTGTCACTCTCACGTGCGTAACTTGCTTTATTTAGATGATATTGCACGGAGGTTGTGTTTTTGTGAGTTTCAGCTAAAAAGGTGGAAATAAGGCGTTTTAAACGCCAAGGAGAACAACCTGGAAGCATCCAAAGAGCCAAGACTATGCGGCACCCCGCCACCGAGTCCCAAGAATGATGGAAAGTAGCATTGGAAGGTGTGTCGGACGTCGGAAGGCCAAGGGACATGAATAGGGTAAAGAAACAAAGGAGAATGAAAACGGTCCATCCGCTACCCGTAGTCCAAAAAATGGTCCTACCCGTAGCCAGTGATCAGTAGCTGTGTCAAAATTGCAAAACAAGCTTGCTACCCGTAGCCCAAAAATGATCCTACCTGTAGCACCTGGAAGTTTCTGCAGATTTTATGCCCGACTTTTGGACATTTCAGGGGTAGTTTAGACTTTTGTATCCCGAATATTTGGGACTATAAATAGTTTTTAACCTCGTTTTGAGAGGATATCTTTCATTTTGCAACCCTAGGAACTTCTCTCTCTACCTCCCTCTCCTCTCAAACTCTTCATCTCTCTTCAAAGGAGATCGAAGAGTTGGGTTTTGAGGTATTTCGTCTTCATTAATATTGTACGGTTGAGATCTTTCGTATCTTAAGTTTGTTTTCATTTTTATCCATGAATCATATTTATCTTTTTATGCTTGATCTTCGTTCTTGTTCTATGATTGAGCAGTGATAAAGGCTTGGTCATGGGGTGATTTCTACCCTATGATTTAGGAAGTTTAATGGCTTCTCTCATTTCTTGTGCTTAATGTGATTTGTGAATGGATTAAGTTCATTTTTATGTAACAAAACTTAGGGTTATTAACCTCTTTGATTATGTGTAGGCAAGGACTCAATCTCTTGCCACATATAATGCTTGGAGCTATGTCACTCTAGATGTTTGCCAAAATACCTCAAAGAACTTGTTGAACTCTAATCTTTGGTCTAAACTTAGAGTTGTTAACTTCTTTCTTTGATTGTGTGTAGACAACTATCCTTGGCACACCAATGCTTAGAATCATGGCACTCTATGTGTTTGATAAAATGCCTAAATGAGTTCCTTTCCATTTTCAAACCCCGTTGTATGAGTTAAACTTGATTTTCATGGTTAAATCTTCCGAGTGAGATCAAATGACTTTGAATCTCACTTGAGTAATTAAAGAGAAGCATTGAACGGCCTAAGTTATGGACGGAATAAGCCCCTAGACCTTGCCGCTTTTAATTTCTAGTCAATTTTCATTTTCAATTAAAGTTTGGAGGTAGAGAGAATTTCCATCACTCAAAAGTTGGCCGTCTCAAAGCCGAACTAAAGGTTGGTGGTCCGAACACTAAAAACCCTTCGTAAAGCAAACTTTCCGACATAGCTCCATTGGCTCCATGTGGATTCGACCTCATACTTCCGAGTTTATTATGCTACAACCGACCTAGCCCTACACTTGGGGAGCTTTCTACTGCGACACACTTTGGTCGAGCAAGCATAATGCTCATTCCGCTCCTGGATAATCAGAACTTCCCTAACTTCAACAGCACATGCTGGATTTTCTGAACCTCAAACTGTAACGTCCAATTTTTTCAGACCCGCTTCGATTTTTTCACACTCTCTTCCATCTCAGGCAGAAGAGCCTTACCGTCCATCTGCAATGGACCCACTTCGATTTTCCTTGTCCGATAACTCTTCACCTCCGCCAGCTGTAGAATTGTTTCCTCAACTTCTTCCAAATGTTCCTTAACCATCTCAAAATCGACAATCTTCGACTTTTTCTTCTTCTTGCTTGTTACCAATTTCCTTCTCAGTTATTCCACTGTGATCTGAAGGGTGTTCAACTTCAGGGCATCGGAATCAAGTCTCTCCAAAATCTCTCACTTGTTCCACGCTTGATTTGGCACGTTAAACTTGTGGGTACTGCTTATTTATCAAATCCCAATTCCTTTTCCACTTCTAACTCTGAAGAGGAATGATGCTCCCTCTTCTGCTCCACATCTTTAAATTGATGGACCATAGGGTTTCTTCTTGTTGTGTGACACTCTCAATGTTCTGGTCATCAGCCCTACGCCAACTTCTCCTACTCAGTCCAAATATTGAAGCAATTGAAATGATTGAGTGGGATATCTTTCATCAGAATCCTATTTGTAACTTCAGAAACGTCAGGTCTTGTTTTCAAAAACTTGAGTTTGCCATTTAGCTCATTTCCAAAGTCCATCTCTCCCCTTTGTGGTTCACAGAACCAAACCTGTGGTCAGAACTCAACTTTCCAATCCAAGGAAGTATCTGGGCCCTTCAACAAAAGCCCTGCACCTACAGGCCTGTGTAAAGCCTAAATGTCAAAACCCCGTAAGATGTGTTAATTTTGGACAAAATACAAATTTGTAGGTCAAACCTTGCCAGCCTGAATTTCAACAAAGTGAAGTAATTTCTGCAGCTATATCCAATTCTACAATAACAGACTTCTGACGACAACATAAAACCTTTGGCACCACCTAAGCTTCCAGTCCTTTGGTTCTCCGGGAACTTGTTTGCTCAACTTTCTAAAGTTGAACGTGCTCTCCAAGTCAAGCAAATAATATCATTTCCACTCTTTTCCATGTTTTCTGTAAAATTAAAGAAACAAATCATGGATTTTGCAGCAACTCAAAAACCTACATATTCAAGCAGAACCCAACAGATCCTCTCCGAATGATGCCTTTATACTGCTTCTGCCGCTGATTACTTCAAGTGAGAGTACCCCAAAACCATATAAATACATCTGCATTTTTGTGAGCTGTCCTTAGAAGGCGTACTCGGGGGTTAGGTATCCCCTGCAGAACGAAGAAGGTTAAAATTTACATACATAGTGGAAGCAACAAGTAGGAGAAAAGGAAGATGATAAGGCAACTCAGTCATACTCACTCCTCTGTTACCTTCACCATCATGTCCTTACTCACTCCTCTTGTACCTTTACCACCATGTCCATGGCACCAATACCCCATGGCTGTGGTGGGGAAGGCACTGGAGGAGTAAGTGACAAAGTTGGAATCTAAATTTTGGCACGTGTTGGAACTCAAATCACAAAATAAAATCATATAAAATGTAGACCCATATATGCATCTTATACGATGGAACCAATCTTGCACAGAATCTTAGAAGGTATATCATAAACAGACATCTCTAATTTACCATCTGGGCTTGTGTATGCCTCAACATATTCCTAAATTAACATAGAAATAAATGGCTCAAACCACGTAACAACAACAATAAATATGTACTTCAATTCAATGAAGTAAACGTACTTCACTTTAGGATAGACAAATTTCAGAGAATCTTTGAAGGTCAACTATAACTTGAAATCTTCACTCTACCAAGTTCCAACCAACTTGATTTTTGCACGCTTCTAAAATAAAAAACAACGTATTGTGTCCAAGGATAGCATAGCAAGTTTACATTTGGGTTCTATAAGGGCTTTTTGCAGCGTGTTCACATAAGTTCAAATTTTCTTTTGTTCATTTGGAGGCTCTTCTACTTAACAAAGTGTAAAGTCAAACTCCATATCCCGGCCAAAGACAGAAATGGAAACTTCCATCTACTATAAGTTCATAACTTTAATCTATCATGTTCACTGGGAAAGAAGCCCACTCATTCCTCATTATATTTGAACTCAAACTGGTAAGACATGATACCCATGCTACTGAGAAAAGAGTTTAATGAAAATAACTTTTCATATTTGCGTGTTAACTGCATGTCATTGTGTTGTTCTTTACCTGATACAAAACACTAAGACAATATGCCACCAAAATTACGTTTGAAATTTGTAACAAGCTACAATCAATACAGTTCCAATTCCAAAGCTTTTCTTTTCATATAAGATTTAAGGTAATTAAGCACATGTTTTAGGTAAGGCTCGGATTGGTTTGGTTTGGTTTGGTTTAAGCACATGTTTTAATGATCCAACAACTCTTTGAATTGTGATCAACTTTCTCTTGAACTAGTGGGTTCTCAAGCAAGCCCATATGCTATTGTTTGACTTTAGAATTGGATATCGTTAAGAAAGGGAGTTCTCAAAGCAATCAAACGTAGTTTCATGGGTATGGACACAATGTCAAGACCTTCAAAGAATTTATGCAATACGAATGAAATATCAAAGGTTCTCTTAGCTCCCATTTGACAACTATATAATGGCTATGACCTAATGAAAATGAAAATCTACCTGAATGCCTAGGAACTGCAACTTGTCGAAATGAGAAAGAGCCGTAACATAATTACCCATTCTCGTAATGCAACCCAAGGCTTTATTGATTTGAGAAATGGGTGGGAAATATCGCATTTGGGTCATCCGATTGAGGAACTCCTCAACATCTTGAACATCATTGGATAATCAGTCAAGATCAACAAAATATAAAATAAATGCATGTTTCAGCCCTATTTAACAATCTCTTTGGGTGCCCAACTAAAAGTAAAACTAGCAGCAGCACATAATTACTGGTATACAGAAATCCTGCACTATGCAGCAACAATGTCCAAAACAAAGCAATGGCTTTCCCGGATTGAAACTTATTTTTCTTGAGACTACTACATTAAACGAGTTCAGGCTCTGTCTCACAATTGTTTTTTCACGATAAATGTGTTTTGAAATAATATCATACGATATTTGATTAACATGATTTTTGGCGTCAAGGATGTGCTCGACGAACTCTGAAAATTGAATGGTCCCGAGCATCAATGTCCAGAAAATTACCCAAATAGAACTGGAACCTAAGGATTCAACTCCTTTTACCATTCGGCTTCAGTTCAATTTGGGAACTGTGTCAATACCATCCTTAGTTGCACGAAGCGGGAGCAGGAGCGGGGGCGGGGGCAGGAGTGGGGGAGCGGAGGTACCTAGAAGCTCCTAAGTTTGGGAGCGCCTATGTATATTTTATTTAATATTTAATATATATTTTTAAATAATACCATTTTTTATTTTTATTTTTAATACCTCCCATATTTTTTATTTTTTGTAGATAACATTAGTTTTGAATCAATGTATTTATGGCCCATTAATTGAGAAATGCAAAGCCTTCAAGTAAGTTTTGGTCCAAGGCCATATAATAAAGATGCTGGGCCAAGCCCACTTAAATGGCCCAAGTCATTAAAAGGTGAATAAAGGGGCAGCAGCTAACACAAACAAGAAAACCCTAGGACTGCTTGATCGTATGAAATCAGATCTCAAAGCCACAACTGCGGCTTCGTTGGAGACACTGTTCGGTACACGTCTCTCTCTCTCTCTCTCTCTCTCTCTCTCTCTCTCTCTCTCTCTCTCTCTCTCTCTCTCTCTCTCTCTCTCGTTCCTCTCTTCTTCTTCTTCTTCTTCTTCATTCCTTCAGCTGCTACAGTAGCAGCGATCGATGCTTGAGTTCGGCGACGAAGATCAGCCTCGGCATCTCTCTCTCTCTCTCAAGCTCCCATCTCCCTTTGGAGCGCGATCCCGTCTCAAGGGGAACGCGCTCCCATCACGTTTCTGAGTGAGAAGCGCGGAATCGCGTTTCTCGTCCGGGAGCGTCACCTATGTGGACGTTTCCTGCAACTAAGATACCGTCCTCACATACCCATGCACAAAAGGAATTTGCATTATTTTTTGCACGGAATACTCTTTTCAATTCCCTATGAGAACTGTAGGCCTCTGAAGCACAGACAAACAGTACCCTTGCTATTGCAGTGGAATTTTCGCTCCTCATCTCCAGCACGCAACAAAATTTGGCAATGGCAGAGCAAAATAAATTATTAGGGCTTTTAAGAAACTCGAAAAAGGACTGGAAGGTTTTGTCAAAAGGACTTCGATGTGTTCTGGGATCAGCATAGACTCTTTCTATCCTTTCAGCTTTGTGATCATTCTCTCGTTCGATGTAATTAAACGCAATCCTTGATAGATCTAACCATGCGAAAAGGTATCCCCCAATGTAAAGTGGTCCTCATACCTTTAGTTACACCCCAGTTGTTCGAAAGAAATAGCTTTCTTTATTTCCGAAAAAAAAAACTATAGATAGAATCATACAAGCCTTTGTAGATATTAATAGTAATTCAAGTGATCAAAAACCACATACCCACAGCCAAGCACTTGGAGTGGCATCAGTTTAGCTGACTTGGTAAACTACACAGCCACCATTTCATCCTAGAAACCTTCCGTTACATTACAATGCCTAACAGGAAATGGAAATTTCACCAACACCTGTGAAAGGGAAAAAAAAGGAGAGGGAAGGAAAAGTGGTCAGAAACTTTTTCCAACTTGATTTTCTACAGTTATATCTCACAAAATGGTTCATAATAGAATCATGAAGCTTACGAAATAGACGAGGGACAAATTCACTTCTTTGAATATTCAGGTAAAGACATGTACATTTTATTTGTTGAACTAGGTGGACTATACATTTCTAAACATGTCTAAGGCAACAATACAACAGAAACTAAGGAGGACAGCTTTCTTTTGGTCATTAACAAGTAGGACTGTTCATTGTCCCACCTACAACATATTAACGTGAGTGCACACTTGGTTGCATGTCATACCTTCAACATTCCAGGGTCTCACTTTAACAGCAGATTTCTGACAAAGCAGCATAAATTTGCTGAGAATTTAGATCAAGTTCTAATCTGTACCCAGAAAGCCAGTTGGCAGTACCAAAAAACCAAAGATGTCTACTTATGAGGTAAATTCTCCCCTTTGTTTAAGGGCTAAGCTTATACACACACATGAAAATTTGAGGCCCAGGTCTGGCAAAAGCTGGCTCTCCCTAATCCTTCTGGTAAAATACTGCTCACTCAAGGATGATGCAGCCATAAGCCTACATCCTCCTCCTTCCTCTGATGTGCCATTTAGTTTCTTCCTAGTAAACAGCGACACTTCTTTATAAAATGAAAACAAAATTAATAAGAAAGCATTACATCTAACAGGATGTCAAGTGGCAAAGCAGTATTCTTGAATCTACCACGAAATAGAGGAAAGAGAAGTAAAAGTCCATGTGAATGAAATGGGCTTAATTAAGTCCATGTGAATGAAATGGGCTTAATTAAGTCCACCACATTTAGAAATTGGAACTATAGTCTGCAAAGTCCTCAAATTCCAAAATTAATGTGACCATAAATATAATGATCAAGGGAATTGAGAAGAAATCCAAACCAACCTTTCTCGACTTCAACAATAGGCCATGGAGGTCAGAAAAAAGTTTCAAACAATGGCCCAATTCGAAGTTTTAGCCGAAGAAGAGTCTTAAAACTCAAGTTTGCATTGCAAGTCTAGGGAGAGCAAGGAGAGAGAGTTGACAGGATAATTGATGTTTACAAACTTTCATCATGTAGAGGCGAATTAGGACAGTAACACAATGACGTAATTGTAGGATGGATAGCGTACATCAATTTTTTTTAATTCATTGGAGGGTTTAATCCAGGTAAAAAAAAATTTGACTTTTAGTAATCAAAGCAAGAGATGCGTCTAATAAAAAAGAAAAGGGAAAACATCTAGAAAAAGTCATACAAGGGGTAGAGTCTAGGGTAAATAGTGCTTAACCAAAGCTTTCCCACAGGGACAAAAAGATACTTATGGACTTAAAAACTTTATAGTCAAGAAAGACAAGATCATATGGTACAATGATTTACTAGCCAATACTTACTTTCAACAAGTATATAGGTCGTACTTTCTGATATAAGCGTAACTTTACCTTTGAAGCCGAATGACTAATTCTATTTGTTGCATTCCCTATCAATCGTTTGGCATGAACCACTTTATTACTTCTTGGAGAGCAGGATCTTGTCCTTTAGTTGACTTTAGATTCACAATCGAGGAAACTGTAGATGCATCTGCTGAAAACCCCTTTGCAACCATTTCCTTGTGGAGTACCAAGGCCTCAGAGTACTTCTTCCACGCAAGAAATCCTCGGATAATAACATTGTAAGTGCAACCATCTGGAAAGTAACCCTTTCGTTCCATTTCCACAAAAACTTCTTTAGCTTCGTTCAATAGTCCATTATAACAAAAACCTCCTATCATGATATTGTACGTCCTGACATCAAGATGTAATCCCTGGGAAGAAAGCTTATTGAAAAGATCCCTTGCATGGTCCAACTTTTTAGCCTTGCATAATGCGTCAACGAGGATACTGTAGTTAACAACATCAATATCTAACCCGTTCCTTTCCATTGTTTTAAACAAGGACAATGCTAGAGCAATATTACCATTTTTGCAAAGGCCATCCAGCAAGATACCAAAGGTTAGAGTACATGGAATTATGCCTGCAGCTTGCATCTCATCAAAAAGTCTGTGAGCGGCAGCACATCTACCAACCCGAAACAAGCCTTGTAGCACAGTGTTAAAAGTTTCAACAGTAGGCTTCAACCCCCTTTGAGGCATTTCTCTAAAGAGCTGCATAGCCTCGTCTATTTTCCTCTTCTTGCAATATCCATTGATCAAAATATTATAAGAAACAATGTCAGGCTGAACCCCCCTTTCCACCATTTTATTAAACACTCTCATTGCTTCATCCATATGGCCTTGCAAACAATATCCATCCATCAAACTATTGTATGTGACAACATTAGGGTCCACACCTCTTCCTATCATGACGTCAAGTACCTTCTCTGCTTCCTTCGCCTTCCCTTCCTTGGAATGTGCATCCACCAACATACTGTATGGACATTTGGATAAATGCCAGCATTCAACATCTCTCTCAACATTCTTTTAGCCTCCTCCCACTTGCCAAAATTACAAAGGCCATGAATCAAAGAGGTATACGTAAAAATGTCTGCAAGAATCCCTCTGTCCTTCATTTCTAAAAGGAGCCTCACAGCATCGTCGACCATTCCATCCTTGCAAAGACTGTCAATGATCATGGAATACACTACAGTGTCAGGTTTACAATTTCCCTTTTCCATCATCCTTAGCAACCTTACAGCTATGATAGTGTTGCCTGTTTTGCAAAGCCCATTAATAATTGTTCCGTACATAATCACGTTGGGCTCAATATCTCTGGTCCTCACTAATTTCTTAAATAACTCCGCGGCCTCAGCAGTTCTATCTTCGATAATAAGTCCATTTATGAGAGTGCTGAAGGTAACAACACTAGGAGTACAACCGCGTTTGAAGAGACCCCCTAAAAGTGAGAAACCAAAATCGGATCGATTGAGGTGGCAGTAGCAGTTAGTTGCAATGTTTAGGGTGTACAAATCTACCTGAACGCCTAGGAACTGCAACTTGTCGAAATGAGAAAGGGCCGTGAAGTAATTACCCAATTTCGCAATGCTCCCTAAGGCTTTATTGATTTGGAAAATGGGTGGAAATGGTCGCATTTGGATCATCTGATTGAGGAACTCCTCAGCGTCTTGAACATCACTGGGCCCCGAATTTTGGTGTTTTCTCGGCACTATTTGGGGATTTTCTCGGGTTGTTTCAGGAGGAGGAGAACTAGGGTTTCCAGATTTAGAGTGAGTGTGAACATAACGAAAGCTCCCAGTAGGAAAGAGAAGAAGAGTACCTTTCTTTGTGTGATTTTCAGATTTCACGCCTCTGATTAATGCACCAATCTTTGCCATTCTCTCTCTCTCTCTCTCTCTCTCTACTTGACGAAGATGATCTGGGTTTTACTGCCAAGCCAAAGAGGAGTTGTTTGGTTTCTTTGGAACACGAGGAAAAGAAACAGAAATGCTAAAAGAGAACAAATGAAGGAGTGGGCTGTGTTCGGTTGCAATTTTCGGAAAATATTTTCGGAAAAAGTGTAATCATTACCCCTATTCACTTTTCTCTCATTCCAATCATTACTCTTTCATCCAATCATTACCTCTATTTCTCTCTCTATCTCTCTCCAATCATTACCCTATTTCCAATCATTATCCCTATTTTTCTATCAAATCATTACTCCAACAACCATTTCTAAAAACCAAACCAATCACTAACTCAAAATTTTTTTCCCGGATCATTACCCAGAAATTGCAACCGAACATGTCTCACAATAATGATTCGGTTTGTTGATTTATTTTAAAATACTTTTATGAGTCTCTTTGCAAAAAATTAGCTCAATTGAATATGTAAAAATACTTGATCTAATACTCTAACTTTTCATTGTCTAACTTCCAAATGAAAAGTTAGAAGATCGGATCAAATACTTACGCATCTACAATTGAGCTGATTTTTTTGTTAGGCCACTAGAGAAAAATATTTAAAACTTTTTCATCGGGTCGGATTATTTGTGTGGGACCCATAATGGACACCCTTTCGTTGGTACCAATAGCAAGACTCGAAAAGAAAAAGGAAATAGTTGCAATTTTTTTCCATGTAGATTAGCAAAAATCATAAAATGTGAAAGAAGCCATTTTATCCGTGCATGTTAAATTGTTCTGGTCATGGAAAGGGTAAGATAACTTTACTCCAATCAAAATTTTCAAAATTAGATAGTAATTGTTTTTGGTTTGGTTTGGTTTCGATCACTTAAAATGCATTTATGATCGTAATCTTCAGGTGATATTTCGGGCAAACCCTTTTTTTTTTTTTTTATCCTTCTTTTGGGCTGTTTAATTTCATTGGCAAATCTCAATAAAAAGTGATCCTCATACCTAAAGTTGTATGATTGTACCCGGTTCGAAAGAAAGAAATTTCTTTATTTTAACAACTATATGTTGAGTCATACAAGAGCCAAAATTTACTCTAGTAATGGCGAAATGTATATTAAAAAAATAAAAAAAAGCATTACAATACGAATGTTATCGACTCTAAGAAAAATTGAAATAATATAATAAAAAATATAGTAAATGATGTTTGTCATTTGTACATAGAGTATGAAAAAAGATTAACTTTAATTTAATCTATCTATTAAAGTGAGGTATCTTAAATTGTGTCCAATGCTCTTTCAAGTCTTACCTTATAGAGTACTTCACAAAA
Source organism: Rhododendron molle (assembly GCA_025413875.1). Taxonomy (NCBI): domain Eukaryota; kingdom Viridiplantae; phylum Streptophyta; class Magnoliopsida; order Ericales; family Ericaceae; genus Rhododendron; species Rhododendron molle. The sequence continues at coordinate 58,284,748 of CM046391.1, forward strand.
AAGCAAAGTGTGAAGTTTTTTTCTTAATTTTTTTAAACTACTCCTAACTTTTTTTCTTAATTAGATTTAGACCTCATCTTTTATATTATTTCACTATAGCCTATTGAATTTAGTTTTGAAATACCTTTTTAGATATCTTTTCTTGAATTTTTTTTTTTTTACAGGATTAAGGACTAGTACTCCTATATAGCTAAAAATAATTATAAAAAAAACCTCTAGCGGTAGCGAATCTATATAAGTTGGGAACAATTTTCTTATTTTACATATAACAAATATATTTTCTAAAATTCTTGTGGCGGTGGTTGTTGCCAATATACCCGGCTCCATCCTTGCATACAAGCCTCAGTTTAATAGCAATACAAGTCATCAAATACCACAATCGCAACCAAGCAGTTGGAATGGCTTTAGTTTAGCCGACTTGGTGAACTACAAATCCGCTTTTCATTCTAGAAACCTTTTGTCACTCTACAATGCAAACAGAAAATGGAAATTTACCGACACCGGCCAGGGTAAGGTCATAATTTTGTACGACTAGGGAAAGGTCGTAGGGTCGTTTTGTTCTCATTGCTCATTGTTATGCTTATGGGCCCGTCAAGAAGAATGATTGTTGGGGGATAGATTTTATTTTAGTGCATGGGAAATTAACGCTCGATTTATACAAGGGGCATGGATTACCATTTCACCAAAAGCCAAATATCGAGGCCACTTTACTGAACAATTTTTACAAAATTAGAGGCTGGTCCTCTTTTCTAGGTTGGATCTCATCCTAACCCTGAATATTTTTCCCAAGCCTAGGTAGGCTCGGTTATATTGCTTAATGTCTTTTTTGCCCTTTTTGTGGACTACATGAATTGTTCCCACTCCTCTCTCTCTCTCTCCCAAACCCACCATCTCTCAACTCATCCAGTTTCTCTCCGGCGGCTAGATGCAGGTCGCCGTCGAGTACGTGGTCTGTCCACCACTACCTCTGCTTAGGCGACGCCGTCATCCTCCTCCATGCCCGCCCCACGGCCCCCACCAAAAGCGTAGGCTTCAAAAAACCATCCTCCGAAAGATCTGAGATTTCTGCTTCAACCAATGGCGTCTGCGATGGTAGCAAACGGCGACCTCTCCATCATTAAATTCCCCGCGCCGGCAACAGGCCGCTTCGCCGCCGTGTACAGTGAGGTCCGTAACAGTCGTCTCGACCACGCTCTTCCTCTCCCTTCCGTCCTCAAATACCCCTTCAAGGTCGTTGAGGGCCCCCAGCTCCGTTCGGCGGCCATCCAAGTCATCACCGCCTCTATATATACTCGTCCGCATTTACTCGTATCTAATGCCTGTGTCATGTGTAAGTAAATAGATTGAATGATTGACTACAGTTGCGCCATCGACCTCTCCGTCGATATTCAATCCTTAAAAATGCGAATCCAACCATTAATGGATGGTTCTGATGTCGGCAGAGAAAGAAAAAACAAAGGTAAAATTACTCTATGGCTCGATACACAATGTTAGTTGGAATCTTTGAGATCTGGTCACTGGCTTGAGAAATGTGTATATTGAGGGGTTTGAATAAAAAGTTACAAAGGTGAGTCACTGATTCGTCTTTGTATTGTTGGCAAGAAAGAATTGTGTGTTATTCATGAGAATTGCGTATTTTCTAAGAGAATTGCGTATTTTTCTATGAGAACTGTATGTTGTCCATGAGAATTATCTATTAGAACTATGTATTTTCTATGAAAACTATATATTTTTTATGAGAATTGTGTATTTTTTTTTCAGGTTTGGATTTCTTTTACTTTTTTTTATTAGGAACTATGTGAGTTGTGATATGGATGGATTTGTGTTTGATTATTATTATTGTTAGTTCAATTTTTGTTCGTGTGTGTATTTTTTTATGAGAATTGTGTATTTTCTATGAGAACTGTGTATTTTTCTATGAGAACTGTGTGTTATTTATAATAACTGTGTATTTTCTATGAGAATTGTCTATGAGAACTGTGTATTTTTCTATGAGAACTGTGTGTTATTTATAAGAACTGTGTATTTTCTATGAGAATTGTCTATGAGAACTGTGTATTTTTTATGAGACCTGTGTATTTTTCTATGAGAACTGTGTGTTATTTATAAGAATTGTGTATTTTCTATGAGAATTATCTATGAGAACTGTGTATTTTTTATGAGAACTGTGTACTTTTCTATAAGAACTGTGTATTATCCATAAGAACTGTTTATGAGAACTATGAATTTTCTATGAGAACTATGTATTTAAGTGTTTGGTGAGGCTACGTAAACTGTTCTCATAGCCTAGTTCTCATTGCCTTAGTTCTCATAGCTACAACTCTCATAGCCCCAGTTCTCATAACTCTCCTCAGGTATTATAACCTCAATTCTCATAGTCACAATTCTCATAATCAGTTCTCATAGCCACAATTCATAGGTATTTTTGTCCAAAATAATTTTTGTTCGTGTGTATATTTTCTTTGAGAATTGTATATTTTCCTAATAGAACTATGTATTTTCTATTAGAATTGTGTATTTTTCTATGAAAACTATGTATTTTCTATGAGAATTGTCTATGAGAACTAGTTCACATAGCCAGTTCACATAATTCAGTTCTCATAACCAATTCACAAAACTAGTTCTTTATGAGAACGGCCAGTTCTCATAGAACTGACTATGAGAATTGGCAGTTCACATAGTCAGTTCTCAGAGCTTAGTTTACATTGTCAGTTCTCTATAAGAATAGTCCATGAGAACTATCTATTGGACCGTGTATTTTCATAACTCGGTTCACATAGCCATTTTTCTATGAGAACTGAGCGGTTCTCATAAAACTGATTATGAGAATTGGCAGTTCTCATAGCCTACATAGTCAACGATATTTTTGTTCGAAATAAATATGGGTCACATAGCCAGTTTTCTATGAGAATTGAGTATTTTTGTATGAGAACTGTATATTTTTCAATGAGAATTGTCTATGAGAACTGTGTATTTTTTGTTTGAGAACTGTGTATTTTTCAACGAGAACTTTGTATGGTCCATGAGGACTATCTATTGGACTGTGTATTTTCTATGAAGACTATTTATTTTCGATGAGAACTGTGTATTTTAGTGTGTGGTGAGACTATGTGAATTGTTTATTTTTCAGCTTACATAGCTCCATTTGAATAAATAGTACTTTTTTGAATAATTACAAATAAAACCCAGCAAAATTTTGTACACCACTTTTGTTTGTGCGGCAGTGGATTAAAAAAATAAAAAGCAAAATGAAGGTTAAAAAAAAAGAGGTTGAAAGTAATTTCAAAATTCTAAAATTCTAAAAGTAAGAAAAAAGAATTTTTTTGCATATTTATTTATTACTTAAAAAAGAAAGAGTTAAAAGTAATTTTTGCAAGTAAAAAAAAAGAGGATGGTTAGCGCCTTTTGATTGCTCCATCTGTTACAAATTGACAGAATTGGATGGTGGAGGCCTAATTGTTAATGGAATGGTAAGTTCAAGTGTTTATATAAAGATAGAGCAATGACTGAGGGAGAGGGGGGCTTGGCAACGTTGGAGTTAAAAAAAAATGATGAATGCAAAACGTGATGCAAAAATCCCAAAAAAAATGACGCAAAACAAACAAATGCAAAAAATATTTCAATAAACTTTACAAATATAGGGTAGGGGCTTAACTGATATGCCGATATAAACATTAAGGGTGACATTGTACTTTTTTTAACGGAAAAGGCTAACGGAGCTAACGGTAGGGATCTTTTAAACTCAAAATCGGAACATTGGGGACTAAATTTGTGCAATTGATACGATGGGGACCAAAATGGCACAGATTGATTACTTTGGGGACCAAAAGTGCCAATAAGCCCAACAAAGTGGTATCAACATGTCTATTCCTCAAAGTTGTCCGTTTTGCAAAGCCTATTAATAATCGTTCCAAGCATAACCACGTTGGGCTCAACATGTCTATTCCTCACTAATTTATTGAATAATTCCACAGCTTCAACAGTTCTATCTTCGACAATAAGTCCATTTATTAGAGTGGTGAAGGTAGCTACATTAGGTGCACAACCCCGTTTGAAGAGGCCGCATAAAAGTGAGAACCCAAAATCTACTCAATTGAGGTGGCAACAGTAGTTACTTGCAATGTTTAAGGCATAGAGATCTACCTCAATGCCTAGTAACTGCAACTTTTTAAAATGAGACAGCGTAGTGGCGTAATCACCCATTTTCGCAATGGTCCATAAGAGTTTATTGATTTGTCTAATGGGTGGGTAAGGCCGCATTTGGGAAATCCGATTGAGCAACTCTTGAGCTTTTTGAACATCATTTGGTCCCGAGTTGTGTTGCTTTTTCGGCAAAGCTTTCTCGTTTGGTTGCCTGAGAGAACTAGGGTCTGAAGATTGAGAATGAAAAGATTTTGTAATGAGAGAGAGAAGAACAGTAGTATCTTTTCGGGAATTACAAGCTCTGACTATTGCCATCCTCTCTCTCTCTCTCTCTCCGAGTTGAGGATTTTTTTTATTTTGTTTTTGATCACCGAGTTGAGGATATTTGTGTAGAGTCTCTCTTTGTGTAGTGTTTCGACTGCGACTGCGACTCGGGGTAAAGGAATGGAGCTGCTTTTCTTGTTTTTTTTTACTCATGTGAATTTGGGTTCAAATTTGATTTGCATTTTCCTCTTTATAAATCGTTTGGAGAGGGTGTGTGTGGGGGGCTGTTTTAACCTTGAACCTCTTGAACCCTTCTTGCTTGCTGTTGAATCGTGGAGCGATGACGTGTAACGCCTTGTACCTGCAAACCGGAGGGGGGTGTTCCTCTGGGAAGAAGCTCCGACGATCAAGTTGGTATGCGGAGGAGGAAGTTTGGTAAGAAAATATATGTAGAGAGAGAGTAGTTTTTCGTGTGTGATTACTCAGAACAGATCCTTGTCTTAGGTGAAGCACTCCTCTATTTATAGGCGAAAGATGGAAGCGGTGAGTTAGCCAAGCGTAGGCTACACGCGCTCTTCTACGCTCGGCTGACGTCACATGTCAGGGACATTAATGAGAGCCGCCTTCAGAAGATCTTGCCGTGTCACAGTGACTAATGTCAGATCTGTCGCTATCGGCCAGAGATGTCACTTCGTATATCAGAGAAGACATCTTGCGTATCATCGGAGACTTCTAGATTCGGCCATAAGTGGAAAGCTTCTAGAATGTTCCCACAGAGGCGGTTATCCGAACAATACACGTCCAACCGAACCGAATCGTTTGTCCGAGCAACAGTAGTTGTGAAGAGGAGGATGATCCGAATAAACGGGTCACAATTCTTCCAATAGGGCTTGTGTTCTTCGGACAAACAACCCTGAAACACACGTTTGTTCGGACAATAATACTTTTTGAACGTAGACGAACTGAGACAACTGAACGATGGTCCAGATGGGTTGATCCTTTTGAACCCTTTGGACTTCGGATATTTCGGCCCACTACAGTGTGAGAAAAGAAAGAACAAACAAGAAAGTGGGAGGATACAATTAATAAATGTAAGAAAAATGAGACGAAAATTTTACTTTACACAAAACTTGAATATGCTATTTTCTTTCCTCTTTCTCTTCCCAACCAAAGAATGGATGAGAAATTTTTGTAAGCTCCTTTTCTTTTCTTTTCACGAGTTTCAATTCAAGGACAATAAACAAAAAAATAAGTCTATTATCCTCTTTTTAAAAAACATACAAACTCATAATTTGTTCTCCAATTCTTTACGATCCTACGAATCCAGAGTACAAACATGACAATGGGTGTGAGTCACCTACTCTCTTTTTTTCTTTTCTTGAAGAAGAGAAGAGAAGACAAACCAGTTACTCCTATATAGCTAGGTCAACAAAACTACAGAATAAGGTTAGATGTAACACGCCCAAAAAATCGATTCAAAAGCGTATTTTGTATGTTTTCCACATAAATAATTAGGAGCCATATTTAGCGACCCAAATCTTACAAGGAATTCTGGCACTATCGTTGAACAAAATTCGGGTGCAGGAACTGAAGTGCAAAAAAATAAGTAAGCATTTTTCACCGAGAGCAAACCATTCTTGGAGTGAGATATAAATCAATTTTTTCTCCATATCATTCATCACGTAAACTTTCAACGAATTATCACACATTGAACTTCAAACTAACAACAAAAGGGGGAGAGAAGCAAGCGATCTCAGACTCTCCACAAGTATACCCGTTACAACATTTACTATTGTCACTTGTACGTGAAGGGTCGTAGGAGACGAGAGGGAGAGAGTTCACAGTTCAAACCAACGAGAAGGAGAGGCCAACTAGCAGATCTAGGGCTAAAAGGCGAAGAGAATAAAATACAGTGGTACACGATTTAGGGCTATATAACAGTAAAAAGTTGAGTTCAGACTTGGTTTTGGAAGTAAATACACAAAGACCAGACTGGGCGAAATACCGGACGAAATTAGAGTTACCGCCATCTCGCGTAAGATCTTCCGGAACCGCCGGTACTCTTCAATAAGGACCGGTATTGAAGCCGGGATGGAATTTGGGGGGCAGGGTACTGGATACTCACAAAAACCGTAAGTAAGTACCTGTACTGGCCAGTGCCGGTATTGGATTGAAAACCTTGCTACTAGCATCCAACCATCCTCTAGCGTATTGCAATAATGTCCCCATTCCAATTTGGAAATGACATTTGCAACTACGAAAATTCGATTTGGAAATTAGCCCACAAGCAACTAGGATAATAACCCCATCTCAGACAGCAAAAGCTTCAGCAACAATTGAGCTTAGAATGAATTTTTGAAAATTGACAACCATTGGCCACACCCTTGCAACCCCAATTGGTGCCACACTCGCATAAAAGAAATTACAGATTCGGCATTAAAATTTAAATAAAGAAAAAACACACTACATCCCTCATATCTGGATTTATTTGGTCGACCACTACCTGAACTGAGCAGTTTGGAGGTCCGGGTGTCCAACCGTGTGAAGATTGAAAGCTGCAGCTTGAATAACAAGGTTATAAGTGACCTTGAATGATCAAATGGTTTATGTAGACCTTTAGAAGTAGATATAAGCTTCAAACTACATCCAACCCATTTCTAGTATTCTTAACTCGAATGTATCCTCAATCAAGAAAAAAAGAAATACCTCGAACAAGTCCACCTCTTCAAACTAATGAGCTTAATTTCTGAGGTTCCACAGGTATGAGTAATCAGAGGAGCTGGCGGGAGACATGGCGTCATAATTGATGTACATTGTTTCGAGGTGGATTCACTGGAAGTACCCGACAAGGCGACAATGATGAATTTTTGAGACAATAGATTTCCAGTGCCTGAAGATTCGATGATAAGAGTTCAACCAACAAAATAGCATCTGGAATGTGAGAACACAATGCTCTAAGCCAGACTTTCAAAAGTAGGAGAAAAGGCAATCTAAAACTTCTTATAGGTATAGCCACATTCCGCAAGGCATTTGAGAAAGTTATGAACTCATTTGACATGAAGATGTAGAGACCAATTGCGTGTCGCTTGGCCAACATGGCCTGTAAATTATCTAAAAATATGCATCAACAAATTAGGACGCGATAAACTAAAACAGCTTTGTACAAGGAACATTTCAGAGAGTTTTACCAATTCCATGTAGCTAATCTAGTGAAACACATTAATAATGTTACCATCACCATGACTTGAATGTCTGAACCCTTGCAAAGAGAACCCTTTCTCCATTCTCCATCTTGGGTAGAAGTTCTTCAGTATAATGCTCGTTCCGCTCCTGGATAATTAGAACTTCCCTAACTTCAACAGCACAAGCTAGATTTTCTGAACCTCAAATTGCAACGTCCGAATTTTTCAGACCCGCTTCGATTTTTTCAGACACTCTCTTCCATCTCAGGCCGAAGAGCCTTACCGTCCATCTGCAATGGACCCACTTCGATTTTCCTCGTCCGATGACTCTTCACCTCCGCCAGCTGTAGAACCGTTTCCTCAACTTCTTCCAACTATTCCTTAACTGTCTCAAAATCGACGCTCTTTGACCTTTTCTTCTTCTTGCTGCTTGTTACCAATTTCCTTCTCAGTTAGTCCACTGTGATCTGAAGGGTGTCCAACTTCAGGGCATTGGAATCAAGTCTCTCCAAAATCTCTCTCTTGTTCCACGCTTGATTTGGCTCGTTACAACTCATGGGTACTGCTAATTTATCAACACCCAATTCCTTTTCCACTTCTAACTCTGAAGAGGGATGATGCTCCCTCTTCTGCCCCACATCTTTAAATTGATGGACCATAGGGTTTCTTCTTCTTGAGGGACACTCTCAATGTTCTGGTCATCAGCCCTAGACAACTTCTCCTACTCAGTCCAAATATTGAAGCAATTGAAATGATCGAGTGGGATATCTTTCATTAGAATCCTATTTGTAACTTCAGAAACGTCAAGTCTTGTTTTCAGAAACTTGAGTTTGCCATTTAGCTCATTTCCAAAGTCCATCTCTCCCCTTTGTGGTTCGCAGAACCAAACCTGTGGTCAGAACTCAACTCTCCAATCCATGGTAAGTATCTGGGCCCTTCAACAAATGCCTTGCACCTTACTCAGAAGAGCCTCTCTTTAATCTATAACTTTGTGAAGCACCTTGAATAATACTATACAGCAAACTGCAAAAGATCACTTACAAAAAAAGAAAAAGAATCATGTGAAACTAGACGCAAGTTGAATCACAATAAACATGGCAGACTAAATGCCTAAAGCATCATAAATATCTGAAATAAGACTTGCCCTCTTGAACCTTCTGAAAACATAATAAGGTAAACAATTTGGAAGCACCAAGTATATCTACAAATGGCGATTATCAAAAAGTAACAAGTAAAGAAAACAAGATAGAACATCAAAAGTAAAGAAAGCTATTATAAATTGCGATTCATACCAAAATCACAGTGAAATAAATGCCCATACCACAAAATAGAACATCAAAAGAATATACTACTATGTGCAACATGTAAATTACAACAGAGCAAAGCGACAGAGAAAAATGTCTACAAGAATATATTTAGTAGTCTACTCGGACCAACAATTTTCTAAAAAGGTAGCAACAAGCAACAAGTCCTAAATAGAGGAAAGAGAAGTACAAGCCCATGTGAATGAAATGGGCTCAAGTCCACCACAGTAAGAAATTAGAAGTATAGTGTCTGCAAAGTCCTCAAATTCCAAAATTAATGTGTCCAAAAATATAACAATCTAAGAGAATTGAGAAGAAATCCATATAAACCTTTCTCCACTTCAACAATTCGCCATAGGGGTAAAAAAAAAAAAAAAAAGCTTCAAGCAATGGTCCAATTCGTAGTTAGCCAAAGAAAAATCTTAAAACTCAAGTTTGTATTGCAAGTCTAAGGAGAGCAAGAAGAGAGAGTTGAGAAGATAATTGATGTTTACAAACATTCATCATATAGAGGCCAAAAGAGGAGAGTAACACAATGAAATATTGTAGGATGGACAGTGTACTTAAATTTCTTGATTCATTGGACAGTTTAAGCTAAAATATCACCAAGTATAGAAGTAGATTTACCTTTGTAGCCTAATTATTTATTCAATCTCTTGCATGCCACGTCTATCCTGTGGCATCAACCTCTTTATCAATTCCAAGAGAGCAGGATCTTGTCCTTTAGCTGACATTAGATTCACAATACAGGAAAATGTAGATGCATCGGCTGAAAACCCCTTTGCAACCATTTCCATGAGGAATACCAAGGCCTCAGAATACTTCTACCTAGCAAGAAATCCTTGAATAATAAGATTGTAAGTGCCACCATCTGGAAAGCAACCATTTTGTTCCATTTCCACAAAAAACTCTTTAGCTTCATCCAACAGTCCTTGTGTACAAAAACCTCGTATCATGATATTGTACGTCTTGACATTAGGATATAACCCCTTGGAAGAAAGTTTCTTGAAAAGATCCCTTGCATGGTCCATCTTTTTATCCTTGCATAATGCATCAATGAGGATAGAGTACTGAACAACATCAATATCTAACCCATTGCTTTCCATAGTGTGAAACAAGGACAATGCCTTAGCAATATTACCATTTTTGCAAAGGCCATCTAGCAAGATACCAAAGGTTAGAGTACTTGGAATTACGCCTGCAGCTTCCATTTCATTAAAAAGTCTGTGAGCACACATCTACCAATTCGAAACAAACCCTGTAACATAGTACTGAAAGTTTGAACATCAGGTTTCAACCCCCTTTGAGGCATTTCTCTAAATAGCTGCATAGCCTCGTCAATTTTCATCTTCTTGCAATATCCGTTGATCAAAATAGTATAGGCAAAATTGTTAGGCTGAACCCCCTCTCCACCATTTTATTGAACACTCTCTTTGCTTCATCCATTTGGCCTTGCAAACCATATCCATCCATTAAACTACTGTATGTGACAACATCAGGGTCCACACCTCTTTCAATCGTCGCTTCAAGTACCTCATCTGCTTCCTTCGCCTTCCCTTCCTTGGAATGTGCATCCACCAACATACTAAACGTATGAACATTTGGATAAATGCCAGCATTCAACATCTCTCTCAACATTCTTTTAGCCTCCTTCCACTTGCCAAAATTACAAAGGCCATGATCAAAGAGGTATACGTAATAACGTCTGCAAGAATACCTCTATCCTTCATTTCTAAAAGGAGCCTCACAGCATCGTCGACCATTCCATCCTTGCAAAGACTATCAATGATCGTGGAATACACTACAGTGTCAGGTTTAGTACTTGCCTTTTCCATTATCCTGAGCAATCTAATAGCCATGATAGTGTTGCCTATTTTGCAAAGCCCATTAACAATCGCTCCATACATAACCACGTTGGGCTCAATATCTCTGTTCCTCACTAATTTCTTAAATAACTCCACGGCCTCGGCAGTTCTATCTTCGATAATAAGTCCATTTATGAGAGTGTTGAAGGTAACAACATCAGGTGTATAACCACGTTTGAAGAGGCCGCCTAAAAGCGAGAAACCATAATCAGATCGGTTGATGTGGCAGACTGGCAGTAGCAGTTAGTTGCAATGTTCAGGGTGTACAAATCTACCTGAACGCCTAGAAACTGCAACTCTTCGAAATGAGAAATAGCCGTGATGTAATTACCCATTCTTGTAATGCAACCCAAGGCTTTATTGATTTGGGAAATGGGTGGGAAAGGTCGCATTTGGGTCATCCGATTGAGCAACGCCTCAGCGTCTTGAACATCATTGGGCCCCAAATTTCGGTGTTTTCTCGGCACGAGGAGGTGATTTTGTCGGGTTGTTTCAGGAGGAGGAGAACTAGGGTTTCTAGATGTTGGGTGAGTGTGAATGAAACGAAAGCTCCCAGTAGGAAAGAGAAGAAGAGTACCTTTCTTTGTGTGATTTTCAGATTGCAGGCCTCTGATAAAAGCACCAATCTTTGCCATCTTTTCTCTCTCTCTCTCTCTCTCTCTCTCTCTCTCTCTCTCTCTCTCGCTCTGGGTTTCACTGCCAAGCCAAGAGGAGTTGTTTGGAACGCGAGGAAATGATGAAAAGAAAAAGGAAAACAAGAAATACAAAAAATAATAAATTTCTTTCATGAAAATATTCAGACTTCTTTTGGTCCTCGTTTTTTCTAAAATTGCACTCTTATTTTTTAGTCCTCGTTTTGCAAACTGAACAAACTTTATAGGACGGAGAGAGTAATTGTTTGGTTTGATTTTGGATGACTTAAAATGCATTCATGATCGTAATCTTGGAACGATGTTTTCCAGACAAACCTTTTTTTTTCTCTCTCTTTTGGGGTATTTAATCTCATTGAAAAATCAATAGAATCTTATTCATATGTAATGAGTGCCTGCGAATTCTCACTCCTTTTTTGTAAGACAAGATTAACAATCTATTTTGTCCTAAATTAAGATTTTCAGTATTGTATTTTGGTTTCTAAAACATTTTAAAAAAAGAAAAACAAATTTTAACCAAAAGCTAAAAAGAATCACTAAAAACTGGCTTTTTCTCCCTTTTTTTTTTTTGTATTTTTCACTTCTTTCAATTTTAATCCATATTTTACATTTCTAATTTATCGAGACATGCACATGCTTAATCCAATAAATGAAGGTATTCTTTATATTTGCTGTAAGATACTCCTTCCATATCAATCCAATAGAGGTCCCCCTCCATCCAAACCAACCACTGCAAGAAAACCAAAACGAAAAAAAAGAAGGAACTGGAATTGGAATTGGCAAGAAAATGACTATTAAAAAGGATAAATGTGCAGCCGCATTTAACAATCTCTTTTGGCACCCAACCAACAGCAATCCTACACTATGCACCAACACAACAGTGTCCAAACGATGGCTTTGCTTTGGTCAAAATGAAAAAAAAAAAAAACATGGCTTTCCAAGATCGAAACTTGTATATCTTGAGACAAATGGGTTAAATAGGTTCCAGTTATGCATTGCAATCATTTTTTTCAAGATAAATGTGTTTCAAAATAATATCATACGGAATCCGGTCAACTTAATTTTTGGCATAGATGATATCCTCGACAAACTCTACCGAACAGTTCCGAGCACAATGTCACAGTTCCGAGCACAATGTCAGCCCGAATAAGGCCCAAATTGAACTGGGACCTTATCTACTCAAGAGGATTCAATTCCTTTTACTGTTACACCAGTTTTAGTTCAATTTGGATACTGCTTTAATACCGTCCTCACATACCAATACACAGAAAGGAATTTTCAGTCGGAATACTCGTTTTCAATTCCCAATCGGCCTCTGAAGCACAGATAACCAGCACCCTTGCAATTGCTGTGGAATTTTGGCAATGCCTGAGAAGAATTACTTATTGGGGCTTTTAAGCAACTCGGAAAAGGACTTGACGCTTTTTGTCGAAGCACTTCAATCTGTTCTGGGATCAGCATAGAGTTACTCTCTCGTCGATGCATTTAAACGCAATCCATGGTAGATTAAAGTTGTATTGCTGTACCTAGTTCGAAAGAAATAGAGAGTCATAGAAGCCTCAAATACTCCACCACATAACCGCAGCCAAGCAGTTGGAATGGCTTTGGTTGAGCTGACTTGGTTAACTACAAAGCCGCTTTTCATTCTAGAAACCTTTTTTCACTTTACAATGCAAACAGCGAACGGAAATTTACCGACACCAGGTTAAGGGGAAAAAATGGAGGAGTCAAGGAAAAGTAATCCAAAACGTTATCCAACGTAGTTTTTTACAATTAGATCTTAAAAAATGGTTCAGAATATTCAGGTAAAAAACATTGAAGTTTATTTACTGAACCAGGTGGACTATACATTTCAAAAAATGTCAGTAAGGCGACAAAACAGCAGAAGCTAAGGAGGACGGGTTTTCTTTCAGTCTTCAACAAGTAGTTTAGTTCATCCTCCCAGCTGCATGATGTTAAGGTGAGTGCACACTTGGTTGTGAGGTCTTAACACACCAGGGTCTCACTCTAACAGCACATTTCCGACAAAGTAGCATACAATGATTCAGAATTCAGGTCGGGTGCTAACCTCTACCCAAAAATTCAGTTGCTGATGCCAAAAAACCAGAGATGTCTACTTGATGAGGTAAATTCTACCCGTCGTCGAAGGGCGTAGCTTATCACACCCACAAAAACTTGAGGCTGCAAAAGCTGGCTACCCAATTCTTCCTGTAAAATACTACTCACTCGAGAATGACGCAGCCATAAGCCTGCATTGTCCTCCATCCTCCGATGCAATTTCGTTTCTTTCACGTACACAGCAGCACTTATCTACAAAAACCAAATAAAACATTACATCAAACAGGATATCAAGTCACAAAGCAGTATTCTTGGATCTACCACGAAATATAAAAACAAATTCCAAGTCAAACTAGCCACAAGTATGAACGAATGTAATCCACCTCGGGACCACACCCAGTAGGTGAGGTATGAACATGTGAAGAAAAATCCAGAAAAGAAGATACAAGTGTATTTACTTAAGCAGGTGGACTCCAAACAACATTTATAAGGGCACCAATACCAAAATTTAATAACTAACAATGATATTCCTTAATCTTCAACATACAATTTCATGAATTCTATCAACTATTTATATTGAAGTCGATTTTATGGAGCACAATTGGTTGGGACGGCTTAACAAGCCAGGGACTCACTTAAACAACATATTCCTTTTGAAGCAGCCTACAGTTCAGATAATCAAACATGAGAACTTGGTTTCAATCTCAATCCAAATCAGCTAGTGTTACTACTAGATATGAATCAAGAGTAGATACAATACTATACTTAAAGATCATTACTTTTTCTCTTTCTTGTACAACCATTTAATATTTAATAGCTACAACAAGGAAAAAAGTCGAATACAAGCTGGCCAAACCGAGTCTCTCCACTTGCAATATACATTCGAAAACGTTCCAAAGGGCAACATAATTACGTCTCCTTGAGCCTCCTCCAAAGACTTAATAGAATAAAAGATATTGCACTAACTGTACTAAAATTGGTGATACAACTGACAACTATCGAAAAGAAAAAGAAAAAAGTACTAATCGAGGATGGACGATGTACATCAATTATAGGCACATTTGAATTAAATTTGATAGTCACCCTATACAAGATCATTCTGCAAAAATATATTACAACACAATATGTTAAGTTTGAACAAGTTTAATAAGCTGTACTACCCAATATAAAAGTAGATTTACCTTTGTAGCCTAATTATTTATTCAATCTCTTGCATGTCATGTCTATCCTATGGCATAAACCTCTTTATCAATTCCTGGAGAGCAGGATCTTGTTCTTTAGTTGACCTTAGATTCACAATCCAGTAAACTGTAGATGCATCTGCTGAAAACCCCTTTGCAACCATTTGCTTGTGGAATACCAAGGCCTCAGAATACTTCTGCCGAGCAAGAAATCCTCGAACAATAACATTGTAAGTGCCACCATCAGGAAAGCAACCATTTTGTTCCATTTCCACAAAAAACTCTTTAGCTTCATCCAACTGTCCTTGTGCACAAAAACCTCGTATCATGATGGTGTACGTCTTGACATTAGGATGCAATCCCTTGGAAGAAAGTTTATCGAAAAGATCCCTTGCATGGTCCATCTTTTTATCCTTGCATAATGCATCAATGAGGATAGTGTAGTTAACAACATCAATATCTAACCCATTGCTTTCCATAGTGTGAAAAAAGGACAACGCCATAGCAATCTTACCATTTTTGCAAAGGCCATCCAGCAAGATACCAAAGGTTAGAGTACTTGGAATTATGCCTGCAACTTGCATTTCATCAAAAAGTCTGTGAGCGGCAGCACATCTACCAACCCGAAACAAGCCTTGTAGCACAGTGCTAAAAGTTTCAACATTAGGCTTCAACCCCATTTGAGGCATTTCTCTAAAGAGCTGCATAGCCTTGTCCATTTTCATCTTCTTGCAATATCCGTTGATCAAAATATTATAAGAAACAATGTTAGGCTGAACCCCCCTCTCCACCATTTTATTGCACACTCTCATTGCTTCATCCATTTGGCCTTGCAAACAATATCCATCCATCAAACTATTGTATGTGACAACATTAGGGTCCACACCTCTTCGTATCATGACGTCAAGTACCTCCTCTGCTTCCTTCGCCTTCCCTTCCTTGGAATGTGCATCCACCAACATACTAAATGTATGGACATTTGGATAAATGCCAGCATTCAACATCTCTCTCAACATTCTTTTAGCCTCCTTCCACTTGCCAAAATTACAAAGGCCATGAATCAAAGAGTTATACGTAATAACGTCTGCAAGAATACCTCTGTCCTTCATTTCTAAAAGGAGCCTCATAGCATCGTCGACCATTCCATCCTTGCAAAGACTGTTAATGATCGTGTTATACACTACAGTGTCTAGTTTACAACTTCCCTCTTCCATTATCCTTAGCAACCTAACAGCTGTGATAGTGTTGCCCGTTTTGCAAAGCCCATTAATAATTGTTCCGTACATAACCACGTTGGGCTCAATATCTCTGCTCCTCACTAATTTCTTAAATAACTTGACGGCCTCAGCAGTTCTATCTTCGATAATAAGTCCATTTATGAGAGTGCTGAAGGTAACAACACTAGGTGTACAACCGCGTTTGAAGAGACCCCCTAAAAGCGAAAAACCAAAATCGACTCGATTTAGGTGGCAGTAGCAGTTAATTGCAATGCTCACCGTGTATAGATCTACCTCAATGCCCAGTAACTGCAACTTCTCCAACTGAGAAAGAGCCGTGATGTAATTACCCATTCTCGTAATGCTACCCAAGGCTTTATTGATTTGGGAAATGGGTGGAAATGGTCGCATTTGGGTCATCCGATTGAGGAACTCCTCAGCGTCTTGAACATCACTGGGCCTCGAATTTCGGTGTTTTCTCGTGCCTTGGCGATTTTCTTGGGTTGTTTCAGGAGGAGGATAATAAGGGTTTCTAGATGTAGGGTGAGCGTGAATAAAACGAAAGCTCCCAGTAGGAAAGAGAAGAAGAGTACCTTTCTTTGTGTGATTTTCAGATTTCACGCCTGTGATTAAAGCACCAATCTTTGCCATCTTCTCTCTCTGGCTCTCTCTGGTGCGAATTGACGAAGATGATGTGGGTTTCACTGCCAAACCAAGAGGAGTGAGTTGTTTGGGAGGAAAATGATGCTTCGAAAAGAAAAAGGAAATACTCCGTACAGACTCATTATTTTCTTTCTTTCTTTCTGTTCATTTCCATCGCTGCATGGGAAATAGGAAAGACTTCAATACACACTCTTTAAGGTGTGTACCATATGCAAATATTATGTAATTTATATTGTCACCTCATAAAAAAATAATTATAGGACCGATCATTCATTACATTTTATTTCGTATTGTAACTTTTATACTAAAAATTCGTAACTTTTCATCAATATGATTCGTAACTTTTTACCAACAGATTCATAACATTTTGGGAATCATAACATTTTGATGTGTTTCAACGAGGGTGCATATGATACACTCCTAAATAAAGGGTGTGTATTGTAGCACTTTTCCGGTGCATGTTACAAATTGTTTTGGCCATGGAAAGGGTAAGATAGTTCTCCTAGCAAAATTTTCAAAATTAGATAATTTTCAAAATTTTTGCCGTTAAGATATCTTCCATATCAATCCAATAGAGGTGCCCATCCATCCAAACCAACCAATGCAAGAAAACCAAAACGAAAAAAAATGTCTATTAAAAAGGATAATAAGTCAAGATCAACAAAATAAAATAAATGTGCAGACCTATTTTTTTTTTAGGAAGAGCAAGAAATGCATTAATAATTAAAAAGAGAGTATAATTGTGCTATCGCTGTTACAATAATGAAGACACACCAGCGACAAGCGAATATCAAACGAGAGTCTAAGGAGCAGAACACAGCGTACTGAACCGCTAAACACAATAGACACAACTACTATGCTATCGTCAAAAGATAAAAGCCAATAAGAGGCCTGGGAAAGCCAACAACAAACGAAGGCCAACAGAGGCCTAAAAAACGGAACATAGTGTGAAAAGTGTGTGTTATGTGCCCGCAGTCAAAAGAAGCCAAACGAAGCTAAAACTAGTACAACGGAAAGAAACCCACCGCAGCCAACCTTAAATTACAGCTAAAAACTAAATAGCAAATCCTAAACTAAAACTAAATAACTATTGGAAACTGAATCTCCAGGACCAATTAATGACGCGTACAGATTAAACAACAAAAATTGTAAAGGGTTTTATCATAACTCCTATCTCACGAACGCTGGTTGAAACTTGCGGTATATTTATAGGGCTAGGGTAGGGACCTAAGGAGAAATAAATCTGGGCTCCTTGTGTAAATCAGAAATCTTAATCCCATTAAGATTCTATTTCTTATCACACAAATTACAATTCACCCCACTACAGAATTGTAATTGCACTTTCATCCTTATCTCAATTATATTTCGAGCTTCATGTTATTAAATACTTAAATATCTTCCCACGTTAAAATTACAGATACCCGTTGATTAAAATAAATTACTAACAACAACCTGTTTGGTACCGAACCAATAACAATCCTAACTGTGCACCAACAGTGTCCAAATGATGGCTTTGCTTTGGTCAAAAGAAAAAAAACAGAAAAGAAGATGGCCTTCCAAGATCGAAACTTATATATCTTGAGACAAATGGGTTCTGGTTATGCGTTGCAATCGTAATTTTCAAGATAAACATGTTCCGAAATAAAATCATATGATAAAATCAACTTAATTTTTGACATAGATGACGTCCTCAATTAAAGCTAAAAACCAAACGGTTTCGAACATCAATATCGGCCCAAACAAGGCCCAAATTGAACTGGGACCTTATCTACTCGAGAGGATTCAATTCCTTTTACGATTACACCAGCTTCAGTTCAATTTGGATATTGTTTTAATACCGTCCTCACGTACTCATGTACCGTCCTTACATACCCATGCACAAAATACTCTTTTTAGTTACCTACGAGGACTGTAGGCCTCTGATGCACAGATAACCAGCAACGTTGCACTGGCAGTGGAATTTTGGCAATGGCTCAACAGAATGACGTTACCCCGTTCGGCTAAATAAGTCAATTGGCTTATTTTTTTGTCTTTATTCAAAAAAAAATCGTATTTGTTAGTTTATCGTCAATTTTTTGGAGATTATTGCATCGTCATGACGAGAAGAATCTAAAAAGTAAAAAATTATGATCGAAATCCGATTTTTTTGAATAAAGACGAAAAAATTGGCTTATTGGTTTGTTTTTGTCTTTATTCAAAAAAATATAGGTTTTGATCATAATTTTTTACCATTGGATTTGGCCCAATGGTGTTTGGGCGTTGTCCCATTTTATATTTTTTATTTAACCGTTGGTTGGATTCCACTTCAAGTGAAGGCGAAATAGAAGACTGGAAAGCCGGAGTCAGCCAACCCTTTAGTAATAGCAAAGGCAGCTTGCTGATTAATAAAAATGAAAAGTGGTCCTCATAAGTAAGGTTGTACGGTTGTACCCAATTCAAAAGAAATAAATTTCTCTATTTCAACAACTATAGGTAGTCATACAAGTCTCAGTATCTATTAATAGTAACTAGTGAAAGGTGCGACGTGCGTGGCACATCGTTCTGTGCTCATTGTATTGCTCATTGAGTGGTTGTGCTCAATTGGTGATTTCAATTAATTGATCCGTGGTTGAATTTATTGGTAGCTTTAAAAACTGCTCTACAATGAACAAATTGCAAATTGAGTAGCTGTAAATTTGTGAGGAAATTTCTTATGGACAATGCCTGCAAACAACATTCAACTCGGGGAGCAAATAACATTTTATAAAGGAGAGTGTATTAAAAGTTTCCTCCTTTTATGTGTGTTCGCCCAGTTCAAGATCCACAATGTCTGGAAGCCTCCCTTCTCTCAACTTCCATATCCGTCAAATATTTAGGCGTGTGTATAGCCTAAACGTCAAAACCCCGAAATATCTTATAATTTTGAACAAAATACAAATCTGTTGGTCAAACCTTGCCGGCCCGAGGAAGAGTCATAATTCCAACAAAGTCATGTACATTTCTGCAGCTATATCCAATTCTACAGTAACAGACTTGCGAGGACAACGTAAAAACTCTGGCACTTATAAACCACCTATGGTTCCAGTCCTTCGGTTCTCCGGGAACTTGTTCGCTCAACTCTCTAAAGTTGAACGCCCTCTCCAAGTAAAGCAAATAATATCATTTCCACTCTTTTCCACGTTTTCTGTAAAACCAAAGAAACAAATCATGGATTTGCAGCGACTCAAAAACCTACACCTACCCATTCAAGCAGAACCAACAGATCCTCTCCGAATGCTGCCTTTCTACTGCTTCTGCCGCTTATTACTTCAAGTAAAGTAAGAGTAACCCAAAACTGTACAAATACATCTGCCTTTTTGTGAGCTAAGGCTTGCAAACTAAGGGGATTTTAAAGAGTTGATTGACTAGACAGACTTCTATCAAGCTCAGACATGATAGGAACGAACCATGACTTCAGATTTTCGGAAATTGATTCTTTGTCCGGATTGGTTACAATAAGCTTCCAGCAACCATTTGAAGCACCACTAATGCTCTAAGTTGAATTCAAGAAACACAAAACAATCGTCCGCACAGAGTAGATGCGACTCCGCATAGAGTACTCTGCTAAATGGCAGGATTGGGGACAAAGCTGCTGGAATCCCACCCGGTCCAGGCGATATCCATCCTCCCATTTGGAAAAAACCTGTTCGCATTTCCATAGCAAAGAAAAGGCTTGTCACTTATAAACCCTCTCTGTGATTAAAAAGTCAATCTGTTGGGTATCCAGCTAAATGTAGCTGCAGCAGAGTAATCCACTTGCATCCAACCATCCTATACTATGTTCCAACAATTTCCGAATTCCAATTTGGAAATTGCAATCGCAGAAGCAAAGTGCAAAGATTCAATTAGGAAATTAGCCATACTCTAGCCCATGAGCAACTAAGAAAAACACCCCATCTCACATAACCTTGAGCAACACCATCTCAGCAATGCTTGAGCTTTGAAAGCATTTCAGCAAATTGACAGAATTGAGCAGTTCGGAGGTTGGGGTGTTCAACTGTGTCAAAATTCGAATCAAGCTGCAGCTTGAATAACAGGGTTATTAGGGACCCAATTTTAGTCCATTTTCACACATAACTTTATCTTCTCCCGGTAGGCTGTTCACAAAGACCTTGAATCATCTACTATTGTATGCAAACCTTTTGAAGTTGCTATGTTTCACCATGTCAAGCATCTTGCATAATTATCTCAAAAAAGAAAAAGCATCTTGGATAATACTACAGTAAACTGCAAAAGATAGGCGTGAAACTACATGCGAGTTGAATTGCTAAAAATGTGGCAGATCAAATGCTTAAAGCATCGTAAATACCTGATATAAGACTTGCCCCTTGAACATTCTGAAACTTCAATAAGGTCAAATAATTTGGACACTATGTATATCCATGTATGTCAGTTATCAAAAAGTAACAAAAAAACCAAAGTGAGGCAATTTTAAATGAATATGATACTCTCATTGTGCATAAAGAAAGCAATTCTACATGGAGATATATACCGACGTCACAGGGAAATGGCCCTACCACCAGACAGAACATCAAAACGATATACTAGAATCTGCAACATGTAAATTCCAATAAAGCAAAGTGACTGAGGAAAAAGTCACAAGAACATAGTAGTCCACTGTGACCAACTATTTTCTAAATAAGTAGCAACAGCCAGCAAGTCCTAAATAGATGAAAGAGAAGTGAAAGCCGATGTGTGCATGAAATGGGCTTTAGTCCATTTAGAGATCAGAATTAAAGTGTCTGACAATGTCATCAAATTGCAAAAGTAACGTGTCCCCTAAATATAGTGATCAAGAGAATTGAGAAGAAACTCACATAAACCTTTCTCCACTTCAACAATTAGCCCTACGATTCAATTCTTTTCCAACCTATGGTTCAAGCTGAAGTTGTAGTCAAAGAATAGTCTTGAAACTTGCTGAGCCAAAAAAAAAAAAAAAGAAGAAGACTCTTGAAACTCAAGTCTGCATCCCAAGTCCAAGGGAGCAAGGAGAAAGGGTCAAGATGCTAGTTGATGTTTACAAACTTCTATCACATCGAGGTGAAGGAGGAGAATGCAAACGAAGCATTTCATAATGCATTGGATGGTTTAGGCTATAAATAGCAGCAGGTACAAAAGTTAGACTTACAGTAATCCAAACAAGAGAAGCGTCTCGAAAATAAGAAAGGGAAAGCATCTAGAAAGTGGTACAAGGAGTAGAGTCTAGGAAAAATATGCTCTATCAGTGATTTCCCGAAAGGACAAAAAGATGTTTATAGATTTATTGATCGTCAAGAGCCAATAGATCATACGATACAAATATTTACAAGGCTATACTAACTTTCAAAAAGTATAATAGGTTGTACTTTCTGGCATAAGCATACCTTTACCTTCAAAGCCTAATGACTAATTCTATCTCTTGCATTCCCTATCAATCCTTTGGCATGAACCACTTTATTACTTCTTGGAGAGCAGCATCTTGTCCTTTAGTTGACCTTAGATTCACAATCCAGGATACTGTAGATGCATCTGCTGAAAACCCCTTTGCAACCATTTCCTTGAGGAGTACCAAGGCCTCAGAGTACTTCTTCCTTGCAAGAAATCCCCGGATAATAACATTGTAAGTGCAACCATCTGGAAAGTAACCCTTTTGTTCCATTTCCACAAAAAAACTCTTTAGCTTTGTTCAATAGTCTTTTATAACAAAGACCTCCTATCATGATATTGCACGTCCTGACATTAGGATGTAATCCCTTGGAAGAAAGTTTATTGAAAAGATCCCTTGCATGGTCCATCTTTTTATCCTTGCATAATGCATCAATGAGGATATTGTACTTAAGTCTTAACAACATCAATATCTAACCTGTTAGCTTTCCATAGTGTGAAACAAGGACAATGCAAAAGCAATATGACCATTTTTGCAAGGGCCATCCAGCAAGATACTAAAGGTTAGAGTACTTGGAATTATACCTGCAACTTACATTTCATCAAAAAGTCTGTGACCAACTTACAGCATCGTCGACCATTCTATCCTTGCAAAGACTGTCAATGATCACGCTATATGCTATCGTGTTAGGTTTACAACCTCATTGTTCCATTATCCTGAGCAACCTAATAGCGGCAACAGTGTTGCCTGTTTTGCAAAGCACATTAATAATCATTCCATACATAACCACGTTGGGCTCAACCTCTCTATTACTCACTAATTTCTTAAATAATTCCATGGCTTCAACAGTTCTATCTTTGATAATAAGTCCATTTATTAGAGTGGTGAAGATAGTTACATTAGGTGCACACCCGCGTTTGAAGAGGCCGCATAAAAGTGAGAAGCCAAAATCAACTCGATTTAAGTGGCAGCAGCAGTTACTTGCAATGCTTAGGGTATAGAGATCTACCTCAATGCCTAGCAACTGCAACTTTCTAAAATGAGACAGCTTAGTGGTGTAATCACCCGACTTCGCAATGCTCCCTAAGAGTTTATTGATTTGAATAATAGGTGGGAATGGCCGCATTTGGGACATCCGATTGAGCAACTCTTGAGCTTCTTGAACATCATTCATTTATGAAAAAGAATTTCTTTGTTTTCCAATTTTTTACTATCCTACAAATCCAGAGTATAAACATGACAATGGGTGTGAGTCACCTACTCTCTTTTTTTCTTTTCTTGAAGAAGAGAAGACAAACCAGTTACTCCTATATAGCTAGGTCAACAAAACTACAGAATGAGGTTAGATGTAACACGCCCAAAAAATCGATTCGTTAGTTAAAAATATTTCGCAAAAAGCGTATTAAATTTAATCATTTCAATTATGACAGAGTTTTGAATTTACTTAAAATATTACAAACCCAAATGAATCAATTAGTTTGTTTTTGATAGAATAAGTGTGGGCAAGAAAAGTTAGCACATACATAAAATTCCACATAAATAATTAGGAGCCATATTTATTAGCGACCCAAATCTTGCAGCAACTGAAGTGCAAAAAAATAGGCATTTTTCACTGAGAGCAAACCATTCTTGGAGTGAGATATAAATCAATTTTAACGTATTATCACACAATGGACTTCAAACTAACAACAAAAAGGGGAGAGAAGCAAGCGATCTCAGACTCTCCACAAGTATACCCGTTACAACATTTACTATTGTCACTTGTACGTGAAGGGTCGTTGGAGACGAGGGGGAGAGAGTTCGCAGTTCAAACCAACGAGAAGGAGAAGGAGGGACCAAATAGCACATCTAGGGCTAAAAGGCGAAGAGAATAAAATACAGTGGTACGCGATTTAGGGCTATAACAGTAAAAAGTTGAGTTGAGGCTTGGCTTTGGAAGTAAATACACAAAGACCAGACTGTGCGAAATACCGGACGAAATCAGAGTTACCACCATCTCGCCTAAGATCTTCCGGAACCGCCGGTACTCTCAAGTAAGGACCCGTATTGAAGCCGGGATAGAATTTGGGGGGTAGAGTACCGAATACTCATAAAAACCGTAAGTAAGTACCTGTACCGGCCAGTGCCGGTATTGGATTGAAAACCTTGCTACTAGCATCCAACCATCCTCTAGAGTATTGCAATAATGTCCCCATTCCAATTTGGAAATGACATTTGCAACTACGAAAATTCGATTTGGAAATTAGCCCATAAGCAACTAGGAAAATAACCCCATGTCAGACAGCAAAAGCCTCAGTAACGTTTGAGCTTAGAATGAATTTCTGAAAATTGACAACCATTTGCCACACCCTTGCAACCCCCATTGGTGCCACACTCGCATAAAAGAAATTACAGATTCGGCATTAAAATTTTAATAAAGAAAAAACACACTACATCCCTCATATCTGGATTTATTTGGTCAACCACTACCTGAACTGAGCAGTTCGGAGGTCTGGGCGTCCAGCCGTGTGAAGATTGAAAGCTGCAGCTTGAATAACAAGGTTATAAGTGACCTTGAATGATCAAATGGTTTATGTAGACATTTAGAAGTAGATATAAGCTTCAAACTACATCCAATCCATTTCTAGTATTCTTAACAAGAATGTATCCTCAATCCAGAAAAAAAAGAAACACCTCAAATATGTCCACTTCTTCAAACTAATGAGCTTAATTTCTGAGGTTCCACAGGTACGAGTAATCAGAGGAGCTGGCGGGGGACATGGCATCATAATTGATGTACATTGTTTTGAGGTGGATTCACTGGAAGTACCCGACAATAATGAATTTTCGAGACAATAGATTTCCAGTGCCTGAAGATTCGATGATATGAGTTCAACCAACAAAATAGTATCTGGAATGTGAGAACACAATGCTCTAAGCCAAACTTTCAAAAGTAGGAGAAAAGGCAATCTAAAACTTCTTATAGGTATTGCCACATTCCGCAAGGCATTTGAGAAAGTTATGAACTCATTTGACATGAAGATGTAGAGACCAATTGCGTGTCGCTTGGCCAACATGGCCTGTAAATTATCTAAAAATTTGCATCAACAAATTAGGACACGATAAACTAAAACAGCTTTGTACAAGGAACATTTTAGAGAGTTTTACCAATTCCATGTATTTAATCTAGTGAAACACATTAATAATGTTACCATCACCAAGACTTGAATGTCTGAACCCTTGCAAAGAGAACCTTTTCTCCATCTTGGGTAGATAAAGTTCTTCAGTATAATGCTCGTTCCGCTCCTGGATAATTAGAACTTCCCTAACTTCATCAGCACATGCTGGATTTTCTGAACCTCAAACAGCAACGTCCGATTTTTTCAGACCCGCTTCGATTTTTTCAGACACTCTCTTCCATCTCAGGCAGAAGAGCCTTACCGTCAATCTGCAATGGACCCACTTCGATTTTCCTCATCCGATGACTCTTCACCTCCGCCAGCTGTAGAACCGTTTCCTCAACTTCTTCCAACTGTTCCTTAACTGTCTCAAAATCGACACTCTTCGACCTTTTCTTCTCTTCCTCGTTACCAATTTCCTTCTCAGTTATTCCACTGTGACCTGAAGGGTGTCCAACTTCAGGGCATCGGAATCAAGACTCTCCAAAATCTCTCTCTTGTTCCATGCTTGATTTGGCTCGTTAAAACTCGTGCATACTGCGAATTTATCAACACCCAATTCGTTTTCCACTTCTAACTCTGAAGAGGGATGATGCTCCCTCTTCTGCTCCACATCTTTAAATTGATGGACCACAGGGTTTCTTCTTCTTGAGTGACACTCTCAACATTCTGGTCATCAGCCCTACGCCAACTTCTCTTACTCAGTCCAAATATTGAAGCAATTGAAATGATCAAGTGGGATATCTTTCATCAGAATCCTATTTGTAACTTCAGAAACGTCCGGCTTGTTTTCAGAAACTTGAGTTTGCCATTTACCTCATTTCCAAAGTCCATCTCTCCCCTTTGTGGTTCGCAAAACCAAACCTGTGGTCAGAACTCAACTCTCCAATCCATGGTAAGTATCTGGGCCCTTCAACAAATGCCCTGCACCTTACTCAGAAGAGCCTCTCTTCAATCTATAACTTTGTGAAGCACCTTGAATAATACCATACAGCACACTGCAAGATCACTTCCAAAAAAAGAAAAAGAAACATGTGAAACTAGACGCAAGTTGAATCGCAATAAACATGGCAGACTAAATGCCTAAAGCATCATAAATATCTGAAATAAGACTTGCCCCCTTGAACCTTCTGAAAACATAATAAGGTCAAGCAATTTGGAAGCACCACGTATATCTACAAATGGCGATTATCAAAAAGTAACAAGTAAAGAAAACAAGATAGAACATCAAAAGTAAAGAAAGCTATTATAAATTGAGATTTATACCAAAATCACAGTGAAATGCCCATACCACAAAACAGAACATCAAAAGAATATACTACTATGTGCAACATGTGAATTACAACAGAGCAAGAGAAAAATGTTTACAAGAATATATTTAGTAGTCTACTCTGACCAACAACTTTCTAAAAAGGTAGCAACAAGTCCTAAATAGAAGAAAGAGAAGTAAAAGCCCATGTGAATGAAATGGGCTTAAGTCCACCACAGTAAGAAATTAGAACTATAGTGTCTGCAAAGTCCTCAAATTCCAAAATTAATGTGTCCACAAATATAACAATCTAAGAGAATTGAGAAGAAATCCATGTAAACCTTTCTCCACTTCAACAATTCGCCATAGGGGTAAAAAAAAAAAAAAAGAAGCTTCAAGCAATGGTCCAATTCGTAGTTAGCCGAAGAAAAATCTTAAAACTCAAGTTTGTATTGCAAGTCTAAGGAGAGCAAGGAGAGAGAGTTGAGAAGATAATTGATGTTTACAAACATTCATCATATAGAAGCCAAAAGAGGAGAGTAACACAATGAAATATCGTAGGATGGAGAGTGTACTTAAATTTTTTGATTCATTGGACAGTTTAAGCTAAAATATCACCAAGTATAGAAGTAGATTTACCTTTGTAGCCTAATTATTTATTCAATCTCTTGCATGCCATGACTATCCTGTGGCAAAAACGTCTTTATCAATTCCTGGAGAGCAGGATCTTGTCCTTTAGTTGACCTTAAATTCACAATCCAGGAAAATGTAGATGCATCTGCAGAAAACCGCTTTGCAACCATTTCCATGAGGAATACCAAGGCCTCAGAATACTTCTGCCTAGCAAGAAATCCTCGAACAATAACATTGTAAGTGCAACCATCTGGAAAGCAACCATTTTGTTCCATTTCCACAAAAAACTCTTTAGCTTCATCCAATAGTCCTTGTGTACAAAAACCTCGTATAATGATATTGTACGTCTTGACATTAGGATATAACCCCTTGGAAGAAAGTTTCTTGAAAATATCCCTTGCATGGTCCATCTTTTTATCCTTGCATAATGCATCAATGAGGATATTGTACTGAACAACATCAATATCTAACCCGTTGCTTTCCATAGTGCGAAACAAGGACAATGCCTAAGCAATATTACCATTTTTGCAAAGGCCATCTAGCAAGATACCAAAGGTTAGAGTACTTGGAATTACGCCTGCAGCTTCCATTTCGTTAAAAAGTTTGTGAGCTGCTGCACATCTACCAACTCGAAACAAACCCTGTAACATAGTACTGAAAGTTTGAACATCTTCAACCCCCTTTGAGGCATTTCTCTAAAGAGCTGCATAGCCTCGCCCATTTTCATCTTCTTGCAATTTCCGTTGATCAAAATATTATAAGAAACAATGTTAGGCTGAACGCCCATATCCACCATTTTGTTGAACACTCTCATTGCTTCATCCATTTGGCCTTGCAAACAATATCCATCCATTAAACTACTGTATGTGACAACATCAGGGTCCGCACCTCTTTCAATCATCACTTCAAGTACCTCCTCTGCTTCTTTCGCCTTCCCTTCCTTGGAAAGTGCATTCACCAAAACATTGAATGTACGATCATTTGAATAAATGCCAACATTCAACATCTCTCTCAACATTCTTTTAGCCTCCTTCCACTTGCCAAAATTACAAAGGCCATGAATCAAAGAGGTATACGTAATAACGTCTGCAAGAATACCTCTGTCCTTCATTTCTAAAAGGAGCCTCACAGCATCGTCGACCATTCCATCCTTGCAAAGACTGTTAATGATCGTGTTATACACTACAGTGTTAGGTTTACAAATTCCCTCCTCCATTATCCTTAGCAACCTGACAGCTGTGATAGTGTTGCCCGTTTTGCAAAGCCCATTAATAATTGTTCCGTACATAACCATGTCCGGCTCGATGTCACTATTCCTCACTAATTTCTTAAATAACTCCGCGGCCTCAGCAGTTCTATCTTCGATAATAAGTCCATTTATGAGAGTGTTGAAGGTAACGACATTAGGTGTACAACCGCGTTTGAAGAGACCCCCTAAAAGAAAGAAACCGAAATCGACTCGATTCAGGTGGCAGTAGCAATTAATTGCAATGTTCACGGTGTATAGATCTACCTCAATGCCCAGTAACTGCAACTTGTCCAAATGAGAAAGAGCCGTAACGTAATTACCCATTCTCGTGATGCAACCCAAGGCTTTATTGATTTGAGAAATGGGTGGGAAAGGTCGCATTTGGGTCATCCCATTGAGCATTGCCTCAGCCTCTTGAACATCATTGGGCTCCAAATTTCGGTGTATTCTCGGCACTATTTGAGGATTTGCTCGGGTTGTTTCAGGAGGAGGAGAACTAGGGTTTCTAGATGTAGGGTGAGTGTGAATGAAACGAAAGCTCCCAGTAGGAAAGAGAAGAAGAGTACCTTTCTTTGTGTGATCTTGGATAATAAGTCCATTTATTACCGTCAATTTGCAATTCTATGGAGCAGAAACGTGATTATGAGAGTTTTAGAGACAAAATTTAATTATGTCTCCTTAGAAAAATATGATTAGAATAATAAGATCTTCACGCCGGTTTAAACGAATTAAAAATTGAAGTACTTAATTTTTTAACTATATTTTTTTAATATATAAACGGTTTAAAAAAATTAAGTGCTGAAATTTTCACTCCGTTTGAATCCGTGCAATTTGATTATGTCTCCTTAAAATAATATGATTAGAATAATAAAATCTTCACACCGGTTCAAACGGATTAAAAATTGAAGTACTTAATTTTTTAACTATATTTTTTAATATGTAAACGGTTTACAAAAATTAAGTGCTGAAATTTTCACTCGGTTTGAATCCGTGCAAAGAATCTAGTTATTCTTTATTTTTTGAGACCTTTAATAAGATCTTTGCACGGATTCAAACGGAGTGAAAATTTGAGCACTTAATTTTTTTAAACCGTTTACGTATTGAAAAATATAGTTAAAAAAATTCAAATTGAAAGAAAGAAAAGGAAATAAAGAGGGAAAAAAATTCAAATTGAAAAGAAACAAAAGGAAATAAAAAGGGAAAAAAAAACGGGAAAGAAAGAAAGAAAAGGAAAAAAAAAAAACAAAACCGTTTACGCAACGGGTGTAAAGAGTGGTGGTACAGTTCCCAACGGGAGGAATTCCGATGCCCCATCGGGCACACTCCGGTCATCAGAAGGCCGATCCGAGCCGTCCAAAAATTTTATAAAAAAAAAAACAAGTGGGCTATCGTGGAAATAAACGGCATCTGACATGTGTAGGTGGCCGATCCAAGCACTCCATTTTTGGCCGATCCAAAACACAAAAATAAATTGTTTGGATCGGCCATCTACACACATTGGATGCCGTTTATTCCCGCTTACTCCCCGCTCGTTTTTTTTTAAGAATTTTTGGACGGCTCGGATTTGCCGTCCGATGGCCGGAGGGTGCCTGGCGTGGCGTCGGGATTCCGATCGGGATCTTGGGTCGATAAGCTTTGACTTTCCGGGGGTAAAAGTGGAAGTTTGGTTGTTTGGGGATTAGCAATTTACGAGGAGTTGTTTCGAACTCGAGGAAGTGATGCTTCGAAAAGAAAAAGGAAATACTCCGTACAGACTCATTATTTTCTTTCTTTCTTTCTGTTCATTTCCATCGGTGCATGTTACAAATTGTTTTGGTCAAGGGAAGAGTAAGGTCTAGTTCCCCTTTCTTTTTAAATTTTTTTTAAAAAAGAAGATAATATTAAGTTTAAATATAATGAAAATAAAAAATAATTTTAAAATTTTTTTTGTTCTGTGTAAAAGATGTCAATGAAATCTATCAAATAAAATTCATATTGGTAAAAAAATTATTTGCGTAAACACATAGTAATTTTTGAATTTGAAATTATTTTTCTTCTCTAAAAGTTCTTTTTTTAAGAAAGTAGAAAACCCCCGAAGATAGTTCTCCTAGCAAAATTTTTAAAATTAGATATTTGTTTGGTTTGAATGATTTAAAATGCATTCATGATCGTAATTTTCGGATGATGTTTTTCAGGCAAGCCTCTCTCTCTTCTTTTTCTTTTTCTTTTTCTTTTTTTTTTCCTTTTAAGGTGTTTAATTCCATTGTCAAATCAGTAGAATTTTATTCATATGCAACGAATGTCTGCGAATTCTCACACCTCTCTTTTTTAGGCAAGATTATTCGCCTATTTTGTCATAAACTGAGACTTTCAGTTTTGTAATTTGTTTTCTAAAAGTTTTGTTAATTTTCATGTAAAATTTTTATGATAAAAATCTAAAAAGCTAACCAAATTGTATCCAATCCAAAAGCTAAAAAAGAATCACTAAAAACAAAACGATTTCAAAAAAAGACAAGTTTGTTGGGTCTTTTTACTTTTTGTCTTTTTTTTTTATTTATGTCTTTCAATTTCAATTCGTATACTACGCGGATCGAAAAAAAATTCGTACACTACATTTTTTATTTATGTGGTCGAGACAGAATTCTTAATCCAAAAAATAAAAGTATTTTTTTTTCAGTTTTGTTGTTATTCGGAAAGATATCTTCCATATCAATCCAATAGAGGTGCCCATCCAGGAATTGGGAAGAAATGACTATTAAAAAGGATAATCAGTGAAGATCAACAAAATAAAATAACACCAGTGTCCAAACGACGGATTTGCTTTGGTCAAAATAAAAAAAAAGATGGCTTCCCAAGATCGAAACTTGTATATCTTGAGACAAATGGGTTCTGGTTATACGTTGCAATCGTATTTTAAGATAAATATGTTTCGAAATAAAATCATACGATATCTGATCAATTAAATTTTTTTGGCATAGATAATGTCCTCGACGAAAACTAAAAACCAAACGGTTCGGAGCATCCATGTTGGCTAGAACAAGGCCCAAATTGAACAGGGACCTTATATACTTGAGAGAATTCAATTCCTTTTACTATTACCCAACCTTCTACTGTTTTAATACTGTCCTCACATACCCGTATGCGGTCCTTACATACCCATGCACAAAAGGAATTTTCAGTCAAAATACTCTTTTTCAGTTCCTATGAGAACTTTGGGCTACAGATAACCAGCACCCTTGCAATTGCAGTGGAATTTTGGCAATGGTTGAGCAAAATAGTAAAATACAGTAATACTTACGTGATCCCTCCTCAATCTCAGGCCGCCCACACCTACAGCACGAGTTTCGGCGACAAGACGCCCACCGGGAAGGAAGAGTTTCGGCAACCGGACGGCCACCCGGAAGGATTAACCAGGTTTTCGTCAATTGAAACCCTCACTACACCTCCGGAACGCCTAAGATTAGGCCGCTGGCAAGGAAAATCCAGTAAGTCCACCCCCCCGCCCCCCACCTCTAACTACATACATACACACATCTGCATTTAACTGCGCGTTGTAATGAATCATAGCATAACGCACACCAACCGTTCGACAGAATTACACAATTTCAACTGGTGTAAGATTTTAAAAAAAAAAAAAAACCAAAGGGTAGTCGTTGCAATTGTCAGCCTCCTACCTCTAACTACATACGTACCGTCCGAGATACGGGCGCCAGAAAGAATTAAATTCCCATTATGACTATTGCGGTGAGAATAGTTTGGGGTAGTCCGCCCGTGTGAAATAATTCTAAAACAACTTTCAATAATTTACTCTAGACGCTGTTTTGTGGTTTGTAATGTTAGGATAACAAAAGGGTTTATTATTGTTGGATTCCCGTGCTTCCTAATGGATGTCAAAGACCGAGTAGAATCCTATGGCCATAGAGAATCACCTATTTCATGGTCCTGCATTTCCAAAAAAAAATCGTAAAACTCTTGGAAAAAAAGCAGAGAAGCCACAGTTTGGTCAATTCCTTGGATTAATCCTTGGCTTAACACGTGATCCTTACCAGCCTTGTTCCAATGCATTTAAGCACTTAAAATATAGGATTTGAAGGCCTTTTATAGGCCAAGTTCCTTCAGTCGTGTGTGTTTGAAATACAAGACAAATAAAACCCATTATTCTTGCATTGCCTCCAATAACAAATTCCCCAAGTCTTATTTGTTCCTTTCATTGTGTTGTGAATTTATCCAGGGCCCTTTTCGAACAAGCAGTCAGAAAACAATCCCCTATACAAGTTGCCCTAAAAATGAGATAAGAAGGTGAAACTTTTTAACAGCAACTGGAAGAACAGTGAATGAAGCCTAGGCCATCCACTTCCTTTAACGTTTACTTGTTTGATTTATATACAGATGAAGCCCTATCCCGTTACAGGAAGTATAGGAGGGACCGGTATGCTCGATTGACTGCTG
The DNA here is from genome assembly GCA_025413875.1 of Rhododendron molle. Classification (NCBI taxonomy): domain Eukaryota; kingdom Viridiplantae; phylum Streptophyta; class Magnoliopsida; order Ericales; family Ericaceae; genus Rhododendron; species Rhododendron molle. The sequence goes on from CM046391.1 coordinate 58,317,375, forward strand.
AAGAAAAAAGTAAATATATAAAAAATGTCACCGACAAAAGAGCATTGAAATCCACCCGCCTAAACGGAACAGTGTGCCAAGATAGTAATGGACAATGTTCCACTCCAACTTTAACAGCGTTAGGTAAATGTTGTTATTACACAAAACAGGCTACCAAGCATATCTTCCCACAAATTTTGCATTACTCATCAACACTCATGTTTTTTGGGTTGGCCTTTTTCCTGCCTGCAGATCACTGTCACTCTGAATTTGAAATACGGCAGAGTAGACCTTGCTCTTTTTGTGGTGCAAAGAAATTCCAATACGAAACCCCAAATTTTTGTTGCTATGGTGGTAAAGTAGTCCTTGCAAGTCCTTGCGTTCCAGAGGTATTACGCAAATTATACACATCACAATGTGAGGAAGGAAAAGAATTCCGCAAAAACATCCGAGCTTATAATAGTATCTTTTCTTTTACTTCATTTGCGGTGAGACTGGATAAGCAGTTGGCAACCTCACAACAAGGTGTTTATACATTCCGTGCACAAGGCCAAATCTACCATAACCTCCCTTCTCTTATTCCTTCAACGAATGGTCCATGTTTCTTTCAAATGTACTTCTATGATACATGCAATGAGGTGCAAAATAGACTGCAGATTTTAAAAGACGCAGATCTGTGTGAGTCTGTTGTTAGAAAACTTATGGAGGTCCTTTCGGAGAATCCATATGCTCAAGTTCTACGCACACTAGAAAAGAGGCCACTGGAATCTTATAGGATTCATATCCAAAGTAGTGTCAAATTGGATCAGAGAGTGTACAACTCCCCATCAGCTGATCAAGTTGCAGGCATTTGGATTGAAGGGAACAACGCCAATGTGCCATTTGAACGAGAAATTGTTATTCATGAACACTCTGGTAGCAGACATCGAGTACAACACTATTATGGTTGCTATGATCCATTACAATACCCGGCATTATTTCCAAGGGGTGAAAGTGGTTGGCATCAGAATATTATGAAAAAAAGACCTCAACATAGAAATAGGTCTTCGCAGGAGGATTCAGCTATGCCCAAATTTGCAAGTGCGGATGATATTTTCAAAAATGAACAAAGAGGTAATGCTGGTACATACTCTTTTTAATGCTAATGAATGTTCCTCTGAAGTAGCAATACATTTTGTGTATGAGATTTTTGGAATAATGACTTTGAAAAATATTGACTTAATCTGTTGGTTTATATTTTTGTAGTTGTTACTAGAGGTGAAATGACAAAAGTATCATGTCGACAATATTGTTGCTACAAGTTACAAATCCGAGAGAACAACCATTCAATTATCTTGCTAGCTGGAAAATTATTGCAACAATTTGTTGTCGACATGTACATTAAATTGGAAACAACAAGGCTTGATTTTTATAGACATAAGCAGTCTGAAATAAGAGCTGAATTATACCAGGGAATCGTTGACAGTGTATTAAGTGGTGAAAAAAGGGGGAACATGGTTGGGAAAAGAATTGTTTTACCTGCATCTTTTGTAGGTGGCCCAAGAGATATGCGTCGTAGATATCTGGATGCAATGTCACTTGTTCAACATTTTGGGAAGCCAGACCTCTTTATAACTATGACTTGCAACCCCGAGTGGAAAGAGATTCAAGATGAATTGTGCGAGGGACAAGCACCACAGGATAGACCTGACTTGACTGCACGAATTCTCAGAGCCAAACTATATGATCTGAAGGATCAATTGTTTAAAAGACAAATATTTGGAAGAGTAGCTGCACATGTTTATGTTATTGAGTTCCAAAAAAGAGGCTTGCCTCATGCCCATATGTTAATCATATTGAAGCTCGAGCATAAGATAACAAGTGCTGAACAGTATGATAAGTTTGTTTCTGCTGAAATCCCTGATGAGGCTACAGATCCAGATTTGTACGCAAAAGTTGTAAAGCATATGATGCACAAACCTTGTGGAGAGCTCAAGAAAAACAACCCATGTATGCGTGATGGAAAATGCAAAAGCCGTTATCCTCGCGCATTCTGCCCAAACACAATGCAAGGAAAAGATTCTTATCCGATCTATAGAAGAAGAAATGACAACCGTAAAGTGTTTGTGAGGAAAGCCTCATTGGACAACAGGTGGGTGGTTCCTTATAACCCTTACCTACTGAGAAGATACAATTGCCATCTGCATGTTGAGATATGCTCTGGTATTACCGCCGTGAAATACTTGTACAAGTACATATACAAGGGACATGACAAAGTTTCAATATCCCTCCTGCTTACCATAAAGAGGATTGGTATGTTTGGAGGATGGATGGAACCAAACTTCTTGAAATACTTAAATACCCTTTTTGCATGCGGTCAGTGTGCCTGGTTGCAAGTGTTGCTGAGGTTATTTCGGTAGTTTGGCATCCCTGGATTGCTATATGGGGTGTTCAGATTCTGTTTATTTAATTTTTACTTTAATAGGTTTTCTGACTTTCAAGGTTTTCCATCCATGTCCCGTTTCATGTGTTGTAGTTTAGGCATCGAGGTTGGCGTTGGGGGTGTTTCGGTAAACATGCTCATGGAATTGGTCTGGTTTTCCCTTGCAGGTTCTGTAGATTCTATTCATTATTCGGGCAATGAAAAGCTCTTGCAAGAATCTTAGCAATAACTTTGCTCAGATTCGATGACTAATGCTCTCAAATCCTACATTTATGATTCTCTTTTCGGGGCCTCGTGGATCGTTGAAAAAAGGAATAATAATACCTTAGGATCCGGTGGAAGAAATCTACCATCAATACCAAATCTTGTACTGACTTTTACAGCATCATTGAAATCATAAGATCAGGATTCATGATTGCTCTCTTTGTTTCGGTCAAGGAATTGCCAACTTGCAGAGGCAGGAGAATTTAACAAGAACAGAAATATAATCAATGCGTGAATAAATCTTGAACAATGATCCAATGAATCTTGGCTCTCTCAAGTCTTTCATTTATGATTGCTCTGTTCTAGGGCCTCGCGGATCGTTGAAAAAAGGAATAATAATAATTCCTTAGGATCCGGTGGAAGAAATCTAGCATCAATACCAAATCAAGATGTGCAGGCTGCCAGTGGTGGCTCCCGCGGATTTGGGTGTGCAGTTTGGAGTGATTTTTATTTTACTTTAATAGGTTTTCTGATTTTTTATGTTTTCCTTCTATGTCCTTTTTTGCTTCCTTGAGTTTTCCGTTTAGGTCGTTTGGGCGGGGTGGTTTGGTAAAGTCGTGCATCTACCTGGTACGGTTTCCCCAAACAGAATCTGTTTGTTCAGGAGAGTATCCAGATAAATCCGAATTACATAATCTCCAACAGATTCGATGGGATAACGCAATTAAGGGGCTGTAATGTGTGCAGGAGTCTTCGTCTCTCTCTGTCTCTTTCTCGCTCCAGAGTGCCACAATGAACCAAAGAAAGAGTGAAATTATGTGTGTGCATGTGTGTGAGAGACAAAGATGAAGTACCTGAAGAAGACCAGTGCCAGTGGCATAGCTCTTCATCTCCCTCCTCTCCTCATCTCCGGCGTTGGTGGTGGCGGCTCCGGTGGTGAAGAGAGAGAAAGAGAGAATGGGTGTGAAGCAGAGAGAGAGATGATTTTTTTTTTAATAGGCGAGAGAGAGATGGGGTGTAAAGAGTAAAGTTAGAGAGAGAGAGACTGGAATTCGGCTCCTGTCCAGTATACAAATGGGGTTGAGGTCCAGTTCAGTTGAACTTACAATCCATTCCGCTCCAGTATCAATTTCCGAGACCGTCCCAGGACTAAAAAAATAATCGGAATCGCTCATTTTGTCGAGCTCGTCGAGTACTTTAACCCTTACAAAAATAATGTTGATCAAATACCGATCAATACCTGATGTAAAGATTCAAAACTACATTTATCTTAAAGCAAATGGGTGCAATCCAGTGTGCACAGTGTTTTTTTCCATATAAAGGTGGCTCAATCAGGTATTTGATAGACATGAACTTTTGTAAGGTTAAAGTAATCAACAAGCTCGACAAAATGAACGATTCCGATCATTTCTTTGAACCCAGATGGACCCAAAAATTTATACCGGACCTCAACCCTTTTTTTATTTTTATTTTTATTTTAAGGACTGGACCTCAACCTAAATAGCCATTTTCGTCCCTTGAGCGGCTAGAATTTAGCCCTACAAAATCTAAAGATGCGCATCATGCCACGTATAAGTCTCACAAGTTTGCTCTCACGAAGGAACGGAGAATGTTAACGGAAGTCATGGTAGACTAATACTGCAAAATTCCAAAACCCCACTTAGGCCACGTGTCGCTTCAGAAATTACTGCGTGTTCAATTAAATAATCTATTCTGGATTATTTTTTGTCCTTATTCAAATTTTTTTAGCATATGTTAATTTTTCGTTAATTTTTTTAGAATTATTAATTCGTCATGACGAAATGAATCTAAAAAGAAAAAAAAATGATCAAAATCCAAATTTTTTGAATAAAGATGAAAAAATTGACTTATTGTTTTATTTTTTTTCTTTTATTAAAAAAAATTACGGGTTATAATTTTTTACTTTTTAGATTCCTTTCCTCATGACAAAGCAATAATTCTCAAAAAAAATAGATGAAAAACTAACAAATGCGAAAATTTTTCGAATAAGAACAAAAAATAATCCAGCGTGAATTATTTATCCGAACAAAGCACATATTAATGGAACCCATGATTCAATCTATTGGAGTAAGTACGAATGCACCCTGTCCCGTTCCGCTTAACTTTTATCACTTTTTAAGATTTTGTCATTTTTCTAAAATAAATCGCAATTCGTTACTTTTGCGTCAAACTTTTGTAAATTATTACTCCGTAATTCGTTTCGACGAGAATTGGAAAAATAATTTCTTTTACTTCTATCCAAATATTTTTAGAAATATCTAATTTTAGGCAATAAAAGCCAACTTTTTAAACTTTTTTTTATGTGGCTAAAATGGGTTTTTTCCCAAAATATTGGGTAGAAGTAATTTTTTTCCCCTTTTTGCTTTTCCTATCGTTGAGATGAAATAATAACCCATAACAGTTTGGTGCAAAATTATTGAACGCGAATTTTTTTGAATAACGACAAAATCTCTAAAAATCACTTTTTGCTTATTGGAACAACACCTCGTTCTTGAATTGCATAATTTCTCTATTATCCTCTTACTATTAATTATTTGGTGTAAAATTCTGAGTCTCGATGTGGACGTGAGTCTCGATGTGGACGGGCCTGCCTTTGACCAAACCGAGAGAAGAGATTAGTTGAGGAGTGAGTAAGCTAACACAAACACCTGACTTTTGGATTTTTTTTATATTGGTTTTGGATATCCAAACTAATTGAGGTGTTGGGCTGACACATTTAATTTGTTGGAAATGCTAGGGATATCCGAAAATGCACATAGAGGGACCATTTTTCGATCACACACAAATAATCTCGTTCGTTAATTTTACAATAATTTTTGGATCCGGTGGAAGAAATCTACCATCAATACCAAATCTTGTACTGACTTCTACAGCATCATTGAAATCATAGGATCAGGATTTATGATTGCTCTCTTTATTTCTGTCAAGGAATTGCCAACTTGAAGAGGCAGAGGAATTTAACAAGAACAGAAATATAATCAATGCGTGAATAAATCTTGAGCAATGATCCAATGAATCTTGGCTCTCTCAAGTCTTTCATTTATGATTGCTCTGTTCTAGGGCCTCGCGGATTGTTGAAAAAGGGAATAACGATAATTAATTCCTTAGGATCCGGTGGAAGAAATCTAGCATCATTACCAAATCGTGCACTCACTTTTACACCATCATTGAAATCATAGGTCAACTTGCATAGGCAGAGGTATTTAATCAATCTGTGAAAAAATCTTGAATAATGATCGAATGAATTAATTTGCAAGAATTTAACGAGCACTTCATGCAGTAGACATTAACAATGAACAAATTGTAGCCGGAAAATAAAGCATAGTTAACTAGAAGCTTACTTGATTAACAATCTTGGAGGAGACGGATTGCACAACGAAAAAGTTTTGGATTGGTAGTTTGCAGCTCCCAATTGCTTGTTCTTATGAATAGTGCTAGAAGCTCACCGTAGCATGTAATAAAAGATCCAATCATGGAGAATCAGGGAAGATCTGGGTTAGCAAGGTAGCTTTCACGATAGCTACTTTATTAGTACCGTAGCTAGACAGTGGAGTGGAACTGCAAGATACACTCTAGGCTAGCAGGGGGAGCATTAAGTGATGTACTCATGTATTTGGGTTGCCTTGCAGTTGCTTGGCTGGCATTCGAGGCTGTAACTGTGGCACTAATTCTCTATAGATTACTCCATACTATGACAGTACTCTGTGTATCTTCGAGACTGTACAAATTCGGATACGCAATCTATAGAGTAGATCCATAAATGTGTAGATGTTCCCCATCTGGCCTTGGCTATTGTTGACAAGATGGGAAGATAACATGTAGTCGTATTGGTCAACATAGATAGATACTTAACTGCTGTAGTCACGAAGAAATTATAAGATAGCTGTATTGGGCTAACAGTAAATACTGACGAGAAATAGCGCTATCTGATGAGAAATCTTTACAATGGCCAAATTCCTTGTATTATTGACTCCTTTCAAATGAGGGCATTAAAAAAAACTTTTTTTAAAAAAAAAACCCGAAAACGGTGTAAATATCGGTAAAATTTATAGATTTATATTGGTAGGAAATCGATGTTCCACAACAAAAAATGATTGAAAAAAAAAATTATTATGCCCATATTTTTAGCTGAATGAATGATCAAGTAATGTGCGAATGTTTGGTTAGCTAAGTGTATTCTTAAAAGCAGTTCAAAGGCAATAATATCTGAGTAGTGCACGCTAAAAATCTAGCTATAAAATATGACAACTCAGCCTAGAAAGAGGCCTAGCTAATAAGAGGAGGAAATGATGTCACTTCCTGTAGAATCTTGACTATTGATATGCCATAAATTCCAAATCCAAGGAGAAGGAAATGATGTGTATTGGGAGTAAAATAGTATCTTAGATTATCGCTTTACCATAAATTCACCTCGTGGGACCATTCCAAAAACGCAAGGAAGCAACAGAACCAGTTAAACGACACTGCGCTATAAATAGATTGGATTCGATCTTGCTACCATCCTTGTCTTGCTTCGAAGAGAAGTTTCAGCTGCACCAGCATTTTTCCTAAAAGTTGTTCTCGAGCAAGGTTAACAGAAGTTTCCAAGGTACGTACGTTAATACTCTTTGCCTTATTGCTACGTATAGTCGTGATAAATGTTTGATCTTGGTTCTTATCTGTGCATCAAATAGACATGTATTAGAGATACTTGGTGGTTCTAATAATTGTGAATAGTGTGACTGCTATAGCTTCGTTTGGGCTAATCTAATTGCTATCCTCTCAATTATAATAGGTAACAATTGTTATCAACATGCTAAAGCTAGGTGGAGAAAACGAGCGTGTGCATTGAGTTTCCGTGTCGTGTGTTAGCAACCTAGCCATTCTCCAAAGTTAATCTTGAGTTACTTAGAAGTTAATTTTGCATGCGTGAATAAAACTATGCTACTTGATAGACAGTGACCCCCCCAAAAAAAAAAAAAAAAAAACGGGTTGTTGATACCTGAATTGGTGAGCCAGCATGCTAGCGAACAAGAGGCCTCGGACTTCCTCCGATGATAGTTTGCACGATATCAATGATCGGGAAAAACAACGGCGTAGCGACTTAGAGGGTAATCTTGTTAGTACAGCCAGGGATAGGCGAAATGTACGCTATCGGCATGCGAACGCTGAACGCCAGAATACATGTACCGCCCTACCCCAAGCTATCAAAGACGGTCGCAAAGAACGCCGTAAGCAATCACGCACATCACGCCCAAAAAAACAAAGAGCAACACCAAAACCAGGCCGCTTCCAATATATGTTTGAAAATACATGTCCAGATAGAGCTGACATTATGAACCCCACACAAAGATCCGTTGCATGTAGCTCAAAAGTTGTACCTGAGACATTGCCAACTGGAACAATACCTGCGGAACAGGAGGCCACGCAAACTCTGGTAGCCGGAGTCATCAAAGAAGTGCCTCAATCTGCTCTCCAGTGTCCTGCTACTAGCATACATGAAATAGGTAAGTTAGACTTAAGGGTTGGCCTGGTTTTCCTATCGAAACTTTTTGGAAAAAAACAGAAAACTGTTAAGCAAGCCTTCTCTAAAACTGTGCTTTATCACAGGTTCAAGCTCAGTCATGACGGGTTCGACTACCCCCAAAAAAAGTATAGTGGTTAAACCCAAACTCAAGTGTTGCTCCACAACAACAATTCACTCGTCACGCAACTAATATTTCTGTTCTGGTGTGTTTATGTAATATAGGAAACAGGAATACAGGTGGTAAAATTGTGCACGTACGTCGGCGTCCAATACCAACCAAACCATTTGTCCTCCCCACGGTATCTAACTGTGTTCATTGTGATGCGAAACGCTTCCCGTCAGAACCCGATGGTTTTTGTTGTTCCCGCGGTCAAGTTTCCATCTACCCTTTGAGCACCCCAGCTACTCTGCTGAATCTATATCGAGGTTCTACGAAATTGTGCAAGGATTTTCGCACACACATCCGACCTTAAAATAATATGTTTGCTTTCACGTCATTTCGTGTGACCCTTGATTCGCGGTTCACCGGAAACCATCAAGGGATTTATACTTTTCGTGCGCAAGGTCAAATCTATCATTTCATCAACAGCTTATACCCTACTGATAAGAAGCCCTCGTACCTTCAGCTTTACTTCTATGACACCGCTAAGGAAGTTGAGCATAGATTAGATTGTCTTGATGATTTAGATTCTGATACCATAACCCAACTTATAAACATCCTGGAACCCAATCCGTACTCAAAGTTTTTCAAATCCTTGTCAACAACACCCAATATCGATTCATACCAGATAAGGCTTAAGGCTGATCCAATCGTGAATGACAAAACCTATGATGCACCTACAGCATCACAAGTTGCACTTATCTGGAAAGACAACGAGGACGCGTCCGAACTAAGAGAACGTGACATATTGGTTGAGAAACATGATGGACATAGTGGGGCAATTAAATATTATTATGGATGCTGTGACCCTCTCCAGTATCCACTATTATTCCCATACGGAGAACCAGGATGGCATCGTGGTATCAAAAGGAACAGTTCCATCAAACGTGCTAGCCAACTGAACGGCACAACACTGACCAGATCAGACGAAACTAAAACAGCAGAACAACTACTCGCCTTAGAATCCCTATGTAAGTAAACGAAAAATGGTAACTAATTATTACCAAACTTTGCGTAACCATATAATCATCAGAATTGCTCTTTATCCCTAGATTTTGAGGATACCTCGAGGAAACAGAATACGGTTTCGGCACGTGAGTTCTACGCATACCGGTTCCAAATACGGCCGAAAATCAATTCGATTATCTTAGAATCAGGTAGACTCCTGCAACAATATGCCGTTGATATGTACGTGAAAATTGAAACATCAAGGTTAGATTACTTTAGACACAACCAAGATGAAATACGATCAGATTTGTATAAAGGAATTATAGATAGCGTGGTGCAAGGAGAGTCTAGGGGATCCACAATTGGTGCGCCGGTGATCTTGCCTGGATCGTTCATAGGAGGGCCGCGGGACATGCACAAAAGATATTTGGACGCAATGGCATTGGTGGACAACTATGGGAAGCCAGATATATTCCTAACCATGACATGTAATCCCAAATGGACAGAAATCACAAATGAACTCAAGCCACATGAAGATGTACAAAACAGACCCGACCTTGTGGCTAGAGTCTTTAACAGCAAATTTGAACAGATGAAAAAAACAGTCATTAAGAAAAAATTGTTTGGTCCTGTTCAAGCGTACACGTATGTAATTGAATTCCAAAAAAGAGGATTGCCGCATGCTCACCTGCTGGTAATATTAAAAAGGGGTCACAAACTTCTAAGAACCGAGCAGTTTGACCAATTTATAACAGCCGAAATACCCTGTGAGAAAGAAAATCCACACCTCTATGCAGCTGTGCTAAAACACATGATGCATGGTCCCTGCGGAAAGCTTAATCAAGGCAACGTTTGCATGAAAAATGGTAAATGCAAGAACCATTACCCCAATAATTCACTGAAACCATGACAGTTGCAGCAGATGGTTATCCAATCTATCGACGAAGATATGATAAAAAACAAGTGCAGGTTCGTCGCCAAATGCTTGATAACAGATGGGTTGTGCCTTATAATCCATATCTGTTAGCCATGTTGGATTGTCATGTAAATGTAGAGATTTGTTCAACTATAAAAGCTGTTAAATATTTATACAAATATATCTACAAAGGGCATGACAAAATCGTGTTCAAGGTCATTGCACAACGAAGAAATGAAATGGTAGATGAAATCACAGAATTCCAAACAGCTAGATGGGTTACGCCTCCTGAGGCAATGTGGCGTATATACAAATTCCACCTGTTTGATATGCAACCATCAGTAATAGCTCTCCAATTGCATCTAGAAGATTGCCAAGTTATAGGTTTCCGGAAATCCACAAACTTGGACACCATAGCCGACTCAGAATTCTTCTCAAGAACAATGTTAACACAGTTCTTCTACATGAATAAGCATAACGAGAAGGCTAAGCAAGGGAATTTTCTATATAAAGATTTCCCAATGGCGTTTGTGTGGTCAACGCAAACAAGATATTGGACTGAACGCCAACACAAGGATGTAATAGGACGTATCATAGTTGTGAATCCAACCCAGGGTGACATATACTATATGCGATTATTATTGAATCACATCCCAGGCCCAACCTCGTTTTCTTACTTGAGAACAATAGGAGGTAAAATATATGGTACATATAGAGAGGCAGCGGTTGCTCATGGATTGCTTGTTGATGACAAAGGAAACGAAAAATGTTTAGAAGAAGCAAGCGGGTATCAAATGCCTAATTCCCTTAGGCAATTGTTTTGCACAATACTTGTTTTTTGTGGTGCTCTAAAACCAAAGGAGCTTTTCTTGAAATTTGAAGGGCCCTTGACAGAAGATTATGTTAAAAGACAAAAAATGCTCCCACCTGAAGCGAGACAGTGTCTATTACGTTTTGTGAAGTTGACCCTAGAGGGTATGGGAAAAACCTTGCAGGATTTCGGACTTGGCGATTTGTTGGAAAATGAATCTGAGCATGATCTAATGTGTAGAGAAATCTTAGAAGAACTAAATATAAATGTGTCAGAAATAGATCTATTAAGCATTGACAAGCTTAATGCAGACCAGCTAAAAGCATACAATGAAATCACGCAAGCAGTTAGGCAAAAAAATGGCACCTGTTTTTTTATAGATGGTCCTGGTGGCACAGGCAAGACCTTCCTATATCGTGCTTTGCTCGCTACTATAAGATCTGGTAGGAGTATTGCACTTGCAACAGCTACTTCTGGAGTTGCTGCATCAATTTTGCCAAATGGACGTACTGCACATTCGCATTTTAGGATTCCTCTAGACAAAGACAGCAAACTATCCTGCAACGTTAGCAAACAAACCAGTTTAGCAAAGCTACTAAGAGCAACTTCCTTGATTATATGGGACGAGGCATCAATGGCTAAAAGGCACAGTATCGAAGCACTAGATAATCTGTTAAGAGATATAACAGACGCTGATAAATTATTTGGTGGTAAAGTTGTAGTGCTTGGTGGTGATTTTAGACAGGTACTACCAGTCATACCAAAAGGCACGAGGGAGGAATGTATAGATGCCAGCTTGGTGAGGTCACCAATATGGCCTTGCCTCAAAAAAATGACGCTGACAGAAAACATGCGAGCCAAAACCGATCCAGCGTTTAGCAGTTACCTATTAAGAGTAGGTAACGGAGAAGAACCATCCAATTCAAATGATGAAATAACAATTCCTCCGTTAATGATTATCGCTCCTGATGCCAAGACTACGCCAATGGAACAACTTATAAATTTTGTGTTCCCCGATTTAGGATGCTATTCTGCTGACGCAATGCCTACGACACAAAATGCAATACTGGCACCTATAAATGAATCGGTAGATGAAACAAATGAGTTGCTGATTAATAGATTCCCAGGGAAACAGTACGTTTACCTTAGCACTGATGAAACAATCAACCCTGCTGATCAAGGACTATATGTGGATTTCATGCATTCAGCATGTCCTCCGGGATTACCAGCTCATCGGCTCGTGTTAAAAGAAAATTGCCCAGTAATGATGTTACGGAACTTGGACCCTTCTAAGGGATTGTGCAACGGAACCAGGCTAATATGTCGAGCATTGTATCAACATGTTATAGTGGCGCAAATAGCTGTTGGCGAGCACCAAGGAGATATTGTATTCATACCTCGTATCTCACTGCAACCAACTGATGTTAAGCTTTATCCCATCCAATTCATCAGACGTCAATTTCCACTAAGGTTATGTTTTGCTATAACAATAAACAAAGCGCAAGGTCAAACACTAGATACTGTTGGTGTTAATTTGCAACGACCAATGTTCGCACATGGACAGCTCTACGTGGCTCTTTCCCGTGCCACAACAGCATCTAAAATAAAAGTAATATTGGATGCGTTCTACAGTGGAAAAAAAGAACCAACGTCCACTAAAAATATTGTGTATGGTGAGATACTGAGGGAAGCACACTCAAATGCAACCGCAGGGGATTTCGAATTAGCTACTGTAAGTGGAATATTATTAATTAGAGAATGTTTGCCTTCAAGTACTTCTAGGTTGCACAATACATAAAAGCTGTATACCATGTTTCTGTTTGCTATAGGCATATTTATGGCTTACCATTTATGTTTATAGCATCATCAGCATAGAAAGTAATTATATCCATTGTCATAATGTTAAAATGCTTAAATGTAAAAGAAACCAAGTGATAAACTAAATCTTTTAAATTGCAGATTACTGTTGTTCCCTGAACCATGGCGGACAAATTGTGGATGATTACGGATGTGAAAGAGACAACGACCAACTGGACAGTGCAGGCATTGGTACTCGAAAAAGGTTACCCTAGGGTTACTTCGGGAGATCAAGCTTACCAAAAACTTATACTCATTGATTCTGGGGTTAGTATAATTATAGGATACTAAGGTGTAAAAAGAGCACCTAAATATTTATAATACTAGATAATTCTGAAATGCTACATGCAGGGTACTAAAGTACAGTGCACTATTTGGAATTCTGATATACAAGTGTTGAATGATACCTTGCAATTATACCATAGTTACTCAATAAGTAATGCAAAGGTAGAGGTGACCCCATCAGATTATCGGATTGTGGATAATCCTCTCCAATGGACCATTTCAAGCAGAACACCAATAGAAGAAATACCAGATGCTGTCTACAATATTAAACGCATCAAATACCAATTCGTGCAACTCCAAGATTTGAGTGAATATGTTCGGGACACACGAGGTTTTGGTATGTTAATATAGATACTCATAGATCATGTCACCTCGTCCTGTCTTCTCGTAATCAAAAAGATTTTAATTACCAGCTTTGTTTATGTAACAGATGTTATGTTTGCCATCCTCCATGTTGGTCCCAAACGTACTACAAAGGATGACAGCACCATACAGAACATAACTATTATCGACGCAAGGTATACCGTATCATGCATGCTATTACCATCTTAAATATATAAATTGTAACAATTTAACTCCAGGCGCCAATATTACGTGCTCTCAACAACAATGACCCAATATTGAACCCATGCAACCATGTATAAAATGTGCAGCAAAGTGCCAAAGACGCTTGTGCTGTGGCAACAATTTGCAGAACATGAGGGTGACATAATGGGCACACTTGAAGGGCCATTCCCCATCGTGCACGGAACAAGAATGAAAGTCAGCACCTACCAAGGTACTCGATATATTCTACTTTTCCCCAAAAAGGATAAAAAAAAGGGTGGTTGGGGGGGGTGGGGGGGGTTAACCATGTCTATGGAATTCAAAAATTCCAATAATTAGATGCACAATTGTGTTGACAGGTTACCAGCTCACAACAAGAGGTTCTTCTACATTTAGCTTCAACCTACCAATTCCCGCTGCTGACAAACTACGTAATTGGTAAGAATGTTAAATTGCAGGCATTATATAGCATGAACTCGCACACCAACTAAAACAACTATTACAGGTGTATGGCTAATGCCAAAACAATCCACAAATTACCAATGCCAGAAAGGAACATGAGTGTGACCCCAATGCGGAATGACACACCAAACCTAAAAAAAACCATAAAGGTCAATCAGCTCCCAACCACGGTCGACAAGGTATAACTTTATGGGTTGGCATACATTATTAAATTTAATCTTGCAAATAAGATCAAGGTTTCTCACATCTATTCTCGCAGCAAGAATTCCACTGGATTCAGGCAACTTGCAAGGTTGTTGACTTGACTCAAAGATTCTGGTACCTGACATGTTCGAAATGCAATAATGCTACCGATGCTATAAATGATGGTCCATTCTGGTGTAACCATTGCAGAGAACGTGTGTCACCGGTAGCAAAGTCAGTTCCTACGCTCATAAATAACAATAATATAATGAGTGCCCCAAACTAACTGTATGATTGCCAACAAATTCTGTGACAGCCTTAAATTCAATGTCGAATTATCTGACAAAACGGGATCGATCATTGCCACTGTTCCCGCGAGATGTTGAAGGGATATTTGGTATCACAGCTGAATACATGAAGGAAAACATAAGACAGGTAACATACAACGCAAATGGTACCTAAAATACATACGTACTGGTGTTTAATCTTATTAAATTGTAAATCTTAATATAGGGTGAGCTATCTCCATCAGCAATTGAAAAACTTTGCCGGGGCATAGAATATGTGGTGCACGTGAAGGCATACAACTATACAAAGTATAAGCTCCCAAATTGTTTGTACTCCATCCATGAGTATGACATAACCAGAAAAACTAAACGAGACATCTATGTTGAAACCTCCAAATACCCAAGTTCAAAGGTTGAGAAGGCACGCAAAAAAAGCCGAACTATCTCTGCTACAGCCATTGGTGGGTCGGCTTCAAAGGTTGAAAAGGCAGGGAGGCAAAGCAGAGATATCTCTGATGAAACAGCTGGAGGGTCGGCTTCAAAGGTTGAAAAGACACGGAGACAAAGCAAAGATATCTCTGATGAAATAGCTAGAGGGTCGGCTTCAAAGGTTGGGACGACACATAGACAAAGCCGAGATATCTTCAATGAAACTGCTGGTGGCTCGGCTTCAAAAGTTGAAAAACCACGTGGAAAAAGTCGGCGACAACTCTTTTTAAATGAGCCAAACAATCCTGCCACGGATGAGGATGACATTCCACTCGCGATTGCTTTTGGGAAGAAACAAAAAAAATAATCTTAATTGTGAGGGTACCCTTTGTAGCACATCCAACAGCTACGCCAGTTGTTACATTAACTTAACCCATGTAAACACCTTTCGCTTGTTGACTTAAACTTGCTGCATCTGCATCTACCACCTTTGGCTTGTTATTATTTAAATGGGTACTTGGATTGCGCTACAAGTTTATATATGTGTTAAATAAAGCAACCATATAGTGTTGTCGTTATATATGTGTTCAATAAAGCAACCATATAGTGCTGTAGGACAGTTATATGATTCGCTTACCTTTTAGCAGTTATGCTGCAAATGGGCAGATCACCCACACTAAAATCTTATGTTTGTGCCCAACCCCAGGAACATGCATCTATTATAGGCTGGCTATGAGGGTCTCGTTCTTGTACTGCCCAACGTCGGCCTTCCAAAGACCAGTTCAAAAGGAATGCCTCGCCCTCATATCCGCAGCATAGAAGATGCGACATTACCTAATTGGTAACACCATATACCTGGTGTCAGGAGTAAACCCTTTAAAGATCCTTGTGACCAAAGCAGGTTCACTGAACACCCATAAAATAGTGAGAATTGATGTTGGTAATCAATTCCATGAAAAGCTTGCTGATAATCAATTCCATGAAATAGAGGAGATTAAACCAAGGATCAAATAACTCATGCCCAACTTGATGACATTCAAAAAGTGGGCAAAAATCCAAAGCTCTAAAATAATCACATAAACATGATATATATGCAGCGAGGTAAGTTCCAAACTACCTCCCGTCTGGCGAAATGGTTTTCAAAGATATATCGGTAGCGAATTGGAGCAAAAGAGGAGCTTGGTTGATGGATGAGCCAACTGGCGATGAGAGGTGAATGGCCACGGTTGGTGGTTGCTCTGTTTGGTAATGAGAGCAAGCAGAACTTGGCCTTTTTTGTGGCTGTTTGGAACTGGTTTTAGGAGCGGATTTCTCAAATTGTTTTGAACCTGCTCTAGAGCTGATTTCTAGACTGAAACAGGGTTGGTTTTGTAACTGGTTCAAAGCAGATTTCCGATGTGGAATTCAGCTAATTTTTGGGGCTGGTTTAGTTCTCAACGACATTCACATTGATATCATGGATTGCATTTCTCCTGCTACTTATGCATATGTGGCCATTTAGAGGAATGTGGGGTGAATTCGAATGTGAACACAAGGTTGCTTTGAACACTGTTGTTCAAGATGAGAAGGATTTCTTAGCCATATCACCAAGTCAACAAATTTAATGTGCCTTACTCCTCACCGTCAGCACTTGGAAGCCGAGTGTTGATTCCTCGCTGCTAACCTCTAAGCGAAAAGTATTCTTGGCCACATATGCATAAGTAACAGGAGAAATGCAATCCAGCCAACTTGAATGTGACCCCATACCAAATTCACCGGATACAATTCCTAAATCTGGACACCTAGATTTAAAACAAGATCAATTATAGCTTTTAGGACCAAACTACAAACCCAATAAGGAACAGTTTCACAATAACAAACTTATGGCTTTTGTGTACAGGGAAAGAATTATGATTCATTGTTGATTTTAACCATAAACACCTACAAACACAAACACACAAAAGCAAACTTGTAAGTTGTACACAAATCCTATTAAGTGTAAAATGATAAATTTAAAAAAGAACAAAAAGAGTACGAAAAATCATGACAAACCAAAAGTGCTCACCTAGATAGATCTATACTTTGTACCCAAATTGTAAAAAATACCCCTTAACTGGAAGAAATTTTCATCTTACTTTTTTTGGCAATCTACTTCAACAGAGACTCCGAATTTGGGATGGTTTTCCACAGTTTTCTTGAACTTCTACAGTCGAGAGGGAGAGAGAGAGAGAAATATATCAGTGGATCAATAGATGAGGCAAAACATAAATTAAACACAAGTCAGCCACAAATTTACATCACAAAACTCATAATATCACATGCATCGCAGATAAACACCTCAGCAGAATAAATCTAGAGATATACAGGGGGATCAACCACAAAACCCTAATCTTTTTGACCACGCAAAGGATGAAGATGTATAAAGATCTAATCTTTTTCCAAAACAAGAGCAAAGATCGATTTTGTTCAAAATCTACACTTTAAGAAGTTTGACAAAGCAAAATTAATCTCTCATATCTTTGGAACCTGATTGCAAAATGCAGGTTTCAGATAAGCATGAGAGTTGACAGATACAGCGAAACGTACAAAGAGACAAACAGAAAAAGTGAAACGAGCGCGCGCGCGCGCGCGAGAGAGAGAGAGAGAGAGAGAGAGAGAGAGAAATGAAATACCTCGTATCGCCGCCGATTGAAATCTGGAACACGACTGAAGAGCTGAGCTGTGGAGTGTGAAAAATGGAAGCGTGGAGTGTAGAAAATGGAAGCTTCAATCAGGCAAACTAACCCCTAAGCAGCCGCACATGCCTCAGACCCTAAAGTCGTTCTACGTATGCAGTCCGGATCTCATAAAGAATCCTGCACGGTGCGAAACACCTCTTTTTCGAACAAATTTGGATGGTCTGATCCGTCCAAATTGATAAGAACATCATTTTAAGGATACTTGCGAGACATTGGCCAAAAAAATAAATAAAAGACTATCAATGACTTGATCGGAGTAGTTTTTATTGAACATTTCAATAAAAAACTGCTCAGATCAAACCCTTCGCAATTATTTTGTTGGCGGATTTCTCGCGGGTACCCTCGAAATCAAGTCTTGCACACTTTTAGCGACTCAGATCATCGATATTTGCTCGGTAAAGGGAAATCTTTCATCGTGGACTAATAAAGAATCCCCCATAGAAACCTAAATGCTTACGTGAATAATGAACCGTGAAAGGGATATTCGTTACGAACCTTTGGCTTGCCTCTGTTCAATATCTACAGGTATTGATACTTCATTTAAAGACTGCTTAATCTTTGTTCTGGCTCCTATTATGTTCACAATTCTACACTTCTAATGCTGTCAAATTATGCCATGGTAAAAGGCATCTCAACTAATGTTGTGTATTTTGATTTTCTACCAATATTGTGATCTAAAAGTTTATAATCAAGTGCCTTCGTTGTTGCTCGCTCATATACAATTATGCATTTTCTATTCACTGAGATTGGAATACTCTGATGGCAAGAGAAAAGTATAATCTACTTGGGATACTTCACCTTAAAAATGTCATTGATGTTATTTTGAAAAATACAGATATCATTGCTCAATGCGCTTTTCATGTATCGTGTACTCTCTAAAATCAAGGATTTTGAACATTTCGGCTTAACAAATGGGTATTTCCCTTCTTGAGCTAACACAAGGAGTGTATGTACAGACACTGGAATGTACGCGATTCAACCACAAAGGAATACAATCACAAACAAAAACATCCTTAATGCTGTGAACAAAATCATCAAGGGATACCGGAACTTCAGTGCCACACCCAAGTATATGGTATACAATTAATTGAGCTTCTCTGCATGTTTCCTGGAGAGAAATTTGCCTATGGCTGCTGCAATTGCAACTAGAAATCATGCAAAGCTCTAACTTATCTGCTAGAAAAACCTATAGAACTGCTTTGGTATCAAATGAGCTAGAGCTACCAAAAAATACTTTTCGCTTCTCTGAACTATGGATGAAAATGTTTTGAGTTCTTCCATCTTAAGTAAACTCCATGACAATATCATCTAGAAAGCTTGGAATTCTTGTGAATTGAACGTATGCTATCCAGATTGCTCCCTCGAAACCTGCTAAGTCACCTCCAATGCTTGGACGAGGACCATTATCATCTGCTGGAAAGTTAAGATCATTGATTGTTGCCAAATATTCTCTCCTTGGTGCAGTTGTGGCATGCAAACTAATAAAACTTGCCCTATAATTGGAAGAGGTTAAACCTTCTAAAGTTGAAATGCACAAAGCCAATACCCAGGCCTACTTGATTATTACTTTTGTCCTACCACTGATTTCTTCTACGCCCAATTAACAATGATTTATTGGGCTGTTTCGAGGCCACTTTGGAGCTAATATCTGGACTGAAACTGAACTGGTTTTGTGACTGCTTCATGCAAGTTTTTGGGCTGATTTTGAAATGGTATGCAACTGATTTTTTAGGATGGTTTGATCCTTAACAACATTCACATTGATATCATGTATTACATTTCTCCTACAACCTGTGCTGATGCGGGCATTTACAGCAATGTGGGCTGAATTCGAATGGGAAAACAAGGTTGCTGTGAACATTGTTAATCAAGATAAGAATAATTTCTTGGCAATATCATGAGGTCAACAAATATGAGGTGCCTAACTCCTCACCGTCGGCGCTTTGAAGGTGAGTATTAATTCTAGGCCACTAACCTCTAAGCAACAAGTATTTTTGGCAACAATTCTTTGATGAATATGAGTATGAAGAAGCAACTGAATGAGCGACCGAGGTGTGCTAAAAACAGCCTAATAGCCAATTAATTTGCGACTTAAGATCCAATTATTCAAAACATACACCAGTCAACCGAACTGCATTGACACCCGAGAACATGCAGTCATTTTTAAGAGAAAGCATATACCTGTGTGCTAAAAACATTATCCAGCATACTTTAAGAAATCCTATAGATGCTGCATTCCGAATCCCATGAATATAGCAGATATAGAATTATAGCTACAAACATCAAAATATCAATTACAAACTATAGAATTCATAGTAACAAACCATCGCTCAAACATCTACCTAGAATGTCAGTTTTAGAATTCAAAGTTACAATAATGGTGTTCGTCAGCCTACTACTCATTTTCACAAACAGGGGCTTGCCAATCCACTATATAAGGTTGTATGCAATCAAATGATCTCTACAGCTCAATTTAACTATCTACTATGGTTCCTGTTTTTGCATCAAGAACAATGCTCACCGAGTTCTTCAACACATGTTACCACAACATAGAAGCAAGAAAGTATCTTTATAGAGAATTCCCGGAGCATTATGTATGGGAGAGTACAGCTAAGTGTTGGGCAAAAAGAAAAACAGGACAAGTAATCGGTCGTATCAATGGAGCAAACCCATCAGAAGGCGAGAGGTATTATTTGAGGCTTCTTCTTAACCATGTTAGAGGTCCTACTTCTTTTGCTTACCTTTTAAGCTATAATGGTGTTCAATACTCATCTTTTAAAGAAGCTGCCCAAAAGAGAGGTTTGCTCAAATCAGATGATTACATTTCAGAATGTCTACATGAGGCTGCAAACTTCCACATGCCCAATGCATTACACCGGTTATTTGCAACTATACTGATTTTTTGTGAGCCCGTTGATGTTATGAGATTATGGAATATCCATTTCGAATCAATGTCTGAAGATTTTGTCCACGGCCAAGCCATTGTATTTGAGGAGAGGGTATTGAAAACAGTAAAAGCTTGGACTTTTTCTTAGAAAGCATGGGGAGAAGTGTTAAAGACTTTGATTTGCCAATTGTAGATTTAACTGTGGCAGAAGATAGGCTGACTGAGAAAAGAGAAATCCTTGATGAATTAGCTGTTACAGTACCTCTAGAAGATTATTCAGCGGCTACTACTTTGAATGAAGAACAATTGGCAGCTTATGATATCATAATGGATTGTATAAATTCTGAGCAAAGTGGCATTTTCTTCATTGATGGTCCTGGGGGAACTGGTAAGACTTATTTATACCGTGCTCTTCTTGCTACCATCAGATTAAAACATCAGATTGCCATAGCAACAGCAACGTCAGGAGTTGCAGCCTCACTCTTACCAGGCCGTAGAACAGCACACTCCAGATTTAAAATACCTATTAATGGTAACGAATCTTGTTTATGTAACATTCCTTAGCAGAATGGCACTGCAGAGCTATTAAGGAGAGCGAAATTGATTATATGGGATGAGGCACCTATGGCTAAGCGATGGGAAATTGAAGCTTTTGATCGAAGTTTGAGAGATGTTATGAGTAACGATATCATATTCGGTGGCAAATCAATTGTGTTTGGTGGAGATTTCCGTCAAGTTCTCCCAGTTGTACCACGAGCAACTAGAACTGAGACTGTTAATTCAAGATTGGTCCGATCGTATGTATGGCCACAGTTGAAGAAACTGAAATTGAGCAAAAATATGAGGGCAGCATCTGACTTAGTTTTCAGCGACTTCCTCTTACGCATTGGTAACTGTGAAGAAAAAACCACGGGTGATGAAATGGTTGAAATTCCATCTGAAATGCTTATCAAAATAGAGGAGAATGATAATCCAGAAAATGCCTTGATATCTGCGGTTTATCCTTCGATTCAACAAAATTCAGGATCAGCTGAATACATCATGAAACGTGCAATCCTTGCCCCAAAGAATGAGACAGTTGACATGCTTAATGAGAAGCTTATAACATTTTTCCCAGGTGAGGCTCGGATATTTTGGATCTATGATGAGGCTATTGACGATACGCATAATTACTACCCAGAAGAATTTTTGAACACTCTTACACCAAATGGCCTTCCTCCACATAAATTGGTGCTTAAACAAAATAGCCCCATTATGTTAATGAGAAATATAGACCCATCTGATGGGCTATGCAATGGGACAAGAATGGTTTGTAGAGGTTTTGACAAGGTGTCATATATGCAGAAATTACAGTGGGCCAATTTGCAGGGAAACCTGTTTTGCTTCCAAGAATTCCACTCCTTCCAGCTGAGAATGAAGGAATACCCTTCAAGTTCAAGCGCACACAATTTCCAATTCGCCTTTGTTTTGCCATGACAATTAATAAGGCACAAGGGCAAACAATCCCTTATATTGGTCTCTATTTACCTCAAAATGTTTTTTCGCATGGGCAACTATATGTGGCATTGTCTCGTGGGACTTCTATGGCAACTACAAAAGTCTTGCTCAAAACAGGAGTTGGTGAAAATAAGGAACGTTCACATACCAAAAATGTAGTTTTTAAGGAGGTATTAGCTATGTAATTATCCATTTCAGGACATCCATCTTGACTAGCCTCTTTATTTTCGTTTGTGTTTCTCTATTTGTACACATTTGTTCATTTGCCTCTGTATTTCCTATTTTCTCTGCATTTTCATATGTGCACATTTGAAATATCTATATCAGTTGTATGATACCATATGTATTTGGTAATTGTCTAAGTGTCGCCCTTGGAAACATACAACCGATCCAAGAGGACACACACACTATCTTTGGTACGTTTGATTACATTTCGTTTTATTTGGTAGTGTTGTCTTTGTTTTACTATTATGGTTCTAGAAAGTGGGGAATTACTCAAGGGCCTGTTTGCCAACTGACTTTGAATTATCTTGGATAATACATCAAAGACATAGAAAAGGAGCAGCTCAAGATTAACCTAAAAATGGCAAGTGTTACATTTTGTACTTGTATACTGATGATGTTACCATTCACCGAAGGTTTGGGCGTAGTTTGTGCGTTTAAAAGTGGGTTTTCCCATGTCTTTTTTTGCTTTTGGCATTCCCTTTATTATTTCTTAAACACTTCAAGATAATATGTTTCTTATCCAGGAACTACTTTAAGAGATTCAATAGAGACTGTTATGGAGAAACCGACACAAATCCAAAGCAATCAGTAAACAGTGAAGCATTTGATCAGGCACACAAGAACAATGAAGTACAAATTTATGCCTGCATCAGATGGAGCTGGATCACCCTTAAACTCAATCAGAAGTAACAATGAAAACTATAGCTTGACCAATTAATGACAACTGGAGTTATCTCCCTTCTTGTTTATGTCTGTTACAAATGTCTTGGACTCAGATTTACTGCTTTCAATTAATGGATGGGTCAACCAAGATGGCCCTGGATACCTTGTATTTTAACTCTCTTTCTAACGTATAAACATAGTCGTACTTGGTTCAGTTTCACAATGCTAAATTGCACATACAAGCTTCAAGAGAATTTTGGATCAGTTTAAAAAGGCTTTTAATTGCGCCTACAAGCTTTGGGGGAATTTTGAAAGATCCTTTTTGGAATCATGTGTGTTCTTTGATTGCAGTTTGATCTATATTTTGGAAACTAATTTGGCAATGTAGTATTCCATTAAAATAATGAATATATCCACAACCACCTAAAATTCGACTCCGACAAGAGATTTGAATTCTCACTTTTTCATCTTACAATCACCTAGGCACAAAAGGACACAATGAATATCCGATTGACCAAAAAAAAAAAAGGGGACACAATTACCCATATCATTCTTCCATCCGGTCCAGGTTGATTAGAATCTTCAGGAATTGAAGGTCGAAAAAAATACTCACAAATCAAGTATTTGAGGTTGTGTCCAGATCAAAGTCCAATGGATTGAACCAACAACTACGTCAATTACCATAGCCTTCAAATTCAACTCCGGGAAAAACCTTCGTAATCTCAATTTCATTTTACAATCACTTAAGGGATGTTTTGAATAAATATTTGAGCCAAATGTTTTTGGGTACTAATTTAATTTTTGCCAAGCGGGTACCACGTGGTGCCACTCGGTGATTTGGGCCGTCCATCTCGGTTTTGGACGGCTCCGATTTGGAGAGATAAATAGGAAAGAGAAAGAGGAGAAAGAGTTTGGGGGTGAGAGAAGAAAAATGTTTCAATCTGGGCCATCTAATACACTTCTGGACGGCTCGATTGTGCCCCCTCGGGCACCACGTGAGCCGGGTGACGTGGTATCCACCCGGCATTGAAAAAATTCTCATGTATCACCTACCGTGCAACTTCATACACAGAATAATAAATAATCTCAGTCCAAACCGCCAAAAGAGACGCCCTAAACAACGCATCATTTTCTAACGGTGACAAACGACAAGCCGCTTCGAAAAGAGCATCCCTCGACATCCTTCTTCACAATGGTTCGCCTCTATAAAAAGATAAACACAATTCCCCGCCACCTTCATCTTCAGATTGCTCACTATAAACATAATACAAGGAAAAATCCTTGGAAGGGCCCCAGGTTCCCATTTTGCTGTAAAGACAACCACTGTAACTTACACAAAGGTAATTCTAATTGGTTCATTGTTTCCTTATGAAATATCTATATGGAGGAACACAAAGGTATAATTCGCACTCACATTGCCAAATAGTTTATTTATATTTATTTGTAAAAAAAATAGGATAAAATTAACCTATATTTATTTATTGATGCAGGTAAACTCAAAACAATGGACCATCAATAAAGAAGAAGAGAAACTAGACCCCAAAAGCGAAACCGGACTACAGTGGCACAAATGTGCTCAACTTGTGGGCCAATTCTACACATTTGTTTTTTTTTTTTTTTTTTTTCCCCAGTTTTTTTAACTCCTGTTTTCACAGAACAACAATTCTACAAATATTTGCCCTTGTACAACAAACCATGTATTTTGATTTCATATGATAATAAGAATCGCTTTCAAAATGTAATAATGAGTATTTATTTTGCATTTGCAATGTAAAAACACTAGAGATAATATGTACGCACGTGGTAATTTGGGATGTCTGGAAATAGCATATTGTTTCATGAGCATAAGACTCAATCAGTTATAGAAAATTTCTTGTCATTGGATAAGAATTAAAAATGGGTATAATAAGCAAACTGGAAATAGTGAAAACCAACAATTTCTCACATCTGCCAAAAAAAAAAACCCACTAACAATAACTTCAAAAAGGTGAGTAACTTTGTTGCATCCATTCTTCTTCGTAAACTTAATTTGGTTTGGGAGACTTACCTGAAAGTTATTTGAAAGCCTCTCTCTATCAACACACGCTGAATATGACTTTCTCCGGTTTTTAATTTTGTTTTGCAACAATAATATCTATTCCGGAGCTTCCACTTTTGCATCAAAACTGAACCTAATAGAACATGGTTTTATTTACCTGGCATCTCAATCCAAAATGAGTATTAATTCCAAAATGGATGTAAGATTACACGTAAAAAAAAAAAACCACCACGTGCAACGCACGTGCTCCACCACTAGTAACAGTAAACAAGTTGAGTTGAGACTTGGTTTTGGAAGTAAATACTATTTATTAAAGGAAATAGAGTCTCACGTTGGTTGGGAGTGGAATAAGTGATCACTTAATAATATTTGGGACCTCTCCACTCATTGCCAATTGGTTTTGAGATGGATATAAAGTTTCTACATAGTATCAGAGCGGGGTCCGTTCCACCCCACATTTAAAAAAAAAAAATCACAATCCACACCCTACGATAACAGACCAACAAAAAGGCAACACGATGATAAGACCCAAAAGTGGTCACACGTGACAGATCTCAAAACAAGGCTGCACGTGGGGGGATGTTAAGGAAATAGAGTCTCACATTGCTTGGGAGTAGAATGGGTGATCACTTAATAACATTGGAAACCTCTTCACTCATTGTCAATTGGTTTTGAGATGAATATAAAGTTTCTACAAAAGACAAATCAGACTGTGTGAAATACCAGACGAAATCAGAATTACCACCAACTTGCCTAAAATCTTTTGGAATAGGCAGTACTCTCTAGTAAGCACCGGTATTGAAGCCAGGACGGAGGGCAGGGTCCTAGCATCCAACCATCCTCTAGCGTATTGCAATAATGTCCCCATTCCAATTTGGAAATGACATTTCCAACTACGAAAATTCGATTTGGAAATTAGCCCATAAGCAACTAGGAAAATAACCTCATCTCAGTTTGGGGGTCCGGGCGTCCGACCCGTGATGATTGAAATCTGCAATGTGGCCTTGAATGATAAAATGATCAAATGGTTTATTCACATTACATCCAATCCATTTCTGGTGTTCTTAACTCAAATGTATCCTTAATCAAGAACAAAAAAAACACCTCGAACATATCCACCTCTTCAAACTAATGAGCTTAATTTATGAGGTTCCACCAATGCGAGTAATCAGAGAAGCTGGTGGGGGACATGACGCCATAATTGATGTACATTGTTTCGAGGTGGATTCACTGGAAGTACCCGACAATAATGAATTTTTGAGACAATAGATTTCCAGTGCCTAAAGATTCGAAGATATGAGTTCAACCAACCAAGTAGTATCTGAAATGTGAGAACACAATGCTCTAAGCCAGATTTTCAAAAGTAGGAGAAAAGGCAATCTAAAACTTCTACTAATAGGTATTGCCACATCCACAAGGCATTTGAGGAAGTTATGAACTCAATTGACACGAAGATGTAGAGACCAATTGCGTGGCTTGGCCAACATGGCCTGTAAATTATCTAAAAATTTACATCAACAAATTAGGACGCGATAAACTAAAACAGCTTTGTACAAGGAACATTTCAGAGAGTTGTACCGATTCCATGTAGCTAATCTAGTGAAACACATTGGAGTAACA
Source organism: Rhododendron molle (assembly GCA_025413875.1). Lineage (NCBI taxonomy): Eukaryota > Viridiplantae > Streptophyta > Magnoliopsida > Ericales > Ericaceae > Rhododendron > Rhododendron molle. Next base: position 58,344,038 of record CM046391.1, read on the forward strand.
GTTTTACCATCACCATGACTTGAATGTCAGAACCCTGGCAAAGAGAACCCTTTCTCCATCTCGGGCTACGCTTTCCTGCATTGTAGATGAAGTTCTTTAGTATAATGCTCATTCCGCTCCTGGATAATCAGAACATCCCTAACTCCAACATCACATGCTGGATTTTCTGAACCTCAAACTGCAACGTCCAATTTTTTTAGACCCACTTTGATTTTTTCAGACACTCTCTTCCATCTCAGGCAGAAGAGCCTTACTGTCCATTTGCAATGGACCCACTTCGATTTTCCTCGTCTGATGACTCTTCACGTCCGCCAGCTGTAGAATCGTTTCCTCAACTTCTTCCAACTGTTCCTTAACTGTCTCAAAATCGACACTCTTCGACTTTTTCTTCTTCTTGCTTGTTACCAATTTCCTTCTCAGTTATTCCACTGTGATCTGAAGGGTGTTCAACTTCTGGGCATCGAAATCAAGTCTCCAAAATCTCTCTTGTTCCACGCTTGATTTGGCTCTTTAAAACTCGTGGGTACTGCTTATTTATCAAAACCCAATTCCTTTTCCACTTCTAACTCTGAAGAGGGATGATGCTCCCTCTTCTGCTCCACATCTTTAAATTGATGGACCATAGGGTTTCTTCTTCTTGTGTGACACTCTCCATGTTCTGGTCATCAGCCCTACGCCAACTTCTCCTACTCAATCCAAATATTGAAGCAATTGAAATGATCAAGTGGGATATCTTTCATCAGAATCCTATTTGTAACTTCAGAAACGTCAGGTCTTGTTTTCAGAAACTTGAGTTTGCCATTTAGCTCATTTCCAAAGTCCATCTCTGCCCTTTGTGGTTGGCAGAACCAAACTTGTGGTCAGAACTCAACTCTCCAATCCATGGGAAGTGTCTGGGCCCTTCAACAAATGCCCTGCACCTACAGGCGTGTGTAAAGCCTAAATGTCAAAACCCCGTAAGATGTGTTAATTTTGAACAAAATACAAATCTGTGGGCCAAACATTGCCAGCCTGAATTTCAACAAAGTGATGTAATTTCTGCAGCTATATCCAATTTCTACAATAACAGACTTCTGACGATAACATAAAACCTTTGGCACCACCTATGCTTCCAGTCCTTTGGTTCTCCGGGAACTTGATCGCTCAACTTTCTAAAGTTGAACGCCCTCTCCAAGTCAAGCAAATAATATCATTTCCACTCTTTTCCATGTATTCTGTAAAATTAAAGAAACAAATCATGGATTTTGCAGCAACTAAAAAACCTACCCATTCAAGCAGAACCCAACAGATCCTCTCCGAATGCTGCCTTTATACTGCTTCTGCCGCTTATTACTTCAAGTGAGAATACCCCAAAACCGTATAAATCCATCTGCATTTTTGTGAGCTGTTTAGAACGCGTACTCGGGGGCCAGGTATCCCCTGCAGAACGTAGAAGGTTAAAATTTACATACATAGTGGAAGCAACAAGTAGGAGAAAAGTTACATACATAGTAGTACCTTCACCATCATGTCCATACTCACTCCTCCGGTACCTTTACCACCATGTCCATGGCACCAATACCCCATGGCTGTGGCGGGGAACGCACCGGAGGAGTGAGTGACAAAGTTGGAATCTAAATTTTGGCACGTGTTGGAACTCAAATCACAAAATAAAATCATATAAAATGTAGACCCATATATGCATCTTATACGATGGAACCAATCTTGCACAGAATCTTAGAAGGTATATCATAAACAGACATCTCTAATTCACCATCTGGGCTTGTGTATGCCTCAACATATTCCTAAATTAACATAGAAATAAATGGCTCAAACCACATAACAACAACAATAAATATGTACTTCAATTCAATGAAGTAAACATACTTCACTTTAGGATAAACAAATTTCAGAGAATCTTTGAAGGTCAAGTATAACTTGAGATCTTCACTCTACCAAGTTCCAACCAACTTGATTTTTGCATGCTTCTAAAATCAAAAACAACGTATTGTGTCCAAGGAGAGCATAGCAAGTTTACAGTTGGGTTCTATAAGGGCTTTTGGCAGTGTGTTCACATAAGTTCACATTTTGTTTCGTTCATTTGGAGGCTCTTCTACATAACAAAGTGTAAAGTACAACTCCATATCCCAGCCAAAGACAGAAATGGAAACTTCCATCTCCTATAAGTTCATAACTTTAATCTATCATGTTCACCGGGAAAGATGCCCACTCATTCCCCATTATATTAGAACTCAAACTGGTAAGACATGATACCCATGCTACTAAGAAAGAGTTAATGAAAATAACTTTTCATATTTGAGTTTTAACTGCGTGTATCATTGTGTTGTTCTTTCCACGAAAATTTCTCTACCTCCCAGAGTCCTTAATGCCAATGAGATGACCATATTTGGAACACTTTCCTTAGTTTTGGACTATTCAAAAAAGGAATGGCTAAACTAATGTAATTTATTTGGTAAATGGGATAGAGTCCTCATTGTCCAATGCCAAACAAAGAATTTGCAAGGAATTGGGTCTGTTGGGATGGTTAACCTGATACAAAACAGTAAGACAATATGCCACCAAAATTACCTTTGAAATTCGTAACAAGCTACAATCAATACAGTTCCAATTCCAAAGCTTTTCTTTTCATAAAAGATTTACGATAATTAAGCACATGTTTTAATGATCCAACAACTCTTTGAATTGTGATCAACTTTCTCTTGAACTAGTGGGTTCTCGAGCATGCCCATATGCTATTGTTTGACTTTAGAATTGGATATCGTTAAGAAAGGGAGTACTCAAAGCAATCACATGTAGTTTCATGGGTATGGACACAATGTAAAGAACTTCAAAGAATTTATGCAATACGAATGAAATATCAAAGGTTCTCTAACGTAATTACCCATTCTCGTAATGCAACCCAAGGATTTATTGATTTGAGAAATGGGTGGGAATCGCATTTGGGTCATCTGATTGAGGAACTCCTCAACATCTTGAACATCATTAAATAATCAGTCAAGATCAACAACATATAAAATAAATGCATGTGCAGCCCTATTTAACAATCTCTTTGGGTGCCCGACTAAAAGTAAAACTAGCAGCAGCACAGTAATTACCGGTATACAAAAATCCTGCACTATACAGCAACAATGTCCAAAACAAAGCAACGGCTTTCCCGGATTGAAACTTATTTTTCTTGAGACTAATGCATTAAACAAGTTCAGGTTCTGTCTCACAATTGTTTTTTCACGATAAATGTGTTACGAAATAATATCATACGATATCTGATTAACTTGATTTTTGGCATCAAGGATGTGCTCGACGAACTCTGAAAATCGAACGGTCCCCAGCATCAATGTCCAGAAAATTACCCAAATAGAACTGGAACCTAAGTATTCAACTCCTTTTACCTACCATTCAGCTTCAGTTCAATTTGGGAACTGTGTCAATACCGTCCTCACATACCCATGCACAAAAGGAATTTGCAGTATTTTTTGCACGGAATACTCTTTTCAATTCCCTCTGAGAACTGTAGGCCTCTGAAGCACAGGCAAACAGCACCCTTGCAATTGCAGTGGAATTTTCGCTCTCATCTCCAGCGCACAACAAAATTTGGCAATGGCAGAGCAAAATAAATTATTAGGGCTTTTAAGAAACTCGAAAAAGGACTAGAAGCTTTTTGTCAAAAGCACTTCGATGTGTTCTGGGATCAGCATAGACTCTTTCTATCCTTTCAGCTTTGTGATCATTCTCTCGTTCGATGTAATTAAACGCAATCCTTGATAGATCTAACCATGCGAAAAGGTAGCCCCCAATGTAAAGTGGTCCTCACACCTTTAGTTACACCCCAGTTGTTCGAAAGAAATAGCTTTCTTTATTTCCAAAAAAAAAAAAATTCTATAGATAGAATCATACAAGCCTTTGTAGATATTAATAGTAATTCAAGTGATCAAAAACCACATACCCACAGCCAAGCACTTGGAGTGGCATCAGTTTAGCTGACTCGGTAAACTACACAGCCACCTTTTCATCCTAGAAACCTTCCGTTACATTACAATGCCTAACAGGAAATGGAAATTTCACCAACACCTGCGAAAGGGGAAAAAAAGGAGAGGGAAGCAAAAGTGGTCAGAAACTTTTTCCAATGTGATTTTGTACAGTTATATCTCACAAAATGGTTCATAATAGAATCAAGAAGCTTACGAAATAGATGAGGGACAAATATACTTCTTTGAATATTCAGGTAAAGACATGTACATTTTATTTGTTAAACTAGGTGGACTATACATTTCTAAACATGTCGACAAGGCAACAACTTAGTTGCAGGGAGCTCCTAAAATGGTGCCGCTCCCACCTTGGGAGCCCGCTTTTGCGCTCCTAAGTAAGGAGCTTGACGGGAGCTCGCTCCTTACAAAGATGGGAGCTTTTGTATGATATTTGTATAGAAAACCAAGGATTTATCACTTGGCTTTATTAATTAGTCTTCAATGAACTCATATATCTGGCCTAAGTCATGATATCTTGAAAAGAAAATCATATGTTGTACCACCAGCCCATTTCTTACACTTATGGAGGACTGGGCCCATATTTTTACTTCATAAATTTTTGTACTTTTACAGTGGAATACTCTATGCTACATTATTTTCATAATATATGTACACGCTCCTCTCACGCTCCCAACCTTGGGAGCTTCTATATTCCCTCGCTCCCCCGCTCCCGCCCCCGCTTCCGCTCCCGCACCCGCTCCCGCTTCGTGCAACTAAGGGCAACAATACAACAGAAACTAAGGAGGAGCGCTTTCTTTTGGTCGTTAACAAGTAGGACTATTCATTGTCCCACCTACAACATATTTAGGTGAGTGCACACTTGGTTGCATTTCAAACCTTAAACATTCTAGGGTCTCACTTTAACAGCAGATTTCTGACAAAGCAGCATAAATTTGCTTAGAATTTAGATCAAGTTCTAATCTGTACCCATAAAGCCAGTTGGCAGTACCAAAAAACCAAAGATGTCTACTTATGAGGTAAATTCTCCCTTTTGTTTAAGGGCTAAGCTTATAAACACACATGAAAATTTGAGGCCCAGGTTTGGCAAAAGCTGGCTCTCCCTAATCCTTCTGGTAAAATACTGCTCACTCAAGGATGATGCAGCCATAAGCCTACATCCTCCTCCTTCCTCTGATGTGCCAATTAGTTTCTTCCTAGTAAACAGCAGCACTTCTTTATAAAATGAAAACAAAATTTATAAGAAAGCATTACATCTAACAGGATGTCAAGTGGCAAAGAAGTATTCTTGAATCTACCACAAAATAGAGGAAAGAGAAGTAAAAGTCCATGTGAATGAAATGGGCTTAATTAAGTCCACCACATTTAGAAATTGGAACTATAGTGTTTGCAAAGTCCTCAAATTCCATGTGACAGGATAATTGATGTTTACAAACTTTCATCATGTAGAGATGAATTAGGACAGTAACACAATGACGTAATTGTAGGATGGATAGCGTACATCAATTTTTTTTAATTCATTGGAGGGTTTAATCCAGGTACAAAATTTTTGACTTTCAGTAATCAAAGCAAGAGACACATCTAATAAAAAAGAAAAGGGAAAACATCTAGAAAGTCATACAAGGGGTAGAGTCTAGGGTAAATAGTGCTTAACCAGAGCTTTCCCACAGGGACAAAAAGATACTTATGGACTTAAAAACTTTATAGTCAAGAAAGACAAGATCATATGGTACAATGATTTACTAGCCAATACTTACTTTCAACAAGTATATAGGTCGTACTTTCTGATATAAGTGTAACTTTACCTTCGAAGCCGAATGACTAATTCTATTTGAATTCCCTATCAGTTGTTTGGCATGAACCACTTTATTACTTCTTGGAGAGCAGGATCTTGTCCTTTAGTTGACTTTAGATTCACAATCCAGGAAGCTGTAGATGCATCTGCTGAAAACCCCTTTGCAACCATTTCCTTGTAGAGTACCAAGGCCTCAGAGTACTTCTTCCTCGCAAGAAATCCTCGGATAATAACATTGTAAGTGCAACCATCTGGAAAGCAACCATTTTGTTCCATTTCCACAAAAAACTCTTTAGCTTGATCCAACAGTCCTTCGTAACAAAAACCTCGTATCATGATGTTGTACGTCCAGACATTAGGATGTAATCCCTTGGTAGAAAGTTTATTGAAAAGATCCTTTGCATGGTCCATCTTTTTATCCTTGCATAATGCATCAATGAGGATAGTGTACTTAACAACATCAATATCTAACCCGTTCCTTTCCATTGTGTGAAACAAGGTCAATGCCATAGCAATATTACCATTTTTGCAAAGGCCATCCAGCAAGATACCAAAAGGTTAGAGTACTTGGAATTATACCTTCAACTTGCATTTCATCAAAAAGTCTATGAGCGGCTGCACATCTACCAACCCGAAACAATCCCTGTAACACAGTGTTAAAAGTTTCAACAGTAGGCTTCAACCCCTTTCGAGGCATTTCTCTAAAGAGATGCATAGCCTCATCTATTTTCATCTTCTTGCAATATCCATTGATCAAAATGGTATGGCTACGAATGTTGGGCTGAATGCCCTTGTCCGCCATTTTATTGAACACTCTCACTGCTTCATCCATTTGGCCTTGCAAACAATATCCATCCATTAAACTATTGTATGTGACAACATCAGGGTCCACACCTCTTTCTATCATGACTTCAAGTACCTCCTCTGCTTCCTTCACCTTCCCTTCCTTGGAAAGTGCATCCACCAAAACACTGAATGTACGATCATTTGAATGAATGCCAACATTCAGCATCTCTCTCAACATTCTTTTAGCCTCCTTCCACTTGCCAAAATTACAAAGGCCATGAATCAAAGAGGTATACGTAATAACATCAGCAAGAATACCTCTGTCCTTCATTTCTAAAAGGAGACTCATAGCATCGTCGACCATTCCATCCTTGCAAAGACTGTCGATGATCGTGGAATACACTACAATGTCAGGTTTACAACTTCCCTCTTCCATTATCCTGAGCAATCTAATAGCCGTGATAGTGTTGCCCGTTTTGCAAATCCCATTGATAATTGTTCCGTACGTAACCACGTTGGGCTCAATATCTCTGCTCCTCACTAATTTCTTAAATAACTCTGCGGCCTCAGCAGTTCTATCTTCGATAATAAGTCCATTTATGAGAGTGCTGAAGGTAACAACATCAGGTGTACAACCACGTTTGAAGAGACCCCCTAAAAGCGAGAAACCAAAATCGACTCGATTCAGGTGGCAGTAGCAGTTAATTGCAATGCTCACGGTGTATAGATTTACCTCAATGCCCAGTAACTGCAACTTGTCCACATGAGAAAGAGCCGTGACGTAATTACCCATTCTCGTAATGCAACCCAAGGCTTTAGTGATTTGAGAAATGGGTGGGAAAGGTCGCATTTGGGTCATCCGATTGAGCAACGCCTCAGCCTCTTGAACATCATTGAGCCCTAAATTTCGGTGGGGATTTTTTCGGGTTGTTTCAGGAGGAGGAGAATTAGGGTTTCTAGATGTAGGGTGAGTGTGAATAAAACGAAAGCTCCTAGTAGGAAAGAGAAGAAGAGTACCTTTCTTTGTGTGATTTTCAGATTTCACGCCTCTGATTAATGCACCAATCTTTGCCATCTTCTCTCTCTCTCTCTCTCTCTCTCTCTCTCTCTTCTCTCTCTCTCACTCTATGTGGTGCTAGTTGACGAAGATGATCTGGGAGAAATGCTAAAAGAACAACCGAAAGGGTGTACATACGGTGTACATCTGGGGATTACTATGGGTCCCAGAAGAATTATGTGATCCGTTAATTAATTTTAAAATACTTATGTTTTTTAGTGTCCATGCAAAAAATCAGCTCAATTGAATAAACATAAATACTTGATTCAATCTTTTAATTTTTCACTGTCTAACTTCTGAATGAAAAGTTAGAAGATCAGAGATCAAGTACTTACGCATCTTCAATTGAGCTCATTTTTTCGTTAGACCATAGAAAAAAAAATATTTTAAAATTTATCAACGGACCGGATCATCTATGTAAAATCCATAGTAGGCCCCACACCGTAGTGGGCCCCACACAATATGTACACCATATGTACACCTTTTCATTCTACCAATAGCAGGACTCCAAAAGAAAAAGGAAATAGTCGTAATTTTTTTCCATGTAGATTAGAAAAAAATATAAAGGCCACTCATTTTTATACTTGCAAGGGAGTGGCATTAGTAAAAAAAAATAGAGTGACAAAATTATTTCTCAGCATAAAATGTGAAAGAAGCCATTTTATCCGTGCATGTTAAATTGTTCTGGTCATGGAAAGGGTAAGTTAACTTACTCCAATCAAAATTTTCAAAATTAGATAATTGTTTTTGGTTTGGTTTCCATCAATTAAAATGCATTTATGATCATAATCTTCAGATGATTTTTTTGGGCAAACTTTTTTTTATTTATTTATCCTTCTTTTGGGATGTTTAATTTCATTGGCAAATCAATAAAAAGTGATCCTCGTACCTAAAGTTGTACGATTGTACCCGGTTCAAAATAAATAAATTTCTTTATTTTAACAACTATATGTAGAGTCATACAAGAGCTAGAATTTACCCTACCAGTGGCGAAATGTATATTAAAAAAATAAAAAAAAGCATTACAATACGAATGTTATCGACTCTAGGAAAAATTGAAATGACATAATAAAAAATATAGTAAACGATTTTTTGTCATTTGCACATAGAGTATGAAAAAAGATTAACTTTAATTTAATCTATCTACTAAAATGAGGTATCTTAAATTGTGTCCAACGCTCTTTCAAATCTTACCTTATAGAGTACTTCGCAAAAAAGCAAAGTGTGGAGTTTTTTTCTTAATTTTTTTAAAACAAACTTTTTTTCTTAATTAGATTTAAACCTCATCTTTTACATTATTTCACTTTGGGCTATTGAATTTAGTTTTGAAATAATTTTTCAGTTTATCTTTTCTTGATTTTTTTTTTTACAGGATTAAGGACTAGTACTCCTATATAGCTATAAAAAAAAAACTCTAATGGTGGCAGATCTATATAAGTTGAGAATAATTTTCTTATTTTACATATAACAATTATATTTTCTAAAATTCTTGTCGCGGTGGCTCTTGCAACTATACCCGGCTCCATCCTTGCATACAAGCCTTAGTTTAATAGTAATACAACTCATCAAATACAACGTAACCGCAACCAAGCAGTTGGAATGGCTTTAGTTTAGCCGACTTGGTGAACTACAAATCCGCTTTTCATTCTAGAAACCTTTTTGTCACTCTACAATGCAAACAGCAAATGGAAATTTACCGACACCAGGGTAAGGTCGTAATTTTGTACAACTAGGGAAAGATCGTTTTGTGCTCATTGCTCATTGTTATGCTTATGGGGTCATCAAGAAAGAAGGATTGTTGGGGGATAGATTTTATTTTAGTCCGGGATCGGCATGGGAAATTAACGCTCGATTTATACACGGGGCATGGATTACCATTTCACCAAAAGCCAAATATCGAGGCCACTTTACTGAACTATTTTACATGAAGAAACTCACCTCGCTTCAAAGTTCTAACTCTTTAAACTGGCTAGATTTAGTGCAGCTAAGCCTTCCTCGCTTCAATTTATTCTAGAGACATTACGCCAATAAGTATCAAGGCCAACCAGAGCGTCGCCAATAAGGGATTTTTAACATATTTTGTGTTCTCTTACTGAAATTGCTTTTCTGTTCGGAACAATTATAACAGCGAGGATAGGGAATAAATCAATAAAAGCAACACCGTAAAGAAACCTAAAATCGGTTTATAACATCACAGCAACAGCTACAGTGATAATTGTGCATCATTTGTGATCCAAAAACACTGCCTAGAAGTGGTCATGCAATTGATATATCAATATTTCCCAAAAGTAACTCGCCCACTCATCTCCTAGATTTTGGGAAATGATCCTCTCTGAATTTAAAAACGCCGTGTAGTTGTCTAAAAGAGTTAAAAGACAAATTATAATCTGCTTGAGAAAATCAGCTTCGCCAAGAACATTTCGAGACTCCCCCTCCAAGCGCTGCAGGCAGGCTTCATATGCTTTGATGTCTCTGTTCACATCCTCATCCTCCTTATCAAGTTTATCAGATAGCACCCTCATGCACTCCAGGCATAAAGGTTGCTCCACCTAAAAGGGAAAAAAAAAAATCATATGCCAAAATCTTAGGCACCAACTGTTCCACCTAAAAGTAAATGTAAACAAATGGACATCAAGATTGCAAGAGTAAATTTTAAAAGAAACAAATTTTCAAGGCAATTCTATTGCTGCTTGGAAGTTTGTTTGGCATGAAGAAGGTAATAATACTTTGTACCTGTGTCTGGGTTGTGGCAATATTAATGCACGATGTAGACAGGTATTGCCATGTGAAACCCACATTTGTTTGGCTGCATGGGAGCACCAGTGGTACCCTCAATGGCGATCGAGTCCAGCCTCGGTCAGATATAGAGTCACTCTTGTTTGGAAAGATTACATGAACAAACAAAGAGCTTGGTTGGTGAAGTACCTTTGTTCAATTTATTTTCATCCTACGAAAAAACAATTGGCTCCTGAGTGCTGACACAAAAGATCTTTCCACAAACTGTTCAAGCATGACACTATCAATTCAAATAAACGTTGAAAGATCCTCATGAAATGGAAAATGTTTTTTTTTTTTTTAGATGCAACATCAGTCCTACACAAAGCCATGAAAATTCAAACATTTTTAGGGGTATGTAAAACTAATAGCATTCCGCCTCGGGACCAAATAACTTTAGTTGACCATTCCTACAAGAACTGGAAGACAAACGTAACAAGACGCTCTGTAACTGGACAAAAACCAAACATCCAAGTGAGGGTTCAGAAATCCCCATGCTGACTACAAGAATTAATCTAATGCTTGCTCCCGAGTTCAGTGTCTCTTTGATTTCGTTCATTGACAGCTTCCAAGCCCTTTCTAATTTCGGTTATTTGATGCCATGCTTAATAGTGGGTGCTGAGGCAATTTTGTTTGAAGAAAGCTCAACTATGTGGCCATAGAGTAGGAATAAAAACAAATTGTTATGAGATTTAAAAATCCCATGCACTAATATTCGGGGAGAGCTTTCTTTCTCTAGTCATCATAACATCAAGTGTATCTTTAAAACTGTGTTTCTCTACCTACTAATACCATTATAAAAGGAAAAGGCATAGAAAGGAGAGAATTAAAGTAAATTGCTACAAAACGATTGTGAATTATCCTATGAGGGCAGCAAATCGTGGACCCAAAAGGACACAGCCAAACACTCTCCGATCAATACATAGAATGATCAGCTCCTCATAATCACCTGGGCGGTTAAAACAACTTTTATGTAATGCATTACAAGGTATTGGCCAAATATGTTGCACACACCACTAACAATTTAAAGGCTCGGTTGCACAGGTGCTCCCTAACATACTTGCCTAAACATTTTAAATAGATGTATTGTTTAGCTGCAAAGGTCATGCTGTTCTATATATATATATATATATATGGCAGGGAACTTACCTTTCTAAAACTTAAGTCGCTCATTCCAGCATCACTTCCCTCGTTTGCTACAGCTTACTGATTTTTGATTTCTGCATCAGTCAACGTGAGGGCCCGTTGTAGCTTCTAGGAGAAAATACCTCAACCCGAAATCTCTCTCTTGTTCCACGCTTGATCTGGCTTGTTAAAACTCGTGGGTACTGCTAATTTATCTACACCCAATTCCTTTCCTACTTCTAACTCTGAAGAGCGATGATGCTCCCTCTTCTGCTCTACATCTTCAAATTGATGGCCCACAGGTTTCTTCTTCCTGCGTGACACTCTCAATGCTTTGGCCTCGGCTGCTTCTTATAACTCGAGCATTTGGTCATCAGCCCTACGCCAACGTCTCCTACTTGGTCCAAATATTGAAGCAATTGAAACGTGATCGAGTGGGATATCTTTCATCAGAATCCTATTTGTAACTTGAGAAACCTCAGGCCTTGTTTTCAGCAACTTGAGTTTACCATTAAGCTCGATCCCAAAGTCCATCTCTTCTTCCCTTTGTGTTTCGCAGAACCAAAGCTGCGGTCAGAACTCAACTCTCCAATCCAAGGTAAGCATCTGAGCCCTTCATCAAATGCCCTGCACCTTGCTCAGAAGAGCCTCTCTTCAATCTTTAACTTTGTGAACCATCTTGAATAGTACTGTACAGTAACCTGCAAAGTGCATAACTGTTCTTTTCGATTGGCATTCTGAACTAAAAACAAAATGTACAGTAAAAAAACGCGTGAAAGTTGAATCGCAATAGACATGGCAGACAAAATGCCTGAAGCATCATAAATACCTGAAATAAGAATTAACCCCTTGAACCTTCTGAAAACATAATAAGCTCCAACAATTTGGAAGCACCATGTATATCTACAAATGGCGATTATCAAAAACTAAACAAGTAAAGAAAACAAGACAGAACACAAAACATCAAAAGTAAAGAAAGCTAGTAGGTTGTACTTTCTGGTATAGGCGTAACTTTACCTTTGAAGCCAGATGACTAATTCTATCTCTTGCATTCCCTATCAATCCTTTGGCATGAACCACTTTATTAATTCTTGGAGAGCAGGATCTTGTTTTTTAGTTGACCATAGATTCACAATCCAGGAAACTGTAGATGCATCTGCTGAAAACCCCTTTGCAACCATTTCCTTAAGAAGTACCAAGGCTTCATAGTACTTCTTCCTCGCCAGAAATCCTCGGATGATAACATTGTAAGTGCCACCATCTGGAAAGCAACCATTTTGTTCCATTTCCACAAAAAGCACCTTAGCTTCGTCCAACTGTCCTTGTGCACAAAAACCTCGTATCATGGTCTTGTACGTCCAGACATTAGGATGTAATCCCTTGGTAGAAAGTTTATTGAAAAGATCCTTTGCATGGTCCATCTTTTTATCCTTGCATAATGCATCAATGAGGATAGTGTACTTAACAACATCAATATCTAACCCGTTCCTTTCCATTGTGTGAAACAAGGTCAATGCCATAGCAATATTACCATTTTTGCAAAGGCCATCCAGCAAGATACCAAAGGTTAGAGTACTTGGAATTATACCTTCAACTTGCATTTCATCAAAAAGTCTATGAGCGGCTGCACATCTACCAACCCAAAACAATCCCTGTAACACAGTGTTAAAAGTTTCAACAGTAGGCTTCAACCCCTTTCGAGGCATTTCTCTAAAGAGATGCATAGCCTCATCTATTTTCATCTTCTTGCAATATCCATTGATCAAAATAGTATGGCTACGAATGTTGGGCTGAATGCCCATGCCCACCATTTTATTGAACACTCTCATTGCTTCATCCATTTGGCCTTGCAAACAATATCCATCCATTAAACTACTGTATGTGACAACATCAGGATCCACACCTCTTTCAATCATCACTTCAAGAATGTTGGGATTTGTCCCACATCGGTTAAATATATCCTCCAAATCTAGTATATGAGCTTGGGCGGCCTCTCCACTCTTTGCCAATTGGTTTGTAGTTAGATGCTTTAACATGGTATCAAAGCTAGAGTTTCGGAGGCTTTTCCCCTTTGTTTGTGCCATAGTTGCACTTTATTTCATTGTGATCCGTGTGTTCCGGATCCTTTGTTTACCTCTCCACGTGCGAGTCAGGGGTCGCACGTGCGGGGGAGTGTTGGGATTTGTCCCACATCGGTTAAATATATCCTCCAAATCTAGTATATGAGCTTGGGCGGCCTCTCCACTCTTTGCCAATTGGTTTGGAGTTGGATGCTTTAACAAAGAACCTCCTCTGCTTCCTTCGCCTTACCGCCCTTGGAAAGTGCATCCACCAACACACTAAATGCACGAACATTTGAATGAATGCCAGCATTCAACATCTCTTTCAACATTCTTTTAGCCTCCTTCCACTTGCCAAAATTGCAAAGGCCATGAATCAAAGAGTTATACGTAATAACGTCAGCAAGAATACCTCTGTCCTTCATTTCTAAAAGGAGACTCACAGCATCGTCGACCATTCCATCCTTGCAAAGACTGTCAATGACCGTGGAATACATTATAGTGTTAGGCTCACAACTTCCCTCTTCCATTATCCTGAGCAACCTAATTGCCGTGACAGTGTTGCCGACTTTGCAAGGCCCATTAATTATTGTTCCGCACATAACCACGTTGGGCTCAATATCTCTATTCCTCGCTAATTCCTTAAATAACTGCCCGGCCTCAGCAGTTTTATGTTGTACTATAAGTCCATTCAACAGAGTGTTGAAGGTATATACATCAGGTGTACAACCGCTTTTGAAGAGGCAGCCTAAAAGTGAGAACCCAAAATCGACTCGATTTAGGCGGCAGTAGCAGTTAATTGCAATGCTCACGGTAACGAGATTTACCCCTTTGCCTAGGAAGCGCAACTTGTCAAAATGAGAAAGAGCCGTGATGTAATTACCCATTCTCGTAATGCTACCCAAGGCTTTACTGATTTGAGAAATGGGTGGAAAAGGTCGCATTTGGGTCATCCGATTGAGCAACTCCTCAGCATCTAGAACATTTCTGGTCCCCGAATTTCGGTCTTCTCTCGACACGGCATGGTGATTTTCTTGGGTTGCTTCAGCAGGACAAGAATTAGGGTTCGCAGATTTAGATTGGGTGTGAAGCAGTAGTATGCTCCCAGTAGGAAAGAAACACAATGTGGGGTTTATAAGAGAGGGAACAGCGGTACCTTTTTCCCTTCGATTTCAGATTTCATGCCTCTGATTAAACCAGAACCACCAATCTTTCCCATCTTCTCTCTCTCTCTCTCTCTCTCTCTCTGATGCTGAAGTAGTGATGATGAAGAGCTGGGTTTCAGTATTTGTTGGTGGAACATGAGAAAATGAGAATTTTTTTGCCACTTTTTTAATACTCCTACCAGTAAGAAATTCACATCCTTTATTATTATTATTTATATTTTGTTTTTTGTTTTCTAGCAAAAACATAATACGTACTTTTTAAATCTTTAAAAATAAAAAGGGGTGTGAATAACAAAAAAAAAAAGTGAATATCAATTCTTGAAAAAATTTATTCACTGAACTTTTTCAACTGCAAGAGCGTGCGGGACAAAACCTTTTTATAATTTTACTTTTAGTAAATGTTTTTTCCGTGTCCATTGCGGAAGAGACAACGAGAAGAGGCTTGCCAATTACGAAAATTCTAGGATTCGCGAATTTTTTTTCCGACAATGTCCAGAAAAGTAAAATTAATTATTGAAATTCACTTTGACATGTATGACTCAAACATCAATGTAAATTTAAACTATTCATTTCTCTATCACGGTCATTTTTGAAATCTTTCGGTGTACCCTAACATTGTTCTACCAATTATAGTAATTGCCAAACTTTTGAACCGTGAGCATCTTCAACCCATGTCTTTAAATCTCATAATCATATAGTATAAAAAAGGTTAACGTTTGACATTCTCTTTAGCTACACATCATTTGCTTCAAATTTAACTTCTCATGCCCATTTAGAATTCAATAAGTAGTAAATATTTTATACTTTAATACTTAGAATTTAACATAAGAGTTGGAGACGGATGTTTGCTGATGTCGGATTTGAAAACATCAAAATAGTACATGAGCCTTAAAAAAAATTAACATTTCCAATTTGAAAACATGAGTTGAAGACGTGGGCTCTCCCAATTTAAGGTGGTGTTCCAATTTTGTAGAAAGTTATTTTTTTTCAAACGGAGGAAATTTCAAGTCCAAAAATTATGTGTTTACGTAAATAATTTTTTTACCAATATGGATCTTGTTTGATAGATCTTATCGAAATCTTTTAAACGGTGCAAAAAAAATTTAAAAATTATTTTTCGTTTTCACTATATTTGCATTTAAAAATTAAAAAAAAAAAAACTTTTAAAAAAAAAGGGAAACCGGAACGCCCCCTAAGATCCTCCTAATTCTACTAATTTGATTCAAATTGCTAATTTTATTTGACTGCTTGAATTGAAAATTCATTCCAAAAATTTTAGCAGTATCGACTAGACATTGATAGTTAGAGGAATAAAAAATAAAATTGAATATTTTTCCCAATTTTTAATGGAAGATGATACTAATAAAATAAATACAGGCATGGAGAGTGAGAGAGAGAGAGAGTCTTGTCTCTTTAACGTAGGACTTCCACCACTGTAATCCCACCACTGCAATTCGTGGATTAAAGTTGGATTTGTCCCTTGTGAAATACACCTACTATATCTATCACATGTGACAGCCACAATTCCACAGTTTCATAGATAACCAAAACAACGATACACCAAATTGATGAAACAGATATGGCTCTGAGATTCTCTCTCCTCGTTCTCTCTCCTGTATTCCTGCTCTGTTGCTGCCATGGAATCAAAGCGCACAAAGGTGGAGAAGACCCAACAACAATCAAGACTATGCAAGATTTCTCTGGGTACCCAATTCATGAGGAACCCCATTTACCCAACTCTTTATCTCTACTATCCGTGGACACCCTAAGCTTACAGAAACAGGTACTTATGCAAATTGTCTCAATCATTTCGTTTTCCCCTTTTTCTTGTATTATCTGAAGTGGGTTGAGCCAGAAAATATTGAACACTGATGAGATGTAGTCTTGTGGAAATGATTCATTAGCTCATGGGATGTCAAAAACATCCCATGAAATTTATCTAATCCACTATTGTTCTGTATGGAATTTTAATTGGTCTACCAGGATGAGTGGATTTGAGGTCCCTTTTTTTAACCGGATACGAGCATTGGAGTACACCATATTTGATGTTTGGTTAAAATTCTCACGGTCCGGATTAAACATGCATCCCACAAAGTATAGGAGATACGATAACATGAGAGTGTGGTTTATGAATCCCATCACTGTACCAATGGAGTGGAGAGAGGTATAATCCCATAAGATACAATCCCAACGAATTAGTAGTGGTCGGATTAACATACTCAATCCAGGTCACAAATATTTTGACCAAACACCAATTCTTCAGCTACCTTGAATATGTAGTCCAATCTGATGCTCAAATGCCACCAAACAAACGGGGCATGAAAGTTGCAGGTTAAGGATATGAATTAACAACTTAAACAGGGACGAATATAGTCACATTGTTGTATGAATGATTCCAATGGGTTTGTACTTCCAATACTTAACCTTCTCAATTGCCCAAGCCCCTTGATTTCATGTTCAGTCATCCTAAGGTAGTGTTACATTTTTTCTCCGCTCCCAACTAAGGACTTTTTAAAAGACTTTAGGGCATGATAGAAATTGTGAAGTAGAACTCAACGCACCCATTAAATTCGCCTTGCTAGAAGAGGGTGTCCAAGAGATTCTATTCATATGTTTAGGGCTGCGTAGAATCGATTGGGGATTGTGATATACTACCATGCGATGCCCACTCTATCAGCATTTACCCAATGGTAGCCCTTTCTCTTTGGGCAGCGTCACTCTCCAGTTAGTATTCTGAACCAAATAGTATGCACGGGCATAGTACTTACCTTATTCAATTCCCTTCTCAAACTCTGTTGGGCACAACATTTTGGCCTTCCTTGAACTTAATATGCTTTTTCTGCCCCGGCCCCACAGAACTGCTAACGCGCCACTCATCCGTACACATAACTCGAATCAGTAGCATCTGATCCAATACTTTATCTTGTGACTTGCTCTTATACCATGTGATACAAACCCTCGGAGCTTATGTTGAACTCACCCTGGAAATCTGCTCGCAAGGTAATGGTGCCCAGGAGCTTATAGGTATATCTTCAGGACCCTTGAAAACCATCAACTTTTGGCGCCATATAGAAGTTAAGCCGCCACAACCGCCAAAAGTCAAAAGAAAGTCTTATGGGGTTATTTCTCAATTCTCATTTATTTTGGAACGATGACACTCAAGATTATTGACGTCAGCTATCATATGATTAATGCTCCACTTTAGCTGGTATTTAAACTCCACATGTCAAGTGAAGGAGGCATGATGCTACTCCAATTCGACAAGCATTTTGACGGATCTATATTACATGATTTGACATATCAGTGATGATCTTATGAAATTACAGAGCCAGAGAGCCTGTTTATAAAGCAGTAAAACTAGTTGAACTGGTGCAATGCTAGGAAAACATCCAACTACGTATTGGCACGGGAACCTAAACGTGTCATCCTTTTCTGTACGTTTTGGTAAATAAGCTTCCATTGAAGAGAAACAAATAACAATTTCAAGGAAGGAGTATCCCCGAACAATGAGATAGACTCACGGAAGCTGGAAATCAAACAAAATAAAAAACCTACTGATGGCCAAAACAGATTTGGAATAGACCAGTTCTTTTTCAAATAGACATTTGTCGTTGTTTTGCCGGAATTGTTACAAGTTTCGTTTCTGACTCTGTTTAATGGTATAGATTGATGAGCTGTCAACATTCTCTGATACACCTGCACCGTCAGTTACAAGGATCCTGTACAGTGAGAAGGACGTATTAGCTAGGAGGTATGCTCTAGAAATTCTCTGATCTATACAGTGTTCTGATTATTAGCCTATAATTTTGAGTGGGAAACATAATTAACAAAAGACATGACAAGCAATCACTACTTTTGTTTAAATGAAACTGGAACCAACAATAAACTAGATTAAGAGGTTTCAAATGGCTCATGGGTGGAGCGGATGTTACTAAAATAGGTGTTACAATATTACACAGTTGGAGATATTTTGGTTGAAATTACCATCTTGGTTATATAGGGTTTCATTGTTAGATTTGTTTGAATTTTCCTAAATTGTACAGAAAAATGAGTTACAATATTGACAGTTGTGCGAGAACCTTGCCGCAGTGTCATAAAAGGTTCTGCGGCCTGATATATACTCAGTACAAAGTTTCGGCTACATATATGATAGCATTGTCTTATTGGTTTACCTTTTGGAGAGTTCATGAGGAGGTTGTTATAAACTGGTTTGAATTCCATTTGGGTCATTCCTTTGAATAGACACAGTCTTCTCACCGTTGCACTTGAGCACATGGTCCTTATTCATGGAGGCAGCAGAGCAGATTATTTTATGGCTGTTTAGTGTATCATCAGGTTCATGCATGTAGGTGAAGGGTAATGGATTTCTTGGTTCATGAACATGACTAAGTTCGTGAAGTTGGATCCTGTTAATATCGTTGGACTTCTCAGTGGATTGGAAAGAGTGTAGGGTTTATTGGAATATCTTCATTTTGGAGGCCCCCCTCGGAGGGGCTTCGAAGGTTTTTGACCATTTGGCAAATCTACACTAGGCTGAAGAGCTTTGGGTCCTTGGTAAACCCGTTTTGGGTTGTTAGGATCTTGTTTAGGGTAAGAGAATTTTGAGAGTTGAATTTAGGTTCGGTGAGTTTGTATATTTGTGAGAGTTTGTTTTATCGACTTTGTAGTTCTTTGGAGCATTCATTCTCTCTGCATGAGTGGCATCCTTTTCTCTTGAGATTGCCTGTGGACTTAGGCAATGTACCGAATCATGTAGATCTTAATCCCTCCTATCATTGTGTTTTTTATTTGGTTTCATTGTGTTTTTTATTTGGTTTCTCCATTGGATTGGCACATGCATTTGTTTGTTTTTCTCTTCCGTATGCTATCCCTTATCAATCCTGGTTGTGGTTGGGTCTGTAGAGGGATTCCACAAAACAAATTGGCGTTAGAGTTTTAGTTGAGCAGAACATGTGTGTGTGTGTGGTTGGTTTATCTTTTGGTATTCTTTTTTACTATGATTGTATCTCTCTTCAGTGTTTTCCATTCATCAATTAAATGATCATCAATTGCCACCTAACTCCACTTCACAAAAAATGAAGTCACAATTGTTTTCATTAAATCATTAGATTAGGACTAGCGAAATTCGACTCTCTGTACTTTGCCTGGGATAATACGATTGTATTTGCACTTATTTGATGAGAATACGGGACCTGCTAATTTCATTTTCAATTGCAACATTATGAAAAGGCCCTAAATGAGGCTTCTCAATGTGCTCTTAAAAGATATTACTTGTTTAGTGCCAAGAAATATTGGACAGCCCTATTTGGTCAACAAGGACTTGTTATTACTCTCCCCCATTCCCCGAATTGCCTGATCCTATTCGACTCATGTAATCAAATGGAGGGAACTAATTCTCGAACAGAAACAGTCCCCTTGCTTGGCTAGAATGTTCTTATCTGTTCTGTGGAGAAAAGCTTAGTTTTCTGTTTCCAGGTCTAATTTAAGAAGTATATAAAGGGCCATACCAAGTGGAAGGCTCCCTTTTACCCCAGGTATATGAGATGTACTAAGTAGGTAACCTTATTTCCACTTCTTTTGCAGGCTCTAATTGACAAAATGATACTTTGTGAAAAGGACATTTAATGAAGTGGTCCAGTGAGAAATGTTTCAAGTATCTAGTTGGCAAGGTTGTGTACTGCTTATGTGCTTGCTCTGCATTTCCTGCTGTCATGTGTTTGGCTGGAATTGTGGAAATTGACTTGTAAAAGCTAATCGTCATTTCATTGTGTATCGTACCTTCACCCAGTGTCACTCAGTGCCGTGTAGACATGTATGCCCATTCATGCATAACAACACACACAGCTTAGATACGTCAATATGGAGGAGTGGCTGATGCAATTGAAGGTATTAGAAGAAGGACAAGTAGCAAGGTTGGAAGGATGTAGATCAGTTACTGGAAGATGATACATGCTTACCTCTAGTTTGATGGATGCATGATCATAACCTAACAGAATACAAAAGAAAGATTGATATAGTTACTCTCTGGGAGTTCTGGGATTCTCAAATTTCCTTATTCTGTTTTGTTTTCGAAGGGCCTCCTGCTTTTCTACTTCAATATGTCAACATATAGGGGTGAGAGAGAGATGCAATTTCTTGGGTATAGTGTCACCATTTTTTCAGGGTTGTTGTTATTAATTCCCCAGACACATGCAGTTGGGTATCAAACTGTTCTATATCACCTGATCTAGCTAGTCATTATGTTGCTTAGCCATAAGCCGTTTTTAATACTGATATTTATTTTCATATTTATTGCAGTTTTATCAAAAACTTAATGGGGTTTGCTGGTCTCTCTGTTAGAGAGGATGCTGTCGGCAACATTTTTGGTCGGTGGTAAGTCAATGTCTGAATATTTTGGTTCTTATCTGATGGTCGAAGTTGTATAGGGGTTCTTGTTACCCAGGTCAAATTATTCCACTCGTATTTTCACTAGGATCTAGTAATCTCCTTTGTTCCCTAGAGTATATGATGATGAGACAAATTTATCCATGGTATCTTTTGCAATGCTGTCTTTCGTTTGCTCTCTTTTCTTTTCAATGAAACCTTTCTATTTTGCTACCTATTACTTTTTCTTGTGGGTGATTCTGTTTCAACGGATGGTCGCTTGTTCATTGTTTTGGTGCACTGTGAGACAGGAAGCAACAATCATTCCAGTCATCCATTCATGGAGTTGCAGTTATATTATATGGATGAAAAAGTTTTTTGTGTTTTTCATAAAGCTTTTTATTTTGTGAAAAACAGGCTAGTTTGCTTTCTTGACCTACAGTTGAATGTCCAGAGAAAAAAAGCTCCAGGCATAAAAAAGTCACAAAACTGGATTTTCTAAGTCACAAGTTCACAACTCACAACGTAGGTGGAATGCTATCCTCCCTATGTGGACCCCGTTTTGAAAAACCCACATAGCTTCCATCTTCAAATTGCATAAACAAGTATGCATATTTCTTTTGCATGACGTTCCACCTCTGATACCCAAGTAAAGAAATCACATAGCCAATTCCTCTAGCACTTCTGATTAAAAAATAAAATAAATTCTGTAGCACTAAAAGGCCATTTCCCACTGCTACTGTGATAACTGATAACCAAGGCGTGTAGGGATGGTAGAATGGGGAAAACCTAACACCGGGTATAACCTGCACAAAGTGGCTGCCTCAGACTTGAGAGCTGAACTCTTACCATTGCACAAGGCAATGGCCTCCTGCATGGGAAATATTTATCATTTTCTGGAGTTATATAAAGGTACCCTGCACTTATGCACACTAAGTTGTGTGTCACGTTGCATCACAATGAAGTTTATCCAAGTTTCTGCCCTTCATTAAGAGTTTTCATTACAGCCTTCGCAATAATCTTTGTCCTTCATAGAAGCAATGGGTACTTCATCATGCATATTCTCCTTCCACAAAGATTTTTATCCTTAACAACTTAGTTTCTGAAAATGTGAAGTTTCTCAACGGTGTCATATTGTGCTCACAATATACTGTTGAGATACTTTATATCTTGGAACATTTTTTCCGTCGTTTATTGTAGCAACATTGTCTGATTCTGCTAAACGGGTACTTTATTCATTAGTGTTCAACCACGTCTGTCTCCTTTGCTGCTATGCAGGGATGGCTATGAACCAGAGCTAGCTGCAGTCTCAACAGGTTCTCATATTGATGCAATTCCTTACTCTGGGAAGTATGATGGAGTTGTTGGTGTTTTGGGTGCCATTGAAGCCATTAATGTACTGCGAAGGTGTGCAAGTGGGCTTACAGTTGCAAATGAGTGTATTCCAATACACATGATAGAACTTTCAAAATACTATAGTGTCATGGACATACTAAGATAGATGCAATTCAGCTATGATACACTTTTCCCAGATCTGTGGGGGCTTTAGTTGACTTGACTCCTTAGAAGCTCATATCCTGACCCGAGACACCCCAATTTTTTCCAAAAATTGAGGATTTGACATGACAAAATGTGTTCTTTGTTCTACGTTATGTACACATCCAGATTTAACAATATCAAGGTATAATGACTCTTTTTTTTAACATTGAATATACTAGAAATGAAGTGTAAACAAAATGGCCATTATGCATTTCAGAAATTATCGTCGTAATCATATTCCAAGTTTTTAGTAGCAAGTTTTTCTTTTTGGTAAATTGATTATTTTATAACCAACCAACTCCAAACGCAACAGGGTAAACACCCCTACAAAAGACTGTACAACCAAAACCTGTCTACAAACTACCATCAACTCATCAGAACTCAGGGATAAACAGTCCCAAAAATCCTACTTGTGATTTTCCCAAGATCGCACAGTCTTTGCTTCCAAAGTGGCAAGTTTTTTCAAACTAGTAATTTGTTTTAGGTGTCTCCCATGTGTCCAAAGTGTGTCCGGTTCTAAGCAATGAAAAATATATATTAGCACACGTTTGGACAAGGATCCAACAACCACTCGACGAGTTTCATAGGGACGGACGACTTTTTGGAAGTGCACGAGTTTATTAGTTGATTCGGCTATAGAAAATGACTTTGTCACTCTATTGTTTATGACAATCTGATTGAGTAAGCTTATGGGCTGGGTAAGTAATACTGTTAGAGATTTGATCGGAAATCACCTTGTTTTGTACATAAGTTCCACCATTATTGAGCTGTGAGTGATTAAAAGCCAAACAGATCATAGCATAAGTTGGTAGATGACATGCAACAAAAGAAGAGATGTATAGCATGTTCGAAGAAGAAAGAATAACCCCGTAGCCTAGCATATTATCTGTTCTGTGTCAGATGTCAGTATCCATTTTGTAGTTCTTAAACACTGACAATAAGTGAACATTTAATTACTGAATAATTTTCTGTGCGATGAGAGTCCACAAGGCTTTGCGTCAATAATAGAGGCCGAGGTGAAACATAGTTGTGTACGTTCCCAAATGCAGGGTTTTTTTAACATGTGCAGCCATTGGTTTCACCAGATACACGGAGCAATCTGATTCAAGAGGAATGTGTTATTACCATAGCAAAAACACTTGAAAATGACCTAGGTTTACATGGGTTGAAGGCACATGGTTTCGTGATTACAGAGAACATATAGTCCTGGATATAGCTGAAATAGGTGGTCTGAAAAGAATGGTAGGCAATTTCACATATACAGGCTTTTGGATGTTGGTCAGTTTAGAGTTCTCTTTTTTGCAAATGGCCACAATATTTTGCTTTTATGAAAATTTGTTATTAAGTTATAACACAGAAGACAATAAATCTATTTCCCAATATTAGTTATATTTTATTGATTGGGCTTTTCACAGGTCCGGTTTTAAGCCAAAGAGGTCCTTGGAAGTGATCATGTTCACCTCAGAAGAGCCTACACGTTTTGGGATCAGCTGCTTGGGAAGGTTAGACAGACATCTCATAGTTGCAATATAATCACCTCTTATGCACCTATACAAGTATTTTTATTTTTTGCTCTTTTTTTTGTGACTTTTTGGATTGATATCTCTGTAATTCTCTCCTTATTATTTGTGGTATCATTTTGAATTACCTTTTCTGAGGGTTTGTTTCAGCTACTCATCAAAACTGGTTTATTTTAGCTGCTTATGTGCAAAAATGCTTTATTTCAGCTGCTTATGTGCTGCAAAGGATACAAAAAGGATATTTGAAGTATCTCTGTTGAAGTTTCTCACATGCTAGTCGAATTGTGCAGCCGTTTAATGGCAGGGAGCGAGGCACTTGAGAAAGCTCTCAAGAAAACAGTTGACAGTAAAAATATATCTTTTCTTGATGCTGCAAGATCTGCTGGCTATGCAAAAGGTGAAGAGGACTTATCCAGTGTTTTTCTAAAGAAAGGAATTTACTCCGCTTTTGTGGAGTTGCATATAGAGCAAGGTCCCATTCTTGAGGAAGAAGGTATGCCGCTGCTCAAAATAATTTTTGAGTTTTTTATGAAAACATCCCTCAAACTATCACCCATTTGTCTACTTCATCCTTGAACTATCAAAATCATCTATTTCATCCTCAAACTATCCATATCCCACCTATTTAGTCCAATTCTTAACTCCATCCACAATTTTGGACGGAAAAGTCACCACATGCCAATCATGCGACTTTGTGAAGGGCAAAAATGAGATTTCAGCTTTATCCCTATCAATGTGTCGCCAAACTCGATTGGTTCCCTCCAATTTGGGTCAAATTAAACAAAATGCATAGCATAATCAATCAATTACAAGCCCTAAAACTGATTATGAAGGAGAGTAGATGGTAGCTTACACGTTCAAGGTACCAGTGATGGTGTTATTGGCGGACTTGACAGCAGATTCAAGGTCAAAAACCCTGGCTAGGCTCCTGCCGGTGCTGCTGCCTAGTGAAAACCAGCTCTGCAATTTTTTTTTTATGGAAGCATAGATTTGAATTCGAGGTCTGGTTTTGACTTCTGGGTCTAAGACTATGGTTTATGATTGATGTGAAAGAAGATTATGAATGAAGATGTTTCGATTTGATTCCGGCTGTGAAGAGGAGAAGAGGCTTTCGATGGCGATTGTCGACCAATTTTTGGGAGAGTTTTAGCTGATTTTGGGAGTAAGAGATAAATTTCATTTTTGCCCTTAAAAAAGTCACGTGATTGGCATGTGATGACTATTCCGTCCAAAATTGTGGATGGAGTTAAGAATTGGACTAAATAGGTGGGATATTGATAGTTTGAGGATGAAATAGATGATTTTGGTAGTTCGAGGACGAAGTAGACAAATGGGTGATAGTTTGAGGGGTGTTTTTATCATATCCTGCATGGTTGCAGTTTTCAGAATCTGTTTATGACATTCATTTGGCGGAAATTATGTAAGATCAATATCCAATGTCACAAAGATGCTTTCGTATGGTCTAAAACCAATTTCCTCTGAAAATAAAAAAAGATTTTGATGATTGTTTTTGTATTTTCAAAAGCAATTTCTGCAAAACTGATTCTAAAAACGGCAACTAAATGGGTTATTTTTCCTTTACTGCTCATTCTTCTGATTATTTCTTTGGATGCAGGTATTTCTATTGGTATTGTGACTGCAATAGCTGCTCCTGCAAGCATCAAAGTGGATTTTGAAGGCAACGGTGGCCATGCAGGCGCTGTGCTGATGCCAAATAGGTGTGCATTTCTAGTGCTACAAGTGCATTTCATCTTTTTTCTGTAAATCAGTACAAGAGGTCCATTTATAAACCAAAATTGGATTTACTTGGATCATAAGCCTCAAGGGTGTGCACGATGTTTTTTTTTTTTTGCGTTCACGTGCCTTTCTTGAGATTAACACAAGTTTTTTTTTTTTTTTTTTTTTTATCGCATTTGAGGTTCTTTGCACTTGTTTCACTTTCACGTTTGCACATCTGTTTTTCCTTCTTTTGTACATTTTAAGTGCAGATTTTCTTGTACTCAAGTGATTGTTTTTCTAATCTCCATTTGAGTTTCTTTATAAGCCAGCTGGAGTTTGCCCGTACTTTTCCATATACGTCATGCGTTTATACTACTCTGGTCTAGTACTCTATGAGCTGCGTACATAGGAATATAAGCTTGTATCTATCTAAATAGGTTAGTAGAATAGTCCCTTTATCTAATTTTTTCCTGTTTATCGTTTTGGCCCTTTAACTGTCAAACTTTTTACTCTCTCTCTCTCTCTGTGTCAGGCCTTGCGTGTGTGTTTGTGCGTGTGTGGGAGGTAGGAGTGGGAAGAGTACCTGAGGTCGCCCTCCGGGTATATGGCGGTTGCTACAATGGTGCTCGGCTATGTAGCACGGACACGGACACGGGACACGGACACGACACGACACCGACACCCCGACACGTAAATTTTCAGAAAATGGGGGACACGACACGTTTGGGGACACGTCTATATATATATATATATATATATATATATATATATATATCGAGAATAAAAAAAATTAAATAAGATAAAAGTTAATAATAGTATATCCAAATAGCTTTGTTTTCACCTTTGTAGTACATTGTTTTCCAAGTCATTGCATCTATTATCTATACCTTGCAACAAAAAGTGTTCCAAAAGTGTCCAAAAGTGTCTGAAAAGTGTCCCCCAAGTCATTACATCTATTATCTATACCTTGCAACAAAGAGTGTCCCAAAAGTGTCTGAAAAGTGTCCCCGAAGTGTCCCAAAAGTGTCTGTCAAGTGTCTGAAAAGTGTCCCCGAAGTGTCCGAAAGTGTCTGTCAAGTGTCGGACTTCAAATATTGCTCAAAATAATAGGACACTTCTGGAGAAGTGTCCGACACGTGTCGGCCGCGTGTCCGGCGCGTGTCGGTGTCCGGCGCGTGTCGGTGTCCGACACGTGTCCGACACCGGTACGCCACCCCTGGTGGAGTGTCGGTGCTACATAGGTGCTCGGGAACTACCAGAGGTGGAGGAGGAGAGAGCTCGGGGCGGACTTAGAGAGAGAGAGGGGTGGCAGTGGAGAGTCGGTAGGTGCGTGTTAGGTGTATCTTGAATGCTCTCTTGAATGCTTGTCTTTTATATGAGCCTTGGGGGAGAAAGAGAGCCAGCTGTGAGGCTCCTCCCCATTGGTGGGCAGAGTGGAGGTTGACCTCCTTTCCTCTTTTAGTCCCAAGTCAGGCCTCGGAGCTCGTAGCCAAGGAACCAACAGGGGCCATTCCGGTGATACATGGAGACCCGTATCATCTGCCAAGTCAGGTGGTAGGCATGATACGGGCTCCGAGGTGCCAGGAGGTAGGTATGATGCTTCTTCCGAGATGTCAGATGGCGGTCAATGCCCCCTTTCTCTCTAGGACCGGTCAAGTCAGAGCCCGCCGGAGGCAAACTCGTCCTCCTTGACGAACCCCTTGCTCTAGCCTCCAAGCCACATTCCTCCTTAGGTCCCGAACGAGGTACCTAGGCCCTGCTCCCGGCCTAGGATGGTGCATAGAGTCGCCTTTAAGTATTCGCGGAGTCTTCAAGGTGCTAAGTAGGAGGTGAGGTGCCCGGAGGTGACCTCACTCCTTCATGGGTGGAGAGTTCCTGGAGGAGGTCTTGCTCCTCCGGAGGCGGAGTTTGTGGAGGAAGCTTGTTCTTCTTGGAAGTGAGTATTCTGGAGGAGGCCTTGCTCCTCCTGGAGGTGAATGTTATAGAGGAAGCCTTGCTCCTCCCGGAGGTGAATCTTGTGGAGGAGGGATGCTCCTCCCGGAGGTGGATTTTGTGGAGGAGGGATGCTCCTCTTGGAGGTGAACATCGTGGAGGAGGCATGCTCCTCCGGGGAATGAACTTTGTGGAGGAGGCCTTGCTCCTCCTGGAGGTGATTATGTGGGAGGAGGCATGCTCCTCCTGGGTGAAATATGCCTCCTCCTGGGTGAAATCTTGTGGAGGAAGCATGCTCCTTCTGGAGGAAATCTTGTGGGAGGAGGCATGCTCCTCCTGGGTGAAATCTTGTGGAGGAGGCCTGCCCCTCCTGGGGAATGCTCCTCCTGGGGGAAATCTCGTGGGAGGAGGCATGCTCCTCCTGGATGAAATCTTGTAGGAGGAGGCATGCCCCTCCGGGGGCCTTGTTCCTCCAGGGGGAAATCTTGTGGGAGGAGGCATGCTCCTCTTGGATGAAATCTTGTGGGAGGAGGCATGCCCCTCCTGGGGGAAATCTTGTGGGAGGAGGCATGCTCCTCCTGGGTGAAATCTTGTGGAGGAGGCATGCCCCTCCTGGGGAATGCTCCTCCTGGGGGAAATCTTGTGGGAGGAGGCATGCCCCTCCGGGGGCCTTGTTCCTCCTGGAGATGGTCACCGGCGAGGTACTTGGAGAAGGTGCATCCAGTCGCGGAATATATCTAATACCCATAGTGTGTCTTCTAGGCCAGCTCTATACATTTAAACCACAGTATCTAAACCAGTTTGAGCAGAAATGATGCAGGTCTTGCTGCTGCAGAATTAACACTAGCTGTGGAGAAACATGTGTTGGACTCCGGGTCCATTGATACCGTTGGTACAGTTGGTAAGCCACTTTTTTACCTTTGTAATGAGATGTGTTTCTGGTGTCATACAGCCAATTCTGTATAAATAATGACCAGTTGTTTGCTTTTTACAATCTTTTTCATCTTATTAGTCTTAACGTACTTCCAAACCTTCCCCTCTTATAATAAGGTATCCTTGAGCTGCATCCCGGAGCAATCAACAGCATCCCAAGCAAGTCGCACCTGGAAATAGGTGCGTTGATCAGTGGATAACATTTTTCTATATGCTAGTTCCATATGAGTAATGTGTTTGGATCATGGATTTGTGGAGTCAAGGGAAAGTGGTAGGGTATAACATGTCTGGTGATGTTTGTTTCGGTCTTTTGTTTCTATTCACAAGAAAATCTGTATAGCTGAAACAAAAAGCATGTTTGATGTTTGTTTTCGTATCCACAACAAAGAGGAACAAAATTTTGATTTGGGAAAATAAAGAACAAAAGAAGAAGAAAGAATAAGGTTATTTAACTTGTTTTCAAGGCAAGTTTTCATCGTCTTGCTGGTGACCTCTTTGGTGACTGAACCACCTCCAGCAACTGCCCTACCTCCACCATCTACATCTCTGGCAATCCATCTGGCAAACTGCCCCAGCATTTGGTTGCAGGCCACCACATATGGCAACACCATTGACGGCCACAGTTCAAGTATCCTGAGACCGATTTGTTTTTCTCTGTGTTGCAGATACACGAGACATTGAAGAAGACCGAAGAAATACTGTGATTGAGAAAATACATCATTCTGCTTTAGCCATAGCCCAAAAACGGGATGTCAAGCTTTCAGAATTCAAAATTGTCAATCAGGATCCACCAGCCCTTTCTCATGACTCGATTATTAAGGCAATGGAAGCATCATCGCAAGAGCTAAACTTGGCTCATAAGTTGATGATAAGCAGAGCTTACCATGATTCCCTATTCATGGCCAGGTAATAAAGAGGCAGAAGAACTTCATTTTAAAACTCTATGAGCACTCTACTCTTTGTTGGTGTGACTTGCAGATAGAAGATTGGAAAAAAAAGAAGTTATTTTGTCCAAATTGTGGATTTTTAGAGTTGCCCACTTTTCTCGTGGGTTGTGAACATAAAAAGTCACCCGAAAATGTTAGACATTGGTGACAAATTGCCATTAGGTCTCCCAAAGGAATGACGAAATTTCATGCGGTCCATTATATATGATTATTATCTACGGTGGACCTAATTTTTTGCTTTATTGGGCCACCGAGAGGCGTCCTGCTGAACAAAAATGCCATTTGTGAAGTTAAGGTGCTGTAGAAACTCTGCTTGCGAACGTGATTGAACGAGTCCTCTGGAGAAAAAAGTTGAATTTTCTTGCTTTCTTTCCCCAGATTTGATTTCTATCTGTTGAAAATACTATTTTTCATTGGCACTTCAGTGCTTCATTGTTGTTGTGGTAGTTTAGCATTAGCATAGAATAGTCTTATAGCGATTAAATGATTTAGCATCTACTGGTATCTTGTTCAATATTAGCTACTGATCCTACAGTTTCACTTCCTTGCAGAATATCTCCAATGGGAATGATATTCATTCCATGTTACAAAGGTAGATTCTCTCTCTCTCTCTCTCTCTCTCTCTCTCTCTCTCTCCACAACCAACACCTTACTTTTATTTCGGTGAAACATGATTTATTTCCTCAATAGTCCTTAATAGTCCTTTTAACTCGTAAAATGTGCAATCAAAGATGTCACTATGATAGGCTTGAGTTCATTCTTGAACCGACTATACATATAGTTGCACTGAATTCATAAGAAACATCAAATGCACATTTGCACGCTTATAAAACAATTGCAAATTTGCAGATAGGGGAACTAGAATGAACCAAATCTGTATTTTGTCAATTTGATTTTGCAGGATACAGCCACAAGCCCGAGGAATTTTCCTCCAATGAGGATATAGCAAACGGAGTCAAGGTTTTAGCATTAACGCTCGCCAAATTATCCCTGTACTGATGTTGCTCACGCAAGATGAATTTCTTTGTCCTTTGATCGTCAACGACTTCTTTGCATTTGTATAAGAGCATGGTTTCGAGACAATGAGCCTGTATTGTGTTTTCATATACGGTGTAATTGCAAGTACCAGTACCTTGGCCAAAACGAACAGCCAGAAGTTGAAGTTGATGTCAACACTCTAGGGCAAAAGGGACGACGTAGCATGTACAGGAGCAAATGTCCAATTCAATCTACCGCCCCATGGTCTCTCTCCTTCTCTCTCTGATCTATTATCATCATGTAATAACAGCAGCAGCCATTGACTGGCTTTGCCTCTTACTTATCTTATTCTCAGATGAAATCCATCTCCTAAATAGCTCTGATTTTTAATTTCTAGATCTTGTTTCTTATCAGCAGTCTTCTCTGGTGTTGTGCCCGCCGTGGTTTCCTGTTCTACCTTCAAAGTTTCCTCCAGGGATCTTCTGTTTTTCGGCATTCTCGGTCTGGGCCATCACCGGGGTCTTTTGTTTTTCTATATTCTCCCATCCGTCTTCTAAAGGGTATTCTGTTTTTCGACATTCTTGGTGTTCTCCAGCACCTAAAGCAATTAGTGCCTGAGCAAATCACTCTTGCCAACCATCTATTTCTTCGGAGGCAAGAGTCATAGATGTCGATGATTTACACTTCCAGACTTACAAGCGAATTGGGTGAATTCTCCTCAAATAAAGATCCCTGACGGGTCCTACTGTTTGGGCTGTTCTGCCCTACCCTTTCCTAAACGTCTGTATTTCCTAAACGTCTGTATTGGCAACACATTGTCTCAACTGGTGCGCTGGTCTCGCAGGCTGTGTTTTTTAGATGTCCCGGGTTTACAATGCCGGGCAGGTCCACATTGGACCTGCCGGTGTGGGTTCGTCGGCTACCAAAATAAACAGAGACTTGAAGGCTTTAATGAAAGGATACAGCAGCCATTCCACTGGCCTTTCAGAATCCCAGCAGTTGTGTGGAAAACTTGCAGAACAGATGTTACCAAGTGCGATAGCGTAAATACGTTCCCAAATAGCCTAGTGAATTTCAGAAGTATTTCAACGTTACCAAGGGAATGAGAGAGGTTCAAGGACACGTACCGTACCCAAGGCAGAAAGCATAATGCTCCGGCCTCATGGAACGATTATTTGGTGCTCTTGGAGCAATGCTCCGACCTCTCCCACCGCGCACTTGTGTGGCATCCAAACACTTTGGGGTGGGTTCGAGACAAATGTGTGGCGTGAGAGGCCCATGGAGCATTGCTCCAAGAGCACCAAATAATTTTTTTTTTCGTCATTGTGCTGCTTAATGTACTTCGGCAGCACATACAAGACTTGCACACATTCACAAAATCCAAGAAAATACAGCAAGCACTTGAGTCTACTCAAATCAGTGTAACGGTTTGATTGTGTTTGGATTATAAATTTTCTCATTCTTCTCCTCAAGCAGTCAAGCTGCTTGTTGATAGTGGTGTTTCAAACTGCAATTGACTCCATGACTCCCTCTCCCGCCTCCTCTCTCTCTCTCTCTCTCTTATAGTGACAAGAATTATGCCATGTGGTGCCCCAGAGCCTTCCTACAGTACCACACATTTGCATGGGGCTCACAACTAACTGTACGACCTCAATGTGAATGTGTGGTGTTAAAGGGCTTTGGAGCACCAAGTGATGGTTCCTCAGGAGCACCGAATTGCTACCGGTTAAAGCTTTGTTTTGGGAATGCTATGCCGAGAGTAGTAGAAAGTCGCGGACGGGCTTATGAGCTGATCAATAGGTTGTTTAGCACTCGGTGGCCTAGAGCAAATGCTACCCGTTCATCCGTTGGTGTCAAAATGACTTTGCCCCCATTTGAGGCTTGCTAGAGTGTCACAAAGTTGGACACAATATAGGACAGATTGATACTTGGTTTTAGTTGTAGTTGACATGAGTGGATAAGAGTGGATGAATAAAAATTAAAAAAAAAATTGAGGGGTAATTCACTAATTCGGCCTTTCACCCTGTCCCTCACTTGTTTCTTAATCCAGCCTCAATATACATAAGTATAATTACACAGTTTTCCCGCTAAGAGGCAGTGTGATTGATTTTCAAAATTAATCGAGGTGTGCTTAAATGAGTCTAGACACTTTAGTCGTAACCAAAAGTATAAAATTAAATATTAAACAGCCTTTGGATCAACTACCCGATGAATCGTGACTATTGGCACGCACAATTCTGGACGAGGGACCCCACACTGTTGCCTTAGAGTTGAAGAATTGAAATAAAACCCATGATTTAAGGATAGAATTGGGGTCCATCTAATTATTAGTGGGGCAATCAAATGTATTTGTGGACTTAATTCTATCTTGTACTCCACTCACGTCTCCCCCTAACCCAGACAAAGTCACAGCTCATCACCAGTTCCCCATCTTGTGATCTTCTTGCAATAACTCAGGTGGCTGGGTCAGTCTTGATTCTTTTAATTTCTGCTGTGACAGCCAGACAACGCATTCCAGATTGTGGTGGTGACCATGCGAGCCTACGTATACCTCAACTAATTTTTTGAGATACCAAATCTACCGTCCAATATTGTTGGGGAGTTCAATTGACGCCGGGACAAAGGCAAAGTCCCGTATGGACTGGACCCCTATGAATTTATAGCACACGTGAAGTTCAAACATAGACCTTAGGAATAAGTAAACTCCTGAGCAAATTTTGCTCTATTTTACTCCCTTCAGTGGCAAGATTAAGATATGCTCAACTCCAATCAATTTGGCACTATACTGTTTTAGGCCTAATTGATTTCTCTTAATTTGCAACGGTAATATATAAACGTTCAGTAATCTTTCTGTTTTTAGCTTTTTGTTGGAATTTTTGGATTTAGTCATTCGTCTCAATGAGAATTATTAGAAGAGTATGAAAATACAGACCGAAATGAGTTTAAGTCCATATCGGAAGAACATCTAAACAAATAGCCCTTGCAAACTTTTTTTTCCTCAGTTTTTAGCGAATTTTCGGAACTTTTGGTTGTAGCTGTATACCCTTTTTTTTTTTTTTTTTTTAAATTCCTGTAGTCGGGACCACTTAATAATCCAAAAATAGACGTTAATTTGACCAAAATTCAAGAAAAAAAAAAAAAACCAAAAGTCAGACAATAATGCTGAAAAAATTATAGTACCAAACATGGGCGTGTGTGGGATCTTTCTCTTTGATAAGGATATAGTATGTGTGTATGGGATATTGATAAGGACGAATCGGATTGCTTAAGACTAAATATTAATAGTAGCTTATACATCCCATCACAGGGCTATTTTGGAGAGTGGTTAACCTATCAAGGGGCTGTTTAATTGATGGAGAGTGCACTAAACAGGAATACGAGCAAGGACGGAACCATGATTTCGTAGACGTGACGGTCGAATTATGAACAACAAGATTTTAATACTCCCTCCGTTCATTTTTAAGTGTCTTGCTTCGTAACTCCAATTTATTAAAAAGATATCATCATTACACCTTTCACATCAACTTTTTTTTCAACTTTCTCTAGTTACCTATCACCATTACACTTTTACTCATTAACTTTTCAAAATGGAATTTACTTTTAGGGATAAAATAGACAATGCACCAACTTTTACCCACTAACTTTACAAAATGGACACTTATTAAGGAACAACGCAAAATGAAATATTGGACTCTAATTAAGGGACGGAGGGAGTAAGTAGTTTGTTTGATTTGGGTTTTGAGGGAGGTTTTTTTGGTTAATAATGGGAAAATTTCAAACAGGCACCTGACCTTTCACACAAATCACACATAAACATCTTTCCTTTCTTAAATTTCATATAAACATCTGAACTTTCTAAAAACTCATCAATTCAACACCTGACCTTTCTTAAATTTCATATAAACACCTGAGCTTTCTAAAAACTCATCAATTCAATACCTGACATTTCTTAAATTTTATATAAACACCTGAACTTTCTAAAAACTCATCAATTCAACACCTGACTTTTCTTAAATTTCATATAAACATCTAAGCTTTCTAAAAACTCATCAATTCAACACTTGCCGTCAC
The DNA here is from genome assembly GCA_025413875.1 of Rhododendron molle. Lineage (NCBI taxonomy): Eukaryota > Viridiplantae > Streptophyta > Magnoliopsida > Ericales > Ericaceae > Rhododendron > Rhododendron molle. Next base: position 58,378,787 of record CM046391.1, read on the forward strand.
CCCTTCTTCTAAAACCAAACGGAATGGCTGAGGTGCTCTAAGCAAAAAAAGTTAAGTGCTCCAATTTTTAATTTGTTTAAACCAGTGTGAAGATCTTATTTTTCTGATCATTTTATCCTAGAGAACCATAATTAATTTTTTACTCTAAACTTCTCGTTAGTCAGCCCTAAAAAAGTTGTAAAGTCAAATATCTTTTAGGGCTAACTAACGATAGCCTTAGAGTTAAAAATTAATTATGACCCTTTAGAATAAAATGATTAGAGAAATATATAAGACCTTCGTACTGGTTTAAACAAATTGAAAATTGGAGCACTTATTTTTTTAACCAAACTTTTTAATATATAAATGGTCTATACATGGTTGAAAAATTAATTGCTCCAATTTTCAATTCGTTTGAACTGATATGAAAATCTTATTTCTCTGATCATTTTATTCTAAAGGGTCATAATTAATTTTTGACTCTAAGGCTATCTTTAGTTAGCTCTAAGAGATATTTGATTTTACGACTTTCTTAGGGTTGACTAATGAAAGCTTTAGAGTAAAAAATTAATTACGATTTTTTAGGATAAAATGATCAGAAAAAATAAGATTTTCGCACTGGTTTAAATAAATTAAAAATTGGAGCACTTACTTATTTTGCTTGGAGTACCTTAGCCATTCCGTTTGGTTTTAGACAGAGAGGTGACGGCAAGTATTGAATTGATGAATTTTTAGAAAGCTCAGGTATTTATATGAAATTTAAGAAAAGTTAGGTATTGAATTGATGAGTTTTTAGAAAGCTCAAGTGTTTATATAAAATTTAAGAAAGGTCAAATGTTTATGTGTGATTTGTGTGAAAGGTCAGGTGCCTAGGTGAAATTTTCTCGATAATAATTCAAGGGAAAGCTTATGGGAGACTGTGCGAGAGAGAGAGGTTGAGTTTTGGGACCCAAAACGGACACGTTCTTAGAGCATCTAAATGTCTAAATAACGCTCAATACATAACACAATATCTAGTAGGTGTTCTTGACAAACAAAAAATAACTAATATTAATATTGAAATTTGAAAAAGAAAAAATCCCAAAACTGCATGCGCGAGGCCCCCCATACACCAAAGCTTAGTTCCGTCTCTGATTTACGGGAGACAATGGATGTAAAAAGAGGGGATGTTAGTCGGCCCTTTGAATTACAGGGACCTCACCTAGTGGCAAAGTCAGGATTTAGGTTTGGCGGCGATGCCGTGGATTAAGGTTTGGTGGTGGTGACACTATTCATCAATAAGAGTCTACTTGTAATAACCACGTGGTTTAAAAGGCTAACTTCAAGTTAATATGCTGGTCGGCCTTTACTTAGATTCCAAATCCTTTTCCACTTATTTCCCAATGTGGGACTACTTAGATGGGTTCTCGCAAGTCACAATCTCCCCACCTTGGCTGTGCAACGTCTCCGTTGCACCACATGGTCCATCACTTCCACCCACTAAGCATGTGTGACAAGTCCCGCTTAAGCACGTCAAGCTCGTCTTATGTGGAAACCGCCCAAACACGACAAGCACTTCAAGCTTCTCACTTGTTAGACCCACCTAAGCACGACAAGCACCTCAAGGTCCTCACTTGCGGTACCCGCTTCACACTTTCCGTTGGTGTTAGCGGTACCCGCCTCACACTTCCGGTTGGTATTAGCTCTGATACAACCTATAACGACCTATCCCGACTGACCTGCTAACCATTCGTCTAACCACGTGGCTTAAAAAGTTAATCTCAAGTTAATAGTAGTTGGTCCGCCTTTACATATATTCCAAATCCTTTCCCACTTATTTCCCGATGTGGGACTACTTAGGTGGGTTCTCACACTACTGGTTTTGTCACATATTTTTAGTAAATTATGAAGAAAACTCTTAAAGTGCAGAGCTTTGCTGGGCTTTATTTTCCATTAAAACAAAATAAAGGCTTGATTCAATTCTCCCGTGCCACGTAAATGAAAGTTTTTGAGATAATTAATTTTAATGATCCAAACCCTTGATCTTTTAAATCGCCTTATTTTTTAATGATTTGTGTTGAAAAATTGAGTTGTTTAGATACCGATAGGTGCCTAATCTATTAGTGTAAAATAAAATTTGTTTTGGAAATGGGGTGTGACACGTGCTATCCCATCCTGCATACTAGCTCCGTCCCTGACCTCATCGCTCGACACCGTGGTCAGGGCAGAGCCAGAAACATCAGACGCGGGTTAATAACCATAAAACTTACTTTCATCTTCTTCGTTAATTAAAAACGAAGGCGGGGATTGTGCTGTGCAGCCGCCGACGAGGCCTTGCCGGTATCGGTCTGACAATTGGAGACGTCCACCGCGTAGAGCTTGTCGAATAGTACAAGTATTCCAAAAATCAACTCGATCAAATATTGTTAAGGGCCTCATTGGAATACATATAACTTGAAAAAAAAATGAATCCTAATGGGTACGAAACACTGGATCAAAACCACAGAATCCATTTTTTTTCAAGTTATATGTGTTCCGATGAGGCACTTAACGATATTTGATTGAGCTAGTTTTTGGTGCACATGTAGAACTCGACGAGCTCTACGCGGTGAACGTCTCCAATCGTCGGACCGATGCCGGAAAAGCCCTGCCGACGACTGCGCAACACGGAGCTGCACAGCACAGTCCCCGGATCCATTAAAAACTGAAGGTGTATTACTAACAAGAAATGAGCCCACTAAATAAAGGATTAATTAACATCTTACACAGTGCATGCTCTAAGACTCCATAATGCAAAGGAATTGGGTGGCATTATAAATCTTCTCCAATCCTTTGGTGTGAAGGGATTGAAATTTAGAACTAGATCATCATGTCCGTTATCCCTCGCGACATTTTTGTTCTTTTATTTTTCTTGGATAGATAGATGATAGTTTTTGAAAACGAAACAAAAACGTGCTTGTGTGGCTAGTGTAGCGGCTTCAACATGGTTGTTCTAAGATTTTAGTTCGGTGTTAGACAAAAATATTCAGAGCGCGCTTTAGCCTTTAGTGACTCCGCATATTTTAGATTACCATTTATCTATATAATGTGTAAAATAAATTAGTAAATTTTTTGAACCTAGAGGGGAACACTTCAAACCTATGATGAAGAATTTCATTGGACTAATTTGTAATATCTGTAATGCTGCGAAACCTCTTAATTAGGAGGTATAAACTCCTTTGGGAGCGAGTCCATAAAAAGGTTTTCGCTTGCTTTAAATGGAGCTTCTGTTAGTGGATGGTGGAATTGGACCGTCCGGCTCAATTAGTCCTGTTGGATTAGTTATTAGTTGGTGTGGAGTTGAGGCGGCTTAGATAAACCAACTCGATCTAGCCGTTGCCACTTGATCACATTCTAATTAAATTATGAAATTAAATTATTTCTTCTTCAGGACCATCCAATGCTGCGTAAGATCAAGTTGATATTTAAAAAGTATGGTTAAACTATCAGATGTGATGTCATGTCATGAAAGGCATGGAATTAATTGAAAGTCACCTACAAAAGGGTTTGCCTGTTAATCAAATAAATTAGCAATATTTGGAGAGAGAGAGAGAGAGAGTTATTACATATATGTTCCTGCAGAATAAAGATTGGCATGGCCTGTTTTTGATGCTTTAGGCCATTTTAGTTGGGCAGATTAGACATCCGATTGAATTTCGAATTTTGAATTTTGTAAAATTGCGATGCCGATTATTTATTTTTGCACAGGAAATTAGAAAAAATTAGTGGATATTTGTTGGACAACTAATACCACAAAATTAGGGAGACATGCAATGCTTTGGTTACCTATCAAACATGATCCAAAGTTAAACATGCAAGTCAAATAATGAGAGAGAAAACAGTAAAGTATGTGCATGGAAGAACTGGTTCAACAACAAACCCCATCTCTGTAAGGGCTTTTATGTAAATTACGGAGTTTTAGCAAATGCGAATCGGAAGAAAACCACCGCGTTGGCTTGGATAATAGTCCGAGATAACGGTTTGGTGCCTCCTAAGATCTCAACTTCGAGGAGCTATTAAGCTTTGTCCTGCCTTTAACTGCGTCTCGTTAGTAGATGGCGAGATTGGTCCTCCAAAAATTAATTGAGGTGCGGTAAGATGGGCCGGACTGAGTTATCAAAAAATTTTAAACATGGGGAAAAAGTGGAGGTGTTTTTTGGTATTAATGGGGAGTGGTCCGAGTGGAGGTGGGTTTAGGCTATTAATAGGAGGTTGTTAGGGCTTTATCAAAAAGGGTTAGCAGGAATAATCAAAGATGGGCCTAAGTAATGATGGGAATGACATGCAAATTTTTTTTTTTTTAATTTTATGCCCAAAACTTTCTGGTGGGGGATGGTACAACAACTTCTACCTGATAATTTCACACCTTAGTATTAAAGCATCAAATCTTGATTTGAGATCCAATAATATAAGAGAATATTGAATAAATTTCTAGATTAGGCTACTACTTAGGGGACTAAGTATGAATATTATACCTATTAGTACAAAATAAAATATGGGATTGGCTTGGAAAACAAGAAATATGCATCATACATTAATAACCATGGAGGCCCAAACTGGATTTGGGGGAATATCAACTTTTGTCCCTTCTTTAAAAAAAAAAAAAAAAAAACCTTATGGTACAAGGTATTGGCCTCGGCATGAATTATATGCCCTCTTTATTCTTTAAGGTAAAAAAGGTGCTTGGAGGAGGGGACGATGCCCTCTTTATTCTTTACGGTAAAAAAGGAGCATGGAGGAGGGGACGAGTCACAACAGGCGTGGCGATCTTCGTTAGGTATGATCATTAGAATTCCAAACCTGTGACGGATTATGAAAGGGATAAGTCGTCTTTAGATTTCTACAGCCCGACCAAGGCTCGAGAAAAAATAAAGTCTTGTTCACGAAGCACATTCATGTGACTAATAGCGTAAATGATTTCGACCTTGCAATGTGTGGAAAAGTCCGGAACTAATGTTCAGCTGCGTTGGCAATTTCAAATGGAGATATCTCTAAAAAATTCAAATTCTCATCGTCCTGGAAAGATTTGGAAGTAATTACTCAATTCTATTCTATCACTCAGCTATCATGAATAGTCATTAAGGACAATGCCAAAAAAACAAGAAGATGAAGTACACTCTCCATTTTCAAAGAGAACATAAACCAAATTCAAACACACTCAATCTCATGCACATACCTCTATATCACATTGGTGGGCGTGCTCTTATACAGATCAAAAGTCGTGTTAATTTAGAATCTGTCATTCCAAATGAATAATCTATAAAAAAATAGTTCGAAAGCGTCCAGACGACAAGAAAAATAAGAAAAGTAATATACTAACAAAATTTGAAATAAACTAAAAAAATTAAGAACAATCGCAAATTTGGTGTACTTTCTCACAGATTTAAGTCAAAAGTTTACTTTTAGATTTTTCTGGTCAAGATGAATCAAAAGCGCGAACAATTTGATGCTAAACTAGTGAAAGCTCAAAAAAATAAGAAAATTAGTATGGAAAAGTAATTTAGTCAAACAAATCTATCACCCTCGATCTCATTTGGACGTCCTTTCGAAAGATTAGAAGTGCAATTGCGCCAATGTGCAAAGTTTGTGAAATCTAGTAGACAAACTGTAGTTTAGACTAAATTACAGGGGCGAAGTGACATTGCTCAATACGCCACGGAAATTCAAAATTAACGTAAAACCGTCAACTAACGCCGTCTAACCAGACACGACACTGTGTATATATAATGATCAGTACAGACAAACGCGTAATTGATTCGCGCATTTCTCTCGATAAGGCAAAACCGAAACAGAGAAGAGTCTCTCTCTTCTCTTCTCTCTCTCTCTCTCTCTCTCTCCTACTCGGATCAGAGTCAAATGTAAGCAAATCTCTCGCGCATTTTCATCGAATTTCGACTTTATTTGCCTTTTCGTGCTTGCATTGTAATGTGCTAATCTGTTTACTTTCAATTCGTGAAGAGATCTGTGCGTTTTCGCTTTTATTGTCGTGACTACTGATCTGACCGTGTTATTTTTGTTTTCGGTGAGGTTTTTTTTTTTTTCGTTTTTCGTTTTTTGTTTTAGTGAATTTGATTTAGTGAGTTTGGTTCTGAGTCATTTCTTGGTAATGAGCACATTTGGGCTTTATTAGCTGGGTTGATTTCAAAACGCGGGAGGGAGCCCTTGGGCAAGGTTCGATTACTCTCCAGGGTTGGTACCGCAAATTACTCGGTGGGTCAGGGCGGTTGTTTGCTTCGGGTCGTCCACAAAGAAGTAAAAAAATTTTCCCTTTTTTTGCACTTTCTACCACTAGCTCGCTAATCAAACGGACGGGTTTGTGGTTATAGCATGAAAATTGTTGGTTATATTTCACTGACCTCCCCAGAGGTTTTTGACAAAAGTAGGGGAGGTCTCAGAAACCTCAGGGGAGGTCAGTAAAATTTACCCTAATTTTTTGTTTGAAGAACAATCATAAGATTTTGCGGTGTCTTTGGTATAATTTTTGTGTCCTTAATTAGGAATATGGCGATATAGTTACGGAAGGGTAATACAATATGTCTCGTTCCTTTTTTTTTTTTCTTTCCTGATAAGTAAAAATAAACATATTCTTATTACTTGTGTTGTAGTATCTCAATATTAGACCAGCAAGTGGTTAGTTCAGTGGGTAAGTATTTGGAGTTCCTCGCTCAATGCTTGGATTCAAGTATCCCTAGTTACTTGGTGGGGCTAAACATATTCTTTAGTGCTCGTAGGCTCATAGCACGCTGTGGAACCTTAGCTTCAGCCCTGATATATGGTGGGTTTCTGAAGATGGCTTTGTGGTGCTGAGGACGTTACTCCCTGGCGAATATGGTTGGAGTAACCTATCTGCATTTGTCTTCCTATATAGAAAAAGTAGTATCTTACTATCGGATTTGAATATGAATGTGAACTTTAGTAGGTCTTTAATAGCACTATGTGGTTGAGTTAGGTTGGGTGGGTCTTTCGTGTGCTTATAAAAAAGAGAGATCGAAAACAAGGGATGAAAAGTTATTGGTTTTGTGTTCTAATTTTTAAATTACCTAAGCTTGTATATGTGGTTCTTCTTGCATGAGGTTTTCTTGTACGTTTATTTTCCTATTTCCCAAGTGTGAATTCATGTGAGGCTGAAATTACTGGGTTTGTCTTGCATTTGAGGTCATCTTTGCATTATTATCTGATTTGTTGATTTAAAAATTGAATGTTAGAAACAGGAAACATGTGCAAATTAACACAAAAAAATGCTCTTTGCTTTTTGTTTTTTAAATCATTGGCAAATATTTTGTTTGGTCATTTTAGGCATTTTCTGTTCTTAGTACAGTTTGTGGTTCATTGTGTTCAAATTTCTAATGCACCTCCAGAAACTGTGTACCCATGTGTGAACTTGTGATTGTAAACTAATAAGAATAGCGTGTTAGTATATCATGTGGCCCTCTATAAATTTTATCGGGGTTTACTTGTACCCACTTTTGTATTGAAAAATAGAGAAGAGAGAAAAAGTAAAGAGCATTACCACCTTTTCGGTTCCATAGTAACACGTCTCCTGGAATTGGAAAACAAAATGGTTCTGTTCGTTCGCTCTTTCATTGCTGTACTATGATTTGCCTTATGATTTTAGTACTTTTGTTATCTTCCTTAAGCTTTCTCATTCAGTACTTTACAGTTTGTTGTAACCGGAGTATTGTAATCCAGCACTGTGGAGTGAACTCCAGGTTATGTCTGTATGTTTGTCAGATATGCTTCCACATTTATCTCTCATTCTACCATTGTAAATGCTTGGATTGCAGTGGAAAATTTGGAGTCTGAGTAGAACCAATTCAACCAAATCAAATATACGACCCCATGTAAGTGCATGTGAATGACCAAAAATAAAGGATAACGATCCAGTCTATACAAAAAAATAAAATAAAATCCAGTCTACCTTGAACTGCATGTGCCTCTTACAAGTTACAACTAATGGCAGCATTGGTGTTTTTCTTGAATTTGGATCACACCATGTTTGACTGACTGGGATTTTATATTGCTATCTGATCACTCATCTTGTGACAATGAATGGCTGTCCAAAAATCAACCTATATTTGACAATAAAGGGATCGGTTGAAGTTTGTTCTACTGTTACAACCTAAAGACTAGCCATACTAGGACCTGTTATCTACCTATTTGAGCTGAGGTGTTTATCTATCTTTAGGTTATTTCCCTATGGGTTTTAACTTTTCCCCGGCTTTTGTTTTCTCAGCCAGTCATTATTCTATTAGATCTGTATTTGAATAGTCTTTTGCTTACTTGATCAGCAAGTTGTTTTCCTGAATCCAAATCAGAAAGTTAAATTGGGAAAGTGAGAATGATGTTTGCTGCAAAAATGATCTGTTACGAAGTGCCTTAGTAATGCTGAAACGATGTGATTGTGATACTTGTGTTTCTACTTTGCAGTCGATGGGCATGGAAGTCACTGATATTTGCATGGACAAAGAGTCAGACCGTGTCACAACTTATTCCATTGCGGTTGTGCATGATTCAGAACACAAGACTGCTCAATCTGACCTCAATGCCACACAGTCATATGACCACATTAATGGGGATTCTGTACAACAGGTGTTGGAAGAGAATGCAGAAGTTAAAGAGTGTGAAGTAAAGGAATGCACTGCTGAGAAGTCTATTGAGGTTTCTGAACTATGTCAAGCAGAAAAAGGTGAGGAAGTTGCACCGATGTCTAATTGCGAGGAAAGCTTGCCTGATGAGAAGATGAAATTGGAAGATCAGACAAGAAAGGACGATAAAAAGAAGTCTAAATCCTCTGTGAAACCTAAATCCAGAACCGGTTGTGGAAATGCTCGAATGAATTGCACTGTTCCGCAACCATTTGCTCTGGCTACTGAAAAACGTGCTTCCTGTGGGACTCGTCCCATTGGAACTGAGCCAGATGCTGAAACTTCTGTGAGCAAAACATCTAATGTGAACAGTTTGCAACACCAACACCTGATAAGTAAGAATCAGAAGCAGGTAACCGCACTAAAAACAGGGTTCTTATGATTTTCCTTCTGTGAGTTTTTGCATATTTTTTGGATCTCAAATTTTCTTGCAAACAATCTCTCTCTCTCTCTCTCTCTCTCTCTCTCTCTCTCTCTCAGAGCTTCTTTCAAAGTCAACCAAGGAACGCTTGCCCTTTCTCTTGGCTAGGTTGCTTGTTTTGTCCATTTACCATTTTCCTGTTGTATTCACAGTAGGCTGTGAAATTGGCATAAGTTGATAGCTCTTAACTTTTTTTACTTTCACGTACATGCGAACTGGTGTAAAAAGAATAAAGATTGGGAAGTTCTCCTCACGAATCTGCCCCCTAGCCCTGCATCCCATTATTTTTTTGGTCTTGTCTCCTCACCCATTCTCAGGATTTATTTTTATTTTTATGAATATGTGTTTATAGAGAATAAATTGTCAAAATAGGTAGTATTCATGATTCTTGAACTTATCACCCATGTCGTTAATGTATTGCAATATTTACGTTCCCATTTATTGCTGATCACTCCTATTTGCCTTGCAGATGGCCTCAAATTTGGTTTCAAGGAAGCCACTGCAGCCAGATAATAAAAAACATCCCGATGAAGAAGATTCTTATTCTGTTGATTCCTCGTATCCTGTTATTGGAAGCATCTAGCTTGATTTCTCTTAATTTGCCTTTAATGTTCTTTTTCTTCTATGCTCCATCTGTCTATTTGACTTTAACCTTAACGCTCAAAGTACTGCAGCATCAGCCCCGACAACAAAGGCCAGGGCAACTAATGCATCTGCGCCAATTTTCAGATCCATGGAACGTGCAGAAAAACGAAAGGAGGTTGTGCTTTATCAATCTTGGCATGTGCAATTTGCTAATTCCATTATACAATAGTAGTGAGGTCAAAATAAAACTCAGAACTATTAGTTGTGCTTTCATTTCTTGATATTACTGCCTCCTTTTAGTTTTATTCGAAGTTGGAGGAGAAGCAACAAGCACTAGAGGCTGAGAAAACTCAATGGGAGGCAAGGACTAGGGTACATTTCGATACTCCTTTCTAAAGCATCAGTTTCGTTGGCTATTTTCAGTAGAATTACCGCCCTTTTTCCTGAATACTAAATCCCGAGATATAACTTTTCATTTTTTGTCCTACTCTTGTGCGCTTTACCACCCAGTCTATCTTTATGTTTACATGTCCTCTTTTCCTTTGCCCTGCCTGAATCTTTGAAATTTTAGGAAGAGCGAGACGCAGCTCTCAAGCAACTCAGAAAAAATTTGATGTTCAAGGCAAGTCCAATGCCAAGTTTCTACCATGATGGACCACCACCCAAGGTTGAACTTAAAAAGGTAATCCATTGTTTTCGGCACTAGTTTTTTTTTTTTCCTATTTTGTAACTTTATAGCTTTCTATGATTTTCTTTGAGTACACATTTATCCTAATTGCAGAGAATGGCAAGTACCATTACGAACAATGTCTTGGTAACCAAATCTTGAAATGATTACAACACTTATACGAGATGAACAACTATTTCAAAGCTTAACTACGGCCCATAGGGCACTCATTTTAACAGAATTCTTATTAGAAGCCAAAAGAAAATAGTGGAAAGATTTTCCAAGTTAGTTTAGTTACATTATTGATATCTAATACCATGCTTTGGCTTTGGAATTTGAATATCCGTTGCTCTTTTCGGATGGCAGCCGCCACCAACTCGTGCTAAATCACCAAAGTTGGGTAGAAGAAAGAGCTGCAGTGACGCTGTCAGTTTGCCTCAGGGAAATAATGGTGTAGTAGCTCATGGTAGAGGTACTCGTCACAGTCTAGGTAATTACAAAGACAGTTCTGCGACTACGACTAATGACAGGAAGGACCGGAGACCGGTAATGCTGCCTTCCAATTGAAGGATGAACCCAGACTGGTCAGAGAACAGCCGATTTCGGTCAGGATTAACGGACAGGGGAACATAGACGTTTCTATGATGTCTTGAGCCTCTGGTGAGTTTTTTCTTATCTTATTTAAATGAGGGAAAAGCCTCTTTTCTCTTGTTCCCTTGTGACATGTTCAAGTTATGCTTATTTATTCCGTTCACCTGCGAGGACTTGTTACGAGTCGTTTGTTGTTGTCTGTTGGTGTTCTGATTGTAAATTGTTTTGTAAGTTACGCCTTCACAAATATGTATAAAGAGTTCCTGTTGATCATAAACAATGTTCTTTGATACGGAGGAATGGGCCTCCGTCTTTTCTGATTCTGGACATTCCTTCAATTTCGTATTCTTCATTCGGATTTGCTACCGTGAAAGTAATTTGCTTCTCGAGGCCAGGCCGCAAGAAAGAAATCTCATGTGAATCTCCTAATCCTGGCGTGGATAGCTTGCCTTTGACTAGACCGGCGGGGGAACGGGTGGGACGAATAACACATTCATATCAAAAGGAAACATGGTGAATAAAACAAATTTTACAATAAAGGATGCACTAACAAGCATTTGGTAAGATGGTCAGATAAATGATATTTTCTACAAAAATTGATCTACACCGACCAAGTAACTCTAGCACCCTAGGTGCATAACTTTTAGTTTTAGGGAACCTTTTTGAACACCTTGAGTACAAATTTTGTCCGGATGTGTGTTGTAATTTGACTGTCTTGTGCGTTTGGTATGAGCTCACTTTCACATTGCCATAATTTCAACTGCAAGTTGTTTTTCGGTTGCCCAGTCTAGCTCATGCAAGTTGAATCTGCTGGTGCGAGGTCAAGCCATACGTTATGTTCGCTAATGCATGCCAAATTTTTGAATACGACGGAAATATAGCCGTGGGTCGCACGTATCATCTTAGTTGTGTGAGAAAATTGAACTACTGATTGATTGTTTCTGGATGCCGACAGCAGAATGTGCTCATGCCTTTGGAGTTAGAATGCAGACCACATTGTTTATCTGGACACAGCAAATAAGCTAACTAAAAATAACTACAGGTTATGTAACCTGAATCCTTTGGCGTAAATGTAGCTATGCGGAAGTCCTTTTCGCCTCGCTCGTTTATCAAAAGAACTGCAGGTTATGTGACCACATTGTTTATCTGGACACTAGGCGACATTCTCATTCGCACGCCAACTGCAGTGGAAGTCCTTTTCTCCTCCTCCTAGAGAAAAAAGGGCTGAAACAGTGTCACAGGACTCGGTTTGCATATTATTTTGTTTATCGTTCACATAATCTGTAATTTCAGTTACGTTAATGAAATTGTTCTCTAGAATTTCGCGGGTTGTATTTCGTTTTTACAACATCTTGATCCTGGACATTTATTATCAATCGAATTTCTCTAGAATTTCAAGGGTTGTCATCCTAGTCTATCGAGAAGCCTATGTCGTCGATCAGTTTCCATTTTATTATCAATCGAAACTTTGTCCACGTTCTCGTTCTCGTATTTGATGTCCTTCGACAAATACGTGAACGTGGACGAAGGAGATGGGCCACTGAATTCGCAAGTCAGAGATCGGTATCTGGATTCAGGGCAGCTAGAAACTTTGACATCAAAAAAAAAGAAAAGAAAGAGAACTAACTTAAGCATAGTAAGCTCCATCTTCCTGTTAAGTTACCAACTCTCCTAAAAGCTTAAGTTGTCAGAAGATGGGCCCAACAATGTATATCAAGCTATCTAACACTCTTCCTCACGTGCAACCCCATCTTGCACGTGGAGATACAAAATTTCATCGACAGAACAAAATAGAATACGAAGGGGAGAAACATAATGCAACCAGGAAACGAATGCAGACGAAGAGACTTGAATCCAAGACCTCTTGCAACCAGAGCTCTGATATCATGTTAAGTTACCAACTCTCCCAAAAGCTTAAGTTGTCGGGAGATGGGCTCAACAATGTATATCAAGCTATCTAACACTTCCACGGTTATATATCATCATCACTTCTTAACACACTTTTGCTTTGGCCCTCCTACTTTTATCCCAAATCTTCTTTACTCTGTTTGCTCTGCTCAAGCTTTAACTATCCAACCTGTCTTCAATTCCTTTCAGTTTAAGCTTGGAATCACACTGTTTCATGGGGTCTTTCTCATTGATGAAGGCTTCCCCACCTCTCCCCTCCTCTCTTTCCACTACTGGAAAAAGAAAGAGACATCCTTTAAACATCATGTCAATTGTGCCCTAAAATTAGTCGGAGTGCGCATAAGCTGGCCAGGACACCTGAGTTATATATAGAAAAAATTAAAAAAACATCAGGTCAACTTTTATTTGATTGGAGACTAGATGGGTTATGTTATGTTGTTATGTTGTAAAGAAAGATTTTTATACCATTAAAAAATGATATAAAACAGAAATTCTGTACTGATAAACCAGAGAGCATCATGCACACCTCACTTAATAAGCTTATTACTACATTTTTTTTTTAACAGAACTTATTACTACATTTCACCTCACACTATTTTAAAGAAAAAAAAAACCCAAAAAGAAACACCCAAAAACAAATGGGTTAGGCCCAAACACCCAAACCTAAATCCTAAACCAAACCAAATGCCTACAACAGTCCAAAAAGGCTAACCCTAACGCTCCTGACCACCACGAGCCACTACAGCCGTCCCTAGGACAATGGCGACAGCAGCACCAGGGGTGAAGTATTGGATTTAGACACAATTTGCTTTGAGAACGGATTGTGGAGGAAAAAAATAATAATGAAAAGGAACCACCGGGGATGGTGGCCTGGTGGTCAGCATGTCTTTGGTGGGATCAATAGGTCGCGGATTCGAGGTGTGCTATCGACGCCCTCTCAAACCTTGGGGCGGTGGCCTCACGGCTCGCATCTTTGGACCCCTCTGTTCCCCCCTTGTTGAGCGCTTTGGCCCCAGGTGGTGCAGACTTGCGGTGCTCACCTTTGGGCTACGGTCCCCTCCCGAGGACTCGCTGTGGGTTTGGAAGGCTCTATGGTCACGCTCAAGAGCAGGTCGCCATGGTTAGTCGCCCCCTCCCGCCCTTTCGGCTAAAAAAGGGAAATATGAAAAGGGAAAACCATATAAGTTACGCTTCTTGCACATTTTTATCTTTCAATGTTTTCCTTTTTCCTTTTATTGGATATGCTTACGCTATATTCCATCCATGCCAACAGAAAACACCTTGAAATAGAACGACCTACAAAAGAGAAATGCCAAACTTTAACTTATAATCCTTGAAACGTGGTCTGTTTCTGAACGTAATTAAGGATGTGTTTGGTTTTGCGCAGTCGATGTTTGAGATTCGCTCAGCCGTCGGTGTCCATTAGTTAATATTGAAAGAATTTTCCTTAGCAGGAAGTCAGCCAAACACAGCCTAATTGGATCGTTAGTCCATGTGTGGAAAGCATGATAAAGAAAGTTGAGACAGTTTTAAGGACTTCATGGCATCTGACTCGCCAAAGAAAATCTCATTCTCACGTATATAAAGGCCCATGAAAAAACAATGCATGTCAAAATCAAAATGATCACCAGTCCTCTCTCTCTCTCTCTCTCTCTCTCTCTCTCTCTCATGAAAGCTGAGGGGGATGTTGTCTGGTTCGAGACCGTTCATATGAAGCACCACCTATCATGCATCATTTGAATGATCTCGGACCAGGCTTCATTCCCCTCAACTCGAGAATTAAGTTCACATTCTTCACAATGGCCACACCACTCGATTGGAGAGACCCCTTCATTCCCCATTCATCATCGATCAACAGCCTCATGATCTCAACATCTCTCTCTCTTCTGTGTGTGTGTGTGGGTCCTCGATTCTGTTCACACCAGCAGCAATGGAAGGAGGCAGTCCACGTACTGAAATGCAGCAAATTAACTAACAAGGTACAAATCATGGCCTACTTTGAATAAAGTCCATGTTATTTGCAGTTTATAATGTTAATTTCCTCGTATACTAAAAGAATTTGAAGCAACTTTGAGAATCGCAAGGACAGATCACAGATGCGTGCAGCAAGTTTATAATGTTACATAATCCATTGATCAATTTGTACCATCTTCATGTTTTTTTTTCGAGAAATGACTACTGTCTTAGCGAGGTTTTCTTGTTAATCCGAGTAAGTTTTGATCGATCAGCAATAATATACTTTCTGAGCTAGAATCACTTCAGAGGTACGTTTTTGCGAGGAATTGAGAAGTTGATATATATAGCTCCTTTTACAGAAGAGCTTTGGTCGTTTTTTAAAATCGTCTTCATCCTCGCCCTCTCTGCAGCCCCTTGTATACAGCTCCGTTTTATTCCCATATTTGCTTAGGGGAATAGTTTTTTTCCTATTTCTATATAATCTACTAGTTAATCATGATTTGACATTAATCGTATATTGCCGATTTGACGGTTCGATCTACGTTTTGTCATTCATGGACGTTGATAAGATCCTTCCATTTAGCAGCACATTAGGATGACATAGCTTTTAATTTTTATGAAATATGAATATAAATTCATAAATATAAAACCGAACCGTACAAATGGCCAAAAAGGTAGTTATGGAAAAAGAATTAGCCAAAATTAACGGCCGCAATGTTGGAGAAACTTGTGCCTGTGTGTACCTATGCAAATTTAACTATTGTGGTTTCCTCATGGATGGTATGCAGTTATGAAAATCATGCCCTATGTGGAGATTATTTAGAAATTTAGTTGACAATTCCCGAACTTACTTTTTCGAGAATTTTTTTTTTTTTGCAAAAAGAATAAATATGGATTCGGGTTCTCGAAGTCAAAAATCCTATTGGGACCAACGGCTCCCATCCCAAAATCGTACCGACGGCCGCACTGGGCCTTTTCCGGTCATCGAACGGCAGATTCAAGCCGTCCAAAAATTCTATAAAAAAAAAAAAAAAAAACGAGGGGGCCCTGAGAGAATCAACGGCATCTGATGTGTGTAGGGTGCTTGATCCAAACACCCTATTTTTCGTGTATATATGTATTTTTAGAATTTCTGAACAGCTCAGATCGACCGTCCGGTAGCTGGAGATGGCCCGGTGTGTATAGCAGGACTTAAGTGGTGTCCTCTAAAAGATGAATAAGATATTAAAACCACGAGTATTTGTGTTTAAAAAAAAAAAAACGTTCTGAAAAGTAACGTTTCTGAAAAACTGATTTTGAAATGTATCCAAACATGTTTTATAGCCTTTTTTTTTTTTTTTGCCAATAATTATATGGGAAAATTAGCCATAAAGACGGTAAAATAGTTTTCATTAGGGGATGACAGCAATAAAATAATTTTCAGTGGAGTTCCTTCAACTTTTTGAGTTTTTTTAGCCATTAGGCCAAAACATGTTTAGGCACTTTCATAGGGTTTTAAAGTGCACTTTCCTACTATAGGATTTTAGTAGTTTAGATACTTTTATAGGGTACCCTAGGTTTTAGACACTTTCATATATAGAGTACCTTAGGATTTTATGTACTTTCATAGGGTACCCTAGGATTTTAGGCATTTTCATAAGCACATTTGTCCTTATGTTTGATTACAAAAAGTGTTTATCCTTGAACTCAAAAAATATAAATATAAATTTTTTTTTGGCTAAGTCTACATCAATATGGGAGTTAAAGAGGAATTAGCGGGTAATATCTAAAGTGGTTCAACGATTCACGATTGTCCATAGAACCGAACCCAAGACCTCCTCCCCCTTGGAAGCCAATTAATGGATACAAATTATACAACGACATGGATTAAGAGCCACATCTTGTTGCTTTTTTGTATGCTCATCTCCTTTTTCGCCAAATATATGACATGTTCATAAAACAAAAAGAAGAGGACTTGGGGAACTAAAGGTAACTAGGGTTTTTATCTTTCTTTTAGCAGTTGAGTCTTTTTACCGGATGGATTACTTTGCTTGCGGAGAGTTGCAAAGAATCTATGCATAAGGTGATCCGGGGGGAGGGGGGGCTTTCACTTTAATGGGTTGCTCCATGTTGGTAAAAATCAAAGTTGAGAGCTTTGAATTTGCACCCTTTTCCACCTTATATAAGACTGCCATCATGACGTTTTCCTCGATAATATTCTTGGCTCATTCCTAACTTTTAACTACCTTGTGGGTCTATCCTGAATATGTGGTTCAGATTTTGCTCAATGTGGGTCAGACGTATCGGAAAAAAAAAAAATCAGTTTTGTGGAGCTTGATTCGGTTTAGTTCGCGCTTTGCTCGATATTCGGGGTTCAACCTACCCGGTTAGGTGGTAGGAGTAATTGTTTAGTGGTGTTTTGATGGTGCTCCAACACCCTAATCCATCACACATTTTCGTAGGGTTTCATACATTCAGTACGGGGCTCCACATGAATACGTGGGGTATAAAGGTGTTGAGGTATCACGTGGCGGTGTCCCAAGACCATCAAATAACTTTTTCAGGTTGCATTGGTCTAGGAGGCCATGCTCACAGCGTGAGCTCAGGGCTATAAATAGATGTTACTTGTATTTGATATAACTTGTACTACGTTTTTTATCGACACATGGTGAAAATTAATGTGGATCATGAATGTACTCAACTACAAAATTAAGAGATCATGTAAAAATCTTCGTATCTTGTGCTCTTTGATTCTTTTTCTTGTGTGTTTTTTGAATCGTGGAACATTCTTTTGAATTATTTTCGTCGTTAGTGGACTTTTATTTAGTTTTTGGGCATAATTTTCTATTTTTCAATTCTCTCTTCAGGAGGAATTAATGCTTATTAATCAAGGAAAAGCTAGTTAACGCAAAACTAAAAAAGTTCATAAAAAATGAAAAGGACAGCAGACTTAATTATTTATTACCCGTTTGGCTAAATAAGTCAACTGGTTTTTTTTTTTGTCCTTATTCAAAAAAAATTCATATTTTTTAGTTTTTTGTCATTTTTTGAGGATTATTTCATTGTCATGACAAAAAGAATCTAAAAAGTAAAAAATTATTATCGAAATCCAATGTTTGTAATAAAGACGAAAAAATTGGCTTATTGACTTATTTTTGTCTTTATTAAAAAAATTAGGTTTCAATCGTAATTTTTTACTTTTTAGATTTCTCTTGTCATGACGATGCAATAATCCTCAAAAAATTGACGAAAAACTAATAAATACGAAAAAAAATTGAATAAGAATAAAAAACGGGGCACAGATATGTAAATCTCCTTAGATGATGTACTCCTACGTACAAAATAAAGTGTGTTCCACTGCACTAACTAAAATAAGTACTACTTATTTTTTAAATTAAAAATAATATATTATGAGAGAACGTTCTGTCTCGTAAAATAAAAAATAAATATTTAAAAAATAAAAAAACCCTAGCGTACAGGTCAAATGTGTCGTAAACATTGGATAGAGAGTTGAATATAGGAATGAAAATGACTTTTAACCGTTGGAAAATGAATGAACCTTATCCGGCAGGGGTTAGTACCCCATACAGGGAGTACTATTATTTCTTGCGATAATCTCTCCATACCGTGCACGTCAAAACTCAGAATTACAAATAATGGGGAACATGTGAATCCCCGTGTGTCCCCCTAATTCGAATCCCACCTTTTAGCCCCTGCAATCGTAGGCAGACCGGTTGATACGGTCATGATGTTCTTCGCAAATCCAACCTGAATCATGGCGTTGTTCAAACCAACTATAGTTGTTCTTCTTCTTCTTTTTCTAGGCTTCCTCATTGATTTTTGCAACCATGATTACCTCTTATGGTATCCAAGGAATTAATGACATCAGATTGTCGAAATCATATGTATGGATCACAGTGGCACATCAAAAGTGAAAGATCGACTCACCCCAAACTCGGGACTGTGTGGTGTGTTTTTGATGTGATGATGGTTAATTTTCGGAGTGGTAGCAATTTTGTGACACATGTTGCAGTTCAGAATGCAGTGACTTGTATCTTCTCTTTATATATGGGGATGCCAGCCCTTCTTGACGTATTATTTTATTTTTCTATCAATGGAACTATCCTAAACTTTGGAAAAAAAAAAAAACTAAGGATGTCAAAACCCCAAGGGGTTGGCTCTGGCGGTCAAGGCTTGAGACTTAGGGGTTTGCTCCCTCCAAATGTTTCAGATTCGAAACTTTCCAAGTGCTATTAACTCCTTTAGAGTCAATCCATACGGTGCTTTGCTCCGGCTATAGTTGGGTTCTCTACAAGTGGGCGGTGGGATTGATTCCCTAGGATTAGTCGAGGTGCGCCTAACCTGGCCTAGACACCCAAGGATGTCAAATTTGATATGGCATGCTAAGTGGATGAATTGGCATTTGAGCCAACTCCAACCAAGATGTCTATTCTTTGGGTGTCATTTGATATCTCCCATCCCGTGTCAAATATGACATGTGATGTCAAATGTTTTTATTTTGACTGAACATCTCTAATCCACAGCTTCAAATTGGAGACGTCAAACTTTTTTGAGAACTTACGTGAAATATTGGCATCTCTAAATTTGACATCAGCAAACCTAAATCTCCAACTATGATGTCAAATTCTAAACGGTATAATACAAAATACCTACTTCTTGAATTCCAAAAATGTTAGAAATAGATTTGGCATGAGTAGTAAAATTTGAAACAAGCCGCATAGAGCCAAATCCACGTTGCATTTGGCACTCTAGGATATAAGTTACCGTTCTATGCCACGTAAGAATTGAAGCTATGGGTTTGAGATGCTCCTAAAAATTATTACTGTAGTTTTTTGAACAGCGGAGACGCTCCTACAAACTTAACATTAATCTGCATTTTTCGGGAAAAAAAATAAAATAAAACTTTTAACATTAATCTGAAAACATACTTAAATAAAAACTTGGCATATTGGTTGGGAGTAGAGGTGTAAACGAGCCGAGCTTCGGCGAGCTCGAGCTCGGCTAAAATCTTAACGAGTCGAGCTTAGTCATTTATTAAACGAGCTTCTTTAATCAAGCCGAGCGTCCTTTAAGGTGCTGAGCTTTTGTCGAACGAGCCGAGTGAAGCCAAAAACTCGAGCTTGAACTCTTCTCGTTTACTAAATGAGCCAAACCAAACCGACTGCTTGGTTCGTTTATAGCCCTAGTTGGGAGTGGGTATTTTAGCAGAAGAACATGTCAAATTGTCAGATAGGCTTTCAAAAAATTTGGCATCCACACATTTCAAGGTAAAGATTGGAGATATTTCTTGTCTTGTGATTTGTTCATGTTGTTCAGGGACTTCAGATTGGTGTTGTGCAGTGAGATACAACTGCACAGCACCATTCCCGGCCAATTGGTTGTTCAGTGACACATGCGACGATGAGCCCCTCAGAAAGGTGTGCTTATTTAAGGTTTTTGTAGAGATCTTAATTTGAGTTGTTAGGACAAACGTAAAAGTAGATATCAGATCAATGTTTGGATGAATGGACTGGAAAAAAAAAAAAAAGAAAAAGAAAAAAAAATATTGTAGATGAAATGATGTAAATTTTCGTAATAACTGTCCAATAATTGTTTAGGTGGGTTTGGCCTAACTTCATTACAAATTGATTGTCGTAAAATTTTTGTCCAATATAAACTTTTGTCACTTTTGCATCAAATTTTTATAAATTATATAGTTATACATTATTAGTTTGTGTCGATAAATAAATAAAAAGTTTACTGCGTTGGATTATCTTTAATTAGATTCTTAAGTTTTTTTTATATTGTTTTTTATCTTTTGCTTCTTCTCATCAAGACGAACGAATAATCTACAAACTCCAAATTAACAAAAGCTCGATCACCATAAGTTGACAATTTTATGAAAATTAATAAAATCAATAAAGTTAGGCCAAACTTTATCTTGTTGTCCTTGCTCGACGAATTCTGTCATAACGAGTTCAATTTAAAAAGGTGCCCATGACCAGAATTATTTCTTGAATTATTATCTTCTTTTTTTTTGGGTAAATACTTGAATTATTATCTTAGTATTTTGGTGATAAGTTTATGGTCTTTAAAAAAAAAATTTGCACCTAAAAATACTCTATTTTTGTGATCCCCTGTTGGAGTCAAAAGAAGAGAAGAGAACTTGAGTGTATGTATAGAAGAAAGCAATTCCATCCTCAATAAAGCCATCCCAAAGTGGGAGTTTGGATTGTTGAAACACTTTAGAGCTCTTTTTCTGACTTGACCACATGCATCCTCAAAATTCTAAAAGTGCTCAAACCCAAAATTTGGGAAATTTCGAAAGTCCATTTGGGAAAAAAGATTTTTTTTTTTTGGATAAAAAAATTGGCTATTTGGGAGAAAAAAAGATAAGTTTTCTTGGGCGACCAAAAGAAAAAAGTACCATGTGAAAAATATAATGTTTGATTTACCTTCCTTGCACGGGAGACAAATTATAGTGGTAGTGGTGGTGACGGAGACGGATGTGGCGGTGACAGAAATGATAATGGCCGCGGCATGGCGTAGTGGTAGAGGAGGAGCAAAGGATTTAATGCAAGCACTTATGAATCCGGTCGGAAATATATAGCTCAAAATTACCTAATTTTTATCAACTTTTTTAGCCTATATTCTAAGGTCATCTACAGTGGTATAATCAAAACCCAATTGTTTTTAAAGTTAACAATGTTAGTGCAAAAGATTGCTCACAATGGTATAATCAAATTTATCAACATCTTCAGAAATAATCAAAATTTGGATTTTGGATAACCAAAACTAGCTATCTTTTTTAATAATCAAAATTTGTGGACTCCACACCACATAAGTTAACTAGTTCTAAAATTTTATGCACACATATTTCATTTGGTATTTTTTTCTTCTCTTCTTCGTCTACTCTATATCTTCTTCACTTTACCCACAAACTATTTTTCTTTCTTTCCCTCAAACAGTGAAGCTCATATCTCTCGATCATCTACAATTCAACCCATCATCGCTAAATTAAGATATTTCACTCTTCTTTCCTGTTTCTTTTTTTTTTCCCAAAAAAATTCATGATATGAGGGAATAAAGTCACCGATTTTTCCCCAAAATTAAAAGAGGGAATCGATATATTTTTGCCAAAAAAAATGTAAATGGAGGGAAGTGAATGGCAGCAAACAGAAGGGGTGAGAGAGTGAAATTGTAATGGACCCTTATTTTGGTTATGGACTAAAAGTGACCATTGTAAAGCTCAACATTGTTAAGCTTAACAACCTCTTAAGTGAATAATCAAAAGCTGATGTGTCAATTTTTGATTATTCTTTTTTTATTATACCACTGTGGATGGCCTAAGAGGCACTTAATCTTTTAAGCAACGTGGTCATCAAGATTCAAAACTACTTAATCACTTATTAATTAGTTCACTCAATTTTAAGTACTGAATTTAGTTTATAAAACAACCCCATAATTAAAGTCTGTTATTTTTAAGTACTGATATAGGAACAGCCTTTCTTCGATCGTATTTGACAAGAAACGAAAAAATTAATTTCTTTGGTAATTTTTTAATAAAAAACTGACTAATCTATATAGTCAAGTTATTAAATCCTGATAAATAATAAAAGGCAACTCCAGCTCTACAATATTGGGTTAATTTGGAATTATAGTAGCTGATCGAAAAAAAAAAAAAGGAAAATGATGACCAAGGACGTGCTTTGATAATTAATACCCGCCAAGAACATGCTGAGAACATTTGTCAAGGGAAAATGACGGCCCAGGATGTGTTTTAATAATTAATACCCACCAAAGATATACTGAAAACATTTGTTAAGGCTGAAAATGTATTAATTATCAAAACACATCCTTAGCCGTCATTTTCCCAAATAAAAAAAATGGAATTGTCGAATAGAATACACATAAGGCCCAATGTGATTGATCTGCACCCACTAAGGCCCAATATGATTTATCATGGGCCTTGTATTAGTACTGACGCTATCCTTTAGGCCCCCATATATATACACACAAAAATAATGCCCAACACAGCGAACCCACATACATGGAGAAAAAGGTTTTTTTTTTCCCAAGTAATATGGGATCGGATCGAGGTCACATACTGGTTACGTGGGATCTTCGTTCCCGTTCTTAATCTTAATTCCCATGAATCTTAAGTAATTTGGGATTTTTTTTTTCAAAAATTCACTTTCACACGTGTTAGATGAACTAACGTGGGAGACTATGCAAGTTTCTTGATTTGAAAAACGCCCAATATCCAACATATTGGATGTTACATTATTGACAAAGCCATATGTTTTAGATTCATCATGTATATACCATCATTTTCTTATCGATATTTTCTCTTTGCTTTCGTCTAAAAATGGTTCTCGAGCATGCCAAAGAAAATTTAAAACAATATTCATAAATTGGGTGTTGTATATTACATACTAATACTCTGGGTCGGTACAATTGAATTAGTATTACTTGATGGAACTACCAGCTCGTTAGTGCAAATTCATACGACAGGAAGTCACATCTCGACAGCTCATCTTGACAATCAATAGTTTAGTTTAATTATATCGGTTAGAGTCTTTTAATTAAGTAACAAATTGAAACCGCAAAAGTACTTTTAAATGACCGGATTTCACTCCTTAAATCGAGACTGCAGAGAAAGAAAGGAAAAAAAAAAAATCCTTTGTGGAATCAAGAGCTTATATAGATCGATCACTTTCTTTGTTTTCTTAATCTTGGTGGGTACTGAAAGATGGTATTAAGATGAATTGCTATTGGAACTGTAGTAGTACTACTCTGCTGGTTGTTGAGGATTATGGGAAGAGAATGAGGTAGATGTTGGAACCACCATTCCAACTGTCAACTGCCAACAATAACATTTTGCCTAAAATGATGTTTGTTCTCTCTCTCTCTCTCTCTCTCTCTTTCTCTCCATTTTTAATCCATGGTCCGTGTCCTTGAGATGATTATAATATGCTGTTGGGTTTGAAGAGATCTACCATAGCCTTACCAAAGGCAGAGAACATTCTAAATTTAAGTAATTTATACATCTGAGTTTTCTGACATGATACACATTGCATGCAGTACCCATCAAAGACAACGTAGAGTCTTTGGAGTGGAAAATTTATTTTAAAATTTATAAAACACTTCCAAAAGTTATTGGAAGCGTTCAAAGGAAAATATAATTGGAAAGAGCAATGCTACCTACAGTATTTATGTGTACAAATTCAGACACAAAGATTTATTAACCGTCCAATTCTCGCGAGCTCCTCATTTATTATGGGACTCACATGCACGCGTCAGATAGTCTTGGAAATATTTGTGCACATTGATTTTATCAAGTGTAGTTAGAAATTGAAAGAAAACCAAATAGATGCGTATGATTATATAGAAGAGAGGGTCGCCGGTTCTCTGGCGAGACGGAGGGAAAACCGGGAGGTGTGTCGGTGAGGTGGAGAGAGAGAGATTAGGTGAGATGGAGAGAGGACTGCAACTTTAATGTTTTAATAGGGAAACAATTTTCACTACGTTTTTTGATAAATGCGCTACACATTTTGTCTTTTAGTAAAATTATTACACATAAAGCTTCACTAAAAAGACAAGAATTAAAGTGCATTTTTCAGAAAAGGAAGTGTGAAAATCATTAGCCTTCTAATATTAGTCATTCATTTTGGTTGGGATCTTATGTCAAATATTGTGTTAAATTTTTTGTCCACGAAACCTGCCCCCATAGTTAGTTATATTTCCAAGTCTTTTGGCTCTTTTTATTCATGGAATTTATGGCCCGTTTGAATGGAGGATTTGTTTTGGGTGGATATAGAATGAGGGTAAATTTGAAAGTAGATATATAATGATGGGTGATATGTTAAGAAGGGTGGCCCCACCTCTTAAAAAGGGTGTATTTGTAATGAGGTGTTTGGATAGTTTTTTAAGAAGGAGGATATGAAAGGTAGATATGATGGGATTAGATGTGGAATGACTTAATTGCCCCCACTTGGATTTTTTAATGCTCAAGAAGTCAAGATTGGTTTATTTCATACTAATTAGAATAATTGATATTTATCTTTAATATTAGGAAAAAAATAATTTCATTTTAGAATACAAATGTTTTTTTTATGACGAATACAAAATGTTGAAATGATGTTTTTTTTACCAAAAAAGATATTATTTCCCGAAAAATTACAAATGTAGTAATTAGTAAGTGAAAATATGGAAAAATCAGCATGTATTAGAAAAAATTATATATATGTATATGTAAAGGGGTGTAGATATACACAAATTCCTTCACTCCCCATTTTCCAAAAATAAAACCCCACCCACAGATCTACCACCACCGCTGGTCTGTCGTTTTCATACCAAAAATATAATTTATAAAATAGGGAATTAACAATTATCCCGAAGAATAACAGTTAAGTCCGAGATCGTCCACGAAGAGTAAAAAGCTAAGTTGCAATACGTTCAATTGATTTTTAATTTAATTCTGAAAGGAAAAGATTTGGATTTGAGTTGATTAAACTAAAACTAAACTAGAAAGCAGATTAAAGATTAAAGGAGTTGTAACAGATTAGAGAAGGGACTAGGGTTTCCGATTCAGTCTCCCCTTATAACGCAATTGCTTCGAAACCTAGGGTTCATATTCAACATTCAACCAGATCACCGTAGGGTAGCAATTCCTATCGATAATCCCCAAAAATGCAATCAAGATTCGTACTTCGTATAAGCTATCTCAACACGGTACGGATCGTCTCATTGGATTTAACCACGGCACGACCCGTCTCACGTCGTATAGTATATCTCAAAGCCTATCCTGGAATATTATAAACCATTGCATGATGGTGCTTGAATCCATGGATAAAAACACATTCGAATATTGGAAATATATAAAACTTCATAAAAAGTTATGAATCGATCAAGTCATGCAATCAAGTCGAATATAAAACCCTAGAAATCAACCAACTACGCTACTTGGAGAGACCTCCTCATTATCCTAGTCAAGAAGTTTAACCACTCATGGAATTGTAACAAATAAGCATGTAAGAACGGAATTCCATTGACAACTTAAAAGCTTTCGAATAAATAACAAGGAAATAAAACCCAAAGCTCCTGTTGTCGCTGTTTCTGCCGTGGGAATAAGGTTCTGATGGCAGCCCCCCTTCCTGGTTTATGCGTGAGAAAAGATCTTGACGGCCGCCTCGTTTTTGGTTCTGCTTGGGAAAATCGATAAAAGATGGCAGCCCCCGTTTGGTTTTGCCGTGGGAATCTTATATCCCCGACACCCCCTTTTTTTCTTCTTTATATAGTAGCCGCTTCCAGTTGTAATCAGCCGAGGCTTTTTTCCAAATTGTAATTACTGGGCCCATTTTATAATAGTTCAATTCCAATCAATCATGATTGGATCGATCACAATGGGTTTTGACCCAAATAAGACTAGTCCACGCCATATGCTCGTCAATTGCCGCTTTGAGCTTTAATTAATTTGACGATCAACTTTGTTTTGACACGAAAAAAAAATCCGACTTTGAGCTTTAGCTTCAAATGTTATCCATCGGCTCAAATAGTCCTGAAACATAATTAACAAATATCAAACTCCAAGTAGCGCATTAAACGGACATAACAAACCTAAGTTAGGGGGCGTAAATAGGCATATTTACGCACCTATCAACCGCCGCCTCCCTCACTCCCCCAACCCCTTCCTCCAACCTCCACTTGCCAAGACCCAACCAAGGTCGCACTGTCCTCACCAACTCAAGGTCTGATTACTCCGACGCTGACGATCGGCTAGGGGTGATACAAAAAACCGAAAAACCGAAAAAACCGAAAAAACCGACCGAAGTAGTCGATTCGGTTCGGTTTTGGGGATAAGTTCGGTTCGGTTCGGTTTTCTGAAAGGCACAAAATAATTTTCGGTTCGGTTTTCGGTTTGAGGGGTGGACATTCGGTTAAAACCGAACCGAACCGATTCTGACATAATTTCCTTTACATGTTTGATCTCCACCGTTGATATCTCATAAAATCTCCACCGTTCAACATCTTATAACCCTAGTAGCAGGCCAAAAACACCACCATCCCCACTTCCCCATCGACAAGCATGGCCAAAAACACTACCATCCCCACCAAACCAGTCCTATTTCTCAGAGACAAGTCTCCGTTCATTGCAGCAGCAGTTGCTTCTCTTCTGATACTTTCTACCTTATGGTCTTTCATCAACCCAAGCTGGGTTACCCATCACCGTCCAGTCCCACCGCAACACACGGTTGCGCCACCACCAAGCAGCATCTCGCCGATCGACTCCATCTCTGAAGATCGATCAACAACTCCATCTCTGAAGACTGTTGACTCCGTCTCTCTCTCCCTCACCTTGATTATAGATCTTGTGGTTGAGTTCTAAAGCCTAAGGTTTCAGATTTTGGGGGTATTACTTCTTCTATTTTAGATTTCGAAATACGATCAATGAAAGATCTGTTTATGTTCATCATTTTACAGTTTTAGATTGTTTTTTTTCTTCTTTTTCTATTTTCTTAGATCTGCAAACTTAAACCGAGAAACCGACCGAAACCGACAAAACCGAACCAGTCGGTTCCGATGACTTTGTTGATCGGTTTCGGTTCTTGAAATGGGAAAACCGAACTAGTCGGTTCGGTGGAGAAAATGTCAAATAACCGAACCGACCGAACCGATATCACCCCTACGATCGGCAACCTCCTTCTTCTCAGACGCCGATGTTCTCTTCGAGGTACCACTCCTTCACCTCTTCTTTGTCTTCGATCTCTCTGTCTGTCTTCTCTCCCTGTTAGCCCGTGTAAGGAGGCGTGAAAAGGGAAAAGTAAAGGGCAAAACAATCAAAATGGCAAGCCTCTTCACTAACGACAGGGGGTACCCTCATTCGGGAAGAGGTGGAGAAGAAATCCGAAAGAGGCTCAAATCTCCCTTCCCATTTTCACTCCCAAACATTAGATTTGAGTGGGACCAGGACATTATATCCTGGCGGCTCCAAATCCGGCCTCCAACTTTGTAACGACCCTGATTTTTGGTAAATAAAATTTTCGTTAAATATTTGAATTTTATATTTAATACTTGGATTGCTTTAAAAACTTCTTTTAAATTCTAATAATCCGTCATAATTAGATTTGAAACTTGTAAAATTGAATTCTTTCACTCCGGACAATTTAGTCCTTCTCCCATGATTAGTATACTTGTAAACGTACTCGTATATTTTTCCTAGTAAGTAAATAATATCTTTAAATTATATTTCTCGGCTGGAAATCCTACATGGCAAGCGTGGTTAGTTTTTAACCGATTAGTTAACAAACCTAAGTACCTATTTAACCTAGTTACATCCTCCTAACCTAGTTGAACCTTTCCAAACCCTAATGGAACCCTTTGGACCTTTGACTTTACCCATTGGTCAATAAAAGTTAGGAAAACTTTTATCCATTGGACAATAATCGCTAGGGGGGCCAACCATGAGAGAGTGACACATGGAGCAAGAAGGAGATAGGAAGGGGGGCCGACCATGGGAGAGAGAGGGAGAGCGACACATGGAGCAAAAAGGAGAGAGGAAGGGGGGCCGACCATGAGAGAGGGAGGGAGACCAACACATGGAGCAAATCCATGGGAGATAGAGAGAGGGGGGCCAGCCATATGAGGGAAGGAGAGTGCTCAAGGGTTGCTATAAATAGCCTCCTCACTACTCATTAAACTCACACTTCAAGCATTGCTCCATCTTCTCTCTAAAAATCAGTCCTGTTTTTTTTCAGACAGCCTACTGTCTTCCGAAAAACCTCATTTTTCTCCTGCTTAAAATAGTTCTTAGAACAAACTTCTTTCTGGAAAGTCGTAGAGCACTTCGAAACCTTCAAGTTCGACCCAAGAACCACCCCAAACGGTCAAGAAATGACCAAGATATCGACCTCCGAAGTTCAGTAAAATTCTCAGATTCCAGTCCAGACAGCTTACTGTCACCCCCTTTATCACCATTTTTCTCCGGGCAAAAGTCGTTTCTAGGAACAACGTCCTCCACGAAAGTTGTAGAAAATTTCGATATTTTCGATTTAGACTCAAGAACGATCGTATTTGGCCAATTATTGACCGAGTTACGGCCATCCAAAGTCTGGTCCAGATTTGCGAGTTTCAACACCCGTAGAAGTTTCCAACTAGCTTATTCGGCCCCGACTAGTTTCGGATCAAGATAGATTCTCCTTTACTCGTTAATCCTAAGTATACGTAGATTAATCTCAACTCATTTTCCTTAGTTATGTTGTTAAACTAAACGTAGATTGTCATGAACTTTAAAAATATGGTACCAAACTTGACGTCGAATGAATGTTAAAAATAAACCTATCTTGCTTTTGAAAGTATGACATGTTGAACAAATGATTTCTACGCCCATAAACATATGTGGTCTTTTTGAACTTTTCACAAAGAAAGAAAGAACGGATTACAAAACAAGAGAAATCAGAAGCTTTATTCGAAGTATTAGTATTTTGATCTTTTAGAAAGTTATGAGTTTGTTTGCATGTTGTTGCATTACTTGTGGTTGTATAAGAATGGTGATGAGCTTGTTTATGATATTGCTTGCATGATCTTGCTAGTTTAGATTACAATGAATGATTTAAATGGTTTATGATGAGAAAGTCCTACCGCAGAGTCTATGCATGATAACGAGATACAACAATCGAGAAAGTAGAAACATGACACCTAGGGGGTGATTATTTAAAAGGAGAAAAAGTTTTGAAATCACAATGTGGCCGGACGTGGTAGCTCATTGTGTAAAGAGATGTTAAAAATCGCAATGTGGTCGGACTTGGTAGCTCATTGTGCGGTGTGTGTTGCCAATGGGACCGGACGTGGTAGTCTCATTGGAGGTGATTTAAATGTTGTGAAAATCACGATGTGGCCGGACGTGGTAGCTCATCGCGAAGATTGTCAATGTGGCCTGACGTGGTAGCCTCATTGGTAATGTGGGTTGGTTATCCGCGGAGAGGAACCAATGCAAGGTTTTGTGTGCCAATGGGAACCCGGCGCGGCGGAACCATTGTGAGGATACTCGGGAACCCGGCGCGGCGGAACCGAGGTTGAGTGAGTTCAAGGTGATTTTCAAAATGTTGATTTGGAAGTGAAAAGAATTTTAGAAATGTTGATGAATATGAGACACATTCTACGATGAGTCGCGTAGGAGAAACACATACAATGCAGACACCAACGTTAGACAAAGGAATGCGGATGTGTCATTGTTAATGCCATGTTAAACATGTATGTATTCCGTTGCTTGTGCAAGAGTTTGGTATGCTACTCTTTACTCTGATGTTGGTAAGTTATGGGTTAGTGGGTATAGGATTATTCTGCTGAGCTCTTGTAGCTCATGGTGTTACCTTTGGTGACGCTGACATATTATATCGGTGGCGACGCTGGTATAATGTGTCAGATTTTGTAGATAATCCAGATGAACAGTACACCTTGAAGGTCTATGGAGTTGAAAAGCTGGCTAGGATGGAGGGGCATGCGGAGCTGTAGTTAGGAATCCTAGATCCTTCCTTGTGTAAGTATTGGTCTCCGGTGGGATTTATGATGTAATAAAGAGCCAGACTCTCTTTTGATATTCAATAAAATGTTTATTTAACGTACCCAAAAATCAGGGGCGTTACAGAATGGTGTCAGAGCTCCAGGCTCAACACTCGGCCATGGGTAGAATGGGTAGCCTTTAAGATAAGTTTGACCGTTGCACAAACGAGACTCGAGTTTAAGTTTACAGTCCCAAATTGGGTGGAATTCTGACAAAACAATCTTCGGATTGAAGCAAGGTGTGGAATTGGCAGTACCACCGAGCTGGGAATTCCCGAAAAATTGGATGATGACTTAAATCAAGGATCGAATGTGGAACTTAGAAATTCCAAAGTTTCCTTAGCGCTAGAAAAACTTTGTCTTAAACCGTTACTAATTGAGGTTTTAAAAATCTTTCTTTGTAGAAGCTAGTCAACCTGTTAGTTAGAACTGTATGAAGTAATTGAAAGAGAGTTATAGGAATTGTTTTACCCTAGAGTGGAGTACTAGCAGTGTAGGTTAGAACTTGATAACCTATAGAACCTCGTAGTAGGAGTATATAGGATCGTTTCAACTTGTATTAGAAAGAACCTTAGGTCGTTTTTTGCCATTATAGTAGAATTCTATGCTTATGATTGCATCTCTCTTTTATCTATGAAAAACTTGCTTTATTTCAAAAAGAGTACTGTTGCATATTATGTGATAAAACTGCTTTTGACCTTGAGAAAGAAACACCATTTGCAAAAGGAAAATTGATTTAATAGACTAAAACCTCCCCCTTTCGATTTCGATTCGTAGATGGTGAATCGACACAACGGATTAGGACACGAAACTGGAGAGTCATCGAATGCAAACCCCAACCTAACTCGGATCATGCAAGCGTTTGTGGCCGCTTTGAACACCAACCGCAGAAACCAAAACCGCGATGATGAACCTATGAACCGAACCCGAGCGATGAACGAGTTTTGCAAGCGCCGACCCCCGACTTTCCACGGAGATACCAACCCCACCGTGGCTGAGACATGGCCAAAGAAAATCAAGGTGATCCTTGACACTCTGGGAATTACCCAAGACGGAGATCGTGTGGCCTTAACCACTTACCAACTAAAGGGAGAAGCTCGCTATTGGTAGGACCTGATGGAAGCAACCCATACCGTGGCCACAATGACCTTTGCTGAGTTTGAAACCCTGTTTCTTGACAAATACTTCCCTACGCCTCTTCGCCTGGCCAAGGAACAAGAATTCATGATCTGAAACAAGGAACAATGACCGTAACCCAGTATGCGGCCAAGTTTGAGGAACTATCCCGCTACGCCCCAAATGCAGTAGCAACTGAGGATAAGAAGGCAAGAAGATTCGAGTGGCGGCTGACAACCGCTCGAAGGGCTGTGGTGGCACAAGACTTTACCACATATACCGGCGCCGTAAAATGTGCTCTTCGACTGGAGAGTGAGGAGGCAGACTTCAAGACCCGCTGGAGGAAGGCAACTGGCAACACCGGCGGACCAATCCGAACCCAACACCCCAACAACAGTCGTGGACCCTACCCCTCTAAACCGCCTCAAGACAACCAACTTTGGGAGACTGCTACACTAGGACGTGACGAACCACAGAGAGGTGGACGGGACTTAGCGACAGTTCAGTGCTACAACTGTCAGGCTATGGGCCACTACAGGCACCAATGTCCGCAATCTCAAAAGGAGGAGAATGGAAGCCTTGGACCAACCGGGTTTAGGAAACAAAGCGGTCGAGACCTAGCAACAGTTAAGTGTTACAACTGTCAGGCCATGGGCCACTATAGCCGCCAATGCCCACAACCTCAAAGGAAGGGGAACAGGAGCTTTAGACTGATCAATTTTGGAAAACAAAACCCTGGAGGCCCATCACAGCAGCAAAATGGGCAAAAGCAGCCCATGGGAAACCAGCAAAGCACTGGAAGGCGTATTTGCGCACTACAGACAGAGGAACAGGAGCAAGATCCCTCTGTGATCCAAGGTACGCCACTATAATACCTGCGTACAAGCTTTGTTTGACTATGGAGCATCGCATTTATATCTATTGCTTGCGTAACTGCTCTAGCACTAGAAATAGAACCCCTAATTACGAGTACGAAAGTAACATCGCCGTTAGAGGGAAGCATGCTGATTCAATAAGGACGTTGCGAGACATGGGCCGCATGATGATGGAAGTTTTGCATTTGGCGTTGGTGTTTACAGTGAAAACTTTATCGAAGGCGTACAATGAGGCAAATTGTCCGACGGCTGAAGCAACTTCAACCCCGTTTTGTTAAGCAAGTGATGAGGCTTAATTCGATTAACAAAACGTGTATAGAATTGTGGGGGGTGCCTTAAACACCGTCATACCTATATAGGACTAGAAGGCTAAACCCTGAAGATCGCTCTTAACCCTACCGTCGCCCTAGGAGAGAGTATAGCCGGGGCTGCGACATCTGACAAATGGCAAAGATAGCAAGAGATTGATGGTGACATGTTTCTACTTTAAGGGGAATAGACGACAATTCTGAGGCTAGTATAGCGACTAAGCCTAATCCGTAGTCACCCACCAATTTCGAGGATGAAATTATTTTAAGGGGGATAGATTGTAACGACCCTGATTTTTGGTAAATAAAATTTTCGTTAAATATTTGAATTTTATATTTAATACTTGGATTGCCTTAAAAACTTTTTTTAAATTCTAATAATCCGTCATAATTAGATTTGAAACTTGTAAAATTGAATTCTTTCACTCCGGACAATTTAGTCCTTCTTCCATGATTAGTATACTTGTAAACGTACTCGTATATTTTTCCTAGTAAGAAAATAATATCTTTAAATTACATTTCTCGGTTGGAAATCCTACATGGCAAGCGTGGTTAGTTTTTAACCGATTAGTTAACAAACCTAAGTACCTATTTAACCTAGTTACATCCTCCTAACCTAGTTGAACCTTTCCAAACCCTAATGGAACCCTTTGGACCTTTGACTTTACCCATTGGTCAATAAAAGTTAGGAAAACTTTTATCCATTGGACAATAACCGCTAGGGGGGCCAACCATGAGAGAGTGACACATGGAGCAAGAAGGAGAGAGGAAGGGGGGCCGACCATGGGAGAGAGAGGGAGAGCGACACATGGAGCAAGAAGGGGAGACGAAGGGGGGCCGACCATGAGAGAGGGAGGGAGACCAACAAATGGAGCAAATCCATGGGAGATAGAGAGAGGGGGGCCGGCCATATGAGGGAAGGAGAGGGCTCAAGGGTTGCTATAAATAGCCTCCTCACTACTCATTCAACTCACACTTCAAGCATTGCTCCATCTTCTCTCTAAAAACCAGTCCTGTTTTTTTTCAGACAGCCTACTGTCTTCCGAAAAACCTCATTTTTCTCCTGCTTAAAATAGTTCTTAGAACAAACTTCTTTCGGGAAAGTCGTAGAGCACTTCGAAATCTTCAAGTTAGACCCAAGAACCACCCCAAACGGTCAAGAAATGACCTAGATATCGACCTCCGAAATTCAGTGAAATTCTCAGATTCCAGTTCAGACGGCTTACTGTCACCCCGTTTATCACCATTTTTCTCCGGGCAAAAGTCGTTTCTAGGAACAACGTCCTCCACGAAAGTTGTAGAAAAGTTCGAGATCTTCGATTTAGACTCAAGAACGATCGTATTCGGCCAATTATTGACCGAGTTAAGGCCATCCAAAGTCTGGTCCAGATTTGCGAGTTTCAACGCCCGTAGAAGTTTCCAACTAGCTTATTCGGCCCCGACTAGTTTCGGATCAAGGTAGATTCTCCTTTACTCGTTAATTCTAAGTATACGTAGATTAATCTCAACTCATTTTCCTTAGTTATGTTGTTAAACTAAACGTAGATTGTCTTGAACTTTAAAAATATGGTACAAAACTTGACGTCGAATGAATGTTCAAAATAAACCTATCTTGCTTTTGAAAGTATGACATGTTGAACAAATGATTTCTACGCCCATAAACATATGTGGTCTTTTTGAACTTTTCACAAAGAAAGAAAGAACGGATTTCAAAACAAAAGAAATCAGAAGCTTTATTCGAAGTATTATTATTTTGATCTTTTAGAAAGTTATGAGTTTGTTTGCATGTTGTTGCATTACTTGTGGTTGTATAAGGATGGTGATAAGCTTGTTTATGAGATTGCTTGCATGATCTTGCTAGTTTAGATTACAATGAATGATTTAAATGGTTTATGATGAGAAAGTCCTACCGCGGAATCTATGCATGATAACGAGACACAACAATCGAGAAAGTAGAAACATGACACCTAGGGTGTGGTTATTTAAAAGGAGAAGAAGTTTTGAAATCACAATGTGGCCGGACGTGGTAGCTCATTGTGTAAAGAGATGTTAAAAATCGCAATGTGGCCGGACTTGGTAGCTCATTGTGCGGTGTGTGTTGCCAATGGGACCGGACGTGGTAGTCTCATTGGAGGTGATTTAAATGTTGTGAAAACCACGATGTGGCCGGACGTGGTAGCTCATCGTGAAGATTGTCAATGTGGCCGGACGTGGTAGCCTCATTGGTAATGTGGCTTGGTTATCCGCGGAGAGGAGCCAATGCAAGGTTTTGTGTGCCAATGGGAACCCGGCGCGGCGGAACCATTGTGAGGATACTCGGGAACTCGGTGCAGCGGAACCGAGGTTGGGTGAGTTAAAGGTGATTTTCAAAATGTTGATTTGGAAGTGAAAAGAATTTTAGAAATGTTGATGAATATGAGACACATTCTACAATGAGTTGCGTAGGAGAAACACATACAATGCAGACATCAACGTTAGACTAAGGAATGCGGATGTGTCATTGTTAATGCCATGTTAAACATGTATGTATTCCGTTGTTTGTGCAAGAGTTTGGTATGCTACTCTTTACTCTGATATTGGTAAGTTATGAGTTAGTGGGTATAGGATTATTCTGCTGAGCTCTTGTAGCTCATGGTGTTACCTTTGGTGACCCTGACATATTATATCGGTGGCGACGCTGGTATAATGTGTCAGATTTTGTAGATAATCCAGATGAACAGTACACCTTGAAGGCCTATGGAGTTGAAAAGCTGGCTAGGATGGAAGGGCATGCGGAGCTGTAGTTAGGAACCCTAGATCCTTCCTTGTGTAAGTATTGGTCTCCAGTGGGAGTTATGATGTAATAAAGAGCCAGACTCTCTTTTGATATTCAATAAAATGTTTATTTAACGTACCCAAAAATCAAGGGCGTTACAAACTCCGACATCCAAACAGGCCGTTAGGTTCAGTATGTGAAGATGCAATTTCACTAGGGTAAACTTCACTTACCTCCCGTGAGGTTTCTAACAACAATAGCAATTAATCTCCCCTCAAGTTTCTGAAAGTGGAGGTTTTGTGTCTTTGTCAGAAATGTTAATGGAGGTAAGTGAATGGGTTTCTGTCTGTTGAGAGATAATCTAGGGATAGGTCCTGCTAGCTAGGTAAAGAAATGGCGCAAATACTACATTTTCTATAATGTAATAAGTATAAAACAAGCTGCAAGTTGACAAACAAAATGAGCTAACCACAAAATTTTGAAGAACATGGAATGTTGCTTCTTTTTTTCTTTTGTTTTTGGAACCAGAGGAAATAATACTTTCTTTAAAATATACTACATCATAACATTTTCAAACTTTAACATTACCCTAGTGAATTTTTTATATGTAGCATGTTTGCTTCATCTTGAATAGAACCTAACAAAAAAAGCTAGTAAAAACGGAGTAATGCTCCAACACTCTTCTTCAACACATAATTTATACTATTACATTATAAAATTCGCATATTATGTATAAATATATAGTATTGAAATAAAATACCAGAAAA
The DNA here is from genome assembly GCA_025413875.1 of Rhododendron molle. Taxonomy (NCBI): domain Eukaryota; kingdom Viridiplantae; phylum Streptophyta; class Magnoliopsida; order Ericales; family Ericaceae; genus Rhododendron; species Rhododendron molle. The sequence continues at coordinate 58,414,918 of CM046391.1, forward strand.
CACGACAACCACATAACAAAATTGGCACATTATGTATAAATGTATAGTAGTATTTATTTACGATGAATATAAAACTAAGCAAGCGATAATCTAGCTTGTGATTAAATACATTGACATCGTATCTATTTACGATTGAATATAAAACTAAGTAAGCGATAATCTAGCTTGTGATTAAACAAAGTACGACGTCACTGTCCCAAAAGTTGTTATTGCCTCCCCAAGCTCGGGTATTGACCGTCAAGTGGTTTATAATAGTTGAACAATATACTTTTGAAAAATATTAGTATTAAGTTATTTGTTTATTACAAAATCTTAAATCGTTTCACGAGCGCTCTCAACGGTGGAATACTCATCAACCGCCTCCTCCCTTCCTTTTCTATAAACTTTTGTTCCCTCTCTCCCCTCTCTAGTTGCCATCGGAGCTTCTAATAACGACCTCTTGATTATTCAGAACGACTGGTCAAAATGGAGTATCAACAATTTTATATTTCAGGTATCTAAGTAAAAGTAATTTAATCGTAATTTACGAATAAAGCTTTCAGAACCATTATCTAATTAACTGTAATAATTAAAAATATTTTTGTTTCTTCATCATAATAATTAGTAATATTGCAAGCAATACCTCAGTGTAAAACACAAAAAGGTGGAGCGCCTGCAGTAATTTCTGGAGCGCGAAAATCACTGTCCAAATATAAGAGCATCTCCAATCCAATACTCCATTTTTGCCTTCATTTCTTCATTTGAGAGTATCAAAATAATATATTTTATTACAAAAGTAATTTTGGAGGAAATCTAACTCCAATCCAATACTCTATTTCTACTTCTATTTCTTTAAAAATTCATCCCAAATCTCAAACTTCCCCACTTTCCCTCCAAAACTCAAAATTTCATTTTTCTAACTTCATTAAAAAAATATTTAATATGGGTCTTATTTTGAAGATATTGTACATATCTTTTAATTGGTACCAATTTTATAAAGGATTAGTGTATCAAAACTAATTTGATGAACAAAATGGGATTTGGTGAGGGTGAATAGTGAAATGGAGGAGATCCTCCATTTTTTTCTCCATCCTCCATATTTGGAGTCCCAAACTTGATCCTCTCAAATGGGGGAGAAAATAGAGGATGGGTTGGAATGATATTTACTCCAAAAATAATCCTCTCAAATGGAGAAATAGAGGAATGGAGGGTGCATTGGAGATGCTCTACGTACTAGGTAAATCAGTTAACGAGCCTCATCAACGGTGGAAAACCCACCAACCGTCTTCTCTCTCTCTCTCTCTCTCTCTACAAACCTTTCTTCCCCTCTCTCTCTCTCTCTCTCAAATTCTCTCCCTACAAACTTTTCTTCCCCTCTCTCTCTCTCCCCTCTCTCTGCTGTCCGTTCCACTTCCAGGGCTTGAAACCCTCATCCATTTCTCTCTTCTGTAAACATATCTATCCTCGCATCGCATGTAGATATATAACCATACATATTTTCATCAGAAATGGATGAGACCTCGTTCGATCTCAATTTCGCGAATCTCTTAAAATGGCCAGCGATAATCGAAACATTCGTCGACATATTGCTATGTGCGGTCCCGATTTGGGTCGCGGTAATGATAGGGCTCGTGATCGGGTGGGCCTGGCGGCCCAGGTGGACCGGGCTGGTCTACCTCGGGCTCCGGTCCAGGCTCCGTTTCTTCCTGACCGTGCCGCCCGGGTTCGGGGCCCACCGGCTCTGGATCGCCTTCACGGCGCTGTCCGCGTTCTCGGTGGGCCGGACGCTTTGGACGAGGTTCAGGGGGAAGGCCAAGGACTCGTCGGACGGCGCCGTTTCGGGTCCGAAGTCGTTGGGGCCGGAGGAGAAAGGAGGTTTCAGGTGAGTTGGAATTTTCTGTTGAATTAGGTTTTTTGTTGAATTAGGTTTTTTCAATGACTCAGGTGTCGGGCCAGCTTACGCGTGCCTCGACTGATGGTGGGACTGATGTATACTGGCGGGCCTTAATTAAAGCTAGGGCAAAGGATTTCTGTTTTTGGTATTACAACCCCAAGGGATTAAAGTTTCAGGTTTGAAACCTCAAACCTCTTAGATGCTATCGACTCATCTGTCTTTAATTGGGTCCCTGCAAGTGGGCGGTGGAATTGTCCCCAAATCAGTTGAGGTTCGCAAAATTTTTGAATTACTTGAATTCAAAATAATATAAATATTTTACTATGATAAGTGAAAAACAAGGAAAATTTGGAAGGAGTTTTTAGGGTTTGATAGGCTATGCAAAACCGTCTTGGAAAGCACTTAACTGCCAGAGGTTTAACCTGATTTGAAAGGGAGAAATGGTGACTCGTGGTTAAAAATAGCTCAGTAGCTCGGGTTTCCGATCACTGTCGTAATTGTTATTATTTTTTCATTCTTGTGAATTGAATCATTTGTGACTTGGTTTATTGCATGTATGTGGAGGTTTGTTATTATGTCTTTTAGCCCAATTGTTCAGCAAGCTTATTGCATCTGCTCTACTTCAAGTTATTCTGCTCAAAATGCCAACGAATTTGTTAATGTAGTATTGCTCCGAATACAACTGATAGGGAAGGTAACCAAAGAAAAGAAAGAAAGAAAGAAAGCAGAGTTTTCTCACCCTGACGAAACAAGAAAACTGAGCTTTTTGATTGTTCAATTGCACTCCAATGCAGTTATTCATTCCGTACTTGCAACAATTTATGCACTATCTCCTTGTCTAAGTCGATTGTTGTGTATGTATTTTCATTGAGCTTTTTTTCCAAGAAAGGACCCTTAATTTTGGTTGTTGAGTAGTTTAAGGCAAGGTCAGAAGAATTTCGCCTATTATTCCAGTCTGAAACATGTGTAATTACTCTTTCAAATGGGCTACTCACTGTTATTTAGACTTGGACAAATTAGTAGCCAAAGTAGTAGTCATTGGTCTTAAGTGCATCCCTTTCAATTGCTAGTTCAATTTTTTCTGCGAACTTTATTTTTCCTGATTGCTACAGTTATGTTTATAGATTTGGAGCCTTGAATATTATAAAAAAAAGTCTCTGTATGTTCACTTTGTTTTTCCCACCAGGCCCTGCACTGGAACCTCAAAGATAGAGAACGTAGTTGCAGAGAATGATCTAGAACACCTTTTGCGTCTTCTTGATAGCAAGGACGGGGAAATGGGGTGGCAAGGTTTGATGGAACGGTCCACCTCAAACTTCACATACCAAGCTTGGCGCCATGAACCTGAGGTAAAATTTGACTTTCCATTGAAAGATATGTACTTGGTACTCACTGTAAAAATCTTTGTGGAATTTTTTCCCGATATAATTTGACCTTGTTTAATGCATTACTGGTTTTTCAAAATTGCTTTAATAGTGTATACATGTCTTGGCATTGTCAAAGTTTGTCATACTTGATTGATAATGGGGACCTTTAAATGTTATTAATGACTATTCCAAAGAAGCAAAAAAATACTGTTTAGGTATGATGTGAGCCGTATACGGACATATGATATTTACCACAAATCAGACATGCATCCCCATTGGTTTTTCCTATAGAAACCAGGATGGGTTGACTTAGAATGGACTGATTAAAAGTACTAGATTCATTGAATGCTTTGTCATTGGGTACAACCGTACAGGAATATAGTATGATAAGACGGGGGAAATTCTTATGTTGAGGAGGGAATGTTCGCACTATTTAGGATAGAAAAATAAAAGATTGTAATTCCTGCCGATCAAAAAAAGACTGCAATTCCTAACTTTCACCAGTTTTCGTTAGATGATTTTTGGCTTGTAGATTGTAGGTAATACAAGATGCAAAGCTATAGCTTACTCTTTGGGGTGTGGCTGATTTATCATAAGGCCTCTCTCTCTCTCTCTCCAAGTAAATATTGCATTATCCGACACAAGGATTCTGAGGAGCAACTGGCCCATTGATGCCCGATGACTTTACTTCAGTGTCTGTGCTTACAAACTACGATTTACCTTGGTTTTCTAAACCTTTCCCAATTTTGTTGTGATGTTGAAATTCAAGTTGTCCCATTCTCATAGTTGGCAAAAATGTGTAAGCATTGAAACCTGACGGTGCAACTTGTTTATCAGACAGGGCCCGTTGTCTACCGTAGCAGAACTGTCTTCGAGGATGCAACACCGGAAATGGTTAGGGATTTCTTTTGGGATGACGAGTTTCGCCCAAAATGGGATCCTATGCTTGCATACTTTAAAATGTTGGAGGAATGTCCTCATACAGGGACCACGATTGTCCACTGGATAAAGAAGGTACTATCGGGTTGTATGGCCCTTGCACTACATAGAGATTCTGTCTTTTATGCCCCTTGTCATGACATTTTGCTTTGATACCTTTCTTCGTTCCTTGGCAGTTCCCCTTTTTCTGCAGTGATCGCGAGTATATCATTGGGCGGAGAATATGGGAAGCTGGAAAGAAATATTATTGCGTGACAAAGGTACTTGTTTTTTAAAGTAATTCTTTTTAGTTGAGAGAAAACCAAACGCAGATTTTTCCGAGAAAACCCAATGCAGATTTTTCCAAGCTGAAACCAATATGCGTCTAACCTGTTTATGGTCCTTGGTATTCAAGGGATGACAATTTGGTACAAAGCTCCTATTTACATACCCCATATTAAAGTTTTAATGTTGGACTCATGCAGGTTTACATGTGTGTTTCTCTAGGTTTTTATTTTGAGGCATTGTGTCTTTTATTACTTTTTTTAAAAATTTTGAAATGATTGCAGTGTGTTTGTTTTGCACCTGTTTGTTTTGGTTTCATTTTGTTTGTTTCCAACTTCAAACTCTCTGATTGTTCCGTGGGGAACATAATCTGGAGTTCCCTCTTGTTGCAAGGTCCAATGATGTATAAGTCACCACCCAGTGTCAAGATGTGATTTTTAGTCCATTTCTAGTTAGGTAGTGTACCAGCAATCTTGATTTATATCCATGTGACTTGTAAGAGGATTGTAACTTTGGTCAAATCATAGGCTTATTTTCCTGTCTTAGAGCTGGGTTGGACCGAGTTTGCTCTGCTTGAATCTCATTTGGGCAGGGCCTACGAGTGTCATTGAGCTACCCAAGCCTGACTTTTCATATTTGATTCAGCTTGTGATTTAATTGTAAGTGTGAAAGTGATATTAGAGATTGATGCTCATCATATTTCATCTGCTGGCTTCAAAATGATAATGTTTTTTAAAGCTTATACTGAACTAAGCTATTTGTTGGGATTTCAAATTGTTACAGTTCAAACTCAAATGCTCCCTCTCCCTCTCCCTCTCCCTCTCTCTCTCTCTCTCTCTCTCTCTCTCTCACACACACACACACACACACACACACAAGCTTGCACGCACTCACTGATTCCTGTGTTTGCACGATTCTCTTAAATACATTTAGGTACTCTTTCTTAGTTGCATTGACCCCTCAGGATCATGCAAATAGATGGGTCTCTGCTTCTCCATTTCAGTCTTTTTCTGTAGGAATATGTATCTTTTGTGAAAGTTGCATAATTGACCAAGGGATCTGGGTTTGACTGATTTGATATCTTGGTGGAAGATGCATTCAAACCCCACACAAATGGGCCTGTTCATATCAATAGACACAACTTTGGGCTTATGTTACCTGGAACGTGGATTGTACCAGTACAAGGAACAGGAACGTGGTACGCAGCGTACGCCACATGTCTGAATTGTAGAATGCTAGATGTAGGCTTCTATAGATGTCAAAATCAAAACATACCCTTCCAAGGGATAAACATCTAGTAAAATTATCATTCTCCAAATTATTCGTGCAAAATACATTTCTAGTAACATAATGACTGATTTTTTCATTCTCTCAAAATTCCGTTCTCTCTAGATTTTTACATTAGTAAGCTAATTTTTTGGAAAAAAAAAAATGGGAATCGCTATATTTACTGTTTTGGAACACAGGTGTACCATGTTTTGGAATGTCTATAATGGTACCCGATTTGTTAGGGTGGTAGCGTTCCCTGGTAACATAGCTTTGGGCACCCCCCTTAAGCAAACTGTTAGTATAAAACTACAGAATTGGTTGAGCGACTTCAGCCAATCCCCAGCCTATAAAGTTAGGGCATTGGTGAGCTTGGGCAATGCCAATGCTGGATCAAGAGATTGAGCCTTGCAGAACCTAATACACTTGGCCTAGGCCTGACCAAACCCACAGGACCAAGGTTGGTAAAGGTGTTTAACTTCTTGTGACCCGGGAATGCTATATGGTTGAGCTGAAGATTTGTTCACTTAATTTTTATGGTGAAGATTTTGTTTTTACTTTTTTGGTGGCGATAGTTCCATGATATGCCACCACTAAAACGCAAAAATGACATGCTCTCCCGTCGGTGTTCATCTCTTAGGCACACATCTCTCTCTCTCTCTAGCACCACTTTGTGGACACCCACCAATCATCTCTTTTGTATGTTTTTCTTCAAAGTAAATCATTCGCCAAACTTTTTATGCCCTTTCCTCTACGAACCTATCGGCCGGCCGACATTTCCATCGGGAAGGTCCCCACAAATCCATAATTGCCCATAATTTTATTTTTTGGCTCCGTTTCACTAAGGTTCTTGTTTTTTAAGTACTTATATTTCCCGCTTTAGGAGACAGGTCATTCTCTCATAATACATCACATTTAATTCAAAACTAAGTACTTATTTTAGTTGGTGAAAAATAAGTACTCAGTAGGGCTGTCCAAGGAAAACCGTGAAACCGGTCCGGAGCGAACTGATCCATGCCTTTTGGATTTTGTCAGTGGATTAATGGTCCGGACACTGATTCGAAAATTAAAAAACCGTGATATACGGATTAGGATTGGATTTTCATTTCAAAACCGTGGATTAACCGAACCGGACCGTGAGATATTTAAAAAAATATATATGTGTATGTGTAATATTTATAAATAATTATTACTTTACTAATTGTTATGAATTTTTTTTAAGAATTTTACATTAATGTGACGATATATAAAACTTAAGGGATAATAAGTGTAATGTTATGGAATGTCATAATTAATAAGTGTTTGCACTTTGCATTTTTAGTTGGTAGTAGCATCATTTTATTTTTATGGAAGGAAATCCGTGATAAAACCAGAACCGAACCGTGAGACTTTTGGATTAGGATTGGATTGCATTTTCTAATAACCGTGAGATACAGATTAGGATTGGATTCATAGGAATCCGATCCAATCTGGACCGTGGACAACCCTAGTACTCGGTCAGTTTTTCCTTTCCATCTATAAACCCAAATCGACCATCATCTTTGAAATGAACCAAAAAGGTGCATTCTATGAATAGAAACATGTGGTTTAATGTATCCAAGTGCAAATTCATGTAACTAAGTAGACTAAAATACGACCAATGGAAACCCCCATAACCCTTGACTTCCAACCTTCTGAAATTACCAAAATACGATGATCTTTAGTATGGATTGCCCGAGTTCAATTTGCCGTTGAACGGCGGCTGCAGTTCTCAGTGATTATGAAAGTTGCTGGCTTGGGTCGATGATGGGGTTTTAAATGCATGTAATGTTCTAAAAATTGCTAGGCGCTAGTTGGGTGGACGAGATAAGCCGCCTAGGTGCCTAGGCTTTGGGGGGCAGGACTGGGCCACTGCCCAGTGCCTAGGCAGGGACTAGTTGGCCTAGGTGGCTGACTTTTAGAGCATTAGATGCATGGTCCTAGAGGGGTGTTGTATATGTCCTGCTACTTGCAGTCATGGCAGCTACATTTCTTGTTGTGGCATTATCGCCACGGCACCACCCTTATGTTTTAGGCTAGGATGGTCATTTCAGTTACTTGTATATGCTACTTAAAGAAGAGTTACCTTCATAATTTGAATTCTTGCCGTCCTTTTTCGTTGCCTGCATGACAGTGAAGAAATCTTGATTACCTGTAATTATTGGTGGTTTTTTCTGGCTCATGCCTAGCACATATTAACTGTTGGTGTATGGATAATGGCTTGTAACGTTGCAGGGAGGGGTGCCATATCCAGCCTTGCAAAAACGTGACAAACCTAGGCGCGTGGATCTTTACTTTTCAAGTTGGGTTATCAAACCTGGTAAGCATTTTCAAATATTCATAGGATACTTGCAAGTTTGCAACTCTTTCATTGAGTGCCTGTTGAGTAATTCTGTTTCTTTCAATTTTCACTTTTTCAAAATAATGAGCTAATGAAATTACTTTTTGTACTAGCTAATGAATTTACAGATGCAACGACTATGTATTGCTCTGAACTTATTGTGTAGCTTCCAACTATAGTTTAACACTTGAAATTGTCTTTAAAACATGTACGAGGTTTTATGTAGCAGAGTCTTCTTAATGCAGACTGAATTTGGCCTTGCTTGTAGACCGCCGCTCATCGACCACCACTACCTCCCAACACACATACCCCCAACCATTGCTGCCACTTCCACAGCAACACGCGACCACTCCTTTGTCTGCCGTCACCAGCACAAGCATGAGCACAACCACACCCTACCGCTGCTACCACCTCCCTCCGCCTCCACTACACAACATCTATGCCCCCCCTAGCGCCACCAATACAAACCCTGCAATACCACCACCATAGCATCACCGACACAACCTTGTCACTGCCATAATGTAACAATGAGAGAGAGAATTAAATTATAAATTTATGGTGTAAGATTTGTTTCAGAACTATTTGTTTTAACTAAGCTTTTATTTGTATCGAACTGTTTTTCAGCTTGAAAAACATAGCATAACAGTTCATCAATCTGTCTGCATGCTTGACTTAACGTTTTTTAAACTAGTTTCCAACTTCAGCAGATTAACCTTACTTCGTATCTTGATCGTGTATTTCCAAACTACTTGTAGTGCAATCACATAAAGGAGACGGACTATTGCCAGCGTGTGAGGTTTCTCTTGTTCACTACGAAGACATGGGAATTCCCAAGGATGTGGCAAAGTTGGGAGTCCGTCATGGTATGTGGGGAACCGTGAAGAAGTTGCACTCTGGGTTCAGGGCATATCAGCAGGCAAGGAAATCTGATTCACCTCTCTCCAGAAGCGCTCTGATGGCCAGAATCACCACAAAGATTACATCTGATGAGAATTCGGATGATTCTTTGGTTTTAGCGTCAGACAGAGAAGGGAGAGATCAAGCAGTGGATATTCGGGGAGAGAGAGATCGCCTTGGCGGTGTTGACTGGAAATGGATAGTTTTAGGTGGGACTGTGGCTGTGGTTTGTGGACTTCATACAGGGGTTATAGGAAAAGCCTTGTTGCTTGGAGCAGGCCAAAGAATTGCCCGGAGGTGAGAGAATTCATGCCAAGAGTTTTATCTTTCCCCCTTATTTTTTGTCTTTTTGTTTTTACCCTATAATGGATCTGTGGCAACTGAGAACCTAAATTCTCATATTATACCTATATTTTTATTTTATTATGTATTAATGCTTCCAATTGTTCGTGGCTAATTTGTACTATCATGTATTTGGAAGGAAAATGGTAATCTATAATTTCTATTTTTTCTACCCAATGATAGTTTAGTAATCCACTAGTGCTTATCCGTGCCTATGGCACTACGCATTCCTGTTGGAATTGTCTGTGCCTACGGCACTTGCTGGCTAGTGGCTCAAAACAAGGAGCACATCAGTTAATGCTCTGCATCAACAAAATCAAAAAAAATCTAAGCATACCAACCAGTGCTTTGCATTTAACAACATAAGAGCATCTCTAATGGGAGATGTCAAACATGACGTGGACGGTGCAACGGCTACTTTTGGCATTAACTCACATTCCAACCCATCTGATGTGGCTATGTCAAAGCTGATGTGGCTTTGGCATGAACCTCCTGCATGCCAACTTTGACAACCGCCCTCCTCCATGCCAAATTCCAAAAAATGACTGTTTGGATTGACATTAAATGTTGAAGAGAGATAATTTGATGTCAAATAAATAGAGAATTTGGCATACAGGTTGGAAAGGAAGGCTTTGATGTCAAATTGAAGATGTCAAAATACCACGTCAACCTTCAAAAAAAATTTGACATCGCTAAATTGACATCTTCGATTGGAGATGTTCTAAGAGCAGATGTAAATTTTATTACGCCATGTCATGTTCATAAATTTTGATAATGGCATGTTCATAAATTATGAACAGAATACTTTCTTTTCCTTTTTTTTTTTGATCCGCAACAGACTACCTATTAAGCCAACAACAATATTACCTCCTCTTTCAATCCACTAATAAATTCCTTCCATGTTTAGTAAGTCGACAACTTTCTACACAATGGATGCAACTAAGAAAGAAAAAATATTATAAACTCAAAGCCATACAATGTGTGTGTGTGTGTGTGTGTGTGAGAGAGAGAGAGAGAGAGAGAGAGAGAGAGAGCTTTCAATTAAAACGTGAATCAAAGAAAGACAACACATCAAATTTTGTTAACCTCACTGGATGGAGCAATTAAAAAATAGTAAAGTTTAATCCTAATGATCAAGATAACTTTTGGAAACTTACCAAAAACAAAAAACTCTTGGAAGCTAAAAACAATTGCACAGATTCTACTCCGTTTCATCCATTTGTTTTTCCCTAAAACTTTTGCTTTTGATCAAAAGAACCTTTGTTAGTAAACATATAAAACACAATGTAGACACTCGTATTAACTAATAAATAGGTTTTCTAGTTCCGCAGAGAGCTGTACTGACTGAAGCATTGAGTCAATATATAACTTCCGGCAAAGCATACACCATTGTAGCATGCAGAACCAAAAATTCTATTGCAATCTAAAGTATTAAAGTTCAAACAAATACAATGAGGGACACCGAGAATAGGTAGCCAACAGTCCGGATAATTTGAACTGAACTTAAATGGAAAATGCTTATTTTATGTGTACGTTGATCCGAACTGTTCATCGCCAATTGAACGGCAGAGATTGCCCACTACACGCATGTAGTGAGCCGAATCAAATGGAAAAGGACCAATGGAATCTCACCTTCGATGCAAAAATAACTACTCCATGGTACTTCTCTCTCTCTCTGAAAAGTGAGTGTATAGTTTTATTCGGTAGACTGAAATGATTTTGAATTTCCATTTCTATTTGAATAGCCATGTATAAAAATAGGTAAGTAGAGAGAAATCTCAAAGATATGGTTTGGAAAGATTTATAGATTTCAAATTAAAAAATATTCGTATATTTTAAATTCAAAATGATTCATAGATTATCCAATAACTTCTTTCTTAAGATAGGAAACTTATGAAATCAATATGGTGTACTTTAAGGAAATGAGAAATTGAAGTTTGCATTCTTTGTTATTTAACCCCAATAATTTACCCATATTTACCATAAATATCAAATTAGGTTTCCTTCATTTTTTTAAGGGAAAAAAAAAAAAAGGTTTCCCTGTATTCCCCTTCGTGCCTCAATCAATAGGCTCAGTATAGTTGTTTTCCATTATTGAATAGTTAGCCCCAGGATTTTAAGCCCTAGAATTACACGCTATTTACAAAACATGTCATTAGTTTGTATGTGAAGGTAGATAAATCTAGACCGTTGGATTTGTTTGTATGGGTAGATAAAATTTGTGTCAGGGAGAATCTGAACCGTTGAGAGAGAATATTCTTTAGGAATATTCCTAAACACTCTACTGTTTTATTATATAGATATAGATATTCTCTTTTGGTACCCACTTTTCGGTTGAGGGTTATCCCATGCCTTTTCATATTCCATCAACAAATGACCCAAAAATATGTAAAGGTTATTCATTAATTCTTTGTCTTGTTTTTCTGTTGATACTTCTTCAGCTGTTATTGAGGCTATTAGGATTTATTGCAAGTTTGTTTTTGGATCATGGTTATGTGGTTACCATGCACATGTACAATTTTTTACCTTGATGGCCTGATGGGGATGAAGCAACAAAACCTAATAAATTTCTTAGAGACAGAGTATTTTGAAGTATGTGAGGTGATGCATTTCAATTGAAAGTCCAAAGAAAGCTGTTGGTGTGGGAGGGATGGTCGTGCTTGGGATGGACTGAAAGTTGCTACCGATGGATCCCTACATTATCTATTACTATGATGGAGTTACAAAGCTGAACATATGAATGATATTTAGAATTACAGATGGGCACTTATATATATATGCCTATCGTTCGGAGTTCCAAATATGTACACAGATGATGTTTGGTTCGAAGTTACAACACCAAAAGATCCAGAAACATATCTATAGTTCGGAGTTAGAGAATCACTACAAGAAAATCGTTCAATGGCAACGGTCCAAAGTGTTGCTAGAGATGTTAAAAAGCATTGCTAAAGACCAATATAGGCTATACCAACGGTTATAGAACCGTTGGTTAAACCGTCGCGAGATATCCGTTGCTGTAGGGTTATAGCAACGGTTTTGGCAAGCGTTGGTACAGATTTTTTTTTAGCAACGGTTTCTTTAGCAACGCTTGTAACCGTTGCTAAAGGCAAGATTTTTTTTTTTTTTCTAAAAATCTGGGGTAAAATATGACATGGCAGCCACGTGGCCCCCACGTTGCCTCCACCTGTCGCTGACGTGGAGCCTATGTGTCACCCGCGTGGCAACACAACAATGTTTTGCTTCTCCTGGGAATCGAACCTAGGACCTCCCGCATGCGCGCGCGAGTGCAAACCAGTTGGGCTAGCCCAACACTTGTGTAATATCAATGGACTACTAATATTTATACTATGCAAACCAGCTGGGTTAGCTCATGTCATTTGAGTTTTATCGATTTATTCTTAACCCAAGTTTTTAAATTCAGTTTATTCTATACAAACACCTACTTTTTTTTCCCCGATTAGAACGATCTATTTTTTACATAGTAAAGAGTACATCCTTCATACGAAAAATGAAATTAATCGGGTATCGTTACATACTTGATCAGGAAGAAAAATTTAATTTACTAATGAAATTTTGTCTCAATAAAGAAGTTTTCTAGACTCGATCAAGCCAAATTTTTATGAGAATGATTTAATCAACAAACAAGGAAAACAAAATCAATGGTCTCGATTATAGTCCGGTTTTTAGTAACGGTTATGGAAAACCGTTGCTATAGGCCGGTTTTTAGTAACGGTTATGGAAAACCGTTGCTATAGGTCGGGTTTTAGTAACGGTTATGGAAAACAGTTGCTAGAGGCTGATTTTTAGTAACGGTTATGGAAAACCGTTGCTATAGTCTTATAATCTAGTAACGGTTGAATGAAAACCGTTGCTATAGTCCTGTTTCTAGTAACGGTTTAAAAACCGTTGCTACACACCATCTATACCAACGGTTTTTCGAACCGTTGCTAGCTAAACCGTTGGGAGATCTCGATTTTCTTGTAGTGAATCAAACGTTTTCTCTCTTCGGGTAAGCCGTTTTTTTGCATTGTAAGAAATGTGATTTTGCTTGCTATTTTTCGTTTCGATGTTTTGTGGATGATACTGTAGAAGGGAGTTTTGGTCGGCAAAGAAAAAAAATTATTGATAAAAACTCGGCATTGGGTAAATTCTTATATTTGGATCACAGCAAGGCCTCATGCACAGCAGCACAGGCACTTACAGGCCCCAAGTCCTTGTTATGGATAAATTCTTCAAGGGGCTGGGAATTCTTTACCACGCCAGTAATCATGCATATTAAACTTTAACTTCTCTCGAAATCTTCAGGGGTTGGCTCAGTGATCTTGGCCATAAATTTGGAATGAAGTTTGGTCACCTCAACTCCACGCATAAACATGTGAAACGGCTGTGGGAATGAGTTGTGGGGATTAATTTGAGGTCCGCGCAAACTGGCCCGAGACACCCGGCATTACCAAAAAAGGGGAAAAAAAAAAAAGAAGCCTTCTCTCATGCATGATATTGATTAATCCAGTTTTTTGCTTCTCTTCACAAAAGACGACCAAAAATCACTGAAAGAATTCATTTTCTTCCACTAGAACTTCAATAACGTTCATTCTTCCTCTCTTTCTCGATCCTTAATTTTTTTTTTTTTTCATTTTGCTGAATAGTACTGGATGGTGATTTCTGTAAACTATACTCTTTAGTCTTTCCTGCTTTGATCATGTCCTTTACAACAAATTTTGGAAGAAATGATTTTTTACCTGAACCTGCGACCACCTCCACTCTCTCTCTCTCTCTCTCTCTCTCTCTCTCTATAACATTTGCTCTTCCTTCTCTCGAAGCTTTTAAGTTTAAGTCTCTTTACTGGCTTAAAAAATTGACCTTAAAACCCCGAAATAATGCTTATAAAAATCCCAAAGAGGTTGATCCAAGTGTCCGGGACTTAGGATATGCTTCCTCCTAAGTTCTCAGATTCAAAATCTCTCAAGTGTTATTAACTCTTTTAGAGTCAGTCTGTACGAAATATTTGATCTCGCTTCAAATGGGATCTTGTCACTGGATTTATGATCCCCAGAATTAATCAAAATACACATGAGCTAGCTTGCACACCTAGGTATAAAAAAAAAAGATAAAGATAAAAGCTAAATTGTGCACTATGACAAATCTTGACAAAACGTATTTACCAAACCATTAAAAAAAAAGAAGAAAAATCGTTGAAAAAGTGACTTTTTTATCATCAGACTTAAAAACTTGACTTTAGAAACCCAGAAATTACATTAACCCCAAGGATAAGCCTAATGATTAAGACTTGGGACTTAGAAGTTTGTTAATTTCCTCGTAAGTTCTTAGGTTTGAAAGCTCGATCTCGGGTGCTATCAACTCTTTTAAAGTCAATCTCTACAAAGCATATTGTTCTGGCCTCAAGTGAAATCCCATGTATTAGCCAACTCGAAAATTATGGTCTCTGAAATTAATTGAGTGAAGGTTATACTGCGGACTATGACAACTATGACAGAAGCTGTCATTCTTTTTGGAAGGCATCAATCTCGTCATAAAAGGCCTTTATTGCGAAAGACACTTTGGGTTATGGATTCTTCTGCAATAGGGAAATGCATGGCTAATGTCTCATGTGCTGTCTCTATATAGATGGGATAAGCTTGGAAGGAGCTAGACTAATCATTTTCTCATAATTATTTACTGACGTAATAGAAAGCATAAATTCTAGTGGCTTTGAAATGCCAAACCCACAAGTTTGGTGGTTGATATTAATTTAAGTGTGGAGGGGACCAAAAATCATAATCACACCCAAAAAAATGAAGTGGATTATGTGAGGAATGGGATCCACTTGAATTGTCAACTTGCCTACTCATTGTTTGGTCCAAGCTAGCCAGCTTCTCATTTTCCATTCAAGACTTAATTGCAAATATTCACCACAAAGTGGTAGATCTCAATAGTGGATTCTTGTCACTTCAAATAATTTTTAGGCTCTTTACCGTGGCCTTGTTTTGTGATTTGCTAGTATTGTAGGGCAAGTTGAAGGTCGTAATTAACTTAAGCTACATAATGTGCATGCAGAGGTGAGTGAAAATCCCAGCGCAACGCAAACATGAAAACTTCTTTAAACATATTTCAAATTACTAAAATTTGTGAACGTAAAACGAAAAATGAAAGATATTCAAGAGCGAAAACAGAGGTCCTACCGAAAGATATTCACTGTGTTTGGTTGTCATTTTACTTTAGTTTTAGTTTTATTTTTCAATCATTATTCTATATCTTTCTCCAATCATTACCCTATATCTCCAATCAAAAATACTACGAGCAGGGACACTTTGCAGGGATCCCTACAGAGACAATCGCGTTTGGTCCAATTCCGGGTCCCAAAAAAATCTAGAAAAATATTCATAAATTTTTGAATATTATTTTATAGGGCCATGTAAAAAATCAGCTCCTGCGGATATCGGTAAGTATTATTTTTGGATTCGTACGGACAGAGTTCTAGGTTTTTTTGGGACCCGGAATTGGACCAAAAGCGATTATCTCTGCAGGGATCCCTGCAAAGTGTCGCTGTTGTTAGCAGGACTTACACCTCTCTCTCTATCTCTCTCTATCTCTCTCCAATCATTACCCCTTTCTCTAATCTTACACTATTTTTCTCTCCACCCATTACCAAAACTAAACTACCAACGAAACAAAGCTAGCTATTTTCTCCTCTTAAAAATTTTATCTCCATAATTTTTTGCTGCTCTGTCACTCGTGTTTTTTCTTTTTACTGATTTTTTTTTTAATTTTTTGGATGACTATAGCGTACATTTATTCAAAAATAATTTTTCTTTTTTAAAATGTCAAATAATTGACTTAAGAAGATAAAATCAAAGACAACCAATTATGTAACCTAATTCCTAATTAGTGTACTACTCGTAATTTCGCTAGATTTGAGCTCTATTATTTTGTATGGCATGTCAATGATGTGTGCATGTTCCTCCAACTCCAGACCAGTCATATCAATATGTACCACTACTTGCATTTCTAGAGATCCACTATATTGATAGCTGTATCTACATTTGATTAGCCAATATAATTGAGTACTTTATTTAAGACTAGGTTCATCTAAATTGGTCAGGAGATTGATGATTTATGATTTGGGGTTTTTGGCTTGGAATTTTTCGTTTCGGTTTTGGAGTTGCGGCTTGTTTTCACTTTTTGTGGAGTTATGGATTTATTTTATTTTATTTTATTTTTTGGAGGGGGGTGGTTTGGTTATGGGTGTTTTTAGTTAGGTTTTCCTCAAGTTTTTCCTGTTTTCGTTGACGCCTTGCCGACCCTTTTCGGTGGTTTTGGAAGGCTTATGCCTTTGTGCCCTTTTTCCGATTAATTTTGGGGATCGGTTATAAAGATTAATAAAAAAAATTTTTTGCAGAGTAAAAAATGGTACAGTAGTAATTAATGCACAGTCTCTCACAATTTTAGTTGAACTGGATCTCACTCTTTAATGGGTGCATTCAGGTCGATGGTTTCTGTATGTGGCAAACATCGATTCAAAATTAAGTCAATCGAATTTGGATAAAGGTTTGTATGAGCCAAAGTGGTGCGTGCACTCCCTTTACATATTATATTATAGATAGATTGCCGATTTGTCTTTGTAACAAATACGTTTCGGTCAAACAAATATGGATGTGTGATCAACTTGATTGCTCACACGGATGATAAAAGTATCGAGACTTTTACGTACTCAAATCGTTCATTTCTCTTCAGATATTTATAATTCGGCCAGGTATTTATAAATTTTCGACTGACTTAATTTTTTTTTTTATTCAACTGTAAACACACGTAGTAGGCTTACAAATGAACAATTCAAATCGTGGAACCACATCATACATTACATAAGGAGCTAGCAAAAAGGAATCATGGAATAGGAGGACCATTTGGAAATGAGAGAGGGAGAGAGAGAGAGGATTAAAAATGAGGAATCATCTTTGTACTTTTTGTATTTCTGATTCTACAAACTTTTACTATACCTTTTTTAGAGAAGAAAATGGTGGGATGTATTGAACCAATGGAGCGATCACCCGATCAATTGGAGTACCTACTCAACCTAGAATGTTTAGACTAAAGTCATAAATAATTGACCTGACTGGAGAGGAAATATTGATCTTTCATTACGTCGCGGCCTCCTTAACCAGGTCCCCACATAAGTACAAATTAAATTGGAGTCCCCATTTCCAATCATCAAATTTTGAGTATCGAACTCAAAACCTGTGGTAGAGGAGCAATCCAATACTAGGTTGCTCCAAGGCCTCCAACCACCCGAATTATCACCTTGATGGTAAAAAAAGAAAAAAGAAAAAGGAAAGTAGATTACAGCGTAAAGGTCCAAGTAACTTTTACTAGAGAAGCTACTAATCATTCCCTATTGTACTTTAAGACTAAAAGTAGTAACTTGAATAAGGGGTGTTTTGGATAAATAATTGATCGTTTGAATTATTTTTTTTTGTTTTTGTTTAAATTTTTTTCGCATCTGTTAATTTTTTGTCATTTTTTGGTAAATTATTTGTTTGTCATGAAGAGAGAAATTTAAAAAGTAAAAAATTACGACCGAAACTCAATTTTTTTTTAAATAAAGACAAAATTAGCCAATAAGCTAAATCTTTCCCTCTTTATTCGATTTTTTTTTGAATTTCAATGTTAATTTTTTACTTTTTAGGCTTCTGTCATTACAACCATAAAATAATCTACAAAAAAATTGACGCAAAACTAACGAATACAAAAAATATTTGAATAAAAAAAAAGTCACTTTACTTATTTACCGTAATAAGGTTCTCTTCTTCATTCTTTTCTTTCATTTAGGGGAGTGAAACTACCAAAATATCCTTCAACTTTGCTAAAAACCATTTTATTTTGATAACAAGAAAAAGAAAATATGGAAAAGTGAAAGGGTGTAAAAATAACGTCACACACTAAAAACAAAAAGGAGAGTGTGATTAGTAAAAGTAGAGTGCCAAAATCACTCTCCTTATTCATTTATTTTTATCATCAAAAAGAGTGAACTGGAACAACCAGCGTAATAACTCTCTTAGACGTGACCATAAAAACTTTTTATTACGCACCAATAAAATATCCGATTCAAATTATAGCAACCGTCCTTATCTAATACCCTCAAACAAAAGAGAATGTCCAGTTTAAGTAAATCTCTCTCTCCCTCTCTCTCTCTCTCTGGCTCTCATATCCAAAACATCACCAATTTTGGCAGCTTTCCGTTTTCAGTCCCCATTACACTTTCACTAAACAAATACATACTACTAAATTTTACCAAGCATATTGACTTGGAAAAAAAAACTATTAATTCTCGTCACTTTTGGCATATCATCTCTGCGTGGCAGCTTTTCAACCACTTGTATATATATCATATGTATTGGCATACTGTACGGTGTAAAGTTCAGAGCTTCAACACGTCCGTGGTATCCGGACTCATCTGAGATTGCCCTCTCTCTCTCTCTCTCATGGTTTCCGGGTAATTGCTTCTTTTGGCTTGTACTTGGATCTTTTTCAGCAAAGGTATACTTACAGGAAAGAAGTCTGATTGGGAAAAATACAGAACCAAGTCTTTGGATTTAATGGGGAAAAGGTATGTGGGTTCTCCTCTAACTATGCTTCTCTTTAATGGGTATGACTTTGTTTGGGTTGTTTGGGCTATTAACTTGCGAATTTCAAGTGGTTGGTTCTCGGGAAAATGCGGGAAAAGGGTAGAAAATAATCTTGAATTTGCATGATTTTGAACTTAAAAGTAGATAGCCTTGCCTAATGGCTTGGTTGAGGGTGATTCTGCTTGAATTTCTGGGAGAATTTCAATGACTACTTTGTGTTGCTTATTTTGATACATGAGGCGTAACCGCGTAATCTTTCCTTTGATGAAGAAAATTGTCTTTTATTGAAGTAGTAGTTCATCAAACTTATTAGATTGCAATCTCTATTTTTGCTTGTAGAAGAGAGAGAGAGAGAGAGAGAGAGAGAGAGAGAGAGAGAGAGAGAAATGCGTTTGATCGAGCAGTTAGGCACATAAGCAATTAATCAGATGGATCAAGTAGTTGTTGAAGAAATTACTCTTCGTGGTGCTTTTTCGTATTTAGATCTTTTGTGTGTGTGTGTGTTTGTTTATGAAAAATTCGAAAGGGTAGGTTTTGATTTTTGCTTTCAAAAAACTGTTGGAGTGTATGTATTATATATCAATTGATTTTAGATTCTAGGGATTTCTAGAAGCTGAAAAGGGTATGAAATCTGACTCTACAGAGAGTAGGTTTGAGGTCATTTTCGGATAAGATTTTAGATTTTAAGTATTTTGGATGGTTTTACAGTCAACACTATCAGCTTGTATTATTTCACTGCTATAGAAACAAGTTTATCTACTTCTTACAAGAATATAGAATCCATTATCTTGAGCAGATTTCTATAACCTAAATTCTGTTTCCACAGCTATGGTAAATGAATTTATCTACTTCTACAAGAATATAGAATCCATAATCTAAAGCGGATTTTAAAGATACAATCTAAAATTGTTTTCACAGCTATCGCAAACACCTCTTTGTTAGTTAAATCTTTCATCCTTAAATCATACTGCCTTCTAGTCTGTATCAACTATTTCACATATTCATGTCAAAAAAAAAAAAAAACTATTTTCACGTATTCGGATTGTAATGTTAGTCTAATTGATCACATGGTAGGATATTACTTGTCTCCCTTAATCGAATCGTGTAGTAGCGGGTACTGTAATTTGAAATATCAATAATGCTTTTGGAAACCATTAACTTGTCCTTAATTCATAGGTGGAATGTGTTCCATTGGTGAAATGGATCCACGTGTCATGTTTCTTACCAATGCAGGAATGACAACTCACATGGTATCTGAAACGTGGTCACCAAATGTGGTCACCATAGCATTGCTCGGCCATGGCATGCTCTGAAGTTGGGAATCAAATGTCTGGAAATATAAATAGGGAGTTTATGCCTATGTTTAATACTCTTTTGGTTTCGGATTTCTAATTGTAATAAAGTTGCTGCATCTGCTGAAAAGCACCTTCGATGAATACCAGTTGATTCTTTCTTGTCTGATACAAGTAGCCTGTTTGTTTGACCAGATTAGTGGAAGGAATATGTTACCCGATCCATTATATAATCCCATCGCATTAATAATGATGGGATATTAATATCTCATATCCTAAATATCTTATATCCTGAGGTATTATATATACCTTGTTGTGTGAGATTTCGTAACTGACGATTTGTAATTGTGAAAGAAAGAGTTTTAACAAGCGTAGGATACGAGGGGCCCCTTCGATTTGTTGTACATATTGACTGTATTGATATAAAACTCCCCATAATTTGGAGACATGATTGAAAGCAAGTGTGCAATGAAATCTTTACCCTGTGAAGAGGAAGGACAACATTTGTACAATACATTACTGTGGTCTAGTTCTTCTTGGATTGCAACTGAATGCTAGGGATTGCATTAGCTAAAACACTCTGTATAAGTTTAGGACTTTTTGCCTTGTGCCAGTGGAAGTGTCTTCTTGATGTTTACGCAAATGCTTTTTTCTTACTATGCTTTCGGCAATGGACATTGTCCTAACGATTTGTTCGCATTATATCAACAAGTGTGATAAATACTCTTCTACTTCAAGGGGAAGGTTAGTTGAATAAGTTATCTACACATCTTCAACTTGGCCTTCTAATCCCTTACTTGAATCTACAAGCTTCTATGGCCTTCTAATATTGACGTATCGTGTCTTTAACTTGGTTTGAATAGTGATATAAGTTTGAAAATGGTTTATCCACGTGGAGTTTTATAGCCATCTACTTTCAATATCCCATCAACAAACTCCTGAACAAATTAAGAAAATGCAATTTAATTTGTTTTGGTTTTGCTTATCGTAGAACACATGGCATTTCAGGATAGTTTATTGATTTAGCTACATTTCCAGCTGATGATGAATGTGGAAAATGACGATGTGGAACCAGTGACCGATTTACAACTTTCTCTCGCTCAATTCCATCAGTGCAATCCGACGAGATTGAGTGATTCAGGTGCAGGTGTAAATGCAGCTTCAAGGGTAGACTTGGCGTTTGTGGCATCTGACCCCTTATCCGAACTAGTGTGGTCCCCTCACTATGGTTTGAGTCTGAAATGTGCTGATAGTAGCTTCGCCGAAAGCAAACCATCTCGTTTGTGGAATGCATCAGGACTAAGCCATATGGCTCTTTCCCCACCACAAGGCATCACATTCGGAGGGACTAGCTGTGAAAAACATCCCAGAGAGGGGGGAAATTTGATTTCATCTCAAATGGCGTTCCCCGTGGAGGGGGAATTTGGCGAGGGAGCTAGTTTTGTTAGGTCTCCTAGAAGCATTTCACGCTTGAAACCCGAATTTGGAGCAAGTCATGGATACAATGAAGGTAATGAGTCTCCTCAATCGAACTTTTCGTTGAAAGTACTTCCTCAGTCCCGCAAGTCGGTCCATTACCAACAGATGTACAATTTTCAAATACAAAATGAATTAATTCTATCATAATTTTTACTAATTTTCACACCAATTTGAAGAATTAATTGAGATTGTTAATTTGGTGCAAAGAAGTTTTTAAAATTATGCACAAATGTAGTTAATATTATTCATCCAAAAATTGCACATTCTTTTGTGGTGGACTAACTTTGTGGGCCAGAGGGAGTAAGGATTAGTTCAACTTATGTTGCTTGTACTTTAGAAAGGTGTCTATAGAGTACCCTTGTCAACACTCTACACCTACGGTCTAAGAAGCACAAATGCTTGTGTCAAAAAAGTGTGTTGTGTCGAACCGACAGACTCCTAAAAGCGTGTCTGGCCACTTTTCCAGTGTCTTAACTATAAATTAAATTCATTATATTGGGAAATTAGCAGACTATTTGTGGAACTCTAAACATGTAACACGCCATGTGTCTCATTATAGTAAATTAGTAATACTGTGATGCATTATTTGGTCTACTACCTTTTTTTATGGTTATTTGGGATGATTCTAGTGAACTTTGCATAAGCTTTGAAACATTTATAGGATGGATACGTCATGTTTATCGGAATGTTTTCAATTTTTTTGCTTCCGTTAGAATGCAACTGCTTCATGAATGTTGCCTTGATCTTATCTTATGTTAAGGTATATATGGGTTCTCAAGTTGATCAGCTTATGATGAATGATTATCGTTACACGTGTGTAAACTAGCCATATATGTCATATATGTTTTGTGTGTGTATTTTACACATACATGAATTGTTAACGAGTTCCAGGCGCGTCATGTAAATTTCCTATATTTTCTGAAAAATGACCTGGCGGTGCTGGTTACGTGGTATATGCATCAGACATTCAACAATGAAGCTGGTGTAGTAGAATAAGTTTTTCCATTGACTATGTTTTCAACACTCATGAAGTGCATGAAGTGCTCTAGTACTCTTCATAAACGCTATTTACCTAAGAAAATAGATGAATATCAAATTAAAGAAAATATGTACATTTTGCTGTTTTCCCATGTCGTTGACCTCGAATAGATGAATTCTATCCTTAGACACATACTTGAACCTGACATTTGCACATGAGTTGGTATAACATAGATTCTGTCTAGAGATCTTCCACTATTTGTTCATTTGTTTTATCTTCTTCTACTCCTTTTTGGTTAAGATGTGATTTGTTTGAACCTTTGAAGAATATGTACTGCAGGAATCAGTGATAATATGGAGGTGCAAAAAGGGGAGAATACTGATTGGAAGGACCATTGCAGTCTGAACAATATTCAAGCAAACATTACAGCTGAAACTAGAGAACACAATGCAGGTTCATATTTCCGTTATTTATTTGGTTTTTAGTGTATCGCGCATTGGTTTTGGACTATTTGTATGTGTTCGACTAGATACGTACTTGTTTGTTTAGAACTCATTTTTCATGATTTAATGTCAATTAAATTTGTGAACTATACCTATTTCAAGAGTTAGTGAATGTGTTCTGCATCAAGCGGGAGACATGGCCCATGGGATGTGCTTGTGCAAAAATTCCAATTCAGATGTCTTTTTCACAATCAAAAAGTTTTAAGTTTATCTGCTTCTGGAATTACCGAGAACAAAAAACAGGAGTCGTTACTTTTCCTTTAGAAATGACATTTGATATGCTGGGCCTTCTGCAGGTCGAGAAAAGCAGATAACAGCTTTTGTGCCACTCAAAACAGATGAGCTCAAAGATGGCACGGCACAAACTGGACCATTGTCGTCCTCGGAGCAAAATGCAGAAGTGAGGATGACTGATCCCAGCAGTAGAAACGAAGATTTCTCTTTAGTAAATGCAGAACAGAATAGAAATGAAATGAAGAAAGATGGTTTTTCCGGTGAGCCACCTCCTGAAAAGCTAGAATCCGGTTCTGAAAATGATTTACAGTTTCTTATTGGTAAGCAAGTTCTTTCTGAAGCTTCTCCAACAAACAGTGGGACCCGTTTAGGTAGGAGGAAACGCAAAGAAAAGGCTTTCTCAGATGGAGATGACAAGGAAAACAGTCATGAGAGCGTCGAGAGTTGTAATAGTGCTGGCCCTACCAGATTATTTTCTATCAGGAATGAACGAGAACAGTTGACTGTGGGGAATAAAAGAGCAAAGAAACAAGTCCAAGTTCGAGAAGGTCTTGGTTCGACGTCCTTTATTGGACAAGATAGCTCCTTCATGAACTGGATTTCAAACATGGTGAAGGGATTAAACAAAACCAATCTGGAGGCTTCCCCTCTTGCTCACAGAAACAACGATCCCAAAAGCACAAATGTGGGCTTCCAAAGTATTTTCCAGTCCATATGTCGTTCAAACACAAAGGAACAACAGGAAACAAAAATGTCAAATTCTGCCAATACTTTGTCTGCAAATATTGTTGCTGATCCGGAAACATTCAGGACTAGTTCTTGTTCGGATCAGAATAGAGTTTCATTCAATTTGGTCTCTAATAGTGTGAAAGAGGGTGATGAAAATGTTGATTCCAATGCCCCTGCTGAAGCAAAAGTGATTAAACCTCTGAGAAGCTTTTGGATTACTCGATTTTCTCCCAAAACTCCTCCACCCGTGTTACATTCAAACAGTTGTGACCGGAGTGTAAATGCAGCACTTGAGTGTTCTGTGGATTACGCAAGGAAGCTTATTCCTAGTAGTTGCAATCTTATTGACCAGAAAAGTTCAGAGGCCAAAGAGAACTCGAGTGAAGACTTGGTTAGTTTTACAGGTAAAGAACTGCAGAAATATGCCCCTGATGCTGAAGCTTCATTTGGCTTCAAAAGGGTCAGTGGAAATAATGCTCAAAAAACCACCTTTAAATCAAATCCGAGGCTAAGTTCACCAAAATTAAAGAATTCAGAGGCAATGGCCTCTGTGTTTGCGAGGAGATTGGGTGCACTCAAGCACATCGTACCGCCAGATGTTGAAAACAATACAATTCACAGAGTGGAAGCATGTTTCTATTGTGGAAGAAGTGGTCACATTTTGCGTGATTGCTTGGAAATAAATGAAATTGAGAGGGAAAATCTCATGAGAAACCAGAGTTTATATGACGGAGCGGAAGAGTCTCCTTGTTTTTGCGTTAGGTGTTTTCAGCTTGATCATTGGGCTATTTCGTGTCCTGTGGCATCTGCGACTTCTGGCAGCCATTCTCAAGGCCCTGATGCACGTGCTAACTGCGATGTGGAAAACTATGGACCAGATATCAGTAAGCACGTTGGTTCAAGTTCTGTGGATAATGCGCTAAAGGAAAAGCTGATCACTCCTTTGTGCAAATTGGTCAAGAGGAAGTTTTCAGACATGCCAAAAGGAGTATTCAATGCTATAAGGAATCTGCGTTTGTCTCGTACGGATGTTCTTAAGTGAGTAAATCATAACCACCCGTAATATTCTGTCTATTTTCATCGTTCTGAATTTATTGTTATTCAGGACACCACACCCTAGTGCTATTGCATAATTCTTTGAAGTTGTAGCCAATGCCTTTGATTACCCTCTTTTCCTTCGTCATGGTTTGTCAAGACTCAAGAGAAAGGAATCCCACTAAAACTCATGTCCGAACGCATAACAATTTGTGTGTTCTGCAAATACCATTTTCATAGAACCTGTACGTTTTCTTTTGTACTTGGTAGTGAATTCTAAACCTGATACTCAGAGAGTAATACATGAAATATTGGTAATGTGCCACCTTACAAGAACGGACACTTCTAAGAAGGTGGCGTGTGTTGTGTCTGACACCGACATGACACAACACTCGCTGGACAATCCTTCGTCACATTGATCCCTCGTCATGTAGACACGCAAATTTTTATGTGCAGTAGATGGTGTGTGATTTATGCATGTATTGAAGAATTTTTTTTTATATTTTTATGTAATTAATTTTAATGAATTATGTGAATGATGTATTGGTGCCTATATGAAATATGTTGTTCTTTAATCCCTCAATAGAATTGATATCCGACATTTGAAAATTGATTGGGTTTATTATGCCCTCAGTATGTTGGGTGTCATGCAGTTTCAAGAATTTTGCATCATGTGGATGCTTTGTGCCCATGCTAGCTACTTAGGTCGTGAGTTTTCACTATTCTGTTTCTTAGCATTTATATCAAACCGATCCCCTTGTCGTTTGACATTCCTCAGATGGATGAATTCACATACTTCATCGTTACACCTCGATGGTTTTTTCCTACGCTTGCGGCTCGGGAAGTGGGAAGAAGACATAGGAGGAACAGGCTACCATGTGGCTTGCATAACTGGTATGTCTATAATTTCTTCAAACATGTGCTATTGTTTATGAATTTCCGATGAGGGATCAGATTTCCTATTTCCAATGGATGAGGGATCAGTTTTGTTGCAGTTAATTGCAAATGTTCAGTTTAGCCGTATTGTCCATTTATCTCTTTTTTCTCCTTCTGGAATTAACAGGGGAACAAAGAGAAAAATCACCACAAGGTTCCAAGAAACCAATCTCAGTAAACATCGGGGGAATAAGATGCTTGATTGAAACTCAATATATCTCCAATCAAGATTTCCTTGAGGTCAGTTTTCTTGTGATTGGATTGTCCTGTACATTTTGAACTCCCGATATCTGCTTAAGGTTTTCAAGCAGTTAGCTGTTAACACGGTATTAGACCATGAAGCACCTAGAGTTTAATGACCTTCCGATGGTGACATATGTGTGGCCTGGTTAAACCTGCATGATGTCCATCTTGTAAGAGATTTTGCATGTATTTGGGCCGTTTTTACAGCTTTTTCAACCTCCATTGCACGTTTCCAGTGTTGTTACTTTGCTCAGCAGCTGTCCTTTGCGTTATATTCTAATTCACTTGACGGTGTCATTGTGGTGTAGACCTTTCATCTCTCCGCAAATAATACAATACATGTTGAAATATATATGCACTCATATATATGCGTTTGCGGTTCGCAGTGGCGAAGCCAATAGATGATTAGGAAGTCAGGTGCTCCTTTGCAAATTCTAAAAAAGATATTTTTTTCAAGTTTATCCCTCCAGAATTTCTTACGTGGCCCTTATATCTGATATAAGACCCTTCTTTGTTTCAGTTTTTCTTTTAAGTCCTTACGATTTACCCATTTCGAGTTTTACATTGTCGCCTTGTCGGAGATCCCAAATTTTATATCCTATCACCATTATTGTCATTTGGAGGCACATAGGAGCTGCACCACTCTTTGTGGTGCAGTGGTGGTCTGTATTACACCTATTGTCCGTTGTAAACCTACTTGGTGTCTTTTCCTCCGAGGCACCGTCTATATTTGGCGCAATAAGAGAGTGTCGTTTTTAGGCTTTTTTTTCGTCCCGGCAAAACGAATTTTTTGGCCCCTCTGTTGATGATAATATTTTATTTCTACATTCGTGTGCCTATGCAATGCATTATGCAGGATGAGCTTATGGCATGGTGGTGTGCAAATCAGAAAAGTGGGGGTAAGGTCCCTTCTGAAGACCATCTGAAATCGAAACTCCAAGAGAGGAAAATGCTAGGGTTGTAGGAAGCTTGATGCATTTCTTTTTTTGTTACTAGATCTCAAGCTTCATCTCATTCACTAAAGCAGAAATAGGTTTGAGTTCTAGGTTTTGTGTAAACTCCAAATTCGAGAAGCTTACTGGGAATATGAACTCAGTTCTACTCTGTAAATAAACATTGGTTTGTAATTTGTCTAGCTTGTATAATAATGGAATCTGTTGGTGGGCTATAGTTCAGCAATCCTTTTTTCCTGCTCAGTTGAGTGAGATGTGAATGATACTATTCACAATTATTTGCCATGTGTTGCCGTTCAAACCCGGGAGCGAATTGCTTTATCGCGGGGGCAATTTAGAAGACACGATTCGTATTTACGTGTTAGACGAAGTGCTTCGCTTTCAGATCGATTCTTCGCTGCAGTTTTCGTTGTGTACTCCTAGCTTTCTATTTGCTCACTGGGTTGCTCAATGCTCATTCAACGATTTTGTACGAGGAAGAGGTGCTGCTGATACATGACCCTGCCTCGACTTAGTACTACTACAATCGTGCTACGGTCACTGCATGTGGCCACTGCAAAATACAGAAAACTCTTGCGAATTCAGAAAACATATATACAGATATCCGTTAGAGTTGATTTTTTACCGGGTCCTTATCTATAACAACCCCGAACATGGCTAGAACAAAAGCTGATTTTAAAAAGTACTTTCTTCTAATCTAACCCAACATAATAATTGCTTTTGCTTGTCGTAAAAAGAAAACTTAACTATGTGGACATTTCCAAGTTGGTACTTGGTAATTGCTCCAATTGCGGGAACAGGCCATCACGTGGAGGCTATTGTAGACAGGGTTCTTTGCCATCTATGTACCTAAGTGGTATTGTGATGATGGCCTGCTATCCCGGGCAGTAGGTATGACTCAACCAGACATTTCACAGCGAGTAGGGAGCCCTCATGGTAACGCTTAGGGAGGGCTGCTACGTTGGTTGCCCCCTCCCATCCTTTTTACGGTTAAAAAAAAAAAAGTCTATCACGTGGAGTACGTATATAACTCTAGCTTTACTTTAGAGTAACTATTCAACGCTTCCAAGGTATCTATTTACGTAGCGACAATGTTACGGTAGAGACATTATCATTCATTTTTGTTGGATGATTGAGCGACGAGGAAGCGGCGAATTTTGATCTACGGGTGGGTATTCATTAGTTTTGGGATATCTCCACGTGGTGCTTTACGCTTGTACTCTACTACACATTTGATGTGGGACCCCGTTTGCTCTATACTCTTGAT
This sequence comes from Rhododendron molle, assembly GCA_025413875.1. NCBI lineage: Eukaryota > Viridiplantae > Streptophyta > Magnoliopsida > Ericales > Ericaceae > Rhododendron > Rhododendron molle. The sequence continues at coordinate 58,443,495 of CM046391.1, forward strand.
CTTACCCCTTCGACCTCGTATCACCATGTGGTAGAGAAGGGGTATGGCGCACCATGTAATGATGCCGGTAGTACACTGAATAAGTTTTCTAGATTCAGTTTTCTAGTTTACATAAAGGAGGTCCAAATTGATCTACTCTTGAGTCCATTTCTTTAAGCTTAAGGATTGGCCCCATCACATGCATGGCTCTCGTGGGATTACTTTATTTTTAAGTGAGAAAACAAGATTAATCAATTGCAAGTGGATCCTTATTTTACAATTAAACACCCCATAAACCAATCAATTAGGTCGCCATAAGCAAAACCTAATTAGGTCAAAGTAAAGACATGTGAGCTTTGCATTCGATGGAATCCAAACTTGACCCAAGAGTATTTTCTAATACCTTTTTTTAGTACGATCGATATTGCACATTTTTCTTATTTCTCCAATTGAGACGAATCAGAAATTGAAATACTTTGTTCAAACATGTATTTTTAAAAAGTTCATGAACAATAAAAACAAGTTGAATACCAAAAAAAAAAAAAAAACTAAGAAAAGAGAGTGCAAACTCATCTCATCAGATGCAGAGCTTGTTGATATAAAAATAAAAAATAAAAAGGAAATTGATTTTAGCACTCCAAAAATTGATGGAGGGGCTCCAAAACGACGTCGTTTTGTGTGTTAGCACAGTTCAGTTTTGGAGCCATTCCATCAATTTTTGGAGTGCCAAAATCACAATCCCAAAAAGAGCATGTAAACCTTGTTAATCAATTGTACTATTGAACGCCAAACACAAGGAATTATTGCAAGAAATTGTCTGGCAGAAAAACCATTATATAATGGAAAACGCACTACTACAACAACAACAACAAAAAACAATTTAAATGAAAATTTGAGCTGTCGCACCCTTAATCATAGAATCCTTCAAAAGGACCTCCGCTCTCGCTCTCAATCATGAACTCTAGTTGTTTGGGAGGTTTTTGAAAGACGGTTTCATGCTCACGCTCCTACACCTACACTCACTCACGCATTTGTTAACGGCATTATGTAACTTAGGTCCAAACTGTCCAATGTCCTACCTCTTTTTGTTTTTCCTTTTTAATACTAAAGACACATGATAAGCATGTCACCTACTGCATAAACAAATACTAATAATACTAATAGATAATGGTATGCAGCATGTTGTGGGCACGATCATATGTTGTTGTTGTTTTTTCTTTCTAATAATGTATTATATTAACGAGGTGTTAGTTGGCTAGTTCACAAGGAGTTTCAGAGGCTATCCATAATTAGCCCAGAATTTCAAAAACCCACGATGGGACTCAAACCCTAATATTTCACATGAGAAGAACCAGAAGACGACAACTGGATTAAAGTTCATTGCCTCATATGTCGTACTTGGACATGATTCCATTCCCTTGAACTAAAGGGAAAGTGGGAAACTAATAATTTCTAGCCTACACTCAAGTACTCGTGAATCATGAACTTTATTTTCATTCGCAAGGTATGTAGTATTAGACTAATAGACCCCTCCCCCTTGTTGGGGTGCTGAATTGAATTGAGCTTTAAAATGTTCAAATTTGTTCGTTAAGTTTTTAGCGAACTCCATCTCAAGCTCAATGAAGACTTTGGCATCGCGAGCTCGCCTAAATTTTAGTTGAACTCGAGCTTATTCACACCCTTATTGAGTCAAAAGTATCAGATTTTTATCCTCTCATACACGTATAAAGATGGAAATAAAGATTTTATTAATGTACAAAATAAAAACAGCTTTATACATGTCCAAATTTATTTATATTTAAGGTTATATATGAAATTATTATGAGATATATGTACACTCTAGATTTTCGAGCCTAATCGAGTTGAATATTATTAGGTTCAGGTTCAACTCATTTGTTAGACGATTCTAAAATTGAGGCTCGCATTCAGTTCATTTAATAGACGAGTAAAACTCCAACGAACTTTTACCAAATCGAACCTCGAAAAATTAACAAACGGCTCGGTTCATTCGCAAACATGATTCATGCTACCCCCAGAGAGAAAACGAAGTCCTCATTTACAGGACTCTTCCCTCCGACTAGCCTAAGCAATTTCGTATAGTAATAATACGGCACCCTAATAATATTATGCATTACATCAATTTACGAAACCCAAGGTTCTTTTTGGCAATTAAAAGGGTTTTGCTGCATTCTGCCCAGTGGGCATCTCAGATGTGGGTCCCAAAGGGATAAAGCTTTGACACTTGTTCTTGCAATGGACAGTAAATATGACAGTGTAAATGATATCTAAAGATTGGGCTTAAAAACGGTAGCCCTATTTCGATTTTAACAACCAAACAATTCTTAGGCGGCAATCCTTTTCCCTCGTTTTTCCTGAATCCTTTTTCCTTCAAATGGTGCTACTGGTACAGATATAAAATCTGTACCAATGTGTACAAATTTTATTTTTGTTCCATTGTGGGTCTCAAAAAAATAATTGGAACCACTCATTTTATTTAAAATACTTTATTTACGGCTCCTGCCAAAAATAAGCTCAATACGATATCGATTAAGACACCTACAAAACGTCCAACTTTGTCCCAAATTTCAAGTTTGAATTCTAGAGCAAAGTTTGGATGTTTCGTAAATGCTCTTACCGATATCGGATTGAGCTTATTTTTGGCAGGGACCATAAGCAAAGTATTTCAAACAAAATGAGGGATTCCGAGTCATTTTTTTAGACCCAAAATGGGCTCAAAAAGAAATTTGTACCCACTGGTACAGATTTTTCATCTGCACCATTAGACTTTCTGTTTTCGTTTTCCCTCCTTTTTTATTTTCCTTACTTTACTCTTTTTACGATTACATATATATAATTTTGTGGAGATTAATGGGCAATAAGCAGAACAATGATATTTGTAAATGGAGATGCATGGGATGTCCTCATAATATTAGAGGAACTTCATTCTGCTTGTACTCTGTTTTTACTGCTTTCTATAGGCTTTCGAAATGCTGTCAGAAACAATAAACTTTGAGTCCTCTGCTACCACACACACACACACAAAAAAAAAAAAAAAAAACAAAGAAGGTCGGTGTGGTTCTTGTGATTGCAAGGCAAAAATGGACAAAAGGTCGTTGCGCATATATTCACATATTTTAAAAAATGATTTGAATTGTTCATTTTTTTTAAGATGAACTAAACTGTTTATTTTTTTAAAATTTTTTTGTTGGGTTCAGTAAAAAAAAATTAGTTCAATCGAATATCGGGAAGAATTTTTTCAAAATTTGTAGGACAAACAATCCACTTTCAAAAAGTTCTTATTGATATTCAATTGAGTTAATTTTTTATAGGAATTCATAAAAATATTTTACGAGATATAAGCAGTTGAGATCTTTTTTATGAGACTTGGATTGTGAAGTAAAATCGGGGTCCAAGTTATAAAAAAAAAAAAAGAAGAAGAAGTAAAGTCGGGGTGGAAACTGGAAAGCACCGTCAGAAAAATATAAAAAGTATTGTAGAAAAAATGAGAGAGAGAAAAAAACAACCAAAAGTAGCTGAGTTATTTTCAAAGTTCAAATAAAATAATACTTATGTTCCAAGGTTAAAATTGGCATTTTCAGAAATATGGCAGCTAGTGTCATAGAGGTTGACAGAAAAAAAAAATAAAAACAAACTTAAAGGCTGACAGATGGTACTTTTCGGGACAAGTTGGAAGAATTATTACTCCCTCCGTTCTATTGTCATTGCCCAATGCCCAATTTCGAAATACTACAAATTTAAGAGAACATCATGATTATCTTTTCAAAACTTTACATTTTCAATAATACCCTTAGAGTAGTTTTTCTTGCCTCAATTTGAATTTCCCACTCATGCACTTAAAGTTGGAGTCAGTACTTCCAAGTTTGGGCAATCAGGAAAGGCATCTAGTACAAAATTTAAAATTCAAAATTTTCTCTTCCAAATTTAAAATTCAAACTTTTCTCTTCCAAATTTAAGAGAAGGGTAAAATGGGAAAACTAAAGAATTTTGTGTCTTTGTCTTTTCAAATGGACAATCTTTTTGGAACACAAAAAGGGGAATTTTGGACAAAGAAAATGGGACGGAGGGAGTACATATTAAGGCAATGTCCACTGGGCAGTAGGTAGCGGAACCCCTTTTTTTTTTTCTTCTAAGCAAAATGAATTTATTAATCTTTATAAAAAAATTACAAAGATTAAAGAAATTAAGAGCATATTAGCAAAAAACCATCAAAGATCTTATAGATAGCAAGACGCCACCCGAGACCTATCTTGGACCTTGTTACTCAGACATCTTGTCATTGTCAATATTCCTCTTGAAATTTGGCACTTGAGGTCTATTTAAGTGTGTGTGTGCGCGCTACGGCTTGAGAAGGGCAAGAGAGGAGAAAATAAGCGGTTGAACAATGGTACTTGTAAGAACTATTCAAATATTGGAAGAACGGGATATTCTCTATGGAATAAGTACGTCCCGAATCATGTGAATTTTGTGTCTCTCTATCTTATTTTTCGTCGTACTTTCATTGATTGTAATTGTAATTTGTATTTGAATCTCCATCAGGCGCTTCCGCCTGTAATGCCAACAGTTGTGGGGGTGAGGGTATCCAACCATGGAACTACTAATCATAATTTTATTTCCGAGAAAGAGCAAGAACTTCAATAGATAAATAGCCAGTTTACGAGGAAGCAGATACGAAATACGGCACCAGTAAACTAAAAAGAGCTAGAACTGAATAAACGAAATAACACTAGATGCTGAATAAAGACTGATAGAGCCCTCTTTATCAAGCGGGGGCATGATCTTACATCTCTTTAATTGGACTGAACCTTCGAAATCCTACAAAAAAAAGAAAGCTCGGAAATCTCCTTCTTTGGGTGATCAGAATTTCTTGCAAGGTATGTGGGGATTGGACTCATATTCCGATTTTAGAAGGATAGTGGGTCCTAATCACGATAGTGGGTCCTAATCACATTTGCTGACCAAAAGAAGGGGTCATAATCACAAAGATAAGCTAGTACATTCTCGTGGGGTAGCAGCACAAGAGTGTCCCACCAATAATAATATCACAAGATAATATTTACAGATTCACAATCAGATAATGCACATGGGATTGTTATGTACGCGAGGAACAATAGACTTGCCAACACGTTTCATTTTACGAATAATTTGAATAGTTCATTTTATAAATTTTAATTTGTATGGTTTTGAAAAAAAATAAAATCATATTGCTTCGGAATTTATAGACTTTTCAACAGATGACATTTGGCTGAACAATCCACGCTTACAGAAAAATAATAAGATATGATGATTTAAAAATTTATATTGACTTGGATCCATAAAAATAAGACAACAACGAGGCACCAGTTGTCCTCAACGTGAGAAGATTAAATGAGAAAATCCTGATGGCAGATGTGTCACTCTACAATGAACATTAAAAGATGCATTACGAAATGCCTTAACTCGACCGCACATACCTGGTTGAGTGTGAGTGAAGAGGAAACTGCCCTATAATTTACTACCAAATATGTAAAATTGTTTTTGGATGGCCTAGTTAATTTTAGACATAAACGCACATTATTATAAATCCACATAATCAAAAAATCGGAAAATAAGTACAAATGCTAATGAAAGTATGAGAATCAACAAAACTGCTACACTAAAATTTACAATCAAAGATAAGTAAAAACTACACATGTAGCTGATGACTCCCGACTTGTGGAGTCAGGGGCTGCTGTCCCTTATTTAGCCATGCTTAATTTCACCGTCCGTCTCGATAATTAATGATCCGGGTCTCAATAATTAATGGTCCGGACCGCTCAACACATTGAAAGGCCCCAACTTGTTGCTCGGACCACTTTCTTTTTCTTTTTCTTTTTTTTTTATCAACTGGGACCACTCAAATAATTTCTGTCAACTACATTTTAATTTTTTTAATGTTTTCCTGAAGAGGATTTGTCAACTACAGAACAACTACTACGACTACAACATAAATGAAGCTTATTGGAGTATTTCCATTTGTTCCTCCCAAATCCTCAAAACCCCAACAAGATTCAATCCCAAATTCTCCATCTGGTTCAGTGACTCTCCTCTTCTCTTTAATTAGCAAAATAAGTCATGCAGAGAGGTAAATCTCTCTCCCTCTCCCTCTAGATCTCTCCCCCTCTCCACCAGGTCTTTTGTACCCAAATTGCTGTTGTATCTCTGTTCCAATGCAATTTCAGCAGCAAGATCGCACAAAAATATTCGTAACGGTCAGAGTCTTTTGTGCGATCGTGCAGCTTAAATTGCACAGAAAAGAGGTACGTGTAAGCCTTTTTTGGGTAACATGTTTTGGAATGCTCCCTCCTAATGACGTTGATTGATTTCTCTACTGAGTCTACAGATGGCCATGGCAAGGCTATTGTCCTCGCACACGTCCTTGCCGCTGCCTCCGTTGCACTCATCTCCGCTGCGGCCGCCGCCGTTCATTACCGGCGACAAAAGCATAAAAAGGGTTACCGGCGACAAAAGCATAAAAAGAAACTACTATCAAAAGATCAAGTTATAGTGCCACAACTCCGGAGGAATGAGTCATCTGGCCGCGTTGGAAGGCTTGAGAGATTCTCCGCCTATGTTGGTACGTTGTTTCCTCGATCCTTTGCTTTTAAATCTTCTCTCTCCTCCTTTCAGAGAATCGAAATTTTGCCGGAAAATGTGCTGAATTTGAGATTTATCGAGAAGTCATTCATCTGACAATTAGCAAGGTTTATGGTACTACCAGTTCCCATAGGGTGGAACTGAACCAAACAGAGCTTTCCGGTGTTCGAGCTCGGCTGATTTAAGATTAAAGTGAGCTCGAGCTTGAATATTTGGACCCGGCTTGTTTATATACAGACTGAATTAAGTCAAGCTGAACCGAGCTCTCGAATTTCAAGCTGCTCGCGAACAACTTAATTGGTTTGTAGCCTATGAATGCCCCCCTCTAGTTTCCCTGGGAGAATGAAACTTTAAGGATAAGATCCATCCCATTCAGCTGACCCAGCAAGAACAAGTTAACCCGCAAACTATCCAAATCCTGATTACTTTTCTTTACACGCGCATAGCATTTTTGTCATATTTTTCTTTTTTAATTTTTCGTTATCGGATATCAAAGCCGTTTAGGCGTAGCTTTCTGGGATCCAAAAATAACGACCAAACAAACTCACTCCACTAGCTAATTTTTTTCTCTTGCAGTACTGAGAGTCGAACCTGCAAGCTCAAGAGTTGTTCTTGCTGACACGCGCTATCACATTCTCACTTGACCAATCTTGAGGGCCTTTTTGTCATATTATCATACCACGACTACATTTTTTTTTGTGGTAACCCAGGAAAATTACTTTAAACTTAGAAATTATGTAAACAAGATCCATTCAGGGGTGCGATCCGATAGCATCAGATTCAAAATTACTCTATACAATTCGAGATTTTGAGCATTTATCTAGATCTGCAGCATTTCTGTCGCATTTTATTGAAAACTTTTATGGATTTTTCATCACTTTTTTTTTTTTTAAAATAGCAAGGCAGATAGGATTTGAAGATGCAAGTGAATGTCCCCATCTGTGCAAGTTGGCCAACGAGTACTTGAAGAAGTCCAAAGAGTGTGAAAGTAGCCTCTACGAATATTTTGCTGAGGAACCAAATGCTGAGGTGCTTTATGTGAAATTGGTGGAGGAGTTTGACAGATGCATCCTTTCCTATTTTGCATTCCACTGGAGCCAAGCTTCTCTCATGATCAGCCAGGTACTAAAATTCAAAACTTTTTTGGAAACAAAAAACACTTTCCTGTTGTCGAATGTATTTACAAGAATAATTTTTTGATTTTTTTTTTGCACCCTTCGAATGATCTCATTGAGATTTATCAAATAAGATTCATATTACACGAAAAATTATTTCGATAAGTACATTATTTTTGGAAAAATGATTTTGCCACTCCCATTTTTGTTAACGCAACTCCCGTGCAAGTGCATTTTTGCACCAAAAATATACTTACGGAGAAGTGGCGTTAACAAAAAAAAAATAGAGGCAAAATCAGCAGCCTATTTTTAAACTTGAAAATTACATGTAATTTCGTAAGGGAAGTATATAATGAAATAATTATTCTACCGCCACATCCAAACACACACTCACAATATGGGTGGAGCCGACACGCATTACACACTCAATGTATAAGATCCATCCCTATCCCTATCGTGAGTGTGAATGTGTGATTGGGTGTGGTGTTAAGACCCCGTTCCAGAAACGAAAATAAGTACTTATTTTTTAAGAAGGCAATTTCAAGTTTAAAAATTATGCGCTTATGCAAATAATTTTCCTACCACTATGGATCTTGTTTGATAGATCTTACCGAGATCTTTAATACGGTGCAAAAAAAATAAAAAAATAATTTTTCATTTACATTATTTTTGAGTTTGAAAATGTGAAATAAGCTGCTTATTTTTTAAGAAAATTTCTGGAACGGAGCCTAAAATTATTGATACGAAAATGCTAACAGGTAGTACAATATAGCTCCGGATAAAAGTACTACTGCAATCAATTTACGAGAAATTATTCGTTGCCTCAAAGGCAACACGTGGCCGTGCCTGGGCACAATATAGCACCTGTTTTTCGTGTCATGCGAGTGAGAGAAACAGAGAGAGAAAGGGGAGAGAGAAAGGAGGAGAGAGGGTGTTTACCAACTTTTCCTCTGACATATGAGACAGAAACCACAGCACATTCGGCACCTCTGGAAGAATTACGCCTTTAACCCATTTTCTTTATTTTACATTTCTTATTTACCCCAAGTTTCTTCTTTCTCTGTTTATGTTTTAATAGCTCCTTCTTTAAGAGAGCATGTACACCAATAAAAAGGTAAAATATCTCATGAACATTGCATATTTTTAGTTTAGCTATCAATTTTTTTTTCATAATTATACCAACATTATCTATTTTACCTAACACCAATTAAAATATGAAATGAAAAAAATTAAACTTTTTCTTAAAAGATAATGTTAGGGTCTATTTTACCTAACACCAATGAATTTGAGCCGTTTATGCACATTTTAAGGATCTTTTTTTTGTCCATTTTCTTTACACTTAACATTTCTCTATCCCTAAGGCTACGTTTGGATGGGGTATAAGCAAAGGGCATTAGTTATGCCCCCTTATAAGGACGTGGGCCCAGGGCTATGCCCTTGTTTGGGAAGCCAAATGCTGCCGGTATTATTTAGCCGCCCCTTTTTGTAATACCTGCCAAGGGGGCTTGCGGGGGTATTAATTATGGATGGGGTTTGAGGTGTTATTAAGTTATACCCCCCAATCCCCTTGAAATTGGACAATTTCACCCCTCCTTATCCCCCTTCCCAACCCCCTGTTTGCAAGGATTTTTCAAGTCAGCAGGAAAACAAAAAGAAGAATAAGAACAGAAAATCGGAAAGAGGGAAGATGAAGTGTTCCAAATTTTTAAAAAATATGGTTAAAAAATAAGTGTTTCAAATTTCAATCCATTTGAACCGGTGGAAAGATTTTAGTTTTCTAATCATTTTATCCTAAATGGTCATAATTAAATTTTGACTCAAGAGCTCTCGTTGATTAATCTTAAGAAAGTCTTAGAATCAAATATCTCTTAGGGCTAATCAACAAGAGCCATAGAGTCAAAATTTAATTATGATCATTTAGGATAAAATGATCAGAAAATTAAAATCTTTCCACCGGTTCAAACGGATTAAAATTTGGAACACTTAATTTTTCAACCTCTTTAGACAGTTTTAAAAAATATGGTTAAAAAATTAAGTATTCCAAATTTCAATCCGTTTGACATATTTTCACCCAATGATATTGTTGTGCACATGAGAGTTGACCTAACTAGTTTGATGGATACATTTCCAACTACCAAACAATGTGTTTTTAAAAAAAGAAAACAAATTCCAGAAATTTTTTTAAACAAATACTCAAAAAAAATTTAAAAAGAAAACCCGAATTTATTTTTTAAAAAAAACCAATTTTTTAATATTTGAAAATGCTTAATACTAATAATAACTAAATATTACGGCTTAAATTGTGAAAGAATAATTAAATTTGTAATTATGTATAAAACATAATACATAATAAATGTAGGGACTGCACAAAGGTAAAAGGGTCATTTGATAGCTTTTTACGTTATCCACCATTCCTTATACCCCCTATTAATCCTTCATCCAAACGAAGTACTATTTAATCCTCCTTCTCTAATATCTCATCCAAACAACATACTATTTAATCCCCCCTCCATAAACATCACATTAATGTGGGCCCTCCCTTATTAACTAATACTCCATACTATCTTATTCCCTTATTAACTAATACCTCCAATTCTTTACCCGCATCCAAACGGATCGTAATGGAAAACCTATGATGCTGTACAAATTGTACTTTATTTTAATAGCCGCATGAAGTCAGTGAATAATATATATATAAAAATAAATAAAGGTAAGGTGCGGCCGAGGCCCGGCCGGACGGCCCCAGGTAGGCCCGTCCCTGGTTGCCGTTTGTCAGATTTTACATTATTTCTGTTATTGGGCCAATTGCAGATCTTGAGTGTTGATTCTGAAAAGAAAAAGCTGAAGGACTTGGTGATGGCTGCCACGAGGTTATTTATTTTTTTGCCACTTGGCTTTGTTGTTATCCACGAATGCATGGTTATATATATATATAGAAAAATAAAAATCTCTCATTATAAATGATTCACCGATGACCTATCATTGGAAAATTCCTGATTCAAGTGTTTTTTTCTCCAACTAAGATTTGATATCCTGCATTAAGATGAACTCATCAGGCCACTTTACTCTTATGCGTAAGCGTGTAAAACAGCTGTAAAATAAGTTATAAGATTAGGCCCTGTTCTGTTAAGGAAAATAAATACTTCTTATTTGAATTAAAGTTGACGTATTGCAAGAGAATGACATGTCTCGTAAAGTGAAAAATACTTAAAAAAATAACAACCTTTGCGAAACGGGGCTTAGTCCCTACAACTCATTCCACAGCCATTTCACCCGCTTATTTGATATACGTGCAAGTTGGCCCGGGACCCGGTGGAATGAGCTATAGGATTAGGCCCCGTTTCGCTAAGGGAAATAAATACTTATTATTTGAATTAAATGTGATGTATTGCAAGAGAATGACCTGTTTCGTAAAGTGAAAATACTTAAAAAAAATAACAATCTTAGCGAAACGAGGCTTAGTCCCTACAAGTCATTCCATAGCCATTTCACCCGCTTATTCAATATGCATGCAAGTTGACCCAAGACCCGTGCATTACAAAAAAAAAAAAAGTTCTGATACCCTTTTCAAGAAAAAGTAAAGACAAAATTAAGATTTGATACATATGCAGGGGAGGTGCCTTGATATATTATAATCACGACAGCCCAATAATACTTAGGCTCCGTTCCAGAAACTTTCTTAAAAAATAAGCAGCTTATTTCACATTTTCAAACTAAAAAATAATGTAAATGAAAAATAATTTTTTAATTTTTCTTGCACCGTATTAAAGATCTTGATGAGATCTATCAAACTAGATCCATATTGGTAGGAAAATTATTTGCGTAAATACATTATTTTTGAGCTTGAAATTACCTTCTTAAAAAATAAAGACTTATTTAAGGTTCCGGAACGGAACCTTATGTACAAAGGCAGATAAGTGGAGTATCTTAGATGCACATTCATTTATGTGAAGAACATACATTTTTTTGTGCTTTGTGTAAAATAAACAATAATTACTAAAATATTCCTGTCTTTTTTTTTGTCACAAATAAGTCCCTTATTTATCTATTCGCACCTATAAAATGTGGTCCACGGCATTTTATGTCTTATTATTATTATTGTGTTAGGGACATTAGAAAAATACGATACATATGGGCTTTAAACGAATTTTAACGCAGCATCATGTTTTGTGTAAATTAAGCAATAATTACTGCAAGTGTTACATCCCATATTTTTCCGTCTCAAACTATGGTATATGCCCTTTTTGTTTTAGTAAATGTTGGGGACATTTAGATAATGTGGATTTTTATCTTACTGACAAAAATTGTCTAATTTAAGCATGTCCTATAAAGCGCCACGGATAAGGAAACCACTATTTTTGTGGGGCTAACATAATTATGTTTTTTTGTGCTCTTTATTGATAGCTACGGGTAATAAAAAGTCTTTATTACGTTAGACCAAGAGTTTTTTTTTTTTTTGAAGGATTTTTTTTCTTCGTTTTGTTTTACGAAAAAAAATAACATTCGTGCATGCAATGTTATGAAAAAGGATAGATTTTGGGCTCACAATATTAGTGGATGCAACGCTATATCTCTTGAGCCCCTTAATATAAATCGTATACTTAATTCCTCAACTATCTATATAATAAAATAGAGTTGTGTTTGAATCCAATAGACAACCAACGCTCAAGATTTGTCCCCCTCCCTACATAAATCATCACCCTTCATCCTACCTTCCTTTTAAATTTTACTCCTACATGTTTCCTTAATATGGGAGAAAACGATATTAGAGGAATAAGAAAAAACGGAATTAAAAGAATAAATGGAATGAAAATCTGAACCTATATCTAAAAGAACCTATCCCGTGCAAAACCATTTTGGTAAAAATCGGAATTAGAGAAATAAGTGTATGTAAAGAAATGTAAATTGCACAAGAGATTTTAAAACCCTTAAAAAATTATTCTTAGATTTTATATATCTGCCTCCCGATTTTCATTATAATGTCATAGGAGTGTCCCATTTTTTATTCTTTGCATAACCGATCCCTACCCGTCCATTATTATAATGGACGGTCCAGATTCGCTCAGAGAATAAATAAACTATTCGCATGAATAGTTTACTTAAAATCTAGAACGTCCAAACACATCTGGACGGTCAGAATTTGTTACACAACACACACAACGGTTGTGTGTGTAGCATTTTTCTTTCACTATTTATGGAATGATTACTATCGAAATGAAGTCGATCGATTTGTGCACATCACACCCTATTGATTTTGGTATGATAAGTGTCAATATATGGACTACCATAATTAACTCTACAAATTCCGCCTTGGGTCGATTTAAGCCGTGATTAGGATCTTTAAAAAGAAACCTCTAGGACTTTTTCTCTCTTCCACCATTTATGCTTCCATATCTATATGCATATGCTACCACCGATTTCTTTATTGGTTTATTCCATCGAAAGAAGAGACACCAAGAAACAAAAGAATGGAGACCATGCTGGTAATGAAATTTTCCTATAAAAAAAAACATACAATTCAGTGATGCACTGTGACTCTTAACCACTAAGATGTGAAGGTATGCTGTGAAGTAACACTAAATACTTGTGAGCAACAAAAATATTGTATTGTTTTTTTTATCTATCCAAATATTACTGTATTAATTGTGTTTTTTTCCTTCCTTCGATCTTTGGTTGCAAATGGACCCTTTTGAGCTCTCTGTGTGTGTGTGTGTGTGTCTGAGATGGGAGTTTTTGAGAAGAAATACAACTACATAAATTTTGGAGAATAAATTCTATCCACCGTCGGTGTCAAACCTCTCTTTTTTACCACCGTCTATTTTGGATTCCACCGAGCGTCTATTGTTGTAATATGGACCATTTATATTTTAAGACCTGTAGTCTAATATTACCATGCAAAAAATCAGCTTGATTGAAAGTCGATAGATATATCAAAATTTAAATTTTGGTTTATAAAATGAACGATTTGATTCTGTCAATAATAATAAAGAAAAACTGTCCAAAATTCAATTTTTGATACTCTTATCGATGTCCGATCAAGTTCGTTTTTTGCGTGGATACATTACTATGTGGGATCTACAAGATGAACGATTCAGATTAACAATTAACACACGGTAGGATCGAAAAAGGCAGCGGTGGAAAATTTCACTTTTTCACCGGCGATGGAAAGAATTTATTCTCTAAATCTTGAACTTCTCCTTCTTTGGACGATTTCAGTAATATTTATTAGATTGAATAATTAGAGAAATATTTGCATGCTTTGGAAGTTTTATTTGAAATTTTACAGTAGATTGTTTAACCACAAATTTATTTCCCTAAAGATTATAAAATAAATATTTTTTAAATATCAAAAAAATCCCGTTCAGCATAAGAAAAGGTTTGAGTTTCCTCAACACGGATTATAAATGAGTGCCTAATTGATACTCTAAAATTTTCTTTCATTTATCCAAAATAAGGTCTTCTAGCCTTCAATTGGAAATTTGATAAAAATTTCAGAATATATTTTTATACTCCATACTACTATTTTCTTTGCCTTAATGTTTTCGCAGAACATTTTAGTGGTACTTTCTATTGTCTTTGTTTCATTCTTTCCTCCAAGAGTCAATGACTATCGTAGATTAGTTTCTGGCTTAAGCCTAGAAGCAAATTGAACGAGACATAGTTACGGTAGTGTTTTATTGTGTTTCTGAACAATTTTTTTAAACAACAATCAAATGATCCTATTTAATCCTATTGCACCAATCCAGAGATGGAAGGTGGTGGTGGACGTCATACTGTTGGCTATCATCTTCCTAATCGTTTGGATCTTTCGAATGACTCCTGTTCTATCTTCTTCTTCTTTTTAGACTGTAGGCTACCATTCTATCTTTACTGATGGTAGCTAGCTGACTAGCTGTTAAGTGCGACATTAACTATGGTGGCTTTGAATTTTGCTGGGTAGGCACCCACTATGTACTAAATTTAGTAATCTTTATTGATGTATATTGAAAACTTTTTCAATTACTTATTGAATAATTTGTGATTTGAATAGCAGCTTCGAAATAGTTTTGATTCCTTAAGTAATAATATCTTTGATAAGGAGCGCAATTTTATTGTTAATAGTGCACAAAACTTTTATATTAGGTTAACACTTTTTAATAAGTCCCTTCAGGCACGGGCTCATTTGTTGAAAACATGTTGTGTCATGCTTTCTGGCATGGGCACAATTGCTATAGTTAAATCTCAGCTCAAATTTTATTTTTCCTTGGTAGGTTTTCTGATTTCAAATTCTTTTGAGTTTTAGATTTTATTTTTCCAGGATTTATGTCCATTTTGTCGATTCTCTATATTTTTTTCCCTTTGTGGTTATGTGTGATCCTGATTTCCATGTTGTGGTTCGTGCATATCTAACTTTCGGTGAATTATACAAATTCTTATTTGTTGGGTTGCATTTGATGTGATACTCTTTTAAGGAGCAGGCTTAGTTTGGTTGGGCGGGCAATGCGTAAGATTAAGTTGTGTAGTTAGATTTCATGAAAAGTTTATTTTTATTTGCATATAGCTTAAAAATGAAATTTGATGGTGTTAAATTTCATTCGTAGAGTAGGAATTGTTAAATCATGTCAATTAAGACAAAATTACACAGGTCACTTCTTGAACCCGTGCCTTCAGGCACGGGCATTCACTAGTACTCAATATATTGAGGAAAAAACATTTTAATTTTAGAGAGCACAATGAATTAACTTCAAAATTATCAGAAAATTAATGATTAATCACCCATCAATTATCAATCAAAATTTTTTTCCCCTTCTCATTTTGGACTTTGATCGATTGATTTTTGCTCTTCTGAATTTATTTAGGAAACAAAGGTTTGAGAAGGTGACCAAGGACCTGAAGGTGACGCAGGTGTTCTCTACACTGGTGGAGGAGATGAAAGCGATCGGGGGCGTCGGATCGAACGGCGATGCCAAATGTACGGACGTGATGGTGCCGGTGGCCCACAGTAAGAGGAGCCCAGTGTTGCTCTTGATGGGTGGCGGAATGGGAGCCGGCAAGAGCACTGTACTCAAGGACATTCTCAAAGGGTACAAAACTCCAAACCTTTTAATTTAGATATTACATGAGGAGAGACTTCATTTATAGTTTTAATGCCCACTTTCTTCAAAATGTGAAAAAACTAAAGTCATTGACTCGTAAAGATCCCGTTCGTTTTGGGATTTTGGATTTTGAATTTTAATTAATATCATATTTCTCTAAATATTACTCTCATTTTTCTCTCGATCTCTTTCCAATCATTACCCCTATTTCTAATCATTACTCTATTTTTCTCTATACTTATTACCTACAAATCCAAATCCAAAATCCCAAAACAAACGGGGCCAAAATCTACACCTAAATTTTTTCTTGAGTTCTTAATATCTTTATGAATATGATTCTATGAAGGTTATATAGATGGAATTTCCATAAAATGTGGCTTTTGTGATAGTTTAACTGTCACAAACGCAATTCGAGTGGTAATTTGCCAAATATTACCACCACAATAATTTGGATAGACTTTTCCGGTCCAAAGGCGGATACAAATCTTTTACCGAAAAAATGGGTACAAAGTACAAACCCATGTATTCAAAATTGTCTGAGGCACGTGGGTTCCACAGGTTTTGCACATTCTTGAATCTTTGTTTCTACGGAAAAAATGGATTCAAACCCATGTATTCAAAGTTGTCTGATGCACGTGGGTTCCGCAGGTCTTGCATATTCTACGTGCATTGACAGTATGAAATTCTTGAATCTTTGTTTACACAATTTGTGTAAGGTAATATACAATTTATTCTCATTGACTAACAAGAGGTGAATTGGAAATTTTTATTGGGGCAAGGTCATTCTGGTCAGGGGCAGCGGCGAATGCAGTTGTGGTAGAGGCAGATGCTTTTAAGGAAACGGACGTCATTTACAGAGCCCTTAACTCTATGGGTCACCACGAGGACATGCTTCAAACTGCCGAACTTGTAACTCTCTCTCTCTCTCTCTCTCTCTCTCTCCAAATAACCCTTTGTAAGAAACACAGGTTATCAAAGAAAAATAAAACAGAGATTTGCAAATAGAACTATATGCAGAATGATGTGGCATTTCGTGATTTCACACTAACAATGTCACATTATTGGTTTAAGTTTTTCTAGGTAACAATTGGTGAAAGTTTTTTTTCCACAGAATCAATTCTGAGCAGTAGCTAACTCGCATGACACGAAAAACAGGTGCATCAATCCTCCACAGACGCCGCATCATCCCTACTCGTAACAGCACTCAACGAAGGGCGAGACGTGATCATGGACGGGACCCTGTCGTGGGAGCCCTTCGTGCAGCAAACGGTAGCCATGGCCAGAAACGTTCACAAGCACCGGTATCGAATGGGCGTCGGCTACAAGGTGAACGACGACGGCACCATCACCGAAAATTACTGGGAGCAGGTAGAAGAGGAGGAAGAAGAAGAGGCTAGAAGGAGTCCATATAGGATAGAATTGGTTGGAGTTGTTTGTGATGCTTATATGGCTGTTGTTAGAGGCATAAGGTATGTCATCCAATATATAACTTCTACGTTGGGTTTATTTCTTGGTTGGAAAATAATTCTCCTTTTAAGAGATTAGGCAGGCCGAGGGTGAAGCACTGAGCACACTTGCCATCAACAAATAAAAATTAAGACAACGACAACTAGGAACACTATCTTTAGGACAACAGCAACTAGGAACACTCGATTTCGTACAAATAAAAACCCTTAGCAGGCCCGAGGGTGAAGCACTGAGCACTCCTAGTTGCTGTTGTCCTAATTTTTATTTGTACGAAATCTAGTTACAAATAAAATATCTCCAAAAATTGAATAGGTTACTTGAATGATGTGATGATGAAATTTGACAATCCTAAGGATATCAATAGGTTATCGATTTTAAAACGACAAGCGCGTAGCTCTGCTACATCATTCTGCAGAAAAATACATGGTATATGATTTTGTTGTTTGCTTCATATTCCAATACTTGGAATCCCTAATTTTTGTTTCCGAACAGGAGAGCCATATCTACAGGAAGGGCAGTGAGGGTGAAGCCACAATTGAAATCCCACAAGAGATTTGCGAGTGCGTTCCCAAGATACTGCCATCTTGTGGACAATGCAAAGCTTTACTGCACCAACGCTGTGGGCAGCCCACCAACGGTAAGGCCGTCCTAAAAGACAAAAATAAGTCAAAACGTATGTTCTCTCTTTTTCTTTTGTGGGAAAATTATGAACTTCATCACTAACCGCGGTACTACAAAATTAGCCACCACCAAAAAGGGCAGCTGTCAGGCAAGGTTATGAGCAAGTTGAGTAACTTTGACATGATGAACTCCATCCGACAGTTTGGACTTATTTTTATATTTAGCGAACAATTTTTCAACTTTTTCAATGATTTTTTTTTTTTTAATTTTTCGATGATTCTTGTCCAGACCAATTGGAAAGTAAAAAAATTAACTCAAAACTAAACAAACTGTAGAAAAGATTAAAAAAAATCGAATTGATCGACTCAAATGAAGCCGAACATCCCAGTATTGTAACTGTGGCATTAACTAAGTGGATTTTGATTTGGTGAGAATGCAGTTGATAGCATGGAAAGATGGAGAGAACAAGCTGCTGGTGGAACCAGATGAAATAAAATGCTTGACTACGGTTAGCAACTTGAACGACGATGCAGAGTGTATCTACGAGCTTTACCCGGATCAACCAGACCTGGTTTACCGACCCGGTTCAGTGTGGAAAGACATTGTCTTGTTACCCTCAAGAGCAAGCCTTCAACTGGAGCTAAAGACTGCCATCCAGAAAATGGAAAATAAGTCGGCGAAATGATAGTATCAGTTTTACAAGATTTTCGAAGAGATCAATTGTTGCCAAGTACTGTGCATGTCCTTTCTTCATGCTTGGTGTTGGATTTGGGTTTGGAATTTATGCTTTTTGGAATCCAAATAACTAGATAAGTGTAAAATCAACAAAGATTTTCCCCTTATATGACAACACAAGGATTTGCTCAAGTGGTACAAAAGGGGCCACAAGAGCAAAGAATTTTCAAGTATCTTCTCAAATCTCAACTGCCACCCCCCGTTGTCATGAGTTCAACTCCTCTTTCAAAGTGTTAATATAACTTTCTAATAACACTGCATTTCATCAATCAAGAAAAAGAAGAAAATCAAGAGGACGAAAAGTACAATTTTCTCCTTTTGGCGCAGACAGGTTACCTTTGACTGAGTTAGAGAGAAAAATTATCGAGGTATGCGTGAACTTTTTTCAGGAGGGAAATTCTATAACATGTCTTGAAACCCATTCGTGCAAATTTCGGTCAGCGAGTAATCTATCTAGGAGGAATGGTGTTCTTCAAGCAGAGATGGAAGACAACAACAATCATATCATCACCCTATTGTATGGGAGCTGGTCCCCTTGGAAATTTGCCGGTGTGGTGTTAGATGTCGAAAGTCTTTCGATGAGGATTCTCTCATGTCAGGGTTTCTCATGTGATGTATTAGTATAATCAATCTTGGAAATAGATTTGAACTTTATGCAAGTTGCTGAAAAAAAATGCGCGAGTAAAACTCCACAAAGGGAAAAGAATGCAACAAAATATATCAACTATTCGCGGGATTTACAACTTAAAAATCTGAAATCACAGGAGTGCTGGAAATAGACATGATATACCAAGACATCAATCTATTCAAGAACACAACTTATGAATCAAACCGAGGTCCCTGTGTTCACATGATGTCCTTCAAATAGATTTGTGCAACTCCCGAGTGTTGGTCGAGGTATCAATTGACGTCAAACTCTCAAGCCACAAAGTTTGCAAACAATTTTTTTTACAATACATCACTTTTAATTTAAAAGATAAGTGTTTATTTTAGTTAGCGAAACGGGTCTTAAATGGAAAACCTATAAATCGGAGTCTCATCAATTTGGGCAAAACTAGTGGTACCCTCTTCACCTTTATCAGTCCTCTTCCCTCTGGAACTTGGGTACCCCCTTGGGAAGTGATTTTTTATCTTCCCAAATAAGCCCATTTTCAGAGTCAAGTTTTATTGATATTACACGCTTTATATCCCTTATTAGAGCAAGTGCACTAATGATAGATAAAATAACTACTCAAAATGTAAGAGTAAGTACACCAATGATAGTCGAAATACCTACTCAAAAAGGTACTACAAAAGTTATTTTAACTATCTACTTTTTCTTCTCACCCTACACCAGTCTCTCTATCCTATTCTCTCTATCCAAATACTTACAATTAATTATAAAAATGGGTATGAATGTTGAGAGAGAGAGAGAGAGAGAGAGAGAGAGAGAGAGGATGAGAGAAACTCAAATATTAATTGTTTACCTTTTGCCTGGATGAAGGAGAATCAAATATTAATGCTTTGTTTGGTTTGTGTTCAGGGCCAACCCTGAGATTTTAGAGGCCTAAAGTGAATTGTAAAAATGAGGCCCTACATTTTTAACGAAAAAAATCAATGTAGGTGTCTAATATAAGGTTAAAAGATTAAACTTTTAGCTTCGTAATTTAACTAAAATTAAATTTTAAAACAATTTATACCTAGAAAGAAAATGAATCAACGTATCGCTCATACATTGTGTTTTCTCTGACTATTCACGTCATTAACTTTAATTGTAAGAATACTATCTTGAACAATAATATAATTATCTATTTTAAACTTTTTTTTTTATCAAAGTTTGATGAATGAGAATAAATTATTTGATTTATTTATAAACAAAAATGGCTTATTTTGTGAATTTGATATTAAAAGTTAAAAATAAAATTAAACAAACAAAAGAAAAAAACTTATTAAAACATTGATGGTGTGTAAAAGATTTGAACCTCTTGGTCTTGAGCAATACTTACAACTACTAAAACATAACTAATTTATAATGCAAGATTCAAATGAAAAATAAGAAAGGAAAAAAAAACTTTGTCAAAAGAAAGCGACCATAAGAGTTGAACTGTAACGCCCCGACTTTTCGGGAGAAAAATAAATAATTTCTATGAGAAAATTTTGCTAAATAAATATGATTTTCCAAAATAAAAATTTTGCTAATACAATCTCAAGATAGATTTACGGAATCAAAATACACTATCTTCAGAGCTGACTCTAATCTTGATACGAATCCTAAGCATCCTCGATCTTCGTTACTGATATTCTTTCCGTGTCGAACTGCATCATCGTTGAATCTCTTCTATTGAATCCTGCGCCCTCTAGCAAATTGATCGCCGAAGCAATCGATTTGCCAGGATACAGACGTATCCGTGAGTGATAAATCACCCAGTAAAATAATCCAACCCAACCACCCCTCTTACTTTACAGCTAGCAAGTAAACAGGATAATAATGATACGAATAAGTAAAATAGAGATTTTTCACATCAACCAGTTCATTACTATCCATTAACTTAATATGAATTCTAAGATCTCACCCCTGGGATCTTTCCTCCCCACCCGTTAGTTATGCTCGGTCCCATGAGATCACTTCCCTTTACTGTCGTAGATAACCTAAGTTACAATACTACAACAAGGGGATAGCTTATCATGCCTGAATCACAACCAGGGTTCGCCTATCTTATACACCACATCACAATCATCACTGGACACACGCCAGTCTATCAACTCATCACTGGACACACGCCAGTCTATCAATTCACCACTGGACACACGCTAGGACATCAATATATTCCACTGGACTCTCGCCAGGACATCAATTTATTCCACTGGACTCTCGCCAGGACATCAATTTACCACTGGACTCTCGCCAGGACAGCCAGGACATCAATTTATTCCACTGGACTCTCGCCAGGACATCAATTTATTCCACTGGACACTCGCCAGGACATCAATTTACCACTGAACACGCGCCAGGATATCAATTTTATTCTACTGGACACTCGCCAGGACATCAATTTACCACTGGACACACGCCAGGACATCACCACAAAATATCTCTGGAACACTCGTCAGGTTTTATCATCACAAAAGATCGCTGGGCCTCTGCCAGGTTTTATCGTCACAAAATATCGCTGGACCACCGCCAAGTCTTATCAACAGAAAATATCGCTGGACTACCGCCAGGTTTTATCAACAGAAAACGTCTCTGGACTACCCGCCAGGTTTTATCAACATAAAACGTCACTGGACCACCACCAGGTTTTATCAACATAAAACGTCACTGGACCACCGCCAGGTTTTATCAAAACATCACTGGGCTTACTTTGCCAGGTTTTATCAAAACATCATTGGGCTTACTTTGCCAAGTTTTATATCATCACCGGGCTTACTCTGCCAGTTTTAAATCATATCTCAAAATCACGCCTGCAGGCAACCTCTAGAATAAGAAAACTTCTCAATTTATCCATTACTTAGCATCGTCTAAGTGATTTCTATTTCGTATACCACCCCATGTCTCTAGGGTCCAATCTAACATTCAAATTAAGTATCAACACAATATCAATCTCAATAATAATGAAAACGAATAACAGACGGATCGAAATAATTATTTGGCAATGCAATCACATAACTTTTTATGACTGGGCCGTTGCCCTTAATCTTATATGGCCACAAAATCATTAATAATGTGGGAATTATTTAATAAAGATTTAAAAATAATTTTCTAGGCTTTTATTAATTATTAACAATTAATTAGACGAATTAAATACCATTTAAATACGTTAATTAGGTAAAAGTATTAGAATAATTATCGTACCCTAATAAGAGTCCTAAAGGTCCTCTATAATAAGTTCGAGTGCTAAAAATTAGGTTTGAATGTTCATGTGATTATTTTAAATAAAAAGATTAAGTTAAAAGATAAAAGAAAGATAAATAGATAATAATTAATTAAATAATTAAAAATATGTTGATACTAACAAAGTTTCATCTTAGGACCGTAAGAAGTCTAAATAAAATTATTCGGAATTATTAACATCATTTATAATATTTTAAAGTATTTATATTTAGAACCAATGCATAATTAATAATAATTAGTTAACTAAATAAATAAAATATTATTTTAATAATATATCATCCTTGAGATGTGAGAAGCCTAGGAAAAATATTTTAGAAGTTAAAATCATTGTTTGTAAGGTCGCAATTATTTTTCGTTTGTATCTTTAATTAAAAATAAAATAAATAGCTAATAACATAAAAAATTTATGAAACCAATAAGTTATGATCTTTAACATTTTAGAAGTCTAGGAAAAATAGTACGGGGATTTACAAAGTAGTTAATAAGGTCGCGAGTATTTTTAGTTTACAATCTATTAAATGATAACGAATAAAAATTAAATAAATATATAATTAAATAAAAAAAATATAAAATTAACAAGGTATGATCTTTGGAGTGTTAGAATTCTAGGAAAATTAGTCCGGGGGTCAAAATCGAAGTCCGGGATGTCGAAAGGTCGAATCGAACCAAAATAGCGGATGCCGCAAGGTTGGACCGTTTGACCTTGCGGCTGGGTGGCCTGCCGCAACCTTGCGGCTGGTTCTTGCGGCCCGCAGGTTGCGGCCGCGAGGTTGGGGACAGCTTCGGTTTTTCTTGTTTTTCTCACGGTTTTTGATGCATGGGACTCTAAGGGCTATTGGGTTACGCTTAAAAACAATAATTATACTTAGAGGAGGGTTCGGATTGAATTATAATACCTCGATTTGGATTGAATTGGATTTCGATCGAAACTTGACAAATTGGAACGAAAGCTTCGAGTTCTTCGGTTGGGGGACCTTGGGCTCGAATTGGATCATGTTTGGGGATGCTTGGGGTTGAGGAAAGAGATTGGAACGATCAATTTGAGTTTTGGTTGACCGTAGCTACGAAACTCACTTTTATCTCTCTTTCTTTCTCTCTCTAAAACTCCATGGATTGGAGCTTCAATTGGCCACGATTTTTCTCTCAATTCTGCTCGGTGTATGGTGTAGGAATTTTCGTGGTGTGCCATAGAGTCGACGTACTAGGGTATATATAGAAGAATTTTGAAGAGTTCTGATTAAAATTGGATTTAAAGAAGTTATATCCTATAGGGCTTTGGAATGGACGAATTTGGGACGACATACACTTAGGGAGGAAGTAGAAACTGAGTAGGAGAGTGCATGCATACATGTGCGTCGGAAAAAAAAAATCATGCACGTAGTGTAAACGCATGCATATATGTGTTTTAGAAAAATAATAATAATTGTATTAAGAAAATAATTCTAATAACATTATTAAATATAAAAAAAAATTGGGTCAAAAATCCGGGTTGTTACATGAACTAAGGATCTCCTATCTCAATTTGAAGTGCCTTACACGAACCATTTGTACTAGAATTGTCATTGTGTTAAATGAAGGAACAATAACATATATATAATATATCTGATTTATTTTTTTTTGAAAAATGAGGCCCTCATTTTTCTGAAATTTCGGAAGCCTAAAGCACCGGCACCTCGAGCTTTAGCCTAGGGCCGGCCCTGTTAATGTTTTGAAATTTTTTTTGAGATTTGTGTTTTGAATTTTTTTTTTTTTGAAAAATAGTAGGGGTAATAAGTGGAGAGAGATAGAGAGAGAAATGTTAGAAATATGGGGAATCTAGGGGGAATTTTTTGAATTTTTTTTTTTTTTGAAAAGGGAAGAGAACAAGGCATAAATGTTTACTCTTTACCTATGCTACAGTCCATCGCCAAAGGTACCGAGCTTCTGCAGCCAAAGGTATAATACCTTTGAAAGTACCTAGGCTGTTGCAGGTTCTTTTTTCTGAAATTGCTCTCTACTTAAGCGAAAAAGGAAAAGTAAAGGGTCTGATGTACATGCTCTAAGATTTATAATTTAGCTCGACAATTTTTCCATCACAACTGCAACAAAGCTCTCTATCTTCTCTGGATTTCATTAACATATTGTATTATTGCTTATAAATGGCTGAGATGGGTATGAATGCAAAGAGAGGGGGGACAAAGTCGGCAAGAGAAACTCAAATATTAATTGTTTAATCTTTACCTATGCTACAATCCCTCTCCAAAATTACAGAG
This sequence comes from Rhododendron molle, assembly GCA_025413875.1. Taxonomy (NCBI): domain Eukaryota; kingdom Viridiplantae; phylum Streptophyta; class Magnoliopsida; order Ericales; family Ericaceae; genus Rhododendron; species Rhododendron molle. The sequence continues at coordinate 58,468,243 of CM046391.1, forward strand.
CCTCTGCAGCCAAAGGTATAATACCTTTGAGAGTACGTAGGCTGGTGTAGGTTATTTTTTCTGGATTTACTCTCTACTTAAGAGAAAAAGGGAAAGTAAAGAGTCTTATGTACATGCTCTTAGGGGTATTTAAATTCTCTTGGAGGTATTTGGGTACTACTTTAATTTCGGCTCAAAGTTGCCCAATATCTCTATCAACAACAAGCCATTTTTCATATAATGGGACTTAAAACAGGATTCATCGTGGTTTCATTTGAGGATACAACCCGTTCATATTTGTCGACTTCGATTCATAAATCATTCATGCAAAAAATGAGTTTTATCGGACGTTGTTAGAAGACTTGGTCGAATCCCACTGTTTAATTTCAAGTTGATACTGTTGTTTGCTCAACCTATTTTTTTTGTATGCATGAGCGCATATATCGAGATTTATGAAATAAACCGCACGCTTAGATTGTTGAATAAAATCACGCGCGTTCCATTTTGCATTATTTCAAGATTCAAAAAAGAATCGTTGAACAAGAGCATCTTGATTATGTGGCGATAACTCACCTTAAGAGAGTGTTTTTTCGGGAAGTGATTTTCACACTCATAAATCAATATAGGATTGTTTATCGCACTTTTCAAATTATTAACTTTTAACGTAAAAAAAATTTAACTTTTGAGGAGTGCGATTAACAATTTGAGAATTTGCACTATTTTATTTATATAAAATATTTTTTCTGATATTAAATATAATGGTGTGAAAATCATTTTTTTTTTCTTGCTTTTCTAATTTGAGGAGTGCGGTTACTCACCTGCGTGTTCCCTCCCACCTACAGACCAACTACTACCATCCAAATGAGTCCTTATGAAGCCTGTCAAAGCCCACTAGCCCACATCATTCAAAGCCCAAACCCGGGCTGGCCTTATGGGCCGACGGCCTTTCCTCTCTCCTGCTATATATATCTCACTACACCCACGTATATATATCCCCAGATCCTCACACTCTTATCCTCCAAACCCTAGCCGCTGCTACTCATCGAAGCTCCATTCGGAAAAACTAGGGTTCACCCATCCCCCCCCTCTCTCTCTCCAACCATGGTGCGTTCCCAACAACATCTAAAGCTCTGAATCCATTCTTTCCGATATGAAAGAACGGATTCATGTGTGTTTTATCTCTGTTTATATGTATGTGTTCATGTAGTATTTGTTTGTGCTGGTGGTTTCAGGCGGACGTGGAAATTGACGTGGCGGCGGGGCAGCCGAAGAAGAGGACGTTCAAGAAGTTCAGCTTCAGGGGAGTCGATTTGGACGCTTTGCTCGACATGTCCACCGATGAGCTCGTCAAGCTCTTCACTGCCCGTGCTCGCAGAAGGTACTGAAATAAGACTGATTAATTTCGTTTGAAATAATAAATCACGGATTGGAAATGAATACTTTGTCTAGTTGTGTAATGATTTTAAGATGAAATTATTTGTGGGGTTTATCTGTTTTCGTTTGAAATACATCATAGATAGGACATGAATAGTTGTGCTGTTGTGTTGTGATTTAAGCTGAAATTAGTTCTGGGTTTTGTGTGTTTTTGTGCAATGGGTAGGTTCCAAAGAGGTCTGAAGAGGAAGCCCATGGCTTTGATCAAGAAATTGCGCAAAGCGGTAAATGTCTTGCCTGGATCTTATAATGTTTATGTCTCGATCTTATAATGTTTAAAGTACTTGAAGTAGAGTTAGTTTGCTTTAAGTGTTGTCAATCGTTTGCAGTTTCTATGATTTTTAGTTTGGTCTTGACAATGCTATAAACTGATTGCTGGGTTTCTTATGGTTATTGCCCACATTTTGAGATGTTGTGAATCTTGTGTGAATGAAGAGTCTTGAATCTGGTGTCATGTTTATAGGAGAGAAGTGTATTATACCTGTATCATATGATAATTCCTACTAGGCACTTTGTACATAATTGAGTTTAATGCTGATAATATATGTATAATTGGTTGAAAATGAATAGTTGATGAGTTAGAAAAAAACCTGTTAGAACTGTCTTATTATACACCCTTCATTTAGAGGTTTAATAGGGGCCTGTACCCTTTGTGTGCCTGCATTCGACACGGGCATTGAGTCCATGCAAACATCGGTTAATACAACTGCATGGATGTATATGAGTTTCTATTTCTTTTTCTTTCTCTTTTCCATGAATTAAAATTGTTAATATCATCTTTGTTGCTTTATTCGTTTATGTTATGATCCCAAAATTTCATTTCTGCTTCGGACTCTTTTTGGAGCCACGTATCTTGTGGTTTTTATTGTTCTACATATCCATGTTTTCTTTAGTAATTGGAACTGTGGTCTGCGTAGAAATCAACTTCAAGACTTCTTTATGCTTATTTTTTTTTCCTTGCATTGTTTTGTGGTAGGACTTTATAATAGAGACAATGTGCCAATCTGTAACCAAACATTTGGCTCTACTTTGGCAAAATTTTGAATGAAATAATTTATTTGTAGATCCTTGGTATCTGGTAAATTATTTATACCCGTGGTTTTGAACTTGGAAAATAGATTAATAAAGGAAAATTAGTGGTGCTTTGGTCTAGGTTGTGCGTTGCTCCCGTTTCAATGGGAATCCATCTTCTTTGAAAGTTGTCAAAACAAGTTGTGAAAAGTGGGAGAGACTACGTTTGATGTTACCAATTCAAGTATGATGGTTATTAATTCTCTAGCGGCTTAAATCTTTTCCTAATGGCTATGGTTGTTTGTTTTGCCTGGGGTATCACAGGCCATTTGGGCAAACATATAGAGGGCATTCTGGTTTAGTTTGCTTGTTTGGTAGGATCTTAATGTCTGTTTCTTATAAAGCAGATCTCCAGAGACCAGTAATTAAAATGAAAAGGACTATATTGGAATTCCTTCGGGTCTCTTCTGGTTTTTTTTGTTGGTCTTCTGGAATGTTGTATGCCATAAAGATGGTCAAGGATTGTGCTGATTGATTGTAGGCTGTGTTTCAACATAGAAATTTGCTTTTCTTGAAAGCAACAGCCTTGATTATGATTGTGTTTTCATATTTTGGATCAGAAACGCGAGGCTCCAGCTGGCGAGAAGCCAGATCTCGTCAAAACCCACTTGCGCAATATGATCATCGTGCCTGAGATGATAGGAAGCGTCATTGGGGTGTACAATGGCAAGACTTTCAACCAAGTTGAAATCAAGCCTGAAATGATTGGTCATTATCTTGCTGAGTTCTCGATCTCGTACAAGCCAGTCAAGCATGGTAGACCCGGTATTGGTGCTACTCACTCCTCAAGGTTCATTCCTCTTAAGTGAGATTACTGTTGCTGGTGTTTATGGTTGTGGTGCTACCCACTCCCCTGATGGTTCATTCCTCTCTGAAGTGAAGCACCTTTGGCAAGCAAAATCTAGAAATGAAGGACTTTTATTTTCGAGTAACATCTATGTTTATTCAATTTGAATGATCGTGTGTTAGTAACTTCAATATGTTGCTGGATTTTGAATTTAGATGATCTAGCCCAGACAATTTTGGTTTTAGTTCGTTATGTGGTTTTGACGGGCATAATTTGAGTATTTTGCAATGCTTTATAAAGTTATGATGCATATGTTCTGTTTTTCTTTTTCTGCAATTGGCTTGATTTATGCTGTTTCACTGCCTTCGATACCTTGTGTCTATATAGGTGTGAAAAATAAGTAGAAAAATTGATTTTTTTTAATCTGAGCTGAACAGTTGGACTGTTCAAGCTTGGTTTGATTCTTGAAGAGCTTTGATCTGGCTTGTTTAGGATGCTAGTCGACTTTAAATGAGTTGATCCCGATCTTGAGTAGTGTGAAAGGTTTAATCAGCCCTAATTGTCTCTTGTTTTTGCTAGTCATTTTTGAAGCCACAACTGCAAGTAGTTCCATACCGCACTTGTTCCCAATTTGGGCGATGGCTTTAGGATCTTTGTCGGGTGCGATAATGAAAGATCTATATTATCATATATTTGTAGTCCGCAATATTAGTGCCTACTCTCCAATCCGAGAGGTTAATAATCAATGGTGAAACGGTTTCTCTTAGTCGTCATTGCATGGCAAGAATTGGTGATGCAATTGCAACTCCTACTCACGGGATGACTGCTTATTGCAAATTTCCCTGGCCGTGATCATTAATCTAGACTGTGTCAAGCTTGATGAGGGACGCAATATCCGTAAGTTTTATTGGTCTCACGGAGGACTCATAGGTCACCACTGCTGAGCCAGCCGGGTTATATGGACTCATAGGTCACCACTGCTGAGCCAGCCAGGTTACATTGCACGAGAGAGCATTGTTCGCAAAGGCTTGAACTTGCAACTTTCTGAACCCGTACTCTGTGGGAGTTACCTGTGTACCACTGAATTTTGTGCACTATATGGTTCATTTGGAGAAAAGGACTTGAGCCTACAAGAGTATCGAGTATGTGTAACCAAGTGATTAGTACGCGTTGCATAGAGTAACCCTAGCCCGATAAAGCACAAAAGTGGATTTTTCTTAAATCAACAGCTATGTGATAATTTATGATCGACAACTACAATGGACTATTTACCGGGGAAAACTATATAAAATGGACTGAAGATAGAGAAGCCGATTCACTTCGCAAAGGCTCGAACTTGCAACTTTCTGAACCTATACTCTGTGGGAGTTACCTGTGTACCACTGAATTTTGTGCACTATATGGTTCATTTGGAGAAAAGGACTTGCGCCTACAAGAGTATCGAGTATGTGTAACCAAGTGATTAGTACGCGTTGCATAGAGTAACCCTAGCCCGATAAAGCACAAAAGTGGATTTTTCTTAAATCAACAGCTGTGATAATTTATGATCGACAACTACAATGGACTATTTACCGGGGAAAAATATATAAAATGGACTGAAGATAGAGAAGCCGATTCACCGATGGATTATTCCATGATGTATATGTACCTTTGGCCAACCCAAATCCTTTTCGAATAAAGCCATTCTCGCTGTTTGCTTTTCAAGAATCACATGAATTAGCTAGATATGTGCAGTCCTGAAGATCATATCATTCCTCCATTTCATCAACTTGTATATTGGGACTCATTGATGGCAGCTGCATATGGATCATGATCCTCACGTTCTGCTTCTGACTCTTGATCTTGGAAATCGTAGGGAAAATTTGTTTCCAAGTGGCGATTGTGAATCACGTGGTCATTTTCATCTTCACCATCACTATCTGTGTCGTAGGTCTCAAGATATGTCTCGTCCTCGTCTCCTTCCTCCTATCACAAGACAAAAACCAATGAGAAAAGAAAAGAAGATTGTTGTTATGAAAAACTGCAAATCAACTTGCTAGATAAGAAACAAAACAGAATGCCAAACGGGATATTGACCTCATTGTCCTCATCTTCTGTCGAATAAGTAGAATCTAGTTTGTCATAACGCTCCTCGTCTCCAGAGTCCCTTACAATACCGATTTGGTCCTAAAGTCAAAAGAACAGAGACACGAGATTTAGGGAAAACAAAAAAAATGTCACTATATTCGAATCAGACGAGACGAGTTTAGAGAAAGTAAGAGGTCGTACAATTTCAGCTCTTAGATTCCCCACTCTTGTTTCCAGAGTTGAAATATGATTAAGGAGAGCCTGTGATCAGGACATATAACACAGAAGTTTAAGTATGTAAGTCACTGGGTAGATATAGAGAAAACATATCCAGCATTCCGAATCACCCTTTGTGTGTGTGTGTGCGCGCGTGGGGATGAAGAGAGGATGCCATGTTGAAGGAATATTACATGCCCTTCCTTGACTCTTAATTTTCCGGGTCATCTGCTTATTGCTTAAAAATAACCAACAAGCAACATTCTCTCTTCTAAATAAGCAAATAAGACGAAAGATGTCAAAAGATTTTGCTTATTCTTAGTTTCTACTAAATAAGCATGTAAACAGTGAGAACCATTCTCAGACTGGCCCCATGTAGTCGCCGTTTGGTGGTACTGCTCGTAGACCAATCAACTGATGGAGGATTTTACTGAGTTACTATGCAGTAATGATCCGGCCACGAAACACACGGAACACTGGTTTTAGGCTTTTAGCTCAATATCCAGACAAGTACATGTTTTATCAATGTATTAAAGTGAAGAAATACCTCACGCCTTTGGATCTCAATTGAACGGGCCAAAGCCTTCCGCTTGGTCAAAAGATTCTTTGGCCTTAGAAAAGCAGGTCGCTGATAGTCCTTTCCCCGAAACACAATTACGGCATACCCTTTGGATATTTTGTCGACCGATACCAAAACACCACCACTCTCAGATTCCAGTGACAGTGCAACATTTTTTACCTGGTCAAAGCTCTTGGCATTTACAATGATCTTAACCAATTCTCGGTACTTCCAATGCAAGTGCATGTTCTCCACTGTTCCGTCAAACACTCCACGCCTACCTGAATAAAGCGCTAGCGCTTAATACCTGAATTACTTAGGGTGTACTTGGATTAAGGATTTGGCAAGAAAACAGAAAAAGAAATGGGAAAGTTGATACATCCAACAGTTGTGATCCATTAGATTCTTAACTTTCCTATTTCCTTTGCCATTTACTTACCCAAATCCTAGATCCAACTACTGAGAGAGAGAGAGAGAGAGAGAGAGTTACCAAGAAGCAAGTAGGCTTTCATCCTCAAACCAAGCTTGCGAAACATATACCTCTCCTCATCAGTTATGCTATCTGGGTCCGCTGCGCGATCTGACGGTGCTAAAGACTCCTCTACCTTTTGTAAGGCCCGTTCTGCTTTCATGAGCTTCCTCTCAGCCTGTTAAGAGAGTTTATCTTAATAATGCAACAGAGACCTGGAAAGTGAACTGTTTCCAACTCCTCCAACAGACTCCATATGTTTGCACATTTTCACTACTCCAGACATCTTCTAAGAATGTCTGTAAGATGATTTTCGCTACGCCCTATCATTCATTTTTAAATGAGTTTTGGTCACGTATAATTGCCTGTTGACAAGAATATATTGGACATTTAAAAAAGATTGGCTATGATTTCTAACTTATTCCTTGTTAGATAAATTTCAATACTTTGCCGACAAGAACAAACAGAGATGTTTTGATTGGTAAAGAAGCTAAATATTGTTTTGGTTATCCTATCATTTTCCTTTTCCCTCCCAAAATGCATGATCTAAACACAGCCTAGAAACTGTAAAAAAAAAAAAAAAAAAAAAAAACCTAGCAAGCAGGCTAAATTCATAGCGATGTTATAAACAGACTCGAGTTTAAAGGGACTTACAAAAGCAAGCTTGCTCTCGAGCTTTCTAACAAGGTTGGCATGCTTTAACATCTCTGCTTCTCTCATCACTTTTACCTTGTCGCGATTGTCCATTGTTTTTCCCCACCGAGCACTGGCATCCAATGTTTCCTCAAGTGAACCGGCAGTTCGAAATTCATCATTTATTTCAACCTTTGGTATCACCATGGCTGTAGCTCTTAACCGTGCTTGCTCCTCTTCATCTTGAAGGGTCTTTGCCAATCTCTCTTTTTCAAGTAATGCTTCCGCCACCTCCCGTGACAAAAAATTCTTTCCCCTATAAAACACTAAGAAATCCTTGTTTCTGGAGAGAAGGATACCGCCTGTCAGTTTCTGCATTGGATAAATATTGTTATTTCTCAACAAAATATTATGCGTCCAAGTCAAAACACGCAGTCGATAAAGTGTGCACAAATAGAATAGTAGTGAATTAAAATAAGCACATGCATGAAAGCTTCAAGTGTTCAACCTCAATTAACCTCACCAAAATTGATTCTGTCTGCAAGTGGACAAGCAGCACATGGGAGTTCCAAAAAAAAAAGATTCCTGAGAGAAAGCAAAACTAAAATTTTTGCCTTGCTTTCCAGTACCTATGTAATAAAAATTCACAATTTTTCATCAAACAAAGCGCTGCGCTAGAGAAACAGACCGAGAACGCGAGTCACCGGTATAGTGGATTCAATGAAAAGAGGGAAAAGACACATAAAAAGTGGTGCAATGGTGTGACATTACATAAAATAAGTTCAATTAATTCAGAATCTTCAGATTACAGGCGATGGCAAATCACATGAAAAATTGCACTTGTGCAATATAGGATGAATGTGTGAGGTACAACACTAATCCTGATAAGTAACCTAGAGATGTAGAGCCAGATTTTGTTCTTACACATTAAAACATTATACAGAGACTGGGGCCACTGGGCTGCCTTTTCACACACAAAAAAAATATGACTACCCCCCTATTCTTTAAAGCTGAACATTTCAGGTTCGGATATCACTTAATACAGAAATTTACAAAATCAAGTGCATATAAACCGGTAATCAAGAGACTAATAACAATTTATGAGGTAAATGGAATGAGTTGGAAGGTTAGAAAAGTAAAAAAAAAAATCTTGAGATCAAGACAAGTTTTTCTTTCTTCTTTCTACTACCTTAATTTCTTCAGCCATTCTCTCGCTTGTAGTTAGCTGTACACCACGTTTAAGGGCAACCTTTGCAATCTTACTTCTTTCCCATAACTTGATCATGGCAGACGCCAATCCTTGGTGCTGCCTGCTTCTACCTGGATATGCAGGATTTTATGTTACTATTCAGATAACCTCTAGGAAACAAAAAACCAATTAAAGCACAAAAAAAAAACTCCTGAAAATTGAGTAACATGGATGAAGAGGAATACCTAAAGCAAAGTGCGGAGGGAGAACTCTGGCAAGCCTTCTTAAAGATGTAGCATCCTTTACTGAGAGTGTAGATCTCACCCCATAAGGAAGAATTCGGAAGGGAGGTTCATAACCAGGAACAATTCCAGGGAGTAAATCTGCATCTACGGGGAGTGGATCATCTCCTGGCCAATCAGTGTATCTAGGCCCCAAACTTTCTAACAGCTTGTCAACTTCATCTTCATATTCCACTTCCTGTGATAGTTCTGTGCTTTTTTTCTCCTCAAGAGTGCTCCCCGAGTCTCCTCGAGGTGCATGGACATCATAAATAGGACTGGATTCTGAATAATCCATATTGTTATCAATAGTTGTTAAGGAATTACGCGAAATATCATTTCTGTTCCATGTTTTTTTGTTTGATCTCACTGAAGGAGCCAAATAACTCACACCTCTGTACAAGGAAATAGAAGTGCCAGACCTCCAAATCACCAAGCCACCAGTTTTTCTCTGAAAGTGAAGGAAAAGGTAGCATGAAATGAATGGAACCACAATTTAGTGGAATATATGACAAAACAAACCTTTCAATGGTGTAATACTATGGGAAACTCTGGTTCTTTTGAATAAAGAAAGCAAAAGTAACATGAATTACTGGCCTCTCATAAATTTATGTGTAGTAGATTAGAAGAAATGACAGAAGACTTCACAACTGGACCACAAGACAAAATATATTTTGATCTCTTAGTTGATCCGTGATATTTTTTGACCTTAAAATGAACAAGGGCATATTTTCGTTACCTGACCACCACATTTGCAGAAATGGGTGATATACCTGAAAGCCTAAGTTTCAAAACACTAGAAGTTGCTCATTTCTTCTTTACTTATAAGTTAGATGTCCAACCAGGAAGAACACTGTTCGTTGAACCGCTATATTATCTAACAAGTGAATCTTAACAGACCACGTTGAATACTGACAAGTAAAAAAGGGTTTTCGCAGATTGGAATTGAGATAAAAAGCAGATGCATTTGAATTGAGACAAGTTCACGAGGTCCTATATGAAGTGAAGTAGTCAAAGTCTCAGCAATGATATTGAAGCGTCCTCAAATTGAGAGGACAGAAATCAAGTTCCTTTTCAGATTTTCAGAGAGATTGAAAGGAAACTCCGTACTTTATGATCAGGTTTGAAGCATTGGATGCATGAATAAGCACTAAAAAAGTATGAACACTTGTTGGACATCTAAGGCAAAAGAATAACAGGAAAATAGAGTTGCAACCAGGATCAAAAGAAGCTAACCTCCAATATCTCATGCATCCGCTTCATATTAAGTGCAGGCGCACCCTCAATTTTCAATCTCACAATCTCAGTTGACGTCCACTTCTCATGAATCAAATCCACCACTGCTTGAGTGACGCCACCACTGCCAATCTTCGTCTTGTTCTTGGTGCGAAGAGCTAAGTTCTTCAGCCTCCTGAGCTCCGTCTCCGGAAGAGTCAATTCAGCTAACGAAGTCCTACTCTTAAGCCTCACTGAATCCTTCTTCTCCTTTTCCTCTTCCATCACATCCTCCCAAGGAAACCTCACCGCCCCTTTATTATTGCTTCCAAACAAGTTTTCTTCCCCTAACGGCGGTTCTTCTGAAAACCCACCTCGCGCATTCGGCAACATACCTTCCTCAACATAAAATATGTCCTCAACAGACCCTTTCTCGATTACTCTCCGCGCCCCATCTTCATTCCTCTCTTTCACATCATCTACATACCCAAATTTCTTCAATTTCTCCACAATCTTCTCCATTGTACTTCCACCACCACCGCCACCGCCACTCACCGCGCTACAAGTAATCCTTACAGGACCTAAATTTGAAGCATTGCCACTATTTCGATAACTCAGTACCGGTTGAGGCGGTTTGGGCTTATTTTCTTTCTGGGTTTCATTCCATTTATCTAACCAACTACTACTAGCAGATGAATATGCATAAAAAACCCATCTAGTACCCTTGGTTTTTCTCAAAGAATTGGACTTTCCTAGTGGGTATCTATGTGGGTTTGAGTGTGATGTTAGGTTTTGATTATTGGAAGGAGTGGAGGAACTGTACCTGAAGAACCGCAGGCGTGAGGTGACATGGAGCTTGGAGACTGAGCTGTGGAGGGAGTCTATGAAGGTGGTTGTTGCTGGGTAGACTTGAAGTGTCATTGAAGAGAGAGAGAGAGAGAGAGAGAGAGAGAGAACACCCGCAAGAAATTTTGAAGCTTTGTGGTGAAAAAGTTCCGATTATCCTCCTTCCCTCTTCGGCAAATTGCTTTCCCCTCCCTCCCCCCCCCGCCCCCCCTCTTCCGAAAATACCCCCGCAGCCTGAGTCCTAGAAATACCCCAACCCCATTTTCTCTACAGTTATGCTACTTGCACATATATTTTTACACATATTTTGCACATACATTTTTATAGAGCCCACCACAGGTCCCATCAATATGATCTAAACCACTCATTATTTTTTAAATAATGTTTTAAGAGTTTTTGTAAAAAATCAACTCGATAGAATATCGGCAAGGGCTTTTTCAGAAATCGCAGAGCGAATTAGACTGTTTCTCCTTATGATTTTTGAAAAAACTCTTACCGATATCCTATCGAGTTGATTTTTTACAGAAACTCTAAAAAAATTATTTTAAAAATAAAGAGCGGTTCGGATCATATTGGTGGGACTCGAGGTGGGCCCCATAAAGATGTATGTGCAAGATATGTGTAAAAATATATGTGTCCTTAGGTTTATTGTTTTCTCTAAGGCCTTTCACATTCCCTGAAATTAACAAAAGAGTGTTAAGGTGCTCGTTGAAAGACCTTATAGTCAAAAATTCATTACGACCATTTAAGATGAAATAATCAGAAAATAACATCTTCGCACCGGTTTAAACGGATTAAAAATTAGAATACTTATTTTTTTACATAGTTTACATATTAAAAAATATAGTTAAGAAATTAAGTGTATCAATTTTCAATCTGTTTGAATTAGTGCAAAAATCTTATTTTTCTGATCATTTTATCTTAAAAGGTCATAATGGATTTTTGGCTCTAGAGCCTTTCAATGGGCACCGTTAGAGAGTCGTGAAACTGAATAGGAGTTTTAGGGTACTCGTTGAAAGGCTTTAGAGCAAAAAATCCATTATGACTATCTAAGATTAAATGATAAAACAAGTAAGATCTTCGCACATGTTCAACTGAATTTAAAATTGGAACAATATATAAATGATGTATTTATTCCATTTGAATCGAAATGTTCCAATTTTCATAGATAAACGGTGTATATTTTTTTATTTAGTATTCATTGTTAAGACAAATTAAAATAATATAAAGTTCTTAGGGCCCATTCTCTTGAACTTAGCTAGCTTAAATCTGAAAATTGACCTTATATATTTTTTTTTTTGCATTTGTTAGTTTTGCGCCAAACTTTTGTGGGTTATTGATTCGTCTCGACGAGAAGAATCGAAAAATTAAATTTTTTTACTTTACCCAAGTATTTTGCTAAAAAGTGATTATTTCTCAAAATATTTGGGTAAAAGTAATTAAAAAAATTTATTTCTTCAATTTTTCTCGTCGAGACGAATCAATAACGCAAAACTAACAAATGCGGAAAAAAGATTCAAATAAGGACAAAGTTCCCAAATTTAAGTTAAGTTCAAGAGAACGGAGCCTTAAATATAAGGGAGTTTTGTTAATAAGGACACACTAAACTTTTCGTAGTGGTTCCAGTCCACCTAAACTTTTCGTAATGGGTTTTACCTAATTATATATAATAATCGCCCAAAAATACCACCAGTGCAAGACCCATTATGAAAGTGCCTAAACCTCAAGTAATGGACCTCCACCACTATTCCAATTTGGGTTGGACTAAACGTCCAAAAGCACCTTCAAAATGGACCTTAGCCCAATTTACCGTAAATATAAAGTCAAATTTAAATATAAAAAACATATTTTAGTTGAAAATATTATTTGAGTTAACCAAATTAAAATTAAATAAATAAAAAATAAAGTAAATAAATAAGATAATAGAATTAAGAAATTAAAAAAAAAGAATTTAGTTAAAAGGGTGGGAGTTGGGGGCATTTGGGTCTTCTTGTGTGTGTGTGTGTGTGTGTGGGGTGGGAGCTTGCTCTTGGTCTCTCTCTCAATGTGTGGTGCGCTCTATATCTTAACGAGGCTAGAGAGTGATATGTTGCGTATGTATATGCAGAACGCACCGACGAAGATAAAATTGGACGACGCTTCCTTTGAACTTTTCCTTTCCTCTAGAAAGGAAAAGGAAAATGAAAATAAAATTTTGAGCAAGAGTGTTTGAGGAAAAATTTATTGTGCTTAATTATTCGCTTTAGAATTTTTCTCTCTGTTTTCTTTCAAATAATATAAAAGAAATCATTATTTTTTTCTTTTCTATAGGTTACAAACAAATCTTAAGTTAATTATTCTTAAAAATAATGAGTATTATTTAGCTTTTAATGATATTTTTTGGTTAATTCTTTTGCAATTAATTACTATTTATCTGGATTAGAGAGATTGAAACAAATATTAAATTATCAACCCAAGTTAAAAAAAAGTCCAAATAAGTCAACATGAAGGTATTACCTTTATTTTCAATCATTACTTTATTACTTTCTATACTCTTTACTTAGACTCCGTTCCAGAACGGAAATAAGTTGCTTATTTTTTAAGAAGACAATTTCAAACTAAAAAATAATGTGTTTATGAAAATAATTTTCTTACCACTATGGATCTTATTTAATAGATCTCATCAAGATTTTTAATACGGTGCAAAAAAAATAAAAAATAATTTTTCGTTTACATTATTTTTTAGTTTGAAAATATGAAATAAGCTGCTTATTTTTTAAGAAGGTTTCTGGAACGGAACCTTATAAATCAAGTCAAGGGAAGTGATATTTGTTAACGCCACTCCTTTTTTTGTTAACGCTACTCCCCTATAAGTATATTTTTGTATTAAAAATATACTTACAGGAGTGTGACGTTAAAAAAAAAAAAAAAGAAGGGGGAGTGGCAGCCTAAATCAAAATCCAAAATCTTAAAACGAAACTGGATCTAAGTTGTCCATCCGGGTTGAAACCGTTCCATATGAGGGAACGGACCAACTCTCTCTCTCTCCTCCGGTCCCACCAAAGTGGTCATTCCCCAAATTCCCAATTTGCTCACCGTCAGAGACTCAGAGCTTCTTGTTTTCGGGTAAATCCTCCCTAATCAGCTCTGATTCTGTATTACTAATTACGCACACACACATGCATAAGTAAATTTTGCATAGAATTTCAAAATCTTTTCAAAATAATGGGTTTCGACTAGTTTTGATCATAAGTTTGGTTTTTGCTTTTTCTTGGAAATCTGATTTGATAACTCATGGATGCATATCTATGCGTATATTTTTGGTCTTGGATATGCCATGTTTGGATAACCTTCCAATCAACTGGAACAGATTGCCACTCTGCTATGGAAATACTTGCCCCGATTCCATCTCCACTGTAGATTTAATCTGTTAACAAGTTTTTGGCTGAATTGTAGCATTTCAAGTGTTGATCAAATTGGAAATTATAAAAATCTTTGCTATATCCTGTAAGTAACAAACTTCACCCGATCAGATGTTTTGTTGTAGATCCATTAGTGAACATGTTACTGCATATGGATCCATTAGAGGCTACCCAGAACAGATTATTGCCCTCAAGGTGTGCAGTGACTGCGCTATGTCTTCTGCAGGGCAAGTTTTCTTGCTTGCTTCTATTTTTTGGATAACCAAGGTGTTCGGCCAGACTACGCGCGCCTGGACTAGTCCTAGGGACTTATCACTAGGGGCTGTATTAAAGGCGGGGCAAAAGCCCCTATGGGCTTGCCTCAAAGGAGTTGGTAGCACCTAGGAGTTGTTGAATCTGAGACCTTAGGAGAGAGCAACCCCTAATCCGAGGCTTTGATCACCAGGTCAATCTGCGGGGCAATTTTTCTTGATAACTACACAAGTACCTGCATGTAACGAATGGTATAAGCCATTGAGAAAAAAATTCTGGACTAGAATGGAATACTTGGGGTTGTTATAGTATTGTGGTCTTGTTTTTCTGATTAGAGTTTCTGAGGTTTGAGTTTTATCTTGGAAAAAAGTTCTGGAGAAAGACATAGAGCTAGATGTTTGATGGAATTGATAAGGATACTATCTTGCACAACTTTCAAAGGACGAAAACCAGTCGGGGTCATTTGTAAAAGTATAAATGCTGCACTTTATGAATGATTATTGGGTTTCGTGCACAAAGGTAGAAACTTTTGTTTATATGCTATGTGCTCTTTTGGTCTTAGTGATGGATGTTCATGTTTAGTGTTATCTCATTGTGCTTGATCACGGAAACAAAATTTCATGGTATGATTTATAGTTGGCCGCTATAGTGTATGGTCCTGGAATCCTTCGGTGGAATACACATGCTTGTTTTCAGATATGGCTTGGGTTGGGGCCTCCTCATTTATATTCCAAATGTACTCCCTCAATCAACAAAGAGATGTTTTCAGTTAGTATTTATGCATCTTTTTTCAAACTACGGCTCCAAAGGATCCTGTAATGGATATGTTGGGTTCGGCCTAAGAGTCTTTATTGAACATTCGTGAAATACTCATAAGGAAAAATATTCAGTCATAGAATAACCTTGTTATGTGGACCTCATAATAGCTCCATTTTGAGAGATCTTGCGAGTTATGTCCATAATTTTTTTCATAGCTTAATGCTGTTTTTAAACGGGGTCATTCTCTTACATTTTTCACTTACTTAGGCTTGGTATATAGATGAGTGGACTTAGGTAGCCATGACCTTAGTTTTCAATTAACGGGTGTTGGGTAATTCACCTGCTCAAACTGCAAATTGTCGAAATCTCAAAGAAATTGCGTGAATTTGCGATTCCAATTTTGCCAGGAGCGGATCTCGTGTTATTCACCCACCTGTATATGCACTGATTATGCTACACATGGATAAGCTCGAGCCAACACACAACTGTCGAAAGTCAAATCCCATAGAACTGGTTGTAGTAGTCCTGGAGTAACCTAGGTTCTGCACTGCGCACAATACTAGAATATTCATAGTATTCATTTAGAGTTTTAATTTAGTGCGAGAAAATTTGATGAATACTGTATTTTAGTGGATAAATGTGGAGGTTTAACCTCAACTTAGTTGATAACAATGAATGCCCCGCCTCTGATTTAACTCAACTCAGAATTTTTAAGCACTGCTAGTGCTATTTCGACGTGGATGACATTTGAACAGAGGGTCGCATGTTTCACACAATTGCTCATGAAACTCTTATCTATTTACTTTCTTTATTGAAATTAATTGTTATATCTAGTGAATATTAATGCACTCAAGGCACCCTCAATCCTAGGCCCTTTAAAATTTAATGCTCTCACGCTCTTGCTCTTATTGCCACACTTGCACCCACTCGACGAACTTGTGACTTAGGCCATGACAACATATTGAGTCAACTGGCTGATGATTTATCACTCTCCATTCTTTGCACCTGTAATCTCGAGATGATTAGTAATCTGTCACTTGAGTTGTAAGCTTGTAGCAAGCTTGTTGGAACCCTGTAGCAACCTTGCAATGCCAATCCCTGTCTGTATGGTCCAAAAAGTGCCCTACAAGTGTCACCAGGGAAACCTTATTACCCTTGCGAAAATCAAGTTTTGGAACACACGTTCCAACACATGGTTAATGGTTCACCTCATTTCCAAGATGGTGAATTCAATTGCGCAAAAGGCTTTCAATATAGTGGACTGTAAGAAACTTGGAATTCGGAGAGAGTGCAGTCTTAGGAAGAGAAAATTTGAGTCAGTTGGTTTTTGTTCTCCTAGAAATGTGTTGTGCATGAATAAATTGAGAATTACTATTTTGTCTTGTTGGATGTCATCGAGTTGAATGAAGTATGCCCGATTTTGTGACCTACCACGTTCTCGTTTCAGTTCTTACTTCTTCGTTCAGGTACAATTTGTATTCCACGTACATATTTCCCTACGTATATGACCTGCTACAACTCACTTTTGAGGCAGGTATTTTCTTCTTCAGTTTTTAGCCAATGATTCATTTTAGCACTTTGGCTTCTCTGTTTGGTCTTAAGAAGCTATTTCATCGTGTTTCTGTCTGTTTGGTCTTTTTGTCCAGTAAACGATTATGTTCCGTGAACTTGAATTTAGTGGGCGTGTGGGTTTTCCAATCAATAGCCTAGATGGAAATGGATCAGTGGCCCACAGTTCAGTTGTAACCTGCCTCTTAAAAGATTTGCTACTCTTGAAGTCCACCAAGGAGCACGGTTACTTCCTTGCCATAACCAAATTGAAGAGCATAGGCAATGTTGAGTATGAAGAGGAATCAAGCGACATCTTCTATCCAGTAGCCTTCTTTTGCCGTACGTTCCTACCTGTCAAAGGAGATGTCATGTTAGGAGTCGTTCACAAGTTATATAATAGGGGGGTCTTCCTGAGATGCGGGCCCATGCAATTCGTCTATCTATCAGCTACAAAGATGCCGAATTTCCACTATGTCCGACAGAAAACTCAAGAGGTGTTTATGAACGATGATCTCACGAGGATAGAGACTGGTGTGGTTATCCGATTCCTAGTCTTTGCTGTGAGTTGGAGAAAGAAACACTGGGACGCAGAAAGAGAGTTCTTTGTCCTTGCCAGTTTAGAAGGCGATTGCCTTGGGCCGGTTTCCTTACCCGGATCTGATGAGTTGGATTCGTGAAGTTTTTCATTATCAGTACAAACTTTTGTTTTTTTGTTGTAGTTTTATGTTTTACAGGTGGTGGTGGGGAGTGCAAACTGATTTTTCCGACAGTGTAATCTGGTGTTGATAGACAAACTTGTTGCTGGGAGGATTATATTTGTGTAGAAGAGGGGAAAGTTTTGTATACAGTTGAAGACCTAGGCTTGAACTAGTAGCTCGTAGTTTGGGTTTTTTCATGTTATGAAAGGTCTGTTGTTGAAAAAAAGGGGTCAGTTTACCCAGTGTCTTGCAATTTCAGGCTACAATTCTAGTACGGCATTCACTAACTTCTTAAGCTTGAAATTCTTTCTGCTCAGTGAGATCTTTTGATAACCCTCCAAGGGGTTGGGATTGGATTGGTAGAGTGGGGGTATTATTAATACCTTGTTTGGTAACCAAAAATGGTTCGGACTAGTAGTCCGATGGGATTAATAATCCGGGTAATAGGGGGTATTGCTAATACCCAGTGGGACTTGGTATTAAGGGATATTAATAGTTCAATCCCAACTCCTTTACATTACCAATCCCTTCTCATTACTAATTTCTTCTATCAATCTAATCTCATCTCAAACAAACATGATATTAATAATCCCATCATCTAATCGCATCCCAAACAAACATACTCATTATCAATCCCTTCTCATTACCAATCCCATCTCCTTACGAATTCCAATCTTAATCCCATTTCCTTATGAATCTCATCCATCTATCACTGTTATCAAACGGGACCAAAATGCGCTAATCATGGCCGACCTTTGATCAAGATCATTTTCTTACTACCCGACCCATATATAAGAGCAGAATTAGGCCTTGCCGCGATTGGGGCATGTAGACAGGCATTGGCAGGCCCCAATCCAGCATAATTGTTACTCCATTTTGGGATGGTAGTTTGTGGCACTGGCAAACAAAACCATCGACATAGCTAGAAAGGATTGTTTTCCTGTAAATTATACACACCTTCTTGGGGTTTAGGACACTTCCCGCAATTTGAAGATATTGTCAAAGTTATTTTTGCTATCCATTTGATATACAGTAAGGGTGAGACGACAGTAACGTGTAACGATCGCTACTTTCGAGAGCATCACCTTACTATGTAAACTTAATGCATTTAGAAATCATATCAAATCATAGATTAACATGATTTTTTTGACATGGTCAATGTTCTTGACGAGTTCTAAAAAATGGACGATTCCGATCATTGTCGAGAAGGACCCCACAAATGGCCGAAAAGTGGACCGGACTGTTTGGAAGTATGCTGGACAGGACCATTGCCCATGCATCACGGGATCCATTGTCTGTTTTTTCAACCAATCTATCTATCTATAGAATACTATATGCAAATGTGTTTTGCCTTCAGAAACGTGGGGAAGTGGGAAATAGAGGGGGAGGGGGGAAACGTGGGAGAGGAGGAGGGGAGACTTCGAGGTTGAATATGGGGGGAAATTTATTCCATATTGTAGGGACACCATCACGTGGTACCCAAATTTATTTTCCACCACGTATATCTTTCAGTTGAATAAGACAAAGGATAGTATGTACTGAATACGGAACCGGAAATAATATTAAACTTTCATTTTTATCAGTTTCATACATGGGATTGGAAAAAATCCAATATGATTTTTTTATCCCCGTTTATCGAACGGGTACAAATGCTAGTGGTAGAGAACCACTTGTGTGGTTAGCAAAACCCAAATGAGTATGGTGGAGTAGTTTTTTTAGAAGGGACGAGCTATTTGCAACCACAAATTTCCTAAACGTAGCCTGTTATAAACCATGGGAACAGCGCACGTGCATTGTAGAACATGCTACGTTTAGGAAGTTGTTGCAAAATAGCTTGCCCCTTTTAGAGGGGGGGCGGGGGCGGGAAGGGGGGCGGCCTAGAGTTAAAACGTCGTCGTTGCTTCTTTCCAATCTTGGAGTCCGAATTTTACCCCACCCCCAAATCAATCTGCCCTAAAAGTATCCTCAAAATTTTTTCCTCTCTCTCTCTCTCACGGTCCTTCACTCCGGCGACGACTCTTCAACACCACGCCATACACCGGTAAGTGCCACCCCCCCCCCCCCCCCCTCTCTCTGGGTATTTGTGATGTTTTCACCCCATTTGCTCATTTGAAGTTTCGAACTATTTTCTACGGGATTAGGTTCCCGATTTAGTCAAAATAAAAGTTATGGGTCCCTGTTACTTAGCTTCGCAGGAGTAACCTGGGCATACCATAAAGCTGGGTTTGCTCTGTTTTGTTTCAAAGCTCGTTTATTAGGGTTTTTTTTATCCACCATTTCTTGAGCTGGTCCACCTCTCTCTCTCTCTCTCTCTCTCTCTCTCTCTCTCTCTCTCGCTATAATCTGTGTTTTTGTTCCAATTTTTAAGGCTGCATGTGCTTGCATCTGATTTGTTGACCTTGGAGCATGTAGTAGAAATGGGCTATCAGGTTTTCTAGGGTTTTTGGCATACATGCAGTTTCATTTTCAGTAAAGATTGTTGTGGGTTTTGACAATGCCGTTTGATTTTGTTGCGTTTGATGATTCCATTTTAATAATTGGTTCATTGCGTTTGATGATTACATTTTAATAATTGGTTCAGTTACGTTTCTCAATTAATTTTTTGTTGAATTTCTTTTGCTGGCTAGTATTTCAAGGTCATTGCTCCGGCTTGACTGTTGATCATCTCTTCGGGTGAGCATTATATGTTTGTAACTCTCACCTGCAAAGCATTCTCTGTCATAATTTATGGTAGTGTGGTCACTGTGGTATAGCATTGAGGAACAATGTGATACAAAGAGCTCATTTGTTTGAAATTTCAGCGACAATACGTGTTAATTTGTTGATTTGTTTTGATTTATTTGAGATATATCTTTTGAGTTCTCTCAGCATAAGAGCGGTCCTTGGCTCGTGGAGAGAGTTTTGGCTGCACAAAGGCTCTCTGGATTATTGTTGTATATTGGGAGTAGAGCATCATTTAACTAGGTGCAGAAGGGGACGTTTCTTTTATTAGCTGTGTGTCTTGATCCTTCCTTTGAGAAGAAACATTTCTTTGTGCAGTGGGTTTAATGACGCTCTTCTCCCTAGATACAAGTATACAACAATTCTATTGGGTGTTTTTTGTTGAGCTAAAGCCATCCCACAACCAAGAACCGACCGTATGGTTAAAGCTCGACGGTATATCTCAAGTAAATCAAGATACAAAAACAACATAGCAAGAACATTTTTCGATATTGTTTCTTGTGAATGCTGCAGATATTCCTAAATTTTTGGACACTGTAGGCATTGTTAAAATCTCAATATCCTCTTATTGCTGCTATGCAACTTTTTAGTGAGTGTTAAGCCTCAGTCAACTCCCTTGCAAAATCATTAACTCTTGCGAATCTTGATCTTCTTCTTCTTCTTCTTCTTCTTCTTCTTCTTCTTCTTCCCTTTACAGCTGTAACTCTGTTAGTAAGGGTTTCCTTCTAAGTCTAATCTCCTAAGTTGCATTACATCAATTGTTTTTGAGTCACAGTTTCCCAAGAGCTTTCTCTTTTTTCTCTGATGTTTCTAGTTGTAGAAATTGGTGGGCTCCTCCTTATATTTTTGTATTTGGACTATCAGCACACTTGGTGCTACTGCTTAGTCTTCTTGTGTGAAGAAGGGTATACTTTTTGCTTTCTATTTCTGTTCTTCAATAAAAAAATCTCATTTCCCCAGAAAATGGAGCATCTCTATTTTAGAATTTTTTTGGCTAAAACTCATCTTACTCTTTGTAAGATTGGGAAACACTTGGTGTATCTCATTATATCATGCTAAATTGTGAAACACTTCCCAATTTGAGGCTGCTTACACAGTAGAGTCCTTAGGTCCCTTTTGAGATGAAGACTCCTTAGGGTTACTACAAGCAGTTTCACCACTATCATTTGCCTTGAATTTGAGCTTTTCTTTTGCCTGTTTGGGTATATTTTGTTGCACTATCATTCAAGTAGCACTTTCTAGTTAAAACTTTTTTTCCTCTCTGAACCTGATAAAATTTTGATCTTTCTCTATTCTTCCATGCATGGACAAGCTAGAACATTGCTTGAACTTGAATTTCTTTACTATTGGGACCAAGAGTTCCTCACGTATTTGCAGTTCATCATCGAAATCATTTGCATTGTGCCTAATGGTGGTACAAAAGCTGTACCGGGTTTGGTCTTAGGGGGGTACACTTGTAAAGCTTCTGGGTTTAGAGGAAACCTACGAATTTCTCAACCCTACGAGAGTCAAACAAATGCTTTGCTCTCATCTATTGCAGTCACCTGGGCTGTACACACACACTGGACAGCCGAGTTCCTGATAAACGAGCTTAGAGAATTAGTTATAATGGCATATGTATGTAAAGCATTTGCTGTGTAAGATGTCTTGGTCTTCCGTCATGGTCTGCTTAACTGGCCCATCTTTATCCATAGTAGCAAATCCTGAGAAGCTCATTGGGTGCTTTTTACTTCCTGTTTATGTAGAGGTTTCCAGCAAAAACAGTTCAAATTATAGTCTGCGATATTTTTACCGATGAAAATAAGTCATCTAATTGAAATTACATCCATTTGATCTTCTTCACAGGCAGACACTAGAAGCATGTTTCTTAAGGTACAGCTGCCATGGAATGTCATAATTCCAGCTGAAAGCCTTGACACGAAAGGGCTGATGCTGCAAAAGTCTATAATAATTCGCCTCTTGGACGACTTCTCCACAAAGAAGGCAACAAAAGATCTAGGTTACTTTCTCGCAGTAACCACACTGGACCACATCGGGGAAGGAAAGGTGAGACAGCACACGGGGGACGTACTGTTTCCAGTACTTTTCAGCTCCGTCACTTTCAAGCCTCTCAGAGGTGAGATCTTAGAAGGAGTTGTTCACAAGATCTTGAAGCATGGAGTTTTCTTGAGGAGTGGGCCCATCGAGAACATATACCTCTCTAATCAGAAAATGTCTGATTATAAGTATGTGCCCGGGGAAAATCCCATCTTCATGAATGACAAGCTGTCCAAAATTGAGAAAGACGTGGTGGTGCGCTTCAGTGTGATTGGGACAAAGTATATAGAGGTCGAGAGGGAGTTTCAGGCGGTGGTTAGCTTGGAAGGTGACTTCCTTGGACCTGTTTCTTAGTTAAGCTCTTGTTTCTACTTAGCCTCTGTGTAGAAGTCTTGCGTTGGTATCAATGTTGTTCTCGTACTTGTTATTGGCTAGCAATTAACTCTCAGTAGTTTTACTTGAAGAAGGCAGATGTAGATCGGAGTCTTATTTTTCGTTTGCTCTGTAATGGTACTGAACTGGGTGTAAATTGGCTGTTTCAGTCTTCTCGTATTCATGTTCTTCTTGCGTAGTCGTTTTAGTAATCGTTTTGTGGTGGTTAAGATAATGCTTTACTAGCTAGTCTCAATTCTCAAAGTAGTTCATGAGGCATTCATTCATTGTTTTGCTTTGCCTGTGTATTCAGCTGTCAAGCAATGATGGTAATATTGCTTCTATCGAAACGAAATTTCTTGCTGTGAATTTGATTCAAGGAGTTGAAGTTCAAGCAGCATTCTGTGTTATTAGCTTTGTTACTGCAGAGATGGAGCTGAGTGAGGAATATGAACAAGTTAGAATTTGTCTCGTTCAGTTTCTAATCTCTCAAAATTCAATGCTTTGTTAAATTTTGAAAAAAAATTTCCCAACTCAAAAAACACTGAGCCGTCATTAATACCCGCCAATGACATTTTCAGCATTAACAAATATTCTCAGTATGTCTTTGGCAGATATTAATTATTAAAACACGTCCTGAGCCGTCATTTTCTCTCTCTTCTCTTATTACGCCTTTGTCCAATCATTATTATCATTTCTCTTTCTCCCTATCTCCACTCATTACCTCTGTCTCCAATCATTATTCTAATTTCTTTCTACACTCATTATTCCAAAAATCAAACTCAAAAATTCATCCAAACACAGTACATGTTACTTGAGATCAGCTCGATTAAAGCTGATTTGAGTTTGGCTCGATGAGGTTAAACATATTTATAAAGCTGGTTTAGATCATTTATCGGTCTTAAAATATGGAACTGGAAAGTTTATAAAGACAAAACCCCTGATGGTGCTACAGCTTCAGGTGGGAACAACAGGGGAAGGCTGAAAGGCACAAAATAGCTGGGTTTGCTCTATTTGTTTCAAAGCTAGTGTATTAGTGTTTATTCCATTTTTTTCCAGGCTGCATGTGCCCCATTTACTTTTCATCTAATTTGTTGTCCTTGGAGCATGATGTAGAAATGGGCTATCAGTTTTTTATTTTTAAGAATAATTTCGTTCGCTCTCCTTTTAAGAGGGCGAATATTAATCTTCCTGTGATTAGTAGAAATTGTGTGGGTCTCACCACAAACTAACTCATTATTATCAAAAAGTGTATTGATTTTGTGAATCCTACACAATTTTCACCATTTACAGACAGGGTAATGTTCACCTTCTTTAAGAGATGGTGAACAAAGTTATTCTTGTTTTGGGTTTTTTTTTTTGGCATATATATATGCAGTTCCATTTGTAGTAAAGATTGATGTGGGTTTTGACAATGGAATTGTGTTTAATGGTTTAATTTGAAGAAAAACACTTTTTTACGAATCATCGTCAAGCATTTCCAAAAAATCCAAAAAATATCAAATACATCAAGAAAAATTCAGGAAGTTGGGGATCACATCTAGTTCTGACTTCTTGCATTTTTCCACTCTTTGCCATCCATCCAAACCATCCAAGACGCAAGGTTCTAATTCAAATCAAGAAGGTAGAAATTCTTCTACTTATCAACCAAAGGGATATCATTTTTCTGAGGGAGGTCACATAGCCCACTCCAATTCCTCATACTGGATGTGTGGTTGAGTTGCCTTAGTGTAAAAATAAGGGCAAAAGAATCAAAATAAATTTTCAGCCTGCTCTGAAATACTCCCGAACGCTCATGACCTCTTCTAAGCGCTTAGGAATGGTTTTACCCCTATTTCTCACGTTTCATGTGAATATTCAAGGAAAATGAAAATTTTTCACAATTACAATGGCTTCACTTTGATATGTTGACATAAGTAATTTATTTTCTGAGGATGGAGGTACGTCTTCTCCTTCTTTTTATTCAAGGGCAAACATTTTCAACTATTTTCAGAAGTATTTCATCCTCAGAAAGCAAAATGAAAACATGTGTTAGCTTTCTGATTAAAATAAAACCTGTGGTACAACACTCCTGAGTGCTCAGGACTAGGGCCGAGCGCTCAAGAGTACTGATGGCATTGCAGCAAATCTCATTTTCTCTTGCATATTCCCTTTTCAATGCTCTTTTAAGCACTGGGTGTGCACTGGTCTTTCTAGAGCCCAGTTAGTTTTATTTTCAGTTGCGAGGAAGCAAGGTTTGAATGATTAAAGCCAATTCTTAGCTGTTTAAACCCTTAATTTGTTGAGCACTGGTGCATGATAGTAGTGGTGTGTTGCTGTTTCAAGTACCATATTGTATTTATTCTAACCAAAATTTGCAGGGTGGCTCAACAGAGCTCCTGAGCGCTCAGGAGTGTAGTCCCGAGCGCTCTAGAGTGATTTCAGTGACAATTCTTCATTTACTGTTGTTTTCCATTTTGTATCACGTCATCATCATACATTGTACACCAGCACCTACACACACCTTTCTAGTCGATATACCTGTGGATATATACTTGCTAGTTGTTTAATAAAACAAAATATTTTTGATGAAAATCCCACAAATGTCAAGTAGAGACCGATCTTGTATCGCGCGAGACGGGTGCCGTAAAATCCTTCCCCTCTCGTAACATAGCTTCCAAACTCAAAGTGATCTATGGTTTTCAATTTCAAACATCATTTCTTTGAATAAAACGGTTTCTCGGGTGACAAACCACAAATTCGGGTGACGGCTCTTCAATATTTCAAATTCAAACATTTATCTTTTTTGGGCCACCCGCTGTGGTAGCCCACAAAAAATAGCTGAGATGAACGCAAGCATCATGGCAAATATAGAAACTAAAAGAAGATAAGTCGGTGCCACAAAGCGATTAACGAGATGCCCTTGATCATTTTATATATCTATATAATAAAACAGGACGGTGTGGGCCTCCACACAAACATAAACACATCCAATGGCTGTAATTGATTTCATCCAAGGGCTCCCATTCACTTTTCAAATCTGATACAATCTCTTCCTCTCACGTTTCAAAACCCCTCTCTCTCTCTCTCTCTCTCCACGCTCTCTCTCTCTCTCTCTCTCTCTCTCCCTCTCACCCATAGCCCCAAACGCCACCTCTCTTCTTCTCTCCTCCTCTATGCCACACAGGCCCTAGCCACTCCAACACACCACCACCACCGCACCTCTTACCACCGCCAGCGGCGCCACTCCCACCACCAGCGCACCACCACGAGGTATCTCTCTCTCTCTCTCTCTCTCTCTCTCTCTCTCGAAAAAGGGCTAAACCAAGTGTTCGAAAAAGGGCTCTGCGTTTGTGTGTGTATGAAGTGTTTGATAAAATGCCTGTGAGAAACTGCAGTTATAGCTTTCTAGATTTTGCCCGTGCAGTTATAGTTTTGCCCGTGCTGTACTATAATTTTCTTGAAACTGCAGTAATAGCATTCCGAAAATCAATTGTTCCGAAAAATCTATCTTTTATTAATTGATAGCTACCTATACATTGATAGCTACCTGGCATTTCGTTAACTTTACTCCCTAATTTTCTCACCGAGAATTGATTTTCTTTACAGAAAAATATTGAGAGGTAATGGAACAGCTTTTTGTTTTTTTAACACAAGGCGGTTGAGAGGAATTTAAGTGTTGAGAGGAGTTCAAATTCTAACCAGTGTATCATGAAAAGGGAAACAAAAAGAAGTTAAGTCAAGCTAAATGTTTGAGAAAATGGCTCAAAGGAAGATGATCAACAATTTCGGGGGTCAAGCTCTCATCCAGTGGGCTTTACTGTCCAATTTGGGCCAGTCAGCCATTTTCCGGCGAACGTGGGTTTCTTTCAATGATTGGAGATCCGTTCATATTTTTCTACATTTTTAGTTCATTATCGATTTATTAGGTTTGTGCTACATTTTTAGTTGAATAATTAGAGATTGGGGTCGTTTTTCGTGACTGGGTTTTGTGTAATGTCGAACTCGGACCGAGCTACATGGATGAATTTGTTGCTTTGTTGAAGGGCCAAAGGCTCAAGCGGTAGGGACTTCTCATTTCAACAGGGCAATGCATGTGCAACCTTCATTGTTTTTTTTTTTTCCTCTATGGACACCCTTAGTGCAAACACTCGATCACGGTAGAAAATTAGTTTTTTTCTCATCTTTTGTTGGAGCTCTAAGATCAGAAGCGTTGTGCTACGAAATAGTGGCTTTTGGGGTTTAACCTTTCAAAATCACTTTGGTTTCGCATTACTGCTATGCATTTGTGTCCCATCATTTTACAGTTGTTCTTGATTTCTCTGTTTTTGACAGGAGCAAGAGTATAATCGCCCTCTAATACTTTCATCATCATCAAGATTGGAAGCTTGCTTAGCGAGTGGCACGTTTTTTTTTTTTTTTTGATTTCTCTGCTAACACTCCAATATGATCTAAAATTAATTTGTAGGGGGGACTGGTTAGTTTTAAGGCACTTCAGCGGACTTTTAAGTTTTAGGGGACTTCGGCAGTGTGGGATTCATAGAGGTTTTTTTTTTTTTTGGTCAATCGACAAACATTATGATGATCACAACTAGGTTAGAGCTAGCATCCTTTAACCCTTGAAGCATCTCAATATTCTCATCTCTATGAGTTTGTTTTTTTCCAATTTTTTAGGCTTTGTGTTCCAGTGGAAACTCTGTTATCCTAACTATCGCTTTGTGTTCCAGGAGCAATGGAACTTTCTAAAGGGAAAGGGAAGGCCATCTGTGTAGCCAAGAGAAAAAAATCTATGCTGGATGGTGATTTGGAGAAAACTGTAAGATAAACTTTAACTCTTCATTTTTCATTTTCTATTGATCACTGTTCTTCATTTTACTGTTGCATATATGTATGTATAGGTTACGTTTCTTCGAGAAAAGAAGGTTAGAGCTAGCATGGTTGATCTCTCTCAAATAATTTCTTTCGTGAATCGTTTAGTGTTTGAGCTACTACGAAAATTCAAAAGGTAATTCCAATAGGATGAGTAGTGCCGTAGGCACGGGCAATTCGCTAGTATATATATAAAAAAGAAGGTTGTGTACATTGGAAGCGTACTACACGTTAATATCACGTTAATATCGGGGCGTTGCACTCTAAAAGGGTAAATAAGGAGAAAATTACAACTCGATAACGGGATATGAAAATATGTGTTTTGTCAATGAAACTAGGGTTTGTTTGTGCCTGAAAGCACGACACAACGTGTTTTGAACATAACTAAAATGAATAATGAAATTATTGACCACCCCCGCCAACGAAGCTGATTTATACAAGAGGATTTTTTCTTAAATTAAGTTCAAACAAAGTTCTTCTAGTGCATGCCCGTGCCTTCGGGCACGGATCGAACAATCAGTACATGCAAATCAACACTGTCTTCATGAACAAAGTATCAACTTGTTCATTTAACACCAAGGGGTCGTTTGGTTTCATGTAACACTGACACTTTTTGAGATTGCCATATCTGTGTCAGATATATGACACGACGGAGACACTTCGCAAGATCCTAGATCATATGAAAACAGTATCAACGTGTTTATGTTACCACAACCAATTTTTTTCGTTACCACATTACGTGCGAGAAATACAGATAAGGAACAATTACCAACTATCAAAAACTTATTAATAACACTCAAACAAATAGAAGAGAAAAGAGAGAAAATAGGAAACACAGTTTGATTAACATAACAGAGTTACCTTAATCTGACCGAAGAGAAAGGTCAAATTTTTGGAGTTCCACAATATACCCAATAAAGGCGAAGCAAGCAATAATACAAGTGGACACAGCAAGCGCAAGAGCATGTGCTAACACAGCAAAAGTAGCTGCGATGAACGCAATCATCAGGAAAAACATGGAAACTATAATAAGACCCACCGCTCCCAAATAGCGGACAAAATAGCGGATACCGTAACGATCAACAGCTCCCTTCTCTGCCACTAAAGAATACATCATAGCAGAGAGGCACAGAAATATAGATGTAACGGAGCATACCATGGCTATGGTGTTGGTTATGACAAATGCCTTGAAAGCTGATTCTCTTGCTAGGATTGCCATACCTTGGTCTCGACCTGGGTTGCCATCATATCCCCCTGGAATTGTGAAGGCGGCTGCGAAAGTGATCGTGGCTATAAGGGCAGCCACTATCACGATAGTTTGGAATAGCTTTATGGAAAGCTCAAATGCATTATGTTTTTCCTCATCTTCAGCCTCTTCTTTTCTCATTTCTCTTTTCTGTTGAGCTTTCTCCAATTTTGCTAAGTTGACATGAGCGTTGCAGGCTAGGTTTCTCCCACCGCCAATTCCGGTCGAATCCAAAAAGGTATCATCCTACATTTTTTGGTTAGTTGATCAATTGAAATACGAAGCATCGATCTAAAGCAGTAGCCTTTATCATCTATCTAATAAAACACAACGGTGTGGGCCTCAACACAAACACAAACACATCTAAGGGCTGTAATTGATTTGATCCAATGGTTGAGATGCATCCTTCTATATTCCCAGTTAAGTTCCCATGATTTTAGCCTAAATTACACAACTGTCATCCCTCTCCCTTTCACGTTTCAAATTTCAGATAAAAAAAACCCCCCCTCTCGCAGATAGACGCCTCTCTCTCTCTCTCTCACTACCGTTTCCCGTTCCTACCTCCGACGAAAATCCACCACCACCGCCTCTTTCCTCTTCTCTTTCTCTCTCCCCTTCCTACAAAACCTTAGCCTCCAAACGCCTCCTCTCTTCTTCTCCTCCTCTCCCCTCCCTCACTCTATTTTCCCTCTCTTACTCCCACACCGACCCCTAGCCACTCCGACACACCACCACCAGCAGCGCCATTCCCACCACCAGTGCACCACCACGAGGTATCTCTCTCTCGAAAGGGCTGAGTTTGTGTGCGTACGAAGTGTTTGATGAAATGCTCGTGAGACGAAATTGCAAACATTCCTCTTTTGGTGGCAGATTTGTGAGAGCAGTTATAGCTTTCGATTGAATAAGGATTGAGAATGATTATCCACTACTGGATTAATGAATAAATTGTTGATTTAGTTTTACGGCTTAGATCGACAGTGCAAGAATTCGATTAAGTTTTATTCAAGTAATTCATCGACTGTCATAATACAATACAGTGCATATTTGATGTTGCGGTCGTTTGGTCAATTTCCGTTATCATATCACTGATGGGGTATTCGATGCATGTATTTTATGGAGTCTAATACAGTGCATATTTGATGTTATATGGATTTGACAGTTGATGCCATGTATGTACTATGGGTATACATGCATGAGTTTGATTTGGGGAATGACAGCTAGCGCATGTGCATATGGAATTGGCTATGTACGTATTTTATGATGGGTGTTTCTAAAGCAGGTTACTAAAGCAAGGCCTCAAAACAAATACATAAACTTCCTGGCCACCATGTATTTGTTAAAATGCATGTGTAGAGTCTGTTAGGGTACGAGGGGGGCTTTTTTTGGTTCCAAAATTGGTTGATTAGGTTGTATCTATAGCTTCTTCCCTGTGGCGTAGTTTGGCCATTTGTCTGCCTTTTTCATGACGGACCAAAATTGGTTGATTTTGTGTAGTTTGGCCATTTTAACGTTCCTTTGTTTACAAAGAGCTGGGAGGGTTCTGATCATGTCATGTGGGAAGAATAAAGAACCAGCAAAATAAGTAGGCATTAACCTCTCTCCCATAAAGTAGTTGAGGTATGCATCGTTGGTCCGGCGATATTCACCACAAAATTTGCAAAATTTGCTAGCATCACACCTAAGAATGAATTTGTGAAAAACCACGCATGCACTTGATGCGTAGTTTGGCCTGCACTTGATTCACCAGTCATAACGTAGTTTGGCCTGCACTTGAAGTGCCACGTGAAGTGAAAAAAAAAATGTTTGAGCCACTAAGAAGAGGATCGCATACTACACACTAATGTTTGAGGTGCCGTAGGCACAGATAATTCCAACCGGGGTGCGTAGTGCCGTAGGCACGGGCAAACACTAGTATATATATATACCATATAAACATTTGACCAAGCGTCCATTAAACCACCCTAATCTCTCTTTTCAAAATCAATAAAACTGTTGATTATTATCCTGATTTGATATCAAACATGTTTGCGATCGTAGTGGATATAGATTTTATATTTTAGTTTATAGCTTTAGATTCTACCACAGTCCATAGATTAAGATTCTAAATTTCAGTAGAAGCAGATAATTGGGTAGTATTCCGATAGGTTTGGGCTGGTTTGGGCTGTTTGTAAATTGGGTGTTTGGGCTTGGCCCGTTTAGGTGGTTTTAATTCCTTCAACTTCGGTTGGAGTTCCCTCCCCTCTTCCCTGACTTGATGTATCCCTTTCAAGTCTTCTTTTATTTAAAAAATGTTCTTTGCCGAGCAAAAAAAAAAAAAAAAGTGTGAGCTTATCATTAAGGTGCAATAAAAGCTAATAGCAAAAAAACTAAAAAAATGAGCTTTTATAAAATTGAAGACCTAGGAGTACTATTTGATCCGAAAAGTTCAAAAAAAATTACCCAAACCCAACCTTGGAACTTTCAGAATTTCATTCACGTTTTTAGATTTTCAAAATTCGTAAAATCTGAAAATTACTTATCTAGAATATTTGGTAAACACTTCAAAATAACTTTGAAAAACTAAAATATCAAAATCTGCACGAATAATTTCCCCTAAACACCCATGTCGTAGTAGCTAGGATTGGTTTAAAATATTCAAAACTTCACAAATACTACTATCATTATTCCATCTACACCGATCGTTGAAATCGTACCTCCATTATTGATTATATTATCAGTCACACCCTCGGGACTTTTGTTTTGTTGATCTCCTCGCTATTAGATGTTTCTAGACATCTTAACTCTACGGCATTAATAATGATCTATATATGTTGTCTTCTAGGAAACGGGGGTCTCAAGAAGTTTTTGTTTCTTCCGTTACTGATGTATTTCTAGGTTTTGTCAACTAATTTTCTTCGGTTGACACCTTGTCAAATGTTTTTTTTTTCCCTTTTTGTTCATATTTGGCATATGATTGTCAAGGATTTGGGTGCCAATCTGGTTGAGATGCATTCTCTTGTTGGGATACCTCTTTGCATGATTCTTTTAATCTCTGAAACAATTTCAAAGATTTTTCCGTTCTAAGAAAAAAGAAGGGAGTCGTAAACAAAAGAAAGGGAAATTCCACCAATAGTCCCTATGGTCTCTTTAAAGTCTCAATTTCGTCCCTTACCTATCTTGATTGCAACTATTCGAACCTTTAATTTTTTAATGGAAGTAATGGTCTAATTGGTCTAAACCGTAAGGCTAGAAATTGACAAGATACCAACCTAAGAAACACCAATTTGAATAAGTCCACAGCTAGAAGGACCAAATCCACAACAAAACACCCATTGTACGTAAATTAACTATTCTCACCAGTCACAATCGACATCTCCTTAATCTCTGGGTTGTAAATGAATTAAGCTGTTCGTGAACTGTTCAAGGTTCAACTTGGAAAAGGCTCGTTCGAGTTCAATTTGTATACTAAATGAACTGAACACAAGCTTCAATTCTAAACTCGTTTCATAAATGAGTTGAGCATGAACCTAATAGTATGCGGCCCAATTAGGCTTGCGAACCTGAAGTATATATATAATGATTATGATCATATATCATGGGAATTTTACATGTATACATAATTAAAAACTTAACTATGCATATGTTTTTACCACTTTATATATCTATATATGAACGTATTTTAGGTACATACCACACTTTTTAGTTGCAGTTTTAGACTTGAAAGCATAAATATATGATGTTATCGGCTCATTCAAACTCGTGAACAAGCTCGAGTTCGGCTCAAACTTAGACAAACTTAGCTCGAACTTGGCTCATCAAATTTCAATGAGTTCAGCTCGAGTTCGAGTTCGCTAACAAACTTAATATTGAATGAATCTGAATATTCTAAATTAGAAAAATGAGGGGTGGGCGAGTGAGCTTATAATTATGAAGTGTCAAAGGTTGAGGAAAAAACTACTATATATAATTCTTAACAAATGTAAAAATTGGGTATACAAGGAGGTCGCCGTGGCACATCCACCCATTATCCATCCATGCAAAAACCGGAATCTTGTCACTTAACTACAGTTTTTTTTGAAAGGGTGTAGCTTAATTACATTTACAGCGAGGCATGCATGAGCAAAATGTGGCTTCCCCTTGTTCACGCCTGTGTCATTATCTATACTAACCAAGACTATTCAATAAAAAAAGAAGCAATTAAGCTCTCTCATAATTAACTCTCTATCCCCTATGGCATTCTTCTAATAAAGTTCATTTTCTTTTTTCTTTTCCTACAATTTGCAGGATATTAAAAATCAAAGACTAGAAAAAATTTCAAACTCCCTCTTATATTCAAACCTTCTCTTGATATCAAACATGTTTGTGACAGTTGTGGATACAGATTTTATATTTTATTTTATAGCTTTAGATTCTACCATAGATTAAGATTCTAAATTTCAGTAGAAGCAGATTAATAGATTTACTATAACTGTGAGTTTATCATTAAGGTGCAATAAAAACTAATAGCAAAAAAACTGAAAAATGAGCTTTTATAAAACTTAAGACTTAAAATCTGATCAGAAAAGTTCAAAAAATTACCCAAACCCAACCTTGGAATTTTCAAAATTTCATTCATTTTTTAGCTTTTTAAAATCTGTAAAATCTAAGAATTACTTATCTAGAATATTTGGTAAACACTTCAAAATAATTTTGGAAAACTAAAATATCAAAATTTGCAAGGAGAATTACACGTGAACACCCACATCATAGTAGCTAGGATTGGTTTAAAATATTCTGAACTTCACAAATACTACTATCCTTATTCCATGTACATCGGTCCGTAAACGTTGAAAATCTACCTCCATTATTGATTATTATCAGTCACACCCTCAGGACTTTTGTTTTGTTGATCTCCTCGCTAGATGTTTCTAGACATCTTAACTCTACGGCATTAATAGGGATCTATTAATGAAACAGGGGTCTCAAGAGGTTCTGTTTCTTCCGTTACTGATGTATTTCTGGGTTTTGTTAACTGACTTTCGTCGGTTGACACCTTGTCAAATGTTTTTCTTGGTTCATGTTTGACATATGATTGTCAAGGGTTTGGGTGCCAATCTGGTTGGAATGTATTCCTCTTGTTGTGATAACTTTTTGCATGATCCTTTTAATCTTTGTAACAATTTTAAAGGTTAATAAAATCATTCTTTCTTAAAAAAGAAAAGAAATAGTAAACAAAAGAAAGGGAAATTCCACCAATAGTCCCTATAGTCTCTCTCAAGTTTAAACAATAACAAAAAAGTAGTATTTTACCATAGATGTATACAATCTTGTACAGATGTATACAATCTTGTACAGATTTCTTATAGACACTTC
Source organism: Rhododendron molle (assembly GCA_025413875.1). Taxonomy (NCBI): domain Eukaryota; kingdom Viridiplantae; phylum Streptophyta; class Magnoliopsida; order Ericales; family Ericaceae; genus Rhododendron; species Rhododendron molle. The sequence continues at coordinate 58,502,205 of CM046391.1, forward strand.
CAAGCAAAGGAGTATGGTAATTCTAATTTTCAAAATAATTTACATAGGCGGGGCTAGATAAATTAGAAAAATGATGGGTGCGCGAGCTAGTGAGCTTATAATTAATTATATAGTTTTATAGACTGAAGAAAAAACTTAACAAATTTAAAAATTGGGTATGTATTGTAACGCCCCGACTTTTCGGGAACAAAATAAAATAATTTCTTAAGAAAATATTGCTAAATAAATATAATTTTTCAAAATAAAGGTTTAACCATTACAATCTTAAGAAATTTACTGATTTAAAATACATAAACTTCAGAGCTGACTCTAGATTTGATACGAATCCCAAGCATATTCGATCTCCATTCCTGATATTCTTTCTGCGTCGAACTGCAACATCATTGAATCCTGCGCCCTCTAGCAAATTGATCGCCAAAGCAATCGATTTGCCAAGATACAAACGTATCCGTGAGTGAAATCATCCAATAGAATAATCCAACCCAACTACCCCTCTTACATTACAGCTAGCAAGTAAACAGGATAATAATGATACGAATAAGTAAAACAGAGATTTTTCACATCAACCAGTTCATTACTATCCATTAGCGTGACGTGTGATCTAAGATCTCCCCGCGAGATCTTTCCTCCCCAACCGTTAGCCATGCTCGGTCCCATGAGATCACTTCCCTTTGCTGTCGTAGATAACCTAAGTTACAATACTACAACAAGGGGATAGCTTATCATGCCTGAATCACAACTAGGGTTCGCCTATCTTATACATCTCATCACAATCATTTCTCAATCATCACCGACACACGCCACCTATCAATGCATACCATACGTTAGAGTCATCAGAAAACGTCACTGGACCACCGCCAGGTTTTATCAACAGAAACCGTCACTGGACCACCGCCAGGTTTTATCAACATAAAACGTCACTGGACCACCGCCAAGTTTTATCAACAGAAAACATCTCTGGGTTACCCGCCAGGTTTTATCATCAGAAAATATCGCTGGACTACCTCCAGGTTTTATCATCGCAAAATATCGCTGGACCTCTGCCAGATTTTAACATCACAAAATATCTCTGGACCTCCGCCAGGTTTTAACATCACAAAATATCTCTGGGCCTCCGCCAGGTTTTATCAAAACATCACTGGGTTATCCGCCAGGTTTTATCAAAACATCACTGGACTATCCGCCAGGTTTTATATCATCACTGGACTTATTTTGCCAGTCTCAATTTATCACTGGACTCCCGCCAGTTTCAATTCTCATCACAATCTCACCATATCACGCCTGCAGGCAACCTCTAGAAAAGAAAACTTCTCAATTCATCCATTACTTAGCATCGTCTAAGTGATTTCTATATCGTATACCACCCCATGTCTTTAGAATCCAATCTAACATTCAAATCAAGTATCGACACAATTTTTTAATCATAATAATAAATAAAACGAATGTCCAGCAGATCAAAACAATTAATAGGCAGATGCAATCACATAACTTTTTATGACTGGGCCGTTGCCCTTAATCTTGTATGACCACAAAATCATTAATAAAGTAAAGAATTCAATTAAAGATTTAAAAATAATTTTTCTAAGCTTTTATTAATTACTAATAAGTAATTAGATTAATTAAATACTAAATAAATACATTAAATAGGTAAAAAATATTTGAATAATTATTGTAACATTAATAAGAGTCCTAAAGGTCCTCTATAACCAGTTCAAGTGCTAAAAGTTAGGTTTGGAGGTCCGTGGGATTATTTTAAATAAAGAGATTAAGATAATGGCCGAAAGAAGGATAAATAGATAATAAATAATAAAATAAATAAATAAATGTTGAGGATATCATTGTTTCATCCCAAGACTGTAAGAAGTCTGAATAAAATTATTCGGGTATTATTAACATATTTTATAATATCTTAAAGTATTTTTATTTAGAAACAATGCGTGAATAATAATAAATAGTTAATTAAATAAATAAAATATTATTTTAATAACATATTATATTTGAGATGTAAGAAGTTTAGGAAAAATAGTTTAGATGTTAAAAATATTATTTGGAGGGTCGCAATTATTTTTCGTTTGTAACTTTAATTAAAAACAAATAAAAATAAAATAAATAGCTAATACAATAAAAAAAATGTGAAATCAGTAAGTTATGATATTTAATATGTTAGAAGTCTAGAAAAAAATAGTACGGGGATTTATAAAGTAGTTTATAAGGTCGTGAGGATTTTTAGTTTGTAAACTTTTACATGATAACGAATAAAAATTTAATAAATAGATAATTAAATAAAAAAAATATGAAATTAACAAGGTATGATCTTTGAAGTGTTAAAAGTCTAGAAAAGATAGATCGGGATTCAAAAATCAAGTTTGGGATGTCGAAAAATTGTTTCGAACGTTTTTTATCAATTCAATCTACTAGATAAATTAAACTGATATAATTATATTTTTTTTATACTAATATGATATTATGCAGTCATAAAATAATATCAAGTCAGTAGTTTTTTATAATATAAATATCAAAAAGATTGTAAAATAAATATTAGAATGGTCATCTTCTACGTAAATAATTACAAATAAAGTGTCGGGTTCAAAAATAATATCAATTTGGTGAATCTGGCCGAAAATTCTATTTTTTTCGTTTTGGCTCGGTTTTTGATGCATGAGACCAATTTGGGCATAGAGTTAAGCATACAAATACAATATATACTTAGAGGAGGGGTTGGAATGGATTATAATACCTCGAATCGGATTGAATTGATTAAAAATTGAAACTTGAAAATTTGAGAAGAAGGCTTCAGGTTCTTCGATTGGGTGACCTTGGGCTCAAATTGGATGATGTTTAGGGATGCTTGGGGTTAAAGAAAGAGATTGGAACTATCAATTTGAGTTTTGGTTGACCGTAGCTACGAAACCCACTTTTATCTCTCTTTCTTTCTCTCTCTAAAACTCCATGGATTGGAGCTTCAATTGGCCACGATTTTTCTCTCAATTCTGCTCGGTGGAGGGTGTATGGTGTAGGGATTTTCGTGGTGTGCCCTAGAGTCGACGTACTAGGGTATATATAGAAGAATTTTGAAGAGTTCCGATTAAAATTGGATTTAAAGAAGTTGTATCCTATAGGGCTTTGGAATGGACGAATTTGGGACAACATACACTTAGGGAGGAAGTAGAAACTGAGTAGGAGAGTGCATGCATACATGTGAGTAGGAAAAAAAAAATCATGCACGTAGTGTAAACGCATGCATATATGTGTTTTAGAAAAATAATAATAATTGTATTAAGAAAATAATTCTAATAACATTATTATTAAATATAAAAAAAATTGGGTCAAAAATCCGGGTCGTTACATATATGGAGGTCGCCGTGGCACATCCGCCCCATTATCTGTCCATGCATAAACCGGAACCTTGTCACTTAACTACATTTTTTTTTTGAAAGGGTGTAGCTTAATTACATTTATAGCGAGGCATGAGCAAAATGTGGCTTACCCTTGCTTTTTTTTTTTTTTTTTGACAAGGCTTACCCTTGTTCACTTGTGTGTCATTATCTATACTAACTCTCTCTCCCATATGGCATTCTCCTAATAAAGTTCATTTTCTTTTTTCTTTTCCTACAATTTGCAGGATACTAAAAGTTAAAAATCAAAGACTAGAAAAAAATTTCAAACTCCCTCTGATATTCAAACCTTCTCTCTTAATAAAAGGAAAATAATTTTACACTCCTTTTAGCCGTCCACACTCCCTTTTTTGTTTTTATCCACATGTATTTACAATATTGTCTTTGAATGTGTGAAAAAGTGTATTGAATAAAGGAAAAGATAATAAATCTTAAGGAAATAAAAACAAAAAAGGAGTGTGAATTGTTAAAAGGGTAGTGTGAAAATTAATTCCCTAATAAAATACCTACATTCAATGTTAAATTGTAAGTTAATGAGAGGCCAATAACATTGAACACAAATATGGTTTTTCCCTTGAGGGATAAACAAACATTAAACATAACAGAATTTGTTTTTGGCTTGAGCAACTCCAGCCCAAGTCTCTAAAATAGAGACCCATAGAATGATTTTTTATTAAAAAAAAATGGTTATAGAGAGTGAGACTATTCATTGCAACTACAACCATACTTCTATATCCATCTCAATATTTCAAAACTCACTCATCTCTCAAAAAAAAAAAAAAAAAATCGATCATTTTTTCTCTAAAATTTAACAGCTCGTCTTTCACATTTAATCTTCTTAACTATTATTTTGCAAAAATAGAAAAATTTATTTCAAAGACTTCAACTAAACATGTTCAATATTGGGCATTTTTGAAAGGCATCGTCAATGTCTTGTAAATGAGATAAATTTTATAAAAAACTTAAATTTATGGAGTAAATTAATTATACGTATATATCCTAATATAGAGCAAAAGAACAAAGGACATGGGTGGTATTAGAACTTTACATAATAAGAAAAGAAGGGCAAAGTAAGAAATATAAGTCAAAAAGAGTGAATATTTAAGTATCTATTTTGAGAGAAAGTCTCTATATATAGATAACCAAATTTGGGTCTCTAAAATAGAGGCCCAATATAGAGCTAGATTGGAATAAAATGGTTCTCTAAAATCGAGTGATAGAGCTTGGTTGGACTTGCTTTTAAGCAACTATATATTTACTAAAAATAGAAAGAAGCTCTCTCAATTAACCTTTTCTCCTACTTGATTTCTTCTCAACAATAATTATTATTTTTCCTTCTTTCTCACAAATTTTCTCTCATTTTCAAACTTTTCTCCTACTAAATTTTTTACATCTAGGCTCCGTTTGTTTGGACGTAAAATGTTTTCCGGTAAAATATTTTACGAAGTAACTATTTTTTGGTATTTGGTTGTATAAAAAATGAGGAAAACATTTTACATGTAAAACATTTTCCATCAATTAGATGAAAATGACTTAACCTTAAATCTTCCGTAAGTTATTTTCCGAAACGAATCCACTGCCTTCTACTGCAATTCTCACTGCTTAATTTTCTCGATCGTCAGTCCCGACCCACGTTCAATTCCAATAATCTCATATCTCTCCACCGTTTAAGCTCCCCATCTCTCTCTACACTATTTTGTTGATCGATTTCTGAAAATATTTTCAAGTGTAAACAAACAACGGAAAATAAAAAGTTTGAAGTTTGTTTTCTGAAAAAACATTTTACATGAAAAATATTTTACATTGTAAAACATTTTACATCGAAACAAACGGAGCCTTAATCTTAAATGGTAGAGAGGTAATTAATACTACTGATCTATGACAAATTTTTCTTTGTTCATGTCCATAGCACGAGTACTGTGCTTCTATGTATTGATTGGATGATGAAGAAGAGGCATAACAAAATGGAAAGTTTGCTTCTAACAGTGATGTCATCATGCAGTGAGAACATTTGTACTTACCACAATATATCTTTCAGCAAAGGCCGACATCCTTTCCTCCATAAGATTGGACCACACTAAATCCACGGGAGTCATGTTTTTGCCATTGACAGCATGATGATCTGCTCTATCATGCCACCATAGCCTCAAAGTGTCGCAATCAGAAGCAATAAGTAGATGGAGAGGTGTGTTACCTTCGTTGTCCTTTTGGTTTATAAGTTGCCCAACCCAGGGCTGATGTAATATAAAATAAATCACTGAATCCCTGTTCATATCCACAGCAATATGAAGGAAATTCTGCCCTTTACTATTGACCATCTCCCAACAATCTGGAGCAACGTGTAAAAGCTCTTCTATTACACGTACGTCCCCTTGAGCTGCGGCAATGTGAAGAGCTGTGTCTAGGCCGTCCTTGCTTGTAGTGGTAATGTATGCCCCTGATATATCCGTTGCTAGTAGCTCTCTAACTCCGTTTTCATTCCCATTGCTGGTAGCTGCAGCGTCTTGGTCGTCCTTGTTTGCAGTGGTAATGTATACCACTGATTGATCTATTTCTAGTAGCTCTTTAACTCCCTTTGCATTCCTATTCCATACAGCATAGTGAAGTGGTATCCACCCATACTCATCTGCTTGATTGATTAGATCTTTCTTCCACTCCAACATTTTTTTTGTGCTTTGACCTGAAAAAAGATTAGAGAAAAGTTAAGGATTCATAATTAAATAGTACTTCAATTTGCAAGCCTGCAGTCATTAGCAGTTAGAGATCCACTGTACTAATAAATTTGAATTACCGGTTTACGCTAGCTTTTAACATATCTTCTTTCATAATGAGTAATGAGTGCAACTAATTAAGCAGTGAGGGTTTCGAGCTTTCTCTTTTTTACATTTGTATATATTTTGACAAACCTGTGAAGTCCTTGAGAGCTGCCGCGTGCAATGCTGTTCTACCACAAGGGCCGCTGTAAGTTAGCAGCGATTTGTAAGTTTCCACGAGCGTGTCGACTATGGCCACACCCATAATCCCTCTTTCAGCGGCTAGGTAGAGTGGAGTTTCCTGGAAGTTGTTTGGTGGATGTTGAAACTCTGCATCTTCTTTTGATAATAATTTAACCACTTCCAAGTATGTGTCTTTGTTCTCCTTTTCCAAGCGATTTCTCGCTGCCATGTGTAGGGCTGTGTCTCTGTCGACCTTTGTTGCCCTCCTTATCTTCCCCGCTTCTTCTCTGTCCCTCATTATCTCCTCCACTTCTTCTCTGTCGAGCCCTGTTCTCCTCATTATCTTCTCCACCGCCACTGCTTCACTCCATCCGTTTTCAAGTACTCCGGTTAACAATTTTAACACTTTGAAGTACTTCTCCGCACCTTTCAAGTGACAATATCTCGCTGCCATGTGCAAGGCTGTGTCTCCGTCAAGATTTGTTGCCCTCAACATCTCCTTAACTGCTCCAACCAAGCCGCTTTCAAGTTCTTCCTCCAGTCTTTTTGCACGACCTATCATTGCTTTTACTATCTCAGCATGCCCTTCCCTTGCCGCTGTATGAAGCGGAGTTTCCTTTTTGATATTCAGCCGGCGTAGCAGAGATGGACACGCTTCCAAGACCTCTTTCACGTAATCGAGGTGGCCGAACTGGGCCGCAACGTGGAGAACCGTGTTGCGGTTTGGGGTGAGTTCTCCGTCAAGTACGTCTTTGTGCCGCTCGAGTTCAGCAACTTTACCCTCCATGGCAGATCTATACAAGCTAGGATTCATGGTTACCTACGTTTCAGCAATCTATGTGAATTGTGGTGAAGTTACATGACTGAAGAAGGCCATTCTGCTTTTTAAAGGCGCGAATAATAACTAGTTCCTTCCTCGTCACTGAATTTCTCTCTTTTTCGCTTTGTTTATGTTCTCTGTTGTGTGCCTTTTTGTAATTTTTTGCTTGAAAAACTTTCAAAGGTACAGTTGTTTAATTAGCTTACCCTTTCGTAGTCTTTTCCCATGCAGAGTTTTGAAATGTATTAGTAATTCAATTATTCAACTTAGTATCACATGGGGAATTTTGCAAGCAAGAGATGTACACCTTGTGAGGGTTTTTCTTCTTTTCCTATTCAATTCGCTACAATTAACAAAATTATCCCATTGCGAAGAATATTGGATGTTTTTATTATCGGCAAAAGTAACATTCTTTTTATTAATGGGAAGGAGAATGGGGATATTCCAACACCTAGAGGGACAAAGCCCAATCACACCTAGAGGGATAAAGTCCTATACACATGATGGCCTAATTAAAAGCCCAAATCATAAAATAAAAGCCCAAAAAACATCTGTGTTACTTTTGTCTCCATAGACAAGTGAATCGATTTTGCACGTGTCTCCATAGACAAGTGAATATGTTGCAAATTGCTATGCAATATGCATGGCAAATGTATTCTAAAGTTTAACCTTACAATTTGCGAAACAAAATTTAACTTATGACTTAAGTTCTTTGTGTGCTCTACGAGGTTTACGGTTGGGATCATAATTGTAGACCCAGTATGTGGACTTGATTGAGAGTATGGACGAATATGGTGGGGAGCTCATCCCTTCAACTGAAGCCAATGAATTGGCACAACAATACCCGTGGATGGTCCCTTTTTTTTTATTTTTATTTTTATTTTGTAGAGTAGAAGGTCTTTCATGAGAGATTTTCCACTAGATAGATTGTCCAATAGGGGCGGTGTTGCAACATAATTTTTTTTTTGATCCGTGTTGCAACGATTCAAGTTGTGTACTTTGCTCTGGTTTTGATGAAGAGGTCTTGAATTTTTACAAGAGTCTTGGGAATTGTCCAAGGCTTTTCTTTAGGACTTAGGAACACAATTGGGAGCAGGAGAAAGACTACTTAAGGATAAGGAGGACTATTAATATTCATACTTCCGGAGCACAACCACATGGTGCTCTAGATCACTCAAACGCCACACAATTGATATTTATGGGGGTTATATACTTAGTCATGGGTCGCACAGTAATGTATGGCATTGGATTGCCCCGGAGCACCTACTTAATGGTGTTTTTCTATTCTCAGTTTTGTTTACTCCTTGTTTGTTGTTTTCACTCACTCGTTGTGGTAGGCCGGTCATTGTTGTTGAGGGTTTTCAATATTACCTGGAGCTTTCTTCTTTGGGAAATTATAATCACACGCCTATAGAACACACTTCTCAAACATGGTTCCCAGTAATGTGATTTTCACAACCTATTTTTACAATTTGATTCGTTCATTTTCTAGTTCCGATCAAATTGAGTTTTTTTGTATCCGTAACTTGCATGTGTGGACCTATAAAATGAACGACTCAAATTGTCGGGGACATCTCACGCTATACTAGGTGACGTGTTTCAGAAGAGTGTTCGAAATGGTGTGTACACGGCATGACTTTTCTTTTTTCTTGGTGGTTGGTTAATGAAGTTCACTTACCAAATATGAGATAATAAGTGTAGTTATCATAGAATTCCTGTTTGTGTTCTTTGGCATGACTTTGTCGCTTGTTACATGCACCAAAGTAGCATTCTTTATGTTACTTTGGTCTTCCTCATTCCTCAAGCAAATAATATATGCCTCCATCTTTTAACCTTCATTGCATTTTTTCTTTTGCTTGGTTTGATTCCTAAAAACACAGTTCTCCTTTTTCTTTTTGATAGCTTCATCAACCTTCAAAGTATATATTCATACAATCCCTCCATGGAGGAAGCATTCTTTATGTTACTTTGGTCTTCCTCAAGCAAATAATATATGCCTCATTACATTTTCTCTTTTGCTTTGTTTGATTCCTAAAAATACAGTTCACTTTTTTCCTTTTTGACAGCTTGAACAACCTTCAAAGTATATGTTCATACAATCCCTCCATGGAGGAAGCGTTCTTTATGTTGATGCTCCGCGAAGCAAAATCACACACCTATTTGGTCTTCCTCAAGCAAATAATATATTCCTCCATCTTGTAACCTTTCTCACATTTTCTCTTTTGTTTTGTTTGATTCCCAAAACAGTGGTCTTTTTTCTTTTTGATAGCTTCAATAACCTTCAAAGCATGTATATGTTCCTAGAAACCCTCCGATCAGTGGAGGAATCATTTTGAATTCTAAAGGAAAATTTGATTCACAATAAATGATGTCATTTTTTTTTGTTGCTTTAGTTATTGGTTATACTATGGAGTATGGTTTACTACAACAAACAAGGCCTATTATAGCATTTGTCTATAGCGTTTTCCCGTCCACGCTATAATCTGTGGGCTTCCGTTCCTTTTCTTTTCAGTTTAATAGCGTTTCATTAAAACTCCTGTCCCTGCAGCGTTTTCTTCCCCTTCCATAGCGTTCCAGAACACAGGAAAAAAAGGCGCCCAACTTTTCGCGCTCCCGTCGCTCTGATATTTCCCCAAATATTTCTAATTTCCTCCCAGTTCCCAGTGCGTACTTCCTTTGCACGATAGCTCCCAAATCCCAAACTGAATCGCTTCCTCCCACGATAGCTCCCAAATCCCAGACTGAATCGCTTCATCCCCAGACTGAATCGTTTCATCCTCAGACTGAATCGTTTCCCTTCTCATCTGCTTACTCAGGTAAGAGAAAACCCAAATCGATTATTCCAATTGTTACACGAAAATCATTGGCGCCAAATCTGTTAATAATTTTGTGCGACTGGTTCTAGGGATTTCAAGTTGTGCGAGCTGGTGTTGCTAGCTAATGGGTCGATTTTGGGTATTCTAGGGTTTCACTCGTGAGCAATCGATTCTTTTCATCTGCTTACTCAGGTAAGAGAAAACCCAATCGATTCTTCTCTCTCTCTCTCTCTCTCTCTCTCTCGTTCCATCAAACAGCAGATTCACGTTTTATGAAAAGAAAACGAAGATAGAAACACAGACCAGTTTGAGAGTGAGAAGCTTTCGACATGCACAACCCTAGCCACTTCGAAAACGAAAATTTTGAATATTTGACTACATATATGTACGATTAAGCATTTTGAAGGTTTGATTTTTGGGGTTTGTGATTCTGCATTTTTTATGAAAGTCATGATTTGTTGTAAATTGTAAATTTATTTGAAGGACGGTTTTCATTTTCCAGCCATGATTTGTTGTTGTAGATATGGCCTCCGAAAAGTGTTAAAGATTTTGGATCTCGACTTCATTCAAAGCTTAAGGAAGCAATCATCCAGGTAATGCTCATTCTTGGTTTTTTGTAGTCAATCTTAAATATATGGTTGCATTATGCTAATCTAACTGACACTAAAATTACTATTTCTAGTTTAGATAACCTTTCTTTACTTTTTTATTTATTTTTCAAATGGCAATGCATTTTGTTTTTTAATTGTTGCAACATATGATGTCTTCATGATGGTAGATAATTACCCAAGTTATAATGGCAATGTGGTAGGAGTGGCTAGGGTACAGAACCTAACCTTTTCGTCACTGTAAGCACGAAGTGGCTACCCTCATGTTCATACCTATTGCCTTGGCCTTAATAGGTTACCATTTGGTGTGACTATATGCCAATTAATTATTAGTTCCACAGTTGTGTTGATTTCGTTTTGTTTTGACCATAATAAACTGTGGTGACTGGATGATATGAATGAAAAGCTTATTAGCTTAGGGTCATTTTTTGTTTTCATGTACTATTTTCTTCCTCCGTCTAGTGAATTTGTGAAAAGAGATAAGAAAGTGCCTTAGTTTAGAAGTTATCTAGTTTTAGGGATTAAGATTTGATGTTCATGAGACAGAAGAGAGATACATGGGAAGCTTTGTGGACACTTTTGTTTGCACAACTAATTCTGTCCAACCAACACAAGCGAGGGTGTGTATGATGGTGGGTGATGGTGAGGAAACGGGTAGGCCTACTTATGCATTCCCCTATCTATTATAACTCACACATGCACCAATTCCACTGTGATCTAGAAACTGCCCCTCCTTACTGGTATTGGCAGGAGACACTGTTATCTTTGCCAGCTGGTGGTCCAGGCTTCTATGACTGATATCAAAGAAAAGTATTACCTTAACTCAAAGGTTTGTTTCAGCAACTCAAAGTTTGTAACCCCACAAGACGACAAGATACTAGAAGATTTAAGAAAATTTCAGACTAGTCCTGGTGGTTTTCCCGGGTGAAAAGGGTTGAACGTCAAGCTGAAAGTTCTCTCTCTCTCTCTCAAAGTGACGTGATATCTGCTGATCGAAAACCTCAAATTGGCCAAAATGGGAAATTTGTACGGATAATCTGGAAAGACTTGAAAAGGGCCAAAATATATGCAATATTCATAAGAGAGAGTTACCAGGTCTGGTTTCTTGATGGAGTGAAATAATTCATTGAGATTCTTCCCCCTGTATCTTTGTGTTGGTGTGAGTATATTTAACTAATCACTGTAGTGGATGACGGAGAATATGCGAGGGATAGACCGGTCTGTTCCTGTGCTGTAAGGCACCTTAGGGAATGTGAAACCTTTTATTCACCTTTTTTTGGTGTTCACCAAATTCTTTTGATGAGAGCTAATATGGTAGGAAGGATCTATATAAGACCCACTTTGGATCCTCTTGTTTTTTTTGATGTATTGCTGTCAGAATTAAATGGAATCTTGAGGATTAAGAATAACTTGCTCAAATTTTTAGCCTTATAGCTTGCAAAACCTCGTAGTCAGGCCCCTTTAATGGACTCGTTAGAATCCCTAAATTGCCAGGGATAGTCTGATGTTTTTTCTTTCCCAATGAGCAAAAACTCTTTCCGTGATACTTGTGTTGTCATTCAAGTAGAAGTTACCATTTTTTGAAAAAAGAAAAAAGGAAAGAGAGGCAACTCATTGGTCCCTTGCATAATTGGCCACATTGGGTTGTTCACGTCCTTTATGCTATCGAATTAGATTAAGACAAAAGTTCGGACCAGTACTGAATGGATGTAGGTCTTCAGTTACACTGTCTTATTGTATGCATGCCTGGTATTTTCCGAGTGTGAACTCTAGTTGTACAAAACTCTTTTTTTCATTGTTAATGTGTTTGAACTTTTGAAGCATTTTTGCCCCATTATGTCCGATTGATATAAAATTTCAGATCCCACCGTTATCAAGTACTGAAATTTCGGATCCCGCCGTTACCTGCTATGATCAACAAAAAGTCTTCTTCTAGTTTTTATTTTTTTGGGTTTAATTGCGTGCAGATTTTTCTTTGCTACCCTTTAGATTTCATCTCTCAAGGTGTATAATCCTGAATATCTAGAACGACCATTTATAGTCGTGCTAAATAAGATTGACATTCCTGAGGTGAGGTTTTAATTTCTTCTCGATTCAAATGTTTCGGATTTGTGTTAATGTACTCAAACCTATCTAGAATTGTGTTCGTTCTGTGTTTTCATGGTAATCATGGTTGTAGGTAACAGATAGGCTTCCATCTTTGATTCAAGAAATATCGAGAATTGGGACAGACGAGACAAGCTCTGGAGATGCAGGTCAAGCACTATCAGCTGATGGGGATCATGCAGATGGTTCAGGATTCTCCGAGGAGGATAAGAAGGTTAAAGAAATTGAGGACTATCCACGCCCCTTTGCTGTTGTGGGTGCCAGTGTTTTGTAAGTTCCCTACTATCTTTTTAATCCTCGTGGTCCTCATTTACGCTTTGGCTTTTGTGTCTTCTTGAATTCAACTTTATAAAACCTGGATGGTGTTCCTTTGGGATATTTATTATTATTTTTTCTCAATTGATTGCTCTTACTATCCAAAATGGAAATGTGTCCTTCGTGTCCTAAACCACCGATTTAATTATTTGGAGTAAAAAGTTAGAGCTTGTTTCTAATGTGTCCTTCGTGTCCCAAACCACCGATTGCTCTTATTTCTTTTGGCTGGTTAATTGTAGTGGCAACAAATGGATATCGAGTATACTTTCTGGCAAATGCTTCATCTGTATGTATACCTCACTGGTATTGTTGTTCTTGTTGTCATTCGGGTAATCATGTTGGTGATGGTGGTATACTTCTTAATTTGATAGTGGCCAGCTGTTGCCATCCGGTTCTGTTGCGGGATTTGTGATGTATTTGGTCCGTTGATTCACACAGAGCTCGTACTTGTACTTGTCTTTTCCTTTCCCTTTTCCTTTCCTTTTTGCCTGATTTCTTTTGTTCTTCTTCTGCTTGTGGTGTGCTTGTTGTGGTTGTTTGATGTTTATAACTTCCAAACCAAATCTTTTGCTGTCCATGTTTTGGAACCTATGTCTTCCAAAACTGTATTTCCCTACTTTTGTTTATGCAGATTCTACATACCCTACCGTGCTGCAAACTTTTATCACATTGTAAATATAAATCTACATGTGATGCTTCTCGTACCCAGAAATGACCAAACTTCTACTGTTATGGTGTTTTTGTCCTCTATGGCTGTACTCTAATCATAATGTTGCTATTTTAGTATCGTTTGTTTGCTGATATCTCTAATTCTCTACCATGCTGGTGATCTTGGTGGGTAACAAGGTGGAATTTTGTTCCACTTTGTTATCCCAAAAGCTTCGGGCTCTCCTGTTGGTTTTCACCTAAGCTGCCATGTGGAACTGAGCTGTTTAATGGTTTCTGGATACTGATGAAGATTTATCTTGATTCTGCTGGTTTCATTACTTTTTTATGGCACGTACTTGGCCATATTCTTCTCAAAAAAATGCTTTCTGCTGCTAATTGATTCTATCTTCTGCTGCCAATTAGATGGATTATCTGTTTATACCTCCTCTAGCTACTATCTCTTATTGATCTTGCTCATATATATTGCTTTCTGCTGCTGTTTACTACTACTCTTAAGGAATATCTGCCTAATTCTGATGCTCATGTCTACTACTTTTCAATCGAACTATCTTCTACTATGCCTGCTACTGCTATCCTGCCATTATTACTTCTGTTTTTGATGGGATGCTCTTAACTGATGTTTGCTGCTGATGACTACTGCATTCGGTGCAAAACTTATCCATTGTTGCTTCTGTTTAATGCTATGGCTGCTACTGCTTTCCTGCCATTATTAATGATGTTTTCCATGGACTGCTACTATCTAATGTGCATATCTCTGGCCCTGCACGCTGGGGTTGGTTTTTAGCTGTTCTTTGCTATCTATTCCTGAAGACTTGATGATGGTACATCATTTGAAATGAAACAGTGATGCCCTATGATTCGTTCAAGATATTTGCTTCTCTTATATATATAAACGTCTTCACTACAAATATCACTGGCCTACAAAAAAGCCATACATCTCTCTTAACACCATACCCAAAAAAAAGGCTAATAATACAATTCAATGGGCACAAAACTCGTGCCATGCACGAGGCCGGACCTGGTCTAAATTAAAAAAGGACAATGTTTTGTTCACTCTTTGTGTGTTAGATGATATTTGCCATTGTAAGTCAAAGACTTTCTTCCTCTGCAGGTCTATGACTTTTTTCCGTTACTTTCTTCTTCTGCAGGAGGAATTGGAAGAAGGTAATGCCTGCTTTTGTTTGCTTGGTGTGGATGTCTATTATGGCTCTTTGCTGCAATTGTTTTTCTTCGGACTTCTACTACGTGCTGCATCTTTTCGGGGATGATTTTTGCTGCTACAACTTCAACCTACGGGCATGTTTCTCATATTTTGGAGGGTTTCAAGTAGCCCATTTATGTGGTTGGCTTTGGGAGCTGAAAGGGTATACACTCGGCAAAGAACTAAGTTTCAAGTAAAGAAAATCTGCACGCCGAAGATGGTTGGCCTAGTGCATGATTATATTTTCAGGAAAGTAGAATTACATTAGTTATTTTTCAATGAGTCCAATTAGTTGGGTTCTTTTATGTAATTTTGTTGGAAAATTGTTTCCCAAGCTAATGTAATGAATCTTTATTCAATAGTTGAATTGTTTATTGTATATTGATATTTGGATATAGTTGGTGTTGAATGGAATAAATTATTTTTGTTTCTTAAATGAAATTACCATGATCTTATTTGAAAATGCTAATATATTGGTATTTATAGAATTTTAAAAAAAATGCAAAAAATTGGCTAATATAGCTTTTTTAAAATCCTGTAGAAAAGTTACATTCTATAGCGTTTTAAAAATGCTGTAGAAACTTTACATTCTATAGCGTTTTAGGAACGCTATAAAAAACTTTACATTCAATAGCGTTTTTAAAACGCTGTAAAAAGTCGATATTCTATAGCGTTTTAAAAACGCTGTCTTATGTCTCAGACTTTTAACAACATCGGCTAATACAGTGTTTGTAAAAACGCTATCTATATCTTTTAATAGCGTTTTTCAAACGCTGTAAAAAGCGATTTTTCTTGTAGATGCCCACAACGTAAAACTAGGAGGCCAAACAGAGCGATATGGAGGAGTCTTTAAAAAAGTAATCTAGTGACGTTGGACCAAAAGTCTAGTGGGATCTAGGGGTTCAAAATTCTGAGAGTAAGTTATGTTCGGATGAGGCAGAAACCATGGGAATCGGGGGGGTTCAAAATTCTGAGAGTAAGTTACGTTCGGATGAGGCAGAAACCATGGGAATCGTGGGGCTTCCGCCGCCTCCTATGGTGGGCCCCACTGTACGTTGATTACAGTAATTGGAACCGTTCGTCTTGTAGAGCTCGCAAAATAGTATATTCACGCACAAAATCAGCTTTATCGAACATTTATAGGTCCATCAAAAATTAAATTTTGGTTTATAAAACGGACAGCTTGGATTCTGTCAGTAGTTTTTAAGCTAAAATGTCTATCATTTATGGGTCTTAATATGAGTCTGGAAAGTTTATAAAGACAAAACCCTTGATGGCTGATGGTGCTACAGCTTCATCTAGAAACAGGGGAGGCTGAAAGGCATGATGCGTTTCTCTCTAGACCCCCCTAACAATCCTCAACAGATTGGTAAATATTGATCTTTCGTATGGTGAATACCAGCGTTTCAACCAGTTGAATTGAGGATAACTTTCGTCTACTTGTCCGGAGGGTTAAATTGATTAGTCAGTTGATCCATGAACAACAGGACCACAAAATTTAGATAGCTAATGATCGACGTCTTTACGAAGAGATAAACACAATGGCTGCCGGTGCATCGGACTGAACCAATATTGTGAGAAATATAAATCCCTTGTGAGCAGTAGAAAAACCACCTTTCCATTCTTCTTATTGGTGAGTTGTTAATTTGTATTCTTTGTCAAAATGAGGCCTTCCCCTAACAGAAGACCCATAGAGGAACGCTTCAAGCTTTAACAATCTTTATGCATTCGAGAAAATAAAAAATGGGGATGCTGTTGGAAAAATGAAAGATTTCTTCGAATGTTTTGGTGAGCCTAAATGTGAACAAAATTTAATTTAAATATGAATGAGAATTGTCTCATTCTGGGAGTTGAAAAAGCCAAGGGGCACGCGCATGCTGTTATCGAGCACCTAGATGAGACTAGGGTTGGGACTCAGGATTCGTGAACTTGCAATCTATAGGTTCGAGATCTATGGTCTGGTTTAGGTTGATTTGGATTTGATAGTTCTTAATTGGGTCTGAACCATTTGCGTTTGGATGGTTCAGTTACGGAATCGGTTGTGCGTGACTGATTAATGCTGGTTGAATATCCAAAATAAAACCCACGAATTGTTTATGGAATCAATTGCTGGATTAATTCCTGTAGCAGTTTTTTTTTTCCCTTTTTCCCCATAAATTGAATTCCTGAAATTCAATACCCTGTATTGAATGCAATGAATCCCCTGTTGAATGGGTAGGCTCTCCTATGAATTTTTGTATTGAATGAGGAGGCTCCTCCTCCACGTATATAAACAGAGCCTCTCCATCTTTTGAAATCTTTCTTCTTTCTAGAAAGAGAGTACAGAGAAAATTTCGTTCAATGGGTAGTCAAAACTCTAAAGCTGTCCTCTTACGGCTAAGTGAAATCGAGTAACTCTGAGAGACGAACACCGACACAACCTTCAGCACCGGTGAAACACGAGTCTCGCTTTGCGATTCCTATTACTCTTTTACATTTTATGCTAATAACTCATATCCTGTAATTTTGTGTTCTTGTTGTAAATTCTTGAATTTGTAATTTCAGAAAATAGTAAGTTCTATTATTGTTTTTTGCGCACTGTTTTTCGACAGATGCAACGGCAAACGCTACAAGGTGTGATAACACGGCAAAAACAGCTAAGATGAACGCAAGTATCATGGCAAACATGGAAACTGAAAGAAGATATATAATCGCTGTCACAAAGCGATCGATTAACGAGATGCCCTTGATGTTTTAGTGTAGTAGTATAAAAAAAAGAAGGTTATACCTTGGAGGTGTTTGTTTCATGCATGGGTTTTCACAAGTACCAAAGTGAGTTGTTGGAGACATGACACCAGTAAGGACGGAACCAAGATTTTACCCTAGTAGTGGCGAAATGTATACTAAAAAAATCTAGTGGTGGCGAAACTATATAAGTTGGGCATAATTTTTTTTTTTTTACATATAAGAATTGCATTTTCTAAAATTTTTCTCGTGACGGTCGCTGCTACTAGACCCCCCAATTCCATCCTTAGACACCACTAGTGAGTTCTCAAAGGTAAAAATCCATGTGTGAGTTTTGACTTATCAGAGGGGTGTGCACGTGTGGATTAATTATTAATATCTGAAGACATTGGGAGTAAAAGAAATAAAAAGAAAAAGACAAAGCATATATAGTAAGGTGGAGACGTGTGAAAGTAAAAAGATGAGTCAGGCCCATTTGTTGGCTTTTGTCTCTTTGGAGGGGAGGATAACTGAGAGAGAGAGAAATCGGGCGTAACACTCTAAAAAATTAAATTAAGAGCAACTTAAGGTTCCGTTTGTTTTAACGTAACATATTTTTCTCAAAAATGATTTACTTATTTTTCGGTGTTTGGTTTGACAAAGAACAATGAAAATATTTTTCGGTATAAAACATTTTCCACCATTTGGTATAAAATGACTTACGTTGGAAATGACGGTAAGTCATTTTCCAAAACCATTGTCTCTTCACATGAATTCTATAACTTTCCTTTTTCCAGTAGCTATTTCCCCAATACTTCACTAACAGTAGAAACAAAACTCTCTCTCTCCAAAGTTTTACCAAGAAATTCTATTCTTCTCTCTCTACAATTGTGATTAGTCAAAATGTTTACACATATTTTCAACTGCAACCAAACAACGGAAAACACAAATAAAAACAAACATTTTATGCAAAATCATTTTACATAAAAAAATATTTTATATCAAAACAAACGGAGCCTAAAACTCGAAACAGGATACATAAAAATATTTGTTTTCTCAATAACGTTCCCTATATCTTGAGCGCTGAACTCTTAGGAGCTCCGGAATTTCGGAAATAAATTTTCTGAGTTCCAAAATATATGCAATAAAGGGGATGCAAGCAATAATACAAGTGGACATAGCAAGCGCAATAGCATGTGCTAACACGGCAAAAGTAGCTGCGATAAACGCAGTCATCAGGAAAAACATGGAAACTAAAATAAGAACCACCGCTCCTAAATAGCGAAAACCAGCAAGATAATAAGCATATCTTTTTCCTCCGTAAGTAAACCATACACCAGTGATGCATAGAAATAAAGATATGATGGAGCATATCATGGCTACGGCGTTGGTTATGACAAATGCTTGGAAAGCTGTTGCTCTTGCTAGGACTGCCATGCCTTGGTGTCGACCTTGGTTTCCATCATAGCCACCCGGAATTGCAAAAGCAGCTGCAAAGGTGATGGTGACTATAAGTGCAGCCATTACCATCAAGGTTTGGAACCATTCTCTGTAACTTTTCCATCAGCCTCTTCCCTTTGTTTTGCAGCCTTTTTCCTTTGTTTTTCAGCTTCTTTTGCCTTCTGTTTTTCATGTCTACGAGCTTTCTCCAATTTTGCTAACTTGTCATGAGCGTTGCAGGCTATGTTTCTCCCACGACTAATTCCCGAATCATAAAAGGTATCACCCTACATATTTTTGTTAGGGAGGTGATCAATCAAAATTAAAAAAATAAGTATGTAAAACAATAGTTCTATTATATTGCCTCTACTAAACCACAGTAAATCTCGGTTTTGTGAAGGGAACCAACCAAACGCGGGGGAAGAAGGGGAGGGGTACAAAATCAATAAAAACTTACGTTAAGGATTAATTTCTTGGTGTGGTTGTGGAACTGCACTATTCTTGTAAGAATTATTTGATTTACTTGAGAAAAAAATTCCGTCAATAAATAAAATAAAAAGATGAATTATTCTATTATTGCCCAAATATCATACATTATTATTCGGGATGGACGGGCAGACAGACGAGTTGGATCGAAAAAGGCTGAGAGTATTTGATATCGTAGAAGGATTGGTTTAAAATATTCTGGACTCTACAATTATTAATTATTCCATGAAATCCTACCTCCATCATGATATAATTATTATCAATCATCCCCTTATGATAGACTTCTGTTGACAGTAGTAGGCATGAATTGCCATGTGTCCCGACCCGGCCGCTATTAATTAATCTTTCTAGACCTCTTAGAAATTCTGTGCCATTAATAAGGATCCATGTTTTATTTTGGGAGTCATAAAATAAAGGAGAGAGAAATTCAACCCATCGTCTCGTCCCTACAGTTTCTCTCAAATCTCAATCTTGTCCCTCAAGTATCTCGACAGCAACCATTGAACGGACGTACAATCACCCACATGACTTTTGGTATTGGCAAAATTGTAATTTAACTGTTCTTTCCATGCGCAATCGACATCTCCTCAATCTCCGGCCACCACAATCACCCACTGCCAATCCAACAGCCGAAGACCTCCAAAAAATGGCAGTGAAGAACTGAAGTTGGAAAGAACGATGATTAAAGGTTAAAACTTAAAACCCACTCCAAACGCCACTGCCTCATCGAAACCCACTTCAGGTCTACATTGGGTGGGCGTACGTGCATTAAAAAAGTTTACAGTATAAAAGTGTACTGATAGAGTGATGAACAACAAGGCTACCAGTGAGGTACGTTATGCAATGAGATCATAGATGTACTTACCTGATATGTTGCGGCAAAGGTTGACATCCTTTCCTCCTTCAAAAGATTGGACCACGCTAAATCTATGGGCCTCATGTTTTTGCCATTGAAAGCCTCCCGATCTGCTCTGTCATGCTTCCACAGGCGGTGCAGATATTCATAGTCGAAATCAGAAGCAATAAGTAGATGGAGGGGTGTGTTACCGTCGTCGTCCTTTTGGTTTACAAGTTGCCCAACCCATGACTTCTCTAATATAAATTTAATCACTGAATTCCTGTTCATTTCGACAGCAATATGAAGGACATTCTGCCTTTTACTATTGACCATCTCCCAACAATCTGGATTGTATGATAAAAGCTGTTTCATTACATCTACGTGCCCATGAGCTGCGGCGATGTGAAGAGTTGTTTCAAGACCGTCTTTGTCTGTAGTGGTAATGTATGCCACTGATCCATCCATTGCCAGAAGCTCTTTAACTCTTTCTCCACTCTCATTGCAAGCAGCATAGTGAAGTGGGGTCCACCCATACCCATCTGCTTGCTTGATTAGATCTTTCTTCCATTCCAACAACTTTTTTGTGCTTTGACCTGATAGCAGATTTGAGAAGTTAATCATTAATTAGTAGTTAAAGAAGTAATTATTCAGCGGGGTTCCGAAATAGCCAACTGCAACCAAGCATCGTTGATGGATATGATGATAATGGAAGAGACAGATGAAGAATGGTTATACGTAACTAATATGTGCCTAATCCTACGTCCACAGCCAAAAAAATGAGAGATAATACCACTAATCTGAAAGAACTCTTCATTTTTTCAGAAAATTTGGTCTATGCTAGAAATTAGCATGTCCTTTTTACCCTTTCCAATCTGGTATAAGCATGGATTCTCTTTATTTTCTTACAGGTACTTTCGATATGTTTATAAGCTAGTGATGTAATTTAACATCTAGCAACTGCGACTTCTCTTGCTTACAATTTCACAGTTATGAAATTAAGTTGGCTGCAAGAAATTAACCTGTGGAGTCTTTAAGTGTTGCCGCGTGTGTTTACACCATAACTTGGCCCATTATGATCGACTAGGCCATATGGCGACACGTTGTCCAATATGATCGATTGGGTCATATAGTGACACGTGTCAACAGTAAATGGACTAATTTCGAATAAACAAGGTGCAATGGTGACTTGACAGATTAATTGACGGTTAAAAGAGTGGTGTCTAAATGCAAGACACGTGTCCCACAAAGAAGTTATAAGTATATCATGGCGGAGCAGTTTTCAAAGGCAGTTGAAGAAGACAAATACAAGTGAAGAGAACGTGTGAAGAAACCGCCTGGACTTGAACGTGAAAAGCAAAAGAAGGAATAACCGCCTGATTCAAATTTATGGAGGGAATGCCGCCAAGTTTGAAGCTTCAGTCGAAGTAAAGCCTATAAATACAAGATGTGAAGACAATTTGAAGGCCCCACTCAATCGCCCAAAGGCTTTTACTTTTTATCTGCACTTTACTTTTCCAGCACTAGGAGTAGCTTGTAACTTAACCGTCTCCTCGGCTATTTTGTTGTAGTCGACTGACTTCTACCTTTGAGGAATAATAAAGTCCATTTGTTGTTCTTTCATCTCCATTCACTTCACTAAATTTGCTTCCAGAGAAGTCTTGAAATACGGCAAGGAACCAAACTCCGCCACCACAACATCCACATTCCAGCACTCACACAATTCGTAGTCGATCATCAACTATAAGCGAAAAATAGACAAACAATTTTGGCCTTAGAAGGAGGGCAATCATTACTAATTTGGAAGTAATGGTAGTGAACACGAGGAAGCAAGGCGACCGACCAACAGAGCCTTAAAACGAAGGCTTGGAAACTCAAAACGATGTAACACGTCCTGAGCAAAGGATGTCGGAGAATGGCCAAGGAAATGGCTCAAATCCACCAATTAATGTGTAGAGTCTTTCAAGACAATTGGCACAAGTTTTGTCTAATCCAGAAGACGAATCGGCACAAGAATTGATTACCCTGTTGAGAAGGGTAGTTACTCCTCCGTCCGTGGTGGACGTCGATGCCAGTGGTGTAGTTCATGAGCAGATTAACCATGGTGATACACTCAAACAAACTCATCCACAGGTATATTCAAACCCTACGTTTGAGACAAATATTGGTATACATAATCAATCGTTTAGTGGATCAACTGTTGTAAGGGCTGCTGGTAGACCAACTAGTTTCTATCAAAGCATCCCTACTACATATGAAATTGGGAATAGTAGTGGTTATGGCCAAAACAATGGTCTTAATAATCATGGTCAAAATTCTCAGCAAGATTTTATGGGGGCCAATATTGTAAGTAATGGCCGATATGTTTACAATGTTTCACAATCTAAGCCAAATAATGGCAATAGTAACCGTCAAACTACATGTACTGTAACCTAAACAGTGCCAAATTATGGCAATGATAATGGCCAATATACCCAAACTTTGCCAAATAATGGCAATGGTCATGGCCAGAATGTACGTACCTGATCTCTACGCAAAAGGAGGAGTTTGTCAATGCAGTCTGGAGAGGTTTGGGAGTGGATAGATGGCATTTGACCTTCGGTCGAGGGTTACGTGACTGGGAAAATAATCAAATGGAGGAATTAAAGCACCGATTACAGCCCGTTATTTTGGAGTCGTCCAGCAGTGATTCCTTGAATTGGAGATGGTCCTCAGATAATCGTTTCTCCTTCAAATCAGTGTACAATCAATGGGAAAGCACCGGGCAGCCAGGAAGTTTGGGGTTGGAAGTCCTCTGGAAGAACATATGCCCCCCTAAGGTGGAAATTTTTGCTTGGATGGCAGTTCAATCTAAGGTGGCTACGAGGTTGGTACTCATGGGCAGAAACATGATTTTAGAGGGACAGTCCACTTCTTGGCCCCCTATGTTCTTTGCTCATGGAAACTCCACAACACCTGTTTTTGCACTGTCAATTTTCATGGGCTGTTTGGTCTCAGATTTTAAAATGGTGGCATGTACAATGGGTTTGTCCCGTATTTCTAGAAGACCATCATATCTAAGGTGGTGGATGGATACTAAATTCAGAAATTTGGAGAAAAGCTTGTGGGAAACTTCCTTCTTTGCAACATTGTGGTCGTTATGGTTGGTGCGAAATGAGTATGTGTTTAACAATGCAACGGTGACAGCTGACGCCGTGGTTGACAAGGTAAAGACTAGAGTCGCTATGTGGGTAAAGGCCAAGTTCGATATTAAGGTGTATACGGTGGAGGAATTTAAGGTTTTTTTGGATGGCATTAGGTTGTTAAAACTGTGAAGAGTTGTTTGGTTTTTAGGTGAGGTTTGCGTCCTCCAATGTTCTGCTGGATGGCGACGTCAAGTGTTCTCTTTTTTTTCCTGTTTTCTGCTTGATCGCGTAAGTGTTGTATACTTACGGTGGTTGAACCCTCGATGTCCCCCTTCGAGTTTGCAATTAAATTTTCGTTTGCCGAGAAAAAAAAAACATATAGTTTAACAAAAGTCAATTGTTGAGGTTGATCTATGAATAGTCAAGACCGTATAATTCGAGTGGCAATCGACATCTTTACAAAGAGATACACAATAACTATCAGTGCATCGGGCTGGATCATTGTTGTGACAAATATAATTTTGTTGATAGCAATAGCATCTAACCTTTTGTCTTTTTCTTGGTCAGAATGTCTGCAAAACGAGTGCCTTGACTTACATCATGCTTGATCCCCAAAATAAATTCATATACAATGAAGGGATGCAAGCAATAATACAATTGAAAACGCAAAGTGCTATAGAGTGTGCTAACACGGCAAAAGCATTTGTGATGAACGGATACAAAGTTCAATAAAGGAAACGGTGGACAGTCGGCTTGATTTTGTCTAGTCACCTGATGTAGTGTTGGTGGGAGACAAATTACACGCAGAACGATTGTATTAAAAAATTACAAACACAAACCTCTCCCATCTCAATTACACAAAAAAATAAAATAACCACCCACAATTATCACCACACATGACAAAACACACACAAACACATAAATCTGCTACCCCTCAACCCTCATATGGATAACCAGACAATTAGAACTCTGGCTACTCCCCCCTTCTTCGCTCTCTGCCTATGAGTCTTTCTACTTTGCGGACAGAACGAATGCACTTATCACAGAAGTCAATCAGAGGTTCCGTAAATTCCTCCCAAAAGGAAGATAAAGAATCCTTAACATATGCTATTTCCTCCGCAAAATGCTTTTTGAGTTCGAAAGCGTAAACAATAAAGGGGGAGGAGGCAATAACACAAGTGACAATTGCAAGGCCCAAACAACGTGCTAAAACGGCATAAGCACCTGTAATGAAGGCAAGCATCATCGCCAGCATGGCAGTTATAATAAGCCCGAAAGCAATCCCATAGCGGTGTGCCCGCCTCTCCCCTTCATGCCCCGTGATGTTGAAAAGCGAGGCAGAGACATAGAGAAAAACGGAGGAAGTGGAGCATATCACGGCTATAGTGTTGCTTATGACAAATGCTTTGAAAGCTGCTTCTCTTACTAGAACGGCTGTCCCTTGGTTTGGATCTTGGTCGCCATGGTAGCCACCAGGTATCGTGAAACCGGCTGCAAAGGAAATGGTTGATATGAGTGTAGCCACTATCATATGAGTATCAGCCATTTTGCCTGTATCTTCGGCTGCCTTCTGCGTTTCTTTTTCGCGCAAAAGTGCAGCCACAATCATAACAGTCTCGCTCGGACCAGCCATTTTGCCCTTTTGCTCTTCACTAGCATTTTGCTTTCCTTTTCTGGGTAGTTCTTTTTGTGCAATCTTCCCATTGTCTCCTTCATCCTTCTCGTCCAACTCTCCAGGAAACCTCTTTTGTTCTTTTTGTCCCCTCTTCCCTTTGTCTCCTTCATCCTTCTCGTCCAATGCTCTAAGAAACCTCTTTCGTTGGAGCCAATTCCGACGACGGATCTGTTTTTTAATTTTTGATCCGTGATCAGTTTGAAAAGTCAGATACAACATCTTAACATTGAAATGCTATATATACAACAACAATAACAAAATTCATTTAGTCCATAGTCATTGGCTATATGGACAAGTACGATTGAAGATAGACCTAACATTTGACAATATTATATGCACAAGGTGATTGCTCTAAAAATACTATTAGAACAATGGCCCGCTAAACCTCAAAGAATCAAAGAGGTAAAGAGACGTTTTGCTGCAAAATCATGTCCCCAAATCAAAGCCGAAAGGCATCAAAAAGAGCTGAACTAGAAAGCTAAATCAATTTTTGTGCACATTAGGGCTTTATTATCGTGTATATAGGCGTTTTAAACACGTTAAGTAATTAAAAACATGCAAAATCTCACAAATGCAAAAGATAATTGTATGTATACGTAAAAGACTAACTTATGTTCAAATGCCACAAATGTTCAAAATCAACCAAAATTACAATGCAATTTGACAAGGCATGCGGAGAGGAGCAACATTTTCAAGTACTCAGAATTTTTCCCAATTGTGTATGCATGGTGCTGTCATGCAAATACAACAATATTTAGTGCAGCATGGTCATCAAACTATGAGTTAATCCAGTCCATAACACTTGGGGATGGAAAAGTTCAAGATTACGTCTATAGCTATGGAGGAGATTTAATCACTTTGACCCAAACAATACCCTTTAGAAAGCAAAAGAATCTTAACGACAGAATGGCGGGATGTCCTCACCTTGGGAAGTAGTATGTCATCAGGGGTCAAGCCTTCATTGTTCAAAGCCTTCATATCAGCTTCCCAACGGAAAAGAAGAACCAAATTTTGTTTGCCTTTGTGAGCAAGCACATGCATAGGCGTGTTACCTTCATGGTCTTTCCGATCAACAAGACCCTCTACCCAAGGCTGTTCAGAGATATACTTGGTTGCCTCATCTCTCTCCAAATCCGTAGAAATGTGAAGGATGTTTCGGCCTTTACGATTCACCATCTCCCAACAATCTGGGCACTTTGATAAAAGCTCTTTCATTACTTCTGTATGTCCTTTTGCAGTAGCCATGTGAAGAGCTGTGTTCCCTTCGTCGTTGTTTGCAGTAACGTATGCCACGGATTTATCCTTGTCTAATAGCTTCTGAACTGCTTTAACATCCCCGTTATCAGCAGCATAATGAAGAGGTGTCCGTCCGTATGCATCTGGTTCCTTAATTAGATCTTTCTTCCATTCTATTAGTTTATCTAAGAATTTATCTGAAAAAGAAGATCAGAGAAACAATAGCTTAAAATGGAAATATTGCGGATTAAACAAAAAAAAAAACCTTTTAACTTTATGGTAGAAAAGAATAGTGAGGAAAATTGATTTCCACTTCTTTTCTATCCTCTTTCCACATAATAAATAAAACAAAAAAAAGGAAATATATATTGGTTTTAAAAACCTTCTCTTCATTTTAATCCCTAATGGCTCGTTCGGTAGATGTTAAAATTGTGGAGGGGAGAAAGAGATATAATAAGAGGAGGATACAGATCGAGGAGATATTATTGTAAAAGGGGAATTAAAAATTACTCCATCCGTTCCTTTTTAAATGTCCACTACGGGGAATCCAACTTTTTAAGGAGTTCATCATTACTTTAGATTTCTAAGATTAATATTCATAACTGTGCACTTAAATAAACATATTTAAATTAATAGTATCTTTTAATATCGAAAATGTTGTATCATAAAGTCAAGGGAATTGATATTGACACTCCCTTTTTTTGTTTTTTAGTGTTAAAAATTTTAACACTAAAAAACAAAAAAAGGGAAGTGTGGATAACAAAAAAGGGAGTGTGAATATCAATTCCCTAAAGTCAATTGAGAGCTATCATAAAAAAAATTATATTACATATTTTTTGAAATTCAAGTTAGAAGATATAAGCAATTTAAATAGGTTTAATTAATGTTACAGTTTTTATGGTTAATTTTGAAAATCTATATAGTAACAATTTTGACCCCATAAAAAGTTGGATTTTTCCTAGGGACACTTAAAATGGGACTAATGGAGTATAATGATACGCAAAATGTACGTTGGGTTTAATTTTTTCCCGACTAATTTAGGGGTTATAAATACAAAATTATAATTCCTGTAATCAGAATTGTGAAATTTGTGATAGCAATAGATTTTTCAGCAATGAAATATAAAAAGAGTTGGTTGTGTAATCGAAATGGCTAAACTATTGTTGGGTCAAATATATTGAAAACAAATTATATGAAATTTGCTGACAGGTTATTGAAACCACTTCAAATGCATGGGTAGAAGTTTTCGTGTTCACAATTTTTTTTCTTTCAAAACTAAAACAACAGCATTATTAGATGGATTTGGGGACCTTGTAATGAACAATCCGAGCAATTCGTTCAGGCAATTAATGGTTTAGATTTTAATTCGGCAATGAACGACTCAGATATGTAGGGGCTAAGATGAAATCTTGACTACTGATCGCCATTGCCTAACGACCGACTCGGATAGTGTATTAGTAGTGCACGATGCACTACAGGGTCCTGATCCGCATTATTACATGCACGATGCACTACAAACTTTGTGATATGTGATTTCTTCGAAATAGATTATTACTCCATCATAATTGGAATTTACGTTATAAAATGACCCACCTACCTAAATACGCAGAGCCACTGCTTTCCGACAAACCTTTACGGCGGATAACAGCCGCGTGCAAAGCCGTTTTGCCACCGGGGCCGCCGTACTCCAGTGGTGTGCAAGTTTTCAGCATATAAGACAACATCTTAACACCGTATCCCCGCTCCGCGTACAAATACAGAGGAGTTTCTCCGGCTTTATTCGGCCCATGGTCCAACCCTGGATCTTCTTCCGTAAACAATTTCTCAAAGAACGCCCAATTACAATACCTCGCCGCCAAGTGCAACGGTGTGTCTCCGTCGTGATTTCTTGCCCTCAACATTTCCCTCACTGCCGCTGCACTGCCACCTTCTTCTGATTTTGCGAATTCGATGAGCGATCGGACCACACCGTAGCTCGATCGCGCCAAGGCGACATGTATCGGAGTGTCGCCGTCCGTATTCGCACGGTATAAAAGGGAGGGACACTTGCTTAAGATGGCTGGCACACATTCGGAGCTGTGAAACTCGGCAGCGACGTGGAGAAGGGTGTTGCCATTTGGGGTAACTTGGAGGGCGAATTGGTCGGCACTGTATTGATCGAGGTCGTCGACTTTGCCATTCATTGCTGCTGCGTACATGTCGGGATCCATATTGGTAATTATAATCTATCCCTCTCTCTCCACTGCAATTGAAAATGCAATGGGTGCAGAGAAGTTTTAGCAGAGCATGGGTATGCAATGGTAAGTAATAATCTCCACTTTATTGTATAGTAGTAGTAAT
Source organism: Rhododendron molle (assembly GCA_025413875.1). NCBI lineage: Eukaryota > Viridiplantae > Streptophyta > Magnoliopsida > Ericales > Ericaceae > Rhododendron > Rhododendron molle. The sequence continues at coordinate 58,530,911 of CM046391.1, forward strand.
AATGAGGATAACGAAATTGAGTGGGTAGCTAGCTTAGGCATTTATTTTGTTTCAATTAATGTTTCCCAGAATATTAATTAATTCCTCATGCTTTCTTTAATTTTGTGGGGGTATTTTTAGTCTTCTCAGTTATGCAATTTGTTTTCTGATTTTCTGTAGGAGTAGTACTTAATAAGAGTGTGGGTAAGTGATTAATTTCAACATTTATGGTGAAAGGCTAGACAACAAATTAGTATTAAACTTAAATATATAATACCAAAAATTAAGAAGAATTGATAATCTTTAATCCCAAATTAAATGATTCTAAAACTACCAAAATCAAGTCAGGAATTAATTATGAGTAATATTAAGAAGAATGGGTTATATTTAAAGTTTTACTACTAAACATTATCATTTGTGATGACATTGGTCTCCTAGGTGATGTCAAATGGATGACATCATCAATCCAAGTCATGAGGCCCCTAAAAATGAAGGCAAAAATGGATTAATTTTATTAAACTGATCACTACCCAGATTGATTGATACTGGTACAGTACTATTTAGTTATGTGGAGTTTTTCTTACTTAAAGGGTAAATTTCACTTAAGGTTTCTAACAACTTCAGGTTTCATAGTTTTCAATAAATTTAAACGTTTAATAACTTGAACAACAGATTAAGACAGTTATATTAGTGCAAAGTAAAAAAATTATGGACCAGATTATTTTTATTTTTATCTAAAATGTGATGCTCCCTTGTCTTATTTTCTTTCTCATTTTCGTAGAGTGTGGCAACTAAATTGGTGCTAAAAATAAAGAATTATGTGCAATATCAGTATACCCATTAGTTCTTTCGCGTGACCTTAAGTGACACCCCACCTCACATAAAGATAATAATGGAAACCACTTTCATTATGTTTACCCATTTGACATAGAGAAATTATTTGGTGGTCTTAGGGCACTATCACATGGTATCCCAAGGGCGGAATTACACCGAGGCTCCATTGGGCTATAGCCCAGGTGCAGTCCTTAAGAACTAAAAAAACAAAACAAAATTATATGTAAATTTTCAGTGCAAATGAATTTAGCCCAACCTCCCATTCAGCCTAACCCAACTCACCATCTATTTGAACGGTGCGAAAATCTTATTTTTCTGATCATTTGGTTCTAAATGATCATAATTAATTTTTGTCTCTAGGGCTCTCATAATCAAGTATCTACTTTATTTGAGACCCTATGGGGCAGATACTTAATTATGAGAGCTTTAGAGACAAATATTAATTATAACCCTTCAGAACAATATAATCAAAAAAATAAGATTTTTGTACAGGTTCAAACGAATTAAAATTGGAGCACTTGATTTTTTTAGACAGCTTATATATTTAAAAATATGGTTAAGAAATCAAGTGTTTCAATTTTCAATCCGTTTGAAGTGGTGCTAAGATATTATTTTTCTAATCATTTTATTCTACATGGTCATAATTAATTTTTGTCTCTAAAGCTCTCCTAATCAAGTATCTGCTCTACAGGGTCCCAAGTAAAGAGTAGATATTTAATTAAGAGAGCCCTAACAACAAAATTAATTAATTATGACTCTTAAGAATAATATGATCAAAAAAATAAGATCTCGCACCGACTCAAACGAATTAAAAATTAGAGCATTTAATTTTTTTTTGAGACTGTTTAATAATATAAGAGAAATCAAGAGAGAGAAGTGAAAAATAAAATAAAAGAATTTTGATGAATAGTCGTTCAGTATATATACCAAAGTATTGTACCTAAACTTTTATCTAACTACTGCAGGTGGGTTTTCTCGGTTCTAGGTGGTCTAATGGAACAACAAAATAAAAAGGGTGCAAAAACTCTTTTGTATTTTTTTGTTTATTTTTTAAAATTTATATACGAGTTTGTGTCTTTTTGGTTCATATAAATAAATTTTGGTTAGCCCAGGGCAGAATAAATTTTTTGATTCCGCCCTTGTGATACCCCCACAACACCTTTATCCTCAATACATTTATGTAAAACTTAGTACTAGGTGTATGGATTATGTAAAAATATATAGCGATAAGAGAATCGGATCATCACGTGGGAGTGCCCCAAGATTATTGAATATTTACTCCTTGTGTAGAGGATGAATCATACTGTTCTGACTTGGTGCTAATTTAACAAGTGGTTGTTGAAGTTGAATCTTACTATTGAACCATACATGATTTTTCTCACTGCTCCATTTTCAAAACCTTTCCACTCGTCTTGATTTTATTTATTTATTTATTTATCTCAAAATCATGATCACTTCTATATACAAATATTCAAGAAACAAATTTTTAGTCGTCCGGATCTGTCGACTCTTGCTCCATCTGACTACACAACAAAGGGAGCTTTCCACTTTATTATGTAGTAGTAGTAATAATGAGGATAACGAAATTGAGTGGGCAGCTAGCTTAGGCATTTATTTTTTTGCAATTAATGTTTCCTAGAATATTAATAAAGTTCCTCATGCTCTCTTAATTTTGTGGGGGTATTTTTAGTCTTCTCAGTTATGCAATTTGTTTTCTGATTTTCTCTAGGAGTAGTACTTTTAATAAGAGTGTGGGTAAGTGATTAATTTCAACATTTATGGTGAAAGGCTAGACAACAAATTATTAAACTTAAATATATATAATACCAAAAATTAAGAAGAATGGGTTATCTTTAATCCCAAATTAATTAAATGATTCTACAAATACCAAAATCAAGTTAGGAATTAATAATGAGTAATATTAAGAAGAATGGGTTATTTCTAAAGTTTTACTAAACATTATCATCTGTGATGACATCGGTCTCCTAGGTGATGTCAGGTGGATGACATGATCAATCCAAGTCATGAGGCCCCTAAAAATGAAGACAAAAAATGGGTTAATTTTATTAAACTGATCACTTCCTTGATTGATACTGGTACTATTTAGTTATGTGGAGTTTTTCTTACTTAAAGGGTAAATTTCACTTAAGGTTTCTGACAACTTCATGTTTCATAGTTTTCAATAAATTTAAAACGTTTAATAACTTGAACAGCAGATCAAGACACTTATATTAGTGCAAAGTAAAAAAATTATGGACCAGAGTATTTTTATTTTTATCTAAAATGTGCTGCTCCCTTGTCTTATTTTCTTTCTCATTTTTGTAGAGTGTGGCAACTAAATTGGTGCTAAAAATAAAGAATTATGTGCAATATCAGTATACCCATTAGTTCTTTCGCGTGACCTTAAGTGACACCCCACCTCACATAAAGATAATAAAGGATTGAAACCACTTTCATTATGTTTACCCATTTGACATAGAGAAATTATTTGGTGGTCTTAGGACACTATCACATGGTATCCCAAGGGCGGAATCACACCAAGGCTCCATTGGGATATAGCCCAGGTGCAGTCCCGAAGAACTAAAAAAAAATTTATATGTAAATTTTCAGTACAAATGAATTTAGCCCAACCTCCCATTTAGCCTAGCCCAAGTCACCATCTATTTGAACGGTGCGAAGATTTATTTTTCTAATCATTTTATTTTAAATGACCATAATTAATTTTTGTCTCTAGGGCTCTCGTAATCAAGTATCTGCTTTATTTGGGATCCTATGGGGTAGATACATGATTATGAGAGCCCTAGTGGCAAATATTAATTATAACCCTTCAGAACAATAAAAAATGCAATCTTTGCACCGGTTCAAACAAATTAAAATTGGAGCACTTGATTTTTTTAGACAGCTTATATATTTAAAAATATGGTTAAGAAATCAAGTGCTTCAATTTTCAATCTGTTTGAAATAGTGCTAAGATATTGTTTTTCTGATCATTTTATTCTATAGGGTCATAATTAATTTTTTTGTATAGGGCTCTCATAATCAAGTATTTACTCTACAGGGTCCCAAATAAAGAGTAGATACTTAATTAAGAGAGCCTTAACAACTAAATTAATTATGATACTTTAGAATAATATGATCAGAAAAATAAAATCTCACATCGACTCAAATGAATTAAAAATTGGAGCACTTAACTTTTTTTGAGACTATTTAATAATATAAGAGAAATTAGGAGAGAGAAGTGAAAAATAATATAAAAGAATTTGTTGATGAATAGTCGTTCAATATATATACCAAAGTATTGTAGCGAAATGTATTTTACCTAAGCTTTTATCTAACTGTTGCAGGCGGGTTTTCTCGGTTTTAGGTAGTTATAATAGTTAATATTTCCTTTTTGCTACTCTATTGTACATGCTCTAATGGAACAACAAAATAAAAAGGGTGAAAAAACTCTTTTGTATTTTTTTTGTTTATTTTTGAAAATTTATATATTTATATATGAGTTTGCCTCTTTTTTGTTCATATATATAAATTTTGGTTGGCACAGGACAGAATAAATTCTTGGTTCCGCCCCCACAACACCCTTATCCTCGATACATTTATGTAAAACCTAGTACTAGGTGTATGGATCATGCAAAAATAAGCGAGGATAAGAGAGTCGGGTCACCATGTGGAGGTGCCCCAAGATTATTGAATGTTTACTCCTTGCGTAGTGGATGAATCATACCGACTTGGTGCTAATTTAACGAGTGGTTTTTGAAGTTGAATCTTACTATATATTGAACCATACAAGATTTTTCTCACTGCTCCATTTTTCAAAACCTTTCGACTCGTCTTAATTTTTTTTATTTATTAACCTCAAAATCATGATCACTTCTACAAATTAGTATTCAAGAAACAAATCTAGGCAGCTTCCCCGCACTTTACTTTCCGGCCTTTGTTGAAATTTGGATCCATCTCACTATTTCCCCGCACTTTACTTTCCTTTCTTTGCCAGACATTTATTATCAAGAACTTTATAGAAAAGGACAATCATAATGCCACGACAACAAATATCTCTACCTACTGAAAAGGACAATGATAAAGCCCCCTTATTAATCTTCACTCATAGTATTATACAGTATTCACTCAATCGGCTAGCAAGAATTTAAAAGAAATGAAAGGGGAATAGCTGATTGACTGAAATACCCTCATCTAATTTTGTACTCCCATCTCGTAATGTTAGACATTTTTGGGATTGTGTGTCATTTTTAAATTGCCTATATTTTTCAATTCACAATGTTTTATGTAATTTTAAAAATTTTGCTTAATAAAACTAATTAAAATCTATCAAACACGACACATATTGATCAAAAAATAAGGTACATTACGGATTAAAAAATATATATTAATTTTTTATAGGACTGAAATAGTGAAAGTATGCAACTTTTTGAGACAAAGAAGCAGGGCCAGCCATGGGATAAGCCTGCAAGTCCAGTGGCTTGGGCAATCCCCTGGCATGGGGCAACAAACAAAATACAAATAAAAAAAAGGGAAAATTTTAGAAATGGTCCCCCTAGTTTGCTTGAATTCTCATTTTCGTCTCTCTAGTATCAATTGTGTTACTTTTAGCCCTATAGTTTGCATTCTGCCCCAATTTGGTCCCTCTCGCTTACGGCGTTAATGAAACTAACGGAATTGGAGGACAAAATTGTCATTTCACCTTACAGAAGGACTAAATTGAGATTTCATGCAAACTAAAGGGACTATTTCTACAATTTTATTTTTTACTTTTGTTTTTGTACACAAAATTATTTTACATGGAAAAACTACTTGATCCAAAAGATTTCAATTACTTTTTTTTTCATTTGCTAGTTTTGCGTCAAATTTTTGTGATTTATTGATTCGTCTCGGCGAGCGAAATCGGAAAAGTAAAAAAGATTGATCGAAACTCATAAATTTTTTTAAAAAGTCAAAAAAGTCGTCATTTTACTTTTTTTCTCTTTATTCAAAAAAATTATGAGTTTCGATCATACTTTTTTTACTTTTCCGATTCCTCTCACTTGGACGAATCAATAAGTCACAAAAATTTGACACAAAACAAACAAATGCAAAAAATTTTTGAATAGAAACAAAAAAAAAATTCACTTAGACTTTTTAATCCAAACCCACCCTTCAACCTTTTTCGTTTGAGGGATTCAAATTTTTTGGATACGGTCTCCAATAAACTTTCTCTATCTATCTATTTCCATTCATTACTCTTATTAAAAACCACACTCAAAATTTCCAAACGAACAAGGCCTTCTTTTTTTTTTTTTTTTTAGTAGTATCTTTTATTGCGTGAAATTATAAATTATCCTAACCTCTTAAGTAACTCATTTTACATAAAAGGCAATTTGATACTTTCACGTGAATAAAAATAAAAGGGAGTGTCAACGGACAAAAGAAAAGTGTTAAAATCATTTCTCTTTAACTATTGTCCTATCATGGAATTCATCATAAAAAATATTTGGAAGTAAAAAACTACTTTCAACCAAATCAAATGTGTTGCTAATGCCAATATTATTTTTATTTGTGCCAAAATTATAGTACACTTCTCAATCAAAAAGAGTACTATAATATATTTGTCGCCAGGGTGATGAACATGTTTGTTGTAAATAATTGATTTAAAAAATAATCTGGTTATAGCAAATAACATTAATTGAACTGAATAATGTTAAAAGAGGAGAGTCAGGACGAAATATGCCAAATTCATAGTCTCTCTCTATGTAGAGGTGATGCAGCTATAGTATACTCTTTATGTACTAAGCTATATAGCTTGAAATCAAACATCAAAATAATTTCCGTTTGACCCAAAAAAAAAGAAAAAGAAATCAAAGGCGTAAAATATTTTACAAAACCCGATTACCAAGAGGTATGGCTTGAATTTTAACCTCCTCAAATCTCGATGATATCCCTTTCGAGCATTTGAAAAAAAATTATGCCTAGAAAAAAACCCCATTTTGTTGGTAGTGATTTAACATAAATTTATTTACAAAAACAAAAGTAAAAAATAAAATTGTAAAAATAGTCTATCTAGTTTGCATGAAATCTCAATTTAGTCCCTCTGTGAGGTGAAATGACAATTTTGTCCTCCAATTCTGTTAGTTTCATTAACGCCGTAAGCGAGAGGGACCAAATTGGGGCAGAATGCAAACTATAGGACTAAAAATAACACAATTAATACTAGAGGGACGAAAATGAGAATTTGTGCAAACTAGGGAGACCATTTCTAAAATTTTCCCTACAAAAAATTATAAACCTAACGAAAAAAATTTGTTTTGGGGATGTATAGTCTCTCTTTGAACATTCTCGTCGAGATACACTACTCCCTTCTGAAGCTTGTTTCTTTCTTCTGTAACGATCATCCGACTGATTTTGTACTTTTCACCAATTCAATACATTTTTATACTTCTCTGCCGGTTTAAGATTAACCTTATTGATCTTAACACTTTCCCTTAGTTCCTTTTTCTCCTTTCTACAATATGAAGTTATTTAAATAAATTCTTTACACCGCGGGTGTACATATTTGTTTCCTCCAAATTTATTATATTGCGCCACGTTGCAAAACTGTGGTCCCAATCAATAAAACATGGCGACGTGGCGCAGTATAATTGATTTGGAGAAAACAAATACTTACACCGGCGGTGTAAAGAATTTAATCTCTTTAATTTTTGAGGAAGAGTAGAAGAGTAATTCCACACACCATCTAGCCAATTGCTGACTAGGTAAGTGGTAGATGACCCTTATACTCAAGTACGCAACAATCTAAACTCCCAATATGCGAGGCAGCCCGATTAACACCCAACACATGGGAAAGTATGGTTTTTTGAGGAATAGTAGAAGAGCAATTCCACACACCAATACGAAACTATGAACAATATGAAGCTATGAACCACTATACATGATGGTGTCCCTTAATTTCTTTTTCTCCTTTTTACAATTTGTAGTTTTTTTTTTTTTGGGGTAAGTACACAATCTGTAGTTATGAACGTACCGCTATACATGCTTCGGTAACCATTTTCTAAAATTAGCCATTCATTCAAGCCCATGTAATTAACAAACAAAACATCTTATTTCTTGAATTGAAATGATCCATCATCAATATTCAAAACCAAGTTGGACAAAACATAATTCTCAAATCCCTATTTGCAATGCAATCAATCAACCATCTCTTTTTACTACGTGCATAGACAAAAATACTAAAACAGATGGAGTGAATGCAAAAGAAAACAAAGTTGATCCCTAAAAGAATGATTACCAATTCCAAAGAACACACTCAATCATCCATCTCTTTCTCGATCGATAGCCTGGAAAGTCAACATATAAAACCATAATTCAAGTTATAGAAGCAATAATTAAATGAAACAATAAAATCAGAGTGTCAACATACATCTATTCATTTTACCTTCGAGATTGCTTCACATGTTTTTTTGGCTACTTAATAAGGGCAAAAGATTACTACGCAGTTAACTACTTATACCCATTTAAAATAGAGGCTACACATGTAACACATCATTTGTGTATGTATGATAATAGCTTGAAGAAGAATCATGATCTGCGACGATGCCCTTATGGATCCTAATTTTAAATGGCAATTGTAATTTGTTCACAGTTAAGATGTTCCTCCAGGGTCAGCAAGCACCATCGTACGAGATATATAGACAACACACTTCCTTCTTGATCGAGCATTCCTACCGGCCACTGCAAATAAATTGGTTCCGATTGTTTTGTAGTGCTTTTCCGGGACCTCAAACCAAACCCACACAAACACAAACCAAGATAGGAGAGAGCATTACATCGTATATGAATTATCTGACTCCATTGGATTTCTTCTCTATATATATATATATATATATATATATATATATATATATATATATATATATATATATATATATATATATATATATATATATATATATATATATATATATATATATCGTCATCTATAGAAGCATACCCCTGGAGTACCATAATTAAAACATTTGGCATATACCACATTCCAGTTGTCAGTTCTTCGCACCAATACAATCCACATTCCATGTAACATAGGTTTAAAACAAAGCACAACACAAGGAACTACATAAGCATGCTGCATACACACATGAGGTAAAAAAAATTCCGAAATTATCATTATTAGTCCTTATTATAGGCCTGTCAATGGGCCGAATCCGACAAATCCGGATCCGATCCGAAAATCCAAATCCGATCCGAAAACTTTTTTACTTGAAAAATTTTAGCAAAACAAATATAAATTTTTTTTAAAAAAATTTTTAAAAATATTAAAAAGTTAAAAAAAATAAAATTTGAATTCGAATTGATAACGAGATTTAATCTGATCCGATCCGTAACGAATTACCAGATAAAGTCACGATAATAAATATCTCAACCTACTGGAAATGACAATGTCACGAAAATAAATATCTTCACCTACTGGAAAGGACAATGATACAGTATATACTGTAAAGGACAGTGATAAAGTCACGATAATAAATAGCTCCACCTATTGGAAAGGAGAATGAATGTCTCCAATGATACGGTAAAAATTAAATTTTCACTTATATTATACAGTATAAATATCTTCACCTACTGGAGAGGACAATGAATGTCTCCACCTACTGGAAAGGACAATGGTGCGGTAAAAATTAAATCTTCACTTATATTATACAGTATAAATATCTTCACCTACACAATGATACAGTATAAACAGTAAAGGACAGTAATAAATGTCTCCACCTACTGGAAAGGACAATGAGATAGAAAAAATTAAATCTTCACTTATATTATACAGTATTCATTCAAAATTAATCTGGTGGAGAAACGACCGATGTGAATGATTCAATGCCAAGTGGTATGGTCAGAATAAAAAAAGAGGTGAAAGCAACCACAAGGCAAATGTCACGATAACAAATATCTCCACCAACGGGAAAGGACAATGTAAAGCCAAATAATAATAATAATAAATAATAATAATTAATCAATAATTCATACAAATTTGATACTACAAAATTAACAGCTCCAATTTTTTTTAAAATAAAGACAAAAAAATAAACTCAATTTGTTTATTTAGCCAAAAGCCCCCTAAATCGCACTAAGACCCGTGTTAACATTAATCGGCTAGCAAGAATTTAAAAGAAATGAAAGGGGAATAGCTGATTGACGAAATAGTCTTTTTAAAAGTTAAAAGAATTTGTTTGGGAGATGTATAGTCTTTTTTTGAACATTCTCTTCGAGATACACTACTCCCTTCTGAAGCTTGTTTCTTTCTTCTGTAACGATTATCCGACTGATTTTGTATTTTCACCAATTCCATACATTTTTATACTTCCCTGCCAGTTTAAGATTAACCGTATTGATCTTAACACTTTCCCTTTTAGTTCCTTTTTCTTCTTTCTATAATATGAAGTTATTTAATTTTGAGAATAAATTCTTTACACCGCCGGTGTAAACATTTATTTCCTTCAAATCAATTACATTGCGCCACTTTGCAAACCAGTGGTCTCAATCGATAAAACATGGCGACGTGGCGCAATATAATTAATTTGGAGAAAATAAATGTTTACACCGGCCCTGTAAAAGAATTTAATCTCTTTAATTTTTGAGGAAGAGTAGAAGAGTAATTCCACATACCATCTAGCCAATTGCTAACCAGGTAATTGGTAGATGACCCTTATACACAAGCACACAACAATCTAAACTCTCAATATGCGAGGCAGCCTAATTAACACCAACACGTGGGAAAGTATGGTTTTTTGAGTTAGAGTAGAAGAGTAATTTTTTTTTTTTTTTTTTTGGGGGGGCTTAAGTAGAAGAGTAATTCCACACACCAATATGAAGCTATATATGAACCACCATACATGATGGTGTCCCTTAATTTCTTTTTCTCCTTTTTACAATATGTAGTTTTTTTTTTTGGGCATGTACACAATCTGTAGTTATGAATTGAAATTAATGATCCATCATCAATATTCAAAACCAAGTTTGACAAAACATAATTCTCAAATCCCTATTTGCAATGCAATGCAATCAACCATCTCTTTTTACTACGTACATAGACAAAAATACTAAAACAGATGGAGTGAATGCAAAATAAAACAAAGTCGATCCCTAAAAGAACAATTACAAATTCCAAAGAACACACTCAATCATCCATCTCTTTCTCGATCGATAACCTGAAAAGTCAACACATAAAACCATAATTCAAGTTATAGAAGTACTCCGTAATAATTAAATGAAACAATAAAATCAGAGTGTCAACATACATCAATCACAAGTTTCTTTTATTTTGATCTATTCATTTTACCTTCGATATTGCTTCTCCGGTTTTTTCGGCTACTTAATACTTAAGGGCAAAAGATTACTACGCAGTTTAACTACTTATACCCATTTAAAATAGAGGCTACACATCATTTGTGTATGTATGATAATAGCATGAAGAAGAATCAGCAAAAAATCTCAACTTCGGAACTGAGTTTTCTTTTAGGTTTTGCAAGGACTAGAGTTCTTCCGCTTTAGGAAGTAGGAGCTATTTCAGCTCCTTGAAGATAAGGGAAGCATCATAATGAAGATTGGTACGATGCCCTTATGGATCCTGATTTTAAATGGCAATTGTAATTTGTTCACAGTTAAGATGTTCCTCCAGGGTCAGCAAGCACCATCGTACGAGATACATAGACAACACACTTCCTTCTTTTGATCGAGCATTCCTACCGGCCACTGCAAATCAACTGGTTCCGATTGTTTTGTAGTGCTTTTCCGGGACCTCAAACCAAACCCACACAAACACAAACCAAGATAGGAGAGAGCATTACATGGTATATGAATTATCTGACTCCACTGGATTTCTTCTCTAATTGTTTTTTAATATATAAGGAACTACAGAAGCATGTGCTAGTGCTAGTGAAAAAAAAATTCCGAAATTCTCATTATTGGTCCTTAATTTCCTGCATGTGCTAGTGCTAGTGAAATTCAGCATTTACCACAAAGCTATAGCAGTTGTTGTGCCAAATTTCGAAAAGGCCACTTATCTTCATTTCTTAGACTGGGTTTGGAGCAAGAATTGAAGGAGGATTCATGACAAAACCATAGAAGATACCTGCTCGTCAGGTCCTGGAGAACGTGTCGGTGGTCAATGACTACTCTGCATCGGTGGGGTGTCATCTTTGATAGACTCTCATACGCTTTGATGTTCACTTACTGCATCTGGAACCTACAAAGTGAATGAGCAATTTGTAAGCATATGCATGCATCCCAATTTTGATAAATGCAATTACAAGGTGTGTTTTTCACAGTCTAGTTAACCTGTCTAACCTCTAAGCCCCTGGATTCCATGTACTGGAACATTTTAGATTGTAGCTGCTCAAACTGTGTAGTGAGTCGTTGGGTTAGGAGAGACTCAATTCGTTGCTCCATTTCAGCCATATACTCCGCCTATATTGGAAATACATAAGTGCGCAATAAGTGCTTGAATATAGAAAATAGACACTTAAATACATACCGTTGTCTTTAGAACGTCATGGCCATCTTTCCTTCGTGTCTGCATGTAGCCACTCGTCTTATCAAGGCTCCCCCCATTTCCAGCTATCTAAAATGGTCAAATGAAGAAGATTTAGAATTTTACATAATTTATTAATTAATTCCCAAAGAAAAGAAAATCTTCACGTCTAATTTGGGAAAAGTGTGTTTGGCCACTATTATGAGGTACAGAGCTATGGTCACGTTTATTTGATCAGAGAGTTTGTAAACTCTATCATGGCGAATTTCAGAAATTAAGGAGCTTCATAAGGAAAGGGGCAAATTACTCAACTTAAATAGACAAGTAATAGAAATGGTGCGCTGAATTTACAGTCCGTACGTATGCCTCTAACAACATCATATAAACATAAATGATCAAGTTCCAAACCCAATTACCAAGGCCATGATTTGGTGCGATAATTGATTTCCCTATGAGCTTTAGAATTATGAACGACAATGAGGAAAATTTCAAATCGCGCCACCCTACCCAGAAATTAATTTCTATGTTTCTTTTCCTATCAGAATGGGTAATGTACCCGTTGCCAATACTACCTTTCAGAAAACCTTATTTGCAACAGCGTAACATCCGGTCACTAAAACTTTCTTTGGTTGTCAAAGCAATTACTCTGGTTGGATTGCACATAGTATACTTTCTTGTGGTGGTGGAGAGGAACAACATTGGTAAGTGCTTAGAATTTTCGCCAATCGTATTCGTTGTTTGTCAGGTAAATCCAAAAATTAGTGCATGCAGTGTAGCAAAACTATGAGTTAATAATCCTGTCCAAACTTCTGGAGAATTCAAAATGCTATATACTCAACTGCGAGAATAATCTCACAAACTTTTATTTTAATTTTCCTATGAGGTCTCGTGGATACAAAGCGTAAAATCCTTAAAGACTGATGATGCAGGGGCAAATGTTTGAGTTTTTGGATGTGGCACATTTACCACAATTGTCCAACCATATATTGAACTCCTGCTTTATTTCTATTGCTTGGCAGAAAATGCGTTTGAGTTTGATTAAATATATCACCAATGAAATGCTAAAATATACCTTAACCTATCCATTTAAGATCTAACGTGTCGTGCCTAAGCCGTGCTATTTTCCAGCTTTTTTCTTATTATGTGGTCGGTTTGAAAAGTTAGATATCAAAATTGACTAATGCTATTCATATATTGAAACAGAACACGTTCCTGCGGATTGTTGTGCAGGAGGTGATTCAGGAGTTATGATAACTAGGGATGAAATTTAATCACTATAACAACAAAAAAACGTATACAACATAACGGAACCCATCTCGTCCCCAATCATTGAGGGTATGGGCGGAGGATGATTGGAGACAGACCTAACATTTGGCAATAAATGCACAAACGTATAGAAACGAAAAAAAAATCTTAAAGATGTAATGGCGTGACATCGTTACCTCCCGATTCAGTATGTCGAGAGGGGTCATGGTTTCGTTGTTGAGAGCAAGCATATCAGCTCCAGGGTACATGTGAAGCCAGGCTTTTCCCTTGGAAGCAAGCATATGGAGAGGTGTGTTACCTTCATTGTCTTTCCGATTAATAAGACGGCTCACCCAAGGCTTTTTAAGGATAAAATTGGTTGCCACATCTCTCTCCACATCCACGGCAATGTGAAGTATGGTTCGCCCTTTTCTATTTGCCATCTCCCAACAATCTGGGAACTTTTGTAAAATCTCGTTCATTACGAGTACATCTCCCGTAGCAGTAGCAATGTGAAGAGCTGTGTTCCCTTCGTCATTGCTTGCGTATGCCACAGATTTATCCTTGTCTAATAGCTTCTTAACTGCTTCAAAGTTCCCGTTCTGAGCAGCAAAGTGAAGAGATGTCCATCCATTGGTGTCTCGTTCCTTGATTAGATCTTGCTTCCAGTCTAATAATTTATCTAAGATTGCATCTGAAAAAGAAGATCAGAGATATAGTTAGCTGAAAACTCGCAATATTATGGACTTAAAAAAATTCCTTCTATATTGTATCTAGGTTTGCTTAGTAATTACTAATTAGCGAGATGGAGATAAGAGAGTTGATTCAATTGTTGGGAAAAGGGAACACAAGTACGAAAATGTCCTAACTTTCTTAAATTTCTCTCTTTAGATTTTAGCAGAAAAATTGAAGGGTCGTCCAAGTTTCTATAGATTTTCTCTCTATCAAAACTTCTGCGCCAAGCACAAGATTTTGCATCAATCATAATCTTTATTAGTTTACTAGTAGTATTACTCTTTATAAGTGAGAGATTCAGTGAACCGGGCCAAGAGATGACGACACCTTTGTAAAATGGACGGAATGATTCTTTAAAATTAAATTGAAATCAAACCGTACATTTTATTTTTGATATACCTATGGATATCCGATCAAGGTCATTTTTTCGCATGAATATACTATTTGGCGGTTCCTACAAGGAGAACAGTTCAAATTACTGCAATAAACGCATAATAAAACCCATAATGAATTGCGGAAATGGTGCCACCTAAGGTGAAAAGAATTTAATCTCTTTCCAAAATCTAGTTGTAGTCCACTGTTCTCATTTAACGTTCGAACAAACAATTAAGTAGGAGTATTTGTCATCAACATTGGCATAAGAAAACGTGTAAATTAAATCATTATCCTAGTCTTCACTTCATTTCTCATCCTAAAAAAATTGACCTTGTTCGGTTAAGAGTTTTGAATTTTGGATTCTAATCATTATCTTATTTCTCTCCAACCATTCCGTTCAATTTTATCTCGATCACTCTCCAATCATTACCCTTATTTCTAATTATTATTCTAATTCTCTCTACACTTACCTACAAATCCAAATTCAAAATTGCAAAACAACAGGACAAAAATTACCCTTTCACAAATACAAGCTTTAACGCATACACACACAACGAAAACTATAGGAGTACATTTTTAGAAAATGATCCTAAAGATTTGGAAAAGATTACTTTTGGGAATGGAGAGGGAGAAGATTGATGAAAGATTAATAAAATTCAAACTTGAATTGGGAGTAATGATTTGATTTTCCTTTCTTTTCTTTGAGTTCCAAGCATAGTGGAGGGAGTAGGAATCAACGAACCTTTACTGCTCTCAATCACAGCCGCGTGCATAGCCGTTCTCCCACCGGGTCCTCCGTAAGCCGGCGACTTGCAATTTTTCAGCATCTCGGACACCACCGCCGCGTCGGAACCCCGATGGACGACCAAGTACAGAGGAGTTTCTCCCGCTTTATTCGGCCTATAATCCAACCGTTCATCTGCTGCCGTCAACAGACTCACAACACGTCGCGGGTCTCGATACCTCGCCGCCAAGTGCAATGGCGTGTCCCCGTCGTGATTTCTCGCCTTCAACATCTCCCTCACCGCCGGCGCAACGCCGCCTTCGCCACCGCTGTTGTTAGCGGCGTCTATTTCATTGTTTTGGTTATCTGCTGGTGGTTTTGCGAAATTGATGAGCGATTCGACGACATCGTCGTGCCCTCCTGCCGCGGCGATGTGAAGCGGAGTGTCACCGTGGGTATTCTCACGGCGTAAGAGTAGGGGACAAGCGCTTAAGATGTCTGCCACACAGTGGGAGTGGCCAAACTCGGCTACGACGTGGAGGACGGTGTTGTTATTTTTGGTAAATTGGAGGGCAAATCGGTCAGTGTATTGTTTGAGGTCTTCGAGTTTGCCTTCCATCGCTGCCGTGTACAAGCTCGGATCCATGGTGAAGCTCTGAAATGCAATGGGGGTAATGTACGATGGGATATGCTTACTGGATACTCCTAGCTAAACCATTGCTCTGGTGCGAAGGGAAATGATCTTTCACTCTTTTTTTTTGGAAAAATTTTAAATAAGCACTTGAACTTTTTGACAACTTGCAAAAAAAAGACTTGGACTTTCATTATTAACAAAAAAACACCTGAACTTAGCATTCCGTTAGCAATTAGGTTTATGCCGTCCAATTCCGTCTAGTCCTAATGGATGTAACTAACGGAAGGCGTTAACTTTTTTTTTTTTTAACTTTTAACATTCAAAAATTACTTTTAGCTCTTTCATTCTTTATTGGTAAATAAATATACAATAAAGTTCTTTTTTTTTCTTACTATTTATCAAAAATTACTTTAACTCTATATTTTACTATTCACAAAAATAATTTTAACCACCATCTTTTTTGTTACTTTCAAATTTTACCTTTCCCCTTCTCTCTCTCTCTCTCTCCCTTTTTTTTTTTTTTTAGAATTTTAACCCTACACCACCAATCAATCTCACAATCAACTGCCAAAGCTCTACTCTAATTTTAGAAATTCAAAATTAATTTTAACCTCATTTTTTTTAGCATTCCTGTTTTTTGTATTTTTTACTTCCAAAATTACTTTTAACTCTTTATTTTTAGTAGGAGTAGTAAATAAGTATGAATTTTTTTTCTTATTATTTATCGAAAATTACTGATCGGTGGAGAGAAGAGGGGGAGGATTTTCATCAATGGAAAGAGAGAGAGTATTTGAAAGTAAAAATGGGGGGATCTTAAAGTTATTATTATAAATAGTAAAGATTAGAGTTAAAGTAATTTTTGATAAATAGTAAGGAAAAAAACTTAATTTCATACTTATTTACTATTAAAAATAAAGAGTTAAAAGTAATTTTGGAAGTAAAAAATATAAAAAACAAGAATGCTAAAAAAAAGGAGGTTAAAAGTAATTTTGAATTTCTTAAATTAGAGATAGAGCTTTGGTAGTTGATTGTGGGATTGATTGGTGGTGTAGGGTTAAAGTTCTAAAAAAAAAGGGAGAGAGAGAGAGAGAGAGAAAGGGAAAGGTAAAATTTGAAAGTAACAAAAAAGATGGTGGTTAAAGTTATTTTTGTAAATAGTAAAAAATAGAGTTAAAGTAATTTTTGATAAATAATAAGAAAAAAAGAACTTTATTGCATATTTATTTACCAATAAAGAAAGAAATAGCTAAAAGTGATTTTTGAATGTAAAAAGTAAAAAAAATAAAAAGTTAACACCTTCCGTTAGCTCGAATCCGTTAGGACTAGACGGAATTGGACGGCAGGGCCTAATTGCTAACGGAATGCTAAGTTCAGGTGTTTTTTTGTTAATAATGAAAGTCCAGGTGTTTTTTTGCAAGTTGTCAGAAAATTTAGATGCTTTTTTAAAATTTTTCCTTTTTTTTTTTTTCGTGCAACTGATCATCTAATTAATGCAAGACTAGAAAAACACATGACACTCGAGGTCATGTTGGTTTTGGAATTTTGGTTTTGGGATTTTGATTTTGAGTGGAGAGAGATAGATCATAGAGAAATGAGAGTAACAATTGACAGAAAATTTATTGAAGACTTTGTGCAGATAGAGAATTTTAACCAAGTATAGACGTGCTAATGACCTCGCAAATCTATAGATTGGACGGATTCAGGGGTGCTGTAGTGCAACCCCGCACTACATGTGTAGTGTGGCCGATTCGGTCGTCCATCTTGGCAATAAACGAATCAAATTTGCATCCGAACAATAGACGGCTCGGATTGGTATGAGCTCGAATTAAATTCGAGCCCTGCATATTGAGATGGACGGTCGGATCCGCCGCACTACAGCAACTCTCAATCCAGATTCGACAAGCTACCACGAGTTGTTCCGCCAGAGACATTATAATGTTGGGCTAGAGCTTTGTTGGCACAGATATTGTTATGAGTCAAACATCGTCTTGAAGAACTCAATCTGTAAACAAAATATTCATTAAAAATAAAATAAAATAGTTTTGCATAAAAGAGAGAAATAGCTCTCACTAACAAAGAGATGAGTTGTTGAACTGAAGATACAGGAGAAACGAAAAATCATAGTAAAAAGAAAGCAATTTAAGAGGTTATTCAGCTAAATAATCACTTAACTTATTTTTTTAAACCTTATTCAATTTTCTTTTGCATTTGTTTGTTTTTTGTCAATTTTTTGAGAATTATTGCTTTGTCATTACGAAAAAATTCTAAAAAGTAAAAAATTACGATCAAAACCTAATATTTTTGAATAAAGACAAAAGTAAGCCAATAAGCTAATTTTTTCAAAATAAAACAAAAAAACACACACTATGTTTTGTCATTTTAATAGTCAGAACTTTTTTTTAGCCTACTTAATGAAATTTCAAACTCTATTTTTAATATACTTAATCAATAGTATTTGATAGTTTATTATTGTCTGACATTATTTTAGAATCCAAAACTGTCTCTTCCTCGGAGGCGGGGTCCTGCTCCCCCCTTCCTGCTCCGTCCGGAGTGGGGCCCATTTCGGGTCTCGCTCAGATGATCGGGATCGTTCATTTTGTAGAGCTCGTCGAGTAGAACAACCATGCAAAAAATCAGCTTAATTGGATATCATTAAGTGCCTGATCGGAACCTTTTTATCTCGAAAAGAATGGATCCGAAACACTGGATCAAATCCACTTGAACCCATGGACCGAGAGTTACCGAGAGTTATATGGGTTCCGATCAGGCACTTAATGATATCCAATTAAGCTGATTTTTTACATGGTTATTCTACTCGACGAGCTCTACAAAGTGAACAATCCCGATCATCGGAGCGAGACCCAGAGTGAACCCCACTCCGAGCGGAGCAGGAAGGGGAGCAAGAAGGGGGGAGCAGGCCCCCCGCCTCCCTCTTCCTCCATGTGAAAGGGACCACATTTTCTTTCTTCGCCAGACACTTCTCATCAACAACTTAAGTGGGGGCAGAGGCGGAGCCTTTGCTCACCTTTCAATTTGATGCCCACAATTAAATACTGCTCCGTACTTCTACGATTGAAAAACGATGTCATGACGCTTACATCACCCAGAAAACATTTGTAGTCATCACCCCCATAGCGCTGCTGCCAGGAGCAGAGCCAACATGTGACGTGTGACTGAATTTTATTCCCTACAACTTTTTTCGGGTATACCTGCTTCAAAAATAGGGAAATTTATATAATTGGTCCTCCTAGTTTTATCCGAGTCTCATTTTCGTCCTTTAACTATCAATTATAATTCTTTTGACCTTTAAGTTTGGTTTTCGTATCAAATTGGATGCAAAAAATCTGATTGAGGGCATATATTATCAATTGGACGAACTTGATACGAACTGCAACGTCCAAAATGCCATCAATCTGATTTTTTCCGTCCAGTTTGGTAGATAGAAGTTATCAATTGGACCAATTTAGTACAAAAACCAAACTTAAAGGTTAAAAGAGTTGTAATTGATAATTGGAGGACGAAAATGAGAGTCGAATGAAATTAGGAGGACCATTTCTATAAATTTTCCTAAAAAATATTAAAGAAATTGAAATTTTGGGTATAGAGCTTATTGTTTACTTTGTTTTTGCGTATTTTCAACCAAATCAAGTAATCACAAAGAATTAAATGCTTGTTTCAGTGAGACAAATAGCAAATTGCAAGTATTTTTTTTTAAATCTTTTGTGCTTATGTTTTGAATCATGTGAATACATTAGATTACAAGCTATTGTACTTATTAAGGAATACTTAAATTTTTACGCTCAGTATTACTTCATTTAATTTTACTGTGAATTTTTTTAGTTGTGAAATGGTACTCCCTTTGAATAAAATTCCTGACTCCATCACTTGTTGCGGCCCAATTAACATGGATTGGGGCTCGCGTAATACTTTAACACCCTTCTCTATCATATGTTTTTATGCATCCTATTACTAAAGTGTATGAAACCCTATACAAATGCGTTGGGAAAAAAGATATTGGACCCCAAGTGACAGTACCCGAAGAACACTTGATAATTTACTAAAAACAGGGGAGGCTTAAAGGCTTGATTTTCTATACCTCTTTTTCCAGTTATGCAACCAAAATTAAAACATCAAATGTTGTTTATTGGAAATGATAATAGCACTCCAAAAATTAATGCAGACACTCCAAAATCAGTATAAATCCAAAGTCATTTTCGTTTATTTTTTGGAGTGTCTGCATCAATTTTTAGAATGCCAATATCATTTCCCTTTTTATTTTTGGGTCCAACTAGACTACATATATAGCTGAACAAAGTAAATGTTGGCAAATAAAATACTTCATCCGTCTCATTTTATTTGCTCATGTTTTTATTTTGAATTGTTCCAAAATTTTTGCTTTGGTCCTAAAAATAATTACCAAAAAGGGAAAACTTTTAATTTTGCCGCTTAAGTTTGAAATGAAGTAGATACTCAAGTTTAATTGTGGGTAACTCGGAAAATCTCAACTTTTGACTCTGATTTCTTAAGAAGTTGAAGTCGAACTGTATGTGGAATGAGAGAATATAATATTAAAATACTCATTGAGCATTTTAATTTGTTGTAAGAAAATTAAAAAAATATATATAGAAGTATATGTTTTGGGATTTGAAAATGCACAAAAAAACTGTAGGGAACCTTTAAATTGAGACGGAGGGATTAACATTTTGTTCCGTAAATAGTATAAGGTTAAACTTTAGAATACATCTACCATTCATTTTGCATACGAATTCCAAATCTAACCCAATCAAAATTAGTTAAACACATCCGTCAAAGTTAGTAAAATTCCAAATCATGATCAAGGATCTAACCAAAATTTGTTTGTATTGAATTGAAGATCCCGACGGCCGTTGAAATAAGTAAGCCGTTGTCGGTGTCGCAAATGAAATTTGTACCTACATGCGTTTTCCAATTCAATGCAAATGAATTTTGAATTTTAAATTGTCCCAGCTTTCAAATTGAGGCGAGGGCATATACGACAAAAATTAGGCTCTGCTATTTTGTCGTCTATACTCTCGAATTCACTAATGTTTATATATTGTCCATTTAATAAGTCTTTCGTTTCTTTGGCCAGAGACAAATTTTTAGAAGGGTTAATTTTGGAAAATGTAGTGGGCCGAAAGAACCGCGGTTCGGAAAGGTCAAAGAGATCAAGGTCAAAACTAGCCCATGTTCTGGACACGGCATCCCGAGGGCTCTCAATTCATCTGTAATGTCATTGCTCGTCGTGATAAGGCAGTCCACTGTTCGGCCGAACGATATCTGAACCCAACAGTTCCGCTGAGCATACTTTTTCTTACGTCTTAATCGGACGATCACTCGGCATACCTTAGCTTGCTCGGCGGTGTAAAGCTTTCGTTCGGAAGGTACGGTATCACTCGTGAAAAGATCTTTGGAATAGTGCTTGGAAGTTAGAATCAAAGGATCATGTAGTAACTTTCTACTTACGGCCGAATTTAGAAGCTTTTTACTTATGGCCAAAAGTGACATGATCAAAAAGCTTTCTACTTATAGCTGAAAGTGACATTATCTACTTGTCCAACACTCAAAGCCTTGCATATAAATAAAAGGTGATACCACAAGGTAAGAATTTAATCTCTCTCATTCTTACAAAATTCACTAAAATCATACTTTCCTTTATCTCTTAGGCTCTTACTAACTTCCTCGTTGGAGCGTCTTCCCGGAGGTATACCCCTCTTCAGTTTTCACGTACCCAATTCACCGTTCTATCCTTTCACCATACAACAGCAAGAAAGAAGAGGTTCAAAGATCTTTTCAACCCCCACAAAAAATGAGTACCGAAAGAACGATGTGGGGTGTCTAACACTTTCCCCACTCATAACAATAAATCCCTAGACCCATCTCTGATTTTCGCAGACCAGAACTCGAAAGGAGTCACGTAACAAAATAATTTTTCCAAGCAGTGGGTTGGGTGTTATGTGTACTCTTTTTTCGGTGTTTTCGCTCCGTCAGTGGGTTGGGTTTGTCAGTGCTGTTGAGGGTTTTCAAAGCTTTCCCTTGATCCTTTCTTTATACTAGTGGTTGGGCACGTGCGTTGCACGTGGTTGGGCACGTGCATACATATAACCTACACAGACAATTGAAGGTTTTGGCAATTCACGGAGTCGTTGGTTCAGTCCGTTGGGATTTGACCATGATAGAACCTCAACTCCTGAATTTGTAAGTAATTGTTCGGAAAATTTCTACAAAACTGGATCGATACGAACCTGGTGGAAGAATGGTATGGAGTAATTGCGTTCTTTCGTTCTTGAGTGATTGTAAGCTGAAAATTGAGAATTCAAAGATCTCTTGCCGGAGTTGAATTTCAGGTTGTGGCTATGTATCCATTATTTTAATGCAATACTACATTGCAAAATTAGTATCCAAATAATACTCAAAATGTAATAAAAAAACTCGCAAGATTCTAAAAGAAACTTTCTAAACTTCTTTGAAGCTTGTATGTACAATCTAGCATTATGAAACTTACCCAAGTATAAATATGCTTACATGTTACAGAGTCATTATACAAGGGATACAAGGCCCATGTACACATTGCCATCTTTGTTGACCCATCCATTGATTGGGGGAAAAAAATTTACGTAGACATTTGTAACCGCCAAAAAGAGCAAGGGAAATAACTCCAATTGTGATTAATTGGCCAAACTGCTGCTTGTCTTTTTACTTCTGAATGAGTCTAAGAGTGATCCAGCTCCATCTGATTCAGGCATAAATTTGTACTTCATTGTTCTTGTGTACCTGAACTTTTTTCCTTCTCCTCTTTCTCTCCTTTGAGAAGCATATCAATCTTTGCAAATTCCTCAATTACCTGTATTTGCAGTAAAAGACAGACTCAAATGTCACAATATAGTCTATTTATCATTTCCAACAAACATATCCGATCTCAAATTGTTTGCATGTGTTTTTTTCTTCATATCATTTTAGTAGCTTTTGAATGTGCACAAGCTTTTAGTAGGTAAATCACGTATGAGGGGTTTATTCGTAAGTATGCATGAGGGATATCAGTCGCCTCAAGCAGGAAACAGTTGGGAAACATATAAATAAAGTAATGGTACATATGAAGCAAGACTCACTGTCTCCCCACAGAGAGAGAGAGAGACTCACCGTCTACCCACACAGAGAGAGAGAGAGAGAGAGAGAGAGAGAGCATCTCCAACCTTGGCAATTTGATCCTACTCCAGCCTTCTAGATCAGTCGCCACCCGATAACTTGATTTCGTAGCGGATCCCTCAGTTCTTGTATAGTACCACGAGAAACCAATGCTTAACCTAACCAACAAAAGCAATAAAGAAAAGAACAAATTAATATAGTCGCCAAATCTTGAGATAGTGGATGACAGTTTTAATATTGAGCATGACCATGACCAGGAGTATTGATTTTTTAATTTCAATTTCTTACCAAACAAGATTGTTGCCTTCAGTAAACGCTACAAATAGAGACAATTACAAAAAAGTTTGTGGCAACTACCAACCCTATTTCATAGAAGAAAAGAACAGAAACTAAAAGAACAGCCTTCTGCCTTTGAAAAATAAATCCACGACACAAGGCTTTATGGGAATACTGGACATTTCGAACGTGAATTAATTAAATAACGAACTACACATGTTTAAGAATAATGGTCACCCCGTACCCATAGGGTTATACGTCTTGCCATCAAACTCTAGATATAAAGTAAATGAAGAGCAATATCAAAAAAGGAAAAAAAATGAAGCAGAACATTAAACTCACGACTTATGATTATGCTTTCTTAGTTTTTACCATAACACACTCAGACACACAAACAGACAGATAGACCAACGAAAAGTTGATTCTTGAAAACACTCAAATTAAGTACACATCCCTGTATATAGACAATCGCTTGAAGTTCACAAGGGAACAATGATTTAGACCTTTGCCAGATGGAATTGACACAAATTCTAAACGGCGGCACCTGTAAGCCTGCATTAGAAGGCAGATAAAACACAAGGCTGCTTACCAAACCAGAAACCAGAACATGATACTAATATTTAGGGCGTCTGCGCTACCAAGTGTTGATAATTCATGCATTCCCAACAAGCCATGTAACATAATTGAGTATTTTGTCATTCTAGTGAGAGACATAAATTTTGCAGCATGTTGAGGTTAGCCACAATTAATAGGAATTATCCTTTTTGTTGACCTTTTCTTTCTAGCAAAGAATATCAATACAACTCACATAGATGACAAGGGGATAATTAGGAAGTCAGCGTTAGAGTGAGTATGATACCTGTAGGGTATGTATTTGAGACAATCCCAAATGGGATAATCTCATTGAGCTTCAAATGGTAATGAATATGCCTTGCAGATTTTACCTGGGAAGCCGAAATTTTTAACATACACGAATAAAGCATGACAATACTTAGCTGAATCCAAGAAAATTTGCACTGTTGCTCGAACTTTTTTGGTATAGGTTGCGATGCTTTTGGGTCATCATAGCTGCTAATTGATCTTGGATTGTGTTGTTATTAGATTTCTCTTCAGATAGTCTTTGTATAACTACACCTGCGTTCACGTGGTGTTTTTTTTTAGGTAATTAAGGCATTTTTTTGGGTCCTAAGGGGGGATGAAGTTCTTAAATCTATGTAGAACTAATCAACTGGTTTCAGTCATAAAGCCTGATAAATAGAAAGGATAACAGGACATTTAAATGCGAGGACAAATAATAGGCTGCTTTCATGTTTGGATGTCTTTTGAGATTGGTAAGTAAGGAAAAAAAAATTCATGCAAAATGCTAACGTGCTTGCTAGTGCTGAATGCTGAGAATAAGTCCCACTTTCTTTATGTCCTCTCATAAAATGACCAGGCCCCTTTGGATGGATGCCCAGTAAAAAGAAAATTGAAAATGAAAGATCACAGTTAATCGAGAAAATGGCATGAAATGGGTAAAAATATCACAGTTAACTGAGTCAAAGAAATGATATTGTAGCTGTGAGGACTGATGACGCAAGCCTCAATGTCCTTGATGTAAGCAACAAAGCGACCTATACATAAAAGTTGCAGAATGAAATCATGTTCTTCATCTGGAGGGATAGCTCTCTCAAGGCAGTGGGTATGTGGCATATGCAGAAACCACAAGTAGTTAGTAAGTAGTAATACACATTTACATTGGTAGATACGAAGAAGAAATTAATTGACGTAGGAAGCATGCTAGCGAGAACAACCTAAGAGAGAGTAAAGACACCCATATTCATCGGGTACTGAGTTCTGCAAGATGTTATGCAAAACTATACCCAGGTATTATTTTTGGACCGAAGGACTATGATCATTAAGTTTACATGAGCAACATGGTCTCTTAATCAGAAAACAGCCAGAAAATAGAAAATAAAGTAATGGTGAAATTGAAGCAACACTCACTGTATACAATCAAAGTTTTGTTGCAATGAAGTTTTGATGCAACACTCACCATAAACAATCAAAGTTTTGTTGCAATGAACTTTCCTGTTACTCCAAACCGAAGCAAAATTTACCCCGACTCGCTCCTCCAAACCAAAGCTGTGCACATGCCTCACACCAACGACCATCAAATCCACTGGTTTCTCCTCACCCACTCCTTCTTGCCATGGCAAAAAGGTTCTTTGTCCACCATTTCTAGCACCCAAAATCCAAAAGGCATAGAAACTGGGAGGGCTGCTAAAAACATCGCCCAACGGGTAAAAGAAAGCCCTCAAATGAAACAGCCAACAATTTTTAGGGATTTCGTCGAACAGTTGGTGGGCATAACATCCCAACAATGGAAGTTTATCGAACTTACTATGCGAATACTCTTGGGCGGAGGAATTTGGGCAGCCCAAAAACCCAATTTCAAATTTTCCATTTCCAAGAATCATGAAGTTGAAGTCCACAAGGTTAGGTACGACTACAAAATGAATGAATGAAACCAGGGAGGAAAAAAATGGGCAATGCAATATTGGAGTAACTACACTCAATTTCAACTTTCAAAGTAAAAACCGGATCGCCATGGAGTGGTAAATGAAATGGATTTGGCAGATGCTTACCGATACATTTTGGCAAAAAACAGAAACCTAAAAAAAATAACAAAAAGTTCTCACAAATTTGAGTTATTCTGATCATGAAAGGTCATTAATCAACCATTTCTTCAAAGGATTGTCCTAATGGTTGAACAATAAACCCCAAACAAGCCATGTCGACGCGCTTTCAATGTCCTAATTCGCGGAATATGGATGTTGTGTGTTGTGTTCGCATTCGACGGCACACGACCCGTGACAAGATGGGTTAATTATAGTCCCAAAATTCATTTGAAAAGTGAGATGTGAAGATGGTGAGAGTTTGTTCGTCGAAGAAGAGCTTCAATTCGAATCAGATGTAAAATTCCCTTTGAATGCTGCTAGCGATCAACGTCGTCCTCGAATTTACACAACGCAATTTCTTCAAGGTTCCTTTCTCTCTCTCTCTGCCAGTATGGATTTTCCGGGGGACAACTACCAAAATCATGTTTAAGTGCCGAGTGTTTACTCTATAAACATGTACGCACAGTTGTTTTCAGTTGTCAGACCGATTCGTCGAAGGGGCATCAGTTAACAGTTTTCAAGGAAGAGGGGCATATCCAGAAGGAATTAAAAGGGATAGGGGTATTTTTGGAATTGAAAAGTAGACAAACAGCCGAGTGTTTTATAAGGAGTTATTATTATTATTATTTATTTATTTATAAGGAGTTATTATTATTATTATAGATAGATAGATAGATAGATTATAGATTATCTATATAATAAAACAGAGTTGTGTTTGAATCCAAAAGACAACCAACGCTCCAGATTTATCCTCATGTTTACATAAATCTCCACCCTCCATTCTACAATGGCAGGCCCGTAAATACTTAACATTTTATGAGCATTCTCACTCACATATTCCCGTGCCTAATTTGGAAATCTTATTAATATTAAGGAAACAATTATAGGACTTAATTGATTGATTGATTTCGGTCATCATCTAAGGAAACAATTAGCATAAAGGAAACAATTAATTGGTTGATTTCAACATGAATAATTATACAGTATCATTTAAACCCTTAAAATAAAAAATCTTAATTTCAAACTAATTTTGTTTCCTTATTTTCCTAATCTAAAGATAAGTATTTGGAAAGGAAATCTAAAATCCATTCCTTTTTTATATTACAAATCTTCGATTGATAAATATCAATCTAATATTTTCAAACCTAATTTTCGATCCGATTGCCGTTGATTGACTTAAAGATCCGATTGCCGTTGATTGACTTAGAGATCCGATTTTCTCGGTTAAATTAAGAAAGTTGATTGACTTAATTTATCCCCTGGTTAAATTAAGACTTGCCGTTGATTGATTTTCGATTGTAATGACTTACTCTTTTTTTTTTATCCAATTTACCTATTGCTGATGGTAATGATTTCCGAAATTTCCGAAATTACCGATTGTAGTTGATTGTACTGATTTCCGAAATTGCCAATTGTGTTTGACTTGGGTGGAATTAAAGACTTGCCGTTGGTTCGGTGAGTATTTCCAAAATACAAATGGGTGATTTATGAAGTTGTCGTTGATTGGGTGAGTGCTATAATGGAAATACAAATCGGGTAAGGCAAATTTGTCGTTGATTGAAAAATACAAACTGTTGAAACAAATTTATCTCCCTCTCTCTCCCTAATTATTTATCTCTCTCTCTCTCCCTAAACATTTTCTTTCCAGTTCCGTTTTCTGTCTCCCTAACTCTCGCCCTTTCTCCAATTCTCTCACCACAGGTATGGCTCTTTACTTCGTTTTTTTCCAGTTCTTCATGTGTTTTTTTTTGTCTCCCTCTCTCTCCCTAATCGTTTCTCTTTCTCTTTCTCTCTCTCACCCTAAACGTTTTCTTTCCAATTCTCTTTTCCGTCTCCCTGACTCTCGCCCTCTCTCCAATTCTCTCACCATAGGTATGGCTCTTTACTTCGTTTTTTTCCAGTTCTATTTGTTAAGTTCAACTCCAAAAAAATTCGATTACGCTCGGTTCAAATCGGAGTGACGGCTGTACTAACTAAAATGTTTGAATCTTTTTTTTTTTTTGAGAACATACAAGGAGGGAGATGGTTTCAATTCGAGCAATCCAAAAGTGCATTGGTAATGAAGAAGTTCATTCTATAGGATTGAAATGAAGAAGGTTTTTTTTTTTACCCTCACAATAACACAGAATTTGGTAAAAGTTTAATTATGATTGCCCACACATGATGAATTTACTTTTATTCTATCCATTTGGTTATGACATATATTCTACGACTTTCAAGTTATTTGCCATCATCCAAATCATGCATAGCACGGATCTTATGAGATTTCCAATTGAACAAAAATGTTGAACATCTATACAATCCCGTGCTATGTACAGCTAACTACAAAATATTCAATTCAATTTTCAAAATTGTGAATTTTTTTATTTTCGCAAAAAATTTGCAGGGTTTTGAGTCAAAACATATGAATAAAATTGACGTACTAAAGGAAATACGTAAACAGTAAACAGTAACGAAAGGAAATACAAATGTTATACCAAATAGGATTTCTTGCGCCATCGTCGGGGTCCGCAATAAATCATAATAGGTATGAGATTACATGTCCTTTCTTTTCCTAAGATTTGTATTATTGTACAAGAGAACAAGAAGATCGGCCATATTTACACCCTAAAATTAAGGAGATAAGACTGGGTTTGAAGCCGGCTCTAGATGTCTAGAAAGTCTAAAATCAAAATGACAGAGAAGAGAACGATGAGAGACATATTTACAGAAAATTGTAAGCAATTGGGGTGTTTACTTGAGGCTAGGGGCATTTTTTTTTTATGTCTTTTAATATCTACCGACATAGGAAAAGAAAGAGTGCAAAACTAATTAACGCCCTATTCTTTTTTCTTTTCTTTTTTTTAACGGCAACACCCTTTTTTTTTTTTTTGCAAGAGTAACACATGGAATAATTGTAAACCTTTATTTTCATTTTTTTAGAACATGTGTTGTTACTAACTCTTTTAAACGTTACCATATATGCATCAATGCAAATATTATGATGTTAACCAAACACACCGCAAACTGGAGTTTTGTGTTTCTTTTTTTTCTTTGTTTTGTTGTCACTCATTTAATATTATGGGAGTCTATATATATCTTTAAAACGTTTTCTATTGTTATTCCCATGATAACTTTTGACTATTACTCTCTTTCAAATCTTAGATAACTTCTTGGGACTTTAACTAATCATGGACAATCTAAGCATCTATGGCCATGTGAATTGAACCGTTTCATTATATACCTTGGTCGTAATAATCAAATTAATTGTTTCCTATGCATTTGGTGAATTCTTCATTTTCTTATGCAGCTCGATGGTAACTTGCAGAAAATGTAAGAACTGTTTACTCAATTGCATTGCTTAATCTGACTTTATATATTTGATTCATATTTGCTTTGTTTTATTTTTTCAGTACAAAGGTTACGTGTCTTCAAGAAAAAAATGTAATTGTGGTGATTCATGATGAGCAAGAAGTTAATCGTATTTTTATGCATGGGGTATGCCTACCAATGCCATTATTACTTTACTCCCTCTGTACTGTAAGGGGTCAACGAATTGATAAAAGGGATGTGGTGCCATACAATGCATACCTTTCGAGAAAATATAATTCTCATATCAATGTGAAAGTTTGTTCTGGAATAAAATCTGTTAAGTATATCCACAAGTACATCTACAAAAGTCATGATCATACCATGATGGTGTTGAGAGACGAATAAACGAGATCTAGAATTAAGGTAATTATTATTAGTCATCATTTTACTTTTACAAGAAGGGATTCTTGCTCATTAATTATTTTTTTAGGCTATTATTCATGTTCCTAATTGTGCTTTTTGGATGAAGTAGATATGCGTTGGTACAAAAACTCTTGAGAGGCAGATGGAGAGACAAATTTCAAGACAATAAGACCTATTTTGAACACTTTTTCCCCCCTACATTTGTGTATCAGATTTGTAGATTTTTTATGCATGTTAAAATTGGATTCTATGAATGCAACATGGTATTGGTTTTGAGTTTTATGGTCTGGATTAATATAGTGTAGTGTGTATCCTATCAATGCAATTAACTCGGTATATGTGATTGGGATTATCATTGGTGGTGATGTACACACGGGTAGGGGCTTAACAAATAAAACTTTTTGTTGCAGAGTGCTGCAAGCATGAGTAATTAGCATATCAAAGTTTTGCAACAACAAAAATATACCATATTTTACTTTGTTCCTACCCGTTTTTTCAACATGTCCTCCATTTGCTCATTGCTCGATCCGTAGCTTTAGTTGTCTTCAAAACGTATCGCGCCGTGCCTTCAGGCACGGGCATTCGCTAGTAGATATATATTCTAATCACACCACTCTAAAAGACACTTCTCAAACATACTTCCTAGGAGTGCTCCGCCAAATCTATTTTTACAGTCTAATTTGTTCAATTTTTATAGTACCGAGCAAATCTATTTTTACAGTCTAATATAATTTTGTTGAAAGCAATAGTATCTAACTTTTTTCTTTTTCTTGGCTAGAGGGCCTGAAAAGCGAGTTCCTTGACTCACGTCATGGTTGATCCCCGAAATAAATATACATGTGCAATGAAGGGGATGCAAGCAATAATACAGCTGGAAACGGCAAGTGCTATAGAGTGTGCTAACACGGCAAAACCAGCTGTGAATTGTGATGAACAGATACAAACTTCAATAAAGGATCTCACCGAAAAAGGAAGTTCGACAAAGGAAACGGTGGACAGAACAGTCTGCTTGATTTTGGCTAGTCACCTGATGTAGTGTTGGTGGGAGACAAATAAAAATACACACAGAACGAGTTTATTAATCTTTGAAAATTACAAACACAAACCTCTCACATCTCTCTCTCACACATTCTCCTCTACTTGTGGTGGGGAAAAGTGGAAACCCCCACAGGCGTTCCCCTTCTCTCCCTCCCTCAATTATAATCACACATGACACAACACACACATACACAATTACTGTACCAATTATTACAGCAAGCTAGGCAACCACATCTTGATAACTCTGACTAGGCCCCCCTTCTTTGCTCTCTGCCTATGAGTCTTGCTACTTTGCTGACAGAACGAATGCACTTGTAACGGAAGTTAAAAAAAAAATGCTTCGGATAAAAAAAAATAAGAAAATAAAAAAAATGCTTAGCGTCTGCGATTTCCTCCGCAAAATGTTTTTTGAGGTCGAAAGCATAAACAAAAAAGGGGGGGCAGGCAATAACACAAGTGACAATTGCAAGCCCCAAAGAATGTGCTAAGACTGCATAACCACCTGTAATGAAGGCAAGCATCATCGCCAGCATGGCAGTTATAGTAAGCCCGAAAGCGAACGCATAGCGGCGTGCCCGGCTCTCCCTTTCTTGCCCCCTGATGTCGAAGAGTGAGGCAGAGACATAGAGAAAAACAGAGGAAGTGGAGCATACCACGGCTATAGTGTTGGTTATGACAAATGCTTTGAAAGCTGCTTCTCTTACTAGGACGGCCATCCCTTGGTTTGGATCTTGGTCGCCATGGTAGCCACCAGGTATCGTGAAACCGGCTGCAAAGGAAATGGTTGCTATGAGTGTGGCCACTATCATATGAGTATCGGCCATTTTGCCTGTATCTTCTGCTGCTTTTTGCTCTGCTTCTTGTGTTTCTTTTTCGAGCAAAAGTGCAGTAAACATCTTAAATTCCTCACTCGGACCAGCCGTTCTGCTCTTTCGATCTTGCTCACCTGCTTTTTGCATTCCTTCTTCGGTTGGTCCTTTTTGTCTCATCTTCCGTTTGTCTTCTTGATCCTTCTCGTCTAACTCTTTATAAAACCTCTTCCGTTGTAGCCAATTCTTACGACGCATCTGTTTTTTGTATTTTTGCTATCCGTCATCAGTTTGAAAAGTCATAGATACTACATCTTAACATTGAAATGCTATATATACAACAATAACAAAATCCGTCTGGTCCCCGATCATTGGGGGTGTGAGCGGGAGAGGATTGGAGACAGACCTACTTTGGCAATATATGCACAAAGTAACTGCTGTCAAAATATTATTAGAACAATGGCCCCCTATACCTCCAAAAACCAAGGAGTTGCTAAAGAGATATTTTGCTGTGGAACCATATCCCCAAATTAAAGTCGAAAGTCATCAAAGAGGTAAGGCCTAGAGACCTAAATCAATTTTTGTGTACATTAGGGCTTTATTATAGTGTATGTAGGAGTTTTAAACACGTTAACTAATAAAAAGCATGCAAAATCTCACAAAAGCAAAAGATAATTGTACAAAAGTCTAGCTTATGTTCGAATGCAACAAAGGTTCAAAATCAACCCAAAATTACAACGCAATTTGACAAGGCATGTGGAGAGGAACAACATTTTCAAGTACTGATCAGAATTTTTCCCAATTGTGTATATAGTGCTGTCATGCAAATACAACAATATTTATGTCCAACTGCGATAACAATCTCGAAGACTTTCATTTTTACTTTTATTTATCCAATGACATTAAGAAAGATAATGTATTCAGCACATTAGTTCGACTAATAAACTCGTGATTTACTTGTTGCACAAAAAATGCTTTCGAGTGTGAGAAAATAAATGAGAAATGGGATGCCACATTCAAACTCATAGCACTTATATATATCCACTACAAGAAAAACTATATTTTGCGACGAAAAAGTGGCGACGCGCTAAATGAGCATATTTGGGGACGGAAAAACAAATTCGTCACTACTTTGACAACTTCCCAACGAAATTATTTCATCACTAGTTATACCTATCTAGCGACTGAAAAAATATTTTCGTCACCAATGTACCCATTTGGTTACATTTTTCTGCGAATGAAATACATTTTTCCTCACCAAAAGCGTTAAAGGATAACCATTTGGTGACGAAAAAAATATTACCCGCCAAATGGGACTTATGAAGGTTGTGTTTCATCACCAAATGTATTTCGGACATAATTCTTTGGTCAGATCGAACTCCTGATTGAGATAATTGAAATTGAGTTTGAACTGTCGTATTTTGGGCTACAACTTTCGTGTTTATAAAAATTGCTAATTTTAATGTTTAAAAGTTTAAAATGACATTCGAAATATATTTTAATGGTAAATGTATGTGTTATATATTAGATATTTCAATATATAACGAAATTGTGTGGTGTAGTTGATTGAAGTTTGCGCGTGAAACCTAGGAGACTCGGGTTTGAAACCTAGTAGGAGCGAGAAAGTGTGATTTTTTTTCCATATGAAAATATCTTCTGTGACGTAAAATTTCATCACCGATTTCTTCTTTGATGATTGGTGACGAAATATTTTATCATCAAAAGGTACTATAAGTGACGAAAAACGGATTTTGTCACCAGGTAGGCCTTCTCGTCAACCTTTAGTCGACAAATTTTTCGTCCATCACTTATACTAATTTTTTGTCACCCATACTATTTGTGACGACAAAACATACAATCTGTGATGATTTTCATTCGTCTCAAAAGACCAAATTTCTTGTAGTTAACATGGCATGGCCCATGCTACCTTATAATTATTTTTTTTTGGGTTGGGTTGGGTTGGGTTGGGGGGGTTGTTGCCTATTCAATTTGTGAAGTCACATATCGAAATGGACGAATGCTATCCATACAAACAAAAGTATACGAGCTTGCGAAACATTGTGCAGAACGTCATTTTTACTTGCATTTTTTTTTGGGTAGTAATTTTTTTTTTTTAACTTGCATTATCCAAGATTACTATAGCTATATATGGAGGAGATTTAATCACTTTGACCCAAAAAATGCCCTATAGAAAGCAAAAGAATCAAATTTTGTTTGCCTACAGAATGGCGCGATATCCTCACCTTGGGACGTAGTATGTCAATAGGGTCCTTGCCTTCATTGTTCAAAGCCTTCAGATCAGCTCCCCGACGGAAAATAAGAGACGAATCTAGTTTGCCTTTGTAATATTTGTGAGCAAGCACATGAATAGGCGTGTTACCTTCATGGTCTTTCCGATTAACAAGACCATTTACCCAAGGTTGTTCAGAGATATACTTGGTTGCCTCATCTCTCTCCAAATCCGCAGAAACGTGAAGGATGTTTCGCCCTTTATTATTCACCATCTCTCAACAATCTGGGCACTTTGATAAAATCTCTTTCATTACTTCTGTATCTCCTCTTGCAGTAGCCATGTGAAGAGCTGTGTTCCCTCCGTCATTGTTTGTAGTAACGTATGCCACAGATTCATCCTTGGCTAATAGCTTCTTAACTGCTTCAACATTCCTGTTCTTAGCAGCGTAGTGAAGAGGTGTTTGTCCGTATACATCTAGTTCCTTAATTAAACCTTCCTTCCATTCTATTAGTTTATCTATGAATTCATCTGAAACGGAATATCAAAGAAACAAATAGCTTAAAAAGGGGAGGGAAAAAAAGGGAAATATTGTGGATTAAAAAAAAAATCGTCTAACTTTATGGTATATTAGTTCGCTTAGTACTCAGAGAAAAGAGAGAAAATAAGTAACTAGGTTGATTCACTGATAGAAATTGTACGTACAAACCTTGAGGCTAAAAAAAAAAAAAAAAGAAGAGTGGACCGATAATTCAAAAAGGAGGAAGTATTAAACTGAAATATTCTTATTATTACTCCGTTCAAAAAAATATTCTTATTACCAATGACCCCATTGAAATATGGCATTGACGCCAAAACAAAACACTCGATAACTAACTTCCTGCCGTTCAGATGACCATTAAAATTCTAAAAGGTTTCCGTTTTGGGATGTCCCCCAAAGCTGAAATTTTTTTTGGTGCCGAGCGGGTACCACATGGTGTCCGCTCAGCTATTCGAGCTGTCCATTTTATTTTTGAACGGTCCATATTTAGAGAGAGAAAAGGAGAGAGAAAGTGTTTGGAGGAAAGGAGAGATAGTGTTTTAATCCGAGCCGTCCAAAAGTGTATCGGACGGCTCTGATTCGCCGAGCGGGTGCCACGTGAGCAATACCCGCTCGGCACTGAAAAATTCCTCCCCAAAGCTATGGCATTTTTAAAACAACTATGAAAACTTTGCCAAAGTACTACTTTAGTTGTACTGTTAAAAAGTAGAGAGGTGCTACAGGCACATCAGTGTGGCACACCTCAGCCACACCCCTCTCACATACAGGTGGGATCCGTTTTAGTGGCCAAATTTTTTTTTTGTATTCAAGAAACAAATTTGCTCCATCTCACTACACAACAAAAGGAGCTTTCCCGCACTGTACTTTCCTGCCTTCGTTGAAATTAGTCCAAATTTCCTTTGCCAGACGTCTCTATGGCCAGAAGAAAAAAGAGACGTGAAAGCAACAACATTTTATTTCTTTGCCGGACGTTTCTTAACAAGAACTTAATTACAGGAAAGGACACTAATCTGTTCAGTTAAATAAGTTAATTGGCTTATTTTTTTATTTTTATTCAAAAAAATTCGTATTTATTAGTTTTTTGTCAATTTTTGGGAATTATTGCATCGGCATGATGAGAGGAATCTAAAAAGTAAAAAAATTATGATTGAAATATAATTTTTTTTGAATAAAGACGAAAAAATTGGCTTATTGGCTTATTTTTGTCTTTATTCAAAAAAATTAGGTTTCTATCGTAATTTTTTACTTTTTTGATTCCTCTTGTCATGACGATGCAATAATCCCCCAAAAATTGACGAAAAACTACTAAATACAAAAAAAAAATTTGAATAAGGACAAAAAAATAAGCTAGTTGGCTTATTTAGCCGAACGGGGACTAATAAAGCCACAACAACAAATATTAAATATCTCCACCTACTGGAAAGGATAATGATAAAGCCCTTTTATTAAATCTACACTTATATTATACAGTATTCACTCAAAATTAATCAATAACTGACACAAATTTAATGCAAAATTAACAGATGCAATTTTTTTTGAATAAAAACAAAAAAAATTCAATTTATTTATTTAGCCAAAAGCCCCCTAAATCGCACTAAGACCCCCTGTTAACATTAATCGGCTAGCAATAATTAAAATCAATGAAAGGGGAATAGCTGATTGACGAAATACCCTAAAGGGACCCCGCTTTCTTTCTTTGCCAGACGTTTCTTATCAAGAACTTAATTACCGCTAGTTGAACCACGTCCAGTAGACTCCCTGTTCCAGGTAAGGACAATGATAAAGCCACAACAACAAATATTAAATATCTCCATCTACTGGAAAGGATAATGATAAAGCCCTTTTATTAAATCTTCACTTATATTATACAATATTCACTCAAAATTAATCAATAATTCACACAAATTTAATGCAAAATTAACAAATGCAATTTTTTTTGAATAAAGATAAAAAAAAAGTCAATTTATTTATTTAGCCAAAAGCCCCCTAAATCGCATTAAGACCCCCTGTTAACATTAATCGGCTAGCAATAATTTAAAATAAATGAAAGGGGGATAGCTAATTGACGAAATACCCTAAAGGGACTCCGCTTTCTTTCTTTGCCAGACGATTCTTATCAAGAACTTAATTACAGGAAAAGACAATGATAAAGCCACAACAACAAATATTAAATATCTCCACCTACTGAAAAGGACAATGATAAAGCCCTTTTGTTAAATCTTCACTTATATTATACAGTATTCACTCAAAATTAATCAATAATTTACAGAAATTTAATGTAAAATTAACAGATGCAATTTTTTTTTATAAAGACAAAAAAAAATCAATTTGTTTATTTAGCCAAAAGCCCCCTAAATTGCACTAAGACCCCCTGTTAACATTCATCGGCTAGCAAGAATTTAAAAGAAATGAAAGGGGAATAGCTGATTGACGAAATACCCTCATCTAATTTTGTACTCCCCATCTCATAATGTTAGACACTTTCGGGATTGTTTGTCATTTTTAAATTGCCTTTATCTTTCAATTGTTTTATGTAATTTTAAAAATTTTGTTTAACAGAACTAATTAAAATCTATCAAACAAGACACACATTGATCACAAAATGGGGTACATTACGGATTAAAAGAAATATATTAATTTTTTATAGGGTTGAAATAGTGAAAGTATGCAACTTTTTGGGACAAAGGAAGCAAGGCCGGCCATGGGATAAGCATGCAAGTCCAATGGCTTGGGCAATCCCCCGGCATGAGGCAACAAACAAAAATACAAATAAAAAAATTATAAACCTAACGAAAAAAATTTGTTCGGGGGATGTATAGTTTCCACCCAAAACAAAAATTTACAAGCTAAAACCAAAATAAAAATAAAAATTAGGGGTTTGTATAATTTCCACCCACTTTAAAAAATTAGGGTTCTTAGATTGACAAACCCAAACAAAATCAATTGAAATCCTTGATTTCATAAGGGCTTACTGGAAATATGGTGGTTTCCAAATGGTGTGAGTTGCTTATCAAATTCCGTTCTGTTTACTATACCAATTACAGTTGTTCAATGGAAAGGATGTAAAAATTACTCCATAGATATCCAAATGGATAGAATGCTCATCGTTAATCCACCTAACAACTGAACTGAACTGAACTTGTCTCTTTTTGAACATTCTCTTCGAGATACACTACTCCCTTCTGAAGCTTGTTTCTTTCTTCTGTAACGATTATCCGACTGATTTTGTACTTTCACCAATTCCATACATTTTTATACTTCTCTGCTAGTTTAAGATTAACCTTATTGATCTTAACACTTTCCCTTAGCTCCTTTTTCTCCTTTCTACATCATGAAGTTATTTAATTCTGAGAATAATTTTTTTACACCGCCGGTATAAACATTTGTTTCGTCCAAATCAATTACATTGTGTCATGTTGCAAAACAGTGGTTCTAATCAATAAAACATAGCGACGTGACGCAATATAATTGATTTGGAGGAAACAAATGATTACACCGGCGGTGTAAAAAATTTAATCTCTTTAATTTTTGAGAAAGAGTAGAAGAGTAATTCCACACAC
This sequence comes from Rhododendron molle, assembly GCA_025413875.1. Lineage (NCBI taxonomy): Eukaryota > Viridiplantae > Streptophyta > Magnoliopsida > Ericales > Ericaceae > Rhododendron > Rhododendron molle. Next base: position 58,568,941 of record CM046391.1, read on the forward strand.
CATCTATGCAATTGCTGACTAGGTAAGCGGTAGAAGACCCTTATACACAAGTACACAACAATCTAAACACCCAATATGTGAGGCAGCCCGATTAACACCCAACACGTGGGAAAGTATGGTTTTTTGAGGAAGAGTAGAAGAGTAATTCCACACACCAATATGAAACTATAAACAATATGAAGCTTTATATAAACCACTATACATGATGGTGTCCCTTGATTTCTTTTTCTCCTTTTTACAATCTGTAGTTTTTTTTTTTGGGGTGAGTACACAATCTGTAGTTATGAACCGCTATACGTGCTTCGGTAACCATTTTCTAAAATTAGCCATTCATTCAAGCCCATGTATTAACAAACAAAACATCTTATTTCTTGAATTGAAATGATCCATCATCAATATTCAAAACCAAGTTTGACAAAACATAATTCTCAAATCCCTATTTGCAATGCAATCAATCAACCATCTCTTTTTACTACGTACATAGACAAAAATACTAAAACAGATGGAGTAAATGCAAAATAAAACAAAGTTGATCCCTAAAAGAACGATTACCAATTCCAAAGAACACACTCAATCATCCATCTCTTTCTCGATCGATAACCTAGAAAGTCAACATATAAAACCATAATTCAAGTTATAGAAGCAATAATTAAATGAAACAATAAAATCAGAGTGTCAACATACATCTATTCATTTTACCTTCGAGATTGCTTCACATGTTTTTTTGGCTACTTAATAAGGGCAAAAGATTACTACGCAGTTAACTACTTATACCCATTTAAAATAGAGGCTACACATGTAACACATCATTTGTGTATGTATGATAATAGCTTGAAGAAGAATCATGATCTGCGACGATGCCCTTATGGATCCTAATTTTAAATGGCAATTGTAATTTGTTCACAGCTAAGATGTTCCTCCAGGGTCAGCAAGCACCATTGTACGAGATACATAGACAACACACTTCCTTCTTGATCGAGCATTCCTACCGGCCACTGCAAATCAACTGGTTCCGATTGTTTTGTAGTGCTTTTCCGGGATGATGCAGAAAAAATAGTGGCGCAGTAAGAATCGAAAAGTTATTTTTATCATGTCTTTTAATTTCTAGTCCAAGTATTAATTCACACATTTTTTAGTGTCGTTTGTTGGTTTAAGGAGTCATTGAGTTGTTCATGGAGTCTACCTAGTTTTCTGTAGTCAAGTGTTTGTTTTTATTTAATTAGTGTCTTGAAAATGCAAGTGTCTTTTCCTATTCTTGGAGGGTTGTTCCAAATAGTCTATAAATTCTATTGTTATGAATGAAATAGTAGTTTTGAGTGTTGAATTAAAAATAGCCTTTGGCTAGTGAGAAGTTTATCTTCTTATTTCGTTTCTGTATCTCTGAGGTAGATTCCTTAGAGTGGTGAGCGATCCCTACGCCCTGTATCCCTAGTTAATCCTCGGGTGGTGATATCTGTATCCCGTTGATTTCCTACTTGGGTGGTGAGCGTTTATCCCTTTAATCCCTTTTTACGTTTACTTCTGTCCCGTTTGCAAAATCCGCCGTCAGTTTGGTTGTTCCAAGTAGTCTATAAATTCTATTGTTAAGAATGAAATAGTAGTTTTGAGTGTTGAATTAAAAATAGCCTTTGGCTAGTGAGAAGTTTATCTTCTTATTTCGTTTCTGTATCTCTGAGGTGGATTCCTTAGAGTGGTGAGCGATCCCTACGCCCTGTATCCCTTCTTAAACCCTCGGGTGGTGATATCTGTATCCCGTTGTTTCCCTAACTTGGGTGGTGAGCGTTTATCCCTTTAATCCCTTTTTACGTTTACTTTCGTCCCGTCTCGAAAATCCGCCGTCAGTTTGGTATCAGAGCACAGCTATCCGTCCTGTAAAGTTCTCATTCCATGGCTCTTTTTGAAGATCAAAGCATGTTCAAAGAGATTTTTTCATTTGAAGATTCAACCGTTTCACAGCCAGCAGTTGATTGGTCCAAACTGCCAATTTATGATGAATACACAGAGGATGGGTTTTTAATTGTCAAAGAAAGTCAGCGCACCCTTGTCGATTTTTTTGAAGCCAACAACAATGTTCATGGCAGCAATGAAGAACAAAAATTTCAGCAAATAATTGTTGTAAAGGAGCAATATTCATCCAACCAGCAAAATGACCCAACTCTTCCCGTAAAGTTCACATTGGTTTTGCCGCGAAGAGAATCGGATGAGTGGGAATGGATGGACGAGGCTGTTTTGGAGCAATGGACCCAATTGTTCCGGACACATGGAATTGTTCGAGATATTGAATGTGAGTTCCTCATGGATTCTGGAAGTCAATCCAATCTCGTGTCTCAATCTCTCGTTTCCTTTCTCAATTTGCCAACCGAGACTATTAACCCCTATTATGTGGGCTGGGTTAATCAAGACTACAAAGTACCAGTAACTAGTCGATGTCTAGTGGAGTTTTCAATCGGTTGCCATTACAAGGACAAGATTTGGTGCGACGTGATGCAAATGGACTCATGTGATGTTTTGTTGGGGCGACCGTGGCAATGGGATCGCAACGTGTATTATCGTGGTCGAAAGAATGTTTACGAGTTGAAAGTGAATGGTGAACTCATAAGGTTGTATCCGCAAAAGGCAAAAATGAAGCGGGAGAGGCTTTCAATGGTCATGAAGGAGGTTACTACTATACAAGAGAATCGTCCGCACACGAGAAAGAAGAGAAGAAAAAAAAAGTTCACCAAGCCCAAAACTTCCAACGAAGACTCGAGGGCGAGTCTTTTTTAACCAGGGGAGAATGATGCAGAAAAAATAGTGGCGCAGTAAGAATCGAAGAGTTATTTTTATCATGTCTTTTAATTTCTAGTCTAAGTATTAATTCACACATTTTTTAGTGTTGTTTGTTGGTTCAAGGAGTCATTGAGTTGTTCATGGAGTCTACCTAGTTTTCTGTAGTCAAGTGTTTGTTTTTATTTAATTAGTGTCTTGAAAATGCAAGTGTCTTTTCCTATTCTTGGAGGGTTGTTCCAAGTAGTCTATAAATTCTATTGTTATGAAGGAAATAGTAGTTTTGAGTGTTGAATTAAAAATAGCCTTTGGCTAGTGAGAAGTTTATCTTCTTATTTCGTTTCTGTATCTCTGAGGTGGATTCCTTAGAGTGGTGAGCGATCCCTACGTCCTGTATCCCTAGTTAATCCTCGGGTGGTGATATCTGTATCCCGTTGATTTCCTACTTGGGTGGTGAGCGTATATCCCTTTAATCCCTTTTTACGTTTACTTCTGTCCCGTTTGCAAAATCCGCCGTCACGGGACCTCAAACCAAACCCACACAAACACAAACCAAGATAGGAGAGAGCATCACTCCCTCCGTCCCCTTTTTATTGTCCAGTATTCCATTTTGGGTTGTCCCTTAATAAGTGTCCATTTTGTAAAGTTAATGGGTAAAAGTTGGTGTATTGTCTATTTTGTCCCTAAAAGTAGATTCCTTTTTGAAAAGTAAGTGAGTAAAAGAGTAATGATGATGGGTAAGTAGGGAAAGTGGGGGAAAAAGTTGATGTGAAAGGTATAATGATGATGTCTTTTTAATAAGTTGGAGTTACGATGCAGGACACTTAAAAAGGGACGGAGGGAGTACATCGTATATGAATTATCTTACTCCATTGGATTTCTTCTCTAATTGTTTTTTACTCGATATATATATATATGTATGTATAGTATGTTCTAATTCTGATTGGAATAGTATGTTCTAATTCGTCATCTATAGAAGCAAACCCCTAGTGTCACGCCCTCGATTTTTAACATAAATAACAATACTATTTTAAATACAAATCTTCACAATAGTACATACGGTACCCCAAATTACAATACAATTTTTGAACCTCACAAATCTGTCAGTTGATACAGTATTCCAAAATAAAGAAAATAGTACAGTGCAGTTGATTTATGAAGAAAGACAAATACTTCAAAAAATATCTTTAGCTTGATATCTGCATGCATGCACTTCACACCCTCCCAGATTGTGTCCTTGTAGTGTACTTGAAAAATAATAGGTTGAGCTACACTAGCCCAGTAGAGAAATCTATACTCAAACTATATGAAAATGCGAGAAATATGCACAGAGAGTGAAAGAATTCGACAAGTGAACATGAGAAACACGAGTTTGACACAACGAAAGACAGACTACGGTCAAAGAGTTCCAAACGGCTTGTAAGTACTCCTAACCGTTCACATGTCATGTAGAAATGTTATTAAATCACATCAATCAAACGTACTCACAATAGGTTCACAACCATTTCGACACTTCTCATAATCTCAACCACTCTGCATTTCCACCCCTTGCGTTGCAGTCAACATCACCCATTATTTGGGTCTCTGCATTACCACCCCTTGCGTTGCAGTCTGCATTTCCACCCCTTGCGTTGCAGTCACTTCCTCATTCCAATTCTCAATTACAACCATTCAAATCCCAAGAATCACACAACTCATTCAACAAACACTTCTCTAATCTCATGACACAATAAGGCACGTCAATCAAACTGATTTATAGGTCAAACACGGATCGACAGTCACATTTCAAAGTATTCCAAACGATCAATCATAACAGAACATCGACTGACAAATCAGTACACGCCTTTCTCTCTTAGTACAGCACAATATCGTACCGACTCCATATCGACTCCACAACATACTACTCGCTAATATTGATTACTTAGATATCGTGGAACGAGCACCAAAAGAGTTTGAAGGATAAGTGAATCATGCGGACACGCATTACTATGTTACCACTCGGATCACTAGAAAAACTTACATCTACCAACTATACTTCCCACAATGTCTCACTTAGCATTCGGTACTCCTAAACAACCTTACATCACATATTCCATTTACAATGACACTAACATTACGCTTAGTGGGTATCGAAGGAATTTGAATGATCATTAAGACATAAGAACTCGAGTAATCAAGTTTAGGGATGGTTTAACGATGTTTAAAAGGTGTTAGAAGTGATTGGGAGTCAAAACAGACGAACGAGGATCAACGGACCAAAACTGTCCCAGAGAGCAGTCGGTGTTCGACGATCCATTAAAAATTGCATACCCAATATTTTTCAATGATTCCAACTCCGAAACGTCACCAACTTACCAATCTTTCAAACCCATAAGGACCCATAATCAATAGGGTCGTTTAGCCACAACAAACAATGAAAAATGCAGCGCTGTTTGCTGCCCGGATTTCCAGATTACAGCTCAATCTTCTATAAATCACTATAAATCGAGTTCTTAATACTTTTGAACGATTTTAGTCCCAAAAGTTACGCTATTGAACGAAGCTTAAAAGTTATGAAGGAACCCTAGTCAAATCTGCACGCTAAGGATGGTTAAACAGGACTGAAGCAACACAATCAACGTGACAGATTGACACACCTCCACTCAAATGATCATAACTTTCGGTGTACCAAGAGTTTTAAGGCGATTCCAGTGTCAATATAAAGCTGACTTCAAGACCTTCGAATCGATATCAAATTTTCATGAAACGGACATCGGACGAGGAAGTTATGTCCGTTCGAAGTGGGCTGAAACCAGAACACGAGACAGATTGCAGACCAGTTTTCTAAAAATCACCATAAATTCAATTCTCAACGGTTTCGGGTGATTCTTGCGGCATTAAAACAAGCTCTAAGTCTACTCTATTTCATACGAAGGAACCAAAATTCAAATCTGAGCTTAAGAGGGCGTAAAACCCCAAAAACGCAGGCCCTGTTCTGCTGATTTTTAGAAACGGAAGAAACAACTTCAAGCAACGAAATAAGGCAAAACCCGAGCCTTTGACCAAGTCAACCGAGCTCCAACGAGGTCCGATCATAAATTTTCTTGGATATTCGGAAAGCCCGTGCTCCGTATAGCAACTTTAATTCTCGGGTCTTGTCCGAACTCGTACTCCATGGAGGTGAAAATGAGGAGAGAAGGTGAGGGGGAGATGAGAGGTGAGAGAGAGCAGAGAGAGTTAGAGAGAGAGAGGGTTCCGTGGGTGTGTGTGTCTGGCGTGGAAAAAAGAAAACATATGGGAGGGGAAAATTATTCCCTAGTCCCCATCCACACACACATATCTATGTACCCCAATACATTTAACACTTGCACCCCTCTACCAACGAATCTATCTCGTTAACCCCAAATTAAATAACCACGTCATTTCATTTTTTTTTTTTTGTATTCCACTATTTTCGCCTTTACCAGTTATAATATTATTATTTTTTTTTAAAAAATACGGGTCTCTACACCTAGAGTACCACAATTAAAACATTTGGCATATACCACATTCCAGTTGTCGTTCTTCGCACCAATACAATCCGCATTCCATGTAACATAGGTTTAAAACAAAGCACAACACAAGGAACTACATAAGCATGCTGCATACACAAATGATACCTCGAATAAAAAAAATTCCGAAATTATCATTATTGGTCCTTATTATATGTCTGTCAATGGGCCGGATCCTACAGATCTGAATCCGATAAGATTTGGATCCGATCCGAATCCGATAAGACTCGAATCCGATAGTGATGATCCGGATCCGATCCGAAAATCCGAATCCGAACCGAAAATTTTTTTACTTCAAAAATTTTAGCAAAAAAAATAAAAAATAAAAATACAACTTCTTAAACATTTTTTTTTCAAAATAAAAAATTTTCTGTTTTTTTTTTTTAAATTTTAAAAAAATATAAAAAAAGTTTAAAAAAATAAAGTTCGGGTTCGGATTGATAACGGATTTAATCTGATCCGATCCGTAACGGATTACCAGATTCGGATTATCGGATCGACGTTATCGGATTCGGATCCGAATCCGGATCGGATTTTTCGGATCGAATCTGAATCGGATCCGGTTCATTAACAGGCCTAGTACTTAAGATTCCACCACATACCATACTCACTGTATAGCTAAATTCTATGTTCTAGCTAGGTAACAAAAGAGAAAACATTTAATTTCCTGCATGTGCTAGTGAAATTCAGCATTTACCACAAAGCTATAGCAGTTGTTGTGCCAAATTTCGAAAAAGCCACTTCATTTCTTAGACTGGGTTTGGAGCTTGAATTGAAGGAGGATTCATGACAAAACCATAGAAGATACCTGCTCATCAGGTCCTGGAGAACATGTCAGTGGTCAATGACTACTCTCCATCGGCGAGGTGTCATCTTCGATAGACTCTCGTACAGTTCGATGTTCACTTACTGCATCTAGAACCTACAAAGTGAAAGAGCAATTTCTAAGCATATGCATGCATCCCAATTTCGATAAATGCAATTACAAGGTGTGTTCTGCACAGTCTAGTTAACCTGTCTAACCTCAAAGCCCCTGGATTCCATGTACTTGAACATTTTAGATTGTAGTTGCTCAAATTGTGTAGTGAGTCGTTCGGTTAGGAGAGACTCAATTCGTTGCTCCATTTCAGCCATATACTCCGCCTACATTGGAAATACATAAGTGCGCAATAAGTGCTTGAATATAGAAAATAGACACTTAAATACATACCGTTGTCTTTACGACATCATGGCCATCTTTCCTTCGTGTCTGCATGTAGCCACTCGTCTTGTCAAGGCTCCCCCCTTTTCCAGCTATCTAAAATGGTCAAATGAAGAAGATTTAGAATTCGACATAATTTACTAATTCCCAAAGAAAAGAAAATCTTCACAAGTAATTTGGAAAAAGCGTGTTTGGCCACTATTATGTGGTGAGCCATGGTCACGTTTATTCTCTGAATTAATAAATTAGGACAACTTGGCCCTGCAACAGCAGTGTTAGGCATTTCCTCTGAAATATTCTTCTACTAAGAGTTAGACAAGAAAAAGACATGAACTCTGCGAGTCCAAAATGAGCCCGTTCGATTCCAGCATAAGTAATTATTATTTTTATTTATTTAATCAGAGAGTTTGTATACTCTATCATGGCGAATTTCAGAAATTAAGGAGCTTCATAAGGGGCAAATTACCCAACTTAAATAGACAAGTAATAGAAAATGGTGCGCTGAATTTACAGTCCGTACGTATGCCTCTAACAACATCATATAAACATAAATGATAAAGTTCCAAACCCAATTACCAAGGCCACGATTTGGTGCAATAATTGATTTCCCTATGAGCTTTAGAATTATGAATGACAACGAGGAAAATTCCAAATCGCGCCACCCTACCCAGAAATTAATTTCTGTATTTGCCAGTGGCTCGACCTGTTGCTATTAGTACTTGTTTTGCGATACAGCCCCCACCATACCATCGCGGGGAATATATTTCTTTTCCGATCAGAATGGGTAATGTACCCGTTGCCAATACTACCTTTCAGAAAACCCTATTTGCAACAGCGTAACATCCAGTCACTAAAAGTGGCAAATACACTATAACTTTCTTTTCCCTGTCAGGTAAATCCAAACGTTAGTGCAGTGTAGCAAAACTATGAGTTAATCCTGTCCAAACTTCTGGAGAATTCAAAATGCTATATACTCAACTGCGAGAATAATCTCACAAACTTTTATTTAAATTTTCCTATGAGGTCTCGTGGATACAAAGCATAAATCCTTAAAGACTGATGATGCAGGGGCAAATCTTTGAGTTTTTGGATGTGGCACATTCACCACAATTGTCCAACTATATATTGAACTCCTGCTTTATTTCTACTGCTTGGCAGAAAATGCATTTGAGTTTGATTAAGATCCAATTAAGATCTAACGTGTCGTGCCTAAGCCGTGCTATCTTCCAGCTTTTTTGTTATTATGTGGTCGGTTTGAAAAGTTAGATATCAAAATTGACTAACGCTATTCATATATTGAAACAAAACACGTTCATGAGGATTGTTGTGCAGTTATGATAACTAGGGACGAAATTTAATCACTATAAAACCAAAAAAAACGTATAGAAACGAAAAAAAAAAAAAATCTTAAAGATGTAATGGCGCGACATCGTTACCTCCCGATTCAGTATGTCAATAGGGGTCATGGTTTCGTTGTTGAGAGCAAGCATATCAGCTCCAGGGTACATGTGAAGCCCAGCTTTTCCCTTGGAAGCAAGCACATGAAGAGGCGTGTTACCTTCATTGTCTTTCCAATTAATAAGACAGCTTACCCATGGCTTTTTAAGGATAAAATTGGTCGCCAAATCCCTCTCCACATCCGCAGCAATGTGAAGAATGGTTCGCCCTTTACTATTTGCCATCTCCCAACAATCTGGGACCTTTTGTAAAATCTCATTCATTACGAGTACATCTCCCGCAGCAGTAGCAATGTGAAGAGCCGTGTTCCCTTCGTCATTGTTTGCGTATGCCACGGATTTATCCTTGTCTAATAGCTTCTTAACTGCTTCAAGGTTCCCGTAGTGAGCAGCAAAGTGAAGAGATGTCCATCCCTTGGTGTCTCGTTCCTTGATTAGATCTTGCTTCCAGTCTAATAATTTATCTAAGATTGCATCTGAAAAAGAAGATCAGAGAAATAGTTGCTGAAAACTCGTATAGAAGTTTGCTTAGGAATTACTAATTAGCGAGATGGAGACAAGAGAGTTGATTCAATTGTTGGGAAAAGGGAGCAGAAGTACGAAAATGTCCAACTTTCTTAAATTTCTCTCTTTAGATTTTAGCAGAAAAATTTAAGGGTCGTCCAACTTCTGCGCCAAGCACAAGATTTTGCATCAATCATAATCTTTAGAGAAGTGCTACAATACACACCCCTTATTTGGATGTGTATTATATGCACCCTCTTTGATTACCATTAGATGCTTGAAAAATGATTTGGACCCTTTAAAATGTTACGATAAGTTGCTAACAAAAAACATGTTACCAGTGCAACAGGTAAACCCTGTGAATTAAAAGTTGGGCCATAAGTTTGGGCTGAAAGAAAAATTAGGCCCAATTTTATTTTTGATAATTAATTTATGTTAAAAATAATAATTTTATTTTTTAAAAACTTTGAAGCTAAAATTATTTCAAGTGAAAATAATTTACTTCTTTAAAATAGGTTCTCGATAATTACTAAAGAAAAAAGATATCATTATCATAAAAAGTCAAGTTAAGGCATTTTTTACAAGATTTTTAAAGTATTTCATATTTGTAGCCAATTTTTTTTAATTTTTTTGAAATATTATGATGTTTAATATTTTTAATAATAGCTTTAATTGCATAGTGAACTTTCACATAAATGGTCCAACTGAAAGGAATAGCGAAATCAATCATCTGTATTAATAAGTAGGACACACTAACAAAAAAGTTAATGGGTGATCAAAAGAGTGATGGTGACGAGATAAATTTACCACTACATTTTAGTTTATATGTAACAATATTTAGGATGTGCTATTTATTTTTTGGTCAATAGACGTACTACTAGTGTTTTTGTGAATTAGTGCAAGTATCCGAATTATAAATAACTAATATTCGTATTTGATAATGTAATCGATTACAAGTGTTATCAATATCAATCAATTACGTAATTGAAACCGCAGAGAAATATAATCTATGATGTAATTAATTATTTGTGTCATTCAGAATAATTGATTTTTAAATCTAATGCAATATTTTTTTTAACTTATTTCGCAATTGATTAGAGGACTTACTGAGACCCATCAATTAGCAAATCGATTGAGTAATCGACTTTACATTGTTATCCAATCGTACTCAATTCAATTACAAAATCGATTATATTGTCTAATCGATTACATAATTGAACATAATAGAATTGATTACATATTCAATTATGATGTCTAATCAAATATGTAATCAATTGCAAAATCAATTACTATATATTTGATTATAATGTCTAATCAATTGAAAAATCAATTATAAAGTCTAATTGATTATGGAATTGAACATTCACATAATAGATTACATATTTGATTAACTACCGTTATAAAAAAGATTAAGTAATCGATTGCACAATTGATTATAGAAAAGTTATGAAATTGACTAAAATGTTACGATTCTGTAGTAAAAATGTTACGAACTGAAAATGTTACGATTTTTTTTACAAAGTTATGAAACACACCAAAATGTTATGATTCTAAAAATGTTATGAATCTGTTGCTAAAAAGTTACGAATCATTCGTAAAAGTTACGATATGCACTAAAAGGTTATGATTTGTAAAAAAAATGTTATGAATCAAAAGTTATGAATTTTTGGTATAAAAGTTACGATAGACCTAAAATGTTATGAATGACCGGTTCAGTAGGTAATTTTTTATGAGGTGGCACAATATAGACCACACAATAGGTGCATATGATATGCATCTTAAAGGGGTGTGTATTGAAGATTTCTCCTAATCTTTATTGTTTACTAGTATTAATCTTTATTAGTTTGTAAAATTAATGGACGGTTCGATTCTTGAAAATGAAATTGGAATCAAACCGTACATTTTACAAACAAAAATTTAATTTTTGATATACCTGTCGATATCCGATCAAGATCATTTTTTTTTTCCTAAGTGGAAGGACAACATAGGTTTTGATCATAGTCCTAGTTTTCACTTCATTTCTCATCCTAAAATATACTGTATTCGGTTAAGGATTTTAGATTTTAGATTCTAATCATTAGTATCTTATTTTTCTCAAATCATTACTCTCATTTTTTTATTTCTATCTCTCTCCCATCAATACTCCCATTTCTAATCATTACTTTAATTCTCTCTACACTCATTACTTACAAATTCAAATCCAAAATCCAAAAAAAACGGGCTTTAACGTATACACACAACTAAAAGTATAGGAGTATATTTTTGGTAACTCACACAACCAAAAGTATAGGAGTATATTTTTAGGATGAGAAATGATTTTGATTTTGCAAAATTCCTTGATGAGAAAATGATCCTAATTGTTTCGGGAGTAATGATTTGATTACTTTTGATAATGGAAAGGGAGAGATATCTCCTAAGTGGAGGGAGTAGGCATCACCAACCTTTACTGCTGTCATTCACAGCCGCGTGCATAGCCGTTCTCCCACCGGGTCCTCCGTAAGCCGGCGATTTGCAATTTTTCAGTATCTCAGACACCACCGCCGCGTCGGAACCCCGACCGACGACCAAGTACAGAGGAGTTTCTCCCGCTTTATTCGGCCTATAATCCAACCATCCATCTGCTGCCGTCAACAAACTCACAACACGTCGCGGGTCTCGATACCTCGCCGCCAAGTGCAACGGCGTGTCCCCGTCGCGATTTCTCGCCTTCAACATCTCCCTCACCGCCGGCGCAACGCCGCCTTCGCCACCGCCGTTGTTAGCGGCGGCTATTTCATTGTTTTGGTTATCTGCTGGTGGTTTTGCGAAATTGATGAGCGATTCGACTACATCGTCGTGCCCTCCCGCCGCGGCGATGTGAAGCGGAGTGTCGCCGTGGGTGTTCTGACGGCGTAAGAGTGGGGGACAAGCGCTTAAGATGTCTGCCACACAGTGGGAGTGGCCAAACTCGGCTACGACGTGGAGGACGGTGTTGTTATTTTTGGTAAATTGGAGGGCAAATCGGTCAGTGTATTGTTTGAGGTCTTCGAGTTTGCCTTCCATTGCTGCCGTGTACAAGCTCGGATCCATGGTGAATCTCTGAAATGCAATGGGGGTAAAGAACGATGGGATATGCTTACTGATACTCCTCGCTAAACCATTTCTCTGGTGCTTCCATTGCAAAAGGAAATCGGAAGTGCTTCCTAGACGCGCTAATGAACTCGCAAATCTATATATTGGACGGATCCGAGGGTGCACTTGTAGTGCGGCTGATCAGGTCGTCCATCTCGGCAATGGACGACTCGGATTTTCATCCGAATAATGGACGGCTCGAATTAATAGGAGATTAGATTAAATCTGAGCCCTTCATATCGAGATGGACAGTCAGATCCGACGTACTACACGTACAGTGTAGTGTAGCTGCCGCATTACAGCAACTCCCAATCCAGATTGGACAAGCCACCACGAGTTGTTCCGCTAGAGACATTATAATGTAGGGCCAGAGCTTTGTTGGCACATATATTGTTATGAATCAAACATCGTCTTGAAAAACGCAATCTGTAGACAAAATATTCATTAAAAATAAAATAAAATACTTTTGCATAAAAGAGAGAAATAACTCTCACTCATCATGCGATAAGTTGTTGGACTGACGAGACAGGAGAAATGAAAAATCATAAAAGAAAGCAATTTAGAAGTAGATCCCACTGGCGGCTTGAGCCAAAGGTGTTCAAGTGAACATCCTAAAATATTGCTCTCATGGATGGCATTTTACTTATTTCATGTTGAGTTGAATTTCAACACCTTATAGTTTACTGTCCAATCTAAAGCGATTTTTTGTTAAAATAAATAACGAATTTCCAACTTATAGAAGCGAGAAAAGATGAAAAACTTATTTACACAAAAAGGCAAAGACAGTGAGAGAGAATTATTACTTGTCAAAGAGTTTATGCCGATTGATTAAAATTTTTACACGTGATTTTTTACAATGGTAGTAAAAGGTAGGGGGAATGAATTTTTCTTTAGACAGCCAGGGTTGTGAGAGAGGGAGGCCAGGGAAAAGACTTATTATAGTACCAATTTTAATTGATTTAATCAAGTATGATGTGTTTAATTTTGCAGGAACTTCAAATGAACTTACCAAGTTTAATTGATTTAATCAAGTTTTTTTTTTAAGTTTTGCATCGAAAGATTTATTTTTTATTTTTTGTCATATTCTACTACTAATTTAGGGAAAAGATGATGAGTCTAGTGGGGAATATAAGACGCCTACATCTTGACTGTCATTCTATTTGTCACATGCAAAGTGGAATCACACTCTTACAATCACTTTAATATTTTTTTTTTTCAAAACAAAACAAAAAAAAGACTTGTCTATGTTTTGTCATTTTAATAGTCGGAACTTTGTTTTAGCATACTTAATTAAATTTCAAACTCTATTTTTAATATACTTAATCAATAGTATTTAATTTCTTTCTTCACCAGACATTCAATCAACAACTTTAGTGGAGGCAGAGCCTTTGCTCACTTTTCAATTTGATGCCTACAATTAAGTACTACTTCTATGGTTGACAAATGATGTCATGACGCTTACATCACCTAGAAAACATTTGTAGTCATCACCCCATAGCGCTGCTGCCAGGAGCGGAGCCAACATGTGACGTGTGCCTGGAATTTTATTCCCTACAACTTTTTTTGGGGTATACCAGCTTAGAAAATGTTAGAGAAATTGGAAATTTTGGGTACAGAGCTTTGTTTACTTTGTTTTTACCTATTTTCAACCAAATCAATGAACCCAAAATAATTAAATGCTTGTTTCAGTGGGGCAAATATCAAATTGCTTGTATTTTTTATCTTTCGTATTTATGTTTTGAATATTTTGAATACATTAGGCTACAAGCTATATTGTACTAATTAAGGAATACTTAAATTTTTGCGCGCAGCATTACTTTATTTAATTTTACTATGAATATTTTTAGTTGTGAAATGGTACTCCCTTTGAATAAAATTCCTGATTCCGCCACTAGTTGTAGCCCAATTAACGTGGATTGAGGCTCACGTAATATTTTAACACCCTTCGCAATCATATGGTTTTATGCATCCTATTACAAAAGTGTATGAAACCCTATATAAATGCATTGGTAAAAAAGATATTGGACCCTAAGTGACAGTACCCGAAGAACACTTGATAATTTACCAAAAACAGGGGAGGCTTAAAGGTTTGATTTTCTATACCTCTTTTTCCAGTTATGCAACCAAAATTAAAACATCAAATGTTGTTTATTGGGAAATGATAATAGCACTCCAAAATTAGTATAACTCCAAAGTCATTTTCGTTTATTTTTTGGAGTGTCTGCATCAATTTTTAGAGTGTCAATATCATTTTCCTTGTTATTTTTGGGTCCAACTAGACTACATATATAGCTGAACAAAGTAAATGTTGGCAAATAAAATACTTCATCCGTCTCATTTTATTTGCTCATGTTTTTATTTTGAATTGTTCCAAAATTTTTGCTTTGGTCCTAAAAATAATCACCAAAAAGGGAAAACTTTTAATTTTGCCGCTTAAGTTTGAAATGAAGTAGATACTCAAGTTTAATTGTGGGTAACTCGGAAAATCTCAACTTTTGACACTGATTTCTTAAGAAGCTGAAGTCGAACTGTATGTGGAATGAGAGAATATAATATTAAAATGCTCATTGAGCACTTTAATTTGGTGTAAGAAAATTAAAAAAATAATATATATAAGTATATTTTTTGGGATTTGAAAATGCACAAAAAAACTATAAGGAACCTTTAAATTGAGACAGAGGGATTAACATTTTGTTCCGTAAATAGTATAAGGTTAAACTTTAGAATACATCTACCATTCATTTTGCATACGAATTCCAAATCTAACCCAATCAAAATTAGTTAAACACATCCGTCGAAGTTAGTAAAATTCCAAATCATGATCAAGGATCTAACCAAAATTTGTTTGTATTGAATAAGTAAGCCGTTGTTGGTGTCGCAAATGAAATTTGTACCTACATGCGTTTTCCAATTCAATGCAAATGAATTTTGAATTTTAAATTGTCCCAGCTTTCAAATTGAGGCGAGGGTATATACGACAAAAATTAGGCTCTGCTATTTTGTCGTCTATACTCTCGAATTCACTAATGTTTATATATTGTCCATTTAAGTCTTTCGTTTCTTTTGGCAGATAAATTTTTAGAAGGGTTAATTTTGGAAAATGTAGTGGGCCGAAAGAACCGCTGTTCAGAAAGGTTAAAGAGATCAAGGTCAAAACTAGCCCATGTTCTGGACACGTCATTCCGAGGGCTCTCAATTCATCTGTAAATGTCATTGCTCGTCGTGATAAGGCACTCCACTGTTCGGCCGAACGATATCCGAACCCAACAGTTCCGCTGAGCATACTTTTTCTTACGTCTTAATCGGACGATCGCTCGGCATACCATAGCTTGTTCGGAAGGTACGTTATTACTCGGGAAAAGATCTTTGGAATAGTGCTTGGAAGTTAGAATCAAATGGTCATGCAGTAACTTTCTACTTATGGCCGAAAGTGACATGATCTAAAAGCTTTCTACTTATAGCTGAAAGTGACATCATCTACTTGTCCAACACTCAAAACCTTGCATATAAATAAAAGGTGATATCACAAGGTAAGAATTTAATCTCTCTCATTCTTACAAAATTCACTAAAATCATACTTTCCTTTATCTCTTAGGCTCTTACTAACTTCCTCGTTGGAGCGTCTTTCCGGAGGTATACCCCTCTTCAGTTTTCACGTACCTAATTCACCGTTCTATCCTTTCACCGTACAACAGCAAGAAAGAAGAGGTTCAAAGATTTTTTCAACCCCCACAAAAAAATGAGTACCGAAAGAGCGATGTGGAGTGTCTAACACTTTCCCCACTCATAACAATAAATCCCCAGACCCATCTCTGATTTTTGCAGACCAGAACTCGAAAGGAGTCATGTAACAAAATAAATTTTCCAAGCAGTGGGTTGGGTGTTATGTTTACTCTTTTTTTTGGTGTTTTCGCTCAGTCCGTGGGTTGGGTTTGTCAGTGCTGTTGAGGGTTTTCAAAGCTATCATATATATATATATATAGTCATGTAACAAAATAAATTTTCCAAGCATTGGGTTGGGTGTTTTGTTTACTCTTTTTTTTGGTGTTTTCGCTCAGTCCGTGGGTTGGGTTTGTCAGTGCTGTTGAGGGTTTTCAAAGCTATCATATATATATATATATATATATATATATATATATATATATATATATATTCTAATCACACAACTCTAAAGGACACTTCTCAAACATACTTACTAGGAGATCTATTTTTACAATCTGATTCGTTCATTTTTTATAGTACCGAGCAAATCTGGTGTTTTGTATCGACAGCTAACATATATGAACTTACAAAATAAATGGCTTGGATAGTCAGTGAAAGCCATGTGCCATTACGTTACGTGTTTTAGCAGCATGTTTGAAATGGTTTTTGACATAGCATGACTCTTCTTTTTTGGTGGTTTCTTAGTGAAATTAACTTACCAAATTTAAGTCTAGTAGTTATTGTCGAGTTGAGTTCCAGCTTGTATTTTTTGGCATGTCTTTGTCGCTTGTTGTAGGAACCAAAGAAGCATTTTTTATGTTGATGCTTCACAAAACAAAATCGCACATTTGTTTGGTCTTCCCCAAGCAAATAATATATTCATTACATTTACTCTAGCTTTTGCACAGTTTGTTCGATTCTATATATGTTTATAGAAACCATCCATGGAGAAATCATTTTGAATTCTAAACGAAAATTTGATTTACATTACATGATGTCATTTTTTGTGTGTGTGTGTGTTGCTCTAGTTATCGGTTATACTATGTGGAGTATGGTTAACATGCCCACAACTTGGGCAACAACTGGGGGTCCAAACAGAGCGATATGTAGGAGATCTTAGAAATAAAAATTGGACCACCAAAACTCTATCGACCGGGATGAAGTTTAGTTCATTTTGTTTATCTGCAAATTTTCTAATGCTAAATTTTCAACCCACTCAAAAAGAGAAGAAATCTTGAAATTGCTCTCAGTGCTGCTACACCCTTCACCGCTACCTCTGTGAGTCTGTGACTACCAGTGACCGGCCAGCAACCACCACCTCTGATGAACAAACGGCCAACACAAAGAAGGGATAAAGTTCATCACTGATGATTGTCATCGAAAAGTAGTGAAAGTAACCTGTTAACAAATCCACATAACACTTTCTTGTTGAAACTTTGTCTCACTTTTTGAGGAGTCGCCTATCGAGTGCATATACCTCTCTGATCAAAAAATGCCCGACTATAAGCACGTGCCAGGGGAAAATCCCCTCTTCATGAACGACAAGTTGTCCAAGATTGATAAAAAGACGTGGTGGTGAACGCGCTTCAGCTAGCGCGATTTGGACCAAGTATATATATAGAGGTCGAGAGGGAGTTTCATACGGTGGTTAGCTCGGAGGGTGACTTCCATGGACCTGTTTCGAAGTTAAGCTCCTGTTTCGACTAGCCTTTGTGTATCAATGTTGTTCTCGTACTTGTTATTGCCTAGCTATTGCGCCCTTCTAAACTTTTGAAAAGTCACCTATGTAGTCACAATGTGGTTCAACCTATGTCGTTGCTATGAGCATTAACGTATGTAATGTTCTGCTTCCTTCTTTGACATCCCAACCTTAAACCTCAGTAATTTTACTTCAAATCAAGTTTGCATAAGTTATTATTTGGCTGAGCACATGGACTACACTTGACGGTGCGATACGTTTCAACATCAAAGGCAAATTGACTTCAATTAGGGTTACTGAGGACTCACCAATAAATGTGGATAAGGATAATAGGCCCATGTGGCCATGTGCTCTGTTTTTACACCGTCATCCATGGGGACGAAAATTAGGGCGACAAGCTCTGTGAACAATGACGATGATGATAACGTGGCAATGGAGTTCTACAGACCAATACACACGGAGAAAGTTGGTTCATCCAATCAATAAAGAAACAACCTTTACGAGTTCTACATACCAATAAAAACCAATATTTTCCTTTATGAGTTCTACAGACCACAAACAGAAGGCCTAAAGACCGCGTGCTTTACTCTATTCAAGCTTGAGTATGTAGGAAAAAAACTTTTTGAGTTCGAAATAATATACAATAAATGAGGTGCAAGCAATAACACAAATGAACATGGCAAATGCTATCGAGTGTGCTAACACAGCAAACATAGCTGAGATGAACGCAAGCATAACGACAAACACGGAAACAAAAATAAGCATGAAGGCTGATCCAGTGCGGCTTTGCAAATGGTCAAGACCTTCCTCCCGTTCAGCATAAGCTAAGGCAGTGAGGCATAGGATTATAGAGGTAACAGAGCATACCATAGCTATGGTGTTGGCTCCTCTCCAATCCCATAAATTAGTTAATGGATTAATTAATCCTGACCGTCGAATGTAGAATTAGAGGATCCTCCAATTTTTATGGGATTGGAGAGGAGCCGGACTCTCGATGAGTAGGATCTGAGGATGTGAACTGCATTTTCAAAGATGCTGATAATGACTTATATATGGAAAATTTTCGTGACCTCATTCGTCTAAATTTAGGAAAAGCTGAGGGGAACGGGGATGCAAGAATTGATAGTGTCGATAAATTATAAATTTTTCGGAAAAATTGAAATGTTTGGTTATGTATAGCGGTGTTGTTAAAGAGAAATCACTGCCACCCCCTAGGTTTCCCAGAACTACAGATTCTCCCTCCTGGTTTAACCTCCAGAGGTTTGGTGATGTATTTCAATTACACCCATTCATTCAAAATGCTTACACTTGATTATGTTGGACCAACCTCAGAATTCTACGCAAATAATTGGAGTTATTTAATTTGTTGAAAACATATTTTTAAGAGGCAAATTATTATTGACTTCTGAAGCATCAGTCCTTAAAAATCCTGAGAGAGAAAAGTGAAAAGGCTTAAACAAACCTAGCTATTCGAGTTTCGGAGTTTGTGAAGAACTTGAAACTGGAAAGGTTAAAAGCAGAGATGGAAATGGGTTAGTTCGGCTACACAAATTAACCTATCTATTCGATCGAGTTTGAGATCGTATTCAACTATTCGCTCATGTAAATTGTTGTCACGTAAACAAATTTGAACATGTTTTGAAGCCCAAGTATTCAAACCAAGTTTGATGAAGTGACATTGGACCTCCAGAACTCTATCGACATGGATAACGTTTAGTTCAATTAGTTTAATTATCTGTAAATTTTCTACGGCCAAAATTTCAACCCACTCAAAAAAGAGAGCAATCTTAAAATTGCTCTAAGTCCTGCTACACCCTTCTCCACCACTACCTCTGTGACCACCAGGCACCAGTGACCGGCCGGCAGCCACCCCCTCCGTTGAACAAAAAGCCGACACAAAGAAGAGATATAGTTCACTGCTGATTGTCACTGAAAAGTAGTGGAAGTTACGTCTTAAGAAATCAGCACAACACTTTCTTGTTGAAACTTTGTATCTCTTCTTTGAGGAGTTGCCTATCGAGTGCATATACCTCTCTAATAAAAAACAAAGCCCGTCTATAATTACGTGCCCGGGGAAAACCCCCTCTTCATGAATGACAAGCTATACCCAAGATTGAGAAAGACGAAGTGGTGCATGCGCTTCAGTGCGATCTGGACAAAGTGTACAGAGTTCGAAAAGGAGTTTCATGCGGCGGTTTGGCTCGGAGGGTGACTTCCATGGACCTGTTTCTAAGTTAAGCTCCCGTTTTGACTAGCCTTTGTGAAACAATGCTGTTCTCGTACTTGTTATTGCCTACCTATTGTGCCCTTTTCAACTTTTGAAAAGTTCCCTACAGAAAGTAGTCATAATGTTCTGCTTCCTTCTTTGACATCCCAACCTCAACCCTCAGTAAATCTTACTTCAAAGGCAAATTGACTTCATTAACAGTGTGATACGTTTGAACATAAGAGGCAAATTGACTTCAATCCGGGTTTACTAAGGAGTAAGGACTCACCAGTAAATGTGGATAAGGATAATAGGCCCATGTGCTCCGTTTTTAATTACACCTTCATCCATGGGGACGAAAATTAGGGGGACAAGCTTTGTGAGCAACGACGAAGATGATTGACGTGGCAAATGGAGTTCTACAAACCAATACACATGGAGAAAATTGGTTCATCCAATCAATAAAAAAAACCACCTTTACGAGTTCTACGTACCAATAAAAACCAATATTTTCCTTCATGAGTTCTACAGACCACAAGCAGAAGGCCCAAAGGCCGTGTGCTTGACTCGCTTCATGCTTGAGTCAGTCATGATTAGGAGGAAAAAACCTTTTTGAGTTTGAGAAAATATACAATAAACGAGGTGCAAGCAATAACACAAGTGAACACGGCAAACGCTGTGGAGTGTGCTAACACAGCAAACATAGCTGCGATTAATGCAAGCATAACAGCAAACATGGAAACTAAAATGAGAGCCGAGGCTGCAGCACCGCGATTTTCAAAATGGTCATGATCTTCCTCCCCTTGGGCATAATTTAAGGCAACGAGGCATAGGAATACAGAGGTAACAGAGCATACCATAGCTATGGTGTTGGTTATGAGAAATGCTTTGAAAGCTGCTGCTCTTGCTAGGACCGCCATACCTTGGTCTTGACCTTGGTTGCCATCATAGCCCCCTGGAATTGCGAAGGCGGCTGCGAAGGTGATTGTGGCTATAAGTGAGGCCACGATCACGATGGTTCCCAATGCTTCTTTTTCATCTTTAATACCTCGAATTCGTTCCCGTCGTTTTGCTTCTTCCCTCGTTTTCCTCTCCTCTTCTTCTTTTTTTTTTTGAGAAAATTACCTCTAAGTATAGAAAAGTGACACTTAATTCCCATTAAGGAGAGATGAAATACTTAATTATCACTAAGTCCACTTTTACAAAAATACATTTACTATTAATAGAAATGTCACCCTAGGGTTTTAGGGTATGCTAGGGTTTTATGGTACCCTAATGGGTACCCTAGTACCCTTGGGTACCCTAAAATCTTAGGGTACCCTAGGATTTTAGGGTACCCTAGAGTTTTAGAGTACCTTAAGATTTTAGATTTTAGGATACTCTAGGGTTTAAGGTACCCTAGAGTTTAGGTTTAGGTGATTTCATAGAGCCATAGGGTTTAGGTTTAGGAACTTTCATAGGAGTTTTAGGGTGCACTTTCCTATTATAGGGTTTTAGCGATTTAGGCACTTTTATTGGGTACCCTAGAGTTTTAGGCACTTTTATAGGGTACCCTGAGGTTTAGGCACTTTCATAGGGTGCCCTAAGAGTTAAGCACTTTCAGTATTGGGGGTTTTAGGCACTTTCATAGGGTTTTAGTGTTTCGTTAATTAGAGAAAATTTGGTGGGAATTACTTTCTATTTTCTGGATCTAGAGGTAAATTGCCCTTTTTTTTTTCAGCATCTCTGGTCATTTTTCTCTTCTCCAAGTTCGCTAAGTTGGCACGAGCATTGCAGACTATGTTTCTTCCACCGCCAATTCCCGAATTCAAGAAGGTGTCATCCTACATTTTTTCGC
This sequence comes from Rhododendron molle, assembly GCA_025413875.1. Lineage (NCBI taxonomy): Eukaryota > Viridiplantae > Streptophyta > Magnoliopsida > Ericales > Ericaceae > Rhododendron > Rhododendron molle. The sequence continues at coordinate 58,590,954 of CM046391.1, forward strand.
TAGTTGATCAAATAAAAAACAATGTATATAAAACTATAGTCCTATTATAAATATCCATATCTTATTAAGCCTCCTTTAAGCCACACTAATCCTGGTTTTGTAAAGAAAAACCAATCTAACCTTGGAGAGAGAGAGAGAGAGAGAGAGAGAGAGAGAGAGAGAGAGAGAGAGAGAGAGAGAGAGAGAGAGAGAGAGAGAGAGAGAGAGAGAGAGAGAGAATTGGAGTGCTTGTGGAGAACTACACGGGCATTTTTTGTAGGAATTTACTTGAGAAGAACTTTCGAAGATTAATAAAAGGGAAGGGAAAATTTCACCTAGGCACCTGACCTTTCATACAAATCACACATAAACATCTGACTTTTCTTAAATTTCATATAAACATCTGACCTTTCTAAAAACTCATCAATTCAACACCTGACCTTTCTTAAATTTCATATAAACACCTGAGTTTTCTAAAAATTCATCAATTCAACATCTGCTATCACCCCTCTGTCTAAAACCAAACAGAATGGCTGAGGTGCTCCAAACAAAAAAAATTAAGTGCTCCAATTTTTAATTTGTTTGAACCAGTGCGAAAATTTTATTTTATCTAATCATTTTATCCTAAAGAACCATAATTAATTTTTTACTCTAAAGCTCTCGTTAGTCAGCCCTAAGAAAGTCGTAGAATTAAATATCTCTCAGGGCTAACTAACGATAGCCTTACAGTCAAAAATTAATTATGATCCTTTAGAATAAAATGATCAGAGAAATAAGATCTTCACATTGGTTCAAACGAATTAAAAATTGGAGCAATTAATTTTTCAACCATGTATAGACCGTTTATATATTAAAAAATATGGTTAAAAAATTAAGTGCTCCAATTTTCAATCCGTTTAAACCAAAGTCGTAGAATCAAATATCTCTAAGGACTAACTAACGATAGCCTTAGAGTCAAAAATTAACTATGACCCTTTAGAATAAAATGATCGAAGAAATAAGATCTTTACATCGGTTCAAACGAATTGAAAATTGGAGCAATTAATTTGTCAACCATGTATAGACCGTTTATATATTAAAAAGTATGGTTAAAAAAGTAAGTGCTCCAATTTTCAATCCGTTTAAACCGGTGCGAAGATTTTATTTCTCCGATCATTTTATTCTAAACGATCATAATTAATTTTTAACTCTAAGACTATCGTTAGTTAGCCCTAAGAGATAATTGATTTTACGACTTTCTTAGAGCTGACTAACGAGAACTTTAGAGTAAAAAACTAATTATGGTTCTTTGGGATAAAATGATCAGAAAAATAAGATTTTCGCACTAGTTCAAACAAATTAAAAATTGGAGCACTTAACTTTTTTTGCTTGGAGCACCTCAACTATTCCGTATGGTTTTAGACGGAGGGGTGACGGCAGGTGCTGAATTGATGAGTTTTAGAAAGCTCAGGTGTTTATATGAAATTTAAGAAATGTCAGGTGTTGAATTGATGAGTTTTTAGAAAGTTCAGGTATTTATATGAAATTTAAGAAATGTCAGATGTTTATGTGTGATTTGTGCGAAAGGTCAAGTGCCTATGTGAAATTTTCTCAAAAGGGAACAAGCAAACCGTAACAAAAAGAGAGTAATATCATGGGATGGAAACATATCACGTAACTAGTTCCTAAAATTGCTATACTCAATGTTTTTGTCTCTATTTTTTGAAATACTATTGGAATTGGTTTTGTAGTCGTAGTTTTAAAACTTGGGCTATATACATAATATTTGTAATGTTTTAAAAAATAATTAAACATAACAAATATTATTACTGAATGTACAGTGAAATCCTACATCCATATTAATCATCCCCTTTAGGACTTCTGTTGAAAGTTTTTTTTTACCACAACTTTTGTTGAAAGTTTTCTTCTCTTGATGTATTCTTTGTCGAGTTTTTAAAAATTTTTGTTGCTGATCCGAAGTTTTTTGTTTTTTGTTTTTGTCAGCAAGTCTGTAGAAAGTTGTAGGCATGAACACTTTACCGTCAAGGGTTTCCTTTTGCCTTCCCCACCAGCGAGCCGGCCTTCCCCTGCCCTCCACTCTCTCCACTTTGTTTTCTAGTCTAGTAGTATGAAAAAACCTAGTAGTGGTGTTCACAACTTACCTACATGTAATTTGGTGGTGCCAAACTACCAGGAAATTACTAGCATGACAGTAGCAATTCAAAAAAGTCTTACGGTGGCGACCGTCCTACTTGTCCCCCATTGACTTGTAATTGGCACTTTTTGATTTTTTTAATTTAATTTTGATTGTTTGTTTTGAAAAAAGCATCTATGTTATACGTTGAGAGTCATAAAATAAAAGAGAGGGAGAAATCCCACCAATCGTCCCTAAAGTTTCTCTTGAAACCCTCTCCAAGCCCTACTGTGTCATTGAAACCCACTTGTAGTCCCCCCAAGATTTTAACATCGAGTGGGCGAGCACTATAAGAAAGTTTACAAGATATTAAAAAAAAAAAAAAATCATATAACTACAGCCACATATTAATTGTTCTTAAAGGAAAAATCCACAACGTGTGTTAATTTATTTTGTAGGTGCGGATACACTAAGGAATTAGAAAAATGTTGGCATGCAGGCGAGCATACACATATAGTTTTAAGCAGAAAAAATCCCATAATTCTTAACAATTTTTACAACTACATTGGGTATGGTGGTCACTGGTCACCTGGACTCATTTTCCCCAAGGTTAGTCCTTGCAGATATGCGATCAACGATGCAGGCAAAATGTGGCTTCCCCCCGTCAGTGTGTCATTATTTACAGTGAGCAAGCATGTGTACTAACAATAAATAGAAGTTCTCCAGATTTCCTAAGGTTTTAGGTTTAATTCTCCTTATCAAGAGTTCACCTCACCTCGAAGCGTGTACTGCGGGAATTAGTCCAAGGTGCACCCAAATTAGCCTAAGACACCCTGCATTATCCAAAATAATGCATTCTCCCCTTCACTCTGTCTTCTATATGGCGTGTTCTCAACATATTTTATTTTTTTCCTTCTTTCTTTCAAATTTCCTCCCACGCTTTTTTAACTCTCTCAGACTAAAAACTTCACATCTAATTAATGTTACATCATATAGCGACAAGGGGTATACAAATATATAACATAAAACATAACAAGAGTTATGTTCGTTCATGTCTAAATGTACTAACACGATGTAGAAGGGGAATAAGAATAAGAAAATTAAACTTTTGCTTCTCACATTGAGGTATATATATGACCGCGTCGTTTCGAGTCAAAAATAAATTTATAATAACTTGGAGTTAACTACTATTCCGTAGAATAGTGGTCAAGACCGAGTGTCGAATCCGCAGGGACAGTATGGCTAAGTTACTACAATTTCAATTAACTTTTAGATTAATTCAGAAGAAAAGATTGAATTGTTTGATTTGAGAAAACTGAATAGAGTAAGAGAACAACTAATTAATTGATTAAAAACAGGTGGAGGAAGGATCTAGGGTTTCGAATCCACCCCGACCGCGTAACAATGATATGCATAGGTTAGGTTTAACATTCGAATCATTAAAGACTATCGTTAGAGCTTGCAAACCCTTTCGATAATCGTCAAGAAAATAATCGGGTTGTTAAAAGGCATAGACTATCCCATAGCACGGACCGTCTCTCAGTAGCACAGTCTGGCCACCTAACGGCACGATCCGTCTTACGAGTATAATCTATCTCAGAACTCCAACCACAATCAGTGAAAACTATTGTTTAACTCCGTATTTGAAAACCGCGAATATAAATACGAAACAAATTAAAAGAATTAAAACCATTCCATAGGACTGAAACGAGTTCTAGTTAAACAATTGATCCGAATATTAAAACCTACACCTATACATATACAAAGTTACTTGGCACGGTGCTTCATCTTCTCCCTAGGTGAGGGTTTAGTGGGCCATGGAAGCCGAAGTCCTTTGCTCACTGCTTTATTCCGTCCTCCGTTCTCTGTTATGTGTCAAGCTCCTCTTCAAGCCAACCCTACTGCCCCTTATATATTGTCACATGTGCCGACATTATGGAAGGCTAGCCCAACTTTCCCCACAATTCACTTGTTAAACCTTTACCCTTTTTTTCAATACCAGCCAAGACCAATGTCAATGGGCCCAATCCCCTCTCGGAAAATCATAAACCATGTGCAACCCATAGGCCCAGGAATAATTCTTGATTAACCCTTTTACAATACAATACTGCTGGGCCCCCCCACATAAATTGTATTGTTTCATAGCATAACAATTCCATAAGATCTTTCAATTTGCACATTTTCGCACTCATTGGTCTTTGAGGCCTGCAAACACCATAAAAGACTAAAATATACCAAGTAACAATGTAAACGGACCGGCAAAGCGTAGATTAAGTTGATTAAATGGGTACTTTTCAGCACCGATCACACCCCCCAACTTACACTTTGCTAGTCCATAGCAAACCAAAACAAATGCAACTAATTAAAATGGATAGTTCTTTTAAACCCCCGGGTGGCCCCGGTAGGACGAGTGAAGTCTCGTGAGGGTTTTCAGCAGTGATAACCCACAAAACACCGTGAATTCTTTTACACGGAACCCACAACCTGCAAGTAACTCATCAATCTCTCAAGCTAAGGCACAAAGTCATTGCACAAGTATACTAGGCAACACCTGTTCAAAATGCTATCAAGACATGAATATAAACCATGGCACCCAATTTGGCGTGTGTAAACACTTGGACTTAGTCACCGATGACATGCCACTCAAAGTTCTCTCCAGACCGAGCTTCGACTTTAATTCTCACAGTGTCATGCACTCACAAATAAAAATCGCTCGAAACAAGGTGCATTATGAACTCTCAAGTGTGCGGTTTGGAAGTTATGTAATTGAAAGCAAAATACTTTGCACACTACGACACGAAAAGAACGCTTTACATGGTGGACACACGGTCCCAAGAATGGAACACCAAGAATTGGAACTCTCTCTCACATCCATCAATCCACTTCCCATCACCCCAAGGATTAAATAGGACTTTAATTCGGTTATAACGTTGGGTAAAGGAAAGTGTGTAAAGGCTAGGGTAAAACATCAAGTGTCCAAGAATAGGCAAACAACTTAGGGCTAATCTAACAATGTGTGCCCTTTTTTTTTTCCTTTTTATTCTTGTCAACTCCACCTTATCTCTCCTAACCATTCAACATTTTTCAACCATAAAGCACCACTCCTCCTTTTCAAACATATTGGTGCCCCTTTCTTTCTTTCTCTTTTTTTCCTGTTGTGTTTTCTTTTTCTTCTTTTTTTTAAAGGGACACCACCAATTCAAGCACAAAATTTCGCAATCTACCCAAAAATTTCACCTTCATGTTTTTGCCTTTCTCCAAACACAGTATGGAAGGTGGAGCTAACCAGAAAAGGCCAAGTACAAAAGGCTCAAAATGGCTTGCAAAGGATAAATGTGAAAACAAAGGAACGAACCGGCCCAAGTATCAAGAGAATGCCTAAAATCCTCTCCCAGGGGTGTAACATCCATGTGGCAAACCAAAACCAAGAGATATTATTATGCGTTCAAGTTCCAACACTCAGTAATCAAGAATAATGAGACCATCAACAAATATATTCTTTTCATTGACAAACAGAGATGTTACGTGACACCACTCCAACAAAAAGGTAAGGCACAAAAGCTCACTAGGGCATAAGTCTCCACTAATCTAGCCATCGAGAACATTCAAATGACACTCACAGGCAAACTAAGTCCAAATAGGCGCGAAGTGCTGAGATGCAAGTGTCATAGCTACATGCATTAACAAGATAGCATAAAGAATTAACAGTCCGCAAAGTACCCAAACAATGCCAACATGCCTCAACTCAAGCAACCAATAAATACCTCGCAAATTTCAAGTTCCATACAAGAATGATTCCACTATTTTTTTAACTTTTCAAAATTTTCAATTTTTTTTGATTTTAAAGACTCTAAACATAAACATTTTTTTTTTGGATTTTAAAGACTCTAAACATAAACAAGCTCAAAAGGGTTCACTCCCCCCAACTAAAAACCGTTCAATGTTCTCATTGAATGCAAAATAACAAAAATATAGGACATAAAAGAAAAAGAATGGAAAGGTATCACCTTACAACGGAGAACTACGCAAGAAATAATATACCGGGAAGAAGACCCCCCAACTTGAACGAAAGCGTCCTGCAATATTAGTCCTCACAACAAAAAGGTGAAATAAAAAAAAATTAACTAACCTAAGAAAGAGAAAGAAAAAAAAAAACTCTACAAAAAGGTAATACCTTTCACTGCCATCACATGAAAACCAAACATTCATCACACTATGAAGCGCAACAAATATTAACATCTCACCCCACTTTGAGCACTCCGTTAAAAATTGTACGCGACCATGCCACAAAATCAAGTACTTAGAATAGCTCAATTGATGTAGCCGCGTTTGAAATTTAAATTCCACCAAGTGCGAAATTCCAAACAAAATTAACTTTCAAGCTGTTGATGAGTTTCAGAAAAAATGGATGGTAAATCATATTAAAATTATCAACACCAAGAAAGTCAATTCGTTCTAACGTGATAATCTCTTGTAATGGTGGATGCTCAATAGGAAGAATGACATCATCTATGGTCAGAGATATTTGGTTATCAAGATCAAGTGAACTTTCCACAATTATTGGCACTGATTTCTCAAGAGTCGCAAGTGTACTAGAATGCTCTTGAGGAGACTGTTGCACTTTAGGTCCATCGCTTGGATCAACTATTGCTCTAGCTACAAGTGGCTCTATTGTTTCTTCTGCCAACGCATTAGAATTGATCACTTCAAAATTTTGAATTTGATTGCAGGAGAGACAATCCTTAGCAAATTGATTGTAATAATCCCAAATCTCTTCTCCATCCTTGTCCAAAAATTCACCATTGCGCCTCTTATCTATAATCTGACACATTTCAGAATTTAAACGTTTGTAAAATATACCCAGAACGTAACTAAGTTCATAGGTATGTTGAGACCAATTGCATAGTGAATATTTGAACCGCCACCAGCATTGAGGAAAAGGCTCATCTTCTAGTTGATAAAAATTGGAGATTTCACAAAATAGCATGTGAGTCTCGTAAATTGGGTTGAACTCTTTGGTAAATAATATTTGGATATCTCCATATGTACGAACAGATTGTGAGCTTAAAGAATGAAACCAATTCTTAGCATGATCTCTTAGAGACAACGGAAACAATCTAAACAGAGCCACTTCATCATTAGCACAAATCTCCTCAAGTTTTTCTAAATGTAAGTACAGATTTTCCCCATTTATACCATAAAATTTAGGAACAGTATCATCTAGCACATGTTGCCAATAATTGGGTAAAGTTAACACTGACCGATCAACTTGATTTTCAAACCCTCCATAGCGACTTGAAAAATAAGCCATCTTTTTTTTTTTTTTTGGTATTTTGATTTTTAAAGGAGACAAAAACAGAGAGAAAAAAAAAATCAAATAAAAAAAACCCCTAGTGCAAGCCTCTCAACTTATGCAAGTAAAAAAAAAAAAAAAAACTTACAGCGCTTTGTTAAAAGTTCTCGTAATGAATAGAATTTTCTCCACCACAAAGCAGTTGCCAGCTTACGTTTTTCTCTTCTTGTAAAGTCAATAATCCTGCACCAGAAAAACTAATACAAAAAGAAAATAATAAAAACAATAAAAAAAATGCAAACTAAGAACTAAAATAAAAACTAATCGAAAGAATGTAACCGTGCAAACTGTCCCCGGCAACGGCGCCAAAATTTGACCGCGTCGTTTCGAGTCAAAAATAAATTTATAATAACTTGCAGTTAACTACTACTCCGTAGAATAGTGGTCAAGACCGAGTGTCGAATCCGCAGGGACAGTATGGCTAAGTTACTACAATTTCAATTAACTTTTAGATTAATTCAGAAGAAAAGATTGAATTGTTTGATTTGAGAAAACTGAATAGAGTAAGAGAACAACTAATTAATTGATTGAAAACTGGTGGAGGAAGGATCTAGGGTTTCGAATCCACCCCGTGTAACGCCCCGATTTTCGGACACGTTATTTAAATCATTTTCACTTGATTTTAATAATTCCAAAAATATTGGAAAGAACTTAAATCTTGAAGACAGAGTTTTAGCAGTGGAAGTCTTAATATTTGAATTATAAAGATAACATAATACGAGTTTTACAAATGGTACGGAATTAATGATTACATTTCCTGAAATTGAAAGTATGGTATTAAAAGTGATCAGAATGACTTCTAATGATCTCTTCATGGCTTGAAAATCTCCCCATCTTGGTCCAAGAGGTCTTCGGGGACGTACGGCTCTTCCAGTTGGTCGTACTGCTCCTTCTTGATACCTAACGTTTGTTAAACGCCGTGAGTCGAAACTCAGGAGATAAAACCCTTACCCTACTAACCCCCCTACTTTACAGCTAGCAGATAATACAATCGAATATCTTGGGAAAAAAAAAAAACAGAGATATAACGTGTCAACCATTTCTTATAATCCATTCTCTTACGAGAGTCTACGATCTTTTCCAAAATCTCGATTTTAGCCCCAATCCATAACTATGACCGTGTCATGGGCCAATCCCCCATTGTCTGTCCTGCACGCTGGGTTTTAAAAAGGTTTTATTCCGTATAGTCAAGACAAAGGCACGATACCCTCTTTGGAACTGCCCATGGCGTACCATCAGTTAGGATTGCCGTAATTATTGAAATAATTCGGCCCCCGGAATATTTATTAACACAGGACTGGACCCCTGTTCGCATCCATCCTCATATAAGGCTGGGCCCCTATTAGCACCCACCTTAACACAAGACTGGGCCCCTGTTAGCACCCATCTTAATACAAGGCTGGGCCCCTGTTCGCACCCACCTTAAAACAAGACTGGGCCCCTGTTAACACCCATCTTAATACAAGGCTGGGCTCCCGTTCGCACCCACCTTAAAACAAGACTGGGCCCCTGTTAGCACCCATCTTAATACAAGGCTGGGCCCCTGTTCACACCCACCTTAAAACAAGATTGGGCCCCTGTTCGCACCCATCTTGACACGAGACTGGGCCCCTGTTCGCACCCATCTCCAAATCTTAACTCAATCACTCTCTAATTCATCCTTTATCAGCTAAGTGAATACTAACGTTCACCAACCCAATTATTCTAATCCCATTTTATAAATAAAAAAAATACAATCGGAACTTTAAAGTTGGTACAGTGCCTGGGTAACAGTAACTCAATCATACAATAGTGTTCAGGTATCAATTCAATTCATAACGTAGTAAGAAAACATATTTCAACATTTTTTTTACCAATAATAACTTCAGCTTTATCACATGCGGTAACAAGTAAATCAATTAAATAAATACAAGTAATTAAAAATAATTAATATTTTATGGTTGGGCTGATGCCCTTAAGCTTTCTTTAATGAACAAGTATTTTAGTAATACTAAAAAGATTGGTTTAGTTTTTATCTAAATCACAGGTGATATAGTCATTTATTAGTTAAATACTTTTATTTACAAATTTAGATTGATTAATAATCATAATAAATACTAATATTAACATAAGTAGCATGACCTTAAAAGGAGTCCTACGAAACATGTTCGAGTATCAAAAGTCGGGTCCGAAGGGTCGCGGAATCATTTTAATAAAAGATATTACCGAAAAATTGTCGAAAGGGAAATAATTAGGGAATAATTAATCTACTACATAAAATGTGTTGAGATTAACAAGTTTTTATCTACGGAGTACAAAGAGTCTAGGAAAAATTATTCGGGCATTAATAACGTGGTTTATAAGTCGCGAAGTAATTTTGATTGGAAACTTTTGAAAGATATCTAATAATAATTAATAAATAGATAATTAAATTAAAAAAATAGGATAATAACAAGTTACGATATTTGAGATGTGAGAATTCTAGGAAAAATAGTTCGGGTGTAAAAAAGGTCATTCGAAAGGTCACAAAATGGTTTCGAACCATTTTTAAACAAAACCGAATGGAGTTCGCGGCTGGGCTTCCAGCCGCAAGGTCATCCGGGTCCAAGATTGCGGCCCGCCAGCTTTGACTTCGCGGCCGCGAGGTACGGTTCAGTTTACAACAGAGTTTTCGTATGCTTCGGGTTGATGCATGGGGCCATCTAGGGACCATGGGTTAGGTTCAAAACACATAAATATACTTAGGAGAAGGTAGTGTAAGGGTTGATCTACCTTGGTTTCGGCGGAACGAGCTTAAAACGCGAACGGAGCGTTTTCGGTAAAACGGGGAAGACGACTGGAACGGGGGCTGTTGGGGCTTCCTCCTTGCGACTTGTTGCTGGTTTTGGGACCCTTGAGGATGGTGTTGAAGTTTGGAACCTCGAATTGCAGTGCAGCACGTCGTACGGTACAAACCCACTTTCTTTCTCTCTCTAGACCTCCATGGTTGAACATCTCGAGCTTTCTCTCTCTTTCCTTCTTCTCCACTGTTTTCTGGAATGGTGGTGATGCTAGGTGTGTGTTAAGAGGAAGAGAGGAGGGTTATTTATAGGGTGGAGGGTTGGGTGGTGCCCAAGCAAGGAGGAGAGAGAGAGAGAGATACGGGAGAGATGAGAGAGACTGTGGGAGAGAGGGAGAGACAGTTGGGGAGGGATTAGAAGTCGTGGTAGGGGTGCAGGGGGGGTGACAAGAGGCAGGGGCAGGTGGTTGGATGGGGTGGTGGTCATGGCTTGGAGGTTAAGAAACATGAATGGAGGAGAGAGAGAGAGAGATATATATTTCGGCAGAGAAAGAGAGAGATTGAGAGAGAGAGGGTTGTTAGGTGGTGTTCAAAGTCAAGGGAGGGGGCTTGGGTTTATATAATTGGGAGGGTGAGGTGGTGGAGGTGCCGAGAGAGAGAGAGTGGGGTGGTGGGGTTGGTGATGGTGAGAGGGTGAGGTGTGTGTGTATATATATAAGTAATTATCTAAAAGTGTGTGTGTATATATATATAAATATAAAATATCTTTTATCAAAGATAATTTTATTAAGTTTAAAAGATTAAATTTTAAATGTTTCGAAATTATCATAATTTTATTCTTATCACGACGCATTTAAAATAAGATAATAAAATTTGGGACGAAAGTTTATATATTTAATCGGAAAAAAAAAACGGCCCGAAATTCAGGTCGTTACACCCCGACCGCGTAACAATGATATGCATAGGTTAGGTTTAACATTCGAATCATTAAAGACTATCGTTAGAGCTTGCAAACCTTTTCGATAATCGTCAAGAAAATAATCGGGTTGTTAAAAGGCATAGACTATCCCATAGCACGGACCGTCTCTCAGTAGCACAGTCTGGCCACCTAACGGCACGATCGTTCTTACGAGTATAATCTATCTCAGAACTCCAACCACAATCAGTGAAAACTATTGTTTAACTCCGTATTTGAAAACCGCGAATATAAATACGAAACAAATTAAAAGAATTAAAACCATTCCATAGGACTGAAACGAGTTCTAGTTAAACAATTGATCCGAATATTAAAACCTACACCTATACATATACAAAGTTACTTGGCACGGTGCTTCATCTTCTCCCTAGGTGAGGGTTTAGTGGGCCATGGAAGCCGAAGTCCATTGCTCACTGCTTTATTCCGTCCTCCGTTCTCTGTTATGTGTCAAGCTCCTCTTCAAGCCAACCCTACTGCCCCTTATATATTGTCAGATGTGTCGACATTATGGAAGGCTAGCCCAACTTTCCCCACAATTCACTTGTTAAGCCTTTACCCTTTTTTTCAATACCAGCCAAGACCAATGTCAATGGGCCCAATCCCCTCTCGGAAAATCATAAACCATGTGCAACCCATAGGCCCAGGAATAATTCTTGATTAACCCTTTTACAATACAATACTGCTGGGGCCCCCCACATAAATTGTATTGTTTCATAGCATAACAATTCCATAAGATCTTTCAATTTGTACATTTTCACACTCATTGGTTTTTGAGGCCTGCAAACACCATAAAAGACTAAAATATACCAAGTAACAATGTAAACGGACCGGCAAAGCGTAGATTAAGTTGATTAAATGGGTACTTTTCAGCACCGATGGATATATCATGCAGTGAGAACAATTGAACTTACCATAACATATGTTGCAGCAAAGGTTGACATCCTTGCATCCTTAAAACTGGACCACACTAAATCTACGGGGGTCATGTTTTTTCCATCAAAAGCATCATGATCTGCTCTATGATGCGTCCATAACTCATAAACTTTGCAATCGGAATCGGAAGCAACAAGTAGATGGAGAGGTGTTTTACCGTAGTTGTCCTTTTGGTTTATAAGTTGCCCAACCCAGGACTTCCCTAATATAAATCTAATCATTGATACCCTGTTCATGTCCACAGCAATATGAAGGATATTCTGCCCTTTGTTGTTGACCATCTCCCAACAATCTGGATTGTATGATAAAAGCTCTTCTATTACAAATACATGCCCATGAGCAGCACCAATTTGAAGAGGTGTGCCCAGGCTGTTGTCGATGCCGAAATAAGTACCTTTTCCTATGGAGCATTGTGTTTTAGAAGTTATGTATACCCCTGATTTATCCACTGCTAGTAGCTCTTTAACACCCTTTTCACTCCCATTCCATGCAGCATAGTGGAGTGGCGTCCATCCATACCTATCTGTTTGATTGATTAGATCTTTCTTCCATTCCAATAATTTTTTTGCGCATTGACCTGAAAAAAGATTCCACGAAAGTTAAGGATTCAAAGGTAAAACAATACTTCAATTTGCAAGCCTGTAGTCATTAGCATCCATATATCTACTGCTGTTAGTACTAAATTTGTATTCTTGGTTTGTGCTTGCCATTAGCACATCCTCTTCCCTGTTCCGATATGCAATCAGCTTGGCCGCACTCACAAGCACTTCTAATATGCTTATTGATGATTCAATTTTAATTACCAACGACTGCAATGAATTAAGCGAATTAGGCTGTGAGTCTTGTGACAAACCTGTAGAGTCCTTAAGTGCTGCCACATGCAGTGCCGTTCTGCCCTCAGGGCCGCTGTAAGTTGGCGATGTGCAAGTTTCCAAGAGCGCAAGCACAACGGTCACACCCTTGTCTCCTCTTTCAGCAGCTAGGTACAGTGGAGTTTCCTCGACTTTGTTTGGAGGATGTTGGAACTCTGGATTTTCTTCTGTTAACAATTTGACTACTTCCAAGTACTTGGCCTCTAGTTCCAAGTGACAATTTCTCGCTGCCATGTGCAAGGCTGTGTCCATCGACGTTTGTTGCCCTCAACATCTCCTTTACTGCTCCACCCCAACCACTTTCAAGTTTTTGCTCTAGTGCTTTTGCGTGAACTATCAGTGCTGCGACTATCCCAGCTTGCCCATCCCTAGCCGCCGTATGAAGTGGAGTTTCACCTTTGACATTCGGACGGCGCAGCAGAGATGGACATGCTTCCAAGACCTCTTTCACATAATCGACTTGGCCGAACTGGGCTGCGACGTGGAGAACGGTGTTGTGGTTTGGGGTGAGTTCGCCGTCAAGTACGTCTTTGTGTTGCCTGAGTTCAGCAACATTACCTTCCATGGCAGATGTATACAAGCTAGGTTTCATGGTTACCTACGTTCCAGCTACCTATCTAAATTGTGGTGAAGTTACAATATGCATAACTCAGGACTGACCATTCTGCTTTTTAAAGGAGCCAATAACATTTTCTTTAATACTCTTACATTATGTTGATGATTCTCGTTCTAGAAATCTTCTTAAAAAATAAGAACTTATTTTTAATTTTTCAAGCTTAAAAATAATGTGCTTGCAAAAATAATTTTTCAAATTTTATGCACCATATATATAGAAGATCTCATCGAAATCTTTCAAACAAGATCCATATTGCATATTTTTATATTTTCATAAATTTATTATTTTAATCTTAAAAATTACAAAAAAAAAATACTTATATATTTGGATTTCTGGAATGAATCCCGTGCCAAGGGGTATGGCTAGCTAGATCAAAAAAAGAGGTTAACTTAAAACAACCACATTTACTTTTTTACATGTAAAATGGACCACATTCCCTCTCTTTACCCGACATTTCTTGTCAAGATATTGCTGGAAATGGCAGAGCCTATTGCTTCACCTAATTTCAAGCCCAATAATGATATGAGTACCGACCGGAGGGTAGAGAAAACGTACCGACGGCCGCCGGCGGGCCGTCTCCGGCCACCGGACGGCCGATCTGATCCGTCCAAAAATTCTAAAAAAAAAAACCGAGGGGGCCTACGCAATAATCAACGGCATCCGAGATGTGTAAGGTACTTGATCCAAGCACCCCTTTTTCATGTATATATGTATGTGTATATACACAAAAAAGGGGTGCTTGGATCAAGCACCCTACACATCTCGGATGCTGTTGATTCCCGCGAGAGCCCCCTCGATTTTTGTTTTTAGAATTTTTGGACGGCTCGGATCGGCTGTCGGTACGTTTTCTCTACACCTCAATCGGTGCAAATAGCAGTACTCTTTGAAGCCACAGAACGAAATAATTGACAAATACTTTGTTCGCACTTTAGTACTCAGTACTCCTTCCATCCCCTTTTTAAAATTCAGTATTTTATTTTGGACTGTTTATTAATAAGTGTACATTTTATAAAGTTAGTGGGTAAAAGTTGGTATATTTTCCATTTTGTCCCTAAAGTAGATTCCATTTTTTTAAAGTTAGTGAGTAAAAGTGTAATGATGATGTCTCCATAGAGAGTAAGTAGGGAAAGTGGAGGTAAAAATTGATGTGAAAAATGTAATGATGATATTTTCTTAATAAGTTAGAGTTATGAAGCGGTACACTTAAAAAGGGACGAAAGGAGTATTTTTTTTCCACATTATCAGCTAAAACTCTTCCAAGTGACAATTTCTAGCTGTCGTATGCAAGACTGTGTCTCGGTCGACATTTGTTGCCCTTAATGACGGAACCAGAATTTTACTCTAACAGTTGCAAAATGTATACTAAAAAAATCTAGTGGTGGCGAGACTATACAAGTTGGGCATAATTTTTTTTACATATAATAATTATATTTTCTAAAATTTTTATCGTGGCGGTCGCCGCCACTAAACCCCCCTGATCTCATCCTTGGTTGCCCTCAACATCTCTTTATCTGCTCCACCCGAACCGCTTTTACTTTCTTGCTATGAAGTGGAGTATCTCAGCTTGCCCTTCCATAGCCGTCGTATGAAGTGGAGTATCACCTTTGATATTCGGCCGGCGTAGCAGAGATGGGCACGCTTCTAAAACCCCTACCACATATTGTAAGTGGCTAAGCTGGGCCGTGACATGGAGAATGGTGTTTTGATTTGGGGTGAGTTCACTATCAAGAGTACGTCGATATATTCACTATAAGAAATTTGGTCTTTGGAAACGAATGAAAATCGTAACAAATTACATGTTTTTTTTATCACAAATAGTATGAGTGACGAAAAACTAGTATGACTGATTGTTATCTATTCGTCACCAAAAAGAGAATAATTGGTGACGAAATTTTTTCTCTCGCCTATTGGGCTTTTTGACGACGAAAAATTTTATCATCAATTATTCCTTTTGGTGACAAAAATATAAGAAATCGGTGGCAAATTTTTTCGTCAAAAAAGGCGATTTCATATGGTAAAGAAATCCCACATTATTGCTACTGCTAGGTTTCAAACTCGAGTCTCCTAGGTTTTTTGCACAAGTTCCGACCAACCACACTACACACACTTTTTAGTATATATTAGAAATATCTAATATATAACATATACATTTAACATTAAAATATATTTTGAACCTTCAAACATTAAAACTAGTAATTTTAATAAATATGAAAGTTGTAGCCCTTTGTGTTATTTTTCAAACCCAATTTGAATTATCTCAATCAAAGTTCTGAGCAAAAAGTTATGCCTGAAATACATTTGGTGACAAAGCGCAATTCATAAATTTAATTTGTCACCAGAGGTGCCCATTTGACGACAAAATACATTTTTCATTGCCGAAGGCGTAAAAAAGTGATGAAATTATTTTTCATCGCCAAAGTTAAGCATTTGATGACAAAATTAAATATTTTCGTCACCAAAGATACCAATGTTTATTTTTGTCACCAAACAAGTATAATCGGTGACGAAAACAGTGACAAATTTATTTTTATCTGCCAAATATACTCATTGAAACTAAATTTTGTCGCCACTTTTTCGTCATCAAATATACTTTTTCTTGTTGTGGTTGCCTTAGGACATCAAGCTTAATTGCTTTCCATGGTAGGTCTATACAAGCTAGGATTTATGGTTACATTCGAGCAGTCAATCTGGATTGTGGTGAAGTTACAACCCTGAGGAGGACAAACATTAACTCTGCTTTTTAAGGGCACCAAAAACACTTTTTATTAGCTAGTGATTTTGCCACACCCTTATTTGTTAATGTCACACCCTGCAAGTGTATTTTTTGGTGTAAAAATACACTTGCAGGGTGTGGCATTAACAAAAAAAGGTGTGGCAAAATCATTTCCCTTTTTATTTTGTATCCCGACATATTATGATACATCAATCAAAAAGCAAATTGATTACTTTTCTTCGTGGAAGAAATGAAAATCGGACGTAGTGACGTGCTAGTACAGATTAGATTTTTAATTAACATTATATTTGGTTTCTTAGTGCAACATGCATTAAAAAAGAACATGCTCATGAGACTCAATATGGAATTAGATTGTCACATAACATGTGACGTCGTTGACGCCGGAGGACGCCCAATCAAAATTTTCAAAATTTAACCCCACAACTGTGATGAATTACTAATCTCTCGTGAAGCTAATAAATATTTCTAAAAAGATTGCCATGACTTCTTCTTTTTTTTTTTTTAAATTGACCAAAAAAAATTACAATTAAAATGAACACATTTAATTCAAAAAATAAAAACATTCCATTGATAATTAAACTTTTTAATACAGTAAATGTAATTATAAATAAGAAATGCATCACTACAGTTGAATACATGAGACTTAAAAAATTCGTCTTTATTGCCCCTTCACTTATGAATTCATCATGTCATTTTCAGCAACTTATGATTTCATCATTCTTATACTTTTAATACTGCTATTGCCCTTTGAGTGTTGTTAGTTGTATATATGTATATATTTTAAACCATATATATATAGGACTGATTTTAAACTATATATGTAATACAAGCTTTTCGATTTTATGATAAATTATTTGTAGCATTTTACCATGAAAAATGTTTGTATGTTCCTATCATTTCATGGTTAATTATTTGTACCGTTTACCATAAAACTAGTCTGGCGAAATCTGTTAGGCCGCTACGCGGAACAATTCATATAATGATAGTTTGGGATGTAAAAATACTTATGTTTACATCCTAAAATTCTTGGCCTATACAGACAAGAATTTTGGGATGTAAAATACTTATGTTTGGTGCAAATTTAACGAACGCGATTTTTTCGATCATGATTTTTTACTTTTTAAATTTCTCGTCATGACGAAGCAATTATCCACAAAAAAATTGACGAAGAACTAACAAATGCGCGAAAATTTTGAATAAAGACAAAAAATAAGCCATTTGGCTTATTTAGGCCGAACAACCCCTAAAAAAAATACGCACATTTCAATATATTCTACACATTTTTCGTATGTAGTCCAATGAAATGTTTTTAGCATTTCCTTGAGAAAATGGTAAACAATTGACAACCTACATTCTTTTACTAAAAATTGAACCCTAGAGTTTTACTACTTTAATGATACTCCAAATAAATAAATAAATAAACCGCCTTTCTCCACTACAATATCAGAAAACGCCCAAAAAAATGGGCCAGGTATGACTTGACTATATTTGGCCCGACCCATTATAACTTGTCAACTTTTGACCCATATTTAACCCGTTTGTATTCAACCAATGACCCGTTTCAACCCGCCCAAATTCGCCCATTTGCTAACTCTACAACATGTTTCCACTAATCATAGTGCATTTTGACTATTAATCATTCGAGTAATTATCAGTATCTAAGTTAAAAAAAGTTCAGTAATTCAGTAAAGTCATATGCTTTTTGGTTTTAAAGTCCAATGTTCCAATCGTTCAAGTAGACGAGGACAGCTGTGGTTTTTGTTAAATCGTGTGAGCAGCCGATCGAGAAGCATGTAATATGGTATACAATTGGCATAAATTTTCTTACTAGTATCTTTTCAAAATATAAAAAAATTGCATTCGTGTTGTGCCCTTTACCCGCGCCCGTGCCTTACTATGTTCTGTTGTTCTTCGTGTCATGCCCATGCTTCACCGTGCCCATGGGATCCAAAACGATGGCCCAGCCAGACCCATCTTAGTGTTTGTGCCGGGCTGGACCTGCGCTAAACGTGATGTGTCGTGCTCGTGCTGGCCCAATTCATTTGACACCTCTACATTTGTGGCATTAACCCCATTGGGTACATCTATAAACTGTGGTTAATATAATTAAGAGGGTGTTTCCACTCACCGAAAAATTGTAGTGAGAGAAAATTATGTTTTTTCTTTGTTGAAAAAAAAAAAAAATCATGTTCGTCAGTTTTGCACTATCCTTTTATGGATTATTGGTTTGTTTCGAAGAGAAAAATCGGTAAAAGTAAAAAATGTTGACTTTATTTTTATTTTTTCTCAGATATTTCCAAAAAAATGTTGGGTAATATCATAGTTTCTTACAATTTTTTTTTTAATAAATGCGAAACAAAATTTTCCCTCTCTACAACTTTAATTTAGTGGAAACTCAGCCCTAGACCTAATGCCTGCTTTATTTCTTTATAAAAAATTGAAGCATAACGCTACGCTTTACAAAAAGCAGCATTTTAGTCAACCTAATGCCTGCTTTATTTTTCTTTATAAAAAAAGCATAACGCAATGCTTTTCAAAAAGCAGCATTTTAGTCTAGCGGTAGTGGAGTATGTTTTTTCTTGACCATTGCTTTACAGGTGCATTCCCCGAGGAATATGGTTTTCTTAGTGGTAGTGCTTCACAGTTGTGTCATAGCTTTTCATAGCCTTTTAACGAGACTTCTTCACCTCTTTCACATGAATACATGAAAGGTACGATTTTTGCTAAATCTGTGAGTGATTGGTGTATTGGTTGATATCTTTTTAGTTTGTCTCTACCCAATATGTAAATATTGAGAGTGTGACATTACATTTCTATTTTCGTTCTTTTCAAACGTCTAAATCATGAAATTATGGTGTCATATTCTCATTCTTCCTCAAAATTTCTTATCATCCAAACTGAGCCTAACTAAACTAAACATTTATGGAGTGAAAAAAATGCATTGTCCAATTTTATTTTATTTTTTTGGAATTGCTAATGCTTTGTCCGTTAGTGGTTAAAAAAAAAACAAACGAACGCCATTGTCCTTCCCAGCTGTGTGCGTGAATGAACTGGAGAGAAAGAAAACACAAGTATGCTTGTGTTTTGTATATTTTGAAGCATTAAAACATATGTACAGATATATAAATAACCCCACATTTAACACATGACAAACTAGCAAGATACTCGTATCTGTGTAGGTAGTTACATGAATATATGTACAGATATAGCGCGTGATAAACTATAGAAAATATTAACATACTACACATTGTGTTATATAGGGACATGTTGAAAATCGCGGGTCTCATACACACAAAACAGAGTGACATACACCAAATATATAATGGCTTTGTTCGGTTCCCAACTTAGTTTTAGTTTTAGTTTTGTTTTCAATTATTATCCCATATTTTTCTCCAATCATTACTCTATATCTCCAATTATTAATTTCATTTCTCTCTCTATCTCTCTCCAATCATTACTCTTATTTTCAATCATTACTCTATTTCTCTCTCCACCCACTACCAAAACTAAACTAAAATAAAATACCAACCAAACACAACCGTTGGTTTGGACAGAATAAGCATTCCACAGGAAAAACACAATTTCGTACGACTCAATCGAGAATAATGGAATTTTAATTTGAATCGCACGAACTCACTTATCACAGTCACTCTGGTACTTCTGGCCTCACCCTCTTTGTTCACTTCCACGCCTCTCAGCTCACACACCCTATAGCTGTATAGTACGAAGGAAGGAAAAACAAAGGGCTTTCGAAGCCCAGACAGCCAGTGGGAATATTTGGCGACCCAAATCTCCCAAAATATCTGGTGATCCTGAGCTTATTGACATAAGGGGTCCCACCTTTTGTTGAAAGTAAACATTGGGAGGAAGTCAATCAACAGAACATAATGGACTTGCACATCCGGTATAAAGTAGGATTGGCAACGGGCGGATATGGGCATTCTCATACCCGATACCCGAATTTGCCCCAATAACCGAGTGGGGGGAGGGGGCTTGAATTCCCAACTCTCAAGTTATCGGTGTTTTTAGCTTTGATAATTCTCAAGTTCTTCCGTTCTAGATGTACCACTCTAAAATTCCCAACTCTCTTTCTGTGCTTGAATTTCAGGAAAAGGATACATCCAAACAAATCCTAAGAGCCTCAGGCCCACAAAGGCGGTGCTGGGATTGCAGATCATCTTTTGAGCCCAATACCTTGTTTAGAAGGCCAGCGTATGCAAACCCATTCAAAGGGAACTTGAACCTGGTCCTGAACCAAATCAAATTAATGTTCAATGATGATAGCAATAGAAACCTATATGCGTTATTTAGGGGCCAAAATGCATTTTACAACAGGAGTAGTGTTGGAGGGATAAATGATGAAAATGAATTATGAATTAGTTTCTTACCATGTTGTCCTTGGTTTCTTGTAATGGTATTATAGGGAGTTGGGGGAGTTGTTATCCCTTAAAGGGACATCAAACTGCTGTCTCGGCCAAGGGGGCCGTGCTCCAATCTCGCTCTAATGATCGAAAACGTTCATTTCTTCGAACTCGTCGAGTTGAACAAATATGTAAAAAATCAGCTCGATCGAATATCAGCTAGCGTTCTCTGTTTAGCCATTGCTGCTTGAGCCATGCTAAAAAAGAAAATGAGGTCTATTTATGGGTGGAGGGACATTGCATCAAGTAGGGTCACTTTTAAACCTACTGTCTTCGAACTTCTCCCTTGACAAATTGATCTTTTTGACATAATTTTGTGAATTTAACACCCAATTATAAGGACCTTGTAATAACATAGAGTAATTTCTATTAAGATTACATTCTTGCTCCTTTCTAGTGCTATAATTTTGCTTACAACTGTCTAATAGGCGTAGAATTACACACCCAATAAATTAAAAAAAAACTAAAATTTTAACAATTAAAAATCACGAAGATCGATATAATTCCATGTATTTGTATGCATTTTTCACTAGTGTTGAGACGCTTTTAGCATCTTAATCATTCCTTTAGCGGCTATCGTTAGCAATTTTTCTATGAATCCCAAAGGGTTAGCCTAGTGGTCAAGACTTGAAATTCAGAGGTTTCCTCTCTCCTAAAGTTGCAGATTCGAAATCCCTTAGTGCTATTAACTTTATGGGGCTAGTTTATACTGAACTTTGCTCTGACTTTAATTGAGCTTCTCACAAGTGGATAGTGACATTAGCCCTCTAAAATTAGTCGGAGTGCGCCTAAGGTTGGCCAGACATTTGAGTTATAAAAGAGAACAAATTTTCTATGGTTAGTATTGATCTCAGGGCTTGAAAATTCCGGCTCCACCACTTCAGTTGTCCTTGGATCACAGTGTTGAGTTGCGGATAATCGACAAGTGCAAGTGCATTTTTTGTAGGAATTCTTTTAATTAGAGGTGGCAATTTGAGTCTAGTAATATGATTTCACCCAAATTCATCTATTTATAATTAGCCCAAATGACGGACAATGACGTGTTTTGATAATTAATACCCGTTAATGATATTTTCAGTAATAACAAATATTCTCAGCATGTCTTTGACGGGTATTAATTATCAAAACACGTCTTGAGCCGTCATTTTCCTTATTCATTTAAGGGAAATGATATTGACACTCTAAAAATTGATGCAGACACTCCAAAAAACAAAAGAAAGTGACTTTGGAGTTAACATTGATTTTGGAGTGCCAGCATCAATTTTTAAAGTACCAATATCATTTCCCTTTATTTAAATATGAGTTCTAATTGGGCCAACTTAATAAGCCCATTATAATTTTATGGGTTTAAATGGATTTAAATGGCTACAACTTAAAAAAACCCATTCTTCTACCAGCGTTTTTTCACGACGAATAACGAATTTATTTCGTCGATCAACTCTCTCTCCCTCGCGCTCCCTCGCGATCTCGATGACTCTCTCTCTCTCTCTCTCTCTCTCGACTCTATCAGTTGAGATTTTTCTCTGAAACGTTGTGATTGTTCTAGGGCTCGAACAGTTGAGATTTTCCTTGCAATACTAGAAGTTCAATTGCAGCTGTTTTGGCAAACGCATCGTTTTCTCCTCTTCAGGTATCTCTCTCTAGCTTGTATGTGATGCATCATTTTCTCTCTCTAGCTTGTATGCGATGAAATTGCCATCTCTGATGCTTAGAGCTATTTTCTTCCTCTTTAATTGAAGTGGGTATGCATCGGCCCGTAAAGTTTCAAATTTTGTAAGTGATTTAGGAGCAAATTTCTTAATTGAAGTGGATAAGGAGCAAATTTCTTAATTGAAGTGGATAAGGTTGTTCTGTACTTGAACTGGTCTCTGCTCTGTTCAAAAACAAAATTAGAAAACCCAAATATCTCTATGTCACAAAGAGGTTGGCACCCATGGCAAAGACAATTATATGCCAATCAAAAAGGAGAAGAGGGAAAGGAGGGCAAGTAGCCAATAAAGAATTGTTCTAAAGCCCATTATACCAATTTGTGACAGGCCCGGTCCATCTCATTTTTTCACAACACTTCTAGTCCAGCCCAATCTTTTTTTTAACACGTCAGGTCCAACTTCATTTTTTAGTGGGACAAAATTGCCCCTTCTTTAATAAACTTCAAACGGTATGTGTATAACAACGATTACAAAGAGACGGAGAGAGGGAGAGAGAGAGAGAGATCACGATGGAGATCGCGCAGAGAGAGAGAGATCACGATAGAGATCGCGCAGTGTAGATCGATCAGGAGTCATCAGTTTGTAAGCTCTTTCGTGCAGTCTAGATCAAGACACAATATACTTTTCTCCGTTGATCCGAGCTCGAATTAAATCGATCTGAGAATAGGTTCGTTTTTTGATGATTTCTTTTTGTTCTAATCGATTACAGAAAAGGTTTTGATGACAAAGAGTGATTTGATGATAATTAAATGTTCAATTGTGACTTTGATGATAACGTTTGCTTTATGCCTTTGATGATAACGTAAGTTTTATTGTACCTTTGAATTGAATGTTCGGTTTGTGCTTTCAATGTTGACAAATTTCATATTAGATGATCACAAACGCCAAGAGAAAATATACTGCAAATTTAAGCACCTAGAGCTTACGCACTTTTGAAAAAAAATTAGACTGCTAATTGAAAAATTCACACTGCAACTTTAAGGATTTTGGATATGGTCAGTTTTTACATTTAGACTATAAATTATTAAACGCACACCTTGTGTTATAACGTTTGTTTTATGCCTTTGATGATAGTGTAAGTTTTACACACACCAGACCGTTTATGAACTCTGTTTGTATATTATGAGTATCAATAGTGATTTTGAGGCATTAGATAGTGTAGAAATCGACTGATTATATCAAACAAATATTATTCGCAGGTGTGTTTTTTTGTGCGATGGATACAACCAAAATGTTGCTGTGTACCTATGTATCGCAGGTTCTTGTTGTGAGGATATTTGGTGGCATTCGGTTGGAGCATGTTTTAAGAAAGATTTGTGATAGGTGGGACAACTTATGCATTGGTAGTTTCTCATTGTCGTATGTGTTGGATGGGAGTGATTGTAAGCTTGATAATGAAGAATCTTTTGATAATATGTTGTATTTGTATCCTACTACTGATAGAATACATGCTAAGGTTGAGGAGATTAAATCTTGTAGTGGACGAACAGTTGGAAGTATTAGTAGCGGAGGAACACTTGGAAGTATTAGTAGTAGAGTAGAAGTTGGTAGTTCTAGTGGTGCTGTCACTATTATTGAAAGAGAAGAACCTTTGGAGGAATTTTGTCGCCATGCCGAAACTAGGTTCTTGACAGCGGGTTGGGCCAACTTGATACATGAGGTTGGGCAAGTATTTATTGGTGGTGTGAGGGATTTTAGGAGAAGTTTGCAGCGATATGCTATTGAAAATGGTTTTATGTACGATCTTGTTAAAAATGACAAGTATCGTGTGACTGCAAAGTGTTCGATTTCTAGTTGTGGATGGTGTGTGCATGCCATTTTGGATCGCTCAAGCAAACAGTTTTGGATTAAGAAACTGGTAAACGAGCATGGTTGTGGTTCAACCTATCGAACGAATAAACATAAACGGGTGACATCTAGTTTAGTTGCTAGTGAGGTTACTAGTATGGTTCAGAAAAAGAATAATACATCACCTACGGATCTGTTGGATTTGTTTCTGGACAAGTACGGTTTGGATTTATCATACCACCATGCATGGTTAGGAGTGGAGAAGGCTAGGGGGGAAATATTTGGAGACTATGAAAGTTCATTTGATAAGTTGAGGTGGTACGTTGAAGCTGCCAAAATTGCTAATCCGGGGAGCTTATTAAAGCTTGAAGTTGATCCCGTCAGCAAGGAATTCTCGAGGTTTTTTGTGTCGTTTAATGCATGTATCACAGGGTTTAATCATTGTCGACCATTCCTTTGCCTTGATGGGACACATCTCAAAGGCAGATTCAAGGGGTGTCTTCTTGCTGCCACAGGAAAAGATGCAGATCAAGGTACTTTTTTGTGTTCTTTTTTTATTTTGAATGTATTCCTTAGATATTCATATCTATTTATCTGCTTGTTCTATGATTGGCATAAAACAGAGCCTAGGTTTCCATACATATCCATATCTATTTGTTTTCATACATATCAGTCAGCTTTCCAAATGGAATTTTCAAATAGTCCTATAAACCTACTCTCGATATCCATACCAAGTGTCACACGATCCTAAATTCCTGATGTACTGGTTAGACTGGAATGAGATTGGTGTCGTCTTCTTTTTCTACACTTGTGTGCTGGAGTTTGGATGCAGATTCTGATGAAAGATGCTGCTACTGGGTTCAATAGATACGTCTGAAAAAGTTTTCCTCTGACACCCCTGCAGTGGAAGAACTCAACTGATAGAGAATGAAGTTGCAGAAGATCAAATACCTTTTTGTCCAGCTCCAATGTTCTCAATTCAGATTGTGGATATGTGCAAGAGCTAAAAATTAGTCATTGTGCTACTTGAAATCTGTTTTTTTTTTTTGGTTTCTGCCAGATCTTTTATTTGAGTGTTGTTGATTCTTAGTCAACTTCTACAAATTAAAACTTCAGAGAATTTGCATATCAAATTTCCGAGTGGAGAAGCAAATGGTCAAATACAACTATTGTTGCTAACCGTATGGTTGGGCCAAGGATAATCTGTATCTTGTCTTCGACCAATAGCCAAGGGTTGCCTTCACTAGCAGCATTGTATAGTGCGGTTATGATCCATGGTAACTATACAATGAAGCACTTCCTTTTTTGTGCTCGGTGATCACTAGAATGAAACACTTTGGTTAATTACCACTCTTGCCCCAAAGTTACACCAACTATTTCCTTCCTCATCAATCCATCTTTATTTTACTTTGTAGTCACTGAATTTCTCTCTTTTTGTTATTCTTTGCTTGAAAAACTTCAAAGGTGTAGTTGTTTAATTAGCTTACCCTTTGGTAGTCTTTTGACATGCAGAGTTTTGAAATGTATTAGTATATCAATTATTCAACTTTTTGTGACATTTTGGGGTTGGACAAATTTGTATCAGTGTTTGTTTTTATTAAGTAGACCAATGTTTCTTTAACTAGAACTACATCTAAGTGGAGTTCCATCTTATTTTTGTTTGTTTTCGGTTTCGTATTTGTGTTGCAGGTTTATTTCCCCTGGCATTTGCTATTGTGAATGCAGAAAATGATTGTAATTGGTTGTGGTTTCTTCGGATTTTAAAGACTATCTTGTCTACACGGCCTATTACTTTCATTAGTGATCGCAACCATGGTCTCGTGAGTAACATACCGGCTGTTTTCCCTGATTGTCATCATGCTTACTGTTTGTATCATCTTCAATTCAATTTGAAGGATCACTTCCCTGGACGGTTTTGGCAGGGTTATCGAAATAGGTTGGTTAAATTGTTTAATGCGATCGCTTATGCTCCATCAGTATCAGCTTATATGATATGTGAGGCTGAGTTCTACGAGCATGGGGGAGATAAGGCCAAGACGTTTATTGCAAGTGTTCCAAAACAACATTGGACTAATGCTTATTTTCAAGGGCATCGATACGGAGAGATGAGTTCTAGTGCTATTGAGTCCTTCAATAACTGGATACTTGCTGCACGACTTATGCCAATAAGGAATTTAGTTGAAGAGTTGAGGTCCAAAATTATGATTCAAATGTCGTGTAGAAGAGAAGAAGCATCGCGTTGGGTTTCTCAGATTTGTCCGGACATGGATGCGAAGTTAGCTAAGAGGATTGACAAGGGGAGGTCGTGGAGGATTTATAAATCAAAAACCGGCTTGTATGAGGTGAAATCTGTACCTGCTGTTCTAGTAAATCTTAAGGAAGGGACATGTTCTTGTGGAGCTTGGCAATACAATGGTTTCTTATGTGCTCATGCCGCAACGGTTTTAGTCAAGACTTGTGGAGCGGAGGGATCCTTGGCTGGCTACATTGATCCGTTTTATCATGTTGAGGCATATCGGCTCACATATCAAGATAATATCCATCCAGTTCTAGCTATGGATATTCCTGACTTCACAGAAGGAAGTACTCGCGTTATCAAAGCTCCAAAAAATAGGAGGCAAGCTGGAAGACCTTGCGTAAAGCGCATTCGTTCCAGGGGTGAAGAACAATCCTCTGCTAGGCCAATGAAATGTGCAAGGTGTCATAAGCTTTCTCACCACAACCGCAGGACATGCAAAGAAGCTACGGATGATTGATTCTTTAGATTTTTCATAGTACATTGTTTCGTTGGAATTCATATCCATATAAGTAAAGAGACTACTTAATTGTTCTTAGGTGCAGGACCATTGCGAGGCACAACAAAAGGACTTGCAAGGAACCTCTTCTTCATTGATTCTTAGAATGACACATTAAAGTCTTTCTGCATTCTTTTTTATAAAAAGTGAATATAGTGTTGAATTGTGAAGTTCTGAAGCTCAATATGCCACTGCCCTCTTATATTGTGAGTTTATATGGTTTGCATATCGCATCCTACATTTTTTGTTATGCAATATCGCCCCCATTTTAAATCAGCAAATCATGTTCCCATTACTGATTTCGTGTCATTTTTTGTTATGCAGTTTATGAGTGTCTTCAGTTTTATGAAACTTTTTGTTGGTCATCTGTAATTTAGACTGTGAATAAATGCACTTTCCACTTTTAAAAAGCAAATTTGTTTTAGACTGCAAATTTGTACTACAAGACTCAAAATAAATACTCTTTTTGCAAATTCGTACTTTTAGGGTGCAAATTTCTACTTTTAGACTGCAAATAATACACTTCGCACTTTTAGAGTGCAAATTTTCACTTCTAGACTGCAAATAAATTGTCTTTTTGCAATTTCGTACTTTTAAACTGCAAATTTACTTTTAGACTGCAAATAAATACTCTTTTTGCAAATTTGTACTTTTAGACTGCAAATTTAATTTACATTGCAAATTTCTACTTTTAGACTGCAAATAATACACTCTGCACTTTTTTTAGGCTGCAAATAAATACAATTTTTGTGAATTCCTACTTTAAAAATGCAAATTTAATTTAGACTGCAAATTTATACAGTTTAAACTGCAAATAATACATTTTGCATTTTAGATTGAAAATTCTCACTTTTAGACTGCAAACAAATACCCTTTGCAGTTTCATACTTTTAAACTGTAAATTTGTACTTTTAGACTGCAAATGCTCACTTTTAGACTACAAATAAATACTCTTTTTGCAAATTCGTAGTTTTAAATTGCAAATTTAAAATTTTTAAATACTGCAAATAAATACATTTTTTTGTAAATTTGTACTTTAAAACTGGAAATTTTAATTTAGGCTGCAAGTTTCTACTTTTGGACTGCAAATGCATACTCTAATTTGTACTTTTAGACTGCAAATAAATAATCTTTTTGCAAATTCGTACATTTAAATTTCAAATTTAAATTAGACTGCAAATAAATACTCTTTTTGCAATTTCGTACTTTTAAAATGCAAATTTAATACTCTTTTTGCAAATTTAATACTCTTTTTGCAAATAAATACGCTTTTTGCAAATTCTACCTTTTAGACTGGAAATAAATACTCTTTTTGCAAATTTGTACTTTTAGACTGCAAATTTAATTTACATTGCAAATTTCTACTTTTAGACTGCAAATAATACACTATGCACTTTTAGGCTGCACTTAAATACAATTTCTGTGAATTCCTACCTTAAAAATGCAAATTTAATTTAGACTGCAAATTTATACAGTTTAGACTGCAAATAATACATTTTGCACTTTTAGAGTGAAAATTCTCACTTTTAGACTGCAAATAAATACCCTTTGCAGTTTCATACTTTTAAAATGTAAATTTGTACTTTTAGACTGCAAATGCTCACTTTTAGACTGCAAATAATACTCTTTTTGCAAATTCGTAGTTTTAAATTGCAAATTTAAAATTTTAAATACTGCAAATAAATACATTTTTTGCAAATTTGTACTTTACAACTGGAAATTTTAATTTAGACTGCAAGTTTCTACTTTTAGACTGCAAATACATACTCTAATTTGTACTTTTAGACTGCAAATAAATAATCTTTTTGCAAATTCGTACTTTTAAATTGCAAATTTAATTTAGACTGCAAATAAATACTCTTTTTGCAATTTCGTACTTTTAAAATGCAAATTTAATTTAGACTGCAAATAAATACTCTTTTTGCAAATTCGTATTTTTAAATTGCAAATTTAATTCAGACTGCTAATTTCTACTTTTAGACTGCAAATAAATACTCTTTTTGCAAATTCGTAGTTTGAAATTGCAAATTTAATTTAGACTGCAAATTTCTACATTTTAGACTGCAAATTTCGTATGAGTTTTCAAATTTGTACTTTCAGACTGCAAATTTTAATTTTTAGACTACAAATAAATACTGTTTTTTGTGTATTCGAATTTTTAAAATGCAAATTTAATTAAGACTTCAAATTTTCATTTTTAGACTGCAAATATATACTCTTTTTGAAAATTCGTACTTTTAAAATGCAAATTTAATTTAGACTGCAAATATAAATATTTAGACTGCAAATTTCAAGTTTAGACGAAAAGTGAATTTTTAATTTAGACTGTAAATTTTCACTTTTACACTGCAAATTTTTCAGTTTTAGTCTAAAAATGAAAATTTAATTTAGACTGGAAATTTTCCGTATTAGACGGCAAATAAACACTCTTTTTGGAAATTCATACTTTTAAACAGCAGATTTAATTTAGACTGCAAATAAATACTTTTTTTTGCAAATTTGTACTTTAAAATTGTAAATTTAATTTAGACGGCAAATTTTCACTTTTAGACTGCAAATATATATTTTAAACTTTTAGAATGCAAATAAATACAAAATTTGCAAATTAGTACTTTTAAAATACACATTTGCACATTGTACTTTTCGACTCCAAATACATATACTTTTTGTTTGCAATTTCGTACTTTTAGAATGCAAATTTCTACTTTTAGACTACAAATAAATACTCTTTTTGCAATTTTGTACTTTTAAAGTGCAAATTTAATTTAGACTGCAAATTTTAACTTTTAGACTGCAAATAAATGCACTTTTCAGTTTTAGACTGCAAATTTTTACTTTTAGACTGCAAATAAATACTGTTTTTGTGTATTTATTTGTGCATAATAAATACTCTTTTTGCAAATTCATACTTGTAAACTGCAAGTTTAAGTTAGACTGCAAATAAATACATTTTTTTTGTAAATTTGTACTTTAAAACAGGAAAATTTAATTTAGACTGTAAATTTTCACTTTTAGACTGCAAATATATATATTTTAAACTTTTAGAATGCAAATAAATACAGTTTTTACAAATTTGCACATTGTACTTTTCAACTCCAAATAAATACACTTTGCCCTTTTAGACTGCAAATTTGCATTTTTAGACTGCATATAAACTAACACCCACCAAACTGTATCAAACTAATGCAGTTTTTGCAAATTTTACAATCTACACAAGTTTGCAGTCTACACAAGTTCAACAACAAAAGATCATCATTTCTAACTGTATCAAACTACTACACCAATGAAAATATCCTTGAAAATTGCAAGATATAGGATTTAAATCATTGACAACCAACAAACAGACTGTTAGCCCTCCAAAACCCTCTGCCACCACCCCACCCTAGACACCACAACCTGTCAACCTCTACCTTAACCCCCAAAACTCCTAGCCACCCCAACCACACTGCTTCTGCCGCAAACCCCAAGCTCTGGCCACCAGCAAGAACATCATAACATAATAATGCTAAGCTCGCACAGTGCAGAGTAATTAAGCGCTCTAGCTTCATCCATTAAAGCCAAAAAAAAAAACCATTATGCAGATCCAGACCACTAGGCAACAGTTTAAAATTTCCTACACTTTGTGCTTCAAAATAAACCAATACCCACCAAACTGTACATATGCAGGACATCACAGGCAAATAGCAACTCTTGGTAAAATATACAGGTACTTCTTCAAATTCTGCAACTGCAACGCCTACACCAGCAACTTGTGTTCAAATGATATGGCATCTGGATGATCCAAACCAAAACATTAACAGAAGGATAAAAGAGGAGCATTTATCCATTTGAACCATATAACAAAGGCATCTGAGTTATTAGAAAGCTATGTAGCTCAGACACTTCATTGGAGCTCAAGTACCAGTGTCGGACACTTCTCGAACACCGACACTCCCAAACACTCTCTGGACACGTGTCCGACATTTCCCGGAGTGCCCTGTTTTTTTTTCCCAATATTTGGGGTCCGACACTTTAAGGACACTTAGGCAAAAAGAAAAGGCAAGTATTCATTTTACAACTTCAAGTCTTCCACTTTTCCACTACTCAGAGTTACCACTACATGAAACCGAGCAGCTCAACGTTTTCCTGATTACCTATTTTAGAGATCGTGAAACATTATTACCTAGAATAGTGAAACAGACTCTAGTTGAAGAAAGCAAAACTACAAAAGCCACTAGAAAGGTCAAGCCTGGAGAAAAGCTTGGTTTCTATTACTGAAAAACCTCTTAACAGTCAATCGAAAACACACACTGACACAAGTCCGTAGTCTGCACCAATCATGTTTTAAAGAATGGTGTAATGGACAAGAACAGACAGTTGTTTCAGCATAAGCTTACAAACCCATGTTTTTCAGTCTAATCCATAAGGAAACACAAGCAACCATGATTTTATAATGTGCAAACATCAAAGAATAATTATTGAACAGATTAGGAAGTACCTCGACATGGTGAAATCCATGTGTTTTATAAGACTTCTTGCTTGATGAATAAGTCTATAAGGTCTGCCCTGAACTGCCTACAATCCTGTCTTGTTATTGCACTGGTTGGATTTTCATTCTCGATGTACTTCCTCATTATTGACATTATAACAATGCCACAGTCAACACTACAAGATAGTAACCAGGAGAAAATAAGTTCAATTCTTCAATAATATTTACTATGAAGCACGTTGATTACTATAAAGCACAAGATAGTAAGGACCAGAGAAAGTAAACCATAGGTGACAAAGACTATTACAAAAACCTTACAGTACTTACCTTCCAGATGCTTGTTGCAGTGAGTCCATCTGTACCTCTGCTTTATCACTCATAAGCATTTTGGCCGCTTGTTTTTTGTCCGCATTGATGTATGCTGCAACGGTTACTCTCTGTGGAGAAGCAAACAAATAATGTAAGAGTTTTGACAAAACTACATATAAAATACCACATCATCCAGGCCAGCTTACCAATTTCTCCGTTTTAATGCAATATTCATTGTTTTTTTTCCATATTTGCGCAATAGAGGGTTATACAACTTCCACTTTCCATCGTCTTTGTCAAGCACGAGCAACGTCCAGTGGAAATGAGTTAGTATTGGAAAGAGCAAGAATCTTGCCGATGCAGCTTTTCGCATTAGATTTTTAAGCGTCCTCTTCAGTTGGTCTGGCTTTTTGTTCTCAATTATGTCCTATTTACAACCAAAAACAAATCAGAGTCTTCTATTTTTATTTTGAACAAATCAAAATTAACTTGTGTATGGATAATACAAGTTAATGCTAGTTTCTTACCATGAAGTAGCTAATGAAGATGTATGACTTCGGTGGTTGAGTGTTCAAATCAAATGTCGGTTGTGTTTCAAGGTGTTGGTGCATGAGGAGTAACGCGTATGCATCTACACACTGTTTTGTACCAGTGAAAACATGATTAGCTATCTAAGTTCTGTTTGAATAGAGTCCTACAATTGCAGTCTACAAACAGCATGTTTGATATTGAATCATTTAAAACAGAACTAGCTAGTATCAGAATTACCTGATTTGATATTGGATCCTCGAACAAGAGGTTTTCTATGTCAAGAAGGTCAACATAGATGACGTCCTGTGCTGATTTCATTACTACAGTACTGCATATTGCAAATTGGTTTTAAAATTCTGTTAACAATCATAAACTTTATAACTAATGGGTATAGTTCAGAGTATATCTTACCCGGGTTCTTTTGTCTTCCAAAGTTGTTCAATTTTCTTCCAAGTTTCAGGACAAATCAGTTTTGCCACTTCAGCACCAACCTTCAAATT
Source organism: Rhododendron molle (assembly GCA_025413875.1). Classification (NCBI taxonomy): domain Eukaryota; kingdom Viridiplantae; phylum Streptophyta; class Magnoliopsida; order Ericales; family Ericaceae; genus Rhododendron; species Rhododendron molle. Next base: position 58,623,809 of record CM046391.1, read on the forward strand.
CTTCAGCTTCTTCTTTTTTCCCTTTTCTCGTTGCTCATACTCCTGAGACTCGTCTACATTGATAGTATCTATTTCAGTATTAACCTTCAACTTCTTCAGCATTTTCTTTTTCCCCTTTTGTTGTTGCTCATAGTCCGAACTGTTGTCTACATCGATTGGATTTACTTGTGGACTCTTTCTCTTCACTTGTCCATAGACGTAGTCGTCGGAGTAGTTCAGCTTTCTATCATCCCTTGCTATGACTCTTTTAAACATTGACCGTGGAGAGCTTTGTTCCTTAGACTTCTTCAGCTTCATCTTTTCCTTTGCTACTTCTTGTGTGATTTCATGAACTGTTATACATGTCAATTCGTCCTCCATGTCATTCTTCTCTTTCTCTAGGCTTGCGATTTTCTCAAATGTTGCCTTCTGCGTCACTTGATGTACTTCTCTCTCAGTTTCCATAGGATATGCTTGGGTTAACTGATGGATTTCCAAATCTTCAACTTTCGCATTTAAGTCCTCAACTTTCACCTCCAAGTCCTTCTTTTCTCTCAATAACAGCTCGTATCCATTTTGTAACTGGTTGTTCTCTTTTTGTAGTGCAGTAGCATCTTTTTCAAGGGTTTGGATTCTCTGCTTCAACATTCCATTTTCTTCATTTCGAGATTGTAGAGCTTGCTCATTCTGTTCTTGAATTTTGATGAGCTCAATCTCTAAATTCTGCTTTTCTTTCTCCAACTTCTCAATCTTGTTCTTCAGTTCATTAATAAGAGCGTTTGCCTCCTTTTTGCCTTGCTCTGCTATTGTTCCACAAATCATATCCAAGGATGCACTAGGCGTTGTGTTCGGTGATGACATTTGACCCAACGTATTCAGCACCAATGTTGATCCTGAATCCGTTTCATATGATCTGCAGATTGGACTGTTGAAGTCATCTAGTCCTTGTACTTTTTCTGCTTCATCATTCATTTCACCCCTGTCATCGTTTGAAACTTGGACTCCACCCTTTTCTCCCTCTTCCTCCCCACAAAGTCCAACTTGCTCTCTACCATGCACAACCCCAATTGTTGGTTCAACCTTTGTTACCTTTGCTTCTCTTTGTTGACCCTGGTGATCTTCAGAAATTTGACCTTGTTCATCCCCGTCATCTTTTGAAACTTGGACTTCACCCTTTTCTCCCTCTTCCTCCCCACAAACTCCAAGTTGCTCTCCACCATGCACAACCCCAATCATTGGTTGAACCTCTGTTATCTTCACTTCTCCTTGTTCACCCCGGTGATCTTCAGAAACTTGACCTTGGTCATCCCCGTGATCTCCAAAAAATTCATCAAAGATCTTTCTTTTTTCAGCCGTTTCTTGTACCTCAGTATGATTTACCTATTCAAACAGAAAATACAACGGTTGTGGGCTCCCGCGCCCGAAAAGCGCTAACTCGAAGAGTCGCCACCCGGATTTTTGAGATGGATGATCCGAGAAACTGAGGGTTTGATTTGAAAAAGAAAGGCTTTTGGTCTAGCGAAAACGTTGAGATTTTGGATCCGGGAGCCACGTTACGAACGGGGAAGGTTTTGTTGAAAAAGCACCCCGCTCGCTCGGTAAAACCGGTCTCTACTAAGCATTTTAAATGGGGGATTTAATATCATTTGAAAAACTTAACTTTAAAGCATATACGGGAAAGGGACACGGGATTAAATATAACACATTGGCGTGCTTGTGGTACGAACTGTACAGTATAAAATGGATGAGCAATATACAGGAAATGAAATAACAACATCATAACAGACTGTCAATACCACAAGAGGTGCCGCGCGATACACCGGATGCATCGCACGGTACAACCAAAGTACCGTGCGGTACACCTGTCTGCACATTCCAGAATCAGTTTGCTCTTACATGATAGAACAACCCATAGGTCCGCAAAATAGTTTGTTATATTTTCCGAATCTTTGAAAAATGATTTATGAGACCCATTTATTCATCTTATCATGTAAAATAATGTTAAAAGCTTTTTGGAATATTGAAAGAACTCATGAAGTAAAAAAAAAGACTTTCAACATGAAACTTGAATCTAGAATGTACCCGCACGATCTTTAAGCAATATTAGCCTAAATATGAAAAGAAAAAGTAAAAAAAGAAAAGAAAAAAGGAAAGAAAAGAAAAGAAAAGAAAAGAAAGACTTTGAATGTAAAGCTCGTTTGAGACCCAAACTCGGTATAGAAAGACCGAGAAGGGTCTCGATCGGCTCCCCTCAAGGCTAAATGTGGTTTAGCCCAAGGAAATGGATTTATACCTTTTGATCGAAGCTTGGATGTGCTTGAAGGTGGAGGAATGGAAGTTGATTTGGATTGAACTTGAAAGATTTGAGAGCAAATGGGTATAGAGAGAGAGAGAGAGATGTGTATAGTGGTGGTGGGTGTAAGAAGTTGTAGAGAGAGAATCAAAAGAGAGTATTTTTAGAGAGAAAGAGTGAGAGCCAAAAAAATGGCATAGTAACTTTACTTGGAGTTGAAGGGGTACTTCTCAACTAGAGAGGGGGTGTATTTATAGGCAAAAGAGGCAAGGATGATCACTAAAGGAGGGGAGGTTGAAAATGTATTCTGCCCAATCTGCTGACGCGCATGGGAATCTGTCAGACGTTCCTCCTGAATGCCGCGCGATAGAGTGATTTTTGAATTGAAATGCCGTGTGGTGGAGTGATTTTTAAAATTTTCTAAGGTGCCGTGCGCCCTTTTGAAGTGCCACGCGGTTTGTGAGTCAGCACAGCACACCGAACTTCGCGAGGGCGCCCCGGACACTCCCGAACTCGGATTTGGACGCGGTTTGAAGCGTTGGAAAGCTCATCGAGTACTCTTTCTAACCCAATTAGTTTCACTCAAATTAATTTTGTACATTGAAAAGTGTGCCCATTGTACCATCAATGTGTCATGGAAAAAGTTATTTTTGACAAAACAAACGCATCTTTCTCTTTTGCAATTGAACCGAGGGCCACCCTACATTGTTGAAAAGGGATTTTCTTGAGGTTAGAGAAGGAGTAGCAAAAGAGCAACAATCCAAGCCTCGAAGGTATATTTTTTCTTATTTCATCATCGGGGAAACTTAAAGATTATTCAGGGGTCCAGATTGGGGTGTCTACAGTAGTCCCTCTTTAACGGAACTTAGGTACCATTGCTTGGTATAAGTGACGTTAAAGATTAGACATCCCAATCCATCGCTCCAAAGTCTTTAAGTCAAATGCAAGAATGCAATAAAGGTGGTCGCGCTCATGGAGCTGCCTACGTACCCCGTTGTAGGGATCAGACCAACGTAGTTCAATCGGGACAATGCAAGTAAAACAAGTCCCGGGGGACGGAAATCATGCATTAAACTTGCGAAGATTGAATGCCAGTGGTGTCACGTGTCATTCAAAAAGTGCAATAAAACTTAAAACGAGCCATCGGGAGGTGAAAATTGAATCTTGAATTTTGAATTTATGAGACAAACACTCGGGAGGCGGAAATTGAATTTTGAATTTTTGAGACGAGCCCTCAAGAGGTGAAAATTGAATTTTGAATTTTTGAGACGAGCCCTCGGGAGGCGAAAATTGAATTTTGAATTTTTGAGACGAGCCCTCAAGAGGCGAAAATTGAATTTTGAATTTTTGAGACGAGCCCTCGGGAGGCGAAAATTGAATTTTGAATTTTTGAGACTAGCCCTCAAGAGGCGAAAATTGAATTATGAATTTTTGAGACGAGCCCTCGGGAGGCGAAAATTTGAATTTTGAATTTTTGAGACGAGCCCTCAAGAGGCGAAAATTGAATTTTGAATTTTTGAGACGAGCCCTCGGGAGGCGAAAATTGAATTTTGAATTTTTGAGACGAGACCTCAAGAGGCGAAAATTGAATTTTGAATTTTTGAGACGAGACCTCGGGAGGCGAAAATTGAATTTTGAATTTTTGGGACTAGCCCTCAAGAGGCGAAAATTGAATTATGAATTTTTGATATGAACCCTCGGGAGGCGAAAATTTGAATTTTGAATTTTTGAGACGAGCCCTCAAGAGGCGAAAATTGAATTTTGAATTTTGAATTTTGAAAGAGATTTTGAATTTGAATAGCTTGAATTTTAAAGACCTTGAATTTGAAAGGGACTTGAATTTTGAAAAGTTTGAATTTTGAAAAATACTTTGAGTTTGAATAGCTTGAATTTTGAAAGAGACTTAAATTTTTGAAAGAGACTTGAATTTGAATAGCTTGAATTTTAAAAGAGACTTGAATTTTTGAAAGAGACTTGAATTTGAATAGCTTGAATTTTAAAAGAGACTTGAATTTTGAGGAGCTTGAAAAGAGACTTGAATTTGAAGAACTTGAATTTAACGTTCGATTGAGACAATACATGAATGATGATGCAAATTGATATGTCAATGAATGTCACGTAAACATGCAAAATCAATGCAGGTATGACAAAAGTAAGTCCCGGAGGACGAGTGCTAAACAAAGTGAAGTCCCAGAGGACAAAGTGCGAGACAAAGTGCAGTCCCAGAGGACGAAGTGCAGATAGAGTGCGAGTACTAGAGGACAAAGTGCTGACTGAGTGCAAGTCCCGGAGGACAAAGTGCTGATAGAGTGCGAGTCCCGGAGGACAAAGTGCTAGACTAAGTGAAGTCTCAGAGGACAAAGTGCTGATAGAGTGCGAGTCCCGGAGGACGAAGTGCTACTCGAGAGACTAAAAGGCTTTTAGGTCGGTTATACCATAGCTTGGGAGAAACTACATGCTTAAAAGACCGTGGATTGATCTTGGAATTGACTCTTGAACAATCATTCGAGATTTGCCTATGACACCGAACGACAATGATGACGATATTCCTTGAAAAACAGGGGATGTGCCTGAGCACTCTATTTGCTTTACTGTCTTTGGCCAGTGGACCGGTATTCTCAAGAACTTTGAATTTGGGTTGGATTCCATGCCGGATTTAAACTGGTGTTTGTCTTTGGCCGAGGTTCGAATCTTAGATTTGCTTTGTCCGGTAGACGACATTGAGCCGATGTACCCCAGTGAGTAACAACCTCCAGTCCTGACAGTTTTGACAAGCAGTTGTCCAAGCGCAATCTAGGCTATGGTTTTGCTCAGGTATTAACACTCTCTTTTTGCACTCTAAATTTTGCCTAGTACCCCCTTTCGGGTTTTCGGTCTAGCGAGTTCTTTTGATTAACTGCCTTAACTTTTGCCTAGGTCGCCCTTGCGGGTTTTCAACCTAGCAGGCTTTTGCTCTAATTTTTGCTTCCTGGTCCGCCGCTCTGCGGTTTTCACCCAACGAGCTTCTCTCGTGGGTGAATTCTTCCATGCGTTGAAATGACTTCCACGAGTCGAGAATTGACCAAACCAGGATGACTCTTTTGACTTTTGGCAAAAGGGGTGGATTTTGACAAGTCTACGTTGACGCAAATGAGGGAGAGAAAGACGAAGTGACTTTCGAATGGTGCTCCTGATTGGACGAAGAGTTTGACTATTTTGAAATGGTCGACATGCCCAGGTTCTTGGAATTCTCCTTTTGGAATTTCAAAATTATTTCACTCCATCAATTGATTTTCATTCAAATCTTTCGATTTTGTTAAAACAAGAGAGTTTTTGTCATGAACCGTGCCCCAGGTTGTTGATGATGGCCCGTGGATCAAAAATGTCCCGGTCTGAATTTTTGCTTTGGGCAATGCTTTGACTTTTCTCCATGTATTGATTTTCGATCATGCCTCTTAACGCCTAAGGTTCTTGCTATCAAGTTGCGCTTTCCAATCTGAAAGGACTTTTTGGGTTGTAATGTGGGCCATGGTTTGGGCTTAACAAAGAAAGGACAATTGGCTCAAAAATTTCACTTTCTTTTTGGGTTTTCAAAGCTAAGCAGCTATCTTTGAACTTTTTGTGCCCATTTGCTTTGATGAGCATTTCCTCTTGATTTCTCATGCTTTCAATGCCTTTCAGTGTGTTTAACACTTTCATCATTTTGGTGCTTTGAATCTTGATGTGTCTGGCATTTTCACTCTTTTGATGCTTTGAATTTCAATATTTCTTCTTGCACTTTTATTTTGCATTTCACCCCGATACGGGGGATAGCTGGCTAGCTGGGGTTCAAAGAATTTGATTGAGGCTCAAAAGGGGCTACAAAAGATATATCTTTATGCGTAGGATGAAAGAAACGATGGCCTTTCTTCCTTTTGGGTTGCGCAACCTAACAACTAAATCCTAGATGCTCAATTGAGAGGCTTTTGTTTGCATGCTCTAACTTTTGCCTAGGTCAGATTTTGAAGTTTTGACCTAGCGAGCCTTTTCAGAGTCACGACATTGCTTCTTGGAATGGATATGGCATTGGGAAGTGGTCCCTTGAAATCCTTCTTCTTTCCTAAGGCGAGGGCTCAATCAAAAATCATCTCATGTTTTAAACTGATTATCATGATTTTCAACTGATGGTGGAAAATAATTTCAAAATCCTGAGTTTATTACGGAGATGTGACTTTCAAAGGACAGCGACTGACTCAAAAGACCATGACCGAACATTGGGATTGACTCGAATACTTGTGACCGGGCCTCAGGGTGAGATACGTATCCTTCTCGCAAAGGAATCAGGTCACAACGTAGTTCGGACACACGAAACTGACATTTTTTTGACTCTTACGGACTTAAGATTGAAACACACAGACACAACAGTGAAAGCACGAAAGACTCAAGGTACAAACTGACTCAGACATAAAGATGGTTATTTAGAGGACAAGGACTTAGAGCTTGAAAACTCCCAGACTCGTGGAAGATCGGACCGTTGCATGGCTCTTGATGGTTTACCTTCTTTGCTGAAGACGGCGGCATTAATGTAAGGATTGCGCTTGGACATGATATCTAGCTATAGTTGAGGAGGTGCCTCAATGACCTTGTTGTCGATGAGGTCTTGGATTTTGTGACGGAGACGGTAACACTTATCGGTAACATGGCCGAGCATCTGGTGAAAGGAGCAGAAGGCATTTGGGTCATGGTAGGTTGGAAGCTTTTGGGGTAGAGGAGTTGGAAGAAGCGGCTTGATGAGACCGGCTTTGAGGAGTTGTTCATAGATTGTGGATAGGGGTGTGCTGAATTGGGTGAAGGTGCGAGTTGGTTTATCAGCTATCTGGTTTATTTCGAGGGGTTTGGCATTTGAGGAGTTCCCGACGTGGAAGGTATTGTTGTTTTCGAAAAGGACTTCACCATTGTCAGGATGGTGTCCCTTGCCTTTTAAGATGGGTTCTTTCTTCTCGAGAGTACCATCCCTAAGTGCTTCCTTAACAGCCATTCCAGAATCGTAGAAGGTCTCGAAATTCGGAGAGGCCTGTGAGAGGATCATGTAAGGTGCAAAGGCATTGGGCAAGTTCTTTGTTATAATCCGAATCTGTTCCTTCAGATCTGGCTTATTCTGCATTTGGGCAGCCTTGGCTCTCCACCTTTTTACATAGTCAGCAAAACTCTCATTTTCGCCCATTTTTGTATTCTCAAGTTCTCGGGTGGTCATTTTCAGCTCAACGTTGAAGTCGTATTGGGACACAAAAGCCATTCCAATGTCCTCCCATGTCTTTTTCTTCGAAGGTGCCAAGGAAAGGAACCATTGCAGCGCCGGACCTGACAGAGATTCGTGAAACAGCTGTGCCATGGCTTCCTTTTCAATTCCCCGCATAATGAGAGAACCAACATACCCCTGAAGGTGTGCCTTTGGATCTCCGGTGCCGTCGAATTTTGCAAAGTCCACGCCTTTGAACATTTCTGGTAGTTTAGCGTTTGGGAATAAGCACAGCTTGCTCATGTCAATTTCTCCCTTCCCAAGCCGCTTGGTTTCTTGAACAGACTCCTTTAGCTTACTGATTTTGGCGATGAGGGCAGCCAGGTTAGGGTCTGCTACTGGTCTTTCTTCTTTGGGTTGTTCGGGCTGTGTAGGTGACCTAGTCTGAAGCTTATCGCTGATTTCTTGCATACTTTCCATTATCATGAGCATGTCATTTTGCATGGAGGTAACAGAAGCCTCGAGTTGCGCGTTGACATTGGCGATGGATTGCTTAAGCTGAGTATCCAAAGCCGCCATGTTCTGCCTGAGTTCTTCTATTTCATTCCTTTGCCCCGCCATTTCAGATATCACTGTCGGTAACTGAGCTTCTTTTTAAGGACGGTTTCAATTGGGTGACGTCCTTCGACAAACGTTTCAGAACTGACAGTAAAGCAAAAAGGTGACTCAAATTCAGCCCGAGAATCATGTCCATGCACTGTCGTTGGTGTCGTCTACATCCTAAGACCTACCTCAGCTCCAAATCTCACTTAGGATATGATTGTACCAAGGGTTTCAGCAGCCACGGGTAAGTCGTGTCAGGCAGGTTAAATTCCGAATGCCTCGGAATCAGAGCCAATCTCCTTATCTTGACCATCCAAGACAAAGCAATAAGGCTACCGAAACCTAGATACAAGCACGTCCGAAGGCTAGATCCAGACCAGAGGGGGCCGTTCGGGCATGGCGAACACCGGAGGTATCTCAAACTCCATAGACTTAAGGTCTCCTAGACCGACCGGAAGGCCCTAAAGAATTCTAAGGGAACCTATTCCTCTAGCCCACAAGATGCAATGATGTGTGAATGATGCGTGTGCACAGAAATAAAAGCACGTAAGCAGAATTTAACACATAAATCCTAGCCATGGGTTCCTGTCCTAGTTGGGAAGGTTCTATGGCTATGTACAAGTGCAAAGGCTAGTTTTGGTCTCAAAAGGATTTCCCGGACTAGAGTCAAGATGTACTACCCCATGTCGAGTGTATTGCAAGACAACGGTCGAACAGCACGATGGCTCATCATAGTCGAGGGTTGCTAGGCATCCCGGGAGAGCTTGTCACCGGTAAACCCGGCAAGATAGCCGAAACACGCGTAGCGAGGCTTGTGCGGTGCATAGTGTAAAAAAAAGTTAAGATTTTCAAATGACTTTAAATCCCCCAAGAAAAATATTTTTCAAGCTTGGCCCTCTTGATTATTCAATACTTTTTATTCTTTTTTAAAAAAAAAAAAAAGCACAAGTAAAATATTGAATAAAAATCCCCAGCAGAGTCGCCACTGTGGGCTCCCGCGCCCGAAAAGCGCTAACTCGAAGAGTCGCCACCCGAATTTTTGAGATGGATGATCCGAGAAACCGAGGGTTTGATTTGAAAAAGAAATGCTTTTGGTCTAGCGAAAACGTTGAGATTTTGGATCCGGGAGCCACGTTATGAACGGGGAAGGTTTTGTTGAAAAAGCACCCCGCTCGCCCGGTAAAACCGGTCTCTACTAAGCATTTTAAATGGGGGATTTAATATCATTTGAAAAACTTAACTTTAAAACATATACGGGAAAGGGACACGGGATTAAATATAACACATTGGCGTGCTTGTGGTACGAACTGTACAGTATAAAATGGATGAGCAATATACAGGAAATGAAATAACAACATCATAACAGACTGTCAATACCACAAGAGGTGCCGCGCGATACACCGGATGCATCGCACGGTACAACCAAAGTACCGTGCGGTACACCTGTCTGCACATTCCAGAATCAGTTTGCTCTTACATGATAGAACAACCCATAGGTCCGCAAAATAATTTGTTATATTTTTCGAATCTTTGAAAAATGATTTATGAGACCCATTTATTCATCTTATCATGTAAAATAATGTTAAAAGCTTTTTGGAATATTGAAAGAACTCATGAAGTAAAAAAAAAGACTTTTAACATGAAACTTGAATCTAGAATGTACCCGCACGATCTTTAAGCAATATTAGTCAAAATATGAAAAGAAAATGCAAAAAAAGAAAGAAAAAGAAAAGAAAAGAAAAGAAAGACTTTGAATGTAAAGCTCGTTTGAGACCCAAGCTCGGTATAGAAAGGCCGAGAAGGGTCTCGATCGGCTCCCCTCAAGGCTAAATGTGGTTTAGCCCAAGGAAATGGATTTATACCTTTTGATCGAAGCTTGGATGTGCTTGAAGGTGGAGGAATGGAAGTTGATTTGGATTGAACTTGAAAGATTTGAGAGCAAATGGGTGTAGAGAGAGAGAGATGTGTATAGTGGTGGTGGGTGTAAGAAGTTGTAGAGAGAGAATCAAAAGAGAGTATTTTTAGAGAGAGAGTGAGAGCCAAAAAAATGGCATAGTAACTTTACTTGGAGTTGAAGGGGTACTTCTCAACTAGAGAGGGGGTGTATTTATAGGCAAAAAGATACTTGGAGAGCACCCAAAGAATGAAAAAAACGTGAAAAATGTATTATGCCCAATCTGCTGACGCGCATGGGAATCTGTCAGACGCTCCTCCTGAATGCCGCGCGATGGAGTGATTTTTGAATTGAAATGCCGTGCGGTGGAGTGATTTTTAAAATTTTATAAGGTGCCGTGCGCCCTTTTGAAGTGCCACGCGGTTTGTGAGTCAGCACAGCACACCGAACTTTGTGAGGGCGCCCCGGACACTCCCGAACTCGGATTTGGACGCGGTTCGAAGCGTTGGAAAGCTCGTCGAGTCCTCTTTCTAACCCAATTGGTTTCACTCAAAGTAATTTTGTACATTGAAAAATGTGCCCATTTTACCCTCAATGTGTCATGGAAAAAGTTATTTTTGACAAAACAAATGCATCTTTCTCTTTTGCAATTGAACCGAGGGCCACCCTACATTGTTGAAAAGGGATTTTCTTGAGGTTAGAGAAGGAGTAGCAAAGGAGCAACAATCCAAGCCTCGAAGGTATATTTTTCCTTATTTCATCATCGGGGAAACTTAAAGATTATTCAGGGGTCCAGATTGGGGTGTCTACAACGGTCAACACTCTGTAGAATACAAATTAAGTATATCAATGTTTCTTTAACTAGACAAATTACATGTAAAAGGAGCTCAAGTTCATAACAGACTTCAACCAATAAATTTGTACTGATAAGTATGGTTTCGATTATTTTTAGACCAGAGTTGCATACTCCATAGGAATTCCCAAAATTAAGGACACAAACTCAATATTCAAAAACCACAAAGCAAAAACAACGCAAGAAAAGATACAGCCTCAAACACCAATAGAAAAAAGAAGAAAAGACATTATTACTTTATCACCGGGAAGTTGATTGAGGTGTTCAAAATCCTTGAGAGTTTTCCGAAGGTCGGAAATTTTCCATTTCACGACTCTTGGAACTGCATTCGAATTCTTTACTTCTACAAGTTTTGTATGCTCGCAAAGCCAATACTGCAAGAAAAAAATTTCAAAATCAATAACACAAGTAATGTAATCTTAAATCAAAGAATTTATGTATGAGTTATGTTTTCATTACCAATAGTAGTACGGTCGATCCTTTAAGTCCTTTGATTTCTTTGTGATTGTTGTGAACTGACATAAGTAGGTACTTTCTGATAGCTTCTGCCTAGTCATATCGCTTCACCTTGTTAAGATCTTCCATGTGTTGTACATATGGCCAGTTCACTGTAGTTCCTTGGTTGGAGAAGAACAGGGTTACACAAAGGTAAAGACATAGCAATCTCACAACATCCTCCACATCCTGTTGCTTCTCACTACTTGCCAGTTCCTTAATCTTTTGCTTCATGGCTGGTGCTGATAACCTTGCCTCTTTCATTTTAAGCCTCTTGGCTAATGCAACACTGTCTTTCCTTACATTTGTTTCCACCATCTCAACTTCTCCACAAGAAATACCAAAAATGATTTTCACATGCTCCTTTGTCAGCTTCAACTGCCTATCACCCACTGTAAAACTTTTACTCTCTTCTTCATATGACTGGATAATTTTTAGAACGACTTCATCATACTTCCTACAATTATCACTCAACAACTTGCTATTCATAATAGCTTCAAACAATAACCAAAAGGGCGTTTTCTTGAGGGATGCAATGTGCCGGTCATTCAAATTTATATCCTTCAGTAGTCTACATATAGACTGCAAATTACATCGATTAGAGCCCGTTGGTTGTGTTTGTTCTATTTGTGTATGTTCTTCATCTATCTCTGCTTGTTCTTCATGCTCCTTTCTATCCATTTTTCTTTTCTTTTTCCCATCCACTAGTTGTGATCGAGATTCTTGCATATTTGTTGCTAATCTCTCTCTAAGATCGTACTGGCTTTGTGTACATCCTCTTGCTCTAACCGTAATCGGTGCAACTATTTCTTCATTCACCTTAGTTTCTGGAAGAATCACTGGTGTTGGGGTTTGAGTCTCATTAGTTGAGCTTTCCTGAAATCCGTGTTCAAGTCTATTTGCCAGCACTGCATAGGTTTAAGAGGACACAAAAAAATTAGGAAAAAACAAAACGGGCATTCACATGATTGTAAAACTAATATACAAAGTATTGAAACAAAGCAGACCCTACTTCTTGGCACAAACAGCTTCCCATATCAAGCTATTATAAAATGTCAATGCATGGAAGTTAGAAACAGTAAATATCAAAACTATGCAACTTGGTTTATCATGACAACAATAAAACCGTAAGCCTAACTTCATTCCTCCTTTCCAGATCAGCACTTATACAGCCATGCAACAAGTTGAAGAAATAGAGAAATACAAACAAACTTCGGTCCGCATACTCCAATTATATGTAATAGTATCTTGCCATGTACTAATCTGGTACTAAAATGCGGAATAAAAACCAGTTACATATCACAATCACCATGATTTCAAACTGCACATATACACAAACTCACCACTAGTAGTCAAACCGGCCAGAGAAAACACATCAATCAGTCGAAAATCATAGCAAAGATACACATCGGGCATATAACCAAATTTCAACTAGTGTCTTTTGACTGTTGAAAGTCATAGGAAAAATATGCTCCTAATCCACTAATAAGTTGACTGTTGAAACATACGGTCCTCGTGATTACACCAACCTCTGGAAAGAAACAAATGCACATTCAAAACATGTTTCAATAATAAATATTGCAAAGAAAAAGATTACCAAAGAGTCCGATTAGGTCTGTCTAAATCTGCTATGCTAATCCTACGAACAAGAAAAATTTCAGAAAGGCCAGAAACCCCCAGTTTAAAAGATCGAAATGGAATAAAAATTGATCAGCCGTGCCAAGTTGAGAAGCTACGATAGTTTTCTCAGACATGTCTCATAATCGATGGCCAGTTCAGCAGGGCTCACTTTTCCTGTAAAAACATCCAACAACTGAGGAACTTCTTCAGTATACTTGGTGACAAACCTATCTAAGATTGGTACAATCGCTTTTTCTGGGAACTCTGTAGTAGCACAGTCGGATCATGAGTAAATAAGGATGACAAACTAGAAGCAGGAACATTGAGTGCTCTCAAAATAGCAACTTTGGGAACAATCTTCTTTTACAAATTTGTACAAAACAAACGAGGTGAGTGCTTGAAAGATCTTCCTACTTGCTTATCATCCAGAAGGATTGCACGTTTCAGATAATTGTAAACAGGGATTATCTGGTTGTTGAGGCTACGATCCAAGACATTTGGGTACGAAAAAATGATAGTTGCAAGGTCAGCTGTTGGAATGCCTATGGACAGGAAAAATTCAAGTTTTGGCAAAAGCATGTGTTTGGGATCAGATAAAAGTAAATGCGGGCATATTCTGACAAGTTTGGAGATGTGGGTATCGGTGAAACCGTGATTTCGCAGAAGGGCGATGACAGAATCTGGTTTCTCTGCTGATCGAAAATTGACCTTTTGGGATGCACTAAGAGCAGTTTGCGGGGACAACCCACATGAGGAAATGAGATATGTAACTATGAAAGATTGTTCATCAGTTTTGTCCACTTGAAAATCACATTACTTGTGTTAGGGAGATACAATAAAACGGAGGCACATCTATACACAAATAGGGAGATACAATAAAAGAAAGACATAAAATACTCTAATCAACCCCTACAGACATCACACAATTCACAAAAGTACTAAAAAAGAAAAATAACAAACACCCAATAAACAAGGATGTGGATCTTCTTCTGTCTCCAGAATTCCTGTCCTCGCGCCCCAAATGGCAAAACACATACACTTGCATAATCAAAGCTTTATCCCAAGAATCGTTATAGAGAGAGACTCATGATCCATGCAATAAACACATATGAAACAAACCCACATATAGACAAGAACCATGTACTGAAAAGAAGAAAACACAAGAATACAAAAATATCACATTCGTCTGGAAGTATCTGATTCAATGGATTAGAAATGAGGTTGAACTACAACTACGAAGTGCAATGAGCAAAAAAAAAAACCAATTTAAATGTGTTATACGTACTGTTCTTCCTCGTTGTGACTGTCAATGTAGCAGGGCTTTCAAGATGTGGACTTCAGCAGGGCTGTCAATCGTCTGACAATCCGGATTTCATGCACCAGAGAGAGAAAACCCTAGAACCAGAGCAAGGAATCAAAAAATTGGACAGATAGAACCCTAGGGGCAGGTGTTTGAGAAAACCCTAGGACCAAAGAAAGGATTGGTAGCCAATGATTCGAAACTAACAAAGTAGTAATTCTCTCATTTCAGATACCTGTATTTAAGTTAAATTTCAGCTCAGTAGTACTGAATGTATTCCTCTCCACTGAACAAAGTATGTGATTTCAGAGTCGGGGGCTTCCTTCTTCCTTCCCTCTTCGTGCTTGGAAGGCACCACCAAGCTGTCGGACCAGAGCAGCAGATAGAAAACCCTAGGAATCGGACTAGAGCAGCAGATAGAAGAACCCTAGGAGGAGGAGGTGCTTGCGACTTTCCTTAGCTAACTAGAGAGAGGTTCTAGTAGTCGTGTCTTCTCTGTTGAGCTTCTCCGATGTCAGGAGTCGAACGAGAATCGCCTTCTCCGATCGATTGGTTTGGGAACGTAACAGTAGGGTTTAGGTACGTCTCTTCTACAGAGTAAAAACAGGGGTATTTTTGTCTTATGCTACGTTATAAATTACCGTGTGGACTATTTGTGTTATAAAATAACAGTGTGGACCCGAGAATTTAGGAAGTTCTTATAGTGGACCTCCTACTAAATCTCCCAGTAGCCAAACCTAAGCCCTAGGATAGAAATAAAACTGATCAATTACTGAAATGCATATCGTTCAGAACAGCATATCGTTCAAAACTGATCAATTACTGAAATTCACCACTTTTGGATCACTTATCATTCAGAACAGCATTCCTCACAAAAGGCTATTGAGCATGGATAAAGGCCAATTACTTGTTTTGATATGAAACTTCAGACACAAGACCCAAACTGGCTTAAATGAAAAACAAGGACCAAAGATACCCAAAGAGACGTCCTTACGACAAGTTCCTAGTTAATCCCCTTTCCTTTTTGGTACATTTAGTTAATGTTAGATCCGCATGACGTTTTTTGGATTAATTAGCCGTCTCGATGGGAGGAGTCCAAAAAGTACAAAATTATAACCGCGAAAAAAGTTTACTAAAGATATAAAAAGTGTATCAAACAGTTGTCTTATTTGTCTACAGTGCCGTTTTATTGGAATTCTTTCAACATCGGTCTATACTTTTATAATTTCCCGATTCGTCTCGTTGAGAGACGAACGATTAATCTCAAAAATTATGACAAAAAACTAAACAAAAAGTTAAGAAAAATAAAAAATATCAAAAAAAAAAAATTAAAATAACGTTGCCTAAATTCTAATAATTTAAAGGGAAAGTATACTGCTTTCAAATTGCTTTACGAGTTCGAAAGCACAAACGATAAAGGAAGAGAACCCAATAACGCAAGTGGCAATCGCAAGACCTAAAGAACGTGCCGACACTACATAAGCTCCTGTAGTAAAGGCAAGGCTCATGGCTGATGGTGCTACCGCTTCAACAAGAAACAGGGGAGGGTGAAAGGCATGATGCGTTGCTCTCTAGACCCCCTAACAATACTCAAGAGATTGGTAAATAGTTAAATACTGATCTTACATATATATAGGTGGTGTAGATTGTGAAGTGGAGAATTCGGTTTGGTGGTGTGGGGGGCTGTTTTCAACCTGGGTCTCTTGAACCCTTTACTCCTCCGCCACTGTGCTGTGAGAAGATGACGTGGCTCGCCGGGTACCTGCAAATCGGAGGATGGTGTTCCTCCGGGTAGAAGCTCCAACGATTAAGTCAGTATAGAGAAGAAGAAATACAGTGGTGTATGTTAGGAAAAGAGGAATTGCTTATGAGATGAGGAGTGTGTATCAGTCCTTTTTTGAGTAAGAAGTACCACTGTATTTATAGGCAAGGGAATCTTGCATGCTAAGCCAACCGAGCGTAGGATGCACGCGCGTTCCTACGCTCGGATGACATCACCCGTCAGAGGCATTTAATGAAGGCCGTCTTCCCAGGTTTGCAGACGCACATGGGCTCGTGTCAGACATGTCACATCACGAAGGGGCGTCACGGCAGTGAGAAGAGAAGGCAACTCACGTATCATGTGGAAGGTTCTAGAACGTTCTGTACCAACGGTTTCCGAGCAAACTGGTCCCGAAGGAGATATTACAGGCCGAACAAATGGAGGTAAAAATAGGAAAATGTTCCGCCGAACAAAAGACCATTTCGCCGAACAAACCAGTTAAATGCCGTCGTTCGGCGAGCTACAGATGCGCCTCCTTACGTTCGGTGAAGGGTAGATGACCTATTACCGGTCCAGTTCAGCCCTCAACGGACTGAGACAACTGAACGATGGACCCCAGGTGTAACCCCTTTGAATCTTGTGAACCCTTTGAATATTTCGGCCCACTACAATAGCCCCTCAACTTCTTCTTCTTTTGCTCGGAAAAGAGGGAGGAGTTGATCCAGTGTGGCCGAACAAACGTTTCATATTTTAAAAAGTAAGACTTCCGAACGTTGACTTTTTCGAACAGAGTGCACAGCCGAGGACAAGTATGCTCCAGGCTTCGAGGTGCAAAAGCTGAGATTGCATTTATTGCTCCTGCAACCGCCAACTTCAAATCTGCCACGCGTCCATAGGCCATTGGGGGGGAGACACATGCTGAAGCTGCCACGCGTCGAGCATCCAACGACACATCAGTCTCCGGCCCAGATCTAACGGCTGGGGGCTCGGCACCGTTTCAAATGCTCCCTTGGGTATAAAAGGGGGAGCGGGGAGAGAGAAACCACTTTTTCTCTCTCCAGTCGATCGTATCCTCTGGCCAAGACGCCGTTCAACACCAAAACTCATCAAAAACCCAGATTTTGCTGCAGTTTGATCTCAAATCTCCCTCGATTCTCAGGTATTTCTTGTTTCTCCACTGTTTTCTGCATTTTTTGGTTATTTTTGCATACTTTTTAACCCAAAAAATGGGTTTTTCTGCCACATTCGCCTGAAACGTTCTCTGGGAAATGAAGAACAGGTTGAAGATGTTCATGTGTTCTTCCGAGCACACGTTCACCTTCAACCAGCGTTCTTCCGAACACAAGACCCATCGAAAAACATTCTCCTCCCGGTAAACCTTTACGCTCGGCGTGCCCCATTGACACCTAATCGCTCGGAAACTATGACCCACCTTCGGAGAAATTAACATAGTACACCGAACGTAGGCACCTTAGGAGACTTGACCTTGCATTTCGCTAACGGTCTCATCCCTGCACTTGTGTTTTTTAGGGATGGCGTCTTCCTCAAATTCCTCGGCGGAATCATATAGTTCCGTCGATCCCAACGCTACGGGCCTCGGCGAGATTGATCCGCGGATAGTTGAAGTGCTCTGAACTGCGGCTAGGGAATACAGGGTGGGCGGCAAACCTTTACCCGAAGCATTCGAAGGGGTCTTCGTCCCGGCCAATGCGAGGCCACTTCGGTCGATAGGTCCTAACGTAATAGACCTCGAGGACGACCCCTCGGAAAAGGCGGCCGAAGACCCTGAGGAGGAAGGCTACGCCGAGGGAGAGGATGAAGAAGCTACCGAGGAGGAAGCCAAAGACGAGGCCAATCCTGCCTCCTCTGCCACCAAAGCTGGGAACGTCGGTGAGTCGTCTTCCCATCCACCGAAGAAGAGGAGAAAAATCGCGGCCCTCGACCCCGATGAGATACCTTCCCGAACAGAAAGAGATCCATGTCCCTACTGGGATTGTTTCAGCGATCAGGAGGGGATAGATCTTTTCCGAACAACCTATCACATTCCCGAAGACGTCGTAATTTCCGTGATCCCAGGGCCTCGGATTCGGTTTTCCGATGAGCATATCACGGTGCCACTCATGGCCATCACCGAAGGAGGCCTCAGATTCCCAATGCACAGGATCTTGAGGGAGATCCTCCAATTTTTCGAACTAACCCCGTGCCAGCTGAGTGTGAATTCCTACCGGATTATCCACTCGATCATAAAGCTGGCCGAGGTAAAAATGTTTGACCTCCAAGCTCATCATATCTTTGAGAACTATATGATGTCTCGGAACGTGAGATACTCACGGTACTATCTCTGCTCCCGAAGGAGTATGATGAAAATCATTCCCGAGGGCATGTATGACTCGGAGAAGTGGGCTTCGGACTATGTTGAAGTTCGGGGAAATTACGAGTTTCCCCCCGGTCAAGATGATCACGTCTATGTTGCCAAGGAAAGGGGCAACCCAAGTAAGTTATGATATCGTTTTGTTTGTTGCACATCTTTGTTCGGTTGGATTTGAGTCGAATGTTCGTCTATTTCATTTTGTACTAAGTACGTTTTCCTTCTGTGATGTGTTCGGCAGATACAACTAAGATTAACAAGAACCTGCTAAGGCTTGCCAAAGATTGCGGCCTTGCAGACTCGCTCCTGACAATTCTGAGGGAAGAGAGGGACGCGCCAACTATCCTGCAATACTACGCGATGTACGGCGGGAGAATCAAAGGAAAAGGAGCCGAAGGGAGCGGAAAGAGGAAAAGTTCAACAGTCGACCTCACAGAGCTTCCCGAGGACCAGCTCCCAAACCCAGAGAAGCCACTTCGAGGCACTATTCGCCATCCGACCGAAGATACTCCCTTCGCCGAAGAAGACAACATGCCGCCACGCAGCATGAGAGCCATCCTTCAAGCGAAGCTTGAGGAGAAGGCGGCCAAAGAGCTGGCCGAAAAATAGAAATCTGGGGCGCATGGTGCGTCGGGTTCAGCACCGAAGCCCAGCGCTCCAAGCAAGAAGACCGCTCCGGAGGTGGTCCCCCAAAAGCGCCAGTTACCTCCCCCTGCTTCGTCCGATAAGCCGTCGAAGCGATTTAAAGTCACTGCCAAGAAGGCTGCAGCTTCGGCCGCTGCAGACACGTCTCCCAGCGCTGAAGGACATGAAGGGGGAGAAAAACAAAAGGGGACCGGTCACGAAGACGAAGCTCCGAGCGTCGACGCTATCTGGGCGCCGAGCTTCATCACCCCACGAGGCAAACAAATCCTTCGTACGTACGGATAGCCTCATTGATGACCCCTCCTTGGCCTTCACTCTACACTCGGGGCTAAGGCTGCCGAGGGATATCAATGCCCAGGTGTCCCTGAAGTTGGCTCTGAGCGACTACTACTACTTCACTGGCAGGGTAAGTTGTTTGGCTTGTTGTAAAGCATAAATAATTCCAACTGTTTTTCTTCGGACTCTCATAGTTTGTTCCACTTGCAGGCCATTCAATCTATCATGTGTGCCCAACGCCACCTTGTTGATCACGACAAACAGGCAAAACTCCTCCAGTAAAAGCTGGAGTCGAGTCATGCTACGGCCGAGGACTACAAGAAGTGCCTCGAGCAATCAGAGGAGGCCCGCCGAGGCCAAGAGATCACCATCGCCAACCTGAACGATATGATCAAAGGGCTTCAGGATGGGGCCGAACAAGCTCGAGCCGAAGGGAAAGATGAAGGGTTGACCGAGGTCAGGGCCCTTGGGAGGAAGGAAATGGAGGAGGAGATGAAAAAAGAGCTGCAGGCCCATTATGATAAGGGCTATTACCAAGCAGAAGAGGATGCAGCCGAAGAACTGGCGGGCTTGCAGACCGAGCTTCGGTTGGAGCAACACAAGAAAAGCTTTATGCTTGGCTTCAACAGTGGCTTCGACGAGGCTGGCGTCGAGACAGACGACGAACGAAGAGCACTCGTCGAGATGCCATCCCTCGAAGCTGCCGAAGCTTATGCAGAGCTTCCAGCTGCTGATGAGGCTGCCAAGGATGCGGCCCAGTTAGACAGCACCCAAGTCCCTCCACTGGATCCATCCCTTTCTTCCTCGGCCACAATTACTCTCGAGGCTCAAACGTAGAGTTTTTTTTTTTAGTGTAGTTTTGGTTTTGAATTTTGAACTTTGAAATGGGACGTTCGGCTCCATACATGTTGGAGTTTGGAGTTTTCCGAACGGAAGTTGTAAGTAACAGATTTAACTGTTGTGGATGCTTGTTTTTCAATCGTTTTTCAACTGTTCCTGTTCGGTAAAAAAAAATGTTTTGACCAATCCTTGATGTCCTTATGATATCCTTGTTGAATGATATCCTTGTTGATACAGCTGTTCGGACACTGTATCTGTTTGTTTCACTGTATCTGTTTCGGATGAGGCTCATTCCAAAAATAAACCAATGAAGCTCGGTTTAATTGGTTTGGATAACATTATATGGCCGAGGGTCCGCAGTCGTAAAAACAAGTACCATGTAAAAACTTGCTTATCTGTACCCAGATAGTAGCCCCCCTGCCTTCGGGCTGGTTTTAGGAAGAAAAACAGCACGAAGGCAGAAAGATGGGTACTCAAGCACTCGGTAAAAAGTATAAGAGAACCGAGGTAAAAGTGCCAGAGCCCGAAGGCGACATCGTGGGCGAGATAGTATACCCAATGAACGAATGAGGAATCTGAAGAGACCGCGGGCGAGATGTTATACCCAATGAACGAATGAGGAATCCGAAGAAACCACGGGCGAGATGTTATACCCAATGAACGAATAAGGAATCCGAAGAAACCACGGGCGAGATGTGATACCCAATGAACGAATGAGGAATCCGAAGAAACCACGGGCGAGATGTTATACCCAATGAACGAATGTAAAACTGAACAAGTAGTATAACCAAAACGCCCGTAGGCTTACAAGCCGAACAAAAGCAAAAAATAACAACGAACAAAAGGGGCCGAGACTAGCCATGGAACTTCCTAAGTTTTTGGGCGTTCCAAGTGTTAGCAATCGGCGTACCATCCATCTCAGCAAGCTTATAAACTCCGTGGCCAATTTTCTAGATCACCCTATAGGGGCCTTCGTAGGGATCTTTCAGCTTGGTCAACTTCTTGGCTTCTACGACCATTCGAAGAACGAGGTCACCAACTTGAAACGGCCGAGCACGGACGGTCTTATTGTAACCCCGAGCAACTTCCTGTTGATAAGCAGCATGATGTAAGTTGGCGTTATCGCGGAGTTCTTCGGCAAAGTCCAGCTCAGCACCAACCAAAGCATTGTTGTCCACAGGATTGAAGTTTTCTGACCGAACAGTAGGAACGAGCGCAGATAGGGGCAAGACAGCCTCCATGCCATATGCCATAGAGAATGGGGTTCGGCCAGTGGAGCGTCGTGGGGTGGTATGATAGCTCCATAAGACGTGAGAAAGCTCGTCAACCCATTTGCCGAGCTTACGATCCAAACGACGCTTAAGCCCCCGAGTGATAGATTTGTTGGAAGCCTCGGCCTGTCCATTGCCTTGCGGGTCGGCCACCGACGAAGTGTGGATCATAATATGATGGCGCTTGTAGAAGGATTGGATTGCTGCTGCTACAAACTGGGTGCCATTGTCCGAGAGAATGGCATAGGGAACGCCGAACCTGGAAATGATATGCCTCCAAATAAAGCGCTCCACGTCCGAAGCTGTCGTTTTGACCAAGGGTGCTGCTTCCACCCACTTGGTGAACAAGTCCGTAGCAGTAAGCAGATATTCGAATCCACCGGGGGCCTTCGGCAGCTTTCCCACAATGTCGAAACCCCATACAGCAAAGGGCCATGGACTGGTAATCATTTTGAGGGGAAAGGCTGGTTGGTGAGGTATGTAAGCGTGCTTCTGGCACCGAACACAGCGCTTCACATATTCCTCGGACTGCTTGACCATCTTCGGCCACCAGTACCCCTGTGTTAACGCTCGGTGTGCCATTGTGCGGCCTCCTGAATGCCCACCGCAGCTTCCCATATGTAATTCATTCAAAACGCTTTGAACTTGATCCTCATGCACCACCCGAAGGTCTGGACCAGTGAACGTGCGACGGTATAAATGTCCGTGGGGGTCCAGGAAGTAGTTAGCCGCTCGGCAACGAACCTTGTGGGCTTCCCTTTTATCCTGTGGAAAGGTCTGGTTCTTTAGGAAGGCAATAACAGGATCCAGCTGACTGGGACCGAGGGGAGCGGTGCTGACCGTGCAAACCGCGAGCTCGAAGCTCGGATGGACAACCTCATCGAAAACGATGGTGCGAGCCCCAGCAGCCTTATACACCGAAGCAAGACCCGCCAAGG
Organism: Rhododendron molle; assembly: GCA_025413875.1. Classification (NCBI taxonomy): domain Eukaryota; kingdom Viridiplantae; phylum Streptophyta; class Magnoliopsida; order Ericales; family Ericaceae; genus Rhododendron; species Rhododendron molle. The sequence continues at coordinate 58,646,143 of CM046391.1, forward strand.
CGTCGGCATGAGCATTATGCTCCCGTGCAATCCATTCCACTTCCACGCGGCCAAATTGCTTCAGCAGGGCCAACACGTGACTTACATAAGCATTCATCCGAGCGTCCTTGGCCTGGTAATTGTCATTGAGGTGGCCCACTACCAGCCGAGAGTCACAGAATACATGTACCGAGCCTGCCCCCAACTTAAGAGCAAGCTGCAACCCAGCAATGAGAGCTTCATACTCGGCCTCGTTGTTGGTGGCAAGGTAGCCAATGGATACTACATGCTCATGCACAGTACCAGCCGGAGAAACGAGCACGACCCCTGCTCCAGCCCCGTTGACGTTGGAAGCACCATCCACGGTCATTTTCCACGCATCACCGGAAAAAAGCTTCCACTCCTTCTTCGGCTTTCTTGTGCCCAAAGTGAATTTTGTCCGAAGAGACTCACGGGGAGGTTCACTCCATTCAAGATGCTCTTCTGCCTCGGCCGTTCGTGCTTCTTCGGCAGCCCGTTGCCAGTGCATTCTCTTCGTCTTTGAGCCCAAGAGTAAGCTCGGCAAAGAAATCTGCCAAAGCTTGTCCTTTGGTAGCTGTCCTCGCCTCGAACTGGATGTCATAGTTGGCCAGGTCTTGAGAGAATTTCAGAATCCGGCCGGATGAACATGTTCTCCGAAGAACCGCCTTGAGAGGAAACTCAGTGAGGACCACGATCCTATGACATTGAAAGTATGGCAATAGGCTCGTTTTAGATGACACGAGTGCTAAAGCCAACTTTTCCATAGGCAGATACCTCGTCTGAGAATCCGTCATCGTCTTGCTGGAAAAGAATATAGGTAAGTGGTCCATGCCTTCCTTCCGAACAAGAACAGAACTGGTGGCATGATCCGAGACCGCCAGGTATAGAAAAAGATCCTCTTCGGGAAGGGGTGTGAAGAGGAGTGGAGCTTGTGCAAGGTATTCTTTAAGGGATTGCAAAGCCACATCACATTCCTCAGTCCACACAAACCTTTGCCGACTGGTCTTTATTGCCTGGAAGAAAGGTCTACAAAGATCTCCCGAACGTCGGATGAAGCGACTCAACGCAGCAACCATGCCTGTGAGCCGTTGAACTTCCTTAATTGTAGTTGGAGCTCGAAGCTTTTGCACGGCAGTGAGCTGGGTCAGATCAGCTTCAATTCCTCGGAGGCTAACCATGTAGCCGAGGAACTTCCCCGAGCCTACTCCAAACGCACATTTTTCCGCATTGAGGTGGAGCCTGTGTTCCTTCAAGATGGCAAAGATTTCACCCAAGTGCTGAAGGTGATCCCGAGCAAACTTGCTCTTGCACACCATGTCGTCAATATATGCCTCCATGATTTTGCCGAGCTTGGTGAGGAACATCTTGGTTATTGCCCGTTGAAACGTAGCCCCAGCATTTTTCAACCCGAACGGAACGACATTGTAGCAGTACGTTCCTCGGGGAGAAATGAAGGCTGTCTTCTCTTGATCATCTTCGGCCAGGGCAATTTGATGATAGCCCCGGTATGCATCCATGAAGCTCAATCGCTCATATCCAGCCGTGGCGTCCACCATTTGCTCTATCCGAGGAAGAGGGAATCGATCCATCGGACAAGCGTCATTGAGGTTGGTGAAATCAACGCACACTCGGAGCTTTCCGTTCTTCTTCAGAACAACGACCGGGTTTGCCAGCCACGTCGGATACAGAATTTCTCGGATAGCCCCCGCCTTTAAAAGTTGGTCAACCTCGGTCATCACTGCATCCACGTGCGAAGGGGCCGAACGCCTGACCTTCTGAATAACGGGGCGTCTGTTCGGATCAACGTTCAGATGATGAGCGGCGAAAGTTGGATCCACGCCAGGCATTTCCTCGGGAGTCCAAGCAAATACTTCGATGTTCTCTTTGAGGAAATTGAACATCTCTGTACGCTCGGTCTCGACCATAGAACTGCCTATGAGAAAGTACCGACTTCCATCCTCCGTTATTGGCATCTTGATCAATTCTTCGGCCGATCTTTGCTCGGCAGGAATGCCTACGTCTTCCAATACGGGGATGTCGGTTGTGTCGACACATTGTACCTCCAGATAACTCGGTTTATTGGTTACCGTGCTAATGTAACATTTTTTCGACTGGACCTGGTCTCCACGAAGGCTTTCCTGTCGCCCATTCCATCCAACGAACTTCATCACCTGGTGCAAGGTTGAAGGGACTGCCTTCATCTCATGTAGCCAGGTTCGACCAAGGATAACGTTGTAGGGGCTCGGAGAGCTAACCACTACAAATTCGACATTAACCACTCGGGAACCGGCATGCACGGGAAGGGTTATCAGTCCCAGAGGCCAAACCGGAGCCCCTGTGAAACTGACGAGCGGGGTGGTTGCTAGCCGAAGCCTGTCCGGTGAAAGCCCCAGACTCTTGTAGGTGGACTGGAACATCACTTCGGCCGAGCTTCCTTGATCGATCAACACTCGCTGTACTGTGGAAGAACCCACTATGACTGTAACGACCAGAGCGTCGGAGTGTGGCATTTGTACTCCCTGCATGTCTTCAGCTGAAAAGGTTATTAGCCCTCCGAGGCTCGGATCTTCCCACTTCCGTTTTTGTGCCACTCCAACATTGCAAACGGACAATGCAACAACAGCTTTATCAATCTCCGTACGAAGCTCGGCAGCCTTTCATTCGGACACTAACCCCTGGATCACGCCAACGAGATTTCCAGCTACAGGGGGGGGGAGGAGGAAGTGGATTTCGCCGAAGGTCGATCCATTGGTTAAGATGCCCTGCAGCTCTAGTTCCTCCAAATAACGTTTGAATGGTTGACATTGTGTGGTATAATGGCCACGCTCTTTGTGGAAGCTGCACATCCCTGGTCCACTGCCCGCCGTACCAAGGAGTCCTATTGGCCAAACGAAGAACGGGAGTTGGCCAATGATACTCAGAAGCTTGTAGATTGGCTCGGTAAAGGCAGTACGCTCGGCAACATACTCATCAGGCCTCGGATCCCTTCGTGTCTGCTGCCAAGGCTGCTGTTGTGGGACCTGTGGAGGTTTGGGTTTGTTGTTCGGTTTATTTGCTCTTGAGCCAGAATTATGCTGTCCACTTTGTCCTTGCCGAACGTTCGCAACATGTTTCTTCGCTACAGTGGACTTTGGTACTTCGGCATTCTTCGGAGCGTTTCGCTCGGCAACAGCCTCCTCGTGGACGCAATCCTTCTCTATAATGACCATTAGATCGCCCATTGTCTTCGGTGGATTTCTGGATAAGTCTCGGAACATCGCCGAGGTTGGGTCCAACCTGTTCATGAAGGATTCCGCCGCAACACCTTGATCGCAATCAGGAATCAGGTTGTACACCTCCCAGTAACGCTCGGTATAAGCCCGAAGAGTTTCCCCCGTAGTTCTCCGCATGTTTACCAGCATCGAGAGTGTCTTCGGCTGAATGTTACTTGTCACGAACCGTTTCGTGAATTCCAACTCCAGCTCGTTGAAACTCTTGACGGACTTCGGCTTGAGCTGATTATACCACAACATAATGGGCTCACTTAATGTAAGAGGAAAGATCTTACACATGAGTGCGTCGGTGAAGTTGTGGAGGCTCATCGTCTGACGAAAGCGACAAACGAACGCAACAGCATCCTCTTTTGCCTTGTAGCGTTTGAGCTTCGGCATGACAAAACGGTCTGGTGGCCGTTCTTGTTGAATGGCGTCAATGAAGGGGGATGCCTTTGCCTTTCCGAGCTTTGAGTCATCCACAGATACAGGCACAGGTGCGGGTGGAATGACCGGCGCCTGGTTCCCTTGCCGAGCCCCATTGTTGGCCCTCGGATCTCTGTGACGATACCCCTGTTCTTGCCGAACGTGGTGGTTAAGCCGAACTTCATCCGAAGGTTCCGGATGTTCCACTCTCGGACCTCCGTTCCGAGCGAGCAGTATGTCTACACCATTATCCACCGCTTGGTATACCACCGGCTTTCCCGTATATTGATCATACAAAACAATGGTGTTCGCACGTTCGGATCGCGTTCCCCTACTCGTTCGCTCGCCTCGCAAACCTGCAGCTTGCCTCCCTTGGGGGTTTCGTTCGGTACGTGACCTGGATTGCTCGGATCGCTCTGGAAGTTCTCCTGTTCGTTGACGTACAGGGTGCTCGTTGAGCTTTAAAGGCCTTTTTCCATCCGCCCGCTCCTGTTGTCGTCGGCTAAGGCGATGTGTCCGCCCCGAGACTCCCATCCTAAGAGTTCCAGCCGTCGAATGTGTCGCCGAGGAGCGTGAACTCTCTTCCCTGATGATGCTTGCCACACGTGGACGAGAGGAAGTTGGAGGATCCCTAGGAGTGCGTTCGAGCCTTTCAAACACGTTGCGACACTCGGAGGGTACTCCTTCGGACGTTTGAGCTTGGTGCATCCTTTGTCTTTGTTTGTGAGGCTTCTTCGGTTGGCTTGGTTCGGCCTGGTGGCTCCGAGCAGGAGTCTCGAGTGCGCCTCCGTCTCGAGCTTCGAGGCGTTGTTGTAAGAGGGCTATGACAGCTGCCTGACGCTTCTGCTCCGCCAAGGCAATGTCAAGTTCTGTTGGTGGGTAGCTGAGTGGACGAGCCACTGGTTGCGGGGCGGCAGCGGCCTGGTTAGGCTCGATGTTCATCGCGTCGTACCCAGCCAGACCGAGGGTGAAGTTCTCCGGGCTAGGTGGAGGAAGGCGTTGTGTCATTTTCCGACGGTGGTAAAGGAAGGAGTGGGGGAGATCTAAGGTTGAATACAGATCCACGTCCTGCTAGGATGTCCTCCCCAGCAGAGTCGCCAATTGTGGGGGGCTGTTTTCAACCTGGATCTCTTGAACCCTTTACTCCTCCGCCACTGTGCTGTGAGAAGATGACGTGGCTCGCCGGGTACCTGCAAACCAGAGGATGGTGTTCCTCCGGGTAGAAGCTCCGACGATTAAGTCAGTATAGAGAAGAAGAAGTACAGTGGTGTATGTTAGGAAAAGAGGAATTGCTTATGAGAGAAGGAGTGTGAATCAGTCCTTTTTGAGTAAGAAGTACCATTGTATTTATAGGCAAGGGAATCTTGCATGCTAAGCCAACCGAGCGTAGGATGCACGCGCGTCCCTACGCTCGGATGACGTCACCCGTCAGAGGCATTTAATGAAGGCCGTCTTCCCAGGTTTGCAGACGCACATGGGCTCGTGTCAGACATGTCACATCACGAAGGGGCGTCACGGCAGTGAGAAGAGAAGGCAACTCACGTATCATGTGGAAGGTTCTAGAACGTTCTGTACCAACGGTTTTCGAGCAAATTGGTCCCGAAGGAGATATTACAGGCCGAACAAACGGAGGTAAAAATAGGAAAATGTTCCGCCGAACAAAAGACCATTTCGCCGAACAAACCAGTTAAATGCCGTCGTTCGGCGAGCTACAGATGCGCCTCCTTACGTTCGGTGAAGGGTAGATGACGTGTTACCGGTCCAGTTCAGCCCTCAACGGACTGAGACAACTGAACGATGGACCCCAGGTGTAACCCCTGGTGTAGATTGTGAGTGGAGAATTCGGTCTGGTGGTGATGGAATTTCAGTGTGATGTAGATCGTAGTTAACTCTTAATGGTAAATTGGGACGTTGCACTCAAAAATGATAAATAAGGAGTAAATTACAACTCGAGTAACGTGAAAAAAAAATGTGTTTTTTCAATGAAATTGCAAATATAAAGAGCTGAGGTTTGTAGAGCCCTAGAAATAAACTTATTGAGTTCCAAAATATATGCAATAAATGGGATGCAAGCAATGATACAAGTGGACAGAGCAAGCGCTATAGAATGCGCTAACATGACAAAAGTAGCTGAGATGAACGCTACCATCATGGCAAACATGGCTACTAAAATAAGAATCACCGCTCCAGCATTGCGAGCAAAGGCACGATCATCATCAATATCATCGCCTCCTCTGTAAGCATACCATAAACCAGTGATGCATAGTAGTAACATAGATATAACAGAGCATATGATGGCTATGGTGTTGGTTATGACAAATGCTTGGAAAGCTGTTGCCCTTGCCAGGGCTGCCATGCCTTGATCTCGACCTTGGTTTCCATCATAGCCACAGGGAATCACATAAGCAGCCGCGAAGGTGATGGTGGCTATAAGTGTAGCCACCACCATCAAGGTTTGGGACCATGCGGTGGCAGCTTCATGATCTCTTTGATTTCCAGCCTCGAGACGTTCTTTGCGAGCCTGATCACTTTGTTTTTTAGCTTCTCCTCTCTTATGTTTTGCAAGGCGACGAGCTTTCTCCAATTTTGCTAAGTTGCAGGCTATGTTTCTCCCACCTCTATTTTCCGAATCCAAAATGATATCATCCTACATATTTTTGTTAGCTAGGTGATCAATTTGAAAAAACAGAGTACGTAAAAAATTGAGTCCTATTATATATATAATATATCCAAAATGATATTATCCTAGGTCACGGTTTAATTCTAATCTGTTAGGCTTCTAAAGATTTGAACGGATGTCACGGGCATATGACTTTTGGAATTGGCATGCATAATTGTAATCAACATCTCCTCAATCTACGGCCACCACTACCACCACAATCACCCACTGCCCGTCCAACAACCGAATAGTACCCCCAACGAAACAAAAAATGGCAATGAAGAATTCAAGTTGGAAACAATGATCGATGATTAAAGGTTGAAACACACTTAAGGTCCTCACCAAGATTTTTATAGTAAAGTTCACTGATAGGATATGATGATGATGAAGGCATAAAGAAATGATACATTTGCTACCAGTGAGGTTTATTATGCGATGAGATCATATATGTACTTACCACAATATAGTTTTCGGCAAAGGTCGACATCCTTTCCTCCTTCAAATTGGACCACACTAAATCTATGGGGCTCATGTTTTTGCCGTTGAAAGCTAGCTCCCGATCTGCTCTACGATGCTCCCAGAGCTGTTTCTGCTGCCATAGCTCATCAAAGTTGCAATCGGAAGCATTCATGAGTAGATGGAGAGGTGTGTTACCTATAATGGAGGCGTCCTTCCCCCACCAGAGTGTGAGATCTAGGTTGGTGGATTAAAGTCTGCTCTGGTACGACGGACTCATATCCGATTCTGTTATCGGTTTTTCTGGCTCTCTTCTTTGGTTTTTCTGTTTTTCCAGTGCTCCGTTTATATGGAGAGATAAGTTTAGTTGAAGTTGGGTCTAGTCTTTGGACTGAGTTCTTTCCTGTTTGGCTTCTTGATCCCTTATTTAGGGATAAAATTTCCTCTTGATGTATTATTTCTTGAATTTATAATATCACCAGTTATTGTTTTGGGGAAAAAAAAAACTTAGAAAACAATTTCGAAGACTGCCTACGTCAATACCTTGCCTTCAAATATAAGGTTGATAGAAACCCGAAGCGTAGGGCTAGGTCGTTGCATGCATAATATCCGGAAGTCCGGAATCGTTCCCACAGAGAATCGAATATAGCTTGAAATGGATTGTAGGATTTATGGTTGGATTTCGGCGTTTAAGCCCGCCAACTAGGTTTTGCTTTGAAAGGTAAAAATGCAAATGAAACGACTAGAAACGAGTTTAATAAACTAAAGGAGGCAAGTCTAGGGATCTTCTAACCCTTGACAAAGGCCGTTACCGGTTCTCGATTATAACTTAGGCGAGAGTCACGACCGCGTGCTCACGCCTGGAAGATTTAGCTTTATTGACTACGTTTAACAAGATATGTGATTTAACGGAGGCGAACCAACTTGTTTTTAATATTTATCAAAACCAAAGGAGGCCACGAGGCCTCGGGATGCTACTTGCCAAGACCGCTTGACTAAATACCATGCCGAGGGGTAAACATCCCAAAGTTTAGACCGAAATTGCAAATTAAGCCCTATTCCGAAAATCATGCTTTTAAGCCCAATGGCTCGAGAACCAAATAACCGCCTAAGTCTTCGGGAAAGATTATCCCGAGACTTAGCCAAACGACTACTCACACATAGCTAAAGCGTAAACGAAAGCATAAAAGCAAGGCATAATTTTTAACCGATAGAATCGAAAACAAACTTGATTTTTATAACAATCTTAACCGTGGCTACTGATAAGCCTGCAATAGTGTAAATAATTGGGCTTATCTCGCTCATTTTTACCACGCGCACGCGCATAACTCTTTGTTTTTGATTGATTTTGCGCGGAAGGTGCGTTTGTGGTGGTTTCAGGTTCATCTTCGTGAATAAGGCATTTTTTTGGCGCCACGAGTTCATTCCAGTTGATCGGGGATCCGAGGACTCTTAGCAGAGTGATAGCCGAGCTCGGGGACTTTGACGAAACCCCGTTTTCCTTCTACCCTTGCGGATGAGGAAATTCCAAATCCAGCACCAACCTACTGGTTGATTCCACAACCTACCGGTCGAGATTTCCAACAGTCAGGTCATGGTTTTTCATCCGTCAAAACCAACCGGTAGAAGACTGAAACCAACCGGTAGAAGACTGAAACCAACCGGTAGCTTCAAATCTACCGGTAGAAAATCTAAACCTACCGGTTCAACTCCAGATCAGTCAAGACCTTGTTATGTCAGCTCCAAAACCAACCGGTAGGTTTCTTAACCAACCGGTAGAACTTCAGCAGAACCAACCGGTAGACAGCAAGACCAACCGGTAGAGTACCTACGGTCCAGCATGCGATTTCAGCCTTTTACCCGTTCTACCGGTAGGTGACCAAATCTACCGGTAGTTCTGCAATTTTTATTTTCTTTTTCCTTTTTCTTTTGTAACTTAATTGGGGTACTATATAAAGACCCCTTAGCACGTTTTTAGGGTTATCTTAAATCATTTATTACCAGCTCTTTCTCTCTCTACCTCCCTCTTCCCTCAAACTCTCAATCTCTCTTCAAAAGGGCATTGATTGTTGGGTTTTGGGGTGGTTGCTCTTCATTAATGTTGTAAGTAACCTTGAGACCTTTATTAATCTTGCATTTCTTTTCAGTTTGAGTGTTATTTCATGTTCTCTCTCTCCTACCCTTACTCTTTGCACTTCACTTTGCAATATGTGTGAGTAGTGTAGCAAGGTTGGGTTATGGGATGATTGACATCCCGTAACCACGGGTATTTCTTCTTCTTCTCTCGTTAAGCATCATTTTCTAAGGGTAAGCACGATTCTAGGGTATTTTTACGTATCAAAGCTTGGAGGTGTTAACCTCTTTGATCATTTGTAGGCTAGGGTTTCGATTCCTAGCCACAGATGATGCTTAGAGCAATGTCCTTCTGGGTGTTTGTCAAAATGTTTCCAAAACCCTAGTCATGTTTACCACTCCTGTCAATAAGAGAAGAACGAGTTTACCTGTGGTTTGCGGGTGTTGATTATCCCTAGACCCAACCTTTAGTTTAATCCTCAGTAAAAAGCCGCAGATAGGTTAAGTAGCCAGATAACTAAATCGTTCAGATGGCCGCCTCAACGCCAAAGTTTGGTTGGCCGTCCTAACGCCGAAACCTCTACAAGCTAATCTCCAATTTGAACTATGGATGCGCTCCCTGTGGAATCGATCCCGGACTTCCGGGTTTTATTATGCTTTCAACCGACTTGACCCTACGCTTGGGGTATTCTTATTACAACACACATTAAGGTCGCAAGCATTTTTGGCGCCGTTGCTGGGGAGCGCTTTCTTTTATAGCTTATATTGGAGGTTCGCTGAACCACTGTAAGTATCTCGCTTAATTTTGCTTTGCGTAGTTTACACTTAATCTAGTGGATACCTCTAACCTGAGTTTTTTGTCTAACTTGAGGTGTAACGAAGCTAGCGTAAGTATAAACTACCCTTTTATTTGTTGCTTTAACTTTTCGAGGCGGCGGCATAGCCCCTCGTCGTTGTTGTTAGGAGGTGGCGGCATAGCCCCTCTTGTCTGTTAGTTGGTAATTTGTGGACCGTTGTTTCTCGAGCAAAGGGTATTTAGTGTATGCGTGGTGGTCATCGAGGAGCCTTTCGGAGCCCAAATTCTAAACGGCTTCATCGATCTTTTTCTCCTCCTCGACCCAAAACTCCTCGTCGGGTGCGAGCGAGGACCCCACCACCCGAAAGAACTCCTTTTTCAACAAATACCCCTCCTCGAGAAAGAATGGCGGACGCTGGAGGTGGAGGTGATGATGTTCCGCCGGTTGTGCCCAAGAGAACTATGAGTGATTACATGAATCCGGCCCGTACTACTCTGCGGCCTACCATAGTTCTCCCGGCCGCAACCGAGGCCAATAACTTTGTTGTGAAAATGCATCACCTTACCATGATGCCATCGTTTTATGGACAAGACAAAGAATGCCCGTACACTCATATGCGGGCATTCGAGGAAATGGTCTCAACAATAGTAACCTCGCCGGCCCAACTTGAGTCTGCCAAGTTAAAACTCTTCCCATTTTCGGTAAAAGACAAAGCCAAGGTATGGTTGAATAACATGAGACCTCAATCCTTGGCTAATTGGGCAGATTTGTCAAAAGCTTTTTACATGAAATTCTTCCCCCCTCAACTCACAAAGGATCTCCTCTTTCAAATTCAAACTTTCAAACAAAAAGAGGGGGAGTCTTTTTACCAATATTGGGAGAGGTTTAAGGATTTGCTAAACTCCATTCCACACCATGGATACACAAATTATCAAAAGGTCGAGTGTGTTTTAAAAGGCTGTTTTCCAAGTACTCGACATTTGATGGATAGCATGTGTACGGGTGGAGTTATGGCCAAGACTCCGGATGCAGCATGGGACTTTTTTGAGGAACTAGCAGAAAAAACTCAAAACTGGGATTGCTCGGACCCATCTGATAAGAATGTGTCTAACCCGGTTTCGAGCAGTTCCGGTAAATTTCAATTGAATGAACAAAATGAGCTTGCCCACAAGGTCGCCCAGCTTTCCCGCCAAATTGAAACTTTACAACTTAACAAACTTGCTGGGGTGGCCTCTGTGGCCAAGGCAGAAGAATTTTGTGTCTTGTGTGAAATTGCAGGGCATGCCATGGGAGATTGCCAAATGCTCCCCGCCGTCAAGGATATTCTCCAAGGAACTGGGCCATCGGAAGTCAATGCCATTAATCAACGGATTGACCCTTATTCTCAAACTTTCAATCCGGGATGGAAGATGCACCCTAATTTCCGGTGGAGCGAGCCACAACCTCCCGGACCTTCACAATTTCCATCGCATCAACAACACCAAGCTTTCCGGCCTTCTCAATCTCAAGGAGCGCCGAGGTTTTCTCAAAATCAACAACCACCGGGGTTTGCACCAACGGGACCTCCTCATGTGCCAAATCAATTCCAACCACAAAAGCGTTCGTTGGAGGATGTTCTGTCATCTTTCATGCAGAGTCAAACTTCCCTCAATGAACAAAATACTCAAACTCTCGGGGAGCTCAAGAACCAAATGGCCAAGTTGACCAATTCGGTGGGGGTACTTCAACAAGAGAAAGGGAAGCTTCCAACTCAACCCCTAGTGCATCCGCAAGGAACCCATTTTGTGGCGAGCTCTTCGGTGCCTAGTCCCGAGCAAGCCAAGTCTATTATCACATTGCGGAGTGGAAAGGAAGTCGATACGGCCGTTGCTCCAAAGCCTATCAAGCCACCGGTTACACCAATTGTCATGCAAGCACCGGATATCCCGGTTGACTCACCAACTTCGGTGCCTAGTCCCGTTGGTGAGCAACCGGCCAAGTCTCAAGAGGAGGAACCAAAGGCCCCCATGCCCCACATTCCGGCTCCTTTTCCCCAAAGGTTGAAAGCTCCGGCCCATGCCCATACTAACTCCGAGATCTACGAGCTGTTCAAGCAAGTGAAGATTAATATTCCGTTGGTGGATGCCGTCAAGCAAATTCCCTCCTATGCCAAATTTCTCAAGGACTTATGCACTCAAAAGCGTAAGTTGAATGTTCACAAGCGGGTATTGTTGACGGAGCAAGTGAGTTCGATAATCCAAACCAATGTGGCTCCAAAATACAAAGATCCGGGTTGTCCAACCATTTCCATTACTATCGAGGGTACAAAAATTGAGAAAGCTCTTCTTGACTTGGGAGCTAGCGTGAATTTGCTTCCATACTCTGTTTATGAACAACTGGGATTGGGAGAGATGAGACCTACATCGGTGACCCTCCAATTGGCCGATAGGAGTATCCGAGTTCCACGAGGGGTGGTGGAGGATGTACTCGTACAAGTGGACAATTTTATCTATCCGGTGGACTTCGTCGTTTTGGACACTTGCCTGGTACCCTCCTCTCAAGCATCATCATCAACTCCAGTTATCCTTGGGCGACCATTTTCGGGCACTTCCAACGCCGTTATTCATTGCCGAAGCGGTTTGCTCAATCTCACTTTTGGTAACATGAAGATGGAGGTGAACGTATTTAATATCGTAAGCCAAATGGGGGATGATGAATGTGTTCATGAAGTAAATCTCATCGATTCTTTGGTTCAAGAGCATGTAGACAACGTGTTGTGCAAGGATCCGTTGGAGGTGTGTCTTACCGCCGAAGAAGCATCATTTCTAGAATCACCGGAGGTGGAGTATTTGTGTGCTTTGCTTGATATGGCCGATGTTTGCGGGACGAACTTATGGTCTCCAAAATTTGAAGAGTTGCCTCCTCTCGAGTGCAAGACCCTTCCCTCGAGTGTTCAACCCCCAAAGCTCGAGTTGAAGGTCCTCCCGGACACATTAAAGTATGCTTTCTTGGGTGACAACGAAACCTACCCGGTGGTGATCTCGTCTTCTCTCGATGGCTTGCAAGAATCCCAACTCCTTGAACTTTTAAAGTGGCATACAAAAGCAATTGGTTGGACTATCGCGGATATAAAAGGGATCGATGCTTCCTTGATCCCATTACATCGCTCTCGAGGATGATGTTAAACCTTCTCGCCAACCAGAACGCCGTTTGAATCCTATCATGAAAGATGTGGTGAAGGCCGAAATTTTAAAACTTTTGGATGTGGGGATTATTTATCCGATCGCCGATAGCAAGTGGGTTAGTCCCATCCAAGTGGTTCCCAAGAAATCCGGGGTCACCGTGGTGGCCAACGCCGACAATGAATTGGTCCCGACCCGAGTCACTACCGGTTGGCGCGTTTGCATCGATTACCGGAAACTCAATGCTAGCACTCGAAAGGATCACTTTCCTCTTCCCTTCATTGAACAAATACTGGAACGGGTTGCTGGGCACGCCTATTATTGCTTCTCGGATGGATATTCAGGGTATAATCAAATTGAGGTCGCTTTGCCCGATCAAGAGAAAACGACGTTCACTTGTCCGTTTGGGACGTTCGCTTATCGTCGCATGCCTTTCGGCTTATGTAACGCGCCCGGAACCTTCTCACGGTGCATGATGGGCATCTTTAGCGATATGATTGAGAAGATCATTGAAGTGTTTATGGATGACTTCTCGGTGTTTGGTGACTCATTTGACGCTTGTTTGGCAAATTTGGAGAAGGTGTTAGCGAGGTGTGAGGAGAAGAATCTCGTGCTTAACTGGGAGAAATGCCATTTCATGGTAACTCAGGGTATTGTTCTAGGCCATATTGTTTCGTCAAAAGGGATTGAAGTGGACAAGGCCAAAATCGATCTTATCGCCACCCTCCCGACCCCGAAATGTGTTAAAGACATCCGCTCCTTTCTCGGTCATGCCGGTTTTTACCGGCGGTTCATCAAAGATTTCAGTGCCATATCTCGGCCCTTGTGTCATCTCCTTTCGAAGGACACACCGTTTGAGTGGACACCGGCTTGTGAAGAAGCGTTCAATAAATTGAAGTCCAGCCTCATTTCCCCTCCCATTGTGCAAACACCCGATTGGACTTTGCCTTTTGAGCTCATGTGTGATGCTAGTGACTATGCGGTTGGGGCGGTTCTCGGGCAAAGGAAAGACAAAAATCCCTATGTCGTCTACTATGCAAGCAAGACTTTGAATGAAGCTCAAATGAACTATTCCACCACAGAAAAGGAGTTGCTTGCTGTTGTCTTTGCCTTAGACAAATTCCGATCATATTTGGTGGGATCCCCCATTGTTGTCTACACTGACCATGCCGCTCTGAAATATCTCTTCAAGAAGCAAGATGCAAAAGCACGGCTCATTCGGTGGATTTTATTACTTCAAGAGTTCAATATCACAATCAAGGACAAAAAGGGGGTGGAGAATGTCGTGGCGGATCACTTGTCCCGTCTTGAGTTCGGGGATTCTTCTTCCAAGCTTCCCATTGTTGATACCTTCCCGGATGAACAGCTTTTTGCCATATCGAGTTGCCCGTGGTATGCTGACATTGTTAATTATCTTGTCACTGGGCAAATCCCAAGCCATTGGACTCCACAAGACCGGCGGCTCTTTCTTAGTGAGGTGAAAAGATTCGTCTTTGATGATCCTTATTTGTTCAAATATTGCTCGGATCAACTCATTAGGAGGTGTGTGCCCGATGAAGACCAACAGGGGATCCTCAACTGTTGCCATTCCCAGGCGTGTGGGGGCCATTTCTCTCATAAAAAGACCACCGCAAAAATTCTTCAATGTGGGTTCTATTGGCCAAATCTTCACAAGGATGCTTATGCCTTTTGCCGGGCTTGCGAGAGATGTCAAAAACTAGGTGCGGTGACTCGGAGGAACATGATGCCCCTCACCAATATCCTAGTAGTGGAGGTTTTCGATTGTTGGGGAATTGATTTTATGGGCCCCTTCCCAAATTCCGATGGTTATCTCTATATTCTCTTGGCGGTGGACTATTTTTCCAAATGGGTTGAAGCAGTAGTTACTCGCACCAATGATTGCAAAGTGGTGGTGAATTTCATTAAAGAGCACATTTTGTCACGGTTTGGGATGCCCCGAGCCATCATAAGTGATCAAGGCACCCATTTTTGCAACCGCTCTTATGAAGCCCTCATGCGGAAGTACGGGATCACCCACAAGGTCTCCACCGCTTATCATCCCCAAACCAACGGTCAAGCCGAGCTCGCCAATCGGGAGGTAAAACATATTTTAGAAAAAACTGTTAATCCTAATCGGAAAGATTGGTCACAACGTTTGACCGATGCTTTGTGGGCATACCGAACCGCGTATAAGACCGTGTTGGGTGCTTCACCCTATCGGCTTGTCTACGGTAAGGCGTGTCACCTTCCGGTTGAGTTGGAACATAAGGCATATTGGGCAATAAAATCTTTAAACTTTCGGTTGCCCGAAGCCGGTACTCATCGTAAACTCCAACTCAACGAACTTGAGGAAATAAGGCAGGATGCATACGATAACACCAAGATTTATAAATCCAAAGTCAAGGAGTTTCATGATAAGAATATCCAAAGGAAAAATTTTGAAATTGGGCAAAAGGTGTTGTTATACAATTCTAAACTCCATGTGTTCCCCGGAAAATTGAGGTCTCGTTGGGAAGGTCCGTACATTGTGCAAACTATATTCCGCCACGGGGCAATTGAAGTTGTGAATCCTTCCAATGGCCATGTTTTCAAGGTTAACGGCCAACGTTTAAAACCATTTTTGGAAAATTTTGAAAAGGATGAGGTCTCGGAGGATTTGGTCGCTCCGATTTATGTTGATGTTCCTTTGGTTTGAAAATTCTAAAATTGTTTCCACAGGGAGCTTTTGCGTACTTCTGGACTTAATTGTTTGGAAGGCCCGGCCTCTTCGGAGGTACCCATCATTGACTTGGGTTTATAGCTTCGCACGCCGCTATTCAAATAAGTCGTGTACCCAGCTCCGGTTCGTAAGGGCAAATCTTTTATGGTCCGGTATAGCCACCCGTGTTTCGCATAAGGTGTTGTCTCTTTTGCTTTGTGACACCTTAAGCAAACCATGGGGAGAAAAGTAGTACCCGTTCAATCACGTGACGATTCGGTGGCTTTAATTCTTGTTGTTCATAATTTTTGTTGCCGGGCTACCACGAGCCAGCGGGACTAATGTCATTTGTCTCCTGTTAGGTAGTGGGATCTTAAGTCTTTTGTAGGGAAAGAACGGAGGCGATGACGCAAAATCCTCCAACTTGGTCGAGGTATTGGGTGGTTGACATTCCACCCCGTCGGTATATTCTTTTTGTTCTCCCTCTCTTTCTTTATTGTCTTTGCATTGAGGACACTGCTTATTTCAAGTTGGGGGGGGGGGGGGAGGAGATTACGTTTATACGTCTCATTTTCGGTTATTGCATAGAATTTTTTTTTTTTTTTGTAAGAAATCTTCCCATGTTTGGAGTTACTTAGCATATGCTTGTGTCGTTTTCGCATGTGGCAAGAGTTTTGGTGTGAACGCACCATTTGAAAACTGTGCAACTCATCCCGTTCGCATGTGCATGAACCGTGTGGAACAGATTTCTAAGTGCATTTGAGTCGGTTGAGCATGCAGAGTGGAGATTCGTTTTGTTGTATCCCATGCTTTATTTGTTTATCGTACCCGTAGTTTAGGTTGTTAATTCCTCTCGTACATACTTTGGTAATGTTGATTTCGGGCTTGCATTGCAAATTAAGGCTAAGGTGTGCTTGAAAGATGACACAAGGCATTGTTTTTGTGAATAAACCACATATTGTCACAATTGATCCATGTTTGAGCTTTGTCCGAGTCTCATTCCCTTGATAAACTTAGGATACCTGGTGTTTGGAGGATGTTCGGGGCTGTGATTTTAAATGTTGAGCTGGGCTGGTGTTGGATTTGGGAGTTGGAAATGCTCTGGGGGTCAATCTGCAGGCTTCAGAAATTCCAGGAAATCTACCGGTAGGGAGGTCGAGCCTACCGGTCGAAATTGTTAACAGTGAAGGCATGTTGTCGGGCAACAAGTAACCTACCGGTAGGTTACTAAATCAACCGGTAGACAGGAGCAGTTCGAAAAAAAAAATTTCTTTAAAAAGGACCCAGTCGGTCCATTTCTTTCAAAACCCATCATCCTCTCTCTCTCTCTCTCTCTCTCTCTCTCTCTCTTTTCTCCCAACCGGCGCCGCACCCCCCCATTCTCTCTCGGTCTCTCTCTCGCACCATTAAACCGATTTCTCTCCCTCCCTCTTCCATAACCGCTCCACCCTTTCCCCTCTCTCACAAACCCGTAACCTCCCCTACTTCCCATCAAAACCCACGTACCCCCACGCCTCTCCATCTTCCGTTCTCTCTCTCCTGCTCACTCATAAAACCCTCATTCCCTTTCTTCTCTCAAACCCAAATTTCTTCTGCAACCGAAAGTTCAACCACAAAGTACCATTGTTGGGGGTCGAAAATCAGGCAGATAAGGGGTTTTCAAGATCAGGAGCATTCTCCGCAGTTCATTCACAGAGGTAAACCTCGATTTCTCCCTCCTCTCTACTCGAAAATTCCGAATCCCACTAGTTCCATCGTACATATTAGTCCAGAACCTCGTGAAACCCTTACTCAATTCTGCAATTGAATTCTGTGGGCTGTTTTTCTGAATTGTGTGGTTGGGTGTACTGTTCCTACTCGGTTTTGGGGCAGGTATTTGTTTCAATCGCTACTGATAATCATGATTTCCGTAGTTTTCAATACTGTGGTTCCGCTGTGGTAATCAATTTGGGCTGAATACTCTGTTAAATTTTGCTGTGATTACTTTGCGGTAGTGTTGACTTTTGGGGGCTGAAATTTTCGCTGATTATCTGTATTGGGGTTGATTTCTGAATTCTGTGGGGTTTTGGGCGGTGTTTTGCTGTGGTATTCGGATTTTAGGTCGAAATTCTGTTGATTGTTGCTACACCACAATGTCGGATGTTATGCGTTCCTATGACAGTGAGGGGAAGAGGGTAAGTATTGCCTTGAGGAAAAGGGACACTGGTCCGTCTAAAGAACAGGGTGAGGAGCGAAGAAAGAAAAGGAAAGAGGAGGGGGAGAGAAAGAAACACATGGAGTGGGTGGCCTCGCTCAAGGGGCGGAAGGCGACGTGCGAGCGCCAGGTTTGCGAACATAGCTTGGCTGAGAATAGGTACATAGCCATCATCCGAGACAAAGGTATGAAACATTGGTTCAAAGAAGTTAAGGGGTATGTCAAGAATTGGGTTGTAGATTTTTTCTCGAGAATGAAGTACGATATTGCTAATTCTACCATTGAGAGTACAGTAGGCGGTGTGCACATTTTCATAGACCCCGATATTATTGCTGAATACTTGGGTTATGAGAGGCCGCTAGAGGAAAACATTACCTATCCACGTCAAGGTGAGGATGAGCTAGACATGAATTTGGTTTACTCCGAGGTTTTTGAAGGAGGTGTGTACGGGCAAGCAGGGGGTGATTTGAAAGACGAGTACCGGACCATGAACAAGGTTCTGCACTACAACCTTTACCCCAGGGGGATGGAGAAAACGCCGGGGGAGCTTGATTTGGAACTGCTTTACGTGTTTATGAATGAAAACGAGACTATGGACTTTGCTAAGTGGATCTTCAACCAACTCGTGAATTTCAAGCACAACTACCGGAAGGGTTTGAATTTCCCATTCCCCGCTATGATCACGAGGATTTGTTGCAACCATGGCCTTAGTCTCAAGAACCAACGGATCGAGCCTAGTTCACCGGGCATCATTAATGCAACCTCGGAGCATAAGAGTAAAACCAATGTCACTAAGGCCCGTGAAGCCCGTGACGCTCAAGCCCTAGCCCAAACTCAAGCGCAAGTGCAAAGTCAAGCCGTTCCTCAAGCCGGCACGTCTAGTGGGCCATCTAGTTCTGCCCCGAAGAAGAAAGGTTCAACTCTGAAAAGGCTTTTGTGTCAGCTTTTGAGCCGTACGGCTAAGATTCAGGAGGATCATAAGAGGGCGGATCACAAGGCTAGCTTTTACTATGAGCAGATGGCAGAGTAGTCAGGCAGGAGGTATGAGCCACCGGCGGAGTTTGTTACAGATCGGGCTATTGGAGAGCATCGTAGCCCTGAGTATCCGGAGGATGAGTTAGATGAGGCTGAGATCCGTGACCTGGAGCAGCAGTATGATCCGGGGATGTTTGAGCGTACTTTCGGCCCGGGAGCTCAGTGATGGAGGTGGCAGTGGTAGTTGACTGTTTGGTGGGGTTCTGTAGTAGTTGTTAGTATGCTTTTATCGAGTCGGTGGTTGAGTCAGTGTGTCGTTGCTTTTTGAGTCTGTCCTTTGTTTTTCTTTTTGTAGTTTTGTTGTCGTCAGCTGGTTGCATGGTAGTCGGGGTAGTCTTAGGAGTGGTTCCGGTTATGGGGTAGTTTACCAAGCAAGTTTAGGCCGGAAACCATTTTGTTTGACCGTTTTTGTTTATCCCGAACTCATTATAAGCCGAGAAGTCCTTAGTTGATTTTAAGTATGCTGGTGTTTTAGTTGCAATGCGTTTTCGGAATCTCTTATTTCTGTAGTATGTTCTTTCTTGGTTGTTGTTAGTTTGTACATGATTAGCTTACTTACCTGTCGAGCTCTCCTTATCGCATGCGAAACTTTTTGAATTCCAGTTTACGCACTAGCCATTTGATGTCTGAGCATGGGATACATTCTAGTTTCATGTTATGCTTTGTGAGCGATTTAATTGCTGAGTGAAACCCCTGTGAGTGTTGGAATCGAGGCTCGATTTGCTTAACTTACTCACGTGTTTCACTTGTATGAGACTGGTTGTTTATGGTTCATGGCATGTTAAAGGGATGAGTTGTTGCATTGTCTTGCGGAAATATTTGTGAATCTTGCCTTTTTAAACTATCAAGCATATGTTTCGTATCTCGTTTTGTTGGGAGGGTTGGGTAGTTGAGCGTTCGTCGTAAATCTTTTGCTAGGGACTAGCAAAGTCCAAGTAGGGGGGTGTGATAAGCCTGCAATAGTGTAAATAATTGGGCTTATCTCGCTCATTTTTACCACGCGCACGCGCATAACTCTTTGTTTTTGATTGATTTTGCACGAAAGGTGCGTTTGTGGTGGTTTCAGGTTCATCTTCGTGAATAAGGCATTTTTTTGGCGCCACGAGTTCATTCCAGTTGATCGGGGATCCGAGGACTCTTAGCGGAGCGATAGCCGAGCTCGGGGACTTTGACAAAACCCCGTTTTCCTTCTACCCTTGCTGATGAGGAAATTCCAAATCCAGCACCAACCTACCGGTTGATTCCACAACCTACCGGTCGAGATTTCCAACAGTCAGGTCATGGTTTTTCATCCGTCAAAACCAACCGGTAGAAGACTGAAACCAACCGGTAGCTTCAAATCTACCGGTAGAAAATCTAAACCTACCGGTTCAACTCCAGATCAGTCAAGACCTTGTTATGTCAGCTCCAAAACCAACCGATAGGTTTCTTAACCAACCGGTAGAACTTCAGCAGAACCAACCGGTAGACAGCAAGACCAACCGGTAGAGTACCTACGGTCCAGCATGCGATTTCAGCCTTTTACCCGTTCTACCGGTAGGTGACCAAATCTACCGGTAGATTCTCCCCAGATCTGCAATTTTTATTTTCTTTTTCCTTTTTCTTTTGTAACTTAATTGGGGTACTATATAAAGACCCCTTAGCACGTTTTTAGGGTTATCTTAGATCATTTATTACCAGCTCTTTCTCTCTCTACCTCCCTCTTCCCTCCAACTCTCAATCTCTCTTCAAAAGGGCATTGATTGTTGGGTTTTGGGGTGATTGCTCTTCATTAATGTTGTAAGTAACCTTGAGACCTCTATTAATCTTGCATTTCTTTTCAGTTTGAGTATGATTTCGTGTTCTCTCTCTCCTACCCTTACTCTTTGCACTTCACTTTGCAATATGTGTGAGTAGTGTAGCAAGGTTGGGTTATGGGATGATTGACATCCCGTAACCACGGGTATTTCTTCTTCTTCTCTCGTTAAGCATCATTTTCCAAGGGTAAACACGATTCTAGGGTATTTTTACGTATCAAAGCTTGGAGGTGTTAACCTCTTTGATCATTTGTAGGCTAGGGTTTCGATTCCTAGCCACAGATGATGCTTAGAGCAATGTCCTTCTGGGTGTTTGTCAAAATGTTTCCAAAACCCTAGTCACGTTTACCACTCCTGTCAATAAGAGAAGAACGAGTTTACCTGTGGTTTGCGGGTGTTGATTATCCCTAGAGCCAACCTTTAGTTTAATCCTCAGTAAAAAGCCGCAGATAGGTTAAGTAGCCAGATAACTAAATCGTTCAGTTGGCCGCCTCAACGCCAAAGTTTGGTTGGCCGTCCTAACGCCGAAACCTCTACAAGCTAATCTCCAATTTGAACTATGGATGCGCTCCCTGTGGAATCGATCCCGGACTTCCGGGTTTTATTATGCTTTCAACCGACTTGACCCTACGCTTGGGGTATTCTTATTACAACACACATTAAGGTCGCAAGCAGCTACAACATTAATAAACGAGAAATTAACAAACGACTAAAACTTACTAGTGTTCTTCAAGGATTAAGAGAAAGGAAGCTTGAGCTCTAATGGAGGTGAGACAAAAACTTAAAAGACTTAGAGTGGGAAATGCCAAGAG
Source organism: Rhododendron molle (assembly GCA_025413875.1). NCBI lineage: Eukaryota > Viridiplantae > Streptophyta > Magnoliopsida > Ericales > Ericaceae > Rhododendron > Rhododendron molle. The sequence continues at coordinate 58,667,501 of CM046391.1, forward strand.
ATCCAAAGATGAGAGAGAGAGGTCCATATTTATACAAGGTGGCTCTTTCTCTCACAAAATATCCTAGAAAATATCCTAAAAGCATCTAAAAGTAGAAAATAACCCAAAAGTAGAAAGCTGAAAAACCTGGAAATTCGTGCACATTTTCTGCACATGAACCGGTACAAGCTAAAACCCGAACCGGTTCATAGCCCTAAAAAGCCTTCAAAAATAATGGTCTGGACAACATGAACCGGTACAGCCTAAAACCCGAACCGGTTCATAGGAGGCAGAAACTTGATTTTTGCACTGCCTTGATTTCAGCCACCCGACGACGACCCGACACCCTCTCGCTTCTTCAATAATCACCCGACGGGACTTGATGGGGCGTTGCCACATGGGCTTGGGTGCTTGGAGACTTCCGAGAGCGATCCTTAGCGTTCAAAAGCGCCTTAATTCCGCGTTTAACCTGAAACTAGCAAAACGACACCTTACGTGCAAAATGAAATAAAAAGGTATTAACGGGAATGAAATGCTACAAGATAATGAACTAAAAGCCCCAAGATTGTACAATCTTGGGTGCGGATCAAAGACTTTCATTTTCATTTTTGTAATCAAGTATCGTGGATAGAAAGTGTAAATCCAATGACATTTAGCACGTTAATTCGACTAATAAACTCGTGAATGCTTCATCGCAGGAAAATGCTTTGGAGTGTAAGAAAATAAATGAGAAATGGATGGCCATAATCAAACTCATAGTACTTCCATATCTGTTAAGAAATAACGTGGCATGGCCAATCCATGCTTGCATATATATAAACATACACACTTGCATATATCTTGAAAATACACATATAGAATTAATTTTATACATGAATTTTATCATATGGTGCATTTATATTTGTTGTTTTACGAGTTGGTTATCTATTTGGAACTATTATTTCTTGATTCTTTTTATTTTAACCGTCTTGAAAAAATATTTTAAAATAAAGTCATTAACAAAACTAGCTTGTTAAACTTGTCGATGTTCATTTAAAACATATTTTAAAATTTTTGTCTGAGATTTTGTGCCTATTTTTACCTAATTTAACTTATAGTACGCGTTCTAAACTTTTATAGTTAGTAAGGCATGCCTTAATTTTATATGATCTTACTGTGGTTGACTAAAAAAAAATGAATTTTCACCATTATGATTAACAGGTGCCCCCACTATTATCTATATTCCTGGATTCGTCCCCGGAAATGGACAAATGCTATATATAGAAACAAAAGTATACGTGCCTGCGAGACATTGTGCTGGAGGTCATTTTTACTTGCAATTTTTTTATCAAATTTTTTTTTTACTTGCAATATTGAAGAGTTACTGTAGTTATAATCAGTTTAACCCCCAAAAAGTACCCTTTAGAGAGCAAAAGAATCTTAACGACAGAATGGCGCGATATCCTCACCTTGGGAAGTAGCTAGTATGTCATAAGGGGCCAAGCATTCATTGTTCAAAGCCAATTATGTTTGCCTTTGTGAGCAAGCACATGCATAGGCGTGTTACCTTCATTGTCTTTCCGATCAACCAGGCCGAATACCCAAGGCTGAACACAGATAAAATTGGTTGCCTCATCTCTCTTGAAATCCGCAAAAATGTGAAGGATGTTACGCCCTTTACTGTTCACCATCTCCCAACAATCGTTCTATGGGTGATTCTCTTATAACGGCGGTCGATGAGATAGATGATAAGATAAAAATGGAAATTCAGAAATGGGAGAAGAAGATGTTGGCTTTTCCCTAGTCTATATTGAGGAAGAATCAAGAAAATGGGGGCAAAATGGAGCTGCCCAAATACGGCAGCAGTAAATAGCAAAACAGAGGAGAAGAGTGTACCTCTCTGGAAAGCAGGGGAAAAGAAACGTGAAAAGATGGGGCTGCTCTCTCTTACTTTTTTCATTCCATTACTCCTTTAAATACTAGAGCAATACATAACATGGACTTGGGCTATATCCTAACATTGGGCCCCATAACAAGACAAAAGTTACTAGCCCAATACACAATAATACTTGGCCCAATTACAAACATAAAATTTTTTTTTGCCACGGCAAACGAAAATTTTTATTATGCTCGAAGGGGTACATCAAGGTAAAAGGAGACTACAAGGTACATCTCAAGTCAACAGAACAGAAAAAAAAACAGGTAACCACCTTAACATCCAACCAAAGGTTGGATACAAACACCTCAAAAGTAAGTTAAAACTTCAGTTTCCGAATCCCGTCCAAATACCCCTTAAAGTCCTCAACCGAGTATATCTTGTTATCGCGTTTAGTCCTCATCCACATGGCTACCCGTGTTTTAATAAGATCCGCCACATCCCAAACCAATTACAAACATAAACTTGGTCCAAATAAATACAAAGACAATGCATTAATTTTAACAGAAGAAATGTTATGACAGGATAGAGTGTTGAGTGAATCTTTGTTTTTTTTTTTTTTTGAACTGAGCAAAAGTTTTATTTTTTTTGAGTGAATCTTTGTTGACAAACAATGGAACAGTACGGTGGGATCGGATCTCTCGTCCATCCACAACCAATGGAACGCCGACTACTGAACTTTCACTTCATCAACAAAAAACGATATTGCAACAAGAGAAGTAAAACTGAAAAATAACGAAAGAAATAAAATTCCATTACACACACAAATTAATAATGCGATTGCATTTAGCAAATACAAGCAGCCTTTATTTTTATCGCTTACACACATACACACACACACAAAAAAAAAAAAGAAAAAAGAAAAAAAGAGAGTGAACAGTCTTTTGAACCACTAAGTTACCCTAGAGGACGAGTGGAGTCTCGTGAGAGTTATCAGATGCTACCCACAAACATCAATTCTGGTTGTTGGAATTTCTTAGGGAGGGTATTACACTCCAACATTATTGTACCGAAAAGTAAAACATAAAACAGATAACTCCATTTCCGCAGGAATTAACGCGGTTGCATTTAGCGAATGCAACAAGCCTTTTAAACCCCTAAGTCTACCCTAGAGGACGAGTGAAGTCTCGTGAGGGTTTCCAGAGATGCTACCCACAAACATCAGCTTAATTATGGGAATCCCATATCACAGCTTTTCTTCTTTGGTCTCGTAATGGAAGTTGTAGGAATTGATACCAGTGTAAACGCCGTCGTCCATGTTGTAAGTAATAGATGTCCCGTCAGGAAGATCGTCGGTCTGAGAGTAGGAGAAGGGAACGTCACATGTACCCTGCGTGGCTAGCGCACTTACCGTCACCTTAGTTTTTGGCGGCACAGTAACATTGTACACAGTCTCCACTGTGGTTGTTGATGTCTCAGTTTCTCCCCACCCCTTTGTTCCGGTAACCTCCGCGGAAACTTCAACCTTTCCATCCAGGATGAACGGAATGCCTGTTTCGAAGGTTGTTTTGACACCCAATTTCAACGAAACGCTATAATTCCAAGTACTGCTCTTAGTCTTTGTGTACGAGAGCTTTATGCTGAAGGAGCTTGGCTCATTGTTGTAGTTAATGGCTTCTCCGGTGGCCATGGTGAGGACGGTTTTTCCGTAGATCCTGGCATCTGTGAGGCGATAATTGCAATTATAGACGCTCCTTGAGAAAACAGTTTCGTGCACCTCCAACCGTGCTTCTTTGGTAATGGTGGAGACAGCGGCATTAAGACAATTTGTCTTACCCTCCGTGGTTAGTAACTTACAGAAATTGTTGTTACCCAAATTGCGGAGTGCAATTACATTGCTGCTATCTACTTTAATCGGCCAAAATAAGGTGTCGGGGTCTTCAGTGGAGTTACTTGCGTTGTCAGCCCATATCCAATTAGGGCTACGTCTCCAAAATCTGCCGTGGTAATCGGACTTGATTCGGACGCTCCCATCGCCGGTGGTAATGACCTCGTTCCCAACTGTTATATCTCCAATGTCGCTGCATGTGGATGCCAGATATGGATGGTCCTCAATCCAGGAGGAGGTGAGGAAGTTGCCATTAGAGCCCTTGAATGCGACTTTTTTTTGGCAGTATCAACAATGATTGCCAATTAATGACAATGTAGATATCGCACGAGTCGCCGGGCCTTGGTACTGCTGCGTACAGACATGACTCGTATGGGGCGGCAGCCCTCCACAAGCACGCATAGTTCCCAAGCTGGACATGGCGAAATCGTAATTTTTTAGCGTCACCTGCTACGTAGAGGGGCTCGAACAACGTGCATGACCATTTGCTTTGGTCTTCCTCCGGTTGGTCACCCACCGCAGCGATCCAGTTGTTGTCCTTCGAACTCCTTTGCCAGTATTTGTTGTTGCAACAGCATCGAATGTGCACCAGTCCATGTCCGTACTTTGCCGCCTCCACTGCAAACTTGACGTACGGGCTCACAATCTCCTCTCCGGAGAATTGGAGTAGCCCGTGCACCTTTCCATCTTCGTGGATGTAGCGCAAGTATTTGTGGTTGTAGTTTGATTTGATTACTACAAGACTTGGCAATGCCATTTTTTTTCTCTCTCGTGTAGATGTACGTATGGATCTTCTCTCACGATTTCTTGTGCTTCCCCTCGATCTCAAACCCGCTATGCTATTTATAAGGGAAATGCGGGTACAGCCGTACAGCCCCATTAAACCACCCGACCCCACCAATGAGCTTTGCCTTACAAAAAAAACTAGTACAACAATCTAGCACAAGTTACACAACGCACGCATGTAACATGTTGGTTCCACATACATTTCAAGAATTAACTTAATTCTATTACCTCTATTTTATTGATAATTAAGGTCATGTTTATATAGAGAAAAACTCCTTTGCAGACAACGATCTCAGCCATCTAAAAGTGTTTTGAACGATCCGAATTATGAACAATCTATTCGCGCGAAATAATGTCATGACGATGACGTATTGATAGAACGTGGTCCTATTTGCTTTTTATTAAAGGGAAACTCAATCCTTAATTACAAAATTAGTTACATTACATTTAGAATGGTGATTAGAAATAACTACAAGAGCTAACTCTGTTGGCCAAAACACCTGCATTTTATTTGGCTTCGAGATCAAATACCGAGATCCGATGGGAACCCAAAAAATGGTTGGGCTATTTCTTTGGCCAAATTTGGCTATAAACATTTGTGGCACATCAAATTTTCTACCAATTTCAACTACCAAAACATCCACAACAACATACACTATTGATTGAGACAAACCATAGACAGTATAGATCTAATTTCAACTTACTAGTCCAGACGCTAGAAAATAGATCTAATTTCAACTGAATTGATTTCTCTTCTCTCTATTTATTTTTCCTTTTTTTTATTTTTTAACTTCAACATTCTATGGCCACCGACAGTGGCTTCACCGAGGGCCACACGAGACCCACTACGGGTCATGCACGGAAAATACGGGTCGTTCAATAATTTAGAAAAACACTGAGTAGCCAATGAAAGATCAGCTAGTGATATTCAAGTGTTCGATCCAACCTTATCATTTTTCATTCAGATTACAGGATTTTGTGCACCTACACATATCAGATTGAGCTGATTTTTACGAGACCGCTCGATATATTTTAATAAGTATTGAATGACTTGGATTTTTTATGTAGAACGCGTAGTGGGCCACGTGTGGCCATCAGTGCAAGGTCGGTGGTTGTGGAAGGGTTCATAAGGAAAAAAAAAAAAAGGTGAAAGCAACACACATTTATTTTTACATGTGAAAGGAAGCCACATTTTCTTTCCTTTCCGGACATTTCTTTTTCAAAAACCAGCAGAGCCTATTTATTGCTTCCACCTAATTTGATTTTTGAAGCCCTAGAGGGCAGAACTAGAAATAGCTGACAAATGATCATGTCATGGCTGCTTACATCACATAGAAAATATTTAGGCTCTGTTTGGAACCTATGGAAAGGAAAGGAAAAAAAAGGAAAATAAAAAAATTTTCCTTTCCATTGTTTGGTTGAAAGAGAAAGTGTGAAGAAAATAAGAATTTTAAGTATAATAAATGGTAAATTTTTTCTCTCATTTTCCTTTCCTTTTCTTTTCCTTTCCTTTCTTTTCTTTTCCGTTGGTTCCAAACAGAACCTTAATATAGACTCATCAAATCTGAATTGTAGTTGAAGCATCTCCAACAACCTCAACGACTTCTTATTTGCCGTTACTTTATAGAGTACCTCAAGCATTTCCAAATGCGAATATTTTGGCTTCTAGGTCAAATACCGAGATCCAGTGGTGAGCCAAAAAAAAGATTGAGCTATTTCTTTGGCCAAATTTGGCCATGACCATTTGTGCCACGTCATATTATCTACCAATTTCAACTACCAAAACATCCACAACACATATATAGCGTTTTTATCAAAAACTAATCCGATCAAGCCCTTTTCGGTCATTTTTTTTTGCCGGTTTCTTCCGGATACCCTTAAAATCACGTTCTGAACACATTGACCAGGTCGGATCATCGAAATTATATATATATATATATATATATATATATATATATATATATATATATATATATATATATATATATATATATATATATATATATATATATATATATATATATATATATATATATATATATATATATATATATATATATATATATATATATATATATATATATATATATATAGAGACACCCAACGGGGACACCTAAAAAAACACCCCATGGTTCCCGATCAAATTTTGATGATCCGAGCCGCTCAATATGATCAGAATGTGATTTTAAGGGTACACGCTAAAAATCAGCAAAAAAAATGACCGGGAAGGGCTTGATCCGAACAGTTTTGAACAATTATTTATTAAACGGTTCAAATAAAAACTGCTCAAATCAAGCCTTTCCCGGTCATTTTTTTTACTAATTTCTCGCGGACACCCTTAAAATCACATTCTGCACACATTGAGCGGTTCGGATCATAAAAATTCAATCGGGAACTATCAGTCCCCTTCTCCGAAGAACCACCTTAACTTAATAAAATGTGGTCCTCCCTTTCCCGATCGAATTTCGATGATCCGAGCTGCTCAATGTGTTCAGAACGTGATTTTAGTGTAATTGCAAGAAATCAACAAAAAGAATGACCGAGAAGGGCTTGATTGAGCAATTTTTATTTGAACCGTTCAATAAAATACAAATAATAACAACTTGGATCAAGCCTTTTTCAGTCATTTTTTTTGGTTGATTTTTCGCGGGTACCCTTAAAATCGCATTCTGAACATATTGAGTGAATCAGATCATCGCAAATTGGTCGGGAGAGGGACGTCCTTAACTTAATAAGTTAAGGGCGCCCTTATGTGAAGATTCGTGTGTGTTTTATACACTGTCCGGTTCCTATCCACACCCTTCCCGTCCGCACCTTTCCTTTCCCGATCGAATTTCGATGATCCGAGCAGCTCAATGTGTTCAGAACGTGATTTTAACGGTACTCGGGAGAAATCGACAAAAATAAAAACACCGGGAAGGGCTTGATTTGAGAAGTTTTTTATTGAACCGTTCAATAAAAAACTGTTCAGATGAAACCCTTCCCGATCATTTTTTTTTTGCTGATTTCTCGCGGGTACCCTTAAAATCACATTCTGACCACATTGAGCGGCTCGGATCATCGAAGTTGATCGAAAAAAGGGAGGTGCGGAAGGGTGCGGACCGTAAGGGTGTAGACTTGATCCGGACACACATATATCTATACACACACAACAAAATTATCACCATAATCAGAATTCCTTAAAACAAATAGATCTAATTTCAACTTACTAGTCCAGACCCTAGAAAATAGATCTAATTTCCACTTGAAGTGATATGTATTTTTTTATCAGTTTTTAACCTAAACGTGACTTCTACAAATTTATACTGTATATTAAACAAAAGTGAGGATTAGTGAGAAGGCCTCACATTGCAACAAGTGGCGTGATTTGATTGGGTGTTAATATTAATTTTAATCTTAAACTTAATCTTAATTTCGTTCCGCCCAACAATTTTGAAATTATGCCTTTTGAAATTTGTAATTCCGTTTTCTAAATATATAGTATAGATGCAACAGTTTTGAAATCTGTGATGACTTTATGCATAACAGTTTCCATTTGACTTCCATGATTTCCCATGATTTTAATGACTTTAATCTCATCTTACAATAAGTTTAGTTATACTACATTCAATCACTACATCATCTACTACATGTTTTGTAGGGCCCAGCTCGGGTCCCAAAAAAATACAAAAAAATATTCATAAATTTTAAAATAATATATTATCGGGCCCTGTAAAAAATCAGCTATAACAAATATCAGTAAGTATTATTTCTTGATTCGTAAAGGCAAAATTGTGCAGTTAAGCAGTTTCGCCCCTACAAATCAAAAAATAATACTTACCGATATCTGTTGAAACTGATTTTTTACAGGCCCACATAAAATATTATTCTAAAATTTATGAATATTTTTCTGTATTTTTTTGAGACCCGGAGTGAACCACACAAAAAATATAGTAGATGGTATAGTGGATAAATGATAGTGTATGTAGCATCTCTCTCCTTAATCTTAATCTTAATCATGAATAAAATTTCCGTTCCCATTACCACTTTTGAAATCTGTAATGACTTTAATCTTAATTTCGTTTCTCCCATGATTTCCAATATAGTATAACAGTTTCCATTTGACTTCCAATATAATCCCATGATTCCCGTTTCTCAAAATGAACTCCCAAAAATAAAAGTTTTTAGTTGTGGAAATTTATAGGTTTTGTTTTCACTCTCAGTCTCTCTCAAGCAAAGGTATTCACTAAGGATGAGTATGGTCCGGATTGGTTCGGTTTCATAGTAAACCAATACTTACGGATTATGAATTTGGAGAACCAAACCAACCCACGAAAGGCATAAAGCCAAACCAATCCAAACCATTAAAATATGGTTCGATTTCGGTTTTAAACCACGATTTGCATGAATAGAAATTTAGGGTAATTAGAGCATCCGCAATGGTAATAATCAAAGTCAATAACCATAAGTGCCACGTCAGTATTTGATTATCCATTTAGTCCATAATCAAATTTACCAACCTCTACCTCTACATTGGTTATTTTTGCATCCCTAACCAAAAAATCCCTCACAATACACAATGCACATTTGTCCAATTGCAAACGAGTTCCATTCACGCACCCAACAACACTAAATTATTCGTCTCAATAAGACAATTCCAATGTGGGGTGTTTTTGAGTTATTGAGTTTTGAGTTTGGTTATTGGTAAAAATTGTTAAGTTTGGTTATGGAATGAGTGAAATTTGGTTATTTGCTAAAAAATTTGTAACTTTACTTATTACAATGTGAGGTGTTTTTTTAGTATTGTTGTTAAATTTGCTTATCCACACTCATTTGCTTATCACAATGGGGATGCTCTTAGTCTTGGTAGTGAATGAATTATAGGAATTGGAATTGGTTTTCATGTATAGAAATTTAGGTATTGGGCCGTGGAAGTTGACTGATCTGGTGATGCTTTTTGTTTATACTCCCTCCGTCCCTTTATTATTGTCCAGTATTTCATTTTGGGATGTCCCCTAATAAGTGTCCATTTTGTAAAGATAGTGGGTAAAAGTTGATGTATTGTCTATTTTGTCCCTAAAAGCAGATTTCTTTTTGAAAAGTAAGTGAGTAAAAGAGTAATGATGATGGGTAAGTAGGAAAAGTGAAGGAAAAAGTTGATGTGAAAGGTATAATGATGATGTCCTTTTAATAAGTTGGAGTTACGAAACAGGACATTTAAAAAGGGACGGAGGGAGTAATATATTAATAATCATTGAAAATTAGGATTGAGTTTGATATATAAAAGTTTAGTCTAAATTATCTTGGTAGGAAAGAAAATAAAAATTGTAGTGGATTTAATATGATCAATAAAATTAGGAAAGTAGTTAATTAAGGCTCTCATATTTATTTGGGGAATCATAATTAAATTTTGTGTGTGTGTGTGTATGTGTGTACATATATATACGTATTATACGGTTCGGATCGGTTTGGAACTATAATTGTGAACGTGTATCAACAAATCAAACCATATAACGCGGTTTCTAATTTTTTTAAACTATGACCAAACCTTACTACTAAAAAACCAAACCAAATCTTTCGGTGTGAATTGGTTTGGACTGGATTCGCGATTTGACGGATTTTTTGCTCACCCCTAATATTCACGCCGTTGAAGTGCAGTTTAGTTGAAGGTGACTCGTTGCAGGTAGTTCAAGCTTTGATTCAAGATGGAAAGTCTCTCTCTGATTGTAGCTTTATTCTTGCTGATTGTGTAGAGCTTATTCCTTTATTTTCATCTTGTTCTTTTATTCATGTTAAGCGTTCTTGTAATAGGTAGCCCATTATTTGGCTAAGCAATCCCTATTAGGTGCTAGACTGGAGTGTTGGGGGGGTCCTGTCTCCCAACATCTCGCTAGTCTTGCCCGTGATGATATTCAGTCCTCGGACTGCTCTTTGTCTTAATAAAATCATCCCTTCTTCCGTGTTAAAAAAAAAAAAGTGCAGTTTAGTTGTGGAGATTTACATGTTCTGTTTCCACTCTCTCTCATAAAATTTGCAAAAAAAACTAATGGTTCATATTGACCTTTTTCGGAAATTTGCATGTGCAATCTAGAAAACTAATGGTTCAACTTGCACACACATCTGTTTCCATTTTTAAGTTAACTCAATGGTTGAACTTAATTACCCCGTAATTTTTCGTTTCCATGTTCTCAATGGTTGACCCTTTTTTCGGCTTCTGTGCAATCGAAAGAAGGTCTACCATGCTAGATCAATTATTACCCATGACCAAATACAAACAAATAAAGATTTTCAAGATAGCTGGTTCCTAAATATTAGAACTAACTAAATGTAGGAATGCATAAAAATACTACTTTTGTCTTTTTTATTCGATAGTACCACTGTTCTTCCTAAAAAAATATAAAATAAGTAGCTTTTCTATTACAATCTATTCCCAATTTTTGTTGATTAATTGTCATGTCTATATATGATGGAGCGCAAATAAGCTACAATGGGTAGGAAAAAGGGATTAAATAGAACAAAATCTTAGTTGTTAACATATAGATGTTTCCCGAACGATAAGCCCTTGCATAGATGGCAATAAAATATTGACAATGAACAAATTTTGCACTACAAGAAATTTGATTTTTGGAAACGAATGAAAATCATCACAGATTACATGTTTTTTTTTTTCACAAATAATATGGGTGAAGAAAAACTAGTATGGATGATGAAAATTTTTTTGTCGACCAAGGGTCGTCAAGGATTCTCACCTAGTGATGAAATCTGTTTTTCGTCACCTATCATACCTTTTGATGACGAATAATTGGTGGCAATTTTTTCCTTGCCTATTGCGTTTTTTGACGACGAAAAATTTGGTCACCAATTATTCCTTTTGGTGACAGAAAAATTTGTCACAAAAGACATTTTCATATGTGGAAAAAATCTCATTTTCTTGCTCCTGCTGGGTTTCATATGGGAAAAAAATTCGTCATTAGTACTTACCTTTTTCTAACAATTTATTCACTAGGATTGTCATGTCCAATTATGGAGTCCGATAAGCTACAATGGGTTAAAAAAGGTGATAACTATGACAAAATCGTAGGTGTTGTAGATGCCTCCAACTAGCACAGTAAGGCCTCTAACAAAAAAAAAAAAGAAAGAAAGACCACGGTTTCTACCCGAGATCTTTGACAATTCATCTCGGTTTTGAAACTATGGTCTATGGAGCCATTATTGTTTCTACGCTACTTTTTATCACAGTTTTTTACCGTGATAAAATCAACATAAAACCGAGATGAATAACTAAAAAAAGTCGTTCTCCAAATATGAATGATTCTGATTGTTTTTGTTGGACCTGTGGCGAGCTACCAATATGCGCTTTTAACATTGAAAAAAATGTAGTTGTTCTAGCTAGTTTCTAGTGAATGATAAGGAAATAAAGACTGTGATCACATCACACGGCACATGCGTGAAGTCATTACTCACGAGAATGAGGTATAGATGACTCTTGGGAGTTGTGAACCGGCTAAAGTTTTCAAGCCGTCAAAAGTGGAAACAATGGCAACCTCCTCCGTTATTATGTATTAGGTCCCTCGTGTTTTGATATCATAGAACTGGTACCCTGAAACCCTCCTTTATAAATGATAGGACCTCAATTTCTAATTTCATTCAACCAAAAGAGCTACAGCTCCAGTTGTACATGATTTGTAAAGAGTGAAGAGAAACATTATAAGAAATATTTTTTCTAAATTTAATTAGTTCATTAAGCTCAATCCCTTGATAAATAGTCTTCGAAAAAGCGCTATATTTTATGTCTGATGTTTTGCCATCTGCTATAATTATTCACCAATGACCCATATTTGGCTAGCTAATTGTCTTTAGGAAAAAACTTCAAACCACAAATTTCGGTACCACCCTCGATTAAATAAAGATAATAGTCTAAGACAAATATTGCCACTCTAGTCCATGAAAATTACTCAAAAACTAAATCCAAAATGGATGTGATTGTTTTAGCCCGTCATTTGTGAGGGATCTTGAGGTTGGTTTCTTAGGACATCTCTAGTGAACAACATTAAGGGCTTAGTTTGCTCAAAACTAGCTGACATGGGTCAGTTAGTGAATATTTTTCACATTTTTGCACTTTAATGGTGTTGTTAGAAGTTGAGTTGGCATTAGCCAACATTAGCTAGCTGTTACACTAACTGTAGTTCCTGTATTAGCAACGGAAAAGAGGGAGTAAGGAGGAGAGACAAAGAGAGAAGGAGAGATTAGGAGCACTGACTTGTGCAAAAACTTTTGACTGAAAAGTTGGGAGGATAGAGGATAGGAGAAAAAGAAGGGTACTAGTCTCATATATATTACGTGTTTGTATGCATATACACACTTTATCTTATGCTAATTAACATACATCTTAACTATATAACTACAATACACATTCATTCTTTAAATTTATACACACTTAACAAACAATAAATGAGACCCACTTTATACACTTTATGTAATATAACACACAATTTTTTTTTTTATTTTTTTGATCGGCAACAAAATTTTTAACCAAACCACTAGAGATGCTCTTACATGGTAATGTCATGATGTCACGGAGACAAGGAATGGATGACCTCAATGGGTGTTGACATCCCGTTAGCTTCTCAACATGCATCACGTTTAGGGTACATATATTTCAGCGAAACCATTGTGTGATGCTATTGCATTCATTGCCTTCATTTATTTATCTCTGAAAGGACGTCTAACGTCGTACTGTCGTAGAGATCAGTACATGCCTTGTTTTATCCATGCACGTGAATCACTCCCCAACAGGCCCCAAGGGTAACCAGGCATCAAATTTCGAGGGTACCATTTGTACCTTACCATGGTCCATAATTTTACCCTAAACAAAGTACCAAAAAATAAAAAGAATTGTTCTGATGCCGTAGGTATATTTTAGCTAGTTTTTTTTTTTTTTTTAATAATTTGTTCATATCAATGGAGTCGTATTTCTCCGGTATATACCTATATCTGTAATCGCACATGTTCTTCGTAGTATCTAATTACGGATCCAAACGCGTCAATGTGTCGCCTTCAATTTGTTAGAAAAAATGGGATAAAAATGACAAAATGTACGAAGTTGTCTTAAATGCTTCCGAAATGACAAGGCATCTTATAGATGGCCGGCATTATGATTTTGGCATGAAGAACTTTGAGTAGCTTTTTTTTTTCTTCGGGAAAAAAATTTCCAATTCACTTATACTTTGAGACCAAAGTCCAATGACAGATTTGAGGAGCGGATGTCCCCAAATGATTGTTCTACCCATTGTAATTTCTAAGCTATTTTGGTACTAAAACATATGTTTAAAAAAAATTAGAATTGTGTCAGTCCGCCCGCCCAATACCGTTTTACAATTCAACTCCAGCCCAAGAAAGATTTCGTTGGGAAAATACTCCCAATGAAATCTTAGCAACCTTCTAATTTGTGCAATGTTATTTTGATTTTTAAAATTAACATGGATGCTCAAAATTGAATGCATATTTATAAAGGAGAATTTTTCCCAAGTCCACTATACCACTTTCCAAATCCACTAAGTCCACTTCTAAATTCTATAACCCCCTAAGTCCACTAACCTATTAGTAAGGATATAATAACCCTGGTTAGTCTAATATACCCCTGCTTTCAAAAAAAAAATTTCTCCCCGTTTTTTGCTCCATTTCCGTTTTTTCCTCCATTTCAAACAGATCCATCCCAGTACAAAACCCCTTCCTCCTCCCCGCGCCCCCCCTCCCCCCCCCCCCGCCCGCCTTTCCAGAAACCATATGCTAAACTCTTCGGCAGACCCCTGCATTTCATCAAATTACGAACGAGACTCGTCGGCCTTCTTCATCGTCGCCGTTCTTCGTCCTCGTCTTCGTTCTTCGTCGTCGTCGGCCCTTCTTCGTCGTCGTCGGCCTTCTTCATCAGTCATGATCGTTCACCAACGGTCGCACCCGTTCACCCACGTTCGTCTCCGTCGCACTAGTCGCCTTTAATTTGCCCTAGCTTCAGTCGGACACCATCACCATCGCGCTAATCGCCGTTCTTCGCCTTCGTTTCTCCATCGCCTTCACACAAGATCTGTTTCTCTGAGCAATTTATGTTTCTCATCGTATATGTGGTCATATAAATGGTTTGGCTAAGTTAAATTAGGGTTTTGATTGCAAGTAGATATGGTTATATCAAACTCTGATCGGATAGGTATTGGTTAAGTTAAGATAGGGTGTTGATTGTGAGTATATGTGTTTATATCAATCTTTGATCCGTTAGGGTATGGTTGAATTAAGTTAAGAATTTGATTGCTTGTATATATGGTTATATAAATGTTGGTTATATATGAGCTTCTGAAATCATTTTCATTATAGTGGAAAAACATATGATGCTATATGTTTACATCTGAGTCTTTAACATATAACCCTAATTACATACCGATTGCAATATAATTAGGTCGGGTTCTATGGCCGAAATTACACCCCAAGTTCTTGAAAATATCGTTTTCGTGTCGTGGGGGCTCCGCCCCCACACCCCCGAATGTAAACATATAACATCCCGGATGTAAACATATAACATTACAATGTTATATGTTATTGTGTAACATTATATGACGTTATATATTCTCCTGTTGGTTGTTTATAAACGTCATTTTGTTATGTGAAGATGTATGGTATTTTATCATTTTGTTCGGTTGTCATTCTATCCTGTGAATATATATGGTTATATATTCAGGTCTATAAGCCGCTGCGCGGACCTATTCAATAACGTAAATTTAGTAGTTTTATTAGTTTTCATGTATAAATTTATTAGTTTTATTTGAACATGTAACCATATTTTAAAACAATATGGTACGTTCTCTGTATATGAGACACATATGGTTATATATCCAATTTATGTACTCTATATCATGCCATCATTCCTAATATATATGGTTATATGTGATTTTCTGTTATAGTGTATCATGAGATATATAACGTTTATGTTTCGTTTGACAGCTGATATCATGAAACATATATGATAATATACGAATTCTTGAATCCATTTTTAACATATAAAGCTATATGCTTTCATCTATTTAACTTTTTTCTTATATGTGCAGAAATGACAAATCTACAAGAAATAGAAGTATAGTTTCATGAAGTGCCTAATCCAATTTATAGCAAATTGGAGTATCACCACAATGACACCGTGATAATAGAGTTTAGGATGAACTCCAACATCAGAAGAGCCCTCCACATCAAATCCTTCTACCAAAGGTACCTCATGACGTTGAAGGGCCACATTAGGATTGTTGATCCTGACAAGACAGCCAAGAACATTAGATTTAGAATTTTAATTTGGTTAACGTCTTTTGGTGTAATTTCTTTGTCTTGTTTTCATATTGCTATTCATAAGACTCTGAATCCGTTTTGTAGATCTATCGATCAAATTTATAACTACGTAGTTGAACAATAGCAGACTCTGAATCCATTTTTCTTTTATTTTGAACACAGATGTTTTGATTGGCAGATGTAATGGTTTCAATGATTGATACTTGTTAAAATTTGAACATATATATGCATAAACATGTAACCATAATCATTTATAACCATAGACAACCTTATATGAATTGGTCCGCACAGCGGCTTAACAGACCTAAACATATAATGTTATATGTGCAGCGACATTTTTTTTCATTCTTAAAAATGAAAAAGAAAATTGAAAAAACCTGGCCAGGGCATTTTTGTCTTGTATTAATTTCTTTTTGGCTAGATAAGGGCCCAGTTTGGCAACACAAAAAATGAAAAAGAATAAAAATATATTTTTTTGTCTAAGCCAAACAAGGCCCTTGTCTGAGTGGACCTAGTAGGTTACAAACTTGAGAGGTGGACTTGGTGGGTTACAAATATGCTATAGTGGACCTTAGACCAATTATTTATATTTACAAATAGATGATCGTATTTAGTAATTGAATAGGTCGATTTGTTTGTTGTTATGATCAACACTTTTTCTTAGATCTCAATTGAATCAAAACCTAGCTGTATATATATTATTCTTGAATTTCGGACTTAGTATCTTTTGTAACGATCGATATACAATGTTAATGGAGTTGAATTTCGGACTTAATATCAATAGTTGCAGAGCAATTTGTTTGAACTGGTGGAAAATAAGTGAAACTACAGCTTTTTGGAGCCCAAAAAGTCATAATGGATCACCTTTAATTTGTTTGAAAACAAGGGATAAAAATGAGAAAAAGCATAGTTGTTGTAGATGCTTTTGAAAGTGGAAGGCCTCAAACATACTGTAAGGCAATGAACAACTTTTTGTCATTTGTTTTCGGGAAAAAAATTCCAAATCACACATTTTTTGAGGCCACTGTCAATGAATTAAGTCTGATCCCCAACGGACGCAAATTTGCCAAGGATTTCACACTAATTCAGGGACAGAGACAAGCATTGAACTCGAGAAAGCTCAAATTTGTGAAGAGAATTTTTTCTAAACATGAAATAAAAAATTTAGCTTATTATTTTTGGGAAACAAAAAGAAATTCATATAAGCATAATAGTTTATGATATAAACAACCCAAAATATAAAGCTACAATGAGTAGGTCGCAGCACTAGCTCTCTTACAAAACAGGTTAATTCCTGTAACTGTTGTGCCTGTGTTGTGCACAAAGTTTGTTAGTAAGATAATGGGCTTGATGTACGTCCTTGAGCTCTACCTTGGTAATCCTGCAAAAAGAGAGATTTGAGATCGCATGGCCAAGAGTGCGCAACAAATATATTTCAGAAAAGTGACATAGAACGGGATAGTGTTAAAGTCCAAGGACTTATGCTGTGTTTGGTTTGGTTTTTGAAATTTTTTTTGAAAAATAGTAGGGGTAATAAGTGGAGAGAGATAGAGAGAGAAGTAGTAGAAGTAGGGGAAATCTAGGGAGAATCTAGTAGGCATTTTTTGAAAAATACTTTTTGAAAAGTGAAAGGAACAAGGCATTAGTTAATGTCATTGTCTGGGTAATTAATAATTATTGACCGTAGTATAAGGTACAAATGGTCGCCTTCAATTTTGATGCCTACCGCTTTGACATATTGTGGAGTGATTCACGTGGTTAGACCTTTCAAAAGAAAAAAAAATATGTGGCTAGAAAAAATAGATAAAATCATACAAGGGTCTTGCTGACGATTGCCCACCAAGTGATGGATAATATCTATATAATGCCACACAAGTTGGAATCACTGTAACATCTCACCAAAAACAATACTTTCACTGATGAATGCCTCATTAAAGCTGGAGAAAATTTAACAAATGGACAGACTACCAAACAGTAGAAAGCACAAGCCTGAGGACTTTTAGTTAAGTGTCATATTGGCAATTACTAACCATGTCAGGTACCGATGATCGGTCACCTTCAATTTAGATGCCTACCCCTTTGGTATGTTGTGGAGTGAGATTCACATGGATGGATAGACCTTTCCAAGAAAAATACTACGCTGTTAGAAAGAAAGGGATTGATCACATCTTACGACAAAAGACAAACGATGCTTTTCTAGCTAGCTGATTCCTCAGGATAAGGCAATGAAGCATTTCCATAGAAAATTAGGTGGTTAATGTTAATATGTCATCGAGACGTCATTTCCATGGCATCAGCTTCGGTTGGTTGAGGCCCCGTTCCGATTTTAGAAATAAGTACTTATTTTTTGAAATAAAGGTGATGTATTGTGACAGAGTGACATTGGGATGCGAGAATAATTACTTATTTTTTAAGAAAAAATAATGTGGAACACACCCTGACTTTATGATAGTAAGCAGTTGTTCAAATTTCAATGAACTTTGAAGGCAATGAAAGGTCCCCTTCAGTCTTACGATTTACCCTTTTTTCTAACCACATTTTTTTCCCTGCAAGGTCTAACCTTCACATTAATTGCCTTTGTCATTAGGAGGCATCGAAATTGAATTATGGGGACCATTTGTAACTTAATTACCATGCTCAATTATCACCCATGGGGCCAAATACAAACAAATAAAGTTTTTCAAGCTAGCTGGTTCCTAAATAGAACTAAATGTAGGAATGCATAAAAATACTACTCTTTGTCTGTTTTTCTTCCATATTACCACTGTTCTTCCTCAACAAATTAAAATATGTAGCTTTAAGATTACAATTTGTTGCAAATTTGGTTGGTTAATTGTCATGTCTATGATGGAGCTAGCCCAATAAGCTACAATGGGTAAGAAAAAAGGGAATATATAAGACAAAATCATAGTTGTTAACATATAGATGCTTCCTAAACGATAAGGCCTTGTATAGATGGAAATAAAATGTTGGCAATCAACAAATTTTGGTTGTCTGTTTCCAAAATAATTTTCAACTAACATATAGTATTTCGCGTCGACCATTGTTGATCAAGTAAAGTCATGTCCCCCGAACAGAAGCAATAATGACGACATAATATCTCACATTAATTTATGGATAGAGTCCAGATTTGAACTCGAGAAGTGCTACTTTCTGTCAATAATAATGAAGACAAATTGTCCATTTTACAAAGCAAAATTCAACTTTCGATATTCCTATCGATGTTCGATCAAGTTTATTTCTTGTATGGATACACTATTATGTGGGGTTTACATTCAGATTAACTATAAGTTTGCCGTAGGACCGAAAAAAGTGGTGGTGGAAAAGTGGGGTTTTTCACCGCCGGTGGAAAGAATTTAATCTCTTCTATAAGTGCTTGATCAATTCATTTCATTTTTAGTCTCAAAATTAGCTGGAACAAAAAAAATTGAATTTATTAATTAATCTCTTACTGATGTCTGACTGAGATGAAATTTGCAAGAATTCAAAAAAAAAAAAAAATTAACAAATTGAATGGTTTTTTTTTTTTTTTGATCGGCAACAAATTGAATGGTTGCGAACATTTATTTAGATCTCAAGGCGGGATTCATATGTTTGGGCAATAATTACCTATTCCAAAAGACAAACAAAGTTGCATTAGCCAGTTCCTACGAGAAATTATTCGATGCTCATGGAGTAAGGTTGAGCACGATCTCGACCATATAATGGTCTGGCCCAGATTAGTAGTTTTTTTGTGAAGCACCACACACACACCCCCCTAATACTACCACCGTTCTTCTTCCTTAAAAAAAAGTACTAAAATTAGTACGTCCCTTGTCTAACAATTTGTTTACCAGGATTGTCATATCTAATTATGGAGCTCAATAAGCTACAATGGGTGCAGTGGTGAGTAGAGTGCGGTTGGTGCCTCATTTGTACTTCCACGCATTTGGATTGGGTTCGAGCCCTCCCCCCTTCTCCCTCTCTAATATCTAACAAGACTAACCCGCTGATGATTATTGCCTGAGCTACAATGGGTTAAAAATAGGTGATAACTATTTATGACAAATTCTTTGGTGTTGTAGATGCCTCCAGAACGATAAGGCCTCTAACAAACGGCAATAAGATGCGTCCAAATAGGGCACTACTATTGCCAGAGTAGACCCTTTTGCTTTTGGTTGTTTGTTTTCAATAATAATTTCCAATTCACATATATTTCGGGACTTATACAAAGCGTCACATTAAAGAAAAAAAAAGGACTATGGGTACACGCCGGCCAATACACCAATTACAAAGGCAGCTCCACATGGGACGTTCCATGGTCAATTGAACATCAGAACAAATCTTTTTTTTTTGCTAAGAATATATGTAAAAATTATGGGCTAGCCTTTTTTTGAACACCCAACATAAATATCAATGAACACTCGATTCTAAAAGTCTTGAATACCTAACCCAAAAAGAATTGAACATCTAACTCAAAACTGATTGAACACTCCAACACAACCCAATTTCTAGCCCATCAATTCAGGTAATTCACATTTGAACACCTAACACATTACATCAATAAAGCTCATAATCATAATAAAAATCTTGTAAAAAGAAAGTGAAAAGAAGAATCTATTGATTTAAGTATTATGCTTTACGTTTTCCCTCCATCTTTATTGTCGATAGTCTAAATGTGCTAATTTCGCACTCATGACAATAACTATTTTTTTGGGGCTCTAGTTAGCTTATAAAATTATGGACAAAGCTTTAAAAAAAATTCAACTCTATTGTAAATCCCGTTAACTTGAATAGTATTCCTTCGAATTTAAGACTACGATAGAAAATCTCATCATGTCATCCTAAAGAACATATTTTTGAGAAGGTCAATCCTAACGTACTCACATGGGTTTTAGTAGATTAATACGCTGGTTAAACGTTGGCACAAAATATGAAAATTCATTTAGTACAACTGTAAAATTTTTACCCCATCCAATCTCAAAACATTATCTACTACGAAATACAACTTTCATAAAAATTAAATTTTCGTTTAAAAAAATAGTATATATTTTTAAGTTCTCATTTCGCCTCGTAGTTAATTTTTTTAGAATAGAATATGTTTTTTGACCGTACTATTTATATAACTATATGAGATTGTGTACATATATTATTGGTTAATATATCAGCTAGTAGAGTTAAGGTAACTTCTGAATACCCTATCACAAATTCCTAGAGCCGCCATTGACACCAAATGTATACTCGATTGTGCACAACCCACTTGAGGATTACACACAAATGACTGCAGCTATTCAATTTGCTTGAAATTTTTTTTAAGGGTGCATACAATAATTAGCTTAGTCAAGTATCATTAAGGGCAAGCTTGGTCAATTAGTTTAATTTTCTTTCCTGAATTTGCAAAGACCAAAAAGTGAATGAATTGATAATGCTCTTATTGATGTCTGACTGAGTTGATTTTACAAAAATACAATTTTACGCATAATAAAAAGCTCAAGTCATTTGTATGAGATCTTGACGTGGGTCTCACTTTTGGGTTTTGGCATGACGAAAGACACACAAAAATTGTTTTGGCCCCTCATTTGTGTGGGATCTCGAGATTATTTTACATGATAATGTCATGGCATCACGGATATGAGGTATGGATGACCTCACTAAGAGATGAGGAAGAAAAGTTTTCAAGCAGCGAAACAGCGACCTCAATGAGTGTTGAAATCCGTTAGCTTCTGAAGATGACATTTAGGGTACATATTTCATGTCCTATCAATAATTTATGTCTTATCTACAAATAGGTGCTACATTCGCTATGTATCACCCATTTTCTTCGAAATTTGGCCGTCACAACAAATCAACCATTTAAATTTTACAATCTGGCTCCACTACAACAAAACGAGAATAAATTCTATCCATCGCCGGTGTAAAACCCTACTTTTCCACCACCGCCTATTATGGACCCCGCCGCGTGTCTATTGCTGGGATCTGAATCGTTCATATTTTAAGACCCACAATATAATATTGCTATGCAAAAAATCGGTTTGATCAAAAGACAATAGATATATCAAAATTTGAATTTTGGTTTATAAAATGTACAATCTGATTTCTGCCAATAATAATAAAGATAAACTATCCATTTTACAAAGCAAAATTCAATTTTTGATACTCCTATCGATATTCGATCAAGTTTATTTTTTGCATAGATACACTATTATATAAAATCTACAAGATGAATGATTCACATCAACAATAAACACATGATAGGACCAAAAAAGGTGATAGTGAAATTTTCTACCGCCGGTGTAAAGAATTTAATCTCCAACTAAAATTGTGTCATCAATTTTCTTTTCGAAGTGTCAAATTCGAATCTATTTTGGGTCCCATGGATTCGTGACAAGACACGTTTCCATGAGAAAATTGAGGGGAATTGTTTTTTCAAATATTTATTTTACAAGTGTGTTATTCACACAGATAATTGCAAACAGATCGTGCACAGATTTTTGTGTGGGGCCCACTCTGGTCCAACATAAACAATCCGATTCGTTCATTAAGTGTAAAATATTTTTTGAAGGGCTCCCGCAAAAAATCAGCTCAATCCAATACTTATAGGTCCTCGATCCTATCATCTAACTTTTCATTCGGAATTCAAGATAATGAAAAGTTAGATGATCGGATCAAGGACCTATAGGTATCGGATTAAGTTGATTTTTAGTGGGATCCTTAAAAAAATGTTTTACATTTAATGAACGGCTCAAATTATTCGTGTGGGATCCGAAGTGGGCTCCACACAAAAATCTGCATGTGTGCAATAAGTTTGTGTATTGTTTATTTTATCAACAACAAAGATTCTATTAGATTTAAAAAGAACTCGATAATGGTACATCAAGAGAAACCTAATGAAATGCCCATGAGCTAG
Organism: Rhododendron molle; assembly: GCA_025413875.1. Taxonomy (NCBI): domain Eukaryota; kingdom Viridiplantae; phylum Streptophyta; class Magnoliopsida; order Ericales; family Ericaceae; genus Rhododendron; species Rhododendron molle. The sequence continues at coordinate 58,690,202 of CM046391.1, forward strand.
GCAAAACATTAGGAAGGGAATTCCAGTGAAGTTCTCGAAAGGCGAAGAGAGGAAAAAATAGGAAAGCAAGCTTTGGCGAGTACCGCAAGTGGAGTGAATTGTAGTTGGTGTCTCTCTTATACTCTCATGCACATAGGCATGGTTCGATTTCCATAAGCATTCATCCCATTCCCCAAATCTCCTAAGATAAAGTAAATTAGGATTAGATTAACGAAAGGCCAAAAAACAAAAAACAAAAAGCTTTGTCGAGTACTCATTTGTAATAGACTTTCCTTCTATTAGATTTTTTTTCTTTTCACAAACACAAAAGAAGGAAAATTCCTGTTCCAACTTACATATGTTACCATGGAAACCGAACTTTATTTGCAGTTGCAATAATAAAGGAACAAATCAACACAAAAAAGGAATCTATATTATAAGCAAAACGTTTCTAATAAATCCTAAGAGGAATGATTTGGCATGATTATCTGTAATCTTTGTATGACTTCGAAATTTTCTAACGAAATCCTGATGGAAAAGCGTGATTATTCTTCGAAAATTTTAAGAGATTCGTGAGAGGAGTTAAACGGTAGAACTCAAATACTATAAAAGGACTATAAAAGGGTTAAGTACTAACTAGTAGTACCTTTTTATTTTATCCAAATTTGCACCTAACATACTTTTTATCGGTCAGTTAAAACTGACTATATCTCACTGGAGTAATACAAAGGAACTGATACAATAACATGTTGACATAGCACCCACTCTGTTTTAGTACACATTATGCATCTGATTTTCTAATTTGTCGAAGGCATATCTCAGCGGCTGAGCTCCATTATGCATATTTTCACGAACAACGTTGAACTCGGAATTTGATTCTTTGAGTATATCGATGGTCTGATCAGCCATTTAGATTGCAGATTCAACGGTGCGCGTTTTCTCCAGCAATTCCATCAATCGTCGGCGGATAAGGAGTCCTAAACTGTTCTTGAGTAGCTTAAAGGCTTCTGGTTCCAATGTTAATGGCACTACAAGAAAAAACACAATTCCCGACTAACAGTTTAGTTGGCAATTGTAGGGATTTTAGTCGGCAAAAATCTTTCCCGACTAAAAATTTTGGTCGGCACATTAGTCGGTGGAAGAGGGTCGGCAAAGGTTGTTGCCGACTAAAAAAAGTTTAGTCGGTAAATATTGGACCATTTGCCGACTAACTGTTTAGTCGGTGAATGTATTTTTATTGGCTGACTAATTGTTTAGTCGGGGAATGTGTTTTAATTATCACCGACTAACAGTTTAGTCGACAAATGTCTTTTCGAATGAACTAATTGTGGCCTATTGGCGACTAAACTTTAGTCGGGAAATGTTCCATACCATTTTGTCATTCCAGTATTTTTTACAATTTTTTTCCACATTATTATTCCCTGTAAATTTCAACCAACAATCATTACATCCACAAAATTGCCAATCTAATGCAATTAATACAAAATAAAAATTTCAAGAAATAAATACAAACTTTCATAAATAGAAGTGTCCACCAAATAGTTAAAAAACAACTTGTATCCAAATTCCTAGAGTGCAAAATAATAACACGTCCGCCACGAGGGGAAAATAAAAAAAAATCCAAGCTTAGTAACAAAATGTATCCAAACCCCGTGGACCGCAAAATACAAGGGCGTCCAAGCACATGTTCCAAGCACGTCCACAACCAAAATCCAACTTCGATCTTCATAGTCAATAACCAACATTCTACGCGATACTCCATTAAAACGCCGTCCCTGTAAAAAAACCAAAAAAAGAGAACAATCTATCATTAGTATTTATGAACTAATGTATCCCATTGCACAAAGCATGAACATGGTAAATACTAACTAATTAGAAGCCAGAACGAAGAATTATTTTGACATAATTATGCATACAAAAATAACTATAAGATTAGAGCCACACAACCTACAACACGTATAACGCAGCAATAAAAAAGAAGTATGTAGTACATGTTGATGGCAGTATGTATAATATATTCGAAGTTCACAAAACATATGCATATTCCATTTGAGCAGAATATGGTGAAGCCAACACCACTCTAGTAATGACATGAACCAAGTGTGCACTTGGTTAGCCAAAAGGTTCATCTGAACTTCACATAGCAGGGGAAGAATACATCTACTGTAACATAAATGAAACCAAAAAGATCCTCTAATGCTTTATCAGTCAGCTTGATGGAAATATAATTCAGACAAAGAATCAATTAACCCATGTGGATGACTTATGAGGCCACCGTGAAACACTAGCAGCTCAAATTGGACAAACTGTATTTGTTTATGAAAACTCTTATGAGGCTCACTGGTCAAGTAGCTTTGTTTTTTCCACATTGAATATAACAAGAAACCAATCAATGGATAAACACAACTTGGTTTGCATACTTTATCACAACTAGGTGACCGGCTCGTGCTAGCACGAGGTGTCTTATGCCTGGTATTGGGACGAGGTGTTTCATGCCTGGTATTCTTTTGTTTCGAGTAATTGCTTTTGATAATGGTTTGACTGGTATTCTTTTGTCTCCATGACCCCTAATGGTTTGACTCTGAAAATGGACTTTTGATAATGCATATTCTCTTTGTCAATTTCTTCACAAGGCATAGGTGATCAGCTGCCTTTTCTAACTACTGTACAGCTGCACAGCTAAACCACCTCCTGGAGTAATTGCTTAGTTGTTCAGAACTGTTTCCCTGATGAGTTATTGTATCTATAAACTGATTGTCTCTGGGGTGACCGCTGGTCCAGTGGTCTAGTTCGGCCTACAAACCTCTAGGTTGCGAGTTCGAGCCTAAGGAATAAGGACTGTATTGCCAAATGTTAGGTCAATACCCCATATACTCCGCTCAAACGACCACACAAAGACTTCACCTTTAGAGTAAAACCGATGTCATTCTCTAGCTAGTAGGCTAGAGGGATACAACAATCTCATTTAGAAAGGATATGGCACTATTAGGAAATCCCACGATAGAGACAGACCATCAACGGTGGGAAAGCTCTATCAATGCAGGTCTACAGCTGTATGTATTCGGATTTGTGTTACCAAGAACCTATCATAGCTGGAATTAAAGTCTAAATGAGAATACAATAATGGTCCAGGGTAGTGACACCTGAAAAAAAAGGACAGGGAAGTCCCAAGTTTTACTCCTAAAAACTAGGAAATAGCTAACGCCATGCAGCACATTAACTGGATAGACAACTCTGTTAAGGATTTACCGATAAAGGATATGGAAAAAAAGGAACTTGTTAGGTTTTGGAATGGGTTTTACAAGTCTTTATTACCAAAGACTGACAGTGAACAACAGAAAAAGATCCTTGAACAATAAGATAAGTCAAAATCTGTTCAATATATATAAAGGAGTCTTCCATTTTTGAACTGGGGGAATTTTTTTTTGGTGTCTAGTACAAATAGATAATTCGGGTGTGTGTGCTAGATTTCACTAAGAAAGCATGTCCAGATAGCTACCATTAAGCACAATTTACACAATATGACAATCATCTAGTGACTTGAATTCACATCGTGATGTTAAAATGAAACAATTAGGTGCAGGAATTACACTACACATGCTGAAACTTGGTAACTTTAAGTATAAAATTAGGCATAGAAGTGGCAAATATTGTTTTTATGTGATGAAAATATGCCCAAGTGCTGAGTACGTGACTTAGGTGCAAGAAACCATGATGGAAATGCATTTGATCATGGGGATAGTTAACTTTCAGGCATTAATCATGTCATCAAGTGGGATGGTGTTAATCTGATCAACCAAATTTCTCAGCCCACATCCTGTCTCCACAAAAATTGGATCTCTCAAAGCAAAAGAAGTTTTTGTTCATCACATAGCAATCTGATCAGATTCTGAATTTCCAACCGCTACTGTTATTATGGGTAACGAAAAGGGATAAAGGCGATGCTCGGGAACTTTTCTCATCCCCCTTCTATTCCTTCATATCCAAAATGTACAACCTATTCAAGCTATAATAAAACACATGAAAGAAAGAAAGCTAAAGCCATTAAACTGGGACTTCGCTTCACAAGGATAAGGAGCAAGTTTGGATAGATATAACGGTAAATTTAGCAATAAAGACATGGGAAGTTAGACATAGTAAATCAAGGACAGCCCCTTCATTTCCCCACAGGTGGGGCATGACAATAATAAGTTCAGCCACGGAACCACATAAAAAGGAGCAATCCATGTCTCACAAGACAAAATTCCCTCTCAGCCTCAACCCCGAATTACTATGACATTAGACACGCCATAAAATTTACAAGTCAGATTCAGATCTTACTGAATGAGGACTTCCTGTGCCTTCTCTGAAAAGAGTAGGATCCCTAGACTGCTGCCTAAATGACTAGAAAACTACAAAATGAAGCTAACAAGTGAGTCTCACAGCACTACTCTAAAATCAAGCAGCCCTGTCTGCTTTATATGAAGTAATACAAGAAAAATTAAGTTTATGAGTGCTGCAAAGCATAGGAACAAGAAATTTTTTTTTTTAAGAACTCAAACGGAACCAACTTGGCACCATTTCTTCTCAAATGGTGGTTGAATTTGAGCATTTATGCACAGTTCAACATACCATCCTGCCACCATAATTTTCAATGTCTTATATTTTAAGACAAGAATGATAAGAAATATGCCAGATTGATGCAAAGCAAGATAACCAGAAATGGGCAAAACAGATATTGCACAGGTGCACTAGTGACCTTATGTACTCAACCGTATATTTAGAAGTTAGTAGACCTTGGGTTCTGGTAAATTTATGTACACATGTTTTGTTTAATGGTTGATAATCTGAGTTTGAGACTTTCCGATCCTAAGTAAACAGTACAGGGGTGAATCCCTTCTTTGAAATAGAAATTAAAAGGCATATGGTATACTTTTGCATAGGTTAAATACGGTTTGTTGTTAAGGGAATTTCCCACTAGGATTATTTATGTTTTTGTTTCATGGTTCTGGATGAGCCTGGTACAGGTTTGACTTTCCTACTCGTATGGGAATTATGATAATTTGTGTTTGGCATTTCTAGTCATTATGATAATTTGTGTTTGGCATTTCTAGTCATCCTCCTCCTCCTGCTTCTTCTCGTTCATCAAAAGCAAACAACCAACTCTACAGCTTCCAAACAAACCCAATTAACCCCCAAAAGCATTGATGGCTGGCATCAAACTCTAACCAAGCCCTGCCTCTAAACATCAAATAAAACTCAAAAAACTGTCTGTTTGATACTTCTACTATCAAGATTCGGAAATTCTAACAAATTACCTTTTCTGAAGCAAATCCAATGGTAGCCCCTCCAACTAATCAGCCCCTCCTATTATTCGTCTTCCAATTTTAAATGGACTCTTTGATATTTGCAAAATACCCTTTTCATGTCAGGCATTGGGCACTTGAATAAGGATACGATCATATGAGTCCAGCATGTCTAGCTGAAAATACGGAAATTATGTCCAACTAAGAAAGGTAACTACCAATACCTTATTCCATGTTTCACAAGTTGTGGAGCATATGCTTCCCTGTAAGAAACAACTTTCCTTTGGCACTTCCCTCTACCTAGAGCTGCTTCCTCCTCAGTCTGATGTTTCTCCCACCTACATGACCAGAGAATAAAAAAAATTTAAATAAGAGGAAAAGAATCCAAATTGACTTCTGCTTCCTTTTCTTTTCCCATCATTTTCTCTTCTTTTTTATTTTTCATTTACAACCCCAAAGTCGAACACAACCCTAATTGCATGTTCTTTAGTAACTTAACTCTGAAAACCCAACAACAGAATTAACACCAAAAGCCATGGGAGAATAATTTCAGGATTGATAAAACCCAGTTCATCAAAAGATATAGAAACTCTAGTTTAACAAAAAAAAAACAGAGAACACGTCAAACGTATGGGGAAAAAAATGGCAAATAAACAGAGGACACAAACCACACAATTATCCACCAAGAAAATACAAGAACTCAACCACTTCAATCAATAAAGAAGAAAAATTTAGCTTCACAAAACCCTAGTCTTTTCTGTTCAAAAATCCAATGTCCAAACAAAAACCATTTACGAATTTTCGATAAATCCCGATGGTAAACAATCAGTAAAACAAAGCTTAGTTATTGGGATTTCTTACATGCATACAATAAATTTCTATTCGGCCATGTATAATATAGATATAGAAATCTTCTTAAGAAAACAACAGATTTCAATATCTCAAGCAATCCATTCCAAGACAGTCAAATAAACCCTAGACTATAAAATCATCAAGGTAAAGATGATTTCTCTCACCTGAATGCGAAGAGGACCGCGGCGGAGGGCGGCGTCCGATAAGATTAAGTGGATGAAACTCGATTTCCAAGAGAAAGGCCGCTTGTTTCGATTGATGAAAAGCAAGTATGAGAAGCTTGAAAACTAGGCGGAGGGCGGCGTAAATCAGAACCCATGGCGGAGAGAGAGAGAGAGAGAGAGAGATTTTGCAGTAGGCGGCGTGAGCGGAAGTGACGAAGAGAAGAAAGAGGACCTGTACTTTTGGGATGGGGTTTAGATCAGGTGTACACTACACGGTGTCGTTTCACTTGGAAAAAATACATTGCCGACTAAAACTTAGTCGGGAATTACAAAAATGCCGCCTAATTTTTCCGCGAAAATTTCAAGTGCCGCTTAAAAATTTATATTCCCCGACTAAGGGCCTGTTCCAGATTCCCTTCCTTTTTCTAAAGTTTCTATTTTGGTCATGAACAGTGTAGGGACGGTCAAAATAAATCAGCCGTTGACCAGTTGCAAGGCTTTGGCTGGCCTCTTGTGACGCGACGCGTGGAAACAACTCGGGAACAACAAGTAGGTGACCACTGCGGCGACGGGCCCTGCGCGCGCGAGGGTAGCGCGCACACATGCCTGCCGCGCGCGAGGGGGGTAGCGCGCGCGCCTACTGCGCGCGGGCCCAGCGCCCAAACAAATGAGAACTCAGATAGGCGAACAAGCAGCAAGAGACATCGCGAGGGGGGGACGGTCCGCGCGGACCCTCGAGGGGTCCTTGAGCGCGAGGAGGACCGATACCCACAGATTGCTTCGGTAGCAGAGCGCGCCCTGGTCAAAGGCAGGACCAATGGGCCCGGAAGAGATACGATCGTTGCAGGTCGCGACCTTGCTCTAACGGGAATTGAGGGAGATATAGTGGTTTGGTGGCTGAGGAAGAGGAGGGTCCGTCGCGGGGTGGCGCGCGCTACCCGCGCACTGGGCGCGCGCGCGCTGACGTCACCTCGCGACCTCGGGAGCAGGAAGGGCACGTGTCAAAGCTAGGCTGGGCCATCCGGGGGACCCCCCAGGCCCAGAGGCCTATAAATACGCACCGACATTTCCCTCCTCACACACGCAAGGACATATGTACGGATAGAGACAGAAGCTGACTATTCTCAGAGAAAAGATTGAGGGATACCGGTCCGAGAAAGAAGAGCATTCTTCTCAGACTCGTGTCGCGCGATCCATCTGGGAAGAACTGTCAGCGGCACGCTGCCTTTGTCCTTTCTACTCCCGTGTCCTCTTCCTCCACCTCACCAGATCTTTTCCCCTCTCCCCTCATTTCCTTTGACAATAGACCAATCACGCCTCTCCAGCTCACGTAGATTCACACGTCAGCTACCCCGCGCAAAAATAGGACCCTACAACAGGCGACTCTGTTGGGGAGGTGTCTTTGGGTCTTTTGCGTTTCCATTTTGCTCAAGAGTCTATTTGGCAGCCATGAACGGGAAGGGGACTTCTCAGCACGATGACTTTGTCTCTGACGAAACAGGCGAGACTGGTAGCACCGACGCGGCCGCCCAAGCTCTTAAGCTTGTCCAGGCCAGCCAGCAGCAGATGCAGGACACCCAGAAACAATTACTTGCGGCCCTGCACGGGCTTACACAGGCCATTGCTGGCGCCCAGTCTAGGCCGGCGCGCGAGGGCGAGGTTCCCCAGCCGATCCAGGGTGGGGACAGTGGCTCGCACCAAGGTCTCGCGTCGCAGGCCAGTCCGTCCACGCCGCCCGCAAGCCTCGGCATGGTCCCGCCACTCATCATGCAGCCTCATCCCTTGCAGGGAGTTTTAGTTGGCGGCGTTGCCGGGGGTTCGACCTCTAGTGGTCGCAGGCAGCCAGCCGGCGAACATAACAGCCCAGCCGCGACTGTCGTCACCCCGCCTGCAGGGCCGTTCTTCACTTTGGCCGATGTGCAGGCGCTCCTCCAGAGAGAGAAAGCCAAGGCTGTGTTGCCGTCTCTCCCCCCTCCGGATATCCAACCGCCCTACCCGCTGGCTATCTTGTCTTCGCCTTATCCAGAAGGTTACACCCCGCCCAAATTTGTGAAGTTCGATGGCAAAGAGGGCAGCGCGCAGGAGCACGTTGTCCGCTTCATCGAGTCCCTTGGCGCGCGTGCTGCTGATGCCAACTTGCGCCTCCGCGAATTCTCTAAGTCCCTCACTTCGCGCGCATACACATGGTACGTCAACCTTGAGCCATACTCTATTGCCACTTGGGAGGAAATGGTCAACAAGTTCTATGCCAAGTTCTTCCAGATGCGCGAAAAGGTGACTTCCATTACCCTCACCAAGGAAGCTCAGACGAATGGCGAGGACATTATTGCTTACATCAAACGATTCCAGGATCGCGCTGTCGATTGTACCGAACCCATCAGCGAGAGCCAGCTGGTTGAAATTTGCATCAGCGGCTTGGTTAGTGACTTTCAGGTTCACCTCATCAACTTGAAGCTTGCTACATTCTCAGCTTTGCTGGAGTCCGCCTACAATCTGCGCTCTGTGGTTAAACCTGGCAAGAAGGAGACTTGGAAAGGAAAAACTACCGCTACCGCTTCCACCGCAACTGTTGCGTGGAAGCAGCAGGGAGGCAATGGGAAACGGAAGGACAGAGACGCCTATGGGACCGCGCCTGATTACCCCTGCAGTTTAGAAGAAGTAAAGGCCTTGGTGGCCGCATGGGTCGCTGATGGTGAGATCAGGCGCGCTTTGAAATGACGAAAGCTGTCATTGATATCGCGGCAGTTCACCAAGAGGCATGCATGTCAGCTGACGGGTCAGTTTCGCGCACTGTTAAAGACGAGTCCAATGCCATTACTTTCACAGAAGTTGACCGGCGCGTTCCTTTTCCTCATAATCGGCCGCTATACGTAACTGCCTGTGTTAACGGAGTGGAGTTGCGGTGCGCTTTCCTTGATGGTGGCGCCTCCATCAACCTCATGCCTCTGACGACTTTCAAGGCAGTCGGAATTCCGGAGAATCGTGTAGTCAAAAATCCCATCACCATCACGGGTTTTGGAGGAGATAAGAAAGAATCCCTGGGGTATGTCGTTGTGGACCTCGCGGTGGGACCTATTCGCGCGGCCACCAAGTTCCATGTCATTGATGCTGACCCCATCTACCACATCATCCTGGGGCGAAGCTGGATGCACAGATATGCCGTTGTCCCCTCCAGCTACCATCAATGCCTGAAGGGGATCTGGGCTGGCAGAAAGATCACTGTACGCGCCTCAGAGAGACCATTTGATATCCATGAGGCACATCTCGCTGATGCAATATACTTTACCGAGTTAGGGGAAGCTTCCCAGGCGATTGTTGCCAGGCCCAGGGGTGTAAAGCTCCCGCGATGGGAGGATATCAAACACGAGTCCGACGTGCGAAGGGGTGGCCCGACTGCAACAGACACTACTACCCCCAGAAAGATCACGAAGGTGAAAGAGGGGGGAAAAGTGGTATACTGTTTATGACGGTGCGCCGGGGCAGCGGCCAGCCGCAAAGCCGCCGGCCCTAGCGAGGTGTTGCGCGCGGATGACGAAGAGATAGTCTTGGAACCAGAGCCTGCCCCAGAGTGCATGCAGGACGAGCCCAAACCGCAGCAGGAGCCCCTGGAAGAGATTGATTTGAGCGATGGGGTGGGGCCGAAGAGGCCCATTTTCATCAGTAAGGCGTTGAGTGAAGAATTCAAGGCTAAGTTGGTGACGCTGCTGCGCGCGAATGCTGATGTGTTCGCATGGCATTATGAAGAGATGCCTGGTTTGGATACTACAATGGTCACTCATCGTTTGGATATATTTCCAAATTCCAAGGCAGTCAAGCAGTCTCAAAGAAAGTACCACCCTGACCTGGAGGGTAAAATCAAAGAGGAAGTGGAAAAATTGCGCAAGGCGGGATTCATCCGCGCGATACAATACCCAGATTGGCTCGCCAACATCGTACCTGTTAAGAAGAAGAATGGCCAGGTTAGGGTCTGCGTAGATTTTCGCGGCCTCAACAAGGCCTGCCCTAAAGATGAATTTCCGTTACCTCACATCGACACGCTGGTAGATGCCACCTCAGGCCACCAAATGTTCTCTTTCATGGATGGATTTAGCGGTTACAATCAGATCAAGATGGCGCCCGAGGATGAAATGAAGACGGCATTCCGAACCCCACTTGGCAATTTCTACTATCTTGTCATGCCATTTGGGTTGAAGAACGCCGGCGCGACGTACCAGCGCGCGATGACGGCCATTTTCCATGATCTGATCCATCGAATCGTGGAAGTTTATGTTGATGACTTGGTAGTCAAATCCAAGAGGCAGCAGGACCATTTGGCTGACTTGGAGGCAGTGTTCAGGCGATGCAGAAAATTCCAGCTCAAGATGAACCCGTTGAAGTGTGTTTTCGGGGTTACAGCCGGTCGGTTTCTTGGGTTCCTCGTCCATCGGCATGGGATTGATGCTGACGAAGCAAAAATTTGAGCCATTCGGGACATGCCTCCGCCGCATTCCCAAAAGTCGCTCAAACGTTTTCTAGGCCGGATTTCTTACTTGCGGAGATTCATTCCCGCGTTGGCAGAGATCGCGGCACCATTTGGGGATTTACTCAAAGGTGCGGCTCCGTTTCGCTGGACGACTGCTCACGAAGGAGCCTTTGAAAGAATCAAAGCGGTTCTGGCATCTCCACAGACTATGGTTGCGCCCCAGGCAGACAAACCACTAATGCTATACTTAACTTCTACCCCGAGATCCATCGGGGCCCTGTTGGTACAAGAAATAGATGGGTTAGAGCGCCCAGTCTATTATATCAGCAGGCAAGTACACGGAGCGGAAGAGCGATACACGCCCATAGAGCGGCATTGTCTGGCCCTTGTCTTTACAGCGCAGAAGTTGCGCCACTACTTTCTGTCCTTCCCTATCCAGATCGTTACCAGGTGTGACCCCGTCAGGTATCTATTGTCGAGGCCAGCTCTCACAGGCCGGATTGCGCGGTGGCTACTGGCGCTTGCCGAGTTCGATATCACGTGCGTTACCCCCCGCGCGGTTAAGAGTCAGGCCTTGGCCGATTTACTAGCCCAGTTCCCCAGTGGAGAGTGCGAGCCCCTTGCTGACACGTTGCCGGGAGATGGTTTCGAAGCTCTAGTGACCTGCGCCGAGGAGGCGCGCTGGTCCCTAAGCTTCGACGGGGCCGCTGGGGGAGGACTAGGTGGTGCTGGGATTGTGCTCACAAGTGACCAGGGAGAAAAGCTCTACCTCGCATACAAGCTGAACTTTCCCTGCTCTAACAACGAGGCGGAGTACGAGGCTTTGGTACTAGGGCTGCTGGCCGCGAAGGAAAGGAAAATCAATCGTTTGGAAATCGTGGGGGATTCGAAATTAGTGATCCTACAAATAGAGGGTGTATATGAGCTCAAGGAGCCTGCGCTAGCACCATATAGGGCGACGGTCCAGCGCCTGATGAAACTTTTTTCTGAAGTCAGTATTGTTCACAAGCCAAGATCAGAAAATAGGTTCCCCGATGCCCTTGCCACGCTGGGCGCAAAAACACAGTTCAAAGAGGAGAAGGCATGCATAGAGATCGTGAAATTATTTGAGCCATCCATAATCGAGGAAGAAGAAGAAAAAGAGGCTCCTGAGGATTGGCGAAGTGCTGTGAGATCACAGTTGGCAGGGGAAAAGGGCAGCATGGCACTCGCGGACTTGTCGCAGTTCGTCATTCTGCACGGAGAGGTGTATCATCGCGCGCCCCAGGGGTGGCTCGCGCGATGTGTTGGCCTCAGGGAGGCCAAGGAAAAGCTAGATCAAACCCATGAGGCCAGCTGTAGAGACAACGAGGTGGCGCTGTATAGGCGAATCCAAAGGCGAGGTTATTATTGGCCGGACATGAAGAAAGATGCGGCTGCTGTGACCGATGCCTGCGCGCGATGCTCACTCTATGCTGTCGAACCAGAGCATTTGGCCGCCTGTCTCAATGACCAAAAGGAGGACTGGAGGCAGCCTTACATCGACTTCTTGCGGGAGGGGTCCCTCCCCGCAGGGAGGAGAGAGTCCGCGCGGATGGTACGCGCAGCCCGGAGGTATTTTCTCAAAGATAACCTACTCTTCCGAAGAACGGTCGACGAGTTACCTTTGAAATGTTTGACGATGGAAGAAGCGGGGAGGGTACTGCAGAAAATGCACGAGACCGAACACCAGGGCTGGAGGAAATTGCACGAGCAGATGATCCATTTGGGCTATTACTGGCACACCATGGGAAAAGATGCAAAGTGCCACGTCTTGAGGTGTCAAGTCTGCCAAAAATTTGGCAACCTGGTTCACGCCCCGTCTGTTGAACTCCAGGCCATCCGCGCGCCCTACCCTTTTCACACATGGGCCATGGATCTGGTAGGACCAATTACACCTGCCTCGCGTACTCACCGATGGATCCTGGCAGCGACTGAGATTTATACTAAGTGGGTTGAGGCTGTACCCTTGGGGAAGGCAACAGGAGCAGCAGTGTCACGATTCATAAAGGAGAACATCATTTGCAGGTTTGGAATCCCCAAGGTAGTCTTGTCGGACAATGGCACTCCATTCCTCAATAAACACGTGGGAAGACTGTTGGATGAATACTCCGTGGAGCATCATACCTCAAGCGCGTATTACCCACAAGGCAACGGGCAGGCGGAGGCCACAAACAAGACTTTGACAAGGATCCTCAGTAAGCTACTGGATGAGCGTGGGGGAACATGGGCCGATCATTTGCCAATTGCCCTTTGGGCATACAGAACTTCGAAGAGAAAGTCAACCCGCGCGAGTCCTTTCAGCTTGGTGTACGGCGCGGACACAGTCTTGCCTGCAGAACTCAGTGTCCCTTCCGCGCGCATGATCCTTGCGATGGAGAACACTGAAGGAACAAGGAGGGCAGACTTGGAGGCGCTGGAGGAAAGGAGGGACGGAGTTGCGCAGGAGCACGAAAGGTACTGGAAGTCAGTAGCGAAGTACTACAACAAAGGGGTGGTCGCGCGCACCTTCGCGATGGGCGACCTGGTTTGGAAGTCAACTATGGCAGTGATGAGAAATCTGGAAACACCCAAGTTCACTCCTAGATGGGAAGGCCCCTATGAAGTTACTGCGTCTTCCAGCAACGGGTACTACCATCTGGCGCGCGTCAGTGATGGGCACAAGACTGGTGCAGTTAATTCCAAATTCATTAAGAAGTACTACCCTTGAAGAGAGCCGAGAAGGCTGTATGTATTACTTGTTTATTACCTTTTGTGCGCGGCAGGTATGGCTGCGTGCGCCGAAGAGGCGCTAGAGTTGGTTAGTACTGATCTTTAAAGGGATAGATATTTCTTGAATGCTCTAAGGTTACGAGCGAGATGTATTGTTCGGATTGCGCATTCAATGAATAGAGTTTGTCCTTTTCTGTTTGTTTCATGACAATAGTAAATGAAATAATAACAGAGATAAAGGAAAACAGCCGTTATAACAAAAAAAAAACAGTTGCATCATTATTACAAAAAGAAAACAAAGCCAAAGAAGAAAAGTAATAGAGTCTCAGCATCCCCCACAAGGGTACGACTGTGTAAAAGCGGAAAAAGAGAAAAAGGAAAGAAGAACCAATAACTACGGGGGCAACAGTCCCCCAAACACGGAATCATCCAGGCCAAACTCCTCGGGTGCCTCAGCAGCCAACTCCAAATCCTCCAACTGGGCCTCGGCAAGCTCTCCCTCGATATCAACAACTTGCTTCCGCGCAGACTCCAGCCTGTCTGTCAGCGCGCGGATCCTCTCCTGGACCTCTCGCCTCCTGGCGCCAACCAGCACCTGACTTCCTCGGATCATCCAATTGAGGTCAAAACCCAACGGCACAAGATCGAGACTCACGGCTTCGAGCTCCTGCTGCATCGCCGGGGAGAAAGCCCGCACAGTAGCCTGATTCCAGTCGCGAACAGTGTCATGAAGCATCGTGAGAAAGGTCCCAACCATAACCAAGGAGCGACACCTGAAGCTGGCGAAAGGTTTCAGGGTGGACCAGTGCAATGGAATTCAGAAGAGGATAGTATACCTCGTCCACGTGGCCCGCGGGGAAGTGGCGAATCACCTCATGAGTAGTCGGTGCCCGCTCCTCCTCCACCGCTCCCTTAGCAACGTTTCGCCCTGGCTCCTCCATGACATCCATACCCTCGGGCTGCTTCTCGGCGGTGATCTGTGCCGCGGGGGGGACATCCTCCTGCATCTGATTCCCGGTATGAGTCCCGGTACTGATCTCCCTGTCTTCCGCCTCCCTGGCCATGGCATCCACAGATAAGTCGTGCCCAAAATCACCTAGAGCTTCGCTGCCTCGCCCACCTAGCAGATCGTCACCTGGAACAAAGCCTACTGCTCTTATCATATAAGACAGTTCTGATTCCGTAAATTCTGCTGCTCACCTTCTTGGGGTCGGGCGCGTGGCTCCTGGGGAAAGGTAACAGCTGGCGGCCTAAGGGAGCCTGCGACAGATTGTCTTGACGGTGGGCCCCGGCGCGCGGTAGGGCTGGTCGCATCAGTAACCAAATCAGGATTGACAGGCTGATGGGCGGCTGGAAGCGTTGAGGCATTGGATTGACCCTCAGAAACCCCTCGACCAAATCCCTCCGCGCTGGGATCTCGCGCGGGGGTGCTGGCCTGCGCGGATGGCTGCGCGCGCGGTGGGTCTATTTGCCCTCTTGGCGCGACAGGAGTTACCCGAGCTCGCTCGGTGGTAGACGTCTGCGCCCCGTTGCTGTCTCGGGGCAGCCTGGCCAAGTCCGCTATGTCATCCTCCTCTGCATCTCGGAGGCGTTCAACGGGATCCCTCATGTCCACATCAACCCCCCCCCACGGACTCGTGAGTATCCGCGCTGGGGGTCTCCTCGCGTTCCTCTGATGGGGCTGGTTGGGAAGGAGATCTGTCTGGATCATCAGAGGAAGTAGAGTCAGAATGTGGAGAGTCCTCGTGACTTGGAGATGAGGAGGACACGTTACTGGGCCCCCCATGAATATCTTCAAAAACGGGAGAAAGTTCGAGCATACCTCCCACCACGGCTGAAGATTGCTCGACAGCAGGGATGTGCGCGCGGGGCCCAAGATGGGGCTGTATTATGTCTATCCCTGCTCCCGCGCGCTCCGTGGCTGGGGAGTCTCCAATGTCTATCACCTCAGTTGGTCCCTGCGCGCGGGGGGCAGCAGTCTGCGCAGGAAGGGCACCCCTTGATCTTTGGAGCCCGGCCGCGAGCGTCTCCCTGTCAGAATCCTCTTCCCCTTCGGGTTCGTCAACGGCAACTGTTCAGAGTATACACAGGGCAAGCACTTAGCATGTGAAGGTGAAGTAAAGGAAGTAAAATGTGTGTAAAGACTTGGGTAATCAAGGCTTACCCGCGACAGTTTGACGGGTCGCACGGACTGGAGCATAAGCCAAACGGGCTACCACTACCGGCGGCTCTGGATCTGGAACCCGTTGCTCCTGCGCGCGCTCAATCTCCCCAACCTGAATGAAAGAACCACAGCAATGTGAGGGGAGACAAGAAAATGCACTGTACGAGGCAGTGTTATCGGGAGGCTGTCAAACATACCGTGCGAAGGCGCTTTCGCGCGCGTGCTACCTCAGCGGTAGGGTCCTGTGCTGCTTCTGCGGCTCTCCGTGCTGCTGCTGCTCGCGCTGCCCGAGTACGACCGACTTCCCAGGGTTGGGCCACTGCAGGGCCGGCGGCCGCTGCAACCACGGGGCCCATGGGCATACGCGATATAGGGGCCACAGCCGTAACGGACCACTGGCTGTGCTGCCCCCGCCAGTCTTGACTCCTGGCCCTAGGGGAGCGCAGTGAAGTGTCTTGCATCTGCACGGTGGATGGTTGAGGCGTGGGTGCGGTCCCTTGAACGAATTGGACGAAGGAATCTAAGTTCCTCCGCCATGACAGGTAGAAGCCGGTGGTGAAGGCGCCGGAGCGGTCGTAGTCGGGCAGGAAAGTGTCCTCACGGCCGGCGATCAAACTCCCGAGGTTGACTGGAAGGAAGCGATGCTGGCTTTCGACGAAGCCCTGGAACGGGGGAGCCGTGCTGGTGGAGGGCTGGTCAAACTGCCTGGCTATCCGGTCCGCGCGGTATACAACTGACCGCGACCCCTCCGCCGACAAAACGGGCAGCCAACCTGGGAGAGACATGTAGTAGGCATTGATCACCGCCCGCGCGAGGTCCTCCGCGAGCCCCGCGGCTGCTAGCGGCACGCTCATTGGGAGAAAGAACTCGTTATTATCCACTGTCCCCGCCGGGGTGATCGCGTAAGGGCGCGAGACGAAGTACCCCGTTTCATCGCAATAGTTGCTGAAGTATGCGCGCGAGGTGGTGCCGGACCACCTCTCAACCCAAAAGCGTTGCCGGCCCTGTGGTGGGGCTGATGGTACAGGCGCTACGGCGGGAAAATGCTCATAGAAGAAAGCCAGGAGGAAACTGGAGTGGATCATGGAAATCATATCATAGCGCCCCAGTGACCGCTCCATGTCCGCGTGTACGCGGTCCAGATGATTGTACAAACAGCCAAGAAAGAGTGGCCCCAGCGCTACGGCCTCGCCATGAGCGAGACAGGCCGCGAGCGGGAAGACAAATGGGCTGACGCTTTCTGAGAGTCCGGGAAGATGAAATTTGAAAGAAAATACACAAGAAAACCCGCCAAGTATAGGGGCTGGCGATAATGCGCCCCAGCGACGAACTCTAGGTCGCGACCTACAGGGACAGATTTTGCGGGCTGAAAGTCTTTGAAAAATATCCGCAACCAGTTCCTCCACGAGGCCTTGCGCGGATTCGGTGGGTCCCTGCGCGTCCCGTCCGGTCTGTATCGAGACCCCGCCTTCTTGGCCTCGGTAAAGGCCGCGCGCAGGCCCTGTACGGCGGCGGCCTCCTCCGTGGATAGGGTATCGAGATCCAGGAGCCTTCGCCCGCGCGGGTGGAGGCGCATCAGCGCGAAGGTATCCTCCAGAGAGGGGGCAGATTCCCCCCATGCCCACACGAACGTGTGGGTGTCCGTGCTCCACCGCGCTACCACCATTTCCAGATTCCCGTTGCTGCGGTCGTTTCGGGGAAGGGTCAAGTCACGGGATATTTGTACAGCGTCCAGAACCAGCGCCCTCTGCAGCGCATCACGGTATACGGGAACAGACAAGACATCGTTCACCCACGCCGGCCAGTCGGCGGGGGACTGCACCCCACGTTGAAACGGGTCTCTGAGTGAGGGAAATCCCCTCGCTCCACTCGGAGTCTGAGCACAGAGGACGGAGGCACCAGATCTGCATCCTCGACGGAAGCCTCCGCCGCGATAAGAACAGGGTCGCTCGGCGCGGCACCGGTGGGCTGAAACTCGCCCACGGCGGTCCAGAACGGGTCGCCGACGGTCCTGAAGTACGGCGCCCGGCGCCACTGGTCCGACGGCGGGACAACATCACCATCCATGGCGCGGCCACTACCTTCACCGGTGTCGTCGCGCGCCATGCAGGAGAGGAGTAGGTACTGTCGGCGGTGAAGAATGAGAGGAGTAATAGTTGATGGGGAGACGGTGAGGAACTGGTGACTGGCTTTGAGTGAGAGTGGAGAGTGGAGTGTTGTCTGGTTGAAGAAGGAGGTGGGAGAGGGAATGGAAAATCTAAGAGGCCCCTTTTATAGGAGGAGAGAACCCCCTCCATTAAAGCCTGCCATCACTCCCGTACACGAAGGGTCACCAGTGTTTCCAACCGTTCTCGTAACTGGTGTAACGGTAGTGATGAAGAAGCTGTGGCGTACCCGAAACGTCACAACCCTTGCGCGCGAACCGTCACCAGGCGCGACCCTTGCGCGCGAACCGTCACCAGGCGCGACCCTTCGCGCGGGCTATTTTGAGATGCCGCGTGTTACCATGACCCTTCCCGCGCGGGATGCCTACGGAATTCCAAGATGTCACTTAGAGAAGGAGCCCTGGCGAAGGAGCAGTCGCGCGCGCACAACGGTGTTCCCATCATACGCGCGCGGGGGGCAATTGTAGGGACGGTCAAAATAAATCAGCCGTTGACCAGTTACAAGGCTTTGGCTGGCCTCTTGTGACGCGACGCGTGGAAACAACTCGGGAACAACAAGTAGGTGACCACTGCGGCGACGGGCCCTGCGCGCGCGAGGGTAGCGCGCACACATGCCTGCCGCGCGCGAGGGGGGTAGCGCGCGCACGCCTACTGCGCGCGGGCCCAGCGCCCAAACAAATGAGAACTCAGATAGGCGAACAAGCAGCAAGAGACATCGCGAGGGGGGGACGGTCCGCGCGGACCCTCGAGGGGTCCTTGAGCGCGAGGAGGACCGATACCCACAGATTGCTTCGGTAGCAGAGCGCGCCCTGGTCAAAGGCAGGACCAATGGGCCCGGAAGAGATACGATCGTTGCAGGTCGCGACCTTGCTCTAACGGGAATTGAGGGAGATATAGTGGTTTGGTGGCTGAGGAAGAGGAGGGTCCGTCGCGGGGTGGCGCGCGCTACCCGCGCGCTGACGTCACCTCGCGACCTCGGAAGCAGGAAGGGCACGTGTCAAAGCTAGGCTGGGCCATCCGGGGGACCCCCCAGGCCCAGAGGCCTATAAATACGCACCGACATTTCCCTCCTCACACACGCAAGGACATATGTACGGATAGAGACAGAAGCTGACTATTCTCAGAGAAAAGATTGAGGGATACCGGTCCGAGAAAGAAGAGCATTCTTCTCAGACTCGTGTCGCGCGATCCATCTCGGAAGAACTGTCAGCGGCACGCTGCCTTTGTCCTTTCTACTCCCGTGTCCTCTTCCTCCACCTCACCAGATCTTTTCCCCTCTCCCCTCATTTCCTTTGACAATCGACCAATCACGCCTCTCCAGCTCACGTAGATTCACACGTCAGCTACCCCGCGCAAAAATAGGACCCTACAAACAGTGAATAAAAAGAAGGAACATTCCACTTTCCTTTAACAAGTTGTTCTTTTTTAAAAATAGCCATGGTGAAATGATCATATTGCCCTTTATCCCAACTTAAATTCCCCTGACACCCTCCCTCTTTATTTCCCTCCTCGTTGACGCAGAGCCGACCCAATCTCTCTCTCTCTCTCTCTCTCTCTTCAATCTTCTTCAGGTTCGGCCGAAGCTCGTACGAATACATACGCTCACAGAAAATTGCGTCCACAATCTGTCAAGCACCGCGCCCTAGCACCCACACGACCAAGGTTCCTCGCTCTCTCTCTCTCTCTCTCTCTCTCTGTATGTGTGCGGGTGTGTGTCTCCATTTTAGATTAGGGGTTCGATTGGATTGAAATGGACGTACAGTGAACAGTGTAGTTTGAAACTAGGTTTTTGAGGTAGAATCCTACCCTGGCAATTTGCGACCAAGAGCTAATTGGAAACTGGAATCCAAACCCTTAGACCTCTATTCATTTCTATTAACTGTAATTTTAAATCAATTACCTTGAAAAAATAATACGTACAAACAGATAAATACAATCACTTATAAACTAGTTTACCTTTCATAGACACAACTAAAATCTATTTGGCCAAAATCCGTTAGTGGTTAATTTGATCGATCTTCTGGGAAAAGATTTGGGCTGATGCTTTCGGGGTGCTCTTGTTCCACAACACACAGTACTGGCGCACATATATTATATATTCTTTCTTATTCGTCAATGGAAAGCAAAATAATTGAACTAATATTTGAACGCCCAAAAGAATTGTATGGGCAGAGTTGATTGTGGTAATTAGGTTGCATTTAGTTGTAAACTGTTAATAATGAGTGCAGAAACTCGTACATACAAGGTGCAGGCTGGAGCTCCATTGGCCGAGGTCTCTCTTATAGTTGGAACGGTGCCTCATTCATTCTGATTCTACCATTCCATCATTTAAAAACTATGCTCGCTGCAGTTTTTCAGCTTATAAGGATTTATAAAATATTGAAGTGGGTTGTAAAAACTTCTTACGAGCACTAAAAACTGCTTTTTAAAAGGATTTATAAAATATTGATGCCATAAAGATTTTAAGTTAACACGGACCAAGTTAAATGACTTTGGCTTTGGCATAGGATACCGATTAATCAGGTCTCCGAGAATTGAAGAAATTCTTCTATTTTCTTTAGAATTTGCTTGGCTGCCATACTGGGCGTATTTGTTGGGGTCCACAGTCCACTCATGTGTTTTTCTAGTTGGACCAAATTAGATGGAGTCCCATGCAGTGTTATTTACCTATATGTATCCAGATTGGATTGTGAAGTCTTGAATTGTATGTAGATTAGGACTTCTTGGGGGTTGCCTAAAATTAAGAACTTGTAGGTAATGAAAAAGGGAATAAAGTGAGAGAGTGACAAGTTGTGAGGAAGACTTAGACAATAGAGACAGAGGGGGCTAAGAGAAAAAATATTGGTGAGTATTGTGGGTGAGCGAGTGCTCAACTATCCTTCAGTGAGGGCTCGGTAGGTTTAAGTTTTATGCCTATGGCCTATCTCACATTGTAATAGTATTTTACTTTTGGTTAGTGAATCCTTTGTCTCCCGAGATGTAGGTAATTTGGGCCGAACCACATAAACTTGGTATTTTCTCTTGTGTGTGTGTGAAAATTTATTTTTAGGCGTGCTTGCATTGGCTTGGATGAAATTTGTGGTTATAACTCTCAACAACTGTGTTTCATCAGTTTGTTCTGGGGGACACTTGTGTTTCGTTTTCTTGATTTTACTGTAATCAGTGATCATGTTTCTTATGCTTCTGTTTTGTTGAGTCAGTAGCTCATTTTGCAATTTTACTTGGTATGCTTGGAGGTCTTAAATGAAGCATGACTTTTGATGTTGCTCATCTATCCTAATCTGCGAACTAGAACTGCTGGGTCTCAATCCCCCCATGGTACAGTTTAACTTCCAACTCAGATGACAGTGCCATGGACAAGCGGATATGGGATCGATGAAGCAGAACCTTTTGTTGAATGGGGTCCCAGAGGAAGGGAACATCGTTCCCCAGCGGGAACACAGACTTTTGATCGCAGCAGTATGCGTGGTACGTAATTAAATATATGTGTAGAAATACCATGGAATCAGATGTGTATAGTGCATTCTTGAGCATGGAATGATGGATACTAATAGCACTCTGATGTCAACATTTCCATTATGATAGTTCTTGAACTTTTTGTTCTGAATAATTCAAAGTTCGTGTCCTGTACATAGAGAGATTATAACGACATGCGACAAAGTGCCCGGCCTCCATAGTTTAACGCACCAATCTTTAGTGATTACATTAAAGGCCTTTTAGTTCTATCATACTGTGTTCGTTTGGATAATGCATTTTGTACACAATGTATTCTATTAATGTGAATCATTTATGGAGATTTACGTATGCAATGGCAACATAAATACTTTTCATCAGTACTTGAAAAGTTAATTAATATATTTAACGCTAATTACCGATCCTGGAATATGATAATAATAGCAGTCATGATTCATGCCTTTTTGAGCAGCATTTATTGTCGTGTTTGCCACATCTATTTTGATTATTCTTTGCCAGTCTCACTTAGTGTTACTTGGATTGTAATTCATTTGGTTGAACCGGCCAAGGTTTCGATAGCAAACTCTTTCTACGCGGACTCTTCTTACCATTTCCCTAGTGCAGGTGCACCAGCAAGAACAGTGGGATGGCATGCACCAGCAAGAACAGTGGGATGACATGATCCTGGATTCATACACACCAGTTTCCTGAAGGAATTGTGGCCCAACTCAGAGTATGTTTTATCTCCCGAAGATGGCTTGCTTACAACTCGATCTGTATTCTACCTTTTCTCTCTAGAGTTGTATCAATTTTTCCATTTGTAAGTTTGTAGGATTTTGAAAATCCTCGGCCATATGAGGTCACGACGTTAGTGTTGTTGTAAGATTGTTTGTAAAGCATGTAGTTTGTTTTTGTAACAGTGGTGAAATTGAGATTGATAAGTATATGTTCAAGTTTAAATGAAACGGCTGTGTTCCTCAAATGTCATGTACACTTAGAAGTTGCTTTTGGGTCATGTGATCCATATTCGGGAGACTATGGTGGGTTTTCCTTGAAAAGTTCGTCTATAGCTTAAGGATTCTAGATAAGTTTTTTTTTGGGTAAAATTTTCTAGATAAGTTGTTTCTACTAAAACGCCAATAATCGTTACAGAACGTTTGGAATCCATCACTTTCTACACAGTGGTATTTCAAAGGATTGAGTAGGAAGCAGGAAAAAGAAAAGTCCGTGACCATAGCATTTCCTATGCAATGGTAGAAACGATAGTATAACCCAAGTACAGGAGTGTTCATTATACATTAGGTAATTCAAAAAGATCAGGCATAATTTCTTCGTCGACGTTGTGGTTGTTCAGAATTTTCCCGATCGTCTTGCAAGGCTATCATTATGCCATGCTGCACTCTTTCCATGTCCAAAGTATTTGCAGACTGAGGATATATGAAACCTTCAATGTCCTCCTGCGCCGCATAATCGGGATCAATGTCTGGCAGATCCTTGTACACGTACCTCTCGTCCTTCAAGATCGCTTCTGCAAATTCGTCATCGTGTGCACAATTCCGTCTAATGAAGTTGTGTATTGCCATGGAAGCAATAACAAACAGCTTATGAATGCGAAGTGGATAGGTTGAGGTCTCCTTCATCATTCTCCACCTATTTTTCCACACCCCAAATGCCGTTTTCGCAAATGGCTATTATGTTCATCGTGTGGCCACCCTTGTGACCAAAATATTTTCTTCTATCTTTCGGCGGAGGGTTACAAAGTACATGCGTACCATCCATCGCCCCAATGCAATTCTGTGAATGATGTATATAACACATTAGTTTACAGTGGTGAAGTCAAATACTATTTGTTTTATTTTTTGAAATTAACAAAGTACGGCACATTATTCTTACCATGAAATGTCTATACTGAGGTCTATAACCCAAGTAAGAATGTGGGTGATTATTGCGTGGTTGAATCTCTTCCTTTGCCTCACACAAAGCAAAACTTTATTGATTTGCCTTGAACAAGTAGCCTGCCCACGGTTTAATAACTCCCCCACGAGTTTTAAGGAACATCCACTAGAAGAATAACTGACAGAAACACTGTTTAGGAGAGATAAAAAGAAACACACCCTTTGTTTTTCCTTAGCCTGAAACATCTTAATCTATTCAAATTCTCGAAAACAAATTGCTCACTTATGTTTCCTACATTAACACAACCAATTTATATGAGAAGAACCCCATGCTAGCAAGGCTATGAATATCAGTTAACCTCTCAAGCCACTATGTTACTATCTCCCGTTGTCTCTTATCCAAACAAAGATGTTAATGAACTGTATTGGAAAACTATTTCAGCACATAGTTGTAAACTATCCTTGTCTCCTACATCAACCAAAAAATTTTGCTACCACTACGGGACCTTCGAAGTTAACGAGATATCAAGTCTTGATACCGTAACAACTCTTTCATATAAAGAATATATTACCTTTCCTCTCAAGTTTAGCCAGTGAACAACTAGTGCAGCTATCATGCCCTGGTTGGATATTAATATGTACGCCTTAATCTTGCTTTAAAGGGGGACAATGACAGATCAGTAAAATATGTATGCCTCCCAACCAGATCCAGTATAACTGAAGCATAAACATCTGGATATGAATCTGTAAAGCATATGTGACAACTTGCAAATTCTATTGCCATTCATGTAACAAGGACGAAACAACATTTACACAGCTGAAAATTCAGCAGCCTTCAAAAAATATACGGAACTACAGGATTATAATACATCAACGGACTCACGTGCACTGGTACCATTAGAGAAGGAATCTCCTTGCAATGAATATTAACCAATTTGCATTCTCGTAGCTATTGGCTTACATTGTCTTTACAGAAGCTGGGATCACTAAACCACTCATCAAACAGATGGTTTTGGCCCGTCAAAGCAAATACCCAAATATTGATCCATTCCCTTTCTGGAATGCCTGGCACAGAAAATATTTGACACACAATAGTCCTTTGAGTTAGTTATCACTCACAATAAGAAGAGAACAGCAATATCGATACCTGCGGATCTGGAATCGGACCTTACTTCTTCGTGTTCTTCTCGGCCCGTTGTTACTTCTGGAAAGGGGGAGAGGGAGGGCAGCACAGATGAGGTTGGAAATAGGAGTTCTTCGTAGCCCGTTCCGACTTCTAGAGACGGGGAGAGGAAGGGCGACTTCTGGAATGAGGGAGACGGAGGGCTGCGGAGATTTTCTGGAAAGAGGGAGACGGAGGGCTGCGGAGGTGAAAATGGAAGCCCTAGAAGGTAAAAATGGGCCAAGGGCAATATTGTCATTTCACTCGGCGGTTGTGGGGAACAAGGATCAAAACGACGTCGTTTTGGTCAAAAATTTTTTAAAAAAAGGAGGGTATAAAGATCTGGAACAAACCTTATTTTTGCCCAAAAAAAAAGAACTTTAACAAAAATTGGAACACCCCCTAAATTTACATTTAGTTTAGTCGGCGCATTTCTGATTTTAGATTTTGGGAAAAATATTTGGTGGGCTCTAATTGCTGATTAATAAAATGATATTTTTCATCTGATCAAATGTCTAACAATACACGATTAACTTCATGTTGGTACAGATTAATCTAATTCATATTGTGTGAAAGATAGACGGTTTGGATAGCAAAATAAAAAGGCCTCAATGTGGGTTCGGGTGATGCACCATAAGACTAGTGCCTCCGAACGTATTAATGCTTTTCGATAATGTGATTGTCGATATCCAATGATCTCCAAGTTTCGTAGAAATGAGGGAATAAGTTAATCACTGCATACTAATGGTTCAGATCGACCATTATAAAAAGGGCCCTTATAAAAATGGCTCGACCATTGCTGGAGAATATTAGAAAATATTATTTTTCTAATGAATTCACGTCTCGATAAAAAGGATATTCTAAACCTGATCGAGCCGCAAATTTACGGGAATGAATAATTCAACAAGTGTAAGAAAATCAATGATCTCAATCGTCAAGATTATCTCGCGACCTTGTGGCTACTGTAATAACAAGTACAACATAAGAATTAGTTAACTATCAAATACATCAAACATATATATAGTTAAGGTAACTGCCAAGTCATTTTTTATAATGATCGATCTGAATCGTTAGGATTTCACGTCTTACTTATTAAAGCGTTGTCACTAAAATCGGAGATCATTTGGTATTGGCGATCAAATTATTAAAAGACATTTAACGCATTCGAAGACGTTTAAATGTTATAGTCAACTAACCGAGCCTTGCCTGAGGTATTTTTTCATGATCGAAATCATCTATCTTTGATGTAATACAAATTTAAACATTCGTACCAAGAATGAAGTTAACCGCATATGGATAGACACTTAATCGGACAACAAAACTCTTTACATTTAAGAATTTCTGTGCCGATAAAGGGGCTTCCTTGGCCTGATCGAGCCAAAATTTTACGAGAATCTTATGATTAAGAAGGAAAAAAAATGAGCGGTAGTGATCGAAAAGTTTGCATTGTGATCAATGTCGTTGGAACAAATATTTCCTTTCTTTGAAATTTTTAAAAAGGGGGGAAAAGTTGATATTCCTTTACTAAATCTATTAGTTGGGAAATGTATTTGATTTTTTAATTCGGATTAAATGATATTACCGTACTTAAATATATTTGGTCAGAAAATGAAATTTCGTTTTCTATTTTATTAAATTCAAAAAAATGATATTTCCCAACTAAATTTGTTTAGTCAGTATTATTTTTTATTTTATTAAATTCGAAAAAATGATATTTAACGACTAAATTTAATTTTAGTCGGCAAACAAAGCAATTACCGACTAAATTTGTTTAGTCGGAATTACTTTTTTTATTTTATTAAATTCGAAAAATGATATTTAACGACTAAATTTAACTTTAGTCGGCAAACAAAGAAATTACCGACTAAATTTGTTTAGTCCCAATTAATTTTTTATTTTATTAAATTCAAAAAAATGACATTTCACGACTAAATTTAACTTTAGTCGGCAAACAAAGAAATTACCGACTAAATTTGTTTAGTCGGAATTAATTTTTGATTTTATTAAATTCGTAAAAATGACATTTCACGACTAAATTTAACTTTAGTCGGCAAAATATATGTTTTGGCCGACTAAAATAAATTAGTCGGCAACTGTTTTATATTTTACCGACTAAAAATTATTTAGTCGGTGATTTTCTTATATTTGCCGACTAAACAATGTTTAGTCGGGAATTGTGTATTTTGTTGTAGTGTGGGCATTCACATGCCGAGGCAGGGCATTGGCACTGAAAATCTACCGCACAATGTTGTACGCTATTTTCTACAACCGATTGCACTCCTACGTTCACAACTAAACAAGAAACGATGTGACATTTTTCATTAAGAAAGATATCCAGATTACATAGGGCAAAAGGAGGAAAAGATGGAATTCATATGAGGAATTTGCAAGGTACTTCTACCTTAACACGACTCGAACACGGGTGAACCCATTAAGGGTTCCATGGGAGCATGTGCCCGGGCTCCCACTCAAATTTCCACATTGTTTTGAGTATCTCAGATTGTTTGATCGGGTCACTTAAATGCACCTCAATTGATTTCGGGGGGACCAATCCCATAACGAGTAGCGGGGGACTAGCTCACGAGAATTGATAGTGCCTGAGAGTTTTCAAATCCGAGACCTTAATTAAGTGGTAGCAAATCCTTAAATTGCGTTCATCACCAAGCCAAATCTTTGGCCTTTAATTTTTCGAAACATAGTACGCTTCTAAAATAGTTAAGGTTACAAGTTTTCGTTAGGTACGTAGTTGTTAAACTTCTTTCTAGATTAGTAAACTTTACACCTTTGTTTTCTCCTAAACTTCATTCTTTTTTCTTTTTTTTTTTTGTCTCCCTTTTTTTAACGGCAAAAGAAGAATTTATCATAAAGGAAATGACTTATATCCTCACTTATCGATCAATTCAGTTGTATGGCATTAAACACGGAATTTTTTTTTAAGTTCACTTGAAACAAAAAATAACATACTAATCGAAACTGATGGATGAAATACATTCACTATCCTTTTCTTTTACGATATTTTCTTTACCCCAGAAGTAAGATGTGCCCCAAGGCCCCCAACTAACATACTCCCTCCATTTCAAATTGAGCTGGAGTCCATTATTTTATTGTGAGTTGTTCCAAACTGATAGCCCTTTTTCAAAAATGAAAGAAAAAATTCGGTAATTTTCCAAAAGTGTCACACACAGATGAATATAAGTGTTAAGAAGTAGGTAGAATATATATGGGTAATTGTGGAAATAATAGGTATTGTAGGTGTAACCTCCTTAAATAGTTGAAATCCGCAAAAAGAACTCTCAATTTAGAACGGAGGGAGTATTTAACTTAACAAGCGAGTTGACACAAACCCAAAAAAACACCAAAAGAACACAACCCAAATTCCACATATATATATATATATATATATATATATATATATATATATATATATATATATATATATATATATATATATATATATATATATATATATATATATATATATATATATATATATATATATATATATATATATATATATATATATATATATATATATATATATATATATATAACATTTGTTAATACTGAAAATGTTCTTGGCGGGTTTAAATTATCAAAACACGTCGTTGGCCGTCATTTTCCCAAAAATAATTCAGTTACTAAAAAAAGAAGCATTATATTAACATGAAGGATTTTATAGGTTTAAGTCTGAGAAAAATATGATTAAGAAAAAGTTTTTCGGTGGATTCTGGGAGACAAATGGAAGGCTTGTGGATCCAAGGCAGCGACGATTGGTAAACTTGGATTCGGCAAATAGGTCTTAGGCTCGATTGTGAGGATTCAAATCGTAGAATAAGATTACTTGTAACTATACAATGTTTATAAGATTGAATTCCTTCCCGTTTAGAATTTTCCATGTATATCTTTTTGTTCTACAAATTTCCCATTTCATTAATTTTTACAAACTTTTCTTTCCAGTTTTTGCATGGAATTTTAACAAACTTGAGTGGTACAACAACTGCTTTCTCTTTTTTCTCTATCGTTTCTTGTTGTAGAAACCAGTACCATCCTTCCCTTTTTTTTTTTTTTGAATTTGGACTATCAGCACACTTGGTTTGAATTTTAACAAACTTGAGTTGTTGAAGAATGTCCCTTAAGCACACTATTGGAGCATAGCCTCACTAAGTGCCGCTCTTGGGTGGATCTATTGGGGCAGTTGGTCATCAACATGTAAAGTAGCTCTGGATTTGTGATCCTATTGAGGCATCACCGGCTAAACGCCGCAAAAGCCATGTCTAATAAGGCGTTTTTAAAAACAACAAAAAAATTTAGCGTGTGTAAACGGGACGTGTGACCACAACGACCCTGTGCTTGGCGTTAACTTTGGGAACTTTAAACCATAGTCCAATTTTTTGATTTGGCACTCTAACTTTTCGCGTTTGGCGCTGTTTCCCTTTGCAAATTTTGGGAGTTGTTTCCCCCAATTCATCAGTCATCTCTCTCGGATAAAAAAATAAGAGAACTCTCTCTCTCTCTCTCTCTCTCTCTCTCTGATAAACGAATCGGATCCTCCAATCCAACTCTCCAGATCTCGGCTCCCAACTTCTCTCACATACTTCCTCTATCTTCATTATACCTACGTTATCTATTCACTCGGCCGGAATGGTGCCGATGCATGCACAAGGTGAACTTTGATGCATTCACTCGGCCGGATTGTTTTCAACAATGCGTCTTGGCGAGTGGAGGATCTTGGGGAACTAATTAAAACTAGGGTAGCAATGTGGGTCAAAGTGAAGTTCGATATTAAGGTGCACTCCGTGGAAGATTTCAAGGGCTATCTTGATGGAATGAGAAAGGAGAAAGTGTAGCAAGTGGAACTTGTAGTATGGGTGGGGGCGATCCAATTTTCTGTTGGATGGTCCAATGTTTATTTTCCTGTTTTCTCGCTTCGTTTTCCGCACTCGGTAAGCATGTGTGCTTAATGAGTGCCTTTCTCGATGTACCCTTTTCGAGTCAATAAAATCTTCTTTGCCGAGCAAAAAAAAAAAAAAAGAGAACGAGTACGAGATGAAAAGAACTACAAGGTTCTTCAAGGTGTGTTTACCAAACTCAAGATCACCAAGGTTTTTCGTTGTTTACCCCTTAATTTCTTGCATTTGTACTTTCTCAATTTATGCTTCTAGGGTTTCTTTAAAGCGTTGTTTGTTGAAAGAAAATGAAATTTAATATTTTTGCCTGAATAATTGTGTTTGTTGATTAATTTCTTGATTTTTGGGGGAAATTCATTGATTTTGTCTCATGTTGGGGGTGCAGCACATTGAAGTTACCAAGCTTGTGAAGAGAAGGCCCCATGATAATCTCAAGTAATTTCCAATCCTTTTTTTTTTTTTGGTTGAGGTATGCAATTCTCATGATTATTTTTTCGTTTGGGAATTACTATTAACTTTCTTGTTTATTTAACTACAACTTTCTTTTTTGGGAAAAGGGGCACATAAACTAGTCGTAATTCTTGTAATAGCTGTAGATCGATGGTGACAATCTGAAGCTTAGATCCTAGAAAATGCTTACTGAAAACAGCAAGGAATTTTAACACTTTTTTTGCTTATAATTAGACTATGAGTTAATTGAACTAATAGCATCTTCAGAGTCCAGCACTTACTCAATCAATGGAATCCCTTCTCATCGGGTACGCGTCTAGGGTGATTGTGGAAACCTTTGATCTTTTCTCCTTGTTGCATGTATCAATCAAGGTTCCACTCTATTGCATAATTAGGTCAAATTTGGTGGTGGGTCTATTCCATTTGGATGTTTGAAATTTAAATAGGTTTAAGATTTATGCGTAAGGAGGCGGCCATGGCTCAATCATCACATTGAAGTCAAGGACACGAAATAGTTGTGTGCAGAAACTCGTTTAAATAACAGGTAAATTGCGTAGAAGCTTTATGTCCATCTTAAAACCAATTGGCAATGAATGAACAGGTTCCAAATGTTATTAAGTGATTACGCATTCCACTTCCAATTCCACTCTCAAGCAATGTGAGACTCATTTCCTTAATATCCCCCCTTACGTGCAACTGTGTTTGAGGTCTGTCACGTGTGGCCAATTTTTGGGTCCTATCATCGTGCAGCCTTTTCGCTGTTCTGTCATCACGGTGTGTGGATTGTGAATTTTATAAAATGTGGAGGCAAAATGGGCCCCGCTCTGATACCATGTAGAAACTTTATATTCATCTCAAAACTAATTAGCAATGAGTGAAGAGGTCCCAAATGTTATTAAGCGATTACCCATTCCACTCCCAAGCAATGGAAGACTCATTTCCTTAATAAATTGGGCTCTGTTTGATTTCCTTTTTTGGCTCTTATGTGGGTGAACTAAGAAATCTATTTATTCATAGGTTGCACATTCACTACCCTATCCACATAGAGCCCTTAAGGTTGAATCCCCATCACTATTTAACTGTTGATGCTAACAATAACAGAACTCCTATATATTTCGTGATAAGTGGAGTTCCTTACTATATACCTGTGTTTGTTGAATTCGAATTCAGGTACTCAAGGATTAAGATGGAGTTTGTGGAGAGGATCTTGTCATCAGTTATTGCAAAACATTATTACTCGATTGGTGAGGTTGATATCTTTCTCTGGTGTATTTAAGTTCTCTTCGGATTTTTTTACGTCCAATACGTAAGCATTCAAGGGGAAGTTTGTGCATACACATGGCCACGGAGCACCGAATTCTATTGCTAATTGATTTTGAGATAGACATAAAGTTTTTACATGGTATCAGAGTGGGGTCCGTTCCATTCCACATTTTAAAAATTTACAATCCACACCCCACGATGACAGATCAACTCACCAGCAAAAAGACTGCACGATAATAGGATCCAAAAGTGGCCACACGTGACAGACCTCCAACGCAACTGCATGTGAGGGGAGATGTTAAGGAAATAAATTCCCACATTTTGCTTGGAAGTGGAATGGACTATCAATACACTTGGTGCTACTGCTTAGTCTTCTCGTGTAATTAAAGAAGGGTATGCTCTTTATGCTCTCACAAACCAAGCATATACATATTCCCTTATACTATATCCCTCAATAGACCTTCTACCATATCCCCTCATTCTATATCCCAAAAACCTAATCCCCGGCCGACAAACGAGCCGTAAAAGGGATGCAAGCAATAATACAAATGGACACGGCAAACACCATAGGGTGTGCTAACACGACAAAAAGAGCTGAGATGAACGCAAGCATGGAAACTAAAAGAGAAGATAAGTCGCTGCCACAAAGCGATTGATTGACGAGATGCCCTTGATGTTTATGTGTAGTACTAGTATAAAAAAAAAAGAAGGTTGTACCTTGGAGGTGTACTACACGTTAATTGTGTTCCAAGCTACTTCGAGCAGTTTGCTTCATGCATGGGTTTACACAACTAGTGAGTGATCTGAAGGCAAATTCATGTGTGAGTTTTGACTTATTAGAGGGAGAGGGTGTGCACGTGTGGGATAATATCTGAAGATATTGGGATTATTTGGAATAAATTAAGGACGAGAAGTAAAAAGGGTAAAAAAAAACAAAAGGTAAAAGAAACAAAATGAAAAAGATAAAAAGCATAGTAATTAAGGATGAATCAAGCCCATTTGTTGGCTTAATTTGTCTCTTTGGATAGTGGCATCTCATAAAAAGCAAAACGGGTGGAGAACCTGCAGTTGGAGCGGAGCGAGAGAGAGAAGCTGGGCATGGCATAAATCGGAGTGGAGAATTGGAGAGAAGCTTTCTCCAATTTTGCAAAGTTGACATGAGCGTTGCAGGCAAGGTTTCTCCCACCACTAGCTTTAATTACCAAATCCAAAAAGGTATCATCCTACATTTTTTGATAAGTTGATCATCAACTGAAAACCAAAGCATCTAAAACAGTAGCCTTATCATATACCATATAAACAATATTTGACCAAGCCTCCATTTTTTTTTTCTCGGCAAACGAAACTTTTTATTAAAACTCGAAAGGGTACATCGAGGGAAAAGAAAAAGAAGGCATACAAAACTAGCCCATCCAACACAAAGTTGGACAGACTCAACCCCTCAACATGAATTACAACTTGAGCTTACGAATGCCATCAAGAAACACCTTGAACTCCTCCACCGAATAAACCTTGACCAAGCCTCCATTAAACCACACTAATATCGGTTTTCAAAAGAAAACCAATCAGGGGGAGAGAGAGAGATTCAAAATCAATAAAACTATGGATTATTATCCTGATTTGATATCAAGCATGTTTGCGATAGTTGTGAATACATATTTTATATTTTAGTTTATAGTTTCAGATTCTACCACAGATCAAGATTCTAAATTTCAGTAGAAGCAGATTAATAGATGGGTAAATTGAGTACAAGGACATACTATTAGATTTTTTGCTATAATAAGGACATAAATATTTTCCCTTAAAGTCTAAAGGACATTCTGTCCAGAATTTACCAAATTGCCTTTAATGAGACAAGGGCCTTGTTTGACTAACACAAAAAATGTCTTTTTTCATTTAAATTAACTTTAATGGGACAAGGGCCTTGTTTAACTAACACAAAAATGTCATTTTTTAATTTTTTTTAATTTTGACCGTTGACCGGCGTTGACTGGTGTATCTGTTCATTTTTGGTGTATCTGCTGATTTTTTAATTTTTTTAATTTTGACCATTGACTGGCAATAATTGGTATATCTATTCATTTTTTTGTATATCTGTTGATTTTTTATTTTTACCTCCACCACTCAACCACCACTTCTACCACCACCACCACCACCATGTCGCCACAACCTCCACTTCCACCACCACTCCATCACCACCACGCCACCACCACCACCACTTCCACCGCCACCACCACCACCACCATGCCACCACAACCTCCACTTCCACCACCACCTCTACCACCACTCCATCACCACCACGCCACCACCTCCACCTCCACCACTTCCATCACCACCACTATGACGCCACCACCACTACCACCATGGCACCAATACCCTCGGAAGTAGACACTCGGTCTAGGGGTTAATGAAACAATTAGTTCATCTACTTTTTCCCTTATAGTCTCCAGGATAATATACACTCGGTCTCTGAAAAATACCCTCAGAAGTCGCCAGACATTGACCGGCGTATCTGTTAATTTTTGGTGTATCTATTGATTTTTTAATTTTTTTAATTTGATCGTTGACCGGCATTAATTGGTGTATCTATTCATTTTCGGTGTATCTGTTGATTTTTTTATTTTTATCTCCACCACTGAACCACCACTTCTACCACCAACACCATGTCGCTATAACCTCCATTTCCACCACCACTCCATCACCACCTCCACCACCACCACCACTTCCACCGCCACCACCACTTCCACCGCCACATCTACTTCCACCACCACTCCATCACCACCATGCCACCACCACCACCTCCACCACTCAACCACCACTTCCACCACCACCACGACGCCACCACCACCGCCACCATACCACCACAACCTCCACTTTCACCATCACTTCTACCACCACTCCATCACCATCACCATCACCATCACATCCACCACCACTCAACCACCACTTCCACCACCACCACCACCATGCCACCACAACCTCCACTTCCACTTCTACCACCACTCCACCACCACCAAGCCACCACCTCCACCTCAACCACCACCTCCACCACTCAACCACCACTTCCACCACCACCGCCACTATGACGCCACCACCACTACCACCATGCTACCAATACTCTCCGAAGTAGACACTCGGTCTAGGGGTTAATGAAACAATTAGTTCATCTACTTTTTTCCTTATAGTCTCCAGGATAATATACACTCGGTCTCTCAAAAATACCCTCAGAAGTCGCCAGACATTGACCAGCGTATCTCTTCATTTTTGGTGTATCTATTGATTTTTTAATTTTTTTAATTTGATCGTTGACTGGCATTAATTGGTGTATCTATTCATTTTTGGTGTATCTGTTGATTTTTTTATTTTTATCTCCACCACTCAACCAATACTTCTACCACCACCACCATGTCGCTATAACCTCCACTTCCACCACCACTCCATCACCACCACGCCACCACCTCCACCACCACCACCACCACTTCCACCGCCACCACCACTCAACCACCACTTCCACCGCCACCTCTACTTCCACCACCACTCCATCACCACCACGCCACCACCACCACCTCCACCACTCAACCACCACTTCCACCGCCACCACGACGCCTCCACCACCGCCACCATGCCACCACAACCTCCACTTTCACCACCACTTCTACCATCACTCCATCACCATCACCATCACCATCACATCCACCTCCTCCACCACCACTCAACCACCACTTCCACCACCACCATGCCACCACAACCTCCACTTCCACTTCTACCACCACCACTCCACCACCACCAAGCCACCACCTCCACCTCAACCACCACCTCCACCACTCAACCACCACTTCCACCACCACCACCACTATGACGCCACCACCACTACCATCATGCCACCAATACTTCCACTTCCACCACCACCACGCCACCACCTCCACCTCCACCACCACATTCACCACTCAACCACTATTTCCACCACGATGCCACCACCACAACCTCCACTTTCACCACCACCTCTACCACCACTCTATCACCACCTCCACGACCACCACCACCACCACCCATCAGCACCTCCATAACCACTCCACCACCACCACTCAGTTCCACCACCACCACTCTAGTTCCACAATCATCTCCACCACCATCCCACCGCCATCGCCACCACCACAACACAAAACAGATACAGATATACCAGATATAGATATACCAAAACAGATACAATAGATATACCACAACAGATACACCAACACAACACAAAACAAATGCAGATATATCAACAGCAGATGTACCAAAACAGATACAAATATACCAAATATACCAACAATATCTGCTGGGGTTCGCTCCGACTTCTCTCTTGCAAAATTGGAGAGAGAAACATGTTTTCCGTTTGTTTTTAGACGGAGGTTGACGGTAGAAGTTTAATTGATGAGTGTTTTTTAATACGTCAAGTGTTTATATAATATTTCGTTATGGTCAGGTGTCTGTGTGATTTGTGAGAAAAGTCAGGTGCTAATATAAAATTTTTCCATTCAAATATATCAACAGCAGATCTACCAAAACAAAGTCTCTTTTTCTTTATTTCTTAAAACAAAACAGATATAATAGATATACCGCAACAAATACACCAACACAAAATAGATACAGTTATATCAATAGCAGATGTACCAAAATAGATACAAATTACCAACAATAGATACAAAAATAGATATAAATATACTAAAACACATACATCAATACATCACAAAACAGACACAGATATATCATCATATATACCAAAACAGATCCACAACCTCCACTTCCACCACCATCTCTACCACCACAACTTTCACTTAAAATACAGATATACAGATATATCGACAATAGATACACTAAAAATGAACAGATACACCGGTCTACGTTAATGCCAATTAACGTCGGTCAACGGTAAAAAAAATAAAAAAAATCAACAGATACACCAAAAATGAACTGATACGTCGGTCAACATCAACGTCAGTCAACGCCGGTCAACGGTCAAAAAAATAAAAAATAAAAAAATCAATAGATATATAAAAAATGAACAGATACACTAGTCGACACCGGTCAACATCGATCAACGGTCAAAATAAAAGAAAAGACATTTTTACGAACGGTCAAAAAAATAAAAAATAAAAAAAATCAACAGATATACCAAAAATGAACAGATACACTAGTCGACGCCGGTCAACATCGATCAACGGTCAAAATAAAAAAAAAAAGACATTTTTGCGAACGGTCAAAAAAATAAAAAATAAAAAAATCAACAGATATACAAAAAATGAACAGATACACTAGTCGACGCCGGTCAACATCAATCAACGGTCAAAATAAAAAAAAGACATTTTTGCGAACGGTCAAAAAAATAAAAAATAAACAAATCAACAGATATATCAAAAATGAACAGATACACTAGTTGACGCCGGTCAACATCGATTAACGGTCAAAATAAAAAAAAAGACATTTTTGCGAACGGTCAAACATTTTTGCGAACGGTCAAAAAAGTAAAAAATAAAAAAATCAACAGATATACCAAAAATGAACAGATACACTAGTCGACGCCGGTCAATATCGATCAACGGTCAAAATAAAAAAAAAGGACATTTTTGTGATAGGCAAATAAGACCCTTGTCTCATTAAAGTCAATTTAAATGAAAAAAGATATTTTTTGTGTTAGCCAAACAAGGCCCTTGTCTCATTAAAGTCAATTTAAATGAAAAAGATATTTTTGTGTTAGCCAAACAAGGCCCTTGTCTCATTAAAGGCAATTTGGTCTTTTCACGGACCTTAAACTCCAAAATATTTTCATAAATGGACTTAATACATCATTGAAACTTAAGCTGGACTAAATCTGATTTGGGACCTCTTCTTTTGGACTTTAGACCAATTTGCTGTTAATGGATTTACTATAACTGTGAGTTTATCATTAAGGTGTAAAAAAAGCTAATAGCAAAAAACCTGAAAAATGAGCTTTTATAAAACTTAAGACTTAAACCCGTTCGTTCCGTTTTCTCCCAAAAACTTCTTTTTCAAAAAAAAGGTAATTTCAAATTCAAATATAACGAAAATGAAAGTTAATTTTTCAATTTTTTTTGCACCGTTTAAAATATCTCAATGAGATCTATCAAATAAGATCCATATTGGTAGAAAAATTATTTGCGTCAACACATAATTTTTGACCTTGAAATTACCTTCTTTTTTCCAAAATCTTCTTTTTTAAAAAGTGGAACGCCAAATCTGATCCGAAAAGTTCAAAAAATTACCCAAACCAACATTGGAACTTTCAGAATTTCATTCATTTTTTAGCTTTTCAAAATCCGAAAAATCTGAGAATTACTTATCTAGAATATTTGGTAAACACTTCAAAATAATTTTAGAAAACTAAAATATCAAAATCTGCAACAATAATTTCTCGTAAACACCCACATCGTAGTAGCTAGGATTGGTTTAAAATATTCTAAACTTGACAAATACTACTATCCTTATTCCATGAACATCGGTCCGTAAACGTTGAAATCCTACCTCCATTATTGATTTATTAGACTTTTGTTTTGTTGATCTCCTCGCTATTAAATGTTTCTAGACCTCTTAGAAACTCTACGGCATTAATTAAGATCTATATATGTCATCTTTTAGGAAACAGGGATCTCAAGAGGTTTCTGTTTCTTCCGTTACTGATGTATTTCTGGGTTTTGTTAACTGATTTTCTTCGGGTGACACCTAGTCAAATGCAGGGTCAACTTAGAGGATAGGCGAGAAAAGTATGCGCTTTGAGCCTCAAAAAAAGGTTAAAAATGAGAGCCTCCAAAATTTTAGGACCCATATATATATGTATGTATATATGGCCCAAATTTTTTTCTGCTCTAAGCCTATTTTACACAAAATAGGCCCAATTGAAATTTAGGAATCAAAAAATTGGCCCAACAATGGAATACACTGAAAATCCACTCCCATAAGCCATAAACCATTAGGGTACATTTAGTTCGATGAAATGGAATGGAATTAAGAAGACTAATTTTCAAATGATAGATTTTGAGATAGCATAATGGTTGCGTTTTTTTGGGATAACTATATACTTATATTTTGTAATGGTAAATCTTTTGTAATGGTTTTTTTATAAAACTCTTTGTAGACCATCTTGTGTATGAAAAATATAGAGAGGCTTCATTCAAGATGTTTGTTTCCAGCTTTCAAAACTTATGAGCCGGCCCTGGTCAAATGTTTTTCTTTTTGGTTCATGTTTGGCATATGATTGTCAAGGGTTTGAGTGCCAATCTGGTTGGAATGCATTCCTCTTAGTGGGATACGTCTTTGCATGATTTTTTTAATCTTTGTAACAATTTTAAAAATTAATAAAATCCTTCTTTCTAAAAAAAAAGAAAAGAAATAGGGAGTCGTAAACAAAAGAAAGGGAAATTCCACCAATAGTCCCTATAGTCTCTGTCAAGTCTAAACAATAACAAAAAAGTCGTATTTTACCATAGATGTATACAATCTTGTACAGATATATCTATTCTCTAACCAAAAAAAATAATCTATAACCCGTATTAGATTTCTTATAGACACTTCCAAGCTAAGGAGTATGGTAATTCTAATTTTCAAAATAATTTACATAGGCGGGGCTAGATAAATTAGAAAAACGATGGGTGCGCGAGCTAGTGAGCTTATAATTATATATTTTTAAAGATTGAAGAAAAAACGTAACAAATTTAAAAATTGGGTATATATGGAGGTCGCCGTGGCACATCCGCCCCATTATCTGTCCATGCATAAACCGAAACCTTGTCACTTAACTACATTTTTTTTTTAAAGGGTGTAGCTTAATTACATTTATAGCGAGGCATGAGTAAAATGTGGTTACCCTTGTTCACCCGTGTGTCATTATCTATACTGACTCTCTCTCCCATATGGCATTCTCCTAATAAAGTTCATTTTCTTTTTTCTTTTCCTACAATTTACAGGATATTAAAAATCAAAGACTAGAAAAATATTTCAAACTCCCTCTTATATTCAAACCTTCTCTCTTAATAAAAGGAAAATAATTTTACACTCTTCTTTTAACAGTTCACACTTCCTTTTTTGTTTTTATCCGCATGAATTTACAATATTGTCTTTAAATGTGTGAAAAAGTGTATTGAATAATGGAAAAAATAATAAACTCTAAGTAAATAAAAACAAAAAAGGAATGTGAATTGTTAAAAAGGGAGTGTGAAAATTAGTTCCCTAATAAAATACCTACATTCAATGTTAAATTGTAAGTTAATGAGAGGTCAATAACATTGAACACAAATGTGGTTTTTCCCTTGAGGGATAAACAAACATTAAACATAATAGAATTTGTTTTTGGCTTGAGCAACTTCAGCTCAAGTCTCTAAAATAGAGACCCATAGAATGATTTTTTATTCAAAAAATGGTTATAGAGATGCAGACACCCCAATTTGGACCTATTAATTATCCTTAATTTGTGCACTCGAGGCTCCTCGATGATGAAAATGAATCAAAACAGGCCTTGGACGAACTTGGACAATGTTTCTTGGACTTTTTCAAAATCGAAACCATCATTTTTCTCGACACCCTTAGGGTAAAATGGGCACATATTTCAGCATACCTTTGAATGAAACCAATTGGGTTAGAAAGAGGACTCAACGAGCTTTCCAACACTTCAAAAAACACCCAAAACCGAGTTCGGGAGTGTCCGTGGCAGCCGGCTGAAGTTAAGCAGTCACTCCCAAGCGCTCGGGGCCACTCTAGAGCGCTCGGGAGTGCCACTCCCAAGCGCTTGGGAGTGCTGACAGGCCAATACATGTTGAGCTTGAACTTTGACCACGTTTTTTCAGACTTTTCAGCTCTGCAGTTCAAACTTGAACATTGCAGAGGCCTGCCTGACCCTGCAGGGCATCTCATCATGAGCATTTTCCCTCCCAAACTTTTTAATCTTTCATTTTATTTCCAAACCATAGGTTATGTTTGCCTATAAATACCCCCATTATGCTAGTATTCATGAACCACGAAATTTTAGTCCCTCATTCCCCTTTTGCTGCCAAAAATCAGTCTTTAAACCTCCCTCAAACATTTTCCAAAATTTGAGTTTTCAAAAGAAAAGTTTCAAACAATCTTCAAACCTCAAATCTAGCTCTAGTCCATCTATAACTCCATTTTCCTACTGTTTTCAATCCACTCTCAAGCATCCAATTCAGTCCAATAAGCTAAATTCAAGACAAGCAAAGGTATAAAGGCTCACTTTATACTTAAAAGCCACTATTTTTCCACTTCTGAGGGAGATCAAGAGCTTGTAGCAGTTCCTCACACTGGTTATAAGTTCATTTGATCTTGGTTTAGTAACAAGAGCAAGAGGAGCACAAATAAACAAAATAATTTCTGGGCATTGTGTTCACTCTCGAGCGCTCAGGACCATTCCTGAGAGCTCAGGAGTGCTGCTGCTACTAAAATCCTATTTTGTTCATTATGTATTTCATTTTCTGTTTTCAGTAGACACTGAATGTGTACTGGCCCTTCCAGAGCCCAGTTATGTTTGTTTACAGTTGCAAGGAAGCAGAATTTGGATGGTTTGGACCAGTTCCTGGTTGTTTAAGTTTCTAGCTGAGCAATGACATGTTATATTAATGGTGTGTGATTATTCCAAATGCTGTAGCATTTTTGTCTAACAGAAATTTGCAGGATGGCTTGACAGCATTCCCGAGCACTCAGAACCATTCCCGAGCGCTCGGGAGTGATTCCAGTGACAGTTCATTCTGTTTACTTGCTTCATCATTCTATTGCACCTTGTACACTTTGCACATGCATGCACTGCCATCTTTTGGCATTTGTACATACTTGCTAGTTGGTCTAATGAAACAAGATCTTTTCTAAAATCCCGCAAACATTGAGTAGAGACCGATCTTGTGTCGGGCGAGGGGGTGCCGTAAAACCCTTCCCCCTCGTAACATGGCTTTCGAACCCTCAAACGAATCTCTGGTTTTCAAATCAAAACAATCATTTTCAATCAAAACGGTTTCTCGGGTGGCAAACCTCAAATCCGGGTGGCGACTCCTCAATTTTTCAAATCAAAACATTAATATTTTTCGGGTAGCCCCGATCCACCCGGGGCTGTGGTAGCCCACCGTGGCGATTCCGCTGGGGATAGCTTAATTAATACTTAGAGTTTATATACATTTGTGAACAATCATTGCAAAGTCTGTCAAAAACAACGACGCTTTATGCTCGTTGAAGGAAGGAAATGGTGATTCTAACTGGATTTCTATCTGGCCGTTCTGACCTTGGGCTTTTTGATTGGTTACTTGTGTATTTTTTCTCTAAGTATTAATTAATCAAGAGAGCCAAGCTTGAAAAATGTTTGTGGGATTTTCAAAATATTTTGTTTCATTTTCTATCTTTTGTACATATCTTCTGTTCAACCTTGCTGTTGTGTTCTGGCAATCCTGACCGGCTTGTCGGTGACAGGGAATCCTAAAATGCTCGGCAGCCCTCGACTGTGATGAGTCATATCTGTCGTTCGTACCGTTATTGGGTGTACGCTCGATAATCGGGAGGCATACCTTGGCTCTAGTCCGGGGAACCCTTTCTAAACCAAAACCCGGCCTCTATACATGTGTAGAAAGCAATAGAACCTTCCAAATTAGGACAGACAGGGACTCGCAAGGTAGGATTATGTGCTATATCCTGCCTACATGTTACTGCTTTCTGCATCGCATCCATGTCCTGCCATCATGCTGTCAGTTCAATTTCATATCCTGTGCCCTTAAGACTTGCTTGCGCAGTCTGTAGAAGGTTGCGGAGACCCAATGAAGAATCGTGCACCTTAGTGTATTAGAACAATGAGACTTTGGAAAATCGAAACATACTAAGTCCTTGACTAACGCCTTATCAATGATTCAACAGAGAATAAGGAATAGCAAAGAATCGATGTCGTGACACTACGTCAGTTAAACCATTTCGGCTAATGGCACCATGCCACTGACGCCACTCTGGTTATGGTATCACGTCATCTATACTAAGCTATTCCAAGTTCAAAATTGAAACTTCGAATAAGGACTAGTTGAATACTTAGTTCATTTTGACATCTCTTGGAATCTGTCGTTCTAAACAAAGGATACACCTTAAGAGAAATTCTAAGGAATTAAGCAACCTTCGAAAGACCGTAATCTTATCCTGCGCATCACACCTTGCATCTTATGCTGTCCATTTGCTTTCTTGTCGCGTATAGAACTCTAAGACTCGCTTGCGCGGCTTGTTTAGGATTGCCTAGACCGATGAAGAGTCGTGCTTTTTAAAGGCACGTTGTTGAAATTAATTAGTCCTTGGAATGATGAGGTTTCGGGGATATCAAAATTCATTAAGTTTTCAATACATTTTTCAATCAAGGATTCAATGGAGATTAATGAAACAATTAGGCTACAATGTCATGATACCCACACCTCTTAGGTTATAGTGTGACGTCACTTACACCGCTTAGGCTAATGGCGCTATGTCACTTACGCCACTCCGGTTACGGTATCATGTCATTTACGCCAAACGGTTTTTGAAACCAAAACAGAAATTTCGGATGAAAAATGTTCAAGACTTAATTTGTCTTGATATCTCCCAAGTCTTGTCATTCCTAATCAAAGGATACACATTCAAAAGAATCTCTGAGGACTAAGGCAATCCTTCGAAGGTTGTTATTTCTCGAGTCAGGGTTTAGGAGACCATAAATCCATGGAGTTTGGGATAACTCCGGTGTTCGCCGTGCCCGAACGGCTCCCTCTAATTCAGTGCATCTTCCAGCAATCTTATAGCAATTGTATTACTCTTCCTCGGATGGTCTTAGATAAGGAGATTGGCTCTGATTCCCAACGTGCAGAATTTAACCTGCCTGGTGACGACCTACCCGTGACTATAGGAACTTTCCGTGAAGTTTGATCCCTCGAGTCGACAATGACAACACGTGAATAACAATTCTTTTATGCATACACATTTTTTTTCAATAAATCACAATAGGGGCACATTCTAAATTCGCTTTTTACTTTACTGTCAGCACTGAGCCACCCATCCTACAACAAAGCCATACCACCTCCTTCGACCACCTCGAAATGACAGGGCAAACAGAGCTGGTTGAGCTGAAAAAGGCTATAGAGGAAATGAATCAGAAAATGGATAAGCAGATGACTCTATTGCAAGGGCTGGTTGACCTTTTCATCTCTGCCATGTTGAATCCGGATTTGGGACTAAATGCTGATGATGCCAAGATCAAAGAAACTCCACAAACCTACCACCCTCCAACAGTCAGAATCAAACCATGCTCAAAAGTGAAGCTCTCGAACATGTTCAAAGACTTGGTGGAATTCCATGATGCCAGAACTCACTCAAAGGAGGATATTGGATCCAGTGCTAAAAGGCAAGACACGCACATTAATGAGATCAACCCCAAAAGCAAAAGAGTGTTATGCAGTTGCGAAGCAAGCAAAACTTTCGTCAGTGGCCCACCCGGCGCCACCATGAACCCTCAACCTAGCTGCAAAATCCAACCAAGGATTTTCTCCCGCTTTCCTGTACCTTTGTCCTCACTTTATGAGAAGCTCCTCGAAGCCGGCCTCATCGAGCCGCTCCCTCCAACTCCCTTATCTCAAAAGCTCCCGACGTCCTACAACCCAAATGCGTACTGTGCTTTCCACCAGTATACCAGCCATTCCACCAATAACTGCTTCCGTTTTCGCCACAAAATCCAAGATCTCATCGATAATGGAACCATCTCACCTCCACTTTTAAAGCCAAACACTATCATAAACCCTCCACCAAAGGACCCACAAAACCCCCGCGTCAACCTCATCAATCTCAACCCAATCTCATTCGACCCTAGCCAATACA
The DNA here is from genome assembly GCA_025413875.1 of Rhododendron molle. NCBI lineage: Eukaryota > Viridiplantae > Streptophyta > Magnoliopsida > Ericales > Ericaceae > Rhododendron > Rhododendron molle. Next base: position 58,733,997 of record CM046391.1, read on the forward strand.
TCATACCCACAACCGAGCCAAAACCCACTGTCGATATGCCTGAGGAAGTTGGGATTTGCATGCTTGAGAACATGGACCTGGTATGGGAGGCAACCCCTGATGGGTGGCGATTGCTTGGGGAAAACTATCCTCTGATCTTTCAGGAGTTCACGGTTGGACCAGCTAGTGAATCAATGGGACATGGCTCATTTGGACAACTCCTGAGCAACCAAACCATCAACGACATCTTCAATGGCATAAAAATCCATCCCTAGCAGTGCATTATCGACAATTGGCCACCAGAATCCATTGTTTTAGCCCCTACTAAGCTCGATACCTCAAAAAAAAAAAAAAAAAGCTCCAAGTCAACACAAAATTTGAGGGTGAATCAAAATCTGAATGATGCCAAAGGACCGGAACCATCCTAGTGCCGAACCTCAAATCTAGAGGAGGATTTTGAGTGCAGTGAAGCCAATCCATGATAGGAATTTCTCATGAGTCTGGAAAGGTTTTAAGTTTCAAGTCGAGTCTTCTTCAAGTCAATTTCAAGTCAGTTTGTACTTCGAGTCTTTCATGCTTTCGTGTCTATATGTTTTCAAATTCAAGTTTGTAGTCAAAGAAGAAAAACCAAAAAGAGAATCAGTTTCGTAAGCCCGAACTACGTTATGACCTGATTCCTTTGCAAGAAGGATACATAGGCAGCCTCATCCTGAGGCCCGATCATGATTCATTCGAGTCGATCGATCCTAAAATTCGGTCACAATCTTTTGAGTCGATCCTTTGTTGGTCCGTCCCGTCTTTTGAAATCAACGTCAAGCCTCTTGTGTCGAAATTGTGATAATAAACTCGCGTTTTTTGATAATCCCTTAACTTGGAATTGTTTTTCACCATCAATTGAGGAATTAGAACACGAGATACTTCGCCCTTGCAAGAAGAAGAATTTCATGGGACCACTCCCTGGCGCCGTCAAGAAGAAACACCTTGGCCAAAGAAAAAGCTCGCTAGATCAAAACCTCAAAATGTGATCTAGGCAAAAGTAGAGCACACAAATCTCTTAACTTGCATCTAGGATCTAGTTATCGAGTTGTGCAATTCAAAATGAAGAAAGGCATTCCTTTCTTTTAACAAATGCTTGAAGATATGTATCCATTGATGACCCCCTTTGAGCCTAAATCAATTTCTTTGAAAGAACCCAGCTAGGCAGTTATCCCCCACACCGGGGTGAAATGAGGGAAAGAAAAGTGTCAAATTCATCGGCGCATCAGAATTCAAAGTGTGAAAGTGCCAAATGCATAGGCACAATGTGATGCAAAACTTTGAAGAAAAATCAAAGAAAGCTCAAAATCAATGAAAGTGCGAAATACATCCGCACGACGAAGTGCGAAGCAAATCAAGTGAAAGAAGGAGCCCATCAAAAGCAAAAAGGGCACAAAAATATTCAATATAGCTGTTAGCTCTCGAAACCCAAAGAAAATGAAAATTTTTGAACCTATCATCCTTTCTTTGTTAAGCCAAACCTTGGCCACGTTACAACCCAAATAAAGTCCTTTTAGATTGATAAACGCAACTTGATAACAAGAATCCTAGACAATAGGAGAAAACAAGAAGGATCAACAAGGCATTTTGTGAATCCTGCAAAAGCCAAGCTGGGGCATTTTCGAAATCCATGGGTTGTCATCAGCAATCTGGGGCATGGTTTGCGGTAAAAATCCTCGTGTTTTGACAAGACAAGATCAAGAAAAATCCTGAATGAGTATCACTTGATGGAGCTAAAACAATTTTAAAACCCCAATTGGGAAAATCATCGAAACTTGATTTTATCATGACAATTTCAAACATCAATTGTGGGGCATGCTTGCCATTTTTTCAAATCCTTAAGTAATCAAGCTTCTCGTCCAGTCAAATCATGCTCCTCGTTCAGTCAAGTCAAACTACTCGTCCAGTCAAGATCATCATGGAGAGTCAGTCCTCTCATAAATGGTCTTTCTTGTCTTTTGAGTCATCTATGCCTTGCCCAAATTCACGCAGGGTCATTCCCGGTCATCATCTAGTCAAGTCATATTGATCTTGAGGTCCCAACTCGTGGGAGAAATTCCGATACATGGAATAACCTGCGCTTGCACTCATGATAAAACTAGTTGCTGAAACTATCAGTGGAATCAAAGAAAAGAATCAGAACTGAGATCTGTCACTGGGGCACATCAGCCCAATATCATCAATCACAGCCAACATCAAGACTGGGGCATGAATGCTCAAAACTCAAGCCCTAATCAAAGTCAAGCTCAAACCAACTCCAGCTCAAGCCCTGGATCCAGCTCAAACCCAATTTCCATCCAAAGACAGACTCCATCCCAAATCCCAAGGTCTTGAAAATACCAGCCCCCTAGCCAAAAACATTAAAGCAGAAAGGGTACTCGGACATGTCCTTTGTTTTTCAGAAAAATAAAAAATATCATCATTGTTGTCAGATGTCAAAACGCGGGTCTCACTTTCTAGCCTCTACCTCTTATGGTCGCCTTCATATGTCATGTTTGTCAGCATGACTGCTTGACATGCTGCCATAAATTTGGCATCGTCCTCTTGGACATCATAGATTTGGCATCGTCCTTCGGGACATCATTCAATCATCTTCTGCCATAGATTTGGCATTGTCCTCTTGGACATCATTCAATCATCTTTTGCCATAGTTTTAGCATTGTCCTAAGGGACATCTTTCAATCATTTTCTGCCATAGATTTGGCATCAACCTGAGGGACACCTTTCAATCGACTTCTGCCATAGATTTGGCATTGTCTTCTGGGACATCATTCAATCATTTTCTGCCATAGATTCAGCATCATCCTGAGGGACACCTTTCAATCGACTTCTGCCATAGATTTGGCATTGTCCTCTTGGACATCATTCAATCATTTTCTGCCATAGATTTGGCATTGTCCTGAGGGACATCTTTCAACCATTTTATGCCATAGATTTGGCATTATCCTTCGGGACATCATTCAATCATTTTCTGCCATAGATTTGGCATCGTCCTAAGGGACACCTTTCAATCGACTTCTGCCATAGATTTGGCATTGTCCTGAGGGATATCATTTCAATCGACTTCTGCCATAGATTTGGCATTGTCCTCGTGGACATCTTTCAATCATTTTCTGCCATAGATTTGGCATCGTCCTGAGGGACACCTTTCAATCAACTTCCGTCATAGATTTGGCATTGTCCTTCGTGACATCTTTCAATCACCTTTCGCCATATATTTGGTTTTGATCCCTTCGAGACAAACTAACTTGTCCCATTGGATGGCATCCCTCGTGGTGTATTCGATTTTGATCCCTTCGAGACAAACTAACTTGTGCCGTTGGACAGCACCCCTCGCGGTGTATTCACCTTTTATCCCTTTGAAACAAACTAACTTGTCCCGTTGGATGGCACCCCTCGTGGTGTACTCGATTTTGATCCCTTAGAGACAAACTAACTTGTCTTATTGGATGGCAACCCTCGTGGTGTATTTGCCTTTTATCCCTTCGAGACAAACTAACTTGTGACGTTGGACAGCACCCCTCGCGGTGTATTCACCTTTTATCCCTTCGAGACAAACTAACCTGTCCCGATGGATGGCACCACTCGCAGTGTATTTTATGTTACGTTTATAACCTTTTCGCTTGTTTAGTTATTCCACCACTGAGACAGATCAATCAGTGGGCGCTCCTCAATCAATCTATCTTGTCGATTATTTGCTTGCATGTTTTCGTGCCTTCTACAGCATACATGTTTGCATTTGCCCCGAAGAACTACGTTGGTCTGATCCCTACAAACGGGGTACGTAGGCAACTCGAAAGACCACGACCTTATGTTGCGCATGCTTGTGCATCTTTACTTGCGTTTGATTTTGGATTAAGGATTTAATAGGGCTCGAATTGGGCTGTCTCAATCTTTGGGCGTCACTCGCATCCAGACATGATTTCGAGCACCATCCAAAGAGGGGCAACTATAGACACCCCAATTTGGACCAATTAATTACCCTTAATTTGTGCCCTCGAGGCTCCCCGATGATGAAAATGAATCAAAACAGGCCTTGGACGAACTTGGACAATGCTTCTTGGACTTTTTCAAAACCGAAACCATCATTGTGGGCTCCCGCATCCGAAGAAGCGCTTGCGCTCGAAGAGTCGCCACCCGGGTTTTTGAGATGAGTCACCCGAGAAACCGAGAGTTTGATTTGAAAAAGAAAGGCTTTTGGTCTAGCGAAAACGTTGAGATTTTGGATCCGGGAGCCACGTTACGAACGGGGAAGGTTTTGTTGAAAAAGCACCCCGCTCGCCCGGTAAAACCGGTCTCTACTTGATGTTTTAAAAAGGGGGAAATCTTCAATATTATTTGGAATATCAAACTCTTTAATAAAGCACGTAACGGGAAAGGGACATGGGAAATATATCACATTGACGTGCAGGTGGTGCTATCTGTACAGTCGTGATAAAATGATATGAATAAATGGAAGTAAATAACATTCAACAGACTGTTTGGACCTCAGAATACCGCTCACGGCACCCTGAGATGCCGCGCGAGGCATCTCAACATGCCGTGCGTGGCACCTGCTCTGCTGTCAGACTGTTGCAGTCTTTCAAAACATCATTTAGCTCATTGGTTTCTCTGTAGATCTTTTGAAAACTCATGAGTAGCCTCACGGCGGTCAGATCATCCCAAGAACGTCATTATCCTTCTCAAAACATAGTTTTAAAGTAGCTTTCAACGTTTTTGATCATTTGGGATGATCTTGAAAAGATTTTAGAAGAGCCGGAACATGGCTTGTAGATATGGTCTTATTTTAAGAGCTACAGAAACAGTAAACAGCAAAAACAGGTAACCACAGCGAAGGAAAACTCAGATCCAGGCAGCCTGTTCACAATAGCATTAGTGTGTACTATGTTGTGCGCTGAGGGTCGGGATGCCGCGCGTCTGAGCGACAGACCGCGCGGTTTATCAACCTCAGCACAGTGTCTGTTTTATTTTATGAAAATGGGTTTTGAGTCAGGATCTAACCAAAGGGATCAGATCTGCTGACAGAAAGGTCCCTCGTGACTAAGCGGAGTCTAGTCCGAGGAAACTAGTTTATACCTTTGGTTTCGAGCTTGATCAAGGATCGTGGATGCAAGGATGTGGATGGATCGTCACGGATGTGGATGAAGGAGGTTAAATGAGACAAAGGGAGTATGGGTGTGAGTGAAGGTTAGGTATTTTGGGTGATGGGGTCTTGAAGTTAATGAGTGATCAACTTCAATGATAAGAATGGAGTGAGTGAAAGCTCTTAAAGAATGTCTTTTGGGAATGACATCCTTTAAGACTTGGAAATAGAAGTGGTAATGGAAAGTGGGTTTAAGAACTTAGAGAGAGAAAGTAGAGTGAAAGAGCCAAGAGAAAGGCAAGAGAATGACTCAAAAGAAGGGCTAAGAGGGACCCCTTTCCCTTGAGTGGAGGGGTTAATTTATAGGCAAAGGCCAATGATTTTGAATTTCAAGTGGTGGAGGTATTTTAGGCGGGCTGAAGTGCATTTTCCAGCTGAGCCGCCATCATCGGTGTGGCTCACATCGGGCGTGGCCGAGCCTTTATGAGCTGGCCACCTTTTTTGCTCAAGGTGCGGTAGGGTTAGGATTGCCGCATGGCTACTCTTGAATTTCAAGGTGCCGTGGGCTCCAGTGCCAGCACGGTGCCTCCTTCCTTGGTCCAGGGTCTTTGGGCTTTATCTGGGCTCTATCTGGGCTCTTCAGGCTTTTTGGGTTTTTTGGGCTTAGAGATCCTTTTTCAAGCTCGCAAATGTATCGTTTTCTATTTCATCATCGGGTGGACAAAGACTCTCCGAGGTCCGGATTGGGGTGTCTACAAGAGTCCTCTTTAACGTAACTCGGATACCATTAGTTGGTACGAGTGACGCTTAAAGAATAGGCATCCCAACCCGTTGTTCTAGTGCCTTCAGAGACAAAGCGAAAAACGTAAGTAAATATGATGGTGGTCACGCTCGGGGAGCTGCCTACGTACCTCGCTGTAGGGATCGCATCAACAGAGTTCAATTGGGACAATGCAATGCGAGAAACGAGTCCCAGAGGACAAACTTATGCAAAGAAGTGCTTGCGGTGCGGTGTGTCATTCGAAGCATTGTGAAAGACTTGAAACGAGCCATCGGGAGGCGAAAATCGAGACGAGCCCTCGGAAGGCGAAAATCAAGACGAGGAGAGACGTTAGGTCCGTTAGACCGTGGCTCAAGAGACGAGAAGCGAGAAGAGCCCTCGGAAGGCGAAGATTGAAACGAGCCCTCGGAAGGCGAAGATTTAAATTAGAAATTTTGAGACGAGCCCTCGGGAGGTGAAAATTCAATTTAGAATTTTTGAGACCAGCCATCGGAAGGCGAAAATTCAATTTAGAATTTTTTGAGACAAGCCTCTTAGAGGCTTAAAATTCAATTTAGAATTTTGAGACAAGCTCTCGGAAGGAGAAAATTCAATTTAGAATTTTTGAGACGAGCCCTAAGGAGTGAAAATTCAATTTAAAATTTTTGAGACGAGCCCTAAGGATTAAAATCGAATTTTGAATTTTTGAGACGAGCCCTCGGAAGGCTTAAAATCGAATTTTGAATTTTTGAGACGAGCCCTCGGTGGGCATAATCTAATTTTAAATTTTTGAGACGAGCCTGGATGGCTTAAAATCAATTTTGAATTTTTGAGACGAGCCCTCAAGGGTAAAAATCGAATTTTGAATTTTGAGACGAGCCCTGGGAGGCGAAAATCGAATTTTAAAATTTTTGAAACAAGCTCTGAAGGCTTAAAATCGAATTTTGAATTTTGAGACGAGCCCCCAAGGCTAAATCGAATTTTAAAATTTTGAAACGAGCCCTAAGGCTAAATCTAATTTTGAATTTTGAGACGAGCCCTCAAGGAAAATCGAATTTTGAATTTTTGAGACGAGCCCTCGGAAGGCGAAAATCGAATTTTGAATTTTTGAGACAAGCCCTAGGAAGGCGAAAATCGAATTTTGAATTTTGGACCTGCTGGGGAAAATATGTCGGATCCTTGAATCGGTAACGGTGAGTTCCGGAGGACGAATACTGAGGAAAAGGCGAATACGGCGAATTCCCGGGGAATTAAATGGCGCCGTAACCGATACGCGACATTCTAAGGGACCTTTACTGAAAAACGGCTGAGGATTGAGTTTCCAAGAGGATTTTGGTGGCTGATTGGATCAATTCTCGAGAAAGCATTTAAATCTCCTGGAGCCAGGGTGCCGTGCGGTCAAAGTCGAAGGCGCGCGGCACCTCGTACTGCTAAGCACCCTTTCGATTTCCGAGAACAGTTAATAGGTTTAAGGGTGCCATTAATTCAGGCGTGCCCCTTCGTCGGCTAGAACGGCTTTATAAGCGTGGGGGGTGCCACAATTCATGTACTACAATCAAAATCTCAAGGGTCTATCTACTTTCTTCGCATCTTTCTAAAAAAACAGGTTGTTTTCATACTCCGGGATGGACAGCAGTCAATTGGCGGCCCGCGTCGAGGCCTTGGAGGCCGAGATGGCTTACTATCACGGGGAAATCGAAGAATTGAACACCCAGATTGCGAGGCTTATCACAACTATTCGCTCCCTCCGTCGGGCCGTCTCCAACCTTCAAGACTTCTGCTTCGACCAGTTGGACAACAAGGACGACCCAGAGTCTGTCCTTGGGCGTGGCTCGGAGGATACGGCGGAAGACTCCGAAGGCAACCCCAACGGGTCGGATGATCGTTCGGACAGGGCGAATGACACCTCAGAAGGAGAGAAGGAAGAGGAAGGAAAAGGAAGAAGAAAAGAGGGCAGTAGGCCCGTTTTATGTTTTTTGTTGTTTTTCTCTTTTTTTTTATTTTTTGAATGTAATGGCAAATCCCGGGGGTTACCCCGGGTGTTATTGAATGAAAAGTCCCTTTTTCTTCTTCCATTCCTGCATTCAAACTTCTCGTCTCGTACCAACTTACCCACCGTCGGTTTAATCGTAGCTTTGAAATAAATAATCCATGATGCCTTTTTTTTTTCAGCATATAGGGCACCTGATACATGACATGAAAGCCATTTCGCAACCACAAATTTAATTTAATTTTAATTTCACTTTTAAAACTCATAATCCCCATCAGTCTAATACCTGAAATTCAATCGTACAACTGACAATGGAACAATATACCTGTCATTCCCTCTCTCTCTCTCTCACGACTATATCTCTCTCCTTCTCTCTCGATCATCTCTCTCTTTCTCTCTCTCGATCATCTCTCTCTCGACTGTTCTCTCTCTCTCCCTCGCTGCTGCTCTCTCTCTCTCGCTGCTCTCGCTCTCTCTCGATCACTCTCTCTCCCTCGCTGCTCTCTCTCTCTCTCTCTCGATCACTCTCTCTCTCCCTCTCTCATATATTGCGATCATGGAGTCCAGGGACACACCCGGTGACAGTCATTCATCACGGGTTGATATTACTTCGTCTCCGATCGTCCCGGAGGTTGTGGCTATGGCCGAGGGTGTTCCGGAGACCATGGGGGTCTCGGACCAGGCGACATTGGCCGAGGAGGCCACAGCCCCAGTCGGTGTAGTGGTCGGTAGTGGTGGTGATGATGGTGGCAGTGTGGTATTGGCCGGGTATGGTCAGGAGGCGGAGACTCCGGGTGCAGTGGAGTCGAGGGGTGACGCCGAGGTTTCGGGCCGGTCGGAGGCAGCGACGGGTGTGGAGGAGAGGACCTTGGAGGATCACGGTGGTGGTTTAGACCAGGTGGTGGAGGAGACAGAGGCCTCTCCCGCGAGAGAGCCTCGGACCGACTTGGGGAAGGCCCCCGTCGTTGAGGACGAGCCGGTGGTGGAGCCAGGGGTGGAGCCGGTAGCGGAGGACACGCCGCCCTTGTTTGTGGGCAGTGGCGTAGGTGCAGGGTCGTCACGCCCCGTAGGCATGGGTGACTACCTAGCGACGGCATCCATGGAGGACGTATTGGAGTTAGTGCGGGGGTATTCCGGGTTGGGGGACGCTTTACTTGCGGCCCGTGAGGCGGATCTTCAGGCCGGGCTTGGGACTGGGGGTGTTGGAGAGCCAGAGGCCGAGAAGAGGTGAGCCGAGGAGGCCGGAGGGGTGGTGGCCCTCGCGTCACTGTGGTGGCTGAGGCGACACTGGCGTTGCAGGGGCGAGGGCCCTATGACGAGGCGGCCTACGTGCCCTTTCAGCACGTGGTGGCGCCTTCACTTTTCGACCCTTACACTCCGAGGAGGCCGACTTACGACGAGGCTCTGGTCTTGAGGGATCCTCAGCAGCACCTTTCTTTGCGCCGAGACGAGGTATACTTTAAATATCTGTATTTCAAATTCCAATGCATCATATTTCATTTCATTATACCATTGTATTGCATGCCATGCCTGTTTACTGAATATTGCTGGTTTGTTGTAACAGGCGATCTCGCTCTCGTGCTACGGAGGTTCGGCGGTTGTGCCGACATTTTGGGAGAGGCTGCCTGAGGCTTCGCGGGAGATAGTGAGGCAGGCGGGCTTTGGGGAGTTTGTAGGGTCCATGGCGGGCGTGTGCAACCCACCGTCCGGTGGTGAGGGCTCTGGCCGAGAGGTGGTGGGATACGACGAACACCCTCCATTTCTCTTTTGTGAGTTGACCGTGATGCCGTTGGACTTCGCGGCGATCATCGGTCTCATGGTCGGAGGTGACCCTATTCCCTTCGACGCCGCTACAGGAGGCAAAGCGGCGCTCCGGCCAAATGAGCGATGCCTGACACGAGCCGAGGGCTGAGGGGGATGACGCGGGCACGCCACTTGAGGTTTTGGACGGAGAGGCTCCTGCCACAGGGTGGTGGAGGAGGAGCAGATGGCGAGGTGCTTCCTGCTGTACTTACTCGGTGCGTCTCTGTTTCCCAACAGGCGCAACCGGGTACACCTTTCACTTCTCCCGGCCTTGAGGGACGTCGGGGAGATCGCCCGTTTTGACTGGGGACGTGCTACGCCTTCATGGGCTCTTTGTCTCGCGGAGCAGGAGTGAGCCTCGGAGGCTACTGGAGGGTCTGGGAGGTATATTTCGTTTCCTTTCTTACGAACAGTTAGCTTTTCCATTTGTACCTATTCAATGTATATCTTGTGCTAACTTTTCATGTCTTGAATTACAGCTTTGGACGTACGAGGTGATAGGGATGTACCCTCCTGAGACCACGTGTCCTGACGACACGATACTTCCTCGAGCCCTACGCTGGTCGACAGAGTATAAGGGCGTGAAGAGGGGAAGAGGCAAGCTGGATGCCTTCCGCCTGTACTTGGACGAGCTGCGTCCTGATCAGGTATCAAAGCACTTTCGTTTCTATTTCCTGCTCATCTTTATATAAACAGTACTTTGACATTGCTTATCCTTAATGACAGGTCCACTGGCGGGTGTGGGACCGCTTCGAGATCCCCTACATTGCACAGAGTAGGGTGGTTGCCAGGGGGAGAGTGCTTCTCGAGTCCCCTTACGGCTGGCAGTGGTACTTGGGTGATCGAGTGTCACGCCCGATCGTTAGTGGACGTTGAGTCCACAGGCTCGCTTGCCCCTAGTACGCAGGATGGACCCGATAACTTAGGGTGGTCGAAAGCGATTACGCGCTGCACTCGAGTTGGAGCCGTTCTTCGAGGCAGTGGCGCCTTGCGCTGATCACGCAGAGCATCGTTTCTCAAGATTTGATGGCGTGTCTGGGATACGTACGCCGAGGCGACAGCGGCACGAGAGGGTGTGCCGAGGAGGAAGGGGAAAGAAAAGGGATAGAGGCGGGGCAGTGGAGGAGACGGAGGCCGCAGTGACAGAGGTCGAAGGGCGCAGGCCCGAGCGGTGCTAGCTTCCGCCTCTTTCTTGGGCGGTGGGCGTGGCGACCCCTCGGGAGTCCCTGGTGTGGTCAGCGGTGCCACGTCCTCTGCTGAGGCTCGGTTCCTTGCTCGGGTGTAACATGTTTTCAATCTTCTGTACATTTGCTTGCTTGCATATTCTGATCAATTTCCTTCATTGCAGGCTCCTCCAGTACGTGAAGGAGATGGCGGAGGCCATGATGGCCTGGAAGCGGTTGACAAACGATACGCCATGGGCCACCCTCCGAGAGGTGTTGCCTCGCGTTGGCGGAGTCGATGGTACACTCTCGAACTTTAGTCATTTGCTTTACTTCTACCGCTTATATTATGATTATGATGCAAATGTCATATGAATGTTTATACCATTGCAGGCCAGAGGAGGGGCTACACGAGGGTTGTGGCGGAAGTCCGTCCGCCCGATAGTACGACAGGTCTCCTCTGTCGGCTCACGGGAGGAGCCAGCGTCGAAGAGGACATGACGCTCTGTAGGGACCGAGGACGAGCCTATCGACGTTTCCGAGGACGATACACCCAAGCCTACAGACGTTGACCTGGAGGTCACCTCAGGAGACACTGTGCCTAGGGCGACCGGCACTCAGGCGGCAAGCAGCTCTCCTGCGGACGAGGAGATTTCCGTAGAGGACGAGGAGGAGAGCGAGGGCGAGGACGAGGATGAGAGTTGAGCTCCTCTTTTGTTTTGTGTTTTTGACAGAGCCTGCGTGCTTCTTTTGTAGGGCGCCTGTTTGCCCCTGGTAGATAGGACTTCGATGATTGGGTCATTGTGCCCCTTTCTGTACTTCGACTCATTGATGCCTTTAGGACATATATACAGAGATTTTATCCTTTCATTGTTTACGCCATTCAATCTTCTTTGGTTTGCATGAAGAAAACTGAATGACTAAAACATTAACCGAAATGTGCAACCAACCATTAAGCCGAACGTGAGGTTTGTGGTGAGGGACGCATTAACAATTGAAGCATATTGACAATGGAATAGAAATCAAAGGGAGCAATTAGGTAAACCTTGGCAAAATCAACTCCGCATACAAAATTTTCCATAGACATCCTTCCAACCGACCCCGGACACGAGCATGAGACAATGATGACCTTTAAACCTTGCTACGAGACTCGGAAACTTGTCTTTACCCTTGGAATATACTCGGAAAGTAGGAAAATGTTGACTTTGATATGTGACATTCTCGAGTTTTGACTTTGGACACGAACCGAAACTTGGACTGAGTCACTTTTGACCATTATGACTTGTGAGAATCGAAAGAACGACTTAGAATGACCCGAAAAGGATTTTGACTCCTTGACATGGCTTAAGAAACAGATTTTGTCGAGTTTTCGTGCCACGACGACGAATCCCGGGAGTTATCTTGAAATGAAACATCCCTGAAGTCCCAAATACCCGTTAGAGTGTGTTTAGGTGCTGGTTGGTGCCTCATAGAGCCTCGATTCCATCTTGAAGTGTTGCTGCCAAAAACTGCAGAAATGCAGAGACAACATGCCGTGCGGATAGACCAAGGTGCCGTGCGGGTGGAAATCTGCCTCACGATACCTTAATCACTCTGCCGTGGAATTTCTCTGGTTCTAACATGCTGTGCGACCCATCAAGGTGCCGTGCGAGGCACTTTTCCTGACAGATTGCTATTTTGTTGTTTCCCAAGGCAGATTGCTCGGGGGTTGAGGTTTGACCCATGCAATGGCATTTCTGAACCAATGCATGTCTGTTTTGAACCTTTTAGGACTTGACCAAGCTTTTCCCTATGTTGGACTCATGGAAAACTTGCGCTTTTGAAACCCGAGGCTCTTTGAAAGTTGAAGTTGTCCTTCTACCTCTCCTATAAATTCAGGCTCTCTCATTCTATATTCTCCACACATCATCCAAGTCTTGTCTTCTTTCTTTGTTCCTTAAAATGGCACTTTCTCTCACTGGTTTGCTTCGTCCATGGTTGGCTTCTATGGATGGTGTCGATTGGCTCAACTTTCGAGCTCACGGTTTCTACTCCATGAGGTACCTTCGCAACATTCGCCTTCGTCCCGAGCTTTTGAGGGCAGCCGTGAGTTTCTGGGATCCGGAGGTTCACGTGTTCCGATTTGGCGATCAGGAGCTCATCCCACTGCCGAGGAATTCGGCATACCTTAGGGTTTGGGGGAGGTCATCATTCCCCCTGTACGCGAGAGTGCTTATAGAGTCTTGGTCGCGGCCCTTGGACTGAGCGATAACGCTGCTCGCTACTTGGTCAGGAATGGCCACCTTAATGCCATGCGCCTTATCGAGCTATTCTCTCCTCCTGGCGATCTTAGAGACATGACTTATCGGACTCGGCGCATGATCGCTCTCTGCATGTGCTTGCTCGCAGCCTATCTCTTGGTCCCTTCCCCGGTCATGCTAGCTCGGCATTAGCCAGTGTCGTTGTTCAGGTCGAGGCTCGAAAGGGCGTGATTCGATGGTTCGCCGAGACATTGATTGGTTTGGACAAGGTTTGTTCTGAGAGACCGAGACTTTCGGGGGCAGCCCTTCTCCTACAGGTTGGCTTCTCACTCACCTCTCCTTTTTCTCAAGTTTCTCCCACGTTCTCATTTTACCTCAACGCCGGCTTGGTTATCTAAGGCTTCTCACTTGTTTTCTCTCTTCCACAGATTTGGCTTTGCGATAAGGTGAACGTATTGACCATTCCTCCTGGCAACCGGGCATACGAGGCGAGGTTACTCTCTCGATGCTTTGAGTTTGAGGATAGGAGCAGGGCCGAGTGGGTTGATTTTCTCAGGCCGGGCGGAGACCATTGCTTGGAGGTGTCGATGGCTGGATCTTCCTCCCATGACAGTGCACTACATGGGCCCTCAGTGGGTCGTCCTTGCTGGTTTGGGAGCTTTTACTTTCTACATCCCCTACCGCATTCAGCGTCAGCTCGGTTTGAGGCAGGAGGCCCCTGCGGAGATTCTCGTGGATGTGATTTTGCCCTTCTTTGGACATTCAGTTCTTTGCCATTACCAGCGTTTCTGGAGGACTCGAGAGGTGACCGACGCACATCCCTACCCTTCTGTGGCGATGCGCGGGAGCTATCGAAAATGGCTTAGGAGGGACATTGCTGCAAGAGCCGGAGTTCACGGAAACTGACTCAATCCTACCACCCTGACCGTTGAATAAATTGTGGACCCCTTTTTATTACATCGTACTTCTTTTGTTATGAAAGCTTTGCTCAACCTTATGTAGTAGAAGTAATCGTGTTAATAAAAATGAGTCTTGGAGGGTTTCCCCCTTTTCGACTTTTGTTCTTCAAGTCTTCTCAACCTGGATTTTTGTTTTGATGGATCGTGACCGAGCCTCAGTGTGAGACTGCCTACGTATCCTTCTGGCGAAGGAATCAGGTCATGACGTAGTTCAGGGTAGGGTTCGCTCTGGTTTTAACACTCTCCTTTTGCGCTCTAACTTTTGCCTAGAACCGCCCTTTCGGGTTTTCGGTCTAGCGAGCTCATTTATTGTATGCCTTAACTTTTGCTTTGCTCTAATTTTTGCCTAGGACTGCCCGCTCTTGCGGTTTTCAGCCTAGCGAGATTCTCTCAGGGGTAATAGCGCTTGAGTTGATCCAAGTTGACCAAGGTTGAGAATTCGTTTCCGTCCAAGTCGATGAGTTGCGTAGCTCCTCCGGAAAGGATGGTCTTGATAATGTACGGCCCGGACCACTTTGGTCGAAACTTTCCTCGTGGGTCGTAAACCGGAGCCCGGATTTCCTTCAAAACCATGTCACCTTCTACCAAGTTCCTGGGTTTCACTTTCTTGTTGAATGCCCGTGCAATCCTTCGTTGGTACCCTTGGATGTGGTAAAGAGCCCTTAACCGGCGTTCATCAAATAGCATAAGCTCTTCAAATCGGTTACTCAACCACTCGCCTCTTGGACTTCACATTCAATCATGGTCCAAAGAGATGACTTCTAACTCGATGGGAAGTAATGCTTCCATTCCATAAACCAAAGAGTAGGGGTTGCTCCCCTGTTGGTGTCCGCACCGATGTACGATACCCCCATAAGCTATGGGTAGTTGTTCATGCCAGTCCCTGGCGGACTCTATATCTTCTCCATAATGGCCTTGATCGTCTTGTTTGCCGCTTCCACGGCGGTCTGCGGCCGATAAATCGTCGATTTGTGCACTGGATTTGAAATTCATCCAAAACTTCCCGCCCGCCCTTTGAAATGAACCCCATTATCGAACACAAAAGCCTGGGGGACCCCATACCGGTAAATGACGT
Source organism: Rhododendron molle (assembly GCA_025413875.1). Taxonomy (NCBI): domain Eukaryota; kingdom Viridiplantae; phylum Streptophyta; class Magnoliopsida; order Ericales; family Ericaceae; genus Rhododendron; species Rhododendron molle. Next base: position 58,749,085 of record CM046391.1, read on the forward strand.
TTTGCTTGATGAAATGTGCAACTTGAACCGCAGTCAAAGTGGTGTAGGAAGCAGCTTCTACCCATTTCGTGAAATAATCGACGGCTACCAAAATGAACTTGTGACCATTGGATGCTGCCGGCACCATCCTCCCGATGACATCAATTCCCCACGTCGAGAAGGGCCATGGCGAGGTCATTTGTTGCAGCTCGTGCGGCGGGACAGGTGTGAGATTGGCGTGAATTTGACACTTTTTACACCTTCGCACATACTCTACACATTCTGTTTCCATGGTGGACCAGAAGTATCCCTGCTTGAGAATCTTCTTTGCAAGCATTATGCCGCTCATGTGAGGACCGCATACACCCTCGTGAACTTCTTCCATTACCCTCTTCGCATCTTCTCCATGGATGCAGAGCTTATATGTGCTACAGGGCGATCTTCGATATAAGTTTCCCCCGCATAGAATGTACTGAGTTGCCATCCTCTGGAGAGCGATTCGGTCTCCCTTGTTCGCTCCCACGGGGTATTCTCCTCTTTCTATGTACCTCCAAATGTCATAATACCATGGATGGCCATCATCGGGCTCGTCGACCACCATGACGTGCTGGTGTACTGGAATATCCCTTCGTTCTATCACAATTGGTCTTAATTTTATGCCAACAGGGATCTCGATCATTGATGCCAATGTTGCCAAAGCGTCTGCAAACTGATTTTTGAACCTCGGGACATGAGTGAATGTCACTTTGCTGAATTGAGGGATAAGGTCTTCGAGATCCTGATGGTATGGTTTCAACTTCTCTTCCTTAACCTTCCAGTCACCATTCGCTTGAGACACAACTAAGTTCGAATCCCCTATAACTTCCAGTTTTTCTATGCCGATTTCGATGGCTGCCTCCATGCCTACAATGCAAGTCTCGTACTCGGCCTGATTATTGGTGACTTCAAAGTTAAGCTTGAACGCCAACGGATGTGCGATCCCTCTGGCGAAATGAGCAATACACCGATTCCAAATCCTTTCTGGTTGGATGCTCCATCAAAGTACAACTGCCAAATGTCCTCGGCTACCGTCATTATGTCTTCGTCGGGGAAATTGAATTCGGCATCCTCCCCTCCCTCGACTGGGCAATCGGGTAGGAACTCTGCGACGGCTCTTCCTTTTACCGACTTTCGGGTGACATACTTTAGTTCAAACTCGGCCAACATCAACAACCACCGTGCCATCCTACCCGTGAGGGCCGGTTTTCGAATAGATACTTTAGGGGATCCATCCGAGATATTAGCCTGACCGGGTAGGCTAACATATAATGGCTCAACTTCTTGGAAGCCCATACAAGTGCCCAGCATGTCTTTTCTGGGGGAGTGTAACGCTCCTCGGGTCCAACCATCTTTTTACTGAGGTAGTAAACGGCCCTTTCCACCCCATCGTCTCCTTCTTGCGCCAACATGCATCCCATTGAGGATGGAGTGACTGACAGGTATAGGATCAAAGGTTTTCCCGTTACAGGCGGCGTCAACATCGGTGGCTTGTGCAGGTAGGCCTTGATGGCTTCGAAAGCTTTATGACACCTATCATCCCAAACGAATGGCACTCCTTTCTTCAGCAAGCGGAACAATGGTTCCCAGGTTGAGGTCAGTCTCGCAATGAACCTACTGATGAATTGCACCTTGCCGAGGAAACTCCTTACATCCTTCTTAGATCTCGGCGGTTCCATTTCTAGGATGGCTTTGATTTTCGATGGGTCGACTTCGATGCCTCAGGTGGTGATCATGAATCCAAGCATCTTTCCTGCAGTGACCCCGAACGTGCATTTGGCGGGATTGAGCCGCATCTTGTACTTCCTGATTCTTTCAAAAAACTTCCTGAGCGCGGGCAGATGTCCTTCTCGCTCTTTGGCTTTAACAATCATATCGTCAACGTAGACCTCTACCTCCTTATGAATCATGTCGTGTAGCAATGCCGTGGCGGCCCGCTGGTAAGTAGATCCGGCGTTTTAGTCCGAATGGCATGACTCGATAACAATATGTCCCCACTCGGTGATGAACGTAGTTTTTCCCGATCCTCAGAGCCATGAGGATTTGATTGTACCTCAAAACCATCCATGAAAGAGAGTAGGGCATGACCGGCAATATTATCAACTAACACATCAATGTGTGGTAGCGGGAAGTCATCTTTCGGGCTGGCTTTGTTGAGATCCCTGAAATCGACGCAGACCTTTATTTTACCATCCTTCTTTGGTACTGGGACGATGTTTGCAACCCACTGAGGGTATTCAGTTACCATTAAAAACCCAGCGTTATTAGTGACTTCTTCCTTTATCTTAAGCACCCAGTCAAGTCTCATGCGCCTTAGTTTCTGTTTTTCTAGTTTTGCATCGGGATAAAGGGGAATCCGGTGTTCCACGATTTCAGGATCGATTCCGGGCATATCTGCATGTGACCATGCAAACACATCGTCGAACTCTTTGAGCAAATCTATGAGGGCCTTGCTCTCTTCGGCGGATAGCGCGAAACCGATCTGGGTCATCCGGGGACTCCCTTCGTCTCTCAAATTTATTGAAACGATTTCTTCTTTTACAGGCTGAGCATGCCTTTCATCTTCCCTGTCGATTAGGGATCGAATTTCTTTGGGGATGTCCCCATCGAAATCAATCTCTTCATCACCAGGGTCGACGCAATTTATTTCAAAGTCGGAGTTAGCGTAATCAGATTCATTTATTTCATGATCAACGGAGGCCTCGGGGCACCATGCACACGGGTAGATTCGAATTCGAAATAGAGACTCTGAGAGCTTGGGGCGAGAGGCACCAACTCGGACTCGACGACTCAGAAGACTTAGAAGACGCAGAAGACTCGATAGACGTAACAGACTCAGAACACTCAGACTCCGATCCATGGTAAGTTGCACTCGGCGTGAAGATCCGGTTCTTGTATCTTCAGGAGCATCCATGATAAACAAAGTCGGATCCTCGGGGTATCTTGTTCCATCATCAAGCACTTCCCTAAACAGAGTTGCGAGACTACCCATGGCAAAAACCTCAATCCGCCAGGAGCTTCTTCGCTTTTCCACAACCTCAGCTTCTTCATCACTATCCGGCCGCATCGTTGGCGAATATCTCAAACCCTGGCAGGAAGGTATTGGTTTCCTCGTCCCAAAACGGTTCCGGCTGTCCCTGATAAATCTGCTTTGCTTCTTCTTTGACAAAGTAGTCCTCTAGCCTGTTCCCCCTTTTCACTTTTGCTGCTATTTGAGGGTGAGTAACCAAGGCCTGTTGTACGCATCAGAGTGCCCTGGGCTTCAAACTTCGCAAGGCCTTGGAGGTTCTTTCCCAGTCCCAATCCTGGCATGTAGGACATCTTCTTCATAATCTTGATGGCAACACTACTAATAACAAAGTCATCATCGATCCTAACTGAATAGACAAACTTGGAGGTATCCAGAGAGAAGCCTCCCAAGGCGATATCTTCCTCTTCGTGTTGAATTTCCAATAGTGGGGCATTGTCTTCAATAGGGGCATGGATCCCCGAGTCTCCATGGATGGTGAGCATCCCCGTTTCGAGTCCCAATCGAATTTTCTGGTGGAGTGTGGAAGGTACGGCCATGATGTCGGGCCGGTGCAGCCACGGCCTACCCAGAAGCAGGTTGAAGGAGGCGGGGATATTCACCACGTGGAATTCTACGTCCGTCTGATATGGTCCGAAGGTCATAGGAATCATGAGAGTCCCAACCACATCCCTCCGAGTGTTGTCATATGCTCGGACCTTGACTTCTGATGGGGAGAAGTCCTTATTCTTGTATCCCAAACAGTAAGCAACACGGAGTGGACAGACATTAATTGCTGATCCATTGTCGACCAAGATTGCTGGAACCGACTTGCCATGGCATTTCAAGGTGATGTGCAGCGGACGATTGTGATCAGTTCCTTCGGCAGGTAAGTCTCGATCAGTAAAGGTGATAGCATGCTTGACATGTATGGTTTTGATCAGCGCCATAAGCTCATCGGGAGTTATGGCGGAAGGAACCTTTAGCTGAGAGAGTGCTTGGATGAGACCTTCACGATGGCGTGTGGAATGAACCAGCACATCCCAGACAGACATCTTGGCATGGGTTTGTTCGAGTTGATGCTTGGTCATTCCCTCGGGGTTCTTTTCTGGTCGAGAGGGCTCCTTAGCTGGTGGGTCAAAGGGTCGGAAGGTGCTCTTGACCGGGGTGGTGAAGGGATCAGAGGGCTTTGCGGCCGCAGGGTTGGAAGATTCTCCAACCTGAAGATTTGGAGGTTGGTAAGCACGGCCGCTTCTGGTTAGATGGTCAATCTGTCGGTACTTTGATTCTTCGTTCCACAAGTCGGCCAGGGCTTTACGCTTGTTTCCAATAGTCGTATCCTGCAGATTGGCAGCTAAATCGGCGATGACTAGGTCATCCCACAGATCTTCGGGTGTCCATTTTTCGGCCTCCATTACTGTCTTGTTGACAGTCCATTCTTCGTTTCCCACTTTTATGCTAACCACTTCAGTGATAGCCCACAAATTCGTTTCAACCCCGGGCTCATTCTCCCATAGGTTTATCATGGCGACATCGGCATCTTTCGGAAAAGTAACCGATGATTCGGATTCAGCCCCATCTACAAGGTAGTCCATTGGGTCGAACCCATTGCTAGCAACTTCTTCTTCAGACCCAGGAAAGTTCGGGTACGGGGTGAGGTTCACATTGCTATAGAGGTTGTTGATGACAAAATCACTGAAATGAGAGAAGTCCGGGCGGAGCGGAGCGAGCTCTGGCCAATTGTACGTCATCATCTCTGGTGGATACCCAGACAGGTATTCTTCACCGAATAGTGCTGGGAGGGTGAAGGTATCCAAAGGGTCATTCCAGGCCAAGAGCTGGTATTCGTCTGGGTCAGTCCCATTCTGCATATCCTCGAAAACCTAGTATTCTTCCCCTTGATTTTCAAACAGTGCGCACAAAGAGAATCCATCAAGAGGATCCGCCTGGATGTTTTGCCAATCAACCTCCCATCTAGCCTCGAATAAGGGTTCGTCATTTCCTTGGAAATTGGCAGCTTCAAATTCTTCCCAATCAGCAATTAGTTTTCCCCATGTATCTTCCCATTCCCATATGGAGCGGAAGGCAGTTCCTCCGGGAATTTCACCAGTAGGCATTGGTTCGGTATCGGGGATAATGAGCAGGGTAGGGTCAAACTCTGGGATGTTTTGAACCTCGGCTAGGGTGATTTGGTTGATACGGAAAGGGACACTATGCTGTGGTAGGGGGTTTGAAATGGTGTTCGATTTATCGGTAGGTGGAGTGTCAATAACCTTGTTATCGATGAGATTTTGGATTTCATGACGGAGGCGGATGCAGTTGTCGGTGGTATGGCCGGGCATTTGGTGGAAGTCACAGTAGACGTTTTGGTTGAGGTTTGGCGGAATGGTTTGTGGTGGTGGAAGAGGTTTCAGCACCCCAATGTCTGTGAGTTTCTTAAGGAGAGTGGATCTTGGAGTGCTGAATTGGGTGAAGGTTCGGTTCTGGGTTTTTAGTTTTTCAGCAATTTGGTTGACTTCTACAGGTTTAGTGGATGATGTTCCTGCCTGGTTGGTATTTCCGAAGAGAACGTTGTTGTTTCCCGAGTATGTCCTCTTGGGTTTCGACCCAGATCCTGACTCCTTTTTCTCCAAAGTCCCATCTCGCAGAGCCTCCTCTACAGCCAATCCAGAATCATAAAAAGTTTCAAAATTTGGGGCAGCCTGAGAAAGAACCATGTATGGTGCAAAAGAGCTTGGCAAGTTCTTGGTTATTATCCGTATTTGTTCTTTTAGGTCAGGCTTATTCTGCATCTGGGCTGCCTTTGCCCTCCAACGCTTCACAAAATCAGCAAAGCTTTCCTTCTCACTCATCTTAGTGCTTTCCAGCTCCCTCGTGGTTATTTTCAGGTCAACATTGAAGTCATACTGAGCCACGAAACCTGTCCCAATGTCTTCCCAAGTCCTTTTTTTGGACGGTTCGAGAGAGAGGAACCATTGCAGGGCTGGACCGGACAAGGATTCATGGAAGAGTTGGGCCATAGCTTCTCCTTCGATGCCGCGCATAGTGAGGGATCCGACATATCCTTGAAGGTGGGCTCTCGGGTCGCCGGTTCCATCGAATTTTGCAAAGTCCACTCCTTTGAACTTTTCTGGCAGCTTGGCATTCGGAAAGAGGCATAGTTTCCTCATGTCGATTTCTCCTTTTCCAAGCCATTTGGTTTCCTGGACAGATTCCTCCAATTTACCAATCTTATCCATGATAGCGGCCAGGTTGGGGTCAACTGCTGGTATCTCAACTTTAGGTGGTTGCTCGGATTGCAGGGAAGCTTTGATTAGGATCTTGTCAGTGATTTCCTGCATGCTTTCCATTATCATATTCATGTCATTTTTCATGGAGGCTACGGCGGCTTTGAGTTGTGCGTCAACACCGGCGAGGGATTGTTTAAACTGGATATTCATGTTAGCCATGTTCTGCCTAAGTTCCTCCATTCCGTCTCCTTGGTCAGACATGGATGAAAGATTTTCGGACGGGACTGAGACTACGGGTTCTTCTTCCTCCTTCTCAAACAGTGGGGGTCCTTCCAGGGTGTCTACGCAAACTAGTCTTTGGGACAGACGAGACCAATTGGGTACAGCCTCTTTTCTTCGCAGGTGATCAATGTTGGCAGCACTGGCAACAAGTCAAAAGGGAGCAACTTATGACCAATCCAAATACTCGCCTTACCTCTATCTCCTAGGAACGAGGCCTAAGACCTACCGTGGCTCGAATCTCACTCAAGACATCCGTATGGAAGATTTCCGATAGCCCGGTAGGTGCCGTCATGCAGTTAAATTTCGAACGGTCGGAACCAGAGCCAATCTCCTTATCGTGACCATCCGAGGCAGAGCAATGTGACTATCGGAATCCAGATACGGACGTGCTTAAGGCTAGACCCAAACCAAGGGAGCCGTTCGGGCACGGCAAACACCGGAGGTATCACAAACTCCATGGATTTAAAGTCTCCTAGACTGTCCTAGTGGACCTACCGTGGTTCAAATCTCACTTAAGACGTCGTACAGAAGATTTCCGATAGCCCGGGTAGGTGCCGTCAGGCAGGTTAAATTCCGAACGGGTCGGAACCAGAGCCAATCTCCTTATCGTGACCATCCGAGACAGAGCAATGTGGCTACCGGAATCCAGATACGGACATGCTTAAGGCTAGACCCAAACCAAGGGAGCCGTTCGGGCACGGCAAACACCGGAGGTATCACAAACTCCATGGACTTAAGGTCTCCTAGACCGACCGGAAGGCCCTAAAGAATTCTAAGGGAACCTATTCCTCTAGCCCACAAGATGCGATGATGTGTGAATGATGCGTGTGTACAGGAATAAAAACATGTAAGCAGAATATAACACATAAGTCCTAGCCATGGGTTCTTGTCCTAGTTGGGAAGGTTCTATGGCTATGTACAAGTGCAAAAGCTGGTTTTGGTCTCAAAAGGGTTCTCCGGACTAGAGCCAAGATGTACTACCTCGTGTCGAGTGTATTGCAAAACAACGGTCGAACAGCACGATGGCTTATCATAGTCGAGGGTTGCTAGGCATCCCGGGAGAGCTTGTCACCGGTAAACCGGGCAAGATAGCCGAAACACGTAGCGAGGCTTGTGCGGTGCAAAGTATACAGGATAAAAGAGCTTGATCTTCCGGAAAATATTTGAAAGTCCCCCCTTTTAAAAAAAAAAAACACCTTTCAAGTTTGGCTTTCTTGCTTATCCAATACTTTTGTACATTTAAAAAAAAAAAAAGTATTGAATAAAAGTCATATCCCCAGCAGAGTCGCCACTGTGGGCTCCCGCGCCCGAAGAAGCGCTTGCGCTCGAAGAGTCGCCAACCGGGTTTTTAAGATGGGTCACCCGAGAAACCGAGAGTTTGATTTGAAAAAGAAAGGTTTTTGGTCTAGCGAAAACGTTGAGATGATGGGTTCGGGAGCCACATTACGAATGAGGAAGGTTTTTCTTTAAAAAGCACCCCATTCGACCGGTAAGACCGGTCTCTACTTGATGTTTTCAAAAAGGGGGGGGGGGATCTTCAATATTATTTGGAATATCAAACTCTTTAATAAAGCACGTAAAGGAGAAGGGACATGGGAAATATATCACATTGACGTGCAGGTGGTGCTATCTGTACAGTCGTGATAAAATGATATGAATAAATGGAAGTAAATAACATTCAACAGACTGTTTGGACCTCAGAATACCGCTCACGGCATCCTGAGATGCCACGCGAGGCATCTCAACATGCCGTGCGTGGCACCTGCTCTGCTGTCAGACTGTTGCAGTCTTTCAAAACATCATTTAGCTCACTGGTTTCTCTGTAGATCTTTTGAAAACTCACGAGTAGCCTCACGGCGGTCAGATCATCCAAGAACGTCATTATCCTTCTCAAAACATAGTTTTAAAGTAGTTTTCAACGTTTTTGATCACTTGGGATGATCTTGAAAAGATTTTAGAAGAGCCGGACATGGCTTGTAGATATGGTCTTATTTTAAGACCTACAGAAACAGTAAACAGCAAAAACAGGTAACCACAGCGGACGAAAACTCAGATCCAGGCAGCCTGTTCACAATAGCATTAGTGTGTACTATGCCGTGCGCTGAGGGTCGGGATGCCGCGCGTCTGAGCGACAGACCGCGCGGTTTATCAACCTCAGCACAGTGTCTGTTTTATTTTATGAAAATGGGTTTTGAGTCAGGATTTAACCAAAGGGATCAGATCTGCTGACAGAAAGGTCCCCTCATGACCAGAACGGAGTCTAGTCCGAGGAAACTAGTTTATAACTTTGGTTTCGAGCTTGATCAAGGATCGTGGATGCAAGGATGTGGATGGATCGTCACGGATGTGGATGGAGGAGGTTAAATGAGACAAAGGGAGTATGGGTGTGAGTGAAGGTTAGGTATTTTGGGTGATGGGGTCTTGAAGTTAATGAGTGATCAACTTCAATGATGAGAAGGGAGTGAGTGAAAGCTCTTAAAGAATGTCTTTTGGGAATGACATCCTTTAAGACTTGGAAATGGAAGTGGTAATGGAAAGTAGGTTTAAGAACTTAGAGAGAGAAAGTAGAGTGAGAGAGCCAAGAAAAAGTCAAGAGAAGAACTCAAAAGAAGGGCTAAGAAGGACCCCTTTCCCTTGAGTGGAGGGGTTAATTTATAGGCAAAGGCCAATGATTTTGAATTTCAAGTGGTGGAGGTATTTTCTGGGCGGGCCAGAAGTGCATTTTCTGAGCGCCATCACTCGGACTCATTACTAATCAGTAAGTAAGAATTTGAGCCAGTCAGCCTTTTTGCTCAAGGTGCCGTGCGGTCAAGGTGCCGTGCGCTCCAATTCTGCTCCGCACGGCTCCTCTTCCGTCGGTCCAGGGTCCTTTTGGGCTTTGTTTGGGCTTCTATCTGGGCTCTTCAGGCTTTTTGGGTTTTTGGGCTTAGAAAGATCCTTTTTCAAGCTCGCAAATGTATCGTTTCCTCTATTTTCATCGTCGGGGTGGACAAAGACTCTCCGAGGTCCGGATTAGGGTGTCTACAATCATTTTTCTCGACACCCTTAGGGTAAAATGGGCAGATATTTCAGCATATAAAATACATTTGAATGAAACCAATTGGGTTAGAAAGAGGACTTAACGAGCTTTCCAACGCTTCGAAAAACACTCAAAACCGAGTTTGGGAGTGTCCGTGGCGGCCCGCTGAAGTTGGGCAGTCACTCCCAAGCGCTCGGGACCACTCTAGAGTGCTCGGGAGTGCCACTCCCAAGCGCTTGGGAGTGCTGACAGGCCAATGCATGTTGAGCTTGAACTTTGACCACATTTTTTCAGACTTTTCAGCCCTGCAGTTCAAACTTGAACATTGCAAAGGCCTGCTTGAGCCTACAGGGCATCTCATCATGAGAATTTTCCCTCCCAAACTTTTTAATCTTTCATTTTATTTCCAAACCATAGGTTATGTTTGCCTATAAATACCCCCATTGTGCTAGCATTCGTGAACCACAAAATTTCAGTCCCTCCTTCCCCTTTTGCTGCCAAAAATCAGTCTCTAAACCTCCCTCAAACATTTTCTAAAATTTGAGTTTTTAAAAGAAAAGTTTCAAACAATCTTCAAACCTCAAATCTCTAGTCCATTTAGAACTCCATTTTCCTACTATTTTCAATCCACTCTCAAGCATCCAATTCAGTCCAAGAAGCTAAATTCAAGACAAGCAAATGTATAAAGGCTCACTTTATACTTAAAAGCCATTATTTTTCCACTTCTGAGGGAGATCAAGAGCTTGTAGCAGTTCCTCACACTGGTTATAAGTTCATTTGATCATGGTTTAGTAACAAGAGCAAGAGGAGCACAAAGAAACAAAATAATTTCTGGGCATTGTGTTCACTCCCGCGCGCTCGGGACCATTCCTGAGCGCTCAGGAGTGATACTGCCACTAAAACCCTATTTTGTTCATTATGTATTTCATTTTCTATTTTCAGTAGACACTGGGTGTGTACTGGCCCTTCTAGAGCTCAGTGAGATTTGTTTACAGTTGTAAGGAAGCAGAATTTGGATGGCTCGGACCAGTTCCTGGTTGTTTAAGTTTCTAGCTGAGCAATGACATGTTATATTTGTAAGTGCAGGAAAACGAAAGAAGCTTTGAATAGCACAAGATCGTAACGGCTACTTCAGACTCCTCGCCAGAACCCTAGCCCTTCGCCGGAATCCTAACTGCAAAACAAATAGGGGTGAGCGCACTTTTGCCTCTCGTGGCAAAGGCCCTCCGATGCCAAAGTTAGTATCTCGTACTAGCGGAAAACCCCTAATTATCAGTAGGTAGTGATTGAATTGCAATGATTTGTATACCTTAACCTCTTGGTTTACCTCGTATTTTCTAGATTCACAAATACTTGCTGTCCAAGCTTCCTTGTTGCCCTAAGTTTCCTTTCTCGTATAGGAAACCCAGAATATCATGGATTCTCGTTCCCTTAACAGTTTATTACCTTAGACCATTTTGGACTCTTTCCCATACATGGACGAACATCTCATTCCCGTTGGGTTTTTTCTCTGGATCTTATTTCACCAAGATCCCGTTTCCTTATAGAATATGACCATTTCTGAACCCTCTGGAGCGCCCTCTGTACTCGTGGGCACTTCCTCCAGAATGCTGCTCCTGTTCGGCCCTTTCGTTGCCGAACAGGCTATCTGGACCAGTGACTTCACATGTCACTGTCCTTTCTCCAGACACCTGGTCCACCAACTTCTCATGTTCTTTAGACCATTGCTTGCGACCTTAATGTGTTGATATAAGAGCATGCCCCAAGCGTAGGGCTAGGTCGGTTGTAGCATAATAAACTCGGAAGTCCGAGGTCGAATCCACAGGGAGCCAATGGAGCTAGGCCGGAAGGTTTGCTTTACGAAGGGTTTTTAGCGTTAGGACCGCCAACCTTTAATTCGGCTTTGAGACGGCCAACTTTTGAGTGATGGAAATTCTCTCTACCTCCTAACTTTAATTGAAAGCGAAGATTGACTAGAAATTAAAAGCGGCAAGGTCTAGGGGTTCATTCCGCCCATAACTTAGGCCGTTCAATGCTTCTCTTTGATAACTCAAGTGAGAGTCATTGTCATTTGACCTCACTCGGAAGATTTAACCATGAAAATCAAGTTTAACTCATACAACGGGGTTTGGAAATGGATGAAAACTCGTTTAGGCATTTTATCGAACACAAAGAGAGCCATGGTTCCAAGCATTGGGTGTGCCAAGAGACTTGTCTACACCCAATCAAAGAAATTAACATCTCTAGGTTTAGACCAAAGATTAGAGCTTAACAAGTTCTTTGAGGCATTTTGGCAAACACTTAGGGTGACATAGCTCCAAGCATTATATGTGGCAAGAGATCAAGTCCTTGCCTACACATAATCAAAGAGGTTAACAACCCTAGGTTTTGTTACATTAAAAATGAACTTAATCCATTCTCAAACCACATTAAGCACAAGAAATGAGAGAAGCCATTAAACTACCTAAATCATAGGGTAGAAATCACCCCATGACCAAGCTTAAATCACTACTCACCCATAGTGGGTGTAAACACAAGGCAAAACGAAGAGAGATATAAAAACATGGGCAAAAACGAAAATGAAAGCTAGATTAATGAAGAACACAAGTATATTTACAACATTAATGAAGGAAATTTACCCCAAAACCTTTGCAATCCCCCTCCTTTGAAGAGAGAAGGAGAGCTTGAGAAGAGAGGAGAAGAGCGAGGTAGAGAGAGAAAGTGAAAAATGGAGAATGCCCTAGAATCGGGCTAAGGGTGGTATATATACCCCCTTCACAAAAGATTTACAAAAATGCCACCGAAATGTCCGCGCAGGAGTGAGGGATCGATCCCTGGTCAGAGGGGGATCGATCCCTGCAGATTCTGAAGGCTTCCTGATGGTGGGGGATCGATCCCAAGGGAATGGGGGATCGATCCCCATGCTGGCTGGATTCTGCAGGCACTTTTCCAACTTCGCGGGCTCGCTCCGGACACTCCCGAACTCGGATTTGGGTGTTTTTTGAACCGTTGGAAAGCTTGTTGAGTCTACTTTCTAACCCAAGTGATTTGGATCAAAAATAATTTTTACATCAAAAGTTATGCCGATTCTACCCTCAGCTGGTCAGAAAATGAGTTGCTTTGGGTAACATTCTTGCATCTCCCTCACTTCCCTTGATCCTTGGACATCCCGAATATGCTTCAAAGCTTCTTTTCATGACTTTTGGGACTTGGTCGCGGAGCGCCACATGGTCTTGGGTACTTGGACACCCACGGGGCTATCCATGGCCTTCAAATGCGCCTTATTCACGCGATTTACCTGCAAATGCCAAAAACACACCTTTCGTGCAATATCGTTCAAATCAAGCAAGTTATGCACTTGTGTGTGACAAAAATGAGAGGGATAAGCCCTATTATTTACACTATTGAGGGCTTATCAACCATGCCTCTATTCGGGGATCTTGGACCAAGGACCTCTCGTGTCACTGGTCCTTACCGCCGTCCACCGTATTACTCGTATCTGTGTAGGTAGTGACACAAATATACGTACAGATATAGCGCGTGATAAACTATAGAAAATATTAACATACTACACATTGTGCTATATATGGACATGTTGGGGATCGTGGGTCTCATACACACAAAACAGAGTGACATACACCAAAGATATAACGTGGTTTGGATGGAATGCCCGTTTCACAGGAAAAACACAATTTCGTACGACTCAATCGAGAATAATTGAATTTTGAATCGCACGAACTCACTTATCACAGTCACTCTGGTACTTCTGGCCTCACCCTCTCTGTTCACTTCCACGCCCCTCAGCTCACACTGCCTATAGCTGTATAGTACAAAGGAAGGAAAAACAAAGGGCTTTCGAAGCCCAGACAGCCAGTGGGAATATTTGGCGACCCAAATCTCCCAAAATCTCTGGTGATCCTGAGCTTATTGGCATAAGGGGTCCCACCTTTTGTTGAAAGTAAACATTGGGAGGAAGTCAGTCAATAGAACATAATGGACGTGCACATCCGGTATAAAGTAGGATTGGCAACGGGCGGATATGGGCATTCTCATACCCGATACCCGAATTTGCCCCAATAACCGAGTGGGGGGAGGGGACTTCTCCCATACCGGTACGGCGGTACCGAAGACAGATTGGAATTTATCGGTGTTTTTAGCTTCGATAATTCTCAAGTTCTTCCGTTCTAGATGTACCTGCACACTCTAAAGTTTCCAACTCTCTTTCTATGCTTGAATTTCAGGAAAAGGATACATCCAAACAAATCCTAAGAGCCTCAGGCCCACAAAGGCGGTGCTGGGATTGCAGATCATCTTTTGAGCCCAATACCTTGTTTAGAAGGCCAGCGTATGCAAACCCATTCAAAGGGAACTTGAACCTGGTACTGAACCAAATCAAATTAATGTTCAATGATGATAGCAATAGAAACCTATATGCGTTATTTAGGGGCCAAAATGCATTTTACAACAGGAGTAGTGTTGGAGGGATAAATGATGAAAATGAATTATGAATTAGTTTCTTCCATGTTGTCCTTGGTTTCTTGTAATGGTATTATAGGGAGTTGGGGGAGTTGTTATCCCTTAAAGGGACATCAAATTGCTGTCTCGGTCAAGGGGGCCGTGCTCCAATCTCTCTTTAATGATCGAAAACGTTCATTTCGTAGAACTCGTCGAGTTGAACAAATATGTAAAAAATCAGCTCGATCGAATATCAGCTAGCATTCTCTGTTTAGCCATTGCTGCTTGAGCCATGCCAAAAAAGAAATGAGGTCTATTTATGGGTGGAGGGACATTGCATCAAGTAGGGTCACTTTTAAACCTACTGTCTTCCAACTTCTCCCTTGACAAATTGATCTTTTTGACATAATTTTGTGAATTTAACACCCAATTATAAGGAACTTGTCATAACATAGAATAATTTCTATTAAGATTACATTCTTGCCCCTTTCTAGTGCTATAATTTTGCTTACAACTGTCTAATAGGCGTAGAATTACACACCCAATAAATAAATAAATAAAAACTAAAATTTTAACAATTAAAAATCACGAAGATTGATATAATTCCATGTATTTGTATGCATTTTTCACTAGTGTTGAGACGCTTTTAGCATCTTAATCATTCCTTTAGCGGCTATCGTTAGCAATTTTTCTATGAATCCCAAAGGGTTAGCCTAGTGGTCAAGACTTGAAACTTAGAAGTTTCCTCTCTCCTAAAGTTGCAGATTCGAAATCTCTTAGTGCTGTTAACTAAACAAAAAGTTAAGAAAAATAAAAAATATCAAAAAATTAAAATTAAAATAACGCTGCCTAAATTCTAATAATTTAAGGAAAAGTATACTGCTTTCAAATTGCTTTACGAGTTCGAAAGCACAAACGATAAAGGAAGAGAACCCAATAACGCAAGTGGCAATCGCAAGACCTAAAGAACGTGCCGACACTACATAAGCTCCTGTAGTAAAGGCAAGGCTCATGGCTGATGGTGCTACCGCTTCAACAAGAAACAGGGGAGGGTGAAAGGCATGATGCGTTGCTCTCTAGACCCCCTAACAATACTCAAGAGATTGGTAAATAGTTAAATACTGATCTTACATATATATAGGTGGTGTAGGTTGTGAAGTGGAGAATTCGGTTTGGTGGTGATGGAATTTCAGTGTGATGTAGATCGTAGTTAACTCTTAATGGTAAATTGGGACGTTGCACTCAAAAATGATAAATAAGGAGTAAATTACAACTCGAGTAACGTGAAAAAAAAAATGTGTTTTTTCAATGAAATTGCAAATATAAAGAGCTCAGGTTTGTAGAGCCCTGGAAATAAACTTATTGAGTTCCAAAATATATGCAATAAATGGGATGCAAGCAATAATACAAGTGGACAGAGCAAGCGCTATAGAGTGTGCTAAGATGGCAAAAGTAGTTGAGATGAACGCTACCATATATCATGGCAAACATGGCAACTAAAATAAGAATCACCGCTCCAGCATTGCGAGCAAAGGCACGATCATCATCAATATCATCGCCTCCTCTGTAAGCATACCATAAACCAGTGATGCATAGTAGCATAGATATAACGGAGCATGTGATGGCTATGGTGTTGGTTATGACAAATGCTTGTAAGCTGTTCTCTGATTTTTGCACGCCAGTAATAAAGAGGGGATATTTTGGGTACATCACTTGAAACGGGACTTGGACGGAACTGGTCTGACGCTGGGTGGGGCTGGACGGGTATGCGGAGACAAAAGAGGGCCGGCCAATAAGAACCCCAATTTTTTTAGTATTTAGATTTAACTAAGACTCTTTTTTAGCCCAACAACATAATAAAATGTCCATCCAACACGCAATTAAAGGCCCAAAACCTCAGATGACCCAAAAACTCGGTGGCATTTTTATAAATCAGAGAACTAATTGGTTCATTTTCAGAAAAAAAGAAAAACCAAACTCTGGCACGTTTTTTCCAAGAGAATAAATTATGTCCGGCTTCACATGGAAAACCCTCTTTTCCGGCGCACCAATCAATAGGTGACAGCTCAACTATTGCCTTTGGTTGCCTTGGAAAAGCACGTGCCCAGCTATTATTACTGTGGTAAAAAGCTCGGATTAAAAAAAAAAAAAATACTGTGGTAAAAAGCAAAAATGGAAAACATAGTAAACTATGGTTGGTTTGGTAGGTTTTGATTAAAAAGTTAGGACTGACTTATTATTTTTTCTATTCAATTTTTTTTACATATTTGTTAGTTTTGCGTTAAACTTTTGTGACTTATTGATTCATCTCAACCAGAGGAATTGAAAAAGTAAAAAAAATATTGATCGAAAGTCATAATTCTTTTTAAAAAATACAAAAATGAGTAAAAAATACAGCTTTTTGACTTGTATTTTTTGTATTTTTAAAAAATTACGAGTTTCGATCCAAATTTTATGTATTTTTATTCATCTCTCCGAAACAAATCAATAAGTCACAAATGTTTGATACGAAACTCACAAATACGAAAAAAAATTTGAATGAAGACCAAAAAAAAGTCCTTACATTTTAATAATCCCACCATCCCAACAGTATATTGTTCTAACAAAATTGGTATGGGTACACCTCCTTGTATGAGACCTATTTTGAGGGCCCACACAAATATTGTGAACCTTGCAATTTGTTCACAACATATTTTGAAGGGTCCTATAAAAATCAATTCACTCAGACATTGGTAAATGCTTGATCTGTACGATATTTTTTTGGTCTATACAAGTAGAGACCCAAAAAATATTCAAAGATCAAGTACTTACTGATATCCGGCTGAAATGATTTTTCATGGAAACCCTACAAAAAATATTTTGAACAAATTAAACAACTCAGATCATTTGCGTGAGATTTTGAAGACTTTGTATTTTGTGTTCGAATGTAATAATTAGTAGAAATTTTATATTGGGTTTAGCTTTCTCGTATTTTGATCATTGCTGTAAAAATTGTTAAGTATTAGGGGCACACTTCTTTTAATTTTGCCTTGGGCACTCAAAACCCTTGGGCTGGCCCTGACTGTCTAACATGCATATCGTTCAAAACTGATCAATTACTGAAATTCACCACTTTGGATCACTTATCATTCAGAACAGCATTCCTCACAAAAGGCTATTGAGCATGGATAAAGGCCAATAACTTGCTTTGATATGAAACTTCAGACACAGGACCCAAACTGGCTCAAACAAAAAACAAGGACCAAAGATACCCAAAGAGATGTTCCTTACGACAAGTTTCTAGTTAATACCCTTTCCTTTTTGTACATTTAGTTAATGTTAGATCCGCATGACATTTTTTGGATTAATTATCCGTCTTGACGGGAGGATTAAAAAAAGTACAAAATTATGACCGAAAGCGAAAAAAGTTTACTAAAGATAGAAAAAGTATCAAACAGTTGTCTTATTTGTCTAAAGTGCCGTCTTATTGGAATTCTTTCAACATCGGTCTATACTTTTATACTTTCCCGATTCGTCTCGTTGAGAGACGAACGATTAAACCCAAAAATTACGACGAAAAGCTAAACAAAAAGCTACGAAAAATAAAAAATATTGAAAAACAATTAAAATAACGCTGCCTAAATTCTAATAATTTAAGGGAAAGTATACTGCTTTCAAATTGCTTTACGAGTTCGAAAGCATAAACGATAAAGGAGGAGCAACCAATAACGCAAGTGGCAATCGCAAGACCTAAAGAACGTGCCAACACTACATAAGCTCCTGTAGTAAAGGCAAGGCTCATGGCTGATGGTGCTACCGCTTCAACTAGAAACAGGGGAGGCTGAAAGGTATGACGCGTTGCTCTCTAGACCCCCTAACAATCCTCAACAGATTGGTAAATATTGATCTTACATATGTATAGGTGGTGTAGATTGTGAAGTGGAGAATTCGGTCTGGTGGTGATGGAATTTCAGTGTGATGTAGGTCGTAGTTAACTCTTAATGGTAAATCGGGACGTTGCACTCTAAAATGATAAATAAGGAGTAAATTACAACTTGAGTGACATCATACAAAAAAATGTGTTTTTTCAATGAAATTGCCAATATAAAGAGCTCAGGTTTGAAGAGCCCTGGAAATAAACTTTTTGAGTTCCAAAATATATGCAATAAATGGGATGCAAGCAATAATACAAGTGGACAGAGCAAGCACTATAGAGTGTGGTAACACGACAAAAGTAGTTGAGATGAATGCGACCATCATGGCAAACATGGCAACTAAAATAAGAATCACCGCTCCAGTATTGCGAGCAAAGGCACGATCATCATCAATATCATTGCCCCCTCTGTAAGCATGCCATAAACTAGTGATGCATACTAACATAGATATTGTTAACATAATATTAGGAAATGAAAATGCTACACACACAACCTTTCTTACACAACAACTCACACAACCGCGGACATCATGCTGACCTCATATCAAAACGACGTCGTTTTGATTTGAAAAAAAAAAACATAGGTCACAAACTGAGCCCTTTTGCTTTGCCCTTTTCCCTTCTCGTTCAAAATACAGAAGCGTGGGAGGGGCTCCCACCACAACCCCAGCTGCTCCCCCATAGCCGGAAACCGCCACCACGACCGGCTTCTGGCACCTCGACGCTGTCCACGAAAGAGGTCTCTCTCTCTGTCTCCCTCGTTGTTTCAGATAGATAGATTATCCCCACTATCTACTCCTCATCAATTAGAGGGTTTCAATTTGAGAAACCCTAAAGTGTTGTGCTGCCAAGAAAAAAAAAACCTAATTCGAAATTTGAGAAACCCGTAATTCGAAAATATGAGAAATCCTAAATTGGAGTTGTTAACCCCAGAATAGTGGTTTAATGTGTTGGTAATCTTTGTTAATTGATACCATTTTGTCGGTCACCTTAATTTGATAAGAATGGGTGCTGTAAAGGACACCTCTTTGTTTGCTTCATGAAAACCCTCTTACCAAATTCTCATTTGGGTTTTTAGTAGTTTCGGACAGTAAAGGAAAAAAAAAAAAAAAAAAAAGAAGAAGAAGGAAGCTTATACTTTTTCTCCTAGATTCTCCTTTGTCTTTTATTGGTAAGATATATATTAGCTTTGCTTGATTGGGTAATTAGGTAAGTAGATGAAGAACATTGTTATGCTTTTACAACTGGGTTTTAAGAACCAACTCGAAAAATATTGTGTTTGAGTGCTTGAGTTATCAATTAAGTGCTGAAAATGGGTCTCTAAGTGAAGGAATTTCATTGTATATGCTGCAATTAGTTATTTACACCTTGAACATGTGCACTTCTATGCCGAAAGCTGATTATGGAAAGCTGAATCGTTGTTCTTAAAGTGCTGAAAGTTGAACTAATATGCTGAATTCTGTGCTTAGATGGTAGAAATTATGTTTGTATATGCTGGAATTATAATTGGAAGCTAAAAACTGAAATTTATATGCTGAAACTCATACTCCAAGTGCTGAAAATTGCTATATGGTGCTGAAACTATGTTTTTAGGGTGCTGGAGCTACTGCTTTAGCACGGAATTACGGGTATAGATGCAGGAAATTATGTCTAGAAACTGAAATTAGGTGACTTTTGCACAGGACTATGTCCAATAAGTTGAATTTGATAAACGGTGAGTTGGAAGTGCTCTTTTTATGTGGTGGAACTTTGTCTAAGTGCTGAAATCTACATTTGACTGGTAAAAATTTATATTTGAAGTGCACGAATTCATGTTTGGTACATTTGGGGTGATGGCTAGAAGCAAAGCTATGAATAGAATTTAATTGAGTACATGGTTAGTTTGTAGCATTTTTGACTGTGCATAAAGTATATTTGGCACTAGTAAACTTTTTGAAAAATTTGGCACTTTTGGTTTGTATTATGAAAGATAATGTTGGAATGGTTTGTGCTTGATAAATTGAAACATCTCTTAAGTTTAATTGAGTACATGGTTATGGTTTTATCCTTATTGATCATTGTTATTCTCAGGTTATGGTTGAAAGATGGGAGGGCAGCTTGATTACATATGGCTGCTAACTTAAAAGCAAAAGAATGGGAAAGCTTAGAAGATTTATGGGCTGGAGCTGCTGCTCAATTCAGTGACAGACAAGATGGGATGAGTTCAATCATGCCTTTGTTCATATGGCGCGACCAGTGGAGAGAGCCATCTGTACATAGTCAATGACTATATGGGATCACTTAATGGTGGAGCATACCAGGAAAAGTATCAACACATCCCAATCCTTGGTTGATCCGAAAGAAGTATCAACACTAACTATGGGACCAATAGCTTTGCAAAGACTAGTGGAGACTCGAAAAAATAGTGAAAGAGATTGAAGCAATTCAAGTGAATGAAAGGCCAAAGAAAATGATCAATTTGTTGTAGTTTGAAATATCAATATGTACTAAGCTTTGTAATATCAAGTTGTAGTATTGCGAAACCTAACTTTATATGTAATTGATAATTGTAATGAGAATGGCCCGACGTGGGTTTTAAATTTATTGTATTATGATTTTGGTTGTGAAATGATAATTTGGCAATAGATTTTGGCTATGAATGTGGCTTGTGAATAGTGATTTAGAATGAGAAAGGCCCGGCGTGGGCTTGTGCATAATCTCATGTTGTTTCTATTGTTGTTATTGCTGTCTGACTGAGACGCGAGACGTTGGGCTAGAACCAAAAAACAGGGGAGACTATGCCGAAATTTTTCCTGAACCAAATACACTAGCATAATTCTAGTATTGATATTGGTTACTGAATTCACCTCAAAACTTAGTACTATTTTGGTTTTATTCTGACCTATCGATAACATCTTGAACTGACCAAATCATCCTCCATAAAAAAAAAACCTTTCAAAATCTTATCTGATGGAACTATGAATTCAACAAGCAATCAGATCATTACAGAAGCATAAAGAAAGCAAAGAAGGGGTGCATTTTTATGAACAAAAGTAGAATGCGTCTCATTAAAGAAGTCAACTTCAGACAGAATTCTCCAAACCATCTATCTTATGAAAGGTCATTATATGACCAACAAACAATCAAGTCTTTCAAGGACACAAAAGGGGACACAAGACACGATATGGACAGCTTTCAATGACACAAAAGGGGACACAGGACATATGACACCATACAAAAGGGGACACAGGACATATGACACGACATAAAACAATACAAGCAAGTGAACTACTCTTCAACATTATCCGGTGCATTCATCATTTGCGTATAACTTTGTTGTCCTCCGCATCCTTCCAAAACTAAAACTTGAAGCTACAACTTGATATTCTAACAAATTACAACTTTATATTTCAAATTACAACAATTGATCATTTTCTTGGACTTTGATTTATTTGAATAACTTCAATCTCTTTCAACGGCATGTGGCATCTCAAAGTTGTTGAACTACCAAGCGGAGTCATCTCTGTGCCAATATCTCTCTGTTTAAACTCATGAATCATCTTGGTCGCTGCAGCTTTTTCCAAACAAAAACTCTTCTGCTTACAATTTGGGAGTTCGGCTGCATGGGATCAGGCCTTGCTTGGATAGAGTGATGCTGAGTAATGTATCGGGCTGGCTGTGTCTTGCTCCCCACATGTCCAATTATCTGTAGAAGGAAAAGAAAATCCACTAAGAAAGTTCCCTATGAGGTGATAGTATTGCTTCACACTTAGATCACAAAAAAATTACTTCTCTTTTATGCATTAAAATTGAATGTGTAGACTTTACTTCTCCATTTTGTAAGTGAAGAAAGAGAGCATTACGAGTCTACCAGCAGATTTTTCATCACAGAATGCATATAGCACTGAACTATATGATGACCACACAAGAAACTAGAAAAAAAGGGGATTATCTCTTGACAGCTAGTCTATAGCACTTGAAATGCTAAAGCAAAACAGCTAGTGAAGGTCAACTTGGTCGATAATAGCACGGTGATTGTTTCTCCCTATTGAGACCTTATCAAAATTGACAAGCCACTGGTCAATATATTATGAATAAGCCGCTTTAAAATATGTCTTTGGCTACACATGAGAAAGCTCATCTATATTCAGCAGAAGTCACTGGCCATGTGCTGCACCACCGTTAATGGCTAATTCATCCAGCAGACACAACTCTAAATCATGTCGTTTAAGAAGGATTTTGCCATTTGCTTTCCACCGACCAGTCTTCATTCGTATCCAACTACCAAAATCCACCCAAACAATTGTGTAGAGAGATTTTTTTCCATGGTAAGTGTTCTCTGTCTCATCTGTTTCCTACCCACTTTTGGTGTACAGTGCTCCTAGCCCCGCCAAATCAACCTGCGAACCAACCTGTAAACTGGGTTCAGCCCACCACAAATATCTCAACTTTCAAAATGTTTCCAGATGTCCCTAGTTCCTTTAATCTTAATGAAGCTCAAAATCAATCTCCAAAGTTTACAAACATTACTACTTAAGAAAGGGATGAATTTCCTGCCTCTTGGGTGCGAGATTGGTCTCGTTGCAAGTCGAATTCCATTACTTCTATGGAACAAATTTATGGTAAGACTTGTAAATGCATGTTAGACAGTTGAGTCATAATTTCATTACTGAAATAATCTAATGCGCTATAAAGACCTAGAGGGGGGGTGAATAAGACGACCTATTTAAATTTAAAGTAACCAACAATTTAAGCTACTATCCAAACTCCATGCCAAAGCTATCCAAATTAATAATATAGGTTAAGGAGCAATTAATCTAAAGAACGCAAACACAAAGATATATGTGAGAGTGATAAGGTCAATCACACCCTAAGCATAAAACCACGGCCTAACTACCAAAATTGCTATAGATCAAAAGGTTTACAAAGTGCTAAGAGAGGAATAACAACTTTACCCCAAAAGCTTATCCTAACTCCACCACTTTGATGTAGCTCCCCGAACTCCTTCTTGATCCCATAGCCACCACGAGTCCAACGCCTCGATCTCCGTTCACCACGGCTCCGGTATCATCCGGC
This sequence comes from Rhododendron molle, assembly GCA_025413875.1. Lineage (NCBI taxonomy): Eukaryota > Viridiplantae > Streptophyta > Magnoliopsida > Ericales > Ericaceae > Rhododendron > Rhododendron molle. The sequence goes on from CM046391.1 coordinate 58,772,061, forward strand.
CAAGTAGTATCATAGGCATGAAAGTATGGATTTTATGAAGTGAAGGTTTTTATGCAAAAAAGAATCAATCTAGAGAGAATACATGGATTATCAAAGTATTTCTCTAGATTGAACAAAGATGATTGAATGCTAGATTCAACTCATCCAAATGCAAATGAAGACACAAGAGTAAAGGAGATAATGTTTTCTCTCTCTAAAGTGGGCTATCTCTATCTCTCTTACCCTAGAACAATGAAGAACAAGCTTATATATGACCAAGCAAGAAAAAATCCGGTAGTGCCCTGTTAAGGCGCTCTTAGCACGCGCACAAGGGCCTTAGTCCGCTAAGGCACTACTAAGGCGCTCTTAACATGCGTGCAAGGGCCTTAGACTGATAAGGCGCTGCTAAGGCGCTACTAAGGCGCAAGTACTAAAAAGAGGCCTAAGACAAGATTTTGTTTCAAATAAAACAAGGCCAATAATATAAGGTTAGTGCATACATGATATTTCATAAAAGATTAAGACATTGAAAATCTTTAATGATGCATGGAAAAATATTAAGCTAAATGCACATGAGATGCATATACCTTTCCAAGCAAAATGCACGGCACAACCTTCGTGATCAACTTTTGAACCAATGGGTGGAGTATCTAATCTAGACAAAATAAAATCACCTCCCAAACCCAAATGGAAAAAGAATAAATACAGACTCCAACGGTTTGTCACATCCGGAAATTGCCAATTACATTAACAATCTCCCCCTTTGGCATTTCTGGGACAAAACCGTTCCAACAAAAAATCATTACAAGGAAACGAATTCTAGTTGCTAGAGAACCTTCTAAAAACTCTAACAACCTATATACCAAAAGCTTCCATTCCAATCACAATGAACCTGCAAAAGATAACTCAACCAAAGCAACAAGCATGCATGGATATATGACAGCAGTAAGGATTTAGCGCAACAAAAATTAAACTCAAGAGAAGCTATCATATATAAAGCAATGCTAATGGAAGAGAAAGAGTAATACAGGCATTTAAAGTATAGATAAAACGACCTTCGCCAGGGCCGCACATATTAACATAAACCATAAGCCCTAACCATGGGCAATATCATGCAACAAAGCAAACGCACCAACATAAGCCCATGCAAGGGTTAAATAAAAAGATAGATAAAGGACCTACTGATATATACCTCGCCGACCAACATAAGTACCAAGCCCATGCAAGAGCTAAATAAAAAAAAATAGATAAAGGAGCTACTAATATAAACCTCGCCGAACTACCAAACTACCTCATAAAGGCTCTCCACACAAGCAACCAATCTTTCTCCCCCTTTTTGTCCCGGGAAGCAAAGAAGTATCCCAAAATTTGGAGGAAAGCCAAAGTAGCACGTCAAGCATCAGACCCGTCCTCATCATCGGCCTCCATGTCATCAGCCGGAGATGAGTAATCAAGTTCCAAACGAGCTTCCAACCTCTTGAGTTGAGCTGCCATCCCATTGATCTGAGTAGCCAAGTAAGTCATGTCATTGCGTAACCCCGAAATTAAAACTCCCCGAGAACTGAGCATTATAGTCATCAATCTTCAAAAGCTGTGTGTTAAAAGCCTCAAAATGGGTCGCAAACTCATCCAACTTCAGATGTACCTTATCAAAGTGACTTTGGAGAGAGTCCATCCACTCGGGAGGAGGAGGAGGAGGCGGAGCCAAGGCCACCATTGGTGGGGCAGGAGCTTCCACAACCATTGGAGCAAGACAAGGAGTGTCACAGGCAGGAGCATGAACATTGACATTCCAAGGTGGATTATACCCCGGAAGAGGGTGGAGAGGAGCGAAAACAGCTTCAAGCGGAGGATACTCGGGTGTGGGAATAAACTTTGGAGGTTTGGCGTTGTCCAAAAACGTCGCTTGAGCTTTCGAGAGACGAGCGGTTTTAGAAGAAATAGCACCCTTAGGAGTAAAGGAGATTTCATTGTCAAGCTCGGGCACATCTTTGTCAAGCATGAACCGAGTGAGCAAGGATTGGAAAGGAAGACCAGCGGTGCCCGGAGCACGAGTTGCATACACATAGATTTGCCACCAAATCTTAGAAGCCAAGTCAATAGAGTAACCCCGACCGATAGCATAAAGAAGACAAGCCCGAGAGAAATTTACACTGTGACTGTGGTCATTTGGTTCTATGAGAGAGCACACAATTTTGTTAAGCATGTGATAGTGGGGAGACATGATACCGGAAGGAATGTCATCTATGTGTGTTATCAACCCATCGGTGAGCTCACGAATGACTTCGGAGCGAGGAGGAGTAATAGAGGTATCAAAAGGCCATTGAGCATCGAAAACACGAGCCATTTTGAGCAACTCACAAATCGACTCAATAGAGAAACGCAGCTTAACTTTGCGCACCGTGGTAAAGAAATACCCCTTTTCAGAGTTAACATCGCCAATATTACTAAAGAATTCACGCACCATTTCAGGATTAGCATAAACATGACCAGAACACAAACCAGTGCAACCACAAACCTTAAATTGAGCATCAAAACCCATTGAGTCAAGATCCGAGAGATTAACATTTCGTTCACACAGATTTGTAGCTTTTTGAGAATAGGTTTCCATATACGAAGCATGAGCAGCATCATTAACAAAGAACTTGTAACCGACTCGGGACTCGGATGGTCGTCTCCACGGTTTAGGTCCGTTAGGAGCAGCACGCGAAGAGGAACCACCAGCCATGACTCGAAAAGAAGGCTGAGAACACAAAAAAAAAGTTGAAATTTCAAAAAAAAAAAAATTATTACTCCCTCCGTCCCTTTATTATAGTCCAGTATTCCATTTTGGGTTGTCCCTTAATAAGTGTTCATTTTGTAAAGTTAGTGGGTAAAAGTTGGTGAATTGTCTATTTTATCCCTAAAAGTATATTCCATTTTAAAAAGTTAGTAAGTAAAAGTGTAATGATGATGGGTAAGTATGGAAAGTGAAGAAAAAAGTTGATGTGAAAGGTATAATGATGATGCACAAAAAAAGTTGAAATTTCGAAAAAAAAAATATTATTATTATTTTTTTTCGAGGTTTTTTGTTTTTTTTTTTTGTTTGTTTTTTTTGTTTTTACTTTCGAAAATAAAGCTGGGAGTTGTAAAACAACACAGAGATATCAAAGATAGAGTTAAGATTTCGTAAAGAAAGAGAAGAGGAACCTTACCGAAAGGTGAATAGATCACCCAAAGCAGAGAGGAGGCCCCTAGATGAGGAGCCCTAAGAGAAAGGAGATGAAGAACGGTGGCAGCTGCTGGTTACATCAGGTAAGGAAAACCCATCTCAATGAAAAAGTATGTGAGAATTGGATAAGGTTCGAAGGAATAAAAAAAAAGATTTGGCTGGGAGTATATATATCCAGGCAATGAACGAGTGCTATAGAAGCGCTGTAAACACGTGAGAAAGGGCACTAAGGAGATGTTATCCGCTACAAGCGCGCGAGAGAGGAACACAGACAGTTGTTGCACGATCGACGGCTGGGATTAGCTGGGGATGGCGCGCCACTAGAGCGCCGAAAGCACGCGACCAAGGGCGCTAATCTGAACTGAAGAAAAATGGACATGTGTAGGAGATTCCCGCTAATTGTCCGTACTAGAGCGTTAAAGGAACATCACACTGATAAAGCTCCCAAACCGCCCCAACTCTCTGAATCTCGTGCAAACATTTTCCTACTAAAGAGGGCGCTTGCGCCACTAACGCACGAGTGAAGCCCAGAGCTTCAGAATCTCCCAAAGTTTTGAAAGAGGTAAAACCTGCTAGGATGGGCGCCCGCACTGTTAAAACCCTCTTAAGGCCCGTAATCTCTGAAGCGTAAACAGAACTGGTAAAGGAATAGAAGCCTATACCAAGATTAAACTAAGGCATAAAAAAATAAAAATAACTGGAAGTACTTTGACTCAGTACTCCCCCTTACATCAATGCTCCCCCTTACTGAATTGCCCAAATAAAATATGAGCATACAAGCATTCAAAAGCATTCCAAAAAATCAAGCACACAGAAAATAGAAATTGTCAAAGTATCATGCTCAAGTATAACGTGGAATTTCATTGAAATTGAGAGAGAAGCAGTAATGACACCAAAATGATAACATAAAGTTTAAACATAACATGAATATATTGTAAAAAGAATCATGTTTTTCAATAGAATTTCATGCTCTATGCTATCAAAGTGAGCAAGTGAACTCCGTGAGAGTGGGGCGAGACCCTTTAAAATGCCAAGGGATACCCAATTCAATTCCCAAGAAGAATTCACACAAGTTTGATGATAGAAGTCAAACCATAAGTCGTTTGGACCTAAAGACTTCACGCACAAACCCCATATCGCATTCTTATGGACCCAAGTGACTCACACACCTAGGATGGTGCAATAATTAGATAGCCATTCGCCCGAGGTGCGAGATCTCATAAAGAACGGAGGTGCACTAGAGCAACAACCCCAAGACTAGAATTGCATCATTTTTTTTTTTTGTATTTTTTTTTGTATTTTTGTATATTTTTTTTTGATACAAATGAAAGACAATAAGCAAGGATCTCACTCTTTTATGCACCAAGGGAATGCTCAACTCCGCAACCTACCCTTCAAATAAAGCAAGGGCTAGGTCGTTGCAAGCATATTATACCGGCAAGACCGGATCGTTCCCACGAAGAAATCTTTTAAGCTAATTTGGATTAGGTGTGATGAAAATGGTTTTCGGCTTTCAAGCAGCCAACTTCGATGTTTGATTTGAAATTATGAAAATTGACTTGGATTTGAACTAGACTAAGGTGGTCGAGTCAAGAGAGCTCGGTTTACCTACGATTCGGCCAATCAAACGATTCCTTTATCTAACTAAAGAGCGGACCGAAACCGTCCGGATTCCGCTAAAGGCATTTACGCTGAAGACTACTTATAACTCCTTTCAAAGTATTAATTCGAACTGAACTCATTTAACGCAAGTGAGAGACGAAAAAGGATCGTTCGCACGCGTACGATTAATCAAGCACGTAGCATGGGCCGATAGACTCCATTGATCAAAGGAGCCACCAATCCCATGATCGACACAAGACATCATGGGTTTAATTCGTTCAATACTTGAAATTGAGCTAAAGATTGAGCGGAATCATTTGATCGACTAATTCATAGCGCAAACCTCACCCCGAGACCCTACCGATTAACTACTCACACATTGGGAAAAAACTAAAGAGTATGCTAAATATTGAGAACATGATTCACCAATGAAAAGGAAAACAAACTTGATTTCTATTAATATCCAAACCACACGAGCAACTTTAATACTTGAGAAATTAGCGTAACACAATTGATTGCTAGTGTTCTTGAAGAAAACAAGGAAGAAAAGCTTGAAACTTACCAAAGGAGTTCTAGAAATGTAGAAGACATAAAATTAGATTGAAGTACATAAATGGCCAATAATGGCTTACAAAGCTATTTATAACTCTTACAAATCAGCCAAATAATGGACCAAAAGGTCCCTAAAATATCCCAAAATCATGCTAGAGAAGGAAAGTTTCCATAAATAGAAAGTTGGAAAGTCAGCAAAAGAGGAGCTGGTCGAAGGCAGAAGGTAGCGCTACCTCAAAACTTGGTAGCGCTACCAAGGCAACTGTGGGATTCTTCAGCACAGAGGTAGCGCTACCTCAAAACATGGTAGCGCTACCAAGGCCCTTTTTCTTGCAGTTTTGGCCCAAGCTTGGCTGCCATGCCTTGACGTGGCCCGACGGCTCTTCGATCCTTGGTTTCTTGATCACCGGGACTTAGCGGGAGTATGCCATGGGGCCTTGATCTCTCGGATACCCTCGAGAGCCATCCCTGAAGCGTTAAGCCTTGCTTGAAACACTTCGGCACGCTTGAAAACATGGATGGCCAACGGCCAATCTCCGAGGCCTTGCGTAGCATTGTTAGGCCTTGTTGGCAATGAAAAGTGTACCGGCGGCCTCTTGGACTCCTAGCTCATCCCGGAACATCGTTTGGCCTTTAAAACCGCCTTGTGAGCACGTTCAACCTGAAAGTCACACCAAAATACCTTACGAGCAAAATGGGATAAAAACGACTGCTAAAGTAAAGAAAGGCCACAAGTTAGAGGTTTTGAGCCCCGAGATCATGCGATCTTGGGTGCTAATCAGGGAAGCTTTTACACTAATCCCTAGGCGGTCTCTCGAGTAGAATCAACGGGGGAAAGCATCTAAAGGTAAACCTCAAACATTTGGTCAATCTAAGATCAAGACAAGGAGAATGCAACTAAGAATTAAGTCGAGGACCCTTAGACACCAAAAGGACCAAGCCCCAAGAGAGTGTGTGCAAATAGTAGAGAGCATGAGATTCAAATGACACAATGATACTCTTCACAATATAGACAATTATGCATAATTCAATAGACTCATGAAGTGTCATCAAAGCTCAAAACTCCATTTGCATGAAAAGCCAAACTTGTCCTTAAAACATGATACGAGGAGTATAGTTAACACAAGCAAGCAAGCAAGCATGCGGACAACCAAGCACACTCAAGGACCAAAAAGGAAAATGATGCCAAAAAAAAAAGAAAAAAAACTACTGTAACAGAAAAAATAGACATGAAAATGAAAATGAAAAAGACACATGAGCACTATAGTCACAAACAAGAGATGAAACGCACACGAGTGACATGCAAACTATCTAACCTCAATCGATAGAAATCAAACCAATAGACTTCCTAAGAAACTCAAATCTAGCAGAGTCTAAAGGTTTAGTGAAAATATCGGCCTTTTGATCAAGTGTAGGGATGAACTCGAGAGAGATGACCTTGTCCTCACAAGGTCACGGATGAAATGATGACGAATATCGATATGCTTAGTCCGAGAGTGTTGAACCGGATTTTTGGAGATATTGATCGCGCTAGTGTTATCACAAAATACTGTCATGGTGCCTTGAGGTAAACCATAATCTTGCAACATTTGTTTCATCCACAAGAGTTGTGTGCAACAACTACTGGCCTCTATGTATTCGGCCTCGGCCGTGGATAAGGACACACAATTTTGCTTTTTACTATGCCAAGCCACTAGACAATTTCCTAAATAGAAACACCCACCCGAGGTGCTTTTGCGATCATCGGCACTCCCGGCCCAATCGGCATCCGAAAAAGTGGCTAAATCAATATTGGTACCTCTAGGAAACCACAAACCTAAGGACAAAGTCCCTTTCACATAACGAATAATGCGTTTGACGGCAGTCAAGTGTGATTCCTTTAGCTCGGATTGATATCTAGCGCACACACCAACACTAAAAGCAATGTCCGGACGACTAGCGGTGAGATACAACAAACTTCCTATCATGCTTCTATAGAGTGTAGGATCCACACTCACTCCTTTAAAAGTCTTTAGCAATCTTTACACTTGTGCTCATGGGTGCTCGTATGCATTTACCATATTCTAATCCAAATTTCTTGCCAAGTCTTTAGCATATGTAGATTGACTTATAAAAATTCCATCATTTAATTGTTTGATTTGAAAACCAAGGAAATATGTCAATTCTCCCATAAGACTCATTTGAAACTCGTGAGACATTTGTGCACCAAAATGATGAGCATGTTTAACGCTAGTGGATCCAAATACTATATCATCGACGTACATTTGAGCAATGACAATGTCACTATCAATCTTTCGTATAAACAAAGTTCGGTCCACTCCCCCTCGAACGAAACCCGTATTCAAAAGATGGTCAGTTAAACGCTCATACCAAGCACGGGGAGCTTGTTTAAGGCCATAGAGAGCCTTTCGACGACGATACACGTAAGAAGGATTCGATGGATCAATAAAACCCTTAGGTTGTTCAACATAAACTTCTTCCTTAAGGTCGCCATTTAAAAAAGCACTCTTGACATCCATTTGAAAAAGTTTAAAACCACGATGACTAGCAATAGCAAATAACAACCTAATTGATTCCAACCTAGCTACCGGAGCAAAAGTTTCTTCAAAGTCTATTCCCTCTATTTGTGTGTACCCTTGAGCCACCAACCTAGCCTTATTTCTTACCACAATGCCACTCTCATCCTTTTTATTCTTAAAGATCCACTTAGTGCCTATGACATTTGTATGGGATGGTTTAGGGACTAAATACCACACATCGTTCCTAGTAAATTGTTGGAGTTCTTCTTGCATGGCCTCGACCCAACTCTCATCACCTAAGGCTTTTTCCACTTTCTTGGGCTCTAAGGAGGATGTGTAGCACACAAAGGTGACTTCTTTCCTAATTTCACTCCTAGTTTTCATCTTATCACTTGGATTGCCTAAGACTTGGGTTATAGGGTGATGAAGTTTGACTCTAGCGGAAGGTTCTTTGGTAGACAAGGGGACAAGATCATGTTGACCAAGTTCATTATTATCTATAGTTTCACTACCCTCCGGCTCACTATCATCTTCTACTCCATCATCTCTATTTCCTATAACTTCCGTAGGATCATCATCACTCTCTTCATGAGAGTCTCCTACAACGTCGCCCAAGTCAACCTCCCCCTCAAATATATCCCAAATAGGATCTAAATCATTGTCACTTCTAGGGGTTGATTCTCCTAAAGCGGTATCATCCACAATAACATTTGCCGACTCCACAAGAGTAGAGGTTCTAAGGTTATAAACCCTATAAGCACGACTATTAATGGAATATCCAAGAAAAATTCCCTCATCGCTCCTAGAATCAAACTTACCCAAAGAATCCCCTTCTCTTAAAATGTAGCACTTACTACCGAAAACCCTAAAGTATTTAACCGAAGGTTTTCGCCCATTCCAAATTTCATAAGGGGTTTGGGAAGTTCCCGGCCTCACATAAACACGATTAATAGTGTAGCATGCGGTATTAATAGCTTCGGCCCAAAGATTACGAGGAACACACTTGGCATGCAACATAACGCGTGCCATTTCTTGAAGTGTTCGATTTTTCCTCTCGACAACCCCATTTTGTTGGGGGGTGCGAGGAGCGGAGAACTCATGTTTGATACCATTCGCATCACAATACATTTCAAGCCCAAGATTTTCAAATTCTTTACCGTGATCGCTTCTCACACGAACTAATGAATATCCTTTCTCATTTTGAAGTTGTTTACACAAAATTTTAAAAGAAGCACAAGCGTCAGATTTTTCCCCAAGATATCCAACCCACGAATAGCGAGAGTAATCGTCGACCATAACAAGAATGTATTTTTTACCTCCCAAGCTCTCGGTTCTAGAAGGACCCATGAGATCTATATGAACCAACTCAAGAGGCCTAGTGGTACCAATTATGTTTGTTTTCTTATGTTGAGACTTAATTTGTTTTCCTTTCATACAACCACCACACACAAGACCCTTCCCATTGGCAAGCTTGGGCACACCTCTCACAACCTCACGTTTAGTAATTTTGTACAATTCTAGAAAATTAATATGACCCAAGCGTTGATGCCACAATTCAACTTCATCAAGAAGAACATGATGACATACATTAGAAGGATGAGGTTCAACACAATAGCAATTATCCAAAGACCTAATTCCTTTAACAACCAATTCTCCCTTAGAATTAAGTACAGAACAAGTATCTTTCGAAAATTGCACATTATGCTCATTGTCACAAAATTGTCCTATACTTAAGAGATTAGCTTTCAAACCATCAACAAATAAAACATTATGCAAAGTAGGGAGACCGGGAGTTAAAATGGTGCCTTTACCTACCACTTTTCCCTTTTTACCATCACCAAACGTCACAAGACCACCATCATAGTTTTCAAGCATGGCAAACATACCCCTATCCCCGGTCATGTGCCTAGAGCAACCACTATCAAGATACCAAATGCAAGCATTATGAGCTCTATATGCGATGTGTGCAACATGACAAACATTTTCAACCTTTTTCCATGTTTTGTTAGAATGAGCATGAGTATGTGAATTACCATTTAAGTTTCTATCACGAGCAAGAGCATTCACATCAAAAACCTTAGCAAATACACTCAATTTGTTAATTTCTTTCACAATATGAGAAGTTTGAGTCGCAAGATCATTCAATTGAGCAAAGAAGTCATTGTCTTGAGTTTTAGAAGGCTTGAGGGAGGTGTTATGAGGTCTCTCCAAAGTGGATTGACCAAGGACAACGCCCCGAGGAACAAATCGCTTTTGAGGTCTTTGAGTTTGACCTTTCTTTCGAAGCTCTCTTCTCACACGATAGCACTTAGGTCGAATGTGACCCTCATTTCTGCAATGATGACAAGTGAGGACTCTCTTCTCAAGAAACTCATTTACTATAGGTTTTGAGATGCTAGATGAGAGTAAATTTGCTATGGGCTTAGCACTCACAAGTGTCTCGTTCTCACTAGATTTAGCATTGCTAGAGGAGAAGGGATTCACAATGGTTTTAGCACTTACAAAGGTGATTTTCTTCTTAGGGTCACTAGACTCCGTTTTTAGGGAAGGTGGATCTACGAAACCTAGACCACTCTTTTCTCTAAAAGTGCGTGTCATCTCCGCAATTCTAGTGGCTCCACAATCATTTCTTTTAATAGCTTCAGTAGCCTCGCTGAGGTCACTTTCTAACTCATAAATCCTAGATCTTGCCTTCTCAACCTCTCTTAAGCCTTCTACTCTTTGCTTCTCCGCGGTGTCAAATTTTTCAACAAGATTTGCATTGTGTTTCTTAAGGTCATCTAACTCAATCCTAAGCAACACCCTTTCTTTCTCTATCCTCTTAAGCTCATTTTTTAACTCCTTCTTCTTCTTTTTAAGGGTGAGACACTCACGATACATCTCATCATAAGCTTCATGAATTGAGCCTATATCTTCATCACCTTCTTTTTCCTCCTCACTAGTAGTTGAAGACTCAACACTAGACGTAATAGGTAATGTAGGAAGTTTAGATGACTCTGTGGATTCAAGAGAGGCAACAAGTACGGATACACAAGAATTCCCTTCATCATTTTCTTGACCACCACTCTCACTACCATCCTCATCACTATCATCATCCCAAGTAACTTTAAGACCTTTCTTCATTTTCTTCTTAAGTGTATTAACGCACTCGGATTGAATGTGTCCGTACCCATGACACTCGTGACATTGAATTCCTCGTGGCTTTCTAGATTTTTCAATCGATAGCTACTTATCATTATTACCAAAGACATATTTCTTAAAGCTAGATGATGGCTTAGAAGGCTTACCTAGATTGTTTCCTTTCCTAAAGAACTTCCAAAATTTCTTAGCAAACATGGCAATCTCTTCGTCACTTATATCGTCTTCGTCCTCACAAGTTTCAAAGGTTTCCTCACGAGCGGACTTAAACGCTATACCGGTATTAGATTTGGAGGTAGTCTTTGAGGGTTTGAAATCTGAGAGGTGGTTGATCTCAAAGATTTGGAGTTTTCCTACAAGCTCGGCAAAGGTCAACTTATCAACATCCGTACGTTCTTCTATAGCGGTAACCTTCACTCTAAACCTCTCGGGAAGAGACCTAAGGATTTTGCGACACACTTTAAGATCAGAGAGTGGCTCACCTAAACTATGAAAAGTGTTGACAATCTCGGTTAACCTAGAGATAAAGCCATCAAAGTTTTCCTCATCATGCATTTTAAGTTATTCGAATCGTGTGGTGCACATTTGAAGCTTAGACACCCTAACCGTCTCTATTCCTTCATGAGATGTACGAAGAATGTCCCAAGCCTTTTTAGCAGTAACACAAGAGGATATACGTGTGACTTCATTTCTAGACATAGCACCAAAGATTGCTCCTAAAGCACGGGCATTAGTTTCACAATTTGTAATGTCGCCAGAATCCCACTCGGCCTCCTTTTTCACTCTAATCTCTTTAGTGATAGCATCTTCAATAGTAGGTTCTTCGTAGCCATACAAAACGGATCTCCAAACCTTAATACCAAGAGATATTAGATAATTTTTCATTTTTGTTTTCCAAAGAGGATAGTCACTACCATCGAAATAAGGAGGTCGAGAATTAGAAGCACCCTCCATATGATTATCACAATCCATAGCGCAAACACAGAATCAAACTCAGGCAATTATACCAACAAAGAGCAACCCGCTCTGATACCAATTGAAATAATCTAATGCGCTATAAAGTCCTAGAGGGGGGGTGAATAGGACGACCTATTTAAATTTAAAGCAACCAACAATTTAAGCTACTATCCAAACTCCAGGCCAAAGCTATCCAAATTAATAATATAGGTTAAGGAGCAATTAATCTAAAGAACGCAAACACAAAGATATACGTGGAAACTACTTAGGGTCAATCACACCCTAAGCATAAAACCATGGCCTAATTACCAAAATTGCTATAGAATAAAAGGTTTACAAAGTGCTAAGAGAGGAATAACAACTTTACCCCAAAAGCTTATCCTAACTCCACCACTTTGATGTAGCTCCCCAAACTCCTTCTTGATCCCACAGCCACCACGAGTCCAACGCCTCGATCTCCATTCACCACGGCTCCGGTATCATCCGGCCAAGTAGTATCATAGGCATCAAAGTATGGATTTTATGAAGTGAAGGTTTTTATGCAAAAAAGAATCAATCTAGAGAGAGTACATGGATTATCAAAGTATTTCTCTAGATTGAACAAAGATGATTGAATGCTAGATTCGACTCATCCAAATGCAAATAAAGACACAAGAGTAAAGGAGATAATGTTTTCCCTATCTAAAGTGGGCTATCTCTATCTCTCTTACCCTAGAACAATGAAGAACAAGCTTATATATGACCAAGCAAGAAAAAATCCGGTAGTGCCCTGTTAAGGCGCTCTTAGCACGCGCACAAGGGCCTTAGTCCGCTAAGGCACTACTAAGGCGCTCTTAACACGCGTGCAAGGGCATTAGACTGATAAGGCGCTGCTAAGGCGCAAGTACTAAAAAGAGGCCTAAGACGAGATTTTGTTTCAAATAAAACAAGGCCAATAATATAAGGTTAGTGCATACATGACATTTCATAAAAGATTAAGACATTGAAAACCTTTAATGATGCATGAAAAAATATTAAGCTAAATGCACATGAGATGCATATACCTTTCCAAGCAAAATGCACGGCACGGCCTTCGTGATCAACTTTTGAACCAACGGGTGGAGTATCTAATCTAGACAAAATAAAATCACCTCCCAAACCCAAATAGAAAAAGAATAAATACAGACTCCAACGGTTTGTCGCATCCGGAAATTGCCAATTACATTAACAATTACTTCTATGGAACTACCTTGATTCGTTGACTGAACCACATTTCTTACTTATTGCAGCTTATTTCTTTCCTGGGTACAAAGTTCATGCGTTTATAATTACAGGTGAGATCTATTCCTTTTTATTGCCCAAAAACTTGAGAAATACCCAAGCACGGTCTTCAACCATATCTCGATATTGAACAGCCATCCAAAGTATAAACTCTTTCACTACCAGAAAAAATGAAACTTTAATTTTCGAATTGAAGCCCTAATTTTCGAATTAGGGTTTTTTTTTTTTTTTTTCAGCGACTCAATTTTTTTCACCAACTCAATTAAGGATACTAATTGAAACAAGGAGGGAGAGAGAGAGAGAGAGAGACCTTCGTGGTGGGGCAACGTCGGACTACCCAGAAGTCGGTGGTGGTGGCGTTCACCGGCGGTGGGGAGCGCTGGGGTTGGGTTCTGGTGGTGGAGGTGGGAAGCGAGGTCACTGGTGGAGGTGGGAAGTGTGGTCGCCGGTGGAGATGGAAAGCGTCGTCGCCGGTGGTGGGAGCCCCCCTCTCTCTGATCGGTGGTGGTGGCAGTCGCCCCTCTCTCTCTTTTCTGAAATTTTTGAGCATCGAAGGGGGGAGGGAAGGGAAAGAGAAAACCAGTAAAGCGCGAGGTTTTTTTTTAAATAATCAAAATGACGTCGTTTTGATGATGACGTCAACCATTGTGTAAATTGTTGTGCGTCTAGCATTTTCCTTTCCGTTTCTGCAAATGCCTGGTATCTTTCCTATGGCTTTTAGTGAAAGAGAAGACAAAAAAGATTCACTCAGTCAGGCCTACCCTTGGTTGAAAAAAGGTCTACTCAAGTCTTCGCAACAGCCATCAAGTACTGGTTAAACTAAATTTAAATAATAGTATTTCTAAAACCAATCAGGCTTTCAATTAACATACTAGTGTCCCCTTTGTTTGGTAACTAATGGATCTGTTTCCGAGTGAAAGTCCACGCCTGATAGTTTGGGTAAAAAAGAAAAAGTAAAAGTGATTATTTTTTACTAAAAAATTATTATTTCTTAAAATATTTGGATAAAAATATAAAAAAAAATACTTTTTCGATTCCTCCCGTCGAGACGAATCAATAACCCACAAAAGTTTGGTACAAGACTAACAATGCGAAAAAAATCAAATAAGGACAAAATTCTCAGATTTAATTTCGGTTCATATATAAGAACACAGCCTTAGCTTCGATAATTCTCAAGTTCTTCCGTTCCAGATGTACTACCACATCTAAAATTCCCAACTCCCTTTCGGTGCTTGAATTTCTGGGGAGAAAAAAAAAAGAAGGGAAATTTATAGAAATAGTCTTCCTAGTTTCATCCCAATCTCATTTTCGTCCTCCAAGTATCAATTACAACTCTTTTGACTTTTAAGTTTAGTTTTCATAGTAAACTGGTTCAATTGATTATGTTTGTCAGCCGAACTGGACATAAAAAATCAGATTGAGGGCATATGTCATCAATTGGACCAACTTGGTACGAACTACAACGTTCAAACTGCCATCAATCTGATTTTTTCCGTCCAGTTTAGCTAACAGAAGTTATCAATTGGACCATTTTGGTACGAAAACAAAACTTAAAGGTCAAGAGAGTTGTAATTGATATTTGGAGAACAAAAATGAGACTCAAATGAAATTAGGAGGACCATTTATATAAATTTTCCAAAAAAAAATACATCCAAAAATCCTAAGAAACTCGGGCCCACAAAGGCGGGCTGGGATTGCAGATCATCTTTTCAGCCCAATACCCTTAGTTGTTTCGCAGGCCAGCGTATGCGAACCCATTCAAAGGGAACTTGAACCTGGACTGAACCAAATGAAATATTCGATGATACTAATAGAAACCTACTCCTATATGCGTTCTTTACATCCATTTACAGAATGATAAATTTAGCGGTTTCTTCTTTCTACGTTCTTCCTCATGACCAACTCTTACGCTCAGCAGAATGCATTTTGTTATGGGTGAGCAAAAAATCCGTCAAACTGTGAATTTAGTCCAAATCAATCCAAACCGAAAAATTTTGTTCGGTTTTTTAGTAGTATGGTTTGGTCATGGTTTAAAAAAATTAGAATCCGCGTTATATGGTTTGGTTTGTAGATTTACGTTTACAGTTATGATTCTGAACCAATCTGAACCGCATAATATATATAGTTTAATTATGATTCACCAAATAAATATGGGAGCCTTAGTCAACTATTTTCCCCGATTTATTGATCCTATTAAATTCACCGCAATATTTAGTTTTTTTCTTCCCTGCCAAGATAATTTAGACTAAACTTTTATATAGAACGATTCACAAACCTTTACTAATTTCCTATGATTATTAATTTATTATACACAAAAAGCATATTGGATCACCAGATCAGTCATCTTCCACGCCCCAATTCCTAAGTTTCTATACATGAAAACCAATTCCAATATCTATTCCTATAATTCCTTCACTACCAAGACTAATTCCTCTATTACTTTTTGAAGATAATAGCTTAGTTCAAAGCAAACTGTGGTTTAAAGCCGAAACCAATCCGCATTTTAATAGTTTGGATTGGTTTGGTTCTATGCCTTTTATGGGTTGGCTTACTTCTTCAATTTCATAATCCGTAGGTATTGGTTCCTGGTTTACTATAAAACCGAAACAATCCGGACCATGCTAACCCCTACATTTTGTAACAGGAGTAGTGTTTGGGGGATAAATAATGAAAATTAATTATGGATTAATTTTTGACCATGTTGTCCTTGATTCTTATAATGGTATACTATAGTACTATGAAAGTCTCTAATATATTTTGTTTTGCTATTTAGTAGGAAGTCTCAAATATTACCCTATGCAAATGTCATTACCATAATTCATGACAGAGATAGGAAAAAAAATGTATGTAATCATATAGTATGGATATCAAAGGGTAATGATAATTAATGTCACTCCCCTTTTTACCAATGTCACTCTCCTTTTTGCCTTGTAGTGTGTGAATTTATAAAATAACCCATGCATTTTGTGAAAGTTTATTGCATTGAGGGGTAAATTAGTAAATTCACCCAACTATAAAACAAAAAAGAGAGTGACATTAGTAAAAAGGGGAGTGGCATTATCATTGCCTGTTATGAAATTCTTGCATAATCTTAGATAAGTACCAACCATAATACAACGTAGAAAAACCACTAGACGAATGAATTTGGGAATTGATTTTGCCACTCTCCTTTTTGTTAATGCCACTTCCCTTATCTCACAAAACAAATCATCTAATCAAAACACAAAGAGGAATGGCGTTAACAAAAAAGAAAGTAGCAAAATCACTCCCCATTAATTACCCCTAAACATTAGAACAATATTAGACGAATTTAATGGAATCAGCGTGTAAATACATTGATCCCTTCAAAAAACTTGTTAAAATTACTGGAGACGCCACATGACATTTCCCATTCATTTTTTGTCATATCCTTGCCGTGTTCCGTTCCTAGCGTGCTGGACACGAATACGGCGACCTCAAGAGTGTCGATGCTTCTTATATCCTTGTTAGTGAAAAATGAACCACAAAAATGCCGCGTAAGCAACACTTCACTCATTCTGTCATGGTCCAAAATTAATCTTTTTGATGTTTGAAAGTGTATGGGTAGAAAATATTACAGATAAGGATAACATCTCTGATGATACTGATTTTTTGCTGACTTAAGGAATTGTCCAAGGCTTTTTCTTTAGGAAATAGGAACGCCGCAATTGGATGTAGGAGAAAGAATACTCAAGGAAAAGGAGGACTATTAATATTTAGTACTTCCGGAGCATGATCACGTGGTGCTTTAAATCACTCAAATGCTACACATTTGACATTTATGGGGTACATACACTCAGTCGTGGTTGTGCTTTGGGTGCATTGAATAATTAGACCTACTTAATGGTGTGGTACGCTGGTCATTGTTGTTGAGGCTTTTCAATATTCCCTGGAGCTTTCTTCTCTGGGCAATTATAATCACACGCCTCTAAAACATACTTCCTAGAAATGTGAGTTTCACAACCTATTTTTACAATTTGATTCATTCATTTTCTAGTTCTGATCAAATTCAAAATTTTGTATCTGTAACTTGCTTGCATCTGTGGACCTATAAAATGCATGACTCAAATTGTCGGGCCGGGAAACCCCACGCTATATAGCGTGACATGTTTCAGAAGCGTGTGTATATGGCATGACTTTTTGTTAAAGCATCTAACTCCAAACCAATTGGTTAAGAGTGGAGAGGCCGCCCAAGCTCATATACTAGTGTTGGAGGAGATATTTAACCGATGTGGGACAAATCCCAATACTCTCCCACACGTGCAACCGTTGACTTGCACGTGGAGAGGTAAACAAAGGATCCGGAACACACGGATCACAATGAAGGAAAGTGCAACTATGGCACAGGCAAAGGGGAAAAGCCTCCGAAACTCTAGCTTTGATACCATGTTAAAGCAATCAACTCCAAACCAATTAGCTAAGAGTGGAGAGGCCGCTCAAGCTCATATACTAGTGTTGGAGGAGATATTTAACCGATGTGGGACAAATCCCAGTACTTTTCTTTTTTGTTGGTGGTTGGCTAATGAAGTTCACTTACCAAATATGAGTGTAGTTATCGTATAATTCCTGTTCGTGTTCTTTGGCACGACTTTGTCGTTTGTTACATGCACCAAAGTAGCATTCTTTATGTTACTTTGGTCTTCCTCAGGCAAATGATATATGCCTCCATCTTTTAATTAACCTTCAATTTTACATTTACTCTTTGGCGCACTTTGTTCGATTCTAAAAAATACAATGCTTTCTTTTTCCTTTTTGATAGCTTCAACAGCCTTCAAAGTATGTATATGTTCCTAGAAACCCTCCGTGGAGGAATCATTTTGAATTCTAAAGGAAAATTTGATTTACAATAAATGATGTCACTTTTTTTGTTTACATGCCCACAACAACTGCGAGGCCAAACAGAGTGATATGGAGGAGATCAAACATAGTGTACTTTGCAGTAGTGTGACTTCCACAACCTATGTGGCTTACATGCCCACATCAACTGGGAGGTGAAACAGAGCGATGTGGACCAGATCGTATTTAGAAATAATCTAGTGACATCAGACCAAAAGTCTGTTGGGATGAAGTTTTAGTTCAATTAGTTTGTCTGTTTTTCTAATGCTAAAATTTCAACCCACTCAAAAAGAGATGGAATGTCAAGATTTCTTTCAGTACTTGCTACACCGTTCTCCACCACTGCCACGGTGATCGACTAGCTTACAAGTTATTGTGCGGCCAGCATAGACAAGAGATACACTTTACTGCTGATTCTAACCGAAAAGTACGTACTGGAAGGTATCTCTGAAGAAATCCAATTAACACTTTCTTCTTGAAACTTTGTATCACTAGCTTATAAGCTGATAAGCCTGATATACAAAAGGTGGGACAGGGCCGGAGCCGGATCTCATTCCCGAGGGGAGTCATTTTTTTTTATTTCTTTCACATTTCTTTGATCTACTTCCTACGTTGAGACAAGCTAGGACATTTCTTGAACTTGAATTTGTTAACTATTAGGGCTAAGTACTTCTGAGTTGAAAAACCAAGGATCGGATCACGTCGAGATGTACTACTACGGAGAACAAATTAAATTAACCAACTAATTTAATCAAACCCTAATCTATGTGATTATGCAAGATAATAAACGCAATAAATAAAGAAGCAGGCATCACACACAGATATACGTGGAAAAACTCCAAGACGGAGAAAAAACAACGGGAGGGAAGTGAGCACTAAACGCAAAACGCGGAAACAGAGAGTTTCTTACAACCACGCTATGACTCCTCAATATTGGCTAAAAATCTCTTTGCTGACTCCTCATGAACCGCTCTAATAGATACTCCTTCGTATTCGACTCCTCGAATATTTGATCTACGCAGGACTCCTCCTTTAAACCAACCTCCAATCGCCTTTGAACTCCTTCAAAGAACTCCGCATGATGTAAAAGATGAACAAAAACACTTTCAATCTCACGAACTTTCCCTTGCTAAAAGCTGTGGCTGCCGTCCTTTTTTTTTTTTTTTTTTTTCTGATGGTGGCTGCCGAGATTCCATTTTAATAGTGTCTGCCGAGATTCCTTTTCCCTAGCACCCAACAGCCTTGTATATATATAAATTATAGTATGCTTTTAGTACACCTGTGGTCCCATGTTCCGCCCTTTTTAGTTAGCCCGCTTATATTGATAGCAGATTAATAACCCGATCAATCCGTTCCATTCACGAAGTTGTTCAGCCTTTAGTCATTCGATTCACTCTCTCTCAATTACAAATAAAAGACTCTTTCCACTCTAATCCTATACAAACTCACTATGCTTAGAAAATATAAAAATTAATTACAACTCGATAAAAAAAATATAATGAAAAATATGTGTTGTCAATGGAATTGTCAATCAAAAACAAATGGCGCCGCTTTTTGGACCTAACAATCTCCCCCTTTGGCACTTTCATGACAAAACACACTACAAAAAAAATACCATATCCCTAAGTCGTTAATCCGCTGCAATCACAACTCAAACAAAATCAAGGATTAGATAAACAAGAATTCCTACTCCCCATTTTTGTCATGGAATGACAAAGAACATAACAAGCATGAAAAGAAACCGAAAGAGAGATAGTTGACCAACTAAGCATAGATACGAATAAGTCCAACATCCACTTACTCACATAAAATCACCATACGAGCAATATATCTTAAAATCCAAATAGAAACGATGGCTAAAAACACAAAACGCCACACCAAACAATGACCAATAGGAAAGTAGCATGAGCAGTCAAAATATTAAAAGCATAACTTAATTATGAATAAAAAAATAATACAATATCTAACCACGTCACCATGACAAAAAAAAAATAGCAATGCGACACACCAACGAAGACCCAGTTCTTGAACATGAGATTTAATGAATATGAGAACATTTAAAAATGCTTGGACAACCTCTTTTGAAACCAACTCACGGATTTATTTAGAAGATAAAGGTGCCATGAGACATGAATCAGTGACAAATGGTGAGTGTGTGAACCACGTCATAAGCTATTCAGATTAACATACAAGTGCCTTGATTTCTCATGTAACTTTGGGTTGTCAAATTGTCTCCCCCTCACGAAATCAAACCAAGCAATCATCGATACACATTAAGTGCCAAAGAACGATCACAACTCCCCCTCAACCAATGAATAGCTCCATTCTATATTTTTATGTAACCATCAAAAGTGTATTTCTCTTTTACCCCACTGCTGTTTGACGCGAACGTTCAGACTGGATAGAGCCGAATGGATTCGGTTACTTGGCAAGTGGTCCAATACGAATGCTTTCACAAGGTCCATCCACTTTTTGACACGCACACTCACTGCTTACTGAGGCAAGAGGCCCGGTTACTCGGTAAACGCCCGGATAAGCATTAACAACGCAAACATAACATACACAATTTTTTTTTTTTTATAGCATGGCATATGGAACGTTGTATCCCAAAACAATACTGATATGCTAAATGGTCAATCGCGGAGGGAGTACAGAAGACAAATGAGCAAAGTACATGGGAAGAGACAAGCCACTATAAGAAATCTGGCTATCTTTGACGTGTAAAAAAGTGGAAATCACAGAGCCATGGATCAAGACACACTTAACTTTCTAATGCATCACATGAATGAAATCATCCAAGACACCCATGCATTAACAAATATGCTCATATGCCTAAAACCCATAGTAAACAACTGAAGACTCACGAGCATGCTCATTGTAAACAAGAAAAATCTTTTTTTTTTTAAATGATTTTAAAGATTTTTTTTTTGAATTTTCATAAGATGCATAAATGAAAACCAACAGCACTAAACAAGTGAAGCTAGATTAAAAAAAAACAGGAATACGCAAAGGAAAAAAAAAACTCAACCATAGCTCTATGTAGAAGATAAAAAAAATGAAAATTAACCTAGACTATGGACACGATACCAAGCATTAAAAAATAAAGTCAATGCCTCCGGATGATTCAGCTTCATCTAGAGGATCGGAAGGTAATTCTACAGGATGTCTCAAATCTGACCTCCTTACCCAAATAGGTCTAGTCCGGATACTAACTGATTTTTCTTTGACGTTATTTTGGACATACCTTTTATGATTACCACCATTCTGATTAACATTAGTGTTGTTACGGTGAATGTGATGATTTGTAGGATAACCATAAAGTTGAAAACAGTTAGGGCGAATATGACCTTTCACACCACAATAGTGACACACAGGAATAAATTTACTAGCAGTAGACCTTTGAATATATCCAGGCATTTTAGAAAACCTTCGAGGCTTAGCATTATTTTGAATAGGTTTAGCTTTTACCTCGTTGTGCTGAGTCTGAGATATTTTGGCACTTACTGGGACTTTTGATACAACCTTTGTATTCTTTTCATGTATCTTTTCTCTTTTTTCTGGACGCGAAAAAGAGGCCTGATACCCAAGTCCCAATCGGTCGCTGGTTGGTCTTTGAATATTAAGAATCTCATTTAATACTTTAGACCCTGCATTGAAACGCTTAAAAACAACATCAGCATTTTTAAGATCAGAATTCAACTTGTTGATTTTAACTTCTAAAGATTTGTTTAATTCAACAAGATTGTTTTCTTTCTCTTGAAAATCACAAGCTGTTTTTTTCAACACTTCACATTCATCATTACTAGATTTCAAAGAGACTTCCAACTCTCTTATCTTGATTTGATCCTTCTCCAAGTCTTGTGTGAGATTAACAACATTTTTCTCACTAGATTCAACTTTACTCACTAGCTTAACATTCATGCGAGATATTTTCAGATTCTTCAAAAAAAGTTTGTTGTAGTCATCTTTCAATGTCTCAAAATCTAAAGTCTCATTCTCCTCCTCTTCCTCACTACTATCATCTTCAGAGTTAAACGATGCACACTCAAAAGATGCAACAAAAGCAACAACATTCTCATTATCAATACTGCTTTCCTCTTTGTGATAATCAGAACTACTAGAGTCACTATCATCATCCCAAGTCTTAACATTCAAGACTTTATTGTTCTTTCTATTTCCACAATCTTGAGCAATATGCCCATAGCCTTGACATTCATAACACCGAGGACCCAAGGATTTACCTTTTCTAATTTTCTTCTCTTTATCTTTGGAAGAATCAAAATTAATTTTTCCACTGCCTTTATCTTTTGACTCATTTTTAGAAGATCTCTTAGTAAAATTTCCTTTTTGAAAAGCCTTCTGGAATTTTTTTGTAAAGAGAGCCATAGCTTTAGTATCATACTCAACATTATTGCAGTCTAAATCAGAATCATCAACTTGAGTACTTTTAAACGCAATCGGCTTAGCCGAAGTTTTAGTTTTATCATTCACAGAGTCATACTGCAATATGTCTGCTTCATAAGTTTGAAGGAGTCCGACAATTTCTTCAACAGACATGTTAGGAAGCTTTTTCTTACCCTGAAGCATGGTGACTTTAGTTCGAAAACGTTTAGGCAGGGATCTTAAAATCTTTTTAACAACTTTAAAATCAAACATAGGCTCACCCAGGGTAAAACTCGTGTTGACAATGGCATTAAGTCTCCCATAAAATTCATTGAAGGATTCATGTTCCTGCATCCTAATCAACTCAAAGTCAGTAGTGACCCTTTGGAGTTTGGATTGCTTAACTGTGTCAGTTCCCTCATGAGTAGTAACCAAAATATCCCAACCTTCTTTAGCAATTTCACAATTACATATGCGAGAGAATTCATTAATATCAACAGCAGCAAATATCGCATTAATCGCTCGATCATTAGCAGAACGAGCAGCTTTCTCAGCATTGTTAAGCTCAGATTTAGGGACTATCTTCCCTTCAAGCGTAACCATGGGTATTGTGTAACCCGTAAGACAAGTATTCCAAACACCACTATCAATAGCTTTTAAGTAGGCTCTCATCCTAGCTTTCCAATAATCAAAGTTATTACCACCAAGCATAGGCGGACGAGGAGTGGAGGTATTCATATCCATAACAGTAAATTAATGATCAGATTTTTGAAAAAGTTTTCTTTTTAAAAAAAAACTTTGATTAACCCGCTCTGATACCAATTGAAAAACCAAGGATCGGATCACGCCGAGATTTACTACTACGGAGAACAAATTAAATTAGCCAACTAATTTAATCAAACCCTAATCTATGTGATTATGCAAGATAATAAACGCAATAAATAAAGAAGCAGGCATCACACACAGATATACGTGGAAAAACCCCAAGACGGGGAAAAAACCACGGGAGGGAAGTGAGCACTAAACGCAAAACGCGGAAACAGAGAGTTTCTTACAACCACGCTATGACTCCTCAATATCTGCTAAGAATCTCTTTGCTGACTCCTCATGAACCGCTCTAATAGATACTCCTTCGTATTCGACTCCTCGAATATTTGATCTACGCAGGACTCCTCCTTTAGACCAACCTCCAATCGCCTTTGAACTCCTTCAAAGAATTCCGTATGATGTAGAAGATGAACAAAAACACTTTGAATCTCACGAACTTTCCCTTGCTAAAAGCTGTGGCTGCCGTCCTTTTTTTTTCTGATGGTGGCTGCCGAGATTCCTTTTTAATAGTGTCTGCCGAGATTCCTTTTCCCTAGCTCCCAACAGCCTTGTATATATATAAATTATAGTATGCTTTTAGTACACCTGTGGTCCCATGTTCTGCCCTTTTTAGTTAGCCCGCTTATATTGATAGCAGATTAATGACCCGATCAATCCGTTCCATTCACGAAGTTGTTCAGCGTTTAGTCATTCGATTCACTCTCTCTCAATTACAAATAAAAGACTCTTTCCACTCTAATCCTATACAGACTCACTATGCTTAGAAAATATAAAAATTAATTACAACTCGATAAAAAAAATATAATGAAAAATATGTTTTGTCAATGAAATTGTCAATCAAAAACAAATGGCGCCGCTTTTTGGACCTAACATGAGTTATCATCAAAATCATGTATGCTTAATTGTTGTCCTTGTTTTTTGTTTTTGGATAGGCTTAATTGTCGTACTTAGGGGGCGATGTATAGAGAAGTACGTAAATTTAGAGGAAAACCCATACAAATTTCTCAACTCTAAGGGAGTCAAACAGTTGGGAACCGGACTGTAGCCGACCAAAATGAACTTATAACTGGATACCTATTGATGCGAGTTTAGAACACATTTATGTTTTGATGAGTTCTAAATAAATGAATAGTTTTGACCATCGAAGTGGCTTGGGAAGGGCCCACAAAAAGCCCTCAATGAGGTGGACTGGAGAGGAGGATTTATTGGAGTGAACTTGATTGAATGAGGTGAGGTTCAAGCTGCTTTCTGGGTGTTAATCTTAATTACTTAACCGAGATGAAGATGGGTGAAAAATAGATTAAAAGCTGAGATGGAGATGGTGTTGGTGCTGGTAAACGAACTTAGCTACTCGAGCTTGAGCTCGGATTTAGTTGCTTACGGTTGTTGTCACATCACAAAGCTAAGTTACTTCGAAGCTCATTAAGCTTCAAGTCAAGTTTGATCCAAGTTATTATTCGGCTCGTAGTTTCTCATGTCTAAAACCATTAGTTTACGCAGGATGAGGTCGACTAAAGTGCATCCGAATCAATTTGTCAGCAAATAAGCCCAAGTTAAACATATTCTACAACTCGTTCAGATCACTTATAAAAGTCTTGATACGGCAAAGGTTAAAAAGACAAACACCTGATGATGCTACAGCTTCATCTAGAAACAGGTAGGCTGAAAGCTGGCATGATGCTAGGCTACACACTGATCTCGATTCTCTAGTAACCCTTTTTCACATATGTGAAATGTTAGTCGAATTGAATGTTAAATTTTTGCATGAAAAGGAACATACTAAACATTGCAAATAAGCCAATGGCTTTATGTCTGTTAAAAAACATGAAAAATAAGAGAAATTGAGCATAAAAATTACTTTTTTACTCGTCCATTTTGACCCCAAATTAATAAAGAAACAATAATGATTCACAGGATGGCCATTGACCCTGAAGGATCTGTTTGAGCTCGAGAGCATAAAAGACGAAGGGGATGCAAGCATTAGTACAACTGATCATGACAGTAGCTGAAGAATGGGCTAACACCACAAAAGCAACAGTGATGAGTGCAAGGATTATCGCAATCATGGCAACCAAACCGAGACTCAACATAATTATGACCCAAAACTTAAAACATGTTTTTCAAATAATAAAAGAGCGATATATTTCATCTACTTGTCAGGTCAGTTAACATATACTCCGTATTTGATCAAAAGTCAATTGTTGAGGTTGATCTATGAGCAGTCGGGACTGTAAAATTCGAATGGCCAATGGTCGACATCTCTACAAAGAGATACAATTGTTGTGAGAAATATAGTTTTATTGAAAGCAATAGTATCTGACTTTTTTAGTTTTTTTCTTTTTCTTGGCCAGAAGGCCTAAAAAGCGAGTGCCTTGATTCAGTCATGCTTGATCCCGGAAATTTATATAATAAAACAACTCAGTATTAATTTGAATTTTTTATACATAAATCTAACGGCCCAAACGTATCCCTCATAAATCCTACGGCTGAGAAGAGTCTTAGGGCTGGAAAATCATATTTTCAATCTTCTCTTACCTTTCCTATTGCATCTCTCTTTTGTTATGGAGAGAAAAAAGCAATAAAATTTCATTGCCAAAAAAAAGAGCCGGATTTTGAAATAAGAAAAGGAAGTAATTTTTTAAACCTTAGCAGTCTCTCTCTTCGAAGCAAGGCGAAATCTTTTCTAACTTTTCCTATCCCAACTCTCTTTTGTTATGGAAAGATAGAAAGTAATAAAATTTCATGTATAAAATTAGTGCAAGGCAGATCATAAACTAAACAAAAGGGTAAAAATATTTTTGTTCATCGGTTGATCAATTTCAATTTTTTTGGTGTGTGTGTGTGTGTGTGTGTTTTGTAAACTAAACAAAAGGGTTAAAAAAAACTGTTTGATCCTAATTTAAGAAAAAATCTTCTCGTCTAAATCAGTTTCGTTGGTGGCGGTGGTCAATAGTTTCGCAATTAAATTTAGTTGTGTTCAAAATGCATTGCGTCGTGCCTTTAGGTACAGGCAAACTCTAATAAATACATATACAATGAAGGGGATGCAAGCGATAATACAACTGGAAATTGTAGGATTTCGTAAGAAACCCTAAACCCAAGATCTCATGTCAAACCATTGAAGAAAATAATTATACTGGATGCATACCTGTCGCCATGGAGGATGAAAACCTTAGTGCGTGGTTATTCGTCTTCCACCTCCAAAGCCCTTCTCTTGATCTTGACCTTAGTCTCACACACGATGGGATGGTATGAGAAAAGAGGCTAGGGTTTGGAGTGGGGACCTTGACCACATATTTATAAGCCCCGGTTCCATCATAGCCCATCATAATAGATGAAACCATATTGGGCCATTTAATTGGTCTCTACATATAAAATAAGCTCGCACCACTTAACGCATGTGATATGACCCAAATACGTGCTAATAGAGACGTGTCCATTACCCGGGTCACATTAATTGAACGATCACAACTTAATGGGTAATACCGACATCACTCAAGCCTTATTCGACAACATACAATGTTTAATTTTATGATCTATGTAGGCCCACTAATAGAAAATTGCTAACAGAAATGACAAGTGCTATAGAGTGTGCTAACAGAGCAAAAGCCGCTGGGATGAATAGATACAAAGTCGAATAAAGGAATCGTTGAAAATTACAAATAAGATTCGAATAGGAAATGATGCACAGTCAACTTGTTTTTGGCTAGTCACCTGATATTGTGTAGTGTTGGTAGGAGACAAATGAAATTACACATAGAATTATTGTAGTATTAATCTTCGAAAATTACAAACACACACCTCTCACATCTCTCACAACAGTGGTTCTCTCTCTCTCTCAATTACCATCACACCAGACACAACACACACGTACGCAATTACCACAAATTACAGCAAGGCAAACACACCTAAATCTGCCACCCCTCAATCCTCACAAAACAAATCCTTGCACCAACAGCAGAAGAGATACGGTAATATCTTGCAGAAACGACAGAAGCCAAACGGATCTTCCGTAACTTCCTTCGGAAAGGAAGATAAAGTTTCCTTAGCAAATGCTATTGGATAACGCTTCGGTGTCTCCGTCCAATTTTGGAGACACAGTAAGAAATGGCATGACTAAAACCACATGAAGCATAACTGAAACCACTGGTAGCATAACCAAAACCAATTAAAGTGTAATTGTAGGTATAACACAAGTAACTTGTCACCTAAAGAACCGTTAAAAAAAAAAAATCCCTTTTTACTCCCACTCCAACCCCACCCAGCGCACTCCCGTAACCACGGTTAAGCATATTATTCTCTACATCACATTGTCATGCTTACAAGCCGATCCATCTGGACTCATTTATCCCAGACGTAGAAGCATTCATCGAGGAACTTCGATCGAATCATCTCCATCTCCATCTCCCATCCCCCTCTTCTCGTCTGTCAGTCGTCTTTGCGCCGTCGCACCTAACGTCCAACGACGCTGGCCGCATCAGCAACGCCTTCGATCCGCAGCCCAGCTTCGACGAGAAGAAGAAGGGCGACACATCTCACGGACCTCAAGGGAATATTTGAGTTTGGGTAAATATTTATGTACATTCGTTGAAATGTGGTATTTTGTGTTAGATCTGGTAGGTGTATTTGTTGAAATCATATTATTTTAGTGGGCATTTTTTTTGGAATCAGAAATAATTTTATTGGCCATCTTTTTGACTGCGCATTTATCTGCCTATTTTCCCGCAAGATCTTCTTGTTTGTATTTGTTGGAAAAAAGATGCATGTTTGATATTGTATTATTACTGCCCATGCTGGAACCTTGTCCCCATTGAGTTAGGAAGTTAGGGTTTTGTTGTTGTGGTATTGATATGTTAGTGGGTTTGTTATACTGAAATGGATTGGTCGGTATTTATTTTGAGAACATGGAATGATGAATGGTTGGTTTTTGAGAGGCTGTGGGTGTGTGGAATGTATGTTTTCCCTTGTATGTTTGTGCATGTGCTGGATTCTTGTTTTGAGAGGTATATTTTATAGAATCTGTGATTTGTGAATCTTCTTTTGTGGACTGGAGCTTGCGTCCATACAAGTTTGTTGATCACTTTAGTTAGAGCTCATGTGTATGCAACGTATTTGACCCCGATAAGTGGAGTAAAACTTGTGGCAATGTGGTTTGTGGTTTATTATTTAGGTGTGATGGAAACTCCCAATAGGAGTACCAACAGCAAGGGTGTGTCGTATGATTGGGAATCCACTTCTGAGTCCGAATCTGGGTCTAGTAGGGAAGATTTGCACATTAATACATTTGGAGGTGATGATGTTGAAGGGGAAAGGTCAGTTTCTAGTGTAGATGATAGTCTTCGTCTATTGAATGATACGGAGATTGTGCAAATGAAATTTGTTTCAGAAGAAGAGGCTGGTCTATTCTACAATGCATATGCCAAGGCAATGGGTTTTAGTGTACGCAAACATAAAAGCAAAAGACATAGAGGCAACGAAGGGTATGTGAAGTGGAGGGATTGGGTTTGTTCTAGGGAAGGTAAGAGAAACAAGAAGCACTTAGAACGCACAGATCGGAAACGACGTCATAGAGATGAAACAAGAATTGGTTGCGGTGCTAAATTCCGGGTCAGTTGTATGAGCAATACCATCGGAAATTATGTTGTTACGGAGTTTGTGAGTACCCACAACCATCCCTTAGCAGCACAGCAATGTGTTCCGTTTCTTCGATCGCACAAACACGTGGGTGATGCTGATGTAGCTCAGTTAATGGCCATGCGGAATGTAGGCATGAAGCCATCCCAAATTATGGACTTCATGACATGTCAGTCGGGGGGATTCCAAAATGTGGGTTCACTTTTTCAGATTTGCGCAACAAATTGCATAGGGAGCGGACAGAAGAAATAAGAAATGGGGATGCTGAGGGTGCACTGGGATACTTGTCTGCTCAGGTAAGCAATGATCCGCTATTTTTCTTCAAGTATAGTGTTGATGAGGAGGAGCGGTTGGAGACACTGTTCTGGGCAGATGGGAGGTCTCAAATGGATTATGCCGCATTCGGAGATGTGTTAGTTTTTGACACGACATATCGGACCAATGCTTACAAGAAGCCATTTGTCATACTGGCGGGTGTGAGTAATAACTTTATGACGACCATATTTGGTTGTGCGTTGTTGTCGAAGGAGACAGAGAAAACATAAAATTGGGTTCTTGCAACTTTTTTGGAGGCAATGGATGGTAAACGGCCGATCTCTGTGGTCACAGATGGTGATTTGGCGATGCGCAATGCAATTAGGAACATTTTCCCACATGCAAGGCATCGATTATGTTCGTGGCATTTGGAGCGAAATGCAGCAAAAAATGTTCATAGGCCGGAATTTGTATATGATTTTACCAAGTTGATGCAAATGGAATGTGAGGTTGAAGAATTTGAGAGTCTTTAGGCTGACATGGTTTCACACTATGGACTACAGACAAATGCTTGGGTGGTAGAGATGTATAAGGACCGTGAAAGATGGGCCGAGGCATATCTCCTCGGCCATTTCTTTACCGGGATGAGGACGACTCAGCGATGTGAAGGTATGAATTGTTATATGAATCAGTTCTTGAAAGTAAGGCTACGACTTTTTGAATTCGTCCAACAGTACCATCGTGGTCTGGATAGGATGCGAATTGCTGATGCAGAGGCTGAGATAGTAACGGAGCATAGTACCCCAGTGTTGATAACGCAATTGAAAACCTTAGAAAAGAACGGAACCGAGGTGTATACACGATACATATTCAAATTGTTTCAGGATGAAATACAGCGCACGTCTGCATTGATTGTGGTTCGTCACGTTGAAGAGGTGGAGCGTCGTTTGTACTTCATTGAAATGTACTCGCAGCCAGAGTCTAGTTGGACGGTTGAGTATTATGCAATTAAAAGTAAAATGAATTGTTCTTGCTTGATGTTTGAGTCATTTGGTCTACCTTGTTGCCACATGATTGTGGTCATGAAATATGAACATCTACTGACCATTCCCCCAAGTTTAGTCATGCGAAGATGGACAAGGTGTGCTCGGCCTGTGGCCCAACAACCAAATCATGGCCAAATGTCTCGCACTGCATCGCAGACGGCTAGGTATGGGATATTGAGTTCGGGTTACAATTTGATGTCGTTCTATGTGTCGCAAGGCCAAGACTCATTTGAAGATGCTAGGGAAGTGGAGTACGAAATGACATCGTGGATGAGGAAACGGTGGGAGAGGAAAAAGAATAAAGACCGGAACACAGAGATAGGTGAAGCAAGCAATGGCCAATTCATATTTGGTGTGGGAGATCCACTTGTGGTGAAGACCAAAGGCAACCCAGGGAAGAAGTCATCTGCTCAACATTATCAAAATCCTAGGAAATGTAGCCATTGCAAGTGCCGAGGTCACGATAAGAGGACATGTCCGAAGTTGTCATCAAAGCATCGAATGGATGACCTTCCTATGTAGTGCAATTTTAATATTTCAATGAGGTTGATGTAAAAGGGTATTGTTTGTGTAAGATATAAATGTAAGGTGTCATTGTAATAATGCACAGTATGCTGAATTTATTCACTTCTGCCTTGTAGTAGTAGTAGTTAGTAAGTTAAATTAGTAATTTATGTTCGAATATTTCTAGACTGAAGTTAAGATGTTCATAGAACTCATATTTACCCTTCGTTTGTTATAAATTATCACTTGCATGTCATACGATAGATAGATACTTTGTTGTTACATCAGAAATATAAACTTTCATAGGTTGGAATATCCGCTGTTGTACTTCAATTGTAAAACTTCAATTAGTAAGTTTGCATATTTGTACCGAAGATATTCATAGTACTCATATATTAAAAAAAAAGTCATAAATTATCTTTTGTATGGCATATGATAAGTACTGGCCAATATAAGAAATTTCATGTATAATTGGGTTTGTGACATCTGAATTTATGTAGTAGTTATTTTTTGAAATCCCAGTTTGTGTGAGTGTTAATCTAATCTCTGTCAGAACATTTAATAATCTGCGGCATTGTGGTTGATGAACCTTTTTGTCTAGTTGAAGGCATCATTTCACATAGTCAAATTTGGAACATACATATTGTTTGGACTGATTTAATATGTAGTATGTGATTGTTTTGCAGGATATTGCAATTATGTCTATGAAAAGGAAAATTCTTGATTCAGGTTCGTCTCCTTGTTTACGAAGATCTAAACGGCTTGCAGCACTATCATTGGACCAATCCACTGAAGGTCGTGATGAAGACGAAAATAATGTCCGCTTTGGTGGTGAGTCGGAGGACATGAGTAATAGTATATCGCATGGTGACAATGACAGTGATGGTGATACTGGGAGTCATGCTGGGAGTGATGGTGAGAGGGATAGTGAGGGCGCAATGAAGCTGCCAAACCTGTCCAGCTTTCGTTCACGGCCAGTAATTGAGGAGAGAAGTGTGGCGATTGGGTAGTTGAAGAAAATTACGCGAGTTCCTGAAATCTTGAAAGATTTGGGGTTAAATCCTATTTGCACGTATAGAGGGAAGGCAAATTGGACGCTTGTTTGGGAGTTCTTTGCCGGAATAGATCCCTTCAAGATTGACAAGGAGAAAAGGTTCATGGTGTCCAGAGTACGGGGGCATAATATTAAAGTAACTCCGGACAGACTTGCCCAATATAAACACATAGACCGACCTGTTGAGAATGAAAAGCAATACCCCTACCTTCCTGGCGTTGAAACCCCAAGTTATCATGACATTTGGAAGACGTTGTGCCATGGGAGTTGGCCAGAAGACGACAATCCCAACTTCCTTTTGAACGGCTTGAAGAAAGACTTTGTTCTCCTCCACCATATATTTTGGTGGAATGTGAGGCCTAAGTCCCCACGCCATGAGCTTAATGCTAACCAGGCGATGTTGCTCCATGCGGTATACAATGGGTTCAAGCCCGATATTGCAACTATTTGGTGGGACACAATATATGAAGCTTGGTCCAACAACCATCCAAAAGCATCCCTTCCTCTTGGCCACTTGCTGACTGGTTTTGTGCATCAAGGAAGGAAATTACCTGACCTAATGCAGGACAAGTTTGGAAAAGAAGTTACAGTTATAGGTCGTGCTACAATTGGGAAGTCAGAAGGGCAAAGCAAGTTCCATCAGAAGGATAAGAACCCTGCAACTCTGGAAGGCATTCAAGATTTGGTGGAAGCTGTTCTTGAAAATCAATTCGACATATATGCAAAGTTGAAAAGGATGGAGCGCGCTGTGTGCTCTCCTTCTCCTCCTACTAATGTAGAACAAGATGCAAGCACTTTTGATGATGAATGATGCTAACGGGCGTGACAGGTTTGTTGACATACTTGGGTTTGACTGTCACTTAACAAAACTTTATCGTAAGTGATAACTTTTGGTGTTTGGTTCGTTGGAATAGACCGATTGAACGACCGATGGACATCCATCCGTATAAAACAGATGAGGACAGACCCCACTTTAGATGTGGTGAAGTTTGTCAGTATATGCCAGGGGTGTCGACCAAAGCGTGTTATACTTGGCCAATTGTTCAACTTAATTGGTTAATTTTTAAAATCATGTTGCACGCCAATAAATTGACCCTTGGGACCATAATTTCACCGATGTAACTTTTTAGGTTTTCAATGATACCTACAAGAAGTTAGTATGAAATAAAAATATCAAAAAGGATGAGTTTAGTATTATTATTTACTTGGTTAATTGCATAAGTTCACAACAAATAAAATTGTGGGAGTGGAGAGTTAAGGTTACCTCAAGGTTATGATTGAACGGGGCACGTGACATGAGAACTACGATGGTCCAACTGACTTGACATGAGAACTACGCTGATCCATGTGCAGATCACCACCCCCAAACCATATTGAACTTACTGATTATACTAATGGTCTTCAATGAACATAATGTGTGTAAGGGGTTGTATTTGAGAACGGAGGAAAATGGTAAAGGCTTTGGAGTACTATTAGTATGGTCGTTGAGAGAGAGACAACGGGAGTGAGATAGAGAGGCGTTGTAGTATACACTATGCAGAACTCCCCATGATATAAATAGCCAGGATGTTTAATACGATTTCATGAACTTTGTTTGTAATACCCCGTGACTCAATGGGGTCCACCCCACATGAAGTTGCAGAGAATGCCTCCTTCAGAGTACCCACACTGTAGTCTGCGTCTTTATGATCGATTGACCGATCGATTCAGTTGCAGCTCCTGCTATACACAATTATTCACGCAAGTAGACGAATTATGGGCCCCACTCTGCCAATAAAGCCCAGATGGCGTGCAGACCAAGTCTACTCCTTTTCTCCCATTTTTTTCATTATGTGCAGGAAAAAAGAAGAGCTTAATGCTGTGCTTGGATTGAAAAGCGCTACAATTTTTTTCCCACATAAGCCAAACTGGCTGAGGGTGTGTTCCGGTTTCCCTTCTTTTTTTAAAAGTTCTTTTTCTTCAATTTTCAAACTCAAATATAATGAAAACGGAAAATAATTTTTTCATTTTTTTTGCACCGTTTAAAAGATCTCGATGAGATCTATCAAACAAGATCCATATTGGTAGGAAAATTATTTGCGTAAACACATGATTTTTGGGCTTGAAATTTTCTCCGTTTAAAAAAAAGGAACTTTATGCAAAATTGGAACACACCCTGAATATTTCCCTTTATTCAAATTTGTTTTTGTATCATTTGCCTTATTAAATTTGTTTTGTATCACGTGGCTTATTACCCCGGTCCCTGTCCACCATATTGCCAATAATGGCTCTACCCACGTTTGACATTATATTCATGTCATATCTTTACAGAATTATCCGGCCCCAATCAAGTGCTTTTGCAGGCCACAAATTACTGTTTACCCTATGACCGATTGATCGATCGATTCAGAGTTCGGCTTTTTTTTATGTCCTGCAGTTCACGTGACAATACCCATTCCACATGTTCTCAATTATGAACGCCAATAATTTGACCCCCTTCGAATCCAGCTGTCATAAAATTAGAATTAAGTTTTGTTTACAACAGACATGGTCGGGATATTTGTTTCCCAACCAAATACTTCACGCAACGAGACGAACATTTTCATTAGCCATTGGCCGCATTACGCATAAAGACTTTTTGGAAACATGCACCACATAATATTGGACTTTGTTCAATATATATTGAACAAAGTACAAAATGGGAGAACGGTCATACATAATGTCACAAAGGTAATTCATAACCAATTACACAGTACGTCCATTTTGTCAATCGGTCAGCGGATATAACATATTACTACAATTCCAACAAGTATACACCAAATCAGTCGACAATTGATATTTTTCATCACCCGAGCGTGCTCTTCTAGCATTTCAACCTTTGTTTGAAGAATAGCTACATGTGTACCGTCGGTCGTACTAACTTCAACGTTTCCGAATATGGGCACACACCACCTAAAGAATAGACACCTTCCATTTGTTTTTTAACACGAAAAGTACAAGCTCCCCGGGTGTTTTGCATGTGGCCCTGCAATCCTCAACTTTGCCCACATCCCACAATCACAGTTTGGTGTTGTTGGGTCATAAAGAGGACCGAACGGATAGTCACCATCATCACCCTTGTGATTAGTGCTCCCACATGACATTTCGGCGCTACAATTGTAAGCGAAACGTATAAAGACTTATTGACATGGTACTATAAGCCCACAAGTTGGTGGACTTAGCTTGAATAATATTGAACAGCAAACTTGTGTTTTCGTAAAAACACCAATCGAATGCTCAATCGATCATAAAATATTAAAGTACGAAAAGGTATAATGTAAAACGTTCAGACAAAAGATTAAAGGGATTTGGCAACGAAATTGATAACAGAGGTCGTTTAGGCCAGACAACGACACCCAATAGATAACAAGTGCTTCGTGTTTCATACCTGGTAATGAGGGTAGCGTATTGCGGTGGGGGATGGCGGTGGAACCCGAAAGAGAACTTCGAACTGGACGTGTTTGGCTGAAGATGGGGAGAGAGAGAGAGCGACAGAGAGAGAGAGAGAGATAAGGGAGGGAGGGAGAGAGGTATTTATAAGTGAGGGATAGATTTCAAAATTGAAATTCAAATGTAGGGGGGGAAAACTAAAATGACGGCAGGTGTGGGAGCCGTACAACGGAAGTTTCGAAATACCATTACTTCAATACGCATGTCCTTATTTATTTTCATGACCCGTTTGTGCCCGTTCCATACTTTATGGGACAACCGTTTTGCGGTACCCCAAATTCCCTTAGTCCACCGATTTATGGTATGTTTGGATTGTGTTCTGTAACATTTATTGGAAATTAGTAAGACTAATAACTAGAGAGATAGAGAGATAATGCGTGCGGGAATCGAATGCAAGTACATATTATCCACCCACCCACACGTAATACATCCAAAAAGCTTGAAACCGAAACATACTTCCCAGTAGTAGCCATAATAGGAAAACAACCACACCAAAGACAAAAAAAAAAAACACACCAAAGAAAACAACCATGACCGACCCTACACAACCATGACCGACCCTAAGTAGTACGTACAATAACCCACATGAAAGACAAAAACCACCATGTCAAACCTCAGAATCTCTTACCCCTCTGCCTCGTGAGCAAGGTCAGAGGTCAGATAGACGGACAAAGCAAGGTGTTGGGCCTTAAGTTTTGGGTTTCTCCAAGCCGCACCTGCCCCCACTCCAGAAGCATGTTGCAAAAGATCCCTATACTGCCACTGTTGTTTTTTTTTCCCTTGACAAAACGGACACCTGAGGGAACCATCTGGATTTTTTACTCTGTACTTCCCTTGCTTCAATTCCTCATAAGGCTTGTCTTTGTAGTCGTTGATCTCTGACTCACTCACATCAGAGGACAAGTCTGATATGTGCCCTGTTTTGTTTTCCATGGTTGGACGAGAGAGAGATCGAAAGGTACAGAGATATCACAGGAGACGGGAGTAGAGGAAGAGGAGTAGAGAAAGAGGAGTAAATGGAGCAAGGGGGAGGAGTATTATTTATATAGGCCATGCACCGGCCCAGATGGAAGATGGAAAGATGGAGGGGTTTGGGAACTGGAAAAGGTGGGAATTCTATCTATTTTCATCAGTCATGACTACTCGTTCCCTTCCAGTCCATCTATATTCATTCCCCTCCTTAAGTCATGTCCCTCTGTATTCGTTCCCCTCCTTAAGTCGTGTCCCTCTCTATTCGTTCCCCTCCTTAAGTCGTGTCCCTCTCTATTCGTTCCCCTCCTTAAGTCGTGACCTGCAATAGTCGTTTGGTAAATAAAACAAACGGGCCGAATGCCCTTTAGGTCGCATCCGAGCCGTTCATCTCGCCATACACGCCCTCCAGTGGGTTTGTTGAATCCGCAAAAAAATGGGTTACAAATTCATGCATGCTATTGCATGCAGGTACGTGTTTTAAATATACAAAGTTGGCAAAAATAAAAAAATATAACTATATGCACACTTATTTGAAAATCCAATCCCGGCGTATTACTTCGTAGTGTTGGGCTTACCGAGAACTCCACAGTTGATTCTAGTAGTGAATTATTTGGTTGTAACAAAATTAATATGTATCATTGAAATGTTGGTCTTCATTCGTTTCCGTCAATGCCATTGTAAAGCATTACGGCCAAATTGAAGACACGGTTTGAAAACATAGTCACAAATTGACCATAAGTGGACGGAATTTACAGTACAAGTTGGACAATGTTAACAATAAAAGGCATCGACAAACAAAAACATATATTCATATGATGAACAACATGTCATGGTTCTTACAACCCCACAATGGCAATGTCAAAATTTACAGTAACAATACTTACAACCGGACAATCAGTACGGGAATCGATTGTATGTCTAACATACAAAATCCTACGTAAGTACTTACAGTCAAACTAGTCCGAATAATGACAGGCCCAGTCCAGGTACGAAAATTTCAACCAAAACTGATACATTTTTTTCATTTGTACAAAACGTATTTAAAACACCTTAATGTGCATAACATTGTCACAACGCAAACAACCCCCATATGGCTGAAAAAACTGATTCAAAGTTACCCATTTTCCTGTTTCTGTTTCATACCTCTTCACACTTGGATACCATTTACTGCATTTATGTACAAATGATACCTCTTTATTGGCCCTTTCCGGTTGCAGCTCCTCTTGCATAACCATCTCCCCTTCCAGCTCCTCTTCTTGTAGGACGGACTGTTCCACTGCCACGTCCTCTTCCTCTCGCACTTGTGGTTTGACCACCCCTTCGCCTTACTTGAGCAGTTGTGCGTAGTCCACTTGGGCTTCATATCCCCCTTCGGGTTTGACTGTCACTGTCACTGTCATCTGACCATAAAGGGTCATCCAAAAAAATATGTATTTGAGCCCCTCGCCCATATAGGTCAATGCTTGACCGATTTCGGTACCTAAAACTAGGGTCGCCCCAATCGTAGGACTAGTTATCAGTGCAGCATAATAAATTCCGGAAGTCCGGAGTCGAACCCACAGAGACGGAAAGAATAGCCTAGTGGAAACGGGTTTTCTTTTTGCTTGGCTCTTAGGTAGCCACCCCTTGTGCAATTCAGTTGATTTACTAACTAAATGAATGGAATTAATTTACGATGAATTAAAAGGGAGAGTACAGCCGTGGGAACTCAGCGTCCGTAACTAGCCTAACCAATGTTTATTCGGTCTACAATTATTCAATTTGTTGATTTTAGAATAGTAAAAAGTATCCCTAACAAATGCATACCACTTGTCACCAGACTCCGTGCGCATTCGAATTCCGGCGATGCCTGGGTTTGTTTGTTAGAAGAGTTTTCGTATCCTAAAATTGCTTAAACGTTATGTTTTATTGAATCCGAGGTAAACATCAATTAGTCTAGCCACGAGGCGCCTTCGCCCCGCGGCCGCACCCTATAAAACTACTCACTCATATTTAAGCAATAATCAAAGAAAACCCTAAATTGAAACATACTTCTATTGCTCGGAATACATAATAAACACAAAATTTAAATTAAATAAGAACCAATGAACAACTTTAATTAAAAACAGAAATTAAAACTAGTTAGCGTAGTGCAAGTAATTTAATAAAGCATCAAAAACTTAAAAAGAAAAACAACTAATTAAAACTAACGGTATTCGGAACAAGAATCGGCAGCCCTGTTCTTCATTTACGTCCGTCGGAATCAGTCATGCGTGTGACGAATTCCTGGATGGCCTCCTTTTATCTTTTTCCACTGCAGCAGCCTTCTGTTTCGTCCGAAACCTTTTCCTGTTTTTTCCCCAAAGCTGCCGGCCCTCTTTTCACCAGTAGGTCAAATTATTTATATAAGGATTGAATACTTTAATCACACAAAGGCCCTTTGGACCTCTTGAAATAATAAATGAACCATTCAAATTTAAATTATTTCGCATTTAACCCCAAACTTCTTTAAAATCTTCTTTTATATCCAAAGTCTCGGACAACGGACTCGAGCAACATGCAATTGCACTTTGACACCCCGGCAACGTACGAACCGGCCTCAAGGCCACGCTTTCCAACCTTGGCGCTAAAACCGCCTTATTGCTTGCGAAACTAACAAAAACACAAGAATATACCAAAGCAACGCATCAAGTGGAAAATAGGGAATAAATTACATAACAACGTGTTAAAACTACCCTATTTAGGCACTTATATCTATGATATTGCGTGCCTATCAGTCAAACATTTCAGCCAAACGCACATCTCCGTCAATGAGAACTAACCTTATCTCTCCATTTGTTGCTGGGAGTTGGTAGAATACCCTTACTAGATTGGAACACCCAGTTTCACTAATTACATCCCTTAGTTCAAAATATGACATTCTACCAGTAATAGGCATACATTCTCCTACGTGGCCACCAATATAACGAAAAGGTGTTTGCACTAGTTTTCCCCCATAATGAACAAGCAAGGCTACATTGCGATTGCGTTGCACAGTTAACTCTGACACAATCATGAATCAAGAAACAAATGTGTGTAAGGCCACTTAAAGAAGTAGGAAATATACAGCACAGAATACACAACTACTTGTTACGTTCAGGTTAACATGGTCTGTACGATTTTAATAAAAGTCAAGGTGACGTTCTTGTGGTATGACCTTCCATGTGTTTTTCTGAAACTAGTCCAGACAATGACATGTGTAGTGCAGATAAAAATCGTTACGAACGAACTATTTTACATCTTCTAGACTTCCATGCCTCAAATTTTGTCATAACCTCCAACGCATCCCGGTTATTTTCGTCACCGCACAATTCCATCAACAACCTTGGCCTTTCAGTATCATCCATCTAAAACAAGTAAAATTTAGCTTACAAATCGTATACTATGACAACCGCATAACCTCAACATTGCAACCATAAGTTTCAGAGGACTAACCCTGTGTACACCTGATGGGTAATTAAACCCTTGCATGAATTTTATGACAAACAGGCCACAATCATACCTACAAATGCGCAGGCACGAATTTAGTATTCCAGTACAAACGCAAGCTGCCAAATTTTACACAATCATATATGTTTCACAAATTACCCATCCGTATCGTCCTGCAGGGGTTGCCTTTGAACAGTAGCAATGTTAAACTTTGTCACATCAACTTGATAGAGGTCTCCATATTGGCAGACCAACGCACGATGTAATCCCTCCAACTAATAGAAGAAACAAGTTGTTAGAATACTAATTGGCCATACAGTAAAAGATGCAACTATGCGAGGTGTGCCATACCACTGCCCTTATCAGTTTCTTACGGGCAATATTGGATCGACTTGCGGGCTTGGAATCGAAAATATAAGCCATCCGAATACCAATGTCTACTTTAATGCAAAACCAATGGGTCCCACGATCATTTGTTGGTATGTATATCTGCAACGAAAGGCAAACAATCATCATTCCATAACATTTGAAACGAAAAACTATATTTTATTCCTACGAACTTATTCGAACATTTATTTGTTTACCATGGAGCATGAGCGAATGTCAGAAGTAAAATTGGCATCTCCAAAATACCCATCGCATAACTTCTTCACATCACATTCACTCATGTTCGGATTGTCTAATATATGCCTCTGCAAAGGAGGACGGAATTTCAAACATAGGAGCAGTACAAGTACAAGTACAACTACAAAATGGGAAAGTAATTATCCTCACCGATACAGTTACCGGTAAATACCACATCAAGTGTCGCTTGTCCGGATAGTGCAACCTCTCTGCATTTGTCATTTGCACGGCAACCAAATTTACAATCTACAACCATACACGATATTTGAAGACCACATATGAAAAAATTCCCAAATTTAATAACAAATTCAATAGTTCAACATCGTAAGGTTTATTAAATCATGTCACACACACCGTGTCTAGTATCCATGTTCGGGGTTTCAAGCTGCACAATTCAAATTGGGTTGCAAAGAATCTTTCGGTCCCAAACATTTTGAGGTGCACATAAGAATCCCTACAAGTACAATTTGGTTTAAACAATCATTGTACTTGAGTTGACACCACAAAACAACAGATCATAGCATGAATAATAAGAATATTTACCCATTAGCTGGATCACGAATATCAAAAATGAACTGAGTGAACAACTTTTCATGGTCGGTTAATGGTTCATACGTTGGCTTCCTTTCATCATCTGCCATATCTTCAACATACGCCTTTACAATATACGAATGGAAAGGAAGTAAAGGTTAGAAAATATGAAGAAGAGTGTACAAAGGATTTGCGAATGAGTACTAACCATGGTTGGTGGATTGAACGATTGGACACCAACAAATTGCAAAGCCTTCTTTGAACTATACCGTCCACGGAACTATGTCATTGGAGAGGACAAAATATATAAGAGCCCTAAATTGGAATGACATTCCACATAGTACATAAAGGGACATTATATGTAAATGAGGGGAAAATATACACACAGTGGGAACGTTCACATCGAAGTTGTACAAATTATCATTTACTGGTTGTTTCTTGGGAGGGTTCCTCTTCTTCACACCATCCTTCGTAAAGGGAGAACAATGGAAGTGGCTTTTCTTCAACTGATCCGGTTGTCGCAACCGCGGTGCTTCATAATGCACCTCGACATTATAATACCCACCATCAGACGGGATAGGGTTGCCAATGCTCAACTTCCTTTTCCTACCTCTACTCAATCCAGCAAGCGACCGAAACCCCTTCACCGGTGAAGGTGAAGATATATCCTCATCCATGTTTTTTTGTATCCTCCTCTCCTCATGTTCGGTTCGAGTGGCAGCGCCCTTTGATTTATGAACCACAGGATCTGGCGTTTTGAACTTATTTGGTGTTGGGGTTTCACTTTTGTTTGGTGTCGTTACTTGGGGAGAGGATCTTCCAAACGGGTGGCCAGTGTGGAGGTCAATTTTTTCACCCATTTCAGCTTCCAAGTGCCCCCGTGACAGAATTTCAAAGCCAAT
Organism: Rhododendron molle; assembly: GCA_025413875.1. Classification (NCBI taxonomy): domain Eukaryota; kingdom Viridiplantae; phylum Streptophyta; class Magnoliopsida; order Ericales; family Ericaceae; genus Rhododendron; species Rhododendron molle. Next base: position 58,813,781 of record CM046391.1, read on the forward strand.
GTGCCTACCAAGGCTCGGATTGGTTGACAAACCCATCGATTCCTTCATCGCAATATCATGGGTTTCAAACGCGGTGGGTGGTGAACTTTGACAACTCTGTAAACCCTTCAAGAAGGCTGACGCTTGTACAAACAGTTTGACATGGTTTGCGTCCATTTCTTCACCCCTTTGTTCTTGCGGATTAGACTTCATTTCAGTCCCAAGAAGGTTAGGCATAAACATATTTTGCCGCAACAACAAAGCTGCCACTGTAACAAATGTACTTGTCATGGTCTGTACATCAGCAGTTGAAATTTGGGACAAACCACCTTGTTTGCCACTTGCTTCCTCGACCTCTATGAAATGCACCACCACGCCCTCATTGTCATAACCTCCAATCTTGTCAAACTGGTGCAGCACACTTTTAATTTCATCATCACCCCAAACAACCAGAGAAGGCAATTTTCGAATGGAAGGCTTGAGCGTAGGCGAGACACGTTCCAAGTAGAAAACCTACATTAAAAGGGATAATGAACTTTAATAATGCATAACCCAAAATTAACCATAGTGAAATAAGGAATATGGATAACATAAATGCATAATGACGCATACTTACCACCAACAGGAATAGGCACCCACTTGGTTGTACATGATGGTTATCACGTTGGTACTGTATATCCTTACATAAGAAATGTAGGGTCAGCTGCGCCCAATTCTGTTTGCCCATTTCCCCAACATCACTAACAGCTTTCATAAATGATCGAGTAACACCCGCTTTTGTGTTCGGGCATAAAAAACATCCCAATATGTAGAGGGCAAATATCCTCTTGAAAAATCATCAGCTTCCGACGTTTTATCCAAATACTGTCTTAGGTCTTTCAATTGGACCACCCCATTCTTGAATCCTACGTTTCTTAGAACTTCAGGACATGACTCAATTTTCGTATGGGACTCCACGTCAATAACATTGCCTTGGCCATTAATGCCCAAGCACTCCTCAACATGGGACTCCGTGACAACATAAGTCCGTCCATGAACAGTGAGTGAACGAGAAACTGGATCAAATTTCCCCACCAACCACTTACATAGCGCATGGTTCAGAAACGTACACCTCAATTGTAATACTCCCCCCAAACCAATAGCCTCAACAGCACTGCGTTGATCTGCACTTAAGTTGTTAACTATTCCAACAATGGACTTCAATGAGATACGGTTCTATAGCTTTCTCTACAAAGTGGAAATATACACACAAAATAAGAGGCCATTCCAAATCTGGTCAAATCATGCTCACCTACTTAAGTTGGGTTCGAACAATTTGTACTCACTTTTACTTCCTTCGGTTCTTCCGGCAATAAATCTTTATGCTTCGGAAGTTTGGCTTTTGCCACCTCAACCACATCTTTGTATTTTTGCCTCTCCTCATTCGACAAGCTTTTCCATTGGTCACCAATGTCCCTCTTCGTCTGCAATACATACCAAATCATGCAACTTTGATCATTCGTCAACATTTCACCAAGTACATGGAACAACATGACAAATTCTTATCTTCAAACAAATCAAATAAAACACATGTGAAGATTATTAATTGACCTGATTTGTTATTATGGTCCCGACATCTTTTAGCTTCGCCATGACTTCATTGCTACTTGCACAATGAAAAAGTACTAGTCACACATTGGCATGGAAAAAATCCATAACTAAGCATTACAACACCATTCAATAAATTTAATTTCTATCAACAAATATTACTTAAATAGAATGAAGGCCGATGGCACCCTTCCTTTCAAAGCATACTTCTGAATGATCTGGTCTGTCATGCTGAAAATACAATATTTATAAGTGCCCATGTTAGAACATAATATATTGACATCAAGAATTAATCAGATCAAATTGTTCAACCACCATTTCCAAATGGAAAAATCGAAACGTATAACTTAAATTGGAAATGGGATCCGTCATAATTGCAAAAGGTTACCCACAAGTACGTACTGCTTAAACATCCTTCTAACTACAATTGTATACAACAAATAGTTTTGGGCCGCTTTAATGACAACCTCATGGGAGTAACTACAATTGTATACAACAAATCATTATGACTATCTCTTATTAAATCACATCGTCTAATACAACCTCACTGCTCATTTTACCAAAAAATGCACCAACAACTACTTGGTTTATTCGTTTATTAGTTTTGTTTGTCATTCTTATTGTTTCACCTATACTACAGAGTAACCTTCATTTGGGCCACCAATTTGTGTTGCTTTCATATATGCCTACAGTGTTCATACCCTATACACTCACACTAATAAGTAAGTAAGTACATAAATCAGTCCCCCAAAAACCACAATGCATGATCAAAATCATAACCATGACCATATCCTTATAAAACAACAATCAAAATCATAACCAAATCTCTGCGAAAAATGAGGACATATTCTACCATTTATTCTACTAACATCCATGAAACCTTTGTACATCTACAATAACCCAAACCCGTGCTTCAAATCACTATGATGCAACTTTTGAAACCCTTTTTCAAAGGGTCACAAATAAAACAAACATTGGTGTTTAAACCTCCACGTTTTATAACTAAGACTCAGGTGACACAAATTTCGTCCATTACAGAATGAACAACATAGAGGGACAATATATGATGCATGGTTTCACAAATAGGAATACAACAACTTACCTGGCAGATGCAGATATGCACATGCAGATGCTGAATGCGTGACTCGTCTGCGTGCTGATGTCCGTGGGGGCTGCCGACACTTCAAAGCCGTCGATGGTGTGGAAAGTTGAGGTTTTGGGGAATTTTTTGCCTGCTCTTCAGTTTACATAAATAGTTTGTACATGGGTTCACTGGTAAGGGATGGACATAGACTTAGGTCACAACAACTTCTGCGAAATCACTCGTCTGGAGACGGTGATGATGGCGGATGGTCGCGGGGTCGTGCGGATGGTGGCGTCGTTCGCGTGGATGCTGATGCCGGTGAGGCGTCTGGAGTGTGGAGACGACCCAATCGCTCCTGTGCTGGGGAAGATTGAGGGGTTAGAGGAGGGAGTAGGTGGTGTGCTGGGGAAGATTGACGGGTTACAGGACTAGAGGACACACGAGGTGGTGTGATGGGGAAGATTGAGGGTGCACCGTTCGAGGAAAATTTTTGGGGGAACGACTAACCTTTTTGTCCCTGAAGTTGGACGGGGATAGTCCACGTGGTCTAATTTTGTAGAGGTAATTTCAAATTTTTTCGGATTCTCCTACAGTTACATAATTAATCAGATAATCGGACGTAAAATATTTATGCTTTCTTTCGATTGGAATTATAAAAAATTTTGGAAAAGTAGTAGAGGTAATAAGTTTTGTAGGGTATTGATTCGTCTCGACTAAAGGATTTGGAAAACTAAATTTTTTTTACTTTTACTCAAGCATTTTGAAAAATAATCATTTTTAAGAGCAAATTTTATTTTTCTGTGAAAAAGTGGTTATTTCTCAGCATACATGCGTAAAAGTAAAAAAAATTTACTTTTTCGATTTTTCTCGTCAAGACAAATCAATCTCACAAAAGTTTGGCGCGAAATTGACAAATGCGAAAAAAATTCAAATAAGGACAAAATTCTGAAATTTAATTTAAGTCCCAAGAACACAGTAGCTAAGGTGAAGCCTTATTTCGTGTGGTAGATCAAAAGAGGGAAACAAAAAAAAAAAAAGGGGCACGGAAGGGTCAGGAACGGAACCTGGTAGGTATTAAAGTCCTATAATTCACAATTTTTCAAAAATAATCGCAAAACACATTTACATTTTCAAAAATTTCCCAATTTTTCCCACTTAACCACGGTTAAACATTTTCAAATAAATGCGAATAAAGTTTGGCGCGAAACTTACAAATGCGAAAAAATTTCAAATAAGGACAAAATTCTGAAATTTAATTTAAGTAACAAGAACACAGTAGCTAAGGAGGAACAAAAAAAAAAAGGGCACAATAGTCCGAACCTGGTCCACCTGGTGTTTGAACAAATTTCATGACCACTGCACCAAGTCTATCATCTGTTCTTGCATGAGAAGCTTTTAATATATAACTTTAGAAGATAATATATAAGTTTTGGTGGGTGCATTCTCCGTACACACAAGATGATAGCGTTTTTTGCCCTGATCTTCGCATTGGTTCAAATTCTCAATCTAAACCGATGAGATTCAACATATTGTTGATTTAATCATTGTCACCAAATTCGGTGATAATCAGATGTCGGCAACCACATAATCGGAACACATTTGGTGCTTCCAAAAGCGTTAAAGTCCCATACTGCACCAATCTTCGGCCTCCTCGGCTATTTTTTTCGAATCGGGCCCGTCTATGTTTTACGTAACATTGATTTGAATACTTCTGCCAAAAATGAATTCAATCTCTTATCAATATATACTTGATCATATGTACATTGTCCTTCTAATGAATGAATTTGTTTCCCAATAAAAAGGCATTGTAGACCCGGAAGACCCAAAAATTTACGAGAACAATTAAAACACCAAGCAAAACAAAATGGACGGTATCGATCGTCTTGATTGTGTTGCGATCATATGAGTATTGTACATTATACAAAAGCACAAGACCTTAGTTTACAAACAATAAGGTTCAACATATAAATTTTAAACGAAGTTGTCCAATAATTTTTTCTAATGACCAATCTAAATCGTTAAGATTGCACATCTTATCGATTCTGTGTTTGTCACCAACTTCTATGATAATCGGATGTCGGCAACCACATGATCGAAACACATTAGATGCTTAAGTAGGTATTAAAGTCCTATAATTCACAACTCGATGACCGCTTTATCTATTTCTTCAAAATCAGAACCGTCTATCTTGTGCGTAAGAGAGATTACATTATTGCTACCAAAAATAAAGTAAATTGCTTATCGTTACAAGCTTTATCGGACATAAGTTATCATTTTTATGTTCAATTTTTTCACTAATTGAAGAGGTTCATAAACCAAAATAAACCGGATGGAGCCCAAAATATCCAAATACAACGAAATAACCAATACCAACCAAATCAACAGCCTTGATTATTCAAATTAATTTTTTACGGAGGTCCGTTACATTTTACTGCTCAAGAAAATCGCAAAACACGTTTCCATTTTAATTTGTTTTTTTTTGCACTTAACCCACGGTTAAGAGTTTTGAAATAAATAAATTCATTAATTTACCTGACATTCGGCAGACAAGTGGGGCCGGGGGACAGGTGTCGTACGGTTATGCTTCGTCTGGTTCTCAGTCATGCCATTTAGTGGTTTCTGTTATGCTATTTGGTGATTTTGTTATGCGTCACACCTTTTAGGGTTTTTGTTACGCCAATAGTGGTTATTTGTCATGCCTTTTTATGGTTTCTGTTATGCCAATGTTGTCATAGCCGACAGTTATTCCATTTTGGGGTTTTGTTACGCCATTTTCGGGTTTTGTTACGCCATTTTCGGTTTTTGTTACGCCTTCGGATTTTTTTGTTACGCCTTCTTGGGTTTTGGGTTATGCCATTTAATGGTTTTTGTTATACCAAACTTTTTGACCGGCAAATGTTACCGCTTTGACCGGTCAGTTTTGGTCAACCATGTGATGTGTCGCAATCTCATTCGTCCGTTGGGTTATGCTCTTTTGTGGTTTTGTTACGCTTATTATGGTTCGGTTATGCCTTTTTATGGTTTAGTTATGCCATTTCTGGTTTTATTATGCCAAAGTTACGGTGTCTCCAAAATGGGTGGAGACACCGAAGCCGTTGCCAATGCTAGGATATTTCCTCCTCAAAATGCTTTTTGAGTTCAAAAGCATAGACAATAAAGGAGGAGCAGGCAATAACACAAGTGACAATTGCAAGGCCCAAGGAATGTGCTAAAACTACATAAGCACCTGTACTGAAGGCAAGCATCATCGCCACCATGGCAGTTATAATAAGCCAGAAAGCAATTTCATAGCGGTGCACCCGCCTCTCCCCTTCATTCCCCTTGATGTTGAAAAGTGACGCAGAGACATATAAAAAAACAGAGGAAGTGGAGCATATCATGGCTATAGTGTTGGTTATGACAAATGCTTTGAAAGCTGCATCTCTTACTAGAACGGCCATCCCTTCGTTTGGACCTAGGTTGAGTTCATAGCCACCAGGTATCGTGGAACCTGCAGCGAAGGAGATAGTTGATATGAGTGTAGCCACTATAATATGAGTCTTAGCCATTTTGCTCATTTCTTCAGCTGCTTTTTGCTTTACTTTTTCGTGTTGTTCTTTTTGTTCTCTGTTATTCATCATCCCTTTGCCTCCTTGATCCTTCTCGTCTAACCCTCTAAGAAACTTCTTTTGTAGTAGCCAATACTTGCGATCACCCATCTGTTTGAAAAGTCACAGATACATCTTAACATTGAAATGCTATATATAGGGAAATAAAATGCATATGTCTGTAGAACATTGATATTTTATATCCATAATTAGGGCATTATTATAGTGTATACAGGAGTTTTAAACACTTTAAGTAATTAAAAACATACAACATCTTTCCAAAAGCAAAATATTCTTTTATAAAAGACTAGCTTATGTTCAAATGGCACAAATGTTCAAAATCAACCCAAAATTACCTTGTAATTTGACAAGGCATGTGGAGAGGAACAACATTTTCAGAACACTCTGGAAGACTATAATTTTTTATTTTTTATATCAAGTATCGTGGATAGAAAGTGTAAATCCAATGACATTAAGAAAAGGTGATGTAGAAAAAATATCAGAGAATTATTCGACATGGTGCATTCAGCACATTAGTCTGACTAATAAACTCGTGATTTATTTACGCTTTGTCGCAGAAAAATGCTTTGGATTGAGAAAATAAATGAGAAATGGGATGCTGTAATATATCAAACTCATAGTACTTACATATCCATTTTTTTTGTTGTCAAAGAGTTTTATATCCATTAAGCTATAACATGGCGTGGCCAATCCATGCATTTTTTTTTTTGGGTGGTTACATATTCAATTCGAAAAGTCACATATTGAAATGGATGAATGCTATATATAGAAACAAAAGTATACGTGCCTGTGAAACATTGTGCAGGGCGCCATTTTTACTTGCATTGATCTTTTGGTAATCAAACTTTCTTTTACTTACATCTCAAAAAAAAAACTTTCTTTTACTTGCATTATGCAAGAGTTACTATAGTTATGGAGGAGATTTAATGATTTTAACCCCAAAAAAAAAAAAAAAAAAAAACCTTTAGAAAGCAAAAGAATCTTAACGACAGAATGTCAGCGATATCCTCACCTTGCGAAATAGTATGTCAATAGGGGTCAAGGCTTCATTGTTCAAAGCCTCCAAATCAGCTGCCCCAACGAAATGAAATAACAAATTTTGTTTGCCTTTGTAATTGTGAGCAAGGACATGCATAGGCGTGTTACCTTCATGGTCTTTCTGAATAAAAAGACTGATTACCCAAGGCTGTTTAGAGATATACTTGGTTGCCTCATCTCTCTCCAAATCCGCAGAAATGTGAAAGATGTTTCGCTTTTTACTATTCACCATCTCCCAACAATCTGGGCACTTTGGTAAAAGCTCTTTTATTACTTCTGTATGTCCATTTGCAGTAGCCGTGTGAAGAGCTGTGTTCCCTTCGTCGTTGTTTGTAGTAACGTATGCCGAGGATTCATCCTTGCCTTGTCTAATAGCTTCTTAACTGCTTCAACATCCCCGGTCTCAGCAGCATTGTGAAGAGGTGTCCGTCCGTCTGCATCTGGTTCCTTAATTAGATCTTTCTTCCACTGTATTAGTTTATCTATGAATTCATCTGAAACAGAAGATCAGAGAAACAAATAGCTTAAAAAGGGAAATATTGTGGATTAAAAAAAAAAATCGTCTAACTGTATGGTATACTAGCTAGTTCGATTAGTACTTAGTACTCAGAAAGATAGAAGATAACCAACTAGGTTGATAACCATTAAAATTCTAAAAGGTTTCCATTTTGGGATGTCCCCCAAAACTATCGCATTTTTAAAACAACTATCAAAACTTGCCAAAGTACTACTTCAGTCGTACTGTTAAAAAGTACTCTCTCCATCCCATATGTTTGGGGCCTATCTCATAACTAAATGTGTGGGACTGACACATGTATGAGAGCGGAATAGTCGGTAGAAGTATATATGTAGCATTGTTTTATGTTTACGGCATATAACAGCCGCGTGCAAAGCCGTTCTGCCACTGGGGCCACCGTTCTCCGGTGGTGTGCAAGTTTCCAGCATCAGAGACAAATGCTCAACGTTGTATCCCCCCTCCACGTACAAATACAGAGGAGTTTCTCCGGCTTTATTCGGTCCATGGTCCAACCATGGATCTGCGTTCTCTAACAATGTCCCAATCGCATTGAAGAATAACCACACCATCATATGCCTCGCCGCCTAGTGTAACGGCGTGTCTCCGTCGTGATTTCTCGCCCTTAACATCTCCCTCACTGCCGCTGCACCACCGCCTTCTGCTGATTTTGCGAAATCGATGAGCGATAGGAACGATTGGTCTGTGCGATAGCGTTGCGCAATTGCGACATGTATTGGAGTGTCGCCGTTGTTGTTCACTCGGAGTAAAAGGGAGGGACACTTGCATAAGATGGCTGGCGCCAAACAACCGTAACTGCCAAACTGGGCTGCGACGTGGAGGACGGTGTTGCCATTTGGGGTGAGTTGGAGGGCGAATTGTTCGGCACTGTATTGATTGAGGGCGTCGGAATCGCCCTTCATTGCAGCTGTGTATATACATAGTACCAAAACTTGTCGGTTTTGTATGAATGTCGCTTCACAGCCTCATTCAGTTTCTTCTCAACCTAGAGCTTTTGTTGCTTCTAGTTCTTGGAATGCAGGGTCTTTTTCTGACTCTTGGAACTCAGGCCTTAATACTGGTGTTTTTGGACCATCTCATTGGTATCTTGACTCGGCTGCTACAAATCATATTACTAATGATCTTCAGAATCTTGAGGATTATCAACCTTATTGTGGTACTGATCAAGTGGTGATTGGTAATGGAGCTTCATTGCCTATTCAACATACTGGTAAGGGTATTCTTCCCACACCACATTACTCCTTTTATTTGAACAAGGTTCTTCATATCCCTACCATGTCTACCAACTTGGTCTCTGTGAATTAGTTAACTAAAGACAACAGGTGTACGGTAACCTTTGATTCTGATTCCTTTGTGGTTCAGGACAAGGCTACGAGACAAGTTCTTCATTCGGGCACTAAAGTGAATGGTCTTTATCAGTTTCTTGTTGGTTCTACATCATCTGCTGGTTCTTCACCTTCTTCAACGGCATTTCTTACCTCTACAATTTCAGGTTCTACTGCTGTTTCTCCTGTCATATGGCATCAGCGCCTGGGTCATCCCTCTTTCATAAAGTTTCAACAGATTCTTCAGAGTTTGAATGTTACTTGTGACAAGTCTGCAGCTCTAGATTGCACATCTTGTTGTGTGGCAAAAAGTCATAGACTCCCTTTCAAAATTGTCCAATTCAACTGTGTCCAAGCCTCTTTCTCTTGTTCACAGCGATGTTTGGGGTCCGTTTAATAAATCAACATCTACTTTCAGGTTCTATGTTCTGTTTCTCGATGATTTTAGCAGATTTACTTGGCTTTATCCTTTACACTACAAAAGTGAGGTCTTTGATAAGTTTGTAGAGTTTAAGACCTATGCCGAAAAACAGTTTTCAACCTCCCTTCAGATTTTTCGAACAGATGGGGGTATTGAGTATGTCAATCATAAGATGGATCAGTTTTTGGTTTCCCAAGGAGTTGTGCATCAACAAACCTGTCCATACACTTCTGCTCAGAATGGTATTGCAGAGAGAAAACATAGACATATCACTGACACTGCAATTGCTTTACTCTATCACTCTGGTGTGCCTCTTTCATATTGGTTTGAAGCTATAGCTACAGCTACTTTTCTCATTAATCGTATGCCTAGTTCTGTTCTTCAAAATCTTAGTCCTTATGAAGTTTTGTTCTAGACTTCTCCTGCCTATTCTTCATTTAAAGTGTTTGGCTGTCAATGTTTCCCCTGGCTTCGACCTTATACTTCTCATAAACTTCAACCTAAATCTACTCCTTGTGTTTTCTTGGGTTATCATCCCACTGTCAAAGGTTACAGGTGTTTAGATCCTCACTCTGGTAAGGTTTATCTGTCTCGCCATGTTGTGTTTCATGAACATATCTTTCCATATAAATCTTCTACATCTTCTTCTGCTCCTGAGTCTCTTTCTCAGGTTTCCACTTTCTTTTGGCCTTCTTCTTCCACTGTATCCACTACATCTTCTGTAGACCCTCCTTCTCCTTCCACTACACCTTTTTCTCCCAATTTTTCTTCTTCTTCTTCTGCCCCTTCTAGCCCTACTTCTTCCGCTATGTCTATTCCTGCTCCTGGTGCTGCTACTTCTGTCCCTTCTGGTCATATTCCTATTGGTTCTCTTTCCATTGCTTTACCTTTTTCTTCCTCTGCTCAACCGTCTCTGTCCTCTGTTCCTCTTAAACCTAAACCTCCACCTCATCCTATGCAAACCAGGTCTAAAACTGCTGTCATTTCTTCTATTTCTTCTTGTCTTACTGCTGTCACTTCCTCCTCTTCTATTACTGAGCCACTTACTGTAAAAGAAGCTCTTCAGTCTTCCCAATGGTCTCAAGCAATGTTAGAAGAGTATCGTGCTCTTCAAACACAGGTACTTGGTCCTTGGTTTCTCTGCCCAGTCATAAGAATGCTATTGGTTGTAAATGGGTTTTCAAGTTGAAACGAAATTCTGATGGGTCTATAGCCAGGTATAAAGCACGATTAGTAGCTAAAGGTTATTTACAAGAGGAAGGTATTGATTATTATGAGACCTTTAGCCCTATTGCTAAACAACCAACTATTCGAATTCTGCTCAGTTTGGCTCTTTCTTTTCATTGGCCTATTTAACAGCTCGACATTTCTAATGCTTTCCTCCATGGTACTCTTGAAGAGGAGGTTTATATGATTCAACCCCCTGGTTTTGTTGATCCCTCTCATCCTCACATGGTCTGTAAACTTTATAAAGCGCTCTATGGGCTTAAGCAAGCTCCTCGCGCTTGGTACTCTACTTTCTCTTCTTTTCTTCTTTCCCATTGTTTCCTTACTAGTCATTGTGATTCCTCTCTTTTTCTTCGCAAAACTTCTACTTCTATTCTCATTGTTCTGGTCTACGTTGACGACATTCTACTTACTGGTAGTGATTCTGCTGCCATTGACATACTTCTTCAGCAAATGCAAAGTACTTTTTCCATGAAAGATCTTGGCTCTATTTCTTATTTTCTTGGTATATCAGTTCAGTCTCAGGAACATGGTTATTTCTTATCTCAACGCAAATATGCTACTGAGATTCTCACCAAAGCAGGTATGTTAGAATGTAAACCTTGTGCTTCTCCTATTGCTCTTAAATCTGCTGGTTCTGCTTCTGATTCGCCGCCTTTTAGTAATCCTTCTTTGTATCGAAGTGTGGTTGGGGCTTTACAGTATTTAACTATTACTCGACCTGATTTGGCTTATGCTATTAATCACGCGTGCCAGCACATGGCTTCTCCTACTGTTGCTCATTTTACTGCTGTCGAACGGCTACTTCGCTACGTCAAGGGTACTCTTGATCATGGTCTTACTTTTACACCTGGTCCTTTCACTCTCCAAGCCTTTTCTGACTCTGATTGGGCTGGAGATTCCGTTGATCGCCGCTCTACTTCGAGGTATTGTGTGTTTCTGGGCAATAATCTGATTTCTTGGTCCACAAAGAAACAACCTACGATTTCACGTTCCTCTACGGAGGCCGAATATAAGGCTCTTGCTCATGCTGTGGCAGAATTAAACTGGTTACAGATGTTGTTACGGGACTTTACTGTTTCTGTTTCCTCTTTACCGGTTCTATGGTGTGATAATCTCAGTGCTTTGGCTCTTGCCACGAATCCTGTGTTTCACGCTCGCTCCAAACACATTAAAATCGATTACCACTACATTCGAGAACAAGTGACTGCTAAGAAGCTTGCACTTCGTCATGTCTCTTCTATGGATCAGGTTGCTGATGTGTTTACCAAACCTCTCCCAATCTCTCGTTTTCATTATCTTCGTGACAAGCTCTTGGTTCATGCCTCACCCAATCGCTTGTGGGGGCATGTTAATGAGGTTAGGCCAATCACTGATTTACGTCTCACTGCTCACTCTCAATGTGTATACAAGCCTTCTCAGAAAAGACTTCTGGCCGAGAGTAGTTCATATGGTGTGGATGCAAGTGTAGAGGATTAAGTTTCCATTGTAACAGACTTAGTTAGTGGAATGTCGGTTTAGTAAAGTAGTTAGGGTAGTCGGTTTAGTAAAGTCATTAAAGGGTATTCTGTGTGTTCTGTTGTGTGTGGTATAAGAGAATATCGACTTCTCATCTGTATGATCAATTCAAGAATTCAATGAGAGATTTACATTTTCCATTACTGCCGCGTGCAATGCTGTTCTACCACAAGGGCCGTTGTAAGTTAGCAGCGATTTGTAAGTTTCCACGAGCGTCTCCACTATGGCCACACCCATTGTGGGGGGCTGTTTTCAAACTGGACCTCTTGAACCCTTCACTCCTCCGCTATTGGGCCGTGGGAAGATGACGCGGCTTGCCGGATACCTGCAAACCGGAGGGTGGTGTTCCTCCGGGTAGAAGCTCCGACGATCAAGTTAGTATGGGGAAGAAGGGTAAGTGCTGCAGTATTTGTTAGGAGAAGTATAACTACTTATCTGAAAAGGAGGAGTGTCTATCAGTCCCTTTGGGATGAAATGTACCTCTGTATTTATAGGCAAAGGAATCTTCCGTGCTAAGCAAGCCGAGCGTAGGACACACGCGCGTTCCTACGCTCGGATGGCGTCACCTGTCAGAGGCATTTAATGAAGGCCGCCTTCCCAGGTTTGCAGAGGCACATGGGTTTGTGTCAGGCACGTCACATCACGGAGAGGCGTCACGGCAGTGAGAAGAGAAGGCAACGCACGTATCATGTGGAAGGTTCTAGAATGTTCTGTACCAGCGGTTTCCGAGCAAACCGGTCCCGAATGAGATATTATTGGCCGAACAAACGAAGGTCAGAATGGGGAAGCGTTCTGCCGAACAAAAGATACTCCGCCGAGCAATCCAGTTAATGCCGTTGTTCGGCGAGCTACATCTGAGCCTCCTTATGTTCGGTGAAGGGCGGATGACGTGTCACCGGTCCAGTTCAGCTCTCAACGAACTGAGACAACTGAACGATGGACCCCGGGTGTGACCCCTTTGAATCTTGTGAACCCTTTGGATATTTCGGCCCACTATAATAGCCCCTCAACTTCTTCTTCTTTTGCTCGGAAAAGAAGGAGGAGTTGATCCAGTGTGGCCGAACAAATGTTGAAAAAGTAAGACTTCCGAACGTCGACGCTTCCGAACAGAGTGCACCACCGAGGAAACATATGCATCAGGCTTCGAGGTGCAAAAGCTGGGATTGCATTTAATGCTTCTGCAACCGCCAACTTCAAATCTGCCACGCATCCCAAGGCCATTGGCGGAACACACGGCGCCTGCTAGCACTGCCACGCATCGAGTATCCCACGACACATCAATCTCCCGCCCAAATCTAACGGCTGGGGGCTCAGCACCGCTTCGAATGCTCCTCTGAGTATAAAAGGGGGAGCGGGGAGAGAGAAAACACTTTTTCTCTCTCTAGTCGATTGCTCTCTCTCTCTGCCCAAACGCCGTTCATCTTCAACTTCTCCAAAACCCAGATTTTGCTGCAGTTTGATTGCAAATCACCCTCGATTCTCAGGTATTTCTTGTTTCTCCACTGTTTTCTGTGTGTTTTGATTGTTTTTGCACGCATTTTGACCCAAAAAATGGGTTTTTCTGCCATATTCGCCTGAAACGCTTTCTGGGTAATGAAGAACAGGTTGAAGATGTTCATGTGTTCTTCCGAGCGCACGTTCATCTTCAACTAGTGTTCTTCCGAATCAAGACCCCTTGTTCATCTGAACAGAAGGCTCACTTTGAAGCTCGTTCACGTTCGGACAAACAGAATTGCTCCGTATCGTTCGGACAATTTTCCCCAAAAAATGTTGGTCGGGGATTCTGAGACACTCGGCGAGATTAGCTCATAACACTGAACATAGGCACCACTAGGAGACTTGACCTTGCATTTCGCTAACGGTCTTATCCCCTGCACTTGTATTTTTAGGTATGGCGTCCTCTCCAAATTCTTCGGCGGAATCATACAACTCTGTGGACCCCAATGCTTCGGGTTTCGGCGAGATTGATCCACGGATAGCCGAAGTGCTCCGAACCGCGGCTCGGGAATACAGGGTGGGCGGAAGAACTCTTCCCGAAGCATTCGAGGGAGTCTTCATCCCGGCCAAAGTGACTCCACTTCGGTCGATAGGTCCTGATGTGATAAACCTAGAGGACGAACCTTCAGAAAAGGCGCCCGAAGGACCCGACGAAGAAGCCGAAGCCGAGGAAGAAGACGAAGAAGCCACTGAGGAGGAGGCCATAGACGAGGATGTGCCCGTTTTTTCCTCCAGCCGAGCCGTCGGCAAGTCATCTTCCCTGCCACCAAGGAAGAAGAGAAAAATCGTGGCTCTCGACCCCGACGAAATACCTGTCCGAACAGGAAGGGACCCCTGTCCCTATTGGGATTGCTTCACTGATCAAGAAGGGATAGATCTCTTCCGAACAACATATCACGTCCCTGACGACGTAGTAATCTCAACAATCCCTGGGCCTCGGATACGATTCTCCGATGAGCACATCACAGTCCCCTTGATGGCCATCACCGAAGGTGGCCTCAGGTTTCCCATGCACAGGATCTTGAGGCAGATCCTTCACTTCTTTGACCTCACTCCGTGCCAGCTGAGTGTGAATTCCTACCGAATCATCCACTCGATCATAAAGCTGGCCGAGGTAAAGATGTTCGACCTCCAAGCCCATCACATTTTCGAGAACTACATGATGTCTCAGAATGTGAGATATTCGCGCTTCTACTTGTGCTCCAGAAGGAATATGGTGAAGATCATCCCCGAGGGTATGTACGATTCAGAGAAGTGGGCTTCGGACTACGTCGAAGTTCGGGGAAATTATGAGTTTCCCCCTGGTCAAGATGATCAATTTTACGTTGCCAAGGCAAGGGGAAATCCAAGTAAGCAAAACTTCGACTTCATCGCATTTGATGTTAACACACATTGCTCGGTTCAATTTTAACTTAAATGCTCAGTCCCTTTTGTACTGAATATTTTTCTTTTCCTGTGCTGTGTTCGGCAGATACAATAAAGATCAACAAGAACCTGCTAAGGCTTGCCAAAGATTGCGGACTTGCAGATTCTCTGTTGACTATTCCGAGCGAGGAGAGGGACGCGCCAACCATTCTGCAATACGACGCAACGTTCGGGGGCAGAATCCGAGGAAAGGGAGCCGAAGGAAGCTCGAAGAAGAAGAGCACGGTAGTTGATCTTACCGAGGATCAACTCCCCAGCCCGGATAAGCCACTCCGAGGAACTGTGCGCCAACCGACCGAAGGTACTCCCTTCGCCGAAGAAGATAACATGCCGCCACGCAGCATGAGAGCCATCCTCCAGGAAAAGCTGGAGAAGAAGGCCAAAGAGGAGGCCGAACAGAAAAAGACCGGGGCATCGGGGGCCTCAGGCTCGGTTCCGAAGCCGAGCGCTCAAGCCAGGAAAACTGCTGACGCTGTCCCACAGAAGCGTCCACCTTCCCCTCCTGCCTCTTCGGACAAGCCAACGAAGAGGTACAAAGTTACGGCCAAGAAAGCTTCGGCTTCGGCCACTGATGACAAGACTTCCTTGGGCAAAGAGCCAGAAGGGGGTGAAAAACAGAAGGGGAAGGGCAACGAGGGAGAAGCTCCGATCGCCGAGGCTATCTGGGCGCCGAGCTTCATCACCCCTCGCAACAAACAAATCCTCCGCACCGACAGCCTCATTGATGACCCCTCCTTGGCGTACACCCTGCACGCTGGTCTCAGGTTGCCGAGGGATCTCGCCGCTCAGGGGTCTCTGAAGACAGCACTGAGCGACTACTACTACTTTGCTGACAGGGTAAGTTTTTCATTGTGCTGTACAGTATGAACAATGTTTGCCAAGTGTTTACCTTCGGATTCTCATATTTGATTCTTATTTGCAGGCTACTCAATCCATTATGAGCGCACAACGTCATCTCGTTGAGCATGACAAGAAGGAAAAGCTCCTCCTGCAAAAGGTGGAGTTACACCAAGCCACTACCGAGAACTACAAAAAGTGCCTCGAACAATCAGAGGAGGCCGGCCGAGGCCAAGATATCACCATCGCAAACCTGAACGATGTGATCAAGGAGCTACAGGATGGGGCCGAGCAAGCGCGAGCCGAAGGAAATGACGAGGGGCT
The DNA here is from genome assembly GCA_025413875.1 of Rhododendron molle. NCBI lineage: Eukaryota > Viridiplantae > Streptophyta > Magnoliopsida > Ericales > Ericaceae > Rhododendron > Rhododendron molle. The sequence goes on from CM046391.1 coordinate 58,830,186, forward strand.
GGCGGAGGGCAGGGCTCTTGGGAGGAAGGAAATGGAGGGGGAGATGAAAAAAGAGCTGCAGGCCCACTATGATAAGGGCTATTACCAGGCAGAAGAGGATGCTGTCGAAGAGCTAATGGCTTTGCAGACCGAGCTTCGAGTGGAGCAACACAAGAAGAGCTTCCTGCTCGGTTTCAACGCGGGTTTCGACGAGGCTGGCGTCGAAGCTGATGATGAAAGAAGATCCCTCGTTGAGGTGCCGCCCCTTGACGTAGCCGAAGCTCAAGAAGAGCCTTACGCCCCTGAAGAGGCTGCAGTTCAACCGGAGAACACCCCAGCCCCATCAGTTGATCCTCCCAGCACTTCCTCGGCCACAATTACTCCCGAGGCCCAATCGTAGGACTTGTTTGTTTTTTCTTCTTTTTTTTTTTTTTTGTTTTGAACTTTGAGTTGGGACGTTCGGCTCCGTATATGTTGGGGTTTTCCGAACGTATTTTGTAACAAACTTAAGGATGGTCACAAAAGATATACCACGACCAGTCCTTGCGGTAACTGTGTTAACTTGTTTTGAATTTTTGCAATACAAGTACCTTTGTTCGGATAACGTAATTCAAGACAAGGAAATTCGTTCGGATAGATTATATGGTTCACGTTCACGTTCACGTAATGTTTTTCGAAAAACAAACACATCAATGAAGCCTTGGTTGACGAGGAACCATTGTCAAAAAATACCATGTTTTACTTGTCTAACTGTACCCACATAGTAGCCCCCTGCCGTCGGGCTGTTTTTATGAAGAAAAACAACACGAAGGCAGAAAGATGGGTACACAAACACGCGGGAGTAGAAGTGCCAAAGCCCGAAGGCGGAATTACGGGCGAGATGGTATACCCAACGAACGAGTGAGGAATCCGAAGATACCATGGGCGAGATGGTATACCCAATGAACGAATGAGGAATCCGAAGAAACCAAGGGCGAGATGTTATACCCAATGAACGAATGAGGAATCCGAAGAAACCATGGGCGAGATGTTATACCCAATGAACGAATGTAAAACTGAACAAATGAATGTACCGAACATGTATTATAACCAAAACGCCCGTAGGCTTACAAACCGAACAAAAGCAAAAACAAAAACGAACAAAAGGGGGCCGAGACTAGCCATGGAACTTCCTAAGTTTTTGGGCGTTCCAAGGGTTAGCAATCGGCGTTCCATCCATTTCAGCAAGCTTATAGACACCGTGGCCTATCTTTTGAACCACCCTGTAAGGGCCTTCGTAAGGATCCTTAAGCTTGGTCAACTTCTTGGCCTCTACAACCATCCGAAGAACGAGGTCACCAACTTGAAACGGCCGAGCACGGACGTTCTTATTGTAACCCCGAGCAACTTCCTGTTGATAAGCAGCATGGTGTAAGTTGGCGTTGTCGCGGAGCTCCTCGGCGAAGTCCAGCTCAGCACCAACCAAAGCATTATTGTCCACAGGATTGAAGTTTTCTGACCGAACAGTAGGAACGAGCGCAGAAAGGGGCAAGACAGCTTCCATGCCGTAAGCCATGGAGAATGGGGTTCGGCCAGTGGAACGTCGCGGGGTCGTACGGTAGCTCCACAGGACGTGAGGAAGCTCGTCAACCCATTTGCCGAGCTTACGATCCAAACGGCGCTTCAGCCCCCGAGTGATGGCTTTATTTGAAGCCTCAGCCTGTCCATTGCCTTAGGGGTAGGCCACCGACGAAGTGTGGATCATAATATTATGGCGCTTGTAGAAGGATTGGATTGCGGCTGCCACAAACTGGGTGCCATTGTCCGAGAGAATGGCATAGGGAACGCCGAACCTGGAAATGATATGTCTCCAAATAAAGCGTTCCACATCCGAAGCTGTCGTCTTGACCAAGGGCGCGGCTTCCACCCACTTGGTGAACAAGTCCGTAGCAGTAAGCAGATACTCGAACCCGCCTAGGGCCTTCGGCAGCTTTCCCACAATGTCGAAGCCCCATACAGCAAATGGCCATGGACTGGTGATCATTTTGAGGGGAAAGGCTGGCTAGTGAGGTATGTAGGCGTGCTTCTGGCACCGAACACAGCGCTTGACATATTCCTCGGATTGCTTGACCATCTTCGGCCACCAGTACCCTTGTGTTAACGCTCGGTGTGCCATCGTCCGGCCACCTGAACGCCCACCACAGCTTCCCATGTGTAGCTCGTCCAAAACGCTTTGAACTTGATCCTCATGCACCACCCGCAGATCTGGACCAGTGAACGTGCGTCGGTACAGCTGTCCGTGGGGGTCCAACAAGTAGTTAGCTGCTCGGCAACGAACCTTGTGGGCTTCCCTCTTATCCTGTGGAAGGGTCTGGTCCTTCAGGAAGGCAACAACAGGGTCCAGCTGACTTGGGCCAAGAGGAGCGGTCTGATCGAGCAAACCGCGAGCTCGAAGCTCGGATTGACAACTTCATCAAAAACTATGGTGCGAGCCCCAGCAGCTTTGTACACCGAAGCAAGACCTGCTAAGGCGTCGGCATGAGCATTATGCTCCCGTGCAATCCATTCCACTTCCACTCGGCCAAATTGTTTCAGCAGGGCCAACACATGACTTACATAAGCATTCATCCTAGAGTCCTTGGCTTGGTAATCATCATTAAGGTGGTCCACGACCAACCGAGAATCACAAAACACGTGAACCGAACCTGCCCCCAGCCGAAGAGCAAGCTACAGCCCCGCAATGAGAGCTTCATACTCGGCTTCGTTGTTGGTGGCAGGGTAGCCAATTGACACGACATGCTCATGTACAGTACCAGCCGGAGAAACGAGCACAATTCCAGCTCCAGCCCCGTTGACGTTTGAAGCACCATCCACCGTCATTTTCCACGCATCGCCGGAGAAAAGCTTCCACTCCTTCTTCGGCTTTCGCGTGCCCAGGGTGAACTTTGACCGAAGCGGCTCATGAGGAGGGTCACTCCACTCGAAATGTTCCTCTGCCTCGGCCACACGGGCTTCTTCAGCAGCCGTGGCCAATGCATTTTCCTCGTCTTTGAGCCCAGGAGTAAGTTCGGCAAAGAAATCTGCCAAAGCCTGTCCTTTGATAGCCGTCTTTGGCTCAAACTGGATGTCATAGTTGGCCAAGTCTTGAGAAAACTTTAGAATCCGACTGGACGAACCTGTTCTCCGAAGAACCGCCTTGAGAGGAAACTCAGTGAGGACCACGATCCTATGGCATTGAAAGTGTGGCAACAAGCTCGTTTTAGCTGAGACGAGTGCAAAGCCAATTTTTCCATAGGCAGATATCTCGTCTGAGAGTCCGTCATCGTTTTGCTGGAAAAGAAGATGGGCAAGTGCTCCATTCCTTCTTTCCGAACAAGAACAGAACTTGTGGCATGATCCGAGACTGCCAGGTACAAATAAAGGTCCTCTTCGGGAAAGGGTGTGACGAGGAGTGGAGCTTGTGCAAGATATTCTTTTAAAGATTGCAAAGCCACATCACATTCTTCAGTCCACACAAACCTGTGCCGACTGGTATTTATTGCCTGGAAAAACGGCCTACAAAGATCTCCCGAACGTCGGATAAAACGGCTCAATGCTGCGACCATGCCTGTGAGTCGTTGAACTTTTTTTATTGTAGTTGGAGCTCGAAGCTTTTGCACGGCCGAGAGCTGGGTGGGATCAGCTTCTATCCCTCGGCAACTCACCATATAGCCGAGGAACTTTCCCAAGCCAACTCCGAACGCACACTTCTCAGCGTTCAAACGGAGCTTATATTCCTTGAGGATAGTGAAGACCTCACCTAGATCGCGAAGGTGATCGCAACTGAGCTTGCTTTTGCACACAAGATCATCAATGTACGCTTCCAATGTTTTGCCGAGCTTTAAAAGGAACATCTTGGTGATCGCTCGCTGAAAATTAGCTCCGGCGTTCTTCAATCCGAACGGCATGACATTGTAACAGTAAATCCCCCGAGGAGAGATGAACGCCGTTTTTTCTTGATCCTCTTCCGCCAAGGCAATTTGGTGATACCCTCGGTAGGCATCCATGAAGCTAAGGCGCTCATGTCCTGTCGTTGCATCCACCATCTGTTCGATCCGAGGAAGGGGAAAACGATCCATCGGACAAGCATCGTTGAGATTGGTGTAATCGACGCAGACTCGGAGCTTTCCATTCTTCTTCGGAACAACGACCGGATTTGCTAGCCACGTCAGGTGCAGGATCTCTCGTATAGCCCTAGCCTTTAACAGTTGATCGACCTCTGCCATCACTGCGTCCACGTGCGAAGGGGCCGAATGCCTGACCTTCTGTACGATAGGGCGTCTGTTCGGATCAACGTTCAGATGATGGGCCGCGAAGGCTGGATCCACTCCAAGCATTTCTTCGGGAGTCCAAGCAAATACTTCGATGTTTTCTTTGAGGAAGTTGAACATTTCTGTACGCTCGGTCTCAACCATAGAACTGCCGAGAAGAAAGTACCGGCTTCCATCTTCCGTTATGGGCATCTTTATGAGTTCTTCGGCCGATTTTTGCTCGGCGGGAATGCCTACATCTTCCAATACGGGGGTGTCGGTTGTGTCAACACATTGCACTTCCAGGTAACTCGGTTTATTGGTTACCGTGCTGATGTAACATTTCTTCGACTGGACCTGGTCTCCCCGGGGGCTCTCCTGTCGCCCATTCCATCCGACGAACTTCATCACTTGGTGCAAAGTGGATGGGACTGCCTTCATCTCATGTAGCCAGGCTCGACCGAGGATAACGTTGTAGGGGCTCGGAGAGCTAACCACTACGAATTCGACGTTAATTACTCGGGAACCAGCACGCACGGGAAGGGTTATCAGCCCAAGAGGCCAAACTGGAGCCCCTGTGAAACTGACAAGCGGGGTGGTTACCAGCCGAAGCCTGTCTGGTAAAAGCCCCAAACTCTTGTAGGTCGATTGGAACATCACTTCAGCCGAACTTCCTTGATCGATCAACACCCGCTGTACTGTGGAGGAATATACTGTTACTGTAACAACAAGAGCGTCTGAGTGTGGCATTTGTACTCCCTGCATGTCTTCGGCTGAGAAAGTTATCAGTCCTCCGAGGCTCGGATCTTCCCATTTGCGTTTCGAGGCCATTCCAACGTTACAAACGGACAGGGCAGCAACAGCATTATCAATTTCCGTACGAAGCTCGGCGGCCCTTCCTTCGAAAACCAGCCCCTGGATCACGCCAACGAGATTTCCAACTACAGGAGGGGGAGGGGGAGGAGGAAGTGGATTTCGCCGGAGGTCGATCCATTGGTTAAGATGCCCTGCTGTAGCTAGTTCTTCCAAGTACCGTTTGAATGGCTGGCATTGAGTGGTGTAGTGGCCACGTTCTTTGTGGAATGAGCACATCCCCGGTCCGTTGCCCGCCGTACCAAGGAACCCCGTTGGCCAAACGAAGAACGGAAGTTGGCCAATTATACTCAGCAGCTTATAGATTGGCTCGGTGAATGCGGTACGTTCGGCAACGTATTCCTCGGGTCTCGGCTCCCTTCGTGTGTGCTGCCAAGGCTGCTGTGGAACTTGGGGCGGCTTGTGCTTGTTGTTCGGCTTGTTTGCTCCCGACCCAAAACTGGCTTGGCCACTTTGCCCCTGCCGAACGTTTGCGACATGTTTCTTTGCTGCAGCGGGCTTCGGTGCTTCGGTGTTCTTCGGAGCGTTCCGCTCGGCAACAGCCTCCTTGTGGACGCAATCCTTCTCTATAATGACCATTAGATCGCCCATTGTCTTTGGTGGGTTTCTGGATAAGTCTCGGAACATCGCCGAGGTTGGATCCAACCCGTTCATGAAGGACTCCGCCGCAACGCTTTGATCGCAATCAGGAATCAAATTGTACACCTCCCAATAGCGCTCGGTATATGCCCGAAGAGTTTCCCTTGATGTTCTACGCATGTTCACCAGCATCGAGAGTGTCTTCGGCTGGATGTTACTTGTCACGAACCGTTTCGTGAACTCCAATTCAAGCTCGTTGAAACTTTTGATGGACTTCGGCTTGAGCTGATTGTACCACAACATAATTGGTTCACTTAATGTAAGACGAAAGATCTTACACATAAGTGCGTCGGAGAAGTTATGGAGGCTCATTATCTGACGAAATCGACAAACGAACGCAACAGCATCTTCTTTGGCTTCGTAGCGTTTGAGCTTTGGCATGACAAAGCGGTCCGGGGGCCGCTCTCGTTGAATGGCATCAATAAAGGGCGATGCCTTTGCCTTTCCGAGCTTGGAATCGTCCACAGGTGCAGGTGCAGGTGGAATGACTGGCGCTGGGTCCCCTTGCCGAGCCTCATAATTGTCCCTTAGCTCTCTGCGACGATGCCCATGTTCTCGCCGAACGTGATGGTTGAGCTGAACTTCATCCGAAGGCTTCGGATGTTCTACCATCGGGCCTCCGTGCCGAGCAAGTGGCATGTCTACGCCGTCATCCACCGCTTGGTATACCACCGGCTTTCCCGTGTATTGATCATACAGAACAATAGTGTTTGCACGTTCGGAGCGTGTCCCCCTACTCGTTCGCTCACCTCGCGAACCTGCAGCTCGTCTCCCGCCGAGGTTGCGTTTGGTTCGTGACCTGGATTGCTCGGACCGTTCGGGAAGTTCTCCTGTTCGTTGACGCACAGGTTGCTCGTTGAGATTTATGGGCCTTTTTCCATCCGCCCGCTCCTGTTGTCGTTGGCTAAGGCGTGTCCGTCCCGTGATTCTCATCCTAAGAGTTCCAGCCGTCGAATGTGTTGTCGAAGAACGTGAACTCTCTTCCCTGATGATGCTTGCCACGGGTGGACGAGAGGACGCTGGAGGGTCCCTAGGAGTGTGCTCGAGCCTGTCAAATACGTTGCGACGCTCGGAAGGCGCCCCTACGGATGTTTGAGCTTGATGTGTCCTTCGTCTTCGTTTTCGAGGCTTCTTTGGTTGACTTGCTTCAGCTTGACGGGCACGAACAGGAGTTACCTCCGCGCCTCCATCCCGTGCTTCGAGTCGTTGTTGTAGGAGGGCTATGACAGCCGCCTGACGCTTCTGCTCCGCCAGGGCAATGTCAAGTTCAGTTGGTGGATAGCTTAGTGTACGAGCAACTGGTTGCGTAGCCCCTGCGGTGTTGCTAGGTTCAACGTTCAGGGTGCCATACCTAGCTAGACCGAGGGTAAAGTTTTCCGGGCCAGGTGGAGGGAGGCGTTGTGCCATTTCCGACGGTGATAGAAGAAGGAGTGGGGGAGATCTAAGGTTGAAGATAGACCCACGTTCTGCTAAGATTTAACTATCCCCAGCGGAGTCGCCAATTGTGGGGGGCTGTTTTCAACCTGGACCTCTTGAACCCTTCGCTCCTCCGCTATTGGGCCGTGGGAAGATGACGCGGCTTGCCGGATACCTACAAACCGGAGGGTGGTGTTCTTCCGAGTAGAAGCTCCGACGATCAAGTTCGTATGGGAAGGAGGAGTAAACGAAAGTGTATGTTTAGGAAACGAAGGGCTACTTATCTGAAAAGGAGGAGTGTTTATCAGTCCCTTTGGGGTGAAATGTACCTCTGTATTTATAGGCAAAGGAATCTTCCGCGCTAAGAAAGCCGAGCGTAGGACACACGCGCGTTCCTACGCTCGGATGACGTCACCTGTCAGAGGCATTTAATGAAGGCCGCCTTCCCAGGTTTGCAGAGGCACATGGGTTCGTGTCAGGCACGTCACATCACGGAGAGGCGTCACGGCAGTGAGAAGAGAAGGCAACGCACGTATCATGTGGAAGGTTCTAGAATGTTCTGTACCAGCGGTTTCCGAGCAAACCGGTCCCGAATGAGATATTATTGGCCGAACAAACGAAGGTCAGAATGGAGAAGTGTTCTGCCGAACAAAAGATCACTCCGTCGAGCAATCCAGTTAATGCCGTTGTTCGGTGAGCTACATCTGAGCCTCCTTATGTTCGGTGAAAGGCGGATGACGTGTCACCGGTCCAGTTCAGCCCTCAACGGACTGAGACAACTGAACGATGGACCCCGGGTGTGACCCCTTTGAATCTTGTGAACCCTTTGGATATTTCGGCCCACTACACCCATAATCCCTCTTTCAGCAGCTAGGTAGAGTGGAGTTTCCTGGAAGTTGTTTGGTAGATGTTGAAACTCTGCATCTTCTTTTGATAATAATTTAACCACTTTCAAGTATGTGTCTCTGTTCTCCTTTTCCAAGCGATTTCTCGCTGCCATGTGCAGGGCTGTGTCTCTGTCGACCTTTGTTGCCCTCATTATCTCCTCCGCTTCTTCTCTGTCGGCCTTTCTTGCCCTCATTATATCCTCCACTTCTTCTTTGTTGACCTTTGTTGCCCTCATTATCTCCTCTGCTTCTTCTCTGTCGACCTCTAAGTCCCTCATTATATCCCTCACATCTAGCGAATAGACCCAATCCCAATATCGAAGTCGTTTTTTTAATGATTCAACTACTTTGAAGTACTTGGCCTCTAGTTCCAAGTGACAATTTCTCGCTGCCATGTGCAAGGCAGTGTCCCCGTCAACGTTTGTTGCCCTCAACATCTCCTTTACTGCTCCACCCCAGCCGCTTTCAAGTTGTCACGTCTCTAGTTCTTTTGCGCGAAGTATCAGTGCTTCGACTATTTCAGCTTGCCCATCCCTAGCCGCCATATGAAGTGGAGTTTCACCTTTGATATTCCGCCGGCATAGCAGAGATGGACATGCTTCTAAGACCGCTTCCACGTAATTGAGGCGGCCGAACTGGGCCGCGACGTGGAGAACGGTGTTGTGGTTTGGGGTGAGTTCTTCTTCGAGTACGTCTTTGTGCTGCCCGAGTTCAGCAACTTTACCCTCCATGACAGATCTATACAAGTTAGGTTTCATGGTTACCTACGTTCCAGCAAAATATCTGAATTGTGGTAAAGTTACATATAACTCAGGATGACCATTCTACTATTTAAAGGCTCCAATAATAACATCTTCTTTGATGTTCTGACATTATAATCGAATTAAATTTTTACGTGGAACAAATGCGAATTAACGTCATGATGATGACCTATTTGTTTTTTATTAAACGGAAACTCAATCCTTAATTAAAAAATGAGTTACAGTACATTACATTTAGAACGGTGATTAGAAATAACTACGAGGCTAGCTCTGTTGGTCAAAACAGCTGCATTTCATTTGGAGGTCAAAAGTTCGAATCTGTCCACGTAATTTCCCCTTGTATTTGGTGGGATTATTTACTTTCATGTGGCTATTGATTCAGGCAAGCTTATAGTGATTGTGGACTTATTTTCAGTTTGATGTGATGATCACGAGTTCGAATCTCTCCACGTGCATTTGGGTGTTATTCCTCTTGCATTTGTTGGGTTATTTATCCCCTTCATGGGACTTTTGGTTCAGTTAGGCTTATAGTGATTATGGACTTGTTTCTAGTTTGATGTTATCTCCGTACTTGTATTCTGCTACTGCTTGTAATATAAGAAAAATGGGGATAGAATTTAGAATATAGACATCGTAGAGGGGAAAAAAATATGTGCTTGTTTTGGTATGAAGGATTTGTGTCATGAATTTCTTATTTTGTCCTTGTGCAAATTACAAGTTTTACTCCCAGCGTCCGGAAAGATTAATTTTATACTATGAAGAAATGTACATTTAGAGAATAGAAATAAATAAAAGTTGTTGTTCTACATCAGGTTGGCTCATTTTCAGGTATGTTTCTTGTTCTTTGTTTTTAATCAATGAAGTCCTTCAATTCTTATTAAAAAAGGAAAAAAAAAGAAAGAAGTCCTTACATTCTTAAGAGAGAGAGAGAGAGAGAGAGAACAAAAAACACTTATAAAAGAACTAATGGGGGCTCTACTTTTCTGAGCTTACTGGAAGAATGGTAGCCACTGCTTAATTTTGTAGAGAACATACCAGTAAGAGCATTTCCAACTGGGAGCCAAAATGGCAGCCAAAGCCCTATTTTGGCTTCCAGGTCAAATTCCGATATCCAATGGGGAGCCAAAAAATAGTTGGGCTATTTCTTTGGCCAAATTTGGCCATGACCATTTGTGCCACATCAAAATTTCTACCAATTTGAAGTACTAAAACATCCACAACAACAACATACACTATTGATTGAGACAAAACCATAGAAAGAATAGATCTTATTTCAACTTAGTAGTCCAGACCCTAGAAAATAGATCTAATTTTAACTTGAAGTGATTTCTTTTTTCTTTTTTTTTTCTTTTTTTAACCTCAACATGCTATGGCCACCGACGGCCACATAGGGCCCACTATGGGTCTCACACGGAAAATCCGAGTCGTTCAATAATTTAGAAGAAAAAAAAACTGAGTGGCCCCATGAAAAATCAGCTCAATCCGATTTGCGTAGGTGTTCGATCCAATCTTATCATTTTTCATTCAGATTACAGGATTCTGCGCACCTACGCATATCAGATTAATCTGAATTTCCACCGGGCCACTTGATATTTTTTAAAAATTATTGAATGATTCGAATTTTTCACGCAGAACACGTAGTGAGCCACGCATTGCTATCAATGCAAGGTCGGTGAAGCCAAGTTCATAAGGAAAAAACAAGTGGTGAAACCGTGAAAGCAACACACATTTATTTTTACATGTGAAAGGAGCCACATTTTCTTTCCTTTCCAGACATTTCTTTATCAAAAACCAGCAGAGCTATTTATTGCTTCCACCTAATTTCAATTTCGAAAATTCTAACAGCAGGGACAGTTTGCAGGGAACCATGCCGGGACAAACGCGTTTGGCTCTATTTTGGATCCCAAAAAAATCTAGAAAAATATCCATAAATTTTTGAATATTATTTTATGGGGCCCTGTAAAAAATCAGCTCCTACGGATGTCGGTAAGTATTACTTTTGGATTTGTAGGGGCGAACGTGCTCGTTTGCCCTTACGAATCCAAAAGTAATAAGAAAAACGTAAATAATTTTTCTATCAATATGGATCTTGTTTGATAGATCTCATTGGGATCTTTTAAATGGTGCAAAAAAAATTAAAAAATTATTTTTCATTTTCTTTATATTTGAGCTTGAAATTACATTCTTTTTGAAAAAAAAAAGGTTTAAAAAAAAAGCGGAACGACACCTTATTATGCAAGCTATTTTACCACAAGTCTGATTTCAAAGACATGTCATTCTACTCATGCAATATTTGCAAAACGAAAAGTAAATGTGTAGGGGAGAGAGAAATCAAACACAAGGATTTATAGTGGTTTGGTCCATAACTTCATGACCTACTCCAGTCTCCAAGTGTCCTACTCAGGAATTAATGCACTATCTCCAATAGTTATTACAACCTTCTAGCTTTGCGGGTACCGTTATAACGAGTGATCACTCTAACTAATTTTGACTCTGCTGCTAGTCGCACTTAACTAATTTTGACTCTGCTGCTAGTCGCACTTAACTCAACTGATTTTGACTCCGATGCTAATAACACCTAACCCTCATGTGATTTTCTCTCCAAAATCACTCAGAAAAAGATAATCACTCACAAGAGTTATGCAAGTGGTCACACTCTCTCTTTTTACAATAAAGTCTCACTAATTAAACACTCTCAAAAGTGTAGATAAATACAATATGAAGCTCAGTATTTTTCTTCCCAAATAGATAATCGACTTTTTTTCTGTTCCTCTTCTCGGCTTTTTTTTTTTTTTTAACTACAACTTCTGGGCCTTTCATTCTCAAAGAATATGGCTGATTGTATTTGATTTTACTAGTCGTTGGTGAATGATAGCCCCAATCTTTCTCCCTCTCCTTTCCCATCCTCAAAAATATTCTCCAATCAATTGCTTCCCATAAATAACTATGAAAACTATGAATAACAGTCAGGAATTCAAAATATGAGAATTTCTCATTTTAAAAAATAGAGAAACTGTGAATCACAATGATAAATTTTCATTTACATCTAAGACTGTCACGGCCTGTTTGGCTGGTTTTAAGGGTGTAATCGAACCAAATCGAGCCCAGCTTTTCTATGCTCTAGCTCCGCTCATCTTATTTTTCCTAGACTCGAGCTCGGCTCGAGCTCAAGTCGAGCTTGAATTAGTATGTGCTCAAGCTCGGCTCGCAAATATATTTCAAAGCTCGAGCTCAGCTCGCACAGCGCGCTAAAACAGGAGAAAACCCCTTAAAGGTGAACGCGAGGAGAAAGACGACTGGGTTCTTCGTTTATAGTGGTAGAGTGCTTGTGAGTTCCCATACTTGTTCGATGTGGGACAAAAAAAATTCCCCTCAAGGAGTGCAGCCTTCCTCAAGACCAGTCCCACATCAGTAAAAGATGTGGAAGGCTATGCACCACTCCCTTATAAAACTATTCAGTGGACCTAATGCATGTGTGATTGCCAGCGCTTTGGGCGGGTGGGGCTGCCACGTGGCGAGTTGAATTTTGTAAGTATATATGAATACATATGTATGTATGTATATGAATATATTTTGAACTCCACAAATCTAAACCTAAACAAATACTTGACCATCTCTTTGAATGCTTGACTGCTGTTACCTTGAATCCACAAGTTTTTCGTTTGCCTTCTAGAAATCCACCGAATGACATAAACTTGCCTAGGAATCCTCCTTAGGATTTTGCTCAAATAAGTTGACGGATTTTGAAACCTCTTGAAGATGTCATGTATGTTCAATAATCCGTCAATTGGATTGAAACTCCAAGCTACAAAGTAGACTTCATTATCTATGTTTGAACTTCAAAAAAAACCGAAGTCTATTTACTACTGCCCTCTTTTTGTTTTTCTTAAACCCACATCCTGAATCATTTGGCTGCACTATTCCTCTTTATAGTCTTAGGATAAAGTACATGTCCTCAAATAAATTACCTTTCTAGGCAATGTAAATCTCGTGCCTTAAACATATTGCTCAGATTAAATTCCGATTGGTCGGTAAAGTCAAGCCTTGCAATTACCGAATGATCTTTTCCATGTGCATCAAATCATTTCCTCCCGAGAACAAATCTTTCCTTTTCTATCTATACAAAACACTCACTCACAATTACACAATATTGATTTCCTTCCACTTCCTAAATAGACCCTCTATAAACAAAAATAAAGTACAACTCGATAAATGGGGATACAAATAAATATGTGTTTTGCCGTGGAATTTGCCAACACAGAAAGACCGAAGCATATGGTCCTAACACCACTATCGGTGGCCGTAGAAGGGTTCATAAGAAAAAAGAGGTGAATTAAAGCAACACACATTTATTTTTACATGTGAAAGGAGCCACATTTTCTTTCCTTTCCGGACATTTCTTTATCAAAAACCAGCAGAGCTATTTATTGCTTCCACCTAATTTGAATTTTGAAGCCCCAAAAGTAGCGAACAAATGATCATGTCATGGCTGCTTACATCACCTAGAAAACTTTTACTAGTAGACTCATCTCCAACAACCTCAAGCACATTCCTATGTAAATTGCCTATTTTTCTGAGCTTACTGGAAGAATTACTGGAAGAATGCTAGTCGCTATTTATTTTTTGGAGAACATAACATTTTCGACTGGGAGCCAAAGTCATATTTCGGCTTTCAGGTCAAATAATGAAATCTAGTGGGGAGCCAAAAAATAGTTGGGCTATTTCTTTGGCCAAATTTGGCGATGACCATTTGTGCCACATCACATTTTCTACCAATTTCAAGTACTAAATTAAACGGATTAAACATCCACAGCAACATATGCAGACAGAGAGAGAGAGAGGGAGAGAGAGAGAGAGTAATCATTATCCAAATTACTTTTTTATAAATAATACAACAAGATTATCACCATAAATGAGGAATATTCCTTAAAACAAATAGATCTTAGGGTGCGTTTGGTTGGATGGAATGGAATGTGAATAGAAATGAAATTAAGGATGGAATAGAATTGGAGGAATTGAAAATGGAATAATCATTCCCATTCTCATGTTTGGTTGTGCTTAGGAATAGTCATTCTCATCTCCAAGGGAATAGTGTGGCAATAATAATTTTTAGAGTGACAATAGTAATTTTTGGGCTGCCAATAGTAATTTTTGGTATGACAATAGTTAATGTTGGAGTGGCACTAGTAATTTTGGTGTAACAAAGAAATGGAATAACAATTCCTTAGTTTTTTTTTGATAGAATGACAATTCTTTTACTAAGGTGGATAGTGATTCCATTTGGAATCATCATTTCATTACTCAATGATGAACCAAACATTGAAATATGTAAGTCATTGGAATGACTATTTCATTTCAACCATGATTCCATCCAACCAAACATACCCTTAGAGCATATAAAAAATGCTGATGAACAGTGGATATTTTATATTTACCCACTCACATCTCTTTCAATAGTATAGCAATACTCTCTATTTTTATCTATCCCTGAATATAATATTATTAGTTCATTAGGCGGTAATGTACACGAAATAAGAGTAACCAATTAGAGAAGAGAGAGAAAGTGCAAAAGGACCACAAAAAGATAAAATAATCAGTACTTAGTGAGTAGTTCTTCGGTATTTATGCTTGAGCACTGTAGCTCAATTTATTTTACTTGAGCATGTACCTTCGCTACTGCATGAGTATTTTTGTGTGTTTGACTCTCTAAAATGCCTAAAAATGTATTTTGCCTATGCTGGTGTACTTTCTCTAAGAGTATGTACATAAGAACAGATAAAAGAGCTTTTTAACTAATTTATCTGAGCAAAACCCTCAAATGAGCTTTGCCCAATAGATTAGGTAAAGACCCACGTAAAATGCATCTATAAACAGTGAATGGATAAATATACGTAAACACTATTCACCAAGTATCTATTATTTTATTAATTTTTCCCCTCACTCTCTCCTCTTCTCCCCTCCTCCTCTCGCCTATGTTAGCACGCATGCATAAAACCAGAGCATGAAGCTCCATGCTCGTTCCCCCAGCGCTTTGATTTGAACGAAGAGTACCACGAATCAAACAAATCGACTGAACTATTAACGAAAATAGCTCACCAATCCCAGGACTGAAACAGATCCCACGAATACAAACTGAAATTTATAGCCGAAAAATCCCACGAACCATTATCAACTGAATAATCTTTCGTTCACCATTTAGGTCGGTGGAAAGAATCTCCGAGAAGAGGGTTTCGACGACTGGCGCTCGATTTGGTTGATTTGGGAGAGTATGTGAAATTGGGGCTCGACAGACACAGTAGCCTTTTCTATGGTTACTCTATGATCGGTGGAATGGTTTGTACTGGAGCTTCATACCCAAATCTGGTATGGCCGTATGGGTAACAAAAATAGATGAAAAATAGAAATAAAATTGATATTTTAATACAAAATAGATAGTATTGATACAGTATTGAAAAAAATACAAGTACATAAAATGAAAAATGTATGCAGTTTCATTAGCATTTTTGGCTATTCACTATTGTACATGCTCTAATTTCAACTCACTAGTCCAGACCCTAGAAAATAGATAGTATAATACATCAATTGGAAGTGATTTCTTTTTTCTTTTCGTAACCTCAACATGACTTCTAGGGGTGATACCGGTCCGGTTTCGACCAGTTTTCGCATATTTTTCTGTCGAAATCGGTTATCCGGTTTGATATTTTTAGAAACCAGAACCGATTGAGATAATACGGTCCGGTTTCGACCAGCTTAACTGGTTTTGGTCCGGTTTCAACCGGTTTAACCGGTTTTGATCAGGTTTATCCGGTTTTCATTCGTAGGCCATATTTTGGGCCTAGCACATCAAAAAATCTACAATTCAACCCACAAAATATCAACCAAAAATCCATAATTTAACCCTTTTTTTGGGCCCAACAAAAAAGGATCAATTTTGAGCTCAATACGTAAAAACAGTTTTTGTGTGTCTGTGTGTGTGCATATATATATATATATATATATATGATTGATTTTATATAATAAATATATTTATTAGACCAATATATATATATATATATAACTGGTCCGGTTTTGACCTGTCTTTAAAATACATAAACCGGATCGAAATTATTCAACCATTTTGAAAAGTTTAGTCCAATCTAATTGTTTCGATTTCAATCGATTTTTCGTTCTCAGCTAACAGCCCTAATGACTTCTATACAAATATTCAAGCCAGAAACAAAACTCCATGGTTGAGACGAAGCGGGGGGCCTGCTCCCCCCCCCGGTTGGGGCCTACTCCGGGCTCTCTCAGATAATCGGGATCGTTCACTTTGTAGAGCTCGTCGAGTAGAACAACCATACAAAAAATCAGCTTAATCGGACACCGTTAAGTGCCTGATCGGAGCCCATATAACTCTCGGTACATGGGTTTAAGTGGATTTGATTCAGTGTTTTGGTTCCATTCTTTTCAAGATAAAAAGGTTCCGATCAAGCACTTAACGATATCCGATTAAGCTGATTTTTTGCATGGTTGTTCTACTCGACGAGCTCTACAAAGTGAACGATCCCGATTATCGGAGAGAGCCCGAAGTGAGCCCCAATCGGGGGGCAGCAGGGCCCTGCTCTCCCCAAGGGGGAGCAGGCCCCGCCGTCCTGGTTGAGATCTGTCTTTTCCTCTATCTCACTACACAACAGAAGGGGCTTTTCCGCGCAATTACTATTCCAACTTCCCTATCCAATCCTCTCAATCAGTCACATACACTATTATTATGTATGGATGAATACTCAATGCCAAGTGGCCCAATATATGGATGAATATTCCATGCCAAGTGGTATGGGCCAGAGGAAGAAACAAAGAGGTGAAAGCCACATTTTACATTATACGTACGTACATGTGAAAGAAAGCAACCACGTTTTCTTTCTTTGCCACACATTTCCTATCGAGAACATTATGGCAGAGCCTTTGCTTTCTAAGTGTTCCTATAAAAAATCAACTCAATTTGATATGTGTAGGTATTCGATTTAATTTTATTATTTTTATTCAGATTAAAGGATTCTGTTCACCTACGCATATTAGATTGAACTGATTTTCCACTTGGTCACTTGGTTTTTTTTTAATTATTGAACGACTCGAATTTTTCACGCCAAACACGTAGTGAGCCACGCTTTGCCATCAATGCAAGGTCGGTGAAGCCACCGACGGCTGTAGAAAGGTTCATAAAAAACAAATAAAAAAAGAGGTGAAACCATGAAAGCAACACCCATTTATTTTTACATGCGAAAGGAGCCATATTTTCTTTTCTTTCCGGACATTTCTTTATCAAAAACCAGCAGAGCTCTTTATTGCTTCCACCTAATTTGAATTTTGAGGCCCCAAAGGCCAGAACTAAAGTAGCTGGCAAATGGTCATGTCATGGTTGTTTTTTTTTTTGAAATGCGCAACAAAATTTTGTTGAACTGAAAAAATTTTACAAAACAAGTCCTTGCCAACAAAGAATACAGTCAATAGGATTAGTCCAAAACTCCTAAAGGGTCTATACAGGTGAAAAATATAGCATGAAAGTTCACAAATAACCTACAACCCAAATACATCTATCAGGCCCAAAACAGGACCCGACCCAAACTAAAAAAGGCAAGGCCCATAGACAACATAGGACATGTCAAAAACCTTGAGAATTAGTCCATAGACAACATAGGCTAGCCCAAACAAAATAAACCCTAGCCCAAACACCTAAACCAAACCCTAATCCTCCCACAGCCACCCTCAATGCCGCCGCCCACCACCCTAGACAAACCACCACCACACAACAAACCAGAGCAGTAGTCGGCCAAACAACCACCAAATGTTTTCTAGGTGATGTCATGGCTGTTTACATCACCTAGAAAACATTTGCTAATAGACTCATCAATTTGGATTGTAGTTAGAGCATCTCCAACAACCCAGCGTTTTTAAGTAAATTGCCTATTTTTCTAAGCTTACTAGAAGAATGCAAGTCGCTACTTAGAGGAGCTTTTCACAGTTTTTCATTTTCCAATTCTACGTTAAATGCCAAAATACCCTTAACCATTCCTACACCTATTGTAACAAAATAATAAAGACAAAGGGCAATATGGTAAAAATTCAACCCATAATTCATTTTCAACATTTATCTACCAAACACTACTACATTTTCAAAATATATTCTGCACATATCTCCCAGACACTCCTATCATACTCAAAATACATTCTGGCCATAATCCAAAAAGCCAAAACGCTAAAAATCTGAAAATAAAAAGCCAAAAAGTAGGCTCCCAAACACCCCCTTATTTTGTGGAGAGCATAGCATTTCTGACTGTGAGCCAATGCCAAATTTTGGCTCCCAGGTCAAATACCGAGATTGAGTGGGGAGCCAAAAAATGGTTGGGCTATTTCTTTGGCCAAATTTGGCCATGACCATTTGTGCCACATCATATTTTCTACCAATTTGAAGTACCAAATTAAGCATCCACAACAACATATACAAAGAGAGGGAGAAAGAGATTTCAGAGTCATCATTATCCGAATTAACTTTTTATAAATAATACGACAAAATTATCACCATGAATCAGAAAATATTCCTTAAAACAAATAGATCGAATTTCAACTTATTACTAGTCCAGACCCTATAAAATAGATCTAATTTCAACTTGAAGTGAATTTTTTTTTTTTTTGGTTTTTTTCATTTTGTAACCTCAACATGAGTTCTACAAATATTCAAGCTAGCTAGAAACAAAAGTCTATAGTCGATATCTGTCTTTAATTTCCTCCATCTCACCACACAACAAAAAGGAGCTTTAATTCCTTCGCGATTACTTTTCTTGCCGTGTGAGACCCCACCACCGGTACCATTTGATGCAGGGTTTCCGAATCCTCCATTGTTTTGTTTCTTGTTTGGAATTTCTGCTAATGTCTTGTATCTTTCCTATGGCTACTATTGAAAGACAAGACAAAAAGATTCGCTCAGTCAGGCCTACCCTTGGTTAAAAAAAGGTCTACTCAAATCTTCGCAACGGCCAAGTACTGGTTAAACTAAATTTAAATACTACTTCTAAAACCAATCAGGCTTTCAATTAACATCCTAGCGTCCCCTTTGTTTGGTCACTAATGGATTTGTTTCTGAGTGAAAGTTCACGCTTGCTAGTTTGGGTAAAAAAAAGTAAAAGTGACCAAGCAGATTAAGCTATTCAAAGTCAATTGATATGTATAAGATTGCCCTATATACACACCACCAGATTCAAAAAAATGTTTCTCTAGAAATTGAAAAAAATATGTTTTAAGGATTGGTTTTGAGTACTGTACAGAATAATAGAAAATGTGAGTTTATTGTAAAAACTTTTGAGTTGGTTTTCAGATTGTTGGCATTGTAACGTACTCAAAAAAAGGTAACCTTAGTTGGGGCCTTGACGGGATTTGGGGCCACATCCGTTTCATTTTTAGAGATGTCATTATTGACTTCTTCTTCTGTCCCATCAATGCATGTGAAATGCCAGTATCTAGTGGGAGATTTATTTTTAATTGTTCCATATGGGTTCGACTGTGATTGTTTTATAGTATATGTGAATTAAGCCAGATAAAATTGTTATACAATCAATAAAAAACTGTACACTCTAGGATGATTTTTTCCCTTTCATGTTATGTGATACTAGTTAGCTAAACTGACGGAGCAGCTCCTCTTGGGTCCCTAACATGTGGACTGGACCGCCAAATTTGCAATTTGATTTTTAGGAGAAATTTTTGGGTGCTGGGGGATACCACGTGGTGCCTACTCGGCCTATCCGGGCCATCCATTTCGGTTTTGGACGGTTCCGATTTGGAGAGAGAAAAAGAAGAGAGAAAGAGGAGAGAGTAGTGGGGTGAGAGGAGAGAGCGGATTTCAATCTAGACTGTCCAACACACTTTTGGGCGGCCCGGATGGGCTGCTTGGGCACCGCGTGGGAACGGCCACGTGGTACCCATCCGGTACTCAAAAATTTCTCGCTTTTTAGACTACTTCGATGATTGAAGTTGTTTATTTTTTTAGAGCTGGGTGAGATCATCGCTACAAATTTATCTCTTGATATAAATGACTTGGATCCAATTTGAGATAAATTAGAAAATGCAAGTGAGAGAGATTAACCATGAAATGAAAATACTAGGGCATTAGAATCCGTTACACGCAGAAATATCTATGATATCCATGTTTCTTAATTCTTCAATTGAAGGCAATATTATACATTTCAGATGCAATGTTTAAGAATGCAAATATAAACTGGATATGCAATCTTAATATACTTAGTTGATAGTGTCGACTGCCAAAAATTTAACTGGGTAAACTGAATTGTGACTTGTGCTCTGTTCTTAAGCCCAAAACAGAGACGAATGGATCGTGCAATGGCTTCACTTCCATGGCTGTCACCTTTAAGTGGAGAGAGAGAGAGAGAGAGTTAGTTGCAGTTGACTTACAATGACGAGGCTAGAATTTAATGACAAGGGAGGCCAAAACTTAGAACTTTAAGCTATCCTAATATATGGTTAGAATTTCACCTACTCAGGGACATTGACTGTAAGGTCACATTTTTATTTGAGAAATTTCAAGACAACAACACATTGATTTGTATCTCCATTTATCAAGTTGTAATTTATTCTTTCTTTATTTCTAGAGTGTGTTTAGGAAGCGGAAGGAAATCAAATCATTTGTAATTGAAAGGATGCATCAATTATATTGTAATTAGGAGTGGCAAATTGAACCCAGACCCATTAACAAACCCAAACCCATCAACTAAAAAATAAATCAAATCCAACCCATTTATTAGTTGGGTAAGAATGGGTTCAAACCCAGCTAACCCATTATTAGTTGAGTCTTAATTGGGTATCAATTGGATCAACTTAAATGACCCAATGGGTCATGAAATAACCCACCTCTCTCTCTCTCTCTCTCTCTCTCTCTCTCTTATTCAATTCCCGTCTCTGGGAACAGTCAAATTCACTGGGAATAGTCAAATTCCCGTTTCTCTCTCTCTCTTTCTCTCTCTCTCTTTTATTCAATTCTTCTGTGCTAAATTACACGCGTCCAAAAATGTTTTAAACGGTCCGGATTAAAAACCAATTGTGACCGGTAATAATATTTTGACCTGCCAAAATTGGAAACACATCTCATCCATCGATTGCGCGAATTGACTGGTGAAATTGCGCTTCACCGTGAATAAGTTTATCTAATGGTAGTCCCGCATAGGGTTTACATTAAAAAGTTAAAGTGACTTATTTTTTTGTCCTTATTCAAATTTTTTTGCATTTTTTTGTTTTGCGTCAAACTTTTATGATTTATTGATTCATTTCGACGAGAGGAATCAGAAAAGTAAAAAAATTTGATCGAAACTTATATAATTTTTTGAATAATTTTTAGAACAAATTCCAAGAGTTCTTTTCAAACTTTGATTCTATTGAGTGAATCGTTCTTCCGGTGGATTCTGGGAGTATCTCAGAGGACTTGTGGATTCAAGGCAGCGGCGGTCAAGTACTGGGTGCGGTGAACGAGTGATTCGGCAATCAACATTGGTCAACCGAGAGCGATTCTAGGTTGTAAGTATATATAGGTTTGTTTGTAACCGTACAATGGTTTATAGTGTTTGATTTCCTCCCGTGGTTTTTATCATTTTTAAGGGATTTTCCACGTATATCTTGTGTTCGGTATTGTTCATCCTTTATTGCTTTATGTTTCTTGATTCGGTTGATATAGTATTTTGTGGCCGGATTAATTGATAGAAGAGATAGAAACACAATAAGTTTATAAATTCTAGGGGCGAACTAGGATTTTTCAAAGACAAGCATTGAACTCGAGAAAGTTCAAATTTGTGAAGAGAATTTTTTCTAAACATGAAATAAAAAATTTAGCTTATTTATTTTTGAGAAACAGGAAGAAATTCATATAAGCATAATAGTTTACAATATACCCAAAATACAAAGATATCATGATTAGGTTGGAGCAGCACTAGCTCTATTACAAAACAGGTTAATTCCTATAACTGTTGTGCCTGTATTGTGCACAAAGCTTGTTAGTGCCCGCCTAGTAAGATAATGGGTTTGATGTACGTCCTTGCGCTCTACCTTGGTAATCCTGCAAAAAGAGAGATTCGAGATCGCATAGCCAAGAGTGCGCAACAAATATATTTCAGAAAAGTGACATAGAATTAACGGGATAGTTTTAAAGTCCAAGGACCTAGTTAATGTCATTGTTTGGGTAATTAATAATTATTGCCCGTAGTATAAGGTACAAATGGTCACCTTCAATTTTGATGCCTACTGCTTTGACATATTATGGAGTGATTCACGTGGTTAGACCTTTCAAAAGAAAAAAAAATACGTAGTTAGAAAAAATAGATAAAATCATACAAGGGTCTTGCTGACGATTGCCCACCAAGTGATGGATAATATCTATATAATGCCACACAAGTTGGAATCGCTGTAACATCATGCCAAAAACAATACTTTCACTGTTGAATGCCTCATTAAAGCTGGAGAAAATTTAACGAATGGACAGACTACCAAATAGTTGAAAGCACAAGCCTCAGGACTTTTAGTTAAGTGTCATGTTGGCAATAATTAACCATGTCAGGTACCAATGACTGATCACCTTCAATTTGGATGCCTACCCATTTAGTATGTTGTGGAGTGAGATTCACATGGATCGATAGACCTTTCTAAGAAAAATACTACGATGTTAGAAAGAAAGGGATTGACATCTTACAAAAGACAAACGATGCTTCTCTAGCTAGTTGATTCCTCGGGATAAGGCAATGAAGCATTTCCATAGAGAGGGCTGCTTCCCCCCACCCCCGGCCCCACCTCCCAATTCCCGGATTACCCCCGCCTTTCTCTCTCTCTCTCTCTCTCTCTCTCCCTTTTCTTTCTTTCTTTCTGTCTTCACCGTTTGCTTCTTTCTTTTTTTTGTTTTTCCATATCTTTCCAGTTTACTTTTTTTTTTCATTTTATTTCCTTTTCTTTCTTTCCAGTTTGAATTTTTTTTTTCTCTTTAATAATAGGTTCAAGTCTAATTCTAGGCTTTGTAAAATAATTGAGAGAAAAAAAAAAGTGTTTCAATTGATCATGTTTATCCGACTGTTTTATTTTTCTTTTTTTGTCCTTTATAGATTAAAAAATATAGTTACAAAATTAGTGTTTCTGTAACGCCCCGATTTTCGGAAGTAAAATCGGAGGTATTATATACTAATTCTCGAAAATCTTATTAAATCAAATTCGAAATCCAAAACGGATAATTCATCCTAATGATTTATCTATTACAAACCATTGTGAAAATATTGAAAATAGTCTTTAAAGGGATATGCTAAACAGATATTAGAGCCATCTTTTAAGTTTGATATGGGTCCCAAGCGTATTCTGGCTCAACTCCCACTTCCTGATTCTCCTCAGCATAGAACTGTTTGCCCTCGGGATCCTGTGTTTCCTGGTTTTCTGCAAAATCTGACACGGATGCCAGAAAATCCGTGCCTGAGTGAAAGAGTTCACCCCGAACTATAATCCAACCCAAATACCCCTCTTACAATACAATTAGCAATCAAACAGGAGATAATGATACGAACGAGTAAATCAAAGATAGTTCACATAACTTGTTTCTTTACTATCCATTAACTTAATCTGAAATCTAAGATCTCTCCACGAGATCTTTCCTCCCCAACCACTAGCCATGCTCAGTCCCATGAGATCACTTCCCTTTGTTGTCGCAGGAACACCTAAGTTATGTACCGAGTGTGCACCCCAATAACTACAACAAAGGGTAAGCTTATCATGCCTAGTATCACGACTAGGGTTCGCCTATCTTATAAACCACATCACAATTCTTTTCACAATCATCACTGGCGCACGCCATCTATCAATTCATCACGGGACACCCGCCAGGATCAATTCTCATCACAATCTCATCATATCACAACATCACGCCTGCAGGCACTCTAAACGGAAATAAACTTCATAATTTATCCATTACTTAACATCGTCTCACGTGATTTCTATTTCGCATACCACCCCATGTCTCTAGGGTCCAATCTAACGTTCAAATCAAGCATCGATACAATATCAATTATAAACAAAAAGTAATTAAAACAAATAACAGATGGATTGAAACAATTCATAAGCAATGCAATCACATAACTTTTTATGACTGGGCCGTTGCCCTTAATCTCATATGATCACAAAGTCTTTAAGAATGTAAGAAATATTTAATTAAGATTTAATAATAATTTTCTAGACTTCTATTAATTAATTATAAGTAATTAAGTTAATTAAACACTAATTAAATACATTAATTAGGTAAAAATATTATAATAATTATCGTAACCTTAATAAAGGTCCTAACAGTCCTCTATAATAAGTTCGAGTGTTAAAAGTTGGGTTTGGATGCTCACGGAATTAATTTAAATAAACAGATTAAATTAATAGCCAAAACAAGATTAAATAGACAATAATTAAATATTTAATTAAAATTATATTTTTATTTACAGAATATCTTCTTAGGACTGTAAGAAGTCTAAATAAAATTATTCGTAATTTTAAACCTCTTTTATAATATTCTACAGTATTATTATTAAGAAACAACTCTTAAATAATAAAAAAATAGTTAATCAAATAAACAAAATTTTATTTTAATAACATATCACTTCTGAGATGTTAGAAGTCTAATAAAAATATTTTTGATGTTAAAAACATTTTTTGTAAGGTCGTAACTATTTTTCGTTTTTAACTTTAATTAAAAATAAAGTAAATAACAAATAACATCAAAAAGTTATGAAATCAACAACTTATGATCTTTAAGAAGTTAGGACTCTAAGAAAAATAGTTTGAGGATTTATAGAATAATTTAAAAGGGCGCAACGATTTTTAGTTTACAAACGATCACACGATTACGAATAAAAATCAAATAAATCGAAGATTAAATAAAAAAAATATGCAACTAACAAGGTATGAACTTTAGAATGTGGGTAACCTAGGATAAAAATTTTGGAGTCAAAATCTATTTTTAAAAGGTCGCAAAACCAATTCGATCTCAAAAACGAAACAGGCGCGCGTCTGGGCCTAAAGGAGTTCGCGGCCGCGAACTCCAGTTCACTGGTTCATGCGGCTGGGGAATCCCGAACCTTACGGCCGCAAGGTCGCGACTGGTCCGGTTGTTTTTGCTTGTTTTGGCTCGGTTTTCGTGCATGGGACTACGGGGGACCTTGGGTTATGTCTAATAAACATAAATATATTTAGAGGAGGGCTCGGATTGAATTATAGTACCTCGGTTCGGATTAATTTCGTTTTCGATCGAAAACGTGATTTTGGGGAAGACGACTTCAATTCCTTCGATCGTAGGACTTTGGGACCGAATTGATTGATCTACGGTGATCCTTGGGACTGTAGTAAACAACTCGAACGATCAATTTGGGTTTCGGACGAACGAAACCACGAAACCCACTTTTCTCTCTCTCTTTTTCTCTCTCTACAATTCTATGGAATATAGTTCGGTTCTCTCGGATTTTTCTTCTCTCTCTGGCTCTGTGGAACGTGGTGGGGTGATGTGCGTGCCCTAGGGTCGGAGTAGTGTATATATATAGGAGAATTGGATGAGTTTCGAATTAAAACGAGTCCTAACGGTATCGGGTTTTTGCATGGACGAATTACGCACGAATTTTGGGTCATGGAGGAGGTAGAGATTTAGTAGAAGAGTGAGGGAGAATATAGGCGTGCATGCATGCATTTATATGTATGTATATAATGACAAAATAATTTTTAAGAGGTAATTAGATAGAATACTTATTTTTTTGTAATTATCTACTAATTAATAAATAAGAAAATCAATATTATCATAAATAATAAATTCTTTTTAATATTTTTATTAGTTCGATTTTTCGGGTTATTACAACCTATCCCCCTTAAATAAAATTTCGTCCTCGAAATTAAAGTGTACCTTTAGGAGGAAACAGATTCGGGTAGTTGGTGCGCATGGTATCCTCTCTTTCCCAGGTTGATTCCTCAATTCCTCGATGTCGCCAGAGGATTCGGACTAGTTGAATCGTTTTGCCTCGAATGCACTTCTCACTATAATCTTGGATCTCTACTGGCTGTTCCTCTAGAGTGACGTCATCGTTGAGTTCGATGTTTTCCCAATTGATGATGTGGGAAGGATGCGTCATGTACTTTCGGAGCATCGACACGTGGAATACATTATGAACGCGGTCCAGCTGGGGTGGTAGCGCCAGGCGGTACGCCACTTCTCCAATCTTCTCAAGGATCTCAAAAGGGCCAATGTATCGTGGTGATAGCTTCTCCTTCTTTCCAAATCGGATAACTCCCCTTCGCGGTCTAATTTTTAGGAACACATGTTCTCCAACTTGAAAGGTCAATGGTCTAGTCCTTTTGTCGGCGTAGCTCTTCTGTCGACTTTGAGCGGTCAGAAGTCGTTGGCGAATGATTATGATCTTTTCCGTTGTCTCTTGAACTAACTCTGGTCCTAGTAATCTAGCTTCTCCCAGTTCAGCCCAACAAACTGGTGATCGACAAGGTCGTCCATACAGAGCTTCGTATGGTGCCATCTCAATGCTGGATTGATAACTGTTGTTATAGGCGAACTCGACTAGGGGTAGATGTCGTTCCCAGCTTCCCTTAAAGTCCAATACGCAAGCTCGGCGCATGTCTTCCAAGATTTGGATTGTTCTTTCGGATTGTCCGTCCGTCTGCGGGTGGAATGCGGTGCTGAGACGAAGGTCGGTTCCCAAATCTTTCTGTAGGCTTTCCCAAAACGTTGACGTAAATCGTGAATCTCGATCACTCACAATGGATACAGGTACTCCATGTAATCGCACGATTTCCGGATGTAGAGTCTACTGAGAGAGTCCATAGAGTCTGTCATCTTCATGGGTAAAAAGTGGGCGGATTTGGTTAAACGATCAATTATTACCCAAATGGCGGTATTCGATTGTGGAGACCTAGGTAGTCCTGTCACAAAATCCATGGCGATATGTTCCCACTTCCATCCGGGTATAGGTAAGGGTTGTAGGGTTCCACCGGGTTTCTGATGTTCCGCTTTTACTTGTTGGCATGTGAGGCACGTCGAAACGTAATTGGCCACGTCCTTCTTAATTCCAGCCCACCAGTACTGTCGGCGAAGGTCTTGGTACATCTTGGTGCTTCCTGGGTGGACGGCGAAATTGGAATGGTGGAATTCTTTAAGTACTGCTTCCCGGAGAGTACCAATGTCAGGTACAAAAATTCTCCCTTGAAAGCGGAGGCTCTTGTCAGCATGGATTTCCCATCCAGCTGCTGCTTTTCCATTTGCGAGTTGATACCTGATGAAATCACACTCTTGTTCAAAGGTTTGGGCTAGAAGAATTTCTCGGTGTAAGGCTGGGGTTGCGACTATGGCGGAGAGACAAGCGTCGGTGTCTTCTGCAGTTGGCTGTAGCTTGAATTCGTTAAGGTCTTCCATCATCTTCCATTCTCTTACGGCTAAACTAGCCACCTGTCCTCGGTTCTTGCGACTCAGCGCATCAGCGACCACGTTTGCCTTTCCAGGATGATACGATATCGTGAAATTGAAATCCTCCAAGTATTCCACCCATCTCCTTTGTCTCATGTTTAGCTCCTTCTGGGTAAATAGATATTTCAAACTCTTGTGGTCCGTGAATACCTCGAACTGCACTCCGTATAGGTAATATCGCCAAGACTTTAGGGCGAACACTACTGCTGCCAGTTCTAAGTCGTGTGTCGGATAATTCCTCTCGTGCGGCCTCAATTGTCGGGATCCGTATGCAACGACCTTCCCGTTCTGCATGAGTACAGCTCCCAATCCATCTTTGGATGCGTCGCAGTACACGGTATACCCTACGTCTCGTTCGGGTACGATTAATATAGGCGCGCTAGTCAATCTCCTCTTGAGTTCTTGGAAAGATCTCTCACATGCTTCGTTCCATTCAAACTTAACCCCTTTTTGGGTCAGTAGCGTCAATGGTTTTCCCAAGATAGAGAAATCTTGAATAAATCTTCTGTAATAGCCAGCTAATCCTAAGAAACTTCTAATTTTGAACACTGAAGAAGGTCTTTTTCAGTCCATGACTGCTTCCACTTTGCTGTCGTCGACTGAAATTTCTTTCTCAGACACCACGTGTCCTAGGAATTTGACTTCTTTCATCCAAAATTCACACTTGCTAGCTTTAGCATACAAATGGTTATCTCGAAGTACTTGGAGGACAATTCTCAAGTGGTTCTCATGTTCCTTCTCCGCTGGAGAGTATATCAGAATATCATCAATGAATACTACCACGAACTTGTCCAGGTAAGGGGTGAAAATCTGGTTCATCAGACACATGAAAACTGCAGGAGCATTGGTTAGACCAAACGGCATAACTACAAACTCGTAGTGTCCGTGTCGGGTATGGAACGCCGTCTTAGGTATATCACAATCTCGAATTCGTAATTGGTGATATCCGGATCTTAGATCAATCTTCGAGAAACAGGTCGACCCTCTCAGTTGGTCGAACAAGTCGCCTATTCTCGGTAAGGGTATCGGTTCTGATTGTGACCTTGTTGAGTTGGCGGTAGTCGATACAAAGTCGGAGCGTTCCCTTTCTTTTTAACAAATAGAGCAGGGGCTCCCTATGGTGAGGTACTAGGTCCGATGAAACCCTTCTAAAAGTTCTTGTAGCCGCTTTTCAATTCTCGTAACACTGGGGCCATCGGAAGGGGCCATAGAAATAGGGCGGTGCCGGGTTGTAACTCTATAGTGAAATCCATTTCCCTTGACGGCGGTAACCCTGGTAACTCTTCAGGAAATACATCCTCGTACTCACAGACGATATGAGGGAGACCTAATTCCATTCGGTCTGTTTCTTCCAACGTGAGACTTGCTAACCATCCAGCAAGCGTCTTATGCCACTTCGTTTTGTGCGCGTGGGGTGTAAAAGGGTCTTGTCTATCCCCCTTAAATTTGAAAAGTCCCATCTGGTGAATAAGTCGTCACCATCTTTCGATGGCAGTCTATGACAGCTCGGTGTGCAATCAGCCAGTCCATCCCAAGTATGACATCAAAGTCCTTCATTTCGATTACTCGTAAGTCGCAGGTTAATCGCAAGTTCGATACTTCTAGTTCGCACCCTTTACAGATTAGCACTACCGAAATCTTACCCCCTAATGGTGAGGTCACATGCATAGTCGTCTTTAGGGGTTCAGTTTCTAATCCAAGTGTAGATACACATGCAGCAGATATAAACGAGTGCGAAACTCCAGAATCAAATAGTGCTTGTACGCACGTATTATAAAGAGTGAGGGTACCTTGAATTACTGCAGGATCCATTTCCTCCTCTGTTCCTTGCAATGCAAACATTCTCCCAGCATTGGGCTGATTTGGCCCGTTTGGTCCTCTGTTCTGAGGAGGGCGGGTTGGTGGTTGGTTCCACCCACCACGGGGCTGGTTCTGACCTCCAGGTTGATTACCATTCCAAACTGGCCTAGCTTGATTCTGATTCTGATTTCCAGGTTCTGCAGCCCTGACCTGGTTTTGCGGCGGTCCTCCATAGTTTCCAGCGCCGTTCAGCTTTGGACAATTCCTCCTGATATGTCCTTCCTCTAGGCAATAAAAGCAGCGGGGGTCGGAGTTTGGGTTCTGGGGAAAAGGGTTGCGGTCTGGTCCAGGGTTAGGATTTGGGCCTCGGTTTTGTACTTGGATCTGGCTTGGATTAGGGTTAGGGTTTCGATTGAAAACTGGGTTAGGGTTCCTCCATACTGGGTTGAATTGTGCTGGGTGAGGGCGAGGGTAGTTTTGCTGGTAGGGTTGAGAGGTTTGGATACTCCTGCTGGTAGGGTTGTTGCGGATAGGTCTTCCAACTGCGGGTATCGGTTTCTTCTGCTCACACCTTGTCTTGTAATCCAAGTTCTCTCTCTCCATCTTTAGCGCACATTGCACCACTTGTGAGTAAGTGGGAAGTGTCTGTGCCACTACCGCTCGGCGTGTCTCATTGAGCCCCCACTCAAATTTCCTTGCCTTGTTATCATCAGTAGGTATGATCGTTGCGCCGTAGCGAGATAGTTCCTCAAATCGTGCTGCGTACTGGGTAACGGTCATCGTACCCTGCTCTAGATTCATGAACTCAAGGGCCATTGCCTGTTTGACAGGTTTCGGAAAGTACTTATCAAGAAAAATCTCCTCGAAACTTTCCCAAGTCATTGTCGCCACGTCATGAGTGTTCTTCATCAGATTCCACCAATGCTGAGCTTCCCCCTGCATCTGGTAGGTGGCTAAAGCAATACGATTGTTGGCTTCCTGAATATCTAGGGTTTCGAGAATCTTTTTGATCTCTTCCAGCCAAGCTTCTGCAGCGGTGGGGTTAGGTTCTCCCTGGAAGTAGGGCGGGCGACGCTTGCAAAATTCATTCAGTGCCTGACTCCTAGTCATTGGCCCTCGAGGTGTGTGTGGGGGTCCGCGGTTCTGGTTGTTGGCAGTTGCAGCGGCGATAAACGCCTGCATTAGTTGGACTATCTCAGGAGCCCCAAATTGGCCGTTGGGTTGAGGGTTTCCATTGTTCTGCCCGTTGTTTTGGTTGTTTTCTGCTCCCTCCATCTAGGTACCATTATGTTATAAATCAGTAAGGGGGTTTTTATTGTATGAACATATATATTATATATCTATTATATGCATGGAAGACAGGATATCGTAAGAAACTTTACTCTTATTAATAAAACGAATCAAACAACGTGTTCCTATCAAAACATACTACTCAAAAATGTTACTTCTAAAAGTCAAGCTAATTCCCACTATCACAATTGTTTTCCTAAAAAAAAAAATCTTGTGTAAAACAAATTCTAAGAGATGCTAAAGAAATCGATCAATCAAAAAGCCCTGGAAAGTGTTCCTCTAGTATACTCCGCCTCTCAATGGTGTCCTCTGTAAGTCCGTAGCAACGCCAAGTCACTCGCCAAAGTTGTTCTTGCTGTCCTCCGTGAGAGTTTGGGTTGTGATAGGTCTCTAGGCGGATGGGTACCTCTACATAGGTGACGTGATCAGTAAAATCGGCATTCTCTGTAATGATACGATGCTCTTGCTCGGGGCGGGCCCATGTGACGCGAGAATAGTGGATGCGGTCGGTGTAATGCTCTTTGAATCCTCGGGGTACAGTCATAAGGTAATATCCATTGTAGCATGGAGCTATGATCCTCAATGGCCCTAAATAAGCGGACTGTGCTCGAATCTTGAATGGGCAAGGGTATAGCGGCTCCAACTGTATATAGACCATAATGCCCGGGTCATAATCGGAATGGTGTCCTACCCATGGGATTCCTGCGGGTCGAGTCATCCTAGGGCGAGGTGGAGGATCGGCATCTATGACTTCACACTCACTGTCGGATTCTTCTATTGGTGCGGGGACTGGAAGAGGTAGGGGTTCTTGCATCTCAAGTCGTTGGTTTGTCAGCCACCACTGTAGCTCGGCATCCATATCTCTAGGTGCATCTATGGGTAACATCCAACCATAATCGTCCTCTTCTAAGTCTTCCAAACACTCATCCTCATTGTCAGCATTATTTCCTGCATCTCCTTCTGACCCAGACCC
Organism: Rhododendron molle; assembly: GCA_025413875.1. Classification (NCBI taxonomy): domain Eukaryota; kingdom Viridiplantae; phylum Streptophyta; class Magnoliopsida; order Ericales; family Ericaceae; genus Rhododendron; species Rhododendron molle. The sequence goes on from CM046391.1 coordinate 58,861,577, forward strand.
AGCATTGTCCATCTCTTCATCCTGATTCTGCTCTACTGGAACTTCTTCTTCCTCAGGAGGTTCTTCAGGATCCTCTTCTTGCTCAGGAGGTTCCTCAGGATCTTCCTCCTCCTCAGGGGGTTCTTCAGGATCTTCCTCCTCCTCAGGGGGTTCCTCAGGATCTCCTAGCGGTCCAATTTCTATTCCAAGGATGTAGGCTAACATGGCTTCCCTCTCGTGGTGTCCCCTAGTGAAGCGGGTGATGGTATCAGCGAGAACTCTAGCTCTTCGGAAGTTCTGCCTTATCTGAAAGAGAGTAGAAAACATTCCAGCCAAATAATCATCTCCTATCGGAAAATCTGGAGTGTCTATCATGAAGGCTCTTAGGTTTTCCACTTCTGTAGCTAACTGGGCTGCGAGTGTGGGGTCCATCTACAAAATAAGGAAAATCTAATTATCGAACGGTTTTGGTAAATTTTAATAATCTTATCTAAACAACGTAAGGATATACTCCAATTATTGTGAATCTACCCAATCCACCCAAGGCCGAGGGTTGAACCAAAGGCTCTGATACCAAGTTGTAACGCCCCGATTTTCGGAAGTAAAATCGGAGGTATTATATACTAATTCTCGAAAATCTTATTAAATCAAATTCGAAATCCAAAACGGATAATTCATCCTAATGATTTATCTATTACAAACCATTGTGAAAATTGAAAATAGTCTTTAAAGGGATATGCTAAACAGATATTAGAGCCATCTTCTAAGTTTGATATGGGTCCCAAGCGTATTTTGGCTCAACTCCCACTTCCTGATTCTCCTCAGCATAGAACTGTTTGCCCTCGGGATCCTGTGTTTCCTGGTTTTCTGCAAAATCTGACACGGATGCCAGAAAATCCGTGCCTGAGTGAAAGAGTTCACCCCGAACTATAATCCAACCCAAATACCTCTCTTACAATACAATTAGCAATCAAACAGGAGATAATGATACGAACGAGTAAATCAAAGATAGTTCACATAACTTGTTTCTTTACTATCCATTAACTTAATCTGAAATCTAAGATCTCTCCACGAGATCTTTCCTACCCAACCACTAGCCATGCTCAGTCCCATGAGATCACTTCCCTTTGTTGTCGCAGGAACACCTAAGTTATGTACCGAGTGTGCACCCCCAATAACTACAACAAGGGGTACGCTTATCATGCCGGTATCAGGACTAGGGATCGCCTATCTTATAAACCACATCACAATTCTTTTAACAATCATCACTGGACACCCGCCAGTCTATCAATTCATCACTGGACACCCGCCAGTATCAATTCTCATCACAATCTCATCATATCACAACATCACGCCTGCAGGCAACCTCTAAACAGAAATAAACTTCATAATTTATCCATTACTTAACATCGTCTACGTGATTTCTATTTCTCATACCACCCCATGTCTCTAGGGTCCAATCTAACAGTCAACTGAAGCATCGATACAATATCAATTATAAACAAAAAGTAATTAAAACAAATAACAGATGGATTGAAACAATTCATAAGCAATGCAATCACATAACTTTTTATGACTGGGCCGTTGCCCTTAATCTCATATGATCACAAAGTCTTTAAGAATGTAAGAAATATTTAATTAAGATTTAATAATAATTTTCTAGACTTATATTAATTAATTATAACTAATTAAGTTAATTAAACACTAATTAAATACATTAATTAGGTAAAAATATTAGAATAATTATCGTAACCTCAATAAAGGTCCTAACAGTCCTCTATAACAAGTTCGAGTGTTAAAAGTTGGGTTTGGATGCTCACGGAATTAATTTGAATAAACAGATTAAATTAATAGCCAAAACAAGATTAAATAGACAATAATTAAATATTTAATTAAAATTATATTTTTATTTACAGAATATCTTCTTAGGACTGTAAGAAGTCTAAATAAAATTATTTGTAATTTTAAACCTCTTTTATAATATTCTACAGTATTATTATTAAGAAACAACTCTTAAATAATAAAAAAAATAGTTAATCAAATAAACAAAATTTTATTTTAATAACATATCACTTCTGAGATGTTAGAAGTCTAATAAAAATATTTTTGATGTTAAAAACATTTTTTGTAAGGTCGTAACTATTTTTCGTTTGTAACTTTAATTAAAAATAAAGTAAATAACAAATAACATCAAAAAGTTATGAAATCAACAACTTATGATATTTAAGAAGTTAGGACTCTAAGAAAAATAGTTTGAGGATTTATAGAATAATTTAAAAGGGCGCAACGATTTTTAGTTTACAAACGATCACACGATTACGAATAAAAATCAAATAAATCGAAGATTAAATAAAAAAAATATGCAACTAACAAGGTATGAACTTTAGAATGTGGGTAACCTAGGATAAATTCGGAGTCAAAATCTATTTTTAAAAGGTCGCAAAACAAATTCGATCTCAAAAACGAAACAGGCGCGCGTCTGGGCCTAAGGGAGTTCGCGGCCGCGAACTCCAGTTCACTGGTTCATGCGGCTGGGGAATCCCGAACCTTGCGGCCGCAAGGTCGCGACTGGTCCGATTGTTTTTGCTTGTTTTGGCTCGGTTTTCGTGCATGGGACTACGGGGGACCTTGGGTTATGTCTAATAAACATAAATATACTTAGAGGAGGGCTCGGATTGAATTATAGTACCTCGGTTCGGATTAATTTCGTTTTCGATCGAAAACGAGATTTTGGGGAAGACGACTTCAATTCCTTCGATCGGAGGACTTTGGGACCGAATTGATTGATCTACGGTGATCCTTGGAACTGTAGTAAACAACTCGAACGATCAATTTGGGTTTTGGACGAACGGAACCACGAAACCCACTTTTCTCTCTCTCTTTTTCTCTCTCTACAATTCTATGGAATATAGTTCGGTTCTCTCGGGTTTTTCTTCTCTCTCTGGCTCTGTGGAACGTGGTGGGGTGATGTGCGTGCCCTAGGGTCGGAGTAGTGTATATATATAGGAGAATTGGATGAGTTTCGAATTAAAACGAGTCCTAACGGTATCGGGTTTTTGCATGGACGAATTACGCACGAATTTTGGGTCATGGAGGAGGTAGAGATTGAGTAGGAGAGTGAGGGAGAATATAGGCGTGCATGCATGCATTTATATGTATGTATATAATGACAAAATAATTTTTAAGAGGTAATTAGATAGAATACTTATTTTTTTTGTAATTATCTACTAATTAATAAATAAGAAAATCAATATTATCATAAATAATAAATTCTTTTTAATATTTTTATTAGTTCGATTTTTCGGGTTATTACAGTTTCAATTTTCAATAGTGATTCAATCCGTTTGAACCAGTGCAAAGATGTTATTTTTTCGATCGTTTCATCCTAAATGGTCGTAATAAATTTTTGGCTCCAAGGCCTTTCAATGGAGACCCTAAGAGAGTCCTGAAACTAAATAATGAGTCTTAGGGTGCTCGTTAAAAGACTTTAGAGTAAAAAATTCATTAAGATTACAATTAGTGTTCGGGAACTGATTACGAAATGTATTTTGCAAACGACATACTAATCCAGAATACAAATGTTATATTTAGGATTATTTTTTTAACTATAATACAATTTAATAAATTTGTTAACCATTATTTGTCATAGATCCCCTTAACTGATTCAGTAGTATGTTGCTTCAAAACAACGGGCACGAAAATCCTCGTTCTAGCATGAGCCGTCCACCTGGTGTTACTAGAAAATCCTAATAACCGTCTGGGAAAAAGTTGTTAATCTCAGCATGGGTTAAGTGTTTTAATTTTCAATCCGTTTGAAGCGGTACAAAGATTTTCTTTTTCTTTTTCTCTCGAAACTAAAGAGTTTCGAAAATTGGAAAAACTATATATTTTTGTGGTAGTTTAAACCGTATAAAGAAGTTAAAAAATTAAATGTTCAAAAATTCAATCCGTTTGAACGGGTGGAAAGATTTTAGTTTTCTGATCATTTTATTTTAAATGATCATAATTAAATTTTGACTGTAAGGCTCTCGTTGATTAACCCTAAGAAATTCGTAGAATCAAATATCTCTTAGGGTTAATCAACGAGAGCCTTACAGTCAAAATTTAAGTATGACCATTTAGAATAAAATGATCAGAAAACTAAAATCTTTCCACCCGTACAAACGGATTGATCGAATTTTGGAACACTTAATTTTTTAACCATATTTTTTATACATAAACTGTATAAAAAAATTATTAAGCCCCTCATCAACTAGAATTATTAAGTTTCTTTTCTCGACAAGACTTTCTGTATTTAAAAATTTCTGACGTAGTTTGCAATGATTAAGTTCTCACACATGTTATTCCTGATCAGCTCTAAATGTTGGCGAAAAAAATCTGACGTCAACTATGGATTTAAAGTTTTTATACAAATAAAAAACAATATGATTTCTTCTAGAGTCTCATGTGTCTCTTCCTAATAGAATCGACTTTCATGGGATTGAAAATGGGAAAGGTATTATTTATTGTAAAAGAAAAAAAAAAACAGTGAAAATTGCACTTATAACTTACAATGGGTGTACCCTTCTTTCACTTCAACCATATAGGGGTATAAGTGCTTAAATTTAAAGTACAAGGAATGTATCTTCAAATCGGTGATAGTACAGGAGTGTATGTACAAATTACCCAAAAAATATAGAGGCTCGTCTATATTTTGTGGTTGAGTCTTCATATATGAAAATTTGTTTTCCAATAACCGAATACTTGAGCTAGCTTACACGTACCACGACTAATTCGGAAACACTGAAGTTAACGACTAGGCAAACTGTGAGCGACTTCAAGGTTTAAAATGTTTGGCTTTCACGGAATTCAAACTTGCGACCTCTCGAGAGCAATCTCTTTTCAGTTGCAGTCTCATACGCACGTGGCCAAACTCATTGGGTTCAACGTATTTGACAAATTAAAATTGAATCTCTATTTTAGTGTCCCGATATAGAGTTTGGTTGGAGCTTTTTAGTTTGAGGTGTTTGGTTCTCCCTGTAAGAGATGTACAGTATGTGTGCTCTAACCATATCACCTATGGTTCAGCAATTTTTGTTGCTGCAGAGTGAAGCCTACATTTAGTGGAGTCGAATGCTTCTTGTTAAGGACATCTTGTCAGCTTTAAGGTGTTTCACCTGACCTTTCTCATAGCAGTGAAAACTAGATAGCAGGTGAAGACGTGTTCCCATTGCTGTCTTTCAGATTTATAGAACTGAACCGAGCCAAATTTGGTTACATTCTTTCGTGTATTCTTTGCTGCAGTTTCCTGGCCGATCCGAACAGTATGCCGTAAGCTCTTGCATTACGCCTAGGGCCTGGCAGGACAGCACCGTGAAGTTTGGCATTGTAGGATTTGAGAGGAGTGTGAATCCCCAATTGTGCTTCGTAACACACAACAGCACAAAGGCGATTATGACTCCTGCTGAATACACAAACACGACAACACTCTTGAATTACGCCTGGGGCCTGGCCGGACAGCACCGCGAAGCTTGGCATTGTAGGACTTGAGAGTAGTGTGAATCCCCAATTGTGCTTCGTAACACACAACAACACAAAGGCAATTATGACTCCTGTTGAATACACAAACACGACAAACACACGTACCCTTTGCGTAGCACAAATGCTCATAACATCCGACGCCTGTGGAACTATTTATACTCATGCTCAACAAAATTTACATTAAAACTGCAGATGATTCCTTGTTTAGCTGGACAAGGGAGTTAGTTCGCCATTAACGACTTCAGAATGTACATAGAACTCTCTGATCTCAAGTCTAAACCATCAACTAGATAATGCAGAATTAGAGTTACTACAAATTTTGTGCATGCCACCCACAATAAGCTTCGTAGTAGAACCATATATTAAGCAATCAACGGAAATAGGGAAAATAACGGCCAAGGATGTGTTTTGATAATTAATACCCGCCAAGGACATGCTGAAAATGTCCTTGGCAGCACGTCCTGGGCCATCATTTTCCCACGGAAATATACATATACACAACCACCAAAAGTAAATGAACAACTCTCTAACCTCAAGTCTAAACCGTCAACTAGATAATGCAGAATTAGAGTTACTACAAATTTTGTGCATGCCACCCACAATAAGCTTCATAGTAGAACCATATATCAAGCAATCAACGGAAATATGCATATACACAACCACCAAAAGTAAATGAATGGAGGCTCCTAAAATCCATATTTGTTCAGTTAGTGTAGACACCCCATTCTGGATTGTCCACATTAGTTTATATACGGTCTTTGATTCCCCGATGATGATTAAAGGTCAAGAACATCCGAGATTGATGGTGTGTTTGAACTTTGAGCGTTCCGAACCTCATTCAAACTCATTCCAAGCCCTTTTCAAACCCTTCGAGCCAGAACCAAATGGCCCCAGCAAAACCCAGCTTCTACACGCTGGTGATCAACTGACGCACGCCGGTTCGTTGCCATGTGTCAGTCATCGAGCATAAAACCACATTCCATTGGCGCACGCCAGTCATCCACTGGCGCACGCCAGTAAAGCCCAGTCAGATCACCTTTATTCAGCCACTTGCACGAGACTTTTGTGCCACCCTGACGTGGGCTACAGCTCTCCTGATGATTACTTCGTCCAGGGCCGTTTCCTTCTCTCTCCTACAAGATCTATCACCTTGTCCCATGCATTTAATGCATGGAAGGCTTGCTCCCTTCGTGCCACCCCAAACAACCCCTTATGCTCAACTGATCCCAGCCTCTTCAGCTGCTGCCCTGGCCTATATATACCCCCCTTGCATTTATTTGCAAGGGGTTAACCTCATTAAGAAGCTCCCAAGCCTTTCTCTTCTCTTTTGGCTCTAGTTCTTTCTTGTTTTCCTTTCATCCATTGAAAGGCAAGGCAAGAAAGACCAGGCCTACTTCCTGCATTGTTACCTCCATCTATCCACCATCCTCTCAAGGTTCAAAGTTCAAACCACCATTCAAAACTCAACCCAAAGGTATACCACCTTTGTTTCTGTAAACTGTTAAGACCCCTGAGGGGCGCTGGCTGGGTCAAGGCTAGTAATCAATACCAGTCCTGGCCTTAAAGCTGGCAGAGATTCAATGATCGTTCTCAGTGGGATGTGGCGCACGCCAGTCCATTGATGCCGTATGCCAGTTATGGCAGCATGGCAAAGACTGGTGTGGGAACCACAGTCCACTCTTTTCTGCTTATTTCTTAATCTGATCACCTTGTAGCATGCTAAAACTAGTTTACCATTTTTCTATATTTTAGAACTGTGTAGCTAGACGTCTGTTATAACTATTCAAAATGGCCTCTCGGATCCTTCTGGTCATGTTCCAAAACCCAAATCATAAAGCAAAGCCAAGCATTGGGAAAATGGAACAAGTGGCGCACGGTCTTCATGTACTGGCGTGCGCCACATGTATCAGGAATCCAATGATTGGCCATTGCTTCTTAGCTTAGCCCTGGCGTTTATTTGATCCCCACACTGTTTATGGGATTTTCTGTCTATTTGCTTCTGTTTGATTTGTTGCTGTATTCTGTAACTGTATATAATCTGTGATATCAACTGCGTGGTTTGTCCTGGCTGTGCACTGGTCCATTCCAGAGCCAAGAGGATTGAGAATAGAAGCTGTGAGTTTGGGCTCACTGAAGTGCGCCAGTCATGGGGTGGCGTGCGCCAGTTGTGTTGGCATGTACTGGTCCGACTAGTGCATGCTGATACGTTGCTTGCGCATGCCACTCCTAGGCAGCGCACTCCAGTTTGACCGAGACGCTCACAGAAGTGCGTGTTCTCAATCTATTACACATTGTTCATAAATACATCTCATTTTGCCATGTGAATACAACTTGTCATCATGTTAATCCCCGTTAACTGTTCCCCCGCCCTAACTGGCTAAAAGATGATCAAAGAGAGAAAAATGCAAATGTTTTACAAAGTGCATGAGTAGAGACCAATCTCCGGATTGGGTGAGAGGGGTGCCATAAAACCCTTCTCCTCTCGTAACCTGACTCCCGAACCTCAGATATCGAAGGTGATGACGGTCCAGTCTACAAGCCTTTTCAAATCAACAAACGCGACGAAAACGTTTTCAAAATCGGTTCCTTGGGTGTTTTCCGCAAAACCCGAGTGGCGACTCTCTCAAAACAGCATTTCGTCATGCTTTCCAAAGCAAAAAGGGCGCACCCTGGAATTTTCATGAACTAAAAATGGGATTTTTAGGGGCGTGTGCCCACTGTTAGCAAAGTCATGTGTCTAAATTGTCGCCATGGTATCTGAGTAGTAGACAGCCGAAACTCAGTTTGACGGGCCTAATCCATCACCATGAAGTTTAACAACTCGCAAACCCTCTAACTGCTCTACAACTTCCTTCATAGTTGGGCGATTCTCCTGATAATATTCCACACAAAGCATCGCCAGATTTGTGATCATGGTACCATCAGTAGCGTCATAGCCCGGGTCTTTCTCCAAACTTTCCTGGACAAGGGAAAAACCAGGCTTGTATACAAGTTTTGCCAGCTCATCTGGCAGATCCATTAGTTTCACCGACTTTTCCAGATCAATAGCTATTTTGGCTATCAATTCAATAACACCATACGAAAATACATCACTGGATAGGTCTTGCCGCATACCTGTCTAGCAATTTAGCAAATGACTCAGACAACAAAGTGACAGCAAAATACACCTACCACGCATGAAATATCAAAATTGCCACTATACAAGCATGTATTGGGTTCATGAGATGCACGCATGCATGAACAAACCAAACCAATAGCTTTCCAAGAAAGGTATGACCAGTGGTGGAGCAAGGAACTTAGATCAGCACCCACTTATTAAACAAAACTTCAATAAATATTTTTTCTTAATAACCAAGAAGATAACAAAAGAATTTCCATTGAAAATGAGAACAGAAATATAATTCATTGTATAAGTATCCACCATTAATTCATACCAAATTTTCCTACGAAAATAACAATAGACCTCGACAGGTTTCATGTTTTTAACGGTTTGCATGATAACTGTATTGATATCATAGGCTAAATCCGATATTACAGGGCAGGGATAAATAAATTTAGGTGGCATAAGTTGCACTAGTTTCGAAAATTTATAAGTTAAACTGCGTATTTACAAATTCAGTGGAGGCAGCGACCTCCCTGGCCCATCACTTGCTTCGGCCTATATAGCAGAGGCATTTCTCTCCTCAAACAAGATAATACATCACAAACAGAAAACTTAAAAAACAAGAGAGCAGACCAGAATGCCTTGGCTTTCCAAGTAAGACAGCCACCTCATTTTTTTTTATAAAGGAACAAAATAAAAGCACACTATAGTCTCTAGAAGCTTCAATGTTCACCATGAAGGGCAAGCCCAAGCAAGACAGCCACCACACACACACACACACACACACACACATATATATATATATATATATACACACACATAAATTGATTTGGGTCTCTAGGCCTGCCCTCTCTGATGCCATTTGGTTTTGATTTGGGGGCATGGTTCTACAACAAAACGTCCATGTAGCTCCTCGGTTCTTAGAGGTTTAGGAGGGCCACTGTTTCAGTGGTATTCTGAGAGTAGCTACTTTGTGCATATATTGTCAAATGTTAGGTCTGTCTCCAATCATCCCCCGCCCATACCCCCAATGATTAGGGACTAGATGGGTTATGTTATGTTATGTTGTTGTTGTTATGTATATATATACACACACACAAAAACACACCAAGCTTCTACTAAAAACACTTTTTTATAACGAAATCAAGAGTTCCTAGAAGCTCAATGTTCACCACGAAGGCCACACCCACTTTCCATCTTTTCCTGAAAGATTTCAGACTCTGGCAAAGTTTCAGCAAGAGAAAGTAGAACAGATTTTATTTCCTTATTTCCATTCGATTCTAACCTGGCAAGACCGCACTGATTTCGAGTAGGTTTTCCTATTGCTTCTCCGATCTAATATTCCACATATAAACCAAAAAATCCAAAACAATTTCTGTAGGGGTTAATCGTCGATATACAATAAATCCTACACCTTAATACAAAGATAATACCATAAAAATGTGCCAAACACAAGACTTGCATGAAACTCGAATTGATGCCATAAAAGAAATACAAGCAATGCTGGTAAAGCAATCGGAATGGTGGCAGAGGCAATGATGGGATTTTGCATAGATGGCTTTTCTGGAGGCAGTGTTGACGAACATTCATGGAAATAGGGCGTACATTCTAAGTTACAAGCCAAAATCAACATCTGACAAGGAAGAGAAGAGGAAAGATCATCTAGGGTTTCTATGGTTGTTGGGTCTTTTTTGACATTGAAATTATGGCTTCATTGGCTACGATATTGGAGAACAGCCAAGAAGTGGAGCTTTGAATAGCTGGTCATGGTGGAGAACGGGAACAAGAGAAGACAAAGAAGAAATAGGAAAGGAAGTTTTTGTCCATGCCCCTTCTCTGCAATGTGGGCTACCATGTCAGCACATGTCATTCTGTTCTTTTTTTTTAGAATTTTCTAGCAGAATAACATTATCCTTTATTGAATTGAAAGGAGAAAACGAAGTTCCTTTCATCTTGACCAGATGATATTAAAAAATTATTAACTTGGCCACCAAAACTGGATCCTCCATTGAACTATAACTGCCTAGGCTGGAAACAATCAGTATCTTGCTATATGTAGAACTGTCATTTTCTGCATGCGCATTACAAAAGGAAAGCCCCTACTTTTGCAGTTTAAATCAATTCAAGTGCATCATGGGATGATTCATACACTACATAATGAAGGGCGTAAAGCTCCACAATATCGTGAACAATCTCTCCCTTACTTACAGCGCACTATCGCCCAAAGAAAAGCATATCTTGTGCTTGCTTATTTTATATGCTTTGTTTAGCATAGAAAGCTACAAGGATGTAGTGGTGAAATACCTGTATCAACAAAAAATGGATCGACATAGCCTAGAGACATGTATATAAACTTTTTTGGATAACTTAGTTCACCAATAATGCCTCCACTCATCAGTCCAAAGTCAAACAGTATAGGGTTGAATTCCTGCAAAGGAAAAAGGGAAAAAATGCCCAGAAATACCCAAAAAAAAAAAAAATGCAAAACATAAAGAGCAAGCTTCAGGAAAAAAAGTGAGCAAAAAAAAGACATTAAGCCCAACCTGATCAAGCATTATATGACAAGCGTCAATATTAAAAACCAGGTAAGGCTTCTCATGACCATGTAGAAACTCAAGGAGGCGTGCAAAACCCAGGGCAACTTTAATTCTCCGTAGCCAAGTGAAATCCTCTAAAACATGCAGAAGATGCAGAAATCAGATACAGATCAAAAGCTACTAAATTTTGAAACTTTTGACCTAAGAACCTTGAAAAAAATTTGGGCACTAAAAACCTTTGACGATAAACTTCACAAATACAGCAACAAATTGACTCCAGAGCATAGATCAATGGTACCTTTCAACATCATGTTATGCAACATGTCCACCGGATCAAGATCATACACAACACCCCTTACTTGTTCATCACAACAGTAAACCAATCACATTTACCAAGTTTGGGTGATCAACCACACTGGCACCTCTTCCTGCGGCATAATTCACATTGTTTACAAACTATAACCAGCCAAAGGACAGAAATCATGGAAATATACACATATATACTAATACATAAAAGACAAAATATCCAGGAGGAACGACGTGCCTTAACCATGAGATACTCATCCTTTCCGACGAGAGGATCTGATTTTTCATCCCATCACAATCACATTTTTTTTGTCTTGCTTCCAGACACGCCTTCACAGATCTTTCTGCGATAAACCTTACCGAATTGAGTTGGTCCAATTAAGTTTCTTTTGCCAAACATGTCAGTGAATGTGCATATCTGCTCAGATGTGAATTCAAATGGCTTTGTAAAATGCTCCCTCCTGCTCCCTAACTTTGTTGCTTCTGAGCCAAAAGTAATTATAAGTGCACAGTTATTTTCAACATTTAAGACCAGAAATAGAAAACATTTTACTGAACACTTCTCTATCTTTTTTCAGAGGTAAAATAGAACCGTTGATTCATGAAACTTCTATATACGACGCAGCTGCATTTGAAACTGTGTTTATATCAATGATCAGCAAAATTATAGTACAATCCCAAGTATCCCAACAAGGAACCTAACATGAAGAAATGATAACAAAAGAAGAACAAACAAATATATAGGATTTTCTATGATGTCACATAGCAAGCGAATAAAAGAGCAAAGAGAAGGCCAGAGAGAGAGAGAGATGAGGGACATAGTAACATAGTTATTATTACAAAGAGACATTGATTATCCCAAAATTCTCCATATTATTCATCACTATGGAGGGGAAAAGCAGGGGTTAAAAATCAGTACACGGTCATGTATTTCATCAAACATACAGATTTTGATGCCAATAATTTCATTACATAGCTGTCACAAAAGGAAAAACAAAAAAGACAGACCAAAATATCGGTATTTACCTTTGTTAATGCCCAAGTTCTTCCGTTCCAGATAATGTACCCACCTCTAAATATCCCAATCCTCTTTTCTGTGCTTGAATTCCACAATCAAAAAACAATCATTTTAACAGATCCTAAGGGCCTCAGCCCCACAAAGGCGGGCTGGGATTGCAGATCATCTTTTCAACCCAAATACCTTGTTTATTAGGCCAGTGTGTGCATGGTAAGAAAGCATGGAAACCCATTCAAAGGAAACTTGAACCTGGTATTTAACCAAATGAAAAGCTCAACCATAAAAGGGAAACCATATGCATTCTTTATATCCTTTTACCAAATAATGACTTACGTTAGGGGTTTCTACTTTGTAGAGTTTTTCCTCACCAACTTATACTCCGTGAGGAAGATCGTGGGGGCTAATAGATAACCATGAAGTTCAAGATATCATAAAGGCTTACACAATAGATACTCCGCAACGGAGGATACACTACGCCACTAGAATCATATGATTATATCTCACTCAGAGCCACCAAAATTGGCATAGGCAAGACCAATATCAAATGGCACAAAGGCCAAATGGACCAAATAACACCCAGACAAAGAATAGGTTGGTAAAAAAATACAAACACTTGATCAATGTGCTTAAAGAGTAAGAAAGACCCAAACAATTCTTTGTCCTCAACAAATACCAACACAACCTCCAAAACTCATTTCAGATTTCTTGAGAGCAGAGTCAGACACATGTACTAGTCAAAAAGGATGGTAAACAGTAAACCAGCTAGCAACCACTGCCTCAACATATTCTTTGGAGTTCAACAATAAAGTATGGAGCAATTTCTTATGATGAATCTTTTTCTAGAACCAGTGTTTTTCCTTTCCATAGGAAATGAAAATTTGTGGTTTCCTCAAGCGTCGTCGGAGAGCTTTCGTGATCTACAATCGAACTAGTGGATAAGAAGCATAGAGTATGGGGTCCAAAGGTAACAAAGGGTCACGAGTTCAATATCTCTGCTTTCAGCATGGTTATTCTGTAACTATGTTGCATTAGCCTTTAGTGCACTCCTAGTCTCCTACAACTACCCGGCCACCCCAGACTTACTAAGTCTTAACCCTCACCCCTTTGCTTCTCCTCCGCAAAGCTACTTCATGTTGTATCTGCTCATAAGACTTGGTATAAGACTTAGAGACACTACACTATTACGGGTATGGGACATTGTGATATTGAGAACAATCAAGACATTGATATGGCAAGGTAAGACGAAAGATACTCATTTGTTATCTAGTTGCAAAGCGTACAAATAACATATAAAAAGACGCTAAAAACAAATAAGCACAAACAGTTCTTAGAAGGTAGCTTGTTGTGCAATCATGGACTAAGGCTATGTCGTTTGGTTCACTCCTTCATTTTTCATTTACCTTCAGTGTTTTCTATCTCCAAATCTACTGCGAAACATCTGGTATGGATTCAATGATGCACCGACACTGACACACGACACAACACCGACTCTTCGATGCGCAGAAAATTTGAAAAATTAGAGGACATGAAACATTGGGAACTTGGGGGACATGTTTTGAATAGCATTCATGCATTGTACACATAAACCCAGCACCATACTTGTCGTTACTTCATTCACAAAAGTATTTAAACAAAAAAAATTGCATCATTTGTGTCTTTGTAATTAATAAAATCATCATCCACCACACACAAAATAAGATTTCCTTAGTTTAAATTGTACTTTGCTACTGTTTTAAACGTCCCCAACTTGTTTAGTGAGTGTCCCAAAGTGTCTTGGAACATATTTTAGGGTGTCCCCTCAACCCTGGATGTCCAATCGAAACATTTTGAGAAAAAAATAGGACACTTGCGTATATTTCTAATGGCATGTAAGATCATTTTTGTGTACTTAACTATGCAAAGGAGAAAAAGTACAGAGTTAGAGCCTTTGTGAACAAGAGCGGCTCCAGCAGGGCGTATGCCTTACTTGATTTTGTTACTATCACAACGGCACCCATAAGGATGGACTCTGAAATAGATCTTCTAGGAAAGAAGATTCAAGCGGAGGGAAGTCACCATTGTTGCTTGCAAGAACCCCTTGTCTGCGACCTTGTTTTTCAAAAGGGGTTGGTCCGTATTCTAAGAGTCAACCTAGGCAGAGCCTAGGCGCTTGACGGTCACCCAAGTGTTGATTAGGCGTTTTGTACAGCGACAAGTCGGCAATTGTATATCATGTAATTGTTAAGAGTGTTAAAGTGCATTATATCAAAAGAAGATACATGGGGTTGATTGTTATTTTAACAAATATTTTCTTCCTAGTCTTAATTCTTTAGTTGTTATATTTTAGTCTTTTTAACTCCTGATTATCTGCGATCACCTACTGTTTTTTTACGGAAACATCCCATTCTCATAAGAACCCTAATAAGAGAATGATTTGTTCACGTGTTTTCTTTGTGAACAAATTGTTAATTTGGAAACGGCAGGGTTTATCGACAATCGTTGTGGTGGCATCAATGTAATGCTCTGAATAAAGACAAAACCAAAAAAAATATTCTGCATAAGTTAATCACTAGCATACACAATTATTGACAATCAAACTAGACTTCAGCGAAGTTTTCGAGCGTCAAATATTTTTCATTTGAATTCATCCCATATGGATGAAGGGATTTTTGAAATTGAATTGAATTTACAATGTTTTTGGTTTGTAGTTTATATGACTATATTAAGTTTGGGACCTTCCGTCATTATCAAGAGAATTACTAGAGGAGTTAATGACACTTTACAACGGTTTTTTTTTTTTCTCGGCAAAACGAACGATTTTATAAATCTCGAAAGGGTACATCGAGGAGGAAACAACTTAGCTCAAAGAGCCAAGGAAACTGCATCACAAACAAAACAAACCAAACATAGCATCCAACCTAAGGTGCTACTCATTAGTCTCAATGTCGATTTTGATCAATGGGTCAGCTACCAAGGAATTCCACCCGCAAAAGGGTCCACGACAAGGGGATCCAATATCACCTTTCTTGTTCAACATAGTGGCAGAAGGTCTCAATATTATGTTAGAACGAGCTAAGGACATGAATATCATAAGGGGAACTACAGTGGGAAGGGGAGGGGTGTGTATATCCCATTTACAATTTGCGGACGACACCATCCTTTTCTGCAATAGTGACCCGGAGGAGATGGCTAATATTAAAAGAATTCTAAGATGTTTCCAATTAATGTCAGGTTCGAAAATCAACTTTTCCAAGAGTTCTCTTTGTGGTGTAAATGTTCCCTCTGAGGAGGTGATCCTTCTAACAAAAAAAATATTGAGTAAAACAAAAAGCAATGGTTGTTAGGGATGGAACCTGGAGGCGGGGGTAGAAGAGATCGTGGCAAGTGGTGGAGATTAGAGGTGTGAGCAATACTGCGTAAGGGAGCGTTTTTTGAAATATTTTGTTTGAAATTTTTTTCGGTAATTTTTATTTTTCGTAACACTTTTGTTTAGTTTTTCTTTGTAATTTTTGGGGTTAATCGTTTGTCTCGACGAGATGAATGAAAAAAATATAAAACTGTGAACCGATGTTGAAAAAAATTCATATAAGAGAACATTTAAAAAAAATACTCCCTCCATCCCTTTTTAAGTGTCTTGCTTCGTAACTCCAACTTATTAAAAAGACATCATCATTATACCTTTCACATCAACTTTTTCCTCCACTTTCCCTACTTACCTATCATCATTATTCTTTTACTCACTTACTTTTCAAAAAGGAATATACTTTTAGGAACAAAATAGACAATACACCAATTTTTGCACACTAACTTTACAAAATGGACACTTGTTAAGGGACAGACCAAAATAGAATACTGAACTATAAAAAAGGGACTGAAGGAGTAGATGTTTTGCATTTTTTTAGTCTTCAGTGAATTTTTTATAAAATTTATATCATAATTTTTTACTTTTAAAATTTCTCTCATTAAGACCGATGATTAAACCAAAAAATATACTAATACAAATCTAACAAAGAAAAAAACAAAAAAACACACACAAAAAGAAGAAGGAAAAGTTTACAAGAAAGACACCTAAAGATGGGGTAAGTTTTGAGCTTTGGTGCGGATAATGAGAAACGAGGGGGTGAAAATAGAATGTTCCCAAAACCCCCAGGAACTGCTAGCGATTTGTGCCCAACATATCTGACGTAAGATGTCGTGAAGCATCTTCCTAGTACAGTACTTGCTAGGTCAAGGAGTTGTAGAGATCTCCGGTCGTACGCTACTTTAGAGATCGACTACCGAACAGAAAAAAAAAAAACAAAGGAAACCCCGCGGCCGCCTCGCCTCTCTCTCTCTCTCTCTCTCTCTTTTCAATCGGCAGCGACCTTCTTGAATCATGGTTTGGTCAGGGAGATCTGGGCTTCAACAACTTTGTTCTGATCATGGCTTTGTTAAAAAAATAAAATAAAAATTTATGCAGTGGGGTATGATCTCTGGCGCCGATTTCATTTGTGATGCATCTCAATTTGAAGCTATATACTTTTCTTGTCATCTTCAATATTTATTAGTTTTATTTCCCGTCACTGTTTTTCTAATCCACGCTCATTGTTGGCTGAGATTATGCCACTGTATTAACTTTTTAAGAATACAAAACATCAGTCACTTCAGGTAACCGTATTAAGTTGCAGACCTCAAATTTTATCTCATTTTCTGATCGAATTTCGATGATTCGAACGGTTCAATGTGCTTAGAACGTGATTTTAAGAGTACTTGCGAGAAATTAGCAAAAAAAAAAAGACTCAGAAGGGCTTTATCCGAGCAATTTTTATTTGAAACGTTCGATAAAAAATAAAAAAAATTGCTCGGATGAAGCCCTCACCTGTCTTTTTTTTTTTTTTTTGATTTCTCGCTGGTACCCTTAAAATCACGTTCTGAACACATTGAGCGGCTCGGATCATCGAAATTCAATCAGGAAAGTGGATAGGAAGTTTTGTGTACAAAACATTGTCTCATCTTGTTAAAATAATACTGTAACTGGCCAATAAATTTTCAGCATTGGCAGGGAAAAGTACATGAATTTTTTGAGGGGAAATCTAAAAGATTATGATGCTCGGCTACGGGTATTCAAACTGTACTCTCTTTTATGTCCTTGTCAACGTCTGTTCTTTATTGTCTTGAATTGTGTGCCATCGGCGTCTCACACACAACTCAATTACGACTAATAACTAAATGCATGTGAGGTACAATTGCGTTGTTCTAACTCCGAGGACTGACCACTGGGAATGAGACATGTAGACCGTTGAGCAGCCCTAGCAAGTTCAGAAACATCCTGCCCAACTCTGATACTTTCCTTTGGAGGAGGGACATCATTATGGACAGGACGGAGCACATTAGACACCGACGCAACACTCGACTCCTTCTGCCCTTTTAAAACCTTAGAACAAGAAACAACCCTATGTAGAGGCTGAAGTCTGAACATGGAGAAAATCATCACTAGATGTCCCAGAAATATTGATAGCATCCACCAAACCAATAGGTTCCACAAACCCCAAAGTAGAATCAGACTCCAATCTATGGATTCCAATGCTGCAAATATGTTATGTGGCAATCCAGAAACCTGAACACCCTTTTGAGGCCTAAGAACCTTGCTTGGACTAGCAGGGGCAACAATAACACCCACACCAACCTCCTTACTTTTCCCAGCCTTTTCCGCCCAAACCTGATTAGTAGTTGAGGTATGTTCCTGAGCATGGTGGTTCTTCGGACAGCCAGCCTCATTGTGCCCAAACACCAAACACTCCAAACATTGCAACAGTTTCCATGGATACTTCACTTTAATTTTTTACTTCCTTACCATTATCAAAACTAAGGTCAAAAGAAAGAGGAAGAGTGGCCCCAACTTCTATTTCAACACAAACCCTTGCATTATTAAGACGTTTGCACTTTGCTGTCACGGAATCTGCATAAAGGGGCCTCCCAATGGCACTCGCAACATAACTAAGACCTGCAGCTGTCCAATATTCCAGTGGAACATTGAAAAACTGAACCCAAATGGGAATTTTCACCAACTGGTCCTTAACAAAGCTCATTTGGGGTTCCCATTTCTTCAAAACCATCAATCTCCCTCCGATATGCCAAGGGTCAGAATCTAAAGTTCGTTTATACATATCATCCTTATTGAAAAGAAAAAAGTAGAAACCATCTTCATTAGAAAGAACATTAGTTATGCCAAACTTGTCCCAAATTCTAAACACAGTGGATTGCACAGTAAAGAATGGCACTTTTTTTGCCCAGAAAATGGCCAACCAAACTAGATTGCCCTTTTTTTTAACCCCACACTCACCAACAGGAGGACAAGGCTGACAATGAGCTTACCTCTTTCCATGGAACGAGGAAAGTATTGTAGTTCCACACAGGTGTCATCCGAAACAGCATCAACAAGTAAATTCTTCCAAGGGGTAGGGGGATTACTCGACACAGGTTTGGGAGAGGCAAAGGATTTACTTTCAAGAAGCATCGTGGAGAGATTGTCCTCAGCTTTGCGACGAAGCATCAAATTCTCAGCAGTTAGGGTTTTGATCTGCCTTGCAATAGCATCATCTGATTCCTCAAAACGAAGGTGAGAGTACTCCTTCTGTAGGTCCACACTAAGCAGTTCAAAAACAACATTCCGATTAGAGCTCACAGGACCATTAGATCCAGCACAAGGCGCACTAGAAACGAGTGTCATCCCTGTTGAAGGGACCAGGGAAACAGGAGAATGTTCTACCAGATCCATCGAAAGTTTGGTGCCAGGAACACTAGTCACAGACCTAATTAATTCCAGTGCTCGACATCACAATTTGGTGTACAAGAGGGTTAGCAGTTAGCACCATTAATTCCAAGAGTAGGAACTACACCAGGTTCAATGACTCCACTAACAGCATGAACTGATCGCAAAGAAGTTCCATTATTCACAAGGACAAATGAATTTGGTTTTTTAGGAGTTTTTCCATTTTTAGGGGTTTTTTCCAGAAGAACTCAAAATAGGAAAATGTTCTACCAGATCCATCAAAGAACACAGAAATTAGAAAGAATCAACTACCAATTTGCAGAAAGCCATGAATTTAAAGCAAGAGAAGAAGAAAATCGAACTGGAATACGAGTTTCCCCTGAGTCGTGCGTGCAGCTTCATATACATTTAAAGTTTGGAAATAAGTCAGAATACAAAACTGTCCTTGGTGATGCTACAACATATCAATGAAATACAGTATTTGAATGCATGCCAGAAGTTCGAAAGAGCCCTTATTTGCAATCAGTTTCTTGTTGTTTCTAGCTAGGAAGGTTTTGATTCATATGCAATGAAAGACAATAGAAGCCATAAGTATAGTATAGAAGAAGAATCTACTTTTCTTTTCTTTTTTTTGTGCTGCAAAGGAAATACTTGAATTAAAAATTTCATAGTCGAAGTTTGTTCATGGTTGTCCCCACTTGTCCCCATCTCATACTCAATACATATCCGGTGCTTTCTATTCGAGTCTACCTAACTCTTGGATTACTACCTCCATTGTTGGCCAAGAAGCTAAATCTTAGTCCACACATTGCAATGCTAATGCCGTTACAATTTCCGCATGAGTTTTGTCACACCCAGTATCCTCTAGCTTTCTAAAAAAACACCCCTCTAATGCCTAAGTCAGTAAAGTTTGTGAAGATTAGGGTAAGAGCACTAGGGTTTTGGGTCGTAAGAGTTTAGTACCTTATCATGGGCTTTTGTCCAGTATTTATAGGCACCTATCAGAGATTGGGTCCTTGTAGGACTGTGCCCCGTAGGGTTTGGATGTTGGATTATGATTCCATAGAGTCTTAATGGAATTGGATCCCCGCAGGGCGCTAGGAGTTGGCACCCTGTTAGGTTTTGGGTTTATTCAATTGTTCGTAAGCCTTATCACCCGGAATATTCGAGGTATAAACGTTTATCCATGGAGGTAGCTCTTAGCTGTGCTATAGTTCTAGCTGAGCTTTATGGCGGAGCTCTTCCTCTTGAGCTAGCGTCTTATGGACAAGCTGAGTTCTAGAGTATGCAGCTGCCCTTTACGCAGAGCTGACTTTATCAGGTTAGCTTGTACTTATCATATATATATATATATGCAGTTTCATTTGCAGTAAAGATTGATGCGGGTTTTGGCAATGGAATTGCGTTTAATGGTTTAATTTGAATATTTGATTCAGTTGTATTTTCACTTTTTCTTTTGTTGAATTTCTTTTACTAGCTACTTTTCCAAGGTCATTGCTCCTGCTTGAGTATTGATCACCTCGTCAAGTGAACAATGGTGCGTTACAAATGTTTGTAACTCTCACTCGCAGTTCATGCATTCACTAACATATATAATCTATGGTTGCAATTTAACGATGGTGCGAACCTCGTCTAGATATATGGTGGTGTTGTTACTGTGGTATAGCATCGAGGAACAATGTGATGTGAAGAGCTCATTCGCTCTTGAAATTTCAGCGACAATACTTATTAATTTTTTCATTTGATTTGGTTTGATTATATATCTTTCGAGTACTCTGAGCGTACAGGTGGTCCTTGGCTCATGGAGGGAGACTTGGCTGCATGGAGGCTCCTTGTATATTGGGAGCATAGTTTTACGGCCGGTTTGTACCGGAATTTGAGGGTTCCGGTTCGGATATAGGCCGGTATAACGGGGAGACTGGAAATCACAGGTGAACCGGCCGATTCCTGATACGTATCGGTCTGTAAGTGGACCGGTTCGGGAAAAAATGTTTTAACGTTTCAGAATTTTAGCAAAACGTGGGCTTAACCGCAGTGCATGCGCGAGGCTCAAATCCCGGATTTGCACCCCCTGCGTGAATAACTTGTGACTCGCACCCGGTTAACTGGTTTCCGAATCAGTTTTCCAATTTGGTGCCCATTTTTCTGAGCGCGCAAGACCTCTCTTTGTGTATTCATTCACAAACCCACTGAAGTGCAAATTCATTTAAAGTGGATAGAAGTTTTGTAACTTGCCAATGTGGGACTAGAGAAAAACACCATGTTTTGTAACTTGCCCATTTTCCAAATTGTATTTTTCTCATATTTGTAAAATCTTATTGGCTTGCTGGTTTTGATAAATTATCGGATATTTCACATGAAGAGAATGGGCTATTACATGTCTTAAATTAATTAAAATGTGATAATTTAAGCCAATGTTGGGGCAAAAGCCGCAAAAGTATATTTTTCAAGTTTTATACATGTTGCTGATGATTTTTAAAAATTCACGACCGCGACACCCGATTCCCGCGACGTATCACCGATACGTCCCGATACCGATATACTACGACGGCGACCGATACCGCGATTTAAAACTATGATTGGGAGTAGATCATCATTTAACTAGGTGCAAAATGAGATGTTTCTTCTCGGTTAGCTTTGCATCAATCCTTAAGAAGAAACATTCCTTTATGATGCTCTTCTCCAAAGATGCAACGATTCTATGGGGTGTTTTGTGTTGAGCTAAAGCTCTTCGGCTCTCCCACAAACCAAGAACCGCCCATATGCATGCTTAAGGCTCTAATCAAGGTATATTTCAAATAAATCGATTTCAAAAACATCGCGATAACATTTTTCGGTATTGTTTCTTGTTGGAAGTTGCAGATATTCCTAAATTTTGGGAAATTTCGGCTGTGCACTTTTTAGGGAGTACTGTTTATCCTCTGCGAACTCTCTTCCAAGATCATAAACTCTATACTCTGCTTGTTTTTTATTCTCAATCATCTTCTCCTTTTTTCGCTTTACAGCTATTACTCGGTTAGTAAGGGTGGCCTTCTAAGTCTAATCTCCTAAGTTACGTTACAACAACTGTTTTTGAGTCACAGTTTCCCAAGAACTTTTTCTTTTTTCTCTATTGTTTCTAGTTGTAGAAATTGGTCCGTTTGTCCCTATATTTTTGAATTTGGACTATCAGGACACTAGGGTGTGCTAACACGACAAAAGCAGCTGACATGAATGCAAGCATGGAAACTAAAACAGAAGATAAGTCGCTATCGATTAACGAGATGCCCTTGATCTTTTAAGTACCGTAGTAGTGTAAAAAAAGAAGGTTGTACCTTGGAGGTGTACCTCACGTGAATTGTGTTCCTCCTTGGAGCAGTTTCTTTCATGCATGGGTTTCCACAAGTATCCAATAAGGATAGATTTTTGTGTTGGAGAATTACAAGTTAATTCAATTGATTCGTTTGATAATGGCTCTCAATGTCTGGTCCTTAGTAGAAATAAACCGCACTTGGAGATCTTTGCGGGCTACCTTATTACGGACAAAGTGAAAATCAATTTCCACATGTTTTGTGCGGGCATACAGGACCGGATTAACCGTGAGATAGGTGGCTCCAACATTATCACACCAAAGAATGGGTGCTACCGGAGGAGAGATGTCGAGCTCAAACAAGAGAGACTGAATCCATGTTAATTCTGCAGCGGTGTCGGCTAAGGCTTTGTATTCAGATTCAGTAGATGATCGGGCAACTGTTCGTTATTTCCGAGAGGACCAAGAGACAAGATTATTGCCAAGATAAATAGCATAGCCACCTGTGGAACGTCGATCATCAACACAACCCGCCCAATCGGCATCAGAAAAGGCTTCCAAACATAGCCGTGAATGCTTTGAAAAGAAAAGGCCATGGTTGACTGTATTTTGAGATACCGAAGAATGCATTTGATTGCGCACCAATGCTCTTCGGTTGGCGAATGCATGAATTGACAAGCCTTGTTGACAGCAAAAGCAATGTCGGGCCTAGTGAGTGTGAGGTACTGAAGTGCTCCAACTACTTGGCGATATGGAGAAGGGTCTGGCAGGGGTTTACCACCATTTTTGGACAATTTAGTGGTTGGAGAAAAAGGGGTAAGAACAGGCTTGGTGTAGACACCCCAATCTGAATCTCCTGATCGTTTTACGGTTTTTTGTTTCCTCGATGATGAACCAGATCAAAAAACAGGCTTGAGAATGGAAAGGTTTGAACTTGGTGAATGTGGAACCCCTTCGAACCTTTTGAACCCATAAAAGAGAAAAAGAAAACCAATCAAACCCTAGTCTGGGGTTGACCATCTCGCGAAGAAGTCACTCCCTCGCGCGAGGGTCAGCTTGCCAGGTGTGGTCAAAGTTAAAGCTTTGACTGTTGACCCAAGCGCGACAGGTGGCACACTCGCGCGATGGTCCCACTCTGTCGCGCGATGGTCCATTCTTGTCACTCTCACCTTTTTCCAGCTAGGCACTTACTTGCCTAGGGGTCTACAGGGCTACACGACCCCGTTTTTCTCCACAGAACACTGTGCTGTGCAGGTTTGGGGTGCACCACCCTCACAACCTTTCCCATCAGCTTTTGGCAAGCCTTTTCCACCAAGTTTTGGCCTTGGGCCTTGTTTGCCACCCTCCTACACATCCCAAGCCTTCTATAAATACCCCCCCCCCCCCACTCTTTCAAGTTAAAGACCAACTGACAAAACTTTCAAAGGTAAACAAGTTTTTTTCAAGCACAAAGGTTTCACCAAACCCTAGCACTTGTTAATCCACTTCAATCCATTTTCCCTCACAAGCTTCACCACCTTGTTCAAACCATTTCCAAAACCTTTCAAGCAAAGGTATAAACACCTTAATCTGCTTACTATTTTGATCCCTGAGGGGGGCTGGCAGGGCCAAGATTGGTAATCAATACCAGTTTTGGTCCTAAAGTCAGCAGAGTTACAAGAAACTGGAATCAACACTCCCTCCCGCGATGGACTCACTGTATCGCGCGACTGTCCCCAGTTGCTCGCGACAGTCCACGTGGGGTTTGGGATGTTGGTCTTTTCTTGCGTTATTTATGCCATAGCTTTCTGTGAAGTTTTGCCAGCATATTCTCACTGTTTTGCAAGTTAAAACACGTAAATTAGCTTTCATTTCCGTTTTATTTAGTTTGGAACGCTTCTAGGTGGCTTCTGGACCTATACCAGAGCCCAGAACATACAAAGCAATTCCTGGAAGTCCAGTCAGGACCCTCGCGCGAGGGAGTCATTCCGTCGCGCGATGGTCAGCCTGATTCCAGTAATTGCCCTTGCATGAGCAGCTTGGCCCTTGGCCTCTGTTTTCTTACCCCCACTGTTTTAGGGGCTGTATTTCAATTTATTTAGCTCCTGTTTGTATTAATTTGTAATAATTAGTTAACTTTCAATACATATAAACTGCTTGGTTTGTCTCCTGGGTATGCACTGGTCCTTCCAGAGCGCAGTAGGAGATGAAATTCAAACTGTGTTGAGTCATCAACACTCGCGCAAGTGTATGGGAGTGTCGCGCGATGGTGCACTTGCATGCACGTAGATCCATGCATGCAAGTTGGCCACTGTTTGTGACAAACTCATGCCGAGCACTGTGTTGATGTTTTGTCTCAGTGTTGGACTTCATCTCGTTTATTTTCTGTCACCCATCCATCCATGCTCAATTCAAATCACATCCTGTAAATATGTTACAGTTTAAATCCCCGATTAAACTATTTCCCCTCCCTAATTGGCTTAAAATTGATTAAAGAGAAGACGAATCACATTATTTTAACAAAATGTCTAAGTAGAGACCGATCTCGGGATTGGGCGAGAGGGGTGCCTTAAAACCCTTCCCCTCTCGTAACCTGGCTCCCGAACCCAGATATGGTTATGACGGACTGGTTCCTTCACTTTTTCAAATCAAAAAGCACGGCAGGTGCTTCGGAATACGGTTCCTTGGGTGTCGGACCTTCAAACCCGAGTGGCGACTCTGTGTTTTGCGAGCCCGTGCCGCCTGCGCTCCGCGCTCCCTCGATTATGGGCCCTTGCTTCGGCAACCGGAATTCCCGAAGGCACTCCTTAGGAAGGAATGGAATCCTTCTTCTTAAGGGCATGTTGCCCACACTTGGAGTTTTGCATGTTGGTTTTGGACAGGAGGTAAAGGACATAGCAACGTTGAGAAAGATGTAATCAATTCGAGGTAGAGCGAGCTTCGACACCTAAAAAATAATGGAGGGGTTGTTTACACCATATTTCATCGCCTGTCGATGATCGACCAAAAGGTGGCAATTATGAGAGTGCTTCCTATTTTATTATTATTAAGTATTCGTATTAATATTAGAACTAGTATTAGTATTTCTTTTATTGTTATTTGCATGCAGGACACTTGGCTTGCTCCTACACATGTGGAAGTTAAAAGGACACTTGTCGTGCTCCTACACATTTGAAGGGAAGTGGGAAGTTATTTTGACAAGTGGAAGCAAAGGATTGAATGAAGACTAGTGGAGAAGTTAGGAAGTTATTTCCTATGTTTGTTATTTTCTATAAATAGTCTTTTAAGACTTCATTGTAATTCCTCTTCAACAAATCAAAGTCTATCTTTATTTGTCTTAATTTTTGGCACTACTAACCCATTCGGGTTATAATTAGGAGTAGGAGTAGAATTTCATATTCTAAGATTAACTTAGGATCTTCGATGTGTCGCTCACGGCGATAGATCAATCGTTGAAGATTGATGGAAGAATCTCTTCCATTTGTCTTCTTTCTTATCACCAATCTCACATTTGACTCAACCGCCATTTCTCTTCCGGTGAAATCCTGAAATACGACGTGGAACCACGGACCCGTCTTGTGGAGACATGGCCGCATTCGCCCTTATTTTTTATGTTGGCTTTGTTTCCCGAAATCTCTGTCAATTTCGATCGAGGGAAAAATAGGTAAACAGGGGTCTGAGATCCTTGAGAGCGAACTCGGAGTTGAGGGTGGAGATGAGATGAGAGATTGACGGAGGATGGTTACTCGTTACCAAGATGTCATCAACGTAAACAAGAACATAAATGCGCACAGTGGAGTGACGGTAGACAAACAAAGATGCATCAGATTTTGCGGCATGGAAACCATGGGAGATGAGATAGGTGGAAAGACGAGTAAACCACGCACGCGGAGCTTGCTTAAGACCATAAAGGGAGCGACGTAATTTGCAGACAAAATGAGGACGGGTGTGATCAACGAAGCCCTGAGGTTTAGACATGTACACGGGTTCATCAAGGAAACCATTAAGAAACGCATTGTTTACATCAAGTTGATGGACCGGCCAATGGAGTGATGTAGCAATGGACAGGACAGTGCGAATGGTTGTTGGTTTGACAACAGGACTAAATGTTTCAACAGAGTCGACACCCGGTTGTTCGTGAAAACCTTTGGCAACTAAACGAGCTTTGTACCGTTCGACTGTACCATCGGGTTTTCTTTTGATATGATAAACCCATTTGCAACCGACAACATTATGGGCATTAGAAGGAGGAACTAGAGTCCATGTCCCATTTTCAAGAAGTGCTGAAATTTCCTTGCTCATAGCATCTCGCCATTGCATGGATTTGGCAGCCGTGGTATATGAAGTGGGTTCACAAATAGATGAGGAAGAGGTGGGGACATTAGAGGAATGTAGAAGGGCATGAGGATGTTTTTGTGTCATGGACCGTCGTATCATGGAATGGGGATGATGGGTTTT
Source organism: Rhododendron molle (assembly GCA_025413875.1). Lineage (NCBI taxonomy): Eukaryota > Viridiplantae > Streptophyta > Magnoliopsida > Ericales > Ericaceae > Rhododendron > Rhododendron molle. The sequence goes on from CM046391.1 coordinate 58,888,496, forward strand.
TGGTTTAGTGGGACTGGAATACATATGGGAATCATTAAGGTCGACAACAAGTTTTATTCCCAATAAATCCCGTGGGAGGAGAATTCTCACGGGATTTATTGGGTGAGGTGTTTGGAGAGGTTATGGAAGATGGAGATAGAGGTGCATGATGAGTAGGAGACTGGGAGGAAAGAGGGATGGTTGGGAGAGATGGAGCAGGCAGATTATGTTGGACAACGGCCCAAGGAGCTGGAGTAGAAACCGCAGGTGGTGGCCCGAGAATCGAAGACCCAGAAAATGGGAAAGTATGCTCATCAAAGCGGACATGGCGCGCAATATAAATTCGACCCGTATGCCGGTCAAAGCAACGATAGCCATGGTGAGAGGGGCTATATCAAAGAAAATGCATGGAGCAGAACGAAAGGACATTTTGTGGCGATTATATGGCCGGAGAAATGGGTAAATAGACATCCAAACACCTTTAAAAAATGATAATCTGGTTGCTTTTGAAAAAGGCATTTGTATGGAGAGACGCCATGGGAAACCGACGATGGGAGACGATTAATGAGAAAAACGGCAGTTTGGAAAGTAAAGTGCCAAAATTTTTAAGGCACGGAGGCATGAGCAAGTAGAGCCAACCAGTTTCAACCACATGACGGTTACGACGTTCAATTTTTCCATTTTGTTCATGAGTGTGAGGACATGGGAGATGATGAATGATCCCCAATTGCTTAAAAAAATTTGTCAGAGAACGGAATTCCCCACCCCAATTTGTTTGAAATTGTTTGATTGTGGTGGAAAATTGGCGTTCAACCATGGCTTTAAAGTGAAGAAATTCCTTATAGACATCCGATTTCAACGCAATTGGAACACATCACAAATACTTGGAATCCACATCAAGGAAAAGAACAAAATAACGATGGCCATCCATTGAAACAACTGGAGATGGTCCCCAAACATCACTAAAAATAAGATCTAAAGGTGCTTTACTAACAGAGTTTGTTACTAGTAATGACAAACGGCACGACTTTCCTAACCGACATGCATGACAAAGAGTGTGTTGCTTAGTAGATGAACAAGGCAACTTATTTTGAACAAGAACTTGACGCAGGATGATGAGGGTGACCGAGTCGACGATGCCAGCACACAGAATCAACCTTTTCAGAGAAATGAGCAGATGGGAGGATTGGTGTGGAGGTGGAGAACTTGTAAAGCCCGGACCCAGTTGCCCCGCGGAACAATGTTTTCTTGGTGACCTGATCCTTGATTAAAAAATAAGAGGGATGAAATTCAAAGAAAACACCATTATCCTTGGTAAATTGAGAAACTGAAAGAAGAGATTTAGTAAGGGAGGGAACATGAAGAATATTAAATAATCGAAAGGAAGAAGATGGGGTTTGAAGAGTGGTGGTACCAATTTTATGGATGGGTAAACCCTCACCATTCCCTACTTGAAGCTGATCAGTGCCAAGATAATTCTCATGATGAGAGAGAGCCATAAGGTCTGGCGTAGCATGATGAGTTGCATCGGTATCGGGGAACCAATCTGCAAAATGGGCAGGAGCGGAGTTGTGTGAAGCCAAGCTAGCAGATGGTGGCGCGGTATGGTTGTAGCGCTGGTTGCAGGAGAGAGCAATATGATTGGTGCCATTGCAAATTTGGCACCGCTGGTGGGAGTCAGGAGAGTGATAACTGCGGGACTCATGGGAAAAGGGACGAGCATCGCCACGAGAATCATTGGGTCGGTAGCCCTGGTTACAACCGCGACCACGACCATTGCGACCATGCCCTCGATATCCACCATTAGAAGAGGCCTTGCGTTGCACAAAAGTAGCCTAGGGAGATGGTTCAGTGCTATCGGAGACCGAAAGAGAGGCAAAGCCAATTGAGAGTGCATGAGCTCATGAGTAAAAAGCATGCTATGCAATTCGGAGTAAGGAAGTAATGGACAATTTGCAAGTGTCGGGATCAGATTCTTGAATGTTGAATTGAGGCCTTTGAAAATGTAAAGGTTGAAGTCTTGTAAAGCGATAGGACGACCAGCAGCATTCAACTCATCAAAAAGGACTTTTGCTTTCTGAAGATATTGGGTAATGGAGAGCTCACCTTGCTTGATGTTCTGAAGATGAAGATGGAGTTGGAGAATTCTAGTGTTGGACGGAGAAGCAAGGGCGGACTCAAGTGATGTCCAGATTTCCCGAGATGTCGTTGCACTGACAATGAGAGGAATAACATCCTCCGTCAGAGAGGAAATCAAGAGACTCATTAGCAATTGATCTTGATCAAACCAAATTTGGAAATCAGGATTGGTAATAGCAACACCATTGGACGAAGTGGTGTGTGGTGGACACGGATTGGTGCCGTCGGCATAGCCCAGCAAATGTTGTCCACAGAGATAAGGAGTGATTTGTGTCTTCTAGAACAAATAATGTGTGTGAGTAAGTTTGAGAGAAAGAAAGTGATGAGCATTTGGAAATAAAGAAGATTTGTTGGTAGAGGTAACTTCTCCAATAGTCTGAGAGGTAGAAGAAGAAGAAGAGGTAGCGGAAGTCATGATTGAGTGGTGCTCTGATACCAAGTTAATTCAATTGATTGGTTTGATAATGGCTCTCACTGAATGGACTTGAGAGTGGTTTCTCCATTTATAAACTGATTACAAGATAGGATTTACATGACACAAGATAAGAATACAACTGAAATACAAAGAGGATAACAACAAGATGATATACTTCAACAGATGATATCCAATATTACACAACTAGTAAGTGATCAATCTCAAGGCAAAATCCATGTGTGAGTTTTGACTTATTAGAACTATAGAGTAAAGGACGAGAAGTAAAAAGGGTAAACCAAACAAAAAGTAAAAGAAACAAAGTGGAAAAGATAAAAAGTATAGTAACGAATATGATAATCTCGAAGGTAAATCGGGGTGTTACACTCTAAAAAGATATAAGGAGTAAACTACAACTCGATAACGGGATATATGAAAATATGTCTTTTGTCAATCAAATTGCCCATGCAAAGAGCTTAGCGTACGTTACAAAATGGAATCGGGCATTAAACTTTCCCATTTCCACAATAAACCCAATACAGGCGAAGCAAGCAATGATACAAGTGGACACAACAAGCGCGATAGCATGTGCTAACACGGCAAAAGTAGCTGCGATGAACGCAATCATCAGGCAAAACATGGAAGCTATAATAAGATAAATCGCTCTATCATAGCACATATTCATGTAATGATAATCAGCATCGGTCTTTCCTTGTAAAGAGTACCACATAGCAGTGAGGCACTGAAATATAGATGTAACGGAGCATACCATGGCTATGGTGTTGGTTATGACAAATGCTTTGAAAGCTGATTCTCTTGCTAGGATTGCCATACCTTGGTCTCGACCTTCGTTGCCATCATAGCCACCTGGAATTGTGAAGGCCGCTGCGAAAGTGATCGTGGCTATAAGTGCAGCCACTATCACGAAAGTTTGGAATAGCTTTAGGGAACGCTCAAGTCCCTCATCCTTTTCCTTCCTTTTAGCTTCTACTCTCTTCTGTTTTTCATGTCTACGAGCTTTCTCCAATTTTACTAAGTTGACATGAGCGTTGCAGGCGAGGTTTCTCCCACCACCAGCTTTAATTCCCGAATCCAAAAAGGGTACATCCTACTTTTTTTGATAAGTTGATCATCAACTGAAAACCAAAGCATCTAAAACAGTAGCCTTATCATATTTGACCAAGCCTCCATTAAACCACACTAATATTGAACCTTTCAGAATTTCATTTATTTTTTAGCTTTTCAAGTAAAATCTGAGGATTACTTATCTTGAATATTTGGTAAACACTTCAAAAGAATTTTGGAAAACTAAAATATCAAAATCTGCATCAATAATTTCTCTAAACACCCACTATCCTTATTCCATGTACATCGGACCGTAAACGTTGAAATCCTACCTCCATTATTGATCTATTAGACTTTTGTTTTGTTGATCTCCTCGCTATTAAATGTTTCTAGACCTCTTAGAAACTCTACGGCATTAATTAAGATCTATATATGTTGTCTTTTAGCGAACAGGGATCTCAAGAGGTTTCTGTTTCTTCCGTTACTGATGTATTTCTTGATTTTGTTAACTTATTTTCTTCGGTTGACACCTTGTCAAATACTCAAATGATTTTTCTTTTTGGCTCATGTTTGGCATATGATTTTCAAGGGTTTGAGTGCCAACCTGGTTGGGATGTATTCCTCTTGTTGTGATACCTCTTTGCATGATGTTTTTAATCTTTGTAACAATTTTAAAATTAATAAAAGCCTTCTTTCTAAAAAAAAAAAGAAAAGAAAAGAAAGAAATAGGGAGTCGTAAACAAAAGAAAGGGAAATTCCACCAATAGTCCCTATGGTCTCTGTCAAGTCTAAACAATAACAAAAAAGTCGTATTTTACCATAGATGTATACAATCTTGTACAGATATATCTATTCTCTAACCCAAAAAAATAAAATTCTAGAACCCGTATTAGATTTCTTATAGACACTTCCAAGCTAAGGAGTATGGTAATTCTAATTTTCAAAATTATTTACATAGACGGGGCTAGATAAATTAGAAAAACGATGGGTGCACAAGCTAGTGAGCTTATCATCATACAGTTTTAAAGACTGAAGAAAAAACTTAACAAATTTAAAAATTGGGTATATATGGAGGTTGCCGTGGTACATCCGCCCCATTATCCGTCCATGCATAAACCGGAACCTTGTCTTAACTACATTTTTTTTTTTTTGAAAGGGTGTAGCTTAATTACATTTACAGCGAGGCATGAGCAAAATGTGGCTTACCCTTGTTCACGCGTGTGTCATTATCTATACTAACTCTCTCTCCCATGTGGCATTCTCCTAATAGAGTTCATTTTCTTTTTTCTTTTCCTACAATTTGCAGGATACTAAAAGTTAAAATCAAAAACTAGGAAAAAATTTCAAACTCCCTCTTATATTCAAACCTTCCCTATTAATAAAAGGAAAATAATTTTACACTCTCCTTTTATCGTCCACACACCCTTTTTTTTGTTTTAATCCACATGAATTTACAATATTGTCTTTGAATGTGTGAAAAAAGTGTATTGAATAAAGAAAAAGATAATAAACTCTAAAGAAATAAAAACAAAAAAGGAGTGTGAATTGTTAAAAGGAGAATGTGAAAATTAATTCCCTAATAAAATACCTACATTCAATGTTAAATTGTAAGGTAATGAGGGATAAACAACATTAAACATAACAGAGAATTTGTTTTTGGCTTGAGCAACTCCAGCCCAAGTCTCTAAAATAGAGACCCATAGAATGATTTTTTATTCCAAAAATGGTTATTGAGATTGAGACTATTCATTGCAACAACAACCATACTTCTCTATATCCATCTCAATATTTCAAAAACTCACTTATCTCTCAAAAAAATTAATTGTCAATCATTTTTTTCTCTAAAATTTAACTGCTCGTCTTTCACATTTAATCTTCTTAACTATTATCTTGTAAAAATAGAAAATTTTATTTCTAAGACTTTAACTAAACATGTTCAATATTGGGCATTTTTGAAAGGCATCGTCAATGTCTTGTAAAATAGATAAATTTTACAAAAAATTAAATTTATGGAGTAAATTAATTACACGTATATATCCTAATATAGAGCAAAAGTACAAAGGACATGGGTGGTATTAGAATTTTATATAATGAGAAAAGAAGGGTAAAGTAAGAAATATAAGTCAAAAAAGAGTGAATAGTAATATATAGTAGTTAAGTCTCTATTTTGAGAGAAAGTCTCTATATATGAAGAACCAAATTTGGGTCTCTAAAATAGAGGCCCCATATAGAGTTTGATTGGAGTAATATGGTTCTCTAAAATAGAGTGATAGAGCTTGGATGGAGTTGCTTTTTAAGCAACTATATTTACTAAAAATAGAAATAAGTTCTCTCCATTAACCTTTTCTCCTACTTGATTTATTCTCAACAATTAATGATTATTATTTTTCCTTCTTTCTCACAAATTTTCTCTCATTTTCGAACTTTTCTCCTACTAAAATTTTTACATCTAATCTTAAATGGTAGAGAGGTAATTAATACTATTGATCTATGACAAATTTTTCTTTGTTCATGTCCATAGCACAAGTACTGTACTGCTATGTATTGATTGGATGATGAAGAAGAGGCATAGCAAAATGGAACGTTTGCTTCTAACAGTGATGCAATGAGAACATATGTACTTACCACAACAAATGGAACGTTTGCTCCCTCCATAAGATTGGACCACACTAAATCCACGGGAGTCATGTTTTTGCCATTGAAAGCATGATGATCTGCTCTATGATGCCACCATAGCTGATTCAGCTCCCATAGGTCCTTAGCATTGCAATCGGAAGCAATAAGTAGGTGGAGAGGTGTGTTACCTTCGTTGTCCTTTTGGTTTATAAGTTGCCCAACCCAGGACTTCCCTAATATATATGTAATCACTGAATACCTGTTCATGTCCACAGCAATATGAAGGGCATTCTGCCCTTTACTATTGACCATCTCCCAACAATCTGGAGCAATGTGTAAAAGCTCCTCTATTACTTGTTCATGCCCATAAGCTGCAGCAATGTGAAGAGCTTTGTCTAGGTCATCCTTGTTTGTAGTACGGGTAATGTGTGCCACTGATATATCCGTTGCTAGTAGCTCTCTAACTCCGTTATCATTCCCATTTCTAGTAGCTGTGTCTTGGTCGCCCTTGTTTGTAGTGGTAATGTATGCCCGTGATCCATCCATTGCCAGAAGCTCTTTAACTCCCCCTTTATTATCATTGCATGTAGCATAGCGAAGTGGTATCCACCCATACTCATCTGCTTGATTGATTAGATCTTTCTTCCATTCCAACAATTTTTTTGTGCTTTGACCTGAAAAAAGATTAGAGAAAATTTAAGGATTCATAATTAAATAGTACTTCAATTTGCAAGCCTGCAATCATTAGCATTCAGAGATCTACTGTACTAATAAATTTGAATTACTGGTTTACGCTAGCTTTTAACACATCTTATTTCCTAGTTCCAGCCTGATGTCACTCAAAAGTAGTTTTGATATGTTCATAGATGATTCAATATTGATTTCTAACGAGTAATGAGTGCAACTAATTAAGCAGTGAGGGTTTCGAGCTATCTCTTTTTTACATTTGTATATATTTTGACAAACCTGTGAAGTCCTTGAGAGCTGCCGCGTGCAATGCTGTTCTACCACAAGGGCCGCTGTAAGTTAGCAGCGATTTGTAAGTTTCCACGAGCGTGTCCACTATGGCCACACCCATAATCCCTCTTTCAGCAGCTAGGTAGAGTGGAGTTTCCTGGAAGTTGTTTGGTGGATGTTGAAACTCTGCATCTTCTTCTGATAATAATTTAACCACGTCCAAGTATGTGCATCTGTTCTCCTTTTCCAAGCGATTTCTCGCTGCCATGTGTAGGGCTGTGTCTCTGTCGACCTTTGTTGCCCTCATTATCTCCTCCACTTCTTCTTTGATGACCTTTGTAGCCCTCATTATCCGCTCCGCTTCTTCTCTGTCGAGGTTTGTTAAATACAATATCCCCTTCACCGCCACCGCTTCACCCCGACCCCGGTCAAGTACTTCGTTTAACAGTTTGAATACTTTCAAGTACTTCTCCCCTTCCAAGTGACAATACCTCGCTGCCATGTGCAAGGCTGTGTCTCCGTCAAGATTTGTTGCCCTCAACATCTCCTTAACTGCTCCAACCAAGCCGCTTTCAAGTTCTTCCTCCAGTCTTTTTGCACGACCTATCATTGCTTTTACTATCTCAGCATGCCCTTCCCTAGCCGCCATATGAAGTGGAGTTTCTTTTTTGATATTCAGCCGGCGTAGCAGAGATGGACACGCTTCTAAGACCTCTTTCACGTAATCGAGGTGGCCGAACTGGGCTGCGACGTGGAGAACCGTGTTGCGGTTTGGGGTGAGTTCTCCGTCAAGTACATCTTTGTGTTGCCCGAGGTCAGCAACTTTACCCTCCATGGCAGATCTATACAAGCTAGGATTCATGGTTACCTACGTTTCAGCAATCTATTTGAATTGTGGTGAAGTTACATGACTGAGGATGGCCATTCTGCTTTTTAAAGGCGCAAATAATAACTAGTTCCTTCCTCGTCACTGAATTTCTCTCTTTTTCGTTTTGTTTATGTTCTGTGTGTGTCTTTTTGTAATTCACTGCTTGAAAAACTTTCAAAGGTATAGTTGTTTAATTAGCTTACCCTTTGGTAGTCTTTTGACATGCAGAGTCTTGAAATGTATTAGTAAATAAATTATTCAACTTAGTATCACATGGGGCATTTAGCTCATGCTTGAATTCGTAATTCATTCAGCCTTCAACTTAGTATCACATGTGAGGGTTTTTCTTCTTTTCATATTCAATTCGCTACAATTAACAAAAACTATCCTATCGCGAAGAATATTCAATGTTTTTATTATCGGCAGAAGTAACATTCCTTTCCAACACCTAGAGAGACAAAAGCTCAATCACACCTAAAAGGACAAAGTCCCATACACCCAAAAAACATCTGATGTGTTACTTTTCTCTCCATAGACAAGTGAGTCGATTTTGCACGTGTCTCCATAGACAAGTGAATACGTTGCAAATTGCTATGCAATATGCATGGCAAATGTATTCTAAAGTTTAACATTACAGTTTACGAAACAAAATGTAACTTATTAGCATATTTATTTATATCTGATGATACTGATTTTTTGTTGACTCAAGTTTTTTGTGTGCTCTAAGAGGTTTACGGTTGGGATCATAATTGTGGATCCGGTATGTGGACAAGATTGAGAGTATGGACGTGTATGGAGGGGAGCTCATCCCTTAAACTGAAGCTAACGAATTGGCACCATTTGGTTTGGTTTCCCAACAATACCCGTGGATGGTCCATTTTATTTTATTTTATATAGAGTGGAAGGTCTTTCATGAGAGATTTTCCACTAGATAGATGGTCCAATAGGGGTGGTGTTGCAACAGATTCAAGTTGTGTACTTTGCTCGGGTTTTGATGAAGAGGTCTTGGATTTTTACAAGAGTCTTGGGAATTGTCCAAGGCTTTTCTTCAGGACTTTAGTTAATGAAGTTCACTTACCAAATATGAGATAATGAGTGTGGTTATTGTAGAATTCCTGTTTGTGTTCTTTGGCATCACTTTGTCGCTTGTTACATGCACCAAAGTAGCATTCTTTATGTTACTTTGGTCTTCTTCAAGCAAATAATATATGCCTCCATCTTTTAACCTTCATTACATTTTCTCTTTTGCTTGGTTTGATTCCTAAAAACACAGTTCTCTTTTTCCTTTTTGAGTGCTTCAACAAGCTTCAAAGTAAATATTCATACAATTAATCCCTCCATGGAGGAGGCATTCTTTATGTTACTTTGGTCTTCCTCAAGCAAATAATATATGCTTCATTACATTTACTCTTTTGCTATGTTTGATTCCTACAAATACAATTCACTTTTTCTTTTTGACGGCTTCAACAACCTTCAAAGTATATGTTCATACAATCCCTCCATGGAGGAAGCGATCTTTATGTTGATGCTCTGCGAAGCAAAATCACACACCTATTTGGTCTTCTCGAAGCAAATAATATATTCCTCCGTCTTTTAACCTTCCTCACATTTTCTCTTTTGTTTTGCTCAATTCCCAAAACAGTGGTCTTTTTCTTTTTTGATAGCTTCAACAACCTTCAAAGTAGGGAAATGTTAGGGACACATTAATGTGTCACACCTTGACCACACCCCTCTCACATGCATGTGTGAGAATTTCACAAAAAATGCTAGGAACCCACGGTCCACAGATCAAAAAAAATAAAAAATTGTCACCCCACCCCAAATGAGAAGTGACCGGCCGTGATCCATGAGACTAATCCATGGAACACGGAGCCTAAATAAATTAAAGTGACCAAAATTCAAACGATCTCTTTTCGTTATTAATCAAATCCAAAGCCAAATATGTCTGATCATAAACATGGGGCACAACCATTCAATGAACCAACGTGCAATATCCAATGATCAAACAATAATAAAAAGAATTCGTTATCTGCCAAATGTTTCTAATGCGGAAGTGATTAATAAAATAAAAATATGATGAGACATCCTAAGGAGGTCAAACTAAAAGAAGTCCCCGAGATGCCGTCAGAGTCCTTGCCTAACACCTTGATTTGCCTAAAAAATAAGTTGGAACAAATCCGTCAGGATGAGCTCAGTAAATGGCAAAGCATGTATATTAAATACAGTTCTAAACCAGGGATCAAAATAATTTACCATGTCAATATAAATTTGGCATAAATGTGAACAATAAAATAATCAATTACTCCAATAAACGATTCATCCGATAAGTCTTAATGGTGATCTCAATACAATCTCCAACAACAATGGGGAACCACAACCACAACCAGAATCAATAGAACCAAGTGCCAATGAACAAATATCTCAAAATTGGATCCAATATCGAAACTTAGAGTCACCACAAGTAGGCAGCCCATGAAACTTTTCCCTAAGAATGATCAGGTCAATAACAACCGTTGAGCATTAGGGTCACCGGCCTAATCCGGTCTCTTCCCTAATGGCTAGAGTCACCCACACACAGAGACTTAATTTCCCTGGACTTCCAAAATATATTCCCATCAATATCCACAAAGTTCTCACCAAAAGATTATTCGATCAACAAATGGTTTTACCGATACCGCATGCCAATTTAATATAATCAAATATAAACAATATGTGTTTTCAATTCCAATAGTAAATTTTTCAAAATAATAATTTAAGGGACACGAGAAAGTTCGAAAGTACGTAACATGCTTAACCACTCACCTGGTCCAAACATAATGCGATCAAATAACGCGTAATCAAGTCAACCTGAACGACAAGATAATTCACATAGGGTCATTAACGTATCCAGTGATGTTTACTATAACATCTTAGGTTCAGAATACAAATCGCAATTAACTAAACCTATGACTAAACCCATTGTCACTAGAAACTTACAAACCCAACTTGTAAAACCCAAGTCCAAGTAATTCACTCATTTTTCCATGTACACACCATGACTAACTTTCTGCTCCTAATTCTAGTTTTGCACTTTCTTCAATCATAACCCACCTCTTAATCCTCTAAAATCCACCACAGCAACCCACTATTATACACAAAACCACAACTTGAATAATATTATAGGAAGGGAATTACTTTCCAACATAGCAATGAACATCTAACAACCTTTAACAATTCACCACGCATAACCCAACATAGTGTTCGTCCATTGTCTTTCTCCACAAAGAACATCATTATAGTGAGGCGGTGTGTGGCGTGGTGTGTGTGTGGTGGTGATCGGTGGTAGTCAATTGGGAACTACTAAAATATTGGATATTTGTGGAATGAATTGAATAGAAATACCAGTGGTGGAATTAAATGGTTTCGATAGTGTAAGCTAGATTAATTTGATGCAGGTGGGTATTTGTGGATCGTGCAGGTGGGTTTCGGCACTTGGAGGGTGCATTGGGTTCATGTGTACGTGGAACTTGGACTTGGGAATTAGAGTTTTAGGTTTGCTAGTTGTCTGGTAACTTGGGTAATTAGGGGGTGTGCGGCCATTTGAGTCAAAAGGTTTTCCCGCCAAAAATTTTGTTCTTATTCAAATTTTTTTCGTGTCACGTGCCTTATCATCAATTTTTTTGGGAGATTATTGCATCCTCATGAAGAGAGGAATCTAAAAAATAAAAAATTTTGGTCGAAATCCAATTTTTTTTTGAATTTCGACTAAAATTGGCGGGAAAGCCACTTATTTCATCTTTATTCAGAAAAAATTGGATTTCAACCAAAATTTTTTACTTTTTAGATTTCTTTTGTCATGAGGATGCAATAATCCCCAAAAAAATGATGATAAGCCAAGTGATACGAAAAAAATTTAAATAAGGAAAAAAAAATTTTGGCGGGAAAGCCAAATTGATTATTTGGCCGAACACCACCTTAATCTTGGTTAGTTAAATATTCTTCTAGGCAGTGCTTCATTGTTATAGACAATATTATACATGATACAGTTAGTGATAATATTGTTATACGATTCTTTGTTCTGGTTAGGCTTGTTCCGCATTATTCGATTGCATTAGCTTTGGACCCAGGTGAGTGGTTAAGCATGTTATGTATTTTCGAACTTCCCCGTGTCCCTTAAATTGTTGCTTTGGAAAATTTATTATTGAAATTGGAAACACATATTGTTTATATTGATTGTATTAAATTGGCATGAGGTATTGGTGAAACCATTTGTTGATCAAATAATTTTTTGGTGAAAACTTTGTGGATATCGATGGGAACATATTTTAGAAGTCTAGGGAAATTAATCCTCTGTGTGCAGGTGACTCTGGCCATTAGGGAAGAGACCGGATTAGTCCGGTGACCCTAATACTCAACGGTTATTACTAACCGGATCGTTCTTAGGAAAAAGTTCCACGGGCTACCTACTCGTGGTGACTCTAAGATTCGATATTTGATCCAATTTTGAGATATTTGTTCACTGGCATTTGGTACTATTGATTTTGATTGTGGTTCCCTGTTGTTGTTGGAGGTTGTATTGTGATCACCATTGAGACTAATTTAAGATGAATCGTTAATTGGATTAATTGATTATTTTGTTGTTCACCTGTATGCCAGATTTATATTGACATGGTAAATTATTTTGATCCCTGTTTCAAAACTTTATTCTAATATATATCGGGGCGGTTCCAGGAACCTTTAAAAAAACCCTTAAAGAAACATTCCATCTCAGCCCTCCATTTCAAGGGCTGAGATTAAATCCCTCATCTCCTTCCCTAAAACTAAATACATGGCTGCCCCTTTCTCCCATCTCACGTCTGGCGATCCAAACCCCCAGTTTCCCCACCCTCCACCGACCGACAAGCCCCCAGCCGATGACAAACCACGGTGCACATGGCGACGACTCTCTCTCTCTCTCTCCGCGTCTCTCTTTTTCTCTCTCGGGCTCAGTTTTTCCCACCAACAAGGTCTGCTACAGTGTTGGGTTTGCTACAGTCTGAAAGAAACAGATTTGGCCACCAAATTAGGGCTCGAGCTCAATTAATTTCTAGGTATCTCTCTCCCTCCCCCTCTCTATTCGAATCTGTATTTTTTTTTTTTCTGTAGTTAGGGTTTGACATTGGGTCTCTCTGTCTCTCTCTGGTTCGATTTCCCCAAAATTAGGGTTAGGGAGACACGGATCTCCACATTCCAAGCGTTCAGTCAAAACACAAACACGGTTTTAGGAAAATTGCTTGACAGATGGAACTCAATTTTCTGTTCCCCATGCATTTGCTTACTTGAATAAGAAATGCAAGAAAATGCGAAATTTTACTTTTGGTTCTTCAATTTAGACTGGAAAGAAGTCCTTTTACTTCCATAGTTGGGGCTTCAATGACCTGCAACACCCTTGTTTAGTTTTCAAGTTTCTAGTCTTAACTACCTTGGCTTTGAAACCCATGTCCTAGGATTCTATTTATGTTGTTTTGAATACTTGCTTTATGTTGTAGCGCTGATGGAATTTGTGTAATTCAGAAAACATTTTCCTTTCTTTTGTAGTGTTTTGAAGTGCAATATGAAGAACGCTGTAAATGTTCCAGAATTATCTCAATAAAATGTTACTATGTTATATAGTCTGATGCATTTTGTGGCTTGAGTTTGATGCATTGAATTGTTTAGTACATTTGGAAAGGAATTATTTGCTTGCCATCGGAAAAAAGTTCTGGGCGGAAAGATCTAGGATGGAATTAGAAAAGATGCAAGTTGGAAAGTTTCCTCCCCTATTTTCCAATAGAAAGTGGAATTTATTGGAGTGCATGTATTTGAGTTCATGACTACATGGTTTGCTCTCTTCACTGTAATTATTTTCATGTATTTGAGCATCAGTTTGTGTCTCTCTCTATGTTTATGGTCAGGTGATGAAGATTACGGTAGTTGTTGGTTTGCATACCCTATAGCATCTGTTAAAAAAAAAAGAAGGTGGCATTTTGTCACTTAGTTTATTTGGGAAAGCTGTATTGCATCAACTTATTACAAGTGTGTTTTGGTGGATTGACGTGACGTTTTGCAGGTTCAGGTATTTCTATTGGAACGATTGATCCTCAGTTTTTGTATGGCAGTTTATCATTCTTAAAGAGGAGAAACCTTGTGTGTATTGTTCTATGACTTCTATAGTTCAATGCATTTGATGGTTTGTAGCACACCAAATGCAACAATGAGAATCCAATGGCTTGTGTGCCTTTTCTTTTGGAGCTGATGAAGAAAAAAGTCTCATGCCTTTTGGGAAAAGATGTGGCAGTTGGGAAGAGGGAAAGGATGCAGCGTGCAGCGTGCTTGGGAGAAACAATTTGTGAATTATGCCGGCTTGCAGTGTGCTTGTTTTTTTGATAAGTAACTTGCAGCGTCTTGGTTAACTTCCAAGAATCAGTTTCTTACACTTTTATGACCGAGAATTGGAAACCATGAAAGCTTTGCAACCATGAAACTTCTACGTCGGCGCAATAGAAGCTTGGATGTTGAGCCTTTCGATGTTTTTGTTCTCAATTATTGTTCTATGTATCGATGTTGTGCTGGGTAGTCACAACATGCTCGGTACAAAAGGAATTTTTTTATAGAAAGTTCATTTCCCATTTTCCACGTAATTTACTCTGTTCATACACCAGGACACAAGAACCAAAATTTTTTTTGAAACATTTCTCTCCAATCTTATAATGTCAGGACACATGCTCGTTGACCATTTAAATGTACTACAGTATCAATTTATATACCACGGCCATGACCAGCAAAAGAAGAATGGCACATGCAGTTAGGTTTGTTGTTACTAATAAAATACAGTACTCACCCCAAATCAAAAGGCAAAATTTACCCACATATTTATACAACAATAATCACCCCTGTACCTAATTAGCACCCACTAATAACCGCTACCCTACAATCCGAAGGGATAATGGAGTAATAATAATAGTAGTAGTAATCAAAAGCTTAATTACAAACCAAAACTTAATTCAAAAACTCAATTGACCTTTCAAAACGGGTGCAGATTACAGCTCAACCCGTTCAATCTTGAAACATTTAAGGTGTTCTGTGTTGGTTCAAGTTGGAAGCAGTTTGTTTTGTTGAGAGAGAGATACCTTGTTCTAACCGTGCAAGAGAGAGCCCGGCGGCGGTGGCGGTGAGGTCGTCGGTCCGAGTGGAGGGCACTGGAGGAGTGGGGGGCTGTGGGTGGGACGAGATTACAGTGGAAAAAGGGGGCAGCGGCAGCGTGTATTTAGTATTAGGGAAGGAATGAGGGATTTAATCTC
Organism: Rhododendron molle; assembly: GCA_025413875.1. NCBI lineage: Eukaryota > Viridiplantae > Streptophyta > Magnoliopsida > Ericales > Ericaceae > Rhododendron > Rhododendron molle. The sequence continues at coordinate 58,903,830 of CM046391.1, forward strand.
AGCCCTTAAAATGGAGGGCTGAGATGGAATGTTTCTTTAAGGGTTTTTTTAAAGGTTCCCGGAACCGTCCAGAATATATATATATATATATACACATGTTTTGTCATTCACTGAGCTCGTCAATTGACGGATTTATTCCAACTTCTTTTTTAGGCAAGTTGAGGAGTTAGGAAAGGACTCTGGTGGCATCTTGGGGATTTTCTTTTGTTGACCTCCTTAGGGTGTCTCATCCTTTTATTTTAATAATCGCTTCTGCATTCAAAACATTTGTCAGAAAACGAATTCTTTTTATTATTGTTGGATCATTAATTGGATATTGGTTGGTAATAAGTAGATGTTTGTGCCCCATACTTTTTGTTGAATTTAATTGGTTGGAATTGTTCTTAAATTAAAAAACAAAGGTTGGCTGTTTAGTAGTCCATTACTTTGGTATTTAATTAAATTTCTTTTAGGCTGCATGTTCTACGAGTTTGGATTTTGTGATTCATGGCCGGTCACTTCTCATTTTGGGGTGTGACTGAAGTGGTGTGAGTATGTGATTATATAGTGTACAAGATTTGGCAGTGAGTGTGTGCATGTGACGGGCACGAGGGTAGGATTTTGGTGTTAGTCAAGCTAGTTATTGGTGTAAGGTTCATCAAATTAATTATTGGTATTGGTATTCTTTTAATTCAGATTAGCGAGAACATGAACATCGCATTTTGTGACTTATCGTTCCGATTGAGGTGAGTGGTTAAACATGTGATCCATTCTTTTGGAATTCTCTGGAGCATATCTATTCTTGACAATTCGTTTATTCGTTTGTAGACATCCCAATCCGGGCCTCTAAGGTTCTTTAAATTCCCCCGATGATGAAATAAAGGAAACAAAACCTTCGAGATCTTGAATATGGACATCTACAACCTAAAAGCCCAACAAAGCCTCGAGAGCCCAGAAAAGCCCAAAAGGGCCTGGGACTGAACCTAGAACACCGCATGGGATGCTTTTACACTGCACGGTATAATGAAATTCATTGCACCACATGAGATAGTGAATTAAACCGCACGGCATTTTGGGAAAAGTTCTGACTGGCTTAGAAGGCTGTCGGTCACGCTCACTTGAGCCACAGCTCAAAGTTGGCTTGGCAGAGAATAATAACTGGTCCAGAAGCCACCTCTCCCATTTGCATTGATAATCCTTGGTCTTTGCCCATAAATACACCCTTCCTCTTAAGAGAAAGGGGCTCCTCTACTTCATACTACACTCTCTACACATTCCATACCCTTTGGTCCTTATACCCACCATCTAAGTCTTGACATTCTCTTTCTAAAAATTCGTTCTCCCGCACTCCCAAAGCTTAGTGCTCTATTAAGCTTTGGGATCTCGTCACTCCAAAGTTCCAAACCCATTACCATTTCATGCTCATCCACACCCATCTACACTCATCTACGTTCATCCATCCTTGTTCAAGCTCGAAACCAAAGATAAAAATAAGTTTTCTTGGGCCAAGCTCAGCTTTGGTCCTGAGGGAACTTTCTGTAGTCAGACTTGACCTTTTGTTAAGTTTTGATTCGAAAAACTGTTTTTAGAAATTAACAAAACCACTGTGACAGACCCACTACACCATGCAGTGTTAGTATACAACGCACAATGTAGTGTGTTGGGTCTGTTATCATTGCTCAGATGTTGCTGCAGATGTACTTTAGAATGGGATCATACCCAAAAGCTGCGTTTTATTTTCTGAAAAGGGCTTTCTTGATCATTTTAATGCATCAAGTGCATCAAAAAAGTTCTCTTTTGGATTATTTTAATAAGAAACTATTTTAAGTCAATGACTTGAGGGTATGGTATTATTCTGAAGCTTGCTGAAAGCTGTATCAAATAGTGTTCGAAAGGATGTCGTACGGAAGATCTGGTATACCGTGCGAAGTTCTAAGAAATAAAAAGGTCCTGATAATGAGCTAAGACACCGCGTGGTGTATCTTAAAACCGTGCGTGATATCTGGATATACTGTGTGAGTTTGTGATCAAGGCAGTCTGTTGATATCCTATCATTTTATTTTTGCACATCATCTCTTTACCATCTACTGTACAGTAAGCACCATTAGCACGTAATATACTCAATTCCATAACCCTTTCCCTTATTTGTTCATTAAGAGTTTAATTTTTCAAAAGATACTTGAAGTTCTCCCATTTGGAAATGTTAAGTAGAGACCGGTTTCTCACCGGGCAAGTGGTGTGTTTTTTCAACAAAACCTTTCCCATTCGTAACATGGCTCCTGGACCCAAAATCTTGACATTTTCGCTAGGCCAAAAGTCTTTTTCACTCAAACAAAACCCTCGATTTCTCGGATCATCCGTCTCAAAAATTCGGGTGGCGATTCTCGAGCGTTCTGGTCGGAGAGCCCACATCGTTGTTGATTCGATAAGTGATATTCTTATTCATGTTCTCATATTCATTGACGATTGATGTACCCTTTGGCATATAAGGTTAATTGAGAATATTTGTGATCAATCGATTGTCCTTACTTTTATTGTCGTCGATTCGTTGAATCCATAATATTATTGTAACTTTGCAACGACATGGAAAATATTCCTAATGTAGGTGACTCCGGTTCGCTGTTGTTCTTAATTCTGTATTTGGGACCATAGATTATGTTTATATTTGTAAAAGTCTAAGGAAAAGACCCGTGAAATATTGTGGCGACTTTGGCCGCTAGGGAAAAGACTTGAAATACCCTGTGACCCTATTCCGGATCGGCTTAGGGAAAAGATCCCAGGCGCCATCCTGTGGTGACTCTAAGCAGGGTGTTGAATCCAACAGGCTAAGCCCTGAGAAAATATTTGGCATTTGGTACTTGGTAATTGGAGGATATAGTCCCCACTTTGGTTTGGATTTCCGTTTATTGTGGTTCATCGTTCTGATATTATTGAGCAGACCTATTGGTATAAAAGGCAGGTTATTGTTATCCGGATTATTCTTGTGATAAATCGTAAAAAAGTGATTCATCTCGTCGATAAATTTTATGAGCCATTGACTTTGTCGTTAGTTATTTAGTTCATTGATATGAATTGTTGAACCATCGACCCTCATTATTTGAAACCATTTCTTGGAACCCACAGTATCTTTTGTTTAAATGTATGCCGCATTGTATTCTTTACCCTAGCATGCTTAACTACTTACTGAGCTCATCAGCTGACGGATTTATTCAAAAAAAAATTTAGGTTAGTTCATGGAGCGTTTTAGTGGATTCTGTGGCATTGTTGGGACCTTCTGTTTGGACCTCTAGGGCATCTGCATTTTATTTATTTTCTATTGTCAAACAGCTTCCGCGCTTTTATTTCTCAGCTTCCGCACTTTTATTTATTGGTAGTTTATTGTGGAATTTGGAGATTGGAATATCGGATATCATGCCATTTGCTTAACGTTGATTATATAGGTATTGAAGACTTTTTATCACACAAAGGCCCTTTGGACATTATGAAATATTAAATGAATCATTCAATTTTGAATCATTTTGCATTTGAACCCCAAACTTCTTTAAAGTCTTCTTTTTATCCAAAGTCTTGAAAACAAGCTTGAGCAACCTCCGCTTTGACACCCCGACAAACGTACGAACCGGTCTTGAGGCCACGCTTTCCAACCTTGGCATTAAAACCGCCTTATTACCTACAAGAATAACAAAAACACAAAACCAAGACAAAGCACGGTATCAAATGGAAGATGAGATAAACCGCGCCTCTAACGTGCTAAAATGCCCTACTTAGGCGCTTATATCTATGATATTGCGCGCCTATCACACCCCCCAACTTGAGCGATGCTAGTCCCGAGTAATGAACAAATAAGAATAAAAATAAAATAAAGAAAACGATAGATCTTTTAAACCCCTGGGCGGCCCCGGTAGGATGAGTGAAGTCTCGTGAGGATTTTCAGCAGTGATCACCCACAAAACACAAAGGATTCGGGTACTTCGAATGCAACTCAACCCAATCAATAACCTTTAAAAGCACTACAATGACTATCAGACAAGTCAAAGGCAAGATATTTCATCCATGGATAAAGTTAAACGAATGAACTCCGCACCGAACTTAGCACAAAAATTAATTCTCTCACCTACGATCAGATAGAGAATTTTCAAATGGCATGCGTGTATGGAAAACCACATAGTGAAATTTACCAACCTCGAGAACAGTTCACACACCGTTGATAGCCCAATATTTCTTAAGTGCACTCCTTCCCATTTTTTTTTCCTTTTGTTTTTTTCTCATGGTTGTGCAATGCCCGGATCTCTCGGGTTTTCTAGTTGACTCTTTAGCGAGCTTTGGGTCGGCTATCCCCAAGCCAAACGGCTTTAGAGCACCAGGTTTTAAGAGACCCCTACGGACTTAATTGCTCAAGTCAAAAAGGCTTTAAATTGAGATCCAAGCTAACCACATTTAACGATACTTTCACAAAGTCTATCCATCTTTTGACGCGAACAACACGGTGGGAGCATACCCCGTTTGCCCGGTTACTACTCAATGGACGCCCGGATAAGCATTAACAATATAGCACACATAACTTATTCTCTTACTTTTTTTTATATTAGGAAAGGAGTTCCAAAAATTCCATCAAACAAGCTTATACCGAAATACCAAAAACATGTGAACCAAACTCTAGACTGGTAAATACTCATGTGGGGCAGTGTGTGTGTGTGAGAGCATGTTTTCAAGTAACCAAACGCTATCCAACTATAGATGATACCGGCTAACCAAGTGTTTCTTCAACATCATGTTCACGAGCTTAAGTCTATCCATAAAATTGTATCGAGACTCCGACTCGCACAACAACCACTATAGTGCTAATTAGAAGCCATCAACCAAGAATAGTTGCACCCAAGTATCCAAAATCCTTAATTCAAATTTTTTTTTTTTTTTTGAAAAACATGTACGAAGTGCACCCTCCCCCCAACTTAGAACATGTTATGTCCTCAAAGCATGAAGACAAACATATAAATGGAAAAATAAGGGAAAGAGATGGACCGTCGGATGGCAGCCAACCATCATGACCCCGACTGTGTATGGGGATTTGCCGTCACCGTTGCGTTTCGTCATCAGAACTGCTTTCAGGATCCGCTCCTTCGGACCTAAGGAGATCCACAGCTAGTCACACAGAGCCGCGCCAAAGCTTTATTGGACTCACAACCGCCACATTTAGTGGCACCCCTGCTCGAGGCTCCTGAATGCCTCACTCACTCCGGCGGAGAGGCCTAAACAACCAAGGCTGGTGTGGTAGCATGCTCGTCCTGCAAAAGACTTAAGAACCAACTACCTACTAGACAACAAATGATATTAGTACTGTCCGCTCGTAGTAGTCGAGCCACAAGGAAAATAAAATGAAGAAGAAATAAAAAGAATTTTTTTTTGAATTAATTTTAAGAGAGAGAGAGAGAGAGAGAGAGATAAACATGGATCACGAGCATATAACATTCCAACAAAAATTATTATCATGATCACACTGCCCCATTCCACACTCAATGTCAAAAATTGAACTCGGCCACACCACAAGAAAAGATATTTCGAATAAAACTTTTGCCGAGTTCTTTTCAAAAACTTACACTCCTCTAACTGTGCAGTGTGAGCCAAATCGATTTTCAAGGTGTTGATGAATTCAATAAAATCAGAATGAGGAAACAGATTATCCACACCAAGAAAATCCACATGCTCAACCTCAATTGGTTCCGGCCCCTCACTATCGGCCTTAACCGTCGTGTCATACTCTTCCCGCAAGGAGTCCATAAACTCAGAATCCCTAACTAATCCCATCTCAACGACATCTCGCTTTTCAATAGTAGGAGACCAACTCTTGGTCTCATACTTTTTGTCTTGCTCATCCATCAAGGATTGCAAATAATCAATTTTAATGTCTAACTCTGCTGCAGTGGGATAGATTCCTAATGAATTGTCCTGCGTGAGTAAGGACTCAAGAAAATCAATCTGGTCTACTACCACCAACTCCGATTCCTCATTCATAGCCACTTCCTTTAAGTCTGATTTTCAACTAGCTCCACCCCAATAACATCTTGTTTTTTAAAAATAGAAATCCTACCCTTGGCCGCATACTCCCTATCCTGCTCTTCCCACAAATAGTATGAGTGATCCCCATTTTCGTATTCAGCAGGGGAATATTTCTCTAATGGATCGTCCCACAGATGGGGGAACTCAATAGGGGAACCTAGGACAATAAGCTCTTCAACCTTTTCAAACTCGGAGGAGTTTTTGATTTTCACATTGGACTCAAGGGTAGGGGAAGGCTCACAGGTCGGAGGCTCAAAAGTAGAGGTCTCAAGGGCAGGAGACTCAAGGGTAGGTGACTCGATGGTAAGGGGACAGTGGCCATGAAGCCCATTGCTCCCAACTTCCTCGAGGAAACTTTCGGACTCCGAATCAAAGTCGTCAATATAGTTAGGTTCCTTTTGGAAAGAACCATGGACATGATGCTATTCTCCTAACCTTATGCTCTCAACAGAATTAATTGGCTCAATCTCCTCTTTTGCATAAAGATTAATAGACTCTTTCTCACACACCCGTAATTTTTGAATGTTGGCCCAATAATTAAGGCAATTTAAAGCATCTTCTGCTGTTTTACCAAGAAAATCTCCATCACACATCATGTCCAAAAGTTGGTGACCCCTTTGAGAAAGTCCGTCATAAAAATATGTCACTATTTGAAAATCTTTATATCCATGATGTGGGATTAAACAGAGCAAATCCTTGTAACGTTCCCAGCTTACATAAAAGGACTCATTCTCTTTTGCAGAAAATATTTCAATTTGTTGTATGAGAGTCCATTTTATATAAGAAGGAAGAAACTTGGTGGAGAATTTCTCTTTTAATTCAGGCCAAGACCAAACAATATAAAGGTTCCGAGAAATGAACCAATCCCGGGCTCTACCCTTTAAAGACGAGAGAAAGAGATTCACACGCGTGCACTCTAAATACGCCGGATCATACCCAAGTAAGTCTACTTTGGCCTCGAAAGCCTTAATATGAGAATTAGGACTTTCATGGTCCATACCATAGAATTCAGGGAGCCAAGTAGAAGAGGCCATTCCCACTGGTGGGACAACTACGCAAGGTGAATGATAACCATAATCGGGATAATAATATCCTTGCATAGTTGCGGGAATTCTTTTTTTTTTTTTTTGGGTCCTAAAAATTAAAAACTACAAAGAAAAAGAAAAAGAAAAGAACAGTTTTTCTATCTCATCCTAAAAACTAAAAACAACAAAGAAAAAGAAAAAGAAAAAGAAAAAGAAAAGAAAAGAAAAGAACCTAAAAATTACCGAATTCTCAACACACAACGCCGTCCCCGGCAACGGCGCCAAAAATGCTTGACGATTTCCTAGTCCTAAAATAATGGGTTGCCCCAAGCGTAGGGCAGAGACCGACGTAGCATAATATCCGGTAAGTCCGGAATCGAATCCACAGAGACAGTGATGTGTGCTGACTAAAAAATTCGGGTTTTACTAATTTAACGGGCTCTTAGGTAGCCACCCCTTGTCTTTTAGTTGATTAATTAACTAAACTAGCAAATAAGTTGCTCAAACGATTAAAAGAGAGGTATCGTCGTAGGGAATCCGACGCTCGCTACCCAATCAGAATTCGCTCGCTTTTCAAATTTCTAAAAACGGTAAAATTAGGGAGAATTGGAAACTCCGAAGGATGCGAATCCTAAGGTTGCCGGTCCCGTACACAACGGCGAACAGGTTTTGGTCCCCCGTTTTCGCTCACATGAGTCCCGGCAATGCCTCGTATTCGTCCAACGAACATAGTTTTCTTCAACTAAGATTGTTTAATTAAATCAATGAACAGAAAAATTACGAGACGAATCCTAATTGGGTCGCGACGCGCCTTTACCCAGCGACCAAATCTCAGAAAAAGTACTCACTCATATTTAAGCAATAAACAAAGGAAAACCTAAATTGAAATATGCTTCTATTACGCGAGATGAAAAACAAACAAGAAATATAAACTAATCAAATACCAACGAATGACTTTTATTAAGAGCAGAAATTAAAACAAGTTATCGGAGTGCGAATAATTGAACAAAGCATCAAAAACTTGAAGGAAAAGAAGTTGGGAAGAAAACTAAACAATATTGATGGCAGCCCCGTTCTTCGTCCGTGAACTGTGATCGTCCAGAAAAGATATCGGCAGCCCCGTTCTCTTCTCTCTCGGCCCGAATTTCTTTCCAAAAGCTGCCGACCTCTTTCACCAGTAGGTTAACATTGATTATTGGTATTGAAGACTTTTTATCACACAAAGGCCCTTTGGACTTTATGAAATATTAAATGAACCATTCAATTTTGAATCATTTCGCATTTGAACCCCAAACTTCTTTAAAGTCTTCTTTTTATCCAAAGTCTTGAAAACAAACTTGAGCAACCTCCGCTTTGACACCCCGACAAACGTACGAACCGGTCTTGAGGCCACGCTTTCCAACCTTGGCATTAAAACCGCCTTATTACCTACAAGAATAACAAAAACACAAAATCAAGACAAAGCACGGTATCAAATGGAAAATGAGATAAACCGCGCCTCTAACGCGCTAAAATGCCCTACTTAGGCGCTTATATTTATGATATTGCGCGCCTATCACACATTTATTGTAATAAAATATCAAAATTTTCTTTATCTGTTTCAAGTTGCTAAAAGTATTCTTAATGAGGCTTCGTGTACATGATTGCTTCATGATACACGGCTGGTCATGTTCCCGGATTTGGGGCATGGCAAGAGTGGTATCCGAGCAATCCATGCATACGACCATGTGGGCCTTGGAGTTTGGTTGGATTTGGTTATTGTTTGATTAGAATCGGAGATTATAGTGCTCAACCTCTTGCGAGGGTGCGAGGCTATAAAGTTGAGGAAATTGTAACACCCCGTCCCACATCGGGAGTCTACATGGATAATCTTGGGCATATAACAAATCTTGTGGGCTACTACGAGTACCTTGGACTTAAGCTTTTGGGCCATGTGGATCAAAATTAAAGTACTGAACCAGTAGTCTACTTAGAGTGTTACACGTCATGCTTGATCCCCGAAATAAATACATACACGATGAAGGAGATGCAAGCAGTAATACAACTAGAAGCGGCAAGTGCTAACACAGCTAAAGCTGCTGTGATTAACACATGGCAAAGTTCAATAAAGGATCTTACCGAAAAAGAAAGTTCGACATAGAAACGATGCACAATTAGCTTGATTTTGGCTTGTCACGCAGAACAATTTTATTAATCTTTGAAAATTACAATTACAAATACAAACACACTCTCTCTCTCAATTGTCACCACACATGAGAACTCTAGCTAGGCCCCCCTTCTTCCCTCTTCGTCTCCGAATCTTCGCAGACACAACAAAATCGCAGACAACAGAAGAGACAAAAACACCAACTACAGAAGAGAGAAAAGCACCGGCAACAGAAGAGACACAGAAGTTCCATAACTTTCCACCCCAAAACAAATATAGAAATCATAACTTCCACCCCCAAAATAAATAAAAAGCCCATAACTGCCCGCAAAATATCACATAAAAAATCGACAGCGTATGCTATTTCCTCCGCAAAATGCCTTTTGATTTCGAAAGCATAAACAACAAAGGAGGAGCAGGCAATAACACAAGTGAAATTGCAAGCCCCAAAGAATGTGCTAAAAATGCATAAGCACCTGTACTGAAGGCAAGCATCATCGCCAGCATAGCAGTTAAAATAAGCCAGAAAGCAATCTCATAGTGGCGTGCCCGCCTCTCCCCTTCATGCCCCGCAATGTTGAAAAGTGAGGCAGAGACATAGAGAAAAACAGAGGAAGTGGAGCATATCAGGGCTATAGTGTTGCTTATGACAAATGCTTTGAAAGCTGCTTCTCTTACCAGAATGGCCATCCCTATGTTTGGACCTTGGTCGCCATGGTAGCCACCAGGTATCGTGAAACCGGCTGCGAAGGTGATGGTAGATATAAGTGTAGCCACTATCATATGAGTATCAGCCATTTTGCCCATATCTTCAGCTGCTTTTTGCTTTTCTTTTTCGCGAATAAGTGTAGTCACTATCATAAGAGTCTCAGAATGTCTCTGATCAACCATTTTGACCTTATGATCTTCACCTGCGTTTTGCTTTCCTTTTTCGGGTCGTTCTTTTTGTTCTTTGCTGTTCATCTTCCCTTTGCCTCCTTGATCCTTCTCGTCTAACCCTCTAAGAAACTTCTTTTGTAGTAGCCAATACTTGCGACCGATCTGTTTTCTTACGTGATCAGTTTGAAATGTCACAGATACATCTTAACGTTGAAACGCTATAAAAATGGAAGTAAAATACATGTGTATGCAGAACATTAATATATTGTATCCACAATTAAACACTTAAAGTAATTAAAAATACGTGAAAGTACATAAACACCTCCTCAACTATCACTTTTTCTCGTAAACATTCTCTCACATTTAAAAGCGCTCATAGAAACCCCATCAACTACTAGAAACGAAATAAAAACATACTCCGTTAACGGAATAGATAAATTGACGAATATACCCTTATTATATTATACTCTTACATGATAATTTCAAAAAAAAAAAAACTCTGAAATTATTTACCCCACCCGTCCCTAGTTCTAGTTCGGAGAGAGAGAGAGGGGGAGAGGGGGAGGAGGTGGAGAGGATGTGTTGCGCTTCCGCAGGCCATTGTGCAAGTAACTCGCTTTCTGACCCGATACGCCGATCTGGTGAAGCTGGGGCGGGGTTTGGGCTAGAACGGTAGCCGAGTAATGCTGTTTTCACCGCCACAAAGGGAGATGAAGCGGGTGTAGATGGAGGTGTCGGCCTTGTAGGCGAGCTGCTGGTAGAGGATGGATTTGGCGAGGGCGAGGAAAGGGGGGTGGGTGGTGGAGTCGAAGGTGGGGAGAGGAGGTGGAGAGAGATTATGGGAGAGAGGAGGAGGGGGTCAACGGCGCGGAGGTGGCGGAGGGCGGCATCGATCTCGCCGTCAAAGGAGAGGGATTGTGCGGCAGTGGCAGGGTCGATCGGTTTCTGCTGCACAGCCTATACCCCAATCCATCAGGTTGTTTCCAAAACTCACTCTGTTATTGATTTTCTCCAACTTTCTTCAAAAACCCAACATTATTCTCAATGTTTGACACAAACCCATTCGTAAAAGATGATTCTTGATGAAGAAAAGAACATGGGTTCGGCGATAATGGGACCAATGGGTCAAGATTGAACCCAATCTTTAATATTACAAGAAAAAGACAGAGGAAAAAACAGAGGAACCAAAACATTGGGCATTTTTTCTTCTTGGCTGATTTCTTTGGAGAGAAAAGCATAGATTGGAGGGAAGAAGAAGAGATCGAGAGAGCTGATTATCTGAGCCGGATCGGAACTGATTGGTATGCTTGCCTCTTTGATTTCGCCATGTCAACAGAGACAAAGAAACAGAGATACCCAATGCAATGTCTGTGTTTGAGCTATTCTTTGGCTTTCTTGCAAGGAAAGGAGAGAGAGAGAGAGAGAGAGAGAGAGAGAGAGAGAGAGAGGTTTTGTTTCGAACTGTTTTTGGGTGTTAATTAATTAGTGTATATGATGTAAACATAAATACTAGCATAACAAAATGGTTCTTTGTGAGAGGGCATTTTTGTCAAAAAAAAAAGCCCAAATTACTGACATGTGACCTTCTAGCAAACGGTTCTAAGACGGAAGGGTGTTACTTGGGTAACGGGCGTAGTTGAGGCGGTCTCCTCGAGTGCTTTTAAATATGAGGTAATGTTTACGAGAAAAAATAATAATTTATTGAGGTGTTTATGTACTTTCACCTTAAAACATGCAAAATCTTTACAAAAGCAACAGATTCTTTTATAAAAGACTAATTTATGTTCAAATGCAACAAATGTTCGAAACAAACCCAAAATATTAAATAGGCATTCTATACGTAAGACTTATCTATACCAGACGTTTTCAATCCCCATACTTTCAGGGATTAGGCTAATCCCATTTGAAACCAAATAACCAATTATGTTCCACCACTACTGCACCAAATTATTCTCCCCCACCAACCAAACCCACCAAAATCTCCAACGTCGGGGCCCCGGCAAAGTTCGCATTGCCATAGCCCAGACCATCGTCATGACCCAAAACCTCGTTGACGAGCTCACCATTTTCGACGCCAACTCCGACATGCTGCGCGACGAGATGCTCGACCTCAATCATGCCGCTGCCTTCCTCCCCTGCACCACCGTCCATGCCTCCGCCAACTACGCCGTCACCGCCGCCTTCCCCCCCTGCACTACCATCCTCGCCTTCGTTGACTACGCTGCCTCCGACCTTTGCATCGTCACCGCCGGCGTAGGCAGAACCCCGGCGAGATGAGCCTGATTCAGTGGAACCTGGCCTCTTTGAGTGGATCGTACTACCCCTCGTGAAGTACTCGCCTGAGATCGCACTAACCGTCGCCGTCACCATTATCGGGGTTCGTCCTCCGCCGTTCCTAGGTTCTATCCTCCGCCACTGTTGTGGGGTTCCGTCCGAACATGGATTATTTTCTTAAATATGTCATGAAATTCATGGATTACTTGTGCCAAATTGTTGGTATGTTGGACATAGTTTTTCATGATTTGAAAGAACTGTAGTAAATTTTCGGTTGAAATGTTAGGTTGCAATGGGTGTCATTGTAGGTCTCATGTTTTATTAAATTTGTCATGTTCTTGAAATTTGCCACGTTTCAGCTCACTTTAAAATTTGCCATGTTTTACAAAATTTGTCATATTCGTGAAACTTGCCATGTTTGAACTCACTTGTTTCATGTTAGTAATCCATTAATTATCTTTTTTTTTGATGAATAAAATTTGTTGAATCTTGATTTTTCAAGAAATGATTGTTGAAAGAGGTCATGAATAAATTTTAGAATAGGACATGAAATAGATGGTATATTTTAATAAATCATGGTAGTGGACCTAGAAGTAGGTTTAGGAAAAAAAATATAAATTGCACAAATATGTCATGAAATATTTAGATTTTAGGGAAGAGAAAATTGGAGAGAAAATAATAGTTTTATTTGAATTAATTTTGTATTTAGATTTTAGGGGAGAGAAAATTGGAGAGAGAAGATTAGGGAAAAAAAGGTTGGAAAGATAGGAGAAAGAGAGCGGGTGAACTAGGAAATGAAGAGAGAATAATTTGAATGATTAGAAGAGAGAAAAGGTAATTTGTAGTTCATTTGAATTCGCAGATGGAAATATTCATGTGGCTTTCATTTTGGCTCTTTCTTCATTTCTCTCTCCATTTCTCCCTCGATGTACCTATTATCGAGTTTCTCAATAATAGTTTTTGGCCGTTCAAAAAAAAAAAAGATAAAAATTCACTAGAATGCGGACTTAAGTATCTATGTAGGGTAGGATCTATATTTAAGTTTCCCAAATTACAATGCAATTTGACAAGGCATGTGGAGAGGAACAACAATATTTAGTGCAGCGTGCATGGTTATCAAACTATGAGTTAATCCGGTCCATAACACTTGGGGAAAAGTTCAAAATACTGTATGTCCAACTGTGAGAACAATCTCGAAGACTTTCATTTATATTTTTATATCAAGTATCGTGGATAGAAAGTGTAAATCCATGTCATTAAGAAAGATAATGTATTCACCATATTAGTTTGACTAATAAACTCGTGATTTATTTATGCTTCGTTGCAGAAAAATGCTTTGGAGTGTGAGAAAATTAATCAGAAATGGAATGCCATAATCAAACTCATTGTACTTTCATATCCATTAAGATATAACGTGGCATGGCCCATGCAACTTTTTTTTTTTTGGGTTGTTACATATTTGAAAATTAAGTCATATATTGAAATGGACAAATGATATGAGATTAAGATCGGAAACTATGAGATTGAGATTTTGGATGTTGTGTATTTTTGGGTGTCTCAGACGCTTGTACATATATATATATATATATATATATATATATATATATATATATATATATATATATAAACAAACAAAAGTACATGACCTTGCGAAACATTGCTTAATCAAATTTTTTTACTTGCATTTTTTTTTTGGTAATCAATTTTTTTTTAAATTGCAATATTCATGAAGAGTTATAGAAGAGTTTTAATCACTTCCACAAAAGAAAACAAAAAAAAAAATTACTCTTTAGAAAACAAAATTAAGAATCTTAACGACAGTAATATCCTCACCTTGGGATGTAGTATGTCATAAGGGGTCAAGGCTTCATTGTTCAAAGCCTTCATATCAACTAGGACAGCTCCATAGAAAAGAAAAGACAATTTTGGTTTGCCTTTGTGAGCAAGCACATGCATAGGCGTGTTACCTTCATGGTCTTTCCGATTAACAAGAGCGTATTTCCAAGGCTGGTCAGAGATATACTTGGTTGCCTCATCTCTCTCCATATCCGCAGAAATGTGAAGGATGTTTTGCCCTTTACTATTCACCATCTCCCAACAATCCGGGCACTTTGATAAAAGCTCTTCCATTACTTTTGTATATCCTTTTGCAGTAGCCACAGGGACGGAGCCAGGAATTTCATTACACGGGGGCGACCATGTACGCGAGACAAAAAAATAAAGAGAAACGTGCATAACAACGTGAATACATTAAAACTCAAAAATGTACAAAATAGCAACACTCCATACTTAATTATGCTTTTCATAAATTAACATATTGTAAAAGCATTAACAACTTACCTCAATCTATTTAGTAAAACCAGGCATCTTCAATTGCACTCACGCTCTTTCATGTCATTAAAAGCATCGATGATAGTATCAACATCAAACCTTTTCGCAATATCATTCTCTATGTAAGTGATTTAGAAACATGCTAAAAGTTTATCCCCCATCGTGTTGCGGTGTCTAATATTTACACATTTCATAGTTACAACTTAGGTTTCACCAAGATTACTTAGAGTTTTCCAAATCTCTTCTCCTAGTGTTCTTATTTTCTCGAAATTGCCTTCGAAGTCTTGACGATGTGGGATTTTTGTGCTGAGAGAGAGAGAGGGGTCTGGTGTGCCATGGAGATTTTTTAGGCAGAGAGAAGAAAACGTGTAAAATCCTTTTAACGATTGGAGATTTTTGTGAGTAAAAACTGGGAATTAAATAATTGAGTACTCACTATGTTAACCCTCAAATTTTATGTTTTGTTATATTTAATCCGTAATGTTTAGAAATTAACGTTGGTATCTTGTACTTCAAAGGTTACTAACTACTTACTATCATTTGATTTTTTCCCCCCAAAAATACTAGAGGGGGGCGAGCCTCTATACTTTCATAGAAAATTTTTATTTTACATATAATAAATAGAGGTTTTTTTTTCCTTGTAGGGGCGACCGCCCCTACTGGCCCCTCCCTGGCTCCATCCCTGAGTAGCCATGTGAAGAGCTGTGTTCCCTTCGTCGTTGTTTGCAGTAATGTATACCACGGATTCATCCTTCTCTAATAACTTCTTAACTGCTTCAACGTCCCCGTTATCAGCAGCATAGTGAAGAGGTGTCTGTCCGTATGCATCTAGTTCCTTAATTAGATCTTTCTTCCATTCTATTAGTGCATTTAAGAATTCATCTGAAACAGAAGATCAGAGAAACAATAGCTTGAAAAGGGAAATATTGTGGTTTTTAAAATAAAATCTTCTAACTTTATAGTATTACTAGTTCGCTTAGTACTCAGAAGGATGGAAAATAACCAACTAGATTGATTGCCTGATAGAAAATAACATGTGCTAGGTACTATTGGTTTGGAAGACTTAGTGACTGGCCAAAGAAATTAGAAAGAGATTGGCTTGAATTCAATAGGGACAGCCAGGAATGACTTTCTGATATGTAATTTCTTCGAAATAGATTATTATCATAATTGGAATTTACGTTATAAAATGACCCACCTACCTAAATACTTGCGGTCGCCACTGTTTTCCGACAAACCTTTACGGCGGATAACAGCCGCGTGCAAAGCCGTTCTGCCACTGGGGCCGCCGTAGTACTCCGGTGGTATGCAAGTTTTCAGCATGTGAGACAACACCGCAACGTCGTATCCCCTCTCGACCAACAAGTATAGAGGAGTTTCTCCGGCTTTATTCCGCCCATGGTCCAACCCTGGATCTTCTTCCGCTGACAATATCTCCAGAATCGCCCCGGAAATCCCGTACCTCGCCGCCAAGTGTAACGGCGTGTCTCCGTCGTGATTTCTCGCCCTCAACATCTCCCTGACCGCCGCTGCACCACCGCCTTCTGATTTTGCGAAATTGACGAGCAATTCGACCACACGGGAGTTCATTCGCGCCACCGCGACATGTATCGGAGTGTCGCCATCGGTGTTCGCTAGGCGTAGAAGGGAGGGACACTTGCTTAAGATGGCTGGCACGCAATAGTAGCTGCCAAACTCGGCTGCGACGTGGAGAAGGGTGTTGCTATTTGGGGTAAGTTGGAGGGCGAATTGGTCAGCACTGTATTGATTGAGCTCTTCGATCCTGTCTCTCATTGCTGCTCTGTACATGTTCGGACCCATATTTTGGTAATAATCTCGAGTCTCGACAGCAATGGTGCAGAGAAGTTTTAGTAGAGCATGCATGTGCTCACGTCCGTGTATCCATACGCACTTTATTAAGTACTTATTTTCCCATCATGCGGAAAATCACTCTCCTATAATTTTATACTCTTTAGTCGATTAATTTCTGTCTTTTTCGCTTTGTTTATGCTCTCTGCTACCTTTTTTTTATTCTTTGCTTGAAAAACCTTCAAAGGTATAGCTGTTTAATTAGCTTAATTGCCTTTGCTAGTCTTCTGACATGCAGAGTTTTGAAATGTATAATTAGTAAATCAATTATTCAAAAAAGAAAATTCAATTATTCAACTTAGTATCCTTGGGAATTTAGCACATGCTTGAGTTCGTAATTCATTCACCCTTAAAAGCCAACGTGTGTGCACCTTGTGTGGGTTTTTCTTTCTTTTCCTGTTCAATGTGCAAATTGTGCTAGCTATCGTGATGAATCAATTTTGTTCCATAGACAAGTGAATTTGTCGCGAATTGTTATGCATTCGAAAGTTTAACCTCACAATTTATGAAATAAAATGTAACTTAATAGCATATTTATCAATATTTGATCATACTATTTTTTGTTAACTTTAGTTCTTTGTGTGCTCCACGAGGTTTACGGTTGGGATCATAATTGTGCACCTGGTATGTTGAGAAAATTGAGAGTATGGAGGGATGAGGTATGGAAAGGGGAGCTCATCCCTTTATCTGAAGCCAGTGAATTTGCACTATTTGGTTTGGTTTCCCAACAACACCCATAGATGATCTTTTTTATAGAGTGGAAGGTCATTCATGGGAGATTTTCCACTAGATAGATTAATGTCCAATAGGGGTGGTACGTTGAAGAAGATTCAAGTTGTGTACTTTGCTCTGGTTCTGATGAAGAGAGTTAAGACCAACTATTTTTTTTTTTTTTTTGTGTCTCTTTTTTTTTTTAAGAAACAATCTTGGATCATTACTCAAGTCTTGGGAATTGTCCAAGGCTTTTCTTTAGGACTTAGGCTGATCATTGTTGTTGAGGGTTTTCAATATTCTCTGGAGCTTTCTTCTTTGGGCAATTATAATCACACACTTCTGATCAATTATAGTTCCTAGTAGTGTGAGTTTCACAACCTATTTTTTACAAATTGATTCGTTCATTTTCTAGTTCCGATCAAATAAAATTTATTGAATGTGTAACTTGCATGTGTGAACCTATAAAATGAATGACACAAATCGTCGGGGGAAACCCATGCTCTATTGGGAGATGTGTTTTAAAAGCGTGTTCGAAATAGTGTGTAGCATGACTTTCATGATTAACAGAGGGTTGCTGGTGCTAATTTTTATCTCTCCCAACCTGCCTAGCTGTTGGTGCTGGTCCTGTTTTTGGTCTTCACATTTGCTGCTGATGCTGATTAATTTTAGCTGCTGTTTGCTGGTCACAAGTTCCGGTGGTTTTGAAGTGTTCTAAGACCTTATACGTTGGTTAATGAAGTTCACTTACCACATATGAGATAATGAGTGTAGTTATCGTAGAATTCCTGCTTGTCTTCTTTGGCATGTCTTTGTTGCTTGTTACATGCACCAAAGTACCATTCCTTATGTTGATGGTACACGAAACAAAATCGCACACCCCTTTCATCTTCCTCAAGCAAATAATATATGCCTCTATCTTTTAACCTTCGTTACATTTCCTCTTTTGCTTTGTTTGTTTCCTAAAAATTCAGTTCTATCTCTTTTTCCTTTTTGACAGCTTCAACAACTTTCAAAGTATATGTTCATACAATCCATGGAGGAAGCGTTTTTTATTGTTGATGCTCCACAAATCAAAATCACATGCCTATTTGGTCTTCCTGAAGCAAATAATATATGCCTTCATCTTTTAACCTTTACATTTTCTCTTTTGCTTTGTTTCGATTCCCATAAATACATTGCTCTTTTTCTTTTTTGGATAGCTTCAACAACCTTCAATGTATGTATATGTTCCTAGAAACCCTCCATGGAGGAATCATTTTGAATTCCAAAGGAAAATTCGAACAACAATAAATTATGTCTCATTTTTCTGTTGCTCTAGTTTTTTTTGAACGGCGAAAAAGGTATATTTTATTAATCACGATAATGAAGTACGTCGAGGACAAGGGCAAGAAAAGATAGCATCACAACGTGAGAGTAACATCCCAACGAGGTTGGCACCCTATCTTACGACAATCATATGCTATTCAATCCCGAGGATTGATAAGAAATCAACCCAAACAAACTAGTTGTCGGTTTCTGTTGCTCTAGTTATCGGTTATTCTCTGGAGTATGGTTTACATGCCCACAATAACTGGGAGGCCAAACAGAGCAATATATAGACCTGATCTTAGAAATGATCTAGTGACATCGGACCAAGAGTCTGTTGGGATGAAGTTTTAGTTCAATTAGTTAGTCTGTTTTTCGAATGCTAAAATTTTAACCCAATCAAAAAGAGATGGAATGTCAAAATTGCTTTCTGTACTTGCTGCTATACCACTACCGCTGTGACTACCAGTGATCGTGCGGCCAGCAACCACCGCCTCCGATGCAATAACGGCCAAAGTAAACAAGAGATACAGTTTACTGCTGATTCTAACCGAAGAGTACTGAAAAGTGTCTCTTAAGAAATCCTGTTGACACTTCTTGCAACTTTGTATCGCTAGCTCTTAAGCTGATATACAAAAGATGGGACAGGGGCGGAGCCGGATCAATCTCCTTCCCAAGCAAGGACGGAACCAAGATTTTACTCTAGCAGTGGCAAAATGTGTATTAAAAAAATCTAGTGGTGGCGAAGCTATATAAGTTGGGCATAATTTTTTTTTTTACATAAAAGAATTGCATTTTTTAAAATTCTTGTTGTGGCGGTCGCCGCTACTAGACCCCCTTGATCCCATCCTTGGAATCCCAAGGGGAATTATTTTTTATTTCTTTCGCATTTCTTTGATCAACTTCCAAGGCTGGGACCAGCTAGGACATTTCTTGAATTTGCTTTTCTTAACTATTGGGTCCAAGTACTTTTGATTTATCTCCAGTTCATCGTCAAAATCATGTTAAGTGTGCTTAGTTGTCGTACTTAGGGGGCGATGTATAAAGCTCCTAAATTTTTTAGGAAAACCCATACAAGTTTCTCGATCAATTTTAAGGGAGTCGATCGAACAGTTGCTTTTCTCATCTATTGCGCTGTCGCCTTGGCTTTGGAACAACGTACAGCACTTCCGAGTTGATCGAACAGTTGGTTGTGTTTCAAAGCTAAATTACTTTGAAGCTCATTAAGCTTCAAATCAAGTTTGATCAAGTTATTATTCGGCATCAAGTTATTATTCGGCTTGTAGTTTCTGATGTATAAAACCATAAATTTACGTGGGATGAGCTCGACTAAAGCTTATTTGAATCAGTTTGCCTGCAAATAAGCCAAAGTTAAACATATTCCACATCACGTTCAGATCACTCACAAGTCTTGATACGGCAAAGGTTAAAAAGACAAAAACCTGATGGTCAGGTCAGTTAGCATATAGTTGAACAAAAGTGAAGTGTTGAGGTTGATCTATGAACAATCAGGACCGTAAAATTCGAATGGCCAATGGTTTGACATCTTTACAGAGAGATACACAATAACTATCAAATGCATCGGGCTGGACCATTGTTGTGAGAAATCTAATTTTGTTGAAAGCAATAGTAACTAACCTTTTTCTTTTTCTTGGCCAATGCCTGAAAAGCGAGTGCCTTGATTCCCGAACATGTGGTCTTGTGTATTCCATTATGAAGGGGATGCAAACAATAATACAATTGGAAATGGCAAGTGGTATAGAGTGTACGTGCTAATACGGCAAAAGCAGCTGTGATGAACAGATACAAAGTTCAACAAAGAATCTTACCGAAAAAGAAAGTTTGACATAGGAAACAATTCACAATCAGCTTGATTTTGGCTAGTCACCTGATGTAGTGTTTGTGGGAGAAATAAAATTAAACGAAATTACACGCAGAACGATTGTATTAATCTTTTGAAAATTATAAACACAAACCTATCACATCTCCAAAAAAAAAAAAAACCCCTGACATGGCATCCCACTTTGTAGTGTTGGTGGGACCTTCTCTCTCTCTCTCTCTCTCAATTATCATCACACATGACCCAACACACGCAGACAATTACCATAAATAACAGCTAGGCAAACACCTAAATCTGCTACCCCTCAACCCTCATATTGATAACCAGACAAAGTTCTAACCAGACAATTAGAACTCTGGCTAGGCCCCCACTTTGCGGACAGAACGAATGCACTTACGACAGAAGTCAATCGGAGGTTCCGTAAATTTCCTCCAATAGGAAGATAAAGAATCCTTAGCATAGTCTATAAATTTCCTCCAATGTAGAGATAAAGAATCCTTAGCAAATTCTATTTCCTCCGCAAAATGTTTTTTGAGGTCGAAAGCATAAACAAAAAAGGGGGGGCAGGCAATAACACAAATGACAATTGCAAGCCCCAAAGAATGTGCTAGAACTGCATAAGCACCTGTAATGAAGGCAAGCATCATCGCCAGCATGGCAGTTATAGTAAGCCCAAAAGCAATTGCATGGCGGCGTGCCCGGCTCTCCCTTTCTTGCCCCTTGATGTTGAAAAGTGAGGCAGAGACATAGAGAAAAACAGAGGAAGTGGAGCATACCACGGCTATAGTGTTGGTTATGACAAATGCTTTGAAAGCTGCTTCTCTTACTAGGACGGGCATCCCTTGGTTTGGGTCTTGGTCGCCATGGTAGCCACCAGGTATCGTGAAACCGGCTGCGAAGGAAATGGCTGATATGAGTGTAGCCACTATCATATGAGTATCAGCCATTTTGCTTGTATCTTCTGCTTCTTGCGTTTCTTTTTCACGCAAAAGTTCAGCCAACATCTTCTTAAGATCCTCACTCGGACCAGCCATTTTGCTCTTTCGATCTTGATCATCACCTGCCTTTTGGTTTTCTTTTTTGGGTGGTTCGTTTTGTGTTATCTTCCCATTGTCTCCTTGAACCTTCTTGTCTTCTAACTCTCTAAGAAACCTCGTCCGTTGTAGCCAATTCTTACGGATCTGTTTTTTTTTTTTTACTATACGTCATCAGTTTGAAAAGTCATAGATACTGCATGGTAACATTGAAATGCTATATATCTATCTAATAAAACAGAAGGGTTTTGGGAATATTCCTAAAGAATACTATCTCTCAACGATTCAGATTTCTTCCTGACACAAATTTTATCTACTCATACAAACAAATCCAACGGCCCAGATTTCTCTACCCTTCACATACAAACTAATGGCCTGTTTTGTAAATAGCATGCAATCCTGGGGCTTCTATTGGAAACGTCTCCCAGCAGAGAGGGTAATTTCAATAGATTTGTAAAATCAACACAATATACGTCAATTGATTAATTGGCGATGGAGGATTTTTGGAAAGATTTGATGTATTGATTTTTGGAAAAGTTTTGCGTTTAAATACATACAATAAACCGACTAATTTTATTGGGAGATAATGGCAGATTTTACAGGATTACAGGATGAATAGTGAGAATAAAATTAATATAAAATTAATATGGTACGTGGAACATATCTCTTGATTTCAAGGGCTTCAAAATTTGAATCACTCAAACCTTATCCTCATTTCAGCGATGGCGATTTCTTCGTGACTCTCTCCCTCTCTCTCTGTTTTTGTTGGCTGTTATCAAACTCTGTCCTCATTTCAGCGATGGCGATTTAGTGTTTTGAGCCACAAGCTAGCAAGTGCTGTAGGCTCGGACATTTCCAACAGGAATGCGTAGTGGCATAGACACGGACAAACACTAGTCTATCTAATAAAACAGAAGGCTGTTTGTCCTACTTGACACTTTTGTCCTATGTGGCACCCATTATGCACATGCACACGTGTTCACATACGCCAACGCAATTTCAACCGGTGTGCGTAGTGCCGTAGGCACGGGCAAGCACTAGTCTATATAATAAAGCAGATCGGTATGTGAATTCTTATGTACATAAATCTAACGGCTCAAACTTATCCCTCATAAATCATACGGCTGAGAAGAGTCCTAGGGGTTGAAAATCCTAATTTCAATCTTCTCTAACATTTCTTATTCCAACCATCTTTTGATATGGAAAGATAAAAACAATAAAATTTCATTGCCAAAAAAAGAGCCGAATTTTGAAATTAATAAGGGAAATAATTTTTAAAACCTTAGCACTCTCTCTCTCCGAAGCAAGGCAAAATCTTTTCTTACTTTTCCTATCCCAACTCTCTTTTGTTATGGGAAGATATAAAGTAATAAAATTTCACGTATAAAATTAGTGTAAGGTAGATCATAAACTAAACAAAAGAGTAAGAAATATTTTTATTTATCGGTTGATCAATTTTAATTTTTTGGTGTGTGTTTGTGTTTTTTTTTTTTTTGTAAACTAAACAAAAGGGTAAGAAAAAAAAATCCGTTTGATCCTAATTTAAGAAAAAATCTTCCCGTATAAATCAATTTTGTTGGTCGGGGTGGTCTATAATTTCGCAATTCATTTCAGTTGTGTTCAAAACGCGTGGTGCCGTGCCTTCAGGCACGGGCAAACTCTAGTGCAAGAATAACAAAACTCATCTGGTCTCCAATCATTGGGGGTATGGGCGGAAGAGGATTGGAAACAGACCTACTTTGGCAATATATACACAAAGTAACTGCTGTCAAAATACTATTGGAACAGTGCCCCCTATACCTCCAAGAACCAAGGAGTTGTTAAAGAGATATTTTGCTGTAGAACTATGCCCTCAAATCAAAGTCGAAAGTCATCAAAGACGTAAGGCCTAGAGACCCAAATCAATTTCTGTGCATATTAGGTCTTTATATGTAGGACTTTTAAACAAGTTAACTGATGAAAAGCATGCAAAATCTCACAAAAGCAAAAGATAATTGTTTTAAAGTCTAGCTTAATACGACAAACGTTTAAAATCAACCCAAAAGTACAATGCAATTTGACAAGGCATGTGGAGAGGAACAACATTTTCGAGTACTGATCAGAATTTTTCCCAATTGTGTATATAGTGCTGTCATGCAAATACAACAATATTTAGTGCAGCGTAGTCATCAAATCAAACTAAGAGTTAATCCGGTCCATAACACTTGGGGAAAAGTTCAAAATACTTTATGTCCAACTGCGAGAACAATCTCGAAGACGATCATTTTCAGAGAATTATTCCACATGGTGCATTCAGCACATTAGTCCGACTAATAAACTCGTGATTTATTTATGCTTCGTCGCAAAAAAATGAGAAATGGGATGCCATAATCAAACTCATAGTACTTATATATATCCACTACAAGAAAAACTATATTTGGTGACGAAAACGCTAAATGAGCATATTTGGCGACGGAAAAATAAATTTCGTCATTGTTTTGACAACTTCCCAACAAAATTATTTTGTCACTAGTTATACCAATTTAGCGATGGAAAAAATATTTCATCACCAATGTACCCATTTGGTGTCGAAATACATTTTTCTGCGAATGAAATACATTTTTCCTCACCAAAAGCGTTAAAGGATAACCATTTAATTTGGTGCCGAAAAAAATATTACCTTGCCGAATGGGACTTATGAAGGTTGTGTTTCATCGCCAAATGTATTTCGGGCATAATTCTTTGGTCAGAACTCCTGATTGAGATAACTGAAATTGAGTTTAAAAAATAACATAGAAGGCTACAATTTCCGTGTTTATAAAAATTGCTAATTTTAATGTTTATAGGTTTAAAATGATGTTCGAAATATATTTTAATGGTAATGTATGTGTTGTTTAGATAGTTCAATATATATCGAAATTGTGTGGTGTAGTTGATTGAAGTTTGTGCGTGAAATCTAGGAGATTTGGGTTTGAAACCCAGTAGGAGAGAGAAAGTGTGATTTTTTCCCCTTATCAAAATATCTTCTGTGACGTAAAATTTCATCACTGATTTCTTCTTTGATGATCGGTGACGTAATATTTAGTCGTCAAAAGGCACTATAAGTGACAAAAAACAGATTTTGTCACCAAGTAGGACTCCTCGTCAACCTTTAGTTGACAATTTTTTTTCTGTCACTCATACAAACTTTTTCACCCATACTATTTGTGATGAAAAAACATACAATCTGTGATGATTGTCATTTGTCTCAAAAGACCAAATTTTTCTTGTAGTTAACGGGGCGTGGAATGGCCCAAATTTATTATTATTATTATTATTTTTTTTGGGGGGGGGGGGGGGTGGGGTGGGTGGTGTGGCGGCGGTGGTGTTGGGTTGTTGTTGCCTATTCAATTTGTGAAGTCACATATCGAAATGGACGAATGCTATCTATACAAACAAAAGTATATGACCATGCGAAACATTGTGCAGAATATTTTTTTTTTTGGGTAGTCAAAACTCCTTTTTTTTTTTTTTTAAATAACGGCCAATGACGTGTTTTGATAATTAATACCAGCAAGAACATTTTAAGCATTAACAAATGTTCTCTACATGTCATCGGCAAGTATTAATTATCAAAACACGTCCTGAACCATTATTTCCCCTTCGTTTTTTTAACTTGCATTATCCAAAATTACTATAGCTATGGAGTAGATATAATTACTTTGACCCAAAAAAATACTCTTTAGAAAGCAAAAGAATCTTAACGACAGAATGGCGCGATATCCTCACCTTGGGAAGTAGTATCTCATAAGGGGTCAAGCCTTCATTGTTCAAAGCCGTCCTATCAGCCGCCGAGTAGAAAAGAAAAAACGATTTTTGTTTGCCTTTTTGAGCAAGCACATGCATAGGTGTGTTACCTTCATGGTCTTTCCGATCAACAAGACGGTATTTCCAAGGCTGTTCAGAGATATACTTTGTTGTTGCCTCATCTCTCTCCAAATCCGCAGCAATGTGAAGGATGTTTCGCCCTTTACGATTCACCATCTCCCAACAATCTGGGCACTTTGATAAAATCTCTTCCATTACTTTTGTATCTCCTTTTGCTGTAGCCATGTGAAGAGCTGTGTTCCCTTCGTCCTTGTTTGCAGTAACGTATGCCCCGGATTTATCCTTGTCTAATAGCTTCTGAACTGCTTTAACATCCCCGTAATTAGCAGCATAGTGAAGAGGTGTCGATCCGTTTGTATCCGGTTCCTTAATTAGATCTTTCTTCCAAACTATAAGTTTATCTAAGAATTCATCTGAAACAGAAGATCAGGGAAACAATAGCTTAAAAAGGGCAATATATTGTGGATTAAAAAAAATTCTTCTAACCAGCAATACTGTGGATTATTAATCCACCGACAAAATCTATAAAGTATGAATTGGTTCAGTCCGAAAAAGTTTCATGGTTCACCAGATTTTTCTTGTAACCCTAGTTATATATACAAAATTATAATTCCTATCATTAGGATTGTGAAATTTGTAAAACCAATAGATTTTTCAGCAATAAAATATAAAAAAATTGTTGTGTAATTAAATGGCAGATCAATGGTTAAACTATTGTTACGTCAAACATAATAAAAAAAAAATTATATGAAATTTATTGACAAACTATTACCCTTGCATGAGAAACTCTTCACATGCAAGGGTAGAAGTTCACGTCGCCATGCACATTTGTTTTTTTATTTCAAAAACTAAAAACAAAAGCATTTGTACTAATTTGGGGACCCTTAGTGAACCATCTGATCCGTCCGTCTCGACAACAGACTGCCCAAATGTACAGAGGGACTCAGACAAAATCTTGGCAACGATTGCCAAATGAACAACTTGGATAGTGCACTACAGGTCCCCTGATCGGCACCACTACATGCATTTGGTTTCTTCTACTCATTTGTTGAAAAGTTTGATTGAGTTTGTGATATGCGATTTCTTCGACATATATAGATGATTATCATAATTGGAATTTACGCTATAAAATGACCCACCTACCTAAATCCGTGCTGTAGGTCCCACTGTTTTCGGAAGAACGTTTACGGCGGATAACAACTGCGTGCAAAGCCGTTCTGCCACTGGGGCCGCCATACTCCGGTGGTGTGCAAGTTTCCAGCATTTGAGACAGCATCTCAATGCTGTATCCCCGTTCCACGTACAAATACAGAGGAGTTTCTCCGGCTTTATTAGGCCCATGGTCCAACCATGGATCTTCTTTCTTTAACAATGTCCCAATCGCATCGAAGAATGTCCACACCATCAAATGTCTCGCTGCTAAGTGTAACGGCGTGTCTCCGTCGTGATTTCTCGCCATCAACATCTCCCTCATTGCCGCTGCACCATCGCCTTGTGCTGATTTTGCGCAATCGATGAGCGATCTGACTAAACCGTAGCGCTCTTGCGCCAGGGCGACATGTATTGGAGTGTCGCCGTCGGTATTCGCACAGCGTAAAAGGGAGGGACACTTGCTTAAGATGGCAAGTGCACAGTCGTAGCTGCCAAACTCGGCTGCGACATGGAGAAGAGTGTTGCCATTTGGGGTAACTTGGAGGGCGAATTCGTCGGCACTGTATCGACTGAGGGCACCGGGTTCATCTTTCATTGCTGCTGTGTACATGTTGGGATCCATATTTTGGTAATAAAATAATCTTCGACTAGCTAGCTGCAATGGTGCAACTGCAGATTATTTTATTAGTAGAGCAAGTGATCATGCCCGTGTATCCATACGCACTTTATATATAGTAGTAATACTACTCAGGCATATAACGGAAGTTAATTGAATGGCTAGCTTAGCTAGGCATTTTTGTTGCAATGTTTCCCAAAATATCCCTGCTCTCCAACTCCTCATGCTTTCTTTTGTGGGGGTATTTTTAGCTTTTCAGTTAATGCAAATTGTTTTCTGAATTCTGATTCTCTCTAGGACTCGGCGTGTGGGTGAGTGATTATAGGGTTTTGTCTTGTTCTATACCATATGATAGATTAACTTCTTAACTTGATTTTGGTTTTTTTATTTGACAAAATACCTACCATTCTCCTCACATTGTTTTTTTGCTCGGCAAAAGGAACTTTTATAAACTCGAAAGGATACATCGAGAGGGAACATTGAAAGCACACGATGCTTACGAGATCAACAAAGAAGAAAAAAGGGAGAAACACTAAACATAAGCATCCAACCGAGAGTTGGACGGATCACATTCTCCTCACATTATTGACTCATACTTTCCAAAAAAATAATAATTTATTTTATCTTTTTTTTTTTTTTTCAATTTCTCAGATTCACGTTATTTTTTTAGAATAATCATTAATATCTACGAGAAAGGCCTAAAAAATAAAAACTTACGACTACAAGCAAAAGAAAAAAGTTCATTAAAAGAAGAAAAAATTTGAAACGACCAAAGGTCAATCTATTGCAACGACAGGTAGTTGAATGGCATATATTGTTGGCTATTGGTGGCTATGATGTGAATTTCAAAAGGCATATAGTGCAGTTTCAATGCAATTTGTGGTGCAATTTGAATGCAATTTTTAGTAGAGCTTGAATGCAGTTTTAGTGCATATTGCTATGAAAGTGTAATTAACCATCAAGAACAGCATCAGTTTTTGCCCTAAAACAAAATACATCCTCTTCGACGGGCATGATTCATGTGTCTTGCACCAGGCAGAACCTAGTAGTACCAAAAAAGTAAGGAGAATGGCTTATCTTTAATCTGAGTCCAAAAACATCAAAATCAAGACAGGAATAATGAGCGAGTGTTTCCAGTAGTGAAAAATTTATAAATTTTTATTTGTGGTTGAGAAGTTGTTAGGTGTTTCCGGTAGTGAATAAGTTGTCGAGAAATGTCAAATTATTTTCGGTAGTAAATAAATTGTTGATGATTTATGAGTAGAGTTGTTGTAGCAAAACAATGTTTGTTGACACATTTTTTGTTAGTGAAAACAAGATGATAAAATGCTGAAATTTTTTTATTAGTGAAAAAGATATGATAAAATACACTACAAGAAATTTGGAATCTCCCAACAGTTTTTTTAGTAACGCTTGAAAAAACCGTTGGTATAGATGGTGTATAGTAACGGTTTGCAAAACATTACTAAAAACAGGACTATAGCGATGGTTTTCATGCAACCGTTACTAGATTACAAGACTATAGAGATGGTTTTTAATAACCGTTACTAAAAACTGGACTATAGCGACGGTTTCCGATAACCGTTACTATAAACCGGACTATAGCGACAGTTTTTAATAACCGTTACTAAAAGCTGGATTATAACGACGGTTTTCAATAACCGTTACTATAAACTGGAGTATAGTATAAATATTAGTAGGTGCTTCAAGTAACACAAGTGCTTTGCTAGCTTAGTTGGTTCGCGCGCGAGTGCAGGAGGTCCAGGGGTTCAATTCCTAGGAGGAGCAATATTTGTTGCGCTGCCACACAGGCGCCATGTGGGCGACACATCAGTTCCACGTGGGCGACATGGGGTTGCCACATCAGCACCACGTGGAGGACACGTGGCCATTAAATCACAAAATGGTGATTTTTCAAAAAAAAAAATGTCTTTAGCAACGGTTATAAGCGTCGCTAAAGAAAGCATTACTAAAAAAAAATTGTACCAACGCTCGTCAAAACCGTCGCTATACCTCTATAGCAAAGGATATCTCGCGACGCTTTGGCCGACGGTTGGTGAACCATTGGTATAGACTTTAGCGAAGGTTTTTGTGTTCTTTCGTGACACTTTTGACCGTTGCTATATCCCGATTTTCTTGTAGTGATGTATTAAATTTTTAGTATTTTTTTGTTAATGGAAACGGGACCTGAGTAATTCTTTCAATCATAGTCGTGGTTTGGTTTTAACATTGTCTTATGATGACATCACCAAAGTTGGTGATATCATGAGTCAAAGTGAGGCCTAAAACATGAAGATTGATTTCCTTCCTCATCACGTCATCTTTATTTTACTCTTTAATTCGTCTCACTTTTTCCCTTTTTTTTCTTCTTCTCTGTTCTTCTCTCTTTTTCCCTTTGTTTATGTTCTCTGTTGCCTTTTCTTTATTCTTTGCTTGAAAAACCTTCAAAGGTATAGTTGTTTAATTAGCTTAATTGCCTTTGGTAGTCTTTTGACCTGCAGAGTTTAGAAATGTAATAGTAAATCAATTATTCATTTCTAGTATTAATTACTTGGGCATTTAGCACATGCTTGAATTCGTAATAATTCACTCATTAGCCTTCAAAATCCAACGTGTACACCTTGTGTGGGTTTTTCTTTCTTTTAATTTGCTATTAAACATGCAAATTGTCCTATGGCGATGAATGGATTTTGCCTCCATAGACAAGTGAATACGTTGTGAATTGTTATGCAATATGCATAGTAAATGTATTCTAAAGTTTAACCTTGCAATTTACTACTCCCTCTGTCCTCTTTTTAAAGTTCAGTATTCCATTTTGGGTTGTCCCTTAATAAGTGTTCATTTTGTAAAGTTAGTGGGTAAAATTTGGTACATTTTCCATTTTGCCTCTTAAAGTAGATTCCATTTTGAAAAGTTAATGAGTAAAAGTGTAATGATGATGTCTCCATAGAAGGTAAGCAGGGAAATTGGATGTAAAAGGTGTAATGATGATGTTTTCTTAATAAGTTGGAGTTACGAAGCGAGACACTTAAAAATAGACGGAGAGAGTAATTAGAATATTTATCAATATCTGATCATACTGATATTTTGTTGACTTTAGTTTCTTTGTGTGCTCCACGAGGTTTACGGTTGGGATCAAAATTACGAGTACGGTAGGGTATGAAGGGATGGGGTATGGAGATGGAGGAACTCATCCCTTTTATCTGAAGCTTGTGAATTGGCACCATTTGGTTTGGTTGTCTAACAATAACCATAAATAATTGGCACCATTATTTAGGAGTATTTTGCTGTAATTTTCTTTTGTTTACCTAGTCTTTGTAGGGTTGGGTTTGAATCTTTTTGGTTATCCCTTTCCTTTTACTCGATATACCCTTTTCGAGTTTAATAATTTTTTTTTTGTCGATAAAAAAAAGACCCCATAGATGGTCCTTTTTATAAGAAATTTTTTTCAGTGCCGAGCGGGTTTCACGTGGTGCCCAATCGGTGAATTCGGGCTGTCCATTTCAGTTTTGGCCTGCTTGGATTTGGAGAGAGAAATTGGAGAAAGAAAGAGAAGAGAGAGTGTGGGGGTGAGAGGAGAGAGAGTGTTTCAATCTCGGCCATCCAATACACTTTTGGACAGCTCGGATGTGCCCACTCGAACACCACGTCAGCCGGGTGACGTGGTACCCATCCGTCATGGAAAAATTTCTCTTTATAGAGTGGAAGGTATTTCTTGAGAGATTTTCTACTGGATAGATTGTCCAATAGGGGTGCTGTTGATGAGAGATTTTCCACCGGATAGATTGTCCATTAAGGGTGGTGTGGCAAAAGATTCAAGTTGGGTAATATGCTCGGGTTCTGAAGAGATGGTCCTTTTTTTTTATTAGTCTTTTTTTTGCTAAAAAAGAAACAATCTTGAATTTTTACAATTTGATTTGTCCATTTTCTAGTTCCGATACAATTGAATTTTTTATATCCATAACTTGCATGTGTACTTGGACCTATAAAATGAATGACTCAAATCGTTTGGGAAACACCACACTATATAGGGTGACATATTTCAAAAGCGTGTTTGAAATGGTGTTCTCGTGGCATGACTTTTCTTTTTTGTCGGTAGTTGGTTAATGATGTTCACTTACCAAATATGAGTGTAGTAGTTATCGTAGAATTCCTGCTTGTCTTCTTTGGCATGTCTTTGTCCCTTGTTACATGCACCAAAGTAAAAAGTAGCATTCTTTATGTTACTTTGGTCTTCCTCATTCCTCAAGCAAATAATATATGCCTCCCATCTTTTAACCTTTGTTACATTTTCTCTTTCGCTTGGTTTGATTCCTAAAAACACAGTTTTCTTTTTCCTTTTTGACAGCTTCAACAACCTTCAAAATTCGAAGTATATGTTTATACAATCCCTCCATGGAGGAAGCGTTCTTTATGTTGATGATCCGCGAAAGAAAATCACACACCTATTTGGTCTTCCTCAAGCAAATAATATATGCCTCCATCTTTTAACCTTCATTACGTTTTCTCTTTCGCTTTGTTTGATTCCCAAAAATACAGTTCTCTTTTTCCTTTTTGTCAGCTTCAACAATCTTCAAAGTACATGTTCATACAATCCCTCCATGGAGGAAGTGTTCTTTATGTTGATTGTTCGCAAAACAAAATCACACACCTAGCTATTTGGTCTTTCTCAAGCAAATAATATATGCCTCCATCTTTTTTTTTTTTCTTTTTGATCGGCAATAAATTTTATTAAAACTCAACAAAGGATACATTGAGGGTTTTTAAAAGTCATATCCAAGCCTCATTACGAAGATGAGAACAAGGAAAATGACAAAAGGAAAAAAAAGGAAATTACATCCTACAGAAAATTGAAACCTGTTCTGTCAATAAATATACACATCTTGATATATATATATATATATATATATATATATATATATATATATATATATATATATTTTGAGTTACGATTTGGAGATGGGTGCGAACAGGGGCCCAGTCTCGTGTCAAGATGGGTGCGAACTGGGGCCCAGTCTTGTATTAAGGTGGGTGCTAACAGGGGCCCAGTGATAAGCACCCAATATTGCCAATATTTGGTGCGTTAGTCCCGTAGATCATAGCTTAGTTATGGTTTATTTACGTTTTTAACTCGATATTGCACGTAAAAGTATTCGTTGAGTTTTGTAGGAGAACGTGCAAACGAGGCGTATTTCGATGCCAAATATAGCCCTTGAGGGAAATAGAGCAATCCGAGGCCAAGGTGCTGTGCTACCAAGTCCGAGAAGCCAAGGGAAGATGCCTCGGGGGACGTTTGGAGGTGTGGAGGAAAGTTGGCAGAGCAGAAGATCAAGATTCTACATTTAAGAGGGTGTTATCGATTACAAATTCAAAGGGTATCGATTACATCGGCTCACAGCTTGATCCAGGAAGCTGCAATACAATGGTATCGATTACAATGCACATTGTTATCGATTACCCTCCTGCACTGCTGATTGTTATCGATAACTTCAAGGAGAGTAATCGATACCTGTGCATTGTTTTGGTCCACAAATTCTCCAGACTGAAGGGTAGCGATTACATCAGTGGAAGGTATCGATCACTTGAAGCTCGGGGCAGGGAAAGAAGAAAGGGTATCGATTACATGGAAGGGAGGTAGCGATTATTGTAGTCGGCCAGAGATATTTTAAAGCTGACTTTCCAACTTTCCAATTATGGAAAGTTTCTATTTTAGGCGTGGTTTCGGGATATTTTTGGGGGTCTTTTGATCCTTATTTTGGCTGATTGTTTAGCCTTTAAATAGCTTGATTGGCCATTATTGGCCATTATGTATTACGTTACAAATTGGTAGTCTTTCAAGTTCAAGAGCTCTTAGTCATTTTCTTCAAGTTTTAGCTTCCAATTTCTTAAGAACTCAAGTAAGTTGTTATTTTACGGTTAATTCCCGTTTGTTAAAGTTGTTGGTACACGTTGGATCGTAATAGAATTCAAGTTTATTTTCCTTTTCATTGGTGAATCATGTTTTCTCCACTTAGCATAATTTCTAGTCTTTCTCCAATGTGTGAGTAGTTAATCGGTAGGGTCTCGGGGTGAGGTTTACGCTATGATTTAATCGATCAAATGATTCCGCTTAATCTTTAGCTCAATTTCAACGTATTGAACGAATTAAACCCATGATGTCTTGTGTTGATCATGGGATTGGTGGCTCCTTTGATCAATGGAGTCTATCGGCCCATGCTACGTGCTTGATTAATCGTACGCGTGCGAACGATCCTTTTTCGTCTCTCACTTGCGTTAAATGAGTTCAGTTCGAATTAATACTTTGAATCGAGTTACAAGTAGTCTTCAGCGTAAATGCCCTTAGCGGAATCCGGACGGTTTCGGTCCGCTCTTTAGTTAGATAAAGGAATCGTTTGATTGGCCGAATCGTAGGTAAACCGAGCTTTCTTGACTCAACCACCTTAATCTAGTTTAAATCCAAGTTAATTTTCGTCATTCAAAGCAAAATCACAAAAGTTGGCTGCTTGAAAGCTAGAAAACCATTTTCATTACATCTAATCTAAATTAGCTTAAAAGATTTCTTCGTGGGAACGATCCGGTCTTGCCGGTATAATATGCTTTACAACGACCTAGTCCTTGCTTTACTTGGAGGGTAGGCTGCGGAGTTGAGCAATAGCCTCTACACCTCAACAAGAGCTACAGTATGAGCTTACGAATCCCATCAAGAAACAACTTAAACTCCTCCACTGAGTAAACCTTGATACCGAACTTGGTCTTCATCCACATTACGACTCTCGTTTTCACCAATTCCCCTACTACCTCAACGTTCAAAGTTGCATCATTACAGACGAGGTCATTCCGGGCGACCCATATGGACCACAGGGTGGCGTAGAAGGAAGCTTTCCATATATTTTTCTCCAAATTCAAAGTGACAGGTTAGTTTTAATATTTCCAAATTCTTGCTTGTTCCATGATTTGAGCTTCTTCTACATCTCCTTGAGCTTCTTAAATATTTGGCAGCCTGCCCATCCATAGGTTGGTGAATTCTCCCAAGCTTCTTTGGTAATCTTCGAACATTAATTAGGGTGGGAGAGCCATTGACTTTGGGTCTCAATCCCAAATATCATCAGAGATTAGAACCATAGGAGGTTGAATCAGTTGGTTGATCTACCCCCTTGGAGTGGAGCAAATCTGTTATTTTGGAGTAGAGTGTATTCCTTGGCTTCAAGTTCAATCATCTTTTTCACTGCCAAAACTTCAGTCTCCCCATATCCTTTTAACCTTCATTACGTTTTCTCTTTCGTGTAGTTTGATTCCTAAAAACACAGTTATCTTTTTCTGATGTGGCGCGCATAGAGGAGGAGTACCACCTAAAGCATTCCAAGGCCTACTAGTCGGTATTTTCGTAAATAACTTATTGAGGCCTTTTTCGGCCGTTTAGGACTCCGAAGGGCTAAATTTGTCGTTTTAGGAAAAAATCTTTTTGCTTATAACTTTTGATAGGAAAGTCCAATAACATTCATTCTTGTTGGAGAAGTTTTATTTTTTCTTATATTTTCAGAATGTGTAATAATTTTGTAACTTTCTGAAATTGGTATTTTTTCCTTTTTTCTAGTAGGGTTAGAGTTTGCTTCGTATTTAAGGAGTTGTAAGCCTTAGGGCTGGGCAGTTTTTTTGATTAATTATTGAATGACAAAGAGTCTAGACAGAGTTTCTCTATATCTATTCCGTTTGTGATTGTCCTTGTTGCATGTTAGTTCTTCGATTCATAGTTCTGCCCTGCATCATTTTCCTTTTCGAAAACTTCAACAACGTCCTTCAAAGTATATATTGAATCCTTCATTTGATTTTTAATTGACAAGGGGTCGACGATTTGGAACAGAGGAAAGGGGAGGTGATGCGAGGGCATCTCAGATTTGGGAATGGAGGCACCTTCACTTCGGAAACAATTTTTGTTTGGTTCTGTTTTCAACAACAGCCGATAGATATTGCTATATTTTGTGAGCGGTGGAATGACAATTTTACCCCTTTTGGGTTTTGATTGCACGTGATAGATTTTCCGTTCAAAATGTTCACACCGTTAATTTTTGGATGAAATATCAAGCAATCGAAAAGTTGAGTGGATAAATTCATCAAATTAGTAGTTCAGGGACAAAATAGAAAAAATGTGCATGGTTTAGGAGATAAACGCCAAAAAAAATATATATATGTATTCTTGAGTATGATCTTACTTGTTGACAAGAAAACTAAACTTGCTAACTTTTATAGGGGATTTATTTTCACACTCTTTTTCTTTTTTATAAATGCACTTCACTTGTTTACCCTTAGTGAAAAAATTAGACATATAAATTATAATAAAAGACAGAGAATAGGATCCAATTATAGAAAAAAGAGAGTGTAAAAATCATTTTCCATTTTATTAAAACGTTTTTGCTAACAGGTAGTGGCAGAGTTACACAGTGAGCGTGCCCCCACTGCTATATAATTTTCAATAATTAGAATTTTACTTCAAACTATAAAAGTCATGACAACTTGTATCCAAAAATTATACATATTTTTCTTCTTATAGCATTTATATCCCCAGTACTTTGTCAAGTTTTCAAAAAAGTTATCTTTTACGTATTTGTTTTCATATAAACTCGTTATCTATATTTATATTGTAGCAAACTTTATGTTTTAAATTCATTTCTTCATATTATAGTTGTTTACCGTAGGTATAAGATTGAAAAACTAGACACTCTATTTCTAGCTACGCCACTACTAATAGGTGCCCTTGGGCAATGCTCTAGGTGCTATATAGGTAATGTTAGTAAGCATGTCGTACTCTACCCCCATTGCATTAGCAGAGATCACCATGGATCCGAGCTTATACACAGCAGCAATGGAAGGCAAACTCGAAGACCTCAAACAGTACACTAACCGATTTTCCCTCCAATTTACCAAAAACAACACCGTCCTCCACGTAATAGCCGAGTTTGGCCACTCCCACTGTGTGACAGAGATCTTAAACGTGTGTCGCCCGCTTTTACGCCGTGAGAATACCCACGGCGACACTCCGCTTCATATGGCCGCGGCCGGAGGGCACGACGATGTCGTTGAATCGCTCATCAACTTCGTAAAACCACCAGCAGATAACCAAACAAATGAAATAGTCCCTGCTAACGACGGGGGCGGCGAAGGCGGTGGTGCAGCGGAGGTGAGGGAGATGTTGAAGGCGAGAAATCGCGATGGAGACACGCCGTTGCACTTGGCGGCAAGGTCGACAAAA
Source organism: Rhododendron molle (assembly GCA_025413875.1). Lineage (NCBI taxonomy): Eukaryota > Viridiplantae > Streptophyta > Magnoliopsida > Ericales > Ericaceae > Rhododendron > Rhododendron molle. Next base: position 58,940,144 of record CM046391.1, read on the forward strand.
AAAACAACCGGGTAGGTGTTGTGAGTTCGTTAACGAAAGCAGATCGAGAGTTGGACTACAGGCCAAATAAAGCCGGAGAAACTCCTCTGTACCTGGTCGTGCAGCGGGGATCCGACGTGGCGGTGTGTAGCAGGCCGAACGAGATGGCTCAAGTCGTGCCGAGGGGGATCGAGCCGTCCCCAAGATTAGCCGAATGTCTCCATAGTGGCACCGTGAAGCCTCGGCTGGACCGAAGGTTCTGACAAGTCATATCTCAAGTTCTTACTTATCTCCCACCTACGACGCTCGGTATATCAATCCTCTGACGTTCGGTCGCCACACTCGGTCTTGAACGAGTGTGGGGACCATAACCTCCAGCTCACCCACGTGGGGATAACCGCTATAGCCATGATGACGATCGTGACGTCGGCCGAACGGTTACCAAAGATAATGATGAGGAGCACGTGAAGGTGCCAGCTCACCTCCCAAACGGTTACAAAACCCTAATGAGACGTAAGAGTGACGTCAGCCGACACGTGCCAAATGCATAACCAATCTTGGAGACCAAGCTACGGATTCCCTATAAATACAACACTATGCCTTCTTGGAAGAGGTACGTTCTACACATTCTACACAACCCTAAAACCCTAGCTCTTGCTCTCTACCCTTTCCTCTACAAGTTGGCTGATTCTTGCACCGGAGGGCCATCCCGGAGGGCCTCCGGTGTGGTCTTTAGTCGTGCTCTCTTTTGCAGGCGACCAAAGAGACAGGAGCAGATCCCACATCACGACCCAAGGAAAGTGAACCATCCTGATCGGAGCCCCACACGGTGGTGTCTGAGATACTGAAGAATTGCGAATCGCCGGCTTGCAGAGGACCCGGTGGGAAAACTGCTATGCACGCGGCTGTAACTGACAGCAGTAAAGGTTCGTGATTCCTACTCCCTCCATTATGTTTGGAACTTTTAGGACATGAAAGAACAGAAAATGGGAGGGAAATTGGGGAAAAATAGGAGGGAAAAACATCATTAAAAATTTGTTGGTACAATGTACAGAATGATTCCAGTTTAATTTTAAAGAATGAAACCGTCCATTTTTCAAACAAAAATTCAATTTTTTATATACATATCAATATCTGATTAAGTTAATTTTTTACTTAAATATACTACTATGAGAGTCCCACAAGAATGCTGGAAGTGCTTATCAAAAGTAAGAACGTGCTTAGCTCTCTCGCACTTCACTCTCACTAATTCCTCTAAATCATTTGTTTCAACGGCACGCTGGATTGGCCTCAAGGTTTGCATTCTATCAGTGAATCGACCTAGTCGCTTATTTTGATCTCTCTAATTACTAAGCAAACTTGTATACAATACAGCAAAAGGACTTTTTTTTAAATCCATAATATTGCGAGTTTTCAGATACTATTTCTCTGATCCTCTTTGGCAGATGCAATCTTAAACAAATTATTAGAATGCAAGCAAGATCTAATCAAGGGACGAGACGCAAAGGGATGGACACCTCTTCACTTTGCTGCTCACAACGGGAACCTTGAAGCAGTTAAGAAGCTATTAGACAAGGATAAATCCGTGGCATACGCAAATAATGACGAAGGGAACACGGCTCTTCACATTGCTACGGCTATGGGAGATGTACTCGTAATGAACGAGATTATACAAAAGTTCCCAGATTGTTGGGAGATGGCTAATAGTAAAGGGCAAACCATTCTTCACATTGCCGTGGATGTGGAGAGAGATGTGGCGACCAATTTTATCCGTAAAAAGCCTTGGGTAAGCCGTCTTATTAATCGGAAAGACAATGAAGGTAACACGCCCCTCCATGTACTTGCTTCCAAAGGAAGATCTGGGCTTCACATGTACCCTGGAGCTGATATGCTGGCTCTCAACAACGAAAGCATGACCCCTCTTGACATATTGAATCGGAAGGTAACAATGTCGCGCCATTCCATCTTTAAGATTCTCTTCATTTCTAAAGGTTTTTTTTTTTTTTTTTTGTTGTAGTGATTAAATTTCGTCCCTAATTTATCACAACTCCTGAATAACCTCCTGCACAACAATCCGCAAGAACGTGTTTTGTTTCAATGAATAACATTAGTCAATTTCGACATTTAACTTTTCAAAACGACCACATAACAAAAAAAAAAAAAAAAAAACCATGGAAGATAGCATGGTTAAGGCACGACATGTTAGATTTTAATTAATGGATATGTTTAAGGTATTTTATGGCATGGATAAATTACTGGTCAGTCCAAGTAATTGGCCCATATTTCCGGGACTCTAAATTTAGATAGCTGGAAAAGAATTGAGCCTTGACAAGACGAGTGTCTACATGCAGGCACAAAGAAAAGATGACCCTGATGCCGCAAAGACCGTCCAGGTATGTATGTTTTTTTTCTATTTGTTTTCGTTTAAAAAAACAAAAAAAAGAGGGTCGTGCAGGTATGTATTTAAGTGTCTATTTCGTATATTCAAATATTTATTGCATACTTCTGTACTTCCAATTAATATAGGCAGTGTATATGGCTGCAATGGAGCAACGAATTGAGTCTCTCCTAACCCAACGACTCACCGCACAGTTTGAACAGCTGCAGTCTAGAATGTCTCAGTACATGGAATCCAAGGGCTTAGAGGTTAGACAGGTTAACTAGACAGTGTAGAACACACCTTGTAATTAATTGCATTTATCGAAATTGGGATGCAGGCATATGCTTACAAATTGTCATTCGCTTTCTAGGTTCCAGATGCAGTAAGTGGACATTGAACCGTACGAGAGTCTATTAACACTACAAGAAAATGCACTATTAGCGACTAAATTTGCCGACGCGACACAAATTTCGTTGCTAAATGTAGGCTTTTGGCGACGACAATTTGTTTGTGTCGGCAAAGAATCCAAATAGTTAAACTTTTTGGCGACGTTTGCTCTTTTCGTTGGCAAAAGCTATTGGGAAAAGTCGGCTCATGGAGGGAAAGATTTTGCCAACACCCAATTATTCTTTGGCAACGCGTTATGCATAGTTAAAAGATGAAATCTTTCGGCAACGAGCTCTCCACGTCGGGAAAGGCTAGACCTGTACATTTCATACATGGACCTTTTTCTAGCATAATTTGACCTATAAGTCTTTCGAATATTTTTTTGTTTTAAGTGAACTTTTTTGGCTTGTGATTGGAAGGTTTAATATTTTTTATTCCTCTTTCAAAAAAGCGGAAACTCCGGAAAATTTTGATTTTTTACTTTAAAAGAAGAAATTAAAAGAAGCAATACGAAAAATGGGGACTCTTTTTTTTTTTTTTTAATCAAACTATATATCACTTGATTTACTCATAAAAATTTGACCAAAGAATAAAAAAATAACAAAAAAGAATTCCATAAAAGAGTAAATCTCGTAATACAAAAAAAATTCATGAGTAAATAAAAAATAGAACCCCGCAGAAAATAATTGAGCCCCGCGATGGGTACACTGTTTGGCACCAAATACACACCGCATTAGTGGGTCTCATTTTGGGATTCCATATAAATGATCAGAGACACTAAAATTTTTTAAAATATTTTCCAAGGGTCTCTGCAAAAAAATGAGCTCATTTGAATATATGTAAAGACTTTATCAGTTTTTTGCTCAATTTCCTATTAGTATATTCCAATCAAAATTGATTATGTTATACATGTTCGGCACAAACTAAGTAAGTCAAGTAACGGGGCCAGTTCAAGGAACCAAGCATTTGACGCATAATTAATTGGAGCCCCACGCGGATAATCGAAGCTGTTAAATATGTTTAAAACATGTTTTTAAGAGGTCCCACCAAAAATTAACTCATTCAAATATCGATAAGAGCTTGATCCGCTCATTCAATTTTATGTTGTCAAATTTGACAAGAATCAATTAAATAAACTAAAATTATCAATCATGCCCTTACCATTATCGGAATGAGTTGTTATTTTTTTCGGGAGCTCTTAAAAACATGTTTTAAACAAATTGAACGGCTTCGATCATTTTTGCGAAGGTCCCACGCAAAACTTGTGTCAAGTGTTTGATGAACGGAACCGGCCCCCAGTTAACATATTAACTAGTCTTTGTCAAATTTTCTGCCAAAATTATTTTTGTCTTATTCTTTTAAATTTCAATAGTGACAGATGAATATTAAGAACACATATTTTATGAAGCCGGTCCCATGACACTTAAAAAATCTATTTGAATAATGTTGGATAAGATTATTTAGCAGATCTCAACAAGACAAAACTATTTTAACAATCAAAGCCATTGATTTCGTAGTGCCTATTGATTAAACCATTATCGTAAAAAATTGGCTCGATTGGGTAAAGAAAGCTCCTTGATTGGGATGCAATTTTTTTTTTGGATGACAGTTATCTCCCGAACAAATGTGTAGTGACACCCGATCAACTTTATTCTTGGTACAAATGATGAACTCCATAATATGTAAAAGATAGACGGTTTGGATCGAAAAGTAAAGACTCTGGTGGGGGTTGGGTCTTGCAATCTAATACTTTAATACCCCGGGATGCATCAAATGTTGTCCAATCAAGCGGTCCCAATATCTGATCATCTCCGATTTTGGCGGCACCTATGGAATTAGCGAGACGTGAAATCCTAACTGTTCAGATCGACCACTATAAAAATTAAGTTGGCAATTACTTTTAACTTTTAAACGTTCAATATAATTGTTAACAAACTAAGTCTTGTGTGTACTTGAACGTACAATAGCCATTTGACTGTGACACAAATACAAAGATCCAGATCATTGCTTTTGTTTTCCTTATTGATTATATCATTCTTGTAAAAAATTATCTCGATAGGGTTTAGAAATCTTCTTCATCAAGACACAATTTCATTAACAAAATGAGTTTTCTGTCCGATCAAGTGTATAGCGATACCCGATTAACTTCATTTTTGGTATGACTGATGTACTCCATAATACGTAAAAGATGGATGGTTCTGATCGGGAAAAAAAAAACCCCTCAGGTGAGGGTGAGGTACTGCAATTTACTACTTTAATGCATCGGAATGCATCAAATGTGGTTCAATCAGACGGTCGCTGATATCCGATTATCTTTAATTTTCGTGATAATGATGGAATTAGTAAGATGTGAAATCCTTATGGTTCAAATCGATCACTACTAAAATATAATTGGTTGTTTAAGAGATCGTAAATTCAAATTTCATAAATGCCAAATATTCTAAATCTTTGGGCCACTACAGATTGCCCGAACATTTGATATTCAATTCAATAAAATAAAAAATGCAACGGAAGGGCATAGACTTTGGGTTTGGTAATGTTTTTTATTTTGTCTTTTTTTCTAAGTAGTAGGAGACTAGGAGTACTTTTTTTGATTTTGTTAGATATTACACCTATTTTCTGTGAGAGGGAAAAACCTACAGAAAGGGCGCTAAACTTTGGCGCTTAGACTTTTCCCTCAGTTCCCTACTCAACCCACGATGTCCTCTTCTTTCGGCTCTTACTTCCCTTGTTATCATCAATTCTTTTCTTTCCCACGCCTTTTATCTTTTTCTGTCAATTTTCTAGGGCTCTTGAGAGAAGCAGTCAATCAAGGTAAAATTTTCTTCTTAAAATTTTCTGTGTTTGAATATTGACCTGTGGATTTATACATGTTTAATTGCATAGAAATTTTCCCTCCCTCTCTCTCTCTCTAGTTTAATTGGAGATTGATTCCACCCAATTCCGACGAGTAGGACGAGAAGTCAAAATTCGTGCCCTTGAATGCCCGTATCCAGGTACTCGCCACCAATATCATCCATTTTCTCGATTGCCCTACCATTTAGTAGTTAATTACTTACAGATTTCTCCACCCAATCAATCATAGATACAGAAATATATACCTGTATATATTTGTGTATGAAGCACTAACACTCCTAGAGATTGTCATATATGTGTCGGACACTTACCGCTAAGAGGTTTTTTGGACCTTTTGACCTTTTTTATCTGTCTTTATTCATATTTTTTTGATTTGTTCGTTTTGTGACAAACTTTTGTGGATTATTAATTTATCTCAATGTGAGAAATCAGAAAAGTAAAAAATTATGAGTTTTACCCAAATATTTTTGAAAATATCCAAGATAAAGACAAAAAAAACAGGCTTAATTTTCGGGCTTTATCATGGATATTACAAAAAATATTAAGGTAAAAGTAAGAAAAATATAGTTTTTCAATTTCTCTTGTCGAAACGAATCGATAATCTTCAAAAGTTTGTCGCAAAACGAACAAACTCAGAAACAATATGCATAAAGAGAAACAAAAAAGCAAGCCCAAAAGCCAAAAAGCTTCTTAGTGTTAATTAGCCCAAGAACTCTTGACAAGCATGAGAAGTGTCATAAGTATTTGTGGTTATAACCTTGGAAAATTACCAGAATTAAGTTTCTCAGAAAATATCATGGTTATATATTACACTTGATTGGTTGATATTAAAACTGCATGTAACTAGATATGGATAGAAGTTGGATGTCACTTGTTGATAGATTCAGTCAGCCATATATAGACGGGGTGAGCTCTTTTATTGAATTTGCAAAGACACATTTGGGTGAGGCAAGGGAAATCAAGTGCCCATGTATCAAGTGCTGCAACTTCTACAAGCAAGAGTATAGCATTGTAGAAACTCATCTGCTCATAAACGGGATTAAGCAATCCTACACCACTTGGTTACAACATGGCGAACTTCCACAACCCGATGAGCTGGATGAGGATGGTGATGAATCTGATGAGTATCGGGATGATTATGATGCATTGCTAGAGGACCATCAGAAGGGGACTTATATGGGTGATACCTTAGAGAGTGAGGATATTTGTAGCTTTGAGAAACTGTTGGAGTCCTCCCAGCGCCCCTTGTATCCAGGATGCGAAAAATCAGAAACTCTACTATCGTTTGTCATTGAGTTGTTCAAGTTGAAGGTGGATAATAGATTGACCAATAAGACCGTTGAAGGTATTCTGAAGATACAACGGCGGATCTTGCCAAAGGGGAATGTGGTTCCGGGGTCAATTTATGAGTGCAAAAAGTTATTACATGACTTGGGCTTGGGGTACGAGCTCATTGACGCTTGCAAAAATGATTGTGCTCTATTTTGGAAGGAGAATGCTCACTTGGAGAAATGTCCGAGTTGTGAAGAGCCTAGATACAAGGTCAATGATGGAAAGGGTAAGAAGATCCCTCACAAAATATTGCGTTACTTTCCGTTGGCGCCTAGGTTGCGAAGATTGTATATGTCAAGGAAGACAGCTGAATACATGCGCTGGTATAGTGATAAGCGCGTCGATGATGGACAAATGAGACATCCGGCTGATTCTGAAGAATGGAAGAACTTTGATAAGCAGTATCCAGAGTTTGCCAAGGAGATCCGTAATGTTAGATTAGGCTTGGCTACTGATGGTTTCAACCCTTTTGGGAATATGAGTACTTCCTATAGTATGTGGCCTGTCATACTAATACCCTACAACTTGCCTCCATGGAAATGCATGAAGGAGCCATTTTTCATGATGTCCTTACTAATTCCGGGACCCAGTCAGCCAGGTACTAATATTGATGCGTACTTAAGGCCCTTGGTTGACGAGTTAAAGGAGTTATGGGAGAATGGCGTTATGACTTACGATGCCTTTACTGAACAGACCTTTCAAATGCATGTGATGCGGCCCTTTCGGTAGTCGTTGAAGTTTACCAAACGGCCGTCAAATTCAATTATTTATAAACCGGACTATGACTAACGATTTGCATAGTATAGCGAGAAAGTCCGAGTCGATCCACAGGGAGCTCAAATATAGCTTGTTCGGATTGTAGGTATTGTAAGGCGTTAAAGACGGCCAACTTTGTGATTTACTTCAAATAACAAAATTAAACTTGGACTGAAACTAAACTAAGATGGTCGAGTCAAAGGGATTGATTTACCCATGACTTAGCCATCAAACGGTTTCTTCATCTAACTCATGAGTGAACCGAAACCGTCCGGATTCCACTAGAAGAATTAAAAGCTGAAGACTACTTGTAACTTAACTCAAAGCTCTAATTCAAATTAAACTCATTTAATGCAAGTGAGAGACGAAAATAGATCGTTCGCACGCGTAGGATAATCAAGCACGTAGCATAAGGCGATAGACTCCATTGATCAAAGAAGCCACCGACCCCATGATCAAAGCTAGACATCATGGGTTTAATTCATTCAAAGCATTGAAATTAAGCTAAAGTTTAAACGAAACCATTTGAACGACAAATCCATAGAGTAAACCTCACCCTGAGACCGAACCGATTAACTACTCACTCATTGGAAAAAGACTAGAAATTTTGCTTAGTAAAGAAAACATGATTCACCGATAAACACGGAAATAAACTTGATTTCTATTAAGAACCAAACCACACGAACAACTTTAATACTTGAGAATTAAACATAAAACAATAACTTACTTGAGTTCTTGAAGGAAATAACTAAGAAAAGTTTGAAGAACAACTATGAAAAATCCTAGAGAGCAAATAAAAGACTTAGGCCTAAAAGACTAGAAAATGGCCATAGTGTACATAATGGCTTTTAATGGCTTACAAAGCTATTTAAAAGCCTTACAATCAGCTACAAAATGGACCAAAAGGCCCCCAAAAATATCCCAAAAGCACGCCTTAAAAGGAAACTTTCCATAAAAGGAAAGTTGGAAAGTCAGCCTGGAAATATCTTCTGGCAGACATGTAATCGATACCCTCCAGTGGAGTAATCGATACCTTCTTGTTGTCCATGCCCCGAGCTCAATGTAATCGATACCCTTGGCCGTGTGTAATCGATACCCTTCAGTCTGAGTCTTGTGGACCACAATTAGAGCACAGGTATCGATAACAATCTCACTGTAATCGATAACACTCAACCGTGAGAGAAAGTAATCGATACCTCTGGCTTGTTGTAATCGATACCCATCTGTAGAAATTCCAGATTCCAGGTCAGGTTGAGGCTTCAGCTTCAGCACACAGCAACTTCCAGCTTCTCAGCACCTTATTTTCATTCTCTAAATTTAAGTAAAGACTACATTTTAAACCTTTCTTTTACCTTTTCTTTACTTTAATTTTATTTAATGAAAATAAGAAAGTACCCCCCATTTGGAAACAATGACATTACCAGAATTTTAAGATTCCAATTAAATCAAAATGTCAACCCCCACTTTTAGTGTAAAATGGAAAACTGTACATTTTTCTCACGAGAAAATGGCTCAAAACATGACCTTGCTCTTCGAATAAAACCTTGTAACTTTGTAGTTACTCTTAGAAAAATTCAAGGATCAATTACCGCCATTTTTAATCTCGAAAATCGAAACTTTTTCAGAAAGTCATTTTTCCATACTTAGACAGATTTTAAGGGGCCGACAGGGTCTTCGGGTACTTGGAAGCACTTGGGCCGTCCATGGCGTTGAAATGCTCTTATTTACACGTTTTACCTGAAACATACAAAAACCTACCTTACGTGCAATATCGAATAAAGGATTAACTGAATGAACATAAATACTACAAAACCAGGGACTTAAGCACCAAGAATCTACATTATTGGGTGCTTATCACACCCCCCAACTTGAACTTTGCTAGTCCCTAGCAAACAAAACTAAAACAACAAAATATAAACTAAGCGACAAAATTAAAAACCTAAAGCAAACTTCCCTAAATAAAAGATACATAGGCTATGCTCATTCTACAAAAGATTGGCTAGAGAAAGAACATCCATTAAGCACTATCATGCAACCCAGGTGAATGCATGCCTTGACTCAAACATGAACAAGCTCGCCAACGAAACAAAAATCAAGACAGCAGCCCCCCGAAGGGTGCTTCCACAAGCAACCAAAATCAACATGTGATTACATGACTAAGTACATCGAATATAACGCATGCATAACAAGAATGATTAACGTGCAACGGATCACTAAAGGACTTCATTAAGCTTATAATGACCGAGGTTAGCAAAGAAAGGGGAAAACTGCAAAAGTGACGGCGGCCTATGCTAGTACAAGGTTACACTACCCAAAATGGCCGCCGCCTCACCCCTACATCTAACCGAAAGCAATAAACAGCATGCTTTCACCAAAATGCAAGTCAACTACTATATACGATATAAACAAACAATAAAAAGACGCTACTACCGACACAACCACACATAGTCGTCATCCTCATCCGGCTCGTCATGGTATTGAGCCTCGAGCTCCCCTTTTTCATCGGACTCTTTCTCATCCGAAATGTATGCTAGCCCGGAGGTCACACCAATCCTCTCATCATAGTATTCAACCCTCTTCGAATATGCTTTTGCTTTTTCTTAGCATTTCTTTGATTTTCCTTTCTTTTTTCTTTCTTTTGAGAAATCGGGTCATTTGAATTGAGATTTATAGTGAGAGAGATTGAAGGGCCAATTTTCGAGGGCTTTGGAGAGGGAGTTGATAATTTGGGGCTTTATCTTTCGTAGTGGGATAGGAGAGATAAGGAATCACATACCAATTCTTCGCCTTATTGCATCCCAACCACTTCTATCGCATTCACACCACTCCAAACCTCCTTGAAACATTGAAATACACTTCCACATAACCCTCCAAACATCCGGTTTCCTAAGTTTAACAAATGGAAGAAACTCGGACTATGGTTCAAAATAAGGACAAGGTGACTCTTATGTGGTTTAATCAAACAAAAATGCCTTGAATCATTTCCTAAGCACGTTAACAACTCTTAAAGATGCATGCAAGATATTAAACTACTCAAACATGTCAAAAGCTATTATCTATGTACAATGTGGAAATTCACCCTAAGAGAGAATACTAACTAAATTAAGCCCGTGGCGAGACTCATTCATGAAATGGCAAATTTATGCATGCATGTAGATTAAACACAAACGGCTTTGACAAGACGTATTACTGAAGCCATTATTGAAACGAAAAGAGCATAACCAAAGTATCTAGCATGTGACAATCCTAAAAATAAGGGAAGCTTGCTAGGAAAACGAAAAACGAAAAAATTGAACGAAAATTGAAAAACGGAGACAAATCTCAAAGATTGGAGATAAGTCCCAATATGTACAACCCTCCCCCCAACTTAAAATGAGCTGCGCCCTCGCAGCATGGAGAACAACAACATGGAGAGGGTGAATTAAGGAAACCAAATCTTCACGCGATTGAACGGGTACTACTTTTCTCCCCATCCCTTGCGTGAGCTAAAGATGGGTGGCTATACCGGACCATCAAAAGAGAAAGAGAAAAGAGAGAAAGAGGGAGAGAAAGAAGGAGAGATAGAGTGTTTAGCCACACGAAGGCTTTGAGTATGCAACAATAGTATGAACATAGCATGCCAAACTGCATGCTTTGCCAAAAATTGAACTCGGCCATTCCACAAGAAAAGATATTTAGAGTAAAGCATTTGCCGAATTCGTGTCAAAAATTGACGCTCCTCTAAGCACATGGCCCAAACTAAATCAATTTTCAGACTGTTAAGAAATTCTACTATAAGAGGATTGTAAACCAAGTTAACATTCTCAACACCAAGAAAATCAATTAGTTCAATGATTGGTAACTTCTCACAATTAGGCCCACATGCATCTTGTGTATCTAACAAAGAGGGTAAGGGATCTACCTCGCTATCCACTTCCTTATCGGGGAGAAGATCAAGGCACGGAGAATTTGAAGGGACAAATGTAGCTTCCATGGGCTCAAACTCGTCAAAGATTGGTTCATAAGCATCCTGTTTAGCCAACAAAGAATACAAGTAATCCACTTCGGCATCCATTTCCTTAGCGGTGAGAGGTTTTGCCAACGGATCTTCATAAGAGACGCCCGATGTGTCCAGCATGTTCAGCTCATGAGCAAGGAGTAATTCCTCCGGGGAAGTATCAAGATACGGGAGAGCGGAATAGATAATCGTAGCGGTAAAGCATTTCTCCGCCGTATCATCACAAAGAGGAGGATCCATAAGAGGAGAACTCAGGACCTCACTTTCATCAATAGGCTTATCACTCCATGTAGACTCTGAGGAGCTGTCATAATCTAAAATAACATTTTCAACAAATCTATGTGGCTCAATTCCCTCTTCCATGGCATTTGAGTTGGAATCTTGAAAATTTTTAACAAAAACCCGAGATTGTAAAGTTTGAGCCAAACGATCAAAGAAATCGAAGGCTTCAATGGGTTCTTTATCAAAAAGTTTTCCATCACACAACACATCTATGAAAGCATGACTCTTTTGAGAAAGTCCATCATAAAAATAGTTAGCAATTTGAAAATTTTCAAAGCCATGATTCGGGACCGCAATGAGCAAATCCTTGAATCTTCCCCAACAGGCATAAAACGACTCATTCTCTCTTTCAACAAAGGTTTGAATTTGCTTCTTATGAACCCATGCATAAAAAATGGGAAGGAACTTTTTGTAGAATTCATTGAGCAAATCAACCCAAGTTAGCACAGATTGAGGGTTCAAGGAATTGAGCCAAGTTTTGGCACTATCCCTTAAAGAGAGAGAAAAGAATTTCACCCATGCAGACTCTGATTTCACAATGGCACCAAGGGTACCAAGTTTGCCTTTGAAAGCCGCAACATGTTTGTAAGGGTGTTCATGCTCCATGCCATGGAAGCGGGGCAACAAATTGGAAAATGTCATTTGTATCCTAAATATATTGACGACAGGAGCGGTGGGAGCAACAATGCAAGAACATGGATAAGCATAATCGGGATAAGAGTTTTCCCACATAGTCATGGGGACTATTTCCCCATTTGCCACCGCTATTCGATTAGATAGACAAGACATAAAGTAAACAGGCTAGAGGGGCTATGCCGCCACCTCTTTTCTCAAAACAGTGCCATGGGGTTATGCCACCACCACGATATATAAACAATAAAAGAAAAGGCAATCCATACTTAATATCTAGCTTCGTTACACCTCAGGTTTGATATGAAGATCGGTTAGAGGTATCTGCAAGACTATGTATAAGTTGCACAAAACAAAATAAAGCGGGATACTTACAATGGTTTGTCGAACCTCCAAATAAGCTATAATAAGAATTTCCCCGGCAACGGCGCCAAAATTTGATGCGGCCCTTTCGGTAGTCGTTGAAGTTTACCAAACGGCCGTCAAATTCAATTATTTATAAACCGGACTATGACTAACGATTTGCATAGTATAGCGAGAAAGTCCGAGTCGATCCACAGGGAGCTCAAATATAGCTTGTTCGGATTGTAGGTATTGTAAGGCGTTAAAGACGGCCAACTTTGTGATTTACTTCAAATAACAAAATTAAACTTGGACTGAAACTAAACTAAGATGGTCGAGTCAAAGGGATTGATTTACCCATGACTTAGCCATCAAACGGTTTCTTCATCTAACTCATGAGTGAACCGAAACCGTCCGGATTCCACTAGAAGAATTAAAAGCTGAAGACTACTTGTAACTTAACTCAAAGCTCTAATTCAAATTAAACTCATTTAATGCAAGTGAGAGACGAAAATAGATCGTTCGCACGCGTAGGATAATCAAGCACGTAGCATAAGGCGATAGACTCCATTGATCAAAGAAGCCACCGACCCCATGATCAAAGCTAGACATCATGGGTTTAATTCATTCAAAGCATTGAAATTAAGCTAAAGTTTAAACGAAACCATTTGAACGACAAATCCATAGAGTAAACCTCACCCTGAGACCGAACCGATTAACTACTCACTCATTGGAAAAAGACTAGAAATTTTGCTTAGTAAAGAAAACATGATTCACCGATAAACACGGAAATAAACTTGATTTCTATTAAGAACCAAACCACACGAACAACTTTAATACTTGAGAATTAAACATAAAACAATAACTTACTTGAGTTCTTGAAGGAAATAACTAAGAAAAGTTTGAAGAACAACTATGAAAAATCCTAGAGAGCAAATAAAAGACTTAGGCCTAAAAGACTAGAAAATGGCCATAGTGTACATAATGGCTTTTAATGGCTTACAAAGCTATTTAAAAGCCTTACAATCAGCTACAAAATGGACCAAAAGGACCCAAAAATATCCCAAAAGCACGCCTTAAAAGGAAACTTTCCATAAAAGGAAAGTTGGAAAGTCAGCCTGGAAATATCTTCTGGCAGACATGTAATCGATACCCTCCAGTGGAGTAATCGATACCTTCTTGTTGTCCATGCCCCGAGCTCAATGTAATCGATACCCTTGGCCGTGTGTAATCGATACCCTTCAGTCTGGAGTCTTGTGGACCACAATTAGAGCACAGGTATCGATAACAATCTCACTGTAATCGATAACACTCAACCGTGAGAGAAAGTAATCGATACCTCTGGCTTGTTGTAATCGATACCCATCTGTAGAAATTCCAGATTCCAGGTCAGGTTGAGGCTTCAGCTTCAGCACACAGCAACTTCCAGCTTCTCAGCACCTTATTTTCATTCTCTAAATTTAAGTAAAGACTACATTTTAAACCTTTCTTTTACCTTTTCTTTACTTTAATTTTATTTAATGAAAATAAGAAAGTACCCCCCATTTGGAAACAATGGCATTACCAGAATTTTAAGATTCCAATTAAATCAAAATGTCCCCCCACTTTTAGTGTAAAATGGAAAACTGTACGTTTTTCTCGAGAGAAAATGGCTCAAAACGTGACCTTGCTCTTCGAATAAAACCTTGTAACTTTGTAGTTACTCTTAGAAAAATTCAAGGATCAATTACCGCCATTTTTAATCTCGAAAATCGAAACTTTTTCAGAAAGTCATTTTTCCATACTTAGACAGATTTTAAGGGGCCGACAGGGTCTTCGGGTACTTGGAAGCACTTGGGCCGTCCATGGCGTTGAAATGCTCTTATTTACACGTTTTACCTGAAACATACAAAAACCTACCTTACGTGCAATATCGAATAAAGGATTAACTGAATGAACATAAATACTACAAAACCAGGGACTTAAGCACCAAGAATCTACATTATTGGGTGCTTATCAGCATGCTGCTGTAATGTGGACCATACATGACTTTCCTGCTTATGGTGACATATCCGGGTGGAGAACAAAAGGTTATTTGGCTTGTCCCACTTGCAATGATAGTCTGATATCGCGGTGTTTGATAGATAAGCTCGGTTGGGTGGGTCATCGAGCGTACTTGCCAAAGAACCATCGATGGAGGAAGGACAAGAAATTTAACGGGTTGCATGAGCATGACTTGAAATCCTTGGACTTGCCAGTGGGTAAGGTATTGGCTCAGTTGGATAAGGTTCGGCGAGTCAAGTTTGGGAAGGATTCTACAACAAAGAAAAGACCGCATAACTCTGAAGAATTGAATTGGACAAAGAAAAGTATTTTGTGGGAGCTGCCTTACTGGAAGAACTTGAAGCTCCGACACAACCTTGACGTCATGCACATTGAGAAAAATATATGCGAAAGTTTATATGGTACGATGTTGGCCATAGAGGGTAAGAACAAAGACACATACAAAGCGCGCGATGATCTGAAAAAAATGGGTATAAGGTCTGAATTGCATCTACAGATGAATGAAAATGGATCCTTTTTGAAGCCTCGTGCTATTTACACATTGGGTCCACAACAAATTGATGCTTTTTGTGAATTCTTGAAGTCAATTAGTTACCCTGATGGTTATGCAGTGAACATTTTGAGGTGTGTGACATCAAAGAAAGGTAACAAGTTATCGGGTATGAAAAGCCATGATTGCCATGTGCTCCTTCAGCGTATTCTTCCAATTGGGATGCGTGGTTTTGTGAATAGAGAGATTAGCACGACATTGTTTGAGTTGGGTAGTTTCTTTCAAGAAATTTGTTCGAAGACATTAAGGCGGAGTGATCTGGAAAGAATGGAGGAAAAAATAGTACTAATACTTTGCAAGTTGGAGAGGATCTTTCCTCCAGCTTTCTTCGATGTAATGGTCCATCTTGCTGTTCATTTGCCACGTGAGGCCATGCTTGGTGGACCGGTGCAATATCGATGGATGTATCCTATAGAAAGGTAACCATTGACATCATTTTGTAAATTATTTGTCCACCAGTGCAAGTTACATATGTAATCTTAGACATTGTTGTTGCTTTGTTGAAGGTTTCTTGGGACTCTAAAAGGGTATGTCAGCAACAATGCACGACCAGAGGGTTCAATCGCAGAAGCTTACATTGTTCAAGAGTGTCTCACATTTTGCTCAATGTACTTAAAAAAGGGGGTTGATAAACCTGAACGTAATGACGATGGTGGCGAACATGGTTCAGGGATGGAGATTTTCAAGCGAAATGCTCGTCTTTTCTCACCAATTTCTAGGGCTCCCAGCCCATCCAAGAGAGAACAAGAGTTGGCTCACTGGTTCGTGTTGTACAACAGCCCCGAGGTGGACCCATATTTAGAGTATGTGGTTAGATTTGATTATGTGTCTCTAACTGTGTACAAAATTATTGTCTACTCATTTAAGTAATTTATGCTTCACATTCCTTTGAGTAGGGAGTACAAGAATATTGTTCAAATTCAACAAGGAAGAGACCCAAGTGAGATACAACGGCAGGAATTTGCAAAATGGTTCAAAAGACGGGTAAGATATATTAAACAATTTCAAATTCGTAAGCACTTCGTATATGTAACAACTTCAATTGAGAGTTTCTTAGCATACTTTTATTTTCATGTAGATGAATGATTTGCGATCTGAAGGGTCATCGGAAGCAACTGATGAACTATGGTCTTTAGCAAATGGTCCAGGTTCCGTAATTGATCTTTATTCAGGATGTATTTCCAATGGTGTCCGGTTCCACACTAGGGATCGTGAAAGTCGTCGAAGGTGCCAGAATAGTGGATTGGTCGTAGAAGGAAACCATAAGGGGGAGAATATTAACTTTTTTGGTTACTTGTGCAAAATATGGGAATTGAGATACCTACACGGAGGAACAGTTGTTTTGTTTGAATGTGAGTGGTATAATGCCGGTCAGAGGAGCAGAATATACAATGATGAGTGTGTTACTAGCATCGATGTTAGTAGACTTTGGTACAAAGACGATCCATTTGTTCTACCCAGTCAAGTGAGGCAAGTATTTTACGTCAATGATACCAGCAAAGGAAAAAATTGGAGAGTTGTTGAACGGGTGAGGCATCGGGGAGTATGGGATGTGCCTGAGCAAGATGATGTCTCTAATATTGCATTTCAGCAAGATGAACCCACTGATGGTATCCCAATCTTTGCTGGAGATACCAATATTTCTTACAACAAAGACAATGCGGATCCTGAGATTGTTGGTGATGACGAACTAATGGAGGATCATATAGATGACAACAATGACGGGGATGATACATTGGCTGAGTATGTAGATGACGAAGAGGATGAACTTAACAGACAGCCCGAATTTGATAATGATCTTGACATAGACTGTGATATATAGGATTTGTTTTGTCATCTAACTTTTTATATTTGGTAGAATAGAAATGCTATTAACTCAGTGTTTTTCTGAAATACATGGCTGATAGTTGGGTTTTTTTCTAGCTAAGTATTTTATTTTATCAATTGGATTGCATTCAGTATATATGCTGGTTTTCAAGGTTTAAGGGAAAAAGTAAAGACTTGTAGTTCACTTTTACTTGTACGTTCTTTTGCAAATTATTAGTGCAGTTCAAAGGTTGCATTATATTCCAGTCCCGCAAGGTAAAAAAAACCGAGTTGCAGTACTTCAATAAAAATCTTGGCTTATTTGTGGTGTTATATGATAAGGTTTGTGCTCCCAGGTACTCTTAGTTGCAAAAGATGACCAAACGCAGTAGGAATTATGTCCAGCCAGGGTGTTTGTCCCAAAAGAAGACAGCCTATGAGAAGATCAGAGATAAAAATGTGGAGCAAAATGCAGCAATTTTTGAATCTTTAGGATTAAAGAGCTTGGCAAATGGACTGTTTGGCTCGAATTCGTCAACCAAGAAGAAAAGTAGCAAGCTGGTAAAGAGCAAGACGGGTAGCGGAAATTATGATGGGGATTACGAACAAGACGAGGTTGAGGAAGGATTGAGTTCTTCCGATGAAGGAGGTGTATCTTCTAGGTTGCAGTGGAATAAGGTTACAAATTTCTGTAGAATAGTTGGTTCTATTCTTTAAGAAAGAGTCGTTTCAAAAGTTTTTACTTTTATATTGCATGTTTTATCGCAAGTTAATTTTGTTTATTTTTATGGTTATACTATCCACATCAGTTGTTGCTTACTTGTACTAACTAACAATTCATTGTTTGGATTATGTTAGGTTTGTAGGGCTCCAAGAAAGAAGAGTTGCCACACTGCTCACATTTCAAGAGATTCAGAGCCATGTTGGACAAATACGAGTTATACTATGTGGAGTATGGTTTACATGCCCACAACAACTGGGGGCCCAAACAAAATTGGACCACCAAAACTCTATCGACCGGGATGAAGTTTAGTTCATTTTGTTTATCTGCAAATTTTCTAAAGCTAAAATTTCAACCCACTCAAAAAGAGATGAAATCTTAAAATTCCTCTCAGTGCTGCTACACCCTTCTCCACCACTACCTCTGTGACTACCAGTGACCGGCCAGCCACCACCAGCTCTGATGAACAAACGGCCAACACAAAGAAGAGATAAAGTTCATCACTGATGATTGTCATCGAAAAGTAGTGAAAGTTACCTGTTAACAAATCCACGTAACACTTTCTTGTTGAAACTTTGTCTCACTTTTTGAGGAGTCGCCTATCGAGTGCATATACCTCTCTGATCAAAAAATGCCCGACTATAAGCACGTGCCAGGGGAAAATCCCCTCTTCATGAACGACAAGTTGTTCAAGATTGAGAAAAAGACGTGGTGGGGCACGCGCTGCAGCTAGCGTGATTTGGACCAAGTATATATATAGAGGTCGAGAGGGAGTTTCATACGGTGGTTAGCTCGGAGGGTGACTTCCATGGACCTGTTTCGAAGTTAAGCTCCTGTTTCGACTAGCCTTTGTGTAGCAATGTTGTTATCGTACTCGTTATTGCCTAGCTATTGCGCCCTTTTAAACTTTTGAAAAGTCACCCACAGAAGGTAGTCATAATGTGGTTCAACATATGTCGTTGCTATGAGCATTAACGTATGTAATGTTCTGCTTCCTTCTTTGACATCCCAACCTTAAACCTCTGTAATTTTACTTCAAATCAAGTCTGCATAAGTTATTATTTGGCTGAACACGTGGACTACATTTGACAGTGCGATACGTTTCAACATCAAAGGCAAATTGACTTCAATTAGGGTTACTGAGGGACTCACCAATAAATGTGGATAAGGATAATAGGCCCATGTGGCCATGTGCTCTGTTTTTACACCGTCATCCATGGGGACGAAAATTAGGGCGACAAGCTCTGTGAGCAATGAGGAAGATGATAACGTGGCAATGGAGTTCTACAGACCAATACACACGGAGAAAGTTGGTTCATCCAATCAATAAAAGAACAACCTTTACGAGTTCTACATACCAATAAAAACCAATATTTTCCTTTATGAGTTCTACAGACCACAAGCAGAAGGCCTAAAGACCGCGTGCTTGACTCTGTTCATGAAGCTTGAGTATGTAGGAAAAAAAAATGTTGAGTTCGAAACAATATACAATAAACAAGGTGAAAGCAATAACACAAATGAACGTGGCAAACGCTATCGAGTGTGCTAACGCAACAAACATAGCTGAGATGAATGCAAGCATAACGACAAACACGGAAACAAAAATAAGCATGAAGGCTGATCCAGTGCGGCTTTGCAAATGGTCAAGACCTTCCTCCCGTTCAGCATAAGCTAAGGCAGTGAGGCATAGGATTATAGAGGTAACAGAGCATACCATAGCTATGGTGTTGGCTCCTCTCCAATCCCATAAATTAGTTAATGGATTAATTAATCCTGACCATTAAATGTAGAATTAGAGGATCCTCCAATTCTTATGGGATTGGAGAGGAGCCGGACTCTCGATGAGTAGGATCCGAGGATGTGAACTGCATTTACAAAGATGCTGATAATGACTTATATATGGAAAAATTTTGTGACCTCATTCGTCTGAATTTAGGAAAAGCTGAGGGGAACGGGGATGCAGGAATTGATAGTGTCGATAAATTATAAATTTTTCGGAAAAATTGAAATGTTTGGTTATGTATAGCGGTGTTGTTAAAGACAAATCACTGCCACCCCCTAGGTTTCCTAGAACTACAGATTCTCCCTCCTGGTTTAACCCCCAGAGGTTTGGTGATGTATTTCAATTACACCCATTCATTCAAAATGCTTACACTTGATTATGTTGGACCAACCTCAGAATTCTATGCAAATAATTGGAGTTACTTAATTTGTTGAAAACATATTTTTAAGAGGCAAATTATTATCGACTTCTGAAGCATCAGTCCTTAAAAATCCTGGGAGAGAAAAGTGAAAAGGTTAAGCAAACCTAGCTATTCGAGTTTCGGAGTTTGTGATGAACTTGAAACTGGAAAGGTTAAAAGCAGAGATGGAAATGGGTTAGTGCGGCTACACAAATTAACCTATCTATTCGATCGAGTTTGAGATCGTATTCAACTATTCGCTCATGTAAATTGTTGTCACGTAAACAAATTTGAACATGTTTTGAAGCCCAAGTATTCAAACCAAGTTTGATGAAGTGACATTGGACCTCCAGAACTCTATCGACATGGATAACGTTTAGTTCAATTAGTTTAATTATCTGTAAATTTTCTACGGCCAAAATTTCAACCCACTCAAAAAAGAGAGGAATCTTAAAATTGCTCTAGGTCCTGCTACACCCTTCTCCACCACTACCTCTGTGACCACCAGGCACCAGTGACCGGCCGGCAGCCACCCCCTCCGTTGAACAAAAAGCCGACACAAAGAAGAGATATAGTTCACTGCCGATTGTCACTGAAAAGTAGTGGAAGTTACCTCTTAAGAAATCAGCACAACACTTTCTTGTTGAAACTTTGTATCTCTTCTTTGAGGAGTCGCCTATCGAATGCATATACTGTTGGGTCCACCCCCGGTGGGCCTATTTTTGGTATTGGGCTAGCTTGGCCCAAATTAGCTCTCCTTTGTTTTTGTATTCCTTTTGTATCCCTAGAGTGGTGGTGTGTGCTGTCTGCTGAAAAAAGGAAGAGAGAGCGGGAGACTGAGACAGAGAGAGAGAGTGAGAGGAGAGTTTCCATTGTATCGAGAGGAGAGTGTGAGTGAATGTGGAGCAAATCTCACCGTGTAATTTCTCGATATAGTGAAACCCCCCCTCCCCGTGGACGTAGGCCGTTTGTTTTGGCCGAACCACGTAAGTTCTCGGTATTGCTCTTTTTCTTTTCGTGCTTGCCTGTGATTGTGCTTGTGTTTGGTGTGATTTGGGTCTGGAAAATCCCAACAGTGGTATCAGAGCTCCGGGTTCGAGCTGGGTGGGAGCACACACCGGAGGAACACGGCATTTTTCGAAAACAGCACCGAAAAGAAAAAAAAAAACACAGTTTGCTGGGTTTTGGATCAAGACGGACGAGGACTTGATTGGAGCAGCAAGGGTTGTTCAGCTCACTCATACGAACTCAGAGGTGGTGTCGGGGTTGTGTATCGTCACCGGAGGAGATCGTACGAGCGATTCGAAAGGCGGCGGGCGGAGGCGAGTGGCGGCTCTACAGTCAATCGTCGGAGAGTTGTTTGGAAACGAGAGTTGACCACAGGGGTTTGTTCGTCTCGAGGAGACGATCTCGGGTCTGTAAAGCTCGTCGTCGGAAAGTACGGGGGTGGCCCACACGCGCCGGAAGAAGGCGGCGCGTGGCAGCCGGAGTTTTTTGAATCTGTTCAGCCGGTTCAGAAGCTTGTAAACCGGTTCAGAGGGGTCAGACCGGAGGTCAACGGTTCGGTCAACGCGGGGTCAGCAGGTGCTGAGTCAGCCGGTTTACACCGGTGTCGACTCGGAGTGTTTCGGCCGGTTCGTTGGTTTTCGGCCGGTTCGAGACCGGTTCAGACCGGTTCCTGACAGGGATTTTCATTCCGGATTTGTTTTCGGCCGCGGTTTGGAGTGATTCAACTCGGAAATTGCCGGTACGTTATTTTACAGCTTTGAAACTTTTTTTGGCATTGGTTGAGTTGATCAGGAGTACTAAGGGTCGGATTTAAGTGATTATCTTGTTTTGGGTTAATTAAACAAGATGTCTGATTTTAATATGAACACCATGATCCAATTAACGGCAACCAACTACGCGGTTTGGAAGCCACGAATGGAGGATATGTTGTCATGGAGAGACTTATATGATCCGTTAGATCTCCTAGGGGTTAAACCGACTGATATGAAAACGGAGGAATGGAAAAAGATGAACCGGAAAGCGGTTGGATTGATCCGACAATGTATCGGCCAAGAGGTTTTTCATCACGTAGCCCAGGAGACTGACGCTTATACTTTGTGGACGAAGTTGGAGGGGATGTATCAATCGAAAACATCCCGGAATAAAGCGTTGTTGATGAGGAGGCTAGTGAATTTGAAGTTGAAGAGTGGAAACTCAGTTGCCGTTCATTCTAGTGAGTTTCAGAACCTGGTAAATCAGTTGGCTAGTGTTGGAATGAAACTTGATGATGAGTTAGAAGCCCTTCTTTTACTTAGTTCCCTGCCTGACGATTGGGAAACACTTGTGGTTTCTTTAAGCAACTCGGCGCCAGATGGGAAATTGACAACAGCATTGGTTAAGGATGCATTGTTCAATGAGGAGGCACGACGAAAGGAGATGGGAACTGATTATGATGATGGGTCGCGAGCATTGGCCACTGATGGAAACAGAGGGAGAAGTCCAGGTAGAGGAAACGGAAATAGGAGAGGTGGCGGCAGTCGTTCTAGGCCGAGAGGGGGGACACCTATTCTTGGGTCGTTTACTTGTTATCATTGCCAGGAGGAGGGGCACATCAAACGAAATTGTCCCAAGTATAAGGCAGAAAAAGGTAAAGGAAAAGACCAATCAAAGGATGCAGCAGTTGTGATTCATGAATCCGATGGGGAGCTTATGGTAGCCGTGTCAGATATTACGGACGCAGGGAAATCAGATTGGGTACTAGATTCTGGGTGCTCATATCATGTTTGCGGGGATAAGCGGCAGTTTTGGAGTTATGAGGCATTTGATGGAGGATTTATCCGGATGGCTAATAATTCGAGGTGTCGGGTTGTTGGCAAGGGGATAGTGAAATTTCAGATGCCGAGTGGAAAAACTGTGAGGCTTGAGGGGGTGCGACATGTGCTAGGCTTGAAGAAGAACTTGATATCTCTCGGGATGCTTGATGAGAGAGGCTTTAGTTTTTCAGCGGGTAGCGGAGTCCTTCGGGTTTGTAAAGGAGAAAGAGTGATGTTGCAGGGAAATATGATTGGTGGACTATACAGGCTTGTGGGATCTGTTGTGACAGGAGGAGCTGCTGTCAAGCATGGGACAAGCGGTATAGGGTGTTCGGTTGGACAGGGGGTACATCAATTGCCGATACGCACATGGAGAGAACGCGGGAGTACACGGAGGTGTCACGGTTCTTGGGAGGTGTACGGGATTCAGGCTTGAAAGCGAGAGAGCAATTGATGCAGGATGTTCACCGGGAAGCTCAGAGGAAAGGGACAGGAATTCTAAGGATGGGAGCTCCGAAAATGAAGAAAAGAGTCTCTTTTGCTCTTGATTTGGTTGGTGGTGGTGATCTCTCCGGGGTTGTCGACACGGGAGGAGGGAAAGATCCACCGCGGATGGCGAGGTGGTGAGTCTCGCGGAGCACCCGGTGAGGGGGTGCGGGCGCTCAAGCAATGGAGGAGCGCGGTTAGAAATTGACTCCCTTGCGGTTTTGGAGATATCTCGGTTGGAGATGGAGACGTTCCGGTTGGTGAGTGCGGATACCTTGGGAGGGGGTGCATCCTACGCAAGGGGGTGCGGTTTTTTTTCTCTTGACTCGGTCGGTGATTACCCACTCGGGGTGGAGGGGGTGATTGTTGGGTCCACCCCCGGTGGGCCTATTTTTGGTATTGGGCTAGCTTGGCCCAAATTAGCTCTCCTTTGTTTTTGTATTCCTTTTGTATCCCTAGAGTGGTGGTGTGTGCTGTCTGCTGAAAAAAGGAAGAGAGAGCGGGAGACTGAGACAGAGAGAGAGAGTGAGAGGAGAGTTTCCATTGTATCGAGAGGAGAGTGTGAGTGAATGTGGAGCAAATCTCACCGTGTAATTTCTCGATATAGTGAAACCCCCCTCCCCGTGGACGTAGGCCGTTTGTTTTGGCCGAACCACGTAAGTTCTCGGTATTGCTCTTTTTCTTTTCGTGCTTGCCTGTGATTGTGCTTGTGTTTGGTGTGATTTGGGTCTGGAAAATCCCAACATATACCTCTCTAATAAAAAACAAAGCCCGTCTATAATTACGTGCCCGGGGAAAACCCCCTCTTCATGAATGACAAGCTATACCCAAGATTGAGAAAGACGAAGTGGTGCATGCGCTTCAGTGCGATCTGGACAAAGTGTACAGAGTTCGAAAAGGAGTTTCATGCGGCGGTTTGGCTCGGAGGGTGACTTCCATGGACCTGTTTCTAAGTTAAGCTCCCGTTTCGACTAGCCTTTGTGAAACAATGCTGTTCTCGTACTTGTTATTGCCTACCTATTGTGCCCTTTTAAACATTTGAAAAGTTCCCTACAGAAAGTAGTCATAATGTTCTGCTTCCTTCTTTGACATCCCAACCTTAACCCTCAGTAAATCTTACTTCAAATCAAGTTTGGATAAGTTATTATTTGGCTGAACACAAGGACCACATTGACAGTGTGATACGTTTGAACATCATAGGCAAACTGACTTCAATCAGGGTTTAGTAAGGACTCACCAGTAAATGTGGATAAGGATAATAGGCCCACGTGCTCTGTTTTAACACCTTCATCGATGGGGACAAGCTCTGCGAGCAACGACGAAGATGATTGACATGGCAAATGGAGTTCTACAGACCAATACACACGGAGAAAATTGGTTCATCCAATCAATAAAAAAACAACCTTTACGAGTTCTACATACCAATAAAAACCAATATTTTCCTTTATGAGTTCTACAGACCACAAGCAGAAGGCCCAAAGGCCGCGTGCTTGACTCGCTTCATGCTTGAGTCGGTCATGATTACGAGGAAAAAACCTTTTTGAGTTTGAGAAAATATACAATAAACGAGGTGCAAGTAATAATACAAGTGAACACAGCAAGCGCTATGGAGTGTGCTAACACAACAAACGTAGCTGTGATTAATGCAAACATGGAAACTAAAATGAGAGCCAAGGCTGCTGCACCGCGATTTTCAAAATGGTCATGATCTTCCTCCCCTTCAGCATAATTTAAGGCAACGAGGCATAGGAATACAGAGGTAACAGAGCATACCATAGCTATGGTGTTGATTATGAGAATTGCTTTGAAAGCTGCTGCTCTTGCTAGGACCGCCATACCTTGGTCTCGACCTTGGTTGCGATCATAGCCCCCCGGAATTGCGAAGGCGGCTGCGAAGGTGATTGTGGCTATAAGTGAGGCCACGATCACGATGGTTCCCAATGCTTCTTTTTCATCTTTAATACCTTGAATTCGTTCCCGTCGTTTTGCTTCTTCCCTTGTTTTCCTCTCCCCTTCTTCTCTTTGTTTTTCAGCATCTCTTGTCATTTTTCTCCCCATTTTTTCTTGTGTACGGGCTCTCTCCAAGTTCACTAAGTTGCCACGAGCATTGCCGGCTATGTTTCTTCCACCACCAATTCCCGAATCCAAGGTGTCATCCTACATTTTTTCGCTAGTTGATCAAATAAAAAACAATGTATATAAAACTATAGTCCTATTATAAATATCCATATCTTATTAAGCCTCCATTAAACCACACTAATCCTGGTTTTGTAAAGGAAAACCAATCAAACCTTGGAGAGAGAGAGAGAGAGAGAGAGAGAGAGAGAGAGAGAGAGAGAGAGAGAAAATTGGAGTGCTTGTGGAGAACTACACGGGCATTTTTGTAAGAATTTACTTGAGAAGAACTTTCGAAGATAAATAAAAGGGAACAAGCAAACCATAACAAAAAGAGAGTAATATCGTGGGATGGAAACATATCACGTAACTAGTTCCTAAAATTGCTATACTCAATGTTTTTGTCTCTATTTTTTGAATTACTATTGGAATTGGTTTTGTAGTCATAGTTTTAACTCGGGCTATATACACAAAATATGGGGGGGGTTCTTCCTGGCCGGCCCAATTTTGTCAAGCCATTCCCGTCCAAGCCCACTATTTGTCAAGCCCATTCCCTAGAAGCCCCGTTTTAAGTAAACTTCCAAAAATACCCCCGCTATACTCGAACGATACATAATCCCAAAAAAAATACACACTTCACCCGTGTCCTTTCCAACTTTCAGCAAACCCTAAACCCTCAACGTTCTTCAACGTCGTCAATCCTTCGGTAATCATCCAAAAAACCTCATCAACGTCGTTAATCCTTCGGTAATCACTGTTTTTATCTTCTTCTATACTTTTTTCTACACCCTCGTATTTCACATAATGTGAATTCTTGTTTGTTGCTTCTGTTGCCTGTGTATCATGATCCACACACCTTAGATCTGGCTTTTTCTGACATTTTGTTCGCATATTTGCCTGTGTTAGTTGTGTTGTATCTTTTAAGCTGTGATTTATTATTCGTTTTGTGGATTTTGATTTTCCAATATCTGGATTTTGCGGATGTGAATTCGTTTTGTGGATTTTGAGGATGTGAATTCTCTCTCGAAACTATGAACTCTTCATTTTTTGTGTAGTAATCTCTAAGGTGTGAATTCTACTTCGTTTTGTGAATTTCCATTTTCCGAGATGTGCATTTTTATTTTGGCGATGTGAATTCTCTTTCAAATGTGTGAATTCTTCATTTTTTGTGTAGTAAGCTCTGACGTGTGAATTCTACTTCGTTTTAATTTTCCGATATCTGGATTCTTATTTTCGGGATGTGAATTCTCTCCGATATCTGGATTCTTATTTCCCTGTGTTAGTGGATTTTTAATTTGGGGCTGTGAATTCTCTCTCGAAGCTATGAACTCTTCATTTTTTGTGTAATAAGCTCTAAGGTGTGAATTTTCGGGGGTGTGAATTCTGGGAGGTGTGAATTCTTGGGGGGGTGAATTTTCGGAGGTGTGAATTCTTGGAGTATGAAAAGTGATAGGGGCAAAATAGTAAAAGCATTCACTCTTGGATCCAAGGGTGTGAATTCTGTAAAGGCGTGTGAGTTCTTGCAAAAGAGTGTGAATTCTGTGGGGTGCGAATTCTTGGGGGTGTGAATTCTGGGGGGTGATTTCTGTGCTTCTGTTTCTGAAAGAACTGTGAAATCACAATTTGCTGCATTTCTTTGTTTCACTGTTCCAAGGAACTCTTCATTTTTGTGTAGTATGCTCTGAGGTGTGAATTCTTAATTCACACACACCATTTTCGGGATGTGAAGTCTCTCCGTTTCAAAGCTGTGAACTCTTCATTCTTTGTGTAGTAAGTTCTGATGTGTGAATGCTTAATGCACCATTGGCTTGATTGGCAGAATCCCCACCCTATTTGACATAGTTCACCCCCGCGTTGACACAATTCACCCCCAATTTGCAGTATTCACACCCCCATGATACAATTCACCCCCCATTTGAATTCACACCCCCCATGACAGAATTCACCCCAATTTGAAAGAATTCACCCCCATGACAGAATTCACCCCCCACCAATTTGAAAGGATTCACACCATCAGTTAGATGTAATTCCTGAAAACATAATTCATCCAATTTCCACTATATATGCCTGAATTTTGCGTTTAATAATTGTTTGATTTGCTATGTCACTGTCTAATACAGATTCTGCATTAAATAATTGTTTATGTGAATCATGTCCTTTTCCGAAAGTATGAATACTTCATTTTTGGGTAGCAAGCTCTGTTTTTTTCAAAAGAGTGAATTAATTGTTTCTGTGTTAATTCAGCATTTCAGAACAAAAAATGAAGGAAGCTGAATTGAAGGAGGTACCAATAACAGCTAGTCCTCCTGGATCCAAGAGGCTACCACCATGCAAGGTACCGCCAATCAGGATACTGGTCCCAATAACTCAACCAATCCAGCAAGTACCAAAAAGAAAAAGGTCGGCAAGAAAGTCAACAGAAAATCAAACCCAACCACCACCAGAAACACATGCGAGGGAAAAAAGGAAACGAGAAGTCCAAACCCAACCACCAAGTCCATCATTGGAGGAACAACAACCCAAGAGAACAAGGAAAAGTCCACGCCAAATTCCATCAAAAACCACATCCCACCCCTCTCTGCCATTAACCTACCCAATTAGAACAAGGGCAACAATGGAGAAGAGCAAGCACAAGGACAACAAGGGAGAAGCATTGACATACCCACAAAAAGGGAAAAGAGCAAGCACAAGGACAAGAACAACAAGAACACAAACACAAACACAAACACAGACAAACACAAAAAACAGATCCAACCTTCAGTTGACAGTTACGTTTCTGCAAGATCTGAGTCTCAGAGGTGACCACCTCGACCTGCTGAAAAAAACACCGTTCTGGCTGATCATTGATGCAATCATATCACAAAAATTGGATGCCGATAAATGCATCAAGTCAGACACGGTTCTCACAAAACTTCTTGCTGCATACAATCCAAAAACAGATTGCTTTACAATAGCTGGGAAGAATGTGAAGCTGACGGCGAATCATGTTAAGTTAATTTTTGGAATATCTTGTGGTACGGAGCGGTTTGCAGCAAAGTTGAAGACTAGAGATCAGGTTGCATTTGCCAAAAGACACAACATTCAACAAAGATTGACAACCAAAGCCATATCAGATATGCTGAAAGAACTTGCCCAAGAGAACAAAACCAACATTGAAGATGTCCAAGATGTTGCACGGTTGGTCTGCATGTTTCTCATTGTCAAGCTTTTTTTCCCAACATCCGGTATAACGGTCTCATGGAAGCACGTCGATGCAATGGAAGACCTGACTCAGATGAAGTCATACAACTGGGCAGCTGAAATACGGGATGAGCTTATTGAATCAATAAAGAAATCCCAACATTCACCAAAAGATGTGAAGTGCTGCCAATTGATACTTCCTGTAAGTGAAGTGATTCAAATTTGTTTTTACAGTTGCATGACATACAACACTTCCAATACATCTGCTAATCAATTATTTATTTGCAGTACTGGCTATGCGAGTACACAAACATTCTTGAACAAGAGCTGTCAGAACATCAAGTGTCAAGATTACTTAAGTGGAATATATCCACACTTGAACATGCATTACAAGCCATTCCAAACATCGTGAACGCGCGAAAAATTAAGGTAAACTCAATTATCGCCATAGGGAAAGTGAGTACTGTCCTTTTCGAATATGAATTCATATGCCCCATGTGTATTATATGCCCCCCATGACAGCATTCACACCCCCCATGACAGAATTCACCCCCCATTTGACACAATCTACACCCCAACTGACAGTATTCCCACCTATATTTTTAATTGATTATGTAGCTAGATGTGAACTCTTCATTTTTTGTGTAATAAGCTCTGACGTATGAATTCTACTTCGTTTTAATTTCCCAGTATCTGGAAGCTATGACATGTGAATTCTACTTCAAAGCTGTGAACTCTTCATTCTTTGTGTAGTAAGTTCTGATGTGTGAATGCTTAAGGCACCATTGGCTTGATTCAGAATTCACATGCACCATTGGCTTAAGGCAACACTGGCTTAATTCACACACACCATTGGAAGAATTCACACCCAAATTGGCAGAATCCAAACCCCATTTGGCTTAATTCACACCCCATCTGACAGTATCACACCCCATTTGACAGTATTCACACCCCCATGACACAATTCACCCCCCATTTGAAAGAATTCACCCCCATGACAGAATTCACCCCAATTTGAAAGGATTCACACGCCCTAAAAACATATTTCACACCATCCTATTTGACAGAGTTCACCCCCATTTGACACAATCCACACACCAACTGACAGTATTCCCACCTACATTTTTAATTGATTACGTAGCTAGATGTTTTGTATGTACTATTAATACTGTCTTCTTCATTTGACCTGCGCAATATATCTAGTTCGAAGGTGTGAATTCTGCATCAGGTAATCTGAATTCTGCATTACAGGATGTGAATTCTGCATTTCACGGCCCATAAAATATGTATCCTCCTATTGCTGTTAGAAATCTATTTGACATATTCAATCATTGCCATAGGTACAAGTTGCTGAACTTACTGAAACGGATCAAGAACACAAACTTTACAAAATGGAATTCCCTTGTATTCAACAAGGAGGAGAAGAAGGAGAAGGAGAAGCAGAAGGAGAAGGAGAAAAAGAAGGAGAAGGAGAAGGAGAAGAAGAAGGAGAAGCAGATGATGAAGGAGAAGAAGATGATGAACATGAAGATGGAGATGATGATGATGATGATGATGATGATGATGGCAATGGCGATAGCGATGGTGATAATGATACTGCTGATGATGATGATGATGATGATAGTCCTCATGATGATGGTGCTCGTACTTATTCTCTGGTTAATGCTAGAGAAAATGACGACGATGGTGATGATGACAACGATAGTGATAATGCTGCTGCTGCTGCTGATGATAGTCCTCGTGATGATGGTGCTGGCAATTATTCTCCTGTTAATGCTGAAGACAAAGATGATGACAATGCTCATGCTGGTGGTCATAATTATCTTGGCCTTGAGGACATTTCACAACCCAACCA
The DNA here is from genome assembly GCA_025413875.1 of Rhododendron molle. Lineage (NCBI taxonomy): Eukaryota > Viridiplantae > Streptophyta > Magnoliopsida > Ericales > Ericaceae > Rhododendron > Rhododendron molle. The sequence continues at coordinate 58,970,825 of CM046391.1, forward strand.
GCATTTCCAAACACCACAAGTACAGAACCCTTCTCAGGCGAATGAGTTGGAAGTATCAAAAGCACTGCTCCACATATCCCGAAATCAAAATCCAGTCCAAAGATGGCTCTCTAGTCAGGACTCTGGATCAACACTTGTCCCTAACACATACCTGCCAACAAATGCAGGGGTGTTTCCACATCTTGCGTTATCCCCTCTGCCAGCATATATCCATCCTGATCAAGATGAACCACAACCAAACCTTGAATTTTTGTGTTCCTCTGCAGTGCAAAGAGTAACAGAACCGCTTGTTGAGCAGCTCCAGGAGGTAAACAGGCAACAAGAAGTTATAATTGACACACTCAAGGAACAAAGCAAAAACAATGAGGTAAAAATGGCAGAACTCCTTCAAAAAATTGATTTTTTGTACAAGGAAGGAAGGAATCAACAAGGGAAACACAAAGAAGCCCTTCTCTTGGCCATACAACATATCAAAGAGTCACACATAGCAATCAGTGACGAAAAGATGAAAATGGAGGTTGAATTCAAAGAAGCTGCAGCAAAACAGGAGCAACAGCTCACAGATGCACGAATGGCATTAATCGAGGAGAAAAAGATCTCACTTGCACTGAAAGAAACTGCAGCTAAACAGGCTCATGAACTGGATGATGCACAAATGGAAAAGATGCAAATGGAGCTTGAATTCAAAGAAGCTGCAGCAAAACAGGAGCAGCAGCTTAAAGATGCACGAATGGCGCTAATTGAGGAGAAAAATATCTCACTTGCAGAGAAGAAGGCTGCACAAAAAAAGGAACACCAATTGCAAACTGAGAAAACACAGCTGGAAGAGGAGAAGATGGTTTTCCTTAAAGAGGTGGAAGCTCTGCAACAACACAAACAGCAGATTGAAAGGAACAATGCAGAACTTGAAAGGGAAAACAAAGAACTGAAAAAAGAGCTGCAAGAAAGGAGCAAACGAAGTCCACACCTTGAACCCTTCTCGAACGAGACCGAAGAGGAAAACATAGAGCAACAAGTCCACAGTGTAACACAGAATGCTCAAGTAAAACCATACTCAACGCAAGACACTCTGGACTTTGTGCACACCGTTACACAGGCTACTAACAGAAAACCCCCTCCACCATCAAAATATCGAAGGATCAAGCAGAAAACAAGTCAGGGGACAAGGAAGCTGAATGTCGATCCCATATATACCTATCCCCTACTTGACAAGAGAGCCGACGAAGAAATGAAAATGCAAACAGATGGACCAACAGACCAGAAGAAACTAAAAAAACTCAACAGCCATCATATGCAAGTTTTAAAGCTTCTACCGCAACCAACATTGCAACTCATCAAAGATATGTGGGCAAATACATCTCCAAAGTAAGAATTCACATTCCTGAAAACAGAATTCACCCCAATTTGACAGAATTCCATGTTACTTTATGAGATAGAATAGTGAAAGTTTATGGATTCTGAGATACAGGAGCAACAAATGTAGAATTCACATGTCCCATATGTATAATTCACCCCCCATTTGACAGTATTCACACCCCACATGACAGAATTCACCCCCCATTTGACACAATTCACACCCCACATGACAGAATTCACCCCCCATTTGACACAATTCACACCCCATCTGACAGTATTCCTAATTTCATTTTTTAATTGATTGTATACCTAAATCTTTATATGCAGTATTAAAACTTTGTCTTCTTCTAACAGCAATGTGGCTTATACTGGACCAAATAGCTTTGTAATGGTTGAAGATATACAAGAGATACTTCGAGATGGCGAGCTTGGCTACGAGGTACATACATTCATAATCAAATTAACACCATATGCTATATAATAAGTTAATCTCTTACGTTGTGTTTCAGATAATAAATACCTATGCTCAACTTCTGCTCGAGGAGTACGACAACCTTCCGAATTTCTGTTTGATTGAATCGCAACAGAAGAGGTCATACATCTTCTCTGCCGACCTGATGGTAAGAAAACAAATTACTATTCTGTTTTTTTTTTTTTTTTTAAATATCCTATTGTATTAACTCTCTAAACAAAAAATCAAAATTCCTTCAAAACAGAACACGTTTCTACTGAACACCATTGAGCAGAATCAACAAATGTTTGGAGAACTACTGCCAGATGCCATAAATTCGGCGTCTTATCTGATCTTCCCAATATTGTGCAAAAGCCACTGGACACTGCTCATCCTTGATACTACTCGACCAATGTGGTTATACTACAACTCGTTGAAAATCCAAGGGAGGGACAGCTACTTTGACGCATCGACTCCATTGGTTAACCTCTCACTAATTACTTTGTCTTCTATCTGTATCAGAATCCAATTCATTTATTTTTTACTAATTGATCCTCTAAATTCATCAGAGGCTAGCAATCACTAAATACATCTGCTCAGAAATGCGCGTATCCAGATTGGAACACTTCTCATCGACTGCTTGCATGTGTCCGACACCAAAACAGCAGCCCAATTCGTATGTCTTAAAACCATTTCTCTGTCTCTACAAACCTAAACCCTAAAGAAAACATATAAGCATTCAACTAACACATTTAATATATCTGTTATTGCAGACTTGATTGTGGCCCAATCGTGTGCTACATCATCCAACATTATATCAATAATGATGTAGATGGGATTGCACAAAGCCTCACAAAGCATCATGTCAGAAAGATAAGAGCAGATATCACACACAAGATACTAAGCCATAAATCAAGGTCATGGACGTTGGAGATGCACAAAAGTGAAGAGGAGGCAAGGAGAGTCCACATGGCAAGCTGAATTGCAGGGACAAGAAGGTCATGGATGCTGAAGATGCACAAAACTGAAGAGGATGCAACGAGAACTGACCCCAACCTGAACCCCAGAGACAAGAAACAACTGTAATAGTTTAGCGATTCAGTGATTCTGACACACAGTAGTGATAGATTACGGATTCTGTGTTTTATATCCACTATACATCCCTGAAAAGCATAATTCACATGCACCATTGGCTTAAGGCACCACTGGCTTAATTCACACACACAATTGGAACAATTCACACCCAAATTGGCAGATTCCCCACCCCATTTGACAGAGTTCACCCCCAATTTGACACAATTCACACACCATCTAACAGTATTCACCCCCATTTGACAGTATTCACACCACCCATGACACAATTCACCCCAACTTGAAAACATATTTCATACCATCGGTTAGACGTAATTCCTGAAAACATAATTCATCCAATTTCCATTATACATCCCTGAAATCAGAATTCACACGCACAATTGGCTTAAGGCAACACTGGCTTAATTCACACCCACCATTGGAAGAATTCACACCCAAATTGGCAGAATCCAAACCCCATTTGGCTTAATTCACACCCCATCTGACAGTATCACACCCTATTTGACAGTATTCACACCCCCCCATGACACAATTCACCCCAACTTGAAAGAATTCACACGCCCTAAAAACATATTTCACACCATCGGTTAGACGTAATTCCTCAAAACATAATTCATCCAATTTCCAATATACATCCCTGAAATCAGAATTCACATGCACCATTGGCTTAATTCACATGCACCATTGGCTTAATACACATGCACCATTTCCTGAATTCACACACAAATTGGAAGAATCCAAACCCCGTTTGGCTTAATTCACATCCCACAAAATATAATATTTTTCTGCTGTGTTTGGATTGTATTTTGGAATTTTTTTTAACAAATAGTACGGGTTATAAGTGGAGAGAGATAGAGAAAAATGTTGGAAGTAGGGGGAATTTTTTTTTAAAAATTCTTTTTTAAGAAGGGAAGAGAACAAGTATTTATTTCTTTAATAATTTGACTTAGAGAAGTAATGAATAAACCATAAAAAAACGAAAATTAAAATAATAATAAATTGAAAACATATTTTTGCATAGGGATGTGAAAAGATACACCACACATCCCACAAATAATATAATAAAAAAATAATTGGGAAACGAAACAATCTCAACTTTTCACATCCCACACTGCGCCTTTTCACCACCTTAAATACACCACTTTTCACTTCACCACTCACACCCCTTTTTTCTCTCCCCCACTCACACAAAGCCCTCAAAACTCAAAACATGTCTGACGTCCCCCTCAACGCCTTCGCCAGAGGAGTCCAGGAACTCCAGCAACACAACGACGCCATGATGGCCATGCTGCTCGAACAGCAACAGCGCATAGAGGCCCTCCAGCGCAAAATCCAGGAAACGCAGGACCGCCACTATGCCCAGTTTCTGGAGGACGAGGAGATGCTCCAAGACATGGACGAGGACGACGAGGACATGGACGAAGACACAGACGAAGACACAGACGAGGACGAAGAAGAAGAAGAAGACACACCCCCACCAAACCCTCCTCAGTCCCCTGAACCCAGGGTTGATTAGGGCTTGACTAGTGGGGTTAACGACTAGGGATTTTTTTGTTGCTTCTCTGGTGTTGAAGCGTTTTGAAGCCCTGGTCTCCTTATCTGATGTTGAAGGGTGTTTTTTTTTTTTTCAAAACCACCAGACTTTAGGGTTTCACAAACCCTAGCTTCTTCTTTTGTGACCCCAATCTAACATCCTTTTATGTTCATATGGAAAAATCTTGCTTATCTTTTACGGTGCTTGCATGTGCTCTTGATTTGATGATTTTTCTCTGCTTCTATAAGTTTGATTTCTGTGCTTCTGTTTCTGAAAGAACTGTGAAATCACAATTTGCTGCATTTCTTTGTTTCACTGTTCCAAGAATTCACGCCCATATTTGACTGAAAAATACGATCCACATCCCCCCCCCCCCGATTACAAAATTACACCCCTGAAAAATAAAATTCACATGCCCAAAAAAAAAAAAAAATTGCATAGGGATGTGGAATTCACATACCTTAAAATATACAATTCCCATGCCCCGCCCCCCCCCCCCCCCAAAAAAAAAAAAAACCATGCAAAATTCACAACCATATCAAACACATTGAGACCATAATAGAATTCACTCCCTCTATTCGATAAAATTCACACGCCATTAAAAAAGAATTATTCACCCCCTTTTTGAATTCACTACCTCTATTTAATAGAATTCACACCCTCTACTTGATAGAATTCACCCCCTTGTTGAATTCACTCCCTTGTTTAATTCACTCCCTCTATTTGATAGAATTCACAACCCCTGTTCACCACAATTAATACAAACCATTCTTTTTTTTAAAAAAAAAAACAGCAAAATCCACAAACAGTTAACACCACAAAATACCAAATCAATAAATCCTCAATCAATTCAACTCAATATCAATTCAACTCAATACAATTCAACTAAATCCAAATGAAAACTTGTTCCTCAATATCCACTCAAATCAAAGCCTGTTATGAAATCCTGGCAGTATTTAATTGATAGCCTCCTTACAACTCCTCCTGTTATGAGATCCTCTCTTTCCACACCTAGTACATTTAATGGTTCTGACCTTTTCCCCAAAAGATCGTATCCTCTTCTTCTTATTTCTCCCTGGTGGCTTTCTAGAAAAAGGAGGTAATATCACAGCATCACCGGCACCTTCAAGTTTCCACAGCGTAGGAACAGGCATAATAGGTCTAGAATATGCCTCCCCATAACATTCCACGTGAAAGTAACGTTCAACACATGCATTCAATGACTTCCCGCTCTTTTTAATTGCACAAACTGCATGCACGCAAGGTACACCATTCAACTGCCATTGCGTACAAGTGCAACTATGCCTCCCAATATCCACCTTGACAGATGGATTACATAAAACTTCAAGCACATCTGGTGAAGAAAATTTTACTTCCCATGCCTTGGACTCCTGAAAAGCAATTCTCAAAGCTTCATCCATCGTGGGACAAAGCACCTGACGCCACTTCGCTGCAATTTGTTTCCTACAACACATCTGTTCCATAAGCTTGATCCGTACTCGATCAACCAGTTGTGTGATCGGTAAGTGCCTCTCCTTCTCTATCCAAGAATTGAAGCACTCAGCCAAATTAGACCACATCTCTCCATACCGCTGTCCCGGGAAAAAAGCATTAGCCCAATGTTCGTAAGGCAAATCAGCTAGGAAATTCGTAATCCTTGATTCCCCACCTGCTTTCTTCAACCTAGCCATTTCTTCATTAAACTTCATCTCATTCGGTGCATAAGCACATAAACTGAACAGACCAATCACGCGCTCTTTATACTTGTTCCTTCCACCTGTCAATCGACCACGAAGGTTGTTCTTCAAATGGTAAAGACAATACCCATGAAATCCCGAAGGAAAAACCCTTAGGAACTGCAGCTTTTATTCCAGCATTCCTGTCAGAAACAAAGACAATGCTTCTTGTATCTCCATCCAAAATACCACGCAACTTCTCCATAAACCACAACCAATTCTCATTGCTCTCGGAATCAACCACACCAATACACAATGGAAACAGTCCTGCAAAAAAAATGTGTATTCGTACAACAATTAACAACTCTCACACAAAATGTTCAAAAATAATTACAATTCAAAACTCACACATAATTCACAATCCAAAAATAAATTCAATACACAAAAATACTTTACAAAATTGTACCTTTATCACCATCCTTCGCACTGCCGAAAGCAATGATCCTTTGAAGTTTCCTTTCAGAAATGTTCCGTCAACAAACAAAAGGGGCCTCAAATGTTTAAAACCATAAATACATGCACTGAACGCGACAAACAACCTCTTAAATCGATTAGTCTCAGTATCTACTTCTATATCAAACACGCTTTCAGGATCAGAATTCTTAACAGCCTCACGATACCACCGTAGTTCATCAAAGGATGCATCATAATCCCCAAAGGCTTCAGACCTCCCCTTCTCAACACCCTTCCAAGCTCGTTTATATGGAACATCCACCCCATACAAACCCTTCAGTGAACTAACTACATCAATTGGACGTTTCTGCGGTGTGGTCCGAATATCAGCACTCATTAATCTTCCAATCATACTGGACGAAGCCCGCGAATGCTTTGTGGAAAGGACAGAAGCACCGCATGAGTGGATATCATCAAAACTACGTATATAAAAATGTCTGCTAACCTTGTCCAACCTCGCATACACTCTCCACTTACAATCTGCATCCTTACAAAATGCAGTCACCCTATCCGTTTCATTCTTTGCAAAACTATAATCAAAACCATAAAATATTGCAAACTTTGCCAATTTATCACGAAACTCAACTGCACCACCCTCAAACTTCTAGTTAACTTCTTTGATATAATGACGCCAACTCGTCAGACAATAATGCACGATCCCGATGCTGACAAAATGTGGGTAGTAAGTCTCTCTCTTTCTCAACCTCCAACCTCCATTGCGAACGAATCACAGCTAAACCTTTCCCTTTCGAACTGCTGCAACTTCCAACATCTGAACACAAACCATCACTGCTTCCACTACTTCCACTAACTCCACTAGCCACAACATCACCAAAACAACTAACACCTGACCCTTTACCTTTTGAACTGGTGAAAATACTACCATAACTGCCACTACTACCACCACAAAGTCCAACAGACCCAACATCAGTACTCAAACAACTAACACCTGACCCTTTCCCTTTTGAACTGGTGAAAATACTACCATAACTGCCACTACTACCACCACAAAGTCCATCAGACCCAACAAAAGTAGTCAAAAAACAAATATCACAACGATCAACACCAAAAGCCACACAAACCCTCCCAAAACAACCACTACTGCCAATAGAATTCACAACTGTAACGTCAATTACTTCAACACCAAAACAACCAACTAAAGAAAACATTACCTCCAAATCATCATCATTCGCCAAAACACACCCATCATAATCCCGCAGATTATAAAAAAGCCTCACTGAATCGAATCTCAACACACTGAACTTGAAGCACAATTTGTCGACCAAATCCATGTACGACGTGAAAGACCGGCAACACTTTATTGGAACAGTACGCGAACCGAATTTACACATCAAGATGACTGAATTTTCAGAAATCACACCCTATCACAAAAAAAAAAAAAAGAATAAAAAATGAAACTCAAAAATCTCAAAAACTACACAATTCACGAACCAAAAATAACAATTCACACCCCTCCCCTGCACATACTCCCCACCATAACACACAATCCAATATTAAAACAACAATTCACACCAATTGCATGACACAATTCACACCAAACGGAAATGTTAAAACATATTACAAACTAGCCTATAACACAATTCACAACACTATAACGAACAATTCACATCACCTATTATCCACAACTCACACCAACTGTTACTCGTTCTGGCTTAAATTCACACCAAACGGTAATTGATAATACATAATACACAACTACCATCCCCTATAACACACAATTCACAAGACTATAACGAGAAAATCACATAATCCAGCTTAACTTCAAAGTTCAAACCAGAACTCACACCGACTGTTAACAAAAACTCATTCTAGCTTAAATTAACATCTGTTATCCAAACGTTAACCAAATCTCATTCTTCTTTCCCTTAAATACTAACGAGAAAGCCAAATAATTAAAAAACAAAAACAAAAACAAAAACAATCACCATTGCTTATAATTTACTGATTCAGGATCTCGATTATTATAATTTACTCACCGTTGCTAACGACTGTAAAATATTCTGTTCGATCACTGTTACAATCACCTTCGATCAACTCCTCTCGCTGCAATCCTGCAATCCTCTCTCCTCATTGCCAGCCGTCATCGTAAGTGATCGACTCATGCGCCAATCGACTTATAAAACGAAGGAAAAGAGGCAAACAATTAAAACGATATAAAAGGGGTAAAATTGTAAAACCACACTTAGAAAGGGCCTGCACGGAATGCAAATTACAAAAGGGGGTTCGGAAGGAGCCCTAACTAAAAAACGGGACCGACCGGTAATTTCCCTAAATATGGGCGCAACTAATGCCACGAAGGTTTATTTTAATGTCACAACACTTTGTGTGTAGTCACTATTCTACCCCTAAAAGAGCCAAACAACCCCCCTCTCTCTCTCTCTCTCTCTCTTCAACTATTTCCCTCTCAGAAGATTGCAATCTACTTGTCCTCTTTTCCTTGCACCCACTTTTCTCTTTCTCCTTGTATCTCTTTCTATCCACCATTACCAAGGAGCAATCCTAATCTTGATATCAAACAAAAAAGTCACGGTACGGGCATTTTATAAAAATTTACAATCCTTTTAGGTATAAAAAAGAAGCGGAGAAATTTCCGTTTGCCCAAAAAAATAAAAAATAAAAAACAAAGCAGAGACTGAAAGTTTTAAAATCACAATCCGTTTATGCAATTTCCTTTCTATCTTTTCACGATTTGGTCTGACGTTGGAGATCCTTTGGATAAGAGCCAAAAAAATGCTAATAATGGTCTGGAGGCCACGGTGGTCCACGATTTCACGATCAGCCCCCATCATGCACACAGAGGGTGGGTACGAATGGCAAGAGGTGTGAAATGCTCATCATCAACTTTAAATCCATCACATTCTAGTTCCAGTCGTTTCCATCGGCCATGAACAATAGAGCTTGAGAGAGGCCAAAAAGAGAACAGAGGAAATCAAAAGCATAATGGGTCTCTGGAGATAGAGGTAGAGGTCTAGAGTCACGTGAAGACTAATTGAGAGCAATAGTGCCAAAAGCCTTCGTGGCATTAGTAGTACTAGTGTTTGTCCGTGCTTACGGCACTACGCACTCCGGTAATGCTGTAATTTTTGTTTTCTTGGCTAACACCAGAAGGCGAGCAGTGGGTAAAAAAAACAGATGTCATTTTTGTAATATATTTGTGAGAGTGTGGGTATTTTCTTAAGAGAGTTGGAGAGCATACATCATCCCTTGGATTAAACGAATCTCAACCCTTCTTTCAACTTGTGTTTGTGTGGTCCCCACATTCTTGTGTTTTAATGGGTGCCACATAGAACAAATGTGCCACGTAGGACAAACAACCTTCTGTTTTATTAGATAGATTTGTAATGTTTTAAAAAAAAATTAAACATAACAAACATTATTACTGAATGTACTGTGAAATCCTACATCCATATTAATCATCCCCTTTAGGACTTCTGTTGAAAGCTTTTTTTTCCCACAACTTTTATTGAAATTAAAATTTTTTTTAAACATAACAAATATTACTCGTATTACTGAATGTACCCTTTGTCGAATTTTTAAAAAATTTTGTTGCTAATCTGAAGTGTCTTTTTTTTTTTTTGTCGGCAAGTCTGTAGAAAGTTGTAGGGTTGAACATTTTGAGAGTAACTTTTACTCTCAACACAGTTTTCAATGAATTTCTCTCTCTATCTCTCTCCACTCATTACCACTCAACTCTCAAAAATAACTTTCTAGAAGCTCAACCAATCGGGGTAGAGAGGAAAAATATTTCTAGAGCCCTCCAAAACTCTACGCCCCTAATCGGGGTAGAGAGGAAAAAAAAAAAGGTGCAAAAACACTTTTCCGTCTGGGGTTTCCTTTTGCCTTCCCCATCAGCGAGCCGTCCTTCCCCTGCCCTCCACTCTCTCCACTTTGTTTTCTAGCCCAGTAGTATGAAAAAACCTAGTGGTGGTGTACACAACTTACCTACATGTAATTTGGTGGTACCAAACTACCAAGAAATTACTAGCATGTTCCCCACTGACTTGTAATCGGCACTTGATTTTATTAATTTAATTTTGATTGTTTGTTTTGAAAAAAGGATCTATGTTATACGTACGTTGAGAGTCATAAAATAATAGAGAGGGAGAAATTCCACAAATCGTCCCTAAAGTTTCTCTTGAACCCTCTCCAGAATAAAAGGGAAAATGACGGCTCAGGACGTGTTTTGATAATTAATATTCGCCAAAGACATTTTCAGCATTAACAAATATTCTAAGCATGTCATTGGCAGGTATTAATTATCAAAAACACGTCCTTGACTGTCATTTTTTCAGAAAAAATCCTACAATTCTTAACAAGTTTTACAACTACATTGGGTATGGTGGTCATCTGGACTCATTTGCCCCAAGGTTAGTCCTTGCAGATATGCGATGCAGGCAAAATGTGGCTTCCCCTGTCAGTGTGTCATTATGTATAGCGAGCAAGCATGTGTACTAACAATAAATAAAAGTTCTCCAGGTTTCGTAAGGTTTTAGGTTTGATTCTCCTTATCAAGAGCTTACCTCCCCGAAGCGTGTGTTGCGGGAATTAGTCCAAGGTGCGCCCAAGTTAGCCTACGACACCCTGCATTATCCAAAATAATGAATTCTCCCATTCACTCTGTCTCCTATATGGCATGTTCTCAACAAATTTTTTTTTTCCTTCTTTCTTTCAAATTTCCTCCCATGCATTTTTAACTCTCGTAGACTAAAAAACTTCACATATAATTAATGTTACATGATATCAAATCGCGACAAGGGGTATACAAATAACATACTAAAACATAACAACAGTTATGTTCGTTCATGTCTATAGCACGGGTATTGCGCTTAAATGTACTAACACGATGTAGAAGAGGAAGAATAAGAAAATTGAACTTTTGCTTCTCACATTGAGGTATATATATCATGCAGTGAGAACAATTGAACTTACCATAACATATGTTGCAGCAAAGGTTGACATCCTTGCCTCCTTAAAACTGGACCACACTAAATCTACGGGGGTCATGTTTTTTCCATCAAAAGCGTCATGATCTGCTCTGTGATGCATCCATAACTCATAGACTTTGCAATCGGAAGCAACAAGTAGATGGAGAGGTGTGTTACCGTCGTTGTCCTTTTGGTTTATAAGTTGCCCAACCCAGGACTTCCCTAATATAAATCTAATCAATGATACCCTGTTCATTTCCACAGCAATATGAAGGATATTCTACCCTTTGCTGTTGACCATCTCCCAACAATCTGGATTGTATGATAAAAGCTCTTCTATTACAGATACATGCCCATGAGCAGCAGCAATTTGAAGAGGTGTGCCCAGGCCGTTGTCGTTTGAATAAGAACAGTATCCTGTGGACCATTTTGTTTTAGAAGTTATGTATACCCCTGATTTATCCACTGCTAGTAGCTCTTTAACACCCTTTTCACTCCCATTCCATGCAGCATAGTGAAGTGGCGTCCATCCATACCTATCTGTTTGATTGATTAGATCTTTCTTCCATTCCAATAATTTTTTTGCACATTGACCTGAAAAAAAGATTCCACGAAAGTTAAGGATTCACAGGTACTCCCTCCGTTTCAAATTAATAGTCCATTTCGGTCTCCGATGCATTTTTTAGATTGTTAATATCTTTCAATCTATAATGAAATTTATGTGCAATATAGATCTCATATGATAGATCTCAATTAGTTCTATTATACCAAGTTTAAAATTTTTTAAAGACATTGTAGATTGAAAGATATTAACATTTTAAAAGTTGTATTGGAGACCAAACCGGACTATTAATTTGGAACGGAGGGAGTAAAACAGTACTTCAATTTGCAAGCCTGTTGTCATTAGCATCCATATATCTACTGCTGTTAGTACTAAATTTGTATTCTTTGTTTGTGCTTGCCATTAACACATCCTCTTCCCTGTTCCGATTTGCAATCAGCTTGGCCTCACATTACTGATGACATCTCTCCGGCGGCTAGCGTTCTCTGTTTAGCCGTTGCTGCTTGAGCCATGCCAAAAAGAAATGAGGTCCATTTATGGGTGGAGGGACATTGCATCAAGTGGGGTCACTTTTAAACCCACTGTCTTCCAACTTCTCCCTTGACAAATTGATCTTTTTGACATAATTTTGTGAATTTGACACATAATTATAAGGAACTTGTCATAACATAGAATAATTTCTATTAAGATTACATTCTTGCCCCTTTCTAGTGCTATAATTTTGCTTACAACTGTCTAATAGGCGTGGAAAAACCCATAAAATTAATGGGCTTATTAAGTTGGCCCAATTAAAACTCATATTTAAATAAATAAGGAAAATGACGGCTCAGAACGTGTTTTAATAATTAATATCCGCCAAAGATATGCTGAGAATATTTGTTAATGCTGAAAATGTCATTGGCGGGTATTAATTATCAAAACACGTCCTTGGCCGTCTTTTGGACTAATTATAAATAGATGGGTTTGGGTGAAATCATATTACTAGACTCAAATTGCCGCATCTAATTAAAAGAATTCCTACAAAAAATGCACTTGCATTTGTCGATTATCCGCAACTCAAAACTGTGATCCAAGGACAACTGAAGGGGTGGAGCCGGAATTTTCAAGCCATGAGATCAATACTCAACCATAGAAAATTTGTTTTTTCTACGGCCCGAACAGTTGAGATTTTCCTCGCAATGCTAGAAGTTCAATTGCAGCTGTTTTGGCAAACGCATCATTTTCTCCTCTTCGGGTATCTCTCTCTAGCTTGTATGCGATGAAACTGCCATCTCTGATGCTTAGAGCAATTGTCTTCCTCTTTAATTGAAGTGGGTATGTATCGGCCCGTAAAGTTTCAAATCTCGAAAGTGATTTAGGAGCAAATTTCTTAATTGAAGTGGATAAGGGGCAAATCTTTGTTTTTGTGTTTTTGTTTGAGATGGGGCTCAAATTTCTGTTAGAGCATCTTCAAACTTCTATTCCATTCGTTCAGTTATTATCACGCAGGCTGTTTGTAAATTCGAGACGTGTGTATCTTTCCTCTTTCAATGCTAACATCGAAAAAAGAAGCATCTTGTTTTGTTGATGGTATAAATACGCTTAGAGACCAGAGAAATGTGCCAATTCTGCATCTAGCAAATAGCTTGTACTTATTTTGTTCTTGGTTTGCAAAATTTTGTAGGAGTTTGATCTGTTTGAGAGTCAAGAATGTGGGTTAGAAGGAATCAAATCAGAGTTAGATTTATATTTAGATGAGTCGAGACTTGATAGAAAGCAAAACATGGAGCTGGACATATTATGTTATTGGAAGGCAAATAGTGCAAGGTATCCGGATCTTTCTTTCCTGACACGTGATGTTGTGTTGAGCATTCCCATCACCACTGTTGCTTCAGAGGCGGCATTCAGTATTGGAGGGCGAATAATTGGCAAATTTCGCTCATCAATCGTTCCAAAAAATGCCGAGGCATTATTATGCACTCAAGATTGGCAACACAATGCAAATGGTAAGCAAAACGGGTCATCTTTTTTTTGTTGGAGATTGATTTACTGCATGTATGATATATAACGTTGTTGTTTTCATGTATTTGTTGAAAAATTGTAGTCGTTGAAGAGGAGGATGAAGAAGAGGAAGAGCTTGTGGAGGATTTTGAAGAGAGAGCTGCTCTCATAGCCAATATGAACATTAGTGTCTAATTTTGTCATCACTATATTTTGCAGTGGGTTTAATGGTGCTATTCATGTGGAACAATCCCAAACACTTGCTTTTGAGATACCTAATCCAATTTGTAGCCCTTCTGAAATACAAATTGCGTGTTTCAAACTTTCAAAGGATTGGAATGTGAAACAAATTTGTAATCCTTCCAACGATCGAGCAACAATTCACACTGGAAACACAACTTAAATCCATCAGACAAATTAGACATGCTCTTGGAGATGTTATACAACCTTAATAGCTACACACTAAGGTTGTTCTGTACTTACTTTAACTGGTCTCTTCTCTGGTCAAAAACGAAAAGAAAACCCAAATATCTCTACACCACAAAAAGAAAACCCAAATAGCTACACACTAAGGTTGTTCTGGACAATTATATGCCAATCAAAAAGGAGAAGAGGGAAAGGAGGGCAAGTAGCCAAACCTAAGCCCAAGGAAAGAAATAAAATGTGCATCGTATCTAAAGCCATAAGACAGAGATAAGTTACAGTGTTGACTGTTGAGAGCAAAAGAGCACTAGCTAGTTCCATTACAGCACTTCCGGTAGTAAACCGTAAACTGTGAAGCATGGCAAAAAAACATGGATCATCCGATCAATCAGCAAAAACTCTGAAGAAAACCAGTTCCTTGTCTTCCGAAACTTTGCACAACATTGTAGAACTATTGATAGCAGCAGCATAAACCGCTTCTTTGTCCTGAGGACATCAATCAGAAAACAACAGATGCATGAATGGGTCTTGAATTAGTCATCAGAGATCGAGCATCAGCAAGAGGCTATAACTTGGATGAAGTCTTCCCTTTCCAAAAAAGATCGATCGCAGCTTAAGCAATGAAAAACTATCCATCTAATCTAACTGTCTAACATGCATATCGTTCAAAACTGATCAATTACTGAAATTCACCACTTTGGATCACTTATCATTCAGAACAGCATTCCTCACAAAATGCTATTGAGCATGGATAAAGGCCAATAACTTGTTTTGATATGAAACTTCAGACACTGGACCCAAACTGACTCAAACAAAAAACAAGGACCAAAGACACCCAAAGAGATGTTCCTTAGGACAAGTTCCTAGTTAATCCCCTTTCCCTTTTGGTACATTTAGTTAACGTTAGATCCGCATGATATTTTTTGGATTAATTATCCGTCTCGACGGGAAGAGTCTAAAAAGTACAAAATTATGGCCGAAAGCTAAATTTTTTTACTAAAGATAGAAAAAATATTAAACAATTGTCTTATTTGTCTAAAATGCCATTTTATTGGAATTCTTTCAACATCAGTCTATACTTTTATACTTTCCCGATTTGTCTCGTTGAGAGACGAACGATTAATCCCAAAGATTACGATGAAAAGCTAAACAAAACGTTACGAAAAATAAAAAAATATCAAAAAAAATAAAATAACGCTGCCTAAATTCTAATAATTTAAGGGAAAGTATACTGCTTTCAGATTGCTTTACGAGTTCGAAAGCATAAACGATAAAGGAGGAGCAACCAATAACGCAAGTGGTAATCGCAAGACCTAAAGAACGTGCCAACACTACATAAGCTTCTGTAGTAAAGGCAAGGCTCATCGCCACCATGGCAATTATAATAAGCCAGAAAGCCGTCATATAGCGGTGTGCCCGCTTGTCCCCTTCATATTTGCTGCTGAAAACTGCCGCAGAGACGTATAGGAATACAGAGGAAGTGGAGCATATCACGGCTATAGTGTTTGTTATGACAAATGCTTTGAAAGCTGCATCACTTACTAGCGGCCATCCCTTCGTTTGGACCTTGGTTGACATCGTAACCACCAGGTATTGTGAATCCGGCAGCGAAGGAGATAGTTGATATGAGTGTAGCCACTATAATATGAGTCTTGGCCATTTTGCTCATTTCTTCAGCTCTTTCTTTCTTTCTATTTTCTTTTCGTTCTTTTCTACACATCTTCCATTTGATTATGCATTCGTGATCCTTCCTGACTGTATCTCTCGGATTGTCCCAAGTTTCTCGTGGCCAGTGCTTGCTTGCCTGTTTTTTTAAATGTTATTTATAGCTCCCTTCAAATAAGTGTTATTTATAGTTGTAACACCCTGTCCCACATCGGAAGTCTACATGGATGATCTTGGGCATATAACAAATCTTGTGGGCTACTACTAGTACCTTGTGCTTAAGCTTTTGGGCCATGTGGTGTGGCTTGTGGATTAAAATCAAAGTATTGGACCAGTATTCTGCTTGTGGCATTACAGGTGGTATTAGAGCCATCCATGTACACGACCATGTGGGCCTTGGAGTTTGGTTTGATTTGTATTTGTATTGGTGATTATAGTGCTCAACCCCTCGCGAGGGCGCGAGCCTATAAAGTTGGGGAGATTGTAATACCCCGTCCCACATCGGAAGTCTACAAACATGATCTTGGGCATATAACAAACCTTGTGGGCTACTACTAATAATACCTTGTTCTTAAGCTTTTGAGCCATGTGGTGTGGCTTGTAGATCAAAATCAAGGTATTAGATCAGTAATCTGCTTGTGGCGTTACAGGAAAAATTAACCTTCTAAGGAATCCATCACTACCAAGTTTTGAACTTGTCCAAGAGAACACAAGGAAACCACCCAAACCACTAAACCAAAGTATGTGTTTGTAGACTTCCAATGTGGGACGGGGTGTTACAATCTCCCCAACTTTAAACCAACAACCAAATCAAACCAAACTCCAAGGCCCACATGGTAGTGTACATGGATGGTTCTGATACCACCTGCAATGCCACAAGCAGATTATTGGCCTAATACCTTGATTTTGATCCATAAGGCACACCACATGGCCCAAAAACTTAAGCACAAGGTACTAGTAGTAGCCCACAAGGTTTGTTATATGTCTAAGATCATCCATATAGATTTCTGATGTGGGATGGGGTGTTACAATAGTTGTGGGAAAGTCCTGTTATGTTATTTACTTGAAATTATTTATGATTTAGAGTTAAATGTAAAAGTTTGAATGAGAGCATGTTTAGGTATGAAAGGAAGTTTGAAGGTTTTTTTCTGACTTTTTATATTTAACTTTTGGCATTTTGAAAACTGTTGGAAAGAAAGAAGAAAATAGATTTTATTAGGAGGATGCCACATATAAGATAGAATTAAGGAGATAATTTGATTTTTATTTTTATAAACTCCATTTGCTTAGTATATAGTATAGTACAGATATGCCTGCTAAACGTTGATATTTTATTGCATAATTTTTTGAGGTTATTAGAGCAATGTACAATTTTTAAACAATTCTAGTTAGTAGTAAATAAAATATGCAAGTGGAGTGGAGTGCAGTTGGTGCCTCCCTTATACTCCCATGCACATGGACATGGTTCGATTTTCATAACCACTCATTCCCCTCCTCAAGTCCCTTAGAATAGAGTAAAGGAATGACTTCAGTTTCTCCGGCCATTTTGGAGACACCGTAACTTTTGGTATAACAAAACCATTATGAGCATAACCAAAACTCATTATAAGCATAACAAAACCATAACAAGGCATAACTTGTTTGTTATGCCTTGGCTTGGGTTCGGGTATGCCTTGGTTGGTTTTTTGGATATTCTTTGGTTATGTCTTGTTTGAGTTTTGTTATGCTTGTAATGAGTTTTTGTTATGCTTATGATGGCGAAGTTATGCCAAAAATTACGGTGACCCCAAAATGACCGGGGACACTATAGCATCATCCAGAAATAATAAAAATGTTATGTCATTTGTGAAAAAGTGTTAATGCTTTTGAAAGGTTAATGTTATGCCTTCTAGTGGTTATGTTATAAGAGGATACGAGGTGGGATATCCTAGCATTATCTATTTGTCTAATGTGAACTTTTTTCAATATCGGTCCATATTTTTCGGTACGTCTCATTGAAACGCACGATTAATCCCAAAAGTTATGATAAAATGCTTAAAAAAAAAGTATGCTAAAAAAGTTATTGACAAAGATGTTTACAAGAGGCAACCTATGTTTAGATCTTGAAATGTAGGTGTGTTGGTATTCTTCCTTTACTGAACGTTTCACCATTTTGTCATTGTTCAGGCTCCTTTTATTTTAAATTTTGGGAGCTTTATTTTGTGGTGGCTGGAGATGGCAATGTGGGGGAAAGAGAGAGGTTGCTGGGATTTGAGCTAGAGTCCAACAGTCAGGGATTCCCAATTGCTTGTGTGGGGAACCCCTATGTATTGGAAGCAAAGTCCTAGTTCTGATACCAATTGTTGGGACTAAAACGGATTCAACTACGCACTCAACCTCACCAACACACACAAAAGTAGAACTTTGCTTCAAAAAAAGCTGAAATTGGGAAAAAAACCGAACTTTGCTTCAAAAAAAGCAAAGTCCTAGTTCTGATACCAATTGTTGGGAAAAAAATCGAACTTTGCTTCAAAAAAAGCTGAAATTGGCGTACATATTTGTGAGTTCGATAATAAAGATGGGAAATGAGATGCTAGCAATGATAGAAGTGGCAATAGCAAGGCCTAAAGAAATAATGGACTAACATGGCGTAAGTGCCTGAAATGAAAGCGACCATCATCGCAACCATGGCATGATGGCAATTAAGATAAGATAGAAGGCGGGTTACGTAGCGTCTCCTCCGGCCATTAGTGACGTTGTAAAGTGACGCAAAGACATAGAGGAACACAGAGGAAGCGGAGCACAATATCACCGCGATTGTATTTGCTGCGACAAACGCTTTGAAACTTGCTTTTTTCACTAGCACCGGCATTCCCCGGTCTGGACCTTGGTTGTCATCATAGTCGCCTGGTATAGCGAAACCAGCTGCGAAGGTAATGGTCGCTATGAGTTTATCCACTAACATATGGCTAGCTCTTAGGGTATGTTTGGTTGGATGGAATCAAGGTTGGAATGGAATAGTTATTCCAATGACTTACTTATTCCAATGTTTGGTCACCATTGAATAATGGAATGATGATTCCAAATTGAATCACTATTCATCTTAGTAAAGGAATTGTCATTCCATCCAAAAAACTAAGGAATTGTTATTCCATTTCTTTGTCACTCTAAAATTACTAGTGCCACTCCAACATTCACTATTGCCACACCAAAAATTACTATTGCCACTCCAAAAATTACTATTGCCACTCCAAAAAATGCTATTGCCACTCCAAAATTACTATTGCCACTCCAAAAATTGCTATTGCCACTCCAAAAATTGCTATTGCCACACTATTCCATTGGAGATGAGAATGATTATTCCTAAGTACAACCAAACATGAGAATGGAAATGATTATTCCATTCTCAATTCCTCCAATTCTATTCCATTCTTAATTCTATTTCTATTCACATTTCATTCCATCCAACCAAACGCACCCTTAGATGTTTTAGTCAATTCATCATCCCTCTTCGCCTTACCTTCTAATTTTCTTTCCTTCCGTTTTGTAGCAATCTTTGTTGTTCCATAAGAGATTTTTTTTCACTAACATATGGCTCTTAGGTGTTGTTCCTCTTACGGAAATTTTGGGCTTTTTGAGGTTGTTTGTTTACAAGGTATAGCTAGACAGCTTATTCCTCTTAGCTTTTTGGGCTATTTTGTCCGTATATTAAAAAAAAAAATTGGCGTGTTTTAGTTTTGCATCAAATTTTTGTGGATTATTGGCCCATCTCGACAAGACGAATCGAAAATGTAAAAAATTATATCTATTATCAAAATCTTTTGGAAATATCTACAAAAAATATTGAGTTGTTTGGGCTTCTTCTTGGGTTAAACTAACAAAAATTTAACACAAAATTTAGACTAAAAAAAATAGAGTGAGGACACAACAGCCTAAAAAGCTAGGAGGCTTGTTTGGTTTGAGTTTTGAGAGAGATTTTAAAGTGTAATGAGTGAAAAGCAATAGATACAAAGAATTTATTGGGTACCATGCACAAGGATTTTGAGTACCCCAAACAAAAAATCCCAAAAAGTCTAATAATTCCATAAGAGGAACAACATCTCGAACAAGCCAATAGGAAAGTCTGGCTCCTCTCCAATTCCATAGGAATTCAAGGATCCTCCAATTCCACATCCAAAGGTCACGATTAATTCATTAAATTATCCATTTTTTTTTTCCTTTTCCTAATTTTAACTCAAGTGCTACTCAATGGGCACTGAATTAGTAATATGACTTCCCTTCATTAGCTAAGGTTTTCCCCCTTTTTTTTTTTTGAAACTGCTAAGGTTGTCCCTTCGGTACTTAGTGGTGGTGCTTTAAGAGTTTGGATGGATGAACTTTATCTTTTATGAAGACTTTGTATTTTTGTGTGTGTGTATATATATATATTTTATAGAATTGATTGAAGCTTCACAAATCTGAAATTCAAACAGAGTTAGAAAAGTGCAAATTAGCATCGAGACTACGATCCCGGCCTCTTTGGCTCCACCAAGAATATTCTTCCTCCATCAGTCGCAACTTTCAAAACTATTGGACCACACTAAATGTAAGGTCCATATATATAAGTGGATGATTCAATGCCAAGTGGTATGGGCCAGAGGAATAAAAAAAAAAAAAGGTGAAAGCCACATTTGGCATTATACGTATATACATGTGAAAAAAAAGCAACCACGCTTTCTCACATAAATAAAAGATCGTATAGATCTAATTTCAAAAACTATTGATTGGGACAAACCATAGAAAGTATAGATCTAATTTCAACTTACTAGTCCAAATCCTAGAAAATACATATCCTTTTTTTGAACTGCAATTTTTTTTTCATTAATTCTGAAATTGTTACAGACTAATAAGAGCAAGGACATAGCATCATGCTCAAAAAGCAATCGTTTACCCAATCCGAGATTCATACCTACGATTGGCAAGAAGTCAATCGAGGACACCTATTGAGACGAAACCCACCTAAAAGGGCTGAAGCTAGCCCAACACCCCTGTTGGTCTAAAAAAACCCCATATATTACAATGAGCACAAAAAAGCAGCCCACCATCCCCGTCAACCCTAACAGCCATGTCATCGGAATAGTGCATCCCTGCCACCACAAAAACCTGGGGAAAGCTTCCGTTGCTGCCCTGGAGCGGCACAGATGTCACTTCACCATATGACCGCACCGAAGCCTCAAATCACCATATGACCGCACCGAAGCCTCAAAACGGAACCTCGGGAACAAGCCCTTGTTATTGTTCCTGAAGCACACCACCGCCGCCACACCGTAGCCTCCACCAAGCTGCCATGCTGCCTCCGCCGAGAACCTCTTGCTGCTGCTAAACGCCGCCCCACAACCTAAAAAGAAATTAAAAAGGTCGCTTTTTCAACTTGAAGTGATATTTTTTCTTTTTTCAATTTTTTTTTCTTTTTTTAACCTAAACATAAATCAAACCAAACCAAACCAAACTGAGTCTTAAGTTCCAATCATTTGGGGTCGGCTAATGAATTATTTTCCTCCATTGAGCTCTGTTAAGAGCCACTTGTTTACACAATTCCATTATACTCATATCTTTATGCACAACATCTACAAATATTTAAGAAACAAAAGTCTATAGTCAATCGAGATCGGTTTTTGCCTTCATCTCACTACATACACAACTAAAGAGGCTTTTCCCCGCAATTACTTTTCCTGCCTAGCTCTCATGCATGAACGATTAATTCAACTTCCCTATCCAATCCTGAGGCCTCGTTCTCTTGAACTTAACTTAAATCTGGAAGTTTTATTTTTATTTGAATTTTTTTTGCATTTGTTATTGCTAAAAAGTGGTTATTTTTCAAAATACTTGGATAAAAGTAAAAAAAATTTACTTTTCCGATTCCTCTCATCGAGACGATTCAATAACTCACAAAGATTTGACACAAAACTAACAAATGCGAAAAAAATTTAAATATGGACAACTTCCAAATTTAAGTTAAGTTCAAGAGGACGGGATCTCAATCACATACACTGTCACGACCCAAAACCGACCCTAGAAGTCGTGACCGGCCAAGCAGGTGTTAAGCCGCCGAAGGCCTGCTCATAATCTAGTTTAGGGATTTCTAACGTCATCGTCTTTTTAAACCAAAGAATTCCAAGTGTGCGGATGCGTAGAATAAATAAGATAATCCCAGAGCTTCTAAGTGTATAAGTCTAATAAATACAAACCATTAGACACCATTTGATTCTCCACGGTTATTCTAGCACCCCATTCAGTCCACAACTTGCTATCTACCTTAACCTGAAAAATTGGAAAAGGTTTTCATAAGCCGAAGCTCGGGTGAGAAACGTATACCAAAGTTACAAATTTAACCATGGAAATACCAAACATTATAAAACAGTTCAAAGCAACAATCCAAATAGTTCATTGGACATTCAGTACATGCATTTTTATCCCAAAGCTCATTTCTTCGGTCCAAGATGGACCCTTTTCATTTGATTTCTCTTTCAACTTTTGCACTTTTGAGCGATAATATCATTCAACGGTATTTTTGCCAGTCGGTTGGGGAGCGACCCCATTGAAGAGTGGTAAGATATCATTACCCGGTGATGCCTGGTTGCATCTCCTACCTTATTACTTCACGCCACTAGTATCTTTACCTCCGTCCCCTAATGCTCGGGACACCGTTCGAATGAATCATATTATCACGAGCATGTACTAGAAACCAGTAAAATTCAAGTTTCCCAAACATATTGCCATGGTCTAATTTAACTGAAGCTCAAAAGATTTATAAACTAGCCATTGCATGCATTAACATCAATTAAACCAAGCAGGAAGTTCAAATTCCAATATTTTCCAGTAAAATCAAGCAATGGCATCTCATTTCAGAAAATACATGTAACTAAGGTATGCGCAACTCACCTTTAAGAAGTGCTTAATTCATCACATATGCGAGATACTTCATTGAACTGGTACCTACTTCATTGAAAGGATACCTAAGTAGAAATGCACTGATTATCACTAACCCATAAATATTGCTCAGTAATTTGTCTAACTTAGTACACCCTTGTAGGACCCGTAACAGTACTAGCTTGAAAATTCTTTTAATCTATTGATGTAATTGAACTTAACTACATAAACCACACTTTATTTACTAATTAGGTGTTTTACAAACTAGTACGTATATATATACATCCACTGATTCCTCCCTTTTTGATTCACACACACACATCTTACTCACACACCCACGGCACGCACACACGGTACACAACCTAAACAGCCGCGACGTTGCCGCCACTAATCCTTGTTTTCCCGAGCCGAGAAAAGGAAGGGGAAAAAGTATGGGAAGGTTCAGCCACGGCCGCCGCAACGTGCGGAGGCCCGCGTACAGAAAAGAAAGAGAGAGAAGAGGAATTACCCAAAGAATTTCCAGAACGGCGAGCGGAAGGAAGTCTGAGGTCGATTGAATCAGAGGAGGGTCGAACTGCCCTTCTTTCCTTTCCACCGTTTCCTATTCTCTTTTCTAGCTGTTTCTTCTCTTTTTCTAACTTATTTTGTTTTATGCAAAGTTTAATTATACTCCTAGGTGAATTATATACATGTATTTCGGTGGCTGAAGATGAAACAGGACCCTACTTTCCTTTCCAAAGGACATCTGTGATTCCTATGTCACCCCAACGTGACACGTAGCATTGTGCGCCTGTTTGTTGCAATTTTTGTCCGAATGCGTTTGAATTTTAGCCTCCGAAAAATCTCAAAAATCCAAGATAGACTAATTAAAATGTGTAGATCATTAAGGTCTCGTTCGCTTCTTAAAGAAAAGTACTGAACTCCTAAAATTATACCGTGCTATACTCGTATTATAGAAACTTTGACTAAAAATACCCTTTTAACCTTAATTATACATTATAAGCTCTCAATAGATTTAGAATCGTAATTAAAGTCACATAAGAGAGTATTTTAGAACTCGGTTCTCACATACACTATTATATAGTATGTGGATGATTCAATGCCAAGTGGTATGGTCACATCGAAGAAGACGAAAAGAGGTGAAAGCCACATTTTGCATTAGACTAACGTTTTCTTTCTTTGCTTGCTAGACATTTCCTATCAAGAACAGTAATGGCAGAGCATTTGCTTTCTCTTTGAAGCCCCATAACTAAATAATTGACATATGAGTACTCTATTTGACAGACTCATCACCCTAAAGCCTTGAGAAACTTTTATTTTTGTGCATTCTAATTGTAGGTTTATGTTTTCTTAAGAGCTTTAGATATTTTGATTTAGTATAAAGTGTCATTTTAAATACCTTTTTTTCACACCCATGACCTTTAGAAATTTTAAAAGTTTTGTTGTCGTTGTTACAACATCGTGTATATGAGAGCCCGGTTCTGTTCCTGTGTGGAAGAGACAACATTTTCTTTCTTTGCGGCACATTTCTTCTCAAAAATTAATTACTGGAAATGACAGAGCCTTTGCTTTAATTTTCACTACAAGAAAATACATCAACCATGACCAAATTATCGACACAATGTATTTTTTGTCGGCAAAAGTATGCTTTTACCGATGAAAAAGTAGTATGTGTCGGTGAATGTAAGCTTTTTGGCGACAAAAATAAATTCGTCGGCAAATGTTGTCGGCAAAAGTAAGATTGGCGGGAAATATTTACCCGGGTAATATTTGCCGACGAAACTTTCTTTTAGCGATGAATTGTGCATAGGCAAAAGTTGAATATTTCGGCGACGACATTTTTGCATCGGCAATAGTCTTGCCGGGAGCCTTCGGCGACACAATGTGCATCGGCAAAAGTCAAATCTTTCAGCGACGAAATCTTTGTGTCGGCAATAGTTCGTATTCACATATAACATATATGTATGTATATATACAGTATAGATCTTTTGTATAATTATATGTACATTTTATATATGTGTATAAAAGGGAGTTTAAAGGGACACTTGAAAATACACCATCTTAGTCACTCATTTCAATGGCTTAGATAGTGTGTTTTTATGTGTATTTTTTGTGTCACTTGAAACCATATTCCTATATAGTATAACGTATGATATGTTTATTACATAGAGTACATCTGTATATATAGTGTACATACATATGTTATACTCTCTCATGTCCCACAATTTGTCTGTAGGTAAGGGTAATTCACTATATATAGTGTAAATTTGCAAAAAAGAAAGTTTGAATTTTTTTTAAAAAATGCATTCTTTTAAGTTCTAGGTTTTACAGACCAGTAAAATTTTGTAGAACGGGAAAGAGTATTATATATGTATACACACACACAAACACATATATAGTTAGCTTCTTATAAGGGCGCCTTTATTTTAGTTAAGGACGTCCCCTTTTCAGACCAAATTCCAATGATTCAAGCCACTCAATGTGTTCAGAATATGATTTAAATGGTACCCGTGAGAAATCGGCAAAAAAAATGACCGGAAAGAGCTCGATCGAATCAATTTTTAGCCCTTTTTTTATCAAAAATTGATATAGCATTTTTTTAATAAAAAATTGATCCAATCGAGCCCTTCCCAGTATTTTCTTTTTTTTGCCGATTTCTTGCGGATACCCTTAAAATCACGTTCTGAACACATTGAGCGGCTTGGAACATCGAAATTTGATTGAAAAAGGGAACGTCCTTAACTTAACAAGTTAAGGGCGCCCTTGTAAGAAATTTTGTGTACATATATATGTGTTATATACGTATGTAGTATATACATAGGATGTACATATATGATATATGCAAATATAGTAGATACTTACTGCAGAAGATATAATATATATATATATATATATATATATAGGGAATGATTCAATGAACACCCTAATAAAACACCCAACGGGGACACCCAAAATATCAATCTGATAGTTCCCGATTGAATTTTTATGATCCGAACCGCTGATGATCCGAGAATGTGATTTTAAGGGTGTCAGCGAGAAATTAAAAAAAATGACCGGAAAGGCTTGATTTGAGCAATTTTATTTGAACCGCTCAATAAATAATTGTTCAAAACTGTTCGGATCAAGCCCTTCGGTCATTTTTTGCTGATTTTTAGCGTGTACCTTTAAAATCACATTACGATCACATTGAGCTGCTCGGATTATCAAAATTTGATCGGGAACCATGTGGTGTTTTTTTAGGTGTTCTCGTTGGGTGTCTCCGGAACCGCCCCCATATATATACTACCCATAGGTTATATATTAGATGTTGTAATACTACACATGAAAGTGTAAGTTGGTTTAGTGGGTTGGCCCGTAGTGAGAATACCGTGGGTCCCAAGTTGGAAACACGGGGCGCACGGGGAACAACTACAGCAGATTTGGGTTTTTTATTAAATTGACTTTTGCCGATGCAAAAGTCTCATCGCCAAAGGTGTTATACATTCTCCAATTTTACAACTCTATTTGCCGACGCATTACCATTTGCCGACAGGTTTTGCCGATACAAATTTGTGTTGTTGAAACTATACTTTTGCCAATGAATGACAATTCACATCGGCGAAACCCTTTTCCGATATATCAACGCTGACAACTTGCCGACGCAAAATTTTTCATCGGCGAAAACCTTTACCAACCCATATATACTTTTGCCAATGTGCTTCGTTGTATTGCCAAATCCGCATTTTCTTGTAGTGTTTAAAAATTAATTTGCTTTAATTTCATATGATGTCATGGTGCTTACATCACATAGAAAACAGTTGATAGACTCATCAATCTGGATTGTGCCAAAGTTATGTAAGAGTGGACTGCCAATTTTGCATTGGAAAATCATGCTTGGTGAGATGGTTTGCTCCTGTCTCTCTCCGTGAAAACCGAGGTTCGAGTTCCATGAGAGACGGAGTTTGAGGTTTCAGGGCTATGGATAGCCTCTTAGCCCCCTCGTTGACTAACTTCTCACTAACTCCCGCTAACTATAAAATATGGCAAAAAATAAATAAATAAATCTTGTATTGGGATCAAATTCTTTCCGCCTCAGGCAGAACAAATATCATGTCTGCCTAGCCAATCACCTCTTGCCAACCCAACACATAGAAGAGTCAAATAGATTGTAGTTTGTTCACAATACATTAATTAAGTGATTTTCCTGATGGAAGGTCTAGATTTAGACTATTTCCTTTGGTCCGAGTCCAAAATATGGACCGGAAATGATTTGAATCCAAAAAGAATTATTCACACACACGCATAGATACATGTGTATTAATGGGAGTCTATGACACACACGTAAAATTGAATATGTACATGCATTTTGCATATTTTGAATAACTTTGAATTCATAATATTCGAAAGTTTAAGAACACATCTTTAAAATGCAACTCCGAATATAATCGTGTCTGCAATCAATAGATGCATGTTAATCCTCGTACATCTAACGGTCTTGGACACAATTGTGTCCGGATTTATATTTTAAATGTGCATACTACGTGCACAAACAGTCACTCGTATATTATTTCCCAGTAGTTCATAGTAATAAAATTTTAATGAAGTTTAGCACCCCACATCATGAACTTGGTTTATGATTATTTTCTAGGTGCACCACCTGTTAGAATATTACTATCGTAGTAACGAACACATATCAATGGGCATGAGCAGTACCACGTGTGTAAAGCCATGACGATGGTATAATCAAAATAGAAAGATGAAATCTGAGTCATCTATTGTAGAAATGGACAGCCCAGATCCTCAAATTCAAAAAAAGAGCAGCAATAAGGAAATCAAAAATTGAATGAACAACTTGATTTCCGAAATTTACCCATATCGAACGCTCTAATTTTAACGATTTCTAAACATTAGAATTTGCTTTCCATTCAAAATCGAAGTAATTTTAAAGATTGATCAAAGGGAATGATATAAACGAGTAATACAAATAGTACCAAAGTCCAAAGTACTACAAAAGAACATGCATACAACTCAAAAAACTGAGAACAAAGAATTGTGATATAGTGTAAAGGCACCTCTATGTTGACTTCGATGTAGCAATACCTCCATTTTTCCTTCAACGAGTCGACACCCTAGTAGCTTTGAATTCCGAGTGAAGCAAACCAAGCTCATCCTTGATCTCGAGAGGGTTGGTTGTCTCGTTTCTCGTTCTCTTCACCCTTCTGCTCTCGAGTGTCTTGTGCGTAAATCCATACATCTGCATGATTTGGTTGTCCCCGAAGTTGAAAGCGCGGTCCATCTGCTTCAAACACCTCTCCACCGAATACTCCCCAAACTTCCCGCACGGCTTGCACCCGACGAAGTGAGTCACAAGCGGCCACCTATCGTCCCCGAGACCGGGATGGTAAGTCTCGATCATCTCTTCGTACCTGTCGACCAGAACGTCCCAGTAACCGTGCAAATAGTACTCGCTCTCGATATACACCTTGTCACCCCATTTCTCCTTCTGCGTCGCGAGTATATAAACCATGGCAGACTGGTCATCAGCTTCGAAAACTGGCCGATCTTTAAGCTCCCGCGTGAGTAACCTCCCAGCCTCTTCCCTAACCGCCTTGGGACCCATCGGGGCCCAAATGTCTAGAATGTCCAACGACCACTGACAGTTCCTCAGCAAGAAACTACCCGTGTTCAACCCGACCCAGCTATGCCAGTCGTACACCATCACCTCCCAGCCGTGCAACACGAAGTTGTGATTCTCGTACCTCTCCCACGGGATCTCGAACACCATATCGGTAAACATGGCATCGCTATCCATCCACCACAGGAACTCTACCTCCGGGTGAGCCAGCAAGAGATTCCGGATCAACGGGAGCTTAGCCCAAAACCCCGTCATTTCCGCGTCAAACAAAGCGAAGTTGTAAAACACCTCGATCCCATGAACCCTGGCGTAATCCATCTTGTTCTTGATCGACTTCACCAGGTAATGATCGCCGATCGGGTTTTCGCACGGTTTCGGCGAGGACCCGGTAACCAACAAGACCCGAGGCTTGTTGGGTCCCACGAAGTTGGGAAAATCAGGATTTTTTTCCAGCCACTCGGCTCTCTGCTCGTCCCAGTCAAGTATCTGGGGTCCCAGGGTGTAAGCCTCGCTGTAACTCTTGGGTTTTTCGTCTTCGCCATCGTCCGCCCAAATCTTCGTCATGTCAGCGTCGGCGTAGCTGTACTCCGACGCCGCAACGGTGGTGGCGGCATTGCTTGTTGTTACGGCCTCCTCGAGGACGCGGCGGCTGGAGGAGTGGAAGAAGTGCTCGCGGAACTCTTCGAGGTCTTGCTCCGGGGTCCCGAACCTCCCGGCGCCGATGTTGGTGGGGATGACGAGGATCGTTAGCACCAGGCAGATGAGCGTTACTTTCCCGTTACGGAGGACTCGCTTGATGTGCCATAGCTGCCGCGGCCCGAAGCATCGTTCCAGCATTTTCGGGTCTATGTATTGTAGGTTGATGAATCCCGACCCAGAGCTGTAGCTCACGCGGCTGCGAGCGAGGCACTTTACTTCTGAGGGCGTTGAGCTTCAGGTTCAAGTAGATGAAACGTTGTTGGTTCCCCAAAAGGTTGAGTTGTTGTTGGTCCCCAAAAAGGTTGAATTATGACAAAGCAAAAAAAGTCCAAAAATCCCTTGGCGGTAATTGGAATTGGTCCAATTGAAGTTTTTTTTTTTTTTTTTATCGGCAGAAAGATTATATTATTAGAAACTTGATAAGGGTCCAATCGAAGTTATGATGCAGTTGCAATTTAGATCTCATTTGGTATAGAATTAGTGCCTAAAGTTAGAACACGTGATGGAGTTTAGTAGAGTTTGTGCATCCTTGAATCTGCTACCTGCATGCATGGCTGCATGTTGCTTGCAAGGAGATCCTCATGAAAAGAATCCCAACGTATAAAACGATATAGCATAGATATAGATTTTAAACCGAGCTTGAATATGTTTAACATCGTTAAGGTTTCAGAACGATGATTAATCCAAATTTCCTATCCAATCCTCTCAATCACATACTCTGTATGTGGAATAAAGAGGTGAAAGCAACCAGATTTTCTTTCTTCGCCAGACAATTCTTATCAAGAAGAACTTGAACTGGACATGGCCTGGCTTGGCAACAGATTATTTTCTTTCACTCAATTTGAAGCCCCATGTATGTGGAATAAAGAGGTGAAAGCAACCAGATTTTCTTTCTTCGCCAGACAATTCTTATCAAGAAGAACTTGAACTGGACATGGCCTGGCTTGGCAACAGATTATTTTCTTTCACTCAATTTGAAGCCCCAACAACTAAATACTTGGGGGCTGTTCGGCTATGCCGAATGGCTTATTTTTTTGTCTTTATTCAAATTTTTTTACATTTGTTAATTTTTCGTAAATTTTTTGGGGATTATTACTTCGTCATGTAGAAAGGAATCTAAAAAGTATAAAAAATTACAGTCAAAACCTAATTTTTTTTGAATAAAGACAAAAACAAGCCAATAAGTCATTTTTTGTCTTTATTCAAAAAAATTAGTTTTCGATCATAATTTTTTAATTTTTAGATTCCTGTCGTCATGACGCAGCAATAATCCCTAAAAAATTGACGAAAAACTAACAAATGCGAAAAAATTTTGAATAAAGACAAAAAAAATAAGCCATTCGGGTTATTTAGCCGAACAGCCCTTTAGGCCCCGTTCGGCTAAATAAGTCAACTGACTTATTTTTTTGTTTTCAATCAAAAAAAATTTGTATTTGTTAGTTTTTCATCAATGTTTTTGGAGATTATTGTATCGTCATGACGAGAGGAATCTAAAAAGTAAAAAATTACGATCAAAATCCAATTTTTTTGAATAAAGACAAAAATAAGCTCATTTTTTCGTCCTTACTAAAAAAATTTGGATTTCGATCATAATTTTTTTACATTTTAGATTCCTCTCGTCATGAGGATGCAATAATTTCCAAAAAATTGACAAAAAATTAACAACTACAAAAAAAATTTGAATAATGATAAAAAAAATTAAGTCAGCTGGCTTAATTATTTAGCCGAACGGGGCCTTAATTGATAGAGATGCCATGCCTTACATCACCTGTAACACATTTGATTGAGTCACGGCCAATCTGTTTCTCTAATTCATATCAATTTCTTTACGCCTCGCAGGAAAAATATGATCCTGTCCGCCCAGCCAATCACCTCTTGCCAACCCAACTTAGAAGTGTTGAATAGATCGTAGTTTGTTCACTCTTTATAGCCATTATTTTTAGATACATTACCAACAGAATCCCATTAAAATTAATGGGTCCCAAAGGGTTGTCGCAGTGGTTATTCAACTTGGCTCGGCTGGGCTTATCTCTCCAACGTCAAAGAATTGTCATTGAGGCCACCTCACCTCCCGCAAACGCATGATAAAAGCTGTGGGGAAGATTGGAGAGATTAATCCAATTCATAAATGTAGATACTCTTCCTTACAAAAAAAATTTAAAAAAATGTAAAGGGAAAATAGCTTATCGACGAAATACCGTCATCTAATTTTATACGTACTTTCTTCCAACTGCTTATGCGTTATGTAGAATCCAATTATGAAGCCCAAACAAACACCTTATTTGATTACTTCCGAATGAATTTTTCTATCCATTTGGACATCTATTAATTAATTTTCACATCCTTTTCCTACAAATGATGCGGAATCTTCAAAACAAACTCGCCAAAGATACATGAATAGAAGTACATGTGATATCTACAAAAAAAAAAAATTTATTTATTTTTTTGGGATCAATTGATCATTTTCATCATCATACATGAAGTACAAAGTACAAACCCGAAAAATTAAATAAATTTTGATTCTCATATGCATTTCCAACTTCTAAACTGATGGATTACAACTACAAACCCGGGACATTACAAGTTCAAGTGATTCTCATCTGCATTTCCACCTTCTAAACTGCCGGATTACTGGTGCTCATGAGCTTGATTGTTTCTCGATCTACTTCAACTGATGATGCTTATGTTGCTGATTGGACCTACGCTGAGCTTTAAGTGATGAGAATCATTCGAACTTATACTGATGATTCTCATGGGGTCTGGATATATAGCTTCTAACTGATGACTTTTTGTTCCAATTGGATGAAACTCGTAGTGTTTCGGGGATGGTTTCACATCGGACTCATTCAGTTTTCATTGAAAATATTTTGTTTCTCTTTTGTCCTTTTCTTGTAGGCCTTTTACAGGACCTCAATCTCTGTGGTTTGTATTTAGTCTTCCCTCGATATACTTTTTGTAGAGTTTATAATAAAATTTCGTTGCGAAACAAAATGTAACTTATTAGCATATTTATCAATATCTGATCGTACTGCTTTTTTGTTGACTTAAGTTCTTCGTGTGCTCTACGAGGTTTACGATTGGAATCATAATTATGGATCTAGTATGTGGACAAAATTGACAATGTGGAAGGGTATGGAGGGATGGGGTATGGAGAGGATCAGCTCATCCCTTCATCTGAAGCTAGTGAATTGGCACCATTTGGTTTCGTTTCCCAACAATACCCATAGATGGTCCTTTTTATAGAGTGGAAGGTCTTTCATGAGAGATTTCCAACAGGATAGATTGTCCAATAGGGGTGGTGTTGCAAAAGATTCAAGTTGTGTAATTTGCTCTGGTTCCGACGAAGATCGAGATTTTGGAATTTTACAAGAGCCTTGGGAATTTTCCAAGGCTTTTCTTTAGGACTTCATTAGGAACACAATTGGAAGGAGGAGAGAAAGACTACGTACTTAAGGATAAGGAGGACTATTAATATTCAGTACATCCGGAGCACAATAATGTGGTGCTCTAGATCACTCAAACACCACACAATTGAAATTTATGGGGTTGATACATTTTGTCGTGGGTCCCACATGAATGAATGCCATTGGACTTGCCCGGCCTGAAGCACCATGTGACTGTGCTCCGGGGGCATTGAACAATTAGACCTATACAGTGGTGTTTTTCTATTCTCACTTCTGTTTATTCTTTTTTGCTGTTTTTGCTCAGTCAGTCTAATCGTTGTTGTTGAGGGTTTTCAATATTCCGTGGAGCTTTCTTCTTTGGGCAATTATGATGACATGCCTCTAAAACAAACTTCTCAAACATAGTTCCTACTAATGTGAGTTTCACAACCTATTTTTACATTTTGATTTGTTCATTTTCTAGTTCTCAAATTGATTTTTGGGTTTTGACTTCTACACTCTCCATTTCTACACCTACACTCCTTTTCTTGTCCTTATTAGGTGAAGTTACTAAACAACCCTTGTACTTATAGTATACAATATTCATTTCTTCCCTCCAATAACTAATTAATGAAGGGAAAATCCATCTACACAAATCTGCAAAATCCACCAAAACACCAGTGAACAAACCCTCCTCCCCTGTACATGCAATTCATAGTGTCCTTCATATACGCTCATAAATCTTCATATACAATCATAAATTCATATTATAAACTTGAAACTCCCATCATCCATCATATATAGCCATAAAATCTCATTAGTTCTTCATACAGTGTCACAAAAATTCAGCAAGTTCCACATGACTTCATTAGTTCTTCGTACAGTCCCACAAAAATCTATCAAGTTCCACACTTACAAATTCTACTCTTTCTAACTAGTTTTTACAAAAAGTGGAAGCTGATAGGCGCGTGATATCATAGATATTTAGCGCCTAAGTAGGGCCATTTAGCGCATTAGATGCGCGATTTTATTCCCTATTTTCCACTTGATGCGTTGCTTTGGTATGTTTTTGTGTTTTTTTGTTAATTTTCAGGAAAATAAGGCTGTTTTGGCGCCAAGATTAGATTGCAGAGACTGGAAGGCCGTGATGGAGCTAGAGCGCAAGGAAGGCTGTGGAGACTAAGTGTTGAAGTAGAATTTGCAAGAAAGTGATCAGATTAATCGCGAGCGCTACATATATTTTGCTATAGCGCTACATAGTATTCAGGGTCAACGAAGTCAACGCTCTATAGCAGCTCGCGAGCGCTACATCAATTCTCTTGTAGCGCTACTGATGGGCACGAGCACATGTTGACTTCAGTGTATGAGTAGCAACACAAGTGGGCCTCATAATTGTTTATTATTGCAACTAAGAATGGGGCTCAGGGTTTGAACAGTTGGCCAATGGGCTTACACGGCTGAGAAAAAAAAAAGAGAGAAAAAGAAGTATAGGGTTTGGTTTAGGTCGGCACACTTCACTTATAAAAGGGGAAAAAAAGGACGGTGGCTGGATGTTTTTAGTTCCGAACATTGTTTATTTTTCTTCTAAGTTTTTCCTTTCAAGTTTTCAAGTTTTGTTCAGATCTTCGTATTCCGGTAACTCGTATTAATTTTTGTTCTTCATTAAAGTTGTTCGTTGTTATTCAATTAATTGTTATCTTTCATTTATTTTCTTTTTCCAGTAATAGAAGCACGAATCAAATTAGGGTTTTTTCTATTTTATGCACAATGACTAGTGAGTAGTTCTATAGAGTGCGGCCGCGGGGCTGCTTACGATTGAACCTCGCCTTCCAATAAGGTTGAAATACCCGAAGCGTAGGGCTAGGTCGTTGCTCGCATAATAACCGGAAGACCGGAATCGTTCCCACAGAGAATTCGATAACAGCTTGATTCGGATTGAAGGTTTTATGGTCGGTTTGCAGCCTTTAAGCCGACTAACTGTCGGTTTTGCTTTGAAAGGTGGAAAGACTAAAATGAAGACTAGAGTTTTGCTTATTTAACTTAAAGAGGCAAGTCTAGGGATCTTCTAACCCTTGACAAAGGCCATTACCGGTTCTCGATTATAACTCAGGCGAGAGTCACGACCGCGTGCTCATGCCCGGAAGATTAGCTTTATTGACTATGTTTATCAAAAGATGTGATTTTCCGAAGGCGAACCAACTTGTTTAAATCATTTGTCGAGTCCAAAGGAGGCCACAAGCCCTCGACATGCTATTTGCCAAGACCGCTTGACAAGCGGCATACCAAGGAGTTAACACCCCTAAGTTTAGACCGAATTTGCAAAGCAAGTTCTATTCCGAAAATCATGCATTCAAGCCCGATGGCTCGAGAACCAATTAACAACCTAAGTCTTTGGGAAAGATTATCCCGAGACTTAGCCTAACGACTACTCATTCATAGCTAAGGCATAAACGAAAGCATAAAAGCAAGACATAATTTTTAGCCGATAGAATCGAAAACAAACTTGATTTTTATAACAACCTTAACCGTGGCTACAACATTAATGAACGACGAATTAACAAATAACTTGAACTTACCTAGGTACTTGAAGAAATTAGGAAGAAAACCTTAGAGCTTTAATGGAGGTAAGTTAAGAAAGTGGAAGACTTCAAAAGGGAGAAGACAAGAGAGAGATACAAGAGTGAGAGGGTGAGGTATTTATACACATGGCCCAGTCTCTCACTCTGCACGTCCTAAAAATATCCCAAAAGAAGTGCAAAATATCCAAAAAGTAGAAAAATTCCAAAACTGGAAATATCTCCAGTAAGCAACCTGTATCGATACAGCCAAAAAGCTTGTATCGATACCATGACGTTACGGATTCCCCCTTGCTCTGTTTCAATGTTGTATCGATACAGCTAAAATGCTTGTATCGATACCGCTTCCTTATGGCCTGCCTCCCAGCTTTTGGCCATGGCTTGCCTGGCTGCCTTCCATAGTGTCCCGACGGCCTTCCAGATGCCTGGCAGGCACCGCCAAGTGGCCGAGTGATCCTTCCAATGCCCGATGGCCAAAATCTACCGGGCAAAAACGCTTGAATACCCTCAAGGGTTGCACCGGGCATCAAAACATGCCTTTAAGATGTGTTTTGTCTGAAAATGCTCAAAAGAAACCTTACGCGCAAAATGACTTAAAACGACGGTTAAAAGAAAGAAACCAATCTAAAGCGGGACTAAGCGCACCAATTATCTACAATAATGGGTGCTTATCACACCAAACTTGAACGTTGCTAGTCCCGAGCAACCAAAACATACTACCAAACAAAAAATGAAAAACTTCCGTTTAAAATAACTTAGCACATCCACAAGGTATCCAACTAGCAAGAGTTCTAAAAGCAAATTTATTCAAAGTCCGCAACAGACAGCTGAAAACTATGATGGATTACTAAGTATCAAATGCATCCGAGCCAAGTATCAAAATCCGTATCCTAAGCAAAAAGGAGGATACGGACGCCACAAGTGCATCAGCACGCTACTAACCATATCCCACAAAAAGTGCTCGGAAGCGGGCCATGGGGGACAAAAACGCCATGCCTCGACAAATAAGGAGAGCACTAGGAACAGAGTTCATCAGCACAATTTAACAGCTAAAAGTAACGAAAGCAAGCATGCCATGGGCTAATTATGCAAGTGATCAACTAATTGAATCGAAAAGGAATTAACGCGCTCTAAAGATCAACTAAGGACTTCAAAAGCTTATAATGACCATGGATAAACAAAAGAACGGTTAGCAAAAGCAAGTGACGGCCCTATGCTAGCTTGGTAAACTATCTACCCTTTGGCTGTCACTTACTATGAAAAACACCAAGTCAAAAGGCCACATGCCGGCCACGACAAAAACTGATTAAAACTACTGAGTTCGAGTTCACGACTAAGCCAAAGAAATAAATAAAAACATGATAGAATAGGTGGGCTGTCAACCACCACGCACCCCGACCAAGTATAGGGTTTTTCAGAAACTACCACCCACCATCAAAACCTACGCCTCATCCCTAGATTCCGGCTCGTCCCCAGCAAAATCATCAGAAACCTCAGCTTGCTCATCCGGTGGCGGGACGTAAGGCTCAGTAGAAGACCCCTCAGCTCGGCTAGAAAGCCATTCCAAACGATGCTCCATACGATCCTGCTTACGGGCCATGGCCCTCCTTTCTTTCTTTTCCTTCCTCCGACTCCCAATCAGTGCTACCCCTTGATAGAACAGTTTCTTATACCAAGCCTGCTTTGGTGCATCCCTAGGCGGAGGATTAGTCAAGTAATTTCCCGCCGGTGCAGCTCTCGGAACCCTAGTTTGAGACATGCTCTTAGTCAGCACCGTACTGTTGATAACCCCGGGCTCCAGCCTTCCTTTCTCATTGTACTTATCAGAAGTCACACCATGTTCTTTGCAAATTTTAGTAATCAAGCAAGGATAGGGCATCCTAGTATTGAGCGGTGCATCGGCTTTGAAAAACACAATTTCCCGGAAAATGTAAGAAGCCCAATCCGTTTTCATCCCCGGCTGCATGAATGCATACAAAAGCTCACCGTCCTTCAATGTCGGTTTGTTCTCCGTACCACGAGGGTTCAAATTATGATGCACAAACTGATTGATCAACTTATACCCCTCACGGAACCTGCCCGGCACATGAAAATCACCTATGTTCCCAATTTCACCCTCATACATGGCTTGACAAATTTCATCAAATGTAGCAAAATTAGCTCTAGGGTAATTTATGTCCTGGACAGTCGGGCGATCATAATCTAAGGCCTGGGCAATTATTTCGCGAGTAATCACTATATCAACTCGCCCAATTTTCGACACAATTTGAGCCTCATCTCGCCCAATATTATCAGGGTCAGGCGCAACCATTTTCTTATAAAACGCAGCCACTAAACTCTTATTATAACCGGGGCATGCACCAAAAAAGTAAGACAAACCTTGCTCAGTGATTCGCCGAATAGCCCGATTCTGTGCCCCAAAACTCGAAGCATCCACATGCCTCTCATTCTTGACATTCCGCTTCGCAAAACTATCTTCCCACTTCTTCTGACGGGCCGAAACCATCTCCTCCGGAGTCCTCTTCCTCCTACGGGAAGGCCGAGCATCAACCATCAACTCCTCAACCCCCTCAGCCCGCTCATTACCCTCCTCCTCACTCTCCGAATCTCGAGAAGGCTCTGCATCCATCGGCGCCTTCCCCCTTTCCTTCCGAGCAACCATTTTGACCCTTGGCATTTTCGGATTTCTAGGTATACGGGTTGGAAATTTTGGATTTTGAACAATGGGGTCGAAATTAATGTTGGAAATGGGTTTGGGATGGGTTATATAGGAGATATGAGGAGTTTTTATGGGTTTGTAGTAGAGGAGCAAAACAAGAACGAGGAGAGAGAGAGAGAATCCGAAATACCTTGCATGGGGTGATTTCGAGTCCAAAACTCACGATCCGTTGCTTGAAACTTGATAAAGAAGTGATTCCGAGTTGATTTGGCGGACGATTCTCAAGATTTGGAGGGTTTTTGGTGGGATTCGGGGAAGAGATGGGCGGTTATGGAGTTGAAGTAAGAGAAAAGGGGAGGAGAGAGTGAAGATGATCGGGCTGGAAACCGTCTGAAGTAGGCCTGATAAGGCTTCGGTATCGATACAGGGTTTTTACCTGTATCGATACAGGTTGCTTATGTTCTGTCCAGCCTCTATAAGATTATGGTATCGATACAGCCATTTTTCCTGTATCGATACCGCTTTGCTATTGTCAAATTTGCACTTGCCAGCCCATGTTCTGCTCCTGGTTGCCCGAGAACCCCAAAACACACCCAACAAGCCATCTCAGCCACAGAAACCTGCTGCTTCACCCTCTTATGCTTAAAACCAAATATCAACCAACCATCCGAACATCCGGTTTGCTATGGAAAAGAGTGTGACACGGACTTGGCTTTATTTTAAAAGGGACGAAGAGACGCATATGTGGTTCCATCATGCAAAAATGCCTTGTATCACGTCCTAAGTGCGCCGTAAATTCCAAATCGATTCAAATTAGACAACTAACAGACTTAGGCATGATCAAGAGATGATCTACTTATTTACAAATGTATGAAGACAAAAACCGGGATATGGGCCAAACTTGGCCGAAACACACTCAAACTTCGTAAATGCCACCTAAGTCCATTCATGCAAGTTGCGATATACAAAATTTGCTTAACGAACTATTGCGAAATTGACACCAACGAACATGTGCCAAGTTATTTTAATCCACTAATTTTGTAATAACGAAAGGAATTCAACCTAAAACCGAAAAAAAACTAAGCTAAAAGCGAAAAACAAAAACGAAGAAGAACATATCTAGCATAGATATACCCCTCCCCCCAACTTAAGATATGCGATGCCCTCAGAGCAAGAAAAACAACAGGATTGAGAGGAAAAGGACAAAAGATATTACCCACGGGGAATGTCAACCCCTTATACCTCGACCAAGTTGGAGGCTTTGCCGTCAGGCTCCCTTCGTCATCCGAACAGCTTCCAAAGCCAACTCCTTCGGCTCTACCAACGGAACCACGGCTAGTCACACAGGGGACATGGCCAAAGCTTTTGGACTAACAACCGCGACACGCAATCGCACCCATGCTTATGGCTCCTGAATGCCTCAATCACTCGACTTTAGACCCAATCCACCAAGGTGGTGTGGTAGCACGCTTACCCGCAAAAGACTGAAGCTCGAACTACCTACTAAGAGCCAAATGACATTAGAACCGCCCGGCTCGTGGTAGCCGGGCACCAACCAACAGAAATATATACAAAAGAACAAAGAAAGACACCACCCGATGTTCACGCAATCCCACGAGTCATACTTTTCTTCCCGAGTTCCACCAGGTAGGCAAAGCTCGGGTGGCTATACTAGACCGTCAAACATTTGTTACATCATGCCCGAGGTAAAATTCACCACTTGACCTCGCCAAACAATTAAACCCAGCGTTCCCTATGATCAAAACAAAGTGAGACAAGAGAAACTAGCCTCACCCAAAGACCAAAGTTGCCTCCGATAGGGACAATTGCGGAGAGCACGGATCATTAACGGTAAACTACCACAAAGAGGGCTAATTAAAGCCCGATACAATGATGCATTGGTGAAATCTCTTGATTATAAAATCCCGAAACACAGAAAACAAACAGAACCAATGAAAGACTATATACAATATGCACACTACGAACAATATGTACAAACAAGAAGAATTTAATATCAGAACTCGGAGCGTCCAAGTCACAGATGGACTCCGCCAAACAATGAAGTCCAGCGTCCCCTAAGATCGTAGCTAGGCAGGCACAAGATAGAGCCAAGTGCGGTAATGGAGCGGGAATACCAAGACCTAACCTATGACCTATACCGCCCCCGTTGGGGCTAATCTAGTAGACGTGAGTGGTTCCCTATGAATTACTCCTATCAGAAAGACTAATTAAAGCCCTATGTCACTGATATTAAAATTTGCCCTTCGAACCGGAGCTGGGCACACGATCCTTATTTTAGTAGCGGCGTGCGGAGCTACAAATACCCAAGTCAATGGAGGGTACCCCTTACAATTAAGTCAAGGGGCCGGGTCCGACAAACAGTTAAGTTCAGCGGTTACGCTTTCGCTCCCCGTGCAAATTAAAGTAACACAAACTAGACGGACGAGCCATCCGAATAAACGGGATCGGCCAAGACCTCATCGGGCTCCCCAACTTCAAAGCCACCGAGAAAGGGCTTGAGCCTTTGACCATTAACTTTAAAGGAGGAACCGGTTTGCATGCTTTCTACTTCAATTGCCCCATGAGGGAAAACGGTTTTTACTACATAAGGACCGGCCCAACGTGACCGTAGTTTACCGGGGTGGAGATGCAAGCGGGAGTTATACAATAAAACTTGTTGCCCGGGCACAAAAGTTTTAACCACAATGTTCTTATCATGCTTTGCTTTAATTTTAGACTTGTAAGCACTGGAGTGGTCATAAGCATTGTACCTCATCTCCTCTACCTCGGTTAGTTGAAGCTTCCGCCGGGCACCGGCCTTGGCCATATTGAAATTGAGCTCCGTGATGGCCCAATATGCTTTGTGCTCAAGCTCCACCGGCAAGTGACACGCTTTCCCATAAACAAGCCGGTAAGGAGACATGCCCAAAATAGTCTTGTACGCAGTACGGTACGCCCACAAAGCATCAACCAAACGAGTAGACCAATCCTTACGATTAGGATTCACCGTCTTTTCCAAAATATTCTTGATTTCCCGGTTTGCCAGCTCCGCTTGGCCATTGGTTTGCGGATGGTAAGCCGTTGAAACTTTATGCACGATGGAGTACTTCCTCATAAGCGCAGCAAATGATCGGTTACAAAAGTGGGACCCTTGATCGCTAATGACAGCCCTTGGCATCCCGAATCGTGCTAAGATATGCTCCCGAAGAAATTCAACTACAACCGCCGCATCGTTTGTCCGAGTCGGAATGGCTTCTACCCATTTGCTCACATAATCGACCGCCAACAAGATATACAAGTACCCAAAGGATGACGGAAATGGTCCCATAAAATCGATACCCCAGCAGTCGAACACCTCGATAATCAAGATAGGCGTAAGCGGCATCTCATTTCGTCGTGTCACGCACCCCAACAATTGGCATCGAGCACAAACCCGGCAAAAGGCAAACGCATCCTTGAACAACGTAGGCCAATAGAAACCGCTTTGCAAAATCTTGGCGGCAGTCTTCCGGAATGAGAAATGACCACCACAAGCCTCCGTATGGCAAAATTTAATCACGCTTTGTTGCTCGGAATCGGGCACACAACGTCGAACCAGTTGATCAGCACAGTATTTGAACAGATACGGGTCGTCAAAAGAGAACCGCTTTACTTCCACCGAAAACCGCCGCTTCTCTTGTAAATTCCAATGGGCCGGCATCAACCCGGTAACCAAGTAGTTCACAATATCGGCATACCATGGAGCGGTGGAGATTGCAAAGAGTTGCTCATCGGGAAAAGAGTCGCCGATCGGTATGTGAGATGAGTGGTCCTCAAATTCCAAGCGAGACAAGTGATCGGCCACCACGTTCTCTACACCTTTCTTATCCTTAATTGTAAGATCAAACTCTTGCAAAAGTAGAATCCACCTAATCAACCGCGCTTTGGCATCTTGCTTGGTAAAAAGGTACTTGAGCGCCGAATGATCGGTATAAACAGTGATTGGGGCGCCCACCAAGTAGGATCGAAACTTGTCCAATGCAAAGACTACCGCCAACAATTCCTTCTCGGTGGTTGAATAGTTCATTTGGGCCTCATTTAGAGTCTTGCTCGCATAATAAATCACATACGGCTCCTTGCCGTGGCGTTGGCCCAAAACTGCCCCGACAGCATAGTCACTAGCGTCGCACATCAATTCAAACGGTAATTCCCAATCTGGAGCCCGTACAATAGGCGGGGAGGTGAGATTAGACTTGAGCTTGGCAAAAGCAGCTTCACATGCCGGCGTCCACTCAAACGGTACATCTTTGGCTAGCAAATGGCACAACGGCCGAGCGATGGCACTGAAATCCTTTATGAACCGCCGATAGAAGCCGGCATGGCCCAAGAAAGATCGGACATCCTTTAAACACTTCGGAGTTGGCAAATTACTAATCAAATCAATTTTTGCCCGATCAACTTCAATGCCTTTAGAAGAAACAATATGGCCAAGCACAATGCCCTCGGTCACCATAAAATGACATTTCTCCCAATTCAACACCAAGTTCTTTTCCTCACACCGGGCTAACACTAGCCCCAAATTTGTAAGACAAGCCTCGAAGGAATCCCCAAACACAGAGAAATCATCCATGAATACCTCCATGATCTTCTCCACCATGTCACTGAACAATCCCATAATACACCTCGAGAAGGTACCGGGGGCGTTGCAAAGCCCGAACGGCATACGACGATACGCAAAGGTCCCGAATGGGCACGTGAATGTAGTCTTCTCTTAGTCTTCCAACGCCACCTCAATCTGATTATACCAGGAGTACCCGTCGAGAAAGCAATAGAACTCGTGGCCGGCCACCCTTTCCAAAATTTGATCTATGAAAGGAAGAGGGAAATGGTCCTTCCTTGTACTGGCATTGAGCTTCCGATAGTCGATACACACTCTCCAACCGGTCTGGACACGCGTTGGAATAAGCTCATCTCTATCGTTTTTCACAACTGTCACACCCGACTTCTTTGGAACCACTTGAATCGGGCTCACCCATTTAGAATCTGCTATTGGGTAAATAATGCCGACATCCAACAACATGATAACCTCCGCCCGGACAACATCCTTCATAATCGGGTTCAAACGCCTTTGAGGTTGGCGGGTCGGCTTGACATCATCTTCCATGTAAATGTGGTGCGAGCAAAGAGAGGCATCGATACCCTTGATGTCGGCTATAGACCACCCGATGGCTTTGGAGTGCTTCCGCAACAAAATAATCAACTCGAACTCTTGAGATTCACTTAGGCTGGAAGAAATCACTACCGGGTAAGTTTGGCCATCGCCAAGATAGGCATATTTAAGTGTGTCGGGTAGCGGCTTAAGGTCAAGTTTTGGCGGTTCCTCACTAGACGGAACGGCTCGCTTCTCGATAGGCGGTAGCTCTTCAAATGTCGGAATCCACGGATTTAGACCAAATGCCTCCTCCTCATCCAACAAGGAGCACAGGTAGGCGACCTCGGGTGCTTCAAGAAAATCGGCCTCGGCGGACGTAAGAGCCAATTCCAACTCATCCTTACAAAGAAACTCATCGACATGATCTTGAACAAGCGAATCAATCACGCTAACCCCGCATACATCCTCATCATCCCCCATCTGGCTTCCAATATGGAACATGTTGACTTGCATCTTCATATTACCAAAACTCATGTTGAGCCGGCCATCCCGGCAATGAATGACGGCATCGGATGTTGCTAGGAACGGTCGCCCGAGAATAATGGGAACCGATGGTTGGGCCGCCGGTATGGGACAAGTATCTAGAACCACAAAATCAACCGGGTACACAAATTGGTCAACTTGAACTAGAACATCTTCGACCATCCCTTTTGGAACTCGGATACTCCGATCCGCCAATTGCAAAGTCACCCGAGTCGGTTTCATCTCGCCTAACCCAAGTTGCTCATATACCGAAAATGGTAACAGATTCACGCTCGCCCCCAAATCAAGAAGAGCCTTCTCCACAATCTTACCCCCAATAGTGATGGATATCGTCGGACACCCCGGATCATTATACTTAGGCGGAAGGGTTGATTCAAAGAGTGAACTCACTTGTTCGGTCAAGAAGACCTTCTTTTGCACTTGGAGCTTACGTTTGTGAGTACACAAGTCTTTCAAGAATTTAGCATATGACGGAATTTGCTTGATGGCATCAAGTAAAGGAAGGTTAACAGTCACTTGCTTTAGCACCTCATAGATATCGGTATTCAAATTTGGCTTAGCCGGTGCCCTTAACCGATTGGGAAATGGGGCGGGAATGGTAAGAGCTGGCGGAACATCACTTTCCTTAGCCTTTCCTTTCTCCTTTTCCGTAGAAGCTTGCTTGGGAGATTCCCCATTTGGTGATGTCAGCTTAGGCTGCGGCGGAGTAGGAAACAAAAGTGGCTGTACCGGTGGCTCCACTTGAGCGTTGTCAACCTTCTTCCCACTTCTCAATGTTATAATGGCCTTGGCTTGCTCAGGGAGAGACACCGAAGAGCTACCAATTAGATGTTGTCCTTGAGGGTTCGCCAATGGTTGAGTGGGAAGCTTCCCCCGTTCTTGTTGTAAAACACCAATAGCCGTTGTCAATTTCCCCATCTGATTCCTTATATCGTTCATGGCCTGAGCAGTTTGCTCATTGGTGGTAATTTGCATTTGACAAAAGGTATTCATAGTGTCCTCCAAAGAACGTCGTGGTGGAGGCGCTTGTTGGGGAGGCTGAAACTGATTTTGGCCTTGAAATGGCCCCGATGGTATGAAACCTGGCGGGCCTTGAATAGCAGGGAAATGTGGCGGGCCTTGGAGTTGTGGTTGCCGCCAATTTGGATTTTGAGCATGAGGCGGAGCTTGCGGAGCCGATGAAGAACC
Source organism: Rhododendron molle (assembly GCA_025413875.1). Classification (NCBI taxonomy): domain Eukaryota; kingdom Viridiplantae; phylum Streptophyta; class Magnoliopsida; order Ericales; family Ericaceae; genus Rhododendron; species Rhododendron molle. The sequence continues at coordinate 59,015,704 of CM046391.1, forward strand.
TGACTCATTTTGATTACTCCAACGAAAAGCCGGATTAGACCGCAACCCCGGATTGTAAGTATTGGAATACGGATCCCAACGTTGGTTGAAAGCACAAACCTCTTCCACGGGAAGTTGACTATAGTGTTGGCGAAGGGTGGGAATGGTATGACAATTATCGGTCGAATGTCCCACGGTCTCACAAATGACACACACTTCCTCCACTTGTTGCACTTCCTTTACCGCTTTCACTTCTTTAACCTGGATTGCATCTAACTTCATCTTGTCCAATTTAGTCGAGAGCTCATCTAGCTTAGATTCAAACATCGTATGCTCGCTCACTGAAAACTTACCAGAGCCACCTGGTCCTTGATTCCTCATTGCTTGATCACCCGGATCTATAAATTCCCAAGTTTGAGCCCTTTCGGCCAATGCATCCAAGAATTCCCATGCAGCATCCGGATCCTTGCCCAAGAAATCTCCGCTTCCCATCGTGTCAAGAAGCTGCTTAGCTTGTTGATTACATCCCACATAGAAATAATTGATCACCAAGTACATCGGATAATTATGGTGGGGAACGGCCGCAAGCAAATCCTTATACCGCTCCCAATACTTGTAAAAGATCTCCCCATCTTTCTGCTTGAAATTGGCAATTTGATCCATTAGAAGTTTGGTACGGCTAACCGGAAAGTACTTCTGAGTAAACACATCCTGAACCTCCCTCCAAGTATGCAAAGACCGAGGCTTCAAAGAATGGAACCATTGCTTGGCCTTATCCTTAAGTGAAAAAGGAAACAACTTCAACCGAGCTTGGTCTAATTGGCCCGGAGTTGTCACAAATGTGCTAACAATAGTTTCAAATTCCCGGATGTGAGAATACGGATCCTCAAGTTCACGCCCCCGAAATTTCGGTATAACCCGATGATATTCTGGCTTGAAAGCAAATGCATTGGCGGCGGTGCAAGTTGGAATAGCAATTGGTGACACATGCGGACCTCTTTCCGGTGTGAGGTAATCACGCAGAGTACGGGCTGCTGGTTGTTCGTCCATTGGCCTTAACGGAGGTGATAACTCACGCGGTGGAGAAAGTGCCTGAATAATATTACGGACCCTTGGCGGAGAAGTAGATCGGTGTAGCCGATTTGAGAAAGGGCTACGATAAACGTTTAGCATACACCCTGCACAATCTAGCTAACAGACTAGAGGGGCTATGCCGCCGCCTCGTTCACAAGCAGTCTCGTGGGGTTATGCCACCACCACGGCTATGGAACAAAAACAGTAAAACGCAATTGACCCTTCCTTTAGCTTCGTTAAACCTCAAGTCGAATGGGTGGCTCGGTTAGAGGTATCCGCTAATTTGAGTTCAAATTACACACACACAGTAAAAGAAAACGGGATACTTACAGTGGTTTGACGAGCCTCCAAATAAGCTAGAATAAAGAAATCCCCGGCAACGGCGCCAAAAATGCTTACGATTGAACCTCGCCTTCCAATAAGGTTGAAATACCCGAAGCGTAGGGCTAGGTCGTTGCTCGCATAATAACCGGAAGACCGGAATCGTTCCCACAGAGAATTCGATAACAGCTTGATTCGGATTGAAGGTTTTATGGTCGGTTTGCAGCCTTTAAGCCGACTAACTGTCGGTTTTGCTTTGAAAGGTGGAAAGACTAAAATGAAGACTAGAGTTTTGCTTATTTAACTTAAAGAGGCAAGTCTAGGGATCTTCTAACCCTTGACAAAGACCATTACCGGTTCTCGATTATAACTCAGGCGAGAGTCACGACCGTGTGCTCATGCCCGGAAGATTAGCTTTATTGACTATGTTTATCAAAAGATGTGATTTTCCGAAGGCGAACCAACTTGTTTAAATCATTTGTCGAGTCCAAAGGAGGCCACAAGCCCTCAACATGCTATTTGCCAAGACCGCTTGACAAGCGGCATACCAAGGAGTTAACACCCCTAAGTTTAGACCGAATTTGCAAAGCAAGTTCTATTCCAAAAATCATGCATTCAAGCCCGATGGCTCGAGAACCAATTAACAACCTAAGTCTTTGGGAAAGATTATCCCGAGACTTAGCCTAACGACTACTCATTCATAGCTAAGGCATAAACGAAAGCATAAAAGCAAGACATAATTTTTAGCCGATAGAATCGAAAACAAACTTGATTTTTATAACAACCTTAACCGTGGCTACAACATTAATGAACGACGAATTAACAAATAACTTGAACTTACCTAGGTACTTGAAGAAATTAGGAAGAAAACCTTAGAGCTTTAATGGAGGTAAGTTAAGAAAGTGGAAGACTTCAAAGGGAGAAGACAAGAGAGAGATACAAGAGTGAGAGGGTGAGGTATTTATACACATGGCCCAGTCTCTCACTCTGCACGTCCTAAAAATATCCCAAAAGAAGTGCAAAATATCCAAAAAGTAGAAAAATTCCAAAACTGGAAATATCTCCAGTAAGCAACCTGTATCGATACAGCAAAAAGCTTGTATCGATACCATGACGTTACGGATTCCCCCTTGCTCTGTTTCAATGTTGTATCGATACAGCTAAAATGCTTGTATCGATACCGCTTCCTTATGGCCTGCCTCCCAGCTTTTGGCCATGGCTTGCCTGGCTGCCTTCCATAGTGTCCCGACGGCCTTCCAGATGCCTGGCAGGCACCGCCAAGTGGCCGAGTGATCCTTCCAATGCCCGATGGCCAAAATCTACCGGGCAAAAACGCTTGAATACCCTCAAGGGTTGCACCGGGCATCAAAACATGCCTTTAAGATGTGTTTTGCCTGAAAATGCTCAAAAGAAACCTTACGCGCAAAATGACTTAAAACGACGGTTAAAAGAAAGAAACCAATCTAAAGCGGGACTAAGCGCACCAATTATCTACAATAATGGGTGCTTATCAGGGGCGAAGGCGTCTCGTGGCTAGTTTTAATCGATGTTTATCTCGGGTTCAGTGCAACATAATGCTTAAGCAATTTTGGGATACGAAAACTTTTCTAACGGACAATCCCAGGCATTGCTGGAGTCCTTGTAAACGGACCGAAGGATTCCGGAGCCTTCTTTTCGGTTTTACCCGGAAACTAGTGACAGGTGGTGTGCATTCGTTAGGAAACCCCTTCTTATTCTAAAATCAACTGTCTTTAAGGAATTGTGAACCGAGTGAACGTTGGTTATGGCTAGTTGCGGACGCTGCAGTTCCTACGGCTGTACTCTCCGTTTTAAATTGATATTTAATTAATCCAGTTTCGTAATTTTAGTTAATTTCAACCAATCAACAAGGGGTGGCTACCTAAGAGCCAAGATAAACTGTGAACCCGTCATCTTTGAGTCCTGCACACGTTCGTCCGTCTCTGTGGATTCGACTCCGGTACTTCCGGATATTATGCTACATCGGTCGAGAGTCCTACGCTTGGGACGCGTCTTATTTTTAGTCACCCGGTCGGTCAAGCAGAAGCCCCTTTGTCTGATTAAGATATAGAAAAAAAAAAATCAACACCTCCACGATCATAAATTCCGCTGGACTTATAATACTAATGATGTACTGATCTCAACTGCATGAAAGTAGTTGAAAAAGTATATCAATAAATAAAAATAGTTAGAAGCATATTAAGAGGGAGCCAAATCTCCTTAATAAAAAAAAAAAAAAAAGAGTTAAATCTTGCCGATAAAAAACATAACTTACACGGTGCTTCTAGCATATTAAGAGTGACATCTTGGTTAGCCGCAACAAAATGCGGGCTGTGAGTATTGCTTTCACCGTTGCTTGGGCAAGTGCGCCTATTTTGTCCAACACGGTGGCAAGCACCACATCTTCGGGTGTTTTCCACAATCTCAAAAGCGGAAGGATGACGGGTGATAGAACTATCTCCCTTTCTTTTCTTTGAACCCAATGGCCGTCCCTTGTGGGGTTGAATGTTAGGTTCAAGAGTCAATGAAATTTCAGCATCAACAAGTAGAGCAATTTGCTTGAGGCTCTCTTCCTTTTGAACAAGGGGCATGTTTTTGTATTTCTCATGGAAATTCTTGAGAAGACATTCAATTTCACTTCCAGTTCGGTGTGCTCCACCATCCATATTGGTAAATGACCTCGTGTCAATTCTCCACTGTGGATGAACATCACCAAGTCGCAAAATTTCATCCTTTCTTATTTCTCATCTCGTGTGCACAAGGTAGACTCATGGTTCTTGAGAAATTGACAGTACACGAACCCAAGACATAATCAGTTCTAGCCAATTCACATTGATTGAAAAGTTCTCCAAGCGCAAAGACGGAAACATGAGTAACAAGTTCCTTTGACATGGGAATCTTAAACTTATGTGTAACTCGAATCTTTTCACTAGCAATCTTAGTCTTGATTTTATTGTACTGATTGTCAATTGCAAGACAAATTTTTTCTCTCACCTTACGTAAGTTACCTGTGGAAACTGTCAAATATTTCTTGAGCATTGCATGTACACTTTCAAGTACTCTTGAAGTAACATGATTTCCGAAGTGTGGATGCTTCCCCGTCCATGCATTTACAAATCTCTCTTTGAAAGGGAGCCAAATATTCTTGATATAATTGAGAACATATTCTTTTTCCTTTTATTGAACTTCAATCAGATGCCAAGCTTCATTAAAGGACTCATGAGGAGATTCAATAAAATTAGTCCAAGTCGATAGAAAAGTCTCCCAATCTTCTCCTTTTTCAAATTGGGACTTACATTTTGAAAGAATATTTTTCTCAATGTGCCACACATAAAATATGTGCAGTTCCTGGGAAAACAAGATGAATAGCATTCATTAGTGCTAGTTCTCTATCTGATACAGTCACCAATGGTTGTTGACCATTGCCCAAAATCCTTCTAAATCTTTTCATTGCCCACACATAGTCTCCTTCTTTCTCTTTTTGCATGAACGCAAAACAAGAATAAAATGATCCATTAAAACTTGAAACTCCCACTATATCAAGCAATGGCATCTTATATTTGTTTGTCTTATATATGCAACCCATCCCAAAGACATATGGATAAATAACTCTTGCTTAACACCATTGAAGACGGATGTGCAAAAAACAAATGAGTTAAATGCCCATCTCCGTCATGTTCTACATTAAAAATGAACTCCCCTTGACCCAATTCTTCAAATAATGTTTGAATCATTGTACAACATGCTAAAACTTCTTTTGTGATATTAGCTTTCACATGATACACTGTCCTTGCTATTGCTTTGCAATTTGGATTACTTTTCCGCAATGAAGTAAGAATTTGCCGAGGTGGGATACCGGCCAAAGTCACTTGTCTTATGCTTACAATCTCTTCTTGCGAGAAACGACGACAGTAGGGATGCCCGGATATTTCACTTGACAATTCATGATTATGAGATGCATTTTTAATCACTACTTTCCAACACTCTCCAACTTAATTTCTTTTTTCCCCACACCACAAAAGGACAATTTATAAAGTGAGTTGCAGATATTTTTCATTTCATCCAATGGAACAGTGCAACGAAATTTCCCATCTCTATCACAACCAATAATGACATAACGACCCGCTTTCGATCTTTTGATTACTGTGACATAGCCTTCCTTTAATGTCACATTACGAACCCTATCAAGGAGCTCTTCCCATGTAGAACAATCCTCATCTAATAATGATTTTAAGTCATTAGACTCAACGTTGTCCACTTTAGGCGTTTGTTTTCCTATAATACCACCTGTTAAGTATCAATCCCCACAAAGTTATTATTAAATATTAGAGTACTAATCCTACCACATAAACTATAAAAAAGCCACGAGCAAGTACAATATAATATTAATGTGGGTCCTAATTGTTTGTATATAAAATCGACCAAATCAAATTAATTCATAACGAAATCAGTAGATCTACAAAGAGAGTAAATTAGTCTAAAGAAAGGGTTTTTTTTTTTTTTTTTGTCTAAAGAAAGGTTCATCACAGTACTGTTGGGTATATAAGGGAAATGACGAGAAAAAATCTTCATATGTACAGCTCTAAAATCGAAGGAAATTACGAATTTCAAGCCCTAGATTTTGAATTTCAAGCATAAAATAGAAATCTTCTATTTTAGAAAAAAAAAAGCCCTAGATTTCGAATTTCATGCATAAATGGGAGGAAATTACCAGATTCATTTGTACAATTGAATGACTTACACAGCTCTGAAATTTCTTCAATATTACTTGTAGCTGTGAGATGTATTATATCATTCAGTTCAGAGAAATCATCATATGTAAATCCCAAAGTTGGTTGCAACTCATTGTCTTCACCATCATCATCCATGATAAATAAAAGACTGTTTTGGAAAGACTTGACAATAAAAATGGGAGGGGATCGGATGAAGAAGGAAGATTAATATGAGAGAGAGAAAAGTTACTGGTACAGAAGATGAAAACGAAAGGAGAAAACAAGGACCAGTAGAAGAGGGAAATAAGAACTCTCTCTCTCCTCTGCACACAGAAAATTCTGGAAGCAAAAAAATTTCTTTTTCCCGGGCTGGATATGTGAGGTTAGTTCAGTCATTTTGAAATAAGAGGAAAGTACAATTGTAGAGTACAAGGGCTATTTAGTAACTTCACCTAATAGAGACAAAAAAAAAAAAGGAGCGTAGGTGTAGAAATGGGAAATGTAGAAGTCAAAACCCTTGATTTTTTTGTAACCGTAACTTGCATGTGTGTAAGGGTCATCATTTAGCCCGAAGGCCCGCGACCCGCCCAAATCCCGCCCGGCCCGTAGTTTGTAATGGGGGGCTTGGGCCTATGAATTTTTACTCAGCCTGCCCGTAGGCCCGTCCTGTGAGCCCGTCCGGCAACCTGCCCGTGGTACCCGCCCAAAAGCCCGCCAATTAGCCCAAAATTCCACAAAATTCTTTCATTTTTCCATTGGTTTAGTTTTGCCCAAGGAAATGTAAGTCCGCCCGGCTTTTGGCCCGCCGATCCGCCAATTGGGCTAGCTCGTGGGCCGGGCTTGAGCCTCAATTTATGGTAGGTAGCCCGGCCCACCCGGCTCGCAAAAAAGAAAAAAGTCCAGTCGGCCCGGCCCGTGGGCGGGCTTGGGCAGCGACTTGGCGGCCCGGCCTGGCTAGGCCCGATGATGACCCTTACATGTGTGGACCTATAAAATGAATGACTCAAATCGTCAGGAAAATCCCACACTCTATTGAGTGACATGTTCCAGAAGCATGTTCGAAATAATGCGTACATGGCTTGACTTTTCATTTTTGTAGGTGGTTGGTTAACGAAGTTCTCGGCTTGTTTACAGCTAGCCATAGCCATCACCCTATAGCGCCGTCTGGATTGTGCAAAATTACATAGCGGATGACGGCCAATCATTGATGACTTTTGTGATCTAATAAAGTGTCGCATTACATTCTGATATATAGTTGTGATAACGTGAGAAACTTTTTTTTTTTTTGGCTTTTTAATTGTTTATGTTTTCTTAAGAGCTCTCGATATTGTGTTTAGTATAGAGTATCATTTTTTAAGTAACTTTTTTTTTGCACTTATGACCTTTGGAAGTTAAATATTTTTGTTGTTGGTATTGTTATGGCCTCTCCGTTTATACAACTCTGATTCTATCCCTATGCGAAAGAGACCGTATTTTTTTTTTCTTTGCCAGACATTTGTTGTAAAATCCTGCCTTTTCTATTTTTAAAAAAGTACGTAGTAGTTTAGTCACGTGGTCTCAATAGAAACCCGACACACTGTGTGAGTTATGCAACGTTGGGATTTTACCTTAAAAAAATTCGACACCGCCACGTTGACCCTTAAATTATTATTAGTCTGTGTTGAATTTTTGAAATTTTTTAGAGACTGAAATTTGAACGCGTTTGGTCAAAGTTCGCATTAACGAAACGCGGTATATAGCGTGTCCTTTAAAGAAGATAATACGTGTAATCTTTCACCTGTTTCACCTCCTTTCCACCGAAGTATATATATGACTATTATAGTATTTACTAATTTAAAATTCAAAACAAAGAGAAAGAGGTAAAAAGAGGGGCTCTGAACTTATTACTCTCTCATCCGAGCCCACCGTTTGCTTTTCCACTCATTTTCACCAGAGAAGATCTATTGTTTCTATTGGTAATTTTCCTCTCACACACTAATTTACCGTAATTGGTATTATATATGTATACTATTTAGATATCAGAAGAGTAGAATTGGGGTCAAACTTTTGCAACCCTCACACACTCACGCACAGTGCACAGCACCGAGACGGCGGCCATGGCTACCGGCCAACTCAACACCGGCCACTTCGGTCACTCTCTCTCACCTTTTCACCACATCTTTTTCTCCTCTCGCATACGCAGCACCCGAACCCCTGAAATTTTCACACAAGCAAAACCCCTTTCAGCAAAGAGTTTAGTTCCGGAACTCGCCGCCGTATATTGATTTAAGTAGATTATTTGTTGATGATGTTATGACTGTTATAAGCCTCAATTTCAGAAATTGACTTCGTTAAATTCCTACGTATCTACCCTAGCAAACTGTAGGAAATTCTATTCCAAACTTGTGTATTTTTGTACCCATTGCTTTAGGAGAGATAATAGGTTAAGTATATAATACTTTCATTTTCGAACTATAAAAACAGTCCATATGCCAATTTGATGGCCTGATTTGGAAATTAGTTTACCCCATTAAGTTCAACTGTAACAAATAGTAATTTGGGGTACATTTTATATAGGTACCAGTGTCTTGGGCTAGTTCGGTGCCACATCAAGTTAGACGCATCTTTTTTTTTTTTGGGTGAGTTTCGCATACCTCAGTTACATGTATTATCTGAATTTTTGGAAAGAAATGCCATTGCTTGTTTTGTTGAAAAATATGAAAATTGAGTTTCCTACTTGCTTTATTTGATGTTAATGCATGCAATGGTTGGTTTACAAATCTTTTGTGTTACAGTTAATCTAGACCATGGCAATGTGTCTTGGGAACTTGGATTTTACTTCTTGTTAGTACATGCTTGTGATAATATGAATCATTCGAACGGTGTCTCGAGCGCTAGGGGACATGTAAAGAAACTAGCAGCGTGAAGTAATAAGGTAGGAGATGCAGCCAGGCATCACCTGGTAACGATATCTTACCACTCTTCAATGGGGTCGCTCTCCAACCGACTGGCAAAAATTCCGTTGAATGTTATTATCCCTTGAATGTGCAAAAGTGAAAGGAAAGAAGAAAATAGTCCATCTTTTGGACCAAAGAATTGAATGTATAGATCAAAATACAAGTTCGTGTAAAATTTGATGAGGATACTTGAAATGTTGCTTGGTTCTTGAACTGTTTTATTAAGGTATTTCCATGGTCAAACTTGTAATTTTGGTATACGTTTCTCGCCCGAGCTTTGGCTTATGAAAACCTTTTCTAATTTTTCAGGTTGTTGTAGATAGCAAGCTGTGGGCCGGATGCGTTATTTGGTTAGCTGTTGTAAATAGCATGTCTGTACAAAGGAACAAGAGCGTTGTGTGTAGTTTTGAGACAAGTGGTATTGTAATAGTTGTCGTTGTAAATTAAGCTTAGCTATGTTGTATAGACACTCTGGAGTTGTATGAATAGTCGCTTCCGCTGTTTCTCTTTATATGTTATTTAGTATGCTCTGAATGATAAAAGTGTTGGAGGCCTTGGTGATTCCGTCACTGGCCGGTCACGTAACCCATATTGGAGTTGGGACGTGACATTTGTTCTCAAGAACCTGCTGGAAATGGCAAAGCCTTAATTTGCTTTCACTTAATTTGATGCCCCACAGCTAAATAATTGACGTTTCTTCTCAAGAACTTGCATGCTGGAAATGATAAAGCCTTAATTTGTTGCCCCCCAACTAAATAATCGATCGACACTTCTTCTATTGGACTTGCTGGAAAGGGTTAAGCTAATTTTCTTTCACTAATTAATTTGATGCCCCACAACTAAATAATTGACAAATGATGTCATCGTTACATTACCTAGAAAAGAACAAATTCGACTGTCGGAGAGAACATACTCCGACCAAGTTGTTAGGATCATAGGCCACGGTCTCTCTGTTTTGGCAAATTCTATGACAAAACACACATTTATTTGTATTCCGGTTTATCGAGTTGTAATTTGTTTATCATTTAATTCTAGAGTGTCTGTTTAGGAAGTGGAAGGAAATTAAATCTTGTGTAATTAAGACTTGAGAGGTTGAGTTTTTAGGAAATTGGAGTGGAAGAAAATCAAGGATTTGACATTCATCAACTTTGAAAGGGAAAGAATAGGGGTGCACAAGAAACCGATCCGATCCAGGCCGAACCGTCCTATTTGGTCCGGTTCTGTGGTTCATTGGTTAGGTTATGGTTCCAAAAAACTAAGAACCATTAATTTTGGTTCGGTTACTGGTTCTCAATTAAAGAACTGTGGGTAGAACCGAACCGAACCGCATATAACACACACACATAATATATATAAGTGTAATTAAATATTTATTTGAATTTGGTAAGTTAATCTTTTCCTTATTAAAATCAATTTATTTAGAAAAAATATCTCATTTGTTAGAAAAGGTTTCAATGTACTATTAAAATTATAGAAATCCAAACTCTTAAGAATTTTTATTGTAGTGAATATATCCAATATTTAGTGTTTTGAATTTTTAATTTTTGTGAACAAATGTTTGGATGCTAATTGGATAGAACCGGAACCGAACCGAAACCGGACCTGTCTGCAGTTAGGTTCTGGTTAGGTTCTACGCTAATATTAGTTAGGCTTTGGTTCCCAATTTTCTAAAACCGTAAGGAATGGTCCAGTTACTGATTTTCTAGAGAACCGAACTAATCCGAACCGTGTACACCCCTAGAAAAGAACTAAAGGTTTCGATATATGGCAACGTTGTTTCAAGGAAGTGGTGGACAAGTTATAGGAGTTGCTCGAGCTACTTGTTTATTTTCCTGCAACTTATAAATATGTGGCTTATTAGGGGGTCTCGGGCTTGAATCTTGGAGTAAAAAGAAGATCGATGGATCGTTGAGCATTCAATATAATTTCAAGTGGTTTACAACATCAACTCAATTAATCTTTGAGCAAAGTCCTTCAATTCGGTGGATTCTGGGAGACAAACGGAAGGTTTGTGGATCTAAGGCAGCGACGGTTGGTGAACTTGAATTCGGCAAGTAGGTTTTAGGCTCGATTGTGAAGATTCAAATCGTATGAAAACAGTAGTTGTACCACTCAAGTTTGTTAAAATTCCATGCAAAAAATGGAAGGGAAAAATTCAAAAAAACTCCCAACCTTTAAGCCCAAGTTCAATTAGACTCTCAACCTTTTAAAAATTTCAATTTTACTCCCAACGTTATCTTCCGTTAATCAAAATGAATCCTTCCGTCAGAATGACTAACGGATTCTGTTAAAGGCTCCGTTAAATATCGTCTCAATCGAATTTTGATGATCCGAGCCGTTCAATGTGTTCAAAACGTAATTTTAAGGATACCCTCAAAAAAATCATCAAAAAAAATGACCGGGAAGGACTTCATTTGAACAGTTTTTTATTGAATAGTTCAATAAAAAATTGTTCAGATTTCCGGTCATTCTTTTTGTTGATTTTTCGCCGGTACCCTTAAAATCACGTTTTGAACACATTGAGCGGCTCCGATCATAAAAATTCTATCGGAAAAGGGAGGTGGAGACCAAAGCAAAATCCGGACGTCCGGACTTGAACAAAATCTGGATCAATCCGCACCTCCCCTTTCCCAATCGAATTTTGATGATCCGAGCCACTTAATGTGTTCAAAATGTGGTTTTTAAGGGTATCCGCGAGAAATCGGCAAAAAAATTGACCGGGAAGGGCTTCATCTGAACAGTTTTTTATTGAATTCAATAAAAAACTATTCAGATGAAGCCCTTCCTGGCCATTTTTTTGGCTGATTATTAGGTATCCTTAAAATCACGCTTTTGAACACATTGAGCGCTCGGATAATCAAAATTCAATTGAGACGATATTTAACGGAGCCTTTAATGTAATCCGTTAGTCATTCCGACTAAGAACTCATTTTGATTAACTAAGATAACGCTAAGTAAAATTGAAGGTTTTAAAAGGTTGGGAGTCTAATTGAACTTGGTCCTAAAGGTTGGGAGTTTTTTTGAATTTTTCCCAAAATGGAAAGAAAGTTTGTAAAAATTAATGGAATGGGAAATTTGTAGAACACAAAGATATACGTGGAAAATTCTAAACAGAAAAAAATCACTAGAAGGAATCAAATCTTATAAACATTGTGTAGTTATAAGTAATCTTATGGCTTAATTTCAAAAATACCCCCTAAACTATCACTTTTTTGCAACATCACCCCCTAAACTAAAAAACTGGCCAACATCACCCACTTAACTATCAAAACTTGGCAACTTCAACCCTTCCCCTCATTTCCGTCCAATTCTGTCAACATTTTGGATGGAAAGGTGTAAAACTTGGATGGCAAATGAAATGTAATCCCAAAATGCCCTTCTAAGAGGCGGGATATAAAAATAAGTTTCACACTTTTTCTAACAAAAAAAAAACAGAATTGTTCCCTTCTCTCTCTCTCTCTCTCTCTCTCCACATGTCCAAATACAATATTAGCTTGAGTAATATAGTCTTCCATAATCCATACACTACCTGTCCAAATACGACACTGAAATGCAAATTTTTTCCGGAAGAAGTGATACCATGAATGAATGATGGAGTGATATAGTGGGTTTTGAGTCACAGTTTCCCAAGAGCTTTCTCTTTTTTCTCTATTGTTTCTAGTTGTAGAAACCAGTACGCTCCTTCCCTATTTTTTTGAATTTGGACTTTCAGCACACTTAGTGCTACTGAAGAGTCTTCTCGTGTGAAGAAGGGTTTACATTTCATGCTTTCTATCTCTGTTTTTCAGTAAAATTATGGAACGTCATAATTCCAGCTGAAAGCCTCGACACGAAAGGGCTGATGCTGCAAAAGTCTATAACAATTCGCCGGCCTCTTGGACGACTTCTCCTCAAAGAGGGCAACAAAATATCTAGGTTACTTCCTCGGAGTAACCACACGGGACCAGACCGGGGAAGGAATTAAGGTGAGACAGCACACCGTGCAAACGGGGGACGGACTATTTCCCATGCTTTTCAGCAGCGTCACTTTCAAGCCTCTAAGAGGAGAGATCTTAGAAGGAGTCGTACTCGCAAGATCTTGAAGCACATGGAGTTTTCTTGAGGAGTGGGTCCATCGAGAACATATACCTCTCTAATCAGAAAATGTCTGATCATAAGTATGTACCCGGGGAAAATCCCATCTTCATGAAGGACAAGCTGTCCAAGATTGAGAAATACGTGGTGGTGTGCTTCAGTGTGATTGGGACAGAGTATATAGAGGTTGAGAGGGAGTTTCAGGCGGTGGTTAGCTTGGAGGGTGACTTCCTTGGACCTGTTTCTTAGTTTATCTCCTGTTTCGACTAGCCTCTGTGTAAACGTCTTATGTTGGTATCAATGTTGTTCTCGTACTTGTTGTTGGCTAGCAATTAACTCTCAGTAGTTTTACTTGAAGAAGCTAGGCAGATGTAGATCGGAGTCTTATTTTTCGTTTGCTCTGTAATGGTACTGAACTGGGTGTAAGTTCTTGTATTCATGTTCTCCTTGCGTAGTTGTTTTAGTAATCGTTTTGTGATGGTTAAGATAATGTTTTATTAGCTAGTCTCAATTCTCAAAGTAGTTCATGAGGCATTCATTCTTTGTTTTCCTTTGCCTGTGTATTCAGTAGTCAAGCAATGATGGTAATATTGCTTCGATCGGAACGAAATTTCTTGCTGTGAATTTGATTGAATGAGTTGAGGTTCAAGCAGCATTCTGTGTTATTAGCTTTGTTACTGCAGAGATGGAGCTGAGTGAGGAATATGAACCAAGTTAGAATTTGACTCTTTTTCTAATCTCTCAAAATTCATTGCTTTGTTACATTTTGAAAAAAAATATTCCTAACTCAAAAAACAATGATTGTCCTTACTTTCAATCATTATTCTCATTTTTCTTTCTACTTATTACCCTTATCTCCAATCATTATCCTAATTTCTCTCTACATTCATTACTCCAAAAACCAAACTCAAAAATTCTCAAAAATCCATCCAAACACAATACATTTTACTTGAGATCAGCTCGATTAAAGCTGACTTGAGTTCGGTTCAATGAGGTTAAACATATTTATAAAGCTGGTTCAGATCATTTATCGGTCTTAATATGGAACTGGAAAGTTTATGAAGGCAAAACACCTGATGGTGCTACAGCTTCAAGTAGAAATAACAGGGGAGGCTGAAAGGCACAGACTAGCTGGGTTTGCTCTATTTGTTTCAAAGCTAAGTAGCGTATTAGCGTTTATTCCACATTTTTTAAAGTCTGCATGTGCTCCATTTACTTTTCATCTAATTCGTTGTCCTTGAGCATGATGTAGAAATGGGCTATCAATTTTTTTTTTACAATAATTTTGTTCACCCTCCTTTTAAGAGGACGAACATTACCCTATCTGTGATTGGTGGATTCCACCGAAAACAAACTCATTATTACCAAAAAGTGTATTGATTCTGTGACAATATTCACCTTCTTTTAAAAGAGGGTGACCATAGTTATTCTTGTTTTTGGGGGGTTTTTTTTTGGCATATATATATGCAGTTTCATTTACAGTAAAGATTGATGCTGGTTTTGACAACGGAATTGTGTTTAATGGTTTAATTTGAAGAAAACAACATTTTTACGGAGCTTTTGTGAAAATGTGTTTGTGGAGGTGAATTCCGCACGTCTAAAGTATTTTGGACGATCCAGATTTTAAATGAACTTTTTCGGAGAAGAGTTTAATTCCCGAATTTTTTTTAAAATCGGGACTATTAATTGCGGAGACGGACGGATGAGATCGTCCTGCCACTCGACTGACTCTGGAAATGAATCTGTCACTGGGTCTAGTCTCTGTTCGAGCTAATTTGAATAGTTGGTGATTCAGTTATAGTTCCACTTTTTCTTTTGTTGAATTTCTTTTACTGGCTACTTTTCCAAGGTCATTGCTCCTGCCGGACTATTGATCACCTCGTCAAGTGAACAATGGTGCGTTACAAATGTTTGTAGCTCCCACCCGCAGTTCCTGCATTCACTAACATATAGTATAATCTATGGTTGCAATTTAACGATGGTGCGAGCCTCGTCTAGATATATGGTGGTGTTGTTAGTTGTTACTGTGGTATAGCATCGAGGAACAATGTGATGTGAATACGTATTAATTTGTTGATTTGGTTTGATTTGTTTTGATTATATATTTCGAGTACTCTGAGCATATAGGTAGTCCATGGCTCATGGAGAGAGACTTGGCTGCACGGAGGCTCCTTCAGGATCATTGTATATTGGGAGTAGATCATCATTTAACTAGGTGCAGAAGGGGATGTTTCTTCTCTGTTAGTTTTGCACCGATCCTTCCTTAGAGAAGAAACATTCCTTTATGATGCTCTTCTCCAAAGATGCAATGATCCTATGGGGTATTTTGTGTTGAGCTAAAGCTCTCCGGCTCTTCCACAAACCAAGAACCGCCTTTATGCATGTTTAAGGCTCTAATCACAGTATATCTCAAATAAATCGATTCCAAAAACATCGCAATAACATTTTTTGGTATTGTTTCTTGTTGGAAATTGCAGATATTCCTAAATTTTTGGAAATTCCTGCTGTGCACTCTTTAGGGAGTACTATTTAGCCTCAGCCAACACTCTTCCAAGGTCATAAACTCTATACTCTGCTTGTTTTTTATTCTCAATCATCTTTTCCTTTTTCCCTGTTGAGTGTGGCTTCAAATTTGAGGGTCCTAGTCGTGGGTCTGGTCCGGATGAGCGTGGTCTTGGTCCGGACCAGCAGCAGCATTATATAAGTGTTTTTTTTATTCAGTTTAGGGTTAGATAAAAAACAAAGCTTGTTGTGAGAGAGAAACCCAGAGAGACTGAGAGAAATACTGAGAGGATATTGGAGATTGTAATCCGTATCGTTTATAGTGGATTGATTCGTCCCTTCCCCCGTGGATGTAGATGCACAGCCTGTGTATCGAACCACGTATATCTCTTGTGTTCTTGCGTGCTTGGATTGCTTGCTTTCCTAGCGTTCTTCATCTTTTGTTCTTGTTTTAGATTGATATTGCTTGCTAGAATCGTTGTGTCTTCCGCATATCGCACAACAAAGTGGTATCAAAGCCAGGTTAGGGTTTCTAGCAGAGTACCCAGTTAGGGTTTTTCAATCTAGGGTTTCAGTAAAGATGTCGAATATCAAGTATGAGGTGGAGAAGTTCACCGGTAAGAATAACTTCTCTTTGTGGCAACGGCGGATGAAGGATTTGTTGATCCAACAAGGTGTTTCAAAGGCTTTACTCGGGAAGGCGAAGAAGCCTGCGAGTATTAAAGACGAGGATTGGGACGACCTTGACGCTAAGGCTGCCAGTTCTATTCGCCTAAATCTAGGCGATGAGGTTATTCACAACGTGTTAGACTCAGAATCGGCAGAGGCGATCTGGACGAAGCTTGAAGGATTGTACATGAGGAAGAATCTTACCAACAAGCTGTACGTTAAGAAACAGCTGTATGGGTTAAAGATGAAGGAAGGTACGAATCTCTTAGAACATCTAAATTCCTATAATATGCTGAACTCGCAACTGGTGGGTTTGGGGTAAAGCTCGAGGAGGAGGATAAGGCTATCCTATTGTTAGCATCATTGCCTTCATCCTATGATCATCTGGTTACAACGATGCTATATGGGAAGGAAACCTTGTCTATTGAGGAGGTTACTAGTGCTCTATTGTCGCATGAGAAGATGAAGAGAGATGACGATGTTGGTGCAGACCAAGGGCTTGTTGTTACCAAACCACAGTCGAGCCGAGGTAGAAGCAAGTCAAAAGGAAAGGGAGGTTCAAATCGGGAAAGGTCACAGTCGAGGGGGAAGTCAGACACAAAGAAAGATGTGGAGTGTCACTACTGTCACAAAAAGGGGCACTACAAGAATCAGTGTGATGAGTTGAAATAGCATCTAGAGGGAAAGAAGAATGGGAAGAAACAGGCTGAGTCTGTAAGCATTGCGGAGGACAAATCAGACAGTGATGCGTCAGTCGACGCAGATCTACTCACAGTATCTTCAGGTAGCAATTTTCTTTCAGAGTCATGGATTTCGGATTCTGGTTGCTCTTATCATATGTGCCCTAGTAAGGAGTGGTTTGACACATATAAGCCTTGCAATGGTGGTACGGTTCTAATGGGTAATGATGCATTCTGCAATGCCATTGGGATCGGTACCGTGAAAATTAAGATGTTTGATGGAGATGTGAGGGTTTTGGGGAATGTCAAACACGTGCCTGAACTTAAGAAGAATTTAATCTCTTTAGGAGCATTAGATTCAGTTGGGTGTATGTACACAGCACAAGGTGGTGCAATGAAAATTAGCAGAGGTGCTTTGGTGCTAATGAAGGGACAGAAGGTGGGTAATTTGTATCGACTAATTGGGGACACAGTTGTAGGTGGAGTTGCTATCTCCACACCTGCAGAGTCTGGCACAGATGACACAAGACTTTGGCATATGCGGCTTGGCCATATGGGTGAGCGTGGTATGTTGGAGCTTCATAAGCGTGACTTGTTGAAGGGGGTCAAGACGTGCAAGATGGACTTGTGCAAGTATTGCGTGTATGGGAAGTAACACAGAGTCAGTTTCAAGACAGGTGTTCATACAAGCAAGGAAGTCCTCGATTATGTTCATTCAGATGTCTGGGGTCCAGTTACAGTATCTTCCCACAGTGGTGCCCATTACTTTGTCAGCTTCATTGATGACTATTCCAGAAAGGTATGGGTTTATTTTTTGAAGCATAAGTCTGATGTGTTTGATACTTTTAAGAAGTGGAAAGCGCAGGTTGAAACTCAGACAGGGAAGAAGATAAAGTATTTTAGAACTGATAATGGGACAGAGTACAGGGAAAAGAAGTTTTTGGCCTTCTGCGATTCAGAAGGGATTACTCGACATTACACAGTTAAAAAGACTCCACAGCAGAATGGGGTAGCAGAAAGGATGAACAGAACCTTGACAGAGAGGGCCAGGTGTATGCGGTTAAATGCGGGGTTGCCGAAGGTATTTTGGGCAGAGGCAGTTAACACAGCATGTTATCTCATCAACAAGTCTCCATCATCAGCCATCGATTTCAAGATCCCACAAGTGGTTTGGCTAGGTAAACCAGTTAAATTGTTGGATTTGAGAATCTTTGGTTGTCCAGCTTATGTGCATGTGCCGGATAAAGAGAGGTCGAAACTCGATCCTAAGCCAAGAAAGTGTATTTTTCTTGGCTATGAAAAGGGTGTCAAAGGATACAGGCTTTGGGATCCTAAGGCACGAAAGAAGGTGATCAGTAGGGACGTTGTGTTTGATGAGGCATTTATGTTGAATCAAAACGATGAGACAGAATCTAGTGGTCCGAGGGAGAAATCCGCAGTTAAGGTGGAGCTTGAAGAGCCTGGTTCATCCAGTGATACAGGTGATGATGATCACGACCCACAACAGCAGTAAGAGCAGCCTTACACAGTCGAAAAAGGAAGGGAAAAACGGGTTCACAAACCTCCAGTTCGGTATGGTTTTGAGGACATGGTTAGTTTTGCGTTGGTGGCTGGCAGTGGAGATCCATTGTCTTATAAGGACGCTACAAGCAGTATCGACAACGACAAATGGCTAGTAGCAATGTCAAAAGAGATGGAGTCGCTCCACAAGAATAAAACTTGGGAATTGGTTAAATTGCCTAAGGGGAAGAAGGCTGTTGGGTGCAAGTGGGTGTATCAAAAGAAGGAAGCGTTGTCAGAAAAAAGAGGGTGAAAAGTACAAGGCTTGGTTAGTTGCTAAGGGTTACTCACAAAAGGAAGGAGTGGACTATAATGAAATCTTTTCACCGGTTGTGAAGCACACTTCTATCCGAGTAATTTTGGCGATGGTTGCGATGCATGACATGGAGTTAGAGCAGCTTGATGTGAAAACTGCTTTCCTCCATGGTGACTTAGACGAGCAGATTTACATGCAACAGCCTGAAGGCTTCAAGGAACCTGGCAAGGAGGATTATGTGTGTTTGTTGAAGAAGTCATTGTATGGCTTAAAACAGTCTCCCAGGCAGTGGTACAAGCGCTTTGATTCGTTCATGGTGTTGCATGGGTACACGCGCTGTGAATATGACTATTGCATATATTATCGTGTTCTTGCAGATGGTTCTTATGTTCTACTTGCTTTATATGTTGATGACATGCTAGTGGTAGCAAAAAGTAATCAGGAAATTGAGAAGTTGAAGTCAATGTTGAACAGTGAATTTGACATGAAAGATCTTGGAGCTGCCAAGAAGATTCTTGGGATTGAAATTCACCGTGACAGAAGGGTTGGTCAGTTGAAGTTGTCTCAGAAAGGCTATTTGCAAAAGGTTTTACAGAGGTTCAACATGCAAGAAGCTAAGTCCGTAAGTACCCCACTTGCGACGCACTTTAAACTCTCTGCGAAGTTGCATCCCAGTTCAGAGGATGAGGTGAAGCACATGGTGGAGGTGCCCTATGCTAACGCAGTAGGGTGTCTCATGTATCTGATGGTGTGTACAAGACCAGACATATCGCAAGCAGTCAGTGTGGTCAGCAGGTATATGGCGGATCCGGGAAAGGAGCATTGGAATGCAGTTAAATGGGTCTTCAGATATCTCGCAGGCACTCGTGATTTAGGGATAGTGTTTGATCAGAAAGGGGCTTCAGAAGACGTGGTGGGCTATGTGGATTCAGATTATGCAGGGGATCTCGACTCACGTAGGTCGATGACAGGTTATGCATTTATGTTTTCCGGAGGTCCCGTTTGTTGGAAGTCTACTCTTCAGGATACAGTGGCTTTATCGACTACAGAGGCGGAGTATATGGCAGTGACTGAGGCAGCGAAAGAAGCAATTTGGCTTAAGGGGTTGGTTAGTGAACTTGGTTTCATGCAGGACAGTGTGTTGCTGCATTGTGATAGTCAGAGTGCAATTCACTTGGCAAAGAATCAGGTATACAGTACAAAGACAAAGCATATTGATGTGCGGTATCACAGGATTCGAGATTGGTTAGCATCAGGTGACCTAACTTTGTCTAAAGTTCATACTGATGAGAATGCGTCTGATATGTTAACGAAGCCAGTTGCTAGGGACAATGTAGACACCCCAATTTGGACCTATTAATTATCCTTAATTTGTGCCCTCGAGGCTCCCCGATGATGAAAACGAATCAAAACAGGCCTTGGAAAACTTGGACGACGCTTCTTGGACTTTTTTAAAACCAAAACCATCATTTTTTCCGACACCCTGAGGGTAAAAGTGGCACACATTTCAGCCTATAAAATAACTTTAAATGAAACCAATTGGGTTAGAAAGAGGACTTAACGAACTTTCCAACGCTTCGAAAAACACCCAAAACTGAGTTCGGGAGTGTCCGTGGCGCCCTTCTGAAGTTGGGCAGCCACTCCCAAGCGCTCGGGACCACTCTAGAGCGCTCGAGAGTGTCACTCCCAAGCGCGGGACCACTCTAGAGCGCTGGGGAGTGCCACTCCCAAGTGGACCACTCTAGAGCGCTTGGGAGTGTTGACAGACCAATGCATGTTGAGCTTGGCTTTGACCATGGCTTTTCAGGCTTTTTAATCCATTCAACGTTCAAACTTGGTCTTACCTGAGCCTGCCTGAGCCAGCAGGAATCTCATGATGCCATTCCCTCTCCCAAAACATTTTCTTTTCATTTTTGAATTGATTTTCAAGTCAAAACCCCAATTTTTCACTCCCCTATATATACCTCTCCATTCCACATGCAAAAGACCACGAAATTTTACTCTCTCTCTCTACTATCTTCTGAAAATTTCAGTTTCTCAAACTCTCTCTCAAACTCTTTCTAAAACCTATCATCTTAGCAAGTGTTTTTCCAAGAAAACCACAAAAACATTTTCAAGTCTTTGATACATCTAAAACTCCTTTCCTTGCTGTTTTTAAACCATTTTCAAGCACCAAAATCAGTCCAAGAAGCCAAGTTCAAGTCAAGCATAGATATAAAATCTCATTTTATACTTAAAGTCTATCGTTTTTCTACTTCTGAGGGGGATCAAGGGCCCATACCAGTTCCTTATATTGGTTGTGAGCTCATTTGATCTTGGTTTAATAACAAGAGCAAGAGGAACACAAAGAAGAAAACAAACTTTTTTTCTGGGCACTGTGTTCACTCCCGAGCGCTCGCGTTCGGGAGTGCTGCTGCCACTGAAACCTTGTTTTGTCACTATGTACTTCATTTTCTATTTGTAGTAGACACTGGGTGTGCACTGGTCCCTCCAGAGCCCAGTTAAGTTTGCATTCAGTTACAAGGAGGCATGATTTGGATGGTTAGAACCTGTTTCTAGTCATTTAAACCCTATGCTGAGCATATTCATGTTTAAATCATTTTTGTATTCTTGTTTAAAGTATCATGTTATATCTGTGCTAACAAGGTTTGCAGGATGGCTTGACAGTGGTCCCGAGCGCTCGAGACCACCCCTGAGCGCTCGGGAGTGATCGCATGCTATCTCACTTCACTTTTTCTACTATCTTGTTATTTCCTGCCTTTGCATGTCCCTGCATGTGCCTGTTTGCTCTTTTAAACTATAGATCTCCCCTTCCAGAGGCAAGGAGGCATGAGTTGGAAGGCTGGGGTGCAACTTCAGCCTGCCAAGCCCACTGCTGAGCCTGTGATGTGCTTAACTTTAGTTTAGTTTATAGTTTCTGTATTGCATCCTGTTTGTACTAACAAAAATTTGCAGGTTGGATATCAGCACTCCCAAGCGCTTTGGAGCATTCCCGAGCGCTCGGGAGTGAAGTCAGAAGCAGATCTTCAACCCTTTGTCATCTTGCATTTTATCCTTTGCCATTTTATCATTCACTGTACACCTTGCACATGCATGCACTGCTATCTTTTGGTATTTGTACATACTTGCTAAATGGTTCAATGAAACAAAATGTTTTTGACAAAATCCCACAAATGTTTAGTAGAGACCGATTTCAAATCGGGCGAGGGGGGTGCCGTAAAACCCTTCCCCCCTCGTAACATGGCTTCCGAACCCTCAAAACAATCTCTGGTTTTCAATTCAAATTAATCTTTTTCAAGCAAAACGGTTTCTCGGGTGGCGAACCACAAATCCGGGTGGCGACTCTTCAAAAATTTTCGAATCGATTTTCAAAAAGGCGAGGCGTTTCTTTTATGGGCCGCCCCGATATCCACCCGGGGCTGTGGTAGCCCACAGTGGCGACTCTGCTGGGGATGTTTAATTGATACTTGAGAAAGAGTTGGTCTGTCGATAAAACGGCCCGCTTTTCTTGAATATCAATTAAACTTGTGAGCCAAGCTTGAAAGACGTTTGTGGGATTTTTCAAACTATTTTGTTTCATTGCTTATCTTTCTGTGCATATGTTCTGTTCAGCCCCGCTGTTGTGTTTCGGCAATCCTACCCGGCTTGCCGGTAATAGGGAATCCCGGAATACTCAGCAACCCTCGACCGTGATGAGTCATAACTGCCGTTTGTACCGTTATTGGGTGTACGCTCGATAATCGGGAGGCATACCTTGACTCTAGTCCGGGGAACCCTTTCTAAACCAAAACCTGGCCTCTATACATGTGTAGAAAGCAATAGAACCTTCCAAATTAGGACAGGGACCCCTGAGGTAGGACTATGTGCTATATCCTGCCTACATGTTACTGCTTTCTACATCTCACCATGCATCTCATCCTAGTCATGCCATCATGCTGTCGATCTATTCAATTTCAAGTCATGTGCTCTTAAACTCGCTCGCGCGGTCTGTAGAAGGTTGCCAAGACCCGATGAAGAATCGTGCACTCCAGTGTGCGTTGTCTAAACTACATAAGTCCTTAGAACAATGAGACTTTGGGAAATCAAAATATGCTAAGTCCTTGACTAATGCCTAATCAAAAATTCAACAGAGAATAAGGAATAACAGGAAACGACGCCGTGATGTCACTTTACTTACACCACTTTGGCTAATGGCACCATGCCACTGACACCACTCTGGTTGTGGTTTCATGTCGTCTATACTAAGGTATTCCAAGTTCAAAATTGAGACTTCGAATGAGGACTAGTTGAATACTTAGTTCATTTTGACATCTCTTAGAACTTGTTGTTCAAAACAAAGGATACACCCTAAAAGAAATTCTGAGGAATGAGGCGACCTTCGAAAGACCATGATCTTGTCCCGCTTGCACGTCGCACCTTGCACCTTATGCCGTCCGTTTGCTTTTGGGTAAACTCTTAGACTCGCTCGCGCGGCTTGTTTAGGATTGCCTGGATCGATGAAGAGTCGTGCTTTTTAAAGGCACGTTGTTGAAATTAATTAGTCCTTGGAATGATGAGGTTTTGGGGATATCGAAATTCATTAAATCTTCAATACATTTTTCAATCATGGATTCAATGAAAATCAATGAAACAATTAGGCTACTATGTTGTGATACCCACACCACTCAGGTTATAGTGCGAAGTCACTTACACCGCTTAGGCTAATGGCGCCATGCCACCTACGCCACCCCGGTTACGGTATCATGTCATTTACGCCAAACGTTTTTTTGAAACCAAAACAGAAATTTCTGGTGAAAAATGTTGAAGACTTAATTTGTCTTGATATCTCCCAAGTCTTGTTATTACTAATCAAAGGATACACATTCAAAAGAATCTCTGAGGACTACGGCAATCCTTCATAGATTGTCATTTCTTGAGTCAGGGTCCAGGAGACCGTAAATCCATGGAATTTGGGATAACTCCAGTGTTCGCCGTGCCCGAACGGCTCCCTCTAATTCAGTCTAGCCTTAAGTGCATCCTCCAACAGTCTTATTGCTCTGTCTCGGATGGTCTTAGATAAGGAGATTGGCTCTGATTCCCAACGTGAGGAATTTAACCTGCCTGACATCGACCTACCCGTGACTGTTGGAACCATCCGTAAAGTTTGATCCCTTGAGTCGACGATGACAACGCGTGAATAACAATTTTTTTATTCATACACGTTTTTTCAATAAATCACAACAGGGGCACATTCTGAGTTCGTTTCTTACTTTATCAAGATTAGGCCGACCATCCTACAAAGAAACCATACCTCATAGACTCAATTTGTGGGGAAGATATGGAACAACGGTGGAAAATTTGAATGGGGAGCATCCGAACGGAGAATGGCCAACAGGGAATCTGAATGAGTTGGATCAAATCCGAATCTCTATCCGACAGATGGGTGAGCGAATAGACAACTAGATTACCCAGTTGATGCTCATGATAACCGGGGTTGCCAGACGACTTCCACCTCCTCAAAATCCAGAAACACCCCTCGAAAACAACCATGAACCACCCCCTGAACCAAACCCACAAAGCCCAGAAATAGCCGCCATCAAAGCCAAATTAGCCCAACTTGAGCAGTCCTTAGCCAGAAGCAAAAGAATCATCTCAATTGGTTTCGACATCGATGAACTCTGCCTCTTCCCAAATGCCAGACTACCCAAGAAATTCAAGCCAATCGACTTTGCTAAATTCGACGGAACCGGTGACCCGAAAGCACATCTGATCGGCTACATTGGGGCACTTTCCATGTGGGGTGTGGAGAAAGACGCTATGGCCCAAATGTTCCCTCAAACACTGATTGGGCATGCCATGCACTGGTTCACTACCTTGGAAATAACAAAGAAGAAATCTTGGGAAGACATCTGTGAGGCTTTCATGGCCCAGTTCGACTATAACATCCAACTTGAGGTCACCATCTGAGAGTTGGAATCGACAAAGATGGAACCGAAGGAGTCTTTTATGGATTTTGTCAGAAGATGGAGAGCAAAGACTGTTCAGATGAAGGACAAACCCTCTGAGAAAGATCAAATTCGGATGATTGCCCGAAATTTCCAACCCACGCTTGCCAAGCACATGATCTTAGCTCAAGCCTCTTCCGACTTCAAGACATTCTTCGAAACAGGCCTGGCCGTCGAAGAAGCTGTTCAGTTGGGCATCCTCGAAGATGCTGATTCCTTCCCAAAGACAAAAAATGTGGACCCCGACAGCAGCAGCACACTGCATGGCTTCACCAACCCACCATCTAACACTGCGAATACCATCCCAGTGTCGGACCTCAGATTTGGAGGAGGATTTTGAGTGCCATAAATTCAATCCATGAATGGAATCTATCACTAGTTGGGAAGTTTTTAGGTTTCAAGTCGAGTCTTCATCTTTCGATTTCGAGTCAGTTTGTACCTCGAGTCTTTCATGCTTTTGTGTCTGTATGCTTTCAAATTCAAGCTTGTAGTCAAAGAAGAAAAACCAAAAAGAGAGTCAGTTCCGTAGTCCCGAACTACGTTATGACCTGATTCCTTTCCAAGAAGGATACGTAGGCAGTCTCATTCTGAGGCCCGGTCATGTTTATTCGAGTCGATCCCAAAATTCGGTCATGATCTTTCAAGTCAATCCTTCGTCGATCCGTCCTGTCTTTCAAAATCAATCTCAAGCTTCTTGTGTTGAAATTGTGATAATAAACTCGCGTTTTGTGATAATCCCTTAACTTGGAATTGTTTTTCGCCATCAATTAAGGAATCAAAGCACGAGATACTTCACCCTTGCAAGAAGAAGAATTTCATGGGACCACTCCCTGGCACTGTCAAGAAGCGACGCCTTGGCCCGAGGAAAAGCTCGCTAGATCAAAACTTCAAAATGTGATCTAGGCAAAAGTTAGAGCACACAAATCTCTTAACTTGCATCTAGGATCCTGTTATCAAGTTGTGCAATTCAAAATGAAGAAAGGCATTCTTTTCTTTTATCAAACGCTTGAAGATATATATCCATTGATAACCCCTTTTGAGCCTAAATCAATTTCTTTGAAAGAACCCAGCTAGGCAGCTATCCCCCACACCGGGGTGAAATGAGGAGGACAAATGTGCCAAACACATGGTTATCATCGGTGCATCAGAACTCGAGACGAGAAAGTGCCAAATACATGGGTGCAATGAGATGCAAAACTTTGAAGAAAAAAATAGAGAAAGCTCAAAATCAATGAAAGTGCCAAACACATGGGCACAACAAAGTGCAAAGCAAATCAAGTGAAAGAAGGCACCCATTAAAAGCAAAAGGGCACAAAGATATTCAAGATGGCTGCTAGCGCTCGAAACCTAAAGAAAATGAAAATTTTTGAGCCTATTATCCTTCCTTTGTTAAACCAAACCTTGGCCACGTTACAACCCGGATAAAGTCCTTTCAGATTGGAAAACACAACTTGATAACAAAATTCCTAGGCAATAGGAGAAAACAAGAAGGAGCAGCAAGGCAAGACATTTCATGAATCTTGTAAAATCCAAGCTGGGGCATTTTCGAAATCCATGGGTTGTCATCAACAATCTGGGGCACGGTTTATGGTAAAGACCCTCGTGTTTTGACGAAACAAGATCAAAGAAAATCCTGAATGAGCATCACTTAATGGAGCTAAAGCAATTTCAAAACCCCAATTGGGAAAATCACCAAAACTTGATTTTATCATGACAATTTCAAACGTCAATTGTGGGGCATGCTTGCCACTTTTCGAACCCTCAAGTAATCAATTTTCTCGTTGAGTCAAATCAAACTCGTCGTTCAATCAAAGTCATCATGGAGAATCAATGGTCTTTCTCGCCTTTTGAGTCATCTGGGCCTTGTCCAAATTCACACAAGGTCATGTGTCTAGTCAAGTCATATTGATCTTGAAGTCCCAACTTGTGAGAGAAAGTCCAATACCTGGAAGAACCCGCGCTTGCACTCATGATAAAACTGGTTGCCGAAACTATATGTGGAATCAATGAAAAGAACTAGAACTAAGGTCCGTCACTCAAGGGGGCACATCAGCCCAACGCCATCGATCATAGTAAGCATACAGCCTACATCAAGACTGGGGCATTAATGCTCAAAATCAAAGTCAAACTCAAACCAACTCCAGCTCAAGCCCTGGATCCAGCTCAAACCCAATTTCCATCCAAAGACAAACTCCATCCCAAATCCCAAGGTCCTGAAAATACAAGCCCGCTGGCCAAAAATAGTAAAGTAGAAAGGGTACTCGAACATGTCCTTTGTTGTTTTCAAATAAATAAAAAAATCATCGTTGTTGTCAGATGACGAAACAAGGGTCTCACTTTCTAGCCTCGACCTCTTATGGTCGCCTTCATCTATCATATTTGTCAACACGACTGCTTGACGTGCTGCCATAGATTTGGCACCGTCCTCTTGGGCATCTTTCAATCAACTCCCGCCATAGATTTGGCATTGTCCTACGGGGCATCTTTCAATCAACTTCTGCCATAGCTTTGGCATTGTCCTACGGGGCATCATTTCAATCAATTTCTGCCATAGATTTGGCTTCTTTCGTTCACCATTTTCTGCCATAGATTTGGCACCGTCCTGAGGGACACCTTTCCATCATCTTGTGCCATAGATTTGGCATCGTCCTGAGGGACACCTTTCCATCATTTTCTGCCATAGATTTGGCACCGTCCTGAGGGACATCTTTCAATCATCTTGTGCCATAGATTTGGCACTGTCCTGAGGGACACCTTTCCGTCATCTTGTGCCATAGATTTCGCACCGTCCTGAGGGACATCTTTCAATCATCTTGTGCCATAGATTTGGCATTGTCCTGAGGGACACCTTTCCGTCATCTTGTGCCATAGATTTGGCATTGTCCTGAGGGACACCTTTTCAATCGAATTCTGCCATAGATTTGGCATTGTCCTGAGGGACACCTTTTCAATCGAATTCTGCCATAGATTTGGCATCGTCCTGAGGGACACCTTTCAATCGAATTCTGCCATAGATTTGGCATTGTCCTGAGGGACATCTTTCGATCATCTTTCGCCATAGATTTGGCTTTGTCCTGAGTGACATCTTTCAATCCTCTTTTGCCATAGATTTGGCATTGTCCTGATGGACATCATTCTCTCGACTTCTGCCATAGATTTGGCATTTTGTCGATCATTTGCTTGCGTGTCTGCATGTTTGCATTTGCCCCGAAAAACTACGCTGGTCTGATCCTTGCAAACGGGGTACGTAGGCAGCTCGAAAGAGCACGACCTCATGTTTCGAATGCTTGTACATCTTTACATGCATTTGATTTTAAATTAAGGATTTAGTAGGGCTCGAATTGGGCTGTCTCAATCTTTGGACGTCACTCGCATCCAGACATGATGTCGAGCGCCATCCAAAGAGGGGCAACTGTAGACACCCCAATTTGGACCTATTAATTATCCTTAATTTGTGCCCTCGAGGCTCCCCGATGATGAAAATGAATCAAAACAGGCCTTGGAAAACTTGGACGACGCTTCTTGGACTTTTTTAAAACCAAAACCATCATTTTCTCCGACACCCTGAGGGTAAAATTGGCACACATTTCAGCCTATAAAATAACTTTGAATGAAACCAATTGGGTTAGAAAGAGGACTTAACGAGCTTTCCAACGCTTCGAAAAACACCCAAAACTGAGTTCGGGAGTGTCCGTGGCGCCCTTCTGAAGTTGGGCAGCCACTCCCAAGCGCTCGGGACCACTCTAGAGCGCTCGAGAGTGTCACTCCCAAGCGCTCGGGACCACTCTAGAGCGCTTGGGAGTGTTGACAGACCAATGCATGTTGAGCTTGGCTTTGACCATGGCTTTTCAGGCTTTTTAATCCATTCAACGTTCAAACTTGGTCTTACCTGAGCCTGCCTGAGCCAGCAGGAATCTCATGATGCCATTTCCTCTCCCCAAAACATTTTCTTTTCATTTTTGAATTGATTTTCAAGTCAAAACCCCAATTTTTCACTCCCCTATATATACCTCTCCATTCCACATGCAAAAGACCACGAAATTTTACTCTCTCTCTCTACTATCTTCTGAAAATTTCAGTCTCTCAAACTCTCTCTCAAACTCTTTCTAAAACCCATCATCTTAGCAAGTGTTTTTCCAAGAAAACCACAAAAACATTTTCAAGTCTTTGATACATCTAAAACTCCTTTCCTTGCTGTTTTTAAACCATTTTCAAGCACCAAAATCAGTCCAAGAAGCCAAGTTCAAGTCAAGCATAGGTATAAAATCTCATTTTATACTTAAAGTCTACCGTTTTTCTACTTCTGAGGGGGATCAAGGGCCCATACCAGTTCCTTATACTGGTTGTGAGCTCATTTGATCTTGGTTTAATAACAAGAGTAAGAGGAACACAAAGAAGAAAACAAACTTTTTTCTGGGCACTGTGTTCACTCCCGAGCGCTCGGGACCATTCTTAAGCGCTCGGGAGTGCTGCTGCCACTGAAACCTTGTTTTGTCACTATGTACTTCATTTTCTATTTGCAGTAGACACTGGGTGTGCACTGGTGCCTCCAGAGCCCAGTTAAGTTTGCATTCAGTTACAATGAGGCATGATTTGGATGGTTAGAACCTGTTTCTAGTCATTTAAACCCTATGCTGAGCATATTCATGTTTAAATTGTTTTTGTATTCTTGTTTAAAGTATCATGTTATATCTGTGCTAACAAGGTTTGCAGGATGGCTTGACAGTGGTCCCGAGCGCTCGAGACCACCCCTGAGCGCTCGGTAGTGATTGCATGCTATCTCACTTCACTCTTTCTACTATCTTGTTATTTCCTGCCTTTGCATGTCCCTGCATGTGCCTGTTTGCTCTTTTAAACTATAGATCTCCCCTTCCAGAAGCAAGGAGGCATGAGTTGGAAGGCTGGGGTGCAACTTCAGCCTGCCAAGCCCACTGCTGAGCTTGTGATGTGCTTAACTTTAGTTTAGTTTATAGTTTTTGTATTGCATCCTGTTTGTACTAACAAAAATTTGCAGGTTGGATATCAGCACTCCCAAGCGCTTTGGAGCGCTCGGGAGTGAAGTCAGAAGCAGATCTTCAACCCTTTGTCATCCTGCATTTTATCCTTTGCCATTTTATCATTCACTGTACACCTTGCACATGCATGCACTGCTATCTTTTGGTATTTGTCCATACTTGCTAAATGGTTCAATGAAACAAAATGTTTTTGAAAAAATCCCACAAATGTTTAGTAGAGACCGATTTCAAATCGGGCGAGGGGGGTGCCGTAAAACCCTTCCCCCCTCGTAACATGGCTTCCGAACCCTCAAAACAATCTCTGGTTTTCAATTCAAATCAATCTTTTTCAAGCAAAACGGTTTCTCGGGTAGCGAACCACAAATCCGGGTGGCGACTCTTCAAAATTTTTCGAATCGATTTTCAAAAAGGCGAGGCGTTTCTTTTACGGGCCGCCCCGATATCCACCCGGGGCTGTGGTAGCCCACAGACAAGTTTGAGCGTTGCTTGAACTTGCTCCATGTTCTTCGTTGTTGATGGAGAACTTGAGGGTGGAGCATTCATACCCGCAAAAGGAGTGCAGTTGGGGGGTTACATCAAGTTTTTTCTTCAGGATGGCTCAGTTTGAAGCCAAGGTGGAGATTTGTTGAGTGTGGCTTCAAATTTGAGGGTCCTAGTCGTGGGTCTGGTCCGGACGAGCGTGGTCTTGGTCCGGACCAGCAGCAGCATTATATAAGTGTTTTTTTTTTTTCAGTTTAGGGTTAGATAAAAAACAAAGCTTGTTGTGAGATAGAAACCCAGAGAGACTGAGAGAAATACTGAGAGGAGATTGGAGATTGTAATCCGTATCGTTTATAGTGGATTGATTCGTACCTTCCCCCGTGGATGTAGATACACAGCCTGTGTATCGAACCACGTATATCTCTTGTGTTCTTGCGTGCTTGGATTGCTTGCTTTCCTAGCGTTCTTCATCTTTTGTTCTTGTTTTAGATTGATATTGCTTGTTAGAATCGTTATGTCTTCCGCATATTGCACAACATTCCCCTTTACAGCTATTACGCGGTTACTAAGGGTGGCCTTCTAAGTCTAATCTCCTAAGTTGCGTTACAACATTTGTTTTTTAGTCAAATCTTCCCTAGCGCTTCCCCTTTTTTCGGATAGTATTTCTAGTTGTAGAAATTGGTTTGTTCGTCCCTATATTTTTGAATTTGGACTATCAGAACACTAGGGTGTGCTAACACGACAAAAGCGGCTGAGATGAACACAAGCATGGAAACTAAAACAGAAGATAAGTCGCGATTCGATTAACGAGATGCCCTTGATCTTTAAGTACTGTAGTAGTGTAAAAAAGAAGGTTGTACCTTGGAGGTGTACTACTACACGTGAATTGTGTTCCTCCTTGGAGCAGTTTGTTTCATGCATGGGTTTCCACAATATTGCGAGGAAATATGGCGAGGAAACTAAATTTCGTCGCTAAAAGCACACAATCTACGAGGAAATTCAATTTCGTCGCTATTTTTAGCGAGGAAATCTATTTCCTCGCTAAAAGGTAAATTTTAGCGAGGAAAAACAGATTTCCTCGCAAAAGGGTTACATTTAGGGAGGAAATCTGTTTTTCCTCGCTAAATGTAACCCTTTTACGAGGAAATCTGTTTTTCTTCGCTAAAAATTACCTTTTCATGAGAAAATATTTCATCACCTTTTTTAGCCGTCATTATTAATAATGTTCATGTATTTTTAATATCACGATGGTAAGAGATAATCAACTACATATTTCAATATCATTATCAAATTTATTAAAATAAAAAAGTGATAAAACGGGAAATAATAGTTTCCTCGCCCATTGCATTGAATTGATGAAATGAAATATATGTTTCTCACTAATTATATGAATTCACTTTTTCTCAAATAAAATTAATTATTAACGATGTCAGTTTGTTCAAATTGCAATAAAATTTATTGTTTGAATAAAAACATTTTAAGGACATGCTAAAAAAGTTCATCCCATAATTATAAACCCAAAAAAAAGACCGGACATAGGGATTATAAGTTTGTGGATGAATGATATGCATTTCATAAAAAGAATGGGAACTATGGATTGCTTTTCCTAGAGATAATTGAATATTAATTCATACAAAAAAATTAATGAAAAGCTAAACAAAAGATAAAGTACTTAATAATCGATGCAGTGATGTTGTATTAAAAAATATCTCAAAATTAGATCGCACTAATCTATTTTCAAAATATGTAAGGTTAACCCCATTTAAAAATAAACATAACAAAGTATCATTGTGAAATATAGTTGAGTTAAGATTGTTATGGACACACCTATACGCAGTAAGAACATATTCACCCACCAAAAAACAATGTTGTATTTGCAAGAAATTAAAGTACTCAAACTAATTTAGGCATTACAAAAGGTTACTAAACTTGGAGAGAATTAAAATTAAGTATAAAATAAACAAAGTTAGAAAGGTATAAAGATTTATTAAAGATATATAAGAAAATATTAAATTATAAAAAAAATTCATTAAAAGAGAATAGTGTTCAAGATTTAAAAAACAAGGTTAAATAAACACTACAAACAGATTAAAATTAGAGAGAAAGGTTTAAAGAAACAAATTTAGAGAGGTGAGAAGACGTTCAAAAGGTATATATATAAAAGAAGGCGAATGTTTGAACTGGAAAGGAAGTTGGTGTGATGGATGGAGCAAATGCCTCCGCAGAGGA
The DNA here is from genome assembly GCA_025413875.1 of Rhododendron molle. Lineage (NCBI taxonomy): Eukaryota > Viridiplantae > Streptophyta > Magnoliopsida > Ericales > Ericaceae > Rhododendron > Rhododendron molle. The sequence continues at coordinate 59,048,193 of CM046391.1, forward strand.
GGACATGGTTCGAGTTCGCGCGGAAGCAAGGAGCTGGGACTTGTATTATTTTTAGTTTAAGAGATTTAGCGAGGAAAAATTTCCTCGCCTAAACTATAATTAGCGAGGAAAAAATTCCTCGCCTATTTTGTAAACCTGGCAGTAGTTTAGCGAGGAAAACCTATAGCAAGGAAAACATTCCTCGCTAATTGTGTCAGAATAGGCGAGGAATTTTTTCCTCGCAAATACATTTTGCGAGGAAATCAGGTGCTTTGGCGAGGAAATTAAATCCTCGCTATAGGTCTTTCGTGTTGTAATAAGTATCCAAGAAGGATAGAGTTTTGTGTTGGAGAATTGCACAACTAGCGATTGAGTGATCAATCTCAGGGCAAAATATCCATGTGTGAGTTTTGAGTTATTAGAGGGAGAGGGGTGTGCACGTGTGGGATAATATCTGAAGATGTTGGGATTATTTGGAGTAAATTAAGCACGAGAAGTAAAAGAAACAAAATGAAGAAGATAAAAAGCATAGTAAGGATGAGTCAAGCCCATTAATTTGTTGGCTTAATTTGTCTCTTTGGATGGTGGCATCTCATAAAAAGCAAAAGGGGAGAAATTGCAGTTGGAGGGGAGGATAAGAGAGAGAGAGAGAGAGAGAGAAGCTGGGCATGGCATAAATCGGAGTGGAGAATTCGGTCGGGTTGTGATGGAATTTCAGTGTGATGTTGATGGTAGTTAAGCTTACGTATTTAACGAATATGAAACTCTTGAAGGTAAATCGGGGCGTTACACTCTCTAAAAAGATAAATAAAGAGTAAATTACAATTCGATAACGGAAGAAAATATGTCTTTTGTCAATCAAAATGCACGCCAATACAAACTAAAATATAAAATCTATATCCACAACTATCGCAAACATGAAAGTGCGCAGTCCACAGATTCTATCACTGTGAATGGTTTCACTTTTTAAGAGTAACTTTCAACTTTCGGCACAGTTTTCAATAAATCTTTATCTCTATCTCTCTCCACTCATTACCACCTCAACTCTCAAAAATAACTTTCTAAAAGTTCAACCAAACAATTTAGTTATTTAGATATACAATGAAAGAGTGACTTACAAACTAACTTTAGGAGAATGCTCGGCCATTGAAAGATATTTGATCGGGCAATAAACTTTTTCAGTTCCACAATATACCCAATAACGGCGAAGCAAACAATAACACAAGTGGACACAGCAAGCGCGATAGCATGTGCTAACACGGCAAAAGTAGCTGCGATGAATGCAATCATCAGGAAAAACATGGAAACTATAATAAGACCCACCGCTCCAAGGTAGCGGAAACCGAAAAGATCACGCTTTTCTTCCTCTGCCGACAAAGAATATAACATAGCAGTGAGGCACAGAAATATAGATGTAACGGAGCATACCATGGCTATGGTGTTGGTTATGACAAATGCTTGGAAAGCTGCTGCTCTTGATAGGATTGCCATACCTTGGTCTCGACCTTGGTTGCTATCATAGCCACCTGGAATTGTGAAGGCCGCTGCGAAAGTGATCGTGGCTATAAGTGCAGCCACTATCACTAGTTTGGAATAGATTTACGGAAAGCTCAAATGCCTCTTTGTTTTCCTTCTGTTCAGCCTCTTCTTTTCTTCGAATTTCAGCTTCTTCTCTCATTTCTCTTTTCTGTTTTTCGTGTGTACGAGCTTTCTCCAATTTTGCTAAGTAGTTGACATTAGCGTTGCAGGCTAGGTTTCTCCCACCACCAATTCCTACATTTTTTGGTTAGTTGATCAGTTGAAATACGAAGCATATACCATATAAACATTTGACCAAGCGTCCATTAAACCACACTAATCTCTGTTTTCTAAAGAAAGACAATCAGAGAGAGAGAGAGAGAGAGAGAGATTCAAAATCAATAAAACTGTAGATTAGTATGCTGATTTGATATCAAGCATGTTTGTAATAGTTGTGGATATAGATTTTATATTTTAGTTTATAGCTTCAAATTCTACCATAGTCCATAGATTAAGATTCTAAATTTCAGTAGGAGCAGATAAATAGATTTATAACTGTGAGCTTATCATTAAGGTGCAATAAAAGCTAATAGCAAAAAAAAAAAAACTGAAAAATGTGCTTTTATAAAAAGACCTTATATCTGATCCGAAAAGTTCAAAAAAAAAATTACCCAAACCCAACCATGGAACTTTTAGAATTTCATTCATTTTTTAGCTTTTCAAAATCCGTAAAATCTGAGAATTACTTATCTAGAATATTTGGTAAACACTTTAAAATAATTTTGAAAAACTAAAATATCAAAATATGTGAGTATAATTTCTCGTAAACACCCACGTCGTAGTAGCTAAGATTGGTTTAAAATATTCTAAAACTTCTCAAATACTACTATCCTTATTCGATGTACATCGGTCCCTGACCTATCTTGATTCCAACGATTCGAACCTTTAATTTTTGAACGAAAGTAATGGTCTAGTTGGTCTAATCCGTAATGCTTTTAATAATTGAACAGACGTTGGGGGCACATGACTTTTAGTATCGGCAAAATTGTAACTTTTTTTTTTGAAAGGCAAAAGAAAGTTTTGATAAACTTTGAATTTGGTACAAAGAGTAAAGAGAACAAGGATTTTGACGGTATCATATCCCTAAACAAAGCTAAGAACAATATTCTTTTGTCAATTGGAAATCCAATTTCTAGATTGACAAAATATCAACCAAGAAAACATCAATTTGGACAAGCCTACACCTAGAAGGACCAAATCCACAACTAAACACCCATTGTACGTAACTTAACTGTTCCCTCCAGTCACAATTGACGTACATCTCCTTAATCTCTGGGCTGTAAATGAACTGAGTTATTTGTGAATTGTTCGAGATTCTACTCGGTAAAGGCTTGTTCGAGTTCAATTCGTCTACTAAATGAACCGAACCAAAGCTTCAATTCTATGCTCGTTTCATAAATGAGCTGAACATGAACCTAACAGTATTCGGCTCAGTTAAGCTCGCGAACCTGAAGTATATGTATATCATGGGAATTTCATATGTATACATAGTAAAAATTTTAGAACTTGTACAAGTATGAACATTTACAATTACTAAAAACTTATCTATGCATAAGTTTTTATGACTTTATATATTTATGAATGTATTTTATGTACGTATACACTTTCTATTTGCAGATCGAAACATAATGAGCTTTGATAATGCTAAAAGTGTAGTTGCAGTCAATTCCATGGCTGTCTTATCCTATGCCAACGAGATAACACGAGCTTTTAAATCTCCTCTTCACAAACGACCCACAAGACTCGTTCTAATTAAATGGGTACTTCCATGTGCAAGTAGGATCAAGCTCAACACTGATGGATGTTGGTGCCAACTCAACCAAAATGTAGGCTTTGGAGGACCATTCAGAGATGAAGGAGGAGAATGGGTTCAGGGATATTATGGAAAGGTCTCGTGCGAGTCTAGCCTAGAAGTAGAAATTTGGGGTATCTATAGAGGACTGCCTATAATTCTGGAGAAAGGGATGACAGAAATTATGATAGAATTTGATTCGCAAGTGGCCATGAATCTAGTTAATGAAGGCAATATTGCAAACAACCATACACAGAGAGATGATCATGGATGCTCATGCTATTCTGAACGGAACGAACTCTACTCTGCATTACATATTTCGGGTGGCAAATCAATTTGCTGATCACTTAGCAAGAGTTGGAGCTGAACAACATGAAGATCTGGTGGTTTTAACGGATCAACCACTTTCAATGAGGGAATTTTGGATTAGGGAACGCCTTAACATGAGGCAGATCATTAACTAGGGTGTTGCCCTTGGCTATTTGTATTGGGTCTATAGTACTTTAAACATGTTTGCTACTCTATTGCGTTTCTTGCCCTTTGCCTAGTTAAGTGGAGTATAATATTCCGAAGTACCAAAAAAAAAGTATAAATATATGATGTTATCGGCTCATTAAGGCTCGTGAACAAGTTCGAGTTCGACTCAAACCTAGGCAAGCTCGGTTCATCAAATTTCAATGAGTTCAGCTTGAGTTCGAGTTCGCCAAAAACTTAATGAACGAATCTAAACATTCTAATATTTGGCTCGTTTTGGCTCGTTTACAGCACTTTGGCCACCACTATCACCACAATCACCCACTGCCCATCCAACAACCGAACACCACGAATTCTCAAATCCCACTGATCTTCAATGGCGTTGAAGAACTGAAATTGGAAAAAATGATGATTAAATGGTAAAACCCACTTCAGGTCCCCACCAAGATTTTTTCCCCCAGCAAACGAAACTTTTATAAAACTAGAAAAGGGTTACATCGAGGGGGAACACCGAAAGAAAAAAAAATGCTTGGGTGGGCGAGCATTTAATTTAATTTTTTTACAATATATTAAGCACAGTATAAATTCCTATCGATATAAATTACCAAAGTACTGCTAAGTAAATCATTGTAAATATTTTTCATAAGTCTAAACAATAACAAAAAAGTCGTAATTTACCATAGATGTATACAATCTTGTACAGATATATCTATTCTCTAACAAAAAAAAATCTATAACCCGTGTTAGATTTCTTTTTGACACTTCCAAGCTAAGGATCGGAGTATGGTAATTCTAATTTTCAAAATAATTAATTTACATAGGCGGGGCTAGATAAATTAGAAAAATGATGGGCGGTTGTGTGGGTGGTGCAGCGTGGACGGTGGTGGCGGTTGTGTGTGGGCAGCAGCAGCGTGCTTGTATGTTTGTCTGGAGGTTTGAATTGTATTGGGCTAGGGTTTGTTTCGGCTCTTAATTTGGGCCAGGCCCATGTGGCTCTATTTTTTTGGGCCCTGGCCCTTTGGATGTTGGTGAGCTTTGACCAATCTTTTTATTTTTTTTACTTTTTTCATCTTACCCTTGGTTGGATTTCCTTCCCCCTCTCTCTCCACTTGATGTATCCTTTGTCAGGTGTTCTTAATAAAACTTATGTTGCCTATAACAAAAAAATGTGGCTTCCCCTTGCTCACGCGTGTGTCATTATCTATACTAACCAAGACTATTCAATAAAAATAGAAGCAAGCTCTCTCATTAACTCTCTCACCCCTATGGCATTCACCTAAAAAAGTTTATTTTCATTTTTTCTTTTCCTACAATTTGCAGGATACTAAAAGTTAAAAATCAAGGACTAGAAAAAATTTCAAACTCCCTCTTATATTCAAACCTTCTCTCTTACTAAAAGGAAAATGATTTTACACTCTCTTTTTAGTCATACACACTCCCTTTTTTTATTTTTATCCACATGATTTTACAATATCGTCCTTGAATGTGTGAAATAGTGTATTGAATAAAAGACAAGATAATAAATTCAAGTGAATAAAAACAAAAGGAGTGTGAATTGTTAAAAGGGGAGTGTGCAAATTAATTCCCTAATAAAATACCTACATTCAATGTTAAATTGTAAATTAATGAGAAGTCAATAGCATTGAACACAAACATTGTTTTCCCTTGAGGGATAAACAAACATTAAACATAACAAAATTTGTTTTTGGCTTGAGCAACTCCAACCCAAGTCTCCAAAAAAAAGACCCATAGAATGATTTTTTTATTCAAAAAATGGTTATAGAGAGAGACTATTCATTGCAACTACAACCATACTTGGATCTCTATATCCATCTCTATATTTCAAAAACTCACTTATCTAAAAAAAAAAAAAAAAAAATCACTCATTTTTTCTCTAAAATTTAACAGCTAGTCTTTCACATTTTAATCTTAACTATTATATTGCACAATTACAAACTTTTATTTCTAAGATTTTAACTGAACATGTTCAATAGTGGACATTTTTGAAAGGCACCGTCAATGTCTTGCAAATGACATAAATTTTATAAAAAAAATAAATTTATGGAGTAAATTAATTATACGTATTATCCTAATAAAGAGCAAAAGTACAAAGTACATGGGTGGTATTAGAATTTTATATAAAGAGAAAAGAAGGGTAAAGTAAGAAAAATAAGAGTCAAAAGGTGTGAATAGTAGTAATATATATAGTTAAGTCTCAAAATCTCTACATATTTTTTTTGATAATCAAAATCTCTACATATAGAAATCCAAATTTGGGTCTCTAAAATAGATGCCCAATGTAGAGCTTGATTGGAGTAAAATGGTTCTCTAAAATAGAGTGATAGAGCTTGGTTGGAGTTGCTTTTAAGCAACTATATTTACTAAAAATAGAAAGAAGTTTTCTTGATTAACCTTTTCTCCTACTTGATTTATTCTCAACAATGATTATTATTTTTCCTTCTTTCTCACAAATTTTCTCTCATTTTCAAACTTTTCTCCTACTAAAATCTATAACAAATTTTTCTTTGTTCATGTCCATAGCACGAGTACTCTGCTTCTATGCATTGATTGGATGATGAAGAAGAGGCATAACAAAATGGAACGTTTGCTTCTAACAGTGATGCAATGAGAACGAATGTACTTACCTCTATAAGTGTTTCAGCAAAGGTCGACATCCTTTCCCCCATAAGATTTTTTTTTTGATCCGCTTCCTCCATAAGATTGGACCACACTAAATCCACGGGAGTCATGTTTTTGCCATTGAAAGCATGATGATCTGCTCTTTGATGCTTCCAGAGATCTTTCAGCTCCCCCCATCGCTCATCAGCGTAGCAATTGGAAGCAATAAGTAGATGGAGAGGTGTGTTACCTTCGTTGTCCTTTTGGTTTATAAGTTGCCCAACCCAGGGCTGATGTAATATAAAATAAATCACTGAGTTCCAGTTCATGTCCACAGCAATATGAAGGACATTCTGCCCTTTACTATTGACCATCTCCCAACAATCTGGAGCAATGTGTAAAAGCTCTTCTATTACATGTTCATGCCCATAAGCTCCAGCAATGTGAAGAGCTTTGTCTAGGTTGTCCTTGTTTGTAGTGGTAATGTATGCCCTTGATTCATCCATTACCAGAAGCTCTCTAACTCCGTTTTCATTCCCATTGCTTGTAGCTGTGTCTTGATCGCCCTTGTTTGTAGTGGTAATGTATGCCTGTGATCCATCCATTGCCAGAAGCTCTTTAACTCCCTCTTTATTACCATTGCATGTAGCATAGCGAAGTGGTATCCACCCATACTCATCTGCTTGATTGATTAGATCGTTCTTCCATTCCAACAATTTTTTTGTGCTTTGACCTGAAAAAAGATTAGAGAAAAGTTAAGGATTCATAATTAAACAGTACTTCAATTTGCAAGCCTGCAGTCATTAGCATTTAGAGATCTACTGTACTAATAAATTTGAATTACTGGTTTACGCTAGCTTTTAACACGTCTTCTTTCCCAGTTCCAGCTTGATGTCACTCAAAAGTAGTTTTGATATGTTTATAGATGATTCAATATTGATTTCTAACGACTAATGAGTGCAACTAATTAAGCAGTGAGGGTTTCGAGCTTTCTCTTTTTCACATTAGTAAATATTTTGACAAACCTGTAGAGTCCTTAAGAGCTGCCGCATGCAATGCTGTTCTACCACAAGGGCCGCTGTAAGTTAGCAGCGATTTGTAAGTTTCCACGAGCGTGTCCACTATGGCCACACCCATAATCCCTCTTTCAGCAGCTAGGTAGAGTGGAGTTTCCTGGAAGTTGTTTGGTGGATGTTGAAACTCTGCATCTTCTTTTGATAATAATTTAACCACTTCCAAGTATGTGTCTCTGTTCTCCTTTTCCAAGCGATTTCTCGCTGCCATGTGCAGGGCTGCGTCTCCGTTGACCTTTGTTGCCCTCATTATCTCCTCCACTTCTTTTGTTGCCCTCATTATCTCCTCCGCTTCTTCTCTGTCGACCTTTTTTGCCCTCATTATATCCCTCACATTTCCCGATTTGAGCCAAAACCAATCTCGAGTTCGTTTTTTTAATGATTCAACTACTTCCAAGTACTTGGCCTCTAGTTCCAAGTGACAATTTCTCACTGCCATGTGCAAGGCAGTGTCCCCGTCGACGTTTGTTGCCCTCAACATCTCCTTTACTGCTCCACCCCAGCCGCTTTCAAGTTCTCGCGTCTCTAGTTCGTCTGCGCGAAGTATCAGTGCTTCGACTATTTCAGCTTGCCCATCCCTAGCTGCCATATGAAGTGGAGTTTCACCTTTGATATTCCGCCGGCGTAGCAGAGACGGACACGCTTCCAAGACCTCTTTCACGTAATCGAGGTGGCCAAACTGGGCCGCGACGTGGAGAACGGTGTTGTGACTTGGGGTGAGTTCTCCGTCGAGTACATCGTTGTGTTGCCCGAGTTCAGCAACTTTACCCTCCATGACAGATCTATGCAAGCTAGGATTCATGATTACCCACGTTTCAGCAATCTATGTGAATTGTGGTGAAGTTACATGACTGAAGAAGGCCATTCTGCTTTTTAAAGGCGCAAATAATAACTAGTTCCTTCCTCGTCGCTGAATTTTTCTCTTTTTTCGCTTTGTTTATGTTCTGTGTGTGCCTTTTTGTAATTCTTCGCTTGAAAAACTTTCAAAGGTATAGTTGTTTAATTAGCTTACCCTTTGGTAGTCTTTTCACATACAAAGTTTTGAAATGTATTAGTAAATCAATTATTCGACTTGTTATCACATGGGGCATTTAGCACATGCTTGAATTCGTAATTCATTCAGCCTTCAAGCAAGAGATGTACACCTTGTGAGGGTCTTCTTTTCCTATTCAATTCGCTACAGTTACAAAAATTATCCTATCGCGAAGAATATTTGATGTTTTTATTTTCGGCAAAAGTAACATTCCTTTTATTAATGGGAAGGGGAAGGGGGATTCCAACACCTAGAGGGCAAAAAAGCCCAATCACACCTAGAGGGACAAAGTCCCATATACCTAATGGCCTAAAAGCCCAAATCATAAAATAAAAGCCCAAAAAACATCTGATGTGTTTCTTTTGTCTCCATAGATCGACAAGTGAATCGATTTTGCATGTGTCTCCATACACAGGTGAATATGTTACAAATTGCTATGCAATATGCATGGCAAATGTATTCTAAAGTTTAACCTTCCAATTTACGAAACAAAATGTAAATTATTAGAATATTTATCGATATCTGATGAAACTGATTTTGTGTTGACTTAAGTTCTTCGTGTGCTCTATGAGGTTTACGATTGGGATCATAATTGTGGACCCGCTATGTAGACAAGATTGAGAGTATGGACAGATATGGTGGGAAGCTCATCCCTTAAACTGAAGCCAATGAATTGGCACCATTTGGTTTGGTTTCCCAACAATACCCGTGGAAGGTCCTTTTTTTTTTTTTTGTTATAATAGAGTGGAAGGTCTTTTATGAGAGATTTTCCACTAGATAGATTCAAGTTGTGTATTTTGCAACAGATTCAAGTTGTGTACTTTGCTCCGGTTTTGATGAAGAGGTCTTGGATTTTTACAAGAGTCTTGGGAACTGTCCAAGGCTTTTCTTTAGGACTTAGGAACACAATTGGTAGGAGAAAGACTAAGGAATGTACGGCATTGGAGTGCCCAGGAATGTACGGCATTGGAGTGCCCCGGAGCACCTACTTAATGGTGTTTTTCTATTCTCAGTTTTGTTTTGTTGTTTTCGCTCACTTTTTGTGGTAGGCTGGTCATTGTTGTTGAGGGTTTTCAATATTACCTGGAGCTTTCTTTCTTTGGGCAATTATAATCACATGCCTATAGAACACACTTCTCAAACGTGGTTCCTAGTAATGTGATTTTCACAACCTATTTTTACAATTTGATTCGTTCATTTTCTAGTTCCGATCAAATTGAGTTTTTTGTATCCGTAACTTGCATGTGTGGACCTATAAAATGAACACTCAAATTGTCAGGAAAATCTCACACTATATATATATATACTGGGTGACGTATTTCAAAAGCGTGTTTGAAATGATGTACACACGTTATGACTTTTCTTTTTTCTTGGTGGTTGGTTAATGAAGTTCCCTTACCAAATATGAGAATTCCTGTTTGTGTTCTTTGGCATGACTTTGTCGCTTGTTACATATGCTCCAAAGTAGCATTCTTTATGTTACTTTGGTCTTCCTCAAGCAAATAATATATGCCTCCATCTTTTAACCTTCATAACATTTTCTCTTTTACTTGCTTTCTAAATAAATTTCATTGTTTTGATATAATAAGAGCAATATACCAATTAATAAAACACTAATTTATGTCTTTGTTTTTTTTATTTGTATTTTTTTAAACTCTCATCAATCATCAATATCTTGTTTTTTTTTTTTTTTTTCAAAACACTCTAAAAAGAACAAAACTAGTCAAATTATTATGGTAAATGGGGACCCGATTTTCCCCCGACCCCGACACCTTCCTGATTTTCCTCGCCTCCGACTCCGATCCAATATGGAACGAGGCGGGTTTGGAGGATGCTAAATCCGACTCTAATCCACCCCATTGCCATCCCTAATCATCGATATGCATCATCTTACATATCAAAATTGTTACTCTTCTTGCTTTCAATCGTTAGTGCCGGCCTCAATATTTTGGGTTGCCCAAGCACAATCTCAAATTCAGTTGCCCACTTACTATTAAGTTACAAAAATTAAAAGACATACAATTTAAAATTTAAAATAATAAAATCAAGCTTAAATCCCTTTGCTTTTAGGTTGAATTACATCCAAAAAAAAAATCAAAATCAAAGTGAACTCCGGTTATTGTGTTTTATGATTGGCACGATCTGATTCAAACAAAATAATTTTTCTTGCATTTTGTTTTTGAAGCAAATTCTTCAATTAAGACATTGACCGTGCATTAACTTATCCAACTACTCATTTTTAATTGTTATCATAGCCAAGCCACTTAATCTCTCTTATAATATGGTAGTTCGAATGTAACTTTTAATTAACTTCACCTCCAAAAAAACTCTTCTTTGCCGAAGCAACTACAACTGGTATAGTCAACAAGATTCAATAAGCATCCCATATCATTTGAATACCACCATCTCATTTGAATACCACCATCTCGATCAAAACTTATAAGATCAAGGATGTCAATAGAGGGAGGGGAGTTAGTTGACTTACAGGGACAGTGTTATGATTTATGTATAGGGAAGGCCAAAAACTTAGAAAGTAGAATTCCCCACATTCAGATGGTTGTTAATTTTTTTACATATAATTTAAAATTCAAGAATGAAATTTAAGAAACAATGTTATAAAAAAAATGTATAGCCACTTTGTATTCATACTTAGCAAAACATACTTACATACATACACATAAAAAGAAGTAATTTTATCCACTACATAGAAAATTTTAATTTTAGTTTTTAAAGTTTGGAATGGCCAATATAATGGAGTAGAATATGGATCTTTCATGTACTGTACATATTATGCTATACTGTATTATATAGGGTGATTCAATTAAGGTTCCCGAGGCTCCCAAAACGGCCAGAGAAATTATTTGTAAAACACCCTCTCTCTCTCCCCCTTTCTCTCTCTCATTTCTCTCTATTCTTTCTCTCACTAAATCCGAACCGTCAAAGCACCGAATAGACAGTTCAAATGTGTTGGGACAGGGCCACTTGTTGCCCCAAAGGCAACGAATAATTTCTCAAAGGGCCAAAACCAATGACTCTCGTCTGAAAACGACCTTTACACTTTCTTCCATGACCCTGCCCTTGTTGACTATTATAAGCGCGTGGGGGCGGCACTACTAGGGAAGGTGGAAAAGATATAATTGGCTCTGATGTCTTATTTTATTTTATCTATCAACAACTAGCAGTATACGTTTCCCATGATTATGTGTAAGGATTCGCAGCACAGGCATGCAATTAATTAAACCTATTAATAATAAGCCTATTAATAATAACTCAAAAAAAAGGTAACCTTATTTGGGGCGTTGACGGATTGTATTTAGAGCCGCATCCGATTCATTTTTAGAGATGTCATTATTGATTTTTTCTCTCCCATCAATGCTTGTGAAATTTCAGGCATGGAGGCCCAATGCTATGGATGCTTTTCCAAAACTGCCCTCTTCCTTGCTGTGTGAGACCTCACCGTCAGTACCATTTGATACAAAAAAGATTCGCTCAGTCAGGCCTACACTTGATTAAAAAAGGGTGTACTCAAGGTCTTCGCAACAGCCATCAAGATCTTGGCAGATCGATTAGAAATCGTGCCAATTTCATATTAGTCACCTCATGACGGCCCAAAGCACAATGGGAAATCACCCCCATCAAATTTCTACCCCCACTTTTTAAATTCAGTGTCTAGGGTTCTTCACAGTATTTTATAAATACAAAAAACAATCTACTCCCCTGTTAAATGTTTGGTAACAATGCCACGAAAAATGGACCTCCGACGGATGCGCTGTCACTAAGCAGATTAAGCTATTCAAAGTCAATTGATATGTATAAGATTGCCCTATATACACACCACCAGATTCAAAAAAAAATGTTTCTCTAGAAATTGAAAAAAAATATGTTTTAAGGATTTAGTTTCGAGTACTGTGCCAGAATAATAGAAAATGAGAAGTACTGTAATGAACAAATTAAATAACCAAGCCAACGTATACTTAGATCTTGCATTGAGCACCTCCATGGTTGTTCATTCTTTTGGAAGTTCGTTGCAACAATTTTTGATTTGGTTTTCAGATTGTTGGCATTGTAACGTGTACTCAGAAAAAGGTAACCTTAGTTGGGGCCTTGACGGGTTGTATTTGGGGCCACATTCGGTTCATTTTCAGAGATGTCATTATTGACTTCTTCTTCTCTCCCATCAATGCATGTGAAATGCCAGTATTTTGAATCTAGTGGGAGATTTATTTTTAATTGTACCATATGGCTTCGACTGTGATTGTTTTATAGTACTAGTGTCACTATTCGTGCGTTGCACGAATCGCGTGCTCATTATAATACATCGAATTTGAATTTTGGCTATGTGATCTAATTTTGTTTAACTTGTCATTAGAAATTTATTAATGGTACAAGAAAACTATGCTCTTGAAGGGCAAAACTCAGCTCGAAAGCCTAAGCAAAGAACTCTCGATTCCAATCACTTTAATCAATAGCAAAGATTAAGGTCTTGACTTCTATCTTCCCAATACAAGACTTGTTATAGAAAAAGATATACACCCAAAACAAAACTAATCTCTGAAAACAAAAAATTATAGAACAAATCTCTATCGCAACTAACTTCATTCATCATCAAAGGTAGAAACCAAGTCTCTGAGCCATGTCTTCCAAGAATAGCTCCCTCGTCTTCAGACATGAAGGATGAATACGCTTGCAACCATCCTTTGAATAAGCCATACTACGCATAGAACATTCTCACCTGCACCAAAGGACAAAATGTTACAAGCTTTCTTCATATGCCCATGAACAAAGTATTCCAGATTTTTTTTCTTCAAAAAGAAATAATGTTGCGTCAAACAATCCAAACCCTTTCCCTAGTTATCAAAAGACAACTTTTAATCCCATGTGCACTTGAAACTTGCCTAACCATATCAGGCAGTTCCTTACATTTTTTAAGCAACAAATAACAAATACAAGAATAGTATTAATGAGAATTAATACCATTCTTTGTAGGGGACATCCTGTATTTGCGAGATAGCATAAGAGGTATTACCACAACCTCAATAAATTCAGAAAACATGCTATCACTAACAAAGGTAGGAAACAAAATAAAAATCCTTGAGAGACATCCCTATATGTATACCATAATCTCTTTGAAAGACAACTAATCTTATGATCTTAAATCCAGTTAGGTGGCGTAACACACCATTACTATGCCAACCCTCAGCCCAACATGTTCATAGTATAATTCATTCCAGAATCCAAGAACTTAAGAAATACCCAACTAAAGTTGTCTTCCATTTCATTCTAGAGAAACTTTTATGTATACCGGGTATACCAATCCCCTTGGTATCCCCTTCCGGTCCGTTTCTCATTTTTCGGCCATTTTTTGATCACATTTGGATGATCGGCTATGTTCATTTTGTCGAGTTCGACGAGAACTTTAATCATACCAAAAATCGTGTTTATCGGACTTTATTTGATACATGATCGGCACACGTGAAAATGGACAAAAACCAAAACTGGGTTCCGATTCAGTGTGTTTTTTGGATCCAGTTTTAGTTTTCTTCAATTTTCACGTGTGCCGATCATGTATCTAATAAAATTCGATGAACAAGATTTTTGGTATGATTAAAGTTTTCGCCGAACTCTACAAAATGAATAGAGCCGATCATCCAAATGTGATTGGAAAATGGCCGGAAAATGAGAAACGGACCGGAAGGGGATACCAAGAAGTTGGTATACCCGGTATATACATAAAAGTTTCTCAATTAGGCCGTGGAAGAGAGCAGGCCTTGACGTAAGAAGTTAGCAACCAATTCCATGGATAAGAGAGGTACACAAAGAAGCTTTCACCACATAAAGAGTCTTTCAAAGGAAGCACAATCAATTTGATTTACAGGTAAAAATCTGCAAACCAATAGAACACACATCGCCATCTTAGGGCTATAACTCTGAAATAAACAATCATATTCTGATGCCATACAGTACCAAAATAACATATATCTCCGTCTCAGGGTGATGACTCTGAAATAAACAATAAGGCTCTAATGCCAGATTGTCAGGGAATTGATTTATACCTAGTACGCCCATCAGAGTTCAACATTAGTTCACCATTGTTTGTCTACCACGCGGACTCCATGCTGGAAGACCAAATTACTATGTTGGTCATAAAAAACAGAAGAATAAGAATTAAACGACTATTCAATAACTCAACACAACAATGAACACCCCCAAAACAATGACACACCTTTTAAGAATGAAAACAAGCAGTGTACTTACTCATTAAATACCAGGTGTGAGCGATATCCACCGGTAGCACTCATCGTCAATAAAAGACCAAGGTAGAAAACAAACTCAGCGTAAGAGTTATCAACCACCATGATCGAAAAAATGTTACAAATGAGACTTATCATCATTTCGCGACTGCATTAGTTGTCTCTTGAATGTCTCCAACTGTCAAAACAATTTTTTTCATCATACAAATATTACAAAAGCAGGAAGATTTTAATGTCCAAACTAATACTAAGAGCAGTTTGGCGGAACCGTTCTACCAAATTCATCAAAAGTTCATCATAGTCAATCAAGAAGATATTAACCAATTCTACATAACTTCAACTATCAACTGATTAGGTCCATGATACTTTCAAACATACACGTTCAGAACATATAATCAAAGTTTCTCCTCTTCTAGAGAATGTCCATAAAAATGTAAAGGATATGGGTGAATTTACCATAAAGGAAAAAATTCAAGAATGTTTACCTGCTATCTTGTTAGAGACATCTAATTCAATAGGGAAGTTATAAAACTATCCTGTAATCAAAGAGTTCGATGTTTTTCTTTATACAATACACGTCATCTTATCAATTAAAGAAGATTTGGAGGGAAAGTAGGCTTCACGGTCCTGTCCCTTACTTAGACTATGTATGAGAACTTTGGTCAAGGGTCCAATTACAAGGTATTCTACTCACGAGTTGCCAATTGTCTCTCACTTGGAAGATCTTTAGTGAAGCAGAAAATTGTAAATCGAGTCAAGCTTAAGCTCATCAGGCTCCAACTTAAGTTCCCTTAACATCATGAGGCATATGACTCCAAATACTATTGCTCTTCGCAAGCCTCACTCGGCTTGTGGCATTGACACTTATTTAGCATGAGGAATCAAAGTTGAGACATTAAATGGGCTATAAAATACATGTAAAATTTATGAAATTACATCATTTTTTTTGCTATGCCATTAGTTCACATGAGCACCCAAACCATCGTCACAATTTTTGTACTCATGTAAGCTTCATAAGTGTCCTTAAGTGTGTAAGATGTGAAAGTGAAAGCCATGCTAGCTATTCATAAGCCTAACTTGTTCAAGCAGAGTTCATTAAACTATAGTGCGTGAACTTTGAAATAATAGCGTATGAACTTCGAAGGTATGTGTCCAAGCTTGATTCATCTAATTAATGAGTGACCCAGCATGATTGAGCTTCTTAAAGATTCATCGTTGGCTCTTTCCAAGTACCTCACTATTCATGGGGATACCCATGTGATATACGAAATTTCCAACCATTACCAAGTACAGTGTGATATATCTTTTGCGGGCAAAAACAACCAGGTGTCCTACACAATACCATTAATTGTAAAATTTAGAGCAAGTTATTGTTATAATTCAGCAAAGTCATGCATCTATTTGCTAGTTCCTGCTTTCTCAAGGTGAATGAGTCTTCAAAAGCACATACCTGACAGTCAATGCATGTAAGTGGGTCATCGTTGGAAATCATCGTAAGCTGCTCCATACAAAAAGAGTAATGATCAAAATCAAGCCACATAGTATCATATGAAGCATCGACACTCCAAAAGGGCGTCGTGTCCGCGTATTGAACACGGGAACACGTATTGGACACGCCACGTGGCATGTCCAATAAATTATTATTTTTTGATAGGGGACACGCCGCGGACATGGTTGGGGTCAAAATGTAATATTTTTAATTTTGGGGGTCAAAATGTAATATCTTTGAAAGAAAATTACACAATTTGTGAATTTATTCATATACAATGGTTCATAAAAAAATTATATTTTTTTTATTTTATTGATTTATACATGTCTCCTGCCGTGTCCGTATCCCCATTTTTTTAGAATTGCTGTGTCCGTGCTATATAGCCCTGGACCAAGGATCTGGATCCCACCTATTCCAGTTCAGCAATCAAACATTTACATTGCTTAAATCACCAAATATTGAAGAGCAGAGGTTTAGGGACTCAAGTTCTCTCCACAAAGCTAATCCAGAGCCAAGAGAAAGGAGGATCGTCATATTAGTCAAGCAAGAAACTACCCTTGTGTATATAAGTACCAAAAAATAAAACAAAAGCAGCAGCAGCACCACTACAACGGGTGCCACCAACCTACTGGATTAGTCAAAGAACGTCACAGCAAAGTATTACCCGAAAATTGTAGTCAGTTCACGTTAATTGCCCAATACTTTCAACCATATCATGTGATTCCTAATGCCAACAGCCTCTTTTGCTTCCAGCTTGCTCAAGACCTTGAAGCAATCATGGCAACTCTAACCGATAATAGCCAAAATTACATCCTTTCAACGGGGATCTATGTTAGACAGCGGGCCCAAGCTGATAAGAAACAATAATGAGGACATTTTCTAATCACTTATCAAAAAAGAGAGAGGACATTTTCTTATCAACTTACCCAGAGATCAAGAAATTCAATACTTGGAAAAATATATGGATAACTGAAGAGAAAGATCATTTTAGTTCTTGGTTTTCTTTGTCCATCACAACCGAGGTAGCGAAGCACTAATAACTGCAATATTTCCACTTCAAGACCAATAATTTATGTATTCACAATCTGAACATAGCCTAAGGAAAAAAAGAACTTAAGGGCGAAAGGAAAGCATGACAATAGAAACTACAAAAAGGACATCACGAGCATACAACTTGTAAAATACACCCGTCAATGGACTTTATCCCGATTTTGGACGTGTTTCCTCGTTAGTGTACACCGGTAAAACAATTTTTTGTAGTTTCTTAAGTTTTATCCATGGACTCATCTTGGGATCTCTCTCTCACAGCCCCTCGCTTCAACCGGCAAGCAGAAAGCTTTGTGGCGGCTTGTTAAAACCCTCATCAAACCTGTCAAATAGTGATATCCAGTATCCGAATTGAAGTTTGAAGGTATTAGCAATTTAAATATGTTCAGTGGAAAAAAAATCATCAAAAAAACTGTAAAAAGAAACAAAAGTTCAGTAAAATGTTCGAAAAAAACATGATATAGACACCACTATGCATAAGGATCAAAATTTATCAAACTGCACATTCATGATTCAGTCAACTTGCTACTTCTTGATAGCGCATGTGGGATCATGCAAGGAAATGGATGTCCCAATGGGGAATCAGCACAAAAAGCGCCACTACTAATTAAGCTACCCCTAATTGCACGATCTTTAAGGAACCTAACATACCACAACAATCATAAAACGGCTAAAATTTTATGCAAAGTTGTTTTCCTAATGAAGAGAATAGTTCCTTTTTTAAATTACATACATATTGTCCTTCAAATTCTTCAGTGTATATGATAAATTGGACAACCCACCTTCACAAAATCACAAAAGAAGTCAAGCTTCAAGCTTTTTTGGAGAAGACTTAAAAAATTTATACCATTCTGCCTCCATGGAATAAGAATCATAATGACAAAATTAGACCATTCATCGCAAGAACTTTTACCCCTTCTTGACCAAAAATTTAATGAGAAGGTAAACAGATAGAACCAAGAATACTTTTAGAATGTCAGAACTTATATTTTTCTCTTCTTTTCTTTTCTACATTACTTTGACTATGGAAAACCACCACGACAATGCTCAATTACATAGAACAGAACTGATATCCCCAAAATGCGTAAAACATGTGGAAACAAACTAAGTAGTTGCTATGTCTCTGACTACATAAGATGTAGTATCTTAATTTAAGCGAAATGAGCAGAACTTAGTTATGTCAGCCGCCATTTCAATTTGTGAAAGATCAGGTGGCTTAAACCAAATCAAATCAAACTAAACCGAGCCTTAATCCCCAATCAAACTGGTGACTTAAGTGTAATATAAATGACAACCAAGACTGACCATCTCCAGCCTTTGAAATTTGAGAAAAAGTTAAAAGTAAAAGTATCATTTCATATGAAGCACCTTAAAAGGCGAAACTCAACTTAAGCTTAAATTAGAGCAAAACTTCCCTAAAGGCATTGGTTTGTAAGTTTGGAAGACATCAAATGGACTTTCAAAACTTTCGAGTGAAGATTCGAGTAAAATCAATTTGATATGGTATAACGTCAAGGAACGGGGGGAGAATGAAATACCTTCTTTCCTATGTTCGAGTATGAAAGGAGATTTGGGTAAGGGATGAGATGCTCAAAGATAGCCATTAATGAATACCAACAAAAGAAGTGGGAATGAGATTGCCTTATATACTACAAAGTCTACAACAATTAAAAAAAAATGCAACTTCAATTCAATTGGGCAAAGCTAAATCATAACCAAAAAGTGGTTCAAGAGAGGCAGTATAAACGAAGCTGGCAAAAACTACACGAAAAATGGCACAAAGAAGGAAGACTCCATATTTGATGAGTGTTAAATGTAGCAAGAAATGCAATTTAGTTGGGTCATGAGTCTCATGCTATTTAATTCCTTTACAGCATCAGATAACTTTGCAATATCTTCCTGATCAACTGCATCAACCAAGTCCTGCAATAGGAGATGCAAAATTTCACCTGTAAGCTAAACTTTTGTTATCATAAGAAGATGGAGTTGGTCAATAGACCTATCAAATACAACCTAAGAAAAGATGCAGCTTAGGTCTAGGGTGATCATCGGAAGTCATCAATTATGAAAGAACCAATAAGAAGAGGAGTTCACAAGATCATGTGAAATGCATTTCATAACTCTAGGAACTTACTATGTAGTAATCTAATGCATGCAAATCCATCTCTGTATATTCCATCATTCACTTATAAATACTCACATAGCTAGCCTACTGGTCTAGGGTGATCATGTAAACGTGGGACGCTACACAACAAAAAAGCCATATGCATGTGATGTCTCAAATAATCCAATGCAATCAATACAAAACAACTTTACCTACCCTTGTAGCGAATGGACTTCAGTGATACGACGGAATAATGATATGGAAAAGGAGCTTTTGAATACACAGAACAAAATATAACAAGCATCAAGAGCTTTTGAATTCGCAAAATAAGATTGAAAAAGACAATACTTACAATAAGCCAAAAGCAAACATATAAATAAAAGGTGTTTCTTCATGAAACTGACACATTCATTGGTGCCTCTTTCTTTCTCAACTTTCTCAACAAACATCGAAGGGCATGATACGATCCCATAAATCCTCCAAAAAGTAAACCAATTCGACATGCTTCCTCTCATCAGATTTTTTCTGAGACAAGTTGCTGCAAAGTAAAATGTAACCTTTAGGGCACGGGAATATCGTCAAAATGCAGAAGGACATGCATTAGTAAGCAACAAGGCTCTTTATTTTATAAGAGGAAAATAAGAACAATCTAGCATATCCTGCTGTACTTATCTATCACTATTGTAAGGAGAACACCCCTTTTGATGTGAACGTTAGTTTTCAGGTTGACTCATAATTTCTTCTTCCCAAAATACTACTGCCAGGACACCCCAAATTGTTCCACTCCTATTTCCTACTCACATCCCAAATTTCAGATTAATCTTTTCCTCTGCATAACACGATTTGCACACACATCACATGTGCCTTGGCATCGAGTTGCTAGAAAACATAGCACAGCGAATGCACCCATCGGTGATTCCTACCTCTTATGATGCTGTATATCATGGCATTGTTTATTCCTTGATTACGCAAAATTTTCCTCAATTGTAACATTCACACACCGAACATGACCGGCCGTGAGATTTGTAATCCAATCTCATGTCTAATCCAGCTTATCAAAATGGTGGCCCTTAGTTCTTTCCTTAAAGATTATTGAGTTGAAACTTGAATATCTCGGTATCTCCATTGAATTAATTATTCACAGTATTGGACCGGAGGTAATTACGATTTGAAAATTCCCAGCATCAAAAGGTAATTGCAACAAAAATCTGGATGAAGTGATAAATAATCATAAATCAGTTCCACCAACTCAAAACTGATCATTAAACCTAATTAGAAAATCGAGGTAAAGTTGAGACCTTGAGATCAAGAAAGGACGAGTAGGATTTCCCACGAGCGAGTTTGAAAGCGCTGAGCAAAATTCTGATGCCGACGCGAACACCATAGGACAGGAGGAAGCTCTGGCACAGGTTACTAATGGCGTTGGCGACACATGACTCGTTGGCGTCGTCGCAGGGCAGTGCTTGAAGGGTTCGCCATAAAATATACACATCCATCAATCGACCAGGTCTCAACCCTTGATACATGAATCCAAAGCACCGCGATCGATTACCCAAAAGGAAACAAGGGGAAAAGGACTCTCAGGATTTGCTGAGTTCTGAAAGAACTGACGACTTTGTCGAACAAATCGGTGGCGTCCTCGTATTTGCAATTGGAGCCGAAGACGACCCAGCCGCTGAGCTTCTCCCTAACTTTCCTCTCCAAATCTTCTCCTCTTGCAGCTGATCGACCATTATCTGCTTTGAGACACCTGCCTGGCTGTCTGTTGTAGAGATGGTGGCAGACGGATGGGAAAGGGGGATGGGAAAGGGGAAGAAGATGTGAACAAATGACTTGGAAGAGACAGAGAACCTGGATTCCAGGCAGGATTCCCGCGTGTACAGTAACCGAAGGAGGCAATTTTACCGGAAAGCCCCAAGCCCAACACCACTACATGACAAAACAGTGTAGAAAAATCGGGACGCAGACGGAAAACATCGAAAGTCCGAAAACCCGTTAAAGTAATTCGTAAATAACCTAAATAGTGTCTATGGCCCACCACTTTTGGGCGTGAAATGACGAGAATGCCCAAAATCCCAAAGAAGTAAATTCAATTGGCTAATTTCCGAACTCAGGGGCATTATCGTCCGGAGATGGCCAAAAGTGTAAGCCACAATTCAGAACTATGTTCCTTTATAGGCGGCCTGTGGATATATGTGAATTAAGCCAGATAAAATTGTTATACAATCAATAAAAAAAAAAAAAAACTGTACACTCTAGGATAATTTTTTCCCTTTCATGTTTTGTGATACTAGTTAGCTAAACTGTACGGAGCAGCTCCTCTTCGGTCCCTAACATGGACTGGACCCCTAAATTTGCAATTTGATTTTTAGTATAAATTTTTGGGTGCTGGGTGGATACTACGTGGTGCCTGCTCGGCATATCTGGTCCATCCATTTCAGTTTTGGACGGTTCCGATTTGAAGGGAGAAAATGAGAGAGAAAGAGGAGAGAGTGGTGGGGTGAGAGGAGAGAGCGGATTTCAATCTGGACCGTCCAACACACTTTTGGGCGGCCCAGATGGACTACTTGGGCACCACGTGGGCACGGCCATGTGATATCCATCCGGTACTCAAAAATTTCTCGCTTTTTAGACTACTTCGATGATTGAAGTTGTTTATCTTTTTAGAGCTGGGTGAGATCATCGATACAAATTTATCTCTTGATATAAATGACTTGGATCCGATTTGAGATAAACTAGAAAATGCAAGTGATAGAGATTAACCATGAAATGAAAATGCTAGAGCATTGGAATCCGTTACACGCTGAAATATCTATGATATCCATGTTTCTTAATTCTTCAATTGAAGGCAATATTATACATTTCAGATGCAATGTTTAAGAATGCAAATACAAACACCGGATATGCAATCTTAATATACTTAGTTAATAGTGTCGACTGCCAAAAATTTAACTGGGTAAACTGAATAGTGACTTGTGCTCTGTTCTTAAGCCCAAAACAGAGACGAATAGATCGTGCAATGGCTTCACTTCCATGGCTATGTCACCTTTAAGTGGAGAGAGAGAGAGAGAGAGAGAGAGAGTTAGTCGCAGTTGACTTACAATGACAGGGCTAGAATTTAATGACAAGGGAGGCCAAAACATAGAATTTATAATTTCACATATTCACATTAACATAGTCTACGTTAAACTTTAAGCTTTCCTTATATATCGTATTCACTTTCTATTCATAACAAAACTTAGACATATATACACATAAAAGGATGCAATTTTATCCACTACATAGCAACTTTTTATTTTAGTTTTTAAAGTTTGGAATAATTGACCATCAAAATTAATTTATTTTAGTCTAGGTGTATCGAATAATTGACCGTTAAAATTAAGACCCACGAGTGGTTATGTAGTAATCGATAACGGATGGTTCGTGATAAAATAAAATAAAATAAAAAATGGTCTATCCATTAAATAAGAGAATTGATTATACAAACGTAATTATCATTGTGGCTGCTAAAGAATGCAAGAAGGGTGATTTTAAAGTGTTCGTTTAAAATATTTTTAATGATGCATAGTCTTGAAATTTTAGCTGGTTGATTAATTTTAATTTTCTTAAAGTCTACTTATTTTTTGTCATTTTGCTCATGAAATGAATTAAGGGTTTTATTTTTAAGTTCGCCTTGGGTTGTCAAAATGCCAATGCCGGCCAGCCTTGGGTCCACATCTCAACATGAAAAATATCAGATAAAATAGCAGTGCCGGCCTTGGGTCTTATTCTTCCATACTCAAATTATTTAAAACTTTAGACTTCGATGTGGATATGAAAAAATACTAACCATCAGATTACGACTTGCATCCATATCAACATGCATCAAAATGCAAATTATTCTAGAAAGTAAACGCGTTTAGACATGTTGATAAAAAAATTTATTAAACCCCTCATAAATTGGAATTAGTTTTTTTTCTGGACAAGACTTTCTGTATTTAAAATTTTCTGACGTAGTTTGCCAATGATTAATGTTCTCACACTTGTTATTCCTGATCAGATCTTCTAAATGTTGGCCAAAAAAATCTGACATCAACTATGGATTTAAAGCTTTGTACAAATAAAAAACAATATGATTTCTTCTATAGTCTCATGTGTCTCATGTGGGATTGAAAATGGGAAAGGCATTATTTATTGTAAAAGAAAAAAAAAACAGTGAAAATTGCACTTACAACTTACAAGGGGTGTAAGTGCAAATTCCCCTTCTTTCACTTCAAGCATATAGGGGTATAAGTGCTTAAATTTAAAGTACAAAGAGTGTATCTTCAAATCGGTGATAGTATAGGGGTGTAAGTGTAAATTACCCAAAAAAATATAGAGGCTCGTCTATATTTTGTGGTTGAGTCTTTATATATGAAAATTTGTTTTCCAATAACCGAATACTTGAGCCAGCTTACACGCACCTCGACTAATTCGGATACGCTTAAGTTAACAACTGGGTAAACCTTGAGCGACTCCAAGGTTTGAAATGTTTGGCTTTCACAGGATTCGAACTTGCGACCTCTCGAGAGCAATCCCTTTTCAGTTGCATTCTCATACGCGCTTGGCCAAACTCCTTGGGTTCAACGTATTTGACAAATTAAAATTGAATCTATATTTTAGTGTCCCGATATAGAGCTTGGTTGGAGCTTTTTAGATTGAGATGTTTGGTTCTCCCTGTAAGAGATGTACAGTATGTGTGCTCTAACCTGACTAACCATATCACCTATGGTTCAGCAATTTTTGTTGCTGCAGAGTGCAGCCTACATCTAGTGGAGTCGAATGCTTCTTGTTAAGGACATCTTGTCAGCTTTAAGGTGTTTCACCCGACCTTTCTCATAGCAGTGAAAACTAGACAGCAGGTGAAGACGTGTTCCCATTGCTGTCTTTCAGATTTATAGAACTGATTACATTCTTTCGTGTATTCTTCGCTGCAGTTTCCTGGCCAATCCAAGCAGTATGCTGTAAGCTCTTGCATTAAGCCTAGGGCCTGGCCGGACAGCACCGTGAAGCTTGGCATTGTAGGATTCGAGAGGAGTGTGAATCCCCAATTGTGCTTCGTAACACACAACAACACAAAGGCGATTATGACTCCTGCAGAATACACAAACACGACAACACTCTTGAATTACGCCTGGGGCCTGGCCGGACAGCACTGTGAAGCTTGGCATTGTAGGACTCGAGAGTAGTGTGAATCCCCAATTGTGCTTCGTAACACACAACAGCACAAAGGTGATTATGACTCCTGCTGAATACACAAACACGACAAACACACGTACCCTTTGTGTAGCACAGCTGCTCATAACATCCGACGCCCGTGGAACTATTTATACTCATGCTCAACAAAATTTACATTAAAAGTGCAGATGATTCCTTGTTCAGCTGGACAAGGGAGTTAGTTCGCCATTAACAACTTCAGAATGTACATACAACTCTGATCTCAAGTCTTAACCGTCAACTAGATAATGCAGAATTAGAGTTACTACAAATTTTGTGCATGCCACCCACAATAAGCTTCATTGTAGAACCATATATCAAGCAATCAACGGAAATATGCATATACACAACCAAAAGTAAATGAATGGAGGCTCCTAAAATCCATATTCGTTCAGTTAGCAAAATCATGTGTCTAAATTGTTGCCATGGTATCTGAGTAGTAGACAGCCGAAACTCAGTTCGACGGGCCTAATCCATCACCATGAAGTTTAACAACTCGCAAACCCTCTAGCTGCTCTACAACTTCCTTCATAGTTGGGCGATTCTCCGGATAATATTCCACACAACGCATTGCTAGATTTGTGATCATGGGACCATCAGTAGCGTCATAACCCGGGTCTTTCTCTAAACTTTCCTGGATAAGGGAAAAACCAGGCTTGTATACAAGTTTTGCCCGCTCATCTGGCAGATCGAGTAGTTTCACCGACTTTTCCAGATCAATAACTATTTTGGCTATCAATTCGATCAGGATAACACCATATGAAAATACATCACAGGATAGGTCGTGCTGCATACCTGTCCAGCAATTCAGCAAACGACTCAGAAAACAAAGTGACAGCAAAATACACCTACCACGCATGAAATATCAAAATTGCCACTGTACAAGCATGTGTTGGGTTCATGAGATGCACGCATGCATGAACAAACCAAACCAACAGCTTTCCAAGAAAGCTATGACCAGTGGCAGAGCAAGGAACTTAGATCAGCACTCACTTATTAAACAAAACTTCAATAAATATTTGTTCTTAATAACCAAGAAGATAACGAAAGAATTTCCACTGAAAATGAGAACAGAAATATAATTCATTGTATAAGTATCCACCATTAATTCATACCAAATTTTTCTAAGAAAATAACAATAGACCTCGACAGGTTTCATGTTTTTAAAGGTTTGCATGATAACTGTATTGATATCATAGGCTAAATCCGATATTACCGGGCAGGGATAAATAAATTTAGGTGGCATAAGTTGCACTAGTTTCAAAAATTTATAGGTTAAACTGCGTATTTACAAATTCAGTGGAGGCAGCGGCCTCGCTGGCCCATCATTGGCTTTGGCCTCCATAGCAGAGACATTTCTCTCCTCCAACAAGATAATACATCACAAACAGAAAACTTAATAAACAGGAGAGCAGACCAGAATGCCTTGGCTTTCCAAGTAAGACAGCCACCTCATTTTTTTTTTAAAAAAGGAACGAAATAAAAGCACACTATAGTCTCTAGAAGCTTCAATGTTCACCATGAAGGGCAAGCCCAAGCAAGACAGCCACCACGTATAGTGAAAACAATACACACACACACCAAGCTTCTACTAAAAACACTTTTTACAACGAAATCAAGAGTTTCTAGAAGCTCAATGTTCACCACGAAGGCCACACCCACTTTCCATCTTTTCCGGAAAGATTTCAGACTCCGGCAAAGTTTCAGCAGGAGAAAGTAGACCAGATTTTTATTTCCTTATTTCCATTCGATTCTAACTTGGCAAGACCGCACTGATTTCGAGTAGGTTTTCCTATTACTTCTCCGATCTAATATTCCACATATAAACCAAAAAATCCAAAACAATTTATGTAGGGGTTAATCGTCGATATACAATAAATCCTACGCCTTAATACAAAGTTAATACCATAAAAATGTGCCAAACACAAGACTTGCATGAAACTCGAATTGATGCCATAAAAGAAATACAAGCAATGCTGGTAAAGCAATCGGAATGGTGGCAAAGGCAATGATGGGATTTTGCATGGATGGGTTTTCTGGAGGCAATGTTGACGAACATTCATGGATATAGGGCGTACATTCTAAGTTACATGCCAAAATCAACATCTGTAGAGGAAGAGAAGAGGAAAGATCATCCAGGGTTTCTATGGTTGTTGGGTCTTTTTTGACATTGAAATTAGTAGCTTGCATTTACAACAGAGGACATGTTATTGTTTTGATGGCTTCATTGGCTACGATATTGGAGAACGGCCAAGAAGTGGAGCTTTGGATAGCTGGTCATGGTGGAGAACAGGAACAAGAGAAGACAATAAGAAATAGGAAAGGAAGTTTTTGTCCATGCCCCTTCTCTGCAATGTGGGCTACCATGTCAGCACATGTCATTCTGTTGTTTTTTTGAGAATTTTCTAGCAGAATAACATTATCCTTTATTGAATTGAAAGGAGAAAACGAAGTTCCTTTCATCTTGACCAGATGATATTAAAAAATTATTAACTTGGCCACCAAAACTGGATCCACCATTGAACTATAACTGCCTAGGTGGGAAACAATCAGTATCTTGCTATATGTAGAACTGCCATTTTCTGCATGCGCATTACAAAAGGAAAGCCCCTACTTTTGCAGTTTAAATCAACTCAAGTTCATCATGGGATGACTCATACACTAGACAATGAAAGGCGTAAAGCTCCACAATATCATGAACAATCTCCCCCTTACTTACAGCCCACTATCGCCCAAAGAAAAGCATATCTTGTGTGTGCTTATTTTATATGCTTTGTTTAGCACAGAAAGCTACAAGGATGTAGTGGTGAAATACCTGTATCAACAAAAAATGGATCGACATAGCCTAGAGACATGTATATAAACTTTTTTGGATAACTTAGTTCACCAATAATGCCTCCACTCATCAGTCCAAAGTCAAATAGTATAGGGTTGAATTCCTGCAAAGGAAAAGGGAAAAAAATGTGACAAATAATACAGAAATACCAAAAAAAATAAATGCAAAACATAAAGAGCAAGCTTCAGGAACAAAAGTGAGCAAAAAAAGACATTAAGCCCAACCTGATCAAGCATTATATGACAAGCGTCAATATTAAAAACCAGGTAAGGCTTATCATGACCATGTAGAAACTCAAGGAGGCGTGCAAAACCCAGGGCAACTTAAATTCTCCGTAGCCAAGTGAAATCGTCTAAACATGCAGAAGATACAGAAATCAGAAACAGATCAAAAGCTACTAAATTTTGTAACTTCTGACCTAAGAACGTTGAAAAAAATTTGGCACCAAAACCCTTGATGATAAACTTCACAAATACAGTAACAAATTGACTCCAGAGCATAGATCAATGATACCTTTCAACACCATGTTATGCAACGTGTCCACTGGATCAAGATCATACACAACACCCCTTACTTGTTCATCACAACAGTAACCAATCACAATTACCAAGCTTGGGTGATCAACCACACTGGCATCTGTCAGGAACATTACCTCTTCCTGCGGCATAATTCACATTGTTTACAAACTATTACCAGCCAAAGGACAGAAATCATGGAAATATACACATATATACTCATACATAAAAGATAAAATATCCAGGAGGAACGATGTGCCTTAACCATGAGATACTCATCCTTTCCGACAAGAGGATCTGATTTTTCATCCCATATCTTCACAATCACATTTTCTGTCTTGCTTCAAGACACGCCTTCACAGATCTTTCCTCGATAAACCTCACCGAATTGAGTTGGTCCAATTAAGTTTCTTTTGTCAAACATGTCAGTGAATGTGCATATCTGCTCAGATGTGAATTCAAATGGCTTTGTAAAATTCTCCCTCCTGCTCCCTAATTTTGTTGCTTCTGAGCCAAAAGTAATTATAAGTGCACAGTTATTTTCAACATATAAGACCAGAAATAGAAAACATTTTACTGAACACAACTTCTCTATCTGTTTTCAGAGGTAAAATAGAACCGTAGATTCATGAAACTTCTATATACGACGCAGCTGCATTTGAAACTGTCCTTAATATCAATGATCAGCAAAATTCAAGTACAATCCCAAGTATCCCAACAAGGAACCTAACATGAAGAAATGATACAAAAGAAGAACAAACAAATAGGATTTTTTATGATGTCACATAGCAAGCGAAAAAAAGAGCAAAGAGAAGGCCAGAGAGAGAGAGAGAGAGAGAGATGAGGGACATAGTTATTATTACAAAGAGACATTGATTATTCCAAAATTCTCCATATTATTCATCATTATGGAGGGGAAAAGCAGGGGTTAAAAATCAATACACGGTCATGTATTTCATCAAGCATACAGATTTTGATGCCAATAATTTCATTACATAGCTGTCACAAAAGGAAAAACAAAAAAGACAGACCAAAATATCGGTATTTACCTTCATTAATGCCCAAGTTCTTCCGTTCTAGATAATGTACCCGCCTCTAAATATCCCAACCCCCTTTTCTGTGCTTGAATTCCACAATCAAAAAACAATCATTTTAACAGATCCTAAGTTAACAGATGCTAAGGGCCTCAGCCCCACAAAGGCAGGCTGGGATTGCAGATCATCTTTTCAACCCCAATACCTTGTTTAGCGGGCCAGTGTGTGCATGGTAACAAAGCATGGAAACCCATTCAAAGGAAACTTGAACCTGGTATTGAACCAAATGAAAAGCTCAACGATAAAAGGGAAACCATATGCATTCTTTACATCCTTTCACCAAATAATGACTTACGTTAGGGGTTTCTACTTTGTAGAGTTTTTCCTCACCAACTTATACTCCGTGAGAAAGAACGTGGGGGCTAATAGATAACCATGAAGTTCAAGACAGCATAAAGGCTTACACAATAGATACTCCTCAACGGAGGATACACTACGCCACTAGAATCATATGATTATATCTCACTCAGAGCCACCAAAATTGGCATAGGCAATACCAATATCAAAAGGCGCAAAGGCCAAACGGACCAAATAACACCCAGACAAAGAATAGGTTGGTAAAAAAATACAAACACTTGATCAATGTGCTTAAAGAGCAAGAAAGACCCAAACAATTCTTTGTCCTCGACAAATACCGACACGACCTCCAAAACTCATTTCAGATTTCTTGAGAGCAGAGTCAGACACATGTACTAGTCAGAAAGGATGGTAAACAGTAAACCAGCTAGCAACCACTGCCTCAACATATTCTTTGGAGTTCAACAATAAATGTTGGAGTAATTTCTTATGATGAATCTTTTTCTAGAACCAGTGTTTTTCCTTTCCATTGAAAATGAAAATTTGTGGTTTCCTCAAGCATCATCGGAGAGCTTTCGTGATCTACAACCGAACTAGTGGATAAGAAGCATAGAGTATGGGGTTCAAAGGTAACAAAGGGTCACGAGTTCAATATCTCTCCTTTCGGCATGGTTATTCCGTATCTAACTATGTTGCATTAGGCTTTACTGCACTCCTTGTCTCGTACACCTAGCCAGCTACCCCAGACTTACTACGTCTTAACCCTCACCCCTTTGCTTCTCCTCTGCAAAGCTACTTCTTGTTGTATCTGCTCATAAGACTTGGTATAAGACTTAGAGACACTACACTATTACGGGTATGGGACACTGTGATATTAAGAACAATCAGGACATTGATATGGCAAGGTAAGGCGAAAGATACTCATTGTTATTTAGTTGCAAAGCGTACACAAACATATAAAAAGATGCTAAAAACTAATGAGCACAAACAGTTCTTAGAAGGTAGCTTGTTGTGTAATCGTGGACTAAGGCTATGTGGTTTGGTTCACTCCTTCATTTTTCCCTTTACCTTCAGTGTAATTGGGATACTAAGAAACATCTGGTATGGATTCAATGATGCACCGACACTGACACACGACACAACACCGACTCTTCGATGACCAAATTTTGAAAAATTAGAGGACATGAAACGTTGGGGGACACGTTTTGAATAGCATTCATGCATTGTACACATAAACCCTGCACCATACTTATCGTTACATCATTCACAAAAGTATTTAAACAAAAAAATTGCATCATTTGTGTCTTTATAATTAATAAATCATCATCCACCACACACAAAATAAGATTTCCTTAGTTTAAATTGTACTTTGCTACTGTTTTAAACGTCCCCAACTTGTTTAGCGAGTGTCCCAAAGTGTCTTGGAACATATTTTAGGGTGTCCCGTCAACCCTGGATGTCCAATCGAAACATTTTGAGAAAAAAATAGGACACTTGTGTATATTTCTAATGGCATGTAAGATCATTTTTGTGTACTTAACTATGCAAAGGAGAAAAAGTACAGAGTTAGAGCCTTTGTGAACAAGAGCGGCTCCAGCAGGGCGTATGCCTTACTTTATTTTGTTACTATCACAACAGCACCCATAAGGATGGACTCTGAAATAGATATTCTAGGTAAGAAGATTCAAGCGGAGGGAAGTCACCATTGTTGCTTGCAAGAACCTCTTGTCTGCGACCTTGTTTTTCAAAAGGGGTTGGTCAGTATTCTAAGAGTCGACCTAGGCAGAGCCTAGGCATTTGACGGTCACCCAAGTGTTGATCAGGCGTTTTGTACAGCGACAAGTAGGCAATTGAAGATCATGTAATTGTTAAGAGGGCAATTGTATATCATGTAATTGTTAAGAGTATTACATGGGGTTAATTGTTATTATTTTAACAAAAAAACATAAAACATATCCTACACCGATTTACATAATTCATCCGCCTCTCTTGTTTACATATCACCGTTTCAAACCCTAGTCCCTAAAAATTTTCTTCCTAGTCTATTCTTTAGTTGTTATTTTTTAGTCTTTTAACTCCTAATTATCTGCGATCGCCTACTGTTTTTTTACGGAAACATTCCATTCTCATAATAACCCTAAGAAGAGAACGATTTGTTCACATGTTTTCTCTGTGAACAAATTGTTAATTTTGAGGACGAAGAATCCGAAGAATGAATGATGAGCAGAGATATACCTAATAAACCAGAAACGGCAGGGTTTATCGACAATCGTTGTGGTAGCTCCAAATACTCTACTAGAGATGCCTTTGCCTTCTTTGGTTCAGGTTCGCCTGATTGAACAAATGGCGTATAGCGTTTCATCAAAGGCATTGGTGCTGCTATTTCCGACGCCATGAGAGAGAGAGAGAGAGAGAGAGAGAGAGAGAGGGCGAGTTTTTGAGATCGTCTTGGTCCATGTACAGTATTTATTTATTATTTATATTAGGTTCTGCTTGCAACTTACCGCCTGTTTGGCAGCGGTACAAGGCACCCGGATATAGCATTGAGCCGGATAAAACAATCCGGGTGCTGTATACTCCGGAGTATCTGGTGGTTGTTTAGATAATTTTGCCTCGGATATCATCCGGCGTTTGTTTAGCTAATTTCACCTCGGATATGATAACCCGGGACATCCAAATCCAATCCATCTAAAATGGTCCTTATTTTAGGGAGAAACCTTTGTGTTTATCGGGGCTATCCTCTTTGGTCTGTTTCTTATTTTCGAACAAAATTAGATTGTTTTGAAAATTGTCAATGTCAATTTACAAGTTCGGACTTCAAGTGCCAAACAAAATTAGTTTGTTTTGAGTTTAAAGTCATCTGAAATGTTTGAAATTTGTCGATTGAATGAGATTTTGTCAATAAAGAAGAAACGAACCAGATTCGTTCAATTGTTGCACGAGAAACAATTTTATTTGTTAAGGATTTAAGGTACGGCCCCGTTCACGCTAGTAATAATTTCATGCACCGCAATTTTTTAATTTTGTCCTTATTCAATTTTTATGGACTTTTTCTTGAATATTTCCCAAAATACTTGTGTAAAGGTAAAAAAAATTTACTTTTCCGATTCCTCTCGTCCTTAATCACCCATATCACATAAAAGTTTAGCGTAAAACTAACACATGCCAAAAAAAAAAAATTGTATTAAGACAAAACCAAAAAAATATTCTGCATAAGTTAATCACTAGCATAAACATCTATTGACAATCAAACAATACTTCAGCGACCTAGTTCGTAAAGTTTTGGAGAGTCAAATATTTTTCATCTGAATTCATTCCATATGGATGAAGGGATTTTTGAAATTGAATTGAATTTACAATATTTTTTGGTTTGTAGTTTATATGACTAGATTAAAGTTTGGGACTTTCCTTCATTATCAAGAGAATTACTAGAGGAGTTAATGACACTTTACAAGGATTTTTCTAACAAAAAAAATATTGAGTAAAACAAAAAGGAATGGTTGTTAAGGATGGAGCCTGGAGGCGGTGGTAGAAGAGATCGTGGCAAGTGGTGGAGATTCGAGGTGTGGGCAAATACTGAGTAAGGGCACGTTTTTTAAACTATTTTGTTTGAAATTTTTTTCGGTAATTTTTACTTTTCGTAACTCTTTTGTTTAATTTTTCTTCGTAATTTTTAGGGTTAATCGTTTGTTTCAACGAGATGAATAAAAAAAATATAAAACTGTGAACCAATGTTGAAAAAGATTCATATAAGAGAACATTTTAACAAAAAAAAGAAGAAGATGTTTTGCATTTTTTTCATCTTCAGTGAATTCTTTTTAAAATTTTTTTCATAATTTTTTACTTTTAAACTTCTCTCGTTAAGATGGATGATTAAACTAAAAAATATACAAGAAAGACACACAAAAAGAAGAAAGAAAAAGTTTACAAGAAAGACACCTAAAGATGGGGTAAGTTTTGGGGGAAAATTCAAAATACTCCCAACCTTTACACCAAAATTCAATTAGACTCCCAACCTTTTAAAAACTTCAATTTTACTCCTAACGTTATCTTCCGTTAATCAAAACGCCTCCTTCCGTCAGAATGACTAACGGATTTCGTTAAAGGCTCCGTTAAATATTGTCTCGATCGAATTTTGATGATCTGAGCCGTTCGTTCAATAAAAAAACTGTTCAGATGAAGCCCTTTTCGGTCATTTTTTTTGCTAATTTCTTGCGGGTACCCTTAAAATTGCGTTTTGAACACATTGAGCGGTTTGGATTATCGAAATTTGATCAAGACGCTATTTAACGGAGCTTTTAACGAAATCTGTTAGTCATTCGGACGGAAGGGGGCGTTTTGATTAACGGAAGATAACGTTAGGAGTAAAATTGAAGTTTTTAAAAGGTTGGGAGTCTAATTGAATTTTGGTGTAAAGGTTGGGGGTATTTTGAAATTTTCCCTAAGTTTTGAGCTTTGGTGTGGGTAATGGTCAGGGAGAACTGAGCTTCTACAACTTTGTTCTGATCATGGCTTTGCTCAAAAAAAAAAAATTTATACAGTGGGTATGATCTCTGGCACCAATTTCATTTGTGATGCATCTCAATTTGAAGCTATATACTTTTCTTGTCATCTTCAATATTTATTAATTAGTTTTATTTACCGTCACTGTTTTTCTCATCCTCGCTCACAGTTGGCTGAGATTATGCTACTGTATTAACTTTTTAAGAATACAAAACATTGTCTCATCTTGTTAAAATGATTCTGTAACTGGCCAATATTTTTTCAGCATTGGCAGGGGAAAAGTACTAGAATTTTTTGAGGGGAAATCCAAAAGATTATGATGCTCGGCTACGGGTATTCAAACTGTACTCTCTTTTATGTCCATGTCAACGTCTGTTCTGTATTGTCCTGAAGCGTGTGCCATAGGCGTCTCACACACAACTCAATTACGACTAATAACTTAATGCATGTAAGGTACAATTGTGTTGTTCTAAATCCGAGGGCTGACCAGTCGGAGTGAGACATGTAGACTGTTGAGCAGCCCCTAGCAAGTTCAGAGACATCCTGCCCAACTCTGATACTTTCCTTTGGAGGAGGGACATCATTATGGATAGGACACAATATTTCCTTTTGGTTGATTTTGATCCAGTTGGCTATCGCCTGCAGCATTTTGTCAATTTTTTGCATTTTTTGGTACCTCCACGGGTTTTTAGGATAAAATTTTTTAGTTCTATCCCTGGGTAAAAAAATAGATTCTTATATATTATATATAATTCAAAAGATCATTAACGATACGATGATACTGTATAAGGAAAATCTCGAATTTGGATCCAAAATTAACGTCTTAGTGTGACCTTATCCATGTGCTTATGCTCTTAAGCATTCTTTTTAGACACCGACGCAGCACTCGACTCCTTCTGCCCTTCTAAAACCTTAGTACAAGAAACAACCCCATGTAGAGGCTAAAGTCTGAACATGGAGAAAATCATCCCTAGATGTCCCAGAAATATTGATAGCATCCACCAAACCAATAGGTCCCACAAACCCCAAAGTAGAATCAGACTCCAAATCTATGGATTCCAATGCTGCAAATCTGTTATGTGGCGATCCAAAAACCTGAACACCCTTTTGAGGCCTAAGAACCTTGCTTGGACTAGCAGGGGCAACAGAAACACCCACACCAACCACCTTACTTTTCCCAGCTCCGCCCAAACCTGATTAGTAGTTGAGGTATGCACCTGAGCATGGTGGTTCTTAGTACAGCCAACCTCCAAACATGACACCAAACCCTCCAAACATTGCAACATTTTCCATGGATACTTCACCTTAATTTCAACTTCCTTACCATTATCAAAACTAAGGTCAAAAGAAAGAGGAAGAGTGGCCCCAACTTCTATTTCAACACAAACCCTTGCATTGTTGAGACGTTTGCACTTTGCTGTCACGGAATCTGCATAAAGGGGCCTCCTAATGGCACTCGCAACATAACTAAGACCTGCAGCTGTCCAATATTCCAGTGGAACATTGAAAAACTGAACCCAAATGGGAATTTTCACCAACTGGTCCTTAACAAAGCTCATTTGGGGTTCCCATTTCTTCAAAACCATCAATCTCCCTCCGATATGCCAAGGGCCAGAATCTAAAATTCGTTTTTACGTATCATCCTTATTGAAAAGAAAAAAGTAGAAACCATCTTCATTAGAAAGAACATCAGTTATGCCAAACTTGTCCCAAATTCTAAACACAGTGGATTCCACAGTAAAGAATGGCACTTTTCTGCCCAGAAAATGGCAAACCAAACTAGATTGCCATTTTTTAACCCCACACTCACC
This sequence comes from Rhododendron molle, assembly GCA_025413875.1. NCBI lineage: Eukaryota > Viridiplantae > Streptophyta > Magnoliopsida > Ericales > Ericaceae > Rhododendron > Rhododendron molle. The sequence continues at coordinate 59,083,923 of CM046391.1, forward strand.
AACAGGACGAGGGGGGGTGACAACGAGCTTACCTTCTTCCATGGAAGGAGGAAAGTATTGGAGTTCCACATAGGTGTCGTCCGAAACAGCATCAACAAGTAAATTCTTCCAAGGAGTTAGGGGATTACTCGCCACAGGTTTAGGAGAGGCAAAGGATTTACCTTCAAGAAGCACCATAGAGAGATTGTCCTCAGCTTTGCGATGAAGAATCAAATTCTCAGCAGTTAGGGTTTTAGTCTGCCTTGCAATAGCATCATCTGATTCCTCAAAACGAATGTGTGATTACTCCTTTTGTAGGTCCACACTGAGCAGTTCAAAAGCAACATTCCGATCAGAGCTCACAGGACCATTAGATCCAGCACAAGGCGAACCTGAAACGAGTGTCATCCCTGTCGAAGGGACTTGGGAAACAGGAGAATGTTCTACCAGATCCATCAAAGGTTTGGTGCCAGGAACACTAGTCACATACCTAATTCCAGTGCTCGACATCACAATTTGGTGCACAAAAGGGTTAGTAGTTAGCACCATTAATTCCAAGAGTAGGAACTACACCAGGTTCAATGACTCCACTAACAGCATGAACCAATCGCAAAGAAGTTCCATTATTCACAGGGACGAACGAATTAGGTTTTTTAGGAGTTTTTCCATTTTTAGGGGTTTTTTCCAGAAGAACTCAAAGTAGGAAAATGTTCTACCAGATCCATCAAAGAACACAGAAATCAGAAAGAATCAACTACCAATTTGCAGAACGCCATGAAATTTAAAGCAAAAGAAGAAAATCGAACCGGAATACAAGTTCCCCCTCAATCGTCGTGTGCAGCTTCATATACATTTAAAGTTTAGAAATAAGTCAGAATACAAAACTGTTCCTTGGCGATGCTACAACATATCAATGAAATGCAATATTTGAATGCATGCCAGAAGTTCGAAAGAGCCCTTATTTGCAATCAGTTTCTTGTTGTTTCTAGCTAGGAAGGTTTTGATTCATATGCAATGAAAGACAACCGAAGCCATAAGTATAATATAGAAGAAGAACCTACTTTTCTTTTCTTTCTTTCTTTTTTTTTTTTGTGCTGCAAAGGAAATACTTGAATTAAAAATTTCATAGTCGAAGTTTGTTCATGGTTGTCCCCACTTGTCCCCATCTCTACTCTTTACATATCCGGTGCTTTCTATTCGAGTCTACCTAACTCTTGGATTACTACCTCCATCGTTGGCCGAGAAGCTAAATCTTGGTCCACACATCGCAATGCTAATGCCGTTACAATTTCCACATGAGTTTTGTCGCACCCAGTATCCTCAAGTTTTCTGGCAATCTTGACCCTCTTGTTTCATAACTTTCTTTTATATTCTCCATAATATGCTTCCCATTTTGACCCATAATGGACTCTTCTTGAGTTAGCATGAGTAGAACTCTCAATGCTGTATAAGTCCGTTTCTTTTGCTCCTTTCCCTGAAAAAGTCATTGTTGATCAATAACAAAGACCGCATGAGTTTTGTCGCACCCAGTATCCTCAAGTTTTCTGGCAATCTTGACCCTCTTGTTTTCATAACTTTCTTTTATATTCTCCATAATATGCTTCCCTTTTTGACCCATAATGGACTCTTCTTGAGTTAGCATGAGTAGAACTCTCAATGCTGTATAAGTCCGTTTCTTTTGCTCCTTTCCCTGAAAAAGTCATTGTTGATCAATAACAAAGACAGTCATGACTTGTTTTAACTTTTGGAGAGAGAAGGTAATGAAGTTCAAATGTGATAAGGGTAAGCTTTTGTTTTCATGAAAAAATTGTAATTGATTTATTGAAGTCAAAATGATGGAGTTAGCTTTGATTCATTGAACTCAGAAAGTTGTACTCCCTCTGTCCCCGTCTAGGATGTTAATTTTTGAAATTCTTGCATGTCATTTTTCGTTGCTTATATTTTTGAATCTATGATGTATTTCATGAGTTTGAAAACTTTGTACTTGCATATTTTTTTAGATCCATATATTAAAACTTAAAAGATATAAGGAATTGAAATTGACACGAATATCAAAATCGACATCCATTTTGAGACGGAAGGAGTAATTGATAGAGTTAGCTTTGGTTTTGTAATGTGATTGGTAATTGATTTATTGAACTCAAAAAGTTGTAATTGAATTATCAACAACAACAACTGAGCATTATTATGTTGCTTACCATATCGTAGAGTTGCTGGATCTATGTAACCTATAGTACCGGCTCCAAAAGTCTCGTGTTCTTTTGTGACTATACCAAAGTCGCCCAACTTTGCATTAAAGTGCTGAGGTCAAGGGGTGTAGGAACCACAAGAAAAATAGGATAAGTCAACTATATTGTAAATAACAAGATTATTCATGGTTTGTAAGGAAATTATACCTCGTCTAGTAATAGGTTGGCGGATTTGAAATCCCTGAACACCAACGGTGGAGTCTGGGTGTGTAGGTGCTTCAGCTGATCCTCTTGCAATTTGTTTTGTTTGCTTCCAATCAAGATCTGTTGGAATTGAAAATAGCAAATTGTTAAACATGATTTGGTCTATTGTCAAAAGCAAATCATATATATTTGAAAACATTATTGTCAAATATCAAAAAGCTAAACATGTTATGGTGGTTTTATTAATGTGAGAGTTGTAAAAGTTCTCACAGTGCATTTCGTTTGGAGTTTTGGTTTTAGCTTTAATCGCCGATATTAAATCAGGAAAAATGATTCATGTAGCCAACCCCAAGTGATTGAGACATAAGGTTTGGATTGGTTTGGTTTGGTTTATTAAATCAGGAAAGGTTTGTGTATAAGTAGATTGGTTCTGGAAGAGGTTAAGCATACCTAGATAGCCCAATATTGACGTGTTCTGATATACCTATGCTTTGTTAAAGCCAATGCAAGTGCCACCACACTATAATGGGTGTATTGTAATAATGGGTTGCTACTACGGTTATGACTATTAGCATATTCCATCGACCACAGTCTTTCAGTTGACAATTCTTTTCCAACATTGGCTAGCTTCTCATGGTCAACTTATCAGAGTTGAACCAAAATCCCAACATAAGGAAACACATTACAAGCTAGTATTTTTTTAAGTGCAGGAACAAATAGCCAAGGAATGTATAGGGTTACCTTTCAACTTCTGTCTGACAGTGCTATTTTCCATATACTCATACACGAGGTACAAAGCTACTTTGGTCTCACAGTATCCATAAAGCTTGATAATGTTTGCGTGACGTATGTTGGCCAGGTATTTTATCTCTGCCTGCAAATTCAGAGAAGTTGATTATTGAAATACTAGACCATTATGTTGCAAAGATGTGAAAACTTATGTAACGACCCAAAACCTCAACTACCACACCATAAAAATAACTGATTTGTAATCATTTATTCCAAAAAGAGTATTTTTACAATAGTGTTTTAGATAAGTAAAGCTGTCTAACGAGCCCAAACTCCAAACGCTCATCTCGTGCTGCCATCCTTGCACCAGCAACCAACCTGCAACGCAAACCCCCTACGAAGTATACAATACGACGAGAATAGATATGCTCACAATAAACGAGACCAACCAATTAGCGATACAGAGTCAGCAACAAGCCAATACGACCTCATATCAGGTCCCAGTATATGACCAGTGACCGGCCTCACTTGCCACACCCAGCATATTATGAGGCTTCTTGGGTAGTTAGCACAATAGACAATTTCACTCGATCACATACTAAACAATTCCACGACACTCAGCCCCCATACATATCACATAACTTGACTCCAGCAATGAATTCAGATGATTCAATAAATAGCTCAACGAACAAGCTGAATACTTAGACATGCCAAAGGAATACTCTGGAGATTAAGAGAGCATATTATATACTTCTTGGCTTGGGTACCTTAATCTACCGTAGACCTTTAACCAGTGTGCACCGATATCATATGCAACACCGTAAAACCTTCACGTCCAACTCCCACTGCTTCACGGCTCCTTCTCCCTAAAGCCTTTTGTATTTCTTTTGTTTAATTGTCAAAGTCTATTTAGCTTATGTATTTACCATATCAACTCACCCCTTACATGCACATGCACGTGTAGTGCTACTTAGGTGTAAACTTCTCTGTCATGCACGTGTACTAGAACTAGGAAAATGCTTTTGTCCATATGAACTAATATATCAAAAACGAAATGTCTAAAAATACTGAACGGATACATGGTGGGGTATTACAACTTACTTCCCATTACCTTCTTTCTTTGTTTTCTATGTTGCTGTGAGAAGCTTTTATTGCCACTTTCATTCCCTTGTCTATTTCACCTTTAGATTTGATTATCCAGCCTTTGTACACTTCACCAAAACCGCCTTTGCTGACCCTGTCTTCGAAATCATGAGAGTAGAAAGCCAGGTGATGGTACTTGAAAATTTTAGGTGGTGAAGCTGCCCAACCCATTAACATCACAACCCGTAACCAAATTGATATGTACAATGTTAAGTATAAAAAGATATTTGAGAGAGGGAAATAAAAATTAGAAATATTATAACATTTTGATTGAACTCAACTTCTTTAGATGTCAGAGGAGAAACAATACGACTTGGATGTGGTCCCGATGTCAATCAGCTTGTCCGATCTTTTCTTCTCCAATGGTTCCCTGCCCCAGGTCAATTTCTAAAGGATTGTCCGGGGCAGGGCTGTCGTACAGAGGGATTTTGATAAGGGCAATAACTTGACCCTGAGAATTCTGAATTTTACACATTGGTTTCACAAAGGCGCCAAGAATCCGTGCCTTGGATCATCATCCGATTATCATTGGGTACGGTGCCCGAACATGATTTATGTCTTTCTATCGGGGCCTCTATTTTGGAATTTTTGTTGCTACCAACTTCTTTGTTTGTATTCCAATAGAAACGGATGATGCCCCTTCTTGAATCAAATATCTTCCTCTGTTCATGTGGATTGGAGGCAGGAATTAATTCCATCCATATTTATGCTACTTTTTGGAAGGTTTTAGATATCTTCTTACAATGTAATAATTAGGTAGTTTCTAGATTTACACATGTGATTTTTACTTACAAAATGTCTAGATATTTCTCAAGGATATTCTAGATATCTTCTAGAATCTAGATATTTTAGAAGTTCTAGAAACTAGATATTTATATCTTCTCCAATAACATCTTCAATTTAAATTCCATCTAAGCTGTTATGCATATTCACTGACATGTCATAAGCAAAACCCAAAATGTGATTGTGAAAGATACGCGATGAGAAATCAGATCGGAAATTTTGTGAATCTCATTGTTGAGTGGCATCTCCAACCCATGGCTTCAAATTGGAGATGCCAATTTTTTATAAGGCTTATGTGACATTTTGGTATCTCCAAATTTGAAATCAAAAAACCTTCATCTCCAAGCTTGATGCCAAATTCTAACTATTAAAGTACAACACACCCTACTCTTTGAATTCAAATGCCAAAAATAGTTTTGACATGAGTCAAATTTGAAGCAAATGGTCTGGAGCCAATTAAATTCACGTAGGATTTGATACTCAAGGTTGGATTGAAGGAGGATTTCAAAAGTTAATTACCATTTTAACGCCAAGTAGTATTTGAAGGCATGAGTTTGAACTATATTACACAAACATCTAAAACATTGGGATTTCTTTCTATACATGTTTTAGTTGGACAATTTATGAATATGAGAAAAATTATGTGGCGTTATATTTGCAAGGGACAGTACGCCATCTGATAAGGTTAGTTCATATAGAAATACCATCCATGAAGTGTCTATAGACACGGACATTTGCTAGTCTTCTATATATACTATACTATGCTTTTCATATCAAAGGGAATACAAACACATCACGACAAACAAATAGAAGAAGTCGACCTGTCTATGATGGTCACACAACAAAAATTAAAACAGAAACTATGTGTTGTATGCAATCCGATGCTCTACCTTCTCCTTTAGACTTAACTACAAGACAAGCAAACCGTTAATGCCAACCAGCTGAGGGCACTCCAATGGCAAAGTCACGATCTCTCCAGAAATGTAGGGAGGAACAGTAAGCAAAAAAGAGTGCAACGTACTTTCCTAAGGTTTTTTAACGTAATTCATCTTGAGCGCGCAATAGTTTCTATTTATTATTTGTATGGGAAAATAAATTATTTTTGGCTCAGAAGCAATTAAGTCAGGGACCAATGGATCGGCCGAAGCCATTCAAAGTCACATTTGAGCAGTTATGATATTCACTGACATGTTGGAAGCAAAGCCCAAACTATGATTGTGAAATATACGTGATGACTAATCAAATCCTCTAGTCAGAAATCATGAGTATGCCCTTGTTGAGCGGCATTATTGTATTGAAGTCCTCCTGGACATAACATATTAGTCAGATATTTGTCTGTATATCTATGGTTTTTGTCATTTGAGATTTTTTTTTTTTGATAAGCAGGCGCGCCAGCTTACACAAATCTCAACTAATCCCAAATATTCTGATGTGTCGTTTGGGATGTTATTATTTGTTAACGGTACGAATTTTCCTGCAGGAAGAAGTAATGTTCTTAACTCATGAGAAAAAAGTTAAACCTCCCAAACATGGTAAATGTAATTGGTTTTGTGAATGATCTTGATCAACTGGATATGATGTTGGAAGGTGCCTATTATCTATTATCTTTTCTTCGACGAAATATTATTCTCTAGGCATTTTTCCATTATTAGACAAATTTACACAAATTTGCTCCCACTGATCCTGTGACAAGTTAAAAACTTTTAGCATTCTTTCAGTGTACTATCTTGCTAATGTATATTCTGCATGTTTTTGGGCGACTTTCAGTTTCAGTAAGTATCTCCAGGCTATTCTGAACCATGTTTTTCTGCAACAGGTATTGCACTTCAATGATTCATAATGAAATAGGTTACTCCACCTGGAACCAACAGGAGAATATCCTACAGAGCTGCCGGTCAAGATGCCCAATGCAATATTCTTTAAGTTTTTCTCAAGCTGCGAAAAAACAGGTTCTTCCTGCCTCTCAAGGTTAAAGATCCCAGTATATGTTACAAAAACAATCATAAAACCTATATGTAATTCATTTCGCGAGTTGTGTGAATCACGATTTACCTTCCTAAGCAAGCAATTACACAGGAAAACAAAAGCACCTCCCAAAACACAAGGTAATCATCAGGGGCCCAAATGAATGTGTGAACACGGAATAAATGCTTTCAATGAAGGCAAGAACCATTGCTTCCATGGCAATGATAGTGAGAAATCTATCCGAGGCATAGTGTTTCATGAGCTTATCCCTGTCGGAAATTTCTCCCACAACTAGGGTAATAAACAGAGCTATGGTGGAAAAAATCATCGCCATAGCATCTTTTACGACAAATGCTTTAGAAATTGACTTGTTTCATTGCCATTGTAGTCCCCTTCACTAGTGAAACCAACAACGAAGGATATAGTGGCTATAGCTATGAGTGCAGCCACTAACAAAGAAACCAGCACCCATGGCGTCCATGAACACAAAATGCCTAACAGAGGGTGGAGATTCCTCACAAACAACACATGGCTTCAATTACACGTTTGACGTACGATGTTGATTGTTTTTCCTCTGCATTATATTTCTCTCCGGCTTTCATTTCACCCTTGTCTCTGCTGAATACATCTCGCTGACCCAGCTTACCGCCGGCACATCTAAATATACATTTAGTGAAAACCTGCATGTATAAATTTTTTAGTCAACTTGGGAAAAAGACATGTTCCCTTTATGATTGCTCAGTTCTTGAAACCCCCAAATTGCCATCATAAGAAATTGTGAGCTAGAGTCGAGAAAAATTAGGCCAAGAGACCACATATAAACTATGTAGTTCTCTATGTGATATGTAGCATGGATACGAACACGGACACAGTGAGGGACACCACGGCAATTCTCAACAAATAAGGACAAGGAGAGGGGCAATGCAATTTTTTTAAGATGATTTTTTTTAGTGTTGTAACCACATAAAGGTTTGACTTTGGACTCCAATGAATGTATTATGAGTATGCCTATTTACATATTTCATATCCGTTTTTTACCTAATCGATTGAAGTTACGAAAATTTACTCCGAAAAGCTTGTAAAATTTACAAAAGTCACAATGCCGTGTACCCATGTGTGTCCTCGCCGGGTTTGTCAGAAATGTTAAAAATTCATGGCGCTAAGCATCACGTGGCCTATGCCCTACGTATTTTGGCATGTACGACAGTATCCTTACCACTGCTCCAACATTTTTGTTTTTGCAGATTACGTCCACAGGAGTCAAATTTTCCTTGTTGAAGGCCATCCTGTCCGATTTAGGGTGCTTTATGAGAGAAGCTTGACAGCAACCAGAAGCAGCAAGTAAATGTAGAGGGGTGTTTCCATCACTGTCTTTTTGATTTATAAGGCCGCTGAAGGAGAATTTTTCCAAGATAAATTTGATTGCCCTCTTTTTCTTGTATTTTGCTGCAATGTGAAGGATATTTTGGCCCCTGCCATCAACCATCTCCCAGCAATCCGGACATTGTGATATAAGCTCTTCCATTACGCGGACATGGCCTTGGCTAGCTGCTAAATGTAGAGCTATCTTCTTGTTGTCCTTGTCTGCTATGTATGCAACCGACTTGTCTGTGTTTAGCAGCTCTTTTGCCCTAGTTACATGACCAAAGAGCGCAGCATAGTGAAGGGGCATCCACCCACAGGCATCGGCTTGTTTGCAGAGAGCTGGCTTCCAGTCAAGTAATTTCTTGGTACATCCTAGCGAAAGAAAATCAAATTGTAAACTAGCAAATAGTTACTGTGTACAATCCAATGCCAAAATTCACTTCAAATAAGTGAATCTCTTCGAATCTGTTTCTTTTTCATGTTGTTGAGAATCAAAAACAAGGGAAACATGGAAAATACTCTATGGTCGTCTTCCTACTGCTGAGAACTCTGTCAAGGTTGTCACCTTCATGTGGAAACAGAGGGCTTACACTTAAAAGACGAAGCCTAAGCAGAACGGTCAATTAAGACCGAACACTTAGGATTGACTATAGTAGCTAGAGGGAACAGTCTTAGGTTGAGAGTAGATCGAACGTGAACGAACTCGCCAATCAGCTTGATCAAGTAGGGCGGTCCTATCGGCTTGACCTCTTTTCGTCAAAAAGATCAAGCTTTGTATCTGCCATATAATTTTGTATGTGTGAAGACATCTTTCTGTCATTCCTGATACTTGGTTTATTTTCCTAAATCTTTCCCAAAATAGTGCTCCGACACAGCTTGCCCTATATATGTGTTGTCGAGAAAATAAAGACAAGAAAAAGTAAACCAAAAAAACTCGAAACAAGGCGTACCTTCAAAGTTGTGAACTACAGCCGCATGTAAAGCAGTCCTGCCACCAGGTCCACCATGCACTGGAGCGTCGCAATTCTCCAATATCACACACAGCAAACCAACATAACCTCTCTCCGCGGCCAAGTAAAGCGGAGTCTCCTCCGCCTTGTTAGCCGGATGACAAAACTCCGGATCCTCTCCCGTCAACAGCTGGACAGCAACGGGCTGGTGATTCCTCACGGCCTCGTGCAAGGCCGTGTCCCCCTCCCCGTTCGCCACCCTCATCATGTCCTTGGCAGTCCCAGCCCCGTTTTCCATCTCCTCGTTGAGCGCCTTCGCGTACTCAATCAGGGCCTGCACCACGGTCGAGTGCCCTTCCCTGGCCGCTACGTGGAGGGCGGTGTCCCCCCTTGAGTTCACTTTCCGGTACATCGAGGGGCACATGTTTAGGATCTCCATCGCACACTTGGTGTGCCCGAATTGTGTCGCGACGTGGAGGATGGTGTTGTTGTTCGGAGTGAACTTGTTTTCGAGGTTGTCCTTGTTGTTCATGAGAACATCAATGTCTCCATCCATGGCAGCTCTGTACAAGCTACTGTCCATAGCCTGGTGTCCCTCCATGGATCCTTTGTCTTTCTTCCCAAAGCTAACTTTTGTGTGTGTGTGTGTGTGTGTGTTTGTTTGTTTGTGAATGATGTCTGAATATTAACAAAATGTTCACAGGCCGAGGCCGGCAGGGTGGTGATTATAGTTCCAATTAACGAAAACAATTTGTCACATTCACATGTCAATTTCTTCCAGATGTGCAAGAAGTGATTGCTGCTGTTCAGGTATTACTTGGTTGAGGGTCCGTTTGGTTCACTTGTTTATTTACTTGAAATAAGAAAACAAGATTGTTTTTTAGGAGAGCTTGATACCTACATTTGCATATTTGTAATAACCTAAGATTCTCTCTCTCTCTCTCAAGTACGTATGACTGTGTGGTCTATTGTGATTGGGGCGCAACAGGTCTTACTGTGACCCACATACGGGCCCTATCCTGGTCTTAAAAAATCGTTCAAATTGTTTGACTTGTTTAACTCGTCAAATGCACACTGATCAAAAAGTCCACATTGATCGAACATCAATAAACACAAAAACGACACACATTTGTCCTGGAGTTTTGGCTGAATTCATAATAGTTGTTGGATTTTGTAACACAAATTTGTTCTATTCATGTCTTTCCTTATGTCGTATGAGTGCTATTATCTATGAGCGTGACAAGTTTAACAAGCTTAATAAATGAACAGTTTTGATCATTTTTGTGAGCCTGGGATTGGGCCTATATGCTCATCACAGTAGAGCCTATTGTGCCCCAAGCCAATATCAAATAAACGAATTTATTTATTCTTGACTTTACTGGTATGATTTATTTAAAATAATAGTAGTAAATAAATAAAGCGAACCAAGAAGGACATGAGTATGCAAATCAGAAACTACTTATCCAAATTAATGCAAATCAAGTTGTATTTTTGTTTTCGTTGGTGTACGTCCCCTTCGATCATCTGGAGGAATTCTTCATATCTCTTTCGCAGCAGAAAGCCTGTCCACATAGACAATCTGTGCACAATTGTGGGACCCACCAAGGATCCCACATAAATGATCCGAACCGTTCATTAAATGTAAAACATTTTTTGAAGGGTTCTCGCGAAAAACTATCTCAATCCGATACATATAGAAACTTGATACAATCGTCTAACTTTTCATTCAGATTTTCGGATAATGAAAAGTTAGACGATTGGATCGAGCATCCATAGGTATCGAATTGAGCTGATTTTTCACAAAGACCCTCGAAAAAATGTTTCACATTTAATGAACGGCTTGAATTATTTGTGTGGGACCCTTGGTGAGCCCCACAATGAAATCAGATTGTCTGTGTGAGTACCAGAGTTCTTTTCGCAGTGGTGTAATTTATTTATTTGCAAAAATCGTACTTAGAAGGGCTGCTCGGGTACAACTGTAAAATTGTCCCGATGTGATCCGTTAAAGGGCAATTTACCTCTAGGTCCAGAAAATAAAAAGTAATTTCTACCAAGTCTCCTCTAATTAACAAAACCCGAAAACCCTATGAAAGTGCCTAAAATCCTAAATACTAAAAGTGTCTAACCCCTAGGGCACCCTATAAAAGTGCCTAAACTTCAGGGTACCCTATAAAAATGCCTAAACCCCTAGGGTACCCTATGAAAGTGCCTAAACCGCTAAAACCCTATAATAGGAAAGTGCACCCTAAAACTCCTATGAAAGTGCCTAAACCTAAACCCTAGCGCTCTATGAAAGTGACTAAATCTAAACCCTAAGGTACCTTAAACCCTAGGGTATTCCAAAACCTAAAATCTTAAGGTACCCTAAAACCCTAGGGTACCCTAAAATCCTAAAATCCTAGGGTACCCTAAGATTTTAGGGTACCCAAGGGTACTAGGGTACCCATTAGGGTACCATAAAACCCTAGCATGCCCTAAAACCCCAGGGTGACACTTCCATTAATGGTAAATGTATTTTTGTAAAAGTGGACTTAGTGATAATTAAGTATTTCATCTATCCTTAATGGGAATTAAGTGTCACTTTTCTGTACTTAGAGGTAATTTTCTCTCCGTTAATCACGGGTTCAAGTCCGGAAACATCCAATTCTTTCCCAAATTTAATCCCTGAATTGCGAGAACATTTGTTCTTGCACCTATTCCATTCTTGGCGACGAGCAAGATGGCTTACTTCCTACTGGTTCCGTTAGGTCAATGTCCAAGGGTGGTTTTTTGTATTTTGTTTTGAGGAAAAAAAAAAAAAAAAAACAAGAAACATTTTAGCACTATTGTGGACTCTTTGACGGCAATTATCCAATTAAGGATTAATAAAGTTCCAATTTTGCAGAGTTAGATAACTTAAGGTGGTAAAGTGTCAAATCTTGTAGTCTAGAGAGTAATGTGAAACAATGTGATAGGTTAGGAGTATAAGATGTAGTAATAACTAGGGCTGCTCGCGATTCGGTCCGATTCGGTTCGGATTTCTAAGAATCCAAGGACCGATCAGCTAGTCACAGTTTTTATAAAATGAAATCTATGTCCGGACTAGAGGTGGCAAATGGGCGGGTCTTGGCGGGTTGAAACGGGTCGCGGGTCTGATATGAGTCAAATAGTGAACGGGTTGAAATGGATCGGGTCGAATATGGGTCAAGTCAAATCCAAACCTGCCCGACCCGACCCGCTTTCCTCTTTTTTTTCATTTCCCCTTTTCTCTTCTCCCCCGTCCCCGTTTACCCCTCCTTTCAAATATTGCTCAAAATCAACTCAACTCGCTGACCCGTACCATGTACAATGTCGTCACACCATTTTTTCCTTTCAAATACATTTCAACTGTTCAATGACGGAAAATCGATTTTTTTCTCCCGTGCCCCAAACTAAACCAACCAACCCCAGAATATGGAATTGCCAGAGTATTTCATTTTGTAGGATTTTTTTCAATTTCTTTTTCTTCAAATTTTTTTCGCATTGATTAGTGGATTATTAGTTTGACTCGACTAAAAGAATCGAGAAAATAAAAATTATTATCCAAACCATTTTTTTTTTGAAAAAAGACATTGATTTATTGGCTAGTGTTTGTCTTTATTAAAAAAACTCCAATTATTTAAACCAAATTGCAACCTCGATCACAACTACATCTTATATCTCCAGGGTAAGTGGGTTTCTTTGAAATGAGAGAGAGAGAGAGAGAGAGAGGGGGGCAGAGAGTTGTTTTGCTGCGTACAGGAGGAGAGAGAGAGGGACTGCAATTTGATTCGGGGGTTGTGATGTCGAGGGGAGCGGTTGCTTGGGAGTGTCGTTGCAGAGAGAGAGAGAGACGGGTGAATCAGAGAAAGAACAAGAGAGAGAGAGAGTGCGGGTTGGGCTTTTTTTAATTCTGACTCATATTAAACCCACTCTCAACCCATTTAAACCCATATAAATATGGGTTGATATGGGTTGAACCCATATTAACCCATCACACAATATGGGCGGATTGGGTTGGGTTATAAGTGGGCGGATTTGGGCGGGTTAGGTAATATGGGTTTGGATTGCCACCTCTAGTCCGGACCAAAAGTCTTACGGTCCGGTTCCAATCCAATCCGTGACTTGCAGATCGGTTACGGATTTGTCTACGGATTTTTGCAAAATAAAACTCAAGTATATATTCCACACTAAAAGGGAAGAAGGTTACACCCATAATTAAGTTTAACACCATCAAAAAGTACTTGTTACATAAACTACCAAAGACATACTTCAAAAATCATATTCAAAAGAGTGTAAACACTAGTAGATTGTATATCATTACAGTACATAATATAAAAAACTGAAAAAGAAATGAATTATTGAAACTGAACAAGCGTTACCCGCAACTTATAAAAAAAACTACGATTTACCCTTATATATTATATACATCTACACTATATCCCATTATTAAAATAAAATACTAAAATTAGTAGAAAAAAGTTTTAACATTACTAACAATAAACTAAATAAATACACATATATATTATTTATTTATTTATTTATATAAAATAAATATCTCACGGATTGATTTGGTTAATCCACGGTTCGGTAATGGAAATCCGTAGACCAAACCGCGAGTCACGGTTTTTTAATTTTTCAATCCGTGTCCGGATCATTAATTCACGGAAAAAATTCAAAAGGTATATATGGACCAATTTCATTGTTCATCGAATTTTTTGAACAACCCTACTAATAACCAAGCCTACTAATTAATCATCGTACGCTAAGAACTTTTTTTGCGCGCATCTATCATTCCAAGCAGTTGACTCAGTAGTCAGTACAACAACAATGGCAACAAGCTACACTACTCCCCAGCCCAAACCCACCATTCCCTCACCACCGCCGCCGCCACCCTCCACCTCTAGCGATTGGCGCGACTTCTTCTCTCTCTCATCCCTCAGAGCAAGTTTACCAATGAAAAGGTAAAATACCTTTTGAACAGTATCCAATTCTATTTTAACTATCAACTTTTTCTTTCACAACTACACCAACACAATTCATTTTATCTATCATCTATTAAAATATTATTTTTTTTCATTTTTCTAATATTAAAAATAAATAGAGGAGAAAGGAGGAAGGAGAGAGAGAAGAAACAATAAAAAAAGAAAAGAGTATGACAGTGCTTAGGAAAAAATGACTAAGCAATTTTCACAAATGGGTTTTACCTCTTCCCTTAGCTAATCTGGTGCAAACAAGTTGTTATGATTTTTCTCTCCAAAATAGAGAAAATGCATTTTACATTATTTGATGTACTTGCTCTCAGCCTCCCCATCCAATTCTCTAAAAATATACATATACTTTAAGTTTGCGAGTCTTAATTATGTTAGGTTTGAGCTCGACTCATGTAAAATAAACCAGCCTCAAATTGAGATGCAGCTCGCTTCGTTCAATGGACACATCAAACTCGAACAACCTTTTGAGGCGAGCTCGAGGCCCAACGTATTGTGCTGTGACCTAGTAGCACTCAATTATTTTTTTTCCCATAGGACAAATTTCCAAGGGTGCCCACATGAAATAAGGCTAAAATTTTCCCTTTTTATAAACGGACTAAATGGGCTAAAAGCTCACATAAACACAAATTTCGAGAAAACATCATTCTTCTCACATATACTCTCTTTGTCCCATGAATTTTGTCCGTTACAAAATTACATTCAATTTTTAAGCTTAAAACTAATGTACTTACCAAAATTAATTTTTTTTACAATATGGTCTTGCTTTAATAGATCTCCATCCCATTGTCAGAACAAAAATATCGGATGGATTGATGTGGAAATGTTTGGTACATGAAATCACAATCTGATAGATATACATTGAAATAGGTAAATCTTATAGGGCTCGTTTGGATGCAGGATTAGGTTTGGAGGTGTTATGTAATAAGGGGGGATTGGATAATAGGAGGTATTGGTTAATAAAGGATGGCCCATATTGATGTGATGTTTATGGAGGGGGTATTAAATAGTACTTGGTTTGGATATGGGATAAAATAGAAGGGATAAAGTTGTTTTGTAGTTGAAATGAAAGAGAGAGGGGGTGTTATCCGGGGGTGTTATCTAATAACACCCCACAACCTCCCCATAAATAATACCCCCTCCGGGGGTATTAGAGGGAGCTTAGCTAATACCCCCTCCATTTTACTTGCCAAACGGGGTCTTACGGCTAGGCCCACGGACTAAAAGGGGGTATACCACAATACCCTTTCACAATACCCTATCCAAGCAGGCCCATAGAGATAAAAATTAAAATGATGAATTGAATTTTCAATTCATTTATTTATTTAATTGCATTAATTTTTATAAATTAATAATATACAGTAAAATCTTTGGTCTGAAATAAAAAAAAAGTAAATCTTTTGAACGGCGTCAAAAACACGAAAAATTATTCTAGTAAAAGTATATTGTTATGTTTAAAAGTTACACATAACTTTTTAGGGAACCTAAATATTCATTTATCGGAACTTACCTTAGGCTCTGTTTGGAACTTGTGGAAAAGAAAAAAAAAAAGGGGAAAATGTGAAGAAAATAGATTCTTTTTTTTTTTTGTTTGGTTGTAGAAAAAAAATGAAAAAAAAACTATAAGGAAAATAAATTTCTCCTGTTTGGTTTTAAGAGAAAAATGGAAAGGAAATGAAATTTTTTTTAACTACTAAATCACGCCTATTAGGAACCAAACACCCCCTAAGAGCCTAAATTTCTTTAAGCTACAGACAATTTTTCGGCGAAACTCACCCGAAATCTCTCGGCATAGAACCCCAGCTTCGACTGCATAAACTCCACTTGTCTCCCCTCTCGATCATTCCTACCAGTTGACTCCCTCTCCCTACCAACGATGGCATCAACCTACAACACCCCCCCAGCCCAAAACCTCTACGCCGACACCGCCGCCACCATCCGCCCCTGGCGCGACTTCCTCTCCCTCTCCTCCCTCTCCCTCCCCGTCTCCCTCTCCGAGCTCAACTCCCGCCTCCGCTCCAACCTCCGCCACTTCCGCCTCAACTACGCCCTCCTCTCCCTCCTCGTCCTCCTCCTCTCCCTCCTCTCCCGCCCCCTCGCCCTGATCCTCGCCCTCCTCGCCCTCGCCGCCTGGTTCTTCCTCTACCTCTCCCGCGAGGAGCCCCTCGCCGTCCTCGACTTCCAGATCGACGACCGGGCCGTGCTCGTCGTGCTCTTCTTCGCCACCGCTCTGGCCGTGACCTTGACCCACGTGTGGGCGAACGTCGTCGTCGCTGCGCTGGTCTCGGCTGGTTTGGTCTGCTTGCATGCGGCGATTAGATTTCCGGCGGATCCGGATTACGAGGAGTCGCCGTACGGCGCTTTGCTTTCTTCGGGCGCGAATGATAGTCCCAGAGGGGCTTATTCTCATGTCTGAAGAATTCGACTTCTGGATTGTTTCGGTGTGATCCGATTGGCTGAAATTGGGGAAAAAGTGGAATTGGGGCGGAACGTGGTTGTGGCGATAGGGTAATTGTTACATTCTTGTAGTAGTTAAATATACGGATTGTTGATTTTGTCTACTGCAGTTGATTAGTTCTTGTTCTTGTTGGATATTAATCAGCCGATTAAAGTTATAGTTTTATCTTTCATATACATCACATTGGTCTGATTTTGATTTGCAAATAGCAAAAGACTTAGGTCGTTTTTGGCCGCTTCCGTTTTGGACTTTAAATTATGCATTTTCGGATTGAAGGTGTTTGCCCACAGATTGTGGATTCTGAGAAATGAGATGAAGGATGTAGAATCTACAAACTAAGGAATCGCCTTATGGGGCATTTCTTTCGGTGGCGGGTGGTGGATAGTCCCAGCAGGGCTTATTCTCGTGAATTTTGATTTTCCAGATTGTTTCGGTGGGTCCAATTGGCTAGAATTGGGGAAAAATGTTGAAAAAAACGATAGATAATGAAAGTGCAAAGATCCGGACACAAATGTGTCTGGAACTGTTTGATGTGTGTGAAACCACATTTCCCATGTGGGACCAAGGTGCACAGTTTCGGACACATCTTTGTCTGGACTATGCACTTTTGTTTGTGTCTGTAGCATTACTCATAATGGAATTGGGGTGGCACGTGGTGGCACATTCTTCTAGTTGTTGATTATACGGATTGAATATCATTTGGTTTTCCATTTCCTGTACTGCAATTGATTAATTATTGTCTTGTTAGATATCAACCAGCTAATTAGTTACACTCCCTTTGGATTGAGCAATAAGAAGATAAGAGTAAGGATTAGCCTTTGGACGCATCCAGGAGATTCAGTCGGTGCATGTGTTCTACTTCTGCATTTCTACTCAAGGCTTGAAATTCGTCTTCAGTTCCTATTATGGGAGCCTTGAGTGCTTTTTTTTTTTCCCGCCCCTTAGGTGGTATAGAACTAAAATTGCCTGTGTGTGAAAGGCTGATGGCTGCGGGAATGATGGTTATGTATAAGCTGTCAGACCTTTAAAGCACCTTAGGGAAGCTGAGACTTCAATTGCAGTTTAAACTTGACTTATGCATATCATGGCACGCATGCATATTTGTGTTTATACAAGCACAAGCAAAAGCTGATTCATAGTTTACAAATTAACCAATAACAAGCTTCGGGATGGGGGACAAGCTTGCATCTGAAAGATGCTTCTTTGAGAATTTTTTGTCGTCTTCCTTTTCTGAGTTCTGTATTTGCAAACTTGCATCGTCTCTCAGTATTTCCTTGAAAGTAATGGGAATTCTTGTCTCTCAGAGTTGAAAGTAATGGGAATTCTTGTAGTTTTATTCTAGATTTTGGTGAATGGTCTTCCTTCTGGCCTTTATGTTGGATAAACCTTGGGTTATGGTTCATAGAATTGTGACTGCAACAATCTTGTGCGGGAAATACATCAGGCAACATTTCAAGGCTTGAAAATGGGGAAAATGTTGTTCAATAAACTCCTAAAAAAAGTTTACTTATGGGTGGAGAGAATAGTAGAAAGTGTAAACTGTAAACTATTAACTATAATCGTGTTCTCAACTGAATGATGGATCTGTGATTGATGTTGTAGCTACACGAATGGATACCTTTTTCCATCGTCATTCCATTTGTTTTTCTCGTCTGTCAACAGGAGGTGTTCGATCACGAAGCCAGTCATCTGCAATTTTTTTATTTCCATTTCCTATTGTGAATTCACTTATGCTAGGTTGAATTGTTGTGTCGTATCCTTTAAATCAGTTTCCACGTTTTCCTTCACAAATAACAATCCCTTGTCACAGGAGTTTGCGGTCTTCAAGCTATGTCTTCCTTGTCATATGTGATTACTGCTCTGTTTCTTTTGCGATTACTCCTGGATTGCTTGTGTTCTTGCCTTTTGGCCTTGTAAAAAAAGCATATTTAGCATGAAGCCATGAACTGTGGCTTGCCGTTTGCGATCTGTGTTTTTTTTTTTTTTTTGCTGCTATATTTTCCTTAAAGTCCATAAACTTGGAACTCCGTTTCATGTTTAGCTACTAAAAAGAATGTATCAGTGATGACTTTTTTGAATTTTCTTCTATTGTCCTCTCACTTTAAGTATGTACCCTTGTGATGATCGGTAGAGTGATTCCCCTGTTTTGGCAGTTAAGTTCACCTGTTACGAACCAATGCTGTCTTTATAAATTTTTCAAAATAATTACTCGCAACTATTCGACATACTAGTATCTATGCTGATTCGAGTTTAGGTGGGTAAACATGCATACTACTCGGCCGTGTATCCAAGTGAACTAATCAGAGTCGACCGTTGAAGATGGTCTATATCAAGCTGAGAAAACACACAGAAACCGACTGCGTTTTGAGATCTATTTGTTGGTTTCCCTCGTAAATTTTGTTTACTTTTCCTTAGTAAGGCAGCGCTCTGCTGGGAATTTGTTTTTTTCTGGGAGCAATTTTTCTCTTTTTATCTTTTTGGGTCAAAACTTTAACGTCATATGGATCTTGTTATTAACTGAACAATCTAGAGGTCAAACATAGGAACCACTTTCTTTTCATGCATTTTTGGTGCATTTCTTTTGCTTTGGATGCCCCTTGAATCCCAGAACGAACGAGTTGCAGTCTCTTTAAATAGGAACATGTAACCTTTTTATCGAAATGGCCCACCACTGCCATTCCGCAATCGCCGATCAGGGCCAAGACGGCTAAACGTTGTGGGGTGTAACCCCGGACTATGGAGTATTTCAGGCCACATGATCAAGGATGAGCTCCTCTCCATACCCGTCCCAAATCGTTCAATCTCGTGGAACATGCAAACTATATGTGTAAAAAATATCCATGTGATGGGATATCGATAGACGCCTGGGACTGTGAAACACCCGTTGACGGACCATGGGCCTAACCCACATGGTTCGGTCTATTAGCATGCACGCTATTCAGCCCTCGACTCCGTGTATAAATGGAACCATAGACTTTTTCAGTCGACTATCTTTCTGACTAGAATGACTTTTTTTGTTTTTTTTTCTCAAATTTTGAAATCCAAGGAGACAATGCAGCAGAGCACTAGCTTCCGAGTAATGAAGTACCTAGGGGAAGAATGGACAACAGGACAAGTACTAATTTAGTCTACCCAAGTTGGGTTCTTAGGGAAACCTCCCTCGATGTTTCTTTGATACAGTCAGGAATGACAATTGTACCCGCCCCGTCCTGTCCCAAACGGGACGGGTTTTCCACCTCATTTTCGGGTATTGGATCGGGGTAAAAATTTCCAAACCTACCCAGGTTCGGGTAGGGTTCGGGGCGAAGGTACTCCGCCCCGAAATTACCCGACTCGGTGTGTGTGTATATATATATTTATATTTATATGTATATATACTTATATACATGTCCTTTCATTTTTTTAGAATTAATCGAAAAAACAATGTTTCTTTACTACTCCCTCCGTCCCTAAATAAGTATCCGTCGCGCAAACCTAGGCCTTTAAAAAAATGCATTTGCTTCGTTAAAAAAATCAATTTTTTTTCACAAATCAATAGATGGCAATGGGTTCTATTAGATTGTGGAAAAAAAATTAAATTTTTTAACGAAAAACATGTATCTTTTGTAAGGCATAATTTTGCGCGCCGGACACTTATTTAGGGACGGAGGGAGTATCAAGTAGCCTAATTAAATTTAAAAAAGAAATAAAAATTGATATTTATTGGTGTTTAGTGGATTTTTTAAAAAAGTTTTCTTCAAATATTTATAATAAATTCTACACATAAAGAAATTGAATGAGATATCTAAAATATTGATTGCAATTAAAAGTTTAGATAAAACCGCGATACCAAAAGACACAAAAATAATTTCAAAAGTTTTATTTTCTAGATAATTTTTAGTCTTGTTCAGCATTTTTTTTTTTTTACTTTTGTACTTATACTTTAATTTTTTTAATTTTTACTGGGCGAGGCTGGTAAACCCGTTCCCCGATCAGGGCGGGCACGGGGGTACCCAAAAAAAACCCGATCGGGGTTGGGGCAGGGGCGGGATTGGGGTATGCAAAAACCCACCCCGCCCCGTTGCCATTCCTAGATACAGCAATAAAGGCAACCTATTACCGATTGAAAAAAAAAAAACTTCGAAATCTGTTTGGTATACCAAACCTGTGCTCCATGGTTTCCAGGAGCAACTCTTTTCTTTTTCCCTTCTATCAAACATTTGGGCACAATCCCATGACCAATGAAGGAATTTCATCTACTCTTTTCTTTGGTATAAACTTTACGACTGAGCAAATTAATCTCGCTAAATATTAACCGAAATAGAAATGCGAAAATAAGACCAAACTCCCTCACAAACATACAACAAATTGGCTAGAATGTTCTGTAGTTCCAATGTTTTTCTTGTGTTGTAAAACCAGTATCTCAAGCCACCCTGCATTATTTTCTACATGCACGCAACCCGAATCATCATCGCTGATTCTGTATGCATATAGATTGTACAATTAAAGGTTTTACACTAAACTTTCTCTACAACAAACTTAATCTAAAAAACAGGAAGTTTTTGGACCAGGGGGGACTGAGTCTGAGTATTGTTTTGGAAAATATTTGAAAAGAGCTATGTTTTTCGACCATAACAGAGAACCATCACAAAGTCCTCGGCTGAGCGTCCCACGGCTGTCTTTATTGTCTCTGACTTCGGCGCCCTCCGCGACCACAATTCGATCAAGTTGCGGAGTTGTAAGTCGGGAGGCACTAGGTGGCCTTGCATTGTGATCTCCACCTGAGACAGAGAAGATGTATCAATGAGCACAACATTTTGTAGCCCTGTTTGCTGGAGTGAACTAATAACAAATCAAAGTGCACTTTGGCATTAAGATTGGATTTTCTCAAGTCCTTGATTTGGACTGGACGGGACCGTTCAAATCTGAATCGTCCATTGCTGCAATTAATGGTTCTGATTTGCTCGAAGATGCTTGCCGGTGAGTTGATTCTTACCGGCAAAAGTCTCTGAGCAAATCCGACTCGGTGATTATAGCAGAATGTACGATCCAAATTTGAATTCCTACCGGCCAGAGTCTCAGAGCAAATCTGAACCGGTGATTATGGCAACATGTATGGTTCAGATTTGAATTGTCTGATCCAGTCCAAGTTTTGGACGGGAGAGAATCCGAACCCTAAAAATCCTTGCTATGGGAAATAGCGGGAACTAAGGAATCAACAATAGAAAATGGATAACCAAAAATTATTTAGGAAGCGATGAATGAAAAGGGCAACGTACCTCAGCTTCACTGTAAAGATTCAGCTTTTTCACAATATACTTTTGGATGAAGGAAACTGGCAAATTTGCATTCCTGGGGCAGGGGAAGGGAAAAAAAAAAACCCAAACTATATCATTAAAAAGCCCAGCAAAACGAGAAGTTTTTGGGTGCAAAATAGGGTATAAGACATGCGGTACCCGAGCGCACATTCGAGCCACCACATGGTACCCAATTTGCACGCAAAAACTTCTCCAGCAAAAAACGTTACAAAAGACATTATCTAAGCCAAATCACACAGAGTTTAAAGCAAATCCAATGCCAGTTTGAAAAATGGAACTCTATTATGGTAACTTTCCCTTCCACAGGGCAAACTCTACTGATGTTTCAAGCACAATATCCTAGAAAAATGAATGTCTTATTCAAACTAGATACGTGGTGTCGAGGTGCACAAGCTGGTCAGAGCACCAGGCTATCAAACACGACGGAAACGCATGGTATAGAAAATCATACAAAGATTAGAACTGGAAACACTAGTGGGTTGAGGGACTTACTTTATCCTCAAGTAGCAAGAAGGTATCTGTGGCAGGGGTGCATCTCCTTCCCTGAAATCAGATATTGTTTAACCCAAATAAGAAAATGATAAGACCTAGTTAACAGTCAATAGAAAAATGAAAAATGAAAGAAGGAGCAAGGGAGTTTTCCAAAATTATTGCGGTGGCAGCCGCCGCTACTTGTCTCTGGTGGTTACACCATTGCATGAAGTGAGTGAAAACTTTGAGGAATAGTCCACAATTACATATTGCAACACTGCATTGGGGGATGGTGCTGCGCGCGGGCACCATGCTGACATCCGGACCGTCCAAAAAAAAAAAAATTCAACGATCCGGATTGCATGGTCCTGTGCATAATCTCAACAGACCACTGTCTCAGCAATTCAGACCGTTGATTGCTGAGACAAACGGTCTGGATGTGTGCATTGCACCTCCCCCGTTCCATTTTTCATATGGTCAACACTTCATCCGGATGCAGCAAAATCCTGACACTTTTTTTGTGAAATTTTTCTCTGCCCATAGGGCTTCTAGACGATTTTTTTTTATGTTCATGAAAATGTAAGTGCGGATAAAACAGAAGAAACCTAACTGGGAATCAGAAGCAACTAAGGAGAACCAAATTGGATGAACTCCTTCATGGCACGCAGGGCTTGCAGCATTAACCAAAGCTTGTGGTGCAATATTTCCCCCTTCACAGGCTCCATCTCTTTTCCAGTGAACCCCGAAATACTTTCTAGGTTTCGATGAACCGGATGGCACAAGATGTGATCCCCCCTCCTCAACATCATTGAACTGAACCGATCGCTCCTTGGATTTGGCTTTGTTCATCGGTGCTTCATCTGAGCGGATGCTTGATGGTATTGATTTGCCTGAACCGGATGGCACAAGATGTGATCCCCCCTCCTCAACCACATTGAACCGAACAGATCGCTCCTTGGATTTGGTTTTGTTCACCGGTGCTTCATCCGAACGGATGCTTGATGGTACTGATTTCCCTGAACCGGATGGCACAAGATGTGATCCCCCCTCCTCAACGACATTGAACCGAACCGATCGCTCCTTGGATTTTCTTTTGTTCACCGGTGCTTCATCCGAACGGATGCTCGGTGGTACTGGTTTGGTCACGGACAATGGCATGGGAGGATTTTCAAGTCTTGTTGCATCTGCAGCTTCTACAAGGCAATTCAGGGGTTTCCAGATATCAGCCATTCCATCCAATGGCGTAACCACAGGATCCTCTGCACCTTTTTGAGGCATTTTCTGCTTAGAGGACTCACCATCATGTAAATTCTGCAGCATTGTAACAGTTGGCACAAAATGTTTACCGGTGTGAATTCATAAGTATGTGCAAATTATAGCTTCCAGATTGAAAATAGAGCTGGTTCTACTTTACCTAGGATGTCCACACACACAATTTTCATGCCGAAATCCATCGCAAAATGCGGTAAAGGGGATTTCCGAAATCAAGACCGCATTTATACACATTGCCTAACAACTGAAGAGTAATTCCAAACAAGCAATCCATAGAGATCTTACCTGCTCTTTGTATCGAGTAATCTTGCTTAGAGTTAAATGAGGGCTTGAGCTTTTACGACTGTCGTCCTCTTCTCCAGTTGGCTCGTTTATCGATAGTGTGGATCCTCTCGAAGCATAGGCCTTTTTCGGCCCCGGTTTCTTTCTTCCAATCTTAACAGTCTCACTTGATGCCGTAGATTGTCTGACCAAGGAAGAGATAGACATGGACCTCTTCTTTCTTCTTCCAGGCAATGGAACAGAAGGAACATCGTCAGTTTCCTCTGGCTCTTTATTAGCAGCAGGCAGTGGGATAGAGGGCCCAGATTTCGGTTCCTTGGAATCTTTTCTAGTTGAGGGATTGAAGAGTATCGCCCGAATATCTTGCAAATAGTGGTCAGGCCTGCAGTTTATCAGGAAAAAAAAACAGAGGAAATTTCGATTAGAACGGCATTAAATTTGTTCCAACCTTACGCAAACATTCCATTTTACCTTCACAGATGGGCATATGCATATTTTCTAATGAAGCACATCAGGCAAACCACAAGGGCGTAAATTGGACTTCTCCCATTTTTATTTTACAGATTCTTCTTTATCCTATGAAAGTGGCCCAGTACTAGTATTATCCAGTCTCGTTCACAAAATCTGATGGAGAACCAATCCCAATCAAATCCATGTTCTGTCCGAAATTTCTACCGCCACCCTCTTCTTTTGCTTATGGAGAGGAAATTAAATCGTATTATGCATTGGTGAAAGTAGAATCTCAAAATTAACAAGAGGAACAGTAGGCTAGTAACCTTTAGGTAGAAAGATGGCAGGGGAAACGTCCGCAGTCGAAGAAAAAAAAATCTTACGCCATGTTTGTTTGCGGGAAAATGGTCATTACAATTCTTCAATGACTGTCATGCTAATGCCAAACTTGCAAAAGGACTCAACTCATCCTAAGTTAGTCTAATTCCTAAGGAGGACAACCCTGTTAGCTTGGCAGACTACAGGCCTGTCAGCCTTATAGGAAGCATGTGTAAAGTCTTGGCCAGAGAGTTGGCTGCAAGACTAAAACTGGTGCTACCACGCCCGGTTTTGATAACTCACATGTCCAAGTCAACTTACGCACTCCTCGATTAATCTGGGGACCAATCCGCTTCCATGTCTGGTTGGTGCTACCATGTCTGGTGAGGAACAGTCTGCTTTTGTTGGAGGAAGAAATATATGGGATTCTTATTGCTAATGAGGTGGTGGATAGCTGGAGAAAGAAGAAACAAATTAAAAAGGCTAGTTCTGAAGGTAGATTTTCAAAAGGTCTAGGATAACATGTAGCCAGAAAATTAACTCGTTGGGGACACCATTAAACATGGTCTAAGATTTTCCTTCCTTTTTCTTTCTTTTGATAGCTAGATGCTCGGACCAACTAGTTCACATATTGACTGATTCTGGGACCATGAAATTAATG
Organism: Rhododendron molle; assembly: GCA_025413875.1. Classification (NCBI taxonomy): domain Eukaryota; kingdom Viridiplantae; phylum Streptophyta; class Magnoliopsida; order Ericales; family Ericaceae; genus Rhododendron; species Rhododendron molle. Next base: position 59,109,427 of record CM046391.1, read on the forward strand.
GCCTAACAAACTTCCAGTAGCCGCAAGGTTTACAATTTCCTATCTTTTACTCACAATAAACAACAATTATTTAAAAGAAATGAAGTACTAAAACGTAAAATTTACTACAATGCATGTATAAGTAACAGGTCTTTATGTAAAACAAATAAGTTAAAAGAGCTTTTTTAAAAATTCGACAAAGATACTAAGAGATGTAAGTGATATAAAAGAGAAAATCTGTATAATTTTTTAGGATACAAATGTGTGTAATTTTTTAGGATACAAATGTCATGACCATTTTAAGTTAGGGGTAAAAAATAAAATTATTGGAAAGTGCAGTGGGGGCCCGTATCCCCACTAGTCCTACTTTAAATCCGCCACTGGATAACATAGGTTGGAAGTATCTGTTTTCGATGATAGACACAGTGGCTATTGAAGGCGTAAATACGTTATTCAAGAGAGCGAAGGGCTTGGGTATCATTAAAGGGATTTATGTGGGATCCCAGGGTCCAGTACTTATACCACCTACAATTTGGCGATGGTTCTTTGATATTTGGTGAAGCTAACTTAGAGGAACCGATGAAAATCAATTCATACATCAAGGTTGGGTTTGTACTAGTTGATCAAAAAAAAAGGTTGGGTTTGTACTTGGTGCACTACTATGGAGTAATTTGGACCCAGGCTAGGCAAATACAGCTTGCAAAATTGGTCGATCTAAAACAAAATGCCTAACCATGCATGAGCCCATTGGAGTGACCAAAAAAAGAGTCTTCGGCTAATCATTTTGGCCAACATGGCTCATTTGCCTGCCAGGTTGGAGATGCTCCGAGCCTTCTAATTGGCCTTCCTTACCAAGACTCATAAGGTACGAACTATATTTTTAAGTAATTTAACTTTATTTACCAAATCAATTACAATAAGTAAAAACCAAATGAGTAGAGCCAAAAAAATTCCCCCCCAAAAAAAACCCATCTTAATTCATGTAAAGAATATTAATTCAAGAAGCAGTACTCAACTATATACCCTCTGATGTTCCGTAATCGATTTACTTAATTAATCATAACAAAAGTGTGAGGATGCAGTCCATGAAAGTGTCTAAAAATGGATGGTCCATTCATTTTCTTTTCCACACTTTCATGGACCAAGTTTCCTGGACCGTACCAGGCCTCTAATCATAAACATGTGGAGCAAACTGACTATGGTGCCCCATAGTCAAGCTAAGGCCGGGCTCCAATAGAGAGTCTAGCTAAACGTCGATCTGGATGGGGGTTACAAGTCCACATCTCTTGGTGAATGCAAAAATTTAGTGCTCTACATACTAGATCATGGCTCCACATCGTACAAGCCCTTTAAAATGCGTGAGGGTGCCAAAGCCCTTCAGAATTTTACAATTAAACATGCTTGTCTTGCAACAACAATGCAAGAATGGAGGACTTGCTGAGAAGTCCATGGAGTTTTAGCGGCCGAAGCAAACCATATTGTACAACGTGGGAGCGGGTTGTAATTACACTAGCACCTTTTTTTTTTTTTTTATATCCGCAATTACACTAGCACCTTGGAAGCCAGCTATGTTCTCACGTAAGCATATTATTTGCATACATTTTAAGCAAGAAAACTGCTTTAACTACCATGCCCACGTTATTGTTAAGACCATGACACTATGTAATGGATCTTGGTGCATGTAATGATGTCATATCAGCACTCGCACACAGTGTTCAAATTAAAAATTGGAATTAATCTGCGATTAATCACTGCGGGGTTTATTCGACTAATTGTTATGTACTAATTAATTGCCGATACTAGGTCTTGAAGCTCAAAAGGGGCCAACCGCCCAACTAGCGTCCAGAGGCTTTTAGAAAACATTGCTCGCACATAGTTAATTCAAAACCTAGTTGCACAAAGCACAAAAGGAAAGCCTACTAGAATATCAATTCATATCATTTATATGGCATACATACTTCTTAAATCCATGTTCTTTGACATTTCTCTTGACATGCAGTTCCTGAGTTCCATAGTAATTGTCATGAAGTATATGCAACAAGAACACAATTATATCCAGAACACTTGAGCCAATACTAGTGGAGTAATCGTGGTGTAATGTGACGGGACAATGTTCCTTGGTGGAAGTATATGTTGAGGCGCCTTGCCCACATCCATGGTGGTTCACAAAAACAGGAAAAAGTTCAAAGAAAGTACCTGAGTCTTTCCAATGGAGCACAACCAAGATAAACCTTGCATACTGGACAGCAATCCAACTCTTCTCTCGTTATCTTATTATATATGCACTTCTTGCAAACTGTTTCCAAATTAAACAAATAAACAAGTATCAATATATATAAAATCACACTTAGCTTGTTAATTATAGTTAACGTGGCTTCATTCATGGCACCAACTATTGCAGTTGATGTTACCGTACATAACACATTCGTTGTCTGTGTTAGTGGCACAACAGATGATACTCAAATGTAATGCATAGAATATTTGAAGTAGGAGTAAAGTTTCACATGTTACTCAAATTTCGTTGTCTGTGCCAGGAAAAATATAATACATATCAAACATTTAAACTTAATAAAGTCTTTATAAGTACGTACCCACCATATATGTTGGGAGATGATTTTGCCACACCTTTTTTTACTATTGCCACACCCTGCAAGTGTATTTTTGCACCAAAAAATACACTTACAGGGTGTGGCAATAGTAAAAAAAGGTGTGGCAAAATAAATTCCATATATGTTTTGCATTTTGGGATTTTTGCATAAACAAATACTTGTGACATCTTTCCTTTGTGCAAAAGTCAAAACTGACTTGACCCACGAAATTCTTGAGAAAAAAAGAAGGTCGCTCCAAATATATATATATATATATATATATATATATATATATATATATATATATATATATGTAGGGGCCGATTCTAGAGACGTGGCCTTGTTCGTTTCCCATATTTACTTTGTTTTAACTTTATTTTTCAATCATTAGCCTACATTTTTTTCCAATTATTACCCTATTTCTCCAATTATTAATTTCATTTCTCTCTCTATCTCTCTCCACTCATTACCTATTTCTCCAATCATTACCCTATTTCTCTCTCCACCCACTACCAAAACTAAAATGCCTAAAGTTGCTAAACGAACAAGACATATATTTTACAATTCTTTTGACAATATATTTTTTGCAACCCCGCATGGGACCTTCAATTAAACAAATGATCGGAGCCGCTCAATGTATTTAAAACATGTTTTTAAGGGGTCCCATAAAAAATTAACGCATTTGGATATCGATAAGGGCTTGATCGGCACATTTAGTTGATTTCTGTCAAATTTGACAGGATAAAATTGAATGAGCCGATCAAGCCCTTGCCGATATCCAAATGAGTTGATTTTTTACGAGAACCCTTAAAAACATGTTTTAAACAAATTAAACATTACTTTTGGGTCTAATTTGGTGCTTAGTTCACATTAACCACATTATCCAATGGGTCTCACTAGCTTGAATATATGATTTTGTTACGTAGATGATGTTGGAGGAAGAGATTTTCCCACAAAATCAAGCACACTTCACTAAGGGTAAAAATAAAATAAAAAGCACATGCACTTCACTAATTTCACAGACAATTAATAAACTGCAAATCAAGAATTCACTATTCTCATTTCACAAACCTAGTTATTGTGTTACTCTATATCCCCTCTTTGGGTTCCCCAACCAATCGATCATCATCTATTTTTCTTCCCCACTAACTCATCATGTCTAGCTCCTATAACTTCAATGCACAAAATCTTTAGCTAACTAAGCTTATAGTAAACATCAGATGAGTAAAGGTATTTCAACTCAAACAAAACGAGTAAGTACATGCAGCCCCTAAAATCAACTCAAACGTATAACATGAAGAACATGCAAGGCCGCAATTATTCATCATAGGCTTTCACGTGTATAAATTTATTAATAGTGCACAGATCAAATAGTATCAAAATCGACATCTTGCTTATCGAAAATCCGGTATATATATAGTTTCTATCTAGCAAATCCAAATGAGAAAATTAAATAAATCACTACAAAACAGCAATCTGGCATTACTCTACTCCTCGACCTAGCTAGGTAAGTATCAATCAGTCCTGTAAACACATATCAGATGATTTATAAACATATAGATCACAATTTCAATCAAAACACAGTGCAAAAATGAAGAGCGAGGGAGACCCAGGTCGTAAAACCGCAAATTAATCGACACCCATATCCGAGAAAAGCTACAAATATTTAGATGAAAACAGGAGATAAAAAAAAAAAAAAAAAAAAGAGATTTTGAGAGAGAGAGAGAGAGAGAGAGGTTCAATCACATGTGTGAAGACATTCAGAGATGGTGGTAGCATTTCTGAAGAGCTTATGGCAGATTGGGCACGTCATGCATGGTAGTATCGTATCGGTCCGAATTGCAACTAACTGTCTCTCACTCGTCATAATCCCAAATCTCTCTCTCTCTCTCTCTCTCTCTCTCTGTACATATATATATAGATTGGTCACAAAGCCTGACAGTGACAGCTTTTTACGGACGTACCCACAAGAGATTGCATGCTACCCGATTAGATATGAAATAAAAATCATGAGATTTTTGCTTCATTCATCACGAGAACACTCAGTCACACACAACAAAAAAATGAAAAAAAAAAAAACCTATAATCCCCTTATCTCTCTCTCTCTCTCTCTCTCTCTCTCTCTCTCTCTCTCGCTTCTCCTATAGATACAGCTTTCTTCCTCTCTCCCTCTCTCTATATATGTGCGTCGATCTACCGAGAGAGAGAGAGAGATGGGTAGGATCACTCGAAGAGAACCCCCAAGTGGGTTTTTCTATCCGGATTTGGACAATGGAGGCGCCTGGAATAACGATTTCAGTGGTGATGATATGTTCGAGGCTCTCTCTCTCTCTCTCCTACCTATGAAGTATTTTTACGACAGAGGCCGAAATGGAGTGAATGTACACACACGTTTGGGAAAAAGAGAGCCAAAACTGTGTTCTGTGTCTTAATCTGCGCACGTATTGACACGAGGGCTTAACGAGTGGGATTTATTGAGGGTTTACCGCACCGGGCTGAGGTTAAGGCCAAGGGCCAAAAATCAGTGGTGGCGCCTATAGTAAATTTGAGCAATTATTTTCGCAATCTATTTTTTGATGATCGGAAATGGAACCAAGGTTTTATACACGAGAGGCATGACATAAAAAAGAGATTTTTATAATTTCAAAGTTAAAAAACATGAAACATTTAAATGTCTAAATAATATATATCCAATACAAAACAAAATATTTAGGCGCTCTTAACAAATAAAAAATACTCCGTAAGTAAATTGGGAAAAAAATAATAGTTTCTCAATGTGTTACATCGAGCATGTATCAAAATGGAATGCAATGCTCTCTTGGATTTCGAAAGTCATTTATGATTGAGTCGGAACTAATTTTCGCAACTTCATTTTCAATGAATATAACCAAAGGTGCATATTTGTGTGAAACTCATCCCCATTTTATTGCGAAGCCTAATTTTGACATTGTTCATAGTTGAAAATGTCATTTCTGTCCACCACTCTTTATTCGGTGGGGGCTCACCATGTATAGTACTTGATATTTAAAAATAAATTCTTAGATAATAATGAAACTACCACTAGGAGGCTCTAGCCCCCTTAAGGACACCAATAATTCCGTCTTTGCTGATAATCACACTTCAAGATTTATCTTTTCATGTGTTTTGGAATATATAGTTCTCCTTTTTAAACATTAAAAGATAAATTTTGGAATGTAATCACAAGGACTTATTGTTTGGCAATTGACACAGTGGTAGAAGTTCAATATTGATGATAACAGGTTTTCAAATGAAACATTAATTTGCAAAGAAACTACAAAACGAGTTGCAAACAAATGCAACTATCCCTACTAAGAATAGAAGACAACTACTAGGGAGATCTAGCTTTCTCCAAGTGCGTGCACTTACGAGAATCTCTCACTGACTTTTGAGCCAAAGAGTGTGCCACTTCATTTCCTGTCCAGGGTCATGATACGGTACACACTCCGTACCATATGCACCCGTATAACCAAATGTCAGAGAAACTAATTGTCCGTGAAAAAAACGAAAAATGTAAAGAAGTCTAAAACGTAAGACCTATGGTATGAGTTCTAATTTAATGTATAAAAAAGTAGTATTAAATAAGTACTTATGTTTAAATTAAAGGTGATGTATAATAAGAGAATGATCTGTCTTATAAAGCGAAAAATAAGTATTTAAAAATAAGAATCTTAGCGGAACAAGGTCTAATTAGTAGTATAATCGATCTTTTGACAAAGTTATCAAAATATGTCAAACGTGCAACAAAATTGGTACTTTTTATTTTTTTCTGTCTACGATCTACGTACGCCCATATTGAGCTGTGATATTGAATTTGCCTGAAAGAAAATTAACAGAATCTTAGGTTAGATTATGCCAACCTGACAAAGGCATGCTGTGTGTGGGTTTCCAGAAAGTACATACATTATCCCGTGTTATTTACTAATGGAATTTTTTTTTATATCCCTTTGAATTTGACCAAAAATTCATTTTGGTCCTTCACATTTCAATTTCGGCATAAAAATATTTCGACTTTTCAATTTTTTTCAATGTCATCATTTAGAAGGAATCCGTTTTCTTTTTGAATGGAAAAAGCGACGTGCCCAGTACATGACTCCTTTTGAGAGGCATTATTGTCCTTTCCGCTCCTCCCTCTCCCCAAATTTTTTACTTTTCCGATTCTTCTTGTCGGGACGAATCAATAAGTCACAAAAGTTTCACACAAAATTAACAAATGCGAAAAAAAATTGAATAAAAACAACCAAAAAAAAAAGACAAAATGACTTTTAATTTGGAGGGGGGCCATTTTTATAGAAAGGGAACCATTTTTGGAGATAAATGTTCTCTCCAATGGACCTAGGGTAAGGGAGGGGAGAGGGAGGAGGAAAAAGGACAATAATGCCCCTCAAAAGGAGTCACGTGCTGGGCAGGTCGTTTTTTCCGTCCAAAAGAAAACGGATTCCTTCTAAAGGATGACATTGAAAAAAATTAGAAAATTGAAGTATTTTTATGCCGAAATTGAAAGGTGAAGGACCAAAATAAATTTTTGATCAAAGTCGAAGGGATATAAAAGAAATTTACTCTATTTACAATATATAAATGTATCAAAGGGATGTGATTTTGGAACTCCATTTTTAGCCAATGGCACTTCATTTTTTAGTTTTGATTTCTCAAATGATCAAAACACAAAGTGAAGTGTCAGTGGCTAAAACTAGAGTGCCAAAATCAATTTCTGTATCACATTATAATACCTCACTGTAATGCATTTCCCAGTCTAATATGTTGAATTTCTTCATTTTCATTGTCATACAAAGATATACAGCACTCTCTCCATTCCAATTTAATAGTCTCATTTTGAAATTCGTGTCATTTTTCAATTGATTTTAACAGTTTATCGGAGGTAGTAACACTAATATCATAGATCTAATTTATGTAAACTTGGCACCATTGAAGATTGAGTTGCCAATTGTCCCAAAAATTTGAAATGCTAAGAAATAGCCCCAACGACGTACATCAAGCCATTCAATACCATTCCCTACAACCACGTCTCGTACATGGAGATGCGACTACTATAGCGAGAGCTATTCTGACGTACCAAAAAAAAAAAAATACTATAGCGAGAGCAAGATAAAAAATACTAAGGACTCTGTGTTTGGACCGCTAGCAACCTAAGCGCGCTATAATATCATGTTAAGTTACCAATTGTTCCAAAAGCATAAGCTGATATGAAATAGTCTAACACGGTATATCAATTCTAATCAACAATATCGTGGGTACCTTTAACATGAGACTGTACGTATTACATAATTAACGTTTAATTGAAAAGGAAAATCCAAAATCCAAATTTCTTTTCAACCCTAGCCTTTGAAGACAAACATGGAGAATTGGGATTGGAGCCGTAAATAGTTGAATGTTCTGCCTTTAATTATTTATTAAATTAATGTATTTACGATTTTCTCAAGTAACAAACAAGTGGGAAGATTGGGTTGGAAATGCTCTAGCCTCTAAGACACAGATAACTCGATCTGTTTCATTTCTTATTTTTACATAGAGAGAGTGACAAGATTACCTTTTTGCCATGCTACTTCAAATGATTCCTTCACATTCTCTCTCTCTCTCTCTCTCTCTCTCTCTCTCTCTCTCTCGGTTTTTCTTCCACTTGCCAGTCTCATAAGAACTTGAAAAGTTGTGTGAAACAACAGAGTCACAAAGCTTGTCAAAGAAAAGTAAAAGAAATTAGAAAGGATTAATTGGAAAACGATTGTATCCAATGCGCAGAGCTCCCAATTGTAGCAAGATTTGGATTACATAATAGCATGCGCTTATCTCCGTACCTTCATGTCCTTTTGGAGAGAATAAATTCGGTGCGAATCGTATATATCAAATAAATTTGCAAAAGATTCGATATGCGTGCAAGGGGGGGAAAAAATACGTTCAATTTCTTGCCAAAATTCGACTATCTAGTATTTCTACGATGTCCAAGCCCTTTTTTTGCCTTCTTAGAAGTTTTGTAAGCACCATGATAACAAAATGAATAAAGAAAAGGGAGAGAATATAGTGAAAGCAATTGTGTCATAAAAAAGATAATCAAATGCACAAGATTTCATTAATGGACATGAATTGGAAAACAAAAACGTACGAAAGATCCAATTTTTCATCATCATTTTACTTCCCATGAATAGCGTAAGATCTAAGATGCATTTGAAGAAGTTTTTTGATCAACGAAGTCAATCACAAGCATCAAATTAAATGGTAAAAGTTCTTACGATATACAAACAAGCGTGAAGGTAAAATATAGTAATCCCTTATCAATCATAACTACAAACCACAATAATTGTTCAACATATATACATGCCAAAATGGTCTTAATTTGCTTCTGATATAGTGATATTGATGAACAAAATTGCAACATATGAATGCCGCGAGAGAATACATTTTCAACTTTTCCCTTCAAGGAAAAAGGGCACATAGTTAACGTCTCAGATTCGATTCTCATTTCCAAAAATTCTTGGGGCCACCTCATTCACACGTGTAAGCTTGTGAAATGGATGTGGGAGGAGCTGTAGAGATTAGTCCGAGATATGCGTAAGCTAACCCGGGACATCCTGCATTACCCCCCCCCCCCAAAAAAAAAAAGTATACAAAATAGCAAGCTTCGTTTAGTTAATACTATATCTGTTGCGCGATGTAAGAAATGCTTGCAAGCAAGCGTACATGTTGATAGAGGAAAAGATCACAAATCCAGTATATATCTCCAGTTTTCTGGGTCGTGGTTGATTCTGTATTTATCAAATTTATTGCTTTTCCGATAGAAAAAAAAAAAAATGAATTGCTTTTGATTTATTTTTGATGTTGTTGGCTTCTATTTTATTATGAGGATCTGCCCCGTAACGAGCATTTAATAAGACAATAAATATATATATAAATACGGGCAATGGGGCAAGATGGCTTTAGGTCGAACCAAATAAGTCAAGCAGAGTGGAGGGAGGATAAGCGATAAGCCGCTTTGCAGGGCGCTCCTACCTGCTTCTAAATCTGCTTCTATATCCTCCTCTTATCTTAGGGCAGCCGGTACTTGTGGATTCAGGGGCGGCATAAAGTCGGAAGAGTGTTGCAGAAAGATCTGCACTTCCCTTTTACAACATAGGAGGGAGGACGAGTTTGGACCGCAGAAGCTCCGCAATCCCGTCTTAACTTAAATACCAATATTATTTTCGAAACTAATCAAAATAATTTGTAACTGACACAATATTTTTGTGGCTATCCAAAATTATTCCTAAAGTTATTACTTGTATCATGCATACCTTGAATTTTAAGTACATCCCTGTTGGTGGCCGGTAAGATTTATTCCCAATACTCCATGTTGTTACAAGTACTTTCCTTTCACCCCCTACTTCAAAATTTTCCTTTTAGCTCCCAAAATATCAGAATGAATCCAATCTTTTCCTTGGCCGTCATTTTCCCAAAATCAATCTTTTCCTTGGCCGTCATTTTCTCAAAATCAAACTCTCCTTGTAGCTGATACACTTCTATCGTCTAAACGGGCTAAAGCCCAAAAAAACACAAAGTGATGTCATACTTACTATACAATACACTTTTTGATAAACATATCACTTTTGTAGTAGAATCCACGTCATTTCAACCAATAGGAAAGAGGTTAATGGTCACCCTCTTAAGTGAAATGTGAACAAAACTCAACTCAACCTAACTTTTATGGATTATTGATTCGTCATGACGAGAGGAATCGGAAAAGTAATTTTTTTTTACTTTTACCAAAGTATTTTTGGAAATAACCATTTTTTAGCAAAATAAGTGAAATAAAAGTGGTTATTTATCAAAATACTTGGGTAAAAGTTAAAAAAAAAGAAGAAGTTATTTTTCCAATTCTTCTAACCGAGACGAATCAATAATCCACAAAAGTTGGACGCAAAACTAATAAATGCAAAAAAAAAAAAAAATCAAATAAGGACACAACTTAATTTCTTTTAAGTTTAAGAGAACTCACCCTAACTAAAAGTTCATTTAGTAGAAACAACTTGTCTAAAGTGGGCCCCGTTCCAAAACACATTATTACAAAAATAAGTACTTATTTCACATTTTCAAACTAAAATTAATGTAAATGAAAATTATTTTTTTTTATTTTTTTTGCACCATTCAAAAGATCTCAAATGAGATCTATAAAACAAAATCCATATTGCTAAAAAAATTATTTGCATAAACACATTGGCTTTGTTCGTTTCGATATTTAGCTTTGTTTTACCTTTGTTTTCTAATCATTACCTTATATTTTTCTCCAATTATTATCTTATTTTTTTAATTATTACTTTCATTTATCTCTCTCTATCTCTTTCTACTCATTACCACTCTTTTCAATCAATACCCTATTTCTCTCTCCACCCACTACCAAAACTAAAATACTCAAAACTCGCAAACGAACAAAGCAATTATTTTTAAATTTAAAATTACCTTCTTAAAAAACAAGTACTCCTACTTATTATTTTTTCTGGAACGAGCTCCTCTAAGACATGCATACTTTTTAGGAAAAACTCGAAGTCCAATTTCACCTGAAACTAGGCTATCTCTCCTTAGTGTAAATTCTGAAAGAAAGTAGATGAGGGAACAAAATCTTGTATACAGGGAAATCTCAAGCAGAGAGAATTTAAATGGATGCATGGTATACCAACAAAAATTGAAACAGTCGAATCAAATACAGAAGCAAAACAAATAAGGCCACAGACAATGCATTTATTTCGTTTACTAAAATAAAGAAAACAAAATTATTTATTCGTAATTACAAAGACAACGTAAACTAAACACGGGATATTGACCCAGATTTACGTAACTGTAAAAAAGTTGTAACTCAACTCAACTACAGTAGAACAAAATGAGACTCTGTAAATTGTTTACAATTATGGGGCCCTACAATTATCTGTGTTGGTACCGGAGAGAGTTAATCCAGTCGCCAGCGATTTGCGAAAGCTTCCCAATATTGACGGTGATAGTGATTGCTGAAGCTTCTCCGGACGAGATGATTAGGTAAGACACGACTTTAGGGCAAAATTTAACAGGGGAGAGGAACTGGTGAGCTCACGGAATTGCAAATTTGGCAATTAACTCCAGTGATAATTCATCCGCTCCGGTGGGCCTTCCTCATTTATAAATTTCAAGATCCAATTAGACCCTTGTAGCGCGCATACGCAATGATAAGAACAAAAAGGATGGCACAAAATAATCCTGAAAACCCGACCACCTGTGACATTAAGCAGATGAGTACTAAACTCAAGTGTACTAAAAACAGACGTTGCAATTATGTAAAGAAATTTTAGAACCATAGTACCATACCCATTTAAACATGTACCCATGGCCTGTATTCCATGTATACGGGATATTCATGCCAAATATTCCAGCCACCAAAGAATAAATGGATAAACAAACAGTTGCGGAGCTTAGAAAAAGCTCCAGCTGCAGCCACAGAGAAAACAAGACAAATTCATCTCATCAGAAATACCCTACGAATTCATCTAATCAAAAAGAGCCGGAAAAAAGATGCAAGGTAGTCAATACAATTCTTTTCTCTGACATTGTAAATGCAAGATTGTCGAACATCATGCTAAGTACGTATAACACCCTACCTGAATCAGCTGATTTCGATGATTGTCAAGCTGCAAAAAGGTTCATGACGGGTATTTAGACCACCACACATAAATCACAATCCGTTTAACTTGATCAATTATTATTGCTTACCTGAATATTAATGTAGTCCTCTGTATCATCAATATATTCACGCAGCTGCAACATACACATGGATCAATTTCTATTGCGGCAAGAACAGGTTTTCAGTACATGGAAAAGTAAACGACAAATAGGCAGGTTGCCTAATTCAATACACAAAAAATCTGATAGTTTAGGTGCAGGGAATAAAGATCTCTAATTGGAATTAAGGAGACCATACATAACCACCATACTCAGAATGAAACGTCAAAGTTATCACTAGGGAAAGATATGAGAAAGGTTGACAATCAAAGAACCGTTCAAGGTGAGAATACTCATTCACAAATATTCATGAAGTCTTCCCAAGAAACCAAAGCAAAAGGATATCAGAAAGGTTTTAGGAAACGAATCATGAAAGGTTTCACAAGGGAAAGATACACAGGGCATGAACCATAAATCCACCATAAAAACTTGAGTCATACCCACCCCATGAAGGCCACATCTTGCAGGCTTGACAAAGGAGCTTCCATTGTAAAGATCACATTGGATAGAAGGGGATACACATGCATACATAAAGATGTATGCCCATATAAAAACTAGATTTGTTTCTTCACATAACATTATCGCGAGAGGGAGATGCTCTGGAATTTATGGTGATTAAGAGAAGTTACACCAAGAATCCATAAGCAGAACAAAACCTAATGAAAGAAGAGAGGAAATCAGAGGCCTGGCATTACAATGACTGGATTAAGTGGAAAGGCAGTACCAATGCACGTCTTATGTACATGTACTTTTAATTGGCTCTACTAGGCCATCGATGTCTTATTTGCTTTACCATAGCAAAACAAAACCTTGGTTGATCAGCAAAATCATCAGGAAATAAGTGCTTTTATCAGCCAAGCATCCAACAACAAAAAAAAATTACTTCTTTCTTTGCTTCTTCAAAATAGAGACAGCCAATGAACCACCATAAAGAAGACAAAAACAAAAAAGAGAACACATTCTAGATGTGAGAGAGAGAGAGAGAGAGAGAGAGAGAGAGAGATTTCCCTTTGGTCCATGAAAATATCACATAACAACAAACCAATTTATTAGAGCCAACAATAGTTGGGGAAGTAACATTAATTAAACCAGATTAATCATCAGAAATACTGCTTCATCATGTATAATGAAGATCAATTATTGCAGGTAAGATTCCAACTTCAGCGTAATGGTGCCAATTTTGCTCGTGATAAAACCAGATAGCCGACTTACTAGGAGCCACACCATTTTACGGAACCATACTACCACAACAATTTATCAAGAATGATCACGTTGGAACAGTAGGTAAAATACATAAGATTCCGTAAGATGCCATGGTCATTTTGTGCAGTTGCACAATTTTACCAGGAAACACTACAGCCTACACAACTATTTATCCCCCAAAGCGATAGGGTAGGATCAAAAGCATTCAACACAACATACCGTAGTTAATTTGTTCAACGTTCCATCAATTTGCATGAAGTAAGCCTGCAAATATACCACCACTTCCTTGAGACCAACTTTGAGAGGAATAACAAACAAAGAAGCAGGTGCAGAGTGAACATTGTTACCTCAAGTAGCATTTCAAGCTCCTCAACATCATTCTCATCTCCCCGAACTGTTGCCATGCTTGCCCTACTTGCTCTAGATATCTTTGAGCCTATGGTAGGAGATGCAGGAAACCAATTGGAAGCACCTGAGCCACTTACAGGTGAAGATGCACCAACCAATTTTCTAGACAAGTAGAGATCAGCCATGTCGTCATCGTCATCCAGCAATTGTTCAAGCTCATCTCTCACCTATAATCGCCAATCCTTGTTAACAAAATAATCTCCTTCCTTTCAAACTATTAAATGAACACAGTCCAATATTATGTGGCTTATGTTTCCTACTTACAAAAACAAAATGAAATATCTGGACTGACATAGCTTCTAGTAACCCTTTGTATGATCGACTGTCTTGGTTGAAGAGAAAAGAAGAAACATAAATTTTGTGATTTATTATTTTTTAAGATCATGAAATCCATCAAATAAAGCTCTTATGGGGCAAAAAAGTTCACAAGCTAGGTTGGTGGTCAATCCAACTCATGCCAAGCAAAATCTCATAGGGAGTGCTGCGGGTGCACTATTGGAGAGACAAAAAGATGGGCAGTTCCTTCAAGATAGTCAATCAATTTGGGATAATACACATCTATTTTTAAGTTTTTCAACCAGGCATGATATTCTCTACTGATGGAGAATCCTCTGAGGACAATAGAAAACAGCGTCCTGGTAAAAAATCATTTTTAACTACAACTGTATGGAAAACTAGGGCCAATATCTCCTCCACAAGTCATTCAGCATTTTACCATCGAAAACCAAGTCACCAGTCCTTTTTTTTTTTTTTTTGAGTCAATACAGAGGAGTTACAGGAAGAGCACAAACTAAATTTAAGTAAATACACTTTAAGTCAGTAAGAGATCTTTCATAATTACACTGCTATGTATTGTTTCTGCCCAAGTAGTTAATGCCCAAGATAAGTCATTACTTGACCATAGAGCACTCTACCACGTTAACCATTTCTCCTGGAGATGGAGATGGAGAAATTGACTGGATTGTAATGAGGACCATATCAGCACGCACATCCAGCAATGCGAGAAAAAGTTCCATTTTCCTACTTATAATTTATAAAGCATAAGGCAAAGACGCATGATTACCAAAGCAAAAAGCCCATGATACAAAAACTTGCAACGCTATGTCACAGAGTACCCATATAGCTGTACCTTTTGAACTCGAGCAGTTAACCGAGTCATTGCACTCTTCAATTTACGGACCCGATCCAAGTTACGGCTACTGATCTGTAATTTGAAGTTATTTGCCAAGATAAAAATAGAGAACCAATCACCAAGAGTATGCGAAGAGAAGAATAAAGCATTCTACTTAACAATGCCTGATGGAATGTTAGTATTTAATACTAACCAAATAAAAAAGGCAGATACAGATAATATCACCATCGAGCAACTATTCAGGAGAGAACTAATCTAAAACCTGGTCCTATTTCGTTCGTTTTAAGTGGGGGTTGGGAAAGTGGGGCATGGGATTCATGTGAAAAGAACCTGTAAATTAAAAGGATAAACAAAAGGTAAATTTGTGTCCAAGTCTTATCAGTTACCTCTTATTTGTTTGGACTGTTAATAATGAAGTTTATACTAATGCTACCTTTGTTTAAGGGGACAATGATCCTTCATTGAGGTAAATTGTCTGGAGGGAATTAAGATCATGTGTAGCTATGATCAAAACAATGTTCCAAGGCTGGTTCTAGGAGATTTCAACCTGACATAAATAATAATGAACGATGGGATTCATCAATTTGCATCCACCACCCCTCCCTTGGTACGGTACTGCGCCGTGAACAATCTTAGAGGAGAGGGGACATACACAAGAAGACGTGGACCATACTTCTGAAGATGTATAACGGCAGCATTGCAACTCCTCTGAAGCCTCTCCAATGCAACCCTTGAGGCTAAACTGCATATCTCAACATCTCATGAAACGAACCCAAAGGTATGATCATGGTGCGACGGGTACACGAAAAACTTTTGGAGTTGTTATCCATTGTTTAACTGTCCTATAAATGGGGCTCTTCAAACAATGCACTAATGCACGTAGATAGTACCCACCTCTGGCATAGCCCTGCGTTCTCGACTGCCACTCCCTTTCTTTCTCTAGCTAGGTTGACTCAGCACTCACCTACATTGTTCATGTGCCGACAATCTTCCCAAAGGACCACAGTCAGGCCCCACCTTCGAGATAACCACCCACATTAGGAAACTACAAGCCTCACTGGAACTCTTATGTTATTCACCCCTACTAGGGGCATTCAACACAAAAAAATAATGTTGAGTACTTCAGAGGCATTGTAAAAGGATTTTCCAGTGTAGCATCATTGTATTGAGGATTCGATGCCAAGACACTGACTACCAGTAAGGGAGAAACAAGAAGAAAAAATCAAGAGACCCAAAGTCGGAACAAATGACCCCTAAAACAAATCTAGTTGCATGAAAGGTACAAATCATTAATAAAAATACTAACCACAACCCAAAATGACATTTCCTGATACATAATTCCAGTTTATCAACTAACAACTCATATAAAAGTTTCACCCCTCATGAAATAAGCCCAATGATGTACAACAAGATATCTAACACTTTTCCATACATACAACCCTGCTTCATTTGTCAAGAGAGAGAACACCACAGACTCACGCAAAACACAACTTATAAGATTTGAACCAAGGACAAGCTGGAAGCATAGGTATGCCATGTTTTATTGTTACGAACTAATTTATTTAAAGGCTCAACAGATGTATATATAGCTATACTAACATAAACAGACCATCAACTACAGCTTTGGGCCGAAGGCCTAAATGTGCAATTTCATTCCATATAAGGAGTGCAGAAATAGCAACAAATATATCCGGAGAAAAATAAACTAATCCAGCAATTCATCGATCTCGAACCAATATTTGAGCATTAACTAAACCAATTGCATTTTCAGCAGTCCTAGACAAGAGTGGAATTATAAACCCTCAAATGTTAGGCAGACTTCTGAAAGATACCAAAAATGCATACCTTAGAAGTGAGTTCATCTAAAGCTGGATAAGCAGCAGTCTCCAGTTCTGTTGTACGAGCAGCAAGAAAACTACAAATGGCTTCCAAAGCCACCTCCAAGGCCCGGAATTCAAATGGAGACTCTATGAAACAGAATAGTGAACAATATGATATTAGATATAACTGGACAAACCAATAAGCCAAGATATAACAACGAAAGGAAATCAAGCATCGTATTGCATGAGATACATCTCTAAAATACCAAAACAGAGACTTCTTTATGTTGTTATAATCGCCTTGTCTTTCAACATAGACCACCAAGTCAATAAGTCATACCATCTTCTTCACCAGCATCAATGTCATGCTGCCCACCCATTTCCTTTCCGTCCGCTTGACCCTCGCGAATGGCATTTGACAGGGGCAGTCGCCTTCTTAGTTCCTCAACAACAGGGATAACATTATCATCCAACGGATCTCGAAGTAACACCTATTCCAAACATAAATTAGGATGACAATTTTCTCATTGAGCCCCAAGTTAACTGAAAATTATTCTTCACTAGAACAAAACCAAATAAAGTGTTCATTTAACTTGCAAAGGTCTAATTAACGGGAACTCCATTCATGCACAACAAACACTGTTTAACTTATAAATTAAGGCCGTCTTTCAGCTTTGAGGTTTGTATCAGTGTCCTGACCACTGCCACAAAAGTACATCAAAAGAACCCAGCGCAAACAATAATAGATATTGACTTCATTACGAGACTATCACACATAATATACAGTTGATGTATAGAACTTAAACCATTATACTAAAATGTAAAAATACCTAAAATTAGTAGGGGGGAGGGGGAACCAAAACAAAAAAAAAAAGCTATCTGTACTTTACAAGCGGAAATTTAAAAATCAAAGCAGCAGAAAAACTGTCGATGAGTAAAGGGCTCTCCTAGCAATTAGCATCCAAGTCAAAGCTTTAGTTCTGGACCACCAGCCTAAAGTCAAGCCATAGCCTAAAGTCAAGCCATAGACACCCATAGGCATAATCTTGAACTACAACCAGAATTGAACACTTCTTCCAATAAATACCTACCATCCAATAGACATGGCTCTTTCTAAAATCATCTCCCTTTCGGTAAAATTTGCAAATAACTTCATTGGTGAACGGCCACTTGGCATCATGGGGTCTTGGAAGGATCATATGCAGGAGAAACCGGGTTATTATTATTCCCATGGACCCTAGACACCAAAACCCCCCCACAAACTCTTCCGATTGACCAAAAAAAAAAACAAAACCCCCCCCACAAATTTCCTTCCAAAAAAATACAAAGAAGCAATTCGCCCTGCTATCAAGCCTCGAAGACCATTAGTCCTAGATCACTGTACTATTTTTCTTTCGATAGGTGGTCTTTTACGGTATACCCTATTTTGACCACATAGTCGTGGAGAAACCACACTATGGTGCCAAGCCCCACCCTCTAGTTAATTTTTTTTTTTATGCTGCACAGCTATACGACCATTCCTTGGCTTAGCTTAAGTCCTTTTCAACTAACTTTCTAAAAGATCATCATATGAAAAGGTTCTTAACAAAAGCTTCCTTCAATCTCTTAAAAATGCCAGGATTTTTTATTAGACTTTCAACTCCATAAAATCTAACTTGTTTGTCTTTCGAACTTTAGGAAAAAACCACTAAAGATAGCACAAAAAAACACCCAAGCAAAGACCAGAAAACACTAACTGCAAATAGAAAACCGAAGAGCAAACAAAACACAAAAACCCAATACCTCTTCAGCAGTAATAATCGCCTTGATGTGCTGCAGAAACACAAAAATAAACAAAATTCAGCCAAACAAAACCCATCAAACAGGAATCCGTACTCTATGAAAATCCATGAAGTCATATACATATACACATCCATCTCTTATTTTACTAATAAAAGGGAACACTCTTTGTTTTGAAAGTCAGTTTTGAGGCTGGCTCACACTTTTTTTTTTCTTTTCCCAAAAATACCCTTCAACTACCTAAAGGAACTACCAAGTACAACAAAAATTGCCACCCGAAATTTCTTCTTCTCTCTTTTCTACGTTCACAGCCCAGATTTCCTCACAGATTAACCTGAACTCAAAATTTTGCACAGCATCACACACATCGCGCACAGGGCAGCAAGGGTGATAAATGAACCCAACGAGCCCAACAGTTAATTGGTGAAGCTTGGCTTGAAAACTTTTCGCAAGCTTTAAAATATGTTCAAGCTTGGCTTGTTCAGGAGACGAGCCAATCAGGTAGCTTGAAAATTTTAAACGTCATAACTCGAACGAACCGGGCAGCAGCATGTCCAAGCTTGATTTGAAAGCTTAATGAGCTTTAAAAAATACTATATTCAAAACTCAGCTCGTCAACATAACAAATCGGTCTCAAACGAACTTTTTAGCAAGCCAACACGAGCCATTTGGTTCGTTCACCATCCCTAATCGCGTGTGCCCGGACATATACAGACAAAGGGTATATAAATGGTAAAAAAGAGTGACCTCCAGATTGAGGACGATGGCCTTTTCACGTCCGAGGATGGTGGAAGGGTAAGACAGGAGGGGGTCGAGGATGCGGAGGTCGCGGGCGTGGATCTGGACGCGGTGCATGATGGCGTACTTGTCCACGTCGAGAACAGTGTCTTCCCCCGCGGCGTCCATCAGAATCCAGCTCCTCGAACCCCCCACCGCTCCTATCTTCTTCTTGGCCGCAGGCTGCGGCAGCTCTGCCGGGACGATGTACCCCTCCCGTCCCATCTCTAACCATTCCCCCCAATCTCTGTACCCGTACCTATATGTCTGTATCTGTATGTATGTATGTATCTATATAACCGCCTTTGGGTTGTGTGTACGTGTTGTATGTGTAGAGAGAGATAGAAAGAGAAACCCTAGTGAGAAATTAGGGCTTTTTGTGGTGCGGAGATTAATCGCGTGGAGATTACATTGTTAATTAATGGAGAGAGAAGGGGAATTGGGGGGGGGGGGGGGGGGAAGAGAGAGAGAGAGAGAGAAGGAGATGGTCCGAATGGAGTCTGGTGTTTCTCTTCTTTCTTCTTTTTCCTCGCGAACTATCGGGGGAAGCACGCATGTTGGATTTTGTGAAAACGGGATCTGTGTGATTGCTTTTTTATGTTTTTTCTTTCTTTTTGAAAATTACAGGCCACCTCATATAATCATTATTGTTTTTTTTTTTTTCTCGACAAACGAACGATTTTTATAAATCTCGAAAGGGAAACTTCGAGGACAGGATAAAGATGAGCAAATTTGCTCAAACCGAAAATAACAACACACAAAAAGAAACTCAAACATTCAGCCGGAGGTGGGATGCTCATATAATCGTTATTGTTGGGAAATAAAATAACGTCTAATCTTAATTTCACCAAAATTACGTAGAGACATTTAGCCTTTACTAATATCACATAAACACTTGTTATATTATATTTAATAAACTCATCAATTTTTCCCCTATCGCACCCTTTATCTAAAAACTAGACAATATGAGTGTTGTAGACCACATGTGGCCGGCCTTATTCGGGTTAGCTGAATGAAACGCGGATGCATTCTTGGCATGTAGGGGGACTCTCTCTCTTTCTCTCTGCGTTCTATTTCCCACAAAGTCCCATAAACTCACTATCATTACCCCTCCCCTACACACGAAATTCCACTCTGCTCTGTCTCACTCAAGTGAATTGGTTTCGAGAGCATTCCGTCAGTTCTTGGCGACTTTCACTTTCAACTCGATTCACTGATGGACAACTCATAGACTCAACTCATCAAACCAAAACTACCAAAAAACTCATTCATCCATCATCATCATCCTCAACCCAACCCCTTCTTCTTCTCCTCCTCCGTCCCAAACCCTATCTCCAACTGCATTTGCTATCGCACGTACCTTCCACACCACGTAACACCGTCATCAAGATATCAGCCAAGCATCCCTAGAGGATATATATATATTCACACTCCTCGCCATGCGTTAATTATGGTGAGAGAGAGGAGGAGGGTAGGGTGCATATGTTGGTAGTGTGCACCGGATGTGAGCGAGGGTTCCACCTCGACTACTTTGGAATACGACGGCGGGAGGCAACGGAGACAGTGGATGAGAAGTAGTTGTGTGATGAGTGTTTAATGCTTTGCTTGGTTCACATTTTGAAAAAAAAATTCTCAACTCAAAAGACACTTATTACCCATACTTTTAATTATTACTCATCTCTATCTCCAATCATTATTCTCATTTCTCTCTCCACTCATTACCCCTACTTTCATTCATTACTTTCATTTCTCTCTTTACTCATAACCCTATAAAATTTCTCAAAAACTCATTCAAGCACATCATAAGTAAAACAGTGGTGTGTAGTCCATGTCATCCATTCTGTTAGCTTTTAGACAAAGAGTGGGAAAATTGATGAACTATTAAGTAGTACAGGTCAAGTGTGTCTGTAAGATTTGGTGAAAGATTAGATGTTATTTTAAAATTTTCTCACAAGAACAAACAGCCACTTGTAGTCCATGTCACTCATTTCGTTAGTTTTTAGACGGTGCGTGACAGCATAAGAGAATTTGATGAGTTATTAAACAGTGTACATGTGTTTATGTGACATTTCATAAAGGCCATGTGCCTCTGTATGATTTTGGATACGTGAAAGATCAGGAGTTATTTTAAAAATATTCCTTTTTTTGTCTCAATTGCATAGTAATATGCTTAGGACTTCACCGCATTTTGCGTTGGATTGGACGCTAAGGTCTCATCATATGCTGCAGGCACAAAAATTATCTTTAGCGTTGAGACCTTGAGTCTCATAATATACATGCACGCGAGCGTAAATGCAACGTTTGAAATTATCCAAAATTATTAAAATTCATGAAAAGGAGAAGTGAAAGAGGAAACCTAAAGTGAAAATTGAGAGAGGAATTGAAGGGCCGGTCAAGGCTGAAGGATTATGTGACCTAAGTTGGGACTGAACCATTTAGTTTGATCTTTTAGCGAGTCATTCTAAATAATTTTGATGATCCAAATTGTTATTTTTTTGAAACAGAAAAAAAAAAAAAACATTATAAAAATTGAGAGCATAAGGAATAAGTGCCCCATGTGGGTAAAATATTTTTAGATCCGCCACCTTTTAGTGTATGCTTTTATAACACATATGTCTTCACTTAAATAAGTTCTAATTAATGTGTCAACTTATTTTGTGTTAAGATAAAATTGTAGAATTGAATGTTGTCACTATTGTGATTGATGTAATCTTTCTTAATTACGACTAACTTGTTGATAAGTTTTAAAAGATTGAGCGATTTTGATCCTCACAATAAACTCAAAAATGACCTAGACAAGACCTGAACTTGACGATTTAGTCCCTGCAGAAGGATTGGAGACCATGCCAAGCAATCACATGCTGAGGTCAATTTTTATTTGTATAGCTTATAGCTCGGCATACTAAGTTCGAAACTCGGCAATTTCTTAGGGTCAGACCGCAACAGAAAAATCTCTTTTGAATTTCCTAGTCCCGTGTGAATGCCTATTTTTAATCAAATCGGAGAGAAGAATAATCGATGTGCTCATAAAATACCCCGAACACCCCTAACCGTCTAACCAAAACAATAGTTATTTTGTATAGAATCCGGCTGCGTGCCCTGCTGTTTCGAATTGGCTGAGTTTGTTATCAATGATTCCAAATTATGTCGGGTCTTATAAGCGAATAAAGATCCGCCCAAGTGAGAAATATTACATGGTCTCTAGTGACATAAACATAGGATCGATCCATGCCGATCTCATAATTGAGAAAAACTGTGATAAGTGCCAAACGAGAAAGATCATCATACAAGAGGATCTCAATTCTTGACAAGCAGATCCTCTTTGCAAAAAATAAGGTGATTGTTAATTTTGATAATGTGATCCAATCACATAAGTACTAGATAAAAAGAGAAGACTTGTATGGTTTCTAAAAAAAAATACCATGCATAAGTCCATTTTTTTAAGACATAATGTGATCTGTTCATGTGACTGTAGTTATCCGATCGTTTTAATTTTTCGCGAAGATGATTTATTTGATTGATGTTAATTTCATTACGAACGTAAAGTACATTAGATTATGGTGATCAAATTTTACTTTTAAGTTGTGTGCAACTTCAATTCATTCATTCGACTGATTTATACTACTACTGAAGTGAACATTTGAGTAACTTTTTATGTTTTCCTTCCAGTACCACATTTAGATATCATTAAATGTGATGCTCGATATATGTCGCTATAACTTAATTTAATATGCCACATTGTATTAGTAATTGGTCTGTATACATATTCACACACAAAAAAAAAAAAAAATTGGTCTATATACATTTTTTCGAGTGGTATGAAAATGTAGTCCTCGAATATGGTCAATATTGCGAGTCTCATCTTTAGTCCTACATGACAAACACGAGATTAATTAACTAATCATGATGAATATGTGGGAGAAAACCATTCCTCTTACCATGGGATTAGTAGGAACCCAAAGCCTCTACACCAAAAATTCTCTGTTCCCATGTTATCGTGCTTTTTCAGCCACAAGATTGAATCTTGCACGGGGTGATGTACATAAGTTTTTCGATACTGGTGATCTGGTTGGTTAATGTATCTGTGGAGTGTGAAGAGTCATGCTCTTTAAATGCCCTAAGAAATAGGAGAGGTTCTTATTGCTGGTTGCCACTAGCTGCAACACTCTGTCTCTGGAAAAACAAAGACCTAAGTGTACCCAAACAAGATACTACCCATGCACAAGTTTATTTTTTTTGGAATTGTGTAGCAGGCCGAGCGAGAATGGCTCGGGTCGTGCTGATAGGATCTTAAGACATTCGGAGGACTAGCCGGACGTCGAATGGATAACGTCCCTAAGCCTCGGATAAACCGAAGGTCTCACGTTCCACCTCTGAACGTGTCCGTTACTCGCTCATGACGTCCGGCTCGGCAACCCCCCTTTCGCATTCGGCCGCCATACTCGGTCTTGAACGAGTGTGGGGACCATAACCTCCAGCTCACCCACGTGGGGATAACCACCATAGCCATGATGACCATAGTGACGTCAGCCGAACGGTTATCAAAGGTAATGATGAGGAGCACGTGAAGGCGCCAGCTCACCTCCCAAACGGTTACAAAAACCCTAAATGTGACGTAAGGGCGACGTCAGCCGACGCGTGTCAGACGCATGATCAATCTTGGAGGCCAAGCTTTGGGTTCCCTATAAATACAATACTATGCCTTTTGGTGAATGGTATGTTCTACACACTCCAGATAATCCTAAAACCCTAGCTCTTGCTCTCTTCTCTTTCCTCTGCAAGTTGACTGATTCTTGCACCGGAGGGCCATCCCGGAGGGCCTCCGGTGTGGTCTTTAGTCGTGCCTTCTTTTGCAGGGCTAGGAGGAGGACAAGAGCGGATCCCACGTCACATCCCAAGGAGAGTGAACCACCTTGATCGGAGCCCCACAATTTGGTGAACCCGACGTGAAACATTATCTGATCCACGGCGGCTCCTCCGTCTCCTCCATTCTTTCATTCTCCCAACAACTCTCCCACCACGTCTCCACCACTCCACTTCTCTTTAAAATGGGCGGTGCACCACCTCCTTTCAACCCCATCAACCCATCTCTCCAGATCCTTTCAGAAACAGGCGTCAACGCCGCCTCACCATCCCATCCTCCTGGCCTCACTCCTCCTGTTGTCAGTTCTTCCATCCAACGTCCAGCCACTATGACGGAGGATACTCTAGCCTACGTCCAGATGTTGGAACAACAACAAGAACAAACCACTGCAGATGTGGCTATTCTCAAAATGGAAATTGCAAGGATTAAGGCAAAAGAGCGTCCGGCGTCCTCTCGTTATGGATCTCAGGGAAGACGCCAGAGGAGAAGCATTCCGCCTCCTCCACCCACGGCGGACGACGGTGCTCCTCCCAGAATCTCAGTTCATGACCGCCTGGACCCACCACTGGCAGACAATCGAACTAGGGACAACGCTCGCTTTAAGCAGCAACGTTCCCCGGTTCATATGCGTCTCGATGGTGGTATGGTCCCAAGAGGCGGAAGATCAAGGCGAGAAGGAAGCACCCACACCATTTATTCAAGCTCCTCGGCAGGAGATGAATATTCTCAAGGCGAGAGCTACGATACGGTCCAATTCAACGACCAGGAGAACAATCAGGCTCTGGTCCCTTACGATACAGGACGGCGTTATAGCCGAACGTTTCGTAGGGAGGGCAAAGAACCGGAAGGCTTCCAATCAGAACATGAGGAGGTCCCTCGGGAACAAGGGCATTCTGGACGACCCGACGGCTCACGAAATCCAAGAAGATTCCCTCGAGAGAAAAGTGTGAGTGTGGTGGTCCAGCATGAGGACCAGCCCAGTCGCCGAAAGGTGTACCGAACAGAAAACTTACCCGAGGATGCCCACCATCATACAGTTGTCGACAAAAAGGGCAGTTCATATCGCCGTCGGCAAGAGGGAACCGACGACTATGACAAAGAGTACCGAACTTCCAAAAGACTTAGAGGTGACAAAGACGGTCGACCTCCCAGGCCAACCCATGAGTATCAACTAAAGAAGCTAACCGAGTCTCCTTTCTCGGCAAAAATCCAGGCAACATTGCCAAAGCCAGGCATGCACCTCCCTAAGTTCCAGAAATTTGATCCCAGCACCACCGAGGCCTACACTCATCTCATCAGTTATCGAAGCACCATCTCCTGTGTAACCGATGATGACGCAATCATGTGCAAAGCCTTTCCCTCAAGCCTCGGACGCCTCGGTCTGCTGTGGTTCAACCAACTTGAGGCAGGATCGATTCACAGCTTTAAGGAGCTTGAAAGGGCTTTTAACTACCGGTTCATCACAAGTAATAAGCAGGCCAAAGAGGAAGATGCCTTGGCCCAGATGAGGAAACTGCCGGGAGAAACGCTTCGAAAGTACGCCGAACGTTACTGGCAACTATTCAACGAGATACCTGGGGTCGACCAATATTGGGCTGCCAGAAACTTCAAGAATGGTCTAGAGACTGGAAGCAAGATACTAGATGAGCTGGCGATTCGGGCTCCACACGGGATGAACGAGCTCATGAGGACGGTTGAGCAGTTCTGTACGTACGAAGAATTCCTCGCCGAGCGAGAACTTCAAAGCGGACAGACGGCGGCAGTCCCTCAACCTCTTCATCTTCCAACCCCACAAATCGCGGCTCCCAAACCCACAACGGCTCCTCAGCCCAAGAAGCAAGTCAATACGGTAAAGACGACAACAAAGAAGGCCCCAAAGCCTCACGACTACGTCGCGGAAACAACCGTCTTCAAGGAACCCATCTATTTCCTCCTACGGACGCTAGAGCGCGAGCCCTTCTTCGTTTGGCCAAATCCACCAAAGCTCAATACCGAGGCGGACAATGAAAATAGCAGGAAGAAATGCTCATACCACAACGAGCTCGGCCATTACACGACGGCTTGTGCTCCTTACAAAGCGCTCCTGGAGAACTTGGCAGCTCAAGGACTCCTAGACGATCACATAGACTGGACCAAAACTCCGAGGCGACAACCGAATGTCGGAGCTCAGGCACAAATCCCTCGACCTGTTGGGGTAATCAACGTTATACATGGGCCAGTTACGAGGGAAGCTGCACAAGCACTTCAGACTGAACTCCAGGAGGCAAGGAACATTTCCCAAGTTTATTCTATTGGAGCTGCTCCGAAGAAGCCGAAGAAAGCTGAACGACTGTGGTCTATAACTTTTACCGACCGTGACCTCCAGCGAGTCCAGACTCCCCATAATGATGCTCTCGTCGTTACAGTACAAATCTCAACTCACTCGGTCAAACGAGTTCTTGTGGACCAAGGGAGCTCGGTAGAGATCATGTACTTACCCCTCTTCAGCGAGCTGAAACTCCCCCAGTCCTCTCTCGTCCCAACCGACGTCCCATTAGTTGGTTTCAGTGGAACACCAGTCTGGCCCCTCGGGAAGATTATTCTTCCAGTAGTATCTGGTTCGGTCGCAGTTAACATGGAATTCCTCGTTGTGGACGCTCCCAGCCCGTACAACGCCATCCTTGGAAGAAATTGGCTACACAGCATCAAAGCCATTGCCTCAACTTATCACCAGGTGGTACGGTACATTGGAGCAACCGGCCGACAGGAGGACCTCTACGGTGATCAAGTCCAAGCAAAGCAGTGCTACGTCTCGGCTGTAGGAAGAGCACCGAGCCCCAAACGAGTACATTGGGTGGAAGTTCCGGATAAACCAGTCCTTGAAGACGTCGGAGCTCCAGCCGAACAGAAATCAGTTGAAGATCTTGTAAAGGTTCCTATAAACGACGACGGTTCACGATTTTTCATGCTCGGTTCCAGCTTGACGGAAGCCGAACGTAAGGAGCTTGTCCAGTTTCTCAAAGATAATATCGCAGTTTTCGCTTGGACACCGTACGAGATGCCAGGTATCGACCCAACTTTCATTCGACATTCTGTCAACGTATCCAAGTCGGCCAAGCCAGTAATACAGAAGCCAAGACGGTCGGCAGCAATCCATGCTGAAGCAGTTAATGAAGAAGTTGATAGGCTCCTCGCAGCTGGGGCTATCAAAGAAGTCCAGTATCCGACCTGGCTCGCCAACCCAGTGGTGGTGAAAAAGAAGAATGGAAAATGGAGGGTCTGTGTGGACTACACCAACCTGAACGATGCCTGTCCAAAAGACTGCCTCCCCCTTCCCAAAATTGACCAGCTGGTAGATTCCACTGCGGGCCACGCTCGGTTGAGCTTTATGGATGCTTACAGAGGATACCACCAGATAGCAATGGATCCAGATGACATGGAGAAGACAGCCTTCATTACCCCTAAAGGTCTGTTTTGCTATCTTGTCATGCCCTTTGGCCTCAAAAATGCTGGGGCTACTTTTCAAAGGATGGTCTACCTTCTCTTTGGTCTTCTCATCGGTGAAATCATGGAGGCTTATATCGATGACATGGTCGTAAAAAGCCTCAAAGCTGAGAACCACCTTGCCCATCTTGTCGAAGTATTCTCTATCCTCAAGAAGTTCAAGCTACGGCTCAACGCCGAGAAGTGTGCTTTCGGCGTCGGCTCCGGTAAATTCTTGGGCTATCTCGTCACACGTAGAGGAATCGAGGCCGACCCAAACCAGATCTCGGCGGTACAGCAATTAAAGGCTCCGTCAACTCCCCGGGAGATTCAGAAACTAACAGGCATGGCCGCGGCCCTCAATAGGTTCATCAGTCGCTCCTCGGATAGATGCCACGTTTTCTTCCAAACATTAAAGAAACAAAGCCGCCGAAGCTTCAAATGGACGGAAGACTGTGATACAGCACTTGCCGAACTCCAGACTTATCTTGGCTCGGCACCACTTCTCGTTAAGCCACATCCTTTCGAAACTCTGTACCTCTACCTGGCGGTTTCCCCTCATGCTGTCAGTTCGGCGCTGGTCCGATGAGAGGGCCCTGAAGACCAACCTGTCTACTTTGCTAGTCGGACGCTCCTTCCAGCCCAAACACGGTATCTTCCGTTGGAAAAACTCCTGCTCGCTCTTGTCACTGCGGCTCGGAAGCTCCTTCCTTACTTCCAGGAACACCCAATCATTGTTCTCACGGAATTTCCTCTTAAGAACCTCCTTCGAAAGGCTGACCTTTCTAGCCAAGTCTCTCAATGGGCAGTCGAATTAGCCAACTTTGACATCCATTTCGAGCCTCGGACAGCGATCAAAGCTCAGGTGTTAGCCGATTTCATTGCTGAGTTCACTCCTGGAAGCCCAGACGAGGAGGCCTTGACTCAGCCAGAATATGGGATGCTGGAGCAGCAAGAAGCTCGGAGGACTTGGAACCTTTTCAGTGGTGACGTCTGGAAGCTACACGTCGATGGGGCCTCAAATCACAACGGTGCTGGTGTCGGAGTGGTTCTTGTCACCCCATGCGCCGTGCTGCATGAAAGTGCTATACTCTCAACTTTCCAGCAACAAACAACGAGGCCGAGTATGAGGCTCTACTGGCAGGACTTCGTACGGCTGCAAGGCTACAGGCTGAAGACCTCCACGTATTTTGTGATTCTCAATTGATTGTTAATCAAGTGACTGGGGATTATGAAGCTCGGGATCCTCGGATGCTGAAATATCAAGCTACGGCACTGGAGCTAATCAAACAGTTCAAAGGCTTTCATATTGAACAGATCAATCGGGAGAACAATGCTCACGCCGACGCCCTAGCAAGTTTGGCCTCGGCTAGCAAGGCCTCAGAGTTCCGAAGCATCAGCCTCGGCCAGATCGACGAGCCAAGTTTTGAAGCTCCAGCCGCGGTCCTCAATATCTCCCTCGGTCCTAGCTGGATGGACGAAATCATAGCTTTCCTCAAGCATGACACTCTGCCCTTCAGACAAGAAAGAAGCTCACCGAGTCCGAAGCAAAGCAACTTATTACTGGCTTTCTGAAAGCGGCCACTCTATAGGAAAAGCTTCACTGGTCCTTACCTACGTGTACTCCATCCCACCGAGGTCCCAACCATACTCAACGAGCTTCACTCAGGAAGCTGTGGCTGTCATTCGGGAGGACGTTCCCTCTGTCAAAGAGCACTTAGCCAGGGTTACTTTTGGAAAGGAATGAAGAAGGACTGTGAAGAAGTAGTGAAGACTTGCAAACCTTGCCAACTCTTCTCGCCCATTCCTAAGCAGCCAGCTCAAGAATTAAAGCCAATTACCAGTCCTTGGCCTTTCGCCCAGTGGGGTTTGGATATCGTAGGAAAACTTCCAACTGCTCCTGGAGGTTTTAAATTTCTTATCACTGCAACAGATTACTTCTCCAAGTGGGTAGAGGCCGAACCGCTCGTCACTACAACCGAGGCCGACGTCCGGCGATTTGTTTGGAGGAACATCGTAACAAGGTTCGGCGTTCCATACGCCATCGTATCGGATAATGGCTCGCAATTTGTTGGCAAGGAGCTCACTGGCTTATGTGCTGAGTTCGGCATCAGATTCTTCAATTCCACGCCATCCTATCCTCAGGGCAACGGCCAAGCCGAGGCGACGAACAAGACCGTTTGTGCGGGTATTAAGCGATGGCTAAATTCCAAAAGAGGAAAATGGGCCGAGGAGCTGCCTCGGGTACTTTGGGCTTATCGCTCCACTCCTCGACGCTCTACTGGGCAAACACCCTTCGCCATGGCCTTCGGCATGGAGGCAGTCATCCCACTGGAGTCCAGATTTCCTACGCTTCGAACTGAGACCTTCGATCCACAAAATAATGATGAAGCAGTAGCCACCGAGCTAGTACTGGCCGAGGAAAAACGGGACGAAGCTCAACTCAAGCTCGCCAGCTACCAGCAAGAAGTAGCTAGGGGCTATAACAGAAGCGTTCGGATCAAGAAGTATAAGCCGGACGATTGGGTATGGAGGAAGGTTGTTCGGGCAAGTCAAAAAACCAAGTTCAAACCCAACTGGGAGGGTCCCTACAGGGTGATTAAAGAAGTTGGTAATGGGTCTTACAAACTGGAGGACAAAGATGGCAGGGAGATTGAGAACCCTTGGAACGCTCTGAATCTGCGAAAGGCATACCTCTGAAGTAAGCCTTCGGCCTGAGCTCATCTCGGCCCCTATCTGTTTTCCTTTACTTAAAAAAGTTTTTGTAATCATTCTGCTAGATCGATGAAATGAGAGAACCATGAATAAGAAGTTCCACGCTTTATCTTACCACTCTTCGGACACATATTTGATAACTTGACTTCGGTCACCTAGTTCGGCCTCATGGCTATCTGAAAACGTTCGGATCTAGAATCCAACAAATTGTACAAACTCGGACTACTTGACGTTCGGTTTCACTTGCGCATTTAACCTCTTGGTTGAAATTTAATTCGGCTAATTTCATTGATTGATTTGAACAAACGGCCACATCTTGATTCGGCTTCGTTCATTATTGATTTGACCAAACGGCCACACCTTACCCATTTACTTAGCATTTTATTTTGGCATAAGGTTGACACATGAACCGAACCTTACACCAAAATAAGGGCTGTTACTAGGTACATGTGATAAACAGAGCCAATACACCCTCAGCACAGAATCTTTGAAAATATTTCTAAGGCAAGAAAAGAAATATACA
Source organism: Rhododendron molle (assembly GCA_025413875.1). Classification (NCBI taxonomy): domain Eukaryota; kingdom Viridiplantae; phylum Streptophyta; class Magnoliopsida; order Ericales; family Ericaceae; genus Rhododendron; species Rhododendron molle. The sequence continues at coordinate 59,140,427 of CM046391.1, forward strand.
TCCATTAAAGACCAGCAGACATGCAAAATATTCTAAGGCATGGAAAAGTATAAAGCATGCATTCAAAACATCAAAGCCCAATCGTTCGGCAAAAACAAAACATCCTACTGTTTAAACTATTACATCTGGTACGGCAAACTCCTGATGTTCGGAGCCGTCCAGTCCATTCAAATGTTTAGACAAAAACTTAAAAGATGATGATCAAAAAAGAAAAGCAACCATTGGTTCGTAATATCAACAACCCATCACTGGCCTTCGGCCTCGGTTGTTCTTTCAGTCTCGTGTCCCCCGGCAGGCTTATCAGTTGCTGTAGGCTCGGTCATTTCTTCATCCTCGTCTTCCTCGGGAGGCAAGGGCTCACATTCCTCGGCAGTATAGGGGAGCTCGAGGTCCGGAATGATTGGCTCGGGAAGCTTCTGCAGGAAGGACGAGTTGGCCTCGACAGCCAACTGGCTTGCCATTGCCTTGGCGCCCTCAGCATAACCAAGTTTGAAGAATCGGGGAGTCTTTCCTCAAGGGCCTCGTTCACCATCTTATGGGCTATCTGGGTGTACTCCAAGGCGGCTCTTTTTATGCCAGCCTCATACCCCTTCGCGTCGGCCAGCATCATTTTGCCCTTCTCCTCCTCCTTCAGCTTTTTTGTCTTAGCCTTGGCCACAGCAGCAGCATTCCTAGCCTCATCAAGCTGCTTCTTCAGCTTGTCCACCTCGGCCTCGGTCTCTTTCGCACTCGTTTCAGAGATCCTGCACTTGGTTCTCCAGGAATCCCGCTCTGAACGGTAACGCTCACGCTCGGCCTGGACCCTCTCGGCCTTGTCATAAGCTTTCAAGGCAGCCTGGCCCGCCTGAGTAAAGGAAAGAAGGGAATAAAAAGAACAAGTTAGCGAAAATCATGAATCAAGGGCAAAAAGTGAAGTGCTGAAATCAACAAAAACGTACCTGAACGAGTTGAGAGCACATCTCCCTTAAATTTGGCATAAGGTCGTCTGGGACCTTATCATAATCCCTCGGCAGAGCAAGGCCTCTGAGGAGGGTGACAGCAAGATCCGGCTCTTCCTTCACCGAATCTTTCAACAAGACGACCCTTCCGTCCGGCAAAGCATAGGAAGGGCTGAAATGTCTCAAGAAGTCCACCTCCACTGGAGGGTCGGTGAGGTCAACGTGGGGGGCGGGTTGATTCTTTTGCTTCTCGGCAGGAGGAGCCTTGCCAGTCTCGGCCTGGAGAGATTTTGAGGCATTCGGTGGGGGGGCGTCCTCGGCAAGTTTCTGCCTTTTCTCCCTCTGTTGATGATCAGAGGGAGCCTTCGACTTGGCCGCCGGATTGCTGGTTTTGGTTGGAATGACTGGCCTCGGAATGTTTCGCCTCGACATTTCCTCGGCGCTGGGTTCGACGATCTTTAACGGAACGTTTAGTCCTGGAAGCGTCGGCTCAAAACCCTCGTCTGGACCGAGCGGAGTGAGCCACTCTTCGATCGTGTACCCGGGCTTCGGCAATCTAACCCCTCGTTGTCTCTTTTATCGAACTCTCTCGGCTCCGGAAGCTTGCCTCTTCTTCTTTTGAACCGCGGCGGCAGCAGGTTGATCTTCTTCCTCTCGCTGATCTCCCTCGCTCGGCTCTGCAGCCTTCTTCTTCTCCTTCCTCCTCAGCACGCCCTTGTTCGAAGGTTCGTAGTCCAACAGAGTTGGAGCGTGACGGCAGCCTTGGGCTCGTAGAATGTCACAAGCCAATTCCCTAGCCACGGAGTTTAAAGTCTTTGATATAGGGCCGAGCTCTGAAAAAGATAAAGGCGAAGAATAATTAAGAGCCTTGGCAGCGATTGAACATAAGCAAACAGTATTATGAAGAAAAGGTTCGGTCTCTTACCTCTCTCCTCGACAAAACGAGGGATGGGGTGACTGCGGTTGAGCCCGCCGAACTCAAAGTTTCCACAGACCTCGAGGTAAAAGTTCGCCCATTTATCCGTATCAGACAGCCCCTCTATCAAGGGCTGCTTCTTTGGGCGCGTTGTTAAGAACCGTCGGGTTAGACTTCCCGTGTCGAGACATTGTGTAGGTATGGAATAGGTCGCTCGGCTTAAAGTCTAAATTCTGACTCTCGATCAAGGCAATTATCGACATTATTATTCGGTAACTGTTGATCGCCAGCTGGTGAGGGCACAGGCTAAATTTCCAGAGGACCTCCCTAAGGAATGGGTGGAAAGGAAATCGAAGTCCGGCCTCACAGATGGCCATGAGAGGCACGGTGATGTGCTCGGGGTGATCCTCCCTCTTGGCCTTGATTTCATCGCTCTTCACTCGATGGAGGTAGACGTCAGCAGGGATGTTATACTTCTCGCGGAACGCCTCGGATTCGGCCGTATCTCCGCTGAAGTAATGTGCGTAAGGGCAAAGGAGTCCCTTATCAAATAAGTCATCATCCTTTGAAACCGAAGTCGATGCTTCGGCCTCGGACGTGAACCTCGACTGAGCCTCGTGGCCCATCTGGGGCTCGGTGTCAGACTCGGTCTCACCGGTAAAATTGATGTCGGGTTCGGTAGCATATCCCTCGGCATCATACTCGAAATCTTTCTCGGCGTTTGAATCGTTGGAAATTGCAGAAGTCGCAGACATCCTCGTGGATACAGACTCTTCAGCTCGGCGCTGGTTTCTACGTTGTCGTGCTAATTCGTCGATGAACTGACGCTCGGATTCAGTCAGGGAGCGATCCGAGTCCGAAGAGACGTCGATGACCTCGTGAGCCAGACCTAAAAGACAAAACAAAGGCCAAGGATGATGGATCCGCGTCGGCAGAAAGGAGAAAATAAAAGTCTCGGCTAAACCCTATAGGCTCACGAGTCATTCTTATTCCATTGAGGGCTCGGCACCCCAAAGGCCTATTCTACATTCGGAAGGAGCTTTGAGTGAACGTCTCGGCTCCCCTAAAGAAGTTCGTCTAAACCTAATACCCCATAGAGGTTCGGAAGAACAGGGTGAATCTGAGGATGAACATCACTGTTCAAACCCAGATTCCACTATTCGTATGAAACCCAAAAATCCCAGGAAAGCCCCAAAACCCCATGAGAAGTGTGACAAATTCGACAAAAGCAGAAAGCAGAAGAAGACGATCACTTACTTGAAGAACTTGCTGCTTGATTTTGCCTGGAATTGAAGATCTGAGGCAGGATCGAAGGCTGGAGCAGATGGAATTTTGGAGAGAGAAGCTCTGGGCGTAGAGAGAGAGAAGCAAAGAGTATTCTCTCTCCTCTCTTGCCTCTATTTATAGAGCTCCAACCGTTTCAACTTTCCCGCGCAAACATAACTCCGCCGAACCTCCAGCCAATCAATGCGTGACGCGTGTCCCCTGCCAGCCTGCAGACTGCTGCACCCGTCCCTTCGCCTGCCAAGGCGTCCTTTCAACTGACACTTCTTTCCCCCTTTCAACACCTGTCCACGTGATCAGAAGCTCGGATCCAACCGTTGCCAAAACTCTCGGCTGGGGCTGAAGCTCGGCCAGAATCCGAAGTCAATTCTTGTCGAATGAAGAGCTTCGGCAAGAATTGAGGGGCTATTGTAGCAGGCCGAGCGAGAATGGCTCGGGTCGTGCTGATAGGATCTCAAGACATTCGGAGGACTAGCCGGACGTTGAATGGATAACGTCCCTAAGCCTCGGATAAACCGAAGGTCTCACGTTCCACCTCTGAACGTGTCCGTTACTCGCTCATGACGTCCGGCTCGGCAACCCCCCTTTCGCATTCGGCCGCCATACTCGGTCTTGAACGAGTGTGGGGACCATAACCTCCAGCTCACCCACGTGGGGATAACCACCATAGCCATGATGACCATAGTGACGTCAGCCGAACGGTTATCAAAGGTAATGATGAGGAGCACGTGAAGGCGCCAGCTCACCTCCCAAACGGTTACAAAAACCCTAAATGTGACGTAAGGGCGACGTCAGCCGACGCGTGTCAGACGCATGATCAATCTTGGAGGCCAAGCTTCGGGTTCCCTATAAATACAATACTATGCCTTCTGGTGAATGGTATGTTCTACACACTCCAGATAATCCTAAAACCCTAGCTCTTGCTCTCTTCTCTTTCCTCTGCAAGTTGACTGATTCTTGCACCGGAGGGCCATCCCGGAGGGCCTCCGGTGTGGTCTTTAGTCGTGCCTTCTTTTGCAGGGCTAGGAGGAGGACAAGAGCGGATCCCACGTCACATCCCAAGGAGAGTGAACCACCTTGATCAGAGCCCCACAAATTGGTCCCATATTCCTTCTTTCTTTTTTCCCATTTACAAGTTGTATTGCAGAGCTTGTTTGTGACTTAACCATGTACAAGTTGTATTGCAGAGCTTGTGGGTTATTCATTTTCCGAGGTGGGTAAAGTGTTACTCCCTTCGTCCCAAATTGGATGTCAATTTTTGATATCCGTGTTAATTTCAACTCCTTATATCTTTCAATATTGATCTCAAAAAATATGCAATATGGTTCTTGTTTGGTAGTTCTCGATTAGTTATTGATGAATCAGCTTCGTATCTGGCCCCGACCTGTTTCCTGCAAAGACAACGTGATAGCCTAAGTCACCGGTGTGGTGGCGTGCCGACCACCCTCCGATGCCTAAGTCAGTAGAGAATACGATCTTATTGAGAGAATAGAGATTCACAGGGGTTAATTGGTCGTACCTTATTTAAAGCTCTACCGTTACTATTATAGGCATTTCGTAGGAGGTTGAGTCCTAGTAGGACTGTGTCCGGAAATCTGTTGGTTATCCGAATGGTGATCGTGGAGTCCTGCCTTAGCTAGGACTCCATACTCACCTAATATAGGCCGAGATTCATCATCCCTTTCTGGCCGTGATTTCCCTTGGGATTATCATGTACATCTTATCTATATTTTCACATTTATCCTATGTGGGATATCTTCTGTAGGGATAAGTATGCTACGTGAGCGTTACAAGTCCAGTCCTAGCTGGACTTTTGAGCTGGTCCGTAGACCGTGGTCCAGCTCCGATTGCCGGAGCTAGACTCTGGAGTTTAGTCCAGCTTCGTCGCATAGTCCGAGCTGGTCGACTTGGTGCTCCTCCTGAAGGTGGTGGGCGAAGCTGATGGCTTTACTCCGTCGCTTCTTTCTCCTGGCTGGGCTCTTTAGGTTTTCCTTACTTATCAGGTACTCCCCTGTTCCCAAGCTGCAGCTTTGGTTTGGAGGTTGGGAACATTCGTTAGTGCTGCATGGCGGTTACCGCTTTTTACTTTTATGGGCAGTTTTAAATGCACGGGTCACGCCGTGGGCCAGGTGTCAAGATCTTTGAATCCCTGACGTAAGGAGGTGGACGACGATGATCGAGGAGCGGTTCTCGGGATTAATGCCCATCTGCTAGGCTCCCCATTCCTGATTAAACTCTACCAGAAGGGTATTTGGATCATCCTTGCTGATTTTCGTGTGACTCCTTTCATCTCCGACTCCCCTTCGCCGTTGCATTAGAGCCCGTTTCTTCTAGGTACGTTCCTTTCACTCTGCTGTTCTTCATCTGCTGTTCACGCTGGATTCTTCTTTTGATATAGAGTTTTCAGACCCCTCGTGGAGTGTTCCAGGCGAGTTCATTTTATCTCGACTGATAGGGATTTCTTGCATCAATCTCTGTTCCCCGATTATAGAGAACTTTGCCCCCTACTCTCTTACTCTCCAAAACAGGGTTTTCCGAGATTTGTTTTACTTGTCCGTTCGTCTTTACCCTAGGTTTTTGGTAGGAACCCTAATGTCCGAGGGCTTCGTAAATTTTGCTTCGATTCTCCAAGCCGAAGAGCTGATGGTGGAGGAGGGGAGTTCCCTGCGTCGGAGTAGTATTATTAGGGCCTCGGCTGACAAGGGTCAGTCGAGCAACGTTAAGCCCTCATCGCCCCCTGCGCCTTCATCGAGGGGTCCCCATAGGGTCCCCACTTTTACGGCCTCTAATATTCCTTCCAACATTACCAACGAAGAGCTAGCTGTTCTCAGGGTTAGATATTCTATCCCATCGTCCGTTTCTCTTCGGAAACCTTCTGGGACCGAACGAGCATGTTCTTTTTCCGAGTACGAGACTTGCCTTTACGTTGGAGCTTTGGAGGGAGGTTTAAGGATTCCTTTCCCAACCGTAGTTAGGGACGTTCTGAGCTTTCTTGGTTTGGCCCCTGGCCAAATTGTTCCCAATTCGTGGCGTCTCTTGATCGGTTGTGCGGCATTGTGGGGGGCGATGTCGGATGGTCGAACTTCTTTGACAAAGGGACCCTTCCTCAACCAGTTTTCCGTTAAAGAGGCCCCTGGTGGTGTTGGGTGGTACTATTTTGCAAAGAGAGCGGGTGAGGGGGAGCTAGTTACGGAGCTCCCTCCTGCAAGTAAGAACTGGAAAGACAAGTTCTTTTTCGTTGGGGGTGCCGGTTGGGAACTCCCAAATTGGGAGATTGGATCATACGTTCCTCGGATCCCAAATGGATGGGGGGTCCCCATCTCAAATTGTAAGCTGTTTGCCTTTCTTTTATCCCATAGCTTTATAAATTTATTCATATCCTAATGAATTCTTTCTTTTCTTTGCAGCGATTGACCCCTGCCTTAGAAGAGGAGCTGCAGCAAGCCAGGAGCTACTCGGTTCACACTTGGGATTTACTTGTGACCCCGGAGTCGCTGGCTGCTTATCTCCTGGGCCCAGAAACCACTCGTGAGGCCTTAGCACTTCTGAGAGGTAGTTCCCTTTCTTGTTTGGTTCCATATTTTAGCTGACTTTTTATTGCTTCTTTCTTTCTTTTCCGAGGGAGAAGGTGAAGACGAAGTCATGGCACCAAAGATGGACAAAGCATTGTTGGCCCAATTGAAGGCTGAGAGGGCCAAGCAAACACCTGGGGCCGCAGCCACGAAGAGGAAGAGCTCCCGCCTTCAGAAGGAGCTATGTGTGGAAAGCTTTCTGGAGGCTGATCTTTCGATCATCCCTTCTATTGACTTAGTGGTTGAGCCGTCGGTTGAGGGGGAACAGGAGAGGTCTAAGAGAAAAGGAAAGGGTAGCACTGTGGTGGGCACCCCTCCGGCCAAAAAGGCGAAAGTTTCTGGTGACCTTTCTACTCTGGGTAACTTCCAGTATGCCCTGGAGCGTGCCTCCGGATTGTTGTGCGCAGCTGACGAGGATTCAATGGCGGAGATGTCTCTTCAATCAGTGGGGGAGCACATGCTGGTTGAGTTGGCCATGGTATTCCCCTTCTTCTTACTGCTATTAACTTAAATATTTGTTGTTTTCTTATTGATCCCCTTCTTTCTCTTCTTCAGGCTACGGCTCGCGGCCGTTATCTCGCTTCCCAAAGCCATAGCCTGGGGAAGCAGGTGGTTACCCTTTCTGAGGCCAACCTCAAACTCACGAAGCAGGGTGCTTCTATGGCTATGGAGCTGCGAAAGGTGACAGATGAGAGGGACGCAATTCTTAAGTCGAAAAGGGGCTTGGAGGAGGAGAGGGACACGGCCGTGGCTACTGCTCAAAGTTTGGAGCAGAGAATTGCTGAAATGAGTAAAGAGGTAGAGAAGCAGAAGGCTATGGGCATGGGGATGCTGGAAAAGGTGAAGAATGCTCGTAAGGAAGCTGTCAAACTCTTCCTTCAGTCTCCAGCATACCGTCAAGATGTCACCCAGCAATACTTTGATGGGTTTGAAGCCATGAGGAGTCAAGCGGCTGCAGCTTTCCCAAATTTGGATTTTTCCAAATTTGAGGTTGATGATGAAGAAGGGCCCTCATGCTTTGACGGGGGACAGAAAGGGGAGGATGAAGCTGATGACGCTGTATCTAAGGACACATCCGTCCCGAGGTCTTCCCTTGCATCCCTTCTCCAGACTCCAGAGAAGGTTTCTCTTGACACTCCAATCCTTGCTGCAACACCTCCTGGCCCGTCATCTGGTGACGGGCAGACAATTGATAACACCCTCCTGGGTCTTTGAGTGGCCTGAAAACATTTGATTTGCTGGGTTTGTAACTAATACTTTTCGGAATACTTTCGTACTCTCGTACTTTTATGCTGACCTAGGAGTGGCCTTGACCCTTGTTTGGATGATTTTTGAAACTTTGTTCCACTGATGGATGAGGGTGATCTCTTTTTGAGATCATATTTTGGGAGCCCCCTTGGGGCTGTTGGTTTTAATGGTATAGCAGGTGCTGGATTTTAACCGAAAGCGTGCTTTCAGTTTTGGGCCAGATTTTATGGCACTTTTTATGCACATATATTGACTGTATGCTAATTCCTGCTTTTACCATAGTTTTAACCAAATACTTGTACTTGGTCTGTTTTGAACCTTTCATTGCATAGCTGTGCTACGTCTATTTTGAAAAGTTGCTGGCTTGGAGTTTTTCCTTAACCTCTTCTTTTGTGTGTAGCTGTACTACATCTTTAAGTATGTCTGTTACTCCCCTAAGTGTGTTAATTGCTTGCGTCCAAGCGATTGGGACACTTATTGATGTTTCCCATGGGATATTTGATGGGTGAGTTGTGAAGCCATAGATAGTGTAACTGTTCTACACCTGCTGAGCTTGAAATCTTGTTCTAAGCTTTTTGAATTGCATAGCCTTGCTACGTCTTTTGAGCTGGGATATTTATCCTGAGCTGTTTAGTGTGCATAGCCTTGCTACGTCTTTGAGGAAGTGATGTTCCCATTCCCCTAAGTATATAATTGATTTGATTTTCAAAGAATTGATATACTTAATTGAATTCCCGTAGGTGATTCCTTTTGGTCTACAAACAACATTGTAAAATAATACAGCTGAGTAAGACGTGTAAGGTTTATTTTGGGACAAGAACCTTGTATGTGCAGATGGCGTTCGTTTCGACTGCTCGAGGTGGCTGGGTTTATAACTTCCCATTATTCTAAGCGGTTGAGGCGGCCGTTTTAAGTGCGGTTTTAATGGTGATCATGCTGATTGGTGTAGCGAACGGTTAATGAACCGTCTCATTATGCTATAAATACCAATAGTTCGTGTTTAACCACTCCCCATTCCACACTCTACTTCATAATGGCAAACGGCGAAGAAATCTACAAGTTATGTCAAGAATTGCAGAGTTTGAAGGTCGCCGTGGCTGGCCTTACGGCCAAAATGGAGGCCATGACGGAGTCAGTCTCCGTCATGGAGAAGACGGTCCGCTGATAGCCAACTGGGAGTAGTTGGCGGCTTTCCAAGGGCAGCCACCGCCGGCAGTCCCTTCCCCTCCAAGGGAGGGTGGTAGTAATTAGGTTGCAACTTCGTGGGTTTTGTCCACGAAGTTTTTTATGTACTGGCTATCCACATCTCCTTAGAGATGTGGATTTAATAAATAAAATTTAAAAATTTTATTATTGTTGTTGCGTCTTTTCCTTATCATGCATACAGGAAACGTAAACCTTATCATGCTTTAACAGGCAATAAATTAAAACGACTGTCCTTCATGGGGAGTTTATTGGCCTCTGGGGCTAGATAGGAGAACACATAGTCCTAAAACGAATTTATTGCTAGAGCTTTATTCAGACGAAGAGTTCTCTAAAAACAACTTCGATTTCCTAAAAACAGAAACAAACGAATATTGACAAGCACCTACTTGTAATATTTTTTGAGATGCTCCGCATTCCATGAATTTGGCAGCTCCTTTCCTCTTAGGGTTGCAAGCTTATAAGCTCCAGCTTTGATGTGATGTAGGACTTGATAGGGTCCTTCCCAGTTTGGGCCAAGCTTGCCCACCTTTTTCCCCGTAGGGTCAACCTTCCTTAGAACTAAATCACCAGCCTGAAAATCCCTGGGTCTAACCTGCGCCTTGTGATACTTGATCATTCTTTGTTGGTAGACTGCTATTCTGGCCATTGCTGTTTCCCTTTTTTCTTCCAAGAGATCCAGCTCGGCCCTGAGATCTTCTTGGTTTTCCTGCTGGTCCATGCTGGCTGTTCTGTAGTTGAGGAGTTTAACCTCAATTGGAACTACTGCCTCAGCCCCAAATGCAAGAGAGTATGGGGTTTCTCCTGTTGCAGTCCGGGGCGTTGTACGATATGCCCATAGCACATTGTAGAGCTCCTCTGGCCATGCACCTTTGGCTTCTCCCAGTCTCTTCTTAATTCCTTTTTTGATAGTTCGATTGGTCACCTCCACTTGGCCAATAGCCTTTGGGTGAGCTTTGGACGCAAAGTGCACGTGTATTCCCTTGGAAACACAGTATTCTTTGAACTGAGCATTATCGAATTGCTTTCCCCTGTCTGTGACTATCACCCGTGGCAAACCAAAACGGCTAATAATGAATTTCCATAAGAAATCACTTGTTATGGCCAATGCCTTGGCTTCGACCCATTTTGTAAAGTAGTCTACAGCTACGATGGCATGCTGGACCTGCCCTGCTGCCATGGGAAGTGGGCCAATCAGATCTACTCCCCATTGGGCGAATGGCCATGGCCTTTTCATTGGGGTTAAGATCGTAGGTGGCCTATGAATGATGTCTGCAAAGAGTTGGCACTTCTCACACTTCTGAACCATCAGGTTGCAATCCTTCTGCATGCTTGGCCAATAATATCCCAACCTGAGAAGCTTATAAGCTAGCATGCGGCCTCCTTGGTGGTCTCCACATACGCCTTGGTGGACTTCCTCCATAGCTCGTGTGGATTCTGCCACTGTCAGGCATCTCAGGTATGGCAGCGAGAAACTTCTTCTGTATAGCACGTCTCCCATCATTAGGTACTTTGCAGCCCTTATCCTGAGCTGCCTAGCTTCGACTTTGTCATCCGGTAACGTCCCATTCGTTATGTAATCGACTATAGGAGCCGTCCATGAGCTGCTGTAGTCAATGGCTTGTACCTGTGAATTTGGGGCGAAGATGCTAGTGAGCTCTAAGTATCGAATTGGGGCATTCCATGGGATAGCCTCTTCCCTGGCCGTGGCCAGCTTTGATAAGTAATCTGCTTCAACATTGTCTTCCCTTGGGATTCTGACGATGTTAAAGCTCTAAAATGTTGCAACCAGGGACTTTACTTTATCCAAATACTTCTGCATCACTTTTTCTTTCACAGTGTACTCCCCCAGGACTTGTCCCACGACTAACTGCGAATCAGTCTTGGCCAGCACATGGTTAACACCTACGGCTTTGGCCAATTCCAGCCCCACGACGAGAGCTTCATATTCCGCCTCATTATTGGTTGTTTTAAATTCAAACCTAAGTGCGTAGCTCAGGCGTTGCCCCTTTGGTGATGTTAGGATCAGACCAGCTCCGCTTGCTTCCCTGGTTGTTGATCCATCAACCTGAAGAATCCAAGGCTTGGGATCTTCTTTGGGGAGCTCTTCTGGTCCCGGATACGTGTATTCTGCTAGGAAATCTGCCAGCACCTGTGCTTTGATGGCAGTCCGAGGCTTGTACTCTATGTCAAACTCACCAAGCTTTATTGACCATTGGATTAACCGGCCTGATGTCTCTGGGCAATGGAGAACCCTTCGAAGTGGCTGATCCGTTAGCACCTTGATGGGGTGAGCTTGGAAATAGGGCCGTAGCCTTCTGGCCGCTATCACCATTGCAAAAGCTATCTTCTCAGCTCTGGGGTACCTCAGCTCAGCTCCTCGTAACGCCCTGCTGGTGTAGTATACTGGGAGCTGCATCCCCTGTTCCTCTCGTATCAGGACCGCGCTGACGGCGTGGGGTGAGACAGCAAGGTATAGAAGGAGATCCTCCCCGTCTTGCGTCCTGCTCAGCAGCGGAGGCGAGGCAAGGTATTCCTTCAATTGATTGAAGGCTGCCTCTTCGACCGCAGTCCATTCAAAGGCTTTTTTCAAAACCTTGAAGAATACTTGGCACTTATCAGTAGATCGTGAGATGAACCTACTCAGGGCTGCAACACGTCCTGTCAGCTTCTGGACTTCCTTAATATTCTGGGGTGAGCGCATAGTGAGGATAGCCTGGATTTTCTCAGGATTGGCCTCAATACCTCTTTGAGACACCATGAAGCCCAAGAATTTTCCTGAGGATATTCCAAATGCACATTTGGTTGAGTTGAGCTTCATTTGACATTTCCTGAGGACTTGAAAAGTTTCCTCCAGGTCTGCCACATGGTTTAGTGCCTTGGCACTTTTGACCAGCATGTCATCCACATACACCTCTACGTTGCGCCCAATTTGGTGCTTAAACATTTTGTTGACCAGCCTCTGATATGTCGCCCCTGCGTTCTTAAGGCCGAATGGCATCACTTTATAACAGTAGAGCCCCCTGTCGGTGATAAACGACGTTTTCTCTTGATCGTGGCTGAGCATTTGGATCTGGTTGTAGCCTGAGAATGCGTCCATGAAGCTTAGGAGTTCATGCCCTGCTGTAGAGTCTACCAAGGAATCAATTCTTGGCAGTGGAAAGCTATCCTTTGGACATGCTTTATTGAGATCAGTGAAGTCGACGCACATTCTCCATTTGCCATTGGCTTTCTTTACCATAACTACATTTGCCAACCAGTCGGAGAACTTCTCGGATGGATCCTGCTTGGATAAGCTTGTCTACCTCCTTGGCTGCAGCTTCATTCCGCTCCGGGGCAAAGACTCTCTTCTTCTGCTTAACTGGACGAACCGTGGGATCCACGTTTAGTTTGTGGGTTATGACCCTTGGGTCAATTCCCGGTATATCCTCGTGGGACCACGCAAACACATCCTTGTTGTTCCTTAGAAGCTGCAATAGCTCCGTCTTTGCTACTGAGCTCAGCCCTGCACCAATCCTCACTGTTTTGCCAGGTTGGCCCGGCTCCAGGAGCTCTTCTATAAGCTCTTCCACAGGCTCTCCTTGTTGAAGCTTTTCTTCATCTCGAGTATCGAGGCTTTCTATGGTCATGGTAACATTAGCACCTCTGAGTGAGGTGTCATAACATTCTCGTGCTGCCTTCTGGTCTCCTTTTACGCATACTATCCCTGTTGGTGTTGGGAACTTTATCATCAAGTGATGTGTGGAGATAATTGCCCCGATTTTATTCAGGGTTGTTCTCCCCAATATTGCATTGTACGCGGAAGGACAGCTCACCACGATGAAGTCTATCATTCGTGTAATCTGGCTTCCTTCCTCTCCCATGGTGACCGGTAAGGCTATTTGGCCAACAGGATAGACAGGCGTACTTGCGAACCCAACCAGGGGTGAGGTCATAGGTCTTAGCCTTTCTCTTCCAACCTTGAGTTGGTCGTAAGCATGGAGATACAGGATGTCAGCAGAGCTTCCGCTGTCTATCAGCACCCTTCGTGTGAGGTAATTGGCCACTACAACGGTGATTACCAGGGGGTCGTCGTGAGGAGCCTGAACTCCCTTAGCGTCTTCTTCCGAGAAGATTATAGGTATTTCCTCCGTTTTTTGGAACTTACTTGGACGGCCCACTGCGTTAACTTCCAAATACTCCTCCGTCCTTAGTTTCCTCAGGTGAGCCTTTCTGGCATTACTGGATTCTCCGCCTCCAGCAAATCCTCCATGAATGACCTTGATCTCTCCAATGGGACCCGATCGAGGTGCAGCATTATCTCTTCCGTTTTTGTTTGTATCATCCCGCTTTGACTGTTTCTGGTACTTCTTTGGTACAAAACGCTGGAGTCTCCCTCTCTGGATCAACTCCTCGATTTGCTGTTTTAGATCTATGCAATCATCCGTGTTGTGACCGTGGTCCCTATGGAATCTGCAGTATTTATCCTTAGCTCTTTTGCTTGGATCAGACCTCAACTTTCCAGGCCACTTGAGGTCCGGATCGTCTTGGAGGTTGCTGAGGATGTGCTCTGCCGTGGCTATGAGCGGAGTGAACTGCTTGTATCGGCCTTGTGGCGGTCCTCCTCCCCTCTTAGGGGAAGTTCTTGAATCTACCTTCTTGCTCTTTGGTTCCCCTCCCGTCTTACGGGTGGAGTCTTTTCTCTTTCTATCTGGTGGTTGAAATTCTCCAACCTGTGATGGCCCTGCTTCGGGGTCAAAGCCATCACGGTTACGTCTTGCGTAAACGGCTTCTTCGGCGTTCATGTGCTTCTGTGCTCTGAGCATGAGCTCCGCCAGGGTCTTGGGTGGTTCTTGAGATAAGAGGTATAGAAACTGTCCTGGGTACAGTCCAGCTATGTACGCAGTTATACTCACGCTGTCGTCAGCTTCGTCTATTTGGACCACCTCCTTGTTGAACCTGGTGGTGAAGTCCCTTAACGATTCCCATCGTCCTTGTTTCACCGTCAAAAGATGTGTTGCTGGTTTGCCGTAGCGTTGGCCAGCAATGAAGTAACTTACAAAGCTCGTGCTAAGCTCTTTGAAACTACGTATACTCCCAGGTGGGAGCTTATTGAACCATGCTCGGGCACTTCCTTTGAGGGTAACAGAAAAGCCCGACACATGACTTCATCAGGAACTGCTTGCAGGTGCATCAGGGATTTGTATGTTTCCAAGTGATCCAACGGGTCCGTGGAGCCATTGAATGTTTCCAACTGAGGCATCTTGAACTTCCTTGGAAGAGGGCGCCCCATGACTTCGGCAGTGAAGGGTGAATCGGTATTTTGTACCAGCTCTTCCACCGTAGCGGGAGTCTGAGCCTTGACTTGCTTCATTAGCCCTTCAATCTGGTTCTGCATCTTGAGAATCGCCGCTAGTTCATGGGACGACTTCTCCAGGGGGGGCTTGCTATTTCTCTTTCGGTTTTGGCTTTCCTCCTCACTGGACTCGCTTTCCTCTCTGTGATTCCCTTCCTCATGTTGACTGTGTTGTAAGTTCAGGATGCTGGGTTCGGAGATCTGTAGACGCAAAGCTGCGTTCTCCTGCATCGCGTTCTGCAACCCTTGGGTTAACGTTTTGATCTGCTCTTGCATTTGAGCGAATGCCTCTGGAGTAATCTGGTCGCCCCCTGTCTTACTCGCCCCGGCGGCGATAGCCGCTTCTGCTGCTTTGGCTGCTTCTGCTGCCTTAGTAGCCTTTTCTGCGACGGCAGCGGCCTTGGCTGCTCTTGCAGCCTTGGCCGTTTCAGCGGCCTTGGCGGCTTTAACTGCAGCGGCGGTCTTGGTGGCGTCGTCGACGCCCGTTTGCGGGGGGTCTGAAACCATCGTTGCTCTGCTAGATCGGGTATCCACCATGCAAAACTATTCACCGTAAAGGAGAAAGTCGTTTCCCACAGACGGCGCCAGCTGATGAATCAGCTTCGTATCTGGCCCCGACCTGTTCCTGCAAAGACAACGTGAGAGCCTAAGTCACCGGTGTGGTGGCGTGCCGACCACCCTCCGATGCCTAAGTCAGTAGAGAATACGATCTTATTGAGAGAATAGAGATTCACAGGGGTTAATTGGTCGTACCTTATTTGAAGCTCTACCGTTACTATTATAGGCATTTCGTAGGAGGTTGAGTCCTAGTAGGACTGTGTCCGGAAATCTGTTGGTTATCCGAATGGTGATCGTGGAGTCCTGCCTTAGCTAGGACTCCATACTCACCTAATATAGGCCGAGATTCATCATCCCTTTCTGGCCGTGATTTCCCTTGGGATTATCATGTACATCTTATCTATATTTTCACATTTATCCTATGTGGGATATCTTCTGTAGGGATAAGTATGCTACGTGAGCGTTACAAGTCCAGTCTTAGCTGGACTTTTGAGCTGGTCCGTAGACCGTGGTCCAGCTCCGATTGCCGGAGCTAGACTCTGGAGTTTAGTCCAGCTTCGTCGCATAGTCCGAGCTGGTCGACTTGGTGCTCCTCCTGAAGGTGGTGGGCAAAGCTGATGGCTTTACTCCCCAGCTTCGCTTCTTTCTCCTGGCTGGGCTCTTTAGGTTTTCCTTACTTATCAGTTATATTATATAAAGTTTTCAAATTCGTGAAAAACATTATAGATTGAAAGATATAAGCGATAAAAAATGACACGAGTTTCAAAAATTGTCATCCATTTTGAAACGGAGGGAGTACTAGTATATAGGAGTCCAACCCCAAGTGGTTTGGCTAGCTATAGTTGACCATATAGAAAAAAAGCAACTTTGTTCCTAAGAAGTCGGAGCACGAAGGTCGAATGTGAAATTTGTCCGTTCGTTAACTTTAAGGACCAAAAAGCGAACGCAAGGTGACCCAGACATATGATTACGAAAAGAAAGTGTTAGGAGTCCACTCTTTTCCAAGAGCTATGGACCACTCTTTACAGATGCGGCCTGAACCAAAAATAATGGGAGAATATATGCTCACAGCTCATCATAGGCTGTAGCTTTAATTTTTATTTTTCTCTTGGCAAATGTATTTGAGACTTTCGTAACGAGTAATTCACGCAAAATATTAGTGCGTATAATCCGAAAAGTTGACTGAAAGTATCAGCATAATAGTTCATGTTATAGGGCATCAGAATTATTTGTGCCATTTTTTCTATTCCACTTTTGAGTCAAACATTGTTTTTTGTTTTTTTTTGGTTTATTGGTAACCAGGGGCGGAGCCAGAAATTCTTGACAGTGGGGTCAATTTCCTATAGCACAAAAAAATTTTGTTTCATACTACTTGATAGTAAAAAGAAACGTTGAAATGGTAAACAAAAAGGAGTTACGTAGATATTTTTAGGGGTTTTTTGGGGGGGAGAAGTGAGGATATTTTACTTTGCCCCCTTTTTTTCCTCAAGCTCCAAACTTTTAAACGAATTGGGGCAAATTGTAATACAAAAGTGGGATCAAGTAAGCAATTTTGGGGTGAAAACTATAACTATCTCCATTGTAATTTGGAAGTCAGAGGGGTCGGATGCCACCCCTTGTCTCAAGGTGGCTCCACCCCTGTAGATAACTTAACAATAGGTACATCGAGTAAGGGTTGAAAATTTAGCCGTGATATAGGTCATTTAATTTTATTTAAAATCATGACGAC
Organism: Rhododendron molle; assembly: GCA_025413875.1. Classification (NCBI taxonomy): domain Eukaryota; kingdom Viridiplantae; phylum Streptophyta; class Magnoliopsida; order Ericales; family Ericaceae; genus Rhododendron; species Rhododendron molle. The sequence continues at coordinate 59,157,210 of CM046391.1, forward strand.
TTAATTAGGTCAGGACCCATGTACTATGAAATCATGTGTTAAAATTAAAAACCTAACGAACAATCCTGAACATTTTAAAGCTCGGCTCAATTCGATTCATTTGCAGCCCTAATCCCGTAGATTCTTATCTTCAAGGCTATACCTCTCTAATTCAGATAAGGTTTGGATTCTATTTTATTTTTTCTAGGGGAACAACAATATATAAATTCGTATATATGAGATACCAGCAAATAGAAGCGGAATGCAACACAACTACATGCAGATAACAAAATAAGCTATAATAAAAACAAAACATGAAAGTCCTCAGTAGCTCCGGTCAAAGACGGCATTCCCCTTGCAGCTGCGAAAGTGGTAGATGACATCGTCGCCCATTTGCCAAGGCAATGGGCGTGACATACGTCTTTGCAGTCAACATTGGTTATCTTGCAAAAAGCCAAGTACTAATATAAGTCGCTAAAGACCCAAATGGCAATAAATAAGTATGAAAACCATGCAATTCGATTTTTTTTACCAGCAACTCTTGGAAGCTGGGGCCACCTAAACACCCCAGCACGCGTAAGCGTGTAAAACGGCTGTAGAAGAGGCTGTAGGAATTAATCTGAGGTGCGCGCAAATTAATCCGGGACAGCTTGTATTACCAATGAAAACAAGAATAGAAAACAATGTATTACATAAATATATGTACACATGAATTCCCAAAAACATAGTATATATATCTCGAGATTCTATGTATAAGATCTTCCAAATTAGAGATCAAGCCGTTGTCATTAAAAGATGACTTTTTTTTATTTTTGTTGTTGTTTCTTTCTACATGTATATATAAGTCGTAGGAATTATACGTTTTGTGAATGGAAGATAACTCTTACTCCTACATATATGTTCATGTAATAATAAATATTCATATTCACGAATCATGATGGAGTATGTGTACGTAATGTAATTATGGTAATTAAGTATGTACTATTTAGGTACACTACCCGATCGAGCCGACAGTATTCACGAGCATTAATCCTAAAGTATTCCTAGTGGAGAGAAAATGGGGAATTTAATTACTTAATACGTACTAAAGAGTTTTACCATTACCAGAAGCATTAATTGCTATGTATAATGTCAACTAACAATAGATCATTCATTCTCATCTCAGGTAAACCGCAACTGGCCGGGCTAGCTAGCTAGGAACTAAACCATACTTTGCACCCCCAAAGTACTACAGTTCATCTCAATTCTATTGGAAAATGATGGCCCAGAACGCGTTTTGATAATTAATACCCGTCAAGAACACGCTGAGAACATTTATTAATGCTGAAAATATCTTTGACGGGTATTAATTATCAAAACACATCATTGGCCGTCATTTTCCCCAATTCTAATCACTTTGGGCCTTTCTAGTTATTAAAATTTTCACTCTTGCGTATTAAATATTATGGATTTCTACTTATGTACGTACGTGATAGATAGTAGTACAAGTGGTGGTCATACAACAGAAGATATCACGTTGCATTGCTGCTTTTCGACAATATACATAGGTTATCGATCCATCAATGACTGCTTCTTTGTTTTGGATTTGGTTACTTAGGAGTTACTACCATTTGTTGTACAGATAAAAAAAATAATTGGGAATTCCCTAAGGAATGACTTGAGGAGATTGAAGGTTTGCTTAGACCTTTTTTTTTTTAAAAAAAAAAATTGGAAAAGGGCTAGTATTTCTCTCTAGCTTCTCTCTCTCTTATGTAATTAAAAAGGATGGTTGGAGTTCAAGAACCTGCAAGAATTAATGAATAATTCGGACACTTTATTGTGTGAAACTTCCGAGGGTGTTTCTCTCCTTAATTTGTACTACTTAGGCTCCGTTCCAGAAACCCTCTTAAAAAATAAGCAGTTTATTTCATATTTTCAAACTTAAAATTAAATTAAATGAAAAATATTTTTTTAATTTTTTTTGCATCGTATAAAAGATCTCATCGAGATCTTTCAAACAAGATCCATAATGCATATTTTTAGATTTCAACAAATCCATAATTTTTGAGCTTGAAATTACCTTATTAAAAAATAAGGACTTAAAGTCCGTTCTGAAACGGAGCCTTAATACTACTTGAAGAATTTATGCCCATCTGCTCCCACTTGTCATTTTTCTGCTAGCAAATTATATTCCGAACATGTTGTCTGCAGTTTGAGGCTTTATGTGGTCCCATGAGATCTTTTTCTACATGGAATGGATCTTTTCCATTTTCCTGTTTGCTCAACGCATGTGATGCCTGGATATTTTTCTTTGGAACTAGTCCTCCATCACTCTAGTTACTGTATTTCACTGACACTAATTTAAGCTATGTAGGGAGCAAAGTAGATGTGACGTGATTTCAATGAGACAAATTTAATATATCCAGGTTTGGCATGTGGTCTTTATTTCGGCTTTGTCCTTTTGGTTTTGCTCTCTTGAGCTTTGGTTGTTTTTGTGGTCTTAGGTTGTTCTGTTTGTTTGGAGCGTGTTTTCTTTCTTGTTTTTTTGGTTAGGTTTTGCTTCGGATCCTCGCTTTGGTTTGTTAATTGGGCTGTTTGTGGAGCTTTGGGTTTTGAGGTGTACCGTCATGGAGTTTTCCATAGGTTTTTGGGTGTTTTTAGTTAGGTCTTCCTTATGCTTTTGCAGTTTTGGTTGGCATCTTACCGTCCTTTTCGGTGGTCTGGAGTGGCTTATGCCGGTGTACCTTTGTTCCGTTTAATCATTATAATTGTTTATAAGAATTAATAAAATCTTTTTGTTAAGGGAAAAAAAAAAAAGTAGATGTGATTGGAAAGGGAAATGTGGATAGGTTAACCAAAAGTAGAATTTCTTAAAGAATTAGAAGTAAATAGTGGCTGTTCTGTTGAGGAACTAATTAAACCCCCACTAAAAAACGCTAACGAGGAACTGATGGCCGGCAAGCCAAACTTTCCAGAGGTTAGGGTTTTGGTTGACATGGGAGTTTAACAGTTTGGGCTTTATGCGTTCAATTTGATCTCGTTAGCCAAACAGTTTTCAAGAATTATTCACAAGCCAAAGGTGCTTAGGGTCTCGATAAACTGTTCTTCTTGGCTCATCACTTCCTCCAAGAGAGTTTTGTTAAGTTGTGTAATGGAGTTGGACGACGAGTACCAATTGGGACACCCTTCCTTAGTTTGTTCAAATAAACATTTAGGTTGGATTTGGAAAACCGGTGAAACTTTGGGGCTTATTATGTAATTTTTTCTTAAACATATACTATCAACGATTAAGAGTCAAAAGTACTCCATTCTTTAAGAATGCAAGATGTAGTCTATGCTAAATTATTTGGAGTCAACTTGTTTTCTTGTCGTCATCCTATTTGTAGCACGCCTTTAATTTAGAGTCCCAAGTTTTACTATACGGATGGAAGATGTAATTTATGCTCAATTATTTGAGTCAACTTGATTTCGAAAATCATGGCACAACAAGAAGGTGGAAATTAAATTATTAAACCAATGATTCTGTTAATTATATACTTATTTTTTAATCAATTAACTTGTAAGGTTAGTCTAGTTATCAATTCGATCGTGACATTATCTGATGTGAGAGCGATTAGGACTTTATATTAAAGAAGAGAAAAATATGTTTATAGAATAAGATAGCAGAAAGGAGAGTAATTATTCCATCGTATTACATCTCCGTTTTTTTGTTTAAAGTCGTACGGTACTCGACCGCTATGGGTGATTTAGACAATTAAACTTTCTTTATAAAAAATAATTCAGTAATAAAAAAAAATAAAAAAAAACCTTACGACCATGACTGCTAATTCAGTTTGTGCATAGCACGGGTGAAATATTTTATTTAGCTTCAAAAATCTTATACGAAGGGAAATAACTTATTCTCAAACCTAAGACTTTCTTCCACTTATTTACTCTCTTTTAATTTCCATGTCTTTCGCGCATGCATAACACGGATTCAGCATTAGTATTAAATGGATTGGGGATTGTGAAATTGATTCCTAGGAACTAGTTGGGGTGCGTGAAAAAAAAAACAATTTATAATTGATTCCTAGGAACTTGCCATATGTAAATTGAACTATTGACCAATTTCTCAATGCAAATTAATTGTTTTCATCCTGTTGACTGTGTGCATTCATGAGTGAAACCAAAAATTCATGACAGAAAATTCCAAGTTGGCTTTAGGCTCAGTAGAAGCAGTTCTCAATAGGATTTAAAGTAGCAGGCTAACCAGAGCTAGCTCTGAGCTGAAGCGTGAGACGCGACCGCTTTAAGCCCCAAAAAATTTACAAATCTTAAGAGTTCTTCTTACTTTATTTTTTTCTTTTTGGTTAAACGGGAATATATAATTAAAAGCTAAATTGAAGAAAGTACATCTCTATGTTCCTCCCACTTTGATATCCATAATGATAGTCCAATAAAAAGGGTCTCATATTTAATTTTTGCTTTAAACATTCGAAAAGTCAGGACCGGCCCCGAGGCCGGCAAACAGGCAGGTCGGTCTCAAAGTTGGGCTTGGCCCGAAGTATTGGGTTGCTTTCGAAGAAATTAACAGGCTTCAGTTCAAAGCTGGAGGTTACGGTTGGCATCACTGGGAAATCCTCTTGACAAGGTATGTGATGGAACCCCAAAGTGTACCATAACACAATGTCCTTGTCTTCGATACGGCGGTTCCTGTTTTCATCACCCGAAAAATAAAATTATAGTACCCGAAATTGAGGATTTTCTTTTATGCACGCGTACTTAAACAACAAAGAAAGATTTCATTCATCACCAGGATAAAACTAAAGCAATTGACAACGTACAAAACAAAGGGTTTTCTAACGTGAAATGTACCTTTTGGACCACACATCTAGTGTGTCTTCTCCCTTGCTTTGATATGCCAAAAGCCCGCCGGCCCATTGCTCGGTCCGGTTATATTGAGTGACCCATATCTACACCGCCATTCATCAGCCACACAAAGACAATATGGTTAGAAAATAAACTAAAAAACAAAACAAAACATTAAAAAGTATGAAAAATGAACTTCTAAAAAACAAAGCCAAGTTTTAGAGAAATCAAAAAGATTTTGCAAACGATACCTAATTGTTGGTGAAAGTGCCTCTAATTTGTGGGGGATCATCGAGATCAAGCAAGCTGGGCGCATTTGCTCCAGGGACAATAACCGCTTGGGTTTCCCAGCCTAGACATCTTCGACGGATTAACCACATGAAATCCCGACGGATTATAAATATGAAGCATAACGCGGGCATCCTTCTCCCTCTTAGCCACGTGTCTCTCAGCTTTCAAGTAGCTCTTCCTTGGCGACTGGCCCGGATACGTCTCCTCCTTCACAAGATTGACCTTATTGTCGGTCCCGTTGATATCCATGTCGAGGTGAAAGGTAACGAAGTGATCGTGAACCACACCGATCAGATTTTCGGACACCAATGGACCAGACATCACTACTACAATAATAGATATATATCACACTAAGGAAATTCACAAAGATCACGGTTTTCAGTGAAAGCGTGATAAAAAGTGGTGCTTAAAATTTTTTATCACAGTTTAAGTCCAAAACTGAGATAAAAAGTGGGTTTTAGCGCGGAATAAAAGATCTCGCTCTTGCGGTGAGATAAAAGAAAAATAACCTCACCCTTGCGGCGTGATAAAAGATTTTAGGGTAGAAAAAAATGAGGTAAAAGATCTCACTCTTGTGGCGAGATAAAAGAAAAAAGATCTCACCCTTGTGGTGTGATAAAAAAGAGAAAAGATCTCACTTTTGTGGCGTGATAAAAGATTTTAGGGCGAAAAAGAATAAGATAAAAGATCTCGCTCTTGTGCCGAGATAAAAGAGAAAAGATCTCACCCTTGTAGTGTGATAAAAAAACTTTAGCACGAAAAAATGCGATATAAATGATCTCATTCTTGCGGCGAGATAAAAAGCCTACCCATTTAGGCGTGTGGTCTGAATTTTCATGTGGACGGGCTAGTACTCATTTAGGCGGGTTTCGAAAAGTTATGTAAGAAAAACAATGTCGTTTAAGGACTTTGAAAAAGAAGATCGGAGCAACATTCTCCGGTGTGAAGCAACTGTTGCCGTGGGTGAAGCAACTGTTTTTCTCCGACTTGATCGATCCATTTTTCTGAACATTTTTCTCCATTTTGAAGATAAGTTGGTGTGCAGGACTGTAGGAATAGAAGGTCACCGAGAGAGAGAAGGAAGTTTGTTTGATGGGCTTTGAACCATTCATCTGCTCCCTAGTTTGTTTGATGGGCATTATTGGAATAAAAAATATAAATAATTGTACAGGACTAAATTAAGTCCGAACCTAATTTTTTGGACCGGCCTAAAAATTCTCCAAAATATAATCATAATTCCCTACTGTCGCTGCCATTCTTGCAACAAGCGTCACCTTGGGCCTTGATTCCTGGATCTGCAATAAATTAAGTCAAGGCCGAAAAAAAATTCTGGTTCTTAACCTTTGTCACGCAGAATTTTGTTTTGGCTTCAATTAGAATCCATGCAAGTGGGATGCGGGATTAGTGTCTAGGTTCAGTCAAGCTAGCTGCGTATGAACTGACCTACACACTTGAGTTGAAAAAAAAAAAGAAAAATGATTGTTTTTAATTAGGAATTTAAGGGCTTTTGGCTAAATAAAGGGGGCGTTTGGACAAATAAGCCACTTTGGCTTATTTTTTGTCTTTATTCAAATTTTTTTCGCATTTTGTGGCTTATTGTCAATTTTTTGGAGATTATTGCTTCGTTATGACGAGACGAATCGGAAAAGTAAAAAATTTCGATCGAAATCCAATTTTTTTGGAATTTCGACGAGATTTGGCGGGAAAGCCAAATTTTGGCAGGAACGACGAATATTTAGATTTCGATCGAAATTTTTACTTTTCCGATTCGTCTCGTCATAACGAAGCAATAATCCCCAAAAAATTGACAATAAGCCACAAAATGCGAAAAAAATTTGAATAAGGACAAAAAATAAGCCAAAGTGGCTTATTTGTCCAAACGCCCAAGTGGCTTATTTTTTTTTGTCCTTATTCAAAATTTTTTCGCATTTACTATTTTTCGTGGATTATTGTGCCGTCATGTTGAGTGGAATCTAAAAAGTAAAAAAGTATGATTCAAACCCAATTTTTTTCAAATAAAGAAAAAATAAGCCAATAAGTCAATTTTTTCGTCTTTATTAAAAAGTTAGGGTTGGATCATAATTTTTTACTTTTTCTGATTCCTCTCGTCAAGTCGAACCAATAATTCAAAAAAAAAATTGACGTAAAACTATAAATTGCGAAAAAAAATTGAATAAAAAAAAAAACTAATCAGCATATTTAGTCACAAAAAAAAAAAAGCCCTTTAATGTACCTGAAAATTATTGAGCTCTGAGTGTCGCCAGGCTAGTCCAGTTTTGTGGACCAATACAGGCCCAACTCTAGCACAATTTTAAAATGCACCGTTACGTTAAGGAATCCCATCAGATTTATGCCATTAATACCCCCTCATCCTCAATTGTCGTCTTCCTTCTTCAACTCCTTCGGCTCCGTTGCGCAAGCTCCCGATCTCTCTCTCTCTGTTGGCGATAGAGATGTCGAAGGCCCCGGCGCGGGAGCCAGAAACGTCGAAAAGAGCTCCGGCAGAAGGAGCACGTTGTCGACGATGAAGATGCGGAGCGGCGGCGCGTTGCCCTCTGAACTTAGAGCAAAACCAGCCGGTGCTGGCGACAGAGACATCAAAGGTGCTGGAGTCGGAGACGTCGAAAAGAGTTCCGGCAGAAGGAGCTCGTTGTCGACGGTGAAGATGGAGAGCGGCGGTGCGTTGCTCTCTCTGAAGATGCAGATCATCTTTTTCCTGGGTTAATTCCGTACAAAGATCCAAAGAGAACTCTTATCAAAGATCGTCTTTATCCTTTTTGGTTCTTGTTTCTCTGAAAAAGGAAGTTTTGATGCTTCATCACAGAACAAGTTGTATATATATCGATGTGGATGAGTTTTTTTAATGTTTGATATCAAAATCATGATCTGAAGTTAACTTTCACTAAAGTGGTTCTATTTTTATTCCGAAATATCGCAAATTTCACACTGCGAATTTTGTGTTTGACCGCTGCTCTTCTTGCGTACCGTGACTCAGGTCTCTCCGATCGGGCCTGAGCGAGGAGGGGCGGTGAGTCAACACGCTGATGAGGATTCAGAAGTGGATGGAGATCGTGGCCGAATTTCGAAGTGTGAAATTTATGCCCAGTGTCAATTTCCAAACAGCAGTCTAATGACATGTGGGAGGGATATCGGGTACTCGAACAATCACCTTTTTCGAGTGAAAATCGTCAATTATCAAAACAATGGCGGGGGGAGGGGGGTTGGAATGATACAATTCAGATTTAGATATCCTTTTTTTATTGTTCAGTATTCCATTTTGGGTTGTTCCTTAATAAGTATCCATTTTGTAAAGTTAGTGGGTAAAAGTTGGTATATTGTCTATTTTGTCCCTAAAAGTAGATTCCTTTTTGAAAAGTAAGTGAGTAAAAGTGTAATGATGATGGGTAAGTAGGGAAAGTGGAGGAAAAAATTGATGTGAAAGGTATAATAATGATGACTTTTTAATAAGTTGGAGTTACGAAGTAGGACACTTAAAAAGAGACGAAGGAAGTATAAAGTTGAACCAAGCGAACGGTCAATTATCAAAACAAGCATAAACAACATTCAAAATTAATCGAACGCATATCGGTCCGTTGTGAAAACAGCGATTGATCCTCAAGCAGCGTAGAATGAGAAGAGCTGAGGAGCCTCTGATTTTGACGAATTCAAGCCACAAACTGCGGGGATATATCTTCCGCCCTATTTGATTTGAGTTTTGAGGGAGGCTTTTGTTATGATTTTTAAAAAATTTACTTAAAAGCGTCCGAAACAAGTTTACGGTCACCTTCACTTATCTACAGGTGGAGAGCATTAGCACAATTCTTGTTTAAGTGACAGCTGGGGAAGTGTTGTGCTTCATGATTTGTGACTAACAAATTCGCAGTGCACATTGTTTTTGTTTGGTGGATAAGATTACATCTTTGGACGTCAACATCAATTGCTACCACCTAAATCATGAAAATAGTAAGGAAAAATGCAAAAACAATTACTTGAATACACCAATTAGTAATCGTACCAGGTGATTTAATTACTCTTTGGTGCCAAATGTGTTCTATTTTTCGGTACTACCTTTCATAGCATTGAGGCAGTTGATGAAATTGTCAATTCTATCATCTTTAGAGTTCAAACACTGTCAATTCTATCATTTTTAAAATTTTACAAACACTGTCAATTTTAACATTTTCACAATTCCAAATGACAGTGTTTATGTAAACACTGTCAAATTTATTTTCCGACCACTATAAATTTTGTCAATTTTAAAATAATTTTAAATTTTGTCAACTTTTTTCAATTTTGTATATTATTTTTTAACACTGTCGATTTTGTCAACTGCTTTAAAATAGCTAACAATGTTATGCCAATACTGTCAATTTTGTCAACTTTTAAACACAAACAATATTTGCATAGTTTAAAATTGACAGTGTTGACATAACCAAAAATGACAGTAATTGAAATTGTAAAATCGATAGTGTTTGAAATAAAAAATGACAATGTTTGAATAAAATAATTTTAAATTTTGTCAACTTTTTTCAATTTTGTATATTATTTTTTAACATTGTCGATTTTGTAACTGCTTTAAAATAGCTAACAATTTTATGCCAATACTGTCAATTTTGTCAACTTTTAAACACAAACAATATTTGCATAGTTTAAAATTGACAGTGTTGACATAACCAAAATGACAGTAGTTGAAAATGTAAAATCGATAGTGTTTGAAATAAAAAATGACAATGTTTGAAATGTAAAATTAACATTATTTGGAGTAGATTCTATTTAAAATTCACAGTGTTGGCATAACAAACAAATGACAGTATTTCAAATGTAAAATTGACATTATTTGGAGTTAATTTTATTAATTTCACGGTGTTGGCATTAAAAAAATGACAGTGTTTGAAATGTAAAATTAACATTATTTGAAGTAGATATTATTTAAAATTCACAGTGTTTGCATAAAAAAAAATGACAGTGTTTGTAATAACAGTGTTTCAAATGTAAAATTAACATTGTTTGGAGTTGATTTTTTATTAATTTTATTTCCAAACACTGTCATTTTGTTGTTATGCAAACATTATGAATTTTAGAAAATTTACAGTGTTTAAAACACTGTCATTTTTTGTTATGCCAACACCGTGAATTGTAAATAAACTTTACTCCAAACAACATTAATTTTACATTTCAAATACTGTCATTTTTTTGTCAACACTGTCATTTAGACGCATAATATTGTTAGCTATTTTAAAGTTGACAATATTGACAGTGTTTGAAAATGAAATTAATAAAATCAACTTCAAACAATGTTAATTTTATATTTTAAACACTGTCATTTTGTTATGCAAATATTGTGTTTTAAAGTTGACAAAATTTACAGTATTGGCATAACATTATTATCTATTTTAAAGCAGTTGACAAATCGACAATGTTTGAAAATAATACATAAAATTATATATTAAAATTATTTTAAATTTAAAATGGTTGGAAATATAAATTAAAGAATTTGACAGTGTTTATGTAACACTGTCATTTCGAATTGTGAAAATGATAAAATTGACAGTGTTTGTAAAATTTAAAAAATGATAGAATTGAACATTCAATTCAAAGGTACAATAAAACTTACATTATCATCAAAGGCATAAAACAAACGTAATCATCAAAGTCACAATTGAATATTTAACTATCATCAAATCAAATTATGGACGTTATCATCAAAGTCACAATTGAATAACGAATTTGACAGTGTTTGGAAATGAAATTAATAAAATCAATTCCAAACAATGTCAATTTTACATTGCAAATACTGTCATTTCAAATACTACAATTTCAAACACTGTCATTTTTTTGTTATGCAAACACTGTGAATAAAATCTACTCCAAACAATGTTATTTTTAGATTTCAAACACTATCATTTTTTTATGCCAACACTGTCAATTCATTTTTTGTTATGCCAACACTGTCATTTTTACGCATAACATTTGTTAGCTATTTAAAGTTGACAAACTTGACACTACTTGGAATAACGAAATTGACAGTGTTTGAAAATAAAATTAATAAAATCAACTCGAAACAATGTCAATTTTATCATTTTCATCAGTGTTTGGACCTTGCTAGGGACATCTTTGCACCAGTCATTTCACCATTCTTTCGGTGTGGCTCGCAACTCTTTGTGCCTCCTAGAAATTGGTTGACAGGAAGCTTCAATCTCACCAGTCATTTCACTCTCTATCTTGACAAGGATGTTGTTCTTCTTGCTTCAAAGGTTTGATTCTCCACGAGTCAAGAGTGAATTTTCATTTACCATCTTTCAGTAAATTGTCTAAGCTACATGCTAAACATCAGCAAGAGGGGTCTTTTTTTGTTTTTGTGGTGTCGAAAAAACAAGAACTTCATAGATAAAGAAGAGAAACACATGACTCATGAGAGTCCAAAGGCTAAAAACCCAGGAGAAGAGAGCAATAAAAATACATTCACCAAAAAAGCAAAATCTAATATATACAAGTATACGTATACAAAATTAGTAAAGCTATGTTGGATACAAGTATACGTATACAAAAATACTCTCCAGAACCAAAAAAGCAAAATCTAATATATACAAGTATACGTATACAAAATTAATTCCGGATACCAGACGAAGCAAAAGAAGTTCTCGATCTGACATGTGAGTTATTAAAGCTATGTTGGAGCTGAATGTATCGAATCGTGGCAAAAGGGGAAGAAATTTGGGCCTTTAGATGAATGTATCGACCACCTCCGATCATGACTTTTTCCGGCGACCACAAAATTTGCAGTCAAACACAAAATTCGCAGTGTGAAATTTGCAGCCAAATACAAAATTGCGACTTAAAGTGTGAAAAATGCTACTGAATGTGGTGTAATAAAAAATTTTTTTTTTGAGATAAACAAACGTTTAAAACCAAACGAAGGGGAAAAATATGAAGAACATTGGTAAAGATGAAGAAACTGAAATAGGAGCCGTCGGGGCCTCTTTCATGCTGATCGGAGCATTGGCGGCGGCCATGGCAGTGCGATCGAGCCTCCGTCAATGACAACTCCGATCCACGGTATCTGAAATGATTAGCCGCGAATTGAGAGCGAACTCGTCACGGATCTGAGGCGGCGGAGGAACCGCTGGAGTGTTGAACCCACCGTTGGGGGAATTATGGAGAAAGAGTGCATTTTTTTTGAGGGAAATTAGGCAAATAAAACGAATTTCATCTTTCATGGACGTTGCTAAGATCCTTCCATTTATTTAGCAGCACCTTAGGATGGCATAGCCTTAAAGTGAAGGAAGTGAAAGGCGAGGTTCAAACCAATTTCATCCAAGTAAAGAATGATTCCTTTTGAATAAACGTTTTTTTGCACTTTTTTTTTCGGACTTTACTTAACTCGGCCCAAGCAATGCCCCTTCACTCCCATGCCTTTCTTGGTCGGACCAACCGGCGATTTCCGACAAGTCTTTCTTCATTTTTAGAGCAAGAAGCAGAACTACAGGTATGAAATGAAAAGTGTTTCTTACGATTACGCCCAACAGCCCACTTGAGCAATTTGCCATTCTCCCATTAATTCCTATGAATATAGGAAACTTGTATTTCTCATTCACAAATCCATCTTTGTTTATGCTACTCACTCTCAGTTTGGTCCTACTTCTGGTTCATTTTGTTACTAAAAACGGAGGAGGAAACAGAGAGAGAGATCTAGAGAGAGAGGAGTATGGTATGGCTATGAGTGTGTAGTAGTGGTGTGAGAACGGAGGTGGAATCGGCCTCGGGTGCGGCGTCGGCGGCCCTATGCAGGCCATCACAGAGAGATTCAACGGCGACGGTGAGGATCTGGTCGATGCCGTCGAGGAACGGGTCGGCCGCCCCCTCTTCAACGCCAGAGTCGTTTAGTGCTCCGAGGATCTGGTCGGTGTACCAGTGTTCGATCGAGGCAACAATAACAATTAGAACAGGGGTATCCCCAGCTGCTTGACAACCGCCGGGAGGACTATGATACCGGCGCCAACGATCGCGGTGGAAAGGTTGAAGATGGCGCCGGGGAATGATGCGCCGTCGAGAGCTGCAGCGGGGTCGAGAAGATCGTTGTGCTTGTGTTGTTAAGGGAGGAGGCACTGCTGCTAGGGCTATTTTTGGTATACAACGGTGAACGCTCCTTATTGGTACAAATATGGAAGGGAGCTGGAGTTCGAGGGAATTAACCCTCAATTTCAAGACCGGCCCGTAATTTTTAGTATACCCAGCAAACCGTTCAAACAAGCAGATCATATTGGGTTGAACATATGGGCTTCCGTCGGCCTATACAAAAAGCCCATCCATATAGTAAGAGTAGCCAGGACAGTCATTGAGAGGCACAAGTGGCATTGCTGTCACCCCTAGCCCAAACTCACCTTCATCCATGTACGACTTGAAATACCATGCTTCATCTGGGTCCATATACGGCACGAACAACTCCGAAGCAAACCCCTTGTACATGACACTCCTCGGCTCGCCGGTCTCCGAGTCGCGAACCGTGGCCCGGGAGATTATCATCCCTGCTCGTTGGTCGGGCTTTAGGTGGAACACCCAGTTGGCCCATCTCACGGTATGCCTGTCTTCTACTCTGTAACTCGGGCCATTGGGCTGTTCTATGGAAATTGGGTTGATGGGTTCCATCTCTGGTGCCTTGGCTTGTGCAACGTACCGGTAATCCGTGTTGGCACTCTTTGGAACCGGTATGCCCCGGCGTGTGTTTGAAATTTTGACAACCTCTTGCCTGTCGATGTCAACTGTTAGAGTGAGGCCCTCGATGGGCCTCATGTAGAAATTAGGCGTGCCTTGGGTTGAGAAACACTGGACCTTCACCACCCTCCTCCCTTCTTCATACGGCCCAAACCAGCCCGCAGAAGGCGTGCCACAAGACAAATCCGAAAACTAAATGCCTCGGGCCATGATCGATTTGTTGAACTCTTCATTGGATTGGACCGCTTGTAATGCGACCGAGATGTCCTCAGCCGTTAGTGGCCGATAGCCAGATCCCGGATTGGTGACATGCCCGGTGATCAGGCCCAAGTCCAAGTCCACGATTAGAACATGGGTTTGGCCACTCGATAGGGCAATCACATGGGCTTTTCTAGGTGGAAGTGGGTCACCATTTTTCCACTCCAAGACCTGAGATTTTTCGGGTTCATCTAGGGAAAGAGAGTGAATCGTGGGGAAGGCCCGCGAAAAGGGTACATAAGATGAGAGGATGGCTCGAACCGCGTTGATTTCGGTTATGGTGAGTGGGTCTAGTGGGTGTACTGGGGCTTCTGTTACGAGGTTATTGGGCTTGGAAGCTTTGGTCTCCAAGACTGATCCAAACTTGTCAATATGGCGAGTCTCATCTTTAATCCTACACGACAAACATGAGATTAACTAATCATGATAAATATGTGGGACAAAACCATTCCTCTTACCATGGGATTAATAGGAACCCAAATCCTCTACACCAAAAATTCTCTGTACCCATGTTATCGTGCTTTTTCAGTCACAAGATTGAACAAAATTATCTTGCACGGGGAGATGTACATAAGTTTTTCGATTGATACTGGTGATCTGGTTGGTTAATGTATCTGTGGAGTGTGTAGAGTCATGCTCTTTAAACGCCCTAATTAAGAAATAGGGAAGGTTCTTATTGCCGATCGCCCCTAGCTACAACACCCTGTCTCTGGAAAAACAAAGACCTAGATGTACCCAAACAAGATATTACCCATGTACAAGTTTATTTTTTTTGGAATTGGTCCCATATTCCTTCTTTCTTTTTTCCCATGTACAAGTTGTATTGCAGAGCTTGTTTGTGACTTAACCAGGCGCCAAGTGGGTTATTCGTTTTCCGAGGTGGGTAAAGTGTTATATAGGAGTCCAACCCCAAGTGGTTTGGCTAGCTAGTTGACTATATAGAACAAAGCAACTAAACCGTTTGTTCTTAAGAAGTCGCAGATTTGAACACGAAGGTCAAATGTGAAGTTTGTTGGGTCGTTAACTTCAAGAGTCAAAAGGCGAGCGCAAAGTGACCCAGACATATGGTTACGAAAAAGAAGTGTTAGGAGTCCACTTTTTTCCAAGAGCTACGGATCACTTTTTACAGATGCGGCCTGAACTAGGCCTGTCAATGGACCGGATCCGATCCGAAAAATCCGATCCGGATCCGAATCCGATAACGTCGATCCGATAATCCGAATCCGGTAACGTTATCGGATCCGGATCGGATCGGATTAAATCCGTTATCAATCCGAATCCGAACTTTATTTTTTTTAACTTTTTATAAATTTTTGAATTTTTTTTTCAAAATACAGTAAATTTTTTATTTTGAAAAAAAAATGTTTAAGAAGTTGTATTTTTATTTTCAATTTTTCCTTTTATTTTTTTTTTTGGAAAATATTTTTTTTTGAAAAAAAGTTGTATTTTTTTTAAAAAAAATATTTTTTTTTGACTAAAATTTTTGGAGTAAAAAAGTTTTTGGATCGGATTCGGATTTTCGGATCAGATCCAAAATTTTCGGATCGGATCCGGATTTCCGCTATTGGATTTGAGTCTTATCGGATTCGGATCGGATCCAAGTCTTATCGGATTCGGATCTATCGGATCCGGACCGGATCCGGATCCGATCCGGCCCGTTGACAGGCCTAGCTTGAACCAAAAATAATGGGAGAATATATGCTCACAGCTCATCATAGGCTGTAGCTTTAATTTTTATTTTTCTCTTGGCAAATGTATTTGACCCATCGTAACGAGTAATTCACGCAAAATATTAGTGCGTATAATCCAGAAAGTTGACTGAAAGTATCAGCATATATAATAGTTCATGTTATAGGGCATCAGAATTATTTGTGCCATTTTTTCTGTTCCACTTTTGAGCCAAACATTGTTTTTTTCTGGTTTATTGATAACTTGATAATAGGTACATCGAGTTAAGGGTTGAAAATTCAGCCTCACGGCTAAAAAAATATAGGTAATTTAATTTTATTTAAAATCATGACAACAAAATTAGGTCAGGACCCATGTACTATAATATCATGTGTTAAAATTAAAAAACTTAACGAACAATTCTGAATATTTTAAAGCTCGGCTCAATTCGATTCATTTGTAGCCCTAATCTTGTAGATTCTTATCTTCAAGGCTATACCTCTCTAATTCAGATTAGGTTTATTTTTTATAGGGGAACAACAATATATAAATTCATATATATGAGATACCAGCAAATAGTAGCGGGATACAACACAACTACAGATAACAAAATAAGAGATAATAAAAACAAAACATGAAAGTCCTTAGTAGCTCCAGTCAAAAACGGCATTCTCCTTGCAGCTGCAAAAGTGGTAGATGACATCGTCGCCCGTTTGCCAAGGCAATGGGTGTGACATACGTCTTTGCGGTCAACATTGGTTATCTTGCAAAAAGCCAAATACTAATATAAGTCGCTAAAGACCCAAACATTGGCAATAAATAAGTATGAAAACCATGCAATTTGAATTTTTTTTTTACCAGCAACTCTTGGAGGCTGGGGCCACCTCACCCCAGCACGCGTAAGCGTGTAAAACGGCTGTGGAAGAGGCTATAGGAATTAATCTGAGGTGCGCGTAAGTTGGCCCGGGACGGCCTGTATTACCAATGAAAACAAGAATAGAAAACAATGCATTACATAAATATATGTACACATGAATTCCCAAAAACATAGTATATATATCTCGAGATTCTATGTATAAGATCTTCCAAATTAGAGATCAAGCCGTTGTCATTAGAAGATGACTTCTTCTTCTTTTTTTTTTGTTGTTTCTTTCTACATGTATATATAAGTCGTAGGAGTTATACGTTTTGTCAATGGAAGATAACTCTTGCTCCTACATATATATTCATGTAATAATAAATATTCATATTCACGAATCATGATGGAGTATGTGTACGTAATGTCATTATGGTAATTAAGTATGTACTATTTAGGTACACTACCCGATCGAGCCGACAGTATTCACGAGCATTAATCCTAAAGTATTCCTAGTGGAGAGAAAATGGGGAATTTAATTAATACGTACAAAAGTATTAAGTATGTACTATTTAGGTAAATCTGTCAAACACTATTTCCCTTTTTAAATGCAGTGGACTTTAGGCCTTACCAAATACATAATAGTGAACTTGGTGGGTTAGAGATTTGATCAGTGGACCTAGTGGGTTACAAACATGCTATAGTGGACCTCCCACCAATTTTTTATTGATTTTTTCCATTTTCCTGTTTGCTCAAATGCAGTGATGCAGGTTATTTTTCTTTGGAACTAGTCATCTATCACTCTAGTTATTTCTATGACACTAAAATTTAAGCTATGTAGGGTACAAAGTAAATTATTGTGCTTTATTGTTATACAAGTTTTTTTTGTAAAGCAAAGCTTATTGGTGGGGTCGGGTGGTTTAATGGGGCTGTACGGCTGTACCCCCATTTCCCTTATAAATAGCATAGCGGGTTGGAGATCGAGGGGAAGCACAAGAAATCGAGAGAGAAGATCCATACATACATATACACGAGAGAGAAAGAGAGAGAGACGGAGGGGAAAAATGGCATTGCCAAGCCTTATGGTGGTCAAATCAAACTACAACCACAAATACTTGCGCTACATCCATGAAAATGGAGAGGTGCATGGGTTACTCCAATTCTCCGGAGAGGAGATTGTGAGCCCGTACGCCAAGTTTGCAGTGGAGGCGGCAAAGTATGGACAGGGACTGGTGCACATTCGATGCTGTTACAACAACAAATACTGGCAAAGGAGTTCGGAGGACAACCTGTGGATCGCTGCGGTGGGTGACCAACCGGAGGAAGACCAATGCAAATGGTCATGCACGTTGTTCGAGCCCCTCTACGTAGAGGCTGCCAGTACTGATACTGATGCTAAAACAGTACGATTTCGCCACGTCCAGCTTGGGAACTATGCGTGCTTGTGGAGGGCTGCCGCCCCACACGAGTCATGCCTGTGCGCAGCAGTACCAACGGTTGACGGCGACTCGTGCGATGTCTACACTATCGTTAATTGGCAATCATTGTTGATACTGCCAAAAAAAGTCGCATTCAAGGGCTCCAATGGCAACTTCCTCACCTCCTGCTGGATCGAGGGCTATCCATATCTGGCATCCACATGCAGCGACATTGGAGATATAACAGTTGGGAACGAGGTCATTGCCACTGGCGATGGGAGTGTCCGAATCAAGTCCGATTACCACGGCAGATTTTGGAGGCGTAGCCCTAATTGGATATGGGCTGACAATGCAAGCAACTCCACTGAAGACTCCGACACCTTATTTTGGCCGGTTAAAGTAGATAGCAGCAATGTAATTGCTCTCCGCAACTTGGGTAACAACAATTTCTGTAAGTTACTAACGACGGAGGGTAAGACAGATTGTCTTAATGCCGCTGTCTCCACCATTACCAAAGAAGCACGGTTGGAGGTGCACGAAACTGTTTTCTCAAGGACAATCTATAATTGCAATTATCGCCTCACAGATGCCAGGATCTACGGAAAAACCCCCCTCACCATGGCCACCGGAGAAGCCATTAACTACAACAATGAGCCAAGCTCCTTCAGCATAAAGCTCTCGTACACAACGACTAAGAGCAGTACTTGGAATTATAGCGTTTCATTGAAGTTGGGTGTCAAAACTACCATCAAAACAGGCCTTCCGGGCATCGTGGATGGGAAGATTGAAGTTTCCGCTGAGGTTACCGGAACAAAGGGGTGGGGAGAAACTGAGACATCAACAACCACAGTGGAGACTGTGTACAATGTTACCGTGCCGCCAAAAACTAAGGTGACGGTAAGTGCGCTAGCCACGCAGGGTACATGTGACGTTCCCTTCTCCTACTCTCAGACCGACAATCTTCCTGACGGGACATCTATTACTTACAACATGGGCGACGGCGTTTACACTGGTATCAATTCCTACGACTTCCATTACGAGACCAAAGAAGAAAAGCTGTGATAAGGGATTCCCATAATTAAGCTGATGTTTGTGGGTAGCATAGCATCTCTGGAAACCCTCACGAGACTTCACTCGTCCTCTAGGGTAAACTTAGGGGTTTGAAAAGGCTTGTTGCATTCGCTAAATGCAACCGCGTTAATTCCTGCGGAAATGGAGTTATCTATTTTATTTCTTTCGTTAATATTTTTCAGTTTTACTTCTTGTTGCAATATCGTTGTTTGTTGTTTGAAGTGAAGGTTCAATGGTTGGCGATCCATTGGTTGTGGATGGACGAGAGATCCCACCGTACTGTTCCATTGTTTGTCAACAAAGATTCACTCAACACTGTATTCTGTCATAACATTTCTTCTTCTCCCATTTCTGAATTTCTATTTTTATCTAATCATCTATCTCATCGAGTGCCGTTATTAGAGAATCGCCCATAGCCAAAGATTTTTGGGACTTGGGAGATTGTAAATTCCAATAAGCCGAGCTTTTTGTGTTGGCAATTTCATTGACAAAACACATAGTTTTTTTTTTTTTAATATATTCCGTTTTGTCGAGTTGTATTTTATTTATTTTTATTTCTAGAATGTCTGTTTAGAAAGTGGAAAGAAATCAATATTTTGTAATTGAGAGATTGAGCTTTTAGGTGAAAGAAAATCAAAGAATATCAAGGCAATCAAGGGCTTTGGCATTTATCAATTTCAAAAGGAAAGAAAAATCAACAAAATTCTGTTTCGGTATACGGCAACTCACGCAATATACAAGAAGGATAAATCAAGTGGCCCATATATAGACAAGTCTCTGAGGAGTGGTGCAGATATATATATAAGCGAATAAAGATCCTCCCAAATGAGAAATATTACATGGTCTGTAGTGACTTAAACATAGGATCCATGGTGATCTCATAATTGAGTAAAACTGTGATAAGAGCCAAACGAGAAAGATCGTCATACGAGATTGTTGACTTTAGGTGGCTCCACCCTCCTGTTGCTAGCACACCAGAAAAGACTTTGTGTGCAAAGCCTGCACTTCCCTGTTCACCAGCACACCTTCGTTGATGATTGAAGGCAAGTGGCCTATAAGTGGTCATTTAGTCATTCTTCTGCAGCCATGGAGTAATGGCTTTGTCTGGCATGGGAAATCTCAGGCGTGGGTTTGCATTAATTCTCCCATGCTTGTGAACAGTGCACTGAATTGTGCCTATAAATGAAGGCACTAGTTTTCGGCTTATTGGCACTTTTGGTCCCCAAAGTAATCAACCTGTGCCGTTTTGGTCCCCAACGTATCAATTGCACAGATTTAGTCCCCAATGTTCCGATTTTGAGTTTAAAAGGTCCCAACCGTTAGCTCCGTTAGCCTTTTCCGTTAAAAAAATTACAATGTCACCCTTAATGTTTATATCGACATATCAGTTAAGCCCGTACTCTATATTTGTAAAGTTTATTGAAATATTTTTTGCATTTGTTTGTTTTGCGTCATTTTTTTTAGATTATTGATTCGTCTCGACAAGAAAAATTAAGAAACTGAGAATTATTGTCGAAAGTAATTTTTTTAAAATAAATTACGACAATAATCCAAAATAAATTGTTTGTTCCGGCCACCACGTACCTCCACCACTTTTAAGTCACTTCCCGCCGCAATCACCCATCGCCTTTGCTGCTTCAACCCATCATAGCCACCCATTCAATTCACCACCTCATAGAACCCATAACCATCTAAGTTTAACTCCGACGTTGCCAAGCCCCCCTCTCCCTCAGTCATTGCTCTATCTTTATATAGACACTTGAACTTGCCATTCCATTAGTAATTTTTGCAAGTAAAAAAAAAAGAGGATGGTTAGCGCCTTTTGATTGCTCCATCTGTTACAAATTGACAGAATTGGATGGTGGAGGCCTAATTGTTAATGGAATGGTAAGTTCAAGTGTCTATATAAAGATAGAGCAATGACTGAGGGAGAGGGGGGCTTGGCAACGTCGGAGTTAAAAAAAAATGACGAATGCAAAACGTGATGCAAAAATCCAAAAAAAAATGACGCAAAACAAACAAATGCAATAAATATTTCAATAAACTTTACAAATATAGGGTAGGGGCTTAACTGATATGCCGATATAAACATTAAGGGTGACATTGTAATTTTTTTAACGGAAAAGGCTAACGGAGCTAACGGTAGGGACTTTTTAAACTCAAAATCGAAACATTGGGGACTAAATCTGTGCAATTGATACGTTGGGGACCAAAAAGGCACAGGTTGATTACTTTGGGGACCAAAAGTGCCAATAAGCCACTAGTTTTCTGTAAGAAGTATCTCTCTTGAGTGAGAGACCAGAGAGGAGAGTGAGGTAGTGTAGAGAGGGTAGAGCAGTGTGAGGGCTCCTCCTTCGGGAGGGAGCCAAGCTCCTCCTATGAGGCTCTGTTGTAAACAGAATGAGAGAGCATCTGAAAAATCTGAGAGCATATGTATGCATTTGTATCAGTCTGTGAGTGAGTGTGAGTTTGAGTGATTTTGTAATCCTCCTCCTCCTCTATAATAGAAATCCAACTGCCTCCTCCCGTGGACGTACCCAACTTTAGGGAACCACGTAAATCCTTTGTCTCTGTTTGTATGTGTATGTTTGTGTTCTTGGTTCGATCGTTTATTTCTGCAACAGAGAGGATCTCAATTCTTGATAAGCAGATTGTCTTTGCCAAAAATAAGGTGATTGTTAATTTCGATAATGTGATCCAATCACATAAGTTCTAGATAAAAAGAGAAGACTTGTATGGTTTCTAAAAAAATACCATAATTCCATTTTTTTAAGATATAATGTGATCTGTTCATATGACTGTAGTTATTCGATCGTTTTAATTTTTCGCGAAGATGATTTATTTGATTGATGTTAATTTCATTACGAACGTAAAGTACACTAGATTAATTATGGTGATCAAATTTTACTTTTAAGTTGTGTGCAACTTCATTCATTCGACTGATTTATGCTACTCTGAAGTGAACATTTGAGTAACTTTTTATGTTTTCGTTCCAGTATCACATTTAGATACGAGTATCGATCATTTAATGTGATGCTCAATTTATGTCGCTATGACTTCATTTAATATGCCACAATGTATTAGTAATTGTTCTGTATACATATTCAAAAAAAAAAAAATTGGTCTGTATACATTTTCACGAGTGGTATGCAAAATTTAGTCCTTAAATATTGTGAGTCTCATCTTTAGTCTTACAAGACAAACATGAGATTAACTAATCATGATGAATATGTGGGACAGAACCATTCCTCTTACCATGGGATTAATAGGAACCCAAATCCTCTATATCAAAAATTCTCTATACCCATGTTATCGTACTTTTTCAGCCACAAGATTGAACAAAATTATCTTGCACAGGAAGATGTACATAAGTTTCTTGATACTGGTGATCTGGTTGGTTAATGTATCTGTGGAGTGAGGAGAGTCATGCTCTTTAAAAGCCCTAAGATGTAGGAGAGGCTCTTATTACCGGTCGCCCCTAGCTACAACACTGTGTCTCTGGAAAAACAAAGACCTAGATGTACCTAAACAAGATATTACCCATGTACAAGTTTTTTTTTTTTTTTGGAATTGGCCCCATCCTTCTTTCGTTTTTTTCCCATGTACAAGTCGTATTGCAGAGCTTGTTTGTGACTTAACCAGGCGCTAAGTGGGTTATTCATTTTCCGAGGTGGGTAAAGTGTTACTAGTATATTGGAGTCCAACCCCAAGTGGTTTGGCTAGCTAGCTAGTTGACTATATAGAAAAAAAAAAGCAACTAAAGCACTGGTTCCTAAGCGTTTGTTTCTTAGTACTACATATTTATATATATTCATGTAATAGTAAATATTCATATATATATGTATTTTGGTACACTACCCGAGCCGACAGTATTCACTAGCATTAAGCCTAAAGAATTCCTAGCTACGATTAGTGGAGAAAATGGGGAATAATTAATAAAGAAGTTTAACCATTAGCATAAGGATTGCATCGGACTTCACGGTTGCAACTAGCTATGTATAAAATGTCAAACTAACAATAAAACTACACCAGATCAAGTTGTCATTCTCATCTCATGAGGTAAACCGCAACTGGGCACGATAGAATCAGATTCGCTAAACCGTACTTTGCACCCCCAAAGTACTACAGTACAGCTCAATTCTTAGCACGATAGAATCAGATTCGCTAGTGGGTGTGAAGCTTGTCCACGATGGAAATGCAAATTAGCAATATTCACCCACGGAGGGATTTGATTAACGATGCACATGCTATTTTGATCAGAACGAATTCAACACTTCACCACATATATCGGGAGGCCAATCAATGGGTTGATTTTTTAGCAAGAATTGGAGCTGAACAGAATGAGGATTTGGTGGTTTCAGTGGATATACCACTTCCAATTAGGGAATTCTGGATTAGACATCGGAACGCCTTAATATGAGACAAGTCCTCGATTAGGGTGTTTCGTTGATTTCTTTGTCGATTTGGGTCTGTAATACTTTAAACATGTGGAAACTTTATATCCATCTCAAAACCAATTGGCAATAAGTGGAGAAGTCTCAAATGTTATTAAGTGATCACTCATTCCACTCCCAAGCAATGTTGGACTTTATATCTCACGTGCAGCCGCTTTTGAGGTCTGTTACGTGTGGCCACTTTTGGGTCTTATCATCGTGTAACCTTTTTGCTGGTCTGTCATCGCGGGGTGTGGTGACCACTTTTGGGTCCTATCATCGTGCAGCCTTTTTGCTGGTCTGTCATCGCGGGGTGTGGATTGCAATTTTTATTAAAATGTGGGGTGGAATAGGTCCTGCTCTGATACCATGTGGAAACTTTATGTCCATCTCAAAACCAATTGGCAATAAGTGAAGAGGTCCCAAAGGTTATTAAGTGATCATCCATTACACTCCAAAGCAATGTGGGACTTTATATCTTAACAGCGTTTGCACCTCTGTTGCAACTCCTGCCGTTTGCCAAGTTATATAATATTTCTCAAAGTTAAAAAAAACCTTTGGCCCTTCTTATTTAACTTTTCACTCTTGGGTATTAAATGGATTTCTACTTATGCGATAGTACAATCGGTAGTCATACAGAAAATATCACGTTGCATTGCTGCATTCGACAAAATATATAGGTTATCGATCGATCTTTTCTTCAATCTCATCTGCAAAATCCGGTATCACACCGTTTGGGCGAAACTTCCAAGGGTATATTGTAGCCTTTGTTTAACCCCTGGGTGTCCCTCTCCTTTGTACCATTTTTTTTTCAGCATTGTATATATTGACAGAGGTTAGTGAGAAATGTTAGAGTTAACACAAGAGATCCAGAAACTACTAGAATATTTGAAAATTTTATGCAAATCTGTTCCCACTTGTCATTTTCTGCATTTTGAAATCCTACTCCTAAAACTCTAGCAAATTCCAAACATTTCAGTTTGAGGCTTTATGAGGTCCCATGATATCTTTTTCCACATGTATAATTGATCTTTTCCATTTTCCTGTTTGCTCAAATGCAGTGATGCAGGATATTTTTCTTTGGAACTAGTCGTCCATCACGCTAGTTATTTCAATGACACTAATTTAAGCTATGTAGGGTGCAAAGTAGATGTGACGTGATTTCAATGAGACAAATTTAATATATCAACGTTTTGCAGATTTGGCATGTGGCTTTGTCCTTTTGGCTTTGCTCTCTTGAGCTTTGGTTGTTTTTGTGGTCTTAGGTTGTTCTGTTTGTTTGGAGCGTGTTTTTTTTTTTTTTTGTTAGGTTTTGCTTTGGATCCTCGCTTCGGTTTGTTTGGGTGTTTGTGGAGCTTTGGGTTTTGAGGTGTACCGTCTTGGAGTTTCCCGTTAAGTTTTTGGGTGTTTTTAGTTAGGTCTTCCTCAGGCTTTTGCTGTTTTGGTTGGCGTCTTACTTTCCTTTTTTGGTGGTCTTGGGTGGCTTATGCCGGTGTACCATTGTTCCGTTTAATCTTTACAATCGTTTATAAGGATCAATAAAATCTTTTTGCTACGGGAAAAAAAAAAAAGTAGATGTGATTGGAAAGGGTAATGTGGATAGGTTAACCAAAAGCAGAATTTCTTAAAGAATTTGAAGTAAGTAGTGGCTGTTTTGTTGACGAACTAATTAAACCCCACTAAAAAGGGGTAGCGAGGAACTGATGGTAAGCCAAACTTTACAGAGTTTAGGGTTTTGGTTGACATGGATAACCCCAAATGGTTTATCGGTACCTATGCATGGAAAAAATGTTGTAGAATTCAAAGGGGCATTTAGGGGAGAAGGGAGTTTAACAGTTTGGACATTCTGTGCGTTCAATTTGGCCTCGTTAGCCAAACAATTTTCGAGAATTGTTCACAAGTCAAAGACGCTTAGGGTCCTGATAAACTGTTTTGGTGGGACCGTCGCAATGGGGATTACTCAGTTAAATCGATGTACTTCTTCTTGGCTCATCACTTCCACCAAGAGAGTTTTGTTAAGTTCTGTAATGGAGTTGGACGAAGAGTACCAATTGGGACACCCTTCCTTAGTTTGTTCAAATAAACATTTAGGTTGGATTTGGAAAACTGGTGAAACTGTGGGGCTTATTATGTAATTTTTTCCTAAACATATATTAATAAACGATTAAGAGTCAAAAGTATTCTTTAAGAATGCAAGATGTAGTTTATGCTAAATTATTTGAAGTCAACTTGTTTTCTTGTGTCATCCTATTCGTATCACACGTTTTAATTTAGCGAAAATTATTCAATACTCCCGGAGCATATGAATTGTATATTCTCTTTTCACATAACATGTGGGGCCCACGCAGGAGACACGTGTGGGATTTACATGAAAGTTATGTGGGAGAAGAGAGTATACTGTTCATATATTCCGAGAGTATTGAATTACTCTTAATTTAGAGTCCAAGTTTTACTTTACGGATGGAAGATGTAAGTTATGCTAAATTATTTGAGTCAACTCGATTTCGATAATTATAGCACAACAAGACGGTGGAAAATAAATTATTAATCCAATGATTCTGTTAATTATATACTTATTTTTTTAATTAACTTGTAATGTTAGTCTAGTTATCAGTTCGATCGTGACATTATCTGATCTGAGAGCGATTAGGACTTTATATTAAAGAAAAAAATATTTTATAGAATAAGATAGCATAAAGGAGAGTAATTATTCCATCATGTTGCGGTGCTCCAAATTAAAACCAAAACCTCTTGAAAGGAGAGTAATTATTCGATCGTATTACGTCCCCATTTTTTTGTTCAAAGTCGTGTACTCGACCGCTATGGGTGATTTAGGTAATTAAACTGTAACGGCCCCAATTTTGGGTACGTTAAATGGACATTTTATTGAAAATCAAAGATAGAGTCAGGTTCATTATTACATCATAATCCTTACAAGGATACATTTGTTATACAAGGGAAGGGGATTTAGGGTTCCTATCTACTGCTCCGCCTACTCCTCCATTTTAGCCAGCTCCTCGGCTCCGAAAGCCTCCAAGGTGTACAGCTCACCCTGTTCGTCTATGAGGTCTGACACATTATACCAGTGTCGCACTACTACAATAATAGTTATGTATCACACTAAAGAGATTCACAAAGATCACGATTTTCAGTGAAAGCGTGATAAAAAGTGGTGCTTAAATTTTTTATCTCAGTTTAAGTCCAAAGCTGAGATAAAAAGTGGATTTTAGCGTGGAATAAAAGATCTCGCTCTTGCGGCGAGATAAAAGAAAAACAACCTCACCCTTGCGGCGTGATAAAAGATTTTAGGGCTGAAAAGAATGAGATAAAAGATCTTGCGCTTGTGGTGAGATAAAAGAGAAAAGATCTCACCCTTGTGGCGTGATAAAAAAGAGAAAAGATTTCACCCTTGTGGCGTGATAAAAAAGAGAAACGATCTCACCCTTGTGGTGTGATAAAAGATTTGAGGGCGGAAAAGAATGAGATAACAGATCTCGCTCTCGTGCCGAGATAAAAGAAAAAGACCTCACTCTTATGGCGTGATAAAAAATACTGGCACGAAAAAAAGTGAGATAAATGATCTTACTCTTGAGGTGAGATAAAAAGCCTACCCATTTAGGCGAGCGGTCTTAATTTTCACGTGGGCGGGCTAATACTCATTTAGGCGGGTTTTGAAAAGTTATGTGTAAGAAATGATGTCGTTTAAGGACTTCGAAAAGTTTTTTTTTTTTTTTTACAAAAGGTAAGAAGATAAGCCCTAATTACATTCACCCCAAAAAATCTTTACGTTTCATCTTCATCTTCACGCCCAAAAAGATCGATCGATCGAGAGAGAGAGAGAGAGAAGGCAAATCTCATAACTGGGTTTCACCAATGCCTAGTTGTTTCTTCGACGACGGACGGGCTATTCCACTAGTGCCCGATTTACATGTGAGTGAACTGTGATCTTTATGATTTATTGTAGTGGTGAAACTTTGTTATTTTGAATGTTTTCCAAGTGTTTGACACATTAGGTAAAAAAACAATTATATTATTATGGCTTAGCCTTTTCTAAAAAGGATTAAAATCCAATTGGAAAGCCACCATTGAAATTGAAATTCAATATAAACACAAAATATATGTGAAATGGTTATTTTATAAAAAAAAAATCTAAAATTTGTCCATAATGTTACAATCTGCGGGTTGTGATAATTTTCATAAAAATACAAAGCGTACACTAACAAAAACACTATTGTCAACCAAAGTTACTGGCTATAACCAAATTTTTCGCCCCAAGAAAATCTTTTGGTGACCAACAACTAATTTTGATTGGCAAAAAATTTGTTGTCATATTTTAAAATTTTTTTAAATGATGTATATATATGTATTTTTATATATTTTAATATCATGTTAATTGCATTTCAAAAAAATTCAACAAATTTTAAGGAAAAAAAAAAGTTTTCTTACTTTAAGAAGTAAGTATAAATATTTTTGTTTTCATGATACAACAAAAGTTATTGGTTAGCTTAGTGGTAAGGGCTTGGAAAAATCAACCAAGGGTGTCTGGGTTCGAAACTTGGCAATGACAAGAAAAGATGGTCTAGTAGATACAAAGAAAAGATCACGCCCAATGGTTTTCCATCTCAGTTTATGGGTGTGATCATTTTGAACTTTCAATCACGGTTATAAACCGTGATCTAAAGTGACTTACAATATATCATACCCAGAAAAGAGAAACGATCACGACTTATAACTGTGATAACAGAGAAACAATCACACCTATTGGCTGTGATTGTTTCTCTCTTTGAATCACGGTTATAAACTGTGATAAAAAAGAGTGATTTACAATCACACCCAGATCCATCACGGTAGTAGGAGTGTGATGGAAAACTTACAATCACAGTCAATAACTGTGATATTTATGGTTTATTGTAGTAGTGTCGGCACCCATATAATATGTCAAGGTCACCAAAGGTAACACCATAAGCTACAGAAGCTCAATAAAATAATCCAAACCCACTAACCGTTATCTTATAACAAAAAGGCACATAGATAATTACACATGCTCATTCAACAACATAGTTAGCAATGACACATCCACATTCTCTATTCGTCAAGCGTTGGTGTCGTGAGTTCTGCGTTTCTCCTACACGACTCATTGTAGACCGTGTCTCCATTTTCCACCTTACAAAAGCAACATTTCAAACATTATTTCATCCCTCGTTACCAATGAGGCTACCATGTCCAGCTCCATTGGCAACGCACACAATGGGCTACCAAGTCCGGCCATATTATGGTTTCAAACCACTTCAAATCTTGCATTGGCTCATCTCCGCGGATAATCAAGCTATATTACCATTGAGACTACCACGTCCGGCCCCATTGACAATCTTTACAATGGGCTACCAAATCCGGCCACATTGCGATTTTCGCAAGTCCACACAATGGGCTACCAAGTCCGGCCACATTGCGGGTTTTCACATCCACACAATGGCTATCATGTCCGACCATTATGTAGTTTCAAAAATATTTCATCCATGTTAACCACACCTTAGGTGCCATGTTTCTACTTCTCGGTTTTCATGTCTCATTTTCATGCATAGACTCCGCGGTAGGACTTCACATGCAAGTACAACTCATTCATAGTAATCTTGAAGCTAAACTAGTAAGATCATCCAGTTCTATATTATCTATCTTGTTCAATTCACCATTTAAAGCATAACGCCACATGTACAGATGCACTTGGAGTGGAAACCACTTATGCTTTTGAAGAAACAACCACAAGTAATGCAAGTGATTATATAAACAAGCTCATGCCCATCTTAAGGATCAAAATACGATAACTTCCTTTCAAGTTTATTCTATCAAAATCCGTCCTTCTTTCCTTGAGGGAAATGCAAAACAGCATATGTTTATTACTCAACATGTTCATACTTTCATTTAGCGAAATAAGTTTACTACTATCATGCATCATTTACGCAAAGATCATAAGCAAACATAACTAAGGTTATACTTAGGAAAAGTAAGTAGAAGTTAATCTACAAGATCATACAATTAGCTATACTTAAGGTCATAGCGTAAGGAAATTCTACGTATACTTAGGAATAACGAGGATAGAGAATTCTACCGTTCTTCTTGACGGTAGGTCGGTTTTGAGAATCGGTCGTCGGTTTTGCGAATCAGCGGTGTAAGGGCTCCGGATTGCTTCAAAAGAGAAGGTTTCTCTCGAAACTAGATCTTGACTAATACTACTAAAACTTTTGGATTGAGAGGGTGGTGGAGTGACGGTTTAGTGGCGGCCTTGGAAGAGTTTTTTGAAGAACTCAAGAACAAAGAAGAACAACCAAGAACATAAGACTTTCTAGAGAGAGAAGTTAAAGGATGGAAATGTGTGAGTTGAATGCTTGGAATGACTTGCTATTTATAGCAAAGCTTGGCTTATTATCCATTGGATAAATTTTTCCCTAACATTTATTGTCCAATGGATAAAGGTTTGTTTGAACAACTTCTACCTAGTTTTAGGCATGTAAGGCCAGGTTTAGGTACTTTGGATTGGATTATGAAAGATTTTGGAGGGTTTGTACAAGATTTGGCTAGTATTTTATTTTATACATGTAAGGACCAAGGTACATAGATTTGCTTGGAAAGAGTAAACACCTTAGATTGTATCTAGTCAAAGTACAATGGAAGAAAATCAAGCCAAGGTACACTTAAATCTTTCCCTTTTTTCCTCTTTCTCTCTCCCTCTCTCTCTCTCTCCTCTCGGCATTCTCTCTCTCTCTCTCTCTCACTAGTGTGTGTGTGTGTGTGTGTGTGTATATATATATATATATATATAAAAGGTTGTACTTTAGGGTACTATGTAATCTAGTAGATTTCCAAGAACAAGATTTTCTTATTAAAATACTCAATTAAACACATGTGTACTTTACAATAACATATATATATATATATATATATGTGTGTGTGTGTGTGTGTGTGTGTGTGTAAAATCAAGTACACACACACACACACACATATATATATATGTACTTGGTTTTATATATATACACCCCACAACCCTTCTATACCTACAAACCCTCCCTCTCCCCTCGTTTTTTCTACCCCAGGCCTTCTCTCCTTCTATCCCAGGCCCTCTCTCCGCCACCAGCCACAAGTCCGCCATTACCGCCACCACCCACCACACGAAACCCATCCCCTCTCACCAGTCACCACTCCCAGCACCAAACCCACCCCGTCTCTCTCTTTCTCTCTCCCCTCCAATTTCTTCTTCTCTCCAGTCACCACCACAATATCACTCCCATCACACCACAACAGCAACACAGGTTTGAGGTGAAGGAGATGCGAGAGAAGAGCACAACACGCCGGCATCACCAACGATTTTGAAGTTCAAACATCGATAAAAATTTTATTGTTGTCATTACGTGCCTACGCGGTTTTGCCTCATTCGAATTTTACTGTTTGATTTTTTTTTTCTTCAGAAACCCACGAGCGTACTGCTATTTCATTTATCTATTTCATGTATTTCAAATATAATCGAACATTAGAGTCCGATTGTTTGACACAATTTTGGATATTAAAGTCTGATTGCTTGCCCCTATTTGGATTTTAAGATCTGAAATTTATTGCCTCATTTGGATTTTAGTATCCAATTGGCAAATTGGCCCTTATGTATTACAACAGCAACTGAATTTGTTAGCATAACTCATTTGGAATGTAATATCTGAATTTTTTTGCCTCATTCGGATTTTAATATCTGAAATATTTGACTCCATTCGGACATTAAATTTTACCTGAGTCGTGTATGTATTTTACCCCAATTCTGTAATGGGTCTGTAAGTTTTCCACTCTAGACGTTTTCATCATATAATGTGAACCGATCAGACAATGACACGAACCATTGATATTGTCCAGGAATGATTGACAAAGTTTTCGGATATTAAAGTCTGATTATTTCCCCCTTATTCGAATGCTAATATCTTAAATTTATTGCCTCATCTGGATTTTAATATGTAACTGAATTTGTAAGGTCATTCGGAATTTAATATATGAAATGTTTTGCCTCATTCGGATTTTAATATCCAAAGTATTTTACCCCATTAGGACATTATAGTCCAATTTGTCCCCTCTATTTCAGCCATTAGAATCCGATTGTGAGAACCCATAAACATTCATAGCATTACCCCACTCGGAGTTCTTTCTTCTCCATTGAAAAAGAATAGAAAAACCCTAGTTTGGCTTGAAGAACTTGAAATAATCTCTTGGAGTTTGACATGTAATCTAAAGAATTGTGTTTTCTGCACAGACTGCTCTGCTGAAAAATTGTGTTTTCTGCACAGAATTTTTGACTTTGAGATTGAATTTAACTTGGTTCTCTTACTTGTAAAATTCTGGGAAAAATCAAGGATGAACTTTGATGTGTTATTATGAGTTATACAAAATCCCAGGTCATTTGGGTGTATATTTTAATCTTGGCGGATTTTACAAATTGGTGACACGGCTGGAAGTTTGACCGCAGCATGTGGTCTGAGTTTGTGGAATTGATTGAGCGACCTAAAGAAGTCGTATTGTTCTAATTTTTTGAGTAGTTGCTGTTCTCTATGTCTAATTTGATTTTAAAAATTCACGATTCTTAACTCTGTACGAATTAGTCTTTAAAAATACAACTTTGAGTCTTGTATTTGGGAGGGACATGCATTTCATGCATTCATATGTTGCTTTCTGCAAGTAAACTTGATTTTTTCTTTTCGTAAAGGTGATTTGATGATATAAATTGTGTACTAGGTGTTAACGAGGTTCTGAGCTTGTCCGAGATACGTAGGCCGTGAGCGACGTGTCAATGAATCTTTTGTGTAGAAGTTAGAGGTGGGGTTTTGTTGACACCTGACTCATATTTTATTACATTTGCAAGTCTTGTGCCAATTTAATGCTTCTCTTATGAGCTTGAAAGTAAAAGTTTATTGATGGAAAGTTTTCGCCATGTTACCAGGGCTACGACTTTAACTTGCCAGTATGAACTGCGACAAGCACTTGTTGAAATGCGGAGGACTTTGAGGGGACCAAAGGCTGCTGAAGCGAGTATAGCAGGCCCTAGTTCGGATCGTTACTCAAGTCGTTACACTAGGTGCCAGCACTGTGACCGTACTTGAGACTTGGTGTTCTATGACTTGTTTTTGATGGACTTTATGGCCTTGTATTTATTTTGGACACTTTATGGCCATGGTTTATGGACTACTTTCTGTGGTGGAATGACTTTTGTTTTATTGCGGATAACGATTAGCATTTTTGTGATAATTGGATACCATGAAAGTATGAATGCTAAGTAGGGCACCAAAACATAAATTTTTTGGTTTGAATCATTCTTGATACTTTCCTAGGCACAAATAATTCGCTACACAATACTCGTATGTGAAAATTTAGATTTAAATGAGAAGTGCCGTACGAATGGATAATGCTCTAGACAAACATAGAACACTACAAAAAAAAGGGTTTGCATAAATTTCATATTTTATAATAAGATTGCCCTTTACAGCTTTCAATTCAAATGAGTATTCACATTTTTTGGTGCCCGTGGACCGTACTCTCATCTTCACAGCTACCTCCTTCCCATCAACCTTCTTCACAAACGGCTTATACCTACCGTTCCTTTCATATGAAAACCTCATCCTAAGTGTGCGATTATTAATACATTTCTCAGAACCCTTAATCACAATGATAAACCCGTGTTGTTTACCAGTGCATCTTATCTAATCTACCAACACTTCATCGGATGGAAAAACCTACACACACATAAAAAAATTATAGCCCGTAATATAAGATTGCACATAATAAATGCTCTATCAAAAAACACTCACTGTCTCCATTGTGAAATGCTCCATATAATCGTATGGAGGACGAATGGAAGTAGGTATAGTCGATGGCCCTACATAACTACCTAATGTTGAAGTGTCACCCTGTAACACCCAAAGACAAACCAGGTAAGTGTAAGATTCTCTGTAGTTTCATTCAGATATTAATATCAGAAAACTGACACTAAATTCGGATATAAGAGTCCAACAATGTTAACAATATTCGGATATTAATATCCGAATAGTTGTACATAATTCAAACATTAGTATCCAAATAGCTGTACATAATTCAGACATTAGAGTCTAAAAAGTTAGTAAAGTTTTGGCACTGTGTGTCCAACTGTATCGGGTCAGAACTGAAATTGAAAATGGAGGGCTTCTGAAATTAAAAATGGAGGGCAGGCTTACCTCTTGCTGCGGTTTTTGCTCCGTCACTACAACGTCTGTGACTTGTTTCTCAACTTCCATTGTGTGATCTTCCGACTCCAAATCATGGTGTATTGATGGTTCAACTATTTCTTGTTTATCAATGGAGGAAGAGGAAGCAATCGAGGTTTCTATTGACAATTTAGAAGGAAGAGGAGGGGAGGAAGATAGGCTAACTTGGCAATTGGTGGAAGGGACTTGCTGGTGGGTGAAGCTGGGTAGGGATGAAAATGGAGGAGTTTGAATGGGGGAGGGAAAAGACGTGTTCTAGGGAGGGAGGGAAATCAGGAGTATGTGGTTGTATGTATGTAATATTCTTAAAGGGTAAAATGGTCAAATAACATGAGGTCTTAGGGGTATCATGGTCAAACTGCACAAGGACATTTTTGTCCGTAATTGATAAAAGTTTTAATCGGCTGCGAATAGCAAGAACTACGCTGCAAATAGCGGCGCCCGTGTTTTTTTAGGTGTCTAATTAGTTGTCTCTTGAACCGCCCCGTGTGTGTGTGTGTGTGTGTATATATATATATACACACTTGTAATAAAAGATCCTAGGTGGGTAAGCCAAGGCATTGTGTGAATTTACATTAATCCCCTCTGAGCTTTCCCTTCCTGTTTGGTCCTGCGGGTGCTTGTGTACGGGTAGGTTAGGTATCTTACTTTATTCTTGCAAATGCTCGATCATGAGAGAAGCTATAGAGACATCGACGGTCGTACGGTTTTCATGCATAAAATTGGTACTCTATTTGGTGATTTCGCTGAGTTCTTGTACGCTTGATGCCGTATTCTTGCAAACGCTCGATCGTGAGAGAAGCGACAGTTTGGGCTCCCGCGCCCCAATAGCGCGCTCGAAGAGTCGCCACCCGGATTTTTGAGATGGATGATCCGAGAAATCGAGAGTTCGTTTGAGAAAAAAAAAAGGCTTTCGATCTAGCGAAAACGTTGAGATTTTGGGTTCGAGAGCCACGTTACAAGCGGGGAAGGTTTTGTTGAAAAAGCACTCTGCTCGTCCGATAAAGACCGGTCTCTACTAAGCATTTTAAATGGGGGATTTAACATCATTTGAAAAACTTAACTTGAAAACATGTACAGGAAAGGGACATGGGAGATAATATAACACAATGGCGTGCTCGTGGTGCGAACTGTACAGTTTGAAATGGATGAGATATGTACAGAAAGTGAAATAACAATATTACAGCAGACTGTCAATATCACATGAAATGCCGTGCGGCAACCGGATACACCGCACGGTGCAACCAAAATACCGTGCGGTACACTTGTCTACACATTCCAGAATCAGTTTGCTTTCACATGACAAAACAAACCATAGGTCCACAAAATAGTTTGTTATATTTTCTGAATCTTTGAAAAATGATTTACGAGACCCTTTTGTTCATCTTATTATGTAAAAAAAATGTTGAAAACTTTTTGAAATGTTAAAAGATTTAATAAAGTAAAAAAAAAGACTTTTAACATGAAACTTGAATCTGGAATGTACCC
The DNA here is from genome assembly GCA_025413875.1 of Rhododendron molle. Taxonomy (NCBI): domain Eukaryota; kingdom Viridiplantae; phylum Streptophyta; class Magnoliopsida; order Ericales; family Ericaceae; genus Rhododendron; species Rhododendron molle. The sequence continues at coordinate 59,192,476 of CM046391.1, forward strand.
GTACGATCTTTAAGTAATATTAGCCGAAATATGAAAAGAAAAAGCAAAAAGGAAAAAAAAATAAAAGAAAATAAAAGAAAATTTTTGAATGTAAAGCTCGTTTGAAACCCAAACTCGGTATAGAAAGATCGAGAAGTGCCTCGATTGGCTCCCCTCAAGGCCAAAACGGGGTTTAGCCCAAGGAAATAGATTTATACCTTTTGATCGAAGCTTGGATGTGCTTAAAGGTGGACGAATGAAAGTTGATTTGGATTGAGCTTGAGAGACTTGAGAGCAAATGGGTGTAGAGAGAGAGATGTGTATAGTGGTGATGGATGTAAGGAGTTGTAGAGAGAGAATCAAATGGGGGTATTTTTAGAGAGAGAAAGTGAGAGCCAAAAAAATGACAGAGTAACTTTGTCTAGAATTGAAGGGGTGTTTCTCAACTAGAGAGGGAGTATATTTATAGGCAAGAGAGCCAAGGATGATCACTTAAAAGAGGGGAGGTGGCTTCTGGACCGAATTAAACTCATTTTCTGGCAAAGACACTCCTCCTGCAGGTGTGGCCGACAGCTTTCTGCGACTGTCAGAACTTTACCCGAAGTGCTGTGCGACATATTGAAATCCCCTACGGCAGATTGATTTTTTTGAATTTTTCTGAAGTGCCGCGCGGTATGGCGAGACAGCACAGCACACCGAACTTTGCGGCGGCGCCCCGGACACTTCTGAACTTGGATTTGGACGCGGTTCAAAGCGTTGGAAAGCTTGTTGAGTCCTCTTTCTAACCCAATTGGTTTCACTCAAAGGCATTTTATACATTGAAATGTGTGCCCATTTTAGCCTCAATGCGTCATGTTAAAAGTTATTTTTGACAAAGCAAACGCATCTTTCTCTTTTGCAATTGAACCGGGAGTCATCCTACATGGTTGAAAAGGGGTTTTCTTGAGATTAGAGAAGGAGTAACAAAGGAGCAACAATCCAAGTCTCGAAGGTTTATTTTTTTCTTTATTTCATCATCGGGGAAACTTAAAAATTATTCGGAGGTCCAGATTGGTGTGTCTACAGTAGTCACTCTTTAATGGAACTTAGGTACCATTGTTTGGTATAAGTGACGTTAAAGATTAGACACCCAATTCATCGCTCTAAAGTCTTTAAGTTAAATGCAAGAATGCAATAAAGGTGGTCGTGGTCGTGCTCATGGAGCTGCCTACGTACCCTGTTGTAGGGATCAGACCAACGTAGTTCAATCGGGACAATGCAAGTAAAGCGAGTCCCGGAGGACAAATTGCCAAAGTAAACTAAGATTGAATGCTTGAAGTGCCGAGTGTTGTGAAATTCCTTGAGACGAGTCCCTAAAGGACTAAAGTAAGACAAGTCCCAAAGGATTAAAATGAGACAAGTCCCTGAAGGACTAAAATGAGACGAGTCCCAGGGGACTAAAATAAGACGAGTCCCAGGGGACTAAATCGAGACCGGTTCGGAAGGACTAAAATGCTACAAGTCCCGGAGGACTAAAATGAGCTTTTTAATCAAGACACGATTTTCTTGATTTTTTTTCGAAAAGCATGAATTTTGGAAGTAACTTTAGCTTGAATTTGAATTTTTGAATTTTGAAAGAGACTTGAATTTGAAAAACTTGAGTTTTGAAGATTTTGAGTTTTGAAAGAAACTTGAATTTGAATAGCTTAAATTTTGAAGACCTTGAATTTGAAAGGGACTTGAATTTGAATAGCTTGAATTTTGAGGGAGACTTGAATTTTGAATTTTGAAAGAGACTTTGAGTTTGATTTGCTTGAATTTTGAAAAAGACTTAAACTTTGAAAGAGACCTGGAGTTTGAATAGCTTGAATTTTGAAAGGGACTTGAATTTGAAAAACTTGAATTTAAATAGAGGCTTGAGTTTAAATGGCTTGAATTTCGAAAGAGACTTGAATTTTGAATTGCTTGAATTTTGAAAAAGACTTGAGCTTTGAAAATCTTGAATTTGAATAACTTGAATTTTAAAAGAAATTTGAATTTTCGAAGAGACTGAAAATTGAATTTTGAAGAGCTTGATTTTGTGAAAGTGGCTTGAACTTGAAGAGCTTGACGTTCGATTGAGACAATACATGAATGATGATGCAAGTTGATATGTCAATGAATGTCACGTAAGCATGCAAAATCAAAGCAAGTATAACAAAAGTAAGTCCCGGAGGACGAGTACTAGACAAAGTGAAGTCCCAGAGGACAAAGTGCAATCCCAGAGGACGAAGTGCTAGACAAAGTGCAGTTCCGAAGGACAAAATACAAGACAAAGTGCAGTCTCAGGGGACAAAGTGCAGATAAAGTGCGAGTCCCGGAGGACGAACCACTACTCGAGAGACTAAAAGGCTTCTAGGTCGGTTAGACCATAGCTTGGGAGAAATTACAAGCTTAAAAAACCGTGGATTGATCTTGGAATTGACTCTTGAACAATCATTCGAGATTCGCCTATGACACCGAACGACAACGATGGTGATATTCCTTGAAAAATAGTTGACGTGTCTGAGCACCCTATTTGCTTTACTGTCTTTAGCTAGTGGACCAGTAGTCTCAGGAACTTTGAATTTGGGTTGGATTCCATGCTGGATTTGAGCTAGTGTTGGCCTTTGGTCAGGGTTTGAGTCTAGGATTTGCTTTTTCCGGCAGACGACATTGAGCCAATGTACCCAGTGAGTAACGACCTCCTGTCCTGATGGTTTTGACAAGTAGTTGTCCATGCGCAGTCCAGGCTATGGTTTCGCTCGGATATTAACACTCTCCTTTTGCACTCTAAATTTTGCCTAGTACCGCCCTTTTGGGTTTTCGGTTTAGCGAGTTCTTTTGATTAACTGCCTTAACTTTTGCCTAGGCCGCCCTTGCGGGTTTTCGACCTAACAGACTTTTGCTCTAATTTTTGCTTGGGTCTGCCCGCCCTTGTGGTTTCAGCACAATGAACTTCTCTCAGGGGTGGTATTCTTCCATGCGTTGAAATGACTTCCACGAGTCGAGAATTGACCAAATCGAGATGACTCTTTTGACTTTTGGTAAAATGAGTGGATTTTGACAAGACTACGTTGACGCAAATGAGGGAGAGAAAGATGAAGCGACTTTCGAATGGTCCTGATTGGACAAAGAGTTTGACTCCTTAAAATGGTAGCATGCCCAGATTTTTGGAATTCTCCTTTTGGAATTTCAAAATTATTTTACTCCATCAATTGATTTTCATTCAAATCTTTCGATTTTGTTTTGTCAAAACACGAGAGTCTTTATCATAAACCGTGCCCCAGGTTGCTGACAATGACCCCAGTTTGAATTTTCGCTTTGAGCAATGTTTTGACTTTTCTCTATGTATTGATTTTCGATCATGCCTCTTAACGCCGAGGGTTCTTGCTATCAAGTTACGTTTTCCAATCTGAAAGGACTTTTTGGGTTGTAATGTGGGCCATAGTTTGGGCTTAACAAAGAAAGGATAATTGGCTCAAAAATTTCACTTTCTTTTGGGTTTTCAAAACTAGCAGCTATCTTTGAACTTCTTTATGCCCATTTGCTTTGGTGGACATTTTCTTTTGATTTCTCATGCCTTTAGTGCCTTTCAGTATGTTTGACACTTTCATCATGTTGATGCTTTGAATCTTGATGTGTTTGGCACTTCACCATTTTGATGCTTTGAATTTCAATATTTCTTCTGGCACTTTCATTTTTCATTTCACCCCGATGCGGGGGATAGCTGGCTAGCTGGGATTCAAAGAATTTGATTGGGGCTCAAAAGGGGTATCAAAAGATATATGTTTATGCATAGGATGAAAGAAACGATGGCCTTTCTTCATTTTGGATTGCGCAACCTAACAACTGAATCCTAGATGCTCCATTGAGAGGCTTTTGTTTGCATGCTCTAACTTTTTCCCAGGTCAGATTTTGAAATTTTGACCTAGCGAGCCTTTTCAGAGTCACGACATTGCTTCTTAGAATGGATATGGCATCGGAAAGTGGTGCCTTGAAATTCTTCTTCTTTCCTGAGGTGAGGGTTCAGTCAAAAATCATCTCGTGTTTTGAAGTGATTATCATGATTTTCAACTGACGGTAGAGAATAATTTCGAAACCCTGAGTTTATTACAGAGATGCGGCATTCAAAAGACAACGATCGAACTACTAGGGGTTGACTCAAAAGACCAGGACCGAACCTTGGGATTGACTTGAATGCTCGTGACCGGGCCTCAGGATGAGGCTGCTTACGTATCCTGTAAAGGAATCAGGTCACAACGTAGTTCAGGCCTATGAAACTGAAACTTCTTCTTTTTTTTTTTTGACTCTTACAGACACAAACACAACAGGGAAAGCATGAAAGACTCGAGATACAAATTGACGCAAACACTAAGATGGTTATTTAGAGGATAAGGACTCAGAGCCTGAAAACTCCCAGACTCGTGGAAGGTCGGACCGTTGCATGGCTCTTGATGGTTTACACTTCTTTGCTGAAGAAGGCGGCATTGATGCAAGGATTGCGCTTGGACACGGGGTCTAGCTTTGGTTGAGGAGGTGCCTCAATGACCTTGTTGTCGATGAGGTCTTGGATAGCATGGCGAAGGCAGATGCAGTCGTTTGTGTTATGGCCGGGTATTTGATGGAAGATGCAGAAGGTACCAGGGTTATGGGATGTTGAGAGCTTTTGAGGTAGGGGAGCAGGGGGGAGTGGCTTAATGAGGCCAGCTTTGAGGAGCTCCCCATAAACCATGGATTGGGGTGCGGAGAAGCGGGAGAAGGTTCTTGATTTGGTGCTGTGTTTAAGCTGAGGGCTCATTGGGGTACCAGAAACTTTGCCTGTATTGCAGCGCTCGTTTGCTTCAGCTAGCCCTTTGAACATTTTAGAGAGCATCATCTTTGGAGGTGAACGCTCTTCATCCATGTCTTCCTTAGCATTTCACTTTAGATTTGGATCCGAGACTATGATGGTGAAGAGACTATCCATCTTCTGTGTTAAAGCCTCTATTTGGATCATTTGCGTATCCATTTTCTAGCCCATTTCCTCCAAAGCCTTCCTCAACACTTTAAGTTCCATTTGCTCCGTCGTTGGTTCAAATTCTAGTACTGAAATATTGGATTCATCGGGAATGGATACAATTGGTTTGGGCAAGTGAGCAGAGATGATATAGTGAGTGGGGTCAAATGTAGTGGAGCTAGTGTTGATGTAGTGATTTGACAAGGTGCTTGATTCCTTTGGTGGCAGAAGGATGGTTTCGCTATCGATAAGGTCTTGCATTTTGTGACGGAGACGGTGACACTTATCGATAACATGGCCAGGCTTTTGGTGAAAGGAGCAGAAGACATTTGGGTTGTGGTAGGCTGGAAGCTTTTGAGGTAAAGGAGTTGGGAGGAGCGGCTTGATGAGACCGGCTTTGAGGAGCTGTTCATAGAGTGTGGATAGGGGTGTGCTGAATTGGGTGAAGGTGCGAGTTGGTTTATCAGCTATCTGGTTTATTTCAAGGGGTTTGGCATTTGAGGAGTTCCCGACGTGGAAGGTATTGCTGTTTCTGAAAAGGACTTCGCCATTGCCGGGATGGAGTCCCTTGCCTTTTAATGTGGGTTCTTTGTTCTCGAGGGTACCATCCTTCAGGGCTTCTTCGACAGCCAATTCAGAATCGTAAAAGGTCTCAAAATCAGGAGACGATTGCGACAAAACCATGTAAGGGGCAAAGGCAATGGGCAAGTTTTTAGTGATGATTCGCATCTGCTCTTTTAGGTCTGGCTTATTGTGCATTTGGGCAGCTTTGGCTCTCCACCTTTTTACATAGTCAGTGAAACTCTCATTTTCGTCCATTTTGGTGTTCTCAAGTTCTCGGGTGGTCATTTTTAGCTCAACGTTGAAGTCGTATTGGGACACAAAAGTCATTCCAATGTGCTCCCACATCTTTTTTCTTTGAGGGTGCCAAGGAAAAGAACCATTGTAGCGCTGGGTCAGTAAGTGACTCGTGGAACAGTTGAGCCATGGCGTCTTTTTCGACCCCTCGCATGGAAAGGGACCCAACATACCCTAGCAGGTGGGCCTTTGGATCAGTAGTCCCATCGAATTTGGCAAAGTCCATCCCTGTGAACTTGTCAGACAGTTTTACATTGGGAAACAGGCTTAAACGATCCATGTCTATTTCACCCCTCCCTATCCTTTCTGTTTCGAGGATAGATTCCTCAAGTTTTTTGATTTTGGCGATCAATTCTGCCACTTGGGGATCAGCAATGGGCGTATCCCTGGCGGGCGATGATTCTGGATTCGGAGTAGATTTGGCTGGTAGGTGGTCACTGATTTCTTGTATTGATTCGAACACCATGGTCATGTTCTTTTGGACATCGGCGACGACTGACTTGATCTGACCATCTTTGTTCATAATTGACTACCTGAGTTGATCTTTTAGGTCAACCATAGCATGCCTGATTTCCCCTATTTCATTCCTTTGACCCACCATTTCGTATATCACAACCGGTGACTGAGCCTCTCCTTGCGGACGGTTCCAATTGGGTGAAGTCCTTTGACAAATGTTTCAGAACTGACAGTAAAGCAAAAGGGCGGCTCAAATTCTGCCCGAGAATCATGTCCATGCAATGTCGTCGGCGTCGTCTACATCCTAAGACCTACCTCAACTCCAAATCACACTTAGGATATGATTACACCAAGGATTTCAGTAGCCACGGGTAAGTCGTGTTAGGCAGGTTAAATTTCGAATGCTTCGAAATCAGAGCCAATCTACTTATCTTGACCATCCGAGACAAAGCAATAAGGTTGTCGAAACCTAGATACAAGCACATCCTAAGGCTAGATCCAGACCAGAGGGGCCGTTCGGGCGCGGCGAACACCGGAGGTATCTCAAACTCCATAGATTTTAAGTCTCCTAGACTCACAGAAAACGGCTTCAAAAAAGTTGCCTCGATCTTCAGAGTTTCTTTTGACAATATATCCTTTATAAACAACGAAACTTGAGAGATGTCAGAACAAACTAAGTCTTCATTTTTTTTAAAAAAGGTTCAATTTCTATTTTTAAAATGACGTGGTAAAAATGACACGGTATTATGATCAGGTGGGGTGAGCGACGTGGCGCTATTAGCCAAAATGGTGTAAGTATCACATCATTAATACTTAAGTCACTCCATTTTTTTTGTTTTTGAATATTTGATTGAAAAATGCATCGAAAACTTAGTAAGAATTGATTTCCCTTAAACGCGTCATTTTAAGAACTAATTAGCATTAAGAAACGTGCGTCTCATGGGCCACGACTCTTCATCGGATATTAGCAACTTTCTAAAGACCGTGGAATTTAGAATTATTCTAAAAGGCGGATTAGCATACCGGTTTGTGTGTGGCCTGACTTATAGCCTGCATGAGTGCGATGATGTATGAATGATATGCATGTACAAAAAAAATGCACATAAACAGGATATATCACATAAATCCTAACCATGGGTTCATGTCCTAGTTGGTAAGGTTCTATGGCTATGTACAAGTGCAGAAGGCCGATTTTGGTCTAAGAAGAGTTCCCCGGACTAGAGCCAAGATGTACTACCTCATGTCAAGTGTATTGCAAGACAATGGTCGAACAGCACGATGGCTCATCATAGTCGAAGGTTGCTAGACATCCCGGGAGAGCTTGTCACCGGTAAACAGGACAAGATAGCAGAAACACACTAGCGAAACTTGTGCGGTGCAAAGTTTAAAAAAAAAAGTTAGATTTTCAAATGATTTTAAATCCAAAAAAAAAAGCACAAGTAAAGTATTGAATAAAAGTCCCCAGCAGAGTCGCCGCTCGAAAAGTCGCCACCCGGATTTTTGAGATGAATGATCCGAGAAACCAAGAGTTCGTTTGAGAAAAAAAAAAGGTTTTTGATCTAGCGAAAATGTTGAGATTTTGGGTTCGAGAGCCACGTTACGAGCGGGGAAGGTTTTGTTGAAAAAGCACCCTGCTCGCCCGGTAAAGACCGGTCTCTACTAAGTATTTTAAACGGGGGATATAACATCATTTGAAAAACTTAACTTGAAAACATGTACGGAAAAGGGACATGGGAGATAATATAACACAACGGCGTACTCGTGGTGCGAACTGTACAATTTGAAATGAATGAGATATGTACAAAAAGTGAAATAACAACATTACAGCAGACTGCCAATATCACATGAAATATCGTGCGGCAACCAGATACACCGCACGGTGCAACCAAAACACCGTGCGGTACACTTGTCTACACATTCCAGAATCAGTTTGTTTTCACATGACAAAATAAACCATAGGTCCGCAAAATAGTTTGTTATATTTTCTGAATCTTTGAAAAATGATTTACGAAACCCTTTTGTTCATCTTATTATGTAAAAAAAATGTTAAAAACTTTTTGAAATGTTAAAAGATTTAATAAACTAAAAAAAAAGACTTTTAACATGAAACTTGAATCTGGAATATACCCGTATGATTTTTAAGTAATATTAGCCGAAATATGAAAAGAAAAAGCAAAAAGGAAAAAAAGAAAAGAAAAGAAAAGAAAAATTTTGAATGTAAAGCTTGTTTGAAATCCAAACTCGGTATAGAAAGACCGAGAAGAGCCTCGATCGGCTCCCGTCAAGGCCAAAACGGAATTTAGCCAAAGAAAATGGATTTATACCTTTTGATCGAAACTTGGATGTGCTTGAAGGTGGAGGAGTGAAAGTTGATTTGGATTGAGCTTGAGAGCAAATGGGTGTAGAGAGAGAAAGAGATGTGTATAGTGGTGATGGGTGTAAGGAGTTGTAGAGAGAGAATCAAATGGGGGTATTTTTAGAGAGAGAAAGTGAGAGCCAAAAAAATGACAAAGTAACTTTGTCTAGAATTGAAGGGGTGCTTCTCAATTAGAGAGGGAGTGTATTTATAGGCAAGAGAGCCAAGGATGATCACTAAAAAGAGGGAAGGTGGTTTCTGGACCGAATTAAACTCATTTTTTTGGCAAAAACGCTCCTCCTGCAGGTGTGGCCGACAGCTTTTTGCGACTGTCAGAACTTTACCCGAAGTGCCATGCGACATATTGAAATCCCGTGCGGCGGAGTGATTTTTTTGAATTTTTCTGAAGTGCCGCGCAGTATGTCGAGACAACACAGCACACCGAACTTCTCGAGGGCGCCTCGGACACTCCCGAACTCGAATTTGGACGCGGTTCGAAGTGTTGAAAAGCTTGTTGAGTCCTCTTTCTAACCCAATTGGTTTCACTCAAAGGCATTTTATACATTGAAATGTGTGACCATTTTACCCTCAGTATGTCATGAAAAAATTTATTTTTGACAAAACAAATGCATCTCTCTCTTTTGCAATTGAACCGGGGGCCACCCTACATGGTTGAAAAGGTATTTTCTTGAGATTAGAGAAGCAGTAACGAAGGAGCAACAATCCAAGCCTCGAAGGTATATTTTTTTCCTTATTTCATCAACGGTGAAAACTTAAAGATTATTCGGAGGTCCAGATTGGGGTGTCTACAGACAGAGACATGGTGGTCGTCCGGTTTTCACGCTCAAAATTGGTACTCTATTTGCTGATTTTGCCAGATGCTTGTACCCATTTTTTTTTAGGGTTTTTTTGGTTTGATCGGTGCCAAATTCTTGTACTTGTTCTGCTTGACGCCGTCTTTGAACATGGGGTAGGCTTTGCTTTGGTACTTCGGTTCCATAATTCACTAAATTTCTGTACCTATTGAGCCCAATTATTTTTCCTAACTCATCATGACGATACTGTTGCTCCGGCGGTGTATGTCTTTAAAGGAGATGCGAGATCAGTTATTGCTTCACCGCATTCCGGCCGTGCTACAATCAAAGAGGAGGTATAAGAAGAGGTAAAGTATTGATTTATTTCCAGTTTAGATTCCGTTTCGATTCCATGATTTAGGGAAAAGAGTTTTTCAGACCATCTTTTTTACAAATTTTATATTTGAAAGTCAGTGGAATGGGAATGCTATAACTCTCAGCGATGTATTCAACTAAGAAATTAATTCAGCCGCAGTTCTACTCTAAGTTTATTGATTAATTTCCAGTTTCGAATCCGATTTGATTCCCTGATGTAGGGAAAACAGGTTTCCAGACCATATTTGCTGCAGATGTTAAGTTTGTAAGTCACTGAAATAAGATTGAACTAACTCCCAATAATGTATTCAACTAAGAATTAAATTCACACGCATTTTGTAGTGGGCCGAAATATCCAAAGGGTTCACAAGATTCAAAGGGGTTACACCTGGATCCATCGTTCAGTTGTCTCAGTCCGTTGAGGGCTGAACTGGACCGGTAACACGTCATCTACCCTTCATCGAACGTAAGGAGGCGCATCTGTAGCTCGCCGGACAACGGCATTTAACTGGTTTGTTCGGCGAAATGGTCTTTTGCTCGGCAGAACACTTTCCTATTTTTACCTCCGTTTGTTCGGCCTGTAATATCTCCTTCGGGACCAGTTTGCTCGGAAACCGTTGGTACAAAACGTTCTAGAACCTTCCACATGATACGTGAGTTGCCTTCTCTTCTCACTGCCGTGATGCCCCTTCGTGATGTGACATGTCTGACACGAGCCCATGTGCGTCTGCAAACCTGGGAAGACGGCCTTCATTAAATGCCTCTGACGGGTGACGTCATCCGAGCGTAGGAACGCGCGTGCATCCTACGCTCGGTTGGCTTAGCATGCAAGATTCCCTTGCCTATAAATATAGTGGTACTTCTTACTCAAAAAGGACTGATACACACTCCTCCTCTCATAAGCAATTCCTCTTTTCCTAACATACACCACTGTACTTCTTCTTCTCTATACTGACTTAATCGTCGAAGCTTCTACCCGGAGGAACACCATCCTCCGGTTTGCAGGTACCCGGCGAGCCACGTCATCTTCCCACAGCACAGTAGCGGAGGAGTAAAGGGTTCAAGAGATCCAGGTTGAAAACAGGCCCCCACAATTGGCGACTCTGCTGGGGAGGACATCCTAGCAGGACGTGGATCTGTATTCAACCTTAGATCTCCCCCACTCCTTCCTTTACCACCGTCGGAATATGACACAACGCCTTCCTCCACCTGGCCCAGAGAACTTCACCCTCGGTCTGGCTAGGTACGGCGCGATGAACATCAAGCCTAACCAGGCCATTGCCGCCCCGCAACCAGTGGCTCGTCCACTCAGCTATCCACCAACTGAACTTGACATTGCCTTGGCGGAGCAGAAGCATCAGGCAGTTGTCATAGCCCTCTTACAACAACGCCTCGAAGCTCGAGACAGAGGCGCACTCGTGACTCCCGCTCGGAGCCACCATGCCGAACCAAGCCAACCGAAGAAGCCTCACAAACGAAGACGAAGGATACACCAAGCTCAAACGTCCGAAGGAGTACCCTCCGAGCGTCGCAACGTGTTTGACAGGCTCGAACGCACTCCTAGGGATCCTCCAACTTCCTCTCGTCCACGTGTGGCAAGCATCATCAGGGAAGAGAGTTCACGCTCTTCGGCAACACATTCGACGGCTGGAACTTTTAGGATGGGAGTCTCGGGGAGGACACATCGCCTTAGCGGACGACAACAGGAGCGGGCGGATGGAAAAAGGCCCTTAAATCTAAACGAGCACCCTGTACGTCAACGAACAGGAGAACTTCCAGAGCGATCCGAGCAATCCAGGTCACGTACCGAACGAAACCCCCAAGGGAGGCAAGCTGCAGGTTCGCGAGGCGAGCGAACGAGTAGAGGAACGCGATCCAAACGTGCGAACACCATTGTTTTGTATGATTAATATACGGGAAAGCCGGTGGTATACCAAGCGGTGGATGATGGTGTAGACATACCGCTCGCTCGGAACGGAGGTCCGAGAGTGGAACATCCGGAACCTTCGGATGAAGTTCGGCTTAACCACCACGTTCGGCAAGAACAGGGGTATCGTCACAGAGGCCCGAGGGCCAACAATGAGGCTCGGCAAGGGAACCCAGCACCGGTCATTCCACCCGCACCTGTGCCTGTACCTGTGGATGACTCAAAGCTCGGAAAGGCAAAGGCATCCCCCTTCATTGTCGCCATTCAACAAGAACGGCCACCAGACCGTTTTGTCATGCCGAAGCTCAAACGCTACGAGGCAAAGGAGGATGCTGTTGCATTCGTTTGTTGCTTTCGTCAGACGATGAGCCTCCACAACTTCACCGACGCACTCATGTGTAAGATCTTTCCTCTTACATTAAGTGAGCCCATTATGTTGTGGTATAATCAGCTCAAGCCGAAGTCCATCAAGAGTTTCAACGAGCTGGAGTTGGAATTCACGAAATGGTTCGTGACAAGTAACATTCAGCCGAAGACACTCTCGATACTGGTAAACATGCGGAGAACTCCGGGGGAAACTCTTCGGGCTTATACCGAGCGTTACTGGGAGGTGTACAACCTGATTCCTGATTGCGATCAAGGTGTTGCGGCGGAATCCTTCATGAACGGGTTGGACCCAACCTCGGCGATGTTCCGAGACTTATCCAGGAATCCACCGAAGACAATGGGCGATCTAATGGTCATTATAGAGAAGGATTGCGTCCATGAGGAGGCTGTTGCCGAGCGAAACGCTCCGAAGAATGCTGAAGTACCAAAGTCCACTGCAGCGAAGAAACATGTTGCAAACGTTCGGCAAGGACATAATGGACAGCATAATTCTGCCTCAGGAGAAAATAAACCGAACAACAAACCCAAACCGCCATAGGTTCCACAACAGCAGCCTTGGCAGCAGACGCGAAGGGATCCGAGGCCTGATGAGTATGTTGCCGAGCGTACTGCCTTTACCGAGCCAATCTACAAGCTTCTGAGTATCATTGGCCAACTCCCATTCTTCGTTTGGCCAACGGGACTCCTTGGTACGGCAGGCAGTGGACCAGGGATGTGCAGCTTCCACAAAGAGCGTGGCCATTATACCACACAATGTCAACCATTCAAACGTTATTTGGAGGAACTAGCCACAGCAGGGCATCTTAACCAATGGATCGACCTTCGGCGAAATCCACTTCCTCCTCCCCCTCCTGTAGCTGGAAATCTCGTTGGCGTGATCCAGGGGTTAGTGTCCGAAGGAAAGGCTGCCGAGCTTCGTACGGAGATTGATAAAGCTGTTGCTGCATTGTCCGTTTGCAATGTTGGAGTGGCACAAAAACGGAAGTGGGAAGATCCGAGCCTCGGAGGGCTAATAACCTTTTCAGCTGAAGACATGCAGGGAGTACAAATGCCACACTCCGACGCTCTGGTCGTTACAGTCATAGTGGGTTCTTCCACAGTACAGCGAGTGTTGATCGATCAAGGAAGCTCGGCCGAAGTGATGTTCCAGTCCACCTACAAGAGTCTGGGACTTGGACAGGCTTCGGCTAGCAACCACCCCGCTCGTCAGTTTCACAGGGGCTCCGGTTTGGCCTCTCGGGCTGATAACCCTTCCCGTGCGTGCCGGTTCCCGAGTGGTTAACGTCGAATTTGTAGTGGTTAGCTCTCCGAGCCCCTACAACGTTATCCTCGGTCGAACCTGGCTACATGAGATGAAGGCAGTCCCTTCAACCTTGCACCAGGTGATGAAGTTCGTTGGATGGAATGGGCGACAGGAAAGCCTTCGTGGAGACCAGGTCCAGTTGAAAAAATGTTACATTAGCACGGTGACCAATAAACCGAGTTATCTGGAGGTACAATGTGTCGACACAACCGACATCCCCGTATTGGAAGACGTAGGCATTCCTGCCGAGCAAAGATCGGCCGAAGAATTGATCAAGATGCCAATAACGGAGGATGGAAGTCGGTACTTTCTGATAGGTAGTTCTATGGTCGAGACCGAGCGCACAGAGATCTTCAATTTCCTCAAAGAGAACATCGAAGTATTTGCTTGGACTCCCGAGGAAATGCCTGGCGTGGATCCAGCTTTCCCTGCTCATCATCTGAACGTTGATCCGAGCAGACGCCCCATTATTCAGAAGGTCAGTCGTTCGGCCCCTTCGCACGTGGATGCAGTGATGACCGAGGTTGACCAACTTTTAAAAGCTGGGGCTATCCGAGAAATTCTGTACCCGACGTGGCTGGCAAACCTGGTCGTTGTTCCGAAGAAGAACGGAAAGCTCCGAGTGTGCGTTGATTTCACCAACCTCAATGACGCTTGTCCGATGGATCGATTCCCTCTTCCTCGGATAGAGCAAATGGTGGACGCCACGGCTGGATATGAGCGATTGAGCTTCATGGATGCATATTGGGGCTATCATCAAATTGCCCTGGCCGAAGATGATCAAGAGAAGACAGCCTTCATTTCTCCCCGAGGAACGTACTGCTACAATGTCGTTCCATTCGGGTTGAAAAATGCTGGGGCTACGTTTCAACGGGCAATAACCAAGATGTTCCTCACCAAGCTCGGCAAAATCATGGAGGCATATATTGACGACATGGTGTGCAAGAGCAAGTTTACTCGGGATCACCTTCAGCACTTGGGTGAAATCTTTGCCATTTTGAAGGAACACAGGCTCCGCCTCAATGCGGAAAAATGTGCGTTTGGAGTAGGCTCGGGGAAATTCCTCGGCTACATGGTTAGCCGCCGAGGAATTGAAGCTGATCCGACCCAGCTCACTGCCGTGCAAAAGCTTCGAGCTCCAACTACAATTAAGGAAGTTCAACGGCTCACAGGCATGGTTGCTGCGTTGAGTCGCTTCATCCGACGTTCGGGAGATCTTTGTAGACCTTTCTTCCAGGCAATAAAGACCAGTCGGCGAAGGTTTGTGTGGACTGAGGAATGTGATGTGGCTTTGCAATCCCTTAAAGAATACCTTGCACAAGCTCCACTCCTCGTCACACCCCTTCCCGAAGAGGATCTTTATCTATACCTGGCGGTCTTGGATCATGCCACCAGTTCTGTTCTTGTTCGGAAGGAAGGCATGGACCACTTACCTATATTCTTTTCCAGCAAGACGATGACGGATTCTCAGACGAGGTATCTGCCTATGGAAAAGTTGGCTTTAGCACTCGTGTCATCTAAAACGAGCCTATTGCCATACTTTCAATGCCATAGGATCGTGGTCCTCACTGAGTTCCCTCTCAAGGCGGTTCTTCGGAGAACATGTTCGTCCAGCCGGATCCTGAAATTCTCTCAAGACCTGGCCAACTATGACATCCAGTTCGAGCCGAGGACAGCCATCAAGGGACAGGCTTTGGCAGATTTCTTTACCGAGCTTACCCCTGGGCTCAAAGACGAAGAGAATGCACTAGCTGCCGAAGAAGCACGAATGGCCGAGGCAGAAGAGCATCTTGAATGGAGTGAACCTCCCCGCAAGTCTCTTCGGACAAAGTTCACTTTGGGCACAAGAAAGCCGAAGAAGGAGTAGAAGCTTTTTTCCGGTGATGCGTGGAAAATGACCGTGGATGGTGCTTCCAACGTCAACGGGGGTGGAGCAGGGGTCGTGCTCGTTTCTCCGGCTGGTACTGTGCATGAGCATGTAGTATCCATTGGCTACCCTGCCACCAACAACGAGGCCGAGTATGAAGCTCTCATTGCTGGGCTGCAGCTTGCTCTTCAGTTGGGGGCAGGCTCGGTACATGTTTTCTGTGACTCTCGGCTGGTAGTGGGCCACCTCAATGACAATTACCAGGCCAAGGATGCTCGGATGAATGCTTATGTAAGTCACGTGTTGGCCCTGCTGAAGCAATTTGGCCGCGTGGAAGTGGAATGGATTGCACGGGAGCATAATGCTCATGCCGACGCCTTGGCGGGTCTTGCTTCGGTGTATAAGGCTGCTGGGGCTCGCACCATCGTTTTCGATGAGGTTGTCCATCCGAGCTTCGAGCTCGCGGTTTGCACGGTCAGCACCGCTCCCCTCGGTCCCAGTCAGCTGGATCCTGTTATTGCCTTCCTAAAGAACCAGACCCTTCCACAGGATAAAAGGGAAGCCCACAAGGTTCGTTGCCGAGCAGCTAACTACTTGTTGGACCCCCATGGACAGTTGTACCGTCGCACGTTCACTGGTCCAGACCTTCGGGTGGTGCATGAGGATCAAGTTCAAAGCGTTTTGGATGAATTACGTATGGGAAGCTGCGGTGGGCATTCAGGAGGCCGCATAATGGCACACCGAGCGTTAACACAGGGGTACTGGTGGCCGAAGATGGTCAAGCAGTCCGAGGAATATGTGAAGCGCTGTGTTCGGTGCCAGAAGCACGCTTACATACCTCACCAACCAGCCTTTCCCCTCAAAATGATTACCAGTCCATGGCCCTTTGCTGTATGGGGTTTCGACATTGTGGGAAAGCTGCCGAAGGCCCCCGGTGGATTCGAATATCTGCTTACTGCTACGGACTTGTTCACCAAGTGGGTGGAAGCAGCACCCTTGGTCAAAACGACAGCTTCGGATGTGGAGCGCTTTATTTGGAAGCTTATCATTTCCAAGTTCGGCGTTCCCTATGCCGTTTTCTCGGACAATGGCACCCAGTTTGTAGCAGCAGCAATCCAATCCTTCTACAAGCGCCATCATATTATGATCCACACTTCGTCGGTGGCCTACCCGCAAGGCAATGGACAGGCCGAGGCTTCCAACAAATCCATCACTCGGGGGCTTAAGCGTCGTTTGGATCGTAAGCTCGGCAAATGGGTTGACGAGCTTCCTCACGTCTTATGGAGCTATCGTACCACCCCACGACGCTCCACTGGCCGAACCCCATTCTCTATGGCATATGGCATGGAGGCTGTCTTGCCCCTATCTGCGCTCGTTCCTACTATTCGGTCAGAAAACTTCAATCCTGTGGACAACAATGCTTTGGTTGGTGCTGAGCTGGATTTCGCCGAAGAACTCCGCGATAACGCCAACTTACATCATGCTGCTTATCAACAGGAAGTTGCTCGGGGTTACAATAAGACCGTCCGTGCTCGGCCGTTTCAAGTTGGTGACCTCGTTCTTCGGATGGTCGTAGAAGCCAAGAAGTTGACCAAGCTGAAAGATCCCTACGAAGGCCCCTATAGGGTGATCCAGAAAATTGGCCACGGAGTTTATAAGCTTGCTGAGATGGATGGTACACCGATTGCTAACCCTTGGAACGCCCAAAAACTTAGGAAGTTCCATGGCTAGTCTCGGCCCCTTTTGTTCGTTGTTATTTTTGCTTTTGTTCGGATTGTAAGCTTACGGGCGTTTTGGTTATACTACTTGTTCAGTTTTACATTCGTTCATTGGGTATAACATCTCGCCCGTGGTTTCTTCGGATTCATCATTCGTTCATTGGGTATAACATCTCGCCCGTGGTTTCTTCGGATTCATCATTCGTTCATTGGGTAAAACATCTCGCCCGTGGTTTCTTCGGATTCCTCATTCGTTCATTGGGTATACTATCTCGCCCACGATGTCGCCTTCGAGCTCTGGCCCTTTTACCTCGGTTCTCTTATACTTTTTACCGAGTGCTTGAGTACCCATCTTTCTGCCTTCGTGTTGTTTTTCTTCCTAAAACCAGCCCGAAGGCAGGGGGGCTACTATCTGGGTACAGATAAGCAAGTTTTTACATGGTACTTGTTTTTACGACTGCGGACCCTCGGCCATATAATGTTATCCAAACCAATTAAACCGAGCTTCATTGGTTTATTTTTTGGAATGAGCCTCATCCGAAACGGATACAGTGAAACAAACAGATACAGTGTCCGAACAGCTGTATCAACAAGGATATCATAAGGAAATCAAGGATTGGTCAAAACATTTTTTTTTACCGAACAGAAACAGTTGAAAAACGATTGAAAAACAAGCATCCACAACAGTTAAATCTGTTACTTACAACTTACGTTCGGAAAACTCCAAACATGTATGGAGCCGAACGTCCCATTTCAAAGTTCAAAATTCAAAACCAAAACAACTACACTGAAACAAACTCTACGTTTGAGCCTCGGGAATAATTGTGGCCGAGGAAGAAAGGGATGGATCCAGTGGAGGGACTTGGGTGCTGTCTAACTGGGCCGCATCCTTGGCAGCCTCATTAGCAGCTGTAAGCTCTGCATAAGCTTCGGCATCTTCGAGGGATGGCATCTCGACGAGTGCTCTTCGTTCGTCGTCTGTCTCGACGCCAGCCTCGTCGAAGCCACTGTTGAAGCCAAGCATAAAGCTTTTCTTATGTTGCTCCAACCGAAGCTCGGTCTACAAGGCCGCCAGTTCTTCGGCTGCATCCTCTTCTGCTTGGTAATAGCCCTTATCATAATGGGCCTGCAGCTCTTTTTTCATCTCCTCCTCCATTTCCTTCCTCCCAAGGGCCCTGCCCTCGGACAGCCCTTCATCTTTCCCTTCGGCTCGAGCTTGTTCGGCCCCATCCTGAAGCCCTTTGATCACATCGTTCAGGTTGGCGATGGTGATCTCTTGGCCTCGGCGGGCCTCCTCTGATTGCTCGAGGCACTTCTTGTAGTCCTCGGCCGTAGCATGACTCGACTCCAGCTTTTGCTGGAGGAGTTTTGCCTGCTTGTCGTGATCAACAAGGTGGCGTTGGGCACACATGATAGATTGAGTGGCCTGCAAGTGGAACAAACTATGAGAGTCCGAAGAAAAACAGTTGGAATTATTTATGCTTTACAACAAACCAAGCAACTTACCCTGCCAGTGAAGTAGTAGTAGTCGCTCAGAGCCGACTTCAGGGACACCTGGGCATTGATATCCCTCGGCAGCCTTAGCCCCGAGTGTAGAGTGAAGGCCAAGGAGGGGTCATCAATGAGGCTATCCGTACGGAGGATTTGTTTGCCTCGTGGGGTGATGAAGCTCGGCGCCCAGATAGCGTCGGCGCTCGGAGCTTCGTCTTCGTGACCGGTCCCCTTTTGTTTTTCTCCCCTTTCTTGTCCTTCGGCGACGTGTCTGCAGCGGCCGAAGCTGCAGCCTTCTTGGCAGTGACTTTAAATCGCTTTGACGGTTTATCGGACGAAGCAGGGGAGGTAACTGGCGCTTTTGGGGGACCACCTCCGGTGCGGTCTTCTTGCTCGGAGCGTTGGGCTTCGGTGCCGAACCCGACACACCATGCCCCCCAGATTTCTGTTTTTCGGCCAGCTCTTTGGCCGCCTTCTCCTCAAGCTTCGCTTGAAGGATGGCTCTCATGCTGCGTGGCGGCATGTTGTCTTCTTCGGCGAAGGGAGTATCTTCGGTTGGATGGCGAATAGTACCTCGAAGTGGCTTCTCTGGGTTTGGGAGCTGGTCCTCGGGAAGCTCTGTGAGGTCGACTGTTGGACTTTTCCTCTTTGCGCTCCCTTCGGCTCCTTTTCCTTTGATTCTCCCGCCGTACGTCGCGTCGTATTGCAGGATAGTTGGCGCGTCCCTCTCTTCCCTCGGAATTGTCAGGAGCGAGTCTGCAAGGCCGCAATCTTTGGCAAGCCTTAGCAGGTTCTTGTTAATCTTAGTTGTATCTGCCGAACACATCACAGAAGGAAAACGTACTTAGTACAAAATGAAATAGACGAACATTCGACTCAAATCCAACCGAACAAAGATGTGCAACAAACAAAACGATATCATAACTTACTTGGGTTGCCCTTTTCCTTGGCAACATAGATGTGATCATCTTGACCGGGCGGAAACTCGTAATTTCCCCGAACTTCAACATAGTCCGAAGCCCACTTCTCCGAGTCATACATGCCCTCGGGAATGATTTTCATCATACTCCTTCGGGAGCAGAGATAGTACCGTGAGTATCTCACGTTCCGAGACATCATATAGTTCTCAAAGATATGATGAGTTTGGAGGTCAAACATTTTTACCTCGGCCAGCTTTATGATCGAGTGGATAATCCGATAGGAATTCACACTCAGCTGGCACGGGGTTAGTTCGAAAAATTGGAGGATCTCCCTCAAGATCCTGTGCATTGGGAATCTGAGGCCTCCTTCGGTGATGGCCATGAGTGGCACCGTGATATGCTCATCGGAAAACCGAATCTGAGGCCCTGGGATCACGGAAATTACGACGTCTTCGGGAATGTGATAGGTTGTTCGGAAAAGATCTATCCCCTCCTGATCGGTGAAACAATCCCTGTAGGGACATGGATCTCTTCCTGTTCGGGAAGGTATCTCATCGGGGTCGAGGGCCGCGATTTTTCTCCTCTTCTTCGGTGGTTGGGAAGACGACTCACCGACATTCCCAACTTTGGTGGCGGAGGCGGCAGGATTGGCCTCGTCTTTGGCTTCCTCCTCGGTAGCTTCTTCATCCTCTCCCTCGGCGTAGCCTTCCTCCTCAGGGTCTTCGGCCGCCTTTTCCGAGGGGTCGTCCTCGAGGTCTATTACGTTAGGGCCTATCGACCGAAGTGGCCTCACATTGGCCGGGACGAAGACTCCTTCGAATGCTTCGGGTAAAGGTTTGCCGCCCACCCTGTATTCCCTAGCCGCAGCTCGGAGCACTTCAACTATCCGCGGATCAATCTCGCCGAGGCCCGTAGCGTTGGGATCGACGGAACTATATGATTCCGCCGAGGAATTTGAGGAAGACGCCATCCCTAAAAAACACAAGTGCAGGGATGAGACCGTTAGCGAAATGCAAGGTCAAGTCTCCTAAGGTGCCTACGTTCGGTGTACTATGTTAATTTCTCCGAAGGTGGGTCATAGTTTCCGAGCGATTAGGTGTCGATGGGGCACGCCGAGCGTAAAGGTTTACCCGGAGGAGAATGTTTTTCGATGGGTCTTGTGTTCGGAAGAACACTGGTTGAAGGTGAACGTGTGCTCGGAAGAACACATGAACATCTTCAACCTTGTTCTTCATTTCCTTAAGAGCTTCAGTGAATGTGGCAGAAAAACCCATTTTTGGGTCAAAAAGTATGCAAAAATAACCAAAAAGCATGAAAGCAAAGGGAGAAACAAGAAATACACGAGAATCGAGGAGATTTGAGATCAAACCGCAGCAAATCTGGGTTTGATGAGTTTTGGTGTTGAACGGTGTCTTGGCCAGAGAATGCAATCGTTGGAGAGAGAAAGTGATTTTCTCTCCCCGCTCCACCTTTTATACCTAGGGCGGCATTTGAAAGCGGTGCGGCGCCCGGCCGTTAGATGCAGGCGGAGGCCCGATGTGTCGTTGGATGCTTTCGGCGGCGTGGCGATTCGGCGGTATTTGTGTCTCCCCCAAATGGCCTATGAACGCGCGTGGCGATTTGAAGTTGGCGGTTGCAGAGCAATAAATGCAATCTCGGCTTTTGCACCTCGAAGCTGGAGCATACTTTTCCTCATCGGTTCACTCTGTTCGGAAGGGTCTATGTTCGAAAGTCTTACTTTTCAAATATGCTACATTTGTTCGGCCACACTGGATCAACTCCTCCCTCTTTTCCGAGCAAAAGAAGAAGAAGTTGAGGGGCTATTGTAGTGGGCTGAAATATCCAAAGGGTTCACAAGATTCAAAGGGGTCATACCCGGGGTCCATCGTTCAGTTGTCTCAGTCCGTTGAGGGCTGAACTGGACCGGTAACACGTCATCTACCCTTCACCGAACGTAAGGAGGCGCATCTGTAGCTCGCCGGACAACGGCATTTAACTGGTTTGTTCGGCGAAATGGTCTTTTGCTCGGCAGAACACTTTCCTATTTTTACCTCCGTTTGTTCGGCCTGTAATATCTCCTTCGGGACCAGTTTGCTCGGAAACCGTTGGTACAAAACGTTCTAGAACCTTCCACATGATACGTGAGTTGCCTTCTCTTCTCACTGCCGTGATGCCCCTTCGTGATGTGACATGTCTGACACGAGCCCATGTGCGTCTGCAAACCTGGGAAGACGGCCTTCATTAAATGCCTCTGACGGGTGACGTCATCCGAGCGTAGGAACGCGCGTGCATCCTACGCTCGGTTGGCTTAGCATGCAAGATTCCCTTGCCTATAAATATAGTGGTACTTCTTACTCAAAAAGGACTGATACACACTCCTCCTCTCATAAGCAATTCCTCTTTTCCTAACATACACCACTGTACTTCTTCTTCTCTATACTGACTTAATCGTCGGAGCTTCTACCCGGAGGAACACCATCCTCCGGTTTGCAGGTACCCGGCGAGCCACGTCATCTTCCCACAGCACAGTAGCGGAGGAGTAAAGGGTTCAAGAGATCCAGGTTGAAAACAGCCCCCCACACATTTCTACTGTAAGTTTATCCTTGTTGAAAATTATTTCAAAATTTTCCTTTTGTTCATACAGGATTCTGTCCATATGTTTCTGAAATTTTTTCTTTTCCAGACAATGGCATGACTGAGGATGTGTTCAGACTTGAAAGCTCATTTGAGGATAAGCTGGAGATGTTTGCAAGCCAAGATGGTTTATCGCAGACTGAGATGTGCGATCCTCACAACTTGACACCTTTGACACCATCATTCCAGTTCTCTGCGTAAGATTGCTCTCTGTAGACACCCCAATTTGGCGTAACGATTATTTTAACTCCCGCTTTGAGACCATCCCGATGATGATACGGATTCGATGATTGCTGATTGATTTCTTGTGAAACTCATGGACCCATGGTACGAACTTTGAGCCACTTAGAGGACCCAATCCAGAGCCAAATAGCCTTTCAGACAGAAACATAGTGTGTCAGGAAAATCCATCGGTCGGCCGTAACATCGATCTCACGGCCTTAACATCCATTCCTCACCCGAGCAACGTGTTGCACCAAAAATCTCCCTGAGAGATCAAAGCCTCGGCCGCCAGATCAATGGCTCGGCCGCCACATCCATTCGTCGGCCGCGAGATCCTTCGTTCGGCCGCCAGATCGACCTTTTTCCAAACTCTCGAACCTTCTGTCGATCGTTTGATCCTATCTCGATATCCTTCCGATGCGTTCGAGCCACATTTAGAGATTACGACGAGGAGCTTGAGTTACATTGCAATTGCAATCGTAACCCCGTGCTTTGATTGGCCGGAGTGAGTCATCAAATTTGCCTATATAGAGGCCTTTACACTCCGAAAAAACAACAACGAAGATATGAAATTCTTCAGATCCATACTCTCATCAGCCACGAAACTCTGGCCATATACTCACAAAATCCCTCTCTACAAAAGCCCTAACCTCCCAAAGGCGGCCATCAATCCGACGATCAACCCCTGGAGTTCAAACCCTAGGCAGGTTTCGTTCAAAAGCAATCAATCAGTCAATCCCAATCAATCCGAAGCAATCAAGCAACTGAGGGATCAAGGTGGTGAGGCCCAACGGCCTCTGGTTTGTTTTAGTTTCTGTTTATAATCGTAATCGTAGTTTTCTGATCGTCTGTTAACTTTCTGTCTGGTGTGAGGAAGGACACCAGCCGGGACTTCGATGCCTCGGCCGGTACATTGATATCAGTATGATCACTCGGCCGTGACATCCATTCACTGGCCGAGTGATCGATCTGCTGTCACAGCTTTGATTTGTTTACTGCTTTCTGACGCATGCTTATTTATTGTGTCGGCTCACCTTATTAACTATTTAAGGCATAAAAACAGACTACGTGTATGGATTAGATAAAGCATCTATATGTCTTGTGTTGAATGATTATGGGCTAGCCTCACGGCTAGGCAGAGAGGGGTGCCTAACACCTTCCCCTTACTGTACTTTTGGCTTCCGTATCCAGAATCTTTATCTGTTTTCCTAGCTTTAACAAACTAGGTGGCGACTCTGTTTTAATGATAACCATTATCGTATGGCGATACCTCTAGCCATGGAAGTATCTACGATCTTGGTTTGTGAAGCGAGTAACCAATCGAGCAAACACAGTGATGATCCAGCTGTATGGCGATGCCCCGTTTGGGAGGTGTCTACAGTTTTCTGGCGACTCTGCTAGAGACATGAGAGCCATAACCAAAAAGTTCAACATAAGACTAATACATGCCTTATTTAATTCATTTATCATATGCATCAAGCTGACAAGCCTCGTTGAGTTCACCTAATATCCCGGCATGACACGGGCTATGTTAGGGGTTCCAGCAAACTCCACAGTCACTTGTACCTTTTGGTATATCAAAAAGGGAATCACCCAATCACCGCCTATGATGGGCTGATGAAAGGATTGGTGCCCTTTGAAAATGGAGCACCCTGAGACTACCTAAATCTTACATGTGTTAGAAAGCCATAGAGCTTATCAAACTAAGGCAGGAACCTACTTGCATCTTGCTTCCAAATTCTTCCTCACACCTTGTATCATATTGTATTAACTCTTTTTGTGCAGAAGGGTTGGGATTTTCAGCCCAAATCCTAACCCTAAAACAACAGCCAAGTACTAACTTGCAGGTATTTTGCTTTTAAAGCAGGCACAATAGGTAGGCCAAGAAAGCAACCACAGCCAATTTTATACTCTTACAACACCCGAAGTCACGCCAAACAGAGGCTGCTACAGCCATCTTGTCTGTCATCTTCACCTGTCAAGACACCTTCACCATAACGGTCCCAATCACTTCTTGGGACTTCGCGGTCATCTTCTCAGCAACACCAATCATTTACCAAGTTCCAAGCTTCATCAAGCAACCCTTCTGCTCCCATGGCAGACGACGACGTCACTATTGCCGACCTTCAGGTTCAAATTGCTACCTTGCTGGCAGAAAAGGCAGCAAGAGATGCTGAAGATGAAGAGAGATCAATGGCGAACGAGAATAGGCCCGAAAACCCTGAGTTAGCCAAGCAAGTCAAAGAAATCAAGCATGCCTTGGCCCGTTTACAGGGAGACCAAATTCTGGATTTCGAAGGCCTTTGCCTCTTTCCAGATTCTCAATTGCCCGAGAAGTTCAAAATGCCAAACATTGAGAAGTTCAATGGAACTGGCAATCCTACTAGCCATGTCCGCCATGTTATCAACACTCTGAAGCCGATGGGTCTGAATGATGAACTCATCGCTCAACTGTTTCAAAGAACTCTCACTGGGAGTGCTCTCGACTGGTTCCTCACCTTGGAGTTCGAACACTACCACACTTGGCCTGAGATCGCCAATGCTTTCATCAAGCAGTATGCGTACAATGTCCAAGTTGAGCTAACCACTCGAGATTTGGAAATGACCAAGCAAGAGTCAAACGAAGACTTTGTCACTTTTGTGGCTAGGTGGAGAGAAACGGCTGCCAAGATGAAAAACCGCCCTTCTGAGGAGGACAAAGTGAGGATAGTTGTCAAGAATCTGCAATCCAAGTATCTCAAGCATATCTATACACAGGCTATCACTGATTTCAAGCGCTTGCATGCTACTAGGCTGCAGATCGAAGAAGGGTTCAAACTGGGACTCATTGGGAAAGAAGAAGCTCCTCCATCCAAGAAAACCTTTTCAACTCGTACATCTCATGCCTCTGTCAACGCCCTTAACTCGTCCTCACCACAGGACCCTTTCCAAGCTAGCTCATCCCGAAACCCAAATCGGCCCGCCGTAATTTTTAGTCCCCTCTACATGACTCCTTCTCAAGCCTTAACCATTTTAAGCCGTCAAGGGCATCTCAAGCCCTTGAACAAACCACTTCCTCCGCCACCCTATGGCCCAAATGATCCCAATAAGCAGTGCGCCTACCATCAACATGCTGGGCACGAAACAGACAATTGCATATGGCTTCGCCATGACATCCAAGATCTCATTGATAGCCGCACCATAAAACCTCCACAACCTGATACACAAACCAAACCACCCAATACTGAGCCACCTCAGAATGTCAACCTCATAAACTTATCTTACAATCTCACATACAATCCAAGCCAGTATATTGTCCCAAACAATCAAGTCAAACCAACCCTAACCTTCCCTCCCAGAAGAGGACGAGTGTTTCATGATGGAGGAAGAAGAAGATGCGGAATCTGATCAATCAGAAGTAATTGATCCCGATATGAGTGACGAGGAAGAGCGAGCAAAGGAGGAAAAACTAAGGAAGTGGAAGGAGCATTCCTGGGCAAAACACAATTTAGAGGATCCTGATATCCCGTTTGTGGAAGATGATGAATGGCTACGTATCTGGTTTGAGAATAGAAAGAAGGAGAAAGAAATGGTCATTATGATGAGGAGGCATGCCCGCTTCGAGCCTGCCCAAATAGTGGTACCCATTAACCGTCCTAAAATTCCGATGCCTCCCATTGTCTGGGAGACAATCAATCTCGTAGGAAAGGTGGAGGAATTCCAAATGCAGCCATGGGTCAATCTTTACAATGAATGCGATTACAGCCAGTGGATAGAGGAAGAAGAGGATCTGGATTTCACATGCATGGACCCATATCAAACAGGGGAGAGTGACTTTGATGAGATAAAGGAAGAATGCGATGACCCACTCGATGGAATCTCCTTAGCCTCACTATTCAACCAAAAGGAGATAACTAATTTCCTCCATAACTACACAATCAACAAAGAAGACGAGGAGGAGAAAGTCCACGCTGACATGTCCCTTTGGGGACTGCTCATATCTCAAAGAAATAGCCATCGCATAGGCATCACAGAGGGATCCAGTTCAAAGGCTCTGTTTGGCAAAGAAGAGGGTGGAAAAGAGTATAAAATTGAAGAAATCAAAGCGAAAGAAGATGACCCCTGAAGGCTGCAGTCACAACATGGCAAAGAACATTAAAACATTGCTTTTATTTTCTAAATCAAGCTAGGGCATATTTCGGGCCCCTATTTGGGCATTTTATTTCTGCTGAATGAATTTCTGTTTTATCTTCTAAACTATGCGTATTCAATGGTTTGAATTCCTAAATTGCAATTGCCAATACACTATGATCTCTTTGCCAAATGAGGAAAATTTCAAGGAATCAAGTTCCCTGTATCGATAACAAGAGGGAAAGGAGGGATGAACTTTAGTTACTTAGGAAACTAGGTTTTTGTCAAAACTTAGAAAGAAGATGCTATCTCCGTGAGAACACTTAGGGTTAGCTCACCTATTACGAAGGTACAAACACAAAAGGGAGATTTGGGAAAGTATCTCCATCAAATTCCTTTCCAAAACAAAAGGATATCTCCGTCAAAAACCTCTTGAGAGAATATGCTTGTTGGGTGACCAAATGACCCAAGCAAAAATAAGAGCAAAGCCTGCTAGGGCAAGAAAACGCAAAAATGCAGCCTAGGCAAAAGTTAAGGCATTCAAAAGCTCGCTAGGGACTCAACCTCCATCAGGTAACCTAGGCAAGATTTAGAGCATGCAAGGAGAAAAACCAAGAGTGGAAACCTAGCCTCAAAGGTTATAATCTTGGAACTACATTCGTGGCCTGATTCCCTAATTGGGATACGTAGGCAATCTCACATTGAGATGCGGCCCAAACATTTAGAAAGAAGGAAAAACATCGACGTGATTGTACTCAGTGATAGGCATAGCTAACCCTGCGTATTGAGCTCACAAAAGATAAGTATACCTCTTTCGAGGAATTGGCAGCTACCAAAGGACATAAGAATTGTTGTTCATCCCCTCCAACTTAAAGGTCATTGATACAATAAGCAAGAGCTCGAGAGATTTCAAGTTTGGCAAACAGACTATGGGATATGGCAAAAGCAAAAAAAAGGCAAAAGCAAAAAAAAAAAAAAACAAAAGAATCCAAGACTAAGCATACGAAAGAATGTGGAACTGGAATGCCACTTGGCTAAAGCAAAACCTAGCTTCCTTGGGAAAATAGAAGTAACGGCCGAATAATCAATACCTCGGCTGCAACAACAATTCTTCAGCCGAGTAATCGATTTTTCGGCCAGTATTTCATTTTACACAAACTACTGTCTATCAGTAAACACTTGTTCAAAGCCATGCTCTGACTATCGCATGCATTCAGGGACACGAAAAGCATTTCATAAAGAAAAGCTTGTTTAAATCAAAATCATTGCTGTGGTTGCTTTCACTATACAAATATAGTTTATGTCTATTTTCCACTAACTATGAACAGGAAAAAGAAAAGCCCTAAAAGCTAGGCGATCTCTGAGAAGAAGGCAAGGACTGTCCGCTAGCCTCCACATCCTCTCTATCAGCAACCGGTACTCGCTCAACCTCGAACTGCACCCAGAAGAGGATACAAACGCTCAGAATCAAGGAAGTATGCAAGGCAAACGAAATGCATGGGAAAAATCATACCTCGAGGATCCGACGGCGCTGCCTCCGAACCAAAGCCTCCGCACTCTGATAAGCGTGTAGCCACTCCTGCACCACCTCAGCAGGCGCCTGTAAAAGCAAATCGAATATTTCAAAGCATTGAAATAGCAGATACTCAATAGGGAAGCAAGTTCAAAAATAGGATGATACCTGTGAAACCCCAGCTGGTAACACATAGAGCTGGGTCGTGCAAGGAGTAAGCGCCAGACGCTCCTCCTCCCCATCGTCAGAATGGAAGGAGAAAAAAGAAGGGACCCGCGGCCAAACAGGAACAGTAGAAGAAGCTGTAGCATGAGGAGCTGCAGCAGCAGGAGTCAAGAAAAGGCGGCAGTACTCCGTGTAGTCACCCGCCAAGAGGAGCATGCCCGCCCAATCTCTAAGCCGAGCATTCTTCAAATCAGCTTTAGACATTGAAGAAGTGGACCTCATCGACGCTGGCGGAGGGGGAGGAAAGAACTGGAGTGCCTCTGCACGCGGGCGCCACTGGCTGGCCACCCGATCGCCGAGGTACCAGGCTCGACAAAATGGACCCTCGAGCAAGCTGCGAGTACGATCGAGAACTCTGAAACGTGCAAGAAGAGCATCCTCTGGAACACAACCCCAAGGGTCAAACCGTACCTACAAACAAGGCCAAAATCAGCTATAGCATAAAGATATGAAAATCTAAGAACAAGGAGAGAAGAAGTACCTGATCGACCGTCAACCGGTCCAAGACTCGCCGCCACTAAGGAAGGCTCAAAACTGGTGACCGCGGCTTCCGCTGTCCCGCCAGCCATCGCCCGTAACGAGGAATAGTGTTCACATTCCCATGCCTGGTACCGGTAAGAAACGGAATGAGATACTCAAAAGCCCAGAGCTGAAAAGCAAATTAGCAAACAAGTTCAATACTAGCAGAAAAGCAAAACGGGAAAGGAAATGAGAGAGAAAGGAATGTACCTCGACCACCCAATAGTGACCGCCAAGGATGGGACTTTTGTCCCGAGAACAGGCCCCAAGATTGCCATACAGGGTAGCCAGGGCAGACACTCCCCAATCAAACTCCCGAACAACCTCCAAATGTTGTAAAAGGGGCAAGAACTGTGTATGCACCGAACTATCCTTGTTGGCAAACAACGTTTGCCCAAGGACATAGAGGAGAAAGGCCCGTACTAGCTGCTCCACGCTCACCTGGGTCAGGATATCGGTCTTCATATAATTCTTGATCAGCCAAGCAAGGTCAATATGACCTCGAGAATGAAGAGGGGGCACCCTGCCCAAGAACCACTCCAGAGCCCTTGTCCGCTCCCAAAGCCTGGGATTAACCCGGAGAGGAATCCCGCCTTCCCGGAGGCCAATCAGAAGGGAGAAGTCACTTGGCGTGATGGTCATCTCGCCAACAGAGGGGAAGTGGAATGTATTGGTGGTATCCCACCATCTCTCAACTAAAGAGGTCATCAGCGACCAATCCATCTTCGGCAAATTGAGGCCCAGGATGAATGCCTCAAAACCAGCAGCACGCACTAGCTCTCGAGCCCGCTCAGGCAGCGCCAGAAGCCACTTGTGCGCCTCCTTGCCTCCACCGCGAGACTCCAGCCTCCTATTTCTCTGCCGAAGACAAAAAGGGAGTTAACTTCTTAATCGCATAAACAAATAAAAAGCTAGGGGCATCAGATTAACATTAAAAGCATGCATTGCCTAAACAGGGGGCATAGATATCTTAATTTCTTCAAACAAAGCAAATCCGACCCAACCATGGGTCCTTATCATCTTCACCCCTGGCTTAAAGGGATTTCATCTTGAAAATAAAATCGGTATCTGATTAAGCAAGCTAAAACTCCGAATTAAAGTAAACTTTTTACTTTTTCAGGAAACTCACCGGTACATTGAGGACACTCAGATGCAACTCAGGCTCCCTGCGAACTACCTCGGCCTCTGGGCCGCCAACAGGAGGACGGTACTGTAAGAAACCGCCGTAACCCAGCCTACGCAAAGGAAAAACGTAGGTAGCAGCGTCAAATACGCTGGGCTCCTCAATCGCTTCATCATCGGAAGACGGATACTCACACCTACATGGAGGGTGCGAGGACAAACCTGCAGCATCTGTAGAAAATGGCGTGGCCATCACGTCCGAATCAAGAAAGGAAGAAGAAACCATGGAAAGTAATGGCCACGGCAGCCGGAGATGATGGCTGCCAATGGTGAGGAAGTGGCCGGACGGCGGTGATGAAGGGGGAAGACGGCGGCGCACGGTGGTGGTCGCTGGAGGGACTCGGACGAGAGGGGTGGAGAAGAGGAGAGGAGGAAGAAAAAAAGATTAAATGAACCGCGAGATCGATTAAATCGAACTTAAATCGATTTTCTGATTTTTGGCGTTCTCACGGTCGAGCAATCGAATCCTCGACCGAGACATCTATTGAGCGGCCGAAGGATCGATCCACTGGCCCACCAATCCATTCTTCTCAGTAGCTTCAGGCCTTGCTCATTGCACTAACTAGAACCATTATGGAATTCTGGGTCCATGACCAACAGAAGCGACGATAGAATTAGCCTTGGGGGCACGCCCAAGCACAAGAAGGCTCTCTCTCACAAACTGCTGACCGAAGCTAATCACTATCAAGCTATTTAACAGGCTCCACGCCTATTATTAATTCAGCGCTTCTAAGCCTGTATTAATCATCTCAGCAGCTCTATGCTCACCCAACGGCTCCAAGCCTACAAATTCAGCGGCTTAAAGCCCATTATCATAGCAACTTCAAGCCTATATCCCTTATCAGCATACTCAACGCTACTCAGTGGCCTCGCGCCCGTACCTATCATTCCCACGGCTCCAAGCTTGTATATGTCAACTCAACGGGCTCCACGCCTATCATCTCAGCAGCTTTACGCCCGTTAGCCCAACCATTTCAGCAGCTCTAAGCTCGCTGTCATTCAGCAGGCTCTAAGCCATTCAGCGGCTCTAAGCCCATTACCTCAGCGGCTCTAAGCCCATTACCTCAGCGGCTTTACGCCGATTATCAATTCAGTGGCTCAAAGCCTGTTATCAATTCATCGGCTCAAAGTCTGTTATCAATTCATCGGCTCAAAGCCTGTTATCAATTCAGCGGCTCTACGCCCACCTATCAAACGGTCTTCAAGCCATTCAACAGGCTCCACGCCGTAATTATCCCTACAGGCTCTACGCCACCCCCAATCAACAATCATCAACTCAGCGGCTCGAAGCCCACTATTTCTATGGCTCCAAGCCTGTCAACTCAGCGGCTCAGTGCTTGTATTCACTACCAGCAGCTCTACGCTCACTCAAGAGGCTCTACGCCTGTTATCAACCCAGCAGCTCTAAGCCTACCTTTCAGCGGCTCAAAGCCCACTATCTCTTACAGCTCTACGCCTGTTATCGACTCAGCGGCTCTAAGCCCACCTCTCAACTGGCTCGAAGCCGTAACCAATTCAATTGGCTCTATGCCGCAACTATCTCAACTGGCTCGATGCCATAACCACTTCAACTGGCTCAAAGCCGTAACAGCTATCTCAGCAGGCTCTATGCTGCTCCAATCAAGACAATTCTCGGGCTCTACGCCTGAATGCTCAAAATCCAACATTTTGAACGCTCGAAGCTCTTCGAACGCCCAACCTTTGTGTACTGGATGCTCAAGTTCTACACTTGAATGCGTAAGCTCTACGCTTGAATGCCCAACCACTGCGTACTGGATGCTCAAAGCCTGTACTTTGAACGCTTGGATTCTGCCATCCAAATGCTCGAGCTCTACGCTCCGAATGCTCGAGTCCGCAACTTGAAAGAAGCTCTAAGCTTATATCAAACACGCATGCACGGGCCCGTGCACATATTGCATCACCATTATCACATCGAGTCTACACAATCATCACCATATCTACTCACATATAACAAACATCATCATACACACATGCTATGCTTTGCATTTATCTCTCATCCACAGGTCAATCCTGCAATCAACTGGCTCTACGCCTCGATTTTATTGATCGGTCCAGAACCTCAATCCTTTAGCTCTCGCCAAATTTTATGATGAAAAAGCTTCGCGCACAGACCATCAGAATACAACGGGCTCTACGCCTCGGTTCAATCACGTCAAAGCTCGAGGCTCTAACATTCCAAGTTCGCACCTCCAGAAGGCAAAGATCTTTGAACTATCAACACCATCCCCTAAGCTCTCGCCTTATGATCAAAACCAGCTCCGCGCTTTGGTCCGATCAAAGCTCAAACACCTCAGGCTCTCGATTGCAACCGGCTCCGTGCCTCGGTTCCTTCATCCAAACGCCCTGTGCATCAGTTACTGGCCTCGCGCCACCTTATATCTCAAACGGCATCCAACTCATCTCCGGAAGATGGTTTGGGTTTCACCCCTATCTCAAAACTGGCATCCGATTCATCCCCGCAGATGTCTTGGATTTCGCCCCGACTACATCAATTCCTTCCAGCTCATTCGCAAGGATAGGCTATTCTACCGAGCTTCT
This sequence comes from Rhododendron molle, assembly GCA_025413875.1. Classification (NCBI taxonomy): domain Eukaryota; kingdom Viridiplantae; phylum Streptophyta; class Magnoliopsida; order Ericales; family Ericaceae; genus Rhododendron; species Rhododendron molle. Next base: position 59,224,867 of record CM046391.1, read on the forward strand.
CTCAGTTAAAGTAAGGATGATCAAGAAAAGCAAACACACCTGCAGTGTACTGATCTACCCCAAAATGCTAAGGTAACTCTCCGCAAAAACTTCCCCGGGAGCCCCGCGCTCCTTCAACTACTTTCCGCCAAAACCCTGGCCTTACCCAGGTACGTTGCACGATGGCTTTTAAGGCCCGAAGGTATGTCTTCTGTCTCTAACCCTCCAAACTTTTTCTTTTTATTGCCCTCCGAACTACAATTGGTCTGAATTTCCCCTGTGGAATACGTAGGCAGCCTCCTGGCCCGACCATACCAAAATCTTTTTTCTCTGAACTACTATTGGTCTGAATTTCCCCTGTGGAATACGTAGGCAGCCTCCCGGCCCGACCATAACAAAACCTTTTTCAAAAACCCTTGGAATAGTGGTTGGACCAAATTGAGTTGCTTTTACAGCTTTGACTTTTACTCAAACATGTCTCGCAAACCATCTCAGTCAAAGAGGGGCATCTGTAGACACCTCAATTTGGCCTAACGATTATTTCAACTCCAACCTTGGGACCATCTCGATGATGATACGGATTCGATGATTGCTGATTGCTTTCTTGTGAAACCCATGGACCTATGGTACAAACTTTGAGCCACTTAGAGGACCCAATCCAGAGCCAAATAGCCTTTCAGACAGAAACATAGTGTGTTAGGAAAATCCATCGGTCGGCCGTAACATCGATCTCACGGCCTTAACATCCATTCCTCACCCGAGTAACCTGTTGCACCAAAAATCTCCTTGAGAGATCAAAGCCTCGGCCGCCAGATCAATGGCTCGGCCGCCACATCCATTCATCGGCCGCGAGATCCTTCGCTCGGCCGCCAGATCAACCTTTTTCCAGACTCTCAAACCTTCTGTCGGTCGTTTGATCCTATCCCGATATCCTTCCGATGCGTTCGGGCCACGTTTAGAGATTACGACGAGGAGTTTCAGTTACATTGCAATTGCAATCGTAACCCCGTGCTTTGATTGGCCGGAGTGAGTCATCCAATTTGCCTATATAAAGAGGCCTTTACACTCCGAAAAAACAACAACGAAGATACGAAATTCTTCAGATCCATACTCTCATCAGCCACGAAACTCTGGCCATATACTCACAAAATCCCTCTCTACAAAAGCCCTAACCTCCCAAAGGCGGCCATCAATCCGACGATCAAACCCTGGAGTTCAAACCCTAGCCCTAGGGTTTCGTTCAAGAAGCAATCAATCAGTCAATCCCCATCGATCCGAAGCAATCAAGCAACTGAGAGATCAAGGTGGTGAGGCCCAACGGCCTCTGATTTGGTTTATTTTCTGTTTATAATCGTAATCATAGTTTTCTGATCGTCTGTTAACTTTCTGTCTGGTGTGAGGAAGAACACCAGCCGGGGCTTCAATGCCTCGGCCGGTACATTGATATCTGTATGATCACTCGGCCGTGACATCCATTCACCGGCTGAGTGATCGATCTGCTGGCACAGCTTTGATTTGTTTACTGCTTTCTGACCCATGCTTATTTATTGTCTCGTCTCACCTTATTAACTGTTTAAGGCATAAAAACAGACTACGTGTATGGATTAGATAAAGCATCTATATGTCTTGTGTTAAATGATTATGGGCTAGCCTCACGGCTAGGCAGAGAGGGGTGCCTAACACCTTCCCCTTACTGTACTTTTGGCTTCCGTATCCAGAATCTCTATCTGTTTTCCTAGCTTTAACAAACTAGGTGGCGACTCTGTTTTAATGATAACCGCTATCGTGTGGCGATACCTCTAGCCATGGAAGTATCCACGATCTTGGTTTATGAAGCGAGCAACCAATCGAGCAAACACAATGATGATCCAACTGTATGGCGATGCCCCATTTGGGAGGTGTCTACACTCTCAATCTGGTTCCTTGATTATTTTGTATCTACTAGATAAATTCTAACGTCATTCCTGCTTTAACCATCTAGCCATCGAAAGGATGCGTCAAAATCCCGGTTCTCTACCCGAAGATGCCTCCCATCACCTGAATCCAATATTACTTTTTTGCCACCCTATGGAAGTCACCGATATCCGAAAATTCTCATATATAGTCATGCCTTGTTACTGAAAGATATGAAAAACATTGAAGACATATCTTCTCATCAGGACTTGGATTATAGCAATGGAGAGGCCATAGATGAATTCTCATTAGGATATGATGGCCTTCTCGATTCATGTGATCTCAATACATTGCCCAATCTTCCATCGTCAGTGAACTCCCATTGTTTGCGGAATACACCAATCACTCCTTTCGCTTAATTTAGTACGACCCAACTTTTTCGGGCACTTGCCCAATCCTGGGTTCAAAATTACTAGATGAGTTAAGTCAACAAAGGCTATGTAAGGAGGGGGGTTTTTCCCCTGGGATTGAAAATTGAACCCTGTAAGTTTCTAATCACATGTGCAGGCTGAACCACCTTTTCTGAGACTATGTTCTCTCTCTCTCTGTAGAGAAATGAAAATGCACAGTACTCTAGAAATGTATTTTGGCAAACAATGCTCACTCATGTAGAACTTGTCTATGCGTATTTTGTTTGGGGATTGATGTATATTAACCAGAACTTGGTCCGTGCTTTACATTAAGTAATAAAGCCATGGCCTGCTCTGTTTTGTGGTATAAAAAGTACTCTAGCAGAGCTTGCTTGGTGAAGTGCCTTGGTAAATTTCTGCTTAAGAGCATACATTTCTATTAAGCTATGCAGAAATATTGATTAATTTGCTCAAGTATTCTTAGACAGTGCTTATGAATCTGTTTGTTTCTTAAAATACTGGCATGGCTTCGGATGGAACTGAGGAGAGATGTAAGTGCAGAAAAACAAATGGGCCTTCGAACTGCACCAAAGTTGCAACGGCCACATTCCTCTCTACACCGGAACCCTAACACACCGCCAGAGTTGAGCCTGTAAAATAAACAACGGGTGAGCGCACCTTTGCCGTCTCGTGGCAAAGGCCCTCCGATGCCTAAATTAGTATCTCGTACTAGTAAAACCTTAATTCTCAGTAAGTAATAAGCCAATAGCCAGAAATTGCGTACCTTTACCTCTAGGTTTACCTCATATTTATAGACCCATGTCTACTTGCTGTCCAAGCCATCTTGCGGCCCTAAGTTTCCTTTCTCGTAAAGGGAACCTAGAATATCAGGGATTCTCATTCCCATAACTGCGTATTTCCTTTTAGACCATTTAGCCACTCTTCCCAAAGCTGGCCGTTCATCCCATTCTCGTTGGGTATCTCCTCCAGATCTCGTTTTCTTACTGGATATTTCCATTTCTGGACCACTCTGGAGCGCCTCCTGGCACCTTCTCCAGATTGCTGCTACTGTTCGGCCTTCTCGTTGCCGAACAGACCCTCTGGACCAATGATTTTTCATATCACTGGACCCCTTACCACGAGACTGGTCCAACAAATACCCTTGCTCTTTGGACCATACCCCTGCTCGGGTATCTTGGACCTGGGACCTCTCGTGTCCCCGGTCCTTGTGCCGTTCACCTCACTGCACGGCGGATGTTCTGACTGTATCTATTTCGGACCCCACGTACCACCTGTTCGGGCCTCTTTGGTACCTGTTCGGGATTACCTCCCTACAATGGCTCCCCAGCTTTACTCGTTATTTTCTCTTAATATGATGAGCAAAGCTTCTAAACACCGAGCAAGGTTTTCGTCCTTTGCTCCTGCACCTATGTTTCTCGTACTTGGTGCAAACTCATCATTAGCCTAAGCTAAACGTCTCGTCGCTTGGTCTGCACAGGCTTTTCCAGCTAACACCTTTACACGCGGCATGCTCTGTGCTGCCCGTATTAAATGCGAGCAAACGTTTCGGGGAACGGAGCGCCCAAACGGCGTCTGGGGTGACGTTTCTCATACGTCACCCCTTTTGCTGGGGTATACTTGGATTTTCGTCCCCATTTCAAACCCACTTTTCTTTTTCCAACTTGCCTCTGCAGAAAGCACGCCCAAGCGCTCCCGCCATTGAAGCACTGTTCACCATCTCGGGGTCTCATTCTTCTCTGATTCTAGGGTTCTACTCATTCGTAAGTTATCACTCCCCCTTTCTATTCTGTCTTCGTCGTCAATGTAGGACTACTACTGTCCCCTTAGGGTTTCTTCGCACCTATTTCTTTCTTAGAAAGCTCACACCCCCAATTCACAGTATGGGTAGGTTTCGTAGACACTGCGACATTCCTCAGAGGATGACCGAGTTTAGATCTCGTTACGAGATCCCTGATAATGTGGCCACCCTGTTGGCCCCTGAAAACGCCATTCGTGAGTGTTTCGATAATGACACTCTTCACATCCCTATCGTCGCCGTCGTTGAGGGCGGCGTCAGGTTTCCCCTGGCACCATTGCTCCGCCAGGTTCTGTCCCATTACAGACTGTCTCCTATGCAGGTCTCAGCCAATTTTTTTAGGGTTGTCATGGGCATCAATGCCTTGAACCAGATGCTAGGCACATCCTTAGGTTTACACGATATTCACCATCTGTACAGCATCTCTCGAACCAAAGATGCTCTGACCTACTATCTCAAGAGTAGGGATTCCAGAAAAAGGTTGGTGCTCGAATTGCCTGACTCTGCTCGCGGGGACGACGACGACTTCCTCATCGTCACGGAAAACTTCGCGCCTAGAGACGAGGACGGTAGAGTCGTCGGCTTTCACGCACCCCACCGATTTGGCACTCCACGTTAGTTCTCTTTCTCGTAGAACTTCATACCGAGCAATATTTAGTATTGCATTACATATTTTGCTTTCTTATCGACCGCTAATTTTCTCGTATTTGCAGCCACGAACGTCAACCAGGGGCACGCCATCATCACCCTTCAGGTCCACGTCACTGATACCAACCGTGCACTTGCCTTCAACGGTCAAGGCACGTGTTTGGCTGGCCGAGCAAGAAGCGACCTGATTCTCTCTCGATTCTGCACAGTGCATCATCACGGCGGATTCATCGACCGACGAATCCGAGCAATAATAATCCCATCATCCTTGATCCTCCAGCTCAACACGAGCAGCCAGAAGAGAGGCGTTCTCGGACCCCTCCTCTGCCCAACGAACCAATCCAGCTCGCCGAAGAGACCTCCACATCCTCAAGTGGGTATTCTCTATCTCCATCTCCCTCTCCTCGAGAAATGCAGCAACCGATCAACCTCAGCAGCCTCCTCAACATCCCGGGGGCTGGTCGCGGACGGGGCCGCGGCTCGTCTCGTAGCCGCAGACGCTCTCAAAACCCAGCGCCTACTCATGGCTGCCGTGGCCCAGGTCAACCTGACGTCCCACCAGGCTTTTCCCCCGAGGAAATCGAAGCCAGTCATAGGGACAAGCGCCAACGGCTCGAAACCTCTTCGGTCGAGCACCCTCCTCAACTCACAGCTCCTCCGACTCCCATCTGGGCTCCACAATTCACGCACGGCGGGCGGCCAGTCACCGTCCGTGATAGTGTTGACTCTGAGGGAACAGCCCTCGCACTATCCCAGGCTTTCCTGCTGCCTAGGGATATGCAGAAAGAAGTTGCTTGCTCCCCGGACAATCTCCTCGGCTCGTTCATGAGCCATAGCGCCAAGGTAAGACCATCATATTCGCTTTCATGTGCCAATGGCTTTAAATTGCTGCTCCTTTTCTGTCTAACCTCGGGCTTATCCAGGCGATGCAAAAAATGGTGGCCATGGCTCAAAAGCACACTCCGAGGCCCAGCGTGCCAAGCTCGCCAGGTGAGAGCATAAGGCTGCAGAACACAATTGTCGGTAGAGAGGGAGAGAATCAAGCTCGCGGGCTTGCGAACGAGCTTAGGGGCAAGCTGGAGGGTGCAGAGGAGGCTTTGAACCAAACCTTGGCGAATTCGGGAGGCGAGCAAAAATGAAGCCAAAACCTCCTACCAGCAGGGTTATAATGAAGGAATCCGCGTGGCCACTGAGAGTACGTGGATCAAATGCCCCGGATTCAAGATCAAGTCTTCGAGGCCGGCTGGTTGGCATGCCTCAAAAGTCTGGTGCACCTTCTTCTCGCCTCTCGACGGAGATTGATCTTCCGAGCACCCAAGTCGTTGAGGAGCAGGAAGAAGTTGTGAGGAGGAAGGTAGCCTGACAGGAGCTCAACGCCAACGCCCCCGAGCAACAGAACGCCAGTGCTGAACAATCTGAAGAAGCAACCGACCTTGGCTAAAAGGAAGCCAACGAGGGTCCATCTGAGCCGAGCACTGCTGCAGACAACTCAAACGCTTCGGCTTCTGTTGCTGCCCCGGCCTCGACGACTGATCCAGCCTCTCCACCTATCATTCAAGACCTGACGAACGAAGAGTAAGTTGGACTCTTTCTTGTGACAACAACTGGAACTTTTTTCTAAACAGTTTTTGACTGGCCCTGCGTGGCCATTGGTATTGCCCTTCGTGGCACTTGACACATCTCTGCACTTTTTTTTTTAACTCTGCTGGTTCTGGCCCTTCGTGGCTTTTTATGTTTTTTGGTGGCCCTGCTTGGCCTAACTTCAGTTTTGCCTAGCCTCTCGTGGCATGAATATGTTTGGCTGGCCCTTCGTGGCCTTTCTTTAATACAGGCAGCCGCCCCATGACCCGTATCTTTATGGGCTAAGTGTCTTCGTACTTAGCTTGATGCATATTCTTCATATGCTCCCCAGGTCTTATCGTGCCTGTTGATGATTAAGCTGTATTCACATTTTTACTGTTGCAGGTTTCTCGTACCTTAGAATAATGCTTAATCGCACTCGTAACATGCCTACCAGTACATGTACTTGTGTGTATTCAGGGTTTGTTCGTACCCGAGCAAGCCATAAGTTTATTCATACTTAGACAATGTTGTGTGTTCATGTTCGTGCCTAGGTTGCCCAAATGTACTCGTATTTGGTCGTGTTACCCCTGAGTTTACTCGTACTCTGATACATAAACAATGTTTATTCGTACTTGAAATTACCCCAAACGTATTCGTGTTTGAGAACAGTGTGCATGATCTCGTAAGCACTTTAGGTGTATTGGTACCCAAACAAAAATGGTCAAGTATACTTGCACTTAATAAAACTACAGGTGTATTCGCATTCAGTGAATGATGCACAAGTATATTCGCATTTGGTATAACTCTAGGTGTATTCGTACCGAGCAAACAGACAAGTATATTCATACTTGGTATAACTCCGGGTGTATTCGTACCTGAGCAAACAGACAAGTATATTCATACTTGGTATAACTCGGGTGTATTCGGCCGAGCAAATAGACAAGTATATTCGCACTTGGTTCAATTTTTGAAATATTGAAATTTCATTCAATTTAGTTACCCTACACCTCTGCTCCCCAATACGGAGTGAGGACTAAGGATTTGGCTTGACTTCGTATTTAAAGCATAACGAAAGAAAAACTCGTAAAAAACAGTGTTTGTTTACCAAAATCCGGGAATTTTATTCATAATTCAAAGAACTTAAGGGGGCGTTACGCGTACCCCTTACAACTAGCAAAACAAAATACAAGGGAATTTTATTCGTAATTCCCACACAATCACGATGTGCTTCTAAAACAGAATAAAAATGAAATCGAAGTTCTTTACACGTAGAACTTCCTCAAGTTATGAACATTCAAGGGCCTTGGTACCGGGTTCCCGTCCAGGTCTGCCAATCGATATGCCCCTATGCCCACAACCTCCGTAACTCGATATGGGCCCTCCCAATTGGCCCCCAACTTGCCCTCGTTGGCCACCTTGGTGTTGCCGAGCACCTTTCGTAGCACAAGGTCTCCAACACCGAACTCTCGCGGGTGGACGTGCTTGTTGTAACTTTTCATCAACTGCTCCCAAAGCCAGGTGCACCAGGGCTCGTTCTCTCCTCTCCTCGACAAGGTCCAGCTCGATTCCATGGCTCTGTCATTGCCCCCACTTTCCACCAATGTGGTCTGTTGGTCGGTAAACCAACCTCCAATGGAATCATAACCTCAGTTCCATATGCTAACGAATAGGGGTCTCCGTAGACCTCCTAGGAGTTGTTAGGGTGTGCCCACAGGACCGGTGGCAATTCAGTCGAACCACTTGCCTTTTGCTTTGTCCAACCTTTTCTTGATCCCGTCAAGTATAGTCTTGTTGGACGCCTCCGCTTGCCCATTGCTCTGAGGGTAGGCTGGTGTGGAGTAGTAGTTCCTTATTCCATACTGGGCGCAAAAAGCCTTGAACTTTTTCTGGAACTGCGACCCATTATCAGTGATCAAGGAATATGGTACTCCAAATCGAGTGATGATGTTCTTCCACACGAACCGTTCTATCATAGGTTCTGTGATTTTTGCCAGTGGCTCTGCTTCAATCCACTTGGTAAAATAATCCGTTGCCACCAACAGAAACTTCCTGTTCCCAGTAGCCTTGTGAAGTAGACCCACGATGTCCATTCCCCACTGTGCAAACGGCCAGGGACTTGTCAAGGGCACCAAGTCTTCGGCTGGTGTTCGGATCATAGGTGAGAACTTCTGACACTTCTCGCATATTTTCACATACACCTTTTCATCTTCTTGCATGTGCGGCCACCAATAACCCTGTGTGATTGCACGGTGAGCAATGGATCTCCCACCTGCATGACTCCCGCACGTTCCCTCATGTATTTCATGGAGGAATTTCTACACCATCTCGGGATGCACACAAAGCAAATACGGTGCAGTGAAGGACTTTCTGTACAACTTTCCCTCTGGTGATAGCCAAAACCTTGCAGATTTTGTTTTTATCTTGTGAGCCTCCTTTTTATCGGTGGGGAGTGTCCCGTCTCGTAGGAACTCCACTATCGGATCCATCCAACTCGGTCCTTGGTTCACATCCAAGACCAATTCCACACTTCTCCCAATGCTCGGCTCAGCAAGATAGTCCACTGCCACTTTCCTCTTAAACTCCGTTGGCACAGCCGCTGCCAACCAGGCCAGTGAGTCAGCGTGGGCGTTCTGTCCAGAGCTTATCTGCTCGATGTGTACCTTCTCAAAGGTATCAAGCAAATCCTGGGCTGCTTCCACGTAGGCTGCCATCTTTTCTCCGGGCCTCGTATTCCCCGGACAGCTGACTCACCACGAGTTGTGAATCATAAGAATACTCAATTTTTTTACCTTCAAGGTTCTTGCGCTCCTTAACCCGGCCATGAGTGCCTCGTACTCCGCCACGTTGTTTGACGCACTGAAACCCAGGCGTAGGGACAACTCGATCATAACTCCTTCGGGAGGGAAAAGCACCACCCCAATTCCAGATCCGGTGTTGCATGCGGATCCATCTACAAAAGCTTCCATTCCAATGGGTCCTGCTCGGCGGGTGCCCCTCGCTTCTCGGCAGACGGCTCGTCCAACTGCTCCTTTCTCGTAGGAGGCCGTGGAGCTACTGTGGGAGAGAACTCTGCCACGAAATCTGCCAAAACTTGCCCTTTGATCGCTGGCGCGTGGATAATCAATATCATACTGGCTCAATTCCACCGACCAAGTTGATATTCGTCCCGAGAAATCGGCCTTTCGAAGCAATGACTTCAACGGGAACTCCGTGTAAACGACCACTTTGTGACTTTGGAAGTAGTGGGGCAACTTCCTAGCGGCCATCCTCAGTGCCAGGACCAACTTCTCAAGAGGCAGATATCTCGTTTCTGCATCCAATAGCGTCTTGCTTACGTAATAGACAGGGATTTGCTTGGATCCCTTGTCCCTCAGTAAGACCGCACTTACAGCATGTTCGGATACTGCTAAGTATAGGGTCAGGACCTCGCCAGGCTCAGGAGTAGACAGAAGTGGGGCTGCTGCCAAGTACTTCTTCAGGTCTTGGAATGCTTGCTCACACTCTGCTCCCCATTCGTAACCTTCCCTCTTTTTTAACAACTGAAACAAAGATCTACACCTATCACTCGAACGACTTATGAACCTGTTAAGGGCTGCCGCCATCCCTGTTAACCGCTGGACCTCCTTCGTGGTCCTCGGACTCTGCAGCTTCTGCAAAGCTGTTATTTGATCGGGATTCGCCTCTATCCCTCTAATGGTCACTAAGTGACCCAGGAACTTCCCAGAACTTACCCCAAACGCACATTTTGAGGCGTTGAGCTTCAGCTTATACTCTCTCAGTATCTCAAAAGCTTCTTTCAGATCAGCGATGTGGTTTCGTTTCTCCTTGCTTTTCACCACCATATCGTCTATGTACACCTCCATGGTCTTGCCGAGCAGCTTCTTTAGCATAATCGTTGCTAGTCTCTGGTAAGTTGCTCCAGCATTCCTCAGACCAAAGGGCGTAACACTGTAACAATACAGCCCTCGTTGGGTGATGAAGGACGTCTTCTCCTGATCGGGGCCGTACATAGCTATCTGGTGATATCCTCGATAAGCGTCGAGAAAACTCATACGCCCGTACCCAGCTGTTGCATCCACCAACTGATCTATCCTGGGCAGGGGAAAACTGTCTTTCGGACAAGCCTTGTTTAGATCCGTGAAATCGACGCATACCCGCCATTTCCCACTCTTCTTTTTTACCACCACTGTGTTAGACAACCATTCGGGGTAGTATACCTCTCGAATCGCCTTTGCTTCGAGCAAACGGTCGACCTCCTCGATAACAGCGTCCACATGCTGTACGACAGACCTTCTTTTCTTCTGCATCACCGGTTTGTGCTGCGGGTCCACATTCAGGTGGTGGCAAATCACGCTTGCATCCACCCCAGGCATCTCCTCGGGCACCCAAGCAAACACATCAACGTGCTCTTTGAGAAATTTCACCAACTCTTCCTCCTCTTCTTTGCACAGGTTTTCCCCAATCAGGAAATATCTTTCAGGATCATTTTCGTTGATCTGGATTTTCTTCAATCCTTCCACCACTTTCTCGGCGGGATCCCCTTCGACATCCTCGATGGTCGGCTGGTTGGTAACCTCGACTGTTTGCACCAACTGTGCCTTGGGTGCCTTTTTTATTATGGAAACCAAGCACTGTTGGGCTGTCTTTTGGTTCCCCCTTATTTTCTCGATTCCAGTGGATCCTGGAAACTTCACCATCTAATGGTAGGTGGATGAAACTGCCCTCATCTTATGCAACCAAATCCTTCCTATAATCGCGTTATAGGAAGATGGTACATCCACTACCAAAAAATCGGTTCTGAGTACCACTGTTCCTGCCCGAACAGGGAGGGTCACCTTACCCAACGGCCAAACTGCCCCTGCACTGAACCCAACCAACGGAGTTACTGACTGTACCAAGTCCGCTTGTGCCAATCCCAGCTTTTTGAATGCATCGTAATAAAGCACCTCAGTGCAGCTTCCTGAATCCACCAGGATCCTCTCCATGTCATATTCCCCAATTCGTAGGGTTATCACAAGAGCGTCATTGTGCGGCACCTGGACTCCCCCCAGGTCCTCGTCCGTGAAGGTTATGCCCTCGTTGCATCCTTCCGCTTCACGTCCTCGTTTCTTTCCCAACCGCATCACGTGCTGGTCGTGTTTTACTTGCCTTTGGAGCAACCTCACCTCATTTCTCGTATAAGGTGTGGCTAATCCATGTATCATATGGATCACGCCCCTTGGATTCTGCTCGTAATCCAGTTCCCTTGCCTTCTCGGCACCCTTGTGCTCCTCTTGAATGAATTCCTTCAAATACCCTCGTGAGACCAGATCATCAAGGTGTTGCTTGAACATCCCGCAGTCTTCCGTCATGTGACCCCAGTCCTTGTGGTAACTGCAGTGCTGACTCGTAGCCCTTCTTGCGTCTTTATCTCCTTAGCCGTGGAGGCCACTTAAAGTATGGGCGGATCTTTATTCGATAAAGAACCCGATAAATTGGTTCTTTCCATACCGTCGTTACTGAGAAGTACGACTTCGGGTCAGGGGCATGCTTCTCCCGGTATGACTCTCTCTTAGTCTGTCCGTGCTCCTTCCTCTCTTTGTAAGTCTTGGGCTCGGGTTTATCTGCCTTCTTCGCAGGGCCCTTGACTTGCTCGGCACTCAGCTTGCCATCTTCCCGTAGTATGTCATCCTCATTCCTGGCATGTTGCTCAATTCGCTCCATTAGTTTTGCCAGTGTGCTCACTGGGCTCATGTTTAGGGACTTTCGTAGCTCCCCCCGAACAGGTAGCCCAGTCTTGAACGTCGCTATTGCATACTCCTCACTGCAACTTTCAATCTCGTTGAAAGTCTCCCAATACTTCTTGGCGTAGTCCCTGATCGGCTCACTCTCTCCTTGCTTCATAACTGAGAGACTCTCAAAAGTTTTGGGTGGTTTCCTGCTCGTCAGGAACCGAGCAGTGAAATCCTCGGCCAACTGTCTCCACCCTCATATGGTGTTCGGTCCCAACTTATGGAACCATGATAGGGCAACTTTTCCCAAACTAGATGGGAACATCTTGCACATGATTGCGTCATCACCGTCGTGCATAAACATCGCCTGCTGGTAATGCTGTATGTGCGCCACCGGGTCTGCATTGGTCTCGTACAGGATAAACGTCCCGTGCTTAACCCTGCTCGGCAACCTTGCCTCCTGCAATCTCTTTGCAAAAGGAGAAGTTGCTATGTTGCTAAGGGCTCTCCGTGCTGCTTCTCGTGCAGACATGGTCCCCTCCTCCGATACCTTCGCAGCCCTGGCATTATTCCTTTCCCAGTCGGAATCAGGTCTCTCGTACCTGTCCCTGTGGTGCTTCCTGCTCCCTCCTTCCTCGGGGGAAGAGCTCCTGCTCCTGCTTCTCCTTTTTCGTGAAGAAGCCCTCGGTCGTTTCGGAGTGAGGCTTCTGCTTCTTCTTTTTCGTCAAGAAGCTCTCCTGTACTCCACCATATCCAACCTTTCTTTTCTGGACTTCCTTCATGAAAGCCCAGAATCCTCCGGATGTTCTCGTATCCGCTGTAGCTGTTGAATCTCATATTCTCGTCTTTTAATCAGCCGAGCGTATTCCTCTATTTCCTGTCTCTTTTTGTCCAGGATGTCTTCCTTGGTTGTGCACGCTTTTCGAACGCGCCATTGACTCTCCCACGGCGGGACTTACTCCTTCTTGTGGATCCGTGGCCGTCCGTCCGTCCCTGGTTCTGGAGTCGCCATGGGTTGCCGGGGGGCGGTCCTTATGGTTCTCCCCGCACGCCCACCGTCTGGCTTTCTTGGTGGATCTGGTGGGGATTTGTCGCCTCCCCACCCGCTGATTGTTTGCATCAAGTGGAGTCTTTGGATCTTCTTCCGCCATGGTCGCTTTTTTAAAGGGATCTCTTTCGTTTCCCACAGACGGCGCCAATTGTAAGTGCAGGAAAACGAAACAGGCCTTCGAATAGCACCAAACTGCAACGGCCACTTTCCTCTCTACACCGGAACCCTAACACACCGCCGGAGTTGAGCCTGTAAAACAAACAACGGGTGAGCGCACCTTTGCCGTCTCGTGGCAAAGGCCCTCCGATGCCTAAATTAGTATCTCGTACTAGTAAAACCTTAATTCTCAGTAAGTAATAAGCCAATAGCCAGAAATTGCGTACCTTTACCTCTAGGTTTACCTCATATTTATAGACCCATGTCTACTTGCTGTCCAAGCCATCTTGCTGCCCTAAGTTTCCTTTCTCGTAAAGGGAACCTAGAATATCAGGGATTCTCATTCCCATAACTGCGTATTTCCTTTTAGACCATTTAGGCACTCTTCCCAAAGCTGGCCGTTCATCCCATTCTCGTTGGGTATCTCCTCCAGATCTCGTTTCCTTACTGGATATTTCCATTTCTGGACCACTCTGGAGCGCCTCCTGGCACCTTCTCCAGATTGCTGCTACTGTTCGGCCTTCTCGTTGCCGAACAGACCCTCTGGACCAATGATTTCTCATATCACTGGACCCCTTATCACGAGACTGGTCCAACAAATACCCTTGCTCTTTGGACCATACCCCTGCTCGGGTATCTTGGACCTGGGACCTCTCGTGTCCCCGGTCCTTGTGCCGTTCACCTCACTGCACGGCGGATATTCCGACTGTATCTATTCCGGACCCCACGTACCACCTGTTCGGGCCTCTTTGGTACCTGTTCGGGATTACCTCCCTACAAGAGAAATAACAGTGCCAAACTATATGAGCTTGAATAAAGGATCCTTTTTGTTAACTTGTTTGGCAAACAGTTCCTGAAACCTTTTTCCCGGGCAAATGTTAGAATTTTTCAAATACATAAGATCAAAAGATATTGGGATTTTTGTTTTAAAAAGTAGTTCCGAAACCTGTTCTGCAAACCTGTATTCAAAGCAAGGTACCGAATTGGGATGTTTTCGTTTTACCAATCCTTTTTCCATGCTGTCTATAATCCATATTCTACGCTCTGGTTTATGATCATCTTCTTTCTTTGAGTGCATCCAATATTTTCTCTATTTCTTGTGATTTTTTTGTGTGCCAATTTCTTGTATTGCATTGTAGCCGCCATTATTATATCAGCTGGTCTGGCGGCAGTTCCATTTGTTCTAAGACTTGACAATAAAAGGCATTGGCTTCACTTGGCGTTGGTGGTTCTGGTAAGTGCCTATCCATGTGCACTTATCCTCTCCACACCAGTAGCCACTATCTGCACACTTTAAAAGCCAGCAACCTTTGGGCTTTTAATCAAAGGGGGAGAGTATCTTGAAACTCTCTCTAAGATAAAGATCTTGGCTTTCGACAAAACTGGTACAATTACAAGAGGAGAATTCGTGGTCACAGATTTTCATTCGGTGTCCAATGAAGTTACACTGAACACACTGCTTTACTGGTAATTACTATTAGTACTTCATTAAATAGTTTATAGCCGAAAAAGAAAAAGGATACCCCGTAGTTTTGAGAAAGGAAATAATTCGGACTTCAGACTGTCACAAAGTTTGTAATGCATTACTGGATGCTAAAATGTAACGTATCTGTTATTTTGAAGGGTTTCAGGCATTGAGAGCAAATCAAGTCATCCAATGGTGGCTGCACTTATTGACTATGCACAGACGCTTTCCATCGAGGTGAAACCTGAAAGAGTGGAAGAATTTGAAAATTTTCGAGGAGAAGGGGTTCATGGGAAAATTGATGGGAAGGATGTCTATGTTGGAAACCAAAAAATTGCATTGAGAGCTAGGTGTGCGACAGGTGAAGAGCTTCACCCATACTTTCAATCTTATTCTGAAACAACAAGATTTACAGTAATGCAATTGAAAGTGTTATCTCTGGGGGAGTATTTTATTTTGAGGGGTAAACTTCGATTGCCCCGTTGTGATTAGTGCTCAGGGAGGATTACCTTCACAACATTTTGAAACTAGCACATAATGCCGCATGTTTTGTGGACCAAAGCGCACAGGCAATCAAAGTGAAATTTGCTCTATTTTTAACATGAAATTGTTGGTGGACTCCAATCCTACTGCATTTGCTGCTGCGTCTTTTTTGTCCTATTCGACCTTATCATTAGACTCATTTCAAACTATTTTCAGCTCCAAGCATAGGTCACTGTGGTGAAGGAAAGTCCGTTGGTTACGTATACTTGGCAGAGGCTCCAGCTGGAATTTTTAGCCTCTCTGATAGTTGTCAAACTGGTGTAAGAGAAGCGATCAACGATTTAAAGTCAATGAACAGCAAAACTGTTATGCTGACCGGAGATAGCCAAGAGGCAGCCATAGAAGCACAAAAACAGGTGAAGGGTCAACCCTGAAATTTCAAAAATTGGCTGGTATACAAGATAGTATTTTGCCAGCAGTGGCAAATTGCAGAAGGGGGGACAACGTCCCCACAAAATTTTTCTGAAACTGCACTTTGGTCTACATATTTTAATTTTTATTACAGGTTATATCCTCCAAAATAGCATATATGCCCCCATTTAGATCGATTTAATAGTTGTCAACTCAGAACAAAACATTCCTCCTGACTGCATTGCTGCTTCCAAACATTGATTTTTCTTCGTATTTTTATAAATTGCTAAGAGAGGAGATGAATTTTTTTGAACAGCTAGCGGGTGCTTTGGCGGAGTGCATGACGGTCTACTTCCCAAAGACAAGGCACAAATCATATCTAACTTTTAGAAAGAAGCTCCAACAGCCATGGAGGGTGATGGAGTGAATGATGCCCCTGCATTATTCGCAACACATGTCTACCAACAACTGCTTGCTAAGACATCATTGAAGTCATAGCTTGTGGTGCTATGCTTCTCCGGTCGAACCTCTGGTGCTAGGATGGCAGGGATGGCTTTGACTGGTTGGGACCTGCACAGGAAATGCACTTGTTACTGCCCAAGCCCGGATCGTGGTGGTCCGAGATAGGCACTCCGACGATCTAGTCAGTGGCAGGAAAGGAGAGAATGAGAATATTAGGGTTTTTGGGGTCGAGCGTCCCGTACCTCCTTTCTCAGCATTATCACTCCTTTTATAGGCAGGAAAAGGCGGTGCCTATACCACGCGGTTACACCACGCGCACGGTGATTGGTTCGCCCACTATGGCACCCAAATCCAATCCCGCGAAGTTAGGCTCGTCATGATCCCTAACGGCCTGCTCCTACCATAGTGGGATTAAAGACACGTTTCTTATTCAACCGACTCCCCTCCTGACTTCCTCTACAAGTCAAGGAGGAGATATGGTTCGGTGATAGGCAGCACCGCCGAACCAATCAGTCCGGCCACTCTTGACCTCACTATAGTTGCTGCTTGGTTCGGCGGTGAATCGCCAAACCGGATTCCACGACATATGTACAGAGCAACAGTTTTACTGGAGTGGAATACTTCTCTTCGGTGGGTCGGGTTCGGCACACCGAACCTCACCCCGCTGACCCAACGGTGCAACATATTTACGGGTCGAGCTCGTAGCGGTTAAGTGGCCTCCATCAGGGTCCCTTCACCGAACCATGTCTACCTCACTACCGGACCACTTCACCGACCCAAGGCAAATAGGGCCTTTCACCGAGCCGTGCCCACCACAATAGCCCCTCAACTTCTTCCTGGTTTGAGCAAGGAAGGAGTTGACGTGGTTCTCCCTGGACATATCTCAAGATATCCGTGCCGAACCATAACCGCCGGGCCACAGAAAGTTGAATGGAGGCGTCGAGTTGTGTTCTCGCCGGGCGTACACCGCCGGACCTATCTTGGGGTAATGAGGAGGCGTCTTGCGGAAGGAATACTGATGTTTTTGCTGCAGAGGGGACATTGATGGGATTGGTTAGCGCAGAGATCGAACGGTCAGGTCTAAATCTGGAGAAGAGAGAGGGGGCACGTGGCAGAAAAGGGGGGCGACTCGTATATGGCGCGTTGCAGACTTTCCACGTGGCATGTCAGGAATGGAAGGGGTCGCGCCGCTTCGGTTCCAGTGCGCGACCCTTGGGTTCTTGCCTCTCCCCTCGCTTCATTATATAAGGAGGGAGTGAGACAGAAAATCACTTTCTGCTCTCGCTCTCTCGTTCTCTCGCTCTGCAACTTTGTCTTGCAGTCATTGCTGCTCGCCCCCGTCGCTCCGCCGTTTCCCATCGACCAACACCATCACTTCCAGGTAACTCCGAAGCCATTTCCTCCGTGCTCTTCCTTCTGTTTTCAGGCCGTCTTCCATTTATATCATGTTTTGATTTTGTAGTTAGTCTCTCACGGCCGTTCTTGGCCGTGAACCACCACCTGAATCCCTGATGACTACCCCCTTCCTTTTACAAATTTTTTCCTTTAATGAGGGCCCGTCGTTTGCCGAGGCGGGCCCCCTCCCCCGGTTAAGACCTGGGGGGGAAAGTAGCCATGCTGAAGTAGGAGTTTCTGACTTCTCTTTCATTCTGTCTAGGTCTTCAGCATAGTGGACTCCTCCTGCATTTCTTCGCCGAGGGTAGATCCCGACGACTACCCGGACCTCCAGGATCTCATCCAGAACCTTGGAAGAAACTATCGTTCGGGGGGCATGAGCTTCGATGAAAGCTCAAGCAACTTCGCCCGGCGGCCTGGCCACCCAGTCATCCCAGGCATCCACGTCCCCCTACAGGTGGATGACAGGGCCTTCAGGGACATTCTTTATGGCCGAGGCGACTCCCCGGACGGTACCGCCGAGCTAGACTACTATGGCCGTGAACCGGAGGGAAACCAGAACGAGCGTACGACGACTGGGTCTCATGCCAGTACGTCTACCTCAGCGGGAGAGCCGCCGAACCAAACCGAGGCAGATGATGGAGGAGCAGCACCGAAGCCGTCGAGAGACGTCGACTTAATCCCTCCGCCGCCGACCGGGCTCGGTCCCATGCCTTACAACCACTTCTACGGCGATGGGCCTGGAGGTTTCACCGCCGCATTCCGTGCCAAATACGAGATTCCAGACGACGTCCTGGTAGAGAGGGTGACCGGCGAGAGGATCCCGTTCGGCGCGGACTTTATCGTCCTCCCCCTATATGCCATAACCGAGGGGGGGTGAGATTCCCTATGAGCCCCTTCCTCTGCTACTTCATGCATTCCTACAATCTCGCGCCAATCCAACTGTCGCTCAACACCTGGCACATCCTTTGCTCGGCAATGAGTCTAGCCGAGTCAAACAACCTGCCTTTTACCCTAGGGGACTTGATGCTGATGTATATGGTATCTAGGAACCCAGCATATGACCGGTACTACATGACCACCCGGCAACACTTCGATCACCTGGTGGACCGCCTTTCTGACTCCGAGAAATGGGGGAACGCACTGGTGAGGGTGTCCGGCAACTTTGAATGGGGACCTGTAAACCCCCTTCTTGACGAGCCTTTCCCAACGAGGGTAGGGGCGGCAGTAGAAAGACCCTACAACATCCCCCGAGTGCGAGGATACCCTGGCCTCGGCTTCGTGGACAAGCCTGGTATTTCTTTATACTTCGTAGACCATATTGTTCTGACATATTTCAACTGCATAGTAATGACCTCGTTTTTCTTGCGTGCAGATTGCTCGGCGCCAAACAAGGCACTTTACTTGACGGGCAGGTGGGACAATCTGATCGCTCTTCTTCGGTGCACCGAACGGGACGCACCTACCTTACTCGATTATAAACCAACCTACGGCGGCTTCGCCCATCGCAAAGATAAGAGCAAGATGGTAAGGAAGGCGTTGGACTTGGCCACCGTTGCCGGGAAGGCACTTCAGCAACAATACCTGGCTCAGGATCTCTCCACATCCAATCTGCCGGGCCGGAAGGAGGAGCCAGAGCAAGTTCACGCCGAAAGACGGAATAGGGGGACCAGCCTCCAGTCACTTCGGCCCAACCGCCACGTGCCACCCGCCGCAAGAGAGACCATACAACCAGCGAGAGGGGCCAAGCCCCCGAGAAGAGGCCTAAGGTCTCCGAGGACGATGCGGCGTTCGTCGGGACCGGACGTACCTCAGAGACAGATACCACCGGGCTGGCTGAGCCCCAAGAGATCTTCGTGCCAGACCTCACGTGCCCTGACGGGCATGTGATCACCAACGGTGACAGCCTCACGGACAACCCCCTCCTGGCCATGACCCTCCTCAAGGGGGTAGCCTTGCTGAAGGACATGAAGGGCCTTCATTCTGGAAAGGCAAGCAATATGGCTGAGCTCTGCCTTTTCCTCGCCAAGGTAGCACTCAAAACTTAAAGCGCAAGATTCTTTCCGAACCATACTTAGTTTCTAATGCTCTCTTGTTGCAGGCTGGACAGTGTGCCAGCCGGGCTTTCAGTGATATGGATATCCTCCTCGAGACCAAGAAGACTCAGAGGAGGGACATACAAGCGCTGAGGAAGGAGCTGAAGGAGGCCCATGAGAAGGCTGAGGAGCTGGAGGCGAAGGTCGCTGACGCGGCCACAGTGAAAGAGGATACGGACCGGCTGCTGCTTGAGGTCCAAAACCTCACTGCCGAACGGGACCAGTTGAAGGAGGAGAAAGAACAGGCGGAGAAGGAGCTGCCGAAGCTTCTTGAAGAGGCCGGCGATGCTGGCTATAACGAAGCTGGGGAGGACTACACAAAGCAGGTTGAGAAACTGGTCGAGGACTTCACAGCGGCCGAGCTGAGGAAGATTGAGGATACCCACAGCCGTTCCTTCCTCCTAGGTTACCAGGTGGGCCTCGACTACGCCGAGGTTCCCAAGGATGACCACCGAAGGGAGCCTCCAGTGGTTCCTCCTGTTGGCCAGCCTTCGACCGAGCAGCCCAGTCCTTCCCCCAGCTCTCCACCGAAGCATGCTGATGACGCGCCACCGAAGCCAGCCGATGACGCCCCTGTCGCCAATCAGTAGGACTTTTCCTTTTCTGTTTGTAGGATTTCTTTTGCTTTCTTGTCTTGTTTGTGGGCGGAGTGGAACTGTTCACCACTGCCGAGCCCTACTTTCTGTAAGACTCAAAACAAGAATGAAGTTTCAAGTTTTAACGTCTTAACACTTGTCTCAGTTTTTTTTTTTTTTTTTTGCACTTCATGCATATTAGTCTGTGTTCCATGTATTGCACTTCATGCGCATGGTATGCTTGTTTTATCCAGCCCCAGCGTGCCGTGCCTAGCCCCTGCTTCGGTAGAATCATGCAGCCGAGCATGATTCTGCCGGAGCAAAGGAACGGCATTTGCTGGGCATGCTCCCTTCAGGAAAATGCAAGTCCCATATTGCCGAACGGGAACCGGAAGAATTTGCCTCGGCGCCCTTCAGGTCTTTTTGAGGACGTGAGATAGTTCGAGCCCACCGAGGGCAATAAACAATCGTAACAATCAAAAAGTTGGAACGAATCAAAAACTTTATTCAATCGAGATTATTGGCCAAGGGATTTACATGAATAGCCGAGTCAAAAAATAAAAATGGAAAAAGAAACTCAAGCATAAAACTTTCGAAGTAGCTGGGCATTCCAATGGTTTGGTATTGCCGTACCATCCATCTCGGCAAGCTCATAGGATCCGTAGCCCACCTTCTTGGCCACACGGAACGGGCCTTCCCACTTGGGCATAAACTTCTTCAAGTCCTTCTTTTGGACCACCTGCTGAAGGACGAGATCATCGACATTAAAATGCCTGGCCCGTACGTTTTTGTTATAGCTCCGAGCCAACTGCTGCTGATACGCCGCGTACTTAATGTGGGCGTTATCACGGAGATCATCAATACGGTCAGCCTCGGCGGCCAACATGGCATCATTCGTTGGAACGTCAAAAGTAGCGGTTCGTGCCGTTGGGCGGGTGACAGCCACTGGGAGCACGGCTTCCACGCCGAACACCATGGAGAAAGGGGTCCGGCCAGTGCCACGTCGTGGGGTGGTGCGATAGTCCCACAACACATCAGGCAGCTCCTCCGCCCACTTGCCACGCTTATTCTTGAGTCGGCGCCTCAGTCCGGCAGAGATGGCCTTGTTGGCGGCCTCAGCCTGCCCGTTCCGTTGGGGGTAGGAAACGGAGGCCGTCTTCATCTGAATGCCGCGCCTTTTGTACAGGGCCTTAATAGCATCGGCCACAAATTGGGTCCCATTATCTGAAACGATGGCGTACGGCACACCGAACCTGGTAAAGATGTGTTTCCAAAGGAAACTCTCCACGTCGGCAGCCATGACCGTGATGAGTGCCTTGGCTTCCACCCACTTGGTATAATAATCAGTGGCAGTGATGATATGCGTGAAACCGCCGGTCGCCTTAGGTAGCTTCCCAATGATATCGACCCCCCACTGGGCAAAGGGCCACGGGTGTAGACACCCCAATCTGGCTTTCAGATTAGCTTATTTACGGTTTTTGATTCCCCGATGATGAAACGGATTAAGAACACTTCGGGAATGTCGAGTGTTTGAGCTTTGAGTGTTTGAAGAACCCTTGAACCTAACCTAGCCAAAAACCACATCAAAAAGCCAAAAACCAATTGTCGCGCGAGGGTTTAGAACCATCGCGCGAGGGTCAAGCTGCCAGGTGTGGTCAACAGTCAAACTGTTGACCGTTGACCATCGCGTGCCAGGGAGAACCCTCGCGCAACAATTCCAAACCATCGCGCGACGGTTCTCTCCTGTCCTTTTCACCTTTTTCAGCTGGGCAGCTTAATCACCAAGTAATCTTCAGCCAGACCTCGTGGACTGGCTGGGCTTCTCTCCTTGCAAGCTTTCCATAAGTGGCAATTTGGCCACCAAGCCAAATTGGTTGGTTCTTTCTCCTCCATACACCATTTTCACCATTTTCCCTATAAATACTCCCCCATTGTCTCTCTTTTAAAGGGTTACAAGAATTCCATTTTCAAAGGAGCACTACTTTATACTCTTTTAAGCTAATAAAAGAGACACAAAGTCAATCCAAGAACATAGCTTGTTCTTTCTCCTTCATTACTCAAAGCAACATAAACAACTCAAGCAACCTCAATTCAACTCAAAGCTCAAACGCAATTCAAACCCCAAGAACCAAAGGTATAGCTTACCTTTGTTACGCTTCTCTCTACGATCTCTGAGGAAATTTGGCGGGGCCAAGAGGCGGTAATCAATACCGATCCTGGCCTAAAGCTAACAAAGTTTCAAAACCGTCATGGCAAGAACTCAGCGCATTGTCCCACATACTGCGCGACACTGCCGTGGTTGCGTGCAGACGTGGGGATGGGTGTCTTCTTTGTTTTATATATTCCTTTGCATATAGATCACTCTGCAAGCATATTAATAACCCCAGTTTACTACTTTTCTTAGTTTAAAGCGCTCATTTGTATTTCAATATATTCTTGTGGAGTACCTGCAGGATCATTCGGACCTGTCGAATCCAAGATGAGCAAAACCAAACATTGGAAGGTTGACTAACCCTCGCGCGATGGTTCTAAACCCTCGCTATGATTCTAAACCCTCGCGCAACAATTTGAAACCCTCGCGTGACGGTTCGTCCCCACCACTAGCTTGCCATGCATGTTTAACTTGGTTTTAGGTCATTATTTTGTCCCCCATTGTTTAAGGGGTGTTTTAGTAATTTTGTTGCTCTATAGCCTTTTAGAATTGTTTTAAAGTGTATATTTACATATAAAGCTGCTTGGTTTGTCTGGGTGTGCACTGGTCCTCCAGAGCCCTGAAGGTTTGAGAATAAGAGGCGTGTGGGTTGTGGGCTCCCTGTAAAATCCCACAGCAGACTATTCTCATCCTATACTAACTGCTCATCCATGCTATCTATCACATCTTGCAAACTTGTTACAGTTTTAATCCCCGATTAACTGTTCCCCCGCCCTAATTGGCTAAAATTTGGTTAATAAAAGAAGAATCACAAAGTTTTCAAAATGCCTAAGTAGAGACCGATCTCCGGATTGGGCGAGAGGGGTGCCTTAAAACCCTTCCCCTCTTGTAACCTGGCTCCCGAACCCAGATATGGTTATGACGGACTGGTTTCCTTCACTTTTCCAAATCAATTCAAATAGCGCGGCAGGTGCTTCGAAATACGGTTCCTTGGGTGTCAGACCTTCAAACCCAGGTGGCGACTCTGTATTTTTGCGAGCGCCTGCTTCTCCGCTTGCGCTCCCTCGATTATGGGCCCTTGCTTCGGGGAACGAAATTCCCGAAGGCTCGCTTTGGAATCCGGAAATTCCAGGGCATGCTGCCCACAACGGGCTAGAAACCGGCTGCAACGGTAGGGTCGGCTGGTTGATGAGCGGTGAGTGTTTTTGGCACGACTCGCATTGCTTTGCAAACTCCATAGCCGTATGCACCATCTTCTTCCACCAGTAGCCCTGAGAAAGGGCATGGTCAGCCAAGGAACGACCACCGGTGTGGCAACCAGCACTGCCATCATGTAACTCCTTGAGAATGCTTGGCACCTCTTGCTCACGGACCACACGGAGGTCGGGCCCAGTATAGGAACGGCGGTACAGCACGCCGGACGGATCCAGAAAGTAGGAAGCTGATTGGCAACGGATCCTATGGGCCTCTTTCCGATCGGCAGGTAAGGTGAAATCCTTTAAGTAAGCGATGAGAGGGTCCATCCAACTCGTGGCCCGGTGGATATCCATAACCTCCAGGGGCGCGGTCTCGAAACTCGGTGTTGGGATTTCGCCGAGGACGATGGTTCGGCTTCCGTCATGCTCGGCACAAACGGCTCCGAGACCGGCTAGGGCATCGGCATGAGAATTGAGGTCGCGCCCAACGTGATCGAAAAATACATTTTTGAACGAGCCAGCCAGAGCAATAATCTGACTCATGTACTTGTTCATGCGTGCATCCTTGGCCTCGTAGTCATCGTTGAGCTGATTGACAACGAGCTGTGAATCGCTGTAAACCTAAACCTCCTCGGCCCCCATGTGCCGAGCCAAACGTAGCCCGGCTATGAGTGCCTCATATTCAGCCTCATTGTTTGTTGCGGGAAAGCTAAGGTTGAGAGCCTGCTCGTGCA
This sequence comes from Rhododendron molle, assembly GCA_025413875.1. NCBI lineage: Eukaryota > Viridiplantae > Streptophyta > Magnoliopsida > Ericales > Ericaceae > Rhododendron > Rhododendron molle. Next base: position 59,249,063 of record CM046391.1, read on the forward strand.
TCGTTCCGTTCGGCGACACCAAGACGACCCCTGCACCAGCCCCTCGGTTGTTAGATGCTCCGTCTACATGGAGCCGCCAAGCGTGGCCTGTGAAGATCTTGGCTCGGTGAGCAGGAATAGGTCGCTTAGTGATGAATTCGTCATGTGCTGGGTGGCTTAGCCAAGGTGCGGAATTCGGCTCGGCCGTTGGGGCGGCTGGAATTGATTCATCACCCTCTTTCTGATCCACCCCAGGGGAGAACTCGGCGACGAAATCGGCCAGCACCTGTCCTTTGATCGCCGTGCGCGGCTGGTAACGTATGTCGAAGTTGGCCGCTCCAAGGACCACTTGCATAGCCAGTTAGACAGGTCTGCCTTTCGGAGGACTGCCTTCAATGGATACTCCGTGACAACGACAATAGTAAAACTTTGGAAGTATGGCAAGAGCTTCCTCTTCGCCGTGACCAACGCAAGGGCCAGTCTCTCTATGGGCAAATAGCGGGTCTCGGCGGGTAGGAGCGTCTTGCTGATGTAATAGATTGGCTGCTGGTCAGTTCCTTCTTCAGAGCCTGGCTGCCGGACCAAAACGGCACTCACCGAATGCTCGGAGACGGCGAGATAAAGGTAGAGGTCTTCTCCATCTTTCGGTACGACGAGCAAGGGGGCTCTAGATAAACAGATCTTCAAGTCAGCAAGGGCCTGGCCGCACTCCGCCGTCCACTGAAAGCTCCTTCGGCTGTTGCCTTTTATGGACTGGAAAAAAGGACGGCATACATCCGAGGACTTGCTGATGAAACGGTTAAGGGCTGCTGCCATGCCGGCGAGGCGCTGAACCTCCTTCACCGTGGCTGGAGCCTTAATCTCCTGGATGGCTTTGATCTGACTTGGATCTGCTTCGATGCCTCGGCGAGTGACCAAGTGCCCGAGGAATTTGCCAGATCCAACACCGAACGCACACTTCTCGGCATTAAGCTTTAAACCGAACCTTTTCAATACGCCAAAAATCTCACCGAGGTGAAGGATGTGATCAGCAGCATCTTTGCTCTTTGCCACCATGTCGTCGATGTAGACTTCCATCACCCGGCCAATGAGCCTTTGAGCAAGCAGGGCTATCATATCTTTGAAAGCGTAGCCGGCGTTTCAGGCGAAGGGCATCACCCGTGTGAGCGTAACCATTCGGTGTGATGAATGCGGTGTTCTCCCGGTCCTTCTCATCCATAGCAATCTGGTGGTACCCCCATACGCATCCATAAAGCTCAAGCGTGCATACCGGTATGGCATCGACTAGCCCGATTGATCCGTGGGCAAGGAAGCAATCGCTTTGGGCATGCATCATTCGGTCGGTGAAGTCAATGCACACACGCCACTTGCCATTTTCTTCTTCACCACCATCGGATTGGCAAGCCAAGGGGTACTGCACCTCTCGGATTGCTCCGGCATCAATGAGCCTATCAACTTCTTCGTTAACGGCGTCCGCGTGTGTCGCCGAGGATCGGCGCGGCTTCTGCACGACCGGCTTTCTGTTCGGATCAACATTCAATGAATGCTTGATCACATCGGGGCTCAGGCCCGGCATCTCGTAGGGAGTCCAAGCAAAAACCTCCACATTCTCTTTGAGGAAACGGACCAACTCATCACGATCGGCTGCATCCAGCTCCGAGCCAACCAAAAAGAACCGGGTCCCATCCTCGTTAATTGGTACCCGAACCAGTTCCTCCACGACCCTATCACTGGCCGATCTGCCGATCTCATCCGGTCCCTGTAACTCTTCCTTCATAGCGTCACCGGGCGTGATACCCTCCGGCAACTCAGGGACTTCAATCCATTGGATCCTCTTTGCCTTGCCGCTTCCGCGGACGGAGTTAACATAGCATTTCTTGGAGGCTGCCTGATCCCCCTTGATTGTTTCCTGCCGTCCCGATACGCCTATGAACCGTACGCATTGGTGAAGCGTGGATGCAACAGCCCTCATGCCGTGCAGCCTATTGCGGCCCAAAATGGTGTTGTAGGGGCTCGGCGAATTAACCACAATGAACTCCACGTCTAGCTGCACCGAGCCGGCGTAGACGGGGAGCACTATCCTACCGAGTGGGTAGACTGGGATTTCTGTAAAATCAACAAGAGGAGCGTCCACCGGGGACAACCGTTCCTCCGAGAGCCCAAGTGCTTTGAATGCTGAGTAATAGAGAACCTCCGCCGAGCTTCCCTGATCAACCAACACTCGGCGGACTAGCTTCCGCTGAACTGGTAACGAGAGGACCAGGGCGTCATTGTGGGGAAGGGACAGCCCCTCCAAGTCTCGTTCGGTGAACGTGATCTCCCACGTACTACGAGCCTCCATTTTGCGTTTCAATGATGGCTGTACCACCATCACCTCGTGTGAGGGGTGACACAATTCTTTATGGAGCCTGCCGGCCCGGCTCGGATCCATCGGTCCGTGGATACACTGCACCACGCCGTCCAGAGCCTGGGCCCTCGGCTGAATACCTGCGTTGGGTGACTTTGTTCGATCAATCCACCGATCCATTCTCCCTTGTTGGACCAGCTCCTCAAGATAAAGTTTAAACGGCTGGCAAGCTGTTGTGTAGTGACCCTGCTCATTATGAAATGAACAATACACCCGCTGGTTCGGCTCGCGTCCGTCAGCAGTACCCAATTTCTCCGCCGCCCCAGTTGGCCACTGGAAACCAGGAAGCCGTCCGCACTCCCGGAGCACACGAAAAATAGGTTCTTTGAAATAGGTGGTGATGGCGAGGTGGTCCCGCGCGTCGCTCGGCTGCCGGTCCCTTGCCCTGCCGCCTCCTCTGTTTCCACCAGCCCCGGCACCTTCCTTGGTTACCACGTTGACTTGCTTCTTCATCGCCTGCTTAGGTTGTTCGGCGACCTTTGCCACATCGGAGCCTTCAATATACTCCTCCAACTCAATGTAACGGGCGACGGTTTGCATCAAGTCCGACATATCGTTCGGCGGCCGAAGCATCAATTCCTTGGAGAGATCGGAATTTCTGTCCAGGCCACGCTTGAACGACGTAGCCGCTGTCTTCTGGTCACAGTTCTCAACCAAATTGTAGACGTTGTAAAAGCGTTCGGAGTAATCCTTCAAGGATTCTCCAACCTTTCGCCGAAGGTCCGTCAAAGCTTCCACCGTCTTTGGTCGCCTGTTGCTAGCTACAAACCGGGCGGTGAACGAACGCTCCATTTCGCCGAAGCTGTTGATTGACCCAAGTTTAAGCTGGGTGTACCACAGCATGGCGGTATCGAGCAGACTCAGGGAGAAAGTTCGGCACATCATTGCCTCGCTCAATCCACAGAGCGCAACCATAGACTTGAATTGCTGCACATGGGTCGGAGCGTCTAACTTCGCGTTGTACATGCTGAACTTTGGGACCTTGAAGTTGGAGGGGGGAACTTCTTCTGCTATGGCCTTGGAGAAAGGCGACCCCCCTTTCTCTACCGCCGTTTCTCTTAGGTTCGGCGCATTGACCACTGATGGTATGAGCCGCGTTTCTGGTTCGTCTCTCGAGCGTTTATCCAAGAGCGGCACGCGAAGCCTCTGGCCGTCGACGCTCGGCTCAGGGGAATTCCGCTTCTTGGACCGAGACACTGCTTTGGGCGGTTGCACCGCTTGGTAGGTGGTTTTCTCGCCGGTTCTGATATTTACTAGGGTGACGGTATGTCCATCATCATTGACTTCGCATCTTTCCTCGGGGGGCAGCCCCTGGCTGTCCTCCCCTGCGTTGGGCGGCCCTTCTGAATTCCTCGGTGATCGCCCTCGGGAATTACGATCATAGAACTCCGGCGAGAGTCGTCGGGTTCGGCGTGGTGAATGTCCAGGCGAGCGCTGCTGGGAGCGGGCAGGGGCCCTTCCATTGTCTTCGTTCCCCTGGCCGGCGGACCTTGACTCGGCACGATGCTCTCGGTGATCCCCACTTCCTGCGGAGCGGTGAGGGGAGATTCCAGTATTGTGCCTTCGGTCGCCGTGCCAAAGTCTTATCACAGATGGCATTCGCCCTTGCGATCTCGTCCTACCACTCGACGCCATCCCACTGACCTCCGGGTCGTGCCTCCGGCGGTAAGTGCCGCCGGGCGCTTCATGCTGACTGTTTCCCTGGTGATCTGACTCCGGGTGGGTTCGCTCGCCGAGCCTCGTGAAGGCAGAAGCCCTGGCCGTATCAGCTGTCTGTGTCTGACGGGCCACATTCCTCCTTCGGCGCCGTTCCCTTGACCCGGTCGCCGGAGGTAATCCTTGCTGTGCTTGTAGCTGTTGCACCTGCGTCCTTAGTCGTAGCAGTTCCTCCGCCATGCTCACCGGGAGCTCCGGAGGAGGCGGGGGAGGCCCAAGGCTTGCTGCCGTGCGGTGGACTCCGTCGATGTAGAGCGACGCCGTCCCCACGGGTCGGGTACTTGTTCCAGCCACTGTCGATCCTAACATAACCGTGCCATCGGGTCCTCTGAGAGGTGAACCCGCAAGCCCCAGGTCCAACCGCACCCGCTGAGTCGTTGGGGAGGCGTGTTGGCCGCAAAGTTTGGATCGAAATGAGCCAAACCAAGAAGTCGTTCGTCCGTTCCAGTCATCTTCAGGATTGAGGGAGAAGAGGTTGAGGAAGAAGGTAACACCACTAGATGAGTTTAAAGTCTCCCCAGCAGAGTCGCCAATTGTGGTGCTATGCTTCTCGGTCGAACCTCTGGTGCTAGGATGGCTGAGATGGCTTTGACTGGTTAGGACCTGCACAGGAAATGCACTCGTTAGTGCCCAAGCCCGGATCGTGGTGGTCCGAGATAGGCACTCCAACGATCTAGTCAGTGGCAGGAAAGGAGAGAATGAGAATATTAGGGTTTTTGGGGTCGAGCGTCCCGTACCTCCTTTCTCAGCATTATCACTCCTTTTATAGGCGGGAAAAGGCGGTGCCCATACCACGCGGTTACACCACGCGCACGGTGATTGGTTCGCCCACTATGGCACCCAAATCCAATCCCGCAAAGTTAGTCTCGTCATGATCCCTAACGGCCTGCTCCTACCATAGTGGGATTAAAGACACGTTTCTTATTCAACCGACTCCCCTCCTGACTTCCTCTACAAGTCAAGGAGGAGATATGGTTCGGTGATAGGCAGCACCGCCGAACCAATCAGTCCGGCCACTCTTGACCTCACTGTAGTTGCTACTTGGTTCGGCGGTGAATCGCCGAACCGGATTCCACGACATATGTACAGAGCAACAGTTTTACTGGAGTGGAATACTTCTCTTCGATGGGTCGGGTTCGGCACACCGAACCTCACCCCGCTGACCCAACGGTGCAACATATTTACGGGTCGAGCTCGTAGCGGTTAAGTGGCCTCCATCAGGGTCCCTTCACCGAACCATGTCTACCTCACTACCGGACCACTTCACCGACCCAAGGCAAACAGGGCCTTTCACCGAGCCGTACCCACCACATAGCTGATATCAGATTCTACGATGTGCTACTTCTACCAAAACAAAGCCACGTATTGCTAAATGTTTTCTTTTTTTACTTGCTCCTGACTTGCTCTTCTTAGAAGCGTAAGATCTTAAAAAAAAAAAAAAATTAACATAATTTCTCCTACAATAACACCTCAATATTTCACTATTTTCACCACTATGAGAACAAAAAAAACTTGCAGATAACAAATCAACAAATGAGCACGCGAAAACGTGTGAAGCACGTGCATTACACTAGTATATATATAAGGATGTACTAAGCAAATCTAGGTAGCTTTCAAATCCTAATAAACTATTCTAATACACACATGTTTCTATTATAATAATACTAGTACATATATATTAAATAACACAAGGTACTTAGGCTCCATTCTGGAACGCTTCTTAAAAAATAAGTACTTATTTTGGACACTTCTTTTTCGAAAATAATAAGGAGTTCCCACAAAATTCAAATACAAAATTTACTTCACACTTTCAAACTCAAAATAATGTAAATGAAAAAAAAAAATTTCGCACTGTATTAAAGATCTCAATGAGATCTATTAAATAAGATCCATAGTGATAAGAAAATTATTTCCGTAAACACATGATTTTTGAGTTTGAAGTTGCCGTATACAAAAAATAAGACTGTTGCTATTGTGTTGGGCGCCGGCGGAGGCAAATTGCTCCGGCGGCCGCGCCGGCTGTCAAGCCCGGCATCTAATAGTATATTTATAAGATTCTAATTAGGTTACAAGATTGAAAAAAAAATGCACTGTAGTAAATATTTTTAGGATACGAGTATGGCACGATTTAATTTTAGGGGTTTAATACTTTCCTTTAGAAAGCGATCGACAGCCTAAGAAACTACACATTTTAATTAGTCTACGTTGTAATCTTTTTGAGTTTGGAACCCGGATATGAATAATTGAGTCAGAACAAATTTTATTAGGAAGTAGAATTAAAATTTGTACATTCCAATTACCTTAGTGTTTCACATACTAGTTGCCACAGCTAGGAATTTGATTGGCACATGTGTCCTCATGTCACATAAGTTAAGAGTGACTCAGCATGTTTCATCTCTAAAATATCTAATATACATACTGGTAATAGTAAATAAAAAGGGTTAAAGGAAAGGAAAAAGAACCAACTAGAAGGAAAGGAAGCAGTGAAGGAAAAAGAGAGAGGAGCAACTCGCGTACCCCTCTGGTTAAATCCGACTTCCGAGATCCTTCGATTACCGCCGGAGAATTTCAGTGGGTAATTTCCTCTTCCTCTCTTTCTGTTTCCCTACGCAGGCACCGCACGTGGCGGCGGCCATGGCGGATCTTCCCATACCTTTTTCCCCTCTTCTCTCGATCTAAAACAGACGTAGGAGTAGTTACAGCACCGCTGCTAATGTGCGTAACGTAGGCTGCTTGTGTTTGCATCTATTATTAAATTAGAATGTATGTATATATGTTCATGTATGCACTGATGTGTTTGGGGTACAACTATAGGTATATTCAACATATGAGCTTTCAAAATTTTGAGGTTTGAGTAATAGCTGGTAACGGTAGTTTTGTCTGGAACTCTAATCAAGTTGATTTAAATAACTTGTAAGTTTTGACTCTACGTTTGCATTACAGATTTTAGCTCCACTTTTATTATTTAGTTTAATCAGACTCTAATTAAGAACTATGGTTTGATCCTGGAACTTATAAAATTACGTAGGAATTATGATCAGCTCCTATAGTTAGGATAAAAGTTGTATATGAACTTGTTCTTTAACAGATTGTGTGTCGTTTAAAGTAAAGAATTGTTGTTACGCGACCGAGCCACCTCCAAGCCCAGTAGGCCGACTCACGATCGAGAAGGCCTTTAGTCTTTCAATTTCTTTATTGAACGTATCATGACACAAAGTAATTGGCAATAGGTTGGTTCAAGGGATAAGAACGAGAACAATCCATGTTTTTAGCGTAGCACTCGAGGAATCAAAGGTGAGATACTCTAACCTCAGTTATATTGCTTTTTCAAACAAATTATGTTGTGTGTTTCATATTCTCAAAAGTTAGGATATGTTATAAGGAAGCATGATTTGATGAACTGTTTTTATGCCTCATAAATTTTATGCCATGAAAATATGCTATGAATTCTTTATTCAAAGATGACGAGTTTATGCGAATGGCTATCTTTAAGAAAGGATCATTCTATGAACACCGGCCTTACCATCCAAAGGTGACGGTGAACACCGGCCTTGTCATCCAAAGGTGACGGTGTAATGTCATGATTCTATGATTTCAAAGTCTGATGCATCCAGACAGCGGTGTCCCGGGTCAGGGGGACGGATTTAAAGATACCATGACTAACGAAGGGGTTATAAGGGAGGAATGTTATGTGGCACCAGCTGCCGTAATTTGATCATTTCACACCACATGGGGTCGCTCCCCTATGCATGTTTAGCTGTTGGATGTGCATCATAAGGTTATGTGATGATGATGTTATGAATCTTCCTCTCATGGAGTTATGAGTAAATTATATATGTCAAAGAAGCTTATGGAAGTTATTTCCATGGCAAAACGTATAACTCTGGTTTTGTATCTCATACGAGCTTTCGGCTTATGAAAATTTACTATTTTCCTACAGGTAATGGCGAGTAGGAATGAAGCTGCTGCCCGGTGGACATGTAGATCTTGTATAGCTAACTTTTGAAAACCAAACCGGGAATTGACTGTTCCCCCATTTTGTGTGAGATCACTTAAATTTTTTAAAGGTTGTAAATTTGCCAAGGCTCTGACGGTGTTTTGTTAAATGTAATAATGCTTCCGTAGTTTTTAAACTGTTGAAAATTTCTGTATTTTTTTTTTTTTTGATTGAGTAGTTATGAGGCCTTGGGTGGAAGTGAGATCCACTGGCCGATCACGACATTCCTATTATCCAATTATTGAAATGGGGTCGTGACACCGGCAGTCTCCAGCCACCGGACGGCCGATCCGAGCCGTCTAAAAATTCCAAAAAAAAAACCAAGGGGCCCCACGTGGGAATCAACGGCATCCGAGGTGTGTAGGGTGCTTGATCCGAGCATCCCTTTTCCGTGTACATATGAATCAACGCCCCCTTGGTTTTTTTTTTTTGTTGGAATTTTTGGACGGTTCGGATCGGCCGTCCGGTGGCCGGAGACTGGTCGGCGCGGCCGCCGAAACGATTTGCCTCCCCGGCGCCAATTGGAGTCCACAAAATTCTAGACAAATAAGTGCATACTTCTTATTTTTGTGGAACAAGGGTTCTTATTGAACAAAAAATAAGTTCTTATTTCGTTTCTGGAACGGAGCCTTATACCTATTTTAATCTTTCAAGTACATGGGAGATCTAATGAATGACTATTTTAATAAACCCTAGTACTTGTTGGCAAGATTAAGTTATTATCCAATGAGTAATAATTCTCCTAACGGTTATTGACCAATGGTTAACAGGGTGAGGTACTTTCTATACCTAAATAATACTTATGTACTTTAAATATGTGTATATATATCTATATATAACTATATCTATGTACTTTTAACCAATCTAGTAAGGTACTTTTGGTAGAAAATCTAGGTTTTCTATTGTCTAATGGGTAAAGATTTTTCTAGCATTTATCGACCAATGTGTAAAGCTAAAGGTCCAAAGAGTTCTCATTGGAAGGTTCAAAAGGTTCACCTAGGGTTGAGAGGTTCATAAGGTTCAAAGAGTTCAAAAGGCTCAACTAGATGAAATGGTAGTTAAGTCTTCTAACTAGTTAGTTGGAAGCTAACTATATTAGTCTAGTAGGATTTCTAGTCAAGAAATACAATCACTACAACACGAAAGGGCTATAGTGAGGAAATATGGCAAGAAAAATGAATTTCTTTGCTAAAAGTATATTATTTGCGATGAAATTCAATTTCGTCTCCTTTTCTAGCGAGGAAACAAATTTCCTGGCCAAAAAGCCTTTTCTAGCGAGGAAAATAGTTTTCCTCGCAAAAAGGTTACATTTGGCGAGGAAAATCTCGCCAAATGTAACTTTTTTGCGAGGAAATCTTTTTCCTCGCCAAATGTAACATTTTGATGAGAAAATATTTCGTTACCTTTTTTAGGGTTCATTCTTTTTTTATACATAAGTTATTATTAATTATATTCCTATGTATTTTGTAATATCACGACGGTATGACATAATAAACTATACCATTATGAAGTTTATAAAAATAAAAAAGTGTTAAAAAGGAACAAATAGTTTTCATCACCAATCGCATTGAATTGGTGAAAAAACCTCATATTTGTCACTTTTCTTATTCTAATTAGCAATGAAAGATATCTTGAAGTGTCGGTATCAATGATTGTTTCCATAATAGTGAAAAACTCAACAGAAGATAAAGTTAAAAATATGTTAAAGTACTGGTGTCGTACTTAAAATATCTCAAAGTTGAATTATCACAATTCTATTTCAGAACATCTACATAAAAATGCACTATTTCACAAAAAATACACTATTTCATATGTATTTTGCATTCATGTTGTAATTTTTTTTTTTCGTCAACAGTTTGTTGATTTTTATTTAAACCAACTTAGGTGATTTTAATGGTATTCCTTTATAACCAGATAAATATGTAAGTATTAATTTCAAATGCAATTTTGTAAGTATCATGGATACTTTTATTTATACATATACATATTGTGTGTGTGTGTGTGTGTGTGAGAGAGAGAGAGAGGGGCAATTTAAAATTTTAAAATTTTTGTTAAAGATTAAAAAATTTAAAAAGTATTGTCTTTAGTGCTTTTAGGATGATCTTATATGAATATTTATAAATTTTGTTCATATTATTATAACGATGATGAAAAAAACAAGTCTATACTATCCTTTGTATTTGGCAAAAAAGACGGTCAAACTCACTTTTAAAATAAGAAAATGGGGGTGATGCCTTTTGATATTCATAATCTGATATTAAAATATTAGTATTAGGTACGAAGAAAATTTACCCCGAAAAAAGCAATTAGTTGTTGAGATTCACTTTGATATATAGGGTCCCACATATCAAACTGAATCTCAACCACTAGTTGCTCTTTTCAGGGCACTTTGAGGTAAATTTTCTTTGTCCCTAACTTGTTCATTGAAATATATCTCAAGTTTGTGGCGAAAAAAATCTCATTCCATAAAAGCTAGGATTATCCCATCAAAAAATGAGAATAATAACACATATTATTGGTCCTTCAAAAGTTGTTAGTTAGATAAAATTGTTGTGCTAGCAAAAAATTAACTTGTTCAAATAAAGTTCAGACACTAAAAGACTACAAAAAGTAGAAAGGCCAAAATTAATGTCGAAAAAATTAATTTGGAGTGGTGAAAGAGATAATATATATATAAAGTTTCACCAATTTCACAGAAAGTACAATGTAGCGTGGTTGGTAGTTGCTTCGCGTCTTATGGGAGAGGACCGAGGTTCGACTACCAGGGGTTGCAAAAAACGTAGAGAGATAATTTCTGTTTTGGGATTCTTTTTGTTTAGCGAGGAAAAAATTTCCTCGCTTATTGTTTGTAGTAATAAATTCGTAGCCTATTTGACAACAAATGGTATTTGCGAGGAAAACATTTAGCGAGGAAAAAATTCCTCGCAACAGGTCAAAATAGGCGAGGAATTTTTTTTCCTCGCTAATACATTTTGCGAGGAAATCAGGTGCTTTTGCAAGGAAACTAAATCCTCACTATAGCCCTTTCGTGTTATAGTGAATTTTACAACTCAATTCTAATTACGAAGGATAATAAGCAATTAGAAGACGTTTATAAACCAACCAAGAATAATTAAAGACTTTTTGAATCATAACAACGAAATTTTTATTTAGTAAAAATCAGAGTTGTTACATAAACTTTCTTTATAAAAAATAATTCAATAATAAAAAAACCATACGACCATGACTACTAATTAATTCAGTTTGTGCATAGCACGGGTGAAATATTTTATTTTGCTTCGAAAATCTTATAGTAGGGAATAACCTATTCTCAATAACATACGGTGCTAGGGTGATTTAGGCAATTAAACTTTCTTTACAAAACATAATTCAATAATAAAAAAAAAACCTTACGACCATGACTACTAATTCAGTTTGTGCATAGCACGGGTGAAATATTTTATTTAGCTTCGAAAATCTTATAGAAGGGAATAACCTATTCTCAACAACGTACGGTTGTACATTGTAATTAACTAGACATATGTATACTTTGACAATATTAAATTAATGTGACATTTGAGGATCATACAAGCCTAAAACCTTCTTCCACTTATTTATCTTTTAATTTTCATGTTTTTCGTGCATGCATAGCACGGATTCATTGTTAGTATTAATGAATTGTGAAATTGATTCCTCGGAACTAATTGGGGTGCAAGAAATTTTATTTTTTTTCCTAATTGACTCCAAGGAACTTGCCATATGTAAATCGAACTATTGACCAATTTCTCAATGCAAATTAATTCTTTTCATCCTGTTGATTGTGTGCATTCATGAGTTAAACCAAAATTCATGACAGAAAATTCCAATTTGGCTTTAGGCTCAGTAGAAGCAGTTCAATAGGATTTAAATTAGCAGGCGAACCAGAGCTGGCTCTAAGCTAAAGCTTGAGATGTAGTCGCTTTGAGCCCCAAAAAATTTACAAATCTTAAGAGTTCCTCCTACTTTGTTTTTTTTTTTTTTTTTGGTTAAACGGGAATATATAATTTGTAACGCCCCAATTTTTTGGGAGTGAAATAAATAATATCTTGAGAAAATTTTGCTGAATAAATACAATTTCCCAAAATAATGATTTAACTATTACAATCTCAAGATAAATCTACTGATTCAAAATTCAATAACTTCGGAGCCGACTCTAGGCTTGACACAGCTTCCAAGCATACTCAATATTCGTTCTTGATATTCTTTCTGTGCCGAACTGCACCATCATTGAATCGCCACCTTTGAATCCTGCGCCCTCTGGCAAATTGATCGCCGAAACAATCGATTTACCAGGATACAAACGTATCCGTAAGTGGTAAATCACCCAGCAGAATAATCCAACCCAACTAGTCCTCTTACTTTACAGCTAGCAACTAATAAGATAATAATGATGCGAAGAAGTTAAACAAAGATTTTTCACATAAACCGATTTATTACTATCCATGAACCTTATGTGAAACCTAAGATCTCATCCACGAGATCATTTCCTCCCATAACCACTAACTATGACCGTGTCATGGAAAATCCCCACTTGCTTGTCCTGCACACGGGGTCCTAAATGAATTCACCTAAGTTAGGTACTTCGTATGAATTCATTTACAACCATAGCAGGGGGCACGATTACCCTTTGGAACTTTCCATGGCGTACCATACATTAAGGTCGCCACCATTCCTATGCCACTAACTATGATCGTGTCATGGGACAATCCCCATTGCTGGCCCTGCAAGGTACGATTACCCTTTGGAATTTCCCATGGCGTACCATACGTTAGAGCCACCACAATAACATCACCGGGCCCCACAGGTAACCCATTTCGACATAGGGCCCAACAGGTCACCCTTGCCATAGCAATCATAATCCAATCTCACAATTCCAACACTTTACCTTTTCTCAATAACTTAGCATCGTCTATGTGAACTATATCCGCATACCACCACATGTCTCTAGAGTCGAATCTAGCATTCAAATCTAGTGGTGCAAAATACAATTAATCAAATAAGAATTAAAATAAATAACAAGCAATGCAAATCACACAACTTGTTATGAATGGGCCGTTGCCCTTATTCTTGTATAGCCATGATGTTAAATTTTAACACAGGAAAATCTTTATTTAATAATCATTATTATTATTATTATTATTATTTTCCTATAAAATATTAGCTAAAACAATACAATCATAAAACATTTCTTTTTTTTGTTTATTCCAACTATAGGGCCGGACATTACAGTTAATCACATTCGGGTATTGATTGTAATTTATAATATCCGTATTATTAACATTTAGGGCCAAAGTATAAACTTAATAACTTTAGGGGTCTACTTTAACAAGGTATCCATGTATAAGGGCCAAACTTAATACACCAATTAAACTAAAAGGGCCAAAGTGTAATTTTTTAACCAAATTATCAAACCCCAGTTCGTGGGTTAATGAAACAGCCGGCAAAACAAAGGAAAAAGAAAAAAAATGGCCGGTTCCGGCAACGCAACGTCGGGATCGATTTCTTTCATTTCAGAGCATGAAATCCATAAGTAATCACTCAATATACTTAGGTGAAGGTAGGAGAGGGATTATAATACCTTTAATCCGGACGAAATGATTCCGTGGAGTCCGGTGGGTTTTTCGTTTTGGCGGCAAAAGATCGGTATTCTAGCAGTAACTTTTGGATTGGAATAACTTGACCAAATCTCTACTGTTTTGGACGATTCTTGTGTCTAACGCGAAAATCTTGAAACGTTCTACAATTTTCGTGAAGAAGTCGAAGCCTGAAAACCATTTGAACCAGGAGAAAAGTGGGAGTTTTCATAAGTCCTGTTTGTTGTCTGGAACAGAAATCCGAAAATCTCACCGAACTTTGGACAGCGATAACTCTATCAATTCTTGACCATTTTGGGTGATTCTTGGGTCGAAATCGAAGCTCTCGACGCCCTCTACAACTTTCGTAAAGAAACTTAGGCCTAAAAACGACAGCAACTAGGAGGAAACAGGCCGTGAATAGAGGGACGTGATATGGACGAAAATTGAGAGGATGTGATTCCTTTTTTCTTGTTTCTGTTTTTGCAGTGGACTAGGAGTGTTGTATTGTGAGAGAGGAGAGAGGTATTTATAGAGGATAAGTAGGGAGGTGGTGGAATGAAAGAGGAGAGAGAGATATAGTTTAGGAAGAGTTTGGAGGGGAGTAGAAGATTGATTTTGGTAGGATTTTGGTTAGATAGGATAAGAGATGAGTATGGATACTTGTATATCTAAAGTATAAATATATATATCCAACACAAGTATCTAAATAATATCAATTATACACATAATAATGTATTTTAATTATTCAATCTAATTAATTATTGAATTAGGAATTTAACAATATAAATTTGTATTAAAAAAAATTGGGTCGAAAAATCCGGATCGTTACATAATTAAAAGCTAAATTGAAGAAAGTACATCTCTATGTTCCTCCCTCTTTGATATCCATTATGATAATCCAATAAAAAAAGGTCTCATATTTAATTTTTACTTTAAACGTCCGAAAAGTCAGGACTGGCCCGGAGGCCGGCAAACAGGTAGGTCAGTCTCAAGGTTGGGCTTGGCCCGAAGTATTGGGTTGCTTTCGAAGAAATTAACAGGCTTCAGTTCAAAGCTGGAGGTTACGGTTGGCATCACTGGGAAATCCTCTTGACAAGGTATGTGATGGAATCCCAAAGTGTACCATAACACAATGTCCTTGTCTTCGATACGGCGGTTCCTGTTTTCATCACCCGAAAAATAAAATTATAGTACCCGAAATTGAGGATTTTCTTTTATGCACGCGCACTTAAACAACAAAGAAAGATTTCATTCGTCACCAGGATAAAACTAAAGCAATTGACAACGTACAAAACAAAGGGTTTTCTAACGTGAAATGTACCTTTTGGACCACACATCTAGTGTGTCTTCTCCCTTGCTCTGATACGCCAAAAGCCCGCCGGCCCATTGCTCGGTCCGGTTATACTGAGTGACCCATATCTACACCGCCATTCATCAGCCACACAAAGACAATATGGTTAGAAAATAAACTAAAAAACAAAACAAAACATTAAAAACTATGAAAAATGAACTTCTAAAAAACAAAGCCAAGTTTTAGAGAAATCAAAAAGATTTTGCAAACGATACCTGATTGTTGGTGAAAGCGCCTCTAATTTGTGGGGGATCATCGAGATCAAGCAAGCTGGCCGCATTTGCTCCAGGGACAACCTTGTAACCGCTTGGGTTTCCCAGCCTAGACATCTTCGACGGATTAACCACATGAAATTCCCACGGATTATAAATATGAAGCTTAATGCGGGCATCCTTCTCCCTCTTAGCCATGTGTCTCTCAGCTTTCAAGTAGCTCTTCCTTGGCGACTGGCCCGGATACGTCTCCTCCTTCACAAAATTGACCTTATTGTCGGTCCCGTTGATATCCATGTCGAGGTGAAAGGTAACGAAGTGATCGTGAACCACACCGATCAGATTTTCGGACACCAATGGACCAGACATGTTTTTGTAAGGAACTTGGTACATATTTTCATGTGGAGACCCTTTCACCATAAGCATCCCGGTTAGCCCTACCTGGCATGATTTATGTGATTTAGATGTTCAATTAACACTTTAAGTTCCCATTCTGTCAAGAAAAATTTCAAATAAATACTTATTTTTTGAATTAAAAGTGATGTATTATAAGAGAATGACCTGTCTCATAAAATGAAAAAATAAATACTTAAAAAATAAGAGCCTTAGCGAAATGGGATCTAAGTATTTTCCTATTTGGTGTGACTTTTGCGCAATAATTCGGGCCAGTACTTAGGTGCAGTTTGCCATGTGCAACTTACACCCAAAATATCTTTGCATAACCTAAAAAAGAAATTTGATGGTTGAAACTAACAAATTACCTTAACGCGTATTAAACCATCTGTTTGGAATTCCCAATCAAAAATATAATCGTAATTCCCTACTGTCGCTGCCATTCTTGCAACAAGCGTCACCTTGGGCCTTGATTCCTGGATCTGCAATAAATTAAGTCAAGGCCCAAAAAAAATTCTGGTTCTTAACCTTCAGTCATGCAGAATTTTGTTTTGGCTTTAATTAGAATCCATGCAAGTGGGATGCGGGATTAGTGTCTAGGTTCAGTCAAGCTAGCTGCGCATGAACTGATCTACACACTTGAGTTGAAAAAAAAAAAGAAAAAAGATTGTTTTTAATTAGGAATTTAAGGGCTTTTGGCTAAATAAAGTCAAGTGGCTTATTTTTTTTGCCCTTATTCAAATTTTTTTCGCATTTACTATTTTTCGTGGATTATTGTGCCGTCATGTTGAGTGGAATCTAAAAAGTAAAAAAGTATGGTCCAAACCCAATTTTTTCCAAATAAAGAAAAAATAAGCCAATAAGTCAATTTTTTCGTCTTTATTAAAAAGTTAGGGTTGGATCATAATTTTTTTACTTTTTCTGATTCCTCTCGTCAAGTCGAACCAATAATTCAAAAAAAAAATTGACGTAAAACTATAAATTGCAAAAAAAAATTGAATAAAAAAAAAACTAATCAGCATATTTAGTCAAAAAAAAAAAAAAAAGCCCTTTAATGTACCTGAAAATTATTGAGCTCTGAGTGTCGCCAGGCCAGTCCAGTTTTGTGGACCAATACACGCCCAACTCTAGCACAATTTTAAAATGCACCGTTACGTTAAGGAATCCCATCAGATTTATGCCATTAATACCCCCTCATCCTCAATTGTCGTCTTCCTCCTTCAACTCCTTCGGCTCCGTTGCGCAAGCTCCCGATCTCTCTCTCTGTTGGCGATAGTGAAAACTCTCGTTTTTGGCACAAGGCGTGAATGGGATGAATGCGGGCGTGCCAAGACTTGTAGCGCCTAACTTTGGTAGAAGATTCCCGTGAATCTTGACTTCTAACTCGTGAGCGATTGCGTGTGACCCAAAGGTTAAAGATCACAATGTGGTTCGGGGTTTGCCACACGGTCGTGGACTTAAAATTTCCTAGTCGTATAGGAATTGGACGTAGAAACGTGAACTTTACTACACCGGGATAATAAAGTTTGTACAAGAAAAGTAAAGTTCAAACCACTTGATGAAGTGTGTTTGAATGGGGGTTGAGCACGATGTACTCGATAAACTACTTTGCTGAAAGTAGGAAAGTGTTTGCTTCGCTGGGAAGGCTTTGGGTTTTTTAGCGTTATGCTTGATTGGTGTTGGACCCCTTTTCCTTCTTGAGTTCTTCTATTTATAGGCGAAGTGATCCCACGGTTATGCTCCAGAATTGTGCTTCATGCCCATCCACGGTGCTGCCACGTGTCCCATGTTCACGTTATCCACTCTTCATGCTAACTGTTGGCGGCAGCTAATCAAGATCATGGGTAGCAGTTGTTGCTTGCCCATTTACCCCATTTCCTAATGTGTTGCCATGTGTCTTAATTGCTTCCAAAGAAACACCATGATGCCAAGTGTCCCATGATGGCTTGCAACTTTCAAGTGAAATGCCAACTGCTCCTGGTCGTGGGCCATTTCACATGCCCAAATTCTAAAATAAATCATAACCTCTCCGAATAACCAATCTCCATGGAACAATTATTCGGCGTATCTTGCTCCATTTGGACTTTAATTAATTGGGCCTTGCTCCAAATCACAAAATTAATGTGGCCCATTAATTTCTAGCCCGAGAAACTCATAAATATTGGCCCAATTTAATTAACAATTAATTAAATGGCCCTCCGGCGCCGGTCCACGGTTTGGTGCCAAAAACGTGCATAAACATTGCCCCCCCATGCCTTGATTCTTGATTTTTAGGATCAAGGCATGTATAAAAAAGAAAACTGTTTTTGGCATCCAAACAGGTCTTGAATCCTGTTGTAGCATACCTTCATTTGTTTGCCTTGCCTATGGATAGTAGGCACTAGGCATCTGCTATGCTCCATTCAGGCCTTGATGATACGAGATCTGTCTTCAGGCCTGAACCATGAAAGGCTCGACAAAAAGGCCTAGAAATCCGTTGGAAGGCCTGAACTTCCTCTTGGAATGCTTAGAAATATGGTTCAGGCCTAGACAAAAGGGCTCAAATGGCCTTCGTCTCTGCAGAAACGGCCTTTGTAAATGAATAAAGTCCTGTGTTCAGGCCTGGTTGTAGAGAACCATAGAATCATGAAAAAGGCCTGGGAAGGACTGAAAATAGATTGAAGGCCTGAACCTCAGCTTTTGAACTTTCAGGCCTACTCAATGAAACGAAAAGGCCTCCACATCTGCGGAAAAGGCCTACTAAAACTCTAATATGGCCTACTCAATGACTGATAGGCCTTGGCCGAACACTTAGAGATGCTTGTTCGGCCTTTGAAGGACTTTTCACTGGCTACTTAGCCATTTTTACAACCACGGCATTTTTGCGTAAGCCAAGTGAATAAGACCCGCTTTTGATGTGCCCCACAAATCCAATGCGGGCGTAGTTCCACAACTTTAAGGCCTACAGGTGGCCTAAGCTTGTAATGCCTTTTGGCAGCTTGGACAATGCCAAAAAGGCCTTCATGAACAGGGGGAGGAGGGGGATCTCCAATTATGAATGCATCATGATCAAGCCCTGGAGTGTTGTCGGATTCCTCATCTTCATTCAGTTCTTGCTGTTCTAGAACAGGTGCGGCATGCAATTCAGACCTGGCCCCAAGGCTAATGGCAGGACTGAATCGTTCTTGATTTGTATCTGTTATCTGCTCACTGCTCAAGACTGAATCTAGATGTGGTAACTCTTTAGACACTTGAGAAAACTCTTGAGAGGGGAGAACGAGTTGATCTTGCCTTATGATAGGACTTTCTATGTTCTGGCTTATTTCAGGTCTGAAATCTTGCTCTATTTGAGTTGAAACAGACCTATCTTTTTGCTCCTCCGGGCATGGAAATAGCTTACCATCCAAAAGTTTTTGGAACACTCCTGAATGTTGGCTGCTGCGATCAGGCCTGAAACTGTTGCCACGATCTGTATCATTCAGGCCTTGCTGCTGTTCAGGAATCCTCAAAGGCTTGAACTGGGACGTTTGCCCCCCGAGTCGAAGTCCTTGGCCTCCTTGCCCCCCGAGTGCAGGGTTGTTGGGAGCTAAGGGCTGAGAGAAGCCTGGAGGCCTAGAGTGCTTGTTGGAAGCTTGTTTAGACACATTCAGGCCTAAAGTTCGGCCTAAAGTGCTAAATGGTGACGGCAGTGGTGGAGTAAGAGTTGGAATTGACTTCATGTTTTCGATGGCCTTTTTGGATTTGATTAGACCTTCTTCAACCATACGGAAACATTCAACCCAGGGATTACTGAATTCCTGTGAGAGTCCTTCGTTGGATGCCACGGTACAGGACTGAATGCCCATATTTTCTTCGACTTGGCCTTCAAAGGTCTGAGTAGGAGGATCATCGAGCCCACCATTTTGAAATTCAAGTTGTTCGGGTAGGGCTGAATACATGATATGTGAATTGCCACGTGACTTGGCACTAAAGAGACGGTTTACCTCATAACGTAATTGGTGATCTTCATCTTCAAGCCTGTCAACTTCGTCTTCAAGCCCTTGAATTTCATTGTTGTAGCGATTTTGTGCTTCAAGAAACCAATCCTCCCTAGGATTAAGTCGACGCCTCTCACAATCAAGGCGGTAGATTTCATCTTCAAGTTCGTCGACCTTATCATCACGCCAACGAATTTCTTCTTGACATCGCCGAATCTCAACCTCCAATTCAACGTATCGAATTGACATGAGAAGGAATCAGCGTAATAACTCTTGAAACGACTAGGGTCCCACCGGGCGTGCCAATGAAAACTCTCGTTTTTGGCACAAGGCGTGAATGGGATGAATGCGGGCGTGCCAAGACTTGTAGCGCCTAACTTTGGAAGAAGATTCCCGTGAATCTTGACTTCTAATTCGTGAGCGATTGCGTGTGACCCAAAGGTTAAAGATCACAATGTGGTTCGGGGTTTGCCACACGGTCGTGGACTTAAAATTTCCTAGTCGTATAGGAATTGGACGTAGAAACGTGAACTTTACTACACCGGGATAATAAAGTTTGTACAAGAAAAGTAAAGTTCAAACCACTTGATGAAGTGTGTTTGAATGGGGGTTGAGCACGATGTACTCGATAAACTACTTTGCTGAAAGTAGGAAAGTGTTTGCTTCGCTGGGAAGGCTTTGGATTTTTTAGCGTTATGCTTGATTGGTGTTGGACCCCTTTTCCTTCTTGAGTTCTTCTATTTATAGGCGAAGTGATCCCACGGTTATGCTCCAGAATTGTGCTTCATGCCCATCCACGGTGCTGCCACGTGTCCCATGTTCACGTTATCCACTCTTCATGCTAACTGTTGGCGGCAGTTAATCAAGATCATGGGTAGCAGTTGTTGCTTGCCCATTTACCCCATTTCGTAATGTGTTGCCATGTGTCTTAATTGCTTCCAAAGAAACACCATGATGCCAAGTGTCCCATGATGGCTTGCAACTTTCAAGTGAAATGCCAACTGCTCCTGGTCGTGGGCCATTTCACATGCCCAAATTCTAAAATAAATCATAACCTCTCCGAATAACCAATCTCCATGGAACAATTATTCGGCGTATCTTGCTCCATTTGGACTTTAATTAATTGGGCCTTGCTCCAAATCACAAAATTAATGTGGCCCATTAATTTCTAGCCCGAGAAACTCATAAATATTGGCCCAATTTAATTAACAATTAATTAAATGGCCCTCCGGCGCCGGTCCACGGTTTGGTGCCAAAAACGGGCATAAACAGATAGAGATGTCGAAGGCCCCGGCGCGGGAGCCAGAAACGTCGAAAAGAGCTCCGGCAGAAGGAGCACGTTGTCGACGATGAAGATGCGGAGCGGCGGCGCGTTGCCCTCTGAACTTAGAGCAAAACCAGCCGGTGCTGGCGACAGAGACGTCAAAGGTGCTGGAGTCGGAGACGTCGAAAAGAGTTCCGGCAGAAGGAGCTCGTTGTCGACGATGAAGATGTAGAGCGGCGGTGCGTTGCTCTCTCTGAAGATGCAGATCATCTTTTTCCTGGGTTAATTCCGTACAAAGATCCAAAGAGAACTCTTATCAAAGATCGTCTTTATCCTTTTTGGTTCTTGTTTCTCTGAGAAAGGAACTTTTGATGCTTCATCACAGAACAAGTTACAAATATATGTCGATGTGGATGAGTTTTTTTAATGTTTGATATCAAAATCATGATCTGAAGTTAACTTTCACTAAAGTGGTTCTATTTTTATTCCGAAATATCGCAAATTTCACACTGCGAATTTTGTGTTTGACCGCTGTTGTTCCTGCGTACCGTGACTCAGGTCTCTCCGATCGGGCCTGAGCGAGGAGGGGCGGTGAGTCAACACGCTGATGAGGATTCAGAAGTGGATGGAGATCGTGGCCGAATTTCGAAGTGTGAAATTTATGCCCAGTGTCAATTTCCAAACAGCAGTCTAATGACATGTGGGAGGGATATCGGGTACTCGAACAATCACCTTTTTCGAGTGAAAATCGTCAATTATCAAAACAATGGCGGGGGGAGGGGGGTTGGAATGATAGAATTCAGATTCAGATACTCCTTCCATCCATTTTTTATTGTTAAGTATTTTATTTTGGGTTGTCCCTTAATAAGTATCCATTTTGTAAAGTTGGTAGGTAAAAGTTGGTATATTGTCTATTTTGTCCCTAAAAGTAGATTCCTTTTTGAAAAGTAAGTGAGTAAAAGTGTAATGATAATGGGTAAGTAGGAAAAGTAGAGGAAAAAATTGATGTGAAAGGTATAATAATGATGACTTTTTAATAAGTTGGAGTTACGAAGTAGGACACTTAAAAAGAGACGAAGGAAGTATAAAGTTGAACCAAGCGAACGGTCAATTATCAAAACAAGCATAAACAACATTCAAAATTAATCGAACGCATATCGGTCCGTTATGAAAACAGCGATTGATCCTCAAGCAGCGTAGAATGAGAAGAGCTGAGGAGCCTCTGATTTTGACGAATTCAAGCCACAAACAGCGGGGATATATCTTTCGCTCTATTTGGTTTGAGTTTTGAGGGAGCCTTTTGTTATGATTTTTAAAAAATTTACTTAAAAGCGTCCGAAACAAGTTTACGGTCACCTTCACTTATCTACAGGTGGAGAGGTGGAGAGCATTAGCACAATTCTTGTTTAAGTGACAGCTGGGGAAGTGTTGTGCTTCATGATTTGTGACTAACAAATTCGCAGTGCACATTGTTTTTGTTTGGTGGATAAGATTACATCTTTGGACGTCAACATCAATTGCTACCACCTAAATCATGAAAATAGTAAGGAAAAATGCAAAAACAATTACTTGAATACACCAATTAGTAATCGTACCAGGTGATTTAGCTACTCTTTGGTGCCAAATGTGTTCTATTTTTCGGTACTATCTTTCATAGCATTGAGGCAGTTGATGAAATTGTCAATTCTATCATCTTTAGAGTTCAAACACTGTCAATTCCATCATTTTTAAAATTTTACAAACACTGTCAATTTTAACATTTTCACAATTCCAAATGACAGTGTTTATGTAAACACTGTCAAATTTATTTTCCGACCACTATAAATTTTGTCAATTCTAAAATAATTTTAAATTTTGTCAACTTTTTTCAGTTTTGTATATTATTTTTTAACACTGTCAATTTTGTCAACTGCTTTAAAATAGCTAACAATGTTATGCCAATACTGTCTATTTTGTCAACTTTTAAACACAAACAATATTTGCATAGTTTAAAATTGACAGTGTTGACATAACCAAAAATGACAGTAATTGAAAATGTAAAATCGATAGTGTTTGAAATAAAAAATGACAATGTTTGAATAAAATAATTTTAAATTTTGTCTAACTTTTTTCAATTTTGTATATTATTTTTTAACATTGTCGATTTTGTAACTGCTTTAAAATAGCTAACAATTTTATGTCAATACTGTCAATTTTGTCAACTTTTAAACACAAACAATATTTGCATAGTTTAAAGTTGACAGTGTTGACATAACCAAAAATGACAGTAGTTGAAAATGTAAAATCGATAGTGTTTGAAATAAAAAATGACAATGTTAATTAACATTATTTGGAGTAGATTCTATTTAAAATTCACAGTGTTGGCATAACAAACAAATGACAGTATTTCAAATGTAAAATTGACATTATTTGGAGTTAATTTTATTAATTTCACGGTGTTGGCATTAAAAAAATGACAGTGTTTGAAATGTAAAATTAACATTATTTGAAGTAGATATTATTTAAAATTCACAGTGTTTGCATAAAAAAAAATGACAGTGTTTGTAATAACAGTGTTTCAAATGTAAAATTAACATTGTTTGGAAATAATGTTAATTTTATATTTCAAACACTGCCATTTTGTTGTTATGCAAACATTATGAATTTTAGAAAATTTACAGTGTTTAAAACACTGTCATTTTTTGTTATGCCAACACCGTGAATTGTAAATAAACTTTACTCCAAACAACATTAATTTTACATTTCAAATACTGTCATTTTTTTGTCAACACTGTCATTTAGACGCATAATATTGTTAGCTATTTTAAAGTTGACAATATTGACAGTGTTTGAAAATGAAATTAATAAAATCAACTTCAAACAATGTTAATTTTATATTTCAAACACTGTCATTTTGTTATGCAAATATTGTGTTTTAAAGTTGACAAAATTTACAGTATTGGCATAACATTATTATCTATTTTAAAGCAGTTGACAAATCGACAATGTTTGAAAATAATACATAAAATTATATATTAAAATTATTTTAAATTTAAAATGGTTGGAAATATAAATTAAAGAATTTGACAGTGTTTATGTAACACTGTCATTTCGAATTGTGAAAATGATAAAATTGACAGTGTTTGTAAAATTTAAAAAATGATAGAATTGAACATTCAATTCAAAGGTACAATAAAATTACATTATCATCAAAGGCATAAAACAAACGTAATCATCAAAGTCACAATTGAATATTTAACTATCATCAAATCAAATTATGGACGTTATCATCAAAGTCACAATTGAATAACGAATTTGACAGTGTTTGGAAATGAAATTAATAAAATCAATTCCAAACAATGTCAATTTTACATTGCAAATACTGTCATTTCAAATACTACAATTTCAAACACTGTCATTTTTTTGTTATGCAAACACTGTGAATAAAATCTACTCCAAACAATGTTATTTTTAGATTTCAAACACTATCATTTTTTTATGCCAACACTGTCAATTCATTTTTTGTTATGCCAACACTGTCATTTTTACGCATAACATTTGTTAGCTATTTAAAGTTGACAAACTTGACACTACTTGGAATAACGAAATTGACAGTGTTTGAAAATAAAATTAATAAAATCAACTCGAAACAATGTCAATTTTATCATTTTCATCAGTGTTTGGACCTTGCTAGGGACATCTTTGCACCAGTCATTTCACCATTCTTTCGGTGTGGCTCGCAACTCTTTGTGCCTCCTAGAAATTGGTTGACAGGAAGCTTCAATCTCACCAGTCATTTCACTCTCTATCTTGACAAGGATGCTGTTCTTCTTGCTTCACAGGTTTGATTCTCCACGAGTCAAGAGTGAATTTTCATTTACCATCTTTCAGTAAATTGTCTAAGCTACATGCTAAACATCAGCAAGAGGGGTCTTTTTTTGTTTTTGTGGTGTCGAAAAAACAAGAACTTCATAGATAAAGAAGAGAAACACATGACTCATGAGAGTCCAAAGGCTAAAAACCCAGGAGAAGAGAGCAATAAAAATACATTCACCAAAAAAGCAAAATCTAATATATACAAGTATACGTATACAAAATTAGTAAAGCTATGTTGGATACAAGTATACGTATACAAAAATACTCTCCAGAACCAAAAAAGCAAAATCTAATATATACAAGTATACGTATACAAAATTAATTCCGGATACCAGACGAAGCAAAAGAAGTTCTCGATCTGACATGTGAGTTATTAAAGCTATGTTGGAGCTGAATGTATCGAATCGTGGCAAAAGGGGAAGAAATTTGGGCCTTTAGATGAATGTATCGACCACCTCCGATCATGACTTTTTCCGGCGACCACAAAATTTGCAGTGTGAAATTTGCAGTCAAACACAAAATTCGCAGTGTGAAATTTGCAGCCAAATACAAAATTGCGACTTAAAGTGTGAAAAATGCTACTGAACGTGGTGTAATAACAAATTTTTTTTTTTGAGATAAACAAACGTTTAAAACCAAACGAAGGGGAAAAATATGAAGAACATTGGTAAAGATGAAGAAACTGAAATAGGAGCCGTCGGGGCCTCTTTCATGCTGATCGGAGCATTGGCGGCGGCCATGGCAGTGCGATCGAGCCTCCGTCAATGACAACTCCGATCCACGGTATCTGAAATGATTAGCCGCGAATTGAGAGCGAACTCGTCACGGATCTGAGGCGGCGGAGGAACCGCTGGAGTGTTGAACCCACCGTTGGGGGAATTATGGAGAGAGAGAGATCTAGAGAGAGAGGAGTATGGTATGGCTATGAGTGTGTAGTAGTGGTGTGAGAACGGAGGTGGAATCGGCCTCGGGTGCGGCGTCGGCGGCCCTATGCAGGCCATCACAGAGAGATTCAACGGCGACGGTGAGGATCTGGTCGATGCCGTCGAGGAACGGGTCGGCCGCCCCCTCTTCAACGCCAGAGTCGTCTAGTGCTCCGAGGATCTGGTCGGTGTACCAGTGTTCGATCGAGGCAACAATAACAATTAGAACAGGGGTATCCCCAGCTGCTTGACAACCGCCGGGAGGACCATGATACCGGCGCCAACGATCGCGGTGGAAAGGTTGAAGACGGCGCCGGGGAATGATGCGCCGTCGAGAGCTGCAGCGGGGTCGAGAAGATCGTTGTGCTTGTGTTGTTAAGGGAGGAGGCACTGCTGCTAGGGCTATTTTTGGTATACAACGGTGAACGCTACTTATTGGTACAAATATGGAAGGGAGCTGGAGTTCGAGGGAATTAACCCTCAATTTCAAGACCGGCCCGTAATTTTTAGTATACCCAGCATACCGTTCAAACAAGCAGATCATATTGGGTTGAACATATGGGCTTCCGTCGGCCTATACAAAAAGCCCATCCATATAGTAAGAGTAGCCAGGACAGTCATTGAGAGGCACAAGTGGCATTGCTGTCACCCCTAGCCCAAACTCACCTTCATCCATGTACGACTTGAAATACCATGCTTCATCTGGGTCCATATACGGCACGAACAACTCCGAAGCAAACCCCTTGTACATGACACTCCTCGGCTCGCCGGTCTCCGAGTCGCGAACCGTGGCCCGGGAGATTATCATCCCTGCTCGTTGGTCGGGCTTTAGGTGGAACACCCAGTTGGCCCATCTCACGGTATGCCTGTCTTCTACTCTGTAACTCGGGCCATTGGGCTGTTCTATGGAAATTGGGTTGATGGGTTCCATCTCTGGTGCCTTGGCTTGTGCAACGTACCGGTAATCCGTGTTGGCACTCTTTGGAACCGGTATGCCCCGGCGTGTGTTTGAAATTTTGACAACCTCTTGCCTGTCGATGTCAACTGTTAGAGTGAGGCCCTCGATGGGCCTCATGTAGAAATTAGGCGTGCCTTGGGTTGAGAAAAACTGGACCTTCACCACCCTCCTCCCTTCTTCATCCGGCCCAAACCAGCCCGCAGAAGGCGTGCCACAAGACAAATCCGAAAACTAAATGCCTCGGGCCATGATCGATTTGTTGAACTCTTCATTGGATTGGACCGCTTGTAATGCGACCGAGATGTCCTCAGCCGTTAGTGGCCGATAGCCAGATCCCGGATTGGTGACATGCCCGGTGATCAGGCCCAAGTCCAAGTCCACGATTAGAACATGGGTTTGGCCACTCGATAGGGCAATCACATGGGCTTTTCTAGGTGGAAGTGGGTCACCATTTTTCCACTCCAAGACCTGAGATTTTTCGGGTTCATCTAGGGAAAGAGAGTGAATCGTGGGGAAGGCCCGCGAAAAGGGTACATAAGATGAGAGGATGGCTCGAACCGCGTTGATTTCGGTTATGGTGAGTGGGTCTAGTGGGTGTACTGGGGCTTCTGTTACGAGGTTATTGGGCTTGGAAGCTTTGGTCTCCAAGACTGATCCAAACTTGTCAATATGGCGAGTCTCATCTTTAATCCTACACGACAAACATGAGATTAACTAATCATGATAAATATGTGGGACAAAACCATTCCTCTTACCATGGGATTAATAGGAACCCAAATCCTCTACACCAAAAATTCTCTGTACCCATGTTATCGTGCTTTTTCAGTCACAAGATTGAACAAAATTATCTTGCACGGGGAGATGTACATAAGTTTTTCGATTGATACTGGTGATCTGGTTGGTTAATGTATCTGTGGAGTGTGTAGAGTCATGCTCTTTAAACGCCCTAATTAAGAAATAGGGAAGGTTCTTATTGCCGATCGCCCCTAGCTACAACACCCTGTCTCTGGAAAAACAAAGACCTAGATGTACCCAAACAAGATATTACCCATGTACAAGTTTATTTTTTTTGGAATTGGTCCCATATTCCTTCTTTCTTTTTTCCCATGTACAAGTTGTATTGCAGAGCTTGTTTGTGACTTAACCAGGCGCCAAGTGGGTTATTCGTTTTCCGAGGTGGGTAAAGTGTTATATAGGAGTCCAACCCCAAGTGGTTTGGCTAGCTAGTTGACTATATAGAACAAAGCAACTAAACCGTTTGTTCTTAAGAAGTCGCAGATTTGAACACGAAGGTCAAATGTGAAGTTTGTTGGGTCGTTAACTTCAAGAGTCAAAAGGCGAGCGCAAAGTGACCCAGACATATGGTTACGAAAAAGAAGTGTTAGGAGTCCACTTTTTTCCAAGAGCTACGGATCACTTTTTACAGATGCGGCCTGAACTAGGCCTGTCAATGGACCGGATCCGATCCGAAAAATCCGATCCGGATCCGAATCCGATAACGTCGATCCGATAATCCGATAACGTCGATCCGATAATCCGAATCCGGATCGGATCAGATTAAATCCGTTATCAATCCGAATCCGAACTTTATATTTTTTTTTTTTACTTTTTATAAATTTTTGAATTTTTTTTTTAAAAATACAGTAAATTTTTTATTTTGAAAAAAAAATGTTTAAGAAGTTGTATTTTTATTTTCAATTTTTCCTTTTATTTTTTTTTTGGAAAATATTTTTTTTTGAAAAAAAGTTGTATTTTTTTTTGACTAAAATTTTTGGAGTAAAAAAGTTTTTGGATCGGATTCGGATTTTCGGATCAGATCCAAAATTTTCGGATCGGATCCGGATTTCCGCTATTGGATTTGAGTCTTATCGGATTCGGATCGGATCCAAGTCTTATCTGATTCGGATCTATCGGATCCGGACCGGATCCGGATCCGATCCGGCCCGTTGACAGGCCTAGCTTGAACCAAAAATAATGGGAGAATATATGCTCACAGCTCATCATAGGCTGTAGCTTTAATTTTTATTTTTCTCTTGGCAAATGTATTTGACCCATCGTAACGAGTAATTCACGCAAAATATTAGTGCGTATAATCCAGAAAGTTGACTGAAAGTATCAGCATATATAATAGTTCATGTTATAGGGCATCAGAATTATTTGTGCCATTTTTTCTGTTCCACTTTTGAGCCAAACATTGTTTTTTTCTGGTTTATTGATAACTTGATAATAGGTACATCGAGTTAAGGGTTGAAAATTCAGCCTCACGGCTAAAAAAATATAGGTCATTTAATTTTATTTAAAATCATGACAACAAAATTAGGTCAGGACCCACGTACTATAATATCATGTGTTAAAATTAAAAAACTTAATGAACAATTCTGAACATTTTAAAGCTCGGCTCAATTCGATTCATTTGTAGCCCATAATCTTGTAGATTCTTATCTTCAAGGCTATACCTCTCTAATTCAGATTAGGTTTATTTTTTTATAGGGGAACAACAATATATAAATTCATATATATGAGATACCAACAAATAGTAGCGGGATACAACACAACTACAGATAACAAAATAAGATATAATAAAAACAAAACATGAAAGTCCTTAGTAGCTCCAGTCAAAAACGGCATTCTCCTTGCAGCTGCAAAAGTGGTAGATGACATCGTCGCCCGTTTGCCAAGGCAATGGGTGTGACATACGTCTTTGCGGTCAACATTGGTTATCTTGCAAAAAGCCAAATACTAATATAAGTCGCTAAAGACCCAAACATTGGCAATAAATAAGTATGAAAACCATGCAATTTGAATTTTTTTTTTACCAGCAACTCTTGGAGGCTGGGGCCACCTCACCCCAGCACGCGTAAGCGTGTAAAACGGCTGTGGAAGAGGCTATAGGAATTAATCTGAGGTGCGCGTAAGTTGGCCCGGGACGGCCTGTATTACCAATGAAAACAAGAATAGAAAACAATGCATTACATAAATATATGTACACATGAATTCCCAAAAACATAGTATATATATCTCGAGATTCTATGTATAAGATCTTCCAAATTAGAGATCAAGCCGTTGTCATTAGAAGATGACTTCTTCTTCTTTTTTTTTTTGTTGTTTCTTTCTACATGTATATATAAGTCGTAGGAGTTATACGTTTTGTCAATGGAAGATAACTCTTACTCCTACATATATATTCATGTAATAATAAATATTCATATTCACGAATCATGATGGAGTATGTGTACGTAATGTAATTATGGTAATTAAGTATGTACTATTTAGGTACACTACCCGATCGAGCCGACAGTATTCACGAGCATTAATCCTAAAGTATTCCTAGTGGAGAGAAAATGGGGAATTTAATTAATACGTACAAAAGTATTAAGTATGTACTATTTAGGTAAATCTGTCAAACACTATTTCCCTTTTTAAATGCAGTGGACTTTAGGCCTTACCAAATACATAATAGTGAACTTGGTAGGTTAGAAATTTGATCAGTGGACCTAGTGGGTTACAAACATGCTATAGTGGACCTCCCACCAATTTTTTATTGATTTTTTCCATTTTCCTGTTTGCTCAAATGCAGTGATGCAGGTTATTTTTCTTTGGAACTAGTCATCTATCACTCTAGTTATTTCTATGACACTAAAATTTAAGCTATGTAGGGTACAAAGTAAATTATTGTGCTTTATTGTTATACAAGTTTTTTTTGTAAAGCAAAGCTTATTGGTGGGGTCGGGTGGTTTAATGGGGCTGTACGGCTGTACCCCCATTTCCCTTATAAATAGCATAGCGGGTTGGAGATCGAGGGGAAGCACAAGAAATCGAGAGAGAAGATCCATACATACATATACACGAGAGAGAAAGAGAGAGAGACGGAGGGGAAAAATGGCATTGCCAAGCCTTATGGTGGTCAAATCAAACTACAACCACAAATACTTGCGCTACATCCATGAAAATGGAGAGGTGCATGGGTTACTCCAATTCTCCGGAGAGGAGATTGTGAGCCCGTACGCCAAGTTTGCAGTGGAGGCGGCAAAGTATGGACAGGGACTGGTGCACATTCGATGCTGTTACAACAACAAATACTGGCAAAGGAGTTCGGAGGACAACCTGTGGATCGCTGCGGTGGGTGACCAACCGGAGGAAGACCAATGCAAATGGTCATGCACGTTGTTCGAGCCCCTCTACGTAGAGGCTGCCAGTACTGATACTGATGCTAAAACAGTACGATTTCGCCACGTCCAGCTTGGGAACTATGCGTGCTTGTGGAGGGCTGCCGCCCCACACGAGTCATGCCTGTGCGCAGCAGTACCAACGGTTGACGGCGACTCGTGCGATGTCTACACTATCGTTAATTGGCAATCATTGTTGATACTGCCAAAAAAAGTCGCATTCAAGGGCTCCAATGGCAACTTCCTCACCTCCTGCTGGATCGAGGGCTATCCATATCTGGCATCCACATGCAGCGACATTGGAGATATAACAGTTGGGAACGAGGTCATTGCCACTGGCGATGGGAGTGTCCGAATCAAGTCCGATTACCACGGCAGATTTTGGAGGCGTAGCCCTAATTGGATATGGGCTGACAATGCAAGCAACTCCACTGAAGACTCCGACACCTTATTTTGGCCGGTTAAAGTAGATAGCAGCAATGTAATTGCTCTCCGCAACTTGGGTAACAACAATTTCTGTAAGTTACTAACGACGGAGGGTAAGACAGATTGTCTTAATGCCGCTGTCTCCACCATTACCAAAGAAGCACGGTTGGAGGTGCACGAAACTGTTTTCTCAAGGACAATCTATAATTGCAATTATCGCCTCACAGATGCCAGGATCTACGGAAAAACCCCCCTCACCATGGCCACCGGAGAAGCCATTAACTACAACAATGAGCCAAGCTCCTTCAGCATAAAGCTCTCCTACACAACGACTAAGAGCAGTACTTGGAATTATAGCGTTTCATTGAAGTTGGGTGTCAAAACTACCATCAAAACAGGCCTTCCGGGCATCGTGGATGGGAAGATTGAAGTTTCCGCTGAGGTTACCGGAACAAAGGGGTGGGGAGAAACTGAGACATCAACAACCACAGTGGAGACTGTGTACAATGTTACCGTGCCGCCAAAAACTAAGGTGACGGTAAGTGCGCTAGCCACGCAGGGTACATGTGACGTTCCCTTCTCCTACTCTCAGACCGACAATCTTCCTGACGGGACATCTATTACTTACAACATGGGCGACGGCGTTTACACTGGTATCAATTCCTACGACTTCCATTACGAGACCAAAGAAGAAAAGCTGTGATAAGGGATTCCCATAATTAAGCTGATGTTTGTGGGTAGCATAGCATCTCTGGAAACCCTCACGAGACTTCACTCGTCCTCTAGGGTAAACTTAGGGGTTTGAAAAGGCTTGTTGCATTCGCTAAATGCAACCGCGTTAATTCCTGCGGAAATGGAGTTATCTATTTTATTTCTTTCGTTAATATTTTTCAGTTTTACTTCTTGTTGCAATATCGTTGTTTGTTGTTTGAAGTGAAGGTTCAATGGTTGGCGATCCATTGGTTGTGGATGGACGAGAGATCCCACCGTACTGTTCCATTGTTTGTCAACAAAGATTCACTCAACACTGTATTGTCATAACATTTCTTCTTCTCCCATTTCTGAATTTCTATTTTTATCTAATCATCTATCTCATCGAGTGCCGTTATTAGAGAATCGCCCATAGCCAAAGATTTTTGGGACTTGGGAGATTGTAAATTCCAATAAGCCGAGCTTTTTGTGTTGGCAATTTCATTGACAAAACACATAGTTTTTTTTTTTTAATATATTCCGTTTTGTCGAGTTGTATTTTATTTATTTTTATTTCTAGAATGTCTGTTTAGAAAGTGGAAAGAAATCAATATTTTGTAATTGAGAGATTGAGCTTTTAGGTGAAAGAAAATCAAAGAATATCAAGGCAATCAAGGGCTTTGGCATTTATCAATTTCAAAAGGAAAGAAAAATCAACAAAATTCTGTTTCGGTATACGGCAACTCACGCAATATACAAGAAGGATAAATCAAGTGGCCCATATATAGACAAGTCTCTGAGGAGTGGTGCAGATATATATATAAGCGAATAAAGATCCTCCCAAATGAGAAATATTACATGGTCTGTAGTGACTTAAACATAGGATCCATGGTGATCTCATAATTGAGTAAAACTGTGATAAGAGCCAAACGAGAAAGATCGTCATACGAGATTGTTGACTTTAGGTGGCTCCACCCTCCTGTTGCTAGCACACCAGAAAAGACTTTGTGTGCAAAGCCTGCACTTCCCTGTTCACCAGCACACCTTCGTTGATGATTGAAGGCAAGTGGCCTATAAGTGGTCATTTAGTCATTCTTCTGCAGCCATGGAGTAATGGCTTTGTCTGGCATGGGAAATCTCAGGCGTGGGTTTGCATTAATTCTCCCATGCTTGTGAACAGTGCACTGAATTGTGCCTATAAATGAAGGCACTAGTTTTCGGCTTATTGGCACTTTTGGTCCCCAAAGTAATCAACCTGTGCCGTTTTGGTCCCCAACGTATCAATTGCACAGATTTAGTCCCCAATGTTCCGATTTTGAGTTTAAAAGGTCCCAACCGTTAGCTCCGTTAGCCTTTTCCGTTAAAAAAATTACAATGTTACCCTTAATGTTTATATCGACATATCAGTTAAGCCCGTACTCTATATTTGTAAAGTTTATTGAAATATTTTTTGCATTTGTTTGTTTTGCGTCATTTTTTTTAGATTATTGATTCGTCTCGACAAGAAAAATTAAGAAACTGAGAATTATTGTCGAAAGTAATTTTTTTAAAATAAATTACGACAATAATCCAAAATAAATTGTTTGTTCCGGCCACCACTTACCTCCACCACTTTTAAGTCACTTCCCGCCGCAATCACCCATCGCCTTTGCTGCTTCAACCCATCATAGCCACCCATTCAATTCACCACCTCATAGAACCCATAACCATCTAAGTTTAACTCCGACGTTGCCAAGCCCCCCTCTCCCTCAGTCATTGCTCTATCTTTATATAGACACTTGAACTTGCCATTCCATTAGTAATTTTTGCAAGTAAAAAAAAAAAGAGGATGGTTAGCGCCTTTTGATTGCTCCATCTGTTACAAATTGACAGAATTAGATGGTGGAGGCCTAATTGTTAATGGAATGGTAAGTTCAAGTGTCTATATAAAGATAGAGCAATGACTGAGGGAGAGGGGGGCTTGGCAACGTCGGAGTTAAAAAAAAATGACGAATGCAAAACGTGATGCAAAAATCCAAAAAAAAATGACGCAAAACAAACAAATGCAATAAATATTTCAATAAACTTTACAAATATAGGGTAGGGGCTTAACTGATATGCCGATATAAACATTAAGGGTGACATTGTAATTTTTTTAACGGAAAAGGCTAACGGAGCTAACGGTAGGGACCTTTTAAACTCAAAATCGAAACATTGGGGAATAAATCTGTGCAATTGATACGTTGGGGACCAAAACGGCACAGGTTGATTACTTTGGGGACTAAAAGTGCTAATAAGCCACTAGTTTTCTGTAAGAAGTATCTCTCTTGAGTGAGAGACCAGAGAGGAGAGTGAGGTAGTGTAGAGAGGGTAGAGCAGTGTGAGGGCTCCTCCTTCGGGAGGGAGCTGAGCTCCTCCTATGAGGCTCTGTTGTAAACAGAATGAGAGAGCATCTGAAAAATCTGAGAGCATATGTATGCATTTGTATCAGTCTGTGAGTGAGTGTGAGTTTGAGTGATTTTGTAATCCTCCTCCTCCTCTATAATAGAAATCCAACTGCCTCCTCCCGTGGACGTACCCAACTTTAGGGAACCACGTAAATCCTTTGTCTCTGTTTGTATGTGTATGTTTGTGTTCTTGGTTCGATCGTTTATTTCTGCAACAGAGAGGATCTCAATTCTTGATAAGCAGATTGTCTTTGCCAAAAATAAGGTGATTGTTAATTTCGATAATGTGATCCAATCACATAAGTTCTAGATAAAAAGAGAAGACTTGTATGGTTTCTAAAAAAATACCATAATTCCATTTTTTTAAGATATAATGTGATCTGTTCATATGACTGTAGTTATTCGATCGTTTTAATTTTTCGCGAAGATGATTTATTTGATTGATGTTAATTTCATTACGAACGTAAAGTACACTAGATTAATTATGGTGATCAAATTTTACTTTTAAGTTGTGTGCAACTTCATTCATTCGACTGATTTATGCTACTCTGAAGTGAACATTTGAGTAACTTTTTATGTTTTCGTTCCAGTATCACATTTAGATACGAGTATCGATCATTTAATGTGATGCTCAATTTATGTCGCTATGACTTCATTTAATATAACACAATGTATTAGTAATTGTTCTGTATACATATTCAAAAAAAAAAAATTGGTCTGTATACATTTTCACGAGTGGTATGCAAAATGTAGTCCTTAAATATTGTGAGTCTCATCTTTAGTCTTACAAGACAAACATGAGATTAACTAATCATGATGAATATGTGGGACAGAACCATTCCTCTTACCATGGGATTAATAGGAACCCAAATCCTCTATATCAAAAATTCTCTGTACCCATGTTATCGTACTTTTTCAGCCACAAGATTGAACAAAATTATCTTACACAGGGAGATGTACATAAGTTTTTTGATACTGGTGATCTGGTTGGTTAATGTATCTGTGGAATAAGGAGAGTCATGCTCTTTAAAAGCCCTAAGATGTAGGAGAGGCTCTTATTACCGGTCGCCCCTAGCTACAACACTGTGTCTCTGGAAAAACAAAGACCTAGATGTACCTAAACAAGATATTACCCATGTACAAGTTTTTTTTTTTTTTTTTGGAATTGGCCCCATCCTTCTTTCGTTTAATTTTTCCCATGTACAAGTCGTATTGCAGAGCTTGTTTGTGACTTAACCAGGCGCTAAGTGGGTTATTCATTTTCCGAGGTGGGTAAAGTGTTACTAGTATATTGGAGTCCAACCCCAAGTGGTTTGGCTAGCTAGCTAGTTGACTATATAGAAAAAAAAAGCAACTAAAGCACTGGTTCCTAAGCGTTTGTTTCTTAGTACTACATATTTATATATATTCATGTAATAGTAAATATGTATTTTGGTACACTACCCGAGCCGAGAGTATTCACTAGCATTAAGCCTAAAGAATTCCTAGCTACGATTAGTGGAGAAAATGGGGAATAATTAATAAAGAAGTTTAACCATTAGCATAAGGGTTGCATCGGACTTCACGGTTGCAACTGGCTATGTATAAAATGTCAAACTAACAATAAAACTACACCAGATCAAGTTGTCATTCTCATCTCATGAGGTAAACCGCAACTGGGCACGATAGAATCAGATTCGCTAAACCGTACTTTGCACCCCCAAAGTACTACAGTACAGCTCAATTCTTAGCACGATAGAATCAGATTCGCTAGTGGGTGTGAAGCTTGTCCACGATGGAAATGCAAATTAGCAATATTCACCCACGGAGGGATTTGATTAACGATGCACATGCTATTTTGATCAGAACGAATTCAACACTTCACCACATATATCGGGAGGCCAATCAATGGGTTGATTTTTTAGCAAGAATTGGAGCTGAACAGAATGAGGATTTGGTGGTTTCAGTGGATATACCACTTTCAATTAGGGAATTCTGGTTTAGACATCGGAACGCCTTAATATGAGACAAATCCTCGATTAGGGTGTTTCGTTGATTTCTTTGTCGATTTGGGTCTGTAATACTTCAAAACATGTGGAAACTTTATATCCATCTCAAAACCAATTGGCAATAAGTGGAGAGGTCCCAAAGGTTATTAAGTGATCATCCATTACACTCCAAAACAATGTGGGACTTTATATCTTAACATCGTTTGCACCTCTGTTGCAACTCCTGCCGTTTGCCAAGTTATATAATATTTCAAAGTTAAAAAAAACCTTTGACCCTTCTTATTTAACTTTTCACTCTTGGGTATTAAATGGATTTCTACTTATGCGATAGTACAATCGGTAGTCATACAGAAAATATCACGTTGCATTGCTGCATTCGACAAAATATATAGGTTATCGATCGATCAATGACTTCTTTGTTTTGGAAATGGTTAGGAGTTACCATTTGTTGTACGTTAACAAATAACAAATTCTACTTTGCATCACATATTTCAGGTGGCATATCAATGTGCCGATCACTTAGCAAGAGTTCGAGCCGAATAACATGATGACCTGGTGGAGGTGTTAATGCATCAGCCACTTTCAATTAATGAGGGAATTTTGATTAGGGAGCTCCTTAACTTAAGGCAGGTAATAGACTAGGGTGCTGTCATTGGCTTTTGTTTTGGGTCTTTAATACTTTAAACATGTCTGATACTCTGTTGCGTTTCTCGCCCTTTGTCTAGTTATATAACATTCCGAAGTATAAAAATAAAAATAATAATAATAATTGGGAGTTCCCTAAGGAATGACTTCAGGAGATTGAGGGTTTGCTTAGAGCTTTTCTTTATGGAAAGGTGCTAGTATTTCTTATGCGTAGCTAATATAATATTGTTAAGGTTAAATGCATTCATGAGTGACTAGTAAAAACGAGGGATAGAGTTCAAGAACCTGCAAGAATGAATAAATCGGACACTTTTTGTGTGAAACTTCCGAGAACAATCCGAGACTGTGATGCAAAAAGTCATTCAAAGAGTCATTAAGTCGATCGAAGAGTCTATCTAGTTTTTTGAAGTCAAAGTCTTTGTTTTCATCTAATTTTAGCTTTGAAAATCTAAGTTTATTTTTCCTATATTGGAGGCATGGTACGGTCCCCCGAACCAATGGACTATGATGTTTATTCCGATTATAACCAGGCTAGTTTCTCAACTCACGAGCCCTCACAGCTGCTCGATCAACAAATCAATACCCTACCCGCTTTTCCTTTCACAGCACCAGAGCAACCAGTTGGTGGTGAGAATTGAATAATTGATTAACTCTCCCTGATTCTTAAATACTGCACATAGTAATCCTAGAGTACTTCTCTGCCAGGATTGTTTTTTTAGTTTGAAAAACCTTGAGACCACGATGCTTTGAATGTCATTAACTCAATCCGACACTCAAATCTAGAAATTGACAAATAGTGAATGTCCTGTGTATTTCAATAGCTTGCTTCTGCATATCATACGACCTTATGATATCAGCCCTAAAAATCTACAAATTGCACAATTTTGAGAACCTTGCCATGGACTTAACGTTTGAGATGCAATGAGACATTCTTTGGAAGAAAAAGTGACAACCTTGTGGAGCCAAGCAATACCAAAACCATTTCGACTAACTGTAGTCTAATTTTTTTTTACACTTACTTATAGATCGATTTACATCCAAATGCAGCAATCTTACTTCATGAATCACATAGGGAATCACAAAAAAAGAAACAAGAGTGAGTAAGAAATGAATCTTCATGTGCACAGATTCAGTTGGTAACATACAAGTTAACCTAAATCCTAAAATGGCCAACAAATGCATGTGTTTGTGTGTTATCAATATATGCATTCATACAAGCATGTCTATCTATATGAAGGCAAAAAATAGAACCTCGTTCAGAACAGGTTGGATGTGGAACTAGTTACAGTCATTCAATTCAACGATTAAGGAAAATTTTTATAAAGACAATAGCATGTGAATTAACTGATCGGTTTGACAACATAGAGATCAAAAGCCTCTGTGGGTGTATACTTGAGAAATCGAATCACTCCACAGTACATAAAAGAGTTTAACCTCTTGGCATGATAACGTCAAGAAATGTTGAAGTCCAAAACACAAAAGAGGGTGTATAAATCACAGAATGGAGATAATGGAAAAAATAATAAGCAACAGGAGATAATATGAAAGGGGGTCACCAGTTGGTGTAGGACAGTGCGGCATCCGAATTAAAATAGTTTCTACTTAAAACTCTAATTGCTTGAGTCAATAAAACACAGTTAACCTGCTAACTGACTTATGCAGGGGAAACTAGAATGCGTCTCAACATCTGGCACAACATATGCTCTTAGATTGTGTATCAAAGCCTTAACTCTCACATACCTGAAAAGGCACTTATGTAATACAACACTTAAGCACAATATCGGTCATGGGTTGAGAACGGGGATCGAACTTCTCTTCTTTGACTACTCATGCAGTGGATGCAGGAGTGTCACCAAATAGTTGTAAGAGTATCATCACTACCTAGCATGTGCATGTGGCCATATCAACGCGACCAAAATGGACAAACTTCAAAGCTAATGAAGTATTTGATCAAACAATCCATATCAATACTTATATCAAGTGTCGTCTCATTCAACTAGTGTTTCCCACTTGTATAACCAAACTACTACATATGAAAAGTGGAAACCAACTAGGCAGCACTTTGGGCTTCTATGAACCAATACTCCTCCAAATTACAAGGAGTACGAAACTATCAAATTCAACAGCATTCAATAGCTCCATTATAAATCCAAATTCAAAGACATCAACAAACACAAGGTGAAGGTGATCAATCACCACTAAGGACAGCAGCAAGGACGAGGCATTAGCTATTTTACCGGCTTGAATTGCTTTTTCCTGTTTTGGGTTGATTAGATAACCTTATTTAGTTAACTTCTGGTCTACAACAAGAACAATTATGCAGCCCTTTGTAACAAAGCCAACAACCAATCAGTTGATTAACTTCAAACAAAAACACACTAAATATACTCCAACGGACTTCTAAAATTGCACTATTGTAGAACAACCAACCTATCCACTCTTGGGCACTATGTCAAGATAATGTAGGCAAGTAAGTCATGTACAAAAACTCAAATACTCAGCCAATCCAAGCAAAAATCAAATCAAACCTGTTGAGCACTCTCTGAACTGGCTCTTTACTTCTACCAATGCAGTATGTATTCTTCTCTGACTGCAGAATCAGGAAATAGAAGAACGACGAAGGTCAGGATATTAATAAGGAAACATAGGTTAATCCATGCACTGACAATAATACACCAATATTTATGCATCGACATCAATAAGCATATTATATTAACTCAGATAATTTAGAGACACTAGAACCCAGACATTAAAACACAACTAGTGGACCACTTCAAAGCTTTTCTTTATAGTTGTTTCACAAAAAGTAGGGTTGGAGCTCACATAATTTAAAATAAATTATGCTCTGTTCTCTGCAACCTACGTATATAAAAATGGAGATATAAACAAGGTAAACATTTAGAGCACATCGATCTAAAAAAACCCCCTAATTTCTAATATACAATGCAGAATCACAAACCCCCAAAAATCCAACCCTAAAATTGCTTAACCGTACATATATGCCTGTTAAATGTTTAAGATAATCGCTGTCGAAGTGGCTGGGTTTGTGCATGTTTGAAAACCCCAAAATCCAACCCTACAACTGGGTTTGTGGCTGGGTTTGTACATTATCGAAAGCTTATCACTCTAATTTCGAAGTGGCTGAGCTAATTCAATGGAATCTGATGGTTATTTGATGGCAGATCGATGGTGTGTGTGTGTGTGCACGCGCGCGCGCGCGAGAGAGAGAGAGAGAGAGAGAGAGAGAGAGAGAGAGAGAGAGAGAGAGAGAGAGAGAGGAACAAACCCATTTAGATCAGATTGTTGGAAAAATAGAGGAGAAGGACCAAACCTTAGCAAAACGTGATGCCCCTTCACGGTGTAGATTTTCCGGTAACAGCAACGTGGATGTGGAAAGGGAGGAGATGGTAGTGCAGGTTGCGACGACGAAGGGTTTTTGCAAGGAGACGTTACTAAGCTCCAGGCACCACACTGCAAACGGGAATCGGATCGTCCATCTAGTTTAGAGAGAGAGAGAGAGAGAGAGAGAGAGAGAGAGAGTATGTTAGGGTTTAAAATGGGACTGGAAATAGATTTGTACGAAATTGGAGAGAGAGTAGAATTTCCCACCGAGTATTTTCGCGGCTGAAACTTTCCCACCCAATTGAGACTCGCGCCTTTTGCTTAAATGGGGTGAATGCTGTAATTGGATTTAAGGAACGCTGTGGAAAATTTTCTGCTCCTCTACAGTGCACGGCACGCTATCTTAACATGAAAATGCAACTCTATCATAGCATTTTTAAAAGAATGCTATAAAATTAAGCTATTGAACCTCATGTTTGTTGTAGTGAGGGATGTTCAAACAAGTCTTATTTATATCCTTTGCTACCAATGAAATCATTAGGCATGAATGAAGTTTACTTCTTATTCTTCCTTTCTATATCTCTTTGGTGGATTCTTTTGAGTGGTGAGTGATCCCTACGCTCTGTATCCTCGTTAATCCTTGGGTGGTGAA
This sequence comes from Rhododendron molle, assembly GCA_025413875.1. Classification (NCBI taxonomy): domain Eukaryota; kingdom Viridiplantae; phylum Streptophyta; class Magnoliopsida; order Ericales; family Ericaceae; genus Rhododendron; species Rhododendron molle. Next base: position 59,290,003 of record CM046391.1, read on the forward strand.
ATCTGTATCCCTTCGATGTTAACAGTGGGTGGTGAGCGATTATCCATTTTATCTTTTTTACAGTACTTTTCTTCAATCTCATCTGCAAAATCCGGTATCACACTGTTTGGGCGAAACTTCCAAGGGTATATTGTAGCCTTTGTTTAACCTGGGTGTTCCTCTCCTTTGTACCATTTTTTTTTCAGCATTGTATATATTGACGGAGGTTAGTGAGAAATGTTAGAGTTAACACAAGAAATCCAGAAACTACTAGAATATTTGAGAATTTTATGCCAATCTGTTCCCACTTGTCATTTTCTGCATTTTGAAATCCTACTCCTAAAACTCTAGCAAATTCCAAACATTTCAGTTTGAGGCTTTATGAGGTCCCATGATATCTTTTTCCACATGTATAATTGATCTTTTCCATTTTCCTGTTTGCTCAAATGCAGTGATGCAGGATATTTTTCTTTGGAACTAGGCATCCATCACTCTAGTTATTTCAATGACACTAATTTAAGCTATGTAGGGTGTAAAGTAGATGTGACGTGATTTCAATGAGACAAATTTAATATATCAACGTTTTGCAGATTTGGCATGTGGTCTTAATTGCGGCTTTGTCCTTTTGGCTTTGCTCTCTTGAGCTTTGGTTGTTTTTGTGGTCTTAGGTTGTTCTGTTTGTTTGGAGCGTGTTTTTTTTTTGTTAGGCTTTGCTTCGGATCCTCGCTTCAGTTTGTTTGGGTGTTTGTGGAGCTTTGGGTTTTGAGGTGTACCGTCTTGGAGTTTCCCGTTAAGTTTTTGGGTGTTTTTAGTTAGGTCTTCCTCAGGCTTTTGCTGTTTTGGTTGGCGTCTTACTTTCCTTTTTTGGTGGTCTTAGGTGGCTTATGCCGGTGTACCATTGTTCCGTTTAATTTTTATAATCGTTTATAAGGATCAATAAAATCTTTTTGCTACGGAAAAAAAAAAAAGTAGATGTGATTGGAAAGGGTAATGTGGATAGGTTAACCAAAAGCAGAATTTCTTAAAGAATTTGAAGTAAGTAGTGGCTGTTTTGTTGAGGAACTAATTAAACCCCACTAAAAAGGGGTAGCGAGGAACTGATGGTAAGCCAAACTTTACAGAGTTTAGGGTTTTGGTTGACATGGATAACCCCAAATGGTTTATCGGTACCTATGCATGGAAAAAATGTTGTAGAATTCAGAGGGGCATTTAGGGGAGAAGGGAGTTTAACAGTTTAACAGTTTGGACATTCTGTGCGTTCAATTTGGCCTCGTTAGCCAAACAATTTTCGAGAATCGGTCACAAGCCAAAGACGCTTAGGGTCCTGATAAAACTGTTTTGGTGGGACCGTCGCAATGGGGATTACTCAGTTAAATCGATGTACTTCTTCTTGGCTCATCACTTCCACCAAGAGAGGTTTGTTAAGTTCTGTAATGGAGTTGGACGAAGAGTACCAATTGCGACACCCTTCCTTAGTTGTTAAAATAAACATTTAGGTTGGATTTGGAAAACTGGTGAAACTGTGGGGCTTATTATGTTATTTTTTCCTAAACATAAATTAATAAACGATTAAGAGTCAAAAGTATTCTTTAAGAATGCAAGATGTAGTTTATGCTAAATTATTTGGAGTCAACTTGTTTTCTTGTGTCATCCTATTTGTATCACACGTTTTAATTTAGCGAAAATTATTCAATAATCCCGGAGCATATGAATTGTATATTCTCTTCTCACATAACATGTGGGGCCCACGCAGGAGACACGTGTGGGATCCACATGAATATTATGTGGAAGAAGAGAGTATACTGTTCATATATTCCGATAGTATTGAATTACTCTTAATTTAGAGTCCAAGTTTTACTTTACGGATGGAAGATGTAATTTATGCTAAATTATTTGAGTCAACTCGATTTCGATAATCATAGCACAACAAGACGGTGGATTATTAATCCAATGATTCTGTTAATTATATACTTATTTTTTTAATTAACTTGTAAGGTTAGTCTAGTTATCAGTTCGATCGTGACATTATCTGATCTGAGAGCGATTAGGACTTTATATTAAAGAAAAAATATGTTATAGAATAAGATAGCATAAAGGAGAGTAATTATTCCATCATGTTGCGGTGCTCCAAATTAAAACCAAAACCTCTTGAAATGAGAGTAATTATTACATCGTATTACGTCCCCATTTTTTTGTTCAAAGTCGTGTACTCGACCGCTATGGGTGATTTAGGTAATTAAACTGTAACGCCCCCAATTTTGGGTACGTTAAATGGACTTTTTATTGAAAATCAAAGATAGAGTCAGGTTCATTATTACATCATAATCCTCACAAGGATACATTTGTTATACAAGGGAAGGGGAATTAGGGTTCCTATCTACTGCTCCGCCTGCTCCTCCATTTTAGCTAGCTCCTCGGCTCCGAAAGCCTCCAAGGTGTACAGCTCACTCTGTTCGTCTATGAGGTCTGACACATTATACCGGCGTTGCCACCCGTATAATATGTCAAGGTCACCAAAGATAATACCATGAGCTACAGAAACTCAATAGAATAACTCAAACCTACTAACCGTTATCTTATAACAAAAAGGCACATAAACAATTACACATGCTCATTCAACAACATAGTTAGCAATGACACATCTACATTCTCAATTCGTCAAGCGTTGGTGTCGTGAGTTTTGCGTTTCTCCTATACGACTCATCGTAGACCGTGTCTCCATTTTCCACCTTACAAAAGCAACATTTCAAACATTATTTCATCCCTCGTTACCAATGAGGCTACCATGTCCAGCTCCATTGGCAACGCACACAATGGGCTACCAAGTCCGACCACATTGTGGTTTCAAACCACTTCAAATCTTGCATTGGCTCCTCTCCGCGGATAATCAAGCTATTACCATTGAGACTACCACGTCCGGCCCCATTGGCAATCTTTACAATGGGCTACCAAGTCCGGCCACATTACGATTTTCGCAAGTTCACACAATGGGCTACCAAATCCGGCCACATTGCGGGTTTTCACATCCACACAATGGCTACCATGTCCGGCCATTTTGTAGTTTTAAAAATATTTCATCCATGTTAACCACACCCTAGGTACCATGTTTCTACTTCTCAGTTTTCGTGTCTCATTTTCATACATAGACTCCGCGGTAGGACTTCACATGCAAGTACAACTCATTCATAGTAATCTTGAAACTAAACTAGCAAGATCATCCAGTTCTATATTATCTATCATGTTCAATTCACCATTTAAAGCATAACGCCACATGTATGGATGCCCTTGGAGTGGAAACCACTTATGCTTTTGAAGAAACAACCACAAGTAATGCAAGTGATTATGTAAACAAGCTCATGCCCATCTTAAGGATCAAAATACGATAACTTTCGTTCAAGTTTATTCTATCAAAATCCGTCCTTCTTTCCTTGAGGGAAATGCAAAATAGCATATGTTTATTACTCAACATGTTCATACTTTCATTTACCGAAATAAGTTTACTACTATCATGCATCATTTACGCAAAGATCATAAGCAAACATAACTAAGGTTATACTTAGGAAAAGTAAGTAGAAGTTAATCTACAAGATCATACAATTAGCTATACTTAAGGTCAGAGCGTAAGGAAATTCTACGTATACTTAGGAATAACGAGGATGGAGAATTCTACCGTTCTTCTTGACGGTAGGTCGGTTTTGAGAATCGGTCGTCGGTTTTGCGAATGAGCGGCGTAAGGGCTCCGGATTGCTTCGAAAGAGAAGGTTTCTCTCGAAACTAGATCTTGACTAATACTACTAAAACTTTTGGATTGAGAGGGTGGTGGAGTGGCGGTTTAGGCGGTCTTGGAAGAGTTTCTTGAAGAACTCAAGAACAAAGAAGAACAACCAAGAACATAAGACTTTCTAAAGAGAGAAGTTAAAGGATGGAAATGTGTGAGTTGAATGCTTGGAATGGCTTGCTATTTATAGCAAAGCTTGGCTTATTATCCATTGGATAAATTTTCCCCTAACATTTATTGTCCAATGGATAAAGGTTTGTTTGAACAACTTCTACCTAGTTTTAGGCATGTAAGGCCAGGTTTAGGTACTTTGGATTGGATTATGGAAGATTTTGGAGGGTTTGTACAAGATTTGGCTAGTATTTTATTTTATACATATAAGGACCAAGGTACATAGATTTGCTTGGAAAGAGTAAACACCTTAGATTGTATCTAGTCAAAGTACAATGGAAGAAAATCAAGCCAAGGCACACTTAAATCTTTCCCTTTTTTCCTCTTTCTCTCTCCCTCTCTCTCTCTCTCTCTCTCTCGGCCCACTCTCTCTCTCTCCTCTCGGCATTCTCTCTCTCTCTCTCACTAGTATATATATATATATATATACAGTTCTTTTCCTATCCGGTCGTCCGGATTTTAATTTTGTCCGGATATCATTTTAATAATATCCCCCTTTACTTTCCCCCCCCCCAGCAGCCCCCTTTTCCATTTCGTAGCTCCATTTCGTTTCTTCTCTTCTCTTCTCTGAGAGAGGAGGCGATTGTACAAACCCACACCCACGCCGACGAACGACGACCCCCAAGGTGTCTCCCTCTCTCTCTCTCTCGTTCTCGTCCTCTCTCTCCCGTTCGAAACCCATTTCTCTCGCTCTCTCTCGCTCCAGCCAGGCGACTTTGTATGAACAACCCAAGTTCAGATCGAAGACGAGAACGTCAGCGCTAGAAGGTCTCTCTCTCTCTCTCTCTCTCTCTCGCTCTTTCTCTCTCACTCGTTCATGTGAATTTTGAACTGATTTTTGTGATTTGTTGTGTGGTTTCGGTCGATCTCGGGATGGCCGACGACGAACGATCAGAGCGACGATCGGAGCTACGATCAGCCCTAAGGTCTCTCTCTCTTATTCTCTCTCTCTCTCTCTCTCTCTCTCTCTCTCTCTCTCTCTCTCTCTCGGTATCTACGAATTTCAAACAGGAAAAAGGGAATAGCAAACAGGGAATAACAAATCTGCTGTTTGGAATAAGAAAAAAGGGAATAGCAAACCTCTATGATATAGGTTGGGATCAACGATTATATGGACTGGTTTTCGTGTGACTTATGCTGATTTATTTTCCCGTAATCTTTGAGATAATGTTTGCCATTGGTTGCCATTGGTAGGTTACCCATAAGTAGGTGACAATTTGATAAAATGGAAGAACAAGATCGAACCAATGTTGAATCAATCCCCTCGTTTCGAGCACCACCACCACCGAGGTATCTCTCTCCCTCTCTTAAATATTTGTTGTAAATGTTTGTTTGCATGGTAGTAATTGTTTTCTATTTTGATTTTTAGAATGCAATCTTTGGATGACATAGCAGTATCACCGTCACCATCCCAACCGTGTCAATCATCTGTGAATTCTTGCCAAGAAATTGACAGTCCTCCAGTTAAAAAACAAGTGATACCGAAAATAGGCCAAGAATTTCTCAAATTAGATGACGTTTTCGAATTTTACAACGAGTATGCTAGACAAGCTGGATTTAGTGTCCGAATCAATTCTAGTCGGTTGGGTGAGAATGGTAAAGTAATGAGGAAGGAGTACGTTTGTTTAAAGAAGGGGAGAGGAAAAATTCTAAGGCCACTAAACGGCGTCGGGGTTTAACTAGAGAGAAATGTGGTGCAAAACTTGCTGTTGTGAGAAATGGTGAAGTGTTTGTTGTATCAAAATTTGTCGAGGGTCATAACCATGAGCTTACAACGCCAAGAAAGGTTCATTTGTTAAAATCTCATCGCCGAGTGTCAGCCGCACAAAAAGCTTTAACGCAACAATTATCTGCTGCTAATGTACCAACGTGCCAACAAATGAGTATTTTTGAGTTGCAAGCGGGGGGTATTGAAAATGTTGGATTTTTACCACAAGATCTTTACAATGATAAAAGAGATAGGAAGAATGTAGTAGATGGTCATGACGCGAACATGTTGTATGAGCATTTCGAGATGGAACAACAAAAGAATCCGGGCTTTAGATTCACATTCGAGAAAGATGAAAAGGATAGAATGACTCATTGTTTTTGGGCTGATGCGACCTCTAGAAAGTCATATCAATATTTGGGGACGTGGTAGTCTTTGATACTACGTACTACACAAACAAGTATTCATTGATATTTGCACCTATATTGGGGGTCAACCACCATAGGCAGACAACACTTGTTGGGTGTGCGTTCTTGAGTGATGAAAAAACGGATTCGTTTGTGTGGCTCTTCAATGAATGGTTAAAAGCGATGCCCGGTGGACCACCCAAGATGATCATAACTGATCAAGATCCGGCGATGACAAGAGCTATTGCTTCTGCTCTTCCAAATACGTTTCATCGATATTGTATTTGGCATATTGTGAGCAAATTTTCTGAAAAATTGGGTGCATTGTCATATAAGGAACATTATGATGAGTTAAAGGATTGTATATGGAATTCTCAAACACCTGGAGAGTTCGATGCAAGATGGGCAACTATTGTAGGAAACTATAACTTGTCTAGTAATAAATGGTTGCAAGACATGTATGAAATTCGTGGTAGATGGGTTCCCGCATATACGAACCACATGTTTTCTGCCCATATGACTAGTAGTCAACGGGCTGAAATTTCTCATTCGTTTTTCAAGAGGTATGTGTCCAAAGAAAATTCAATGATGGATTTTGAGACGCGATTCAATAGGGCACTTGCCAAAGTCCGACATAATGAATTGGATTTGGACCATAAAGATGTAAATGAGAAGCCTCTGTTGAAAACCTCGTGGGCAATGGAAAAGAAAATGAGTGAAATATATACACGGAGCATATTTGAGAGGTTTCAAGCGGAAATCTTTCAAATTAATGCGTATGTGGTTACGTTGATACGCGAGAATGAACATCGGTGTTTGTGGAATGTTCAGAGAGAAGAAATGGAAGGTGGGAGAATTCGTGAGATTTCGGTTGACAAGTTATCGAACCGTGTTAGTTGTAGCTGTAAGATGTTTGAACTTGATGGAATTCCTTGTCGGCACCTGTTGGCGTACCTGTTTAGAATGCAAATTAGGGAACTCCCGACTGAATACATCTTGCAGAGGTGGACGAAGACAGCAAAAGCGGGCAGGGTGATGGATGACTTAGGTAGTGGTGTGAGAGAAATATGTAACAGTTCAGTTCTTGTGAGGCGACAAGGGCTCTTCCAACTTGCTTGTACAGTTATCGATGATGTTGTCTTAGATGAAGAAGAAAGTGAAGTGTTGCAAGAAGCTTTGGAATCTGTTCAAAAAAAGATTGCATTGATGAGGATTTCTCGGACAGATGGTGGTACGAGTCGTAGCCAAGTGCCTCTTTCTCTTGGAAGCCAAGTGCCTCTTTCTCTCGGAAGCCAACATGGTTTGAAAGAACCACTTCAAGTTCGGGCAAAGGGTTGTGGTAAGCGTTTGAAAGGAGGAAAAGAGAAGGCCGTCAAGAAGACGAGGAAATGTAATGGTTGTGGGTTAACGGGGCAGTCACATGACAAAAGGAATTGTCCCAAGCTTATGAACATGTAAGTTGAAATTTTTTTGTACGATGAATGTCATTGTTTATACCCGGAATACATTTTAATTGATGTCTTATTTTATTAGGTCTTCACAAGATGTTAGGTTGAGTGATGACGAAGACGATGAGGAGGACGACGTTGACGATGAGTGTAAGTATTTATTTTTTGTGGTACATCTAAGTTGTTCTTGTCTTTTGTTTGGCTTATTGATGTTATTACCTATTTGGGTTGCAGGATGGATTGCTGTAGCTGTTTAGCTGTCAGAGATGTCCGAACTACAAATTCAGTTTTTGTAATGTTCTGTGGTTTCGATAGTCTGTGGTTGTGAACTCTATGGTTATTTGTAATGGGGGATATGAGTCATGGTTGTGAACTCTGTGGTTTTGGTAGTTCCTTTTTTTTTTTTTTGGTGTCTGCTGAGATAAGGTTCTTTTGCACTCCTTTGATCTTGTAATATTACACTATGCGACATTAATCTGACACTAAGTTGGGGGTGTTATTCAGGGAAAAGAATATGGAAAATAAACAGTACTCATAGCTTGTCATAATCTAGGTAGGCTCAGTTCCAAGGTTTTCCAGCCAATTTGACTTATGACCTTGGTGTTTAATTGTCATGGCTTGCACCGGAGGTCAATTGACTGGAGAGTTCGATATCCCATTTCACTACTTGGCTGCCCATATTTGGGATTACTGTCTAAAAGTCTCAATTATCAGAATATTTTTTCAATGGTGTCATTGAAGAGCTTTTCAAAGACAAATAGTCTGGTGACTAGTAGCATGTCACTTAAACGATTTGTGGAAGTAGTGAAAGATTAAAAACCAACACGTTGGGTATGCCTCAATTATGCATGGCTACGAAATTGGTAACCTTAAGCTGAAAAGGTTTCTGTGTTAGTTTTGTTCTGGTTTGAGTTTCTTTTTCTTGGGTAGTCAATCCCTTTCAAATAATTAGAGAGAGATACAGAGTTCTTTGACAAAACAGAATTACACATGAATAAATAACAAGGTTGAAATAGCCCCCAAAAGAGGCCTCTTGCCAACCTGTGTGACTTCACACAAAACTTTCCGGCTGATGATTGTTTGGATTTCCACATGAGAAAGGAAACTCCTTAATTGAACATTAGGACCAATTGGACAAGCATCCATCAACCTGTTCACGTTTTAAAAACCGACAGCCGTAATAGAACACCATGCGGCCCAAAAATAATCAGGTAAGGCAACTAGCATTTGCCTTTGGACACCTATACTAGAGCATCAGCAAACAGCTCAACTGCTGATCTCACGGACTCTACACAAACAACAACTGCAGCAGACTACCATAGAAAAACTTTCCAAACCCACAAAACAATAGGTAGTGACTGATACTAGTTCGGATGGAACAATAGCAGCAGCATTAGTAACATTAGAATACAGAAGCAACCATCTAGTTAGAGGAGCATCTGGATAGCAATTCCAGCAACCAACAGCCATAACATAACATAACAGCAGTAGCCGTATACATAACAGCGACTTTACCAACATAACAGCAGAAATACACAAAGCTAGGGACATGCCCCCTAGAACAAGAACGAGAACATTCAAAGGCCTCCATTGAACCATTTAGCCTTCAAAGTCAGTTTAGAACTAAGGTTTTAAAGTACCGGTTACAACAAATACCAACGCCAAGAAATTACATTCACTTAAGAAGTGCAATGATAGCCACTACCAAGGCTAGCCCACTTAAGAATTGACAAACAATTAGCATGTGCTTTAAATTAGCCATGGTGACTTCAACGACTTCAACATGTGCATCATTATTTACTACTTTCACCTCAGGTGCAACACGTGGGTTGGGTTCGTGACACCCAATTTGATAGCACCACTTCCAGTACCCGCATTTTTCTTTATCCTTATTTTCCTTTGGACACCTATAGTAGAGCCTTCCAGGATTCTCACTTGACTCTGAAATATGCACAGCAGCTCTCAACCCACACCAACATTTCTTGTTTTCAAATGTAGGTGACGAGATTGAATGGTACTCCTGTTGCTTGAACTGGACATGACTGTTTGAACACAATTATCGCACACACTCACACAATGTCTACACATACCCACACAATTGTCCAACACAGCTAAAAAGTACAAGTAATATAAAAAATTGAGAGGAGTAGTTTTGGCTCAGAACATTTTCATCATAGCCAAATAAAGTGGCTCAAATAAATGAAATGTTCAAGACACCACTTTTTGAAGGCACTTAGGCGGCAACATTAGTTGCCAAGCTGACCATCTAATGTTTTCAAGCCTTAGTACACATTATATATACAGTTCTTTTCATATCCGGTTGCCCGGATTTTATTTTTGTCCGGATATCATTTGAATAATATTCCCCCTTTACTTCCCCCCTCCTCAGACCCCTTTACGAACGACCCAAGCTGAGAAAAAGGAGGCAACTATATACGAACGACCCAAGCTGAGAACAAAGACAACGAACGATAGGCAATTTTGGCTCAGAAAATTTTCACATTTTTAAGGCACTAAGGCGGCAACATTAGTTGCCAATTGACCATCTAATGTTTCCAGGCCTAAGTACACATTGCATATTAATTTATCATCATAGCCATCAAATAGGGGCAAACAAATCTGGAAATAGGGCCAAACTCTGGTTTTGGCTCAGAAAATTTTCGTCATAGCCAAATAAAGTGGCTCAGATAAATGAAATGTTCACGATTCCACATTGTTAAAGCACTAAGGCGGCAACATTAGTTGCCAATTGACCATCTAATGTTTCCAGGCCTAAGTACACATTGCATATTAATTTATCATCATAGCCATCAAATATGGGCAAACAAATCTGGAAATAGGGCCAAACTCTGGTTTTGGCTCAGAAAATTTTCGTCATAGCCAAATAAAGTGGCTCAGATAAATGAAATGTTCACGATTCCACATTTTTAAGGCACTAAGGCGGCAACATTAGTTGCCAATTGACCATCTAATGTTTCCAGGCCTAAGTACACATCGCATATTAATTTATCATCATAGCCATCAAATAGGGGCAAACAAATCTGGAAATAGGGCCAAACTCTGGTTTTGGCTCAGAAAATTTTCGTCATAGCCAAATAAAGTGGCTCAGATAAATGAAATGTTCACGATTCCACATTTTTAAGGCACTAAGGCGGCAACATTAGTTGCCAATTGACCATCTAATGTTTCCAGGCCTAAGTACACATCGCATATTAATTTATCATCATAGCCATCAAATACGAGCAAACAAATCTGGAAATAGGGGCAAACTCATACAAATTCCGAACCATAATAAAATCCAGGCGACCGAATATGAAAAGAACTGTATATCTATATATACAGATCATTCAGAACCGAATGATACACTGATAACACCAAACAAACCCCACTTCAAATTTCTCTGGCCAATATCAGTATACGTCACACACGAATATCATATATACAACCCCCAGTACAAATCAGCCATTCCGAGATCGAAAGCAATGACCACACAAACAAATCACAGAAATCAGCCCCTATTCTTCATTTAGGTTTTCGAGAATCGAAAATATACTGTTAGGGTTTTGAAATTCATAGATACCGAGAGAGAGAGAGAGAGAGAGAGAGAGAGAGAGAGAGAGAGAGAGAGAGAGAGAGAGACCTTAGGGCTGATCGTAGCTCCGATCGTCGCTCTGATCGTTCGTCGTCGGCCATCCCGAGATCGACCGAAACCACACAACAAATCACAAAAATCAGTTCAAAATTCACATGAACGAGTGAGAGAGAAAGAGCGAGAGAGAGAGAGAGACCTTCTAGCGCTGACGTTCTCGTCTTCGATCTGAACTTGGGTTGTTCGTACAAAGTCGCCTGGCTGTGGAGCAAGAGAGAGCGAGAGAAATGGGTTTCGAACGGGAGAGAGAGGACGAGAACGAGAGAGAGAGAGAGGGAGACACCTTGGGGGTCGTCGTTCGTCGGCGTGGGTGTGGGTTCGTACAATCGCCTCCTCTCTCAGAGAAGAGAAGAGAAGAAACGAAATGGAGCTACGAAATGGAAAAGGGGGCTGCTGGGGGGTGGGGTGGGGAAAGTAAAGGGGGATATTATTAAAATGTTATCCGGACAAAATTAAAATCCGGACGACCGGATAGGAAAAGAACTGTATATATATATATATAAGGACAAGAAGGGTTTGACTTTGTAAAAGATATATATATATATATATATATATATATATATATATATATATATATATATATATATATATATATATATATATATATATATATATATATATATATATATATATATATATATATATATATATATATATATATATATATATATATATATATATATATATATATATATATATATATATATATATATATATATATATATATATATATATATATATATATATATATATATATATATATATATATATATATATATATATGGGATCGGTTCGGTGAGGATCCCTCATTTTGTTAAAATGCGGGACTCCCTTCCCAATTGAATTTCGATGATCCGAGCGCTCAATGTGTTCAGAACGGTTTTTGCACGAAATCAGCAAAAAAATGACGGGAAGGGCTTCATCAAGGCGATTTTTAATTCAGAATAAACAAAACTACTCGGATGAAGCCCTTCCCGGTCATTTTTTTTGCTAATTTCTCGCGAGGACCCTTAAAATCACGTTCTGCACACATTGAACGGTTCGGATTTTCAAAATTTGATCGGGAAATGAGAGTCCCGCATTTTAGTCCCTCATTTTAATCCCTCACTTGATCCGTCACCTATATATATGTACTTGGTTTTATATATATATACACCCCACAACCCTTCTATACCTACAAACCCTCCCTCTCCCCTCGTTTTTTCTACCCCAGGCCTTCTTTCTTTCTACCCTAGGCCCTCTCTCCACCACCAGCCACAAGTCCGCCATTACCGCCACCACCCACCACACGAAACCCATCCCCTCTCACCAGTCACCACTCCCAGCACCAAACCCACCCCGTCTCTCTCTCTCTCTCCCCTCCAATTTCTTATTCTCTCCAGTCACCACCACAATATCACTCCCATCACACCACAACAGCAGCACAGGTTTGAGGCGAACGAGATGCGAGAGAAGAGTACAACACGCCGGCATCACCAACGATTTTGAAGTTCAAACATCGATAAAAATTTTACTGTTGTCATTACGTGCCTACGCGGTTTTGCCTCATTCGGATTTTACTGTTTGATTTTTTTTTCTTCAGAAACCCACGAGCGTACTGCTATTTCGTTTATCTATTTCATGTATTTCAAATATAATCGAACATTAGAGTCCGATTGTTTGACACAATTTTGGATATTAAAGTCTGATTGTTTGCCCCCTATTTGGATTTTAAGATCTGAAATTTATTGCCTCATTTGGATTTTAGTATCCAATTGGCAGATTGGCCCTTATGTATTACAGCAGCAACTGAATTTGTTAGCATAGCTCATTCGGAATGTAATATCTGAATTTTTTTGCCTCATTCGGATTTTAATATATGAAATATTTGACTCCATTCGGACATTAAATTTTATCTGAGTCATGTATGTATTTTACCCCAATTCTGTAATGGGTCTGTAAGTTTTCCACTCTAGACGTTTTCATCATATAATGTGAACCGATCAGACAATGACACGAACCATTGATATTGTCCAGGAATGATTGACAAAGTTTTCGGATATTAAAGTCTGATTATTTCCCCCTTATTCGAATGCTAATATCTTAAATTTATTGCCTCATCTGGATTTTAATATGTAACTGAATTTGTAAGGTCATTCGGAATTTAATATATGAAATGTTTTGCCTCATTCGGATTTTAATATCCAAAGTATTTTACCCCATTCGGACATTAGAGTCCGATTTGTCGCCTCTATTTCAGCCATTAGAATCCGATTGTGGGAACCCATAAACATTCATAGCATTACCCCACTCGGAGTTCTTTCTTCTCCATTGAAAAAGAATAGAAAAACCCTAGTTTGGCTTGAAGAACTTGAAATAATCTCTTGGAGTTTGACATGTAATCTAAAGAATTGTGTTTCCTGCACAGACTGCTCTGCTGAAAAATTGTGTTTTCTGCACAGAATTTTTGACTTTGAGATTGAATTTAACTTGATTCTCTTACTTGTAAAATTCTGGGAAAAATCAAGGATGAACTTTGTGTGTTATTATGAGTTATACAAAATCCCAGGTCATTTGGGTGTATACTTTAATCTTGGCGGATTTTACAAATTGGTGACACTGCTGGAAGTTTGACCGCAGCATGTGGTCTGAGTTTATGGAATTGATTGAGCGACCTAAAGAAGTCGTATTGTTCTAATTTTTTGAGTAGTTGTTGTTCTCTATGTCTAATTTGATTTTAAAAATTCATGGTTCTTAACTCTGTACGAATTAGTCTATAAAAATACAACTTTAAGTCTTGTATTTGGGAGGGACATGCATTTCATGCATTCATATGTTGCTTTCTGCAAGTAAACTTGATTTTTTCATTTCGTAAAGGTGATTTGGTGATATAAATTGTGTACTAGGTGTTAACGAGGTTCCGAGCTCGTCCGAGATACGTAGGCCGTGAGCGACGTGTCGATGAATCTTTTGTGTAGAAGTTAGAGGTGGGGTTTTGTTGACACCTGACTCATATTTTATTACATGTGCAAGTCTTATGCCAATTTAATGCTTCTCTTATGAGCTTGAAAGTAAAAGTTTATTAATGGAAAGTTTTTGCCATGTTACCAGGGCTACGACTTTAACTTGCCAGTATGAACTGCGACAAGCACTTGTTGAAGTGCGGAGGACTTTAAGGGGACCAGAGGCTGCTGAAGCGAGCATAGGAGGCCCTAGTTCGGATCGTTACTCGAGTCGTTACACTAGGTGCCAGCACTGTAACCGTACTTGAGACTTGGTGTTCTATAACTTGTTTTTGATGGACTTTATGGCCTTGTATTTATTTTGGACACTTTATGGCCATGGTTTATGGACTACTTTCTGTGGTGGAATAACTTTTGTTTTATTGCGGATAACGATTAGCATTTTTGTGATAATTGGATACCATAAAAGTATGAATGCTAAGTAGGGCACCAAAACATAAATTTTTTGGTTTGAATCATTCTTGATACTTTCCTAGGCACAAATAATTCGCTACACAATACTCGTAAGTGAAATTTTAGATTTAAATGAGAAGTGCCATACGAATGGATAATGCTCTAGACAAACATAGAACACTACCAAAAAAAAAAAAAGGGTTTGCATAAATTTCATATTTTATAATAAGATTGCCCTTTACAGCTTTCAATTCAAATGGGTATTCACATTTTTTTGGTGCCCGTGGACCGTACTCTCATATTCACAGCTACCTCATTCCCATCAACCTTCTTCACAAACGGCTTATACTTACCGTTCCTTTCACATGAAAACCTCATCCTAAGTGTGCGATTCTTAATACATTTCTCAGAACCCTTAATCACAATGATAAACCAGTGTTGTTTACCAGTGCATCTTATCCAATCTACCAACACTTCATCGGATGGAAAAACCTACACACACATAAAAAAAATTATAGCCCGTAATATAAGATTGCACATAATAAATGCTCTATCAAAAAACACTCACTGTCTCCGTTGTAAAATGCTCCATACAATCGTATGGAGGACGAATGGAAGTAGGTATAGTCGATGGCCCTACATAACTACCTAATGTTGAAGTGTCACCCTGTAACACCCAAAGACAAACCAGGTAAGTGTAGGATTCTCTGTAGTTTCATTCAGATATTAATATCTGAAAACTGACACTAAATTCGGATATAAGAGTCCAACAATGTTGACAATATTTGGATATTAATATCCGAATAGTTGTACATAATTCAAACATTAGAATCTGAAAAGTTAGTAAACTTTTGGCACTGTGTGTCCAACTGTATCGGGTCAGAACTGAAATTGAAAATGGAGGGCTTCTGAAATTAAAAATGGAGGGCAGGCTTACCTCTTGCTGCGGTTTTTGCTCCGTCACTACGTCTGTGACTTGTTTCTCAACTTCCATTGTGTAATCTTCCGACTCCAAATCATGGTGTATTGATGGTTCAACTATTTCTTGTTTATCAATGGAGGGAGAGGAAGTAATCGAGGTTTCCATTGACAATTTAGGAGGAAGAGGAGGGGAGGAAGATAGGCTGACTTGGCTATTGGGGGAAGGGACCCGCCGGTGGGTGAAGGCAGCTGGGTAGGGATGAAAATGGAGGAGTTTGAATGGGGGAGGGAAGAGACGTGTTCTGGGGAGGGAGGGAAATCAGGAGTATGTGGTTGTATGTATGTAATATTTTTAAAGGGTAAAATGGTCAAATGACATGAGGTCTTAGGGGTATCATGGTCAAACTGCAAAAGGACATTTTTGTCTGTAATTGATAAAAGTTTTAATCGGCTGCGAATAGCAAGAACTACGCTGCGAATAGCGGCGCCCGTGTTTTTTTAGGTGTCTAATTTTTTGTCTCTTTAACCGCCCCGTGTATATATATATATATATATATATATATATATATATATATATATATAAAAAGTTTAAAATGATATAATTAATTTGGATATAAGTCTCGGATCTGTTTGTTTTAGGAAAATGAATGAATCATCCAGGTATCATTTATCCACCAGTCCCTCCCTTGGTCCAGGTATACTCTTATCCACCAATCCCCTACTCTGTTAAAACTCCAGGCTCTAATAAAATGTCAGACATAGAAGATTATGATGAACAAGACTTTGATAATAATAGCAATTATGATAATAATTCTGTTTTAGATAATTATACTCAAGAGTATGAATCCGATGATGAGTTAGATTATATTAAACAATACTTAAATAGAAATGCTAGTCCTCCTCTCAGGTTGACTGAAATAGGATCGATAAAGATACCTTCTAGTAAGCCAATTTACCCGAGTAAAAATACTAAATTAAAAGAAAAGTTAAAAGAAGTTGATAATCAGTTAAAAGCCCAATTAAAAGAAATAGATAATAGACTCAATAATAAAAATATTGATATGGATGAATTATATGATGAGTTTAAATCTAGAACTAATAAACAAAAAAGAAAAGAATATAGAAAGAAATACTCTCGAATTCAGCATGATAAAATAGTAACACTTTGGGAAAAGTTCATAAATGATAAAAATATTGAAATAAAATTCTTTGATTATTTAGAATGTATTTATGAACCGCAAAATGATAAAAAAAAAATTGAGTTTTCTAATCAATTGAAAATTGAGTCTTCTGTTCAATCTGAATTACAGGTAATTACTAAATCAAAATGGAAAAAGACTGATAATACTACTACAAATTCTAGCCCCCCAATGGTATCAGAGCCACGTAGGGAGTAGTGTCCTGTAGGGGTGGTGGATGGGTTGTACCTGCTGAGTTAAAGATGGGTGGATGAGTAATTACTGGGTGATTTATTCCTGTTTGTAAAAGAAAAAGAAAAAAGAAAATGTCTCAATTAGTCTGTTCATTTTTCTGAATTTTGAGAAACGAGTAGAGCAACTGTAGAAGACTCGGGTGTTTTCAAACTAAAGCCTGATTTCCACCAATTAGGAGCTAGAAGTGTAAGGACTGTAAATGATCCGGATATTTTCAAAACTAAAGCCTGATGACTACTGAATAACTGTTGTGTATGTATACACGCCCTGCCAGTCGTAACCCGATAGACTGAACAGTAAGTCCCGTCGTGAGCCAGGTAGGCGTTTTAGGGCATGAGAGGCAAAAGGGGAGAAGGCCTAGACGGGTGTGGGGAAGATATACAGTAGCCAAAACAGTATACTTAGGATCCGTTTTTTAAATAGATCAGATACAGAAATTGGATGGATAGCAACTAAGGAAGTGGAATTAGGATCCGTTTTTAAACAAGTATAATACAGAAGTAATATGAGGATTTCAAAGTAAAGTTTAAAATGAAATAACTAATTTGGAAAATGATTCGGATATTTTCAAAACTAAAGCCTGATGACTACTCAATAACTGCTGTGTATGTATACACGCCCTGCCAGTCGTAACCCGATAGACTGAACAGTAAGTCCCGTTGTGAGCCAGGTAGGCGTTTTAGGGCATGAGAGGCAAAAGGGGAGAAGGCCTAGACGGTGTGGGGAAGATATACAGTAGCCAAAACAGTATACTTAGGATCCGTTTTTTAAATAGATCAGATACAGAAATTGGATGGATAGCAACTAAGAAAGTGGAATTAGGATCCGTTTTTAAACAAGTATAATACAGAAGTAATATGAGGATTTCAAAGTAAAGTTTAAAATGATATAACTAATTTGGATATAAGTCTCGGATCGGTTTCTTTTAGGAAAAGGAATGAATCATCCAGGTATCATTCATCCACTAGTCCCTCCCTTGGTCCAGGTATACTCTTATCCACCAATCCCCTACTCTGTTTAAACTCCAGGCTTATGATGAATAGATTATTTAGAAGTAACTCCACTGCTAGTTCTTCCAGTATGGCTTCTTTATCACCTGTTCCAGACATAGTTAATCAAGAAGAATATGAATACCAAGATTTAAATACTGATTCTTTTGAAAATTGGAATATTCCAAAAATTCCTGTTAAAGAAATTTACAGATCAAGTTTTTTAACTGATCCTTTCAGAACTGATCAAATTGCTAAAACAGTTGAACAAGTTTACGCAATTACTAAACAAGAAGAAAAATGTTCGCTTCTCAGTAAAGATTCTGTTAAAAGACATCTTGAAAGAGGATATAATTATATCCATGTTGGATTAATCCAAGTAGCTATTAAACCCCTGTCTAGGACAGGACTAAACTCCTCTGTTTTGTTATCCCTCTGAGATAGCAGATTCACGGTTTACAGTGATAGTTTACTAGGTTTAATGGAATCTAGTATGCACAATGGTCCTGTTTACTTTAACTGTT
The DNA here is from genome assembly GCA_025413875.1 of Rhododendron molle. Lineage (NCBI taxonomy): Eukaryota > Viridiplantae > Streptophyta > Magnoliopsida > Ericales > Ericaceae > Rhododendron > Rhododendron molle. The sequence goes on from CM046391.1 coordinate 59,308,405, forward strand.
ATCCTGATCTACCCCTTAGTTTAAAAGATAAAAACATATTAAAAGCATTAATGCTAAATATCCAAACTGCTGGTGCCATCACCAATATGCTTGAAGGTAGTCACCCACTTGCTTTGATTTACCGTATTTATTACAAATGTATGAAAACAAATTTAAATGTTCACGCCTTAGTTAAAAGTCCCAAAGACAAAGCTATATTAATCCAGAGCAACACTAATGCTAATATTCAAGTTCCTAAAACTATTTCTTGGAGTGATATTAAATTACCCACTAGCTGGGTTAGTGAAAATGAAAGTTATCCACAAAAAATGCAAAATGATACTATTGATTTAGATTATATTAAACAATATTTGGATGGTACTGTTCGAATTAGTTTTGATCAACAAAGATTAAATACGCCACTTAGGATTAGAGAATTAAGCAGAACAAATAGTTCCATTAATACTCCCCGACAAGATAAAAATCTGTTAAACCCTAATACTAGATTAAAAGGTGTTGAAACTATTTCGCAAATTAGTAAACCCTGTTATTCAGCCCAATCAAAATTAGAAGATGATGAGACCTCACTAGGATCTCCTACTCCAATTGATTTAGATGACATAACCCCTAATGATTCCATTTCCCAAAAGAATGTTCATCACTCGCTAAGAGTATTAAATAGAATTACTACTGATGAAATTGATTATGAACATTTACGTGATGAATTCTGGTCAAGAAATAATAAACTAAAAAGGAAAGATTATAGAAAGAAATATTCATCTACTAAACATACTAAACTAATGGCTTATTGGGAACAATATATAGAAGAAAATAACACTGAAATATATTTCTTTGATTGGTTAAAGCATATCTATGAAAAACCCAAAACTACTAAACAAACTACTCTATCTTCTGTTTGTTCAACCGATAAAGCCTATCTTACTTTTGAAATCCCTGATAAAGAAGTAAACTGCTGTGTATGTATACACGCCCTGCCTGATAAAGAAGTAAACTGCTGTGTATGTATGTATGTATATATATATATATATATATTAGTGTGAATTTACATTAATCCCCTCTGAGCTTTCCCTTTCCGTTTGGTCCTGCGGGTGCTTGTGTATGGGTAGGTTAGGTTTCTTACTTTATTCTTGCAAACGCTCGATCATGACAGAAGCTATAGAGACATCGACGGTCGTACGGTTTTCATGCATAAAATTGGTACTCTATTTGGTGATTTCGCTGAGTTCTTGTATGCTTGATGCCGTATTCTTGCAAACGCTCAATCGTGAGAGAAGCGACAGTGTGGGCTCCCGCGCCCCAAAAGCGCGCTCGAAGAGGCGCCATCCGGATTTTTGAGATGGATGATCCGAGAAACCGAGAGTTCGTTTGAGAAAAAAAAAGGCTTTTGATCTAGCGAAAACGTTGAGATTTTGGGTTCGGGAGCCACGTTACGAGCGGGAAAGGTTTCGTTGAAAAAGCACCCCGCTCGCCCGGTAAAGACCGGTCTCTACTAAGCATTTTAAATTGGGGATTTAACATTATTTGAAAAACTTAACTTGAAAACATGCACGGGAAATGGACATGGGAGATAATATAACACAACAGCGTGCTCATGGTGTGAACTGTACAGTTTGAAATGGATGAGGTATGTACAGAAAGTGAAATAACAACATTACAGCAGACTGCCAATATCACATGAAATGCCGTGCGGCAACCGAATACACCGCACGGTGCAACCAAAACACCGTGCGGTACACCTGTCTACACATTTCAGAATCACTTTGCTTTCACATGACAAAACAATCCATAGGTCCACAAAATAGTTTGTTATATTTTTTGAATCTTTGAAAAATGATTTACGAGACCCTTTTGTTCATCTTATTATTTAAAAAAAATGTTAAAAGCTTTTTGAAATGTTAAAAGATTTAATAAAGTAAAAAAAAAGACTTTTAACATGAAACTTGAATCTGGAATGTACCTGTACGATCTTTAAGTAATATTAGCCGATATATGAAAAGAAAAAGCAAAAAGGGAAAAAAAAGAAAAGAAAAGAAAAACTTTGAATGTAAAACTCGTTTGAAATCCAAACTCGGTATGGAAAGGCCGAGAAGAGCCTCAATCGGCTCCCCTCAAGGCCAAAACGGGGTTTACCCCAAGGAAATGAATTTATACCTTTTGATCGAAGCTTGGATGTGCTTGAAGGTGGAGGAATGAAAGTTAATTTGGATTGAGTTTGAGAGACTTGAGAGCAAATGGGTGTAGAGAGAGAGATGTGTATAGTGGTGATAGATGTAAGGAGTTGTAGAGAGAGAATCAAAGGGGGGTATTTTTAGAGAGAGAGAGTGAGAGCCAAAAAAATGACAGAGTAACTTTGTCTAGAATTGAAGGGGTGTTTCTCAGCTAGAGAGGGAGTGTATTTATAGGCAAGAAAGCCAAGGATGATCACTAAAAAGAAGGGAGGTGGCTTCTGGACCGAATTAAACTCATTTTCTGGCAAAGACACTCCTCCTGCAGGTGTGGCCGAGCGACTTTCTGCGTATCGAACTTTACCCGAAGTGCTGTGCGACATATTGAAATCCCCTACGGCGATTGATTTTTGAATTTTTAGAAGTGCGCGGTATGGCGACAAAGACAAACACACCGAACTTTGCGGCGGCGCCCCGGACACTTCTGAACTTGGATTTGGACGCGGTTCAAAGCGTTGGAAAGCTTGTTGAGTCCTCTTTCTAACCCAATTGGTTTCACTCAAAGGCATTTTATACATTGAAATGTGTGCCTATTTTAGCCTCAGTGCGTCATGAAAAAAGTTATTTTTGACAAAGCAAACGCATCTTTCTCTTTTGCAATTGAACCGGGGGCCACCCTTCATGGTTGAAAAGGGGTTTTCTTGAGATTAGAGAAGGAGTAACAAAGGAGCAACCCAAGTCTCGAAGGTGTATTTTTTTCCTTATTTCATAAACGGAGGAAACTTAAACATTATTCGGAGGTCCAGATTGGGGTGTCTACAGTAGTCCCTCTTTAACGGAACTTAGGTACCATTGCTTGGTATAAGTGACGTTAAAGATTAGACACCCAATTCATCGCTCCAAAATCTTTAAGTTAAATGCAAGAATGCAATAATGGTGGTCGTACTCATGGAGCTGCCTACGTACCCCGTTGTTGGGATCAGACCAACGTAGTTCAATCGGGACAATGCAAGTAAAGCGAGTCCCGGATGACAAATTGCGAAAGTAAACTAAGATTGAATGCTTGAAGTGCCGGGTGTTATGAAATTTCTTGAGACGAGTCCCTGAAGAACTAAAGTAAGACAAGTCCCGAAGGATTAAAATGAGACAAGTCCCTGAAGGACTAAAATGAGACGAGTCCCAGGGGACTAAAATAAGACGAATCCCAGGGGACTAAATCGAGACCGCTCCAGGAGGACTAAAATGCTACGAGTCCCGGAGGACTAAAATGAGCTTTTTAATCTAGACACGATTTTCTTTATTTTTTTTTTTTTGAAAAGCTTGAATTTTGGGTTTTGGAAGTAACTTTAGCTTGAATTTGAATTTTGAAAGAGACTTGAATTTGAAAAACTTGAGTTTTGAAGATTTTGAGTTTTTAAAGAAACTTGAATTTGAATAGCTTAAATTTTGAAGACCTTTAATTTGAAAGGGACTTGAATTTGAATAGCTTGAATTTTGAGGGAGACTTGAATTTTGAATTTTGAAAGAGACTTTGAGTTGATTTGCTTGAATTTTGAAAGAGACTTGAACTTTGAAAGAGACCTGGAGTTTGAATAGCTTGAATTTTGAGGGAGATTTGAATTTTGAATTTTGAAAGAGACTTTGAATTTGATTTGCTTGAATTTTGAAAGAGACTTGAACTTTGAAAGAGACCTGGAGTTTGAATAGCTTGAATTTTGAAAGGGAATTGAATTTGAAAAACTTGAATTTAAATAGAGGCTTGAGTTTGAATGGCTTGAATTTCGAAAGAGACTTGAATTTTGAATTGCTTGAATTTTGAAAGAGATTTGAATTTTGAAAAAGACTTGAGCTTTGAAAATCTTGAATTTGAATAACTTGAATTTTAAAAGAAATTTGAATTTTCGAAGAAACCGGAAATTGAATTTTGAAGAACTTGATTTTGTGAAAGTGGCTTGAACTTGAAGAGCTTGACATTCGATTGAGACAATTCATGAATGATGATTCAAGTTGATATGTCAATGAATGTCACGTAAGCATGCAAAATCAATGCAAGTATGACAAAAGTAAGTCCCGGAGGATGAGTACTAGACTAAATGAAGTCCCAGAGGACGAAGTGCTAGACAGAGTGCAGTTCCGAAGGACAAAATACAAGACAAAGTGCAGTCCCAGGAGACGAAATGCAGATAAAGTGCAAGTCCCGGAGGACGAACCACTACTCGAGAGACTAAAAGGCTTCTAGGTCGGTTAGACCATAGCTTGGGAGAAATTACAGGCTTAAAAGACCGTGGATTGATCTTGGAATTGACTCTTGGACAATCATTCGAGATTTTCCTATGACACCGAACGACAACGATGGTGATATTCCTTGAAAAACAGTTGACGTGTCTGAGCACCCTATTTGCTTTACTGTCTTTGGCCAGTGGACCAGTAGTCTCAGGAACTTTGAATTTGGGTTGGATTCCATGCTGGATTTGAGCTAGTGTTGGCCTTTGGTCAGGGTTTGAGTCTAGGATTTGCTTTTCCCGGTAGACGACATTGAGCCAATGTACCCAGTGAGTAACGACCTCCTGTCCTGATGGTTTTGACAAGCAGTTGTCCATGCGCAGTCCAGGCTATGGTTTCGCTTGGGTATTAACACTCTCCTTTTGCGCTCTAAATTTTGCCTAGTACTGCCCTTTTGGGTTTTCTGTCTAGCGAGTTCTTTTGATTAACTGCCTTAACTTTTGCCTAGGCCGCCCTTGCGGGTTTTCGACCTAACAGGCTTTTGCTCTAATTTTTGCTTGGGTCTGCCCGCCCTTGCAGTTTTCAGCCCAACGAGCTTCTCTCAGGGGTGGTATTCTTCCATGCGTTGAAATGACTTCCACGAGTCGAGAATTGACCAAATCGAGATGACTCTTTTGACTTTTGGTAAAATGAGTGAATTTTGACAAGACTACGTTGACGCAAATGAGGAAGAGAAAGATGAAGCGACTTTCGAATGGTGCCCCTGATTGGACAAAGAGTTTGACTCCTTAAAATGGTAGCATGCCTAGATTTTTGGAATTCTCCTTTTGGAATTTCAAAATTATTTTACTCCATCAATTGATTTTCATTCAAATCTTTCGATTTTGTTTTGTCAAAACACGAGAGTTTTTATCATGAACCGTGCCCCAGGTTGCTGACGATGACCCCAGTTTGAATTTTTGCTTTGAGCAATGTTTTGACTTTTCTCCATGTATTGATTTTCGATCATGCCTCTTAACGCCGAGGGTTCTTGCTATCAAATTACGTTTTCCAATCTGAAAGGACTTTTTGGGTTGTAATGTGGGCCATGGTTTGGGCTTAACAAAGAAAGGATAATTGGCTCAAAAATTTCACTTTCTTTTGGGTTTTCAAAGCTAGCAGCTATCTTTGAACTTCTTTATGCCCATTTGCTTTGGTGGACATTTTCTCTTGATTTCTCATGCCTTTAGTGTCTTTCAGTATGTTTGACACTTTCATCATGTTGATGCTTTGAATCTTGATGTGTTTGGCACTTTCACCCTTTTGATGCTTTGAATTTCAATATTTCTTCTGGCACTTTTATTTTTCATTTCGCCCCGATGCGGGGGATAGCTGGCTAGCTGGGATTCAAAGAATTTGATTGGAGCTCAAAAGGGGTATCAAAAGATATATGTTTTATGCGTAGGGATGAAAGAAACGATGGCCTTTCTTCATTTTGGATTGCGCAACCTAACAACTGAATCCTAGATGCTCCATTGAGAGGCTTTTGTTTGCATGCTCTAACTTTTTTCCAGGTTAGATTTTGAAGTTTTGACCTAGCGAGCCTTTTCAGAGTCCCGACATTGCTTCTTAGAATGGATATGACATCGGAAAGTGGTGCCTTGAAATTCTTCTTCTTTCCTGAGGTGAGGGTTCAGTCAAAAATCATCTCGTGTTTTGAAGTGATTATCATGATTTTCAACTGACGGTAGAGAATAATTTTGAAACCTTGAGTTTATTACAGAGATGTGACATTCAAAAGACAACGACCGAACTACTAGGGGTTGACTCAAAAGACCAGGACCGAACCTTGGGATTGACTTGAATGCTCGTGACCGTGTCTCAGGATGAGGCTGCCTACGTATCCTGTAAAGGAATCAGGTCACAACGTAGTTCAGGCCCATGAAACTGAAACTTTTTTTTTTTTTGACTCTTACAGACACAAACACAACAGGGAAAGCATGAAAGACTCGAGATACAAACTGACTCAAACACTAAGATGGTTATTTAGATGATAAGGACTCAGAGCTTGAAAACTCCCAGACTCGTGGAAGGTCGGACCGTTGCATGGCTCTTGATGGTTTACGCTTCTTTGCTGAAGATGGCGGTATTGATGCAAGGATTGCGCTTGGACACGGGGTCTAGCTTTGGTTGAGGAGGTGCCTCAATGACCTTGTTGTTGATGAGGTCTTGGATAGCATGACGAAGGCAGATGCAGTCGTTTGTGTTATGGCCGGGTATTTGATGGAAGATGCAGAAGGTACCAGGGTTATGGGATGTTGAGAGCTTTTGAGGTAGAGGAGCTGGGGGGAGTGGCTTAATGAGGCCAGCTTTGAGGAGCTCCCCATAAACTATGGATTGGGGTGTGGAGAAGCGGGAGAAGGTTCTTAATTTGGCGCTGCGTTTAAGCTGAGGGCTCATTGTGGTACCAGAAACTTTGCCTGTATTGCAGGGCTCGTTTGCTTTGGCTAGCCCTTTGAACATTTCAGAGAGCATCATCTTTGGGGGTGAACGCCCTTCATCCATGTCTTCCATAGCATTTCGCTTTAGATTTGGATCCGAGACTATGAAGGTGAAGAGACTATCCATCTTCTGTGTTAAAGCCTCTATTTGGATCATTTGCGTATCTATTTTCTGGCCCATTTCCTCCAAAGCCTTCCTCAACTCTTTAAGTTTCGTTTGCTCCGTCGTTGATTCAAATTCCAGTACTGAAATACTAGATTCATTGGGAATGGGTACAATTGGTTTAGGCAAGTGAGCAGGGATGATATAGTGAGTGGGGTCAAATGTAGTGGAGCTAGTGTTGATGTAGTGATTTGACAAGGTGCGTGATTCCTTTGGTGGCGGAAGGATGGTTTTGCTATCGATAAGGTCTTGAATTTTGTGATGGAGACGGTGACACTTATCAGTAACATGGTCAGGCATTTGGTGAAAGGAGCAGAAGGCATTTGGGTCGTGGTAGGCTGGAAGCTTTTGGGGTAAAGGAGTTGGGAGGAGCGGCTTGATGAGACCGGCTTTGAGGAGCTGTTCATAGAGTGTGGATAGGGGTGTGCTGAATTTGGTGAAGGTACGAATCGGTTTATCAGCTATCTGGTTTATTTCAAGGGGTTTGGCATTTGAGGAGTTCCCGACGTGGAAGGTATTGCTGTTTCCGAAAAGGACTTCGCCATTGCCGGGATGGAGTCCCTTGCCTTTTAAGGTGGGTTCTTTGTTCTCGAGGGTACCATCTTTAAGGGCTTCTTCGACAGCCAATCCAGAATCGTAAAAGGTCTCAAAATCAGGAGACGATTGCGACAAAACCATGTAAGGGGCAAAGGCAATGGGCAAGTTTTTAGTGGTGATTCGCATCTGCTCTTTTAGGTCTGGCTTATTATGCATTTGGGCAGCTTTGGCTCTCCACCTTTTTACATTGTCAGTGAAACTCTCATTTTCGTCCATTTTGGTGTTCTCAAGTTCTCGGGTGCTCATTTTTAGCTCAACGTTGAAGTCGTATTAGGACACAAAAGCCATTCCAATATCCTCCCACATCTTTTTCTTTGAGGGTGCCAAGGAAAAGAACCATTGAAACGCTGGGCCAGTAAGTGACTCGTGGAATAGTTGAGCCATGGCTTCTTTTTCGACCACTCGCATGGAAAGGGACCCAACATACCCTAACAGGTGGGCCTTTGGATCAGTAGTCCCATCGAATTTGGTAAAGTCCATCCCTTTGAACTTGTCAGATAGTTTTGCATTGGGAAACAGGCTTGAACGATCCATGTCTATTTCACCCCTCTCCATCCTTTCTGTTTCAAGGATAGATTCCTCGAGTTTTTTGATTTTGGCGATCAATTCTGCCACTTGGGGATCAGCAATGGGCGTATCCCTGGCGGGCGATGATTCTGGATTCGGAGTAGATTTGGCTGGTAGGCGGTCACTGATTTCTTGTATTGATTCGAACACCATGGTCATGTTCTTTTGGACATCGACGACGACTGACTTGATCTGACCATCTATGTTCATAATTGACTGCTTAATGTAGACACCCTATTTTGGACTGTCCAGATAAGTTTACTTACGATCTTTGTTTCCCCGATGATGATTAATGGTCGAGAACCCTCAAGGTTGATGGTGTGTTTGAGCTCTGAGCGTCCCGAACCCTTTCAAAAACCCTTTTCAAACCCTTCGAGCCAGAACCAAATGGCCTCAAGAAAACTCCCCGCTCGCACGCCAATGATTGGTAGCGCCTGTGGTTCATTGCCACGTGTCGAGTCATCGGGCATCAAGCACCATATCTTGGCGCACGCCACTTACCTCCGTGCACGCCACATATGTGCCAGCCAAATCACCTTTTCGGGACCACTTGCCCGAGACTTTTGTGGCCGCCTTGACGTAGTCTACAGCTCCCCTGATGATTACATCGTCAGAACGGTCTCCCCCTCTCTCCTACACCCTCCATCAAGGCAAGTCTCATGCATTCAATGCATGGAGGCTCCTTCTCCCTTGCCACCCCAAACAGCCCCTTAAGCCAGGCTGATCAGCCCTCCATGCATTTATTTGCAAAGGGTTCAACAACTTCAATGCTCTCCCTCTCTCTCTCTCTAGTTTTCTTGTCTCCTCCTTTCATGCATTGAAAGAGTAAGCAAGCAACACACCACTCCACTGATCAGTCATACAACCTACATTTCCATCTTCCATTCATCCATCCATCCATTTCAAGGTTCAAACCATCCATCAATCTCAAACCAAAGGTATACCATCTTCTGTTCTGGAATTCATTTCGCCACGAGGAGCTAGAACTCAGTGGTAATCAATACCAAGCCCGAGTTCAAAGCTAGCAAATAAAACAATGTAGTGGAAAATCAGTGGCGCGCGCTTGATCGTGTGCATGTGCGTCGCCATGGTTGCATGGCAGGACTAGTGTGGGGATCACCGATCATCCTCATTTTCGGCTCTTATTTATCACCTTGAAGCATGCTAAAAATCAGTTTACTGCTTTTTAGAACTGTGTAGCTTATTATCTGTTTTAACGCTTAGTAAGGCCTTCGGATCCTCGGTCTGTTCCGGAACCAGGAAGAAGCAAAGCTAAAGCATCGGATACATTGACAATCGCGACGGTTATCCATGACAGGCGCAAGATCTTCAAGTCCCAAAGGGTTGGCTGGCCTGTTTTGTTAGCTTAGATCAGACCTTTGTTTAATTTCCACTTTGTTTATGGGTTCTTCAGTCTATTTGTTACTGTTTTTGCTGCTGTACCCTGAAACCGTATATATGTTGCTATATCAACCGCTGCGTGGCTTGTCTGGGTGTGCCTTGGTCCATTCCAGCCCGAGGTTGAGAGCGAGATCTGTGAGTTTGAGCTCAGAAGGCGCGCCGATTAGCAGTGGCGCGGCGCTGAACTTGGCATGCAACTGGTCAAATCGGTAGCCGATATCTTGTTTGCTAACGCCTGACGACTCGAGGCGCACTCGATTGTGTTCAAAACACTCACGAAGTGCTTGTTCTCAATCTATTATACATTTGTTCATAATCCATACATTACATTTTTGCCACATAAATACAATTTGTCATTTGTCAATCCCCATTAACCGTTCCCAATTGGTTGAATAAATGATTAAAAGAGAAAAATGCAAATGTTTTACAAATGCCTAAGTAGAGACCGATCTTGGGATTGGGCGAGAGGGTGCCATAAAACCCTTCCTCTCTCGTAATCTGGCTCCCGAACCTCAGATATCGAAGGTAACGACGGTCCAGTCTACAAGCCTTTTTCAAATCAAACAAGCGTGAACAAAAACGTTTTCAAATCGGTTTCTTGGGTGTTTTCCGCAAAACCCGGGTGGCGACTCTCTCAAAACGGCATTTCGTCATGCTTTCAAACAAAAAGGGCGCAAACTTAACCCCGAATACCAAAAATGCGGGGATTTTCAGGGGCGTGTGCCCACAGCGTGCTCACTGGACTCATGTTTAGGGACTTTCGCAGCTCTCCCCGAACAGGTAGCCCAGTTTTGAACGTTGCTATTACGCGCTGCTGAAGAATGGAATGGTAAAGTAACAGGATTCTACATCCGACCAATCCGGACTAGGGCTTTACTATTGTTCACCTGTGTAGTTTTTTCCAAGTTTTGATTAATAAAAGTGAGCCAAGCTTGAAAAGGCATTTTCCTAAACATTGCATTTCTCTCTCTCAAAATCATTCTCAGGCGTTCTCCATTTGCATCGATATTACTCAGCCCCGTTGAGGTGTTTTGGGTAACCGGCTGGAGCCCGGGGTCCTCGAACGCCCAACAACCTTCGACGATGATGAATCGCAATACCGTTCGACCATTGCTTTGCTATACGCGTTGCTTTGGGAGGTATACCGTGGCTCTAGTCGGAGGAACCCCTTTAAGCCAAAACCAGCCTCTCCATGCGTACAAAGCAATAGAACCTTTCAAACTAAGACAGGAACCTGCAGGGTAGGATTATGTGCATCTAACCCCCATAAACTGTCTACGTGTTACTGCTTTCCCTATTGCATATCTGTACATACATTCATACCGTTTTGCGTAGGAGCATGTTAGGGCGGCTTTTAGGTCTGTCTGTCTGGCAAGTCTATCTCGTCCCTATTAGGACGCCGTTTGGCCCAATGAAGAGTCGTGTATCTTGATGATGCGCGTTATCAATTTTCAAAGTCCTTGGATCAACGAGACTTTGGGAAATCAAGACTTTCTAAGTCCTTGTCTAATACCCGATCGAGGTTTCAAACAGAAAACGAGGAACAACGGAGAGAATGCCGTGATACTTACACCACCATGGTTATCGTGCGAAGCACGTACACCGTTTAGGCTAAGTGGAGTGTTGCCACGACGCCGCCTCGGTTACAGTATCACGTCATCTACACCGAGTTGTTCCAAATCAAAAATTGAAACGTCAAGAACGGAATAGTCAAAGACTTAGTTTGTTTTGACATCTCTTAGTGTTAGTCGATTCAAACAAGGATACATTGTGAAAAGAAATCCGAGGATCTTGGCAACGTTCGAACGTCATGAGATGGACTTGTCTTCTAGTTCTGTAGTCTAGGAGGACACCTGACACGGCGTCTATGTGTGCATTGCATTCTAACTGCTGCAACATCATTGAGTTCTCATTTACTTTGCTGTCAAAAGTCCAGGCCATTTCACCAAAGAGAAGAGCCAAACCTACTTGGGAGTATCTCGGGGCTTTTGTAAAGGCTTACAAGGCTTGTCACTCAATCAAATACAGCGGCACCCCAACACATCCAAAGCCATATTACCTTCCTCGACCATCAATCCAGAATGGCAGCACAAGCAGAGTTGGCTGAGCTGAAGAAAGCTGTAGAGGAGCTGGGCCTCAAAATGGACAAACAAATGATCATGGTCCAGGGACTGGTTGACCTCGTTACCTCCATAGCCCCGCAACCGGATATGGGGTTAGTCAAAGAACCTCCTCAAGCCTACCACACTCCTCCGGTCGAAATCAAGCCTGGCACGAAAGACATGTTCAAAGATCTAGCTGAATTCCGTAAGGCAGGAGTCCACCCAGAAAAGGATGCTGAATCCTTGTCTGAAATCGGAGTTGAACGAAAAGGCGTGCACATTGACAAGGTCCGGCCCAATCCCAAAAGAATGTGTTCCATTGATAGCGCAACGCTATACAGCGGTGGAGTGAGTAAAAGTTCCGCCAATCCTCGTCCCAATTGCAGAAACCGACCAAGGATCTTCTCCCACTTCCCTGTACCTTTGTCCTCAGTTTATGAGAAGCTTCTCGAAGCTGGGTTCATCGAGCCACTCCTTCCAACTCCTTCGCCTCGGACATTCCCGGCTTCCCATAATTCTAACCTTTTCTGTACCTACCACCAAATGCCTGGCCATCTCACCGACGCCTGCTACCGCCTCCGACATGCCATCCAAGATCTCATTGATAATGGCATCATTCCAGCCCCGCTCGCATCAAAGGCCAATGTCACCTCCAACTCCATACCTCAGCATGATTCCAGCCCACATGTCAACCAGCTATCCCTCATCTCCACTCGAATCAAGCCTAACTCCACCATGTTCAACCCAACTCTCCATATTATCCCAGCAAATCAAGCCAAACCACTCCTATCCATCCCATCCGAACCTGAGGTTAACCTGGTGGCTTTAGGTGGTGCAATTGAGGCTTTCTCTCCCAACACCTGGACTGACAGTGATGAAGAGTCTTCAAAGGAGAAATTCGAGAAGAAACTTATTCAATCAAGGGAGAAGACTGACTGGCAGAGGTCTTTCACTCAAGGGAGTTTGGAGTTGTTGTTCTCCCAAGTAGGTTTGGTCGAAGATGCTGAAGAAGCTGAAGTGCTGATGCTTGGGCCCAACACCCTCTAAGGCTCTACCCCTCTCATCGCGGAAGTTAAAAGTAGCTTTTAAATATTGCATTTTCAAACTGCGTCTAACTTGCATTGACGACACGTCTGAGTCTGGCACAGAGTCGATCGAGTCTAAGTCTAGCTCTGAGTCGGGCGGCTCGGCCCTCCATGTCGTAACTTCTATTTTAGTTTGTCTTCTTTTGAACTTGGCAAACCCTGGGGCTTTTGTGATATGCATTATCCTGCTTCTAAGTACTTCGTTGACTTTTGAATAAACTGTGTTGACCCTGACGACGAAGGGATAGATTTCGATGGGAACATTCCCAAGGAAATGTGTTCCCTCACCCTAATCCGAATCCATGCTCAGCCTATTAAAAGAAAAAGTAATTTCAATAAACTTGAAGGATGAGTAGACCCGAATGGTTCAAATTGGCTCAACGCAGTCCTCAGAGGCATGGCGCTCGGTCAGACATGCTCGGAAAATTCATCAACGTATTGACATGGATTCACAAAGATGCACTTGGCGTTGACATGCTCGGAAAATTCATCAATGTTTTGGCATGATTTTACAAAGACACACCTGGCGCCGATCTTGAAATAAAGAATCAAATCCCCTGCTTTCAAATGCCGAATCGTAGTAAAGCAGAAGCGGGCTCCGAGCCTCATACCATGTTCAAAGCGGAAGAATGACTTTCCATCGAAAGTACAAAAGTGTACAAATGGCGGAGCAAGGCATGTCAACCAAAGCACTCTGAACCCTGTGTTATCAAAGCTGCTCTATCTGAGGGTGTAACCAGAAATCATCAATCTCTACGGCGACAAAAATTCGATACATTGGTCACCAAGGAAATCCGTGCTCCGTTGTTTGACCCACGCGGGAAGTTCCGGCCGAAGCGCTCTAGGCCTTACATTATCAAGACTATCCTATCTGGGGATGCCACTAAGCTCATCGATCTCGACGGCAACAAATTCAACACTCAAGTTAACCTGGATCAACTCAAGCGCTACTATCCCTGAGCGATGCTCGTTGGACCGAAAATCACAAGGGTGGGCGGTTCCAAGCAAAAATTAGAGCAGCCTGCTAGACCGAAAACCTGAGGAGGCGGTCTAGGCAAAAATAAATAGGCAAAAAGTCGAAAGCTCGCTAGACCGAAAACCTAAAAAGGTGGTTCTAGGCAAAAGTTAGAGCGTAAAAGGAGAGGTAAAACACACGAGTGAACCTTGGCCTGAACTACGTTCTGACCTGATTCCCTGAAAAGGGATACGTAGGCAGTCTCACCTTGAGACCCGGTCATACTCTATCAACTTGATCCATGGTTTGACATTTTGTGGTCCACATCAAAGGTCGAGAAGGGGCAAGAACAAGTCAGAAACTTCATTGGAGAATCAGAAGGGGGAAACCTTTTATCTTTCAACTTTAATGCAAACTACTACTTCAATTTCAAAGCTGAGCAAAAGCCTTAAAATAAGTTAAAGCATGAAAAACAGAACAAAATGCTTGCGAGGCCTAACGGCTCATATTTTAAGACCAGCGGAGTCTAGTTTGAGCAGTTGCAGCGATTTTTCAGTTACGCGCGCGAGTTTGAGGCTCATGCACATTTGTTCGAAGTAATGCGTATTGGTCCCAAACCTGTGCGTGCTTCTTCAATTCCTGGAGCAGGCAACAGTTGGCAGCCATCGCGCCTAACAAAGATTTCGGACCTCCATGAGGTATTTCAAGTTAAAATCAAGGTTTCGGTGCGTCGAATTGGTTTTAAGGGCTCTTGCCGAGTTTTGTCATACTGTGCACATCATGTGGCCTAATGTGACTGTACGGGAGTGTCGGTTTCAGTCCAGGACTTATATGAGTCATCTTTGGCGTCTTTTGTCCATTTTTGGGACATTTTTTCCAGTTTTTCAATCCATTGTCATTTCGGGATATTTTTCTCGGTTTATCATTTCGTGCAGGTCATTGTACATCTTTTTGACCTTTTGCAAGTATCAGTTTCACCTGTTTAGGGGATATTCGAGTTTGGGCTCATTAATGCCCAATATTTCATGTGTCAAGGAGCTTACGCATTCTTCTGGGGCTCTTCGTTCCTTTTTGTTCGAGCTAGGCAAATTCGTACATATACGCGCGTCTATTTGTCAACTCAGATCATTCGTCAATGCAAGTTGGATATTAGCAGTTGGTTTTAGGCTTTCTGTTATTAATTCTCCCAAAGAGAACTAATAAAATCAGAAAATGCAACTTTTATTTGCTACTAACAATATCTATCAAACAACGGTGGAGCATCACGCATGTCAAGGCTCAACGGCCCAAGCAAAAGCATATTTACGAGGCACATCCGTCCAGAAATCAAGGGGTGCACAGGCCCATGCTTCTCCTGCTAATGTCAACTAGGGCACGGTGGCCCGCTGCTAAGTCTATCTACATGGGCACCCTGACCCAAACCTCAAAAGCAAAAGACAGTAAAGTAAAAGAGCTCAGTGGTAGTCCTCAATGATAGAGTTCGGCCTCGTTCTCGTCGTTGTCGTCACTCCTGGACTCCTTGAAGTACCTGGGGCTCCGCTCCCATCTTTCCCTTTCGAGGAGGCTTTCACCGATGAGGTTTCTCTCTCTCTTAGACTTCACCTTTGAGTCTCTGAAGACTCTTCGGCGCAAGCTGCCCTTTCTATGTACCTTTCTTTCAACTGCACACCGCCAGCCACTGGTTGTTTAATGCTCTCATACTTGTGAGCTAGGGCTAAAGTGGCAGTATTGCTCTATGTAGCTCTTGTGGCTATGGTCATTTTAGGTCGTCATCCTCTAGAGGCCGCCCTAGTCTGCATCTGCATTTTCAATTTGCGCATTCAATTCAGTATACATGTCATTGCATATTGTATATCAATTGTTGAAAACAGGAAAAGCCCATCAAGTGTTGAAGCACACCTATCCAGCATCGAAGGCAACAAGTTAGTTTGGGATCTTGGGGGTTTCATACCTGGGGTCTAATCACTACTGGAACTGGAGCCGAAACTGCTGCTCTTGGATAGTGCAATTTCAAAGGGATGCGCCACATGCCGTTCTCCCTACCCATTTCTCCATGGCAAATGTCAAACACACAGCCTCTCTATCCTACTTCAAGCAGTCTCTAACGACAGTTCGCCTGTCCCGGATGGTTGCATCTATTTCAGTCCAGCCTTTAGCACATCTTCCAGCAGTCTTATTGCCCTGCCTCGGATGGTCCTTGATAAGGAGATTGGCTCTGATTCCCAACAGATGGAATTTAACCTCCCTGACGCGACCTACCCGTGATTGTTGCGTTTCTTTGTGCCGAAGAAGGTTTAATCCCCAGCAACGACAGTCTATCTGTCCACGGCTGTAATTATTGCCCCAGCAGCAGTCCTTCTTACCAATATCCATGCTATTTTTAAGGGTAATCTCTACTTGGGATACTTGGATCAAATCAACGACGATTAGCCATGTCGTCCTTCTCAAATCAATCAACGACGATCAGCCATGTCGTCCTTCTCAAATCAACTCAATCGCGACGATCAGCCATGTCGTCCCTTCTCAAATCAAATCAAATCAACGACGACCAGCCATGGCGATCAACCATGTCGTCCTTCTCAAAATCAAATCAATCAACGACTATCAGCCCATGTCGTTCTTCAAATCAAATCAAATCAACGACGATCTATCAGCCATGTCGCCCTTCTCAAATCAAATCAAATCAACGACGATCAGCCATATCGTCTTTTTCAAAATCAAATCAATCAACGACGATCGGCCATGTCGTCCTCCTCAAATCAAATCAAATCAACGACGATCGGCCAATGTCCTTCTTCTCAAATCAAATCAAATCAACTATGATCACCATGTCGGCCTTCTCAAATCAAATCAAATCAACGACGATCGGCCATGTCGTAATACAAATCAAATCAAATCAACGACGATCGACCATGTCGTCCTCCTCAAATCAAATCAAATCAGCGACGATCGGCCATGTCGTCCTTCTCAAAATCAAATCAATCAACGATGATCCATGTCGTCCTCCTCAAATCAAATCAAATCAACGGCGATCGGCCATGTCGTCCTCCCTCTCAAATCAAATCAAATCAACGACGATCGGCCATGTGGTTCTCAAATCAAATCAAATCAACGACGATCGGCCATGTCGTCCTTCAAATTAAATCAAATCAACGACGATCAGCCATGTCGCCCTTCTCAGCGATGATCAGCCATGTCATCACCGAAGATCAGCCATGTCGTCCTTCTCAACGATGATCGGCCATGTCATCACCGGCGATCAGAGCCATGTCGCCCTTCTCAACGATGATCGTACCATGTCATCACCAACGCGACCCATGTCGTCTTTCCCCACGATGATCAGTCATGTCATCACCCCGATCAACGGTAATCAGAATATCGTCCGCATTCACACCCTCAATGACGATCAGAATATCGTCCGACCGATCCATAACAACGGTCTGCCCGTCCAATCAATCTACAACACCGTCCGCTTATCCTGGTCCACATTGGTTTAAAAGTAGCACATCGCCTAACAATCTTATTGCTCTATCTCGGATGGTCCTTGATAAGGAGATTGGCTCTGATTCCCATCAGATGGAATTTAACCTACCTGACGCGACCTACCCGTGATTGTTGGAGTTTCTTTGTGCTAAAGAAGGTTTGATCCTATGCGGCAATGATTTGTTCGCAGCTGATTATTCCCCAGGAGAGTCCGCCGCGACATTCAATGATGGTCCACCCATCCTTATTTCCCAACAGTGTGTAACGATCTTGAAATGGGCCAACTTTGTTTCCATAAAACTCATTTACTTTGTTAGCATATGATTTAGAGAAATACACAATCCAAATGGGTCAAGTTCCATTAATATGAGTTTAATTCCCGGATGGTCTTTGATAAGGAGATTGGCTCGATTCCCAATGATGGAATTAAACCCGCCTGACACGACCTACCTGTGATTGTTGGATCTCTTTGGCCAAAGATAGTTTGATCCCCAACAACAATGGCCCGCCCACTTTCAAATCAACGATGGTTCGCTCGCCACACTCAAATCAACGATGGTTCGCCTGTCTCCACCCTCAAATCAACGATGGTTCGGCCGTCCACTCTCAAATAATCAACGATGGTTCGCCCGCCCACTCTCAAATCAACGATGGTTCGCCCGTCAATCTCAACTCAGCGATGGTTCACGTCCCACTTCGAAATCAGCGATGGTTCGCGCGTCTGCTCTCAAATCAACGATGGTTCGCCTGGCCCACTCTCAAATCAACGATGGTTCGCCGTCCACTTTCAAATCAACGCCGGTTCGCCCGTCCACACTCAAATCAACGGCGGTTCGCCCGTCCACTCGCAAATCAACGACGGTTCGCCGGTCCCACCTCAAATCAACGATGGTTCGTCATTCGCTCTCAATCAACGATGGTTCGCCCGGCCACTCTCAAATCAACGATGGTTCGCCCGTCCACCCTCAAATCAACGAAGGTTCGCCCGACCACTCTCAAATCAACGATGGTTCGCCCGGCCACACCCTCAAATCAACGATGGTTCGCCTGTCCAACTCTCGAATCAACGATGGTTCGCCCGTCCACCCTCAATCAACGATGGTTCGCCCGTGGCCCACTCTCAAATCAACGATGGGTCGCCCGTCCACCCTCAAATCAACGACGGCTCGCCCGCCTTCAAATCAACGATGGTTCGCCTGGCAGTCACTCTCAGAATCAGCGATGGTTCGCCGTCCACCTCAATCATCAACGCGGCTTGCCCGCCCACTCTCAAATCAACGATGGTTCGCCCGCCCACTCTCAAAATCAACGATGGTTCGCCTGTCCACTCTCAAATCAACGATGGTTCGCCCGTCAATATCAAATCAACGACGGTTCGTCCTTCAATATCAAATCAACGACGGTTGGCCCGTCCAAAATCAAATCAACGATGGTTCGCCTGTCCACAATTTGAAATCAACGACGGTTCGCCCGTCAATTTCAAATCAGCGGCGTTCGCGTCAAGTTCAAATCGACGGCCCGTCCAAATTCGAGTCAACGACGATCTAGCTGTTTAATCTCAAGTCAACGACTCGAGAGAAGATTATCCCCAGGAGAGTCCGCCTTAGAATAGCTAGCTCTGTCCATTCAACTTCAATCAAGTGGCGGTCAATGTCATCCATATTGTCCCCAACAAGCAGCCGCTTCCGTTCAACTTCAATCATCCAATCAATTCAATCAACCAGGTTCTTTAAAGTTCTCACGATTTCATTGACTTCGTATGTTGCATTCTGGATTGCCTTGAGGGTTGTCTAGAATTCCTTGACGTTACTTGTACCAAGACAATGGTGCTCCAAGTGCCGCCAAAGGGGGGCAATCTGTAGACACCTATTTTGGACTGTCCCAGATAAGTTTACTTACGATCTTTGTTTCCGATGATGATTAATGGTCGAGAACCCCGAGGTTGATGGTGTGTTTGAGCTATGAGCGTCCCGAACCCTTTCAAAAACCCTTTTCAAACCCTTGAGCGAACCAAATGGCCTCAAAGAAAACCACGCTCAAGCACGCCCAATGATTGGACGACGACCTGGTTCATTGCCACGCGGTCGATCCATCGCATCAAGCACCATATCGTGGCGACGCCTACTTACTCGGGCGCACGCCACATATTGCCATCAAATCACCTCGGGACCACTTGCCCGGAGACTTTTGTGGCCCTGACGTGTGCTACAGCCCTCCTGATGATGACTTCGTCCAGAGCAATCTCCCCCTCTCTCCTACACCCTCCATCAAGGCAAGTCTCATGCATTCAATGCATGGAGGCTCCTTCTCCCTTGCCACCCCAAACAGCCCCTTAAGCCAGGCTGATCAGCCCTCCATCTCAGTCTACATTTATTTGCAAAGGGTTCAACAACTTCAATGCTCTCCCTCTCTCTCTCTCTAGTTTTCTTGTCTCCTCCTTTCATGCATTGAAAGAGTAAGCAAGCAACACACCACTCCACTGATCAGTCATACAACCTACATTTCCATCTTCCATTCATCCATCCATCCATTTCAAGGTTCAAACCATCCATCAATCTCAAACCAAAGGTATACCACCTTCTATTCTGGAATTCATTTCGACCCACTGAGGAATGAACCGTGCCGGTAATCAATACCAAGACTGAGTTCAAAGCGATGGCAAATAAAACAATGTAGTGGAAAATCGGCGCGCGCGCCGATGTGCGCAAGGGCCAGTCATAGCTGCATGGCAGGACTAGTGTTGGGATCACTGATCATCCTCATTTCGCTTTCTTTCTTTCCGATCACCTTGAAGCATGCTAAAAATCGCCATCGCTTTTTATATTTTAGGACCGTAGCTTATTATCCTGCTTTAACCGCTTAGTAAGGCCTTCGGATCCTTCTCGTCCGCTCTGTAACGGAAGAAGCCAAAGCCAAGCAACTGGGATACATTGACAATCGGCGACGGTTATCCATGACCGGCGCAGCCAAGATTTCAAGTCCGGTATTGGCCCTTGTTTTGTTAGCTTAGATCGGGCCTTTGTTTAATTCCCCCACTTTGTTTATGGGTTCTTCAGTCTATTTGTTACTGTTTTTGTTACTGTACCCTGAAACTGTATATATGTTGCTATATCAAGCTGCGTGGCTTGTCACAGGTGTGCATCGGTCCATTCTGCAGCCCGAAGGGTCGAGGCGAGATCTGTGGAGTTTGAGCTCACCGGGCGCGCCGATTATGGGTGGCGTCGCTATGTCTTGGCATGCATCGTCAAATTGCATGCGATACGTTGTTTACGCGCACTCAGTGGCCAGCCAGACTCCAAAGGTGTTTCAAAACACTCACGAAGTGCTTGTTCTCAATCTATTATACATTTGTTCATAATCCATACATTACATTTTGCCACATAAATACAATTTGTCATTTGTCAATCCTCATTAACTGTTCCCCCATTGGCTGAATAAATGATTAAAAGAGAGAAAATGCAAATGTTTTACAAAATGCCTAAGTAGAGACCGATCTTGGGTGGGCGAGAGGGTGCCATAAAACCCTTCCTCTCGTAACCTGGCTCCCGAACCTCGGATATCGAAGGTAACGACGGTCCGCCTACAAGCCTTTTCAAATCAAACAAGCGTGAACAAAAGCGTTTTAAATCGGTTTCTTGGGTGTTTTCCGCAAAACCCGGGTGGCGACTCTCTCAAAACGGCATTTCGTCATGCTTTCAAACAAAAAGGGCGCAAACCTAACCCCGCACGCCGAAAACGCGGGGATTTTCAGGGGCGTGTGCCCACACTTAAGTTGATCTTCCAGGTCAACCATAGCCTACCTGATTTCCCCTATTTCATTCATTTGACCCACCATTTCGGATATCACAACCGGTGACTGAGCCTCTCCTTGCGGACGGTTCCAATTGGGTGAAGTCCTTTGACAAATGTTTCAGAACTGACAGTAAAGCAAAAAGGCAGCTCAAATTCTGCCCGAGAATCATGTCCATGCAATGTCGTCGACGTCGTCTACATCCTAAGACCTACCTCAACTCCGAATCACACTTAGGATATGATTGCACCAAGAATTTCAGCAGCCACGGGTAAGTCGTGTCAGGCAAGTTAAATTTCAAATGCTTCGAAATCAGAGTCAATCTCTTTATCTTGACTATCCGAGACAAAGCAATAAGGCTGTCGAAACCTAGATACAAGCACATCCTAAGGCTAGATCCAGACCAGAGGGGCCGTTCAGGCGCGGCGAACACCGGAGGTATCTCAAACTCCGTAGATTTTAAGTCTCCTAGACTCACAGAAAACGGCTTCAAAAAAGTTGTCTCGATCCTCAGAGTTTCTTTTGACAATGTATCCTTTATAAACAACGAAACTTGAGAGATGTCAGAACAAACTAAGTCTTCATTTTTTTAAAAAAAAGGTTCAATTTCTGTTTTTAAAATGACGTGGTAAAAATGACATGGTATTATGACAAGGTGGGGTGAGCGACGTGGCGCTATTAGCCAAAATGGTGTAAGTATCACATCATTAATACTTAAGTCACTCCATTTTTTTTGTTTTTGAACATTTGATTGAAAAATGCATCAAAAACTTAGTAAGAATTGATTTCCTTTAAACGCGCCATTTTAAGGACTAATTAGTATTAAGCAACGTGCGTCTCATGGGGCACGACTCTTCATCGGGTGTTAGCAACTTTTTAAAAACCGTGGAACTTAGAATTATTCTAAAAGGCGGATTAGCATATCGGTTTGTGTGTGGCTTGACCTATAGCCTGCATGAGTGCGATGATGTATGAATGATATGCATGTACAAAAAAAATGCACATAAACAGGAAATATCACATAAATCCTAACCATGGGTTCCTGTTCTAGTTGGTAAGGTTCTATGGCTATGTACAAATGCAGAAGGCCGGTTTTGGTCTAAGAAGGGTTCCCCGGACTAGAGCCAAGATGTACTACCCCATGTCAAGTGTATTGCAAGACAATGGTCGAACAGCACGATGACTCATCATAGTCGAGGGTTGCTAGACATCCCGGGAGAGCTTGTCACCGGTATACATGACAAGATAGCCGAAACACACTAGCGAGGCTTGTGCGGTGCAAAGTGTAAAAAAAAAGTTAAGATTTTCAAATGATTTTAAATCCAAAAAAAAAAAAAATACAAGTAAAAGTATTGAATAAAAGTCCCCAGCAGAGTCGCCACTATGGGCTCCCGCGCCCCAAAAGCGCGCTCGAAAAGTCGCCATCCGGATTTTTGAGATGGATGATCCGAGAAACCGAGAGTTCGTTTGAGAAAAAAAGGGTTTTTGATCTAGCGAAAACGTTGAGATTTTGGGTTCGGGAGCCATGTTACGAGCGGGGAAGGTTTTGTTGAAAAAGCACCCCGCTCGCCCGGTAAAGACCGGTCTCTACTAAGTATTTTAAATAGGGGATATAACATCATTTGAAAAACTTAACTTGAAAACATGTACGAAAAAAGGACATGGGAGATAATATAACACAACGGCGTGCTCGTAGTGCGAACTGTACAGTTTGAAATGGATGAGGTATGTACAGAAAGTGAAATAACAATATTACAGCAGACTGCCAATATCACATGAAATGCCGTGCGGCAACCAAATACACCGCACGGTGCAACCAAAACACCGTGCGGTACACTTGTCTACACATTTCAGAATCAGTTTGCTTTCACATGACAAAAAAAAACCATAGATCTGCAAAATAGTTTGTTATATTTTCTAGAATTTTTGAAAAATGATTTATGAGACCCTTTGTTCATCTTATCATGTAAAAAAAAATGTTAAAAGTTTTTTGAAATGTTAAAAGATTTAATAAAGTAAAAAAAACGACTTTTAACATGAAACTTGAATCTGGAATGTACCTGTATGATCTTTAAGTAATATTAACCAAAATATGAAAAGAAAAAAAAGAAAAGAAAAGAAAAACTTTGAATGTAAAACTCGTTTGAAACCCAAACTCGGTATAGAAAAATCGAGAAAGACCTCGATCGGCTCTCCTCAAGGCCAAAACGGGGTTTAGTCCAAGGAAATGGATTTATACCTTTTGATCGAAGCTTGGATGTGCTTGAAGGTGGAGGAATGAAAGTTGATTTGAATTGAGCTTGAGAGACTTGAGAGCAAATGGGTGTAGAGAGAGAGATATGTATAGTGGTGATGGGTGTAAGGAGTTGTAGAGAGAAAATCAAAAGGGGGGTATTTTTAGAGAGAGAAAGTGAGAGCCAAAAAAATGACAGAGTAACTTTTTCTAGCAGAGTAACTTTTTCTAGAATTGAAGGGGTGCTTCTCAACTAGAGATGGAGTGTATTTGTAGGCAAGAGAGCCAAGGATAATCACTAAAAAGAGGGGAGGTGGCTTTTGGACTGAATTAAACTCATTTTCTGGCAAAGAAGCTCCTCCTGCAGGCGTGGCCGACAGCTTTCTGCGACTGTCAGAACTTTGCCCAAAGTGCCATGCGACATATTGAAATCCCGTGCGGCAGAGTGATTTTTTTGAATTTTTCTGAAGTGCCGCGCAGTATGTCGAGACAGCACAGCACACCGAACTTCGAGGGGGCGCTCCGGACACTCCCGAACTCGGATTTGGACGCGGTTCGAAGTGTTGGAAAGCTTGTTGAGTTCTCTTTCTAACCCAATTGGTTTCACTCAAAGGCATTTTATATATTGAAATGTGTGTCCATTTTACCCTCAGTGTGTCATGGAAAAAGTTATTTTTGACAAAACAAACGCATCTTTCTCTTTTGCAATTGAACTGGGGGCCACCCTACATGGTTGAAAAGGGGTTTTCTTGAGATTAGAGAAAGAGTAACAAAGGAGCAACAATCCAAGCCTCGAAGGTATATTTTTTTCCTTATTTCATAAATGGAGGAAACTTAAAGATTATTCGGAGGTCCAGATTGGGGTGTCTACAGACAGAGACATGGTGGTCGTCCGGTTTTCACGCTCAAAATTGGTACTCTATTTGCTGATTTTGCCAGATTCTTGTACCCATATATTTTTTTTTTGGGTTTTTTTGGTTTGATCGGTGCCAAATTCTTATACTTGTTATGCTTGACGCCGTCTTTGAACATGGGGTAGGCTTTGCTTTGGTACTTCGGTTCCATAATTCACTGAATTTCTGTACCTGTTGAGCCCAATTATTTTTCCTAACTCATCATGACGATATTGTTGCTCCGGCGGTGTATGTCTTTAAAGGAGATTGGAGATCAGTTACTGCTTCACCGCATTCCGGCTGTGCTACAATCAAAGAGGAGGTCTGAGAAGAAGTAAAGTATTGATTTATTTCCCGTTTCGATTCCATGATTTAGGGAAAAGAGTTTTCCAGACCATCTTTTTTACAAATTTTATATTTGAAAGTCAGTGGAATGGGAATGCTATAACTCTCAGCGATGTATTCAACTAAGAAATTAATTCAGCCGCAGTTCTACTCTAAGTTTATTGATTAATTTCCAGTTTCGAATCCGATTTGATTCCCTGATGTAGGGAAAACAGTTTTCCAGACCATATTTGCTGCAGATGTTAAGTTTGTGAGTCACTGAAATAGGATTGAACTAACTCCCAATAATGTATTCAACTAAGAATTAAATTCACACGCATTTCTACTGTAAGTTTATCCTTGTTGAAAATTATTTCAAAATTTTCCTTTTGTTCATACAGGATTCTATCCATTTGTTTCTGAAATTTTTTCTTTTCTTGACATTGGCATGACTGAGGATGTGTTCAGACTTGAAAGCTCATTTGAGGATAAGCTGGAGATGTTTGCAAGCCAAGATGGTTTATTGCAGACTGAGATGTGTGATCCTCACAACTTGACACCTCTGACACCATCATTCCAGTTCTCTGCGTAAGATTGCTCTCAATCTGGTTCCTTGATTATTTTGTATCTACTAGATAAATTCTAACGTCGTTCTTGCTTTAACCATTTAGCCATCGAAAGGATGCGTCAAAATCCCGGTTCTCTACCCGAAGATGCCTCCCATCACCTGAATCCAATATTACTTTTTTGCCACCCTATGGAAGTCACCGATATTCGAAAATTTTCATATATAGTCATGCCTTGTTACTAAAAGATATGAAAAACATTGAAGACATATCTTCTCATCAGGACTTGGATTATAGCAATGGAGAGGCCATAGATGAATTCTTATTGGGATATGATGGCCTTCTCGATTCATGTGATCTCAATACATTGCCCAATCTTCCATCGTCAGTGAACTCCCATTGTTTGCGGAATACACCAATCACTCCTTTTGCTCAATTTAGTACGACCCAACTTATTCGGGCAGTTGCCCAATCCTGGGTTCAAAATTACTAGATGAGTTAAGTCAACAAAGGCTATGTAAGGAGGGGGGTTTTTCCCCTGGGATTGAAAATTGAACCCTATAAGTTTCTAATCACATGTGCAGGCTGAACCACCTTTTCTGAGACTATGTTCTCTCTCTCTGTAGAGAAATGAAAATGCACAGTACTCTAGAAATGTATTTTGGCAAACAATGCTCACTCATATAGAACTTGTCTATGCGTATTTTGTTTGGGGATTGATGTATATTAACCAGAACTTGGTACACGCTTTACAGTAAGTAATAAAGCCATGGCCTGCTCTCTTTTGTGGTATAAAAAGTACTCTAGCAGGGCTTGCTTGGTGAAGTGCCTAGGTAAATTTCTGCTTACGAGCATACATTTCTATTAAGCTATGCAGAAATATTGGTTGATTTGCTCAAGTATTCTTAGACAGTGCTTATGAATCTGTTTGTTTCTTGAAATACTGGCATGGCTTCGGATGGAACTGAGGGGAGAAATAACAGTGCCAAACTATATGAGCTTGAATAAAGGATCCTTGTTGTTAACTTGTTTGGCAAACAGTTCCTGAAACCTTTTTCCCGAGCGAATGTTAGAATTTTTCAAATACATAAGATCAAAAGATATTGGGATTTTTGTTTTAAAAAGTAGTTCCGAAACCTGTTCTGCAAACCTGTATTCAAAGCAAGGTACCGAATTGGGATGTTTTCGTTTTACCAATCCTTTTTCCAAGCTGTCTATAATCCATATTCTACTCTCTGGTTTATGATCATCTTCTTTCTTTGAGTGCATCCAATATTTTCTCTATTTCTTGTGATTTTTTTTTTGTGCCAATTTCTTGTATCGCATTGTAGCCGCCATTATTATATCAGCTGGTCTGGCGGCAGTTCCATTTGTTCTAAGACTTGACAATTAAAGGTATTGGCTTCACTTGGCGTTGGTGGTTCTGGTAAGTGCCTATCCATGTGCACTTATCCTCTCCACACCAGTAGCCACTTTCTGCACACTTTAAAAGCCAGCAACCTTTGGGCTTTTAATCAAAGGGGGAGAGTATCTCGAAACTCTCTCTAAGATAAAGATCTTGGCTTTCGACAAAACTGGTACAATTACAAGAGGAGAATTCGTGGTCACAGATTTTCATTCGGTGTCCAATGAAGTTACACTGAACACACTGCTTTACTGATAATTACTATTAGTACTTCATTAAATAGTTTATAGCCGAAAAAAAAAGGATACCCCGTAGTTTTGAGAAAGGAAATAATTCGGACTTCTTCAGACTGTCACAAAGTTTGTAATGCATTACCGGATGCTAAAATGTAACGTATCTGTTATTTTGAAGGGTTTCAGGCATTGAGAGCAAATCAAGTCATCCAATGGTGGCTGCACTTATTGACTATGCACAGACGCTTTCCATCGAGGTGAAACCTGAAAGAGTGGAAGAAATTGAAGATTTTCGAGGAGAAAGGGTTCATGGGAAAATTGATGGGAAGGATGTCTATGTTGGAAACCAAAAAATTGCATTGAGAGCTAGGTGTGCGACAGGTGAAGAGCTTCACCCATACTTTCAATCTTATTCTGAAACAATAAGATTTACAGTAATGCAATTGAAAGTGTTATCTCTGGGGGAGTATTTTATTTTGAGGGGTAAACTTCGATTGCCCCGTTGTGATTAGTGCTCAGGGAGGATTACCTTCACAACATTTTGAAACTAGCACATAATGCCGCATGTTTTTGTGGACCAAAGCACACAGGCAATCAAAGTGAAATTTGCTCTATTTTTAACATGAAATTGTTGGTGGACTCCAATCCTACAGCATTTGCTGCTGCGTGTTTTTTGTCCTATTCGACCTTATCATTAGACTCATTTCAAACTATTTTCAGCTCCAAGCATAGGTCACTGTGGTGAAGGAAAGTCCGTTGGTTACGTATACTTGGCAGAGGCTCTAGCTGGAATTTTTAGCCTCTCTGATAGTTGTCGAACTGGTGTAAGAGAAGCGATCAACGATTTAAAGTCAATGAACATCAAAACTGTTATGCTGACCGGAGATAGCCAAGAGGCAGCCATAGAAGCACAAAAACAGGTGAAGGGTCAGCCCTGAAATTTCAAAAATTGGCTGGTATACAAGATAGTATTTTGCCAGCAGTGGCAAATTGCAGCAAGCCACTAGGGGGGACAACGTCCCCACAAAATTTTTCTAAAACTGCACTTTGGTCTACATATTTTAATTTTTATTGCAGGTTATATCCTCCAAAATAGCATATATGCCCCCATTTAGATCGATTTAATAGTTGTCAACTCTGAACAAAATATTCCTCCTGACTGCATTGCTGCTTCCAAACATTGATTTTTCTTCGTATTTTTATATATAAATTGCTAAGAGAGGAGATGAATTTTTTTGAACAGCTAGCGGGTGCTTTGGCGTAGTGCATGACGGTCTACTTCCCAAAGACAAGGCACAAATCATATCTAACTTTTAGAAAGAAGCTCCAACAGCCATGGAGGGTGATGGAGTGAATGGTGTCCCTGCATTATTCGCAACACATGTCTACCAACAACTGCTTGCTAAGACATCATTGAAGTCATAGCTGATATCAGATTCTACGATGTGCTACTTCTACCAAAACAAAGCCACGTATTGCTAAATGTTTTCTTTTTTTACTTGCTCCTGACTTGCTCTTCTTAGAAGCGTAAGATCATAAAAAAAAATTAACATAATTTCTCCTACAATAACACCTCAATATTTCACTATTTTCACCACTATGAGAACAAAAAAAACTTGCAGATAACAAATCAACAAATGAGCACGCGAAAACGTGCGAAGCACGTACATTACACTAGTATATATATAAGGATGTACTAAGCGAATCTAGGTAGCTTTCAAATCCTAATAAACTATTCTAATACACACATGTTTCTATTATAATAATACTAGTACATATATATTAAATAACACAAGGTACTAAGTACTTATATTAAATAACACAAGGTACTTAGGCTCCATTCCGGAACGCTTCTTAAAAAATAAGTACTTGTTTTGGACACTTCTTTTTCGAAAATAATAAGGGGTTCCCACAAAATTCAAATACAAAATTTACTTCACAGTTTCAAACTCAAAATAATGTAAATGAAAAAAAAAAAATTTCGCACCGTATTAAAGATCTCAATGAGATCTATTAAATAAGATCCATAGTGATAAGAAAATTATTTGCATAAACACATGACTTTTGAGCTTGAAGTTGCCGTATACAAAAAATAAGGCTGTTGCTATTGTGTTAGGCGCCGGCGGAGGCAAATCGCTCCGGTGGCTGCGCCGGCTGTCAAGCCCGGCATCTAAAAGTATACTTATGTGATTCTAATTAGGTTACAAGATTAAAAAAAAAAATGCACTGTAGTAAATATTTTTAGGATACGAGTATAGCACGATATAATTTTAGGGGTTTAATACTTTCCTTTAGAAAGCGATCGACACCCTAAGAAACTACACATTTTAATTAGTCTACGTTGTAATCTTTTTGAGTTTGGAACCCGGATATGAATAATTGAGTCAGAACAAATTTTATTAGGAAGTAGAATTAAAATTTGTACATTCCAATTACCTTAGTGTTTCACATACTTAGTTGCCACAGCTAGGAATTTGATTGGCACATGTGTCCTCATGTCACATAAGTTAAGAGTGACTCAGCATGTTTCATCTCTAAAATATCTAATATATATACTGGTAATAGTAAATAAAAAGGGTTAAAGCAAAGGAAAAAGAACCAACTAGAAGGAAAGGAAGCGGTGAAGGAAAAAGAGAGAGGAGCAACTCGCGTACCCCTCTGGTTAAATCAGACTTTCGAGATCCTTCGATTACCGCCGGAGAATTTCAGTGGGTAATTTCCTCTTCCTCTCTTTCTGTTTCCCTACGCAGGCACCGCACGTGGCGGCGGCCATGGCGGATCTTCCCATACCTTTTTCCTCTCGATCTAAAACAGACGTAGGAGTAGTTACAGCACCGCTGCTAATGTGCGTAACGTAGGCTGCTTGTGTTTGCATCTATTATTAAATTAGAATGTATGTATATATGTTCATGTATGCACTGATGTGTTTGGGGTACAACTATAGGTATATTCTACATATGAGCTTTCAAAATTTTGAGGTTTGAGTAATAGCTGGTAACGGTAGTTTTGTCTGGAACTCTAATCAAGTTGATTTAAATAACTTGTAAGTTTTGACTCTACGTTTGCATTACAGATTTTAGCTCCACTTTTATTATTTAGTTTAATCAGACTCTAATTAAGAACTATGGTTTGATCCTGGAACTTATAAAATTACGTAGGAATTATGATCAGCTCCTATAATTAGGATAAAAGTTGTATATGAACTTGTTCTTTAACAGATTGTGTGTCGTTTAAAGTAAAGAATTGTTGTTACGCGACCGAGCCACCTCCAAGCCCAGTAGGCCGACTCACGATCGAGAAGGCCTTTAGTCTTTCAATTTCTTTATTGAACGTATCATGACACAAAGTAATTGGCAATAGATTCGTTCAAGGGATAAGAACGAGAACGATCCATGTTTTTAGCGTAGCACTCGAGGAATCAAAGGTGAGATTTTCTAACCTCAGTTATATTGCTTTTTCAAACAAATTATGTTGTGTGTTTCATATTCTCAAAAGTTAGGATATGTTATAAGGAAGCATGATTTGATGAACTGTTTTTATGCCTCATAAATTTTATGCCATGAAAATATGCTATGAATTCTTTATTCAAAGATGACGAGTTTATGCAAATGGCTATCTGTAAGAAAGGATCATTCT
Organism: Rhododendron molle; assembly: GCA_025413875.1. Lineage (NCBI taxonomy): Eukaryota > Viridiplantae > Streptophyta > Magnoliopsida > Ericales > Ericaceae > Rhododendron > Rhododendron molle. Next base: position 59,338,706 of record CM046391.1, read on the forward strand.
ATGAACACCGGCCTTACCATCCAAAGGTGACGGTGAACACCGGCCTTGTCATCTAAAGGTGACGGTGTAATGTCATGATTCTATGATTTCAAAGTCTGATGCATCCAGACAGCGGTGTCCCGGGTCAGGGGGACGGATTTAAAGATACCATGACTAACGAAGGGGTTATAAGGGAGGAATGTTATGTGGCACCAGCTGCCGTAATTTGATCATTTCACACCACATGGGGTCGCTCCCCTATGCATGTTTAGCTGTTGGATGTGCATCATAAGGTTATGTGATGATGATGTTATGAATCTTCCTCTCATGGAGTTATGAGTAAATTATATATGTCAAAGAAGCTTATGGAAGTTATTTCCATGGCAAAACGTATAACTCTGGTTTTGTATCTCACACGAGCTTTCGGCTTATGAAAATTTACTATTTTCCTACAGGTAATGGCGAGTAGGAATGAAGCTGCTGCCCGGTGGACATGTAGATCTTGTATAGCTAACTTTTGAAAACCAAACCGGGAATTGACTGTTCCCCATTTTGTGTGAGATCACTTAAATTTTTTAAAGGTTGTAAATTTGCCAAGGCTCTGACGGTGTTTTGTTAAATGTAATAATGCTTCCGTAGTTTTTAAACTGTTGAAAATTTCTGTATTTTTTTTTTTTTTTTGATTGAGTAGTTATGAGGCCTTGGGTGGAAGTGAGATCCACTGGCCGGTCACGACATTCCTATTATCCAATTATTGAAATGGGGTCGTGACACCGGCAGTCTCCAGCCACCGGACGGCCGATCCGAGCCGTCCAAAAATTCCAAAAAAAAAACCAAGGGGCTCCACGCGGGAATCAACGGCATCCGAGGTGTGTAGGGTGCTTGATCCGAGCATCCCTTTTCCGTGTACATATGAATCAACGCCCCCTTGGTTTTTTTTTTTTTGTTGGAATTTTTGGACGGTTCGGATCGGCCGTCCGGTGGCCGGAGACTGGTCGGCGCGGCCGCCGAAACGATTTGCCTCCCCGGCGCCAATTGGAGTCCACAAAATTCTAGACAAATAAGTGCATACTTCTTATTTTTGTGGAACAAGGGTTCTTATTGAACAAAAAATAAGTTCTTATTTCGTTTCTGGAACGGAGTCTTATACCTATTTTAATCTTTCAAGTACATGGGAGATCTAATGAATGACTATTTTAATAAACCCTAGTACTTGTTGGCAAGATTAAGCTATTATCCAATGAGTAATAATTCTCCTAACGGTTATTGACCAATGGTTAATAGGGTGAGGTACTTTCTATACCTAAATAATATTTATGTACTTTAAATATGTGTATATATATCTATATATAACTATATCTATGTACTTTTAACCAATCTAGTAAGGTACTTTTGGTAGAAAATCTAGGTTTTCTATTGTCCAATGGGTAAAGATTTTTCTAGCATTTATCGACCAATGTGTAAAGCTAAAGGTCCAAAGAGTTCTCATTGGAAGGTTCAAAAGGTTCACCTAGGATTGAGAGGTTCATAAGGTTCAAAGAGTTCAAAAGGCTCAACTAGATGAAATGGTAGTTAAGTCTTCAACTAGTTAGTTGGAAGCTAACTATATTAGTCTAGTAGGATTTCTAGTCAAGAAATACAATCACTACAACACGAAAGGGCTATAGTGAGGAAATATGGCAAGAAAAATGAATTTCTTTGCTAAAAGTATATTATTTGCGATGAAATTCAATTTCGTCTCCTTTTCTAGCGAGGAAACAAATTTCCTGGCCAAAAAGCCTTTTCTAGCGAGGAAAATAGTTTTCCTCGCAAAAAGGTTACATTTGGCGAGGAAAATCTCGCCAAATGTAACTTTTTTGCGAGGAAATCTTTTTCCTCGCCAAATGTAACATTTTGATGAGAAAATATTTCGTTACCTTTTTTTAGGGTTCATTCTTTTTTTATACATAAGTTATTATTAATTATATTCCTATGTATTTTGTAATATCACGACGGTATGACATAATAAACTATACCATTATGAAGTTTATTAAAATAAAAAAGTGTTAAAAAGGAACAAATAGTTTTCATCACCAATCGCATTGAATTGGTGAAAAAACCTCATATTTGTCACTTTTCTTATTCTAATTAGCAATGAAAGATATCTTGAAGTGTCGGTATCAATGATTGTTTCCATAATAGTGAAAAACTCAACAGAAGATAAAGTTAAAAATATGTTAAAGTACTGATGTCGTATTTAAAATATCTCAAAGTTGAATTATCACAATTCTATTTCAGAACATCTACATAAAAATGCACTATTTCACAAAAAATACACTATTTCATATGTATTTTGCATTCATGTTGTAATTTTTTTTTTTTTGTCAACAGTTTGTTGATTTTTATTTAAACCAACTTAGGTGATTTTAATGGCATTCCTTTATAACCAGATAAATATGTAAGTATTAATTTCAAATGCAATTTTGTAAGTATCATGGATACTTTTATTTATACATATACATATTGTGTGTGTGTGTGTGTGTGTGTGTGAGAGAGAGAGAGAGAGAGAGAGAGAGAGAGAGAGAGGCAATTTAAAATTTTTGTTAAAGATTAAAAAATTTAAAAAGTATTGTCTTTAGTGCTTTTAGGATGATCTTATATGAATATTTATAAATTTTGTTCATATTATTATAACGATGATGAAAAAAACTACAAGTCTATACTACCCTTTGTATTTGGCAAAAAAGACGGTCAAACTCACTTTTAAAATAAGAAAATGGGGGTGATGCCTTTTGATATTCATAATCTGATATTAAAATATTAGTATTAGGTACGAAGAAAATTTACCCCGAAAAAAGCAATTAGTTGTTGAGATTCACTTTGATATATAGGGTCCCACATATCAAACTGAATCTCAACCACTAGTTGCTCTTTTCAGGGCACTTTGAGGTAAATTTTCTTTGTCCCTAACTTGTTCATTGAAATATATCTCAAGTTTGTGGCGAAAAAAATCTCATTCCATAAAAGCTAGGATTATCCCATCAAAAAATGAGAATAATAACACATATTATTGGTCCTTCAAAAGTTGTTAGTTAGATAAAATTGTTGTGCTAGCAAAAAATTAACTTGTTCAAATAAAGTTCAGACACTAAAAGACTACAAAAAGTAGAAAGGCCAAAATTAATGTCGAAAAAATTAATTTGGAGTGGTGAAAGAGATAATATATATATAAAGTTTCACCAATTTCACAGAAAGTACAATGTAGCGTGGTTGGTAGTTGCTTCGCGTCTTATGGGAGAGGACCGAGGTTCAACTACCAGGAGTTGCAAAAAACGTAGAGAGATAATTTCTGTTTTGGGATTCTTTTTGTTTAGCGAGGAAAAAATTTCCTCGCTTATTGTTTGTAGTAATAAATTCGTAGCCTATTTGACGACAAATGGTATTTGCGAGGAAAACATTTAGCGAGGAAAAAATTCCTCGCAACAGGTCAAAATAGGCGAGGAATTTTTTTTCCTCGCTAATACATTTTGCGAGGAAATCAGGTGCTTTTGCAAGGAAACTAAATCCTCGCTATAGCCCTTTCGTGTTATAGTGAATTTTACGACTCAATTCTAATTACGAAGGATAATAAGCAATTAGAAGACGTTTATAAACCAACCAAGAATAATTAAAGACTTTCTGAATCATAACAACGAAATTTTTATTTAGTAAAAATCAGAGTTGTTACATAAACTTTCTTTATAAAAAATAATTCAATAATAAAAAAATCATACGACCATGACTACTAATTAATTCAGTTTGTGCATAGCACGGGTGAAATATTTTATTTAGCTTCGAAAATCTTATAGTAGGGAATAACCTATTCTCAATAACATACGGTGCTAGGGTGATTTAGGCAATTAAACTTTCTTTACAAAACATAATTCAATAATAAAAAAAAACCTTACGACCATGACTACTAATTCAGTTTGTGCATAGCACGGGTGAAATATTTTATTTAGCTTCGAAAATCTTATAGAAGGGAATAACCTATTCTCAACAACGTACGGTTGTACATTGTAATTAACTAGACATATGTATACTTTGACAATATTAAATTAATGTGACATTTGAGGATCATACAAGCCTAAAACCTTCTTCCACTTATTTATCTTTTAATTTTCATGTTTTTCGTGCATGCATAGCACGGATTCATTGTTAGTATTAATGAATTGTGAAATTGATTCCTCGGAACTAATTGGGGTGCAAGAAATTTTATTTTTTTTCCTAATTGACTCCAAGGAACTTGCCATATGTAAATCGAACTATTGACCAATTTCTCAATGCAAATTAATTCTTTTCATCCTGTTGATTGTGTGCATTCATGAGTTAAACCAAAATTCATGACAGAAAATTCCAATTTGGCTTTAGGCTCAGTAGAAGCAGTTCAATAGGATTTAAATTAGCAGGCGAACCAGAGCTGGCTCTAAGCTAAAGCTTGAGATGTAGTCGCTTTGAGCCCCAAAAAATTTACAAATCTTAAGAGTTCCTCCTACTTTGTTTTTTTTTTTTTTTTTTGGTTAAACGGGAATATATAATTTGTAACGCCCCAATTTTTTGGGAGTGAAATAAATAATATCTTGAGAAAATTTTGCTGAATAAATACAATTTTCCAAAATAATGATTTAACTATTACAATCTCAAGATAAATCTACTGATTCAAAATTCAATAACTTCGGAGCCGACTCTAGGCTTGACACAGCTTCCAAGCATACTCAATATTCGTTCTTGATATTCTTTCTGTGCCGAACTGCACCATCATTGAATCGCCACCTTTGAATCCTGCGCCCTCTGGCAAATTGATCGCCGAAACAATCGATTTACCAGGATACAAACGTATCCGTAAGTGGTAAATCACCCAGCAGAATAATCCAACCCAACTACTCTTCTTACTTTACAGCTAGCAACTAATAAGATAATAATGATGCGAAGAAGTTAAACAAAGATTTTTCACATAAACCGATTTATTACTATCCATGAACCTTATGTGAAACCTAAGATCTCATCCACGAGATCATTTCCTCCCATAACCACTAACTATGACAGTGTTATGAAAAATCCCCCCTTGCTTGTCCTACACCGGGGTCCTAAACGAATTCACCTAAGTTATGTACTTCGCATGAATTCATTTAAGACCATAGCAGGGCGCACGATTACCCTTTGGAACTTTCCATGGCGTACCATACATTAAGGTCGCCACCATTCCTATGCCACTAACTATGATCGTGTCATGGGACAATCCCCATTGCTGGCCCTGCAAGGTACGATTACCCTTTGGAATTTCCCATGGCGTACCATACGTTAGAGCCACCACAATAACATCACCGGGCCCCACAGGTAACCCATTTCGACATAGGGCCCAACAGGTCACCCTTGCCATAGCAATCATAATCCAATCTCACAATTCCAACACTTTACCTTTTCTCAATAACTTAGCATCGTCTATGTGAACTATATCCGCATACCACCACATGTCTCTAGAGTCGAATCTAGCATTCAAATCTAGTAGTGCAAAATACAATTAATCAAATAAGAATTAAAATAAATAACAAGCAATGCAAATCACACAACTTGTTATGAATGGGCCGTTGCCCTTATTCTTGTATAGCCATGATGTTAAATTTTAATACAGGAAAATCTTTATTTAATAATCATTATTATTATTATTATTATTTTCCTATAAAATATTAGCTAAAACAATACAATCATAAAACATTTCTTTTTTTTGTTTATACCAACTATAGGGCCGGACATTACAGTTAATCACATTCGGGTATTGATTGTAATTTATAATATCCGTATTATTAACATTTAGGGCCAAAGTATAAACTTAATAACTTTAGGGGTCTACTTTAACAAGGTATCCATGTATAAGGGCCAAACTTAATACACCAATTAAACTAAAAGGGCCAAAGTGTAATTTTTTAACCAAATTATCAAACCCCAGTTCGTGGGTTAATGAAACAGCCGGCAAAACAAAGGAAAAAGAAAAAAAATGGCCGGTTCCGGCAACGCAACGTCGGGATCGATTTCTTTCATTTCAGAGCATGAAATCCATAAGTAATCACTCAATATACTTAGGTGAAGGTAGGAGAGGGATTATAATACCTTTAATCCGGACGAAATGATTCCGTGGAGTCCGGTGGGTTTTTCGTTTTGGCGGCAAAAGATCGGTATTCTAGCAGTAACTTTTGGATTGGAATAACTTGACCAAATCTCTACTGTTTTGGACGATTCTTGTGTCTAACGCGAAAATCTTGAAACGTTCTACAATTTTCGTGAAGAAGTCGAAGCCTGAAAACCATTTGAACCAGGAGAAAAGTGGGAGTTTTCATAAGTCCTGTTTGTTGTCTGGAACAGAAATCCGAAAATCTCACCGAACTTTGGACAGCGATAACTCTATCAATTCTTGACCATTTTGGGTGATTCTTGGGTCGAAATCGAAGCTCTCGACGCCCTCTACAACTTTCGTAAAGAAACTTAGGCCTAAAAACGACAGCAACTAGGAGGAAACAGGCCGTGAATAGAGGGACGTGATATGGACGAAAATTGAGAGGATGTGATTCCTTTTTTCTTGTTTCTGTTTTTGCAGTGGACTAAGAGTGTTGTATTGTGAGAGAGGAGAGAGGTATTTATAGAGGATAAGTAGGGAGGTGGTGGAATGAAAGAGGAGAGAGAGATATAGTTTAGGAAGAGTTTGGAGGGGAGTAGAAGATTGATTTTGGTAGGATTTTGGTTAGATAGGATAAGAGATGAGTATGGATACTTGTATATCTAAAGTATAAATATATATATCCAACACAAGTATCTAAATAATATCAATTATACACATAATAATGTATTTTAATTATTCAATCTAATTAATTATTGAATTAGGAATTTAACAATATAAATTTGTATTAAAAAAAATTGGGTCGAAAAATCCGGATCGTTACATAATTAAAAGCTAAATTGAAGAAAGTACATCTCTATGTTCCTCCCTCTTTGATATCCATTATGATAATCCAATAAAAAAAGGTCTCATATTTAATTTTTACTTTAAACGTCCGAAAAGTCAGGACTGGCCCGGAGGCCGGCAAACAGGTAGGTCAGTCTCAAGGTTGGGCTTGGCCCGAAGTATTGGGTTGCTTTCGAAGAAATTAACAGGCTTCAGTTCAAAGCTGGAGGTTACGGTTGGCATCACTGGGAAATCCTCTTGACAAGGTATGTGATGGAATCCCAAAGTGTACCATAACACAATGTCCTTGTCTTCGATACGGCGGTTCCTGTTTTCATCACCCGAAAAATAAAATTATAGTACCCGAAATTGAGGATTTTCTTTTATGCACGCGTACTTAAACAACAAAGAAAGATTTCATTCGTCACCAGGATAAAACTAAAGCAATTGACAACGTACAAAACAAAGGGTTTTCTAACGTGAAATGTACCTTTTGGACCACACATCTAGTGTGTCTTCTCCCTTGCTCTGATACGCCAAAAGCCCGCCGGCCCATTGCTCGGTCCGGTTATACTGAGTGACCCATATCTACACCACCATTCATCAACCACACAAAGACAGTATGGTTAGAAAATAAAGTAAAAAACAAAACAAAACATTAAAAACTATGAAAAATGAACTACTAAAAAACAAAGCCAAGTTTTAGAGAAATCAAAAAGATTTTGCAAACGATACCTGATTGTTGGTGAAAGCGCCTCTAATTTGTGGGGGATCATTGAGATCAAGCAAGCTGGCCGCATTTGCTCCAGGGACAACCCTGTAACCGCTTGGATTTCCCAGCCTAGACATCTTCGACGGATTAACCACGTGAAATTCCGACGGATTGTAAATATTAAGCTTAATGCGGGCATCCTTCTCCCTCTTAGCCACGCGTCTCTCAGCTTTCAAGTAGCTCTTCCTTGGCGACTGGCCCGGATACGTCTCCTGCTTCACAAGATTGACCTTGACAAACGAATTGTCGGTCCCGTCGATATCCATGTCGAGGTGAAAGGTAACGAAGTGATCGTGAACCACACCGATCAGATTTTCGGACACCAATGGACCAGACATGTTTTTGGTAGGGACTTGGTACATATTTTCATGTGGAGACCCTTTCACCATAAGCATCCCGGATAGCCCTACCTGGCATGATTTATGTGATTTAGATGTTCAATTAACACTTTAAGTTCCTATTCTGTCAAGAAAAATTTCAAATAAATACTTATTTTTTGAATTAAAGGTGATGTATTGTAAGAGAATGACCTGTCTCGTAAAACGAAAAAATAAGTACTTAAAAAATAAGAGCCTTAGCGAAACGGGGTCTAAGAATTTTCCTATTTGGTGTAACTTTTGCGCAATAATTCGGGCCAGTACTTAGGTGCAGTTTGCCATGTGCAACTTATACCCAAAAATAGCGGATCAAAAAAAAAAAAAAAAACTTATACCCAAAAATATCTTGCATACGCTAAAAAAGAAATTTGATGGTTAAATAAACACACAAGACTTTGTAAATGCTCCTAAAATAAGGGACGTAAATTTCATTTCATCAATAGAAAAGGCATATATGAGTGAAATAAACTATGGTTTTTTATGAGAAGAACTAACAAATTACCTTAACGCGTATTAAACCATCTGTTTGGAATTCCCAATCAAAAATATAATCGTAATTCCCTACTGTCGCTGCCATTCTTGCAACAAGCGTCACCTTGGGCCTTGATTCCTGGATCTGCAATAAATTAAGTCAAGGCCGACAAAAAATTCTGGTTCTTAACCTTCAGTCATGTAGAATTTTGTTTTGGCTTTAATTAGAATCCATGCAAGTGGGATGCGGGATTAGTGTCTAGGTTCAGTCAAGTTGCGCATGAACTGACCTACACACTTGAGTTGAAAAAAAAAAAAGAAAAAAGATTGTTTTTAATTAGGAATTTAAGGGCTTTTGGCTAAATAAAGTCAAGTGGCTTATTTTTTTTGCCCTTATTCAAATTTTTTTCGCATTTGCTATTTTTGTGGATTATTTTGCAGTCATGTTGAGTGGAATCTAAAAACTAAAAAATTATGATCAAAACCCAATTTTTTTAATAAAGACAAAAATAAGTCAATAAGTCAATTTTTTTGTCTTTGTTAAAAAATAGGATTGGACCGTAATTTTTTACTTTTTTGATTCCTCTCGTCGAGTCGCACCAATAATTCACACAAAAAAAAAATTCACGTAAAACTATAAAATGCAAAAAAAAAAAAAAATGAATAAGGAAAAAAAACCTAATCGGCTTATTTAAAGAGCCCTTTAGTGTACCTGAAAATTATTGAGCTGTGAGTGTCGCCAGCCAATATCCCCAGCATACCGTTCAAACAAGCAGATCATATTGGGTTGAACATATGGGCTTCCGTCGGCCGATACAAAAAGCCCATCCATATAGTAAGAGTAGCCAGGACAGTCATTGAGAGGCACAAGTGGCATTGCTGTCACCCCCAGCCCAAACTCACCTTCATCCAGGTACGACTTGAAATACCATGCTTCATCTGGGTCCATATACGGCACGAACAACTCCGAAGCAAACCCCTTGTACATGACACTCCTCGCCTCGCCGGTCTCCGAGTCGCGAACCGTGGCCCGGGAGATTATCATCCCTGCTCGTTGGTCGGGCTTTAGGTGGAACACCCAGTTGGCCCATCTCACGGTATGCCTGTCTTCTACTCTGTAGCTCGGGCCGTTGGGCTGTTCTATGGAAATTGGGTTGATGGATTCCATCTCTGGTGCCTTGGCTTGTGCAACGTACCGGTAATCCGTGTTGGCACTCTTTGGAACCGGTATGCCTCGGCCTGTGTTTGAAATTTTGACCACCTCTTGCCTGTCGATGTCAACTGTCAGAGTGAGGCCCTCGATGGGCCTCATGTAGAAATTAGGCGTGCCTTGGGTTGAGAAACACTGGACCTTCACCACCCTCCTCCCTTCTTCATCCGGCCCAAACCAGCCCGCAGAAGGCGTGCCACAAGACAAATCCGAAAACTGAATGCCTCGGGCCATGATCGATTTGTTGAACTCTTCATTGGACTGGACCACTTGTAATGCGACCGAGATGTCCTCGGCCGTTAGTGGCGGATAGCCAGATCCCGGATTGGTGACATGCTCGGTGATCAGGCCCAAGTCCAAGTCCACGGTCAGAACATGGGTTTGGCCATTCGATAGGGCAATCACATGGGCTTTTCTAGGTGGAAGTGGGTCACCATTTTTCCACTCCAAGACCTGAGATTTTTCGGGTTCATCTAGGGAAAGAGAGTGAATCGCGGGGAAGGCCCGTGAAAAGGGTACATAAGATGAGAGGATGGCTCGAACCGTGTTGATTTCGGTTACGGTGAGTGGGTCTAGTGGGTGTACTGGGGCTTCTGTTAGGAGGTTATTGGGCTTGGAAGCTTTGGTCTCCAAGACTGATCCAAACTTGGCATGGACACTTAATCCCTTTTGGGTCACAGGGTTCCATGAATGAGGAAAGATGAAAAGGGCTATAAAGAAAATGAAAGAGAGATGAAGATAAGAAGTGGTTCCCATGGCGCCTCTCTCTCCCTCTCTCTCTCACATGGAAGTGGCCAGTGTATGTTTCTGATGCTAAGATGGATGCTGACATATTAGAAGGAAAATGTTATCTATATGCCGCATTCCAAGGAAGGAAATTTGTTCACTTCATTGGCATGATCAAAAAAAACTCACCACTAGTGACTTCTTTAGGGCCCACCAATTCGGCTAGTTACAAGAACAGTAGCTATGGACACAAAAGCATGGAATAATTAAAAAGCAAGGGCATCTGGTAGCCTTTTGGATGAGAGGCAAGAAGATTATTATATTGGAAGAGAAGCACATGAATCAGCTACATTAGCAAACTTGGCCAGAACTTTTACATCTCACTAGGAGGTCAAAAATTTCAATCTTTCCACTTGCGTATCGGTGTTCTTTTTATTTCTCTCCTTAATGGGGCTTATAATTGGGTTGGGTTTATAGTAATTGTAAAATTGTTCGGGATTGTTTTCCTCTTAATGGAATGAGTAGTCGGGTTGGGTTTATACATGATTATGGAGTTACTATACTCGTAATTCTTATACTTGTCTTCTCCCACCGTTGGGGAAGAAAAAAAAAATCAACTAAATTGCAGTATTGCACTCCAAACTTTCATGAATTGTTTTGATTTCTGGCATCACTTTGCGTTGGTGTTTTTATGAATTTTAATAGTGTCAATTACCAACCTTCCACATATTCGCAGATATGGAAATTGCGTGGGGTTTCTTGTGAACCCATCTATTTGATTGTGCATGAATATGCATATTATTTGATGAATTGGTTGTGGTTCTTATAAATGCGAAGTATCGACAACTGGTATTTTTTTTTGAACAATTGGAAGTGCAGGTACGATATTTTATCACCTCCGCTAGAGAGTATTGCTCCGTCACACTTAGGGCTGTAAGTGAGCCGAGCAACTCGCGGGCTCGGCTCGGCTCGTTAAGGCTCGGCTTGACTTGGCTCGTTTAGTAAACGAGCCGAGCTCAAGCTTGAGTATTCGGCTGGTTTAATGACTCGGCTCGTTCGACAAAAGCTCGGCTCATTAAGGGAAGCTCGACTTGATTAAAGAGGTTTGTTTAGTAAATGACTAAGCTCGGCTCGTTAAGGCTTGAGCTCGAGTTTTTGGCTCATTAAGTTAACAAGCCGAGCTCGAGCTCGCCGAAACTTGGCTCGGCTCGGCTTGTTTACACCCCTAGTCACACCATACCACAATATGTAAGAGATCCCACCGCACCCACATCGGAACCGAAGGTAAGATCCCATCACAAAGTGGTGTTAGGAATATGTTTAACCTCGATAAAGGGCTATGGGAGCTCAAACCTGGGCCTCATCCATCCATGTCCGAAATTTCCACCACTGAGCCAACCTCTCATTCGTAAAATCCATATTATTGAGATGTGCATGATAGGCCTACACATGAGGTTAATGTAGTGTTTTGCCTAGTAGATGTCAAGGGAAGAAAAGACCAAGAAAGAAATGCAAAATATTATCCCCATTCAATTGTAAGAGAAGTGATTCTACACTTCCATCTGTATATCTGCACTTTCGTTTCAAATCGATGTTCACAAGACTAATGAACGTACTTTGTATACAAAATCAACACCGCCCTTGACATGTAAAGAAACACACTTTTTTTTTTTTGAAAAGAAAGAAACACACTATATCACAACATCAATTTTCTCGTGGGGACACCCGAAGTACCTGGTTCTGATCATGAAGCAGAATGTTTCCAATTTCAAACAACAGGTGAGCATCCCCAAAATAGGGGGCACAACAATGGTACTGAATCAATTGCGGCGAGAAATTCTGATCATACTCCTCATCGAGGGTGAATCGCGCTTTAGAATCCCGAATGTGATCCACATTGGCTTTAGCACCGAACTCAGGCTGCAATCCTGGACACAGCAAGAACGGAACTGGAACGTCACGATCATCAAAGAAACTAAGGAAAACGCGAAACAGTGGGAGGATAACATATAAAGAATTGTAACTCTTTTTTTTTTTTTTTTTGGGTAATTTAAGAATTGTAACTTTTGAAATGCTCAAAATACTTCCATGTTGGGATTAGTTACAAGCTCTAATTTAATAGAAATTTCTATTTTCTGGGAATTAGTTGGAATGTGTTCGTATGGAGAGCGAACACCAAGAATTGGGCCGGTGAGTTACTAGAAACCATGAGACACATGGAGCCATCAAAATATAACTCAACCTGATGAAATTTAGTTGGTCCATTAAAACACTCTAATAAGCTTTCTATGCCCATAAAATGCAGTTGATCTCATCGATGTAATTTCCTAGACTATATACGAAGTTTGACAAGTTTTGCACCTCTGGTCTACTAAATAAGCTAGTAGGTAGATGGCGCCTATCATTAACACTCAAGCAGCTGGGGTACCTGAGTCCATGCAACATAGGGACTCATAATCACAATTTACCAATCTTCCAATTAGCTGTTTTTGTTTGTCCACAGCAACAGAAACATTAAATATGAAGTCCAAATCAACAAAATTTATTAATCCAATAGAGCATCTCCAATATACGTTTGAAAAATTCAACATCGAAAGCAGTTAAAAAGAGGAGCACATTTATTTAATTAACCACAAGAACTAGATTACAAAAAAAAAATGGTGGGAACTCATTGAACCAAAAGTATAACGGGGAGCAATAATGAAACTAACTAAATTGGAGTAATAAAGAAGCAGCCCATACCTCACATTTTAGAGGACATCTTCCAGAGGGCAATTTGATACTTGTACAGCGAAATCAGGATACAGCGATTCTTTCGTTCTGACTATGGGAAATAGGGAATTCTGTACACCAAACAATCACCCCCGAACCGCCAGATCCATCAAGTGTTCAATAAATACTTGCAAGCTTACATCATCAGTGAATATAATTTCCGAACCATCCTTATATGTAGAATTCTGTGTAACAGATGGATTCAATTTCGCTAAAAGAATCCTAGCCTGGCTACTGTGCTGGTCGCATTTTACAAGCTTGGGCACCGGGACCCGTTCAGCCACCAGTTGCTCTGCATCAACCTCTGGGGCTTCCAACAGCTTTCTGAAACTCTCATGGTTTGGATCCTTGTCATAGCCAAGTTTTCTCCACTGAGCAATCTTAGAACCATAGTGAATAACCACATAGAAGTATGAATCAAACAGCAGAATTACATCAGAGGAGATTGAACAAACATCCAAGAGGACAGGAACAGGGGGCCCATCAAAAGAGTATTGGATAAGAGTGGGTTGAATCATAATAAGAGAACCCACCACCCCCTCTCTGTTTAACATCAACCGGAAAAAGGCAGTTTCATCAGGACTGCTATTGAAAACGTCAATAAACTGGGACCTCCTCAAATGGTACATAAATTGTGGGAACATGGAGAAATTTGATGACAGGCGGAATGAAGATGGATCTTCCGGCACATAATCTCCAAACTTAGAAGCAAATCGTACAAGCATATTATCCAGCCATCTAATAACATCTTCTGCAAAATCCTTCTCTGCTCTATGGATGGCAAGTCTAGCCATGACCGCAGCCGCAACTTCTTGATCAAACCCAGGTGCAATTTCTAGTGAGTGAGTCCCCATCCATCTTCTAGCAGCTGTTGTCACCCTTTTCCGGATTCCCATGTTTCCACTTCGGTAACGTGTTATAAACTGTATCAAGAATGCAGAATTGGGTTGTGCTTTCAGTTCATCGCCTACTTGGAAGAAGAAAACAATGCATGTTTTATTAGTGAGTGTACCCAACTTCCACATATTGGTGCCGCCCTCACCAACTTCCTTATTGCTGACTGAACTGTTCTTTTGCCTAAGGGAAACACAGGGACCAAGGGCTCCAGAAATCTTCACATCTTTTGTGGTCACTATCTCAATAGTTGCATCAAAACACATCTTCAAATTCCCATCTTTGTCACGATTAAATAAGTTACGCAAGCATTTCTTAAATTGGTCCGACTCAAATGAGTCCCCTAACATCATGAATCCACCAGAGTTCTCAACAGAAGCCCTTAGCTCAGCTGCTCCAACTTGATCCAAAGAACAAGCAAACAAATCAAGAACGATAGATGCATCCATTAACCGCCCTGATAATCGCTTATAGAACTCGCTAGATTTTCTGTGGTTAGCCGCATGACCACTATTCAGATCTCTGTGAGTTCTAATGGCATTACCCATATCCGACTCAACTATCATCCCAGGGCCCACAGTTGCGGGCCCAGATGTGAAGACCAAGATCCGGGACCCTGTGTTAATTGAGCATCCTTCTAGAAGTCCAACAGCAGCTGAAATTGCAGCTCCAGTGGACCGTTGAGGACGATGGCCAGGCGTGACTGGTGGTGAAGAATGGAGATCATCAATTACAGTGGTGAGATTGAACTCACACTCAGATACTGGTAACAGAAAGCCTTGCTTTTGATTAGCCGGTGCCTTTCCAAGTTGTAGATGCTTTATATGATGAATCCCCATTAATTTTTGGGTCTGACAATAAAGAACGACTCAATAAAACTTAAACAAAAGTCAACTATGTCGTACAATAGGGATACCAAACAGAAGAATTGGTGATGAACTATGTAAGCCAACTGCACGAAAACTATATATGTCGAACCACAACTCTTTAAAAAACGTTTATTCTCACAATGCAAAACCTACGAAACATGAATCAGAAGAATTTGCTAGCTCACACTAGGATGTTTCTGAGTACCAACATGCTACTAGAATCTGATGCACAAAACCAGCCATAGCAGCCTTTACAAATAGTGAAATTGAGCACACAAGATGAATAAGAAACAGGCAAGCAAATGATCTGACACACGAGAGAATTATAAACCAAAGCCTTTCTTACCAAACCGAGCCGTGTGTCTTATTCAGATAAAACGAAGAGAAGTTTTTTGAGATGGTATTATCATGCACAACATGATTACTTGGCACACCTGCAAAGTAGGGGCAATAGTTTTTTTTACAAAAAAATAAAACTTAGATGTCCGGCCAGCTTACATGCACCTGGACTAACCCGAGGGGACCAATTTCGCCGTCAAAAGGGCCAATTAAAGCCGGGGAAAAGCCCCGTATGGACTAGCCCCAAGGGAGTTGATAGCACCTAGGAGTTATCGAATAGAGAAGGGGGAACTTCATCTACATTGAGGAGCTAACCAATAGAGTAATACTACTGAGAACACTGTTATGCCTTCGTACTGACCTAACAAGCAGATATGAATCCGTATAACTGATCCTAAAAAAGCGAGTCCAGACAACTAACCAATCAGTATGTTTGAGTAGCGAATTCGGCATCACTCACAACTTCTCCAACTGAAACCCTACTAATATTATCAACATTGAACCATTGAATAACATAAAGTACTATCAGTCTTGGTTAAAATACCACTTATGCTGCAAAGTAAAGTGATGAACTTCACGAAGGTTTTTCATCAATTACCTGATCAGATGAGAGCTCTCGTTCGCCATGGAGCACCAAAACCCGCAAACACTCTGAAAACCCCAAATCATAAACCCTAACCATCCCATCAAAAGTCACCAACCCTACCAAAGCATTCTCCGGCAACCGCGAAACAACTAGCAACAACTCATTCTTAAGTGCCCGGATCTCCTCCTCCGACGAGCACACATCCACCACAAACACAAACGCCGGCCCCACCCCCACCTTCCTCGCATCCAACCCCGCCAACGAACCACTAGAAGACCTCGAAAATGACGAATCCAACGATGTCAACCCATTATTACCCCATTTCCTACTCAAACTCAAATTCGAACTAGGGTTGGGCTTTTTACCCCAATTTCCACTCAAACTCGAATCCGAACCAGGGTTAGGGTTCTTACTCCAATTTCCACTCAAATTCAAATTCGCACCAGGGTTAGGGTTTCTACCCCAATTTCCATTCATATCCGCATTCGAACTAGGGTTAGGGTTTTTACACCAATTTCCACTCAAATCCGCAATCGAACCAGGGTTAGGGGTTTTACCCCAATTTCCACTCAAATTCGTATTCGAACTAGGGTTAGGGTTTTTACTCCAATTTCCACTCAAATCCAAACTCGAACTTGGGTTAGCGTTTTTACTCCAATTTCCACTCAAACTCAAATTCAAACTAGGGTTAGGATTCACCAACTGGTACTCAACCGTGCTGTACGTCGGGAAAAGCTCGGCGGGGAGGTTGTGCTCGCCGATGCCGGTGTAGGAGCGGGGGAAGGCGTTCTTGCGGTAGCAGAAGGGGCAGACCCAGGTCCGGGACTGGTAGTCGACGCGGGCGTAGGGGTTCAAGACGGCGCCGCACTGGGGGCCGGCGCAGACGAGAGGGTCGTAAGGGAGGAGGGGGAGGTCGGTGAGCTGCATCAGCGGCGTGCACATGATCGAGAGAGGGATCACAAGGGCTGCGGCCCCCGGTTTGGTCACCGGCCATGCGTTCCACGTCCACCGGAGGCCCTCGATCGCTTCTAGTTCGACGAAATCCATTTTTTTTTTTTTTTCAGGACTGGAATCGATGGGGAAACTGGGTTGGCATCATTTCACTGGCTTGTGAAGCGAAAGACTGAGCATAAACTTGTGTGCGCAGAGGAGGGGGATTGGGGAGGATGCGAAGGGGTTTAAGGGTTTGAGGAAATGCTTGATTTGGATTGGAATTTTAGTTGGGAGTGATGACGGGGGAAGTGAGAGAGAGAGAGAGAGAGAGAGAGAGGAAGGAGGCGATGATCGGCAAAGGAATAAAGCGGGGAATTTTATGCGACATCTCATCTCATGTGATTACGGCAGCAGACAAAAACGAAACAATTCTCTCTTTTTTCTCGCAGTCGAAATTAACCAAAAAAAATAAAGAAGCAGCAGCCAGCAGGCTATGGCTACTGGTCGGTTTGGGAGTATAATTATTTTTATTTTGAAATTAAATTTTTTACATTGTTGATGTTAATATTTATTTTTTTTCAAATCAATTATATCGTATCACGTTATCATGTTTTATTGATTGGGATCACTGTTTTGCAAAATGACACAATGTAATTAATTTCAAGAAAATAAATGTTTATACTGGCAGTGTAAATAATTTATTCTCTTTTACTTTTTCCATTCGAAAATGATACAGTAGATAACATGAAAGTTTTTCATGAAAATGAACACGAAACTAAATTGAGGGGTCATTTTTCAGTTTCACGTTTGAAAACTTTCATTTTTCCTATCAATACTCTTTTGCATTTTGTAATTGATTTTGATACTTAATTTTATGATAACTACTCTCTAATATTTTTTTTTATTTTTTAGTGTTCAAAATACACATAGCAAGATTATTAAAAGAAAAATATTGGGGTGTGGTTACTTGAAAAATGGAGTGTCAAAATCATTGTCCTTTGCATTATAAATTGTAAGTAGCAAATTCTATATTATTGTCAGGATACATTACAAGAGTGTTTGAAAATATGTGCAGAATAGATTTTGAAAGTGAGTAGTGTGTTTGGAAGGATAATGCTTAAAATAGATTATGAATTATAATAGTAATAATCTGTAGTGTGATGCATAACCATTGAAGTTTGACAATAACTACTACTCCCTCCGTCCGTTTTTAAGTGTTTTATTTTATAACTCCAACTTATTAAAAAGACCATCATTATACTTTTCACATCAATTTTTTCCTCTATTTTCCCTACTTATCCATCATCATAACACTCTTACTCACTAACTTTTCAAAATAGAATATACTTTTAGAGATAAAATAGATACTTATTAAGGGACAGCCCAAAATTAAATACTTAACTCTAAATAAGGGACAGCGGGAGTACTACTACTAAACATTGATAATTAAAATATCTTCAGAAAAGTAACCAATTTTGTTTAACGTGAAAGTCTTAAAATTGGCATCAGTGCAACCATCCATGGTCAAAGGCAACAGGTCAAACAAGGGAAAAAAAAAATACCCCAAACATAAAATTAGCCTATATGTAATCCTCAAGTTTGTAATTTTGGTTATTCCGATGCACTGGGAGAAAATAGTTACTCCTATAATTTAATTTCTCTAGCTTCTATGAACGCTTCCTCTTCTCTCCCCATTTCCAGTTTTGGAAAGCTTCATTAGCAAATGTGTTAATCAATTGTCATAGGAAACTGATTTTCGTGCTCCCTTTTTGTACGCAGGCGTTTCACTTTATATATGAAATTACTAGTAACTTCACGTTTAAAGTGGAGCGTCTGCATATAAAAATAGAGCGCCAAAATCAGGATCCTCATTGTCGTATCCCATATTTTTGAGACACATTTCTGTTGATAAAAGTGTGTTAAAATCAAGTGTTGCAATCTTTAAAGGGGTATCCGATCAGAATAATTATAAAAGTGATTGATCGTTGATAAGTTGTTTACGGAGCCAATCGCGACCATCCGAAAGTGTTTTGGACGGTCCAGGATATATATTAATAAAACTTTTCCGGGAAAGAATTAAACTTTACCCCGGAAAAATTTCATTAAAACTCAGACCGTTCAGGACCCTTTTGGACGGTCACGATTGGTTGCTGTTGTAAATAACTTGTTCCTTGTTCACGGCTGAACCGTGAATAAATTTCTCTCTTCATATTCAGCATACTTTGAGGATGAATTTCGATAGTGTGCGCTGTAAAAGGGCATTTGCAATGCAGCTTTCCAGTGAGCAGCTCCATGCTATCTTGTCTCAATTACCACTCTCTTTTTTTTTTTTTTTTGATAGGCTCAAGTACGTACCACTTCACTTGTTCTCCAAATATTTCATTACACTTTGGTAACTTCTTCATATGCACTTGGGAAAACAAAAAATTGCCTCATTTCACACACAAGGAGGGGTAAATTCATATAATCCACTATTGTAGACACCACACATATATGCATGCCTATTTTGTTACCAACATCACGAGCCTTGGACTTCCCAGTAAATAAAAAAAAAATTTCAAAAAAACCTAGACCGGTAGAAGTTCATGTGTAGCATTAGTGGTCCTTTTACTAGAAAAATGTTATTAGCACCTTATCACAAACACCTTGTAAGCAGAACATAAACTTTACTGAACCAAGCATACAAATCATACAAAAAGAAGGGTGAAATCATATGCCTATTTCATTACCAATTTCACATAATATATCAAATGGCAAAACGAAAAACTGTACTGGAGGATGGAGAGAAACAAAAATACCTTCACCGTTACCAAAGATAAGATTTAGCAACGGGAGAGAGAGCCGATGAGGGAGGGACAATGAGGTTCAGTTGTGGCACCATATAGTGTTCCGTTTTGGCGCCAAATGAGGTACTCCATCAGAATGGGTGGGAGGAAGGAGGAAAATGGGTAAATTAATGGGAGGCGAGTGAACAGTTTCTCGT
The DNA here is from genome assembly GCA_025413875.1 of Rhododendron molle. Lineage (NCBI taxonomy): Eukaryota > Viridiplantae > Streptophyta > Magnoliopsida > Ericales > Ericaceae > Rhododendron > Rhododendron molle. The sequence goes on from CM046391.1 coordinate 59,358,572, forward strand.
GTGTTTCAACGAGGAACTATATAGCTCCGGCTATTCCTCAGGTGATTTCCGCGAGGCTGGTAAACATAGGTTTTTAGGATTTGGCTCGCTAGTTTACTGTAGAAGAGGGAGTAGAGACTAAGAGAGAGATATGCGGATGCTCTTATCCCATTCTGATAGATCCTTAGAAGTTACAACCCAGACCAAATGTGCAAGTTACCCGAGATTACAAAAGGAGGTCTGGGCCTGGATGTTATGTGATGCAGAATCAATCAACTATCACGTCTAGACTAAAGGCTTGGGCCTGATCGAGTTGAATAACACCATTGTCGGCCCAATACATTTGATATAGGACCTGAACGTCATATGATTTAGAACACCGAATAGGCGAATACCGCCAAGACAATACAACCCCGACCCGTTTGCCTGTCAGTCTAATGGGCAAGGCCTGTGATTTTAAGATTTCAAAGTTCGAAGTCTCTCAACTCTCTCAACTGAAATGAACTCCTTTGAGGAGATCAGCTCATTGTCAGAAAGTCTACTCTTACCGCACACTTTTAAAGGAAATGGTAAGGACACATTAATGTGTCACACCATAATCACACCTATCTTACATACATGTGTGAGAATTCCACAATGAATTCTAGGGACCCGCTAGGGGCCCACATGTATATGAGAGGGGTGTGGTTGAGATGTGACAAATTGATGTATTGCTAGCATCTCCTCACTTTTAACGCACATTTATACTGCACGTGTGTAGGGCCAGCTCCGAGTCCTACAAAAATACAAAAAAATACCCATAGAATTTAAAATAATTTTTTATGGGACCCTATAAAAAATCAGCTCCAACAAATATCGATAAGTATTTTTTCTGGATTCGTAACCCCTACGAATTTAGAAAAAAAATATTTTTCGATATCCATTGGAGCTAATATCTTTCAAGGCCCCATAAAAAATTATTTTAAAATTTTTGAGTATTTTTCAGTATTAGAGTGAGATCCAAAATTAGCCTCACACGCGTGCGGTATAAATGTTCTGCAAATTTTGTGTGGTAAGAGTAGCACTTTAATATTTCCACCGGACAAAGAACATGACCGGTGACCCTCCCACCCTACGTCCGATTGCAGAAAACGTGTACGTTGACCTAAGCCAAATGTTGGGTACAATTAAAATGTCAATGGAAGTTCATTCTTGAAATGGAAAGTTCGAGTACGATTGACCTAAATCAAATGTAACATAGAGATCCCACAAATATGTTTTAGAAATAGTAGAAAATAAACCCAAAAGGAAACATGTGCATGTGCTCCTAACCATCATATATTCCACATCATAGAACTCCAATGGTTCAACCCCTTTTATTTTAAATTCTTTTCACTGTGGTGGAAAATTTCACTTTTTCACTATCACCTTTTTCGGTTCTATTGTGTATTTATTATTGATCTGAACCGTTTATCTTGTAGACCTCACATAGTAGTGTATCCATGCAAAAAATAAACTTGATCGGACATCGATAGGAATATCAAAAATTGAATTTTACTTTGTAAAATGGATAGTTTATCTTTAATATTGACAGAAATCAGATCTTCTATTTTGTAAACCAAAATTCAAATTTTGATGTATCTATCGACTTCCGATCAAGCTGATTTTTTGCATGGCAATACTATATTTTGGATCTTAAAATATGAACGGTTCAGATCACAATAATAGACCCTCGGTGGGGCTCATAATAGGCGGTGATGAAAAAGTGGAGTTTTACACTGACAGTGGTGGATAGAATTTATTCTTTAACATAAATTGAAAGATAGGACCTCTGCGGCCCCAATCCCTCAAATGAGCCCTTCGCGGGTTCTTTCCAACCATACGTACTTCGATAACTAAAAATCATCATTGAGATCGAGCATCAGTCATGTCGAAAATCATAAAGACCGAACATCGTTCGATATTTTCTTGGGACATCTATACGTTGAGAAAAATATTTTTCGTCTGCTATCATTTTCCTTTTTCTTAACATAAATTTTGCACCAAATCATATCATCTAGTACATTGATCAACGCGATTTTTAACATGACCAATAATTCCGACGTTGTTTGAAAAGTAATTTTTGATCATTAAAATAGTTACGAAAAGGACTCACAAAGGGCTGAATAGTACGTGGGGGACCAGAGAGGACCGATTCCTAACTTCAAAGCTTACATTGAGTAGTGATTTGGTATGTATAATTGGATGTAGGTATGTACATATATATGTCAAAATGGCCATGAATATAAAATCATGGCAAAGACAAATAAATAAATAAATATATGTATATGTATGTGTATATGGGAGTAGGAGTATTATTTAAGCGTAGAAGTACTGTAAAGTAATGGCCCGGATGTCAATGACCATCAACAAGGCACATGGCCCTGTTCCCTCCCTTGGGGGGGTTCATGATTTTATTAGCTTTTCTCAGCAAAAAACAATGATAATATACAATGAATTAAAAGAATAAACTAAAGATTACAAGATATGGAGAATCTGGTGAAGGGGAAAAAAAAATTGCATTAAATCTGAAGGAATTAAAAAACACACACACACACAACAACCGTGACAGCAAAGACAACAACAAATTAACAAGATTTGAAAATAAATAAAAACAAGATTAGCAATAAACAATCAAGACGTACAGTAGTTATGTTTATTGCCCCTTGTCCATTACAAATGTCCAGATAGATCTTTAATAATCTATATTTACTAGTGCTACATAGCAAATAGAAGTTACAGCCAAATCCAAACAACACCCATCGATCTTGTGTAAATGATCTCATTGATCAGGACCTGCTCTTGCATTTTTCCATGGCTCTTGGTGCTGAAAGGTTAGAGAAATTGTGTTACATTTAATAAAATTTATGTTCAATTATACAATGCCTGGTTAATATATAACAAGACTGAGACCTCGATCGAAACCCGAAAAGCAAAAAAGTTTGATTAAAAACCAAAAATTTTTAAAATGGAATTTAAACTAAGCAAAAAAAAAAAAATGGTTCTTTTGATTAATTTATTTCGATGAGATGAATTTATTTGCGAGATTTTTCATAAACTAAAAGAGTTGGTCCAAACTCAGATACACCTTTGCAGCTAGAAAAGTAAAGATTGCAAACAGAGAATCAAATAATACCGTTGAAGTAGAAAATATGATCCTTTTATTAATTATAAAGGTTCTTACCAAGTCCAATTGCTTCGGATCCTTTCATTATGCGAAGCCGCTTGCATGAATCAACAAACATCCTGTATGAAAGTAAATAAAGAATATATGGTCAATAATTTCATTTTCTCGTGTGGGCCGGGTTTTGGGTACGTGTTTAATTTTGACATAGATGGTTAACATATCACAGAGCTGTAAATCCAAATCATCGAAGTGGTGCGGAGAAGAGCCTATAAAACGGCCTAAATATCGTCCATCATTGTCTTGTTTTATTTACTAGGTAAAGTAACTAAATACACTTTCGATGGTTTTTGGTTTTCGGTTGGCATCTTTTCTTTTTTTGCGTTTTGGATGACTTCTTGCTGGTGTGCCCTTGATTCTTTTAATCTTTGTAATTCTTGATAGAGATTAATAAATTTTTTGCTTAGCCAAAAAAAAAAACGTATATCTATTCAAACTTAATTAAAGAAACATCACCATAATAGTATTTTTGTAGTTTTCTCACTAGATCCAACAAAAGAATATCTTCAAAAAGGTAAAATGTAAATTCTTCACCAATAATACAATTATTATGGCTTTTAATTAAGGAAATGAGAAAAAACTTACTCCCAAGGGACATCCCCCACGAGCATCCAGTCTCCATCTTTATCTTCATAGCTTGGCACATACTCCGAGCTGTTTAAGAGATCCATCAACTTGCTCTCACTCATGAAATCTATCATTCCTTGGGCCCCATAATTACCTACATTATTGCCCCAAAAATAATAAGCAAAGAAAACAATGGATTACTATTAAATTTAGGCCTTATTCTCCTAAGAGAAATAAATTTATTTTTTTGAATTAAATCTAATGTATTATGAGAGAATGACCTGTCTTATAAAACAAAAAATAAGTACTTAAAAAATAAGAATATTGGCGGAACGGTGCCCTGCAAGAAATTTCACATTTATGAAGCAAATTAATTTTTAGTAGAGAAACCAATTTCCTCGCTAGAGGCAGAAAATTTGCGAGAAAATTAATGTTTCCTCGCTAACCGGACAACAATGGTGTTTTATAGAAACGGCTTCAGATACTAAATCGATTATGTGCTTTTGGGAAATCTTGCGTTTGAAATAAAAAAAGAAAACACTATTGTGATTCATATCATAATTTTCAAAAATAGCACCGTTATCGCGCCACATGATCCAAAACTCTATTTATGTGAAAATAATCTTCATAAATATTCTTCAAAAATAACATTATTGTGACTCGAGCATATATATCATAATTTTCTGATGCAAACTCTTTATTATTTTATTTTATCTTTAACACCTGAATTTGTCAAACAGTTGGCACTTTTTGTAAATTGTAGAGACTGTTTGATAAATTCACATGCTAAAGGACGAAAATAGGAATGTGTGCATCAAATCAAAAGGAAAATGTGCAAAAATCAATTTCCTTCTGTTAACTCCTTGAAATTAAAGTCTCACAGAGTTTACGTACCCATAGTAAAGGAACTGAACATTTTGGCCAAGCCATCAGAGAGCTCTTGGTAGCTTTCGTACATCTTCAAGTCCACCTTTCTAAGGTACGGTGCTCCATCCATGCAAACTTTCACCAATGCCCCGCCACCGCCGCTAGCTTTCTCTGCCACCTCGGGGGGTGTGCTCTTCTGAGACACAATGTTCTTTCTGAATGACCTCACTGGCGGCCAACCCACTACCTGTGCCCTGATCGTCGAACAAAATTTTACCAAGAAGTGCAGGAACACAAAATTCTAACACACAAAAATAAATAGAATTTACATTCTCTTGCGGGGCAGAGCCAGAATTTATAGTTTGAAATTCTCAATTAAGGAAGAATTTTTTTTTCCCGTAAAATAATAAATTTGTGTTACCCAAACTTTTGTAGAATATACTTGTGACAAATTAAAGACCTTCAATTATAATAACTTCATCGATATACTATGTGTTGGTGATATTACAACAAAATTACTCTCCGTCTCAATGTATTTGTCCAATATTAGGAATTCAACTTATTTCGGGAGTATAATGATTACACCTAAAAGTAGTTTACTTTCCAATGTTTATCCTTCACCTTTTTTGAAAAGTATTTTATTTCAAAAAAAGGTAAGAGGAAAAAAGAAATTTTATCTATTTAAAAATCAAACGGACAAATAAATTGAGACAAGACAAAGTCAAAAAGTGAATAAACAAATCAGGATGGAGAGTGTAATAAACACAAAAAATAAGATTACAATCGGCAAAACATATAACAGGCTGAGTCAACACTATGTATCAAGTTATCCATGCATGATATCACCATATGTCTATATTTAGGTAAATAACGGTATTAGAGGTTCTAAATCACATTATCTAATGATTGATACGATACATAACGGCCGATATTTAAACGCTGAATTAGGAGTGTAGTGAAATTTAGAGGCCCGGACCGGAACTTCTAAAGACAGCATGTATACGCTTACTTGGCCGGCGGCTTCGCGGGATCCTTGTCGGAGGGAAGGACATTTTTCTCCATGGACGAAATGCTGCCATTCTTCATCATCTCCTCCGAATCCGCAACGGATTCATTAACTTGCTGAAGGTAATTGAGTTTGAGATCAACCAGAGTCTGAGAAAACCCTCTCTTTCCGGTGACCTTCGTTGCATTAGTCTCGCCTTCACCTGATCCTCCCACCCCACCTCCTGGCAGACCAAGGCACAACTCAGTCTCTTTGAAATTCAGTCCTACTCTCTCCTTGCCGCCGACAAAGTTCGACATTTTCCAGCCAACTTCCATTGAAAACTCCGGCCGCCGGATGGCTCTTTGATTCTCTTGATTCTTCTTTCTTCTTGTTGTAAATTGAGAGAGAGAGAGAGAGACAGAGAGAGACAGAGAGAGAGAGAGAATAATAATAATAATAATGATACAGTGGTGTATGTCTAGATGTGGATAAATACCGGTGGCTGCATATTTCTGTCCCCTATTCAGGTTTTAATGATAGGCAAGTTGACAATGTCGATTTAATTTCTTGGATCAAGGTTTTTTTTTTGGTTTCTATTTCAAGCAAATCTCAATTAATTTTTAGTGGACTAATCTCACCGTTTATCGGGAGGGACTTAATACAGCCAGAGCAAAGCCCGGTGTAATTGGATAAGGGTTTGTGAGGAATTATTATGTTCGTTTCTATTTTTGAAAAAAAAATTATTTTAGAGTATTTTGTATTTTATTGTTCGTGTTTCTTTGTAGAATTTGGCCAATTTACTTTATTTATTCGATATAGAAGAATATATATAAAAACAGTAACAACCAAATCCAAATTCTTTACAATTAAAAATTTAGTGGTGAATGTCTTCAGTAAATTTTTTTTATCTGTTTTATTTTTCTTATCGAGACGAGACAAAATGCAAAACTCTAAGGACGAATAAATCATAAAACGAAATAGAAAACACTCGGCTTTAATTTACATGCTACCCATCACTTTGATGGTAATTAAAATTGTGCCATTTTCTTTGTCCATATACTTATACTTTATTTATGTATATACTCCGAAATACTCTTCGCGTGCGATCGGATAATATTACTCCTATAATGGTATCGATTTTATACAAACTTCCAAGTTTTAATATATATAAGAGGGGTTTTGTCCGATTGCGAAGAAAGAAAACTTAATATTCACCCACTTTGAGGCGAAAAATTATTCAATGCCTTTGGGGTATCGCCATATATATATGGTGTTCCATGTCCTTTCTCAGCTACGTGATGATCCAAGACAAAGTGTGTAGATTTCACCACAAACTAATTGAGAAAGGGCCTCGAGAACCACGTGACGATGGCCCAGGAACGTAGAATAACTACTCCTTCGAGGCATTGTGAATCTGTGATGTGAGGTCAAATTTTCTGTACAGAAGAACCCTTTGTACCTCAATTCCCAAGCATTTTCAGCAAAAGGATTGTATCTTCCCTCGAAAAATACTATTGATCAATATCATTCAGCTCAAAACGCACGCAAACAGAGATACAAGCACTTTTTGGTACAAGTATCATGCCAAAAAGTTGTGATGGATTAAACTCAAGGGGTTTGACCAAATAGCTAGTCATCAGAAAGCAAGTACGTTATTGTCCTCTATAAAGTTTGCATATTCGAACCCCATAGAGGCTAAACATTCTAAACCTTGGGGGCTACTAGAGAGTTTGTCCGGATGTTAATTTCTAAACCATGGAGTTAGTCGAGGTGCCCGGACATCGATCCCATAAAAATAAGTGATGGATTAATACTGCGGGCCTAATTAATGACCTCAAGACTTAAGCTACCAGAAACTTTTCAAAAAATATTAAGAGGGCAGAAATATATCCTACTCCATATTTATATTGCAAAGAGAGAGGGATAGAGACAGCAATAAATAATTAAGAGGGAAAATGGGAAATGTGAAATGATCAAAGGGACTAAATGGCATTGTGGTCCAAGAGAACAACAATCAATTTCTGCAGACCTGATCAGCAAAAAATTAAAATCTGCGGGCCTTGTGATGAAGCTTCCTTTTTATTACTCTATTGAACGCTGGCAAATGAATTGGACCACCATATCATTATATCTTCCGTCATATATACTCCCTATATATCCAGAGTTTAAACTGGATTGGATTGGCAAATACGCGTGAGGTTTAAAAGTACTCGGCACAACAACGATCACAAATTTTTAAGTGAGCTAGACAGGAGTATGGTACGGCACGGTATGATGAAGTAGGCACATGGCATCATGAGAAATTACAAAAACACACACATGCATGATACGACATAATCAGAAAAAAGGCATGCATGACATTGTCACGAGAATAGGCGGGTTGGGCACGGACACGGCAAGACATACAATTAATCGGCTGGACTAGACATGGCATTGTACGCTCTAGGCACAAAAATGACAGACTAAGCCCGCACAACACGGCACGACACGGTCTATTTACCATCGATCGGTACGTGTATATCATGCATAGAAGGTGTAGGATCAAGCGCTTACCATCTTACCAAAACCCACAGGTAGTGGTAAAGGCGCAACTCATTTTTCTTATACAATAGCATAGCAGGTCCCAAGCGCTATGGTTCGACCCGTGTGGGCAGGATGCTGGCCCGCGACCAACAGAAGGGCCTAATTAGCTTATCAACAAGATGGTGTGTAAGCATATAAATATGACCCCTGCAGCTCCGTGATCTCCCTTTTCTCCACATTACTCCAAATTGATGCATGAATGGGGCCGGGATCGATCGGTTTGATGTTGGAGGGAACATATCATTCTCTATGTTATGACCATTTCTACTTTACGAAATTGAATGTATATAGTCTATAATTTAAGATGCTTCTACGAAGTTGCCAATTATGCTTTCTGTGCACATGAACCAATCATTCATGCATTGCACGGCATAGATGATGACTTGAAAAAAAAAAAAAAAACCTCTCTCTGATAAGCCCTCAATAGTGTAAATAATAGGGCTTATCTCTCTAATTTCTGTCACACACAAGTGTATAACTTGCTTGATTTGAACGATATTGTACGAAAGGTGTGTTTTTGGCGCTTGCAGGTAAATCGTGTGAATAAGGCGCATTTGGAGGCCATGAATAGCCCCGAGTGTGTCCAATTACCCAAGACCACGTGGCGCTCCGTGACCGAGTCCCAAAAGTCATGAAAAGAAGCTTTGAAGCATACTCGGGATGTCCAATGATTGCTTCGTCCACAACCTCGCCTTCAAATGAGGTTGAATTACCCCGAGCGTAGGGCTAGATCGATGTCAGCATAGATACCGGAAGTCCGGAATCGTTCCCACAGAGAAAGTCTCAATAGCTTGCTAGGATTTTTAGGTGTAAGGATTTTGGCGTTTAAGACGGCCAACTTTCGATTTTGCTTTGGAAAGTAATGAATACGAATGAAACTGACTAGAAAATGAGTTTTACTAAGTTAAACAAGCGGCATGGCAATGGATTCGTTAACGCCCGTAACTTAGGCCGTCAAACTAACCTCAACAAAATCACAGTTAAATCGCACGGCTTAGGCTATCAACCGGAAGATTTAGCGGTGAAAGTAATGAGACAAGAGATTTAGCATGAAGAACAAGTGAACTCTTTTATTCTTTTGGCAAACACAAGGCGAGCCATAGCTCACGGAACCATATGAGCAAGCGTATGATCACCGGAGGTTAACATCGACAGGTTTCGTTACATAAAGGTGAATTCGTCTTATTATTCATACGAAATTTCGAGCCAAGAGTTGAGAGTAGCTAGATAACGCAAGGCACGAGACACTAACGGCCCCACGGCCAAGCCTAATGAACTACTCACGCATGTTTAAGCAAATAAAAAGCATGCTAAGAATGGAAAACATTTCTAACCGATAGAACTGAAAATAAACTTGATTTTATAGAAGAGTTAAACCACGGTTACAACTTTAATAAACGAGAAAAGACGATACGAAAGCAACTTACTTGAGCTCAATGAAATTACACTTAAAAAGCTAGAAAAACCATTAATGGAGGAAAGTTAAAGCTTAATAATGAACTAACTACAAATGAGAGAGATGAGTCCTATATTTATACAAAAGTAGGTATCTCTCCCCAAAATATCCTAAAATATCCCAAAAGTGGCTGATTTTCCATAAATGGAATGCCAAAATATCTGGCCGAGGGCTCTGCGTATCGATACGCTTCTAGGGAGTGTATCGATACGGAAGCAACTGATGTGACTCGAACCCTACGCGTATCGATACGCCCAATTTCCGTATCGATACGCGACTGCCTTGCTTGGCACAGCTTGGCAGCCTCCTGACTTGACACCCGATGGCCCTCGCTTTCATCCTATGGCCACTGTGGCACAAAACCTCCCGGGCAAGGATGCTTGAAATCACTTAAAAGACGGTTTGCCACTCGAAACACGCCTTTTAAGGGCGTTTTGCCTGAAACACTAAACAAATGCCTTACGAGCAAAAATCAACTAAAAACGACAATAAATAAATAAAGATGCCACAAGCTAGGGTATTTTAAGCACCACGATCTTACAATCTTTGGTGCTAATCACGCCCCCCAACTTGAGCGTTGCTAGTCCCTAGCAACAATTAAACCAACTTAAAAACATAAGTAACTATCCTTCCGTGAAAGCTACTTAGCACCAACGCATATCAACCTAATTGGCAAGAGTTCAAAACGATTAACTTACTTCAAAACAACTCGCGATAGAAGATTGAAAGAGCAACTAAATATTGAGCAAGTAATAAACAAGTATCCAAATTTGTGTCCAAAGACAACGGGCGGATACTCGGTTATAACATAACCAAAAGCATGCAAAGTAGCCATATCCCACAGAAAGGGTGCTCGAGTTAAGCAACGGGGAGCAAAAATACCGTGCTTTATAAGTAGAGAGCACCAATAAACAAAACCTAAGAGTAAACAATTAAATGATTGATTCCGAAAGAAACATGCCACAAACTAACTAAGCTAACTACCATGCGAAAAATCAAAATGGAATCAAGGCATAAGAAGGATCAACTAAGGGCTTTCAAGCATATAATGACCTTGGTTTTAATCAAAGAAAGGTTAGCAAAATGAGATAGCGGCCATATGCTAGCAAGGTCAAACTACCCTTGGCCGCTATCAACTCCAACTACCAAGTCAAAGGCCACATGCCGGCCTCAACAAAAACTTACTAAACTAGCAGTCAAAAGTTTAACTAAACTAAACTAAACTAAAGACAAAGCAATAAAGAGATAAGAGGTGGGCTGTCAACCACCATGCACTCTGACCAAGTAAAGGGATTTTAAATACTCCACCGACTCTACTCATTGTCCAAAAACACTGGCTCATCCCCCGCAAAGTCATCACTATCCTCAGCCGACTCCTCAGGTGGCGGCACATACGGCTCACTTCCTTCCCCCACTCCTCTGCTCAGAATCCAATCCAACTTGTGGTCAATCTTCTTTTGCCTCCTTGCATTATCCCGGGTTTCCTTCTTAATCTTCTTCAAACACCCCATAGTGGCCACTCCTTGGCAAAACAGCAGCTTGTTCCATGCAGCCGACTTTGCACCCTTTGGTGGCAAAGTAGTCAAATATGGCCCACGCGGGACAGCAGCGACAACCGGACGGGACTGAGAAATGCTCTTCGTGAGGACCGATTTGTTGATATCACCCGGATTGAGTTTCTTCCGATCCGCAAACTGAGAGGCCGGGACCTTTTGAGCCAAGCAGATAGCAGTCACCAAGCATGGAAAAGGCATCCTTGTATGGGCTGGAGCTTTAGCCTTGAAGTTAACCATCATATGAAAGATGTACATTGCCCAATTAAACACTACATTGGGATTCATGAACGCGTGAATCATACCCCCTTCATGAATGTCCGGCTTGTTCTCCGTCGCCTTTGGATTGAAGTTATGGTGCACAATTTGGTTGACGAGGCGGTAAACATCCTTGAATTTCCCCGGAGCATGAGGTAGAGTTGCTTCTCCGGGCACTTTGTACAAATCTCGAATGCGGGTGTCGTCTACCACATACTCCTCCTCTTCGTAATTCACATCATCGAGCGGCGGCGGATGGTAACCTAAAACCCGTGCAATAACCCCCTCCGTCACCCCAATGCTAACCCTCCCAATCTTAGAAGTAATCTTGGCATTCTTTTTCCCCTCGTCCTCCTTAGGCGGAATTTTCATGTTCTTGTAAAATTCAATGACCAAGTCTTTATTATAACTGAGATTGGGAGCCAGATAATATGACAAATCTTGCTCCTGAATTCGGCGAACAAAAGGATTTTCAACGCCTAGATTATCAACATCCACGTGCCGCTCATTTTTGAAACCCCTGCCAGGTATGCCCGCCTCCCATTTTTTCTGAGCCGCCGCTTTGACCTCGGCGGCTGTCCTCTTCCTAGTACGTGCCTTCTCAGGGTTTGCTATCATTTCTTCCTCCTCCATTTCCCTAACAATTTCATCACCCTGCCCGGTTGAGGAAGCCGGGGCCTTTCCCTTTCCTCTGTTAGCTACCTGCTTGACCTTTGGCATTGCAACAAAAACCTATAAACAGAGCAACACCCCAAAACTTTGTAACAAAATACCTCGGGAGTAACCCGGAATGCAGCCAATAACTACAAGGTTTACAGGCAGCCCTTGAAAATCAAGTGAACTAAAATCTGCGCAAACAAAGCCAGCCCGCAAATGCTAATGCAACAACATAATAGAACAATGCAATCTTTGTTAGCACAGTAGTCGCTGCTGCGTTGATAAAATCTCAGCCCCCAAAACTTAAATTCAATGTGCCACACGAAGATCGAACACAGGTAACTCCGAGAATCAACAGAACTAAAACATACAACACCGGTTCAGTCCTTAAAAGTAAACTCAGAGGCGGTGTCCAATGATATGCAGATCCAATTCCCAGTATAATCAAAATTACCAAACTAGGGTTCATGAGTGCTTCGGGTGTAGGGAAAAATACATGGATTAATGGTTAAAAAATTGTAAAGATACGGAGATCCATGGTGGGTAATGAAGGGTTCAAGCCAATATAAAGAAAAGTTGGAGAATTTACGTATGTATAGAGTGAGAGAGTGGATTTACCTTGTAAACTTAAGATTTGGCTTGAAAAACCTTGAAAACCCTTGAGATTCCTTGATAGCTTGAAGGTTTTATAGAAGATTTTGGAGTTTTGGTAAGGATTTGAGGTAGAACAAAGGGATTTGGGGCTTAGGGTTTCGTGGAGGGGTAGTGGGTATGGAGGATTAGAGAGAGAAATGATTTGAGAAGATGAAGAGAGAGCCCGAAGTTAACTGCAGAATTCGAACCAAACCCACGCGTATCGATACGGCTACAAAATGCGTATCGATACGGAAGGTTCTGTTGATTTTCCAAACTTACCCGTATCGATACGCTCAAAAATTCGTATCGATACGCGACTGCCTTCCCCCAGAAATCTTGCCATGCCACCCGATGCCAATGCCAAGGGCCAAAATCTCCTCAAATATACCCGGAGCTCTGTAAAACCTGGAGCAGCCATGAAAAAAAACGCCGAACCAACTTCCAATCAACCACCCTAACACCGGTTTCCTATGGATATGAGAGAGACGCAACTTGGCTTTATTCTCAAGGACAATGAGACACTTTGTGGTTTAAATCATATGAAGATGGCCTTGTATCATTTCCTAAGTATGCCAAAGATTCCGAAATGATTTAAAGTAGATAACGAACAAAATTAGGCATGACATGAGATGAATAACTAAACTAAGAATATAATGTTCAAATCAACGGGATATGGGTCAAACTTGCTCACAACGAACTCAACACTTCGTTTCTCATTCTTTCATCAACCATGCGAGTTGGAAACTACCAAAAATATTTACAACGAACTCTTGCCAATTAAAGAACTAATGACCATGTGCTAAGCCGCTTTACTCCACTAATTTTGTATTAACGGAAAGATAAACTAAGATTAAACTAAAATTTGAAAAATTTACCCCGAAAATTTACCCTAAAAACACGCACGAAAAATACAAAAGATGTATGCACAAATATACATCCCTCCCCCCAACTTGAAATAGGCTATGTCCTCATAGCATGGAGAACAACAGTAGGGAGAGGGAGAGGACAAAAGAGATTACCCACGGGGGAATGTCAACCCCCGAATACCTCGACCAAGTTGGAGGCTTTGGCATCACCGGCTCTTTTCGTCATCCGAACGGCTTCCAAGGTCGACTCCTTCGGCTCTTCGAACGGGACCACAGCTAGTCACACAGAACCATGGCCAAAGCTTTGTTGGACTGATAACCGCGACACGTAATCGCACCCATGCTTAGGGCTCCTGAATGCCTCAATCACTCCGACGTTAGACTCAAACCACCAAGGCTGGTGTGGTAGCACGTACACCCTGCAAAAGACTGAAGCTCGAACTACCTACTAAGAGCCAAATGACATTAGAAACGCCCGGCTCATGTTATCCGGGCACCACAGAGATAAAAAGAAAAACAAAAAATAGAAAAGAAACACCATCCGATATTCACGCAATCTTACGAATCATACTTTTCTTCCCGAGTCTCACCAGCGAGATAAAACTCGGGTGGCTATACTAGACCGTCAAATTTGTTACATCATGCCCGAAATAAAATTTACCGCTTGACCGCGCCAAGCAATTAAGCCCAGCGTTCCCTATGATCGAAACAAAGTGAGACATGGCAGAGCCTTGCGCCAAAGCACGGGAGTACCAAGTCGCACCCAAAGACCGAAATTGCCCCCGATAGGGACATATCTGGTGAGCATGGATCATTAACGGTAAACTACGACAAGAACGGACTAATTAAAGACCGAAACAATGATGCATTGGTGAAATCTCTTAGTGAGAAGAACCCGAAACTAAGCAAACATGCAACAATATGTACAAGAACAGAACATTGCCCTTACTAACCGGAGCTGGGCACACGATCCTTATTTTAGTAGCGGCGTGCGAAGCTACAAATACCCAAGTCAATGGAGGGTACCCCTTACAATTAAGTCAAGGGGCCGGGTCCGACAACCAGTTAAGTTCAGCGGTTACGCTTTCGCTCCCCGTGCAAACATGGATTAAACAAAACTAAGCTAAGGAAACAGGGGGATCATCTAAGTAAACCGGAGCAACTAAGTCCTCCGTCACCTCCTCTTTAGCAAAATTTTCCAAAAACGGCTTAAGCCGCTGCCCATTCACCTTAACAATATGCTCATTAACGAGATTCATGACCTCAACGGCCCCATGAGGATAAACTTTATGCACGACATAAGGGCCTATCCAACGTGAACATAACTTGCCCAGAAAAAGATGAAGTTTTGAGTTATAAAGAAGCACTTTTTGACCTACTTCAAAATTTTTCCTTTGGATGTATTTATCATGCAAAACCTTCACCTTAGACTTATAGATGTTGGTATTATCATATGCATCTCTACGGATTTCCTCAAGTTCATTCAATTGGAGTTTACGGTGCACCCCAGCATCGGGAAAACAATAATTGACTTGTTTAATAGCCCAATATGCTTTATGCTCTACTTCCACCGGAAGGTGGCATGCCTTACCATATACAAGCCGATAAGGTGAAGCACCTAAAACAGTCTTATATGCGGTACGGTACGCCCACAGAGCATCAGTCAATCTTAAAGACCAATCCTTCCGGTTGGGATTCACCGTTTTTTCAAGAATACGCTTTACCTCACGATTAGCAAGCTCGGCTTGACCGTTGGTTTGAGGATGATATGCGGTGGAGACCTTATGCGTGATGCCATACTTCTTCATCAAGGCGGCGAATGGCCGGTTGCAAAAATGCATCCCTTGATCACTGATAATTGCCCGAGGCACCCCGAATCTGGACAAGATATGCTCCTTAAGAAACTCAAGCACCACCTTGTGATCATTAGTGCGGGTAGCAATGGCTTCAACCCATCTTGATACATAATCAACCGCCAAGAGAATATACAAGTTCCCAACAGACACTGGAAACGGCCCCAAGCAATCGATACCCCAACAATCAAACACCTCAACAACAAGAAACTTCCCTTGAGGCATTTCATTCCTTCGGGTCACACTCCCCAACATTTGGCAACGGTCACAAGACTTGCAAAAGTCATACGCATCGTGGTGTAGAGTCGGCCAATAAAAACCACATTGTTGTATCTTGGTGGTGGTCTTTCGGGCGGAGAAATGGCCGCCACATGCCTCCGTATGACAAAATTGCAAGATCCCCCCTTGGTCAGAATCGGGAACTCACCGGCGGATAACTTGGTCGGGGCAATATTTGAACAAGTACGGATCGTCGTATGAGAAATGCTTCACCTCTGCTAAAAACCGGCGGCGCTCATGAGAAGACCAATGGGTTGGAAGTAAACCCGAAACCAAATAATTCACAATGTCAGCAAACCACGGAGCCGCTGATACACCAAATAATTGCTCATCGGGAAAGCTATCTCCAATAGGGATATGAGAGGTACGATCCTCGAAATCCAAACGGGACAAGTGATCGGCCACCACATTCTCTACCCCTTTCTTGTCCTTCACGGTGATGTCGAATTCTTGGAGGAGAAGGATCCACCGAATCAAGCGGGCCTTGGCATCTTGCTTGGTGAATAAATACTTGAGTGCCGAATGGTCAGTATACACTGTGATCGGGGCCCCCACTAAATAAGACCGAAATTTGTCCAAAGCAAACACTATGGCCAAAAGTTCCTTCTCTGTTGTAGAATAATTCATCTGGGCGTCATTTAGAGTTTTGCTTGCATAGTAAATCACCCATGGCTGCTTGTCCTTCCTTTGGCCAAGAACGGCCCCGACGGCATAATCACTGGCGTCACACATTAGCTCAAAAGGAAGGGTCCAATCGGGCGTTTGAACAATGGGAGGCGTGGTGAGACTAGCTTTGAGCTTAATGAATGCCAGCTCACATGCGGCAGTCCATTCAAATGGAACGTCCTTAGACAGAAGATGGCAAAGTGGCCTTGAGATCGCGCTGAAATCCTTGATAAACCGTCTATAAAAACCAGCATGGCCAAGGAACGATCGGATATCTTTGACACACTTCGGAGTTGGGAGATTGGAGATGAGATCAATCTTAGCCTTGTCGACCTCGATGCCCCTCGCCGATACAATATGCCCGAGCACAATCCCTTGAATGACCATAAAATGGCACTTCTCCCAATTCAAAACCAAATTCTTCTCCTCACAGCGGGCTAGAACCTTCTCCAAGTTGGCAAGACACGACTCGAAGGAGTCACCAAACACGGAGAAGTCATCCATGAAGACCTCCACAATTTTCTCGACCATATCACTGAAAATGCCCATCATACATCTTGAAAATGTGCCGGGAGCATTACACAAACCGAATGGCATGCGTCTATAAGCAAAGGTCCCAAATGGACATGTGAACGTGGTTTTCTCTTGGTCGG
This sequence comes from Rhododendron molle, assembly GCA_025413875.1. Lineage (NCBI taxonomy): Eukaryota > Viridiplantae > Streptophyta > Magnoliopsida > Ericales > Ericaceae > Rhododendron > Rhododendron molle. The sequence goes on from CM046391.1 coordinate 59,375,635, forward strand.
ATAACGCCACCTCTATTTGATTGTAGCCCGAATAGCCGTCGAGGAAACAATAAAAGGCATGGCTGGCCACTCGTTCCAAGATTTGATCAATAAATGGAAGAGGGAAATGATCTTTACGTGTTGCCGCATTCAACTTTCGATAGTCAATGCATACCCGCCACCCGGTAGTCACACGGGTCGGCACAAGCTCGCCTCGGTCATTTTGAACTACGGTCACCCCCGCCTTCTTTGGAACTACTTGAATAGGACTCACCCACTGAGAATCGGCAATGGGATAAATAATCCCAACATCAAGCAATTTAAGAATTTCCGCCCGAACCACATCTTTCATAATTGGATTGAGCCGGCGCTGAGGTTGCCGAGATGGTTTGACGTCCTCCTCCAAATAAATATGATGAGAGCACAAAGAAGGAGATATACCTTGAATATCCGCAATTGTCCATCCGATTGCCTTAGTGTGCCTCCGCAAAAGTGCAAGCAAAGCTTCCTCTTGTAATTTCTCAAGAGAGGAAGAAATAACCACCGGAAAGGTATTAGTCTCACCAAGAAATGCATACTTCAACGTGTCCGGTAAGGCCTTCAACTCAAGCATAGGCGGCTCATGTCACGCCCTCGATTTTAAACATAAATATACATATCATTTCGATATAAGATCCTCGCATAAAATAGATAATACCCAAAATGAGTTTCCCACCTGCTTAATTACAAACGAATTTTTAAAGTCTACATCAATTACATGTTTGGCACCACGGCCCAAATTAAGCTAACTACAAGTACAAAGGAGTTTTGAATATTACAAACTTTAGTCAAAAGATCAAACGAATTAAATTAGTTACAATACCATCTCTATCAAAAAGAAAATAGACTAATACAAAGATGGTTGAGTAACTAGATCTTGTTAGCTTCCAAAAATCCTCGTTCCAAATACACCATGTCACACAACCTATTGCCCTGCGTTCGAACCTGAAAAGAAGGATTTTGTTGAGCTATTAGAGCCCAATAGGAAATTCTCTACAAAATCTACATGCAATGAGACGATAAACATGGATACGGCGAATCAATTTAGGTAACAAATTCAAACGATGCACATCAACACCCTTGGCAAGTATCATAGCAATACACACATATAGCCACACACATACTCACACCTCCTCCAACCAATTTCCACCCCTTGCGATTTAGTGTTACCACCCCTTGCGTCACAATATACTCCACCCCTTGCGATTTTGTGTTACCACCCCTTGCGTCACAATAAACTCCATTTTTCACTTCATACCGACAATCACACTATCGTCATAATCAACACCATAATCTCATTCTACACACATCGACACAATCTACCACATCTCAAATGGCCAAAGGACCATAGCATTCAAGACTACGAATTCCGTATTCGAGAAATACACGATCCACAAGTCACAAAGCATTCCATTCGACCATTTACGACAAATAAACACTCGTATTCATGCATAATCACCACAAGACATGTAAAAGAAGAGAGAAATCCCTACCAAGATGGGTTTTGAGCAAAACCCTAAGTCTAACAAGTGGATTGAACTTGAATCCTCCAAAAAACAAGCCTCACCCGAGCTTGGATGCAAGATCTAGAGTAAATAAAGTCCAAAAACATGAATAATGAGCAAAGATCAACCAATAATCGAGAGGAGAGAGAGAAAAAACGTGGGTAGGCCTCCAAGTGTGAGGATAAGAACATAAAACTCACCCTTGGGTCACCAAATGCAAGAATCTTGTGAATTTGAGGAAGAAAACCTTTGGATCTTGGAGATTCGAGCTTGAAATCGAGAGTTTTGGATGAGATTGGAGTGGGGTGGGTGAGAGAAGGTTTTGAGATCTGGTTTCGTGGCCTTTGGGTGTGAGAAATGACATAAAGGGGTATTTATAGTGTCCCAAAAAGCGTGCTGAAAAAAGTGCAGAAAACACAACATGAACCGGTACGGGGAAAAGTTGTACCGGTACATGAACCTTCAAAATGTCAAAAAACACAACTTCTGAACACCATTTACCGGTACTGGGAAAAGGCTGTACCGGTACAAGCAGGGCAGAAAATAAATTTTTGCAACGGTCACCGAATCAAACCCCACTTGCTACCAACATTACCAAACATCATTACAACCTCAAACTAACATTTTACCATCCTCCGAGAGTCCAATACACACCAAAATACGTATCTCCGTACACCCCACAACATATGAGCGACTTTACTAACAATACAACTACTTTACGAAATAAACGATTTCCGAAATTTAATAAATTCACAAGTCTTCACAGCTCAACACTAGAAGGGAGCGTTTTGCGCTCAATAGGGGGCAATTCCTCAAACTTTGGGAGCCACGGTGCAACTCCACAAATCTCCTCGCCACCGGCATCTTCATTTAGCAAAGCAAAGAGTGACTCCATCTCTTCGGATTGAAGGAAAGCGGCCTCTTCCGAGGTAAGAGCTAACTCCAACGAGTCTTTTGACAAAAATTCATCCACGTGCTCTTGCACCAACGTATCCACAAGGTTGACATTTTGACAATCGTCATCGTCTCCCATCTGCGCCCCGACATGGAACATGTTGACTTCCATTTTCATGTTACCGAATGACAGTTTCACAAGTCCATCCCGACAATTGATATTGGCATTTGAGGTTGCTAAAAACGGACGACCAAGGATAACGGGAGTAGATAACGGTGATGTCGACGACGGGCAAGTATCAAGTACCACAAAATCCACCGGAAAAACAAACTGCCCAACTTGGACCAACACGTCTTCCACTACCCCTCGAGGAATGCGAACACTCCTATCCGCCAATTGCAGAGTAACCCGTGTGGGCTTCAACTCCCCCAAACCGAGTTCTTGATAAACCGAGTACGGTAGCAAATTCACACTTGCTCCCAAATCCAACAAAGCTTGCTCCACCCTTGTACCCCCAATGTTCACCGAAATTGTAGGACATCCCGGGTCTTTGTACTTCGGAGCAAGGCTTGTATGAATAACTTGGCTGGCTTCCTCGGTAAGGAGTACATTATGATGCACACTGAGTTTGCGCTTCTGAGTACATAGATCTGTAGACACCCCATTCTGGACTGTCCAGACTAGTTCATATGCGTTTTTTTTTTTTTTTCCCCGATGATGATTAATGGTCGAGAACCCTCAAGGTTGATGGTGTGTTTGAGCTCTGAGCGTCCCGAACCCTTTCAAAAACCCTTTTCAAACCCTTCGAGCCAGAACCAAATGGCCTCAAGAAACCCTCGCTTCAAGACGCTAATGATTGGATCGACGACGCCTTGGTTCATTGCCACGTGTCAGTCATCGGGCATCAAAGCACCATATATTGGCGCACGCCACTTACTTCTGGCGCACGCCACATATTGCCAGTCAAATCACCTTTTCGGGACCACTTGCCCGAGACTTTTGTGGCCGCCCTGACGTAGTCTACAGCTCCCCTGATGATTACATCGTCCAGAACGGTCTCCCCCTCTCTCCTACACCCTCCATCAAGGCAAGTCTCATGCATTCAATGCATGGAGGCTCCCTTCTCTCTTGCCACCCCAAACAGCCCCTTAGGCCAGGCTGATCAGCCCTCCATCTCAGTCTATAAATACACCCTTGCATTTATTTGCAAAGGGTTCAACAACTTCAATGCTCTCCCTCTCTCTCTCTAGTTTTTCTTGTCTACTCCTTTCATGCATTGAAAGAGTAAGCAAGCAACACACCACTCCACTGATCAGTCATACAACCTACATTTCCATCTTCCATTCATCCATTCATCCATCTCAAGGTTCAAACCATCCATCAATCTCAAACCAAAGGTATACCACCTTCTGTTCTGGAATTCATTTCGACTCGAGGGAGAACAGTAACCCAGCCGGTAATCAATACCAAGCCCGAGTTCAAAGCCGGTAAAATCGATGGCGCCGCGCCTTTTCATGTGCGTGCGCCACCATGGTCGCATGGCAGACTAGTGGGGATCACGATCATCCTCATTTCGCTTTCTTTTTCCGATCACCTTGAAGCATGCTAAAAATCGGTTTACTGCTTTCTATATGTTAGGACTGTGTAGTTAAATTATCTGTTTTTAAACTGCTTAGTAAGGCCTCTGGGATCTTTCTGGTCCTGTTCGAACCCACCAAGCAAAGCCAAGCACCGACAAGGGGAACAAGTTGGCGACGGGTTTAATGACCGGCGTGGCGCCACCTATACCGAGATCCAAAGGCTCGCTTGCCTCTGCTTAAATCTTGGCCTCTATTTGATCCCCACTGCTTATGGGGTTTTCCTATTTGTTATCGCTTGATTTGTTGCTGTACCCTGTAACTGTATATATGTTGCTATATCAACTGTGTGGTTTGTCCTGGGTGTGCACTGGTCCATTCCAGAGCCCAGAGGGTTGAGAGCAGAGTTTGTGGGTTTGGGCTTACTGCAGTGCGCCACTAATAGGTGGCGTGCGCCAGTTGTGTTGGCATGCACTGGCCAATCCAGTGCATGCCAGTACGTTGCTTGCGTATGTCACTTTGTCGCAGCGCACTCCAGTCTGTCCAAAACACTCACAGAAGCGCTTGTTCTCAATCTATTATACTTTGTTCATTAAATCATACATCTCATTTTGCCATACGAATATCACTTGTCATTTGTCAATCCCCATTAACTGTTCCCCCGCCCTAATTGGCTGAATAAATGATTAAAAGAGAGAAAAATGCAAAATGTTTTACAAAAATGCCTAAGTAGAGACCGATCTTCGGATTGGGCGAGAGGGGTGCCATAAAACCCTTCCCCTCTCGTAATCTGGCTCCCGAACCTCAGATATCGAAGGTGACGACGGTCCAGTCTACAAACCTTTTCGAATCAAACAAGCGTGAACAAAAACGTTTTTCAAAATCGGTTTCTTGGGTGTTTTCCGCAAAACCCGGGTGGCGACTCTCTCAAAACGGCATTTCGCCATGCTTTCAAACAAAAAGGGCGCAAACCTAACCCCGCACGCCGAAAATGCGGGGATTTTCAGGGGCGTGTGCCCACAGTGGCGACTCTGCTGGGGAACATTGCATTAATTAAAATTTGGAAATTAATACATGCTTGAACAATTCTCGAAAAGTCTGTCAAAACAGTACGCTCCGCGCTGCTGAAGAACGGAATGGTAACGTAACAGGATTCTACATCCGACCAAACCGAACTGGGGCTTTTACTATTGTTCACTTGTGTAGTTTTTCTCCAAATTTTGATTAATAAAAGTGAGCCAAACTTGAAGAAGGCATTTCTTTTCTAAACATTGCATTTTTCTCTCTTAAAATCATTCGTTGGCACTCTCCATTTGCATCGGTGTTACTTAGCCCCGTTGAGGTGTTTTGGGTAATCGGCACAATAGAGCCTGCGGTCCTCGAACGCCCAACAACCTTGAACGATGATGATCGCAATACTGTTCGATCATTGCTTTGCTATACGCGTCTGCTTTGGGAGGTATACCGTGTCTCTAGTCGGAGGAACCCCTTTAAGCCAAAACCGCCTCTCCATGCGTATAAAGCAATAGAACCTTTCAAACTAAGACAGAAACCGCAGGGTAGGATTGTTTGCATCTAACCCCATAAACCGTCTATATGTGTTACAGTTTTCCATATCGCATGCCTGTATACATACATGCATACCGTTTTGCGTAGGAGCATGCTAGGCGGCCTTTAGGTGGTCTGTCCGGCAAGTCTATCTCGTCCCTATTAGGACGCTGCTTGGACCGATGACGAGTCGTGGCATCTTGATAATGTACGTTATCAACCTTTCAAAATCCCGTGAGTCAAAGAGACTTCGAGAAATCGGGACTTCCTAAGTCCTTGTCTAAACCCAATCAAAGTTTCAAACAGAAATCCAGGAACAACAAGAGGCATGACGTGATGCTTACACCTTTCCGGTTATAAGTGCTAAACACTTACACCATTTCAAGGCTCCGGCACAGTGCTGCTTACGCCATTTTGGTCATGGTATCACGACATTCACATCAAGTTGTTCCGCTCCAAATTTTGAAACCTTGAGAAAGGAGTAGCCGAAGGCTTAGGTTGGTTTTGACATCTCTTGGTTTTGTCGATTCAAACAAGGATACATTGTTTAAAAGAAATCCGAGGATCACAAACGACGTCCTAAAATGCCGCGAGATGGACTTGCTTGCTAAGTGTAGAGTCTAGGAGGACATCGACGACGAGCATTTCCCATTTCTTCCATCTCTTTACTAAATCGGCCGCAGTCGCCACCGAGCTCTTCTACTTTACCGCTTAGCTCGCATCACAAATCAAGGTTCTAAAGCGTCAAGAGCCAAACCTACTGGGTCCGTCCTGGGTCTGGTCAAGGAAGGTTTGGGTGGGTTATTGCTCACCGTCACAACGGAAGCTCGGGGTTGCACGTTGTCAAAGGAGGATTCGCCACTGTCCACTCCGCACGAAACCTCCTCATCTTCACCATCTCCACCATCATCTCCAAAACCGTCAAGACCGAAGTTGTAGTCATGGCCGAAACTCCGAACCTCGCTACTGTCTTGGCCGACATTCAACGAAACATGGCTGCCATGCAGCGGAGGGCTGATCAGACCGATGCCTCCATGACCAATCTTCGTACTTTAATCGAGGAGCGCCTTCCTTTAGTGGCTGCAGCTGGCGGCGGCGGAGAAAGGAAAAATCCGGAAGTTGAGGCTGAAGACACTCCCCGAGAAGAGAACCCTGCTCAGAATCCTGAGATAGCCGCTCTGATCGCCAAGATGGCGAAGCTCGAAGAATCCGTCACCAAATCCGAGACTAGGTGCGGGTGGCCTAGACATGGATCGCCTCTGCTCTTTCCCGAATGCTCGCCTGCCTGAGCGATTCAAAATGCCGGACTTCGCGAAGTTCGATGGTACCGGGGATCCTAGGACTCACTTGTTGGCCTATCACAGCGCCATGAAACTTCATGGGGTAGAAGAGGATGCCATGGCTCAACTGTTCCCTCAGACTCTGGTTGGTCCAGCTTTTCAGTGGTTCTTGTCTCTTGACATTTCCAAAAGAAGAACCTGGGAAGACATTGGTGCTGCCTTTAACTCTCAGTACAGCTATAATGCTCAGCTCAAAATGACCACTCGCGAGCTTGAGTCAACCAAGATGACTGCAAAGGAGTCCTTTGCGGATTTCATCAAGCGGTGGAGGACCAAGGCCGCCCTCATGACCGATCGTATCAGTGAGAAGGACCAGATCCGTATCATCTCCCGTAATCTGTTGCCCGACTTTGCCAAGAACCTTGTGCTGGTGCAAGGTGCCAATTGGGAGACTTTCTTTGATTCTGGTCTAGCTGTTGAAGAAGCCCTCCAAACTGGAGTTCTGACAAGAACAGAAACACCTTCCTCCGCCGCAGCTCCGAAGGCCAAACCCCGTGCTTACACCGGGAACAGCACTGCCCTTTTCGGTGCCAGCAACTATGCCAGTGCAGCAACTGCCGGCAGCAACACCGCCGCTCAGGCTTCCTCCAACCATATTGCCAACATCAACCAAGTTCAAACCCCCCAAAGGACCCGAAACCGCAACCCACCTCGTGTGTTTTCCAATTTCGAGGCTCCACTTTCCTCGGTCTTGGAGAAACTGGTCAAGTCTGGTCATCTCCGACCCTTGACACCAACCTCACTTCCTCCAAATCTACCCCCTAGCCACAACCCCAACGTTTTCTGCGCTTACCACCAGATGCCCGGCCATCACACTGATACTTGTTTTCGCCTCCGTCATGCGATACAAGATTTGGTCGACAACGGCACTCTTCCAACTCCACCTCCTAAACCCAACGTTATCTCCAACTCCCTACCTCAGCACAACCAACAGGTGAACCAGATATCCCTCAGCTCCACTAAATCTCCCAGCTCCACCATATTCAACCCCACTGACCATATAACCCCAGAACACAACCCGAAACCCGTCGTCTTGACCCCTCTGGAACCCGAAGTCAACATGCTGGCTCTAGAATGGGAAATGGAAGACAAGGCGGCCGAGTGGGCGGAACTCAGTGACGACTGGTATGAACGGTATTATTCGGGACTCCCCGCGGCCCCTCAAATCAATCAAGCCTGGGTTGACCAGATGGAAGCAGAATGGGAAGCAGCACGAGCAGACCCTCTGGATGGCCTCTCTTTGTTCATGCTCTTTTATCAACCCGAGCCTGCTGACCCCGAGGAGGAGGAATATGTCTGGGATCCGCAACCAACTGCTGCTCAATTAGCTTGGGACCAGAATTTCTATTTGGCCCCGGCAGATGCCGAAGATGATGTGGACGAGGCTTACCTGGAATTTTATGCCGACGGGGAAACCCTCCCTAGTGATCACCGCCAGCTTGGATCTTTCACCCCTTTGATGGACAAACTTTCGGACGTGGTCCACAAGTTCCCTCATGAGCTCGACCCCATCAACAAAATAGTGCCTGTGGAAGGGCCACGCCCGCGTACTACGCTTGAAGATGACTGCCTTGTCATGGCCATAGATGAGGTCCCAGCTGACTTGTGGGGTCTCGATGACATTGTGGATCTGAACTCAAAACCGCTACCTGAAGATCTCTGGGACGTAGACAAAGTTGTGGACATACAGATGGGAAATGAGGTGTGGACCGTCAATTCTGCTTTGGTCGATGCTGGTTTCTGGGACTCGCCATTTGTTACAAATCCGGGAGTGCCTTTCGAAGAAGCCGCAGCTCAGGATCCCACATTCTGGGAGGGACTGGTACTGCAAGACTTGGAGACGGCGCTGAAACAGGATTCTCCTGCAACTGTGGCATCTGTCGACAAGGGAAAACGCAAGATGGCTGAAATCCCTACTGACTTCTGGGATTTTGATGATAAAGCGACCTCCTGGTGGGATATAGCGAACTTCACGAGGAGCGGCCGAGTTTTTCAGCCGCCTAACCTGCAGGCTGGGAGCTCGTCCAATCCTCCGATCCAAAGACCTGCTGTTCCTGCGGCTGCTCAAAGGAGTGTTTTGCCTGCGCACAATGAGGTTCCTGCGGAGAATGCTATCCAACGACAGCTCGAGAAGATTCCGGCCGCTGTATCTGTCTGGGGTCGATTGCGTCATCAAAGGAGCATCGTGAAGGGTTGTCCTTAGCCTTGTCCCGTATCACTGTACCAACTGATATCACCCCCGAGGCAATGATCGCCCTCGTCCTGCCTCTGCTCTCAAAGCATTCTGTTACCTTTACTGAGAAGGATTTGCCGATTGAGGGAACCGTTCACAACCGTCCGCTACATATCACTGTCAAATGCAAGGGGCTCTGGATCCCAACTGTGCTCATTGACAACGGCTCTGCCATTAATGTCTGCCCGCTGAGGGTAGCATACCGCCTAGGACTTGCAAAAAAGGACTTTCAGCCGTCTAACCTGGCTGTCAAGGCTTATGATAGCACGCGTCGTGTGGTGGACGGGACCATAACTCTTCTGCTCGATGCTGAGGGCTTTGAGATGAGTGTTGAATTTCATGTGGTGGACATCCCTGCCACATTTAACCTACTGTTGGGAAGACCTTGGATGCACCGGCCGAACATCATGGCAGTGCCTTCCACTCTGCATCAAAGTCATGCTGGGGCTTCCAACCGGAACTTTAACGATCTGTGGGGACTCTGGGATCCGCCCACTCAAAGAGGATGAGCCTGTGCTGGGGATCATGCATGGAGAGGAGGATTCGGACTTTGGAGGTTTCTCTTTCGACACTTCGAGATCGGTTCTCGCCATTGCCGTAGCGGATGACTTCATCATCAGTTCCACCGCCTTCGAGATCATGAGGAGAATGGCGTTCATGCCTGGTTTTGGACTTGGGATCAACCAACAAGGGATCACTGAGTTCCCCGTCTTTCCCTTCTCCGAAGGTCAGTTTGGTTTGGGATACGTTCCCCTTGCCAAAAAGGCCAAGAACGGGAAAGACGCGGGAAAACTTCGAACCCTCTATGGTAACCCTAACAGCTACTTCGTCCGTGAGGGAGGAGGACATGCTTATATGGGGCAGATTGAGCCGTTTTGGGATCCAGAGACTCGCGCTTGGCTTCCGGGGTTTGAGATCTTCGCTGCTGACACTTGGGCTGATACCGAAGAGGACATTGCAAAGGATGAGCTGGCTGAGGCAGAATTCAAGGAACAGCTGGCCAAGATCAAGGGGAAGATGGACTGGTTGAAGACTTTCGATCAGGGGAGCTTGGAGATGCCGCTGTTCTCCCAAGTAGGTTTGGTTGGCAAGGAAGAAGAGGCTGAAGTGCTGATGCTTGGGCCCGACTCCTCAGATGCTCTCAAGGATCCAACCACCCTCATTGTCGAGGCAAAGGGCGGTATTAATAACTGCATTTTCACTCCACGCTTAACATGCATTGACAATGAGTCTGACCGACACAGAGTCTTTTGAGTCTAAGTCTAGCTCAGAGTCTGTGCCTCCTGGCCCTCCACGTCATAGCTTCTACCAATTTGAGTTCATCAGTACTTGGCAACCCGCCTGGGTTTTATGAAATGAAACGACCGCTTCGATTACTTGGTCGACTTCTATATAAAGCGTCGACCTCGACGATGAAGGAACAGACTTCGACGGGAATATCCCTGCTGAGGCGTTCCCTCATCGAAATGGAAGACGAAAGGCATGCTCGACCTCTAAAAGAAAAGTAATTTCAGAATCTGAAAGACGAGGGGACCCCGTGATGATGCAAATTGGTTCTACTTTGTCCCCCGAGGACCGAGCTGCTTTGATCGATCTACTCAAGGAATACTTCGAGGTCTTCGCGTGGTCGCACCAAGATATGCCCGGCATCGATCCCGAAATTGTACAGCACCGAATTCCGTTAGCACCTGGGGCTGTTCCGGTTAAACAGAAGCTCCGTAGGATGAGGCCGGATTGGGTTGAGAAGATCAAGGAAGAGGTTACCAAACAGATTGACGCAGGTTTTCTGAGGGTCGCTGAGTATCCGAAGTGGGTCGCCAACATTGTGCCAGTCCCCAAGAAGGACGGGAGAATCCGAGTCTGTGTCGACTTTAGGGACCTGAACAAAGCAAGTCCCAAAGACAGTTTTCCGTTGCCTCACATCGATGTGCTTGTGGACAACACGGCAGGTCATGCCTTGCTCTCCTTTGTCGACAGATTCTCGGGATATAAGATCTTTGTAGCACCGGAGGATCAAGAGAAAACAACGTTCGTCACTGAATGGGGGACATATTGCTATGTGATGATGCCGTTTGGGCTCAAGAATGCTGGTTGTACTTTTCAGCGGGCACAGACGACCCTGCTACATGATTTTATCCATAAAACGGTCGAGGTCTATGTCGACGACATGATTGTCAAGGCTAAGAACAAGGAAGATTTCATTCCAGCACTTCGGCAGTTTTTGGAAAGGCTTCGGAAGTACAACGTGCGCCTCAACCCGCATAAATGCACATTTGGGGTCACAGCAGGCAAGATGTTAGGGTTCCTAATCACAGCCAGAGGGATTGAAGTCGATCCAGCTAAGATCAAGGCTATTCTCGAGATGGAGCCCCCACGGTCGGAGAAGGGAGTGCGAAGCTTTCTGGGGAAGGTTCAGTTTATTAGCCGGTTCATCGCCAAGTTGACTTTGACTTGCGAGCCGTTGTTTCGACTACTCAAAAAGGACGTTTGTTTCGAGTGGACGGACAAGTGTCAAGCTGCTTTCGAGGCGATAAAAGAGTATCTGCGAAATCCACCTGTGCTAATGCCCCCAACGCCGGGTCGTCCGTTGATTTTGTACTTATCAGTCACCCCGACAGCTATGGGATGTCTGCTGGCACAAGAAGGAGACAACGGGGTCGAGAAGGCAATTTACTATCTGAGCAAGAAGATGGTGGGCAGTGAGGAGCGTTATACCTCTCTGGAAAAGACATGTTGGGCACTAGTTTGGGCTACCAAAAAGCTTAGGCACTACATGCTAGCCTATTCAGTGAAACTGATTTCTCGGATGGATCCTCTTAAGTATCTGTTCGAGAAGCCGGCACTCACTCATAAGCTAGCACGTTGGTTGCTCTTGCTGGCAGAATTCGATCTCCAATATGTTACAAGGAAATCTGTGAAGAGCCGTGCTGTGGCTGAATTTCTGGCGGATCACCCGATTGATGGGCCGGAGGATGTCGACTTTACTTTCCCTGATGAGGACGTGCTAACGGTGGTCGAAGAAGTGTGGACACTCTACTTTGATGGGGCTGCGAATCAAAAGGGATTTGGGATCGGAGTGTTGCTAATCACGCTTGCCGGTGCTCATATTCCGTTTGCTTTCAAGTTAAACTTTGACGTCACCAACAATCAAGCTGAGTATGAGGCCTGTATCGTCGGAATGGAGGTTGCTATTGCCCTTGGGGTTGAAAAGCTAGAAGTAATTGGGGATTCAAACCTGGTGGTGTCTCAGGCTAATGGAGACTGGAAGGTGCGTGAGGAAAAGCTGAAGCCTTATCACCAAGAGTTGGAGGAACTGATTCCTCGCTTCAATAAAGTGACTTTCACTCATATTCCACGCTTGAGGAACCAGTTCGCCGACGCCTTGGCGACTTTGGCTTCAATGATCGAACTTCCGATTGGGGTCCGGTTGCGACCGATCGTAATTGAACAGAGGGATTTGCCCGCTCATGAGTATGTCAACGCCATCGATGACGTCAATGATGGCCTGCCCTGGTACCATGACATTTGGAACTTCGTGGAGCGCGGGGAATTTCCCGCCGGAGCTACTAGGAAAGATCGGGTTGATTTGCAGCGGCTGGCTGCCCAATACATCATTTGTGGAGGGAAACTGTATCGAAGGTCTCACTGTGGAATGCATAAGCTGTGCGTCAACGGAGTTGAAGCAACAAGGATCATGGAGGAGATTCACGAAGGAGTGCGGTCCTCATATGAGCGGTGTTATGCTTGCAAGGAAGATCCTCCGGCAGGGTTATTATTGGTCAACCATGGAGTCACAATGCATCGACTATGTGCGGCGCTGTTACAAGTGTCAAATCCACGCCAATCTGCAGCACGTTCCTGCGTCTAAGTTGTACGGCATGACCTCGCCATGGCCTTTCTCCGTGTGGGGTATCGACGTTATTGGCATGATCACACCGTCTGCCTCGAATGGTCACAAGTTCATACTGGTGGCGATAGATTACTTCACCAAATGGGTCGAGGCTGAGTCCTACAAGACCTTGACAACCGTTCAGGTCGCTCAGTTCATCAGAAAGAACATCATCTACCGGTATGGTGTCCCTCAGGCCTTCGTGTCAGATAACGGGAGTCATTTCAAAGGAAGGGTCCTGGAGCTTTTCGAGGAGTTCGGTATCGAGATCCACCATTCCACAACCTACCGTCCACAGACAAATGGAGCAGTCGAGGCCGCAAACAAGAACGTCGAGACAATTATCAAGAAGACTGCTGAATCTGCAAGGGATTGGCATGAGCAGCTACCACTGGCACTCTGGGCATACCGAACGTCGATCCGCACTTCAACTGGTGCGACTCCGTTTTCCTTGGTCTATGGGATGGAGGCAGTGCTTCCCATTGAGCTGGAGGTTCCGTCCCTGAGGGTCATGGTCGAAAGTGGTCTTGAAGAGTCTGAATGGCTGAGCGGAAGGTTTGTAGAGTTGCTGCTGTTTGATGAAAGAAGGCTCCGCGCTCTGTATCATGTGCAGGGGTATCAACGTCGAATCGCCCGTGCGTTTGACAAAAAGGTGAAATCCAGGGGCTTAGTCGAAGGAGATATGGTGACGAAGGAGATTCGGGCCCCAGTGTTCGATGTCCGCGGGAAGTTCCGACCAAAGCGTTCAGGGCCTTACATTATCAAGACCATCCTGTCTGGAGGTGCTGCCAAACTCATCGACCTCGACGGCAACGAGTTCAGTACCTTAGTCAACCTGGATCAACTCAAGCGTTTCTATCCCTGAGAGATGCTCGTTGGGCCGAAAACCACAAGGGTGGGCGGCGCCAAGCAAAAATCAGAGCAAGCCTGCTAGACCGAAAACCTAAGGAGGCGGTCTAGGCAAAAATAAATAGGCAAAAGTCGAGAGCTCGCTGGACCGAAAACCTGAAAAGGCGGTTCTAGGCAAAATTTAGAGCGTAAAAGGAGAGTAAAACACACGAGCGAACCTTAGCCTGAACTACGTTCTGACCTGATTCTCTTAAAAGGGATACGTAGGCAGTCTCACCTTGAGACCCGGTCACACTCTATCAACTTGATCCATGGTTACACATTTTGGCATCAACAGCAAAGGTCGAACGGAAATCGAGGGCAAGTCAAGGTGTTATCAGAAAATCAAAAGGGGGAAACCCTCCGTCTTTCATTTTTATTGCAAAATCACTATCTCTAATACATGGGCTGAGCATGAAACCTTAAAACAGTCAAAGCATGAAAAACAGAACAAAATGCTTGAGAAGCCTAACGGCTCACAGCTTATTCCAAGCGCAGCAAAGTAGTCTGAGTCAGTCGATGTTTTCCCTTGCATGCACCTCTGCTCTCAGCCATTGTTTGTAGCTGTTCCTTAGTCTTGTGGTGAAGTCTGGCATTTCCCCCTGGAACGTCCTAAAACCCCAGCGCCTCCGGTAGCGATTGAGGGTTTGAGCAGTGAAATTTGGAGCGCGGAAGCCATCTGTGCTGATACGAGTATTCCCCTGTGAGGCGCCCAACTGTCTGAGAATGCGGCCGGGAATATAGAATGTGAAGCTGGTCAGTCCTGCGAGTACCACCCTGTCAAAGCCGTCGGAGAACAGAGTCATGATGGGGAGCTCCAGCCAGGGACACCTCCAAGCTATCTCATCAGGTTGAACCTGCTGCAGGAATGTATACCATTCCTCCAGGTCCATGTCTGGATACCTCATTCCCCTTTGGTGGATCCGCTTCGGGAACTGGTGCCAGCCGTCCGCAGGAGGATGCAACAGCCCGAGTTTGTCACATAACCATAGCTGCATGGGTGAAAAGACAAGTGAGAAGCCAGATAAAGCCTGAGCGATAAAACAAGTAGGAAGCCCAGAAAAAGGCCTAAAGCCGAGTGTCGAGGTAAAAAGAGAATGTGTGAAAACTGGAAAAAGGTGAGCTGAGTGAGGTAACCTGAAGCAGGAGTGGACTGCCACCGAAGGTATTTGCCTGGCCTGTATACACCGAGTCTAGTCCCGTGAGTGTTTCCGCCAAGACCAAAGGGACCACATTCTTCCGGTCCGCCATTTGAGTGGCCACACTCACCAGTAAGGGGCTAACCCGGCCGTCAGCAGGAACAAGCAGATAGGCAGCAAGCAGACAGATCACCAGCGCAAAGCGGCGCTGGGCTTGCACAGCCATGTCCTCCAGGTCACCATCAGGACTGTATCGCTCGATCAGCCGCATGACGTTGAGCTGGCCACCTGCGACGAGAGTGTTCGCCAGGCCCCTAGAAATTCCCAGTGACGTCTCCAGTAGACCAGGCATGCTCACCTGATATGGTGGAACGACAAGTGTGGCGGACACGAAAGTCCGAAGATACGCCTGGAACTCTTCGATAGTCGGGCATATCTCGTCATCGCCGAAACGAAAGACATGGACGTCAGGGTCCCAAAACCGGAGAGCAGCCCGAAGGAGGGCGGGACGGAGCGGCACGTGTCGCAAATATCGAAATGAGGCGAGGCCGTGGTACTGAAAGTTTAGCCAGTCGATGCCCAAGAATTGTGTAAGCCATGGCCTGAGCAGGGTTGGCAGAGGATTTTCCATTTGAAGGCTACTGAGTTGGTGTTTGAAAATGACAAGAGATCAGTTGTAGGAGTAACAGGGTGTGTGCACCTCTCTTTATAGGCCATAACATACATCCTTTTTCCCATGGTATATTCAAAACCACAGGCTATCTTCCAATGGCCACTTGGGGAAGTACTCTGCCCCCCTGAACATTGCAGAAACCGTGTACAAAACGCGTGGGGTCGAAAACAGGAGATGCCAGGAAAAAGGACAATTGGCCAGACAAGTGGGTCTGGCGCGCACATGGGTGGCGCACGCCACTAATGAGGTGGCGCACGCCAGTGTATTATGACACTGGCGCACTCAACAAGCTCACCGGCGCACGCCAGTGCGACCTGCACTAAAACCAGTGTGCAGCAGCAGCTGCCATCAAACGTTCATTTTCAATTCCGGGGCCTGTTTTGCTGCATGGACGGTTCGTACAAGTCACGAAGAGTATTTTGGACTACGCCGAAGCAACGGACCTCGTGCACCATGTCCAACGAAGGTTTTCGGCCTCCAACGGCCCGTATCCTACCAGAATGGGGGATACGGAGAGTCAAAATCCGTTTCGGAAACCCTTGCCAAGTTTTCTCATGCCGTACAGCTCACATGGACTTAATGTGACTGCATGGGGGTGTCGGTTTCAGTCCGGGCCTATAATCGAGTCATCTTTGGCGTTTTATACCCATTTTGAGGTATTTTTCCTAATTTTTGGCATGTCCGCCCGTGTCTTGGCGTTTTCCTAGAGTCCGTCATTTCCCACAAGTCATTATGCGTTGTTATGACTGTACAGAGGTGTCAGTTTCCTTTGTCTCAAGAGAATTTTGAGTTTTGGCACATTAATGCCCAAAATGTCATTATTTTCCTGTATCCTCTTATCCTGGGGGACACGGAGCGTATCCTGAAACTTTTCTATCCATTTCTTTCGAGCTAGGTCAGTCCTATGCACATGTTAGCTTTGTTAGTCGATTCAGGTCAATTGTCAATGCATGTTGGGTATTAGTGAATGGATTATTCTTTTCCTTTGCCAAAATTTTATCGAAAGGAGATTAATAAACGGAAAATGCAGTTATTATGTCATCCCAAAGCAAACTATCAAATGTCAAAAGCAGTACTAATGTACGGAACGGCACAACGGCCCAAGCAAGCAAAACCAAAGTATGTGGGGCACATCTGCCCAATGGCCAAGGCACGCAGGCCTCAAAATCAATGTACCAAAGTATCAAAATGCTGAAGTGTCAAATGTATCAAAGTATCAAAAGCAGGCTAGACAGTAAAGTGGCTGAGGCTCCGTGGTAGCCCTCAGTCAGCAATATCCTCGGGGTCTATGCTGCCGCTCCCGCTGTCCTCCTCGCTCTCCTCAGCTGCAGCCATCTCCCCTGGACCGTATCGGAACCTCGGGTCGCTGGCCGAGTCAGATCCGCTGCTGAGGGACTCTGTCTCTTCCTCTTCTTCTTCTTCTTCTTCCTCTTCTTGCCTCCTCTTCTTCGAGGGTCCTTCCGGCAGTTTCTTGTCGCCAGTCCTCTTCCTCAGGACTCTGCGGAATTGCTCTGGCTCGCTCGCTGAGACAATCACCACTCCCCTGGACTCGGGCCGTGTAGTGCTAGCCTGGCGCTGGGCTGCCGCTGGTGTCTTGCCCTTGCCCTTCTGTGGGGCAGCCCTCACAGTCTTCCTCCTAGAAGCCGCCCTAGCGCGCCCCTACATTGTCATTTGCATTTCAAATATTTCAACATATATATTGTGCATATATTGTGTGGAATATTGAAACAGGAAACCAAAGCAGGCATATCCGGGGTGCATTGTATCAAACATGCTCAAGCTATCTAAATATCAAAGGCGAAAAGCAACAAGTGTTTCGAGGTTATACTTGAGGCTGCACGGCAGGAGCTGGGATAGCTGGAGGGTAGTGCAACTGCAAAGGGGTGCCGGCTGCTATCCTATGAAACTCTTTCTCCATGGCAAGCATCAAGCGAACAGCCTCCTGGGCCCACTTCCTCGGCACCTGCAACATATTTTTGGAGTCAGGATCAAAATATAGTTTGGATACAATGTAGATGCAGTACAAAGGAACAAAGAAAGAAAGCATGGAATCTGGGTCCGTGATCTCCGTGAGGCTCTGTCTGGATGGCTCAGGCCCGAATCTCGCCGCCTCCCCTGTGCATCCTCACTAGCGGCTTCCATGAAAGCTCGGGAAGACAGTCGCTGAGCATACACATTCCTCTCCCTGGAGCGTGATGCTCTACCTCTCTTCTGTCTCTCTGTCTCTCGCTCGCAGCCTCCTTCCGCACCGCCATAGCTTCTATCACCCCGAGTGGTGCCATCAAATGCTGCCTCCTGTATACTGCATAGTCCTGCCTAGGCCTCGTAAAAGTGGACGCCGCCTGCGGCACCGTGAAACGCTGAAGCTCAGCCAGTGTATACCTGCTCGTATGCGAGGCATGCCGAGGAAGCAAGCCAGGAACCAGAAACTCCTCCAAAGCGAGTGACTGGCGTGTCACCCTATCACCTAGGTACCACTGCCACCCAAAGGCCGACTCCAGCAGTACTCGGCTCGCAGTCACAGCTCTACTCATCTCCACATACTCGGGCCCCGGCTCCGCGCTAGTCCAAGGATCCCAATTCACCTGTGGCACAAGTCAACAGTCGAAACAAAAGACGTCAGAGATAGCATTAAAACAGTTAAGGGAAAAGACAACGTAGGGGGATTGTTTCGATACCTGTATACCCGACAACTCGTCAAGGTAGAGCCGGAACTCCATCAGAGTCTTCTTCGTTTTCCTAGTGCTGCCGAGCAGAGGCCCCCAGATCATCGCACGAGGGAACATCTTCAAGTCAGGGCATTTGTTCTCTGGAGGGAACATCCTCAACACCTCGTAAGCCCACAACTGCAATGTCAAATCAAGCAAGACATCAAAATACCGCATGCATGGTATGATTCAAAGGAAAGTACAAGTATGAAATACAAGTTGTTTCTTACCTCCCATATCCTCCAGTAACCAGCAGGCGCCGCCGCCCCTCGTGAGAACTCTCCCATGAACGCATAACAGGTACCCAACGCTGCTCCTCCCCAGTCAAACCGAGAAGCTGTGTGTAGGTCGTAGAGGGCCGGCAGGTAAGACAGGTGCACTGTGGACCGCTTGTTCGGGTACAGAGTAGCCCCGAACAAGTACAACAGGTAAGCTCTGGCCATCTGTGCCTCCTCCAACTCTGAAGCAGGTATCCTCCCCTCTAAGTACCTCGCAAACTGCTCATGCGGGACCATCTCCACACTACCCGTGGGCACCTGGCCCAGAAACCATCGCGCCGCTGCGTCACTATGAATCCCAGAGTCAAAAGGGATCGGATCTCCTCCTACCCTCAAGCCCGTAATCGCTGCAAAGTCCGTCGGAGTCACCGTCATCTCCCCAATCGGGAAGTGGAAGGAGTTGGACGTGTCCCACCACCTCTCCGCTAGGGCCGTCAATAGAGCATGGTCGCTCCTCACTGATACCAGCGTCCGTATAAATGGGCCAAACCCTGCAGCATCCACCAACACCCTCACTCTCTCGGGCAAATTGATGTATAGCTCATACGAAGCTGCTGGCCCGCCATGCCCTCGAGAGCTAGCCACTCCCTTCTGCATACAACAAATAGCCACAAGCATGGAAAATATATCAGTCGAATCAATCTACCAGTTATTCTATCAAGGCGAATCAAGCAGCATGGTTTTCTAGCAGTCGAATCAATCTACCAGTTATTCTATCGGTCGAATCAAGCTACAAGGCATGTTACCAAGCAGTCTACCAGTTGATCTCAACTAGCATGCATCCTATTGGTCGAATTCGAACGTTATCGGGCATTTTATCAGTCGATCGTGTGGTGACAGGTATTCATTTATGCAGTTATCATATCAAATGTTGTGTTCGTCAAATCCTGATTGCAGGTATTCTATTTGTCGATCTCCATTATCTACGGTCATTCTACGGGCGTTCTGTAAGTTAGATAACGCATTAGTCGAATCAAGTCATGTCGAGTGTTCTATCAACCAAAGTTGGGGCAATCTACAGTAGATTACTACTTTCGGACGTCGTCATGGTCGAGTCAAGTTATCGGGATATTCTTTCAGTCAATCCAACAGTCGAGGATATTTTCAACTAAGTCGAAGTTCTGCAAGTCGAACAGCATGCTATGGACTATGAAGCTACAATTTCAAGTGCAAAAGGAAGTAGTTTACGAGTCATACCTGCTCCCAACCAACGGACATGTGAAACAGTGGGTCTCTCAGCACCAGCCCGTCGTCGTAATTGTCCTGTGAAGACGTGTAGCCGTCTATACCCGAGGGGACAAACAGGTGGGCCGCGGGAGGAGTGTACGTCTCTGGTATAAAGGTGGCTCTAGTTCTCTCCAGCAAAGTCTTGGCCTGCGCCACAGCACGCTCAGTCACCCACACCCCCGTCTCCTGCTCTCGCTCCGCTACCTCAGTCTCACGTACCAGGTCGTCCTGAACACCCTCAGCCGGCTCCACGCCTCTCGCGGCAGCCTCTTGCTCTCGTATCAACCTCTCTTGCTCGTTCCAGCGAGCAATCTCCGCCAACCTCTCCTCTCGGGCCTTCTCCACCACCTCGACTACATGGGGATTCTCTCTCATCAACTGGGCAAGTCTATCAGGACCGACATACTCCGCCAAAGCACTACTCATGATGGGCTCGTGACTCGACGAAGCCGCGGGTGGCATGAACTCTACCCGCTCAACGTGATCAGGTCTCGCCACTGGCATGCTCTCGTCCACGACCATCGACGCCTTACTGCTCGCCGGATCGCTCGCCGGCTGCCCCGAATCAACATCACCGCCTGCACCACCACTGCTGCTAGCGCCGTCCCCAGCCGAACCTCTACCGGTCACCACCAAGGCTTCTACACCGCTTCGTGGGTCCAATCGACTAACCCGCGGACCTTCTGGTTCAGGATCGACCGGCGCACGCACCTGATCCACTGGCGTGCGCCCGTCGCCGCTGTCACCCGCCGCCGTTGCATGGCCATCACCGCCGCCCTCAACCCCTGAAACTGTTGCACCACTACTCGATGAAGCCCCTGCGATGGGTTGATCGCCGATTGGAGGTCCCTCGACCTTGCTTTGTTCCATCCTTGACTGATCGTCGCCGCCCCCGCTGCCATTACCTCCGCCGCTACCTGTTTCTGCCATGGAAGGGTGTGTTTGCGTGGATGAGGGAGAGGAGATGGAGATTTGAGGGTCTGAGAGAGTTTGGGAGAGTTTAGGAGTTTTGAAACCGAAGGTATGGCGGTTTTCCAAACTCTGCCGGAAGTTTATACGTCGTATGGAACAACTGGGCCGGATCTGGGCTGGGTCTGGGCTCGGATCCCACAGACGTCTGGCGCACGGAGCTAAATGGGTGGCGCACGCTGGTTGTATGTGGGCCTGAGGCCCAAATTGCATTATAAGGTCAACACTTTTTAATTCAAGACCCGTACGTTACCCAGCCCATAGTGTTTCCTCTGGATAGGTGCTTCCCCAAGCAAACTCGTCCAATTTCAAATCAACAACGATCCACTCGTCCAATTTCAAATCAACGACGATCCACTCGATCCACTCGTCCAATTTCAAATCAACGACGATCCAGTCGTCCAATTTCAAATCAACGACGATCCGCTCGTCCAATTTCAAAATCAACGACGATCCAGTCGTCCAATTTCAAATCAACGACGATCCACTCGTCCAATTTCAAATCAACGACGATCCGCTCGTCTAATTTCAAATCAACGACGATCCACTCGTCAATTTCAAATCAACGCATTTATCCGCCGTCAATTTCAAATCAACGGCATTTATCTATCCGTCCAAGCGAATTAATCGAATTCAAGATCAAGTTATCCCAGAAGAGTCCGCCTCTTGTCCATTTTTCAAATCAGCGACGGTCTACCCGTCAGTCTCTTATCTCCCCGGCAGGTCGTCACTCTTTGCTCCCTAAGAGAGTCAACCATTTCCTCAATCATGCAGCAGTCCACATGGCCTGTACCATTCTCAACAAATGACGATCTATCCGTCCACTCAATCAACCAGGATCTTTAAAGATTACGCATCTTTCTTTGGCTCGTATGATTCTGTTCTGAGTGATCTGGAAATGGGTGTCTAGAAAACCTTTGACATTACTTGTACCAAAGCAATGGTATTCCAAGTGCTGTCAAAGGGGGGCTACTGTAGACACCCCATTCTGGACTGTCCAGACTAGTTCATATGCGTTTTTTTTTTTTTTTTTTGATGATGATTAATGGTCGAGAACCCTCAAGGTTGATGGTGTGTTTGAGCTCTGAGCGTCCCGAACCCTTTCAAAAACCCTTTTCAAACCCTTTGAGCCAGAACCAAATGGCCTCAGCAAAACCACTCTTCAGCACGCTGGTGATCAACACGCCGCCGGTTCATTGCCACGTGTCGATCCATCGGGCATCAAAGCACCATATACTGGCGCACGCCACTTACCTCTGGCGCACGCCACTTACCTCTGGCGCACGCCACATATTGCCAGTCAAATCACCTTTTCGGGACCACTTGCCCGAGACTTTTGTGGCCGCCCTGACGTAGTCTACAGCTCCCCTGATGATGACTTCCCTCTCTCCTACACCCTCCATCAAGGCAAGTCTCATGCATTCAATGCATGGAGGCTCCCTTCTCTCTTGCCACCCCAAACAGCCCCTTAGGCCAGGCTGATCAGCCCTCCATCTCAGTCTATAAATACACCCTTGCATTTATTTGCAAAGGGTTCAACAACTTCAATGCTCTCCCTCTCTCTCTCTAGTTTTTCTTGTCTCCTCCTTTCATGCATTGAAAGAGTAAGCAAGCAACACACCAATCCACTGATCAGTCATACAACCTACATTTCCATCTTCCATTCATCCATCCATCCATCTCAAGGTTCAAACCATCCATCAATCTCAAACCAAAGGTATACCACCTTCTGCTCTGGAATTCATTTCGACCCACGAGGAGCTGAGAACCAGCCGGGTAATCAATACCAAGCCTTGAGTTCAAAGTCAGTAAATCGATGGCGCCTTGATCTTTCATGTGCGTCTACCATGGTACATGGCAGGACTAGTGTGGGATCATGATCATCCTCATTTCTGATACATTTATTTCCGATCACCTTGAAGCATGCTAAAAATCAGTTCGCTTTACATATGTTAGAATTTGCGTAGCTTATTATCCGCTTAAAGCTGTTTAGTAAGGCCCACAGGATCTTTCTCGGTCCTGTTCTAACGTGAGAACCAAGCAAAGCAACGGACAAGGGGAACAAGTGGCGCACGAGTTTCAATGACCGGCGTGCGCCACCTATATTGGAGATCCAGTGGCTGGCTCTTGCCTCCTGTTTAAATCTTGGCCTCTATTTGATCCCCACTCTGTTTATGGGGTTTTCATCCATTTATTATTGTTTGATTTGTTGCTATACCCTGAACCGTATATATGTTGCTATATCAAGCTGCGTGGTTTGTCTGGGTGTGCCTTTGGTCCATTCCAGATCCCAGAGGGTTGAGAGCAGAGTTTGTGGGTTTGGGCTTACTGCAGTGCGCCACTAATAGGTGGCGTGCACCAGTTGTGTTGGCATGCACTGGCCAATCCAGTGCATGCCAGTACGTTGCTTGCGTATGTCACTTTGTCGCAGCGCACTCCAGTCTGTCCAAAACACTCACAGAAGCGCTTGTTCTCAATCTATTATACTTTGTTCATTAAATCATACATCTCATTTTGCCATACGAATATCACTTGTCATTTGTCAATCCCCATTAACTGTTCCCCGCCCTAATTGGTGAATAAATGATTAAAAGAGAGAAAATGCAAAATATTTTACAAAAATGCCTAAGTAGAGACCGATCTTCGGATTGGCGAGAGGGTGCCATAAAACCCTTCCTCTCTTGTAGGCTCCCGAACCTCGGATATCGAAGGTGACGACGGTCCAGTCTACAAACCTTTCGAACCCCCAATGTTCACCAAAATTGTAGGACATCCTGGATCTTTGTATTTCGGAGCAAGGCTTGTATGGATGACTTGGCTGGCTTCCTCGGTAAGGAGTACATTATGATGCACACTGAGTTTGCGCTTCTGAGTACAAGATCCTTCAAAAACTTAGCATAGGCAGGGATTTGCTTGATGGCATCTAACAAAGGAATGTTAACATTCACCTGCTTAAAGACATCAAGTATATCGGCCTGCTTGGACGGATTAACGGGTTTTTTTAGTCGAGAAGGATAAGGTACCGGAACGGGAGACACTTGTGGTTTCGGATCGGTGTCGGCTTCTTTTGAGACTTGCACGGGAAATTCCCCAATGTCTTGCTCAATGTCTTGCTCAATACTAACATCTGGTGACGGAGAGCTCGTTAACGGTGATGATGGCACGAGAGGAGATGTACCCGACGGCAGTACTACCCGGTTGTCAATGACCTTGCCACTCCTTAGAGTGATAATTGCTTGAGCTTGCTCGGGCGGAGGTTCCGAAGAAGTGCCAATAAGAAGTTGGCCTTGAGGATTGGCTACCGGCTGTGTAGGAAATTTGCCTCTTTCTTGTTGTAGAAGCCCAATAGACGTGGTTAACTTCCCCATTTGTTTTTGTAATTCCCCCGTCATTTGAGTATTGCCCTCATTGTAATTAGTCTGAGATTGCATGAAAGATTGGAGAGTATCCTCCAAAGTTCGCCTAGGTGGGGGTTGGAATTGGTTAGTTCCTTGAAACTGGCCCGACGGGCCAAAACCTGGCGGTCCTTGGGAAAAACGAGGCTGCCCTTGGCCTTGAGCAGGCCGCCATGATTGCATTTGAGTAGAGGAGGTAGCTTGAGATGGTCCGCCCTCAATCTGATTGTTCCAACGGAATCCCGGATGTTGTCTTTGGCCTTGGTTGAAGTTTTGGGGAAAAGATTGGGTGAAGTTCTGGGGAAAAGAGTCAAACATTTGGCTCACTGCACTAACCTCTTCAATCGGAAGGTTGAGGTTAATATATTGCTGCCTAAACGAGGGGATAGTTGCACAATTATCAGTTGAATGACCCGTTGTTTCACTAATAGCGCAACGCTCCTCCACCGCATTCACCGCTTCGACCCCCTTCACCCCTTTTAATTCCAGATTCTCCAATTTTTTCGCCAATTGTTCCATCCGTGTTTCCATGGCTTGATGCTCATTAATGGAGAACTTTCTGGAACCTCCAGGACCTTGATTCGCCATGGCTCTATCCCCCGCATCCTCAAAACTCCAAGTTAATGACTTCTTGGCCACTTCATCAATATAGTCCCATCCATCATCGGGAGACTTATTCATGAACCCACCGGTGCACATAGTGTCAAGCAACTGCTTACTTTGTTGCGAGCATCCCAAGTAGAAATAATGAATGAGCTGATACAAGGCAAAATTATGGTGAGGGACCGCTGATAGTAAATCCTTGTAACGCTCCACATATTGGTGAAAAACTTCCCCATCCCGATGCTTAAAGGTCTGGATTTGATCCATTAAGAGCTTCGTTCGGCTAGCCGGAAAAAACTTCTTATGGAAAGCATCTTGAACTTCCTCCCATGTGGTCAATGATTGAGGCTTTAACGAGTGAAACCATGTCTTAGCCTTATCCTTCAAAGTGAATGGGAAAAGCCGCAATCTTGCTTGGTTAAGATGTGCATCCACAGTAACGAACGATTGGAGGGTTTCCTCAAAAGTCCGGATATGTTGGTACGGATCCTCACGCTCCAAACCATGGAAGAAAGGGATGCACCGATGATAATCTGATTTGAAAATGAAGGTATTTGCAACGGTGGTGGGGCGCGGAAAGACTATTGGGGACCGTTGAGTGACCCTATCCGGATTCAAATAATCATTAAGGGTCCTAACCGGAGGAGCTTCCTCGTCCGCCATTGATATTCTTGATGGAGAGTATGGCCGAGAATAGCTACTTGGTGGAGAATAAGATCGCAGAGTGCTGTGTCTGATGCTAGGCGGAGAACTAGAACGATGCAAACGGTTGGAGCGAGGACTACGATAAATCCGAGGCCCTCGATAAACCACAAGCATGAACTGGCGTTTTAAGCAACTTAAGAGCTAAGTAACCGCTCTGCAATAAGACAAACAGACTGGAGGGGCTATGCCGCCGCCTCACTCTCTCAAGACAATTATGAGGGGCTATGCCGCCACCTCGATATATGCTCAACAATAAAGGAAAAGAAAAGAAAAGGCAATGCACACTCAACTAGCTTCGTTAAACCTCAATTTTGATAAGAGAATCGGTTAGAGGTATCCGCTAGGCAGGGTATGCAATGCACGAAGGAAAAATTAAATGGAGTACTTACAGTGGTTTGTCGAACCTCCCAATAAACTAGAATAAGAAAATCCCCGGCAACGGCGCCAAAATATGCTTCGTCCACAACCTCGCCTTCAAATGAGGTTGAATTACCCCGAGCATAGGGCTAGATCGATGTCAGCATAGATACCGGAAGTCCGGAATCGTTCCCACAGAGAAAGTCTCAATAGCTTGCTAGGATTTTTAGGTGTAAGGATTTTGGCGTTTAAGACGGCCAACTTTCGGTTTTGCTTTGGAAAGTAATGAATACGAATGAAACTGACTAGAAAATGAGTTTTTACTAAGTTAAACAAGCGGCATGGCAATGGATTCGTTAACGCCCGTAACTTAGGCCGTCAAACTAACCTCAACAAAATCACAGTTGAATCGCACGGCTTAGGCTATCAACCGGAAGATTTAGCGGTGAAAGTAATGAGACAAGAGATTTAGCATGAAGAACAAGTGAACTCTTTTATTCTTTTGGCAAACACAAGGCGAGCCATAGCTCACGGAACCATATGAGCAAGCGTATGATCACCGGAGGTTAACATCGACAGGTTTCGTTACATAAAGGTGAATTCGTCTTATTATTCATACGAAATTTCGAGCCAAGAGTTGAGAGTAGCTAGATAACGCAAGGCACGAGACACTAACGGCCCCACGGCCAAGCCTAATGAACTACTCACGCATATTTAAGCAAATAAAAAGCATGCTAAGAATGGAAAACATTTCTAACCGATAGAACTGAAAATAAACTTGATTTTATAGAAGAGTTAAACCACGGTTACAACTTTAATAAACGAGAAAAGACGATACGAAAGCAACTTACTTGAGCTCAATGAAATTACACTTGAAAAGCTAGAAAAACCATTAATGGAGGAAAGTTAAAGCTTAATAATGAACTAACTACAAATGAGAGAGATGAGTCCTATATTTATACAAAAGTAGGTATCTCTCTCCAAAATATCCTAAAATATCCCAAAAGTGGCTGATTTTCCATAAATGGAATGCCAAAATATCTGGCCGAGAGCTCTGCGTATCGATACGCTTCTAGGGAGTGTATCGATACGGAAGCAACTGATGTGACTCGAACCCTACGCGTATCGATACGCCCAATTTCCGTATCGATACGCGACTGCCTTGCTTGGCACAGCTTGGCAGCCTCCTGACTTGACACCCGATGGCCCTCGCTTTCATCCTATGGCCACTGTGGCACAAAACCTCCCGGGCAAGGATGCTTGAAATCACTTGAAAGACGGTTTGCCACTCGAAACACGCCTTTTAAGGGCGTTTTGCCTGAAACACTAAACAAACACCTTACGAGCAAAAATCAACTAAAAACGACAATAAATAAATAAAGATGCCACAAGCTAGGGTATTTTAAGCACCACGATCTTACAATCTTTGGTGCTAATCAATGATCAAGGGAAGTGAGGGAGATGCAAGGATGTTACCCAAAACAACTCATTTTCCAACTAGTTGAGGGTAGAATCATCATAACTTTTGATGTAAAAATTACTTTTGATCCAAACCACTTGGGTTAGAAAGTAGACTCAACAAACTTTCCAACGGTTCGAAAAACACCCAAATCCGAGTTCGGAAGTGTCCGGAGCGAGTCCGCGAAGTTGAAAATGTGCCTGCACAATCCAGCTAGCACAGGAATCAATCCCCCCCTCCCTTTCAGCTCCTGCAGCATCCAGAAAGCTCCGGGATCGATCCCCCAATGTTTAGGGATCGATCCCTCACTCCTGCGCGGACTTTCAGTGGCATTTTTGTAAATCTTTTGTGAATGGGGGTATATATACCAACCCTTGCTCGAATTGTAGGGCACTTTTACTTTTGCACTTTCTCTCTTTATCTCCATTAATGTGCTCCTATCTCTCTCCTCATTCATGTCTTCTTGAGTGATTTAAGGTACGATCCGTTCAATTTCGGAGCTTTACGCCTTCATTAAAGTTGTACAGAATTCTCTCCTCTTCGAGGATTGTGTATTTACTTTAAGTTTAATCAATGTTTGGTATTTTCCTTACCTTCCCTCTAGCTCATTTCATGTTTACTTTAAGTACGAGTGAGTAGTGTAGTGGGGATAGGTTGTGAGATGGTTAGCATCCCGCAACCGAGAGTGTGGCTTGGTATTCTCTTTTTAAATCTCGCTTTCTAGCTTAAACAAGGCTTTGGATTGATTTTATGTATCGAAACGTAGATGTGTTAATCTCTTTGATCAAGCGTAGGCAAGGGTTAAGCTACTTGTCACGTTTGACGCTTAGAGCCATGTCCCTCTTTGTGTTTATCCAAATGTACCAAAAGAGTCCGAATCTTGTTTAATACATTCGTCAAGAAAAGAGAAGAAACCAGCTCGTCCTTGTGTTGTGGGTGTTAACTATCCATAGACCTAACCTTTAGTTTAATCTCCAGATAAAAAGTCGTAGTTAGGTTAAGTAGCCAGTTAACGACAATTCTCAGTTGGCCGTCTCAATGCCAAAGATTGGTTGGCGGTCCTAACGCTAAAAACCCTTCGTAAAGCAAACCTTCTGGCCTAGCTCCATTGGCTCCCTGTGGATTCGATCTCGGACTTCCGAGTTTATTATGCTACAACCGACCTAGCTCTACGCTTGGGGCGCTCTCCATCTTGACCCTCAATTTGGTCGCAAGCACTCTCTCTCTCTCAGCCTCGGGCATACGTATGTATATATATATGTATGCATGCGTATATATTATTAGATTCATGTTATTTTTGTGTTACTCGCTTCGTATTATTTGTCCAACTTTTGACTTTTCAGTGTCTCAAATTATCTGACCAGTTGAAAAAATCCAAGAATAAATTAAGTTCTATTAAAATACGCTTTTGCGCTTTTCTCTTGATTTGAAATGACTAATACAATTGGAGTTTAAGGACATTAAAAATTACTAATATATAGTAATCCGAGTTAAGAACATGAATTATTGTACTTATCAAAATCACCAATTAATTGTTGAGAACTCTGAAAGGGCATGGTGGTGGTTGAGAGACAAGTCACATATCCCAGAGGGAAAGAAACATCTCTAAACTAACTGTGCGCCCTTGCCCAGTCAACATCGCCCCCACCCATGCATTCTTAGATGATTCTCTGGCTTGTTTCTTTCTAACCTTCCTGCAATTGTAGATGGGATCCCGTAACCGTTCATCTCCATAATTAGTGATTCAGGTTTCAAAAAATATCCTTTCTTTTTGATCAGCCAAAAAGTACTATCGTTTATAGGATACTTAATCCTACATTTAGGACGCTTTTAGAAAACACCGAATCATTAAAAATACTTTTGGATGGTTCGAACTGGGCAACCCTGCACCCGGACCACGGGGTCTTGGTTCCTTATCTGAAACATAGCAGGCCGGCCACATTTTTCTGAATAGGCTTTGTCCATATACTCTTATCTTTTTAGACTTGGTGGAGTCGTGATCATACAAGAAGACAAGAATCCATTTTTGGTTTCAGATGTCCAAACATGGACCATGCATCTTCTTATCTAGAAAAAGAAAAGAAAATGACTAGCTCCCACTCAGAGATTACTTTAATTTTGGAGGATCCATATGAGATAATCTTACTGTGAAAAGCATCTTGAATTGGTCCATATCATTCAGAACTAATGGGATATTGATATAAATTAAAGAAGTGTCGTTGACACATAACCAATGGGCTTGTCCACTAGCCAAATGTATCGTGTTGTACAAAACAAATAGCAAAAATAAATAAGTAAATAAATAAAGGATAAAATTTCCGTAATGACATTAATGAACTCTTTTCTCGCTGTACATATGAAAGAAAATATAGCTCAACAACCATTCATCGTGCTCTCTCCGTCCCTAAATAAGTGTTACATACCAATTTTTGAACAAAAAAATAAAGTCCTTCAGTGCCTTCTTTTTTTTTTCAATTTCTTTGCACTGAATTAGAGATCTAGCTAATTGAATTTTTTAATTTGGTGCGAAAAAATTAAAAAAATTATGCATGAAAGTACTTTATTTTTTTGTTTGAAAATTGCACGCCTTTTCATAGATCCATGCATGTAACCAAGTAAGAGAACTGTCTATTATTACAAGAAAGACTGATTTGATCATATACATTAATTTTTGACGAAACAAGGCAACTCGTCTTAACACAAATTACTTATCTCGCCAAGCTCGACATGATAAAAGGTTTAGATCATCCAGGCGAGCCCGGATCTAATTTTCATGCAGTCATCAAAATTTTGAAGCTAAAAAGAAGTAACAAAAATCAGAAAAAATGACTAATGTCATGATTTTCATGATTAGAAATAGATCACGTTAATGAGAAGAAAATTTTTGGTGGTCCTCCCTACTAAACAAGATTATCTAAGTCAGATTTTTTTCTACCAAGCAATAGAAAAATTACATTTACATACGTCACGAGTTTTTTTTTTTTTAATGATAATCAGGTATCCGGACTAGTTTACACGCACCTCAACTAATCTTGGGAGACAATCCCACTAATCAGTATGAAACATAACCAAAATTGGAGACGGGTTTACTCCCTTTAATTACTAGACACTTAGGTTCCGTTTGTTTCGATGTAAAATGTTTTATAATGTAAAATATTTTTAAAAAAATAAATTTTAAACTTTTATTTCCGGTGTTTGGTTGGTACTTGAAAAATATTTTTAGAAATCGACAAATTAGTGTAAGGAGAAAGAGGGGGCTTAAACGGTAGATAGATTTGAGAATATTGAAATTGAATGTGGGTTAGGATGAACGATCGAGGAAACTGAGCAGTGAAAATTGTAGTAAAAGGCAGCGGGTTCATTTCGGAAAATAACTTATGGAAGATTTAAGGGTAAGTTATTTTCATCCAATTAATGGAAAATGTTTTACATGTAAAATATTTTCATCATTTTTTACATGACCAAACACCAAAAAATAGGTAAAATATTTTACTGAAAACTATTTTACGTCCAAACAAACAGAGTCTTAGTGGATTAGTTTTTCCTAATCCACAATTAATTACTGTACAAGTTTGTCTACTTTAATTAATATAAGACCCACAACCGCAGTATCTCTGAGAATATTTACCGCAAAAATATTAGATGTTGGTTGAATGTGGGACAATGGATCCCCATTTGTAGGGGTAAAGACAACTCGTTGGTTCTTTTCTTTTTTTTTCATTTTGTTTTGGTAATTTAATGTGTCTCCGAGCCAGCTTGTGCACACATCGGACTAATTCATACAGCCATTCCTATAAACTTTTTACACACTTCCACGCGGGTCCCAAGTTGCTAGTAAGACGAATCGAAACTGAGATTTTACGTGTGAGAGCAAACCCAGCCCCTAAAAATTTCCGGCCAAGATCATTCAACGCTCGTTGCTTTGGATGTCTACCGTGAAAATTCCGGTCATTAATTATCTTCCCTCTAATCTACCCGTATTTGTATCAATCTGTAGTTAATTAATTTCAAAAATTTAAACACGGTATTAAAGTCAAACTAACTTTGTTTTATGTTTTTTGCATTTGTTTGTTTTATGTATTTTTTTTCTGTCGTGCTTTTTTTTTTTTTTTTTGGGGGCGGTTGTATTGTTTTAGGTTAGGCAATAGGTTTGAGCTTTCCTCTTTAGCCCCTCTGAACTCCTATTTTTGAGATCCATTCCATTCCAGAACAACAACCATAATAATTCAAACTAGGGCTGTTAGCTAGTCGAGACCGGAAAATCAATCAAAATCGAAAAAATTAGACCAGAGCGCATTTTTCAAACCGATCGAATAATTTCGATCTGGTTCTGGTTTATAAAATTTTATAAACCGGAAAAATAATTTCGATCAGGTTTATGTGTTTTAAAGACCGGTCGAAACCAGAACCGGATCACACACACCTATATATAAACTGTTTTTATGGGTTTTTTTTTAATGTATTGGGCTCAAAATTGAAACTTTTTTGTTGGGCCCAGAAAAAAGGGGTTGAATTATGGATTTTTGGTTGATATTTTGTGGGTTAAATTGTAGATTTTTTGATGTGTTGGGCCCAAAATATGGCCCATGAATGAAAACCGGATAAACCAGACCGAAATCGGTTGAGCCGGTCGAAACCGGACCGTATTATCTCAACCGGTTCCGGTTTCTAAAAATCTCAAACCGGATAACTGGTTTCGACCGAAAAATATGCCAAAACCGGTCGAAACCAGACCGGTATCACCCCTAATTCAAATCATTCATCTCGTGGCAGGGGCCTCCCCTGCCGGGAAGGCCGTAGGAGGCAACTTATAGCTCCTATTCTCTACGTTCCCGTAGGGAACGGCGAGAATAGATCGCGGAACGAGTTCACGTAGTGATGGAGTGAAGCCTCACGGGCGCATGCGCGAGAGAGTCCCCGAGCCTAGAGAAGACCTCGCAATGCCTCCAACTAAACCAACATACGAGAATCCTTACAAGCCAATATTGAACGAAATTAATTAATAGTCCTTTCATTTTGCAAGATTTTACAATCTCGTCTTTGACTTGGGAGTAGTATAATATATGGTTAGCCAAACTAGCGGCATTCCAACTGGTTATTCTTCGCTGAGAGTGAAAATCTTGAATTTTTTTTATTTAAGATAAGAAAGAAGATTTCAAGCAGCAAATAAGAATCCCTGTAAATCGATCGAGTTAATCGATTCTTGCATTTGACTAGATTTTACCATCTTTTTGCTCTCGGGAGTGTCTACCCGACCAGCCCAAATAAATTTGTTTCGCTCTCATTGGAAGGATAAGCAAACGATAAGCAGTTGGTTGGGCTAGTTTGGTTGGTTTACCATATTCCACTGCCGAGTAAAGTATAGTAGATGGTTAATTTGTTGCATACAAGAATTGATCAACGCTTCATGCATGGCAACACATCACACAAAAATAGGAAGCAAATCTCGACAATGTACACGACACGATATCACACCATTTGACAGAGACACGACCAACCACAAAAAAGAGTGATAAACTTAGACTCGCAGAAGATTCTGACTCAATTTTCTTTGGCATTTGTCGTGAGTGGTTAAAATAGATTCGTTTTTTGTTTTTTGTTTTTTTATTTTATTTTATAGGAATGGTGGTTTTAGATAGTGCCGATCCTGATGAAAAGGTTTATGAAACCACAGCATTATTTGTGTTTTTGTATGATTGTCCTGTTTTCCGCATACACACAAGTATACTTATTTAGATACAGTCATACAGAATCTTTTATTGGGTCTCCACTGAATGGAATTAGTAGAATTTTTATTTGAAGATGGTGAACATATGTAGTACTACGTACGTTACCAAAAAAAAATTAAAAACAAAAACTGTAGTAATTAAACGAGACAACGATCATCGTCTCGTCAACGATCCCTGATTTTTTCTCAAAAGATTTGCAATGAACAGAAATTCAAACAGACAACGGAATCATAAAACATTCATTGGCTATACATGATGTATGCGTGAAGATACATAGGAACTTAAGAAACTCATTCAAACGTGACATGGTCACCATATACTAGAGAACTTTTTGAAAAACGTAGGTGTAATGACCGTCAATATCCCTTGTCTCCCGATCAATTGGTCATCCCTTGTCTCCCATTAATTGTGTAGTTTGATCTGATTCATTCTTAATCAGTATTTATCTTGCTAAAGATCAATATTAGAGGGCCGGTTTTTAAAAGATCAATATTGTAAGGTAATATTAAATTTCCGTTTCATAAAAATCTAAATTTCAGATTTATGAGTTTACAAGAACGCAAACTTTTTATTGTTTCCTTCCAAAACAGACTGAAGTTTCCTGCCCAAAATCCGTTGCATTTTTTCCTTTTTGATACTAGTAGGGAAGAATCCGGCTTCTCTACAATCAACTGCAAAGGAGAGCGGTGCGGTTCTATCTGAACCGTTCATCTTGAAAATTAATGGTTCAGATTTTTTAAATTTATTACCGGTCATGATCGTTAATTACCGGTTATAAATTAAAACAAATCTAAACCCTTTAAAACTTTATCCGACGGTTCCGATATAACTTAAACCACACCTCTTGGACGGCAGACAAGCCAAATTCAGTAGGGAAAGGCTTTAGGTACTGCCGATGGTGACACAACATTAAGGCCATCTCCAATAACAATTGGCCTCATAAGTGGGGCCACCTCCAATAACATTGACAGCCAGATCTACCCACCCATGCGACAAGCTAGCTTTCTTTTCTCTATCTTTTCCCAGATGACATCCTAAGTGGGGCCATACCTCACACCCAACCATTCTAACCACTCGTGTGAATTCGGGACCCACTATCTTAGTCACATACTGTTAATCTCCTTTAAAATGTTTCGTCATTTCGCTCTCAATCCTGTATAGCATTGCATTCCACTCTAAATTCTCGCTTTCATAGATTTTAATAGATGTTTTTACATTTGCACTCTAACTCTAGCTCATCAACTATGTGATATGTCTAGTAACCAATCAGAAACATTACACGTCTACCCTGGTTAACTTGTTTCTTGTTTGGGTACCGACTATCTTTCTCTATCTTGTTCGTTTTAGTATTTGAGATTTTGGATTCTCTCGGTGAATGGTCCCCAATAATTTTTCTATTACTCATTATTCTCATTACTCTCTATTTATCTCCACTTAGTATCCAAAATCCAAAAATCGATCAAAACCAAAACAAACAATCTCATATGTTTGATAACTTTGATTGTCAATTAGTTATTCTTTAACCGCAATGTTCTTCCTTCTTTCAATTATTCTTGGGTAATTCTATAAACCCATTCCGTCAAGAAAAACAAGAATAATTACATATTCATGAATTAAAATTAATATATTGTAAGAGAATGACTTGTCTCGTAAAACAGAAAATAAATACTTAAAAAATAAAAACCTTAGTAGAACGGGACCTGACTAGGGTATTTGCTAGTACAACTTAAGTAGTGGAGTACAAAATGATATTCTTTTGAAATTAAATTATATACATCAGTGGTGTAAACATTTTTTTCATCAAAATCAATTAGATTGCACCACGTCGCCTACTAATTGAGACTATTGTTTTGACATGTAGCGCAATCTAATTGATTTGGAGGACAAGAATGTTTACGTACACTGTTGATGTATATAATTAATATCCATTCTTTTTTGTAAATGTCGAAACTATCAAAATGAATCTTTCAAATTATATTTAGGTTGTTTCTGCCCATACGGGACAATAGCCGCCTCTACAACAAAATACACACAGGAAAATACGCAATATAGACGATCTTAAAAAACATATACTCCTATATTATTTGGATTTGTGAACTGTGAATTTCCAGAATTAAACCTGGATTACAATCATAACTCTTTTTTTATCCACATAACTTCTACAAACGGATTATAATTTTAACTAAATATGATCGAGGAACATAATACTACAAATTTCAAACAAAGATATGGATCATAGAATCTGGCAATGGAATCCAAAACTAAATATATCTCCACCAGACATGCTTTTAGTATCCATGATGTTTGAACAAGTTGAACTCAATAAAACTCATCAAATGCAACATGTGGTGGTTGTATACGCTGTTGTAATTTGATCTCTTATCCAAGCCCTATAATATGACGTCTACGGTTTACTATATTATTGACTCTTTTAATTTATGATGATGTCTCATGTTGTTATTTTCTAACGGGTCTATGCCCACCCAAGCGTCCATTTTCTAGAGGACCAAACTTATGGAAGCATCAATATTGAAGGGCAAAATACTTAATTTTTCTTTTATAAAAAATTCGACCGACTTGTATAGTTTGAAGATAAATTAACCACAAAAAAAAAAAATTAGTATATTCAGCATGTTTTAAAAAAAAAATGTAAGTCCATGTAGTGACTCTCATCACTTGTCCATTTTATTACACACTTTGTTTGACCCGACTCGTTCATATTCAATATTTGTCTTGACTCATTACATAGACTTTTAAGTTGTAGAGAGGCAATGGTTTTAAATACGTATGTCGATTTTGAAATAAGATGTATGAACGAACAACATATACTATATATTTTTTATTTTGAGTGATTATTTTTTATGTGTTATATGCACAGGCACGAAAAATTATTTGGTGTCCAATATTTAGAATTGACGGCCAGAGCTAGCTATGCAGCAATTCTTTCTCTATCTGATCGTGTCCACATGCACGAGCATATCCTTAAGTCGCGTCGCCCTCACACCCAAGCATTCTCACCACTCGTGCGAAGGACCCACTACTTGAAACACCTCATGATAAAAAAAAAAAAACTTGAAACACCTCACATCTAGTCGTAATCATCTTGTGCCCTCTTCTCAAAACAAATAATAAAGTATCCCGTGCCCGCCCCCACCCGTCGCCACCGCATATCTGTGCCCTAAGTCATATATATTCACATGCGCATGAATGAGCGGGAGCACGAGTGCGAATGTGAAAGCGTTTTTAAATCACATCTATCAAGCTATAAAAATCTGCGAGACGAGAATTAAAAGCATGGTTCAAGAATGGATACTGCGAACGCAAAGCATTTTGGAAAACTAGTCTAAGGTCACACCAATGCGTGATAGAGGAGCCCGGGCCACTCTCCCTCACCATATCATATACGGGAACTGAATCAAAATATATCTATTTAGTAACCAACCTTGTCTAACACTTTCAAGTTGTTACTTCTATTTTAGTAACCTAGCTTGCTTTGGAAAGGAAACCCACTCAAATATCTATTTTTTTTTCTCGGCAAAGGAAATTTTTTATTATACTCGAGAGGGTAGATCGAGTAAAAAAGAAGAGAGAACCAGAAAGTTCACCACAATCCAAAGTAACATTAAAATATCTATTTTTTTAATTAGAGGACAAATCTAGATGTGACGAACTTGTATAATTTTTTTATTGTTATCGGAAAAAAGTACTAGCTAATTCACTAAGAGATTTTTTTTCGAAAAAAGAAAACGTAAAGATAATGACAGTCATCACATGTTCCCCTTTAATTCTAAATATATAGTAGAACACATGTGCCTAGATACATCAATGCTCGGAATCGTTCGTACAAAGACCGCGTGCAATATCGTGCGACGAACGGGTCTATGCACAAACATCTGTTCATACAGACTTATTCAAAAAGTAGACTAGTTTTTACGGATTCTTGCCGTGCTAAACAAAATTGCTGATCTTCTTGTCTAACTAATGTCTAAAATTATTGTCAACTATGAAAGTCATAGTATCTGTTCAATGACGTTGTGCTGCAGGAGATAGCTCAATGCACAAAAATCGCGACCCAAAACCGTCCCTACACGGTGTCGTGTAAAGAATTTCTGATAGTAGGTGCATCAACCAAATTATTCTAAGAATTGCTTTTTTTATTTGTATTGCTTTGACTATAAGAAAATACTGGCAGCGTTCTTCAAATGCTAATATAACCTCGTTCTATGTGCCTTCCATTGCTTGAGCTATTCCCAAGAATTAATCGACACGTGTCTAAGTTAATTCTGACATCACGAGTTATCAAACGAAGTAGTTGTTGAGGTGGTTGAATGGGTAGGATGTGTTTGGTTTGACATCACGTGAATTCGTGTAGTAAATATACATCCAAAGAGAACAATATTGTTATTAGGCTAACAATCTTCCCCTCCTAATAACACATGTTTTAGTTGATTAGTCCCGACATTATTAATTTCATTGGAAGAGGATCCTCGGTCATCTAAAAAATCAGACCATCGTCTTGTTGGACTATGCACGGCCCTTCTCGTTACTGGGTCGTTCATCTTTTAGAACTTGTCTATAATGTTGGCATGTCGATTGAATTGTGATCATTATCATTAGGGTATGGAAAGGAAAACAGTTGCAACAGAGCTAAGTTATGTATCCCAACAATTGAAACCATCAGCCACGAGAGCGCAACTGAAAAAAGCAAAAAAGAAAGAGCACCATCCAACATTGGGAGCTGATTTTGCCACATACACTGCATGGGTGTGGCGTTAACAATTTAGGGTGTGGCAATATTATTTTCCTAAATTTTGTTGATTAGGAATGGAACAGTACTTTCTTGGTACGAGTTCTCAAAGAGGAGATGGGAGGAAGCAGTAGTTTGTAGCCACATATGCCTTGTTCGTTTAGAACATTTGGATATTTTAGTTTTGGTAGTGGATGGAGAGAGAAATAGGATAATGATTGGAGAGAGATATAGAGAGATAAATGAAATTAATAATTAGAGAAATAGGATAATAATTGGAGAAAAATATAAGGTAATGATTGGAAAATAAAATTAAAACAAAGTAAATATGCTAAACGAACAAGACCATAATTTTTCTCAGTGCTCTAGCTCTTCGTTTCCGCTTCCAATCCCCGTTATGTGCTAGCACTCTTAATTTTTGTTCTTGCAAATTTCAGTAGTCCAGAATATTTTTCAAAAACACTTTCATGCTCGTGCTTTCGTTCGCACACACGAGTTATGCGGAGTAGTACTAAAACATTTTCCATCCAATTCCCAACCGTGCAGAAAGAATGGTGCATGGGGGACCCTTACTCCCTTGGCATGGCATTCTGTGGTTCAGGGTACCAAGACAGAAATAGTAATTCTAGTCCCAATGAATACTACTGATACAGATTCAGATGAATACAGTCACGCAAGGGCTTTACAAGGGAATGCCCACGGATTAAAGACAATAAAAAGGTCACTCCCAATTCTGACACCTCCCCACAGTTATAGGTCCACTGCCCTTAAATTTTTTGGGGTCAGGGGAGCTTCATTTCTTTGTTCCTTTCTGTATTGATGGTAGTGTAGGGGACCATACTTACACACACGCCCAGCTACTCTGTTTTATCTACAGGTCTATCAGCAACCCTACAAGGATGCATTCATCCAATAAAGAAACGGTAAATCTGTCCACACAGATAATCGAGTACTGCTATCTGCACAGATAGCTTCCATACCGAAATCGTACCGACGGCCTCGGTCGGCCGTCTCCGGCCACCGGACGGCGGATCCGAGCCGTCCAAAAATTTTAAAAAAAAAACCGAGGGGCCCCCACGCGGGAATTAACGGCATCCGATGCGTGTAGGGTGGTTGGATCAAGCACCCATTTTTTTCGTGTATATACGGGATCTGTCCTCATATCTTTACTGCAGATAATCTGTGCATAAATTGTGCACAGGTTTTACTGTGGGGCCCATTCATACAAATGATTCGAACCGTTCATTAAATATAAAATATTTTTCAAGGGGTTTCCGTAAAAAATCAGCTCAATTCAATACCTATAGATGCTTAATCTAATCATCTAATTTTTCACTACCTAAAAATCTGAATGAAAATTATATGATTGAATCGAGTACCTATAGGTATTAGATTGAGCTTATTTTTTAAGGAAACCCTTGAAAAAATATTTTACATCTAATGAACGACTTGGATCATTTGTGTGGAACCTGTGGTGGGCTCCACAATAAAATCTGTGCACAGATGTATGTGTGGTTAGCAGTGTTCATAAAGAAAATGTTAGGAACATATCCAAGTTTTACATCTCTCGAGTGATGGTAGGAGCAACTAGTAGTGTTGTTGATTTTACCATCACTTGTGAGGGAGACGTAAAAACATTCCGGAGCCTTTGATATGCCTCTAGCATTTCTCATTACTCTGCCAAACGGGCCGTAGGAGTCTTATTCGTTGGTGTGGTTAACCAAAATCTTAGTGAATTTTAATCTTTGGTAAGAGATCAAAGTACGTGCTGCGGAAAGTGGAAGTGTATTACCTTCTCAAGTTCAAATTAGGCTCCGTTTCCACTAACAAAAAAAGCTATAAACTTAACGTATTTTACCATTTCGTTTTTATTAACAAAAAAAATTTCAGCATTTTATCATCTTGTTTCTACTCACAAAAAAGATGTCAACAAAAACTCTTTTTTCTATAGTAACTCGACTCTTTTTACTACAGTAACAAATTAATATTTCTCAATAATTTTTCACTACCGAAAACACCCCCTAATCTACGTGGGACTTTACCGTGCTTTAATATAGTGGACTTTCCGCTAGTAGACAGTGAAATTGGGTATACACAGATTACTTGAAGTGCGCATATGCTGATCAGGCACCCTGAGTTATCAAAAAATGTAAAAGGAAGTAAGGTGCACATGCAAATTACCATTGTTCTCACGAGTCTTGCGGTTTATTTGTGTGGTAGGATTTGCAGATGTACATAGCCCAAAAAAACACCCCACCCGAGTATTCCTCATCATCAAAATGAACAACTTTAATCCTAAGACTAATTGGTAATTTGGTACTCATTATTCTCAATACTACACCAAAGGCTAGGAGGACCGACTTGCTAAAATACTCCTAGTAATAATCGAAGGGAACATTAAGCACCATGATGATCACCTTAAATGGATATACATACATGCTTGTGTACTATATATATAATTATATACTACTATATATATATTAGAGAGAGAGAGAGAGAGAGAGAGAGAGAGAGAGAGAGAGAGAGAGAGAGAGAGATGCATATGTACCTGTGTAAATATTTAATCGTTGGTAGTATTTGAATTTCGAAGTCTGGTATTCCAAAGGGTGGTTTAGTGGCAGACAATAAGAATATCATTCTAATTAATGCCCCTTGTTTATCATTCGGTTGGAGAGGGTCTCGAGTGGGGTCATTTGACCTTAATGTTGATTTAAATTTGTATTTGCATTTCGTGAATCAGCTTAATTAATATTCAGGTTATAGAGTTTTAATATTCAATTAATGCTTGTTTTAATATTTATGTTATTAACATTAAACAAATGGAAACAAATTCGCAAGTAATTTTCCTAATTATGTCCCTACTTCTTATCTCGTTTATCACCTCCTATATAATATGAATACGCCAAAAGTAACTCTCCGTAAATATGTTCGACATATCATGTTTCCGCTTCTTTTCTATATTAGAATAGAAAATGCAAATTCAATTCGAATCTCATGTGGTAGTGATGCCAAAGGACAAAGGTTTTTATTGGAACTGACAATAAGCCTAGGATTTTTTCTCGGGACTTAGTCGATTGGGACCTTAGACATGGAGGCTTTCTTATGAGACTTGGACAATTGATTGATTGACCAAACAGGCGAGTCTCGTATGTGGCCACCAAAGGCGCGGGGTGACGCATGCCACCCCAATTCAAAAATAGAATTTAAAAATGATACTAGTAACTTGAAATCTTACTTTTAGAAGGAGTCTATCGTGTAGCGTGATTTTTTAACTTTAAACCGTATTCTGAATCATAGTAATTAGTTAAGCAGATCTTGTGCAATTTTCATATATGTTGCCTAAAAAAAGAGTCGACACGATTCTTCCCCATTTTCTATCTCTCTAAAACTAACAAAATCCACCTTCTTTTTTAGGATTGGAAAAACCGGTCAAGTTTCATTTTAGTAGATCGTTTAAATATTTTTAATATTCTTTTGGTAGTATGAATAAGTAATATTAAAATATGTGTAATTTAAGTATGAAATATAAGATTTTAGCGATTGATTCCTTCTAATTTCGTCATTCTGAATTCAAATCCTAACTCCCTGAGTATTGCGTGTCAGCTATGCGAACCACAGGGGCTCAAACTCAATTTGATGGGTCAAATCACATCCAATTACCTGAAATTAAGGTAGACAGGGGAGCCAAGAATAGGACCTGAATCTGATCATTTGTTGCACATCACCACATGGCATTAGCTCTTATGAAAGTTTTTGGCGAACCAAACGCAAGAGTCCTGTAGGAATGATCATTCCAGTAACCAAACATTGCCTTGCGCCATTTGCTGCCATGGCCATTGGGCATCCACCAGCCAGTGCTTGCAGATTTCATTACTGTTGCAATCGCGAGGCGTTAGCTTGAACAATCGAAATGACAATTGACAGGAAAAAGTGACGAGTCAGAAACCGTTATATATAGCACAAACGACTGGAACATTCATAACCACGTTGTTAGATTTAGTTAAGCCAAAAAAAAAAAAAAAGAAGGTTTGATCCATATACTCTCGAATAGTGTTTGCTATGATCAAATGCATGTGATCATATAGCACTATACGTATTCCAAAAAAGGCTATACTGAATGAAAATATTGTATCTTGTTCAAATTCAGACCAATCCGGAGAGCAGGGCATTCCATTTGGATTGAATATGCTATCTATAGTAAGAGAACTTTACTCAAATTATTAATACCTCATCAAATTCAGATTTTCTCATAACTTCGGCTAGTACTCCTTGTAAATAATCATCCCAACAATAAGTTGTTCAATAAGATGATTAAGATAAGAACAGTACAATGGAACCCATTTGATTGAACCATAATCAACACTTATGGTATACGATAGATGAAACAAGATCCAACCAAAATTGAAATGAAGTAAACCTGACTTACCCCCTTCAAGATTTCAAGTCCAAAACCTCTTAGATGTTGGAGTACCAATTTTTCTTAAACCAGTTTGTAAGAGAAAAGCTTTGGCTTTAACTTGGTCTCCGCTAGCAAACGTGGCGATTAGTCATTCCGAAAGTAGTCAAAGTGAAAGTAAGTTAATTTAGACACCGTGCGGTATTAAAAAAACACATGGCATGAAGTAGATCAATTAGCATTGGGAAAGCATATTCTGTTAAGCATAAAAATCTAAGAATAGAATATACATTAAACTGTCAACGAACAAATATTTAAAGGAAATGAATCTTCAAAATCAGTCACAATCATTTAAATCTAATTTTAGAAAGATGAGACGTGCTATAATATATATCCAAGCTTTACGCTGACCAGACAACAAAAGGTATATTCTGATATAGATATTTTTGCTATTACATTTTGGGCCTGTTTATTTGACTGGATATTAACATATGGTTGGACAATATGTTCGAGGTAATCGCGCATCTGATGTTTGAATAATTCTTTTGACTCGAATTAAGCAATCAGTCGACATAAATTCACAAAGTGTGGGATTTTCAATATCTTGTGATGTGCGGTATTATTAATCCGACCACTCTTAATCCGATGCGAAATTGCATTTTATTAGCATCCCTAAAGTATTGGTTCTGTCAAACCAAACCTTCAAGTATTTTTCTTATCGAAGGTTTTCAAAGGAAATAAGAAATTTAGAAGATGCATCCAAACAATGGGATAATGAGCTAGAGATGATTTTTGGTAACACTACTTGGTGGTGGTGGTGGTGCATTACAAACACAAGTCTTTGGTTCAATTCTTGTGGAGGAGCGATCCAGTTCTGCTCTTGGATCACTCGTACGAATCGATTGCAACTGGTCCTTCCTTTTCCAGACCTCCCTAAGCTTGCAAGACCAGCTACTAGTTGGTGGCTAACGGGGTTGTACGCAGTCGGAAGGCACTCCGATGTCTTGGTAAGTTTGCTCTGTGGTGAATAGTAACAACATACTTTTCTAGGGTTGTGGTTGTAGAGAGACTAGACTTATATATGCTCCAAGTAATCGTATAATAGACATATTCCTAGCTTGTGACATCATGCCCTAACCACTGTTAGGATTGACGTTACGCATGAGGCACCGAGTGCCACGTGGACAGACTTCAGGTGATCGAGCTGCTCCTCCCAGTTTTCACGCAAATCCACTCCCTCATTGTCCGGGTTAGACGTAACCGACCCGGTCTGGCCCCAAGGACTTTCCCCTGCCATACCACGATATTGGACTCACACCAATCCCAGCGTGTCAATCCATGTGCCCTCTTCTTTGGGCTGCTCCTTTTAACGCCCAACCCGT
Source organism: Rhododendron molle (assembly GCA_025413875.1). NCBI lineage: Eukaryota > Viridiplantae > Streptophyta > Magnoliopsida > Ericales > Ericaceae > Rhododendron > Rhododendron molle. The sequence continues at coordinate 59,419,295 of CM046391.1, forward strand.
TCCCGTTCGGCATACTACTATTTCCATTAAAGAGCAATATTGCTTGTGCCACCCTCCAAGCAAGCGACAACGTATGTAAAATAGTTGTGTAAATTAAGGGAGTTCATGTGGCCTAAGGTTGCGGTTGATGGGATAGGTTTCGGATTAAAACACACACACACAAAAAAAAAAAAAAAGGAAAAAAAAAAGGAGATTAATCATTAGCCCAAATTTCTCAGAAACAATTGCGCGCATGCACGAAGTTTATGGACCCTGAGTAGTAGCTTTTACAGCATGTAATTAATGATCACCTTAAGGGTGTTCCTAGTTTAGATTTCAGACCAATAGACAAAGTGGGACCAATTAATTAAGTTAAGGACAGGTTCAAGTTTTGGTACAGTTAAGAAATTAATAACCCTGGAAAGTCATCTCCACGACTCCCACCTAATTATTTGTGGGAATCAATTCCAATACCAATCATATTTATATATAAATATGCTTATTATATGTAAGGCGGTTGATTTTGTTACTTTTTTTTTTTTGTTAACATCACTCCGATGCAAATGTATTTTTGCATCAAAAATATAGTTGTAGGAAAGTGATATTAACAAATAAAGAAGTAACAAAATCATTTTCCTATATGTAAATGTTCATATTTATACACAAGTATCTAGTATCTATATCTCGAAATTAAAAATAATGAAAGGAGATGGGTCTAGGGTCCCATCATGACCATGTACCACATGACACACCACATGTACATTGCACCCTACCATCCATTAACCATGACTCACACCCTGCCAAACCCTAGACCCCACATGGCCCTACTATTTCCCCATACCCAACACCCATGTGGACCCCTTTCAAGCACATGGGATGAACCCCCGTGGGGACCCAACTCTCTCTCTCTCTCTCTCTAACTAAAGGGTCCTGGTTTCCAAAACCAAAGTTGACCATTTCCTCTTGAGTCCCAAAAAGTATTCCATATGGGCGGCTGAGTTTGTCCAACCCTTGTTCCCCAAATGAAGGCGATTTGCCTCACGTATGTTGCTGATACAACCGACAAACTAGCTTTTCTTTGTCCTCAATTCATGCAATTGATACCATTGCACAAGGTCCTTAATAATTGTTTACCAAATAAAAAAAGGGCCCTTCATAATTCAACTCTGTAGTTAATACTAATATAATCCTATATTGAGATATTCATTCATTCATTCACCTCTCTATAAAATACCTTTCTTTGTCTCATAGCCTCTCCATTCACACAACCCATTCTCTCTCTCTCTCTCTCAACTTCCTTGCAAAGCTTTGTGCAAAATTAACCCACCTTTCTCCATAGAACTTCTGAAGAGAAGTTATTGAACCATTTTGTGTGTAATTCAGATAGAGATGGAAAGCTCCGTGTTGTATGAGGGTGACCTTCATCTAAAGGCAACCGAGCTCCGATTAGGTTTGCCTGGGACGGATGATCAGCCCGAGCAACAGAACGCGGCTAGTGGAAGAAACAACAAGCGGTCATCGCCCGAATCGGCTGACGGAGGCTCGAAGGGAAACACCAAGGCTGAAGACGGCAACCGTGAGAGCGCTCCCGCGGCCAAGTAAGTTATTTGATCATGAATTGACAGCGTAAAATGTTTTTGTATTCGGTATATACTTACATAGTCTAAAGAATGAGCAACTAATTTGATGGTTTATGTGTAATCGCAGGGCACAAGTAGTGGGCTGGCCACCGGTCCGATCCTACCGGAAGAACAGCTTCTTGCCAAAGAAGGCCGAGGCCGAGACCGGAATGTTTGTGAAAGTAAGCATGGATGGAGCCCCTTACCTTAGAAAGATTGACATGAAGGTTTATAAGGGATATTCAGAGCTCCTAAAGGCTCTGGAGAACATGTTCAAACTCACCATAGGTAAGAACCTTGATCAATGGGCTCAGACGAAAGTGCACAGATCTGATAACCGTGTCAGGAATCGTTTTTTGTTCCAAGTTCTAAATGTGGAATCTTTTTTTGTTATTCAGGTGAGTACTCAGAGAGGGAAGGCTACAAAGGATCGGAATATGCACCAACTTATGAAGACAAAGATGGTGACTGGATGCTGGTTGGGGATGTTCCATGGGAGTAAGCCCTCTCTCCTCTCTCCCTCTCCCTCTCCCTCTCTCTCTCTCTCTCTCTCTCTCTCTCTCTCCAGTTACTAATATGGAATCCTTGTTGCAGTATGTTCATCACATCATGCAAGAGACTGAGAATCATGAAAGGATCAGAAGCAAAAGGCTTAACTTGTGGGGTATGACAAAAAGACGCTGCAGAAACCCATACAACAAATTTGGGAAGAGAAGATTTTCCTCTTTATGAACATACAAATCTTTGATCGAGCTTGGGTTGTTCAAGACTTTTTATTTTGAACACACGATACCCTCTTTGCTCCGGATTTCGACTGAGACGAGCAAGCAGAAAACAGAGAAAGAACAAGAGAATTGAAGAGTTCTGTGTAGTAGTAGTAGTAGTAGTAAGTTGCAGAAGCAGTTCCATGGTGGTTTGAGACCTGTAATGTTGTATTGTTTTATTTGTAATAGTTAGATCGAATCGAAACTCGATGCCGAGAAATACTTGGTTCCGAAGCATTTCTATAGAGAATTATTTGTATGAGATGGTTACTCAGAAGTTTTGGTTGTATGTATATCAAACACATCTTTGGTTCTAGTTTTGTGCCAAGAGTTCTGCGTTTATTTCATTTGTGTTCTATTGCGCTTGTTTGTCTTTCAAGCTCTGTTACTAGAATCGTACGATTAACGATCTGTATCGCATGATTTGATACACCAATGTATCCATCCGTACAGTTGGAACACGGAAATGACACGATTTGTGATACATATTGTATGAATCGGAACATTTACAAATCGATTCACTTTTTCGACATGTTTTGCTTGTGAAAGGGATAATTTGAAGTCAGTCAAATGAGATGTTTGAAAAAGTGTTAAAATTTGAGCGTTGAAAGGCCTTTCCAGGTGAGTATTGGGAATTTGGGATCACATGAACTGCGAAATTCGATTGCTGTCGAACCTACATCTCTTGCAATACAAGCCAAGGATTTTTGCTATTTGTGAGGCTCAATTCATCACTTAGGGCAAACTTCTTATTGATTTAGGCCTCGAATGAATGATGGGTTTTAGGATATATCTTTCTAATTGAAAGACAGAGATATATTTCAACATATTGTAGAGAGCATGACCGAATTGAAGTGATTGTTTGTTCACAATTCGGAAAAGGAGTATTTCGATTCTCGATTGGATTTCTGGTTTGACAACTATGCCATGACGCTGTTATCTGTTCAGATCTAAGCCAAAAAACAAACCTATAAAACATCATCTTGAAACAACCTCTCTGCATTCTCTCAAAGAAAAATACCCTTTGGCTTTGACATTTATCTTCACACAAATCTAATCATCCTTTGCACTTGTGCAACATCATTCAATTTCTTTACAGGATTTTTCTCCCAGATAAAAAGGGGGGTCTCAAAATAATTCTAAAAAGCCTCATGAAGTTTAATGACCCATCATGTAACAATTCGATAAACTTCCTTTTGCCTAAACCAGGGAATAAACAAAATCAGATTGTTCAGATCTGTTTCTATTGTTGGGACAAGTTCAGACCTTGGTTTTAAAAATTGTGCAACAGGAAACGTAACGGTATCAGTGATATAGCCATATATTAGCCGATATTGGACCACGTTGGACGATACGTAAGTAAATAACAGAATCGGAGGTCCAAAATCCTGTTACGTTACGGACGATACGGTACGTAACGGCCTCCATTTAAAACATGAAACAGACGCTTGCTATAGTCTAGAAATTATGTTTCAGATCAAAGCACCGGATCCACGGATCAGAAACCAGATTATTCAAAATCATATTGTTAAAAAATAGGGACGTCGTTATTGTAATTGTAACTGCAGAAGATGCTGCTAACCTTCTTGCTTCCAATACACAACTCCGGAAAGCTAGGCATGTTCTCATGTATCCTGGCCAAAAACATTTGACTTTGAGCCTCAGAACTGAAAAATCGTTTTTGTCTAATTAAGAGCCGGCTTCTAAAGAACAGAACAAATTAATAGTCTAAGTACAGGAGCCTTTAGATTCTTTGTACTATGCACTTCTGGTTCCTATGGCAGTAGGTAATTAGGCAATGTTCTTGTCACCCGATCAGACACTAAATATGACGGTGATACTATGCGACGGTGCCACAAGCTAATAAAAAATGCCCCGTTACGGTACACGCTACTATTGTACTGCTGGTTGAGATAGCGGAAGACTAAACGGTATTGTGAGGTCCCATATGCAGCCTTTTATAGGCATATAAAACTATCCATGACGGTGTCAAGTTTGCATTCAATATTTGCTCCACATAGATCCTTGATTTAAGTCGAATACGACTAGGTTTTCCTAATGAAAATCCTAAGTTTTTTTTTATACAAACAGTCATCTTCTCTAAAAATTTTGAATTTCATATGAAAACCAAACATGACGTAACACATGATACCTCGTCTCAGAGAGAGAGAGAGAGAGAGAGAGAGAGAGAGAGAGAGAGAGACTCCAATTGCATTGCCCAATTTGTTTAAGAAAACAATCTTTTGCAACAGAATACTAATTTCCCTGTCCGTTTACCTCACAAAGTATCAGGATTGGGCTACACACAATCTTCACAAGGATCATGTTAGCTAGTTAGTGGGCATGTGTCATTGTCAAGGGACTTTACATTAAGTAAAATCGTTTCGAGCAATGTAATTAATTTTTTGTGCTTTGTGTTCATATATATTCTATCCTGCTATGAAGCACAAGGGATACGGACACAGTCACAGTCACGACACGATACGACACCGACACGATCATGGTCAAGACATGACACAGACAAGTAATTTCTTATAAAATTAGGACACAAATACGTTGGGACACATCTAACACAAAGTACAATTATATTACTTATCTACCTTATGAATTCATATTAAATTCACGAAAACATTACTTTTGTAAAAATTTATAACCACGAAGAGTTCTACTATTATGAAGATACAAATCAACGGCCACGATATGATGAGTATCAAGGGTGAAACATCCATGGAAATTTTGACTGTGGATCTAGCCTTAAAAATTGCATTTTAATCTCCTAATGTGTCCATCACGTGTCTTAAAAATGTCCAACGTTTTTGAATAAAAACGTATGCTAAGAAAAGCGAACACTTATTTCGGCTTGTCCAACACGTATCCAGAAATTGTTGCGTCATATCCATCTCAAACAAGAACATGTGAAGCCGGTCGACGTGTCTGTGCTTCTTAGCAAAGAAATACCGGACCAAATTTTCAAAGGTTCCTCAGCTGGGAGCCCTGTGCCATAAAGCAAATCTACCTGATTTACTTTCCACTCAAAAGATAGGATCTGTCATTGGAATTGATGTGAATTGTGACCATATCCATGTAGGAGTATTTCCAACTTCCCCTTTTCCAGCAAAATCTTGATATGAACGCTAAGTTCAGATAGGAAAAAGAGCTAAAGGTTCATTGAACTTTGATTATTTAACTAAGGGTGTGAGGTTAACGAGGCAAAAAGACTCCTTGAATTGCTGAAAAATAAAGCCACGAAATTTCTTTGCTTCAACTCTAATAACACAACTTTTGTTTTAGTTTTTTCTGTCCTATGAGCAACAAAATGACGCATAAAGCTATTGCAAAACTAATGCGCGCGAGACTGGATTCCATGGACTTAACTTTAACAATTCCAAAATCAACAGACATAACCTAAGGCCAAGCCAATTGAATCAAAATATTTGATAAACTTATGAAATATGTCCGTTCCGCTATGTGAAATAAGTACTTATTTTTTGAATTAAAGATAATATATTGTGAGAGAATGATCTGTCTCGTAAAGAAAAAAAATAAGAACATTAGCGGAACGAAACCTGCTCTTCTAGTACATGTTGCAATTGCGCGCAAGTCCAAATATGCCTTTAGCCTCCACTCCCTTTTCTTTTGATAGATGGGCTCCTCATACTAAACAGTTTGATCTGCAGTTACAGGTACAACGTTATTGGGACAGTTTGTTCGGCAGTGTTTTTAATCTTCAAAAAAAAAAAAAAATTAAAGTGTCCAGACCAACTTATACGCACCTCAATTAATTCTGGAGGACCAATCCCACCGCCCATTAGTGGGGGTTCTAATTTAAACTAGAGCAATTATTAGGGCAATATAAAAACAGAGTCGCTATACCATAGTTGTTCTAAGGCTGATCGACATAATTCACAAGTTTATGATAGGTTCAGTACGCTATGGGGTTGTTAGGGGGCCACATTTTTTAACTTTTGGTATTTTGCTTCTTGTATTTTTAACTTTTTGAAAATATTATGGTCAAAATGTATTATTGAATCTGTAAAATGTTTAGAAAATATGTGCAGAATACATTTTGTAATCGGAGTAGTGTATGGGAGATATGTGTGGAGTACATTTTATAATCTTCATGTTAAATGTTTAAGAATGTATTTTGTTGTCTCCTTGCCAAACACCTAAAACTGCATAATGAGAAACAGAAAATCTAAAAATGAAGGAACCAAACACTGCCTTTACTGGTAATGTCTGAATCAAATGGCACCCGGATAAATACTTGTAGTTTTATTTGTGGATAAAAGCCCCAGAAAATTATCAAGAAGCTACTTATCATTAACATTTTACCTCAAGATCCAGAAAATATAAAGCAATTTCTACCAGATCCCCTCTAATTAATGAAATACTGAAACCCTATGAAAGTGCCTGAAACCCTAAACCCTGAAAGTGTCTAACCCCTAGGGCACCCTATGAAAGTATCTATACCCTAGTGTACCTTATAAAAATGCCTAAACCGTTAGGTACCCTATGAAAGTACCTAAACCGCTAAAACCTTATAATATGAAAGTGCACCCTAAAACCCCTATAAAAGTGTCTAAACCTAAACCCTCGGGCTCTATGAAAGTGCCTAAATCTAAACCCTAGGGTACCCTACACCCTAAAACCCTAAGGTACATACCCTAAGATTTTAGGGTACCCAAGGGTAACTTGGTAAATGTATTTTTGTAAAAGTGGACCTGGTGGTAATTAAGTATTCCATCTCTTCTTAATGGAAATTAAGTTTTACTTTTTTGTACTTAGAGGTAAAAATCTCAAATGATTATGCATATATATCATAATCAAGTTAATTTGCATTGATCTATATTCTTATTGTTGGAACATGTGTAAAATATTTGAGTCCCACATTAGATATCTAGAAAAAGGGTGGGACCATTATATACAATTGAGTACCTCACCACTTACAAAGCTTAAGTTTTTGAGGATTTGGGTCATTCGAAGTTTATTGGGATCAAGCGACGTGGTGAGGACTCTGTGAGCACTCCCGAACATATTGGGCCTAAGTGCACATAAGGAGAATCTCGTCTGTTGTTGATCCGACTCCTAACACTAAAGATGGTCATTTGCATGGAATGATTCATGAAATGACTGGACGGCAAGCAACAATTGATCGCGTATACATTTTGGCAGCGGAGAAATTTGTAAAAAGGAATGAGGGTAGGCAAAACAAGGATGCTTAGCCTTTGTTCGGTTGTGGGTTTTGAGTAGTGTTTTTGAATTAAGGTAGAGAGAGAAATGAGAGTAATGATTGTGGAGAGAGGCAAAAAGTGGAGAGAGATAGAGTGAGAAATGAGAGTAATGATTGAAAAGCTAGAGAGAAAAAGTACAAAAGTTACTTTTTCCAAAATTTTGGTTTTTGAGTCCCAAGTGGTTTTTGTCTTTTTGAACCCATCCAAGTGAGAAGCATGGAGTGTGTTGCGTGTGGCTTCAATTTGGGGACAACCAGGATCAACTGTCAAGATGGAGCTGAGGGTCGTCTGGACAGGCTCAAGCGACTTGGAAAACAGGAGGTCACAGGAGAAACCTAGAAAAACAGAGAGAGACACTTAAGAGGAGATCAGAGTGCTTGTAATCGTTATTATTTTAAGTGGATTGATTAGACCCTTCCTCCTGTTGTGTCGATACACAACCCATTCATTGAACCACGTAAATCTTGTGTTCTTGTGCGATTGTTTCTTGCTTGCCTAACTTTCATTCATCTTTATTGTTCGTGTTATATATCGAATAGTTGTGTCTCCTACATATCGCATAACAGAGTGGCATAAAGGGAATAAAAACGAAGGGAATCATCTGATTGTTCCCAACCCCAGACAAATGTACGTTTATATTACGGAACCCACAACAGTGTGCTGATTGGAAGTTTGAAACAGAATGAATAACGTAACCACATGACTAAAGCTTCGTTAATCACCAAAGTAAACAACAACATGGTGCTTCGATGTAATCGTGGATTTCAAACGTGATGAACGACATTGATATCGGTTTTTTAAAAAAAACCCGACAACAACATGGTGCTAATTCAAACAAAATGAACAACCCAATCAGAAGACTAAAGAATCCAGCCAATGCTGATGGTGCAAGGCATACAATGCTTGTGATGAAAAGCATTATTGAAGTGCCATTAACGACAAATAATTCTATGTACTTCCCAGTTTCAGTTGAAATGTATTTGTGCATTTTATCATCTATTAGGCCTCGGCTTTCCATGGTACGATGCCCAGTAACATAACCTTTCAATAGCCAAAATTGATAACACAACTCATACAAAATAATGATGTTTGACAGTGGTTTCTACTTTCTAGGATTCTTGCTTTTTCAATGTTTTCCCATCTAATTTCGTAACCAAAGGAGATCTATAGTTAGACAAATATTCCTTTTCCTTTCTTCTTTGATTTTTGTGACAATGACAGTTTAACTATGATGCCATATAATGAGGGAAAAACAGTCTTTTTAAGGGATCCATTTCAAGGGAGTCACAGGAACATTCTTCTAATTGCAACATGTGATTTATGAGGGCTCAACTTAGTCAATGCTACACATATACCAAAAAAGTTGGCATCAACAAGGTAACTTTCTATATTTCATTTCCTTAATTGATGGCTAAGGCAGGACTGCAATGATAAGACTCTTAAGGTGCCTTACATAATTCGCTAAACATTGATGTTTTCAGCACAGAGTCAAAGCATCAACAGACAAAGACCCAGTAAAAACGCTTAGTAAATTAACTACTTTGCCAGACGAGTATTAAATCTCGAAAAGTAGAATATAGACCTTACTTTTGATTCTTTGGAGTGCTCTTACTCAACTGCTTGAAACTTCAAGAATGCCCATGAATACCCTACTGATATGTTTGCGAACCTACTTGAGAATCCCAAATCAGACCTTAAAAATGTCATGTTCAGATCAGGTGACCGACCACCTTGATCTTCGGAGGAAATCTTTTTACGCCATAAGGCCGTCATCAACTGTAAGTGAATGAGCCTATGCCTACTGCCCACGCTTGTTTTCTAGGCATCTGGATTATCTTGTGCAGTAAATTTCAGTTTCCAATGCCGAAATCTTGAGCCTTCCATGCCATTGCATGAGGATGAGAAAGAACATTATGAAGTAGAAGTGGTATGAAATCTTTCTGCCTGGCATCAATTACACATCCTGAAACCATCATATCTTCTGTTAGCAAATCCAATCTAGTGATAAGCCATTTTAAACAATTGAAAGGCCTTGGTTAATGCTTCTACATTAAGGTCATATCTATTAAACTAGTGACTAGTGAGCACTGGCAATTAATTAAGTACGAAAAAGTGCACATTTTTCGATCAAGCCTTCAGCAATTACAATCCACAACGAGCCTGTCACCTTTTAACATACCTCCAAGCATTGTAGATCAAGCGACCAAACTCTTCTCATGCGTGTGACCAAAGAAACACCGACACAGAATGCCATATATGTGCTAGACACTCTTGGGACACACGTGGCGTGTCCATTATATTTTTAAAATTTTTGGACACCCATAGAGACATGATAAGGTGGTTTTTACAACTTCTATTAACTTTTCTGGGGTAATATCTTTAAAACTTTAAAAGCATTAGGCCAAATGTAATATAAAATATATATGTATGTACATACTATAGGCAGACACCATTGGTCGATAATGCACTCGATTGGTTTCATAACCAAGTACTAAGTCGTTACAATGTAGGTTTCACATTTAACAGATTCAACCATGTCCCATGCTTGTCCGTCTCCCTATTTTTTAAGAATTGTTGTGTCTTGTATCTGTGTCCATTTACGTATCCTTACTACATAGTCTAGCCTTATCAACTTCACTCACTTTGATCTAACAAACATCATTTATAGACCAAGATTCAGCATTTCTAGTCGGAATTCTGATAAAGTATTCTTTTGTAGATTCTAACTTCTAAGCTTCGCAGAAACCCAATATCACCACATTTCAACTCCCAGAAATCATCAAATTCCAAGAGGCCAAGTTTGACAGGCATTTCTCAAAAAGAGCTTTTGTTTCCAGTTTCCACTATGTCATCGGCCTTGACATATCCACAAATCATGGTTGTCTAGAAAATCACATTCCTCTCTGCTTTTTCTTTTAGTTGCAAGGGAAAGAGAAGAAAGAATGGGAATGTTTAACTTTCCATCATTTTTAATGTTTTCAGTTAGTAGAAAAGTTGTCGAACCCACTCTATAACTTTCCCGCTAAGATTAGGTTTCCTTCCAAATTTGTTCAGCAAAAAACACAAGATTTTGCAGAAATCTTGTTTCTACGCTAGTTTCTATTAATTAAACTATTACTTTTAACTTACTCTTAGATTTATGATATCAAGTAACCGCATAAAGAAAAATACGTTTCATTTTCCTTTACTTCATCTCATTATAAAATTCTTAGGAATAATTTTTCTGCACTAATTTCTCAACCAGAAACGAAGCCTTAAGCAAATCATGACCAGTATCCAGCCTAGCACTATTTCTGCAGGCAGAATCGTCGAATTTCAACAAATTGCATCTTTTTCATGCATTTCATCAAAAACCCGGCCGTCTAAATCAACTTTACCACACCTCATAGACAGATCAAGATTTGCATTCTGCAACAACGAATCATACCCATGTCTATGTTTCAAGAAAATCCCCTATAGCACCTCTCCATCTTTTAAACTTTGTTTGTCGAGCTAAAGTTTTTAGCCCTAAACAAATAGCTAAATAGAAAGGTTCAAACTATTCACTCGGCATACAAGAGGACATACCCACATCTTCTTTGTATTCAAAGTTTCCGAAGCACCCATGAATCACTGATGGCAAAACAAAAGAATTTGGTTGGGAGATTCCATCGAACAGCTTGTGGGCAGGGTTAGTGCCATTTAAACAGCCATAGAGGTCAAAGATTTCGTTGAGGATTAGTCCAACGAGGAGATTGACCTGGCGATCAGAAGACGGGAATGAATGGGTTTTAAGGATTTTAGGGTGTGATAGTTATGATGAAAATGTGTTAGAGAGAGTGATTCATTTCATGGCGCCAAAAGAGAAAAGGCGGGGATGTGACGGTTTTACTTCCTTTAGAATAATGTTTGTGTTTTTCCGATTTGGGTCATTGCTCAACTTTGGGCTTTCTATGATGGGCTAACTTGTATCAGGAAATTACCGGCCGGCCCTGTTTTTTAGTTTAGGTTCCTTCCGAACCCCCTTTTGAAATTTGTATTTCGTGCAACCCCTTTCTAGAGGTGCTTTGACTAGTTTGCCCTCACCCCCTTGGTTTTGGTACTAACGCGTCAGATTTGTATTGACGAGTCTCATTCCCGCCGTTTCACCAACGAATCCAGACAAACCCACGTGAACAGAGAACCCCAATCTCTTCATTTTCTCTCGGTCCAACCCCAATCTCTTTTGTTTTCTCTCTGATGTGGACATATTTTTTATCTTTTGCATTACAAAGTCAAAATTTAATATCTTTTATTATATATATCATTTTTTTTTGTAAAATTTATATTTTTAGAATCTACTCAAAGAGATCTATAAAACAAGACCCATATTGAATAAAAAATTATGTGATTTTTGTTTTTGTTTTTTGAGAGTATGAATTGTGTATTTTTTTGGATGTGAATTGTGTATTTTTTTTTTATGTGAATTGTGATTTGAAAGGGCGTGAATTTTTTCATTTCGGAGGGTGTGAATTGTTCAGAATGGATGTGAATTCTTTCATTTCAGAGGGGGTGAATTTTGCATTTGATGGGTGTGAATTCTTTCATTTTAGTTTGTGAATTGTGTATTTTAGAGAGTGAGTTATGATGTGTGAATTCTGTATTTTGCAGGGTGTGAATTGTTTAGAAGGGGTGTGAATTCTTTCATTTGAAGGGTGTAAATTCTTTTCATTTTTGGAGAATGTGAATTCTGCATTTGAGGGGTGTGAATTATTTATTTTGTAGAGTGTGAATTGTTTAGAAGGGGTGTGAATTCTTTCATTTGAGGGGTGAATTTTTTTTCATTTTTGGAGAATGTGAATTCTGCATTTGAGGGGTGTGAATTGTTTATTTTGGAGAGTGAGTATTGATGTGTGAATTTTGTATTTTGAGAGTTGTGAATTCTGTATTTTGGAGGGTGTGAATTGTTTAGAAGGGGTGTGAATTCTTTCATTTGAGGGGTGTGAATTCTTTTCATTTTTGGAGAATGTGAAGTCTGCATTTGAGGGGTGTGAATTGTTTATTTTAGAGAGTAAGTAGTGATGTGTGAATTCTGCATTTTGAGAGTTGTGAATTCTGTATTTTGGAGGGTGTGAATTGTTTAGAAGGGTGTGAATTCTTTCATTTGAGGGATGTAATTTTTTTTCATTTTGGAGAATGTGAATTTTGAATTTGAGGGATGTGAATTCTTTTATTTTGGGGTGTGAATTGTGTATTTTGGGAAGTAAGTAGTGATATGTGAATTTTACATTTTGAGGGGTGTGAATTGTTTTAAGTCGGATGGTGTGAATTGTTCAAATGAGGTGTGAATTGTTTTAAGTCGGATGGTGTGAATTGTTCAAATGAGGTGTGAATTGTTCAAATGAGGTATGAATTGTTCACATTTCTTTGCACTATTTATATCCCCATAATTCACATCTTCAAAAAAAGACACAATTCTCATCTAGACGAAGAATTCACACGTTCAAAAAAAACAGAATTCACACAAAATGAAGAATTCACATCCCCAAATTAAGAATTTATAACTTTGGAAAAAAACATAATTCACACCCAAATAAAGATGTAGGAGTATTACAAATTGCAACCTAAATAATTAAAAAATATGCTAAAAATGACAAAATTTGGAGGATCAAATGGTGCGCTCTTGTTACACACTAACTTAACTTCAACACATTCCAATGCAAGTTGCAATTCTAGGTTTGCTGTTTATCTTCCCCAAAGCAAGCGCCTTTTTTCGGTTCAAGAAAAAGAAAAAGTCATGGAACAACAGAGCTTAAAGAGGTGAGAAGAAGGAAGATGACTTCACGATTTTGATTTTTTGCCAATCCGATCTTCTTCTGCTATTTTTCGATCTTCTTCTTTTCTTTAGTTTCTCTGATTTCTTTCAACGTCGGTGAATCGAAACCCTAAAACGATAGATCTAAAACCCCACACCCCATCGTTATCACCATCATCGTCAACTTCGTCGTCTCCGGCGATGTCGCCGTTGCACCCAAACTCCCGGCTACTGAACGGTGTTTTCACCTTCCGGCGGACTGAGAACGTCGTTGCGAAGGCCGTCGCCCAGCTGCTGGCGCGGGTCATGGCTTCGTAGACTGCTGACTACTGAGGACGACGAAGACCAGCAGTTGTACGTGTCTTAATAGGTGGGGTATTTTCGGTACTCCACTTAAAACGGGGCTTATGGGGAATTGGTTTGACAAACAGTGGACTTTGATGGGTAGGCGCTGACATTTTAGGGCCGGCCTGGAAGAACCCCAACTTGTATCAAGGTTGAGGCATAGGCCTAGTTGGATAGATCATACTCAGGCCGGCATTTTATTTCTAAATGAGAGTTATTTTTCGACATACATCTTACTTACAAAATCGCTTATATCTCATAATTTATGATATTTTAAATAATTTTAATTTTTTTTTTATAAAAGTAATTGAGATCCTATCAAACAAAATCCACATTACATATATAAATTATTGTAAATTGAAAAATATAGACATTTTTTAGAGGTCCGTGTTATTGTCCTATTATTCAAAAAGTTATTATTATTACTCAAAAGGTTGAGGAAATTATTCAAAAAGTTGAGAGCCCGTTCTAGATTCTCAAATAAATACTTAAAAAATAAGGATCTATTTTTTAAGTTTAAAAATAATAGGCTTACAAAAATAATTTTAAAACTTTTTTTTGCAGGGTTTGATTGAATAAATAAGATCCATATTGCATATTTTTTAATTTTAGTAAGCCTGTTATTTTTAAGCTTGAAAATTATAAATAAATACTTATTTTTAAGGGGGGAAAGCAGAACACACCCTGACTATACCACGCTCAGTCGGCATTTTATCGTTGTACTGTGCAGACTGCTTTTTTTTTTTTCATGTGAATTTACCACATTAGTTTTTGATGTGTGAAAAGTAAGTTATGGAAATTAACATGAATTAAAGAGAGTTTGCAGAGTAAAAATGAGAGTGCAAAAATCACTATTTTTTAACTCGTTTTGCGAAGGAGATTGTTTCTCAAAAAATACTTTTGGTAGAAAACTCTCTTTTTAGTGGTCAGACTATGTGATTGGACGGTGCTGCTACGCCCTGTGGGTTTTAGCTATACCTTCCAATTGACGTGAAATTTAAAAGAATCCTACCCATTCTCGGCCTAATGGCTAGGTGAATCTGGTAGTTCTCGGTCATCGCCTAAAGGCCCGGTGAGCTTCTGTGGGCTGTGGCAGACTAGTGGTGTGTGTTTGGTGTCTTCTCCGGTCATGGCCAATGGTTTTTCTGGAGAAGCACTGTTTCGGGTTGGTTGGTGGTTCTGTCTAGTGGTTTGGCTGCTAGTGGTGGGGTGGCATTGCTTTGAAGAATCACATAAGTTTTGGGTATTCTTGGGTTGGGCCTAACTCACTTTGGTGGGTTAGGTTTTCAAGAGGTTTTGGGCTTTCAATTTGGGCATTTGTAGGCCTTTGTATTTGTTTGAATTGTATTGTTGTATCTGTGCTTTGAGGCCTTTAGGTGTTTAGGCATCATGCCCTCTGGCTATAGAGCTTTGCCCTTTAATCAAATTTTGATTGGATTCTCCTCCCCTTTCCCTTGATCTTGATGTACCCTTGTCAAGTTCCCTAATAAATTCTTACTTTTGCCAATTAAAAAAAAAAAAAAAGTTTTTACATCAGTCAATGATCCATGTGCTGCTGGGAACTGCATAGAAATGGAGTCCTCCTGGTCATTTCTTCGGTGAGTTCAATTGCTGCTTATGCAGATAATCTTTTGATGACGCATTAACTACTGAAGTACCTGAAAATTTGAAATATCTCATGATCTGAATTGACGCGCAGTTGATTAAGATAGAATGTTCTTTTTTGATCGGTAGAATGTTCTTTTCTTAGTTATGAAGCAGGCGTTGCATATGGAAAATACTTGCACTTGTATTCTTATCATGGCAAAGCATTCAGTATTTTAGAGGCAGGTTCAGGCTTTCATATACGTTTCGATTAATGGGCATTGATGCATAGCTATGTCATTTTGGTTCTTAATGGTAGATTCTTAACCTTCCGATCGAGTCTCACATTGGCAGGGTAAATGATCTGTGGCCTTTGCAATTCCCAGTTCTAAATCCTTTGGTTCTTACCTGTGGACTGCTTTTTTCCCAATCGAGCATATACAATGGTATGCAGGTATGCATAACTGTAGGTGTCGGATGTGGCTACGGGTGCGAATTTGTTAACTGTTGAAGGGCATGACTCTCCTGTTGTTTCTCTTTGCTCTTACGTCACAAAGAATATTCTTGTAAGAATCAAAGTTAACTCCCTATTTTCGTCTTATTGCCTCTGTATTTTTTCATTCCTAATGTTTTTAGGCTTTTGCATCCCAATTTTAAGTTTATTTATTCAAGCTCTACCGATGGAAAGATAAAATCATGGAAATATCATACATCCAGAGCCGAGCTTATAGGTGAGAGAACGGGTGGAGGGTGCGCAAGACTTGGTTATAGTACGGATGGAAGAAGGTTGGTCCTACAAACCTAGTTTACCGAACATAGTTTTCGGACATCTCATATATATAGGTTCGGACATCTCATAGATATAGGACAAACAGAAACACCAATGTCGTCATTCAACGTATTGCAGGTTTTTTGCATGTGGTACACTCCAAAATGAGAAGCGCCATCTTTTTGAATGGACTCGTGGAAGAGGTGATTTGGTTACAAGCTACGATGAATTGCAGACACCTTCCAATGAAATATTGCAGTTTGATACAACAAAAAAACCATTTCTTGGCTGCTAGTGATAACCATGTTGTCAAATTCTGTGAAATGGATAGTGATAATCTTCTTGCAGTTTCTGATGCAGGGGGAAGATTTACCCGTAAGTCATTTGATAATTTTGTAAGAGTTTGATCTCCACAAATGGGCATCTGTTCTGCAAATGTAAGAAGCTGCAATGGTTGATTTTTAAATTCTCGAATCTTAAGGCCATTCCGCAAAACCGTTTCAACGAGGATGGGACATTGCTTGCTGCATGTACGAGTAGCAATGAGATCAAAATATTAATTAGCTACTTTTCCGTCATTGCAAGCTAATAAAACTCCTTCACTCATCGACAAACTCAGGTCAGTTCACTAAATCATGTCAAGGGGATCTAAACTGAATCCTCTTGGTTACTATTTGATATGTTTCAAAATAGAATATTCTTGCATTCCCTCAATCTCTCCTATTTCATCATATCACGTTAGTCCCCTTCCATCATCCATAAAGCAGCACAATTCCATGGTGGCTATTCGTTCTTTGTTTGTGTCTTCAAATGGTTATTCTGCTTCAATAATATGCATATTGGAATCTACTTCCGGCATGGCATACCCTTTGGGCTTGCTAGAATAAGGACCAAAGAAGCTCAGAGAAGGTTGCTAAACCAGCAGAAAAGGTCCAAGAATCAACTGCAGAACGGCGCATGCCTTGCAAGTTAAGAATAGAAAACCAAGTAAAGCACAAGCAGCTATCTTAAAGCCAGTATAGCCATTTGTGGTTCACTCCAAATTAATCTGCCTTTTGTGGCATGGACAATTAGTTTTAGCAAGGTTTTGAATCTTTCCATGCATCATGTGTTGCACAGTTGTAGAAGTTGAACTTTTCACAGTGGATTTCTCTTTCGAAATTTTCAAAGAACAGTAGGACATGCAATTTTCAGTTTTCTTCCTAGATTCTTCTGCCCAATCCAGTCAACCTAACCCAAAAACTTATTCAATCAGGGAAACAAAGAAGGCATGCACACACACATAAACAACAAATCTCAAATACTAGCACAAAGTTAAAGCCATGCTGTATTGAATACGTATCAGAACAAACAAAAAAAGTAGCTACCTGTTCTGGAAATGCTCCATCTTCAAAGTAGAACTCCGGCCTCTCACCTTTACTTGGGTCAAACCCAGGTTTCATTTTTAGCACAGCACTCGTAAGAATTATGAGAGCATAAATACCTTGGATCGCAGGAACAATACTGTCAACATTCCTTATATCCCCAACAAAAACATCATCTGCACCACCAATTTTCTCCTTGCTCTCCTCCGTTCTGACCAAACCTCTTGCAACATACTGATCCGTCCTCTCCTTCAACTTCCTATAAACAATTTGTCCTGAAAACATCAAGCAAGATAGAACAAGTCAGAAGGAATATCTATATTATATCTATTACAATTAATACCAATGCCAATGTAACTTAGCAGTTTCGCCCACTTCCACTGTCATAATTAGAGTGGCATGACCTATACTATCATTGAAAAAAAAACATTTAGAACAAACAGGTTATCAAAATGTAAGCTGGAGTACTTAACAACTAGGTATTAGTCTATTCTAAATGGTTCTCTAAAACTGCAGCACCAGATCCAGCACCACAGAAAAGCATTCAGTTATCGTAGTCCTAAACAGAATTTCCCCACCAACATGACGTGTCATTTGTGGTCCATGTATAGGACCGAAACACCAACTATCATGGATTTAACATCGAAAATCCCCTCCCACATCATTTGCAGTGGGTTCGTAATACATCTTGTTGATATTTGCACTAATAACGATAATACACTACTGGATGAGGTTGAGCGTTGCCTAGAAGTATATGTTATCCTGACCAACCATACCTTAGGCCCCATTTAGAACTCTTAGTCCCAATTTTCTATGCAGTGTTGTTGTAATCCCTCCACCAATAGTAGGAACTATATATCAGGCCACAAAAATTGATAAAAGTAAGCCACAAAATTCTAAAGGGTGCACGTACACACTTTCTTGATATGAGCCAAAAAAAAAAAAACTCATAAAGTGAGCCACGAAAATTCATAAAAATGAGCCACAAAGATTTTCAAAGGTGGTGTGTACCGGAGTTTTTCTGAGGAACTAAATGCCAGATATGAGTCAAACGACGTCCCATGGACTATGCAATTCCCCTGCCTCTACCTCTATTTCAGTTGGGTGAACCAAAAGAACCCCAAAAAGACATGAGGAAAGAGTTGTTTCAACAACAATGTTGATAAGAACTTGATTTCGGAATATCCATAGATTGGTGTCTTTGATTAAATACGTTGGGTGAGCATGCATGATACTATTGGTAAATATCAAAAACTTGTCAAGCCAACTTTTTATGACAAAATAGTATTACTGTCTTAAAATTATTCTTTTACTTATGGGCTTGAGTGTTTATTTTAAGTTAGTTTATAAGAAATAAATGATAATCGTCGATAGGTTTGAGTTAAATTTTCAGGTTAAATATGTAGGACCAAAGTTTTTGTTGGTCGCCACCAACTCAAATTCCTGGAGCCACCTGCGTAAGCCGGTTAAAATTCTTTTACTGGGAACTTCAGTCATAGAACCAAAAGAGCTAGATCAAAAACAGATACAAAACACTGAAACTTACTACAAAAACGATGAAGAAAGGACAAAATCACACTAGCTAAAAGTTTTACAAGAACCACAGTTTTTATGCCATATTGCTTTCACCTAATGAGCTATGTTTAGATACACTTCGGATTTTTGATAGGGCTAGTAAATGAGTCGAACGAGCTGAGCAACGAATTGATCATCGTAAATATTTTCCTCTTGATATGTCTTAGAGCTAAACACAGAATTTAACAGGGCTCCACACTCTCCATCAGATTAATGGAAGGCCCATTGACTTGTATCAACACTGAAAAACGAACATTACCAAGTTCCAACCATTGTGAACCCACCGTCGTTTAAGAAAACAAATTAAGGGTGTCCCAACTAGCTTATTTGCACCGAGCACCAAAAAGAGTGCCCTGTTAAGTTGTCAAAGCTCCTCAATCTGGGATAAGTCCATTCAACCATGTTCTGTTGCCATTTTCAGAAAAATGATTTTGGAAATCAAGTTTGATAACGAAGATGGGTTTTTCTTCTATGATGTTTCCTTTGTCACGAAATTTAGAAAACCCCATCAATTAAAGTTTTCTGAAAACTGTTTTAACCCTCTCAAATAAGACATGAGTTTGATGGGAGTGTTCAAACTTTTCAACTATACTGATTGTTATGAAAATGCGTAAACTACAGAGACAAAAAACAAAAACATCCCAATTATAACATTATATTGATTTGTAACAACAGAATGTCTATCCATCATACTATCAATTTAGAATCTGTGATCACGATTCACACCCCAATCGAAAAAACATAGCACAAACATAGCATGAGCGCCACATGGATCATTAATTCAGAATCTTTTCTTTTCCCTTCTGCTACGGCTAGGTAAAAGGTGCCTATAGATTTCTCCTTTCCCTTGTTGCTTTGGGATTTCAAGGAGACTCCCTTGGTTCCCTCTCATCATATTCCTTTAGTATGTAGTGAAAGAAGCAAACCAAGAGGCAAATAGAAGAATCAAGCAATTAGGCAAATAGAAGAAGCTCTCTATATGCCAAGGCATAGAAAAATAGCATAACTGATAAAACATTCCAAACTTAAAACTATAATATCTGCAATTTGTTGAAACTTTGATTAGTTATAAATGAGCTATGATTGGGCTCAATGAACTACGAATAAACAAACATCTACGGATCCAATTTCTTTTGTTTCTCATTCCCCCTTCCACAACACAAACACATGACACAATACTGTTTGACATCAATGTGTACTCTCTTGCTCTTGATGTCGCTAGTCCCAAACCTCGTTCCACAACAGATCTATCTCGCCTGCGTGTTGAGGGATGCTGTTCTCTGGCCATGGCATGTTCTTAAGCGGCCATAAAGTTTCAGGGTTCTGCTGAACATGCATATTACTAGAAACAGAACATATTGGCGATGGTTCCGTTGTGGCATGAAATTTGGAGATTGGTGCCAAGAAAAAATCACTCTCTTGATCTCCACTACATAGGCTTTCTGCATTTTGCAGGTTTTGCGCCGATATGTGAGGCGGGTTCAAGCACCGTTGTCCATAGTCTTCAGAAGTCTCTATTGGCACTGGTACTGAAGAGGCTAAAGCAAGGCCCGAGGGATCAACTTCGGTAGTCAACGAGATATTGCCAAAATCATCATAATCATAATAAAACCGTAAACTTTCTTGTTCCTCCTCTACAGAAACTTGTTCACCAAGATACGTTAATACTTCATCAAAGTCTTCAAGTGGGAAGTTGAACTCATTCGGATTGCCACTCATTACGAAACTCTGATCTTGCACAACAAATTCTTCTGAGAAAGGAACAACTTCAGTTTCCCGTGCCACAGCATTCTCACATTCCATTTGCACTGACTCTATTCTAGCACGCTTTGCGGGTTTCGGAACTACAAGCTCATCATCATCAGTTGTAGCAGCCTCCACATTCTTTCGTTTTCTCAGAGATATCTTGGTGTCCCTTGAGTCATTTCTTTTTATCCTACAAACAACGTATTCGCCTTTCCCAGCCATAGCATTTCCGTCGGGCAGAGAGTACTCGTGCATGATCCAGTGGCCTCCGTTCACGCTCTTGTCCTTCGCTCCCGATTCGTCTGTAATCTCAAAGCACAGCGTCCTCTTGTTGCCTACTACACAACCTTCATCGTCCAGCACTTGTTCAAGAGCGTCTCCGTGCCATGTGCCACAACCGGCTGTTCTAGCAATCCTGCTTTTACCAGCAATCCTATCGCTATTTTTTCTGGCCTTGATCAAGGTCGTGAAAACATAAATGGTACCTTCTGTCTTCACCTTTCCCTTGTTGTCCTCTGTTTTGCATATCTCCCACGGGTCTTTGTAGGTGAAAATCTGCCATGGGGCTTTGTCGCCGGCCCCGTACATCTCACGCTCGATAACGACGTCACAGGGCAGTGGTTGGCCCATAGCCTTCTTCTCGAGATAGTCCACGAGAAGTTCTTTATCAGTAGGCGTGAAGACATAGCCAGTTGGAATAGTCATGTTGCTGTTTTCTCTCTCAACTCGCTCTGTCATGTTGTTTTCTCTCTCAACTCTCTCTCTCTCTCTATGATACTACTGACTGCGGCTATCCTCTTGATCCCTATAACGATGTATATATATATATATACAATCGGAGGTCGGCAGGGTGTATAGATTAAGTAGATAAACGTAGATTTATATATGTGGAGTTTGCATTGCTTTGCTTTGCTTTGCTTTGTGTCCAAGCTTAATTCGGTTAGGGGAAACTTAAGTTCCTGGAGGGCGGCAGGAGAGTTTGATCCAAATACAAACGCATAGTAACTAGTAAGGGGTATTTGCTAACGGCTCGGATGCACTGCCATCTGCATTGCTTTGAGCCGTCGAAAATACGTTTGGACGTACGGCTCAGATGCACTGCCATCTGCCAGATACCACGTGTACAATATCCTATTTGCATCTAATGAAGGGCCGGCCCCGGGATAAGCCTTGCAAACCCTCAGGCTTGGGCAACCGCGGACTGGGGCAACGAAAAAAAAATTTAACATATATATATATATATATATATATATATATATATAAAAAGTTTTCCTTTGTAGCACAGACGATTGCCTTAGTGCTTTGGTCATTGCAAAGTTGCTAATGTTTCAGGTGGACCAAGTTTGATTCCTAACCCCTCCGTGCCCCTTCTTTTATTTTATTTTATTTTATTTTATTTTCCCTCCACTTTTGATCTATCTTTCGTTTTTCTCCCAATGCATAATATTGCAAAAATTAAATTACTTTGTTGGAAATTTTCAATTTGACAAACACAACAGTATTGTATTGACAAACACAACAGTATTGTATAAGTGGTATAGTATGTTCTTACATTTAATTGAAAAAAATCATAGCTAAAACAAATTGAGGTAACACAGTTTTTATTTTTACCTTCAAACTACTATTTTGCATGAGAGATTAGAGAGATTGACTATGATCCCAATTGGAAATGAGGCGTCGTTCCACTAAGAAACTAAAAATCAAAAGTTAGCAGAATGGGTTCCAAATTCTTGGATAAGTAAAGTACGATAACACAATTGAAAATTTTGCTTCAAAAAATAAAAGGAGAATTTATTTTCTTTGAATCGGATCGTGTGAATCATAAAACATTATAACCGGGTTTACATTTTGATGTTATTCAAGCTAAAATAACAATGTAATTTAGAAATTTTTTTTACTTGTTTATAGATTTTTTATATTTTGTATGACTTAATTGTAAATGGGCAACAAAGCATAAGGTTGGGGTAAGGCAACCCAAATGTCGAGGCCGGTACTATTTGCAGCACCAACCAATTACAACCGTTTAATAGTGTTCTGGACGGTCCTGATTTTAATGAAACGAGTACACTTGTTTACAACACCTTCGTGAATAAGTATTTCTCTACTATTACTATTACTATGTGGGGTTTGCGAGTTATGGAGAGAAAATAGGGAAAAATATAGGCAAATAAGTAAGAATACGGTAATGTTACTTACACACCTCTCAAACATGTACACCACCAAATAGGGTGAGTTTCAATGCACATTTTGACAATCAAAATCGTTCATTTTATTGTTTTTGGCACAAAAATTATTCATGCAAAATATCAGGTTGATCGAACATTAATATAGTAATCTTAAAATTGTACATTTTACTTGAGATGACGCGATCATTAAAATTCTTCTTGTTATTTAACCGATTTGAATCAAACACTAATCGATATGCAATTAATCTATTTTTTGTGCGTAAATGTCCTACAATGAACGAGTCTGATTGTCAAAATATGTTGTGGGACCTCACATTATTGGGTGGTGTGTACGTAGCAAAGCTCGTAAGATTTATGTGCGTCTTTACTATCAGTGTATCTAGAATGATTAGTGCTGATAAACGAACAATTGAGCCAAACACTTGATTGTTCAATTGAACTAATTTTGTACAACATTATAAAATATTTCGATCCAATTGAACTGCTCGAATAAATTGTGTGGGAGCTCGAAGTGGATACCTCATGGTCCACACAACCTAATGTACATGTTGACATCGTTGTTTTCAAGAGGATCCGAGAGGCAAAATTAAAATGGGTAAATTGAGTACAAGGACATACTATAAGATTTTTTGCTATAATAAGGACATAAATATTTTCCCTTAAAGTCTAAAGGACATTCTGTCCAGAATTTACCAAATTGCCTTTAATGAGACAAGGGCCTTGTTTGACTAACACAAAAAATGTCTTTTTTCATTTAAATTAACTTTAATGGGACAAGGGCCTTGTTTAGCTAATACAAAAATGTCATTTTTTAATTTTTTTTAATTTTGACCGTTGATCGATGTTGTTGGTGTATCTGTTCATTTTTGGTGTATCTGTTGATTTTTAATTTTTTAATTTTGACCATTGGTTGGCAATAATTGGTATATCTATTCATTTTTTGTATATCTGTTGATTTTTTATTTTTACCTCCACCACTTCTACCACCACCACCACCACCATGTCGCCACAACCTCCACTTCCACCACCACTCCATCACCACCACGCCACCATCACCACCACTTCCACCGCCACCACCACCACCACCATGCCACCACAACCTCCACTTCCACCACCACTTCATCACCACTCCATCACCACCACGCCACCACCTCCACCTCCACCACTTCCATCACCACCACTATGACGCCACCACCACTACCACCATGCCACCAATACCCTCGGAAGTAGACACTCGGTCTAGGGGTTAATGAAACAATTAGTTCATCTACTTTTTCCCTTATAGTCTCCAGGATAATATACACTCGGTCTCTGAAAAATACCCTCAGAAGTCGCCAGACATTGACCGGCGTATCTGTTAATTTTTGGTGTATCTATTGATTTTTTAATTTTTTTAATTTGATCGTTGACCGGCATTAATTGGTGTATCTATTCATTTTCGGTGTATCTGTTGATTTTTTTATTTTTATCTCCACCACTCAACCACCACTTCTACCACCAACACCATGTCGCTATAACCTCCACTTCCACCACCACTCCATCACCACCTCCACCACCACCACCACTTCCACCGCCACCACCACTTCCACCACTACCATCATGCCACCAATACTTCCACTTCCACCACCACCACGCCACCACCTCCACCTCCACCACCACATTCACCACTCAACCACTATTTCCACCACGATGCCACCACCACAACCTCCACTTTCACCACCACCTTTACCACCACTCCATCACCACCTCCACCACCACCACCACCACCACCACCACCACCCATCAGCACCTCCATAACCACTCCACCACCACCACTCAGTTCCACCACCACCACTCTAGTTCCACAATCATCTCCACCGCCACCCCACCGCCATCGCCACCACCACAACACAAAACAGATACAGATATACCAGATATAGATATACCAAAACAGATACAATAGATATACCACAACAGATACACCAACACAACACAAAACGAATACAGATATATCAACAGCAGATGTACCAAAACAGATACAAATATACCAAATATACCAACTATATCTGCTGGGGTTTGCTCCGACTTCTCTCTTGCAAAATTGGAGAGAGAAACATGTTTTCCGTTTGTTTTTAGACGGAGGTTGACGGTAGAAGTTTAATTGATGAGTGTTTTTTAATACGTCAAGTGTTTATATAATATTTCGTTATGGTCAGGTGTCTGTGTGATTTGCGAGAAAAGTCAGGTGCTAATATAAAATTTTTCCATTCAAATATATCAACAGCAGATCTACCAAAACAAAGTCTCTTTTTCTTTATTTCTTAAAACAAAACAGATATAATAGATATACCGCAACAAATACACCAACACAAAACAGATACAATTATATCAATAGCAGATGTACCAAAATATACCAACAATAGATACAAAAAATAGATATAAATATACCAAAACACATACATCAATACATCACAAAACAGATACATATATATCATCATATATACCAAAACAGATCCACAACCTCCACTTCCACCACCATCTCTACCACCACAACTTTCACTTAAAACACAGATATACAGATATATCGACAATAGATACACTAAAAATGAACAGATACACCGTCAACGTTAATGCCAATTAACGCCGAACCAACGGTAAAAAATAAAAAAATCACTTAAGAGCAAAGCGAGAAACTTATTCTAGTTTAATTCTGTATTTGTAATAGGTCAAAAATAAAAAATAAAAAATCAATAGATATATAAAAATTGAACAGATACACTAGTCGACACGGTCAACATCGATCAACGGTCAAAATAAAAGAAAAGACATTTTTACGAGGGTCAAAAAAAATAAAAATAAAAAATAAAAAAATAAACAGATATACCAAAATGAACAGATACACTAATCGATCCGGTCAACATCGATCAACGGTCAAAATAAAAAAAAGACATTTTTGCGAACGGTCAAAAAATAAAAAATAAAAAAATCAACAGATATACCAAAAATGAACAGATACACTAGTGGACGCCGGTCAACATCGATTAAAAAAAAAGACATTTTTGCGAACGGTCAAAAAAATAAAAAATAAACAAATCAACAGATATACCAAAAATGAACAGATACACTAGTTGACGCCGGTCAACATCGATTAACGGTCAAAATAAAAAAAAAAGACATTTTTGCAAACGGTCAAAAAAATAAAAAATAAAAAAATCAACAGATATACCAAAAATAAACAGATACACTAGTCGACGCCGGTCAACATCGATCAACGGTCAAAATAAAAAAAAAGGACATTTTTGTGATAGGCAAATAAGACCCTTGTCTCATTAAAGTCAATTTAAATGAAAAAAGATATTTTTTATGTTAGCCAAACAAGGCCCTTGAAGTCAATTTAAATGAAAAAGATATTTTTGTGTTAGCCAAACAAGACCCTTGTCTCATTAAAGGCAATTTGGTCTTTTCACGGACCTTAAACTCCAAAATATTTTCATAAATGGACTTAACACATCATTGAAACTTAAGCTGGACTAAATCTGATTTGGGACCTCTTCTTTTGGACTTTAGACCAATTTGCTGAATTAAAATTAGGATTTGGGTTTTTAAAACCAAGTTAACCATTTTTAAAACTGAAGAGGAGTTCTCGCCTCTCTGTGTGTCCGGCAAGAGGACTCCACCACCGATGACTAGAGTCTGGCAAGAGGAGTTCTTGCCTCTCTGTGTCTCTCAAAACCCCGCTGCATCTCTCTATTTATATCTATCTCTGAAATTGTGTGTGTGTATATATATATAATCCGGGTCATGGGAAACGGGTTAGACCAACACCGCGGGTCAAACCCCCCCCCCCCCCGTCATTCTGTTTTTCCTTCACGCATCTGGATTAGAGAGAAAAGGAGGCGACGAAAGAAGAACGAAGACGACGATCAAAGAACGCGACGAAC
This sequence comes from Rhododendron molle, assembly GCA_025413875.1. Classification (NCBI taxonomy): domain Eukaryota; kingdom Viridiplantae; phylum Streptophyta; class Magnoliopsida; order Ericales; family Ericaceae; genus Rhododendron; species Rhododendron molle. The sequence continues at coordinate 59,446,150 of CM046391.1, forward strand.
ACCCAATTACACGTACTGCACACAAATTGAAAGAGTTCCTTACAAAATTGAAAGAGTTTCGAAAAAAATTGATTGAACTCTTCAACAATCATCTTTCCCACATTCGTATTTTTCTGATTGTTCCCACATTCGTATTTTTCAAAGAGGAGTTTTCGTGGCAGCCATTTCTCTTGGCAGCCATGGATGACAAGGATGACAACGGTGGTTGTGGGTGGCGATGGCCAACGGTGATGAACGACGTGGTCGTGGTGGCCGGTGGGCGGCGGTTGTGGCGTATTTTAGTGTTAGACTGGGTTTCATAGAGAAGGAGAGGGAGTAGTAGGGACAATAAGGGCTATGGAGGACAAAATTGGAACATTTCTCTCATTTCAAAAAAATTAGGGCAAAATTCTAACAGTTTTGGACGGAGCTCCTGACGGAAGGAGTCTATAGGACAAAAAAACTTTGCTCAGTGAGCTAGCCGTAGGCAAAATTCTATGAAGGTGTGAGCGAGACAAACGAGAATAATTTGAGGGGTGTCCCGATATTTAACCCTAAATATTATATATGTCAATTATTTCTAGTATTTCTAAAGTGGGTTTGTGTAGTTAAACTGTAAAGAGCACCTGTGTTGCACGCGAAATCTGAGCTCAAATCCCACCCAATCCAACTTTTTTAACGTGAACACTTTCAAACTTGTACAAAAAATCATTTGGAGATGATGTTGACGTGGTTCGACCACGCTGCCCACAACTCCAATGAAATGGTCAAGCAAATTGCCATTGCACTACAAACCGTTTATGCTCCACTACTCCAAATACTAATATATATACAAGATTTTGAGAGGCCTCATTCTCAAATCTTCTTCTAGGACTTCGAAAATTTCAGGGCTGAGCCTGATTAATTCTGATACATTTCGAAGAATCTTGAACAAAGGGAAAAAGGTGTTTTTTAATGTGATTACTATAGATTAGACTTCATAGGGTTCGTGTTTTATTATAGACTCATTATATAGTGTTTGACTTCTAATGTTCATGTCGTATCTTTCTTGTTTAAGGCTGTGTTTGGGTCGAGTAATTTATGGAGGGAACCAAAAGAACTCAAAAGAGGAAATGACTCATTTGGTCAAAATTTTGGAGGGGATGCGTGCGATAAAGTAAGGCGAAAGATAATTGTAGAGATATGCGATTGTTATCGCTACAAGAAATTTGGGATCTTCCAACGGTTTTTTAGTAACGGTTGAAAAAACCGTCGATATAGATATGGTGTAGCAACAGTTTACAAAACGTTACTAGAAACGGGACTATAGCAACGGTTTTCATGCAACCGTTACTAGATTACAAGACTATAGCAACGGTTTTCCATAATCGTTACTAAAAACCGGACTATAGCGACGGTTTCCAATAACTGTTACTATAAACCGGACTATAGCGACGGTTTTCATTAACCGTTAGTAGATTTTCACACCACCAAAACTAATTTTCTTTCATGCGATTGGTTTTCCAAATTCGAACTAACGATCAAGACGGTTGACTTTTTTTTCATATTGATTAAATCATTCTCGTAAAAATTTGACTCAATCGGATTTGTAATTATATTTAAAATATATACGTTTAATGTAACTCATGATAACAATTAAACTACGTCTTGTGTTGTATTTGAACGTACAGTAGCAACTCGACCACAACACAACTGTGATGATTGAGACCATTGATTTTGTTTTCCTTATTGATTAAATCATTCTCATAAAAATTTGGCTTGATCAAGTTTAGAAAACTTCTTTATTGAGACAAAATGTCATTAGTAAAATAATTTTTTCTGCCCGATATGTAACGATACTCGATTAATTTCATTTTTCGTACGAAGGATGTACTCTTTACTATGTAAAAAATAGGCGGTTCCAATCGGAAAAAAAAGTAGGTGTTTGTATAGTATAAACCAAATTTAAAAACTTGGATTAAGAATAAATCAATAAAACTCTAATGAGATAAGCTAGCCTAGCCAGTTTGCGTAGTATAAATATTAGAAGGCCCTTGATATTACACAAGTGATGGGCTAGCACAGCTGGTTTGCACTCGCATTCGCATACGCGAGGTCCTGGGTTCGATTCCCAGGACGAGCAAAATTGTTGTGTTGCCTTCCATGCGCCACGTCAGTGCCACGTGGAGGCCATGTGGTTGCCATGTCATATGAGTGCGATATGTGGAATAATAGTAGGATATAGAAGGGGGATAAATTTTTGATCAAATGTGGACCTCTAGGGAGTCAGAGTAACATTTTTCTAATTGCAATATGTGATTTATGAGGGTTCAACTGATGTTTATATTTCATTTCCACCAAAAAAGTTGGCATAAAAAAGGTAACTTTTTATATTTCATTTCCTCAATTGATGGCTAAGGCAGGAGTACTACAATGAGAAGACTCTAACGGGGCCTTACATAATATGCTAAACATCGATGTTTTCACCACAGAGTCAAAGCATCAACAGACAAAGATAAAATAAAAACGATTAGTAAATTAACTACTTTGCCGGACAAACTATTAAATCTCGATAAATAGAATATTGTCGTGTCTTATATCCGTGTCCATGTCACCCGTTGTGTCCATTTATGTATCCTTGTTACATAGCCTAGCCTTATCAACTTCACTTGCTTTGATCTAACAATCATCATTTATAGCCCAAGATTCAGCACTTCTAGTCGGCATTCTGATAAAGTATTCTTTTGTAGATTCTTAGCTTCACAAAAACCCGGTATCACCACATTCCAACTCCCACCCACAGGGATTTGCATCGCTTCAAAAGAAAATATACCAACATTGATATCACCATTCTCCATGTACCCAAAAATCATCAAATTGCAAGAGGCCAAGTTTTGACAGGCATTCCTCAAAAAGAGCTTTTGTTTCCAGTTCCACTATGTCACCGGCCTTAACATATCCACAAATCATGCTCGTCTAGAAAATCACATTCCTCTCTGCTTTTCTTTTAGTTGCAAGCAAAAGAGAGAGAAAGGGAATGTTTAACTGTCCATCATGTTTAATACGTTCAGTTAGTAGAAAAATTGGGGAACCCACTCTCTAACTTTCCTACTAAGATTAGTTTTCCCTCCAAAATTGCCCAACAAAAAACACAAGATTTTGCAGTAATCTTGTTTCTACGCTAGTTTCTATTAATTAAACTATTACTTTTTAACTTTCTCTTACATTTATGATATCAAGTAAACGCATAAAGGAAAATACGTTTATTTTCCTTTACTTCACCTCCTTATAATTTTCTCTGGAAGAATTTTTCTGCACTAATTCCTCGACCAGAAATGTAGCCTTAGAAAAATCATGACGAGCATCCAGCCTATCACTATTCTTTTTAATGCATCTCATCAAAAACCTTTCTAAATCAGCTTTACCACACCTCATAGACAAATCAAGAGTCGCATTTTGCAACAACAAATCACACCCATGCCCATGTTTCAAGAAAACCCCATATATATAGCACCTCTACAACTTTTAACTTTGTTTGTCGAGATGAAGTTTTTAGCACTAAACAAATAACGAAATTAAAAGGTTCAAAATAATCACTCGGCATACAAGAGGACATACCTACATCTTCTTTGTATTCAAAGTTTCCAAAGCAACCATGAGTCATTGATGGCAAAACAAAAGTAATTGGTTGGGAGATTCCGTCAAACAGCTTGTGGGCAGGGTCAGTGGCATTAAAACGGCCATAGAGGTTGAAAAATTTGTTGAGGATTAGTTCGACGATGGCATTCACCCGGCAATCAGAAGACGAGAATGACTGGTTTTTAAGAATTTTAGGGTGCGATAGTTATGATGAAAATATGAGAGAGAGAGAGAGAGAGAGAGAGAGAGAGAGAGATTCATTTCATGGCGCCAAAAGAGAAAAGGAGAAGATGTGACCGTTTAACTTCCTTTTGAAAAATGTGTGGCTTTTTTTCGATTTGGGTCTTTTCGTATGTAAATTGAATTCAATTTTGGGCTTTCTATAATGGGCTAACCCGTATTAAGGTTGAGGCTTAGGCCTAGTTGAATAGAACATACTCAGGCCCGCATTTTATTACTCCAGATACTCCCTCCAATTTTAAATGAGAGTTATTTTTCCACATACGTGCCGCTTACGAAATCGCCTATATTTCACAATTTATGATATTGTAAATAATTTTACAATTTTGTCTCATAAAACCAATTGAGATTTATCAAATAAGATTCATTTTGTAGTAAAAAAAAAAAAAAAAAAGATCCATATTGCATATATAAATTATTGTAAATTGAAAAATATAGACATTTTTTAGAGTTCCGTAATAATAAAAGTGGACTCTCATTTACGAGCGGTGAGAGTAAGATTGAATGGCAATATTAAAACGGGAGATTTGTTATAGGGTCCACTATAGCAAATTTCTAACACTTCTAGTCCACCTAATATTATCCTAACACATCCAATCCACTCACACGTACCAATTACAAGAATACCCCTCACTTCTTAGCGTACCGTTGACCACCGTTGACCGGCGTTGACCACCATTGGCCGGAGTTGACTGACCGTTGACCGGCGTTGACCACCGTTGACCGGCGTTGACTGACCGTTGACCGGCGTTGACCGGCCGTTGACCGGCCGTTGATTGGCCGTTGACCGGCGTTGACCACCGTTGACCGGCATTGAAAGTGCCTAAAACTTTAGGGTACCCTATGAAAGTGCCTAAAACCTTAGGGTACCCTATGAAAACCTTAGGGTACCCTATGAAAGTGCCTAAAACCTTAGGGTACCCTATGAAAGTGCCTAAACCACTAAAAACCCTATAATAGGAAAGTGCACCCTAAACCTAAACCCTAGAGTACCCTATGAAACTATATTATGTATTAAATTTAATGTGAGGGTACATTTGTCTATTAAAAATGGAGAGTGGACCTTACACCTTAGAAATTGCAAAAAGGTGGATTAGAGGAGTTATGGAACTAAGAGGTGGACTAGACATGTTACAAAAAGCTATAATGGACCTTAGAGTAATTCTTTAATATTAAAACTACTTCCCACCTGAGATTTTACATGCATCTGCTTACCCCACATTGTTCCTGCCATTTTTCTATCTATTGAACTGTGGTCCAGTGAAGTACGAAGTAAAACCAGTCATTCTGTCGGCCGATGATCCTTCCCTATTCGATCACTAGTATACATACATCAAGGACCCATAATTCATCAACCTTCTATCGTCTAAAGTTACGGCCCTAGAGGCGCTTGATGCTAAATTGCTCGCCGGCCTCCACCTTCGAGGTGGCATAACAATAACGCAACATATTATGCAAGACCTGTTTGCTAATATTCCTATTAATCGGTGCTGGAGATCAGGGCTTCACCGTGATGAATTGCTTCAACCAACGTTGTAGTTGGTGATGTAGCCCTTCAGCTCAATTCATGCAGGGGCTCTGTTGACAGGCTCGGAATAGAGTTTGCCGATTAATTTAGCTCAATGAGCTGTTCCACTTGGATTTGAATGTGTATTTGGTATTCCACTCTTGATACTAACATTGCCAAAAGGCATGTGAGCTTCCTCTGGAAAGCACTCGATCGATCGGACGAATTTATTTTATTTCAGAACTTGTTTCTTTGAACAATCAGTAGTGAGCAGAGGGGTAGGAAGCTACAACTTATTGTGGTAAAACTCGAACCCGTGCTTTCTTTCTTTCTTTCAGTGTTGATCAAGTCAATGGGCCTCCCATAAATATGATGAAGAGTGTGGTGCCCTGTTAAATTCTGTATTTAGCTCTTAGACTTATCGAGAGGAAAATATTTACGATGATCAATTATTAATTCATAAATTTTTTCCTTTTCCCTTCTCCTAGGGCGTATGCAAAAGGTGCCTTTCCCTGTCGCTTTGGGATTTCAAGGATACTCCCTTGGTTCCCTCTCATCGTATTCCTTTGGTATGTAGTAAAAGAAGCAAACCAATAGGCAAACACTAGATTGTTAAAGTAAAACTGATATATAAAACATTCCATACTTAAAACTATAATATCTGCAATTTGTTGAAACTTTGATTACTTATAAAAGAGCTATGAATGGGCTCAATGAACAACTAATAAACGTACATCTACGGATCCAATTTCGTGTTTCTCATTCCCCTTCCACAACACACACACGACACAATACCGTCTTACATCAACGCGTACTCTCTTGCTCTTGATGTTGCTAGTCCCATACCTCGTTCCACAACAGATCTATCTCATCCGCATGTTGAGGGATGCTGTTCTCTGGCCATGGCATGTTCCTAAGCAGCCATATGGTTTCGGGGTCCTGCTGAACATACATATTACCAGAAACAGAACATATTGGCGATGGTTCAGTTGTGGCATGAAATGTGGTGGTTGGTGTCAATAAAAAATCACTCTCTTGATCTCCACTACATAGGCTTTCTGCATTTTGCAGGTTTTGCGCCGATATGTGAGAGGGGTGCAAGCATCGTTCTCCATAGTCTTCAGAAGTCTCTATCGACACTGGTACTGAAGAGGCTAAAGCAAGGCCCGAAGGATCAACTTCGGTAGTCAACGAGATATTGCCAAAATCATCATAATCATAATCAAACCCGAAACTTTGTTGTTGCTCCTCTACAGATACCTGTTCACCAAGATACCCAAGTACCTCTTCCATGTCTTCAAGTGTGAACTCATGCGGATCGCCAATCCTTATGAAACTCTGATCTTGCACAACTGATTGTCCTGAAAACGGAACAACTGCTAGTTCCGGTGCATCCGCACTATCACATTCCATCTTCTGCTCTTGCACAAACTTTGTTCGGACACGCTTTGTGGGTTTTTGAACTGCAAGGTCATCATGATCAGTCGTAGCAGCCTCCACATTCTTTCGTTTTCTTGGAGATATCTTGGTGTCCTTCGAGTCGTCTCTTTTTATCCTACAAAGAACATATTCCCCTTTCCCATTCGTAGCATTACCAACGGGTAGAGAGTACTCATGCATGATCCAGTGGCATTCCTTCAGGCTCTCGTCTGTAATCTGAAAGCAGAGCATCCTCTTGTTGCCTATCACACAACCTTTCTTGTCCAATACTGGTTCAAGAGCGGTCTCTCCGTGCCATGAGCCACAACCGGCTGTTCTAGCAATCCTGTCGCTATTCTCACTGGCCTTGATCAAGGTCGTGAAGACGTAAATGGTACCTTCTGTCTTCAATTTATCTGTCTTCTTGTCCATGGTTTCGCATATCTCCCACGGATCTTCGTCGGTAAAAATCTGCCACGGGGCTTTGTTGCCAGCCCCGTACATCTCACGCTCGATTACGATGTCACAGGGCAGGGATTTACCCGCCGACTTCCTCCTGAGACAGTCTTCGAGAAGTTGTTTATCAGTAGGCCTGAAGAAATAACCACTTGGAACAGTCGTCATGTTGCTGCTGTTTTCTCTCTCTCTCTCTCTCTCTCTAATGTTGTTTTCTTTCTCAACTCTCTCTCTCTCTCTCTCTCTCTCTCTCTATGATCTCTCACGCTACTGCATCACTGCTATACTCTCACGTACTATATATGCACAATAGGAGGGCGGCACTAGGGTGTAACTTAGCGATGTATATAATGTGGAGTTGTATTAATTAATTGCTTTGTGTCCAAGGTTAGCTCCAATCTTAATTTGGTTTAGGAAATTAAACAGGGCGGCAGGAGAGTTTGATGCAGATTTAGGAAATTTGCTACTTGTAGAGATAAGATGGGAGAAAATTTAGGAAAAAGGTGTATTAATTTGATAAATCATATATAGCCAATCATAGGATTGATGGGAATCTTGAACAGAGAGTTCTAATTAATCTTGGGGTCCACCTTAATACTACGTGGGGTTTGCGAGTTGTGGGGAGAGAATAGGAGAAGATGAGATTGTGACAATCACGGAGATGAGCGATCGCAGCCGTCCATTTTAGTTTTGGACGATCCGAATTTAAATGAAACTTTTTCGGAAAAGAATTAGAAGAGTTTAACTATTCCCAGAAAAAGTTTCATTTAAATCTAGATCGTCCAATACACTTTGGACGCTCGCGATGATGCTCTACAAAACTCTTTTTCACGGAAACATCTATAGAAAAGATTTTCTCGATGAAGATATATATAGGCAAATAAGAGTTGGGTAATTCTATTTACACACCTCTCTAACACACCCACCAAATAGAGTGAGTTTCACTGCACATTTTGACAATCGAAATCGTTCATTTTATTGTTTTGGTTTGAAATATACTCGTACAAAAAATTAGGTTGATCGAACATTGGTAGTAATCTTAAAATCGTATGAATAATTTTTATGCCAAAAACTATAAAATGAACGATTTTGATCAGTCTTAAATTTGTACATTTTTACTTGAGATGACCTGGTCGTTAAAATTCTTCTTGTTATTTGCTCCCTCCATCCTAATATCTTTGGTCTTTTTCGATATTCGTGACGCTCTTTAAACTCTTATATATCTCCCAATTTATGATATTTTTCATAATTTTGAAAACTTTGTATTATAGATCTAATCGAGAACTACTCCCTCTGTCCCCTTTTTAAAGTCCATTATTTCATTTTGGACTGTCCCTTAATAAGTGTCCATTTTGCAAAGTTAGTGGATAAAAATTGATACATTTTTCATTTTGCCTATAAAAATAGATTCCATTTTGAAATAAATTGTGTGGGAGGTCGAGGTGGATACCATATGTTCCACATAACTTGGTGTACATGTGATGTACCCATAGTCGGACTTTATCTTTACTCTACCCTCTCGTTTACGTTAATGGGGTATTTACGAGTCTCATTTTGCATCTTAGAATATGTATAGAAAACTGATTTTTGCATTCCACTTTTTACTGATGGTACTATTCCACTTTTAACGTGAAGCTACTAAAATGGAGCGCGAAAATCAAATTCCTTACATCTCTATTATAAAACAGAAGGGTGTGGGGACAAGTTGTTGGAACGGCTTATATTCATTTGATCCAAAGGCTGTAGTGCATCCTCCCACTTTTCGGTTAAGTGCCCATGGGTTTTACCTAAATCACACAAATACCATCTCATTCCAACCGGAATGCGTAGTGCCGTAGGCACGGGATAGCACTAGTATATTTACATTCTACCTATTTGGCTTCTGGAATTGAAAATGCATTCTGTCATAAGGCATTCTTCAAATCACAAAATAGCGTCACAATCTGAAAGTCGCCATTTTCTGAGCTTTTGGATTTTGATTTAGCATGTTATTTTTACTAGACATGAAAAGACGAAAACGCCAACCAATGTTAGCAAATTCCACAATAATCCTCAGCCATTATTGCATGTGTGGGGTTAATACCTTTCTGTTAGGGATAATTTCTTTTCATTATGTACTTATCTTACATACTTTTTCCAAAAGAAAAAAAAGAAGTGTTTTGATACATAATATAATGTTCGAGGTCATATGCCCACCGTATTAGTGAAACAGATGCTTTGTAGAACAAGATTCTTCAGAGTAAGCAGGGGTAGATCCACCTTGGGGCACGTGGGGTCACGTGCCCCCACGCCCTATCTCAAAAAAAATTTCGATTTTGTGTATATATATCATATATGTCAATCATAAGTAAGTTATCATTGTTTGGTGCAGTGGTAAATGGCTAGTTTTGGGAACATGAGCTTGTGAGTTCAAGTCACTCATTCCCATTAGTATTTTTCTTTTTTCAAAATCTTGGCAGTACGTTTGTGTGTTTGAGTCCCCCGATTCCTATTCCCATTAGTTTTTTGTTTTTTTTCCTTTTTCAAAATCTTGCCAATACACTCCAACTTTTCTAACCAAGGTTTGGAAAAATAGTGCTTACGCTCGAACTTTCCTAAACAAGGTTTCTCTCACTTCCTCAACATCTCCGATCATTTGTGTAGGGCAAAATATGAATTCGTAAATTGCATTTGTATACTTTTGATCCCCGAAACTTGTACTCGTAGAGTTAATAATAGGAAAATAGATAAGGAACATGTGATAATTTTGTTTTGACGCATATAATCGAGTTGCACAAGTTTGCCCAAGTAGCTGGTTGTTAAAATACATATATATTTTAAAATTGTTACTTTATCATAAATGCTAAAATTAATTTGGTGTGAATGTGCTTAACTGTAACTCATATATTACGAACCTTATGGTTACATAGAAAATTGGTGTTCCCACTATGTCAAATTCATAGGTCCGCTACTGGAAGTAAGTATTGTACTTCATCTAGAGATTCTAACAGGAGTACTTTACAGTATTGTACTTCATCTAGAGATTCTAACAGGAGTGCTTTACCTACGGACTCATCAACATGGAAAGGGATTTGCAAAAGGTATAGCTGCAGTTCAGGAGGGTTTTGGTTGGCGACTCGGCAATGGTAATGCTAATTAATTATGCTATCGGCGACATCCCTGCGAATGAGTCATCTAAAATGGTCAGAAATTACTGGCTTCCTTTGGGGGATTGGGACTGGGCTTTTCTTTCTGTTTGTACCCGTTTTTGGCACCACAGATCGGGCTAGCCGGGATTGGATTTTTGATTAATTCCTTAATTAATTTGGGCCGAGAGTTGTGCAATTAATTGGGTAATTCTTGGGCCATGGGTATTTTCCCATTTGGGCCCGAGAAATACGCAGCCCATATGGAGGACTCGGCCCGTATTTATGTGGAAGCTAGCCCACGGTTGGGCCCATAATTGTTTGGAAACCCACGGTTGGATCCACGAAAAAAAGTAGTCAGTTTGGTCCATGGAGCATGGCCCACGATTTTTGGTCCATGAGAAGCTGCCGATTTGATTTAGGGAGCAAGGTCCTTGAACTGAGGAGGAGTTGGTTATGCTGGGGTCAGTTGATATTTTTGTTTCAAAGGCCAATTAACTTGGTCAATTGGCCATGTGTCACGTGGAAGCTACCAAAAAGGGGGAAGTTGGGAGATATTTTACCAAAGCATGGGACACATGTCAATCCATGAGAGGCCCACTACCCATGATCTATCTCAACTGCCGTTAACTTCTGAAAACTGCCCATGATCATACATGCACAAAAAGTGGAGGGAAACATGGGACACGTGTCAGCTGATGGTGGTGCAAGACAGATTTCGGATTCAGGCCTGAATCAGCATGTTGCTGAGTCTATAAATACAAGTTCACAAGGCCGAAAAAAGGGTCCAACACCAATCAAGCATAACGCTAAAAAACCCAAAGCCTTCCCAGCGAAGCAAACACTTTCCTATTTTCAACAAAGTAGATTATCGAGTACCACGTGCTCACCCCTCATTCAAACTCACTTCATCAAGTAGTTTGGATTTTTACTTTCTTGTAATCCAACTTTATTATCCTGGTATAATAAAGTTCACGTTTCTACATCCACTTCCTATACGACTAGGAAATTCTAAGTCCATGACCGTGTGGCAAACCCTGAACCTCATTGTGATCTTTAACCTTTGGATCACACACAATCGCTCATACGATAGAAGTCAAGATTCACAGGAATCTTCATCAAAAGTTAGGCGCTACAAGTCTTGGCACGCCCGCGCTCATCCCATTCACGCCTTTGTGACAAAAACGAGAGTTTTCATTGGCACACCCAGTGGGACCCTAGTCGTTTCAAGTGTTATTACGCTGATTCCTTCACATGTCAATTCGGTACGTTGAATTGGATGTTGAGATTCGGCGATGTCAAGAAGAAAGTCGTTGGCGCAATGATAAGGTCGACGAACTTGAAGACGAAATCTACCGCCTTGATTGTAAGAGGCTTCGACTCAATCATATGGAGGATGGGTATATCAACGCAAACAACTACTACAACGACGAAATTCGAGGGCTTCAAGACGAAGTTGACAGGCTTGAAGAGGAGGATCGCCAATTACGCCGTGAGGTAAACGGTCTCCTTATTAACAAGTCGCATGGCTATTCACATATTATGTATTCAGCCCTGCCCAAACAACACGAATTCCAAAATGGTGGGCTCGATGATCCTTCTATTCAGACCTTTGAAGGCCAAGTTGAAGAAAATATGGGTATTCAGTCCTGTACTATTGCATCCAACGAAGGACTCTCGCAGGAATTCATTGATCCTTGGGATGAATGTAGGCGTATGGTTGAAGAATGTCTAATCAAATCCAAAAAGGCCATCGAAGACATGAAGTCAACTCCAACTCTTACTCCACCACTGCCGTCACCATTTAGCACTTTAGGCCGAACTTTAGACCTGAATGTGTCTAAACAAGCTTCCAACAAGCACTCCAGGCCTCCAGGCTTCTCTCAGCCCTTACCTCCCAACAACCTTGCACTCGGGGGGCAAGGAGGCCAAGGACTTCGACTTGGAGGGCAAACGTCCTAGTTCAGGCCTTTGAGGATTCTTGAACAGCAACAAGGCCTGAATGATACAGAACGTGGCAACAGTTTCAGGCCTGATCGCAGCAGCCAACATTCAGGAGTGTTCCAAAAACTTTTGGATGGTAAGCTATTTCCATGTCCGGAGGAGCAAAAAGATAGGTCCGTTTCAACACAAAGGGAGCAAGATTTCAGGTCTGAAATAAGCCAGAACATGGAAAGTCCTATCATGAAGCAAGATCAGCCAATTCTCTCCTCTGAAAAGTCATCTGTAGAGCCACCACATTCTGATTCAGTCCTAAGCAGTGAGCAGATAACATATACAAATCAAGAACAATTCAGTCCTGCCATTAACCTTGGGGCCAGGTCTGAATTGCATGCCACACCCGTTCTAAAACAGGAGGAACTGAATGAAGATGAGGAAACCGACAACACTCCAAGGCTTGATCATGATTCATTCGTAATTGGAGATCCCTCTCCTCCCCCGGTTAATGAAGACCTTTTTGGCATTGTCCAAACTGCCAAAAGGTATTACAAGCATAGGCCAACTGTAGGCCTTAAATGTGTTGAACTACGCCCTCATTGGATTTGTGGGGCACATCAAGAGTGGGTCATATTCACTTGGCTTACGCAAAACCGTCGTGGTTGTAAAAATGGCTAAGCAGCCAATGAAAAATCCTTCAAATGCCAAACAAACATCTCTAAAATATTCGGCCAAGGCCTATTAGTCATTGAGTAGGCCCTATTAGAGTTTTACTAGGCCTTTTCGGCAAAGGTGGAGTCCTTTTCGTTTCATTGTTCAAAGTAGAGGTTCAGGCCTTCCACTATATTTTAGTTGTCAGGCCTTTTTCTGATGCTATGATTTTTCTACAACCAGGCTTGGACGCAGGACTCTATTGGTGTAAGGAGGCCTTTTTACTGGTATGAAGGCTATTTAAGCTCTTTCTCTAGGCCTGAACCACATTTATAAGCATTCCAAGAAGAAGTTCAGGCCTTCCAATGTATTTCTAGGCCATTTTGTCGGGCCTTTCATAGTTCAGGCCTGAAGACAGATCTCATATTGTCAAAGGCCCGAATGGAGCATATACAATGCCTAATGCCTACTATCCATAGGCAAGGCAAACAAAAGACGGTATGCCACAACAGGATTCAAGGCCTGTTTGGATGCCAAAAACAGTTTTCTTTTTTATACATGCCTTGATCCTAAAAATCAAGAATCAAGGCATGGGGGGGCAATGTTTAGACCTGTTTTTGGCACCACGGATCGGGCTAGCCGGGATTGGATTTTTGATTAATTCCTTAATTAATTTGGGCCGAGAGTTGTGTAATTAATTGGGTAATTCTTGGGCCATGGGTATTTTCTCATTTGGGCCCGAGAAATACGCAGCCCATATGGAGGACTCGGCCCGTATTTATGTGGAAGCTAGCCCACGGTTGGGCCCATAATTGTTTGGAAACCCACGGTTGGATCCACGAAAAAAAGGAGTCCGTTTGGTCCATGGAGCATGGCCCACGGTTTTTGGTCCATGAGAAGCTGCCGATTTGATTTAGGGAGCAAGGTCCTTGAACTGAGGAGGAGTTGGTTATGCTGGGGTCAGTTGATATTTTTGTTTCAAAGGCCAATTAACTTGGTCAATTGGCCATGTGTCACGTGGAAGCTACCAAAAAGGGGGAAGTTGGGAGATATTTCACCAAAGCATGGGACACATGTCAATCCATGAGAGGCCCACTACCCATGATCTACCTCAACTGCCGTTAACTTCAGAAAACTGCCCATGATCATACATGCACAAAAAGTGAAGGGAAACATGGGACATGTGTCACCTGATGGTGCAAGACAGATTTCGGATTCAGTCCTAAATCAGCATGTTGCTGAGTCTATAAATACAAGTTCACAAGGTCGAAAAAAGGGTCCAACACCAATCAAGCATAACGCTAAAAAACCCAAAGCCTTCCCAGCGAAGCAAACACTTTCCTACTTTCAGCAAAGTAGATTATCGAGTACCACGTGCTCAGCCCTCATTCAAACTCACTTCATCAAGTAGTTTGGATTTTTACTTTCTTGTAATCCAACTTTATTATCCCGGTGTAATAAAGTTCATGTTTCTACGTCCACTTCCTATACGACTAGGAAATTCTAAGTCCACGACCGTGTGGCAAACCCCGAACCTCATTGTGATCTTTAACCTTTGGATCACACATAATCGCTCATACGATAGAAGTCAAGATTCACGGGAATCTTCATCAAAAGTTAGGCACTACAAGTCTTGGCACGCCCGCGCTCATTCCATTCACGCCTTTGTGCCAAAAACGAGAGTTTTCACTTTCTCCAATGTTATCTAAAGAAGCTGTAGAACTTCTAAGAGGACAGTTCTTGCTGGGGGGAAATTGAAAATGATGACGGGGGAATTGAAAATGATGACAAGGTTTTATATATGGCGGCTTTCACCAACTGGTATTTTTTCAGTTGCATCGGCTTACAAATTTATTTCTCGGGACATGTTGGAGATTGAGGATTGCGGCTGGAAAAAAAATATGGAAGGTTGCAGGTTGGCATAGATGGTGAACACTACTTTGGTTAGTTTGGAAGGATAGATTGTTAACAAATACGGCTAAATTTCAACGGGGCCTTATTCATTACGGGACTTGTGATATTTGTGGATAGCAGGATGAATCAACAATCCATGCCGTTAGAGATTGCTCAATCAGGAAAAGCTTGTGGAAAGGTGCGGTGGATGTGGAGTTTTGGGACTTGTTCTTCTCAGTTGCCATTCAACAGTTGGTAGATATGAACCTTGCCAACCCTCCTTGGTCTAGAACTGGAAAGGAGAGTTAGGGCACTACTTTTGCTGCAGCGGTGGACAAAATATGGTTCTGGCGAAATAAGCAATTGTGGGACTCTGAGTTCGTATATCCCCGGCCCAGATCCAATATCGGAGATTCGTCGTTCAGTGGCCGAAGTGCTTGATGCTCAATCCTTTCAACAATCTCTCGATACTAAAAGGGTAGTTGTGAAACGGCAAGCCCCGCCCAATGGTGCTTTCAAAGTCTATGTTGATGGGGCATCTAATGGAAGTCCAAGACAGGCTTGCGGTTGGAGGCGTTGTTCGTGATGACGATGGGAATTGAATTAGCGATTTTGCTTGCAGAATTGGTAATGTGGATTCTTTAAGGGCTGAACTTTGGGGTATTTGGAGGGGTTATTTCCAAAGACACCCCTTCAACTATCACGTTTTGTCAACATGACCCCCTCACGTTTAAAATTCACCAACTTCACCCCCTCATCTATCAAAACCAAGCAACATCACCCCTTCCGTCCAAATCCGTTAACAAATATTAACAATTTGGACGGAAAATAGATAACTTTAACAGAAAATAAAATTCTAAGCCTAAAATACCCTTTCACCCTAATTTCTGTCATCTCATCTCCTCACCCTACATACCAGGTCTCACATCTCCATCCCTCCCAACCAACTCCTATCCCATCCTCACTGCTGCCGCCTCCGCAACCGTCTCCTCCATCTCACCTCCCACCGCCTTAACCACCCCCAGCCCCTCCGCCGCCACCGCCATCAAGTTCGCCGCCCTCAACAACACCTCCCTCCATCGCCACCAAAATCCACCCGTCCCTTCCGGCCCAAACCGTCCCTCCCCGGATCCGACCCCACCTCTCCGCCTCTCTATATAAAACCACTAACACAAAACCCCTTTCTCTCTCATTCCCTACCACCTCCTTCTCTCTCCACACGAGAAAACAAATTTGAAATTCCTCACTGCAATCTGCAAAAACCCCAAGTTCAAACACAAACCCAACTGTTCAATTACCGCAACTAGCCCAGCAATACTCCTGTCACTGCTCCTCTCGGCGGCGGCTGCTGCGACGCAAACGAGCACGGATTCTTCTTCGTCGTCGGACTCCTCTTACTCGAACGTCAATTCGTCAATGGTGGTTCTCATTCTGGTGTTGTT
Source organism: Rhododendron molle (assembly GCA_025413875.1). Lineage (NCBI taxonomy): Eukaryota > Viridiplantae > Streptophyta > Magnoliopsida > Ericales > Ericaceae > Rhododendron > Rhododendron molle. The sequence continues at coordinate 59,462,418 of CM046391.1, forward strand.
CTTCGCCTTCTTCCTTATGGGCTTCTTGTCCTTCTACATCCGCTACTACAACCCCGAAAACTCAGGAGACTCAGGCCTAACCACCGCCGGATGTCAGAGGCGGGTCAAGCCCGGCCTCGATCAGGAAGTGATCGAATCGTTTCCAATTTTCCAGTACTCCGATGTGAAAGATCTCAAATTTGGGAAAGGAGAAGCAACGCTAGAATGAGCCGTGTGCATAGCAGAATTCGAAATCTGAAACCCTTACCTCTGTGACAGTACACCGCCGCCGCCGTTACAGTGAACCACCATCTTTGCCACCGTACATCAGCCACAAACCTGAATTCAAACCCCCAAAACCTTCCAATTTTGCATTTCAAAACGCCAATGTCAAAAATCCCAAAATTCAAAATTAAAGCCTTAACTTCAAAAAACCCTTCTCAGGTCCCACTCCGATTGTGGGTTTGAACTTTGAGATGGTTTTTCCGATTGTGGTGGTGCTGGTGATTTAGGCTTAGGGTTTTGGTTTTGGTTTGAGATTGTGGCGTTCGGTGGTGGTGTTTTGCTGTGGCGAGGGTAGCACCAGGAGTGGTGGGGTGAGACGACGATGGTGGGGCCCAGCTTGCTACGTTGGTGGTGGTCAGCTGGGGCCTGAGAGGCGGTGGTGGTTGTTTTGCGGAAATGGTGGCGTTTGGGCTTGGAGGTGTTGGGATGGGTTGGGTTTGGATTTTGAGAGAGAGAGAGAGTGGGAGACATGAATTGCAGCGGAGGTCGGTGGTGCTCGGTGGTGGTCGGAAGGAAGGATTGAGGGAAGAAAGGAAACATGGTTGGTTTAACATAACAGGGGTATTTTAGTCTTTTTCTTTGTTTCCATCCAAATTTTTAACGGATTTGGACTAAAGAGGTGATGTTGCTTGATTTTGATAGATGAGGGGGTGAGGTTGATGAGTTTTAAACGTGAGGGGGTCATATTGACAAAACGTGATAGTTGAAGGGGTGTCCTTGGAAATAACCCTATTTGGAGAGGTCTGAAACTTGTGCGGGATATTGGGCTACGTCATGTTCTGTCAAAAATGGATTCGCAATTGGCACTCCGGGCAATTTTTTCCTTGCATTTCATCAAAAATCCATCTAAATAAACTTTACCACACATCATAAACAGATTAAGAGTCACATTCTACAACAACAATCATACCCATGTCCATGTTTCAAGAAAACCCCATATATATATATAGCACCTCTCCATCTTTTAACTTTGTTTGTCGAGCTGAAGTTTTTAGCACTAAACAAATAGTGAAATTGAAAGGTTCAAAATATTCACTCGGCATACAAGAGGACATACGCACATCTTCTTTGTATTCAAAGTTTCCAAAGCACCCATGAATCACTAATGGCAAAATAAAAGAATTTCGTTGGGAGATTCCGTCGAACAGCTAGTGGGCAGGGTAAGTGGCATTTGAACGGCCATAAAGGTCGTAGATTTTATTGGAGGATTAGTCCGACGAGGAAATTGACCCGGCGATCCGAAGACGGGAATGACTGGGTTTTAGGGTGTGATAGTATGATGAAAATGTGAGTGAGGGAGAGAGAGTGATTCATTTCATGGCGCCAAAAGAGAAAAGGGGATGTGACGGTATAATTAACTCCCTTTCGAAAAACTCTTTTTTTTATTTTTTTTTGTTGAGATTTTTTGGGCTATTTCTTATGTAAATTGAATTCTACGTTGGGCTTTCTATAATGGGCTAACCCTTATAAAGTTTGAGGCTTAGGCCTAGTTGAATAGCCCAATCTCCAATGGAGCGGTTTTCCTGAACAGATTTTTTTTTTTTGGAAGTGATTTTCACACCCCTTTTACTATTTGCACTCTTTTTTTGTTTTTATTCATGTGAATTTACCCATTACTTTTTGATGGGTGAAAAGCAAGCCATGGAAGGTCAATATGGTAAATTAACATTAATTAAAAAAGAGTGCGCATAGTGAAAATGGGGGGTGCAAAAATCACTATTCTTTTAACTCTTTTTGCTAAGATTGTTTCTCCAAAAATACGTTCTTCTTTTCTTTTGTTAGAAAAAAAAAAAAAAAACTACTCTCTTTTTAGTGCTGAAACTGTGTGATTGGACGTGGGTTTTAGCTATACCTTCCAACTGACGTGAAATTTAAAAGAATCCTTCTATTCCGTTTGACAAAAAAAAGAAATTTAAAAGAATCCTCCCCATTCTCGACCTAACGGCTTGGTGGATCCGGTAGTTCTGGGCATGGTAGGCGTCGGTCTCCCACCGGTTGCATTTTTGGATGCATCGGTCATCACCTAACGGCTCGGTGAGCTTCCGCGGCAGAATGGTGGTGCATGTTTGGTCTCTTCTCTGGTAGTGGCCAATGGTGGCGTGGTGGTTTTTCTAGAGAAGCACTGTTTCGGGTTGGTTGGTGGTACTGTCTGGTGGTTTGGCCGCCGATGGTGGGGTGGCATTGCTTTGAAGAATCACATAAGATTAGGGGAGGTTTTGGCTATTCTTGGGCTAGGCCTAACTTTGGTGGGTTAGGTTTTCAAGAGGTTTTGGGTTGTTATTTTTTAATCTGGGCATTTGTAAGCCTTTGTATTTGTTTGAATTGTATTGTTGTATTCGGGGTTTGAGGCCTTTGGATGTTTGACCATCATGCCCTATGGCTATAGGGCTTTGCCCTTTAATCCAATTTTGGTTGGATTCTCCTCCCCTTTCCCCCCAATCTTGATGTACCCTTGTCAAGTTCCCTAATAAATTGTTACTTTTGCCGATGAAAAAAAATATGCGGTCTGCATCAGTCAATGATCCATGTGCTGCTGTGAACTCCATAAAATGGAGTCATAATGGTCATTTCTTCGGTGAGTTCAATTGCTGCTTTCACAGATAATCTTTCGAGTATGCATTAACTACTGTACCATTTGAAAACTTGAAATATCTCATGATCTGAATTGACGTGCAGTTGATTAAGATAAGATGTTCTTTTCTTGGTCACGAAGCAGGCGTCGCATCACATATGCAAAATACTTGCACTTGTATTCTTATCATGGCAAAGCGTTCAGTATCATTTAGAGGCAGGTTTAGGCTTTCATATACGTTTCGATTAATGGGTATTGATGCATGGCAATGTCATTTTAGTTCTTAATGGTAGATTCTTAACCTTCCGATTGAGTCTCATATCGGCAGCTTAAATGATCTGGCCTTTGCAATTCCCAGTTCAAAACTTTTGGTTCTTACCTGTGGAGATGACAAAACTATTAAGGTGACTTTCAACTTTCGAGTCTCATGTAGGCAATGTTCTAGAAATTGATAGGCACTAGTTGGACAGAAAAGGGGCACCTAGCGCCTAGGCGCCAACTAGTTAGCCACTTAAAGTTTAGGCTGGGACTAGGCGCTGACTAGTCGGCTGCCTAATCTAGGTATTGGACCACCGCCAAGTACCTAGGCGGGGACTAAAGAGCCTAGGCGGCTGACTTTTAGAACACTGCCGGTAGAATTACATTTTTTCCCAATCCAGCATATATAATGGTATCCATGACTTTAGGTGTGGGATGTTGCTACGGATGCGAAGTTGTTTACTATTGAAGGGCATGACTCTCCTGTTATTTCTCTTTGCTCTTACGTCACAAAGAATATTCTTGTGAGGATCAAAATTAACTCTGTTTTCGTCTTAGTGCCTCTATATGTTTATTCCTTGCCTAATGTTTTTAAGCTTTTGCATCCCAATTTTAAGTTTCTTTATTCAAGCTCTATGGATGGAAAGATAAAATCATGGAAATATCATACATCCGGAGCCGAGCTTATAGGTGAGAGAACAGGTGGAGGGTGCGCAAGACTTGGTTATAGTACGGATGGAAGAAGGTAGGTCCTATAAACCTACCTAGTTTACCAAACATAGTTTTCAGACATCTCATATATATAGAGGACAAACAGAAACACCAATGTCGTACGTCATTCAACATATTGCAGGTTTTTTGAATGCAGTACACTCCAAAATGGGAAGCGCCATCTTTTTGAATGGACTCGTGGGAGAGGTGATTTGGTGAGAAGCTACGATGGATTGTAGACACCTTCCAATGATATAGTGTAGTTTGATACAACAAAAAACCATTTCTTGGCTGCTAGTGATAACCATGTTATCAAATTCTATGAAATGGATAGTGATAATCTCCTGGCGGTTTCTGACGCAGGGGGAAGATTTACTCGTAAGTCACTTCATAATTTTGTTAAAGTTTGATCTCCACAAATGGGCATCTGTTCTGAAAATGTAAGAAGCTGCAATGGTTGATTTTTAATTTCTCGAATATTAAGGCAATTGCTTCAACAAGGATGGGACATTGCTTGCTGCATGTACGAGTAGCAATGAGATCAAAATATTAGCTATTTTTCCGTCATTGCAAGCTAATAAAACTCCTTCACTCATCGACGAACTCAGGTCAGTTCACTAAATCATGTCAAGAGGATCTAAACCGAATCCTCTTGGTTACCATTTGATATGTTTCAAAATTGAATATTCTTTCATTCCCTCAATCTCTCCTATTTCATCATTCCCTCAATCTCTCCTATTTCATCATATCACGTTAGTCTCCTTCCATCATCCATAAAGCAGCACAATTCCATGGTGGCTATTCCTTCTTTGTTTGAGTCTTCAAATGGTTATACTGCTTCAATAATATGCATATTGGAATCTACTTCCGGCATAGCAACCCTTTGGGCTTGCTAGAATAAGGACCAAAGAGGCTCAGAGAAGGTTGCTAAACCAGCAGAAAAGGTCCAAGAATCAACTGCAGAACAGCGCATGCCTCGCAAGTTAAGAATAGAAAACCAAGTAAAGCACAAGCAGCTATCTTAAAGCCAGTATATCCATTTGTGGTTCACTCCAAATTAATCTGCCTTTTGTGGCATGGACAATTAGTTTTAGCAAGGTTTTGAATCTTTCCATGCATCATGTGTTGCACAGTTGTAGAAGTTGAAGTTTTCACAGTGGATTTCTCTTTCGAAATTTTCAAAGAGCAGTAGGACATGCAATTTTCAGTTTTCGTCCTAGTGAATGAATGATCACATAAAGTTTGTGCAATTTCCTTGAAAAACAGGCTTTCGTTTTTCAGTGTTGATACAAGTCAATGGGCCTCCCAATAATCTGATGGAGTGTGTGGAGCCCTGTTAAATTCCATGTTTAGCTCTTAGACATATCGAGAGGAAAATATTTACGATGATCAATTCGTTGCTCAGCTCGTTCTACTCATTTACTAGCCCTATCAAAAATCCAAAGTGTATCTAAACATAGCTCATTAGGTGAAAGCAATATGGCATCAAAACTGTGGTTCTTGTAAAACTTTTAGCTAGTGTGATTTTGTCCTTTCTTCTTCATTTTTGTAGTAAGTTTCAGCGTTTTGTATCTGTTTTTGATCTAGCTCTTTGGTTCTATGATTGAAGTTCCCAGTAAAAGAATTCTAACCTTACATTACCAAATTCCAACCATTGTGAACCCACCATCGTTTAAAAAAAAAAAAAAAAACTAAGGGTGTCCTAGCCAGCTTACTCTCACTGGGTACCAAAATAGTGCCCTGTTATTACAACTAATAACCAAATCAACGATTGTGAACCCACTGTCGTTTAAGAAAACAAATTAAGGGTGTCCTAGCTAGCTTTCGCACCGGGCACCAAAAAGAGTGCCCTGTTAAGTTGTCAAAGCTCCTCAATCTGGGATAAGTCCATTCAACCATGTTCTGTTGCCATTTTCAGAAAAATGATTTTGGAAAACAAGTTTGATAACGAAGATGGGTTTTTCTTCCATGATGTTTCCTTTGTCACGAAATTTAGAAAACAAGTTTCAAAACTGGGCCGTAATAATGCCACAAACACTTTCTTTAGTGCCACGATGTGATGTGCTCTATTGACTGCTATACCCTCCAGCTAAGCAAACTTTCGCCATTACTCTTTCTTCTTCTTTCTTTCTCCCCCTCTTTCTCTCTCTCAGTATATCTTTTTTCTTTTCCTATCCGTGGAACAATCAATCATCTATCTCACTACTTCCCTTGCCGACAAGCACCATCGCCCTCCACAGATCCACCTTCTCTTCTTCCTTTTCTTCTCATCCTCCATCGTCACCATAAGGCCCCTGCTTCCACCACCGCCCTATTCTGTTATCCTTTTAGATTGACTGATAAAAATAGAATTAAAATCCATGCCTCATTAAACCTCCTTCAATAATTCGATTACATCCCCCTCCATGAACCATACATGCAAATAAATAATTACCAGAGAGCAGCAACATATTTTCATTGTGTAAAAACCAATTAATAGAAAATGCAATCAGCCATTTCTCTCTCTATCGTCATATTTGATGTTGTGTTCGATTCCTTTTCACAATATTAAATAGTAACATAAATCGATCTTGCTTATCCAAAAAAAAAAAAACATAAATCGATCTTAAAATATAAATTGTGTAATGGGTATGCTTGTGCTGCAGGATTTCTTTGATCAAGAACTGCTATCATGGTTGTCATTACCGAAGGAGGAGGGTGTCGATCTGGTCTTAACCTGAGCGATCGAGATGGGTCTACATCCAAGAATGGTCGACGGATATGAGGACAAATCACAAATCATTGTTCTTTGTGATGATATTGTCGGCGACCGAGAACGAATTGATGAGTGAGAGAGTAGAACGAGCAAATAAGAAAAGTGATTACAGAAGCAGAGGAGAGAGAGAGAGAGAGAGAGAGAGAGAGAGAGAGAGAGAGAGAGAAGAAATAGGGGTATTATTGTAAGACAACCTAACACTGTCGTGGCATTAAAGAAAGTTTTCGTGGCATTATCGCCACCCTTCAAAACCCCATCAATTAAAGTTTTCTGAAAACTGTTTTAACCCTCTCAAATAGGACATGAGTTTGATGGGAGTGTTCAAACTTTTCAAGTTATGAAAATGCGTAAACTACAGAGACAAAAAACATAAACATCCCAATTATAACATTATATTGCTTTGTAACAACATAATGTCTTTCCATCATACTATCAATTTAGAATCTGTGATCACGATTCACACCCCAATCGAAAAAACATAGCATAAGCACCGCATGGATCATTAATTCAGAATCTTTTCTTTTCCCTTCTGCTATGGCATAGGTTTTTGGTGCCTATAGATTTCTCCTTTCCCCTGTTGCTTTAGGATTTCAAGGATACTCCCTTGGTTCCCTCTCATCGTATTCCTTTAGTATGTAGTGGAAGAAGCAAACCAACCCCTGTTGCTTTGGCTTCAAGGATACTCCCTTGGTTCCCCCTCATTGTATTCCTTTAGTATGTAGTGAAAGAAGCAAACCAAGAGGCGAATAGAAGAATCAAGCAATTAGGGAAATAGAAACTGATAAAACATTCCATACTTAAAACTATAATATCTGCAATTTGCTGAAATTTTGATTACTTATAAATGAGCTATGATTGGGCTCAATGAACTACGAATAAACGAACATCTACGGATCCAATTTCTTTTGTTTCTCATTCTCCCTTCCACAACACACACACACTACACAATACCGTTTGACATCAATGCATACTATCTTGCTCTTGATGTCGCTAGTCCCATACATCGTTCCACAACAGATCTATCTCACCCGCATGTTGAGGGATGCTGTTCTCTGGCCATGGCATGTTCTTAAGCAGCCATACGGTTTTATGGTTCTGCTGTAAATGCATATTGCTAGAAACAGAACATATTGGCGATGGTTCTGTTGTGGCATGAATTTGGTGATTGGAGTAAAGAAAAAATCACTCTCTTGATCTCCACTACATAGGTTTTCTGCATTTTGCAGGTTTTATGCCAATATGTGAGAGAGGTTCAAGCACCATTGTCCATAGTATTCAGAAGTCTCTATCAGCACTGGTACTGAAGAGGCCAAAGCAAGGCCCGAGGGATCAACTTCGGTAGTCAACGAGATATTGCCAAAATCATCATAATCATAATCAAACCCTAAACTTTCTTGTTGCTCCTCTACAGAAAATTGTTCACGAAGATACGCTAATACTTCATCGAAGTCTTCAAGTGTGAAGTTGAACTCATTCGGGTCGCCACTCATTACGAAACTCTGCTCTTGCACAACTAGGTCTTCTGATAAAGGAACAACTTCTGTTCCCGTGCCACAGCTGTTAGGAACATGTGTAAAAGGTTAAGTTCCACATGGGATAAATAGAAAAAGAGTTGGACCTTAATATACAATTGGATGGCTCACCACTTACAAGGCTTAGCCTTTTAAGTGGATATGGGTCATTCAATGTATATTGGGTTCAGGCGGTGTGGTGTGGACTCTGCGGACACTCCCAATGGATTGGGCCTGCACACACGGAAAGACCTCAGGCAGATCAGACTCCCAACAAGTGGTATAAGAGCCGATGGCTGACGATCTTTGGGCAGACTCAAACTGATTTGGTGGGCTTGCATAGAGACTCTCGATAGAGCGAGAAAAATCCAAGGTGGCTCTCGATGGAGCAAGGATGTAGGCGGTGCGCTGCATGGAGGCTCTCGATGGAGTAAATGGGTTGGTTCTCGATCAATGGAGTGGGTGTGATGAAGTCCGGGGTTAAATCGGTCTTGTCGTAAAAAGATCATGAATCAAGAGGGAGTCAAGTGGATCAAATCGAGGGGGAGCTAGGCCCATTGCATGGTTCACACATGAGGGGGAGATTGTTAGGAATATGTGTAAAAGGTTAAGTCCCACATCGGATAAATAGAAAAAGAGTTGGACCTTAATATACAATTGGATGGCTTACCACTTGCAAGACTTAGCCTTTTAAGTGGATATAGGTCATTCAATGTATCTTGGGTTTAGGCGGTGTGGTGTGGACTCTGCAGACACTCCCAACGGATTGGGCCTGCGCACACGAAAAGAACTCAGGCAGATCAGACTCCCAACAACAGCATTCTCACATTCCATTTGCACAGACTCTGTTCTAACACGCTTTGCGGGTTTCGAAACTAGTTGGAATAGTCATGTTGCTGTTTAGGCGTGAAGACATAGCCAGTTGGGATAGTCATGTTGCTGTTTTCTCTCTCAACTCTCTCTCTCTCTCTCTCTCTCTCTCTCTATGATACTACTGACTGCTGCTATCCTCTTGATCCCTGTAGCGATGTATATATATACACACACAAAAGTATTTCTCGATGAGCTCTAGAGTTCTTGAAGTTCACGATTGGGCAAATCCTTCAATGATCCCAAATAGAATGTTTGGCTTGAAGTTGATGGCTGTTTGGAGAAAGTTCTCCCGGAGCAATTAATAATTTCCCATTTATGTGAGAACAGAAGTCTAGATTTTTGGAAGGAACAAATTGATTTTTCAGTTTTTGACTTTTCAAATGAGGACTTTAATGGAGTAATGTACATGCATAGCGTTGAATAAAAAGGAAGGCACTCTGAAAAATCTTAGTAAGCCTTGGGCAAACTTTTTTAGGATATCCTGAACCAGTGTGTGAGAGTATGATCTAATTTTTCCGGGGCTTTTAACCATGGTTTTTAAAATTTCTTTCTCTTGATTTTCACAAGATCTTGGTCAAATTCTTCCACTACATTTTCTTCCTGGGCGAGAGGAATGAAAAAAATATAAATATATAGATTAAAGTTGAAAAAACTTTGTAGACGTCGAAAAAGACCAAAACAAATTGGAATTTTTGAATTTTTGCAATAAAGTTGACCTTTTTTTACCAATAAGACCAAAAGATTTTATTAACAAAAGAAGTGTGATTTGTTATTTAATGTTAAATTTCAACATTTTATTAAAAATAAAATTTTGCTTGCGGTATAAAGTTTCATGGTTTTAATTTGTCTTTCAAGTGGAAAAATGTAGGGAGAGGAGAGGAATATATATAGTTGTTTGATGTGGACTTTTGGATTTCGGCGAGCTCCAACGAAGCCGATCGTCACCAGAGCAGTCCGTCTGTGTGCTCCTTTGTCCGATCTTTCTCGTTGTGTACTCTTCTTTCCAATTGTCTTGCAGTTCCATCGACGTTATTAGGCCGACCCCGTTCTTGTCATCCTGGGCGTCGCATAGGTTCGCGCCCTAGGGCGTAGTTTCTTAGGACAGAGGTAGCAGTTGGTGGCTCTGTACGGTGGGATGTGGCTGCTGTGGTGATCAAAGTTCTGTTTTGTGGTCTTTGCTGTGTCTCGCCCGCCCTTGTGCCAGCGGTGGTGGCGGCAGTGAGAATCTTGATCGGCGTTTCTGGGCGGCTGGACTTAGGGTTGTGGATCTGTTGTTTACTCTTATGTTTTGCTTTAGTTTTGTTTGCATTTTTTTTATTGGTTTTCTTCCCTTGCTTGGGACATTCTCTCACTCCTTGTGGGTGTTGTTCTACCGGATTTTTTTACGTCGTATTGATGGCTTTTTGAGATCAAAGACAAGTTTTTGTCTATGTGAGGTCTTGAATGTTCGTTTGTGAGTTTATGCCTGCTTTTTGGTTGCTCTCCTCCCTCCCTGGGGGTGGCTACCCATTCCCGATGTATAATTTTCGGGAATGAGCTAGAATTTCGGCAACCCATTCCCGATGTATAATTTTCGGGAATGAGCTAGAATTTCGGCAGACAAGCAAATGTGGAAGGCCCCTGAAACATGGGGATTTTTATGATCATAAGATCTCATACAATTTTGCTATACAGATATACATAGAAGACAAGTTTATACCTAAAGTATAGAAAAACATATTAACCGTATGATTCATCAGTTACATTATTCATACATAAAGTTATGAAAACTAAGTATAGAAGCATCATCTGCCTCCAGAGAGAAGGGACCCTGTAACAGAAGATGAGTGCGAAAATGCCCTCTCCATAGAAGACGACAGTGCAAAATCATTAAACCCTTCTCGGTGAGCAAACGTTACACCTGCGGCAGAAATACCCATTAGTTTCAACTCCGGTAGAGGAATATCTCCCTCCAAATACTGCACAACTTGCCTCATATTGGGCCTGGCGACAGGCTCGAAGTGGGAACACAACAATCCCAGCTTCAAAACCAACTCCACTTCCTCCGCCACATACTCACTCCCCAATTTAGGATCAATGGTTCGCAACACTTCCCCTCTGCTCCAAAAGGAAAAAACCCAATCCACCAAAACTATGTCCTCTACTGTTGTTCGAGGCTCAATGGGCCTCCTCCCACATACCACCTCAAGCAAAAAGGCACCAAAAGAATACACATCGGTGCTCGTTGTGGCCTTTCCGGTTCTAGTGTGCTCTGGTGCAAGATATCCAAGTGTTCCAACCACATGATCAGTGGTTTGCGGATCGGTTCCATGATCAGACAATTTAGCTAGCCCGAAATCGCCCAATCTCCCATTCAATTCGCCATCTAACAACACATTACTCGCCTTGACATCTCTATGCACAACAACTTGCTCCCACTCTCCGTGTAAATAGAAAAGGCCCGATGCCACCCCCTTGATGACTCGAAATCTTTGGCTCCAATTGAGCGTACAACTCGGCTGGTCATAGAGCAATTTATCTAGACTTCCATTAGGCATGTAGTCATAGACCAAAAACAGCTCCCCTTTTCGGCGACAATAACCCAAGAGTTGTACTAAATTCCGGTGGCGCAAACGTCCAATACTAACGATTTCCGCCACGAATTCTTTCATTCCTTGCCTAGATTCATGTGATAACTTCTTCACTGCAACCTCAATTTTTGAAGTTGGCAGTATTCCTCTATAAACCCGACCAAATCCCCCAACACCCAAGAGCCCCTTTTCCCTAAACCCTTTGGTGGCAATATACAAGTCCTTGTACTTGAACCTATGAGGCCCATAGTCAAGTTCCCATTCTTCCAGCACTTCAGCAAACTTCCTCTTCCTTCTCACATGAAAAACTACCCCAGAAACCACTCCAAAGACCAAAACCAAACTCAAAGGTAACCCAATTGTCAGAAGCCTAGAAACTTTCTTGGGTCCTATGCGAGGAAGCTTAGGGAGTTGAGAGAAATCAAACGCATCAGCCAATCCATTAATCTTAAAGCTCCAAGCCAATAGATAATGCAAAGTACTGAAAGAACCAGAAGAGGAAGAGAACCCAACGTACATAGTTTGGTTCAAGATCGGGGAAAGATCCTTAGAAAGATTCAATAGCGGCGTGTTTGGCTTGGGCAAACCAACCGGAGCCATAGTAACATTCATTTCCTTCTTTCCCCCATCGTATTCAACCCAAACTTGCATCGCCTTACCGCTGATCAGACTCAAATTCTGAAACATCCCATTTGAATAGTACCCAGCTGGCTTAGACACATTAGATTCCAGCCCATTAATGTCGATGCCAACATGGTTATCGTTTATATCTTGAAACTCTCTATTCTGTATAGTATCAAGCTCTACCGCAACCACGTGGTTGGTGATGTTCCCATTATTGGTTTCATTGAAGAGGCCCAAGAACTGGTTGGGGAAGGCACCGGGGAGGCCCGGGGTGGGGGCCAAGACGAAGGCGATGCCTTGGCCGGAGACGGTGGGGTACTCGGGGCTTATAGAGAAGATGAAGGAGGTGGAGAAGGATGAAGCGGTGGCGTCCGGGGAGACTTTGAAGGTGAATGGCGTGGGGAAGAAGGCGTGGCCTGCCTGATCTCGGCGGGTGCCGTTGGTTAAGGCTAAGAGGCCTGAGGGTATGAACTCGGCTATGCCTTCGAGGGTAAGGTTTGGTGAGGCGGCTTTGAAGTTGTTGAAGGTAAAGCTGAGGTGGTCTTGGGCGGGTGTGGAGGGGAGGAGAGCGAGGAGGAGGAGGAGGAGAGGAGAGAGAGAAAAAAGAGGAGTGAGAAACATGGTTGTGGAATGATGGGTGAGAGTTGAGACCAATGCAGTAATGCTTTAAGGAAATGAGATCTCCTTTTATTTGGTGGGATGTAAATCTTGGCCATTGCGTACTTGTTTTGATCAGTTCAACCTCTCTTTTTTTTTTTTTTTGAAGAGCTTATTTATTTATTTTTTTCTTGAAAAGCTTTGATCAGTTTAACCTAACATCTAGCATGAAGTCAACTATTTATTTTAGTCCAATAATTCTTCACTGGGATGTTTCACTCCAACTCTGGATTCTCGTTTTGAGAATTTTAGTAGTTTAAATGTTATTGAAAGACTCTTTCATGTTTGTGCTCGCACTTATACACTCGCATTATGTGACTAGGTTCGTGATAATCCGGCCTCAATGATGGCTCATGATACACAATAGAAAGATTGAAGTGGTTAGGGTTTGGGGTTGGTTAGGGTGGGCCAGTCCTCGGTTGGACAGGGCTAGGGTGTTTGGGCTTTACTCTGTCCTATTTGGATGTTTGGGTTGAGCTGTACTGTTTTATTTGTCTTAGACCCTTGTAGACCTTTGGGTGTTTGGGCTGTACTCTTTGGTGTATCATTTAACTTTTTGTTAGATTCATTTTCCCTTTTTTCCTGTTTTTAATAAAATTTCATCTTTTGCCAAAAAAAAAAAAATAATAGAAAAATCCAGTTGCATGCAAAACAAATACAGATACTAGTATGAAAGACATTCTGTGACGACATCACCAGTTTTTACTGAGATAGTACTCCCTACTTGTATCATATTCCCTCCGTTCCAAATTGATAGCCTTGTTCGGCCTCTAATACAATTTTTAAATTGTTAATATCTTTCAAACATACTATTATGTGGAGAGATCATCTATCTTTCAAGATCAATGCTCTTTCCTCTCTCGAAGGTATGTGGTGCTCACGTATTAGAAGCGCGCAGGAGCCCATCAATATAACAAGGGAGGGGGGTGTTTTCAAAATACCCCCTCACAAACTAACTTTTTGGGCCTTCCAAGGGCTGTGATTGAAAGAGAGTTTTAAATCAAGGGCCAAGATGCAACCCATTCTCTTCGGTTCCCCCTCAAAACTGTCCAGTCGATACACAGTAAAAAAGAAGCCCCTTTTCTCTTCAATACGTGAGTCGTGACTCTCTCTCTCGCTCTCGCCCCTGTTTCTCTTCTCCGCGGTCCACCGAAAGCCAACAATCACTCACTCTCTCCCGCGCTATCTCGGTCTCTCTCTCGCTCTCTCTCTCCCTGCTCACTCTCTCTATGCCATTAATGCCATTAATCAAAGGGGTGCGGATGAAGTCTCAAGTCTCTTGCCGCTTGGGATGAGAGCAATATGGCGCCCCTCCTTCTGAACTCTGCAAGTTTTGTTTTCCCCTAATTGATCATCCGGACTTCTTGCATGTGAACTCCCTTTTTCCCCAACTGATTTTAGGGCTTTTTATGTGTTGATTTTAATTGAAAATTCTGACTTTTTCTCTTCTTTTTTTCATATGCATAGTGGGTTTCATGAAATCAGTGCTCAGAATATTCTAGGCTAACCAAAAGGGTAAGTATTTTCCCCAGCCTTTGGTATCTTGGGTATGAATTTCAAGAATTTATTTCAGTTTTTTTAGATTTGGAGGTTTTTTTTTGGGCCGGGAGAAATGGTTTTTATCATCTTCGATCATAAATGGTTTTTGTCATCTTCGATCATAAAGGCAAATTAGATTATTTTCAAAACCATGGCTGCGATTTTCATAACCATGGCTGCGATTTAGATTAGCCCATATAATTTCATAGTTCATTGACTGCAACCCTCTGTTTTCCGTTCGTAGTGAGAAGTTTCGTTGGAAGGGAGAAGTTTCGTTAATGAGAAATTGTGGAATGTTTAGTTATTTTCAAGATTTCAGTAGTTCATATTTCAAGGTTTCAGTAGTTCATATTATTTTCCCCTGTTTTGTTTTGGGTTGTATTACAGCGCAATGCATTCTAAATGGGTTGTATTTATTTTACAATCGCTGACTAATCTCCCATCGAAGTTTAGGAACTTATTGATTTTTTAAATTACTGGACAGTTTTTCTCATAGGAGTAACTTATTGATTTTTTAAATTACTGGACAGTTTTTCTCATAGGAGTAACATAATACGAACATCTTGATGGCAAGCCAACATTGCATCCCGAATACTTAGTCATTTAAGGTGCAGCCTGGTACAGTTAATAGGAATGGCCTTTTTTCTGAAACTTTTTGAGGAAATGTGTGGCTTACTTTTGTTGTATTTATTCTGAAAGTAGTGAAACCTTGCATGGAGTATTACTTTTTTGTTATTTATATTGATTGTTGCAGGTTATTTTTTTTAAAGGAAATTGTGAACTGCTTAGCTCTACATTCTAACTATTTGTCCTGGAACATCCTCATTGCAGAAACCTCTTAATCAACTACTAAGCCGCCATTCAATCCACAAGCTATGGACAATGTCTTAAGAAACGTCAGTGTTGTGCTTCGAGAGGAATGCGATATGAATATGATCCGCTTTCTTAGGGTAAGCACATCCTATTTTTCATGAAAGGGACGCAAAAATCTTCTCTCACATGCTTTTTTACTTACTAGGACAAAGAAATGGAGCATGCAAAGTCCAAGGGAAAAGAGAAAGTCATCTATGCAAATAAGAGAAAAGATAATTCATGTCCAGGAGTATGGTTCTTTAACCATTCATTTGTCTTTTTGTTTTCTTAATAATATATTTGGCGACTATATCTTTATGAGTAGTGTGGTCATCCATTTTCTTTTGTAGAAAATGCCCCTAAATCTAACGTATTTCTCTACAGATTGGATGTCTTCGAGATAAAAACGTCGGTATTGTGATCCGGGAGGGGCGAGACCTTGAAACGGCGCAGGGGAAGTCCAAGGAAAAAGATAAATTAGTCTCTGCAAGTAAGAGAAAAGAAAATGCATTTCCAGTGGTATGATTCTTTTGCCCTTTCTTACCAAATTGAAACAACTCGATTACACCCTCTCTTTTTCAAGGTCTAACAATGTGCTCATACTTTAGGGAATTAATGGTAGCACGATATCAAAAGCGGCCTTGGCCCAACGTAAAAGGCGAGAACGAGAAAGAAGTGGAAAAATTCGCCCTTCGTATCAATCGGGCCAACGCTTACGACGAGCGAGAGATAGAGCGCTATCGTGCCACCAACCGATAAAAGCCACCTACTTCCCTTCTCTAACACCTACCTGTCGGGACATCATGGATCATGGAGCAGTTACAGTCCAGCAACCCTATAAGCGACAGATGGTTAGTCGTCCTTCATGTTCGATTTTTGCGCAGAGCACATCTTGGGCTACACAAAATGAAAGGTAACAACTAAAGAAATTTAATTGCTAATATATAAATTTAATCTTATCCTTTCATATCCTTTCAAATCTTATCCTTTCGTCCTTTCATATTTGAAGATCTACCCCTGACAATCAAATCCATGAAGAACAAGAGACGGCTATGGAATTAGAGGTTGATGCTAGATCCCACGTAAACTCATACCCTTTGAATCTCACACACGAAGAGAATCTGTGTAGTAAAGAAGAAGTAGATATGCCTGTGGAGTTAGAGGTTGATGCTAGAGCCCGCGTAAATTCATGTCGGCATTTTCTTGGCAAGATGGATGTAGTATGTCCCTTTTGTAAAGCTTTACATTAGATGGACGAAAAATTAGTAAAATCGTCTAAAAAAATCCCTTCTTCGGAACTTACTGCTTGCAAGGAAAGGTTAAGCTACCTTTGCTTATGACACCTCCTCCACCAATTCAAGCGTTGTACGATGGGAATGATGATCGGTCCAAATCGTTTCGAGCTAAAACTCGAGTTTAAAATGCAGCCAATGCTTTCACAAGTCTTGGAGCTACATTAGATGCAAGAATATTAAGCGGAAGGGGTCCCACATCATTCACTATTCATGGAGAATTGCGACATCGTACAGGATCACTAATGCCACTACCGAACCAAGAAGCATCCTATGCTCAACTTTACATTTATGACCCTAATTCAGCTCTTGATATTCGCAACCGTAGAAATCCTAAATTGAGAAGGGATGTCCTTGGAACTATTCAAGATAGTTTGTTGCAAGTTAATCCATTTGTTGGTAAATTTCGCCAAGCTCATGCGATTTTAAATCAACTAGCGGAGAGAGAACAATCTTTACCTGCTCATCTCCATTATAGTCCATCAACAGATCGTCGACGATATAATTTACCAACTGCAGATGAGATTGCTGTCATTATACCAGGAGATGGGACTAAAGCGAGTGGGTTGAGAGACATTATTTTACATCTAAGGGGAAACAATGGGCTTATGCAGATAAATGAATGTCACCCAGCATACTTGCCGTTGCACTATGTTCTATTATTTCCACAAGGTGAGCTTGGATGGGGCCCTGATTTCAAGCAATGGGATGTTAGTAATGATGAGGCTTCAACTGATCGACTCACCCAATTGCAGTTTTACAGCCATCGTTTGTTTGAGTGTCGTATAGAGTATTCAACTATTCTCAGAGGAGGCAAACTATTCCAAGAATTCTTGGTAGATGCTTGGGCCTCAACAGAACAAAATCGATTGACATTCTATAAGATGAATCAGGGAAAACTTCGTGTTGAGCTTTATAAAGAATTGAAAGATATTGGTCCAGATGAATTGGGACCCAATCAGATTGGTAAAAGGGTCGTTTTGCCATCTTCATTTATTGGTGGTCCCAGGCATATGTTCGAAATTTTTCAAGACTCAATGGCTATCACGCGATATAACCACCATCCTGATATCTTTCTCACAATGACTGCAAATCCCAGTTGGCCAGAAATTATTGCCGCTTTGTTACCACATCAGAAATCTATTGACCGCCCGGATTTAATTGCCCGTGTTTTCGAGTTGAAAAGGAAGGCGTTGATGAAGGAGATAGAAACAAACAAAGTGTTCGGTAAGAAAGTCGCACATGTTTTTACGATTGAATACCAGAAGCGGGGGCTACCACACATGCACGAACTAACATTTCTTGGAGGTCCTGATAAAATTCGAACATGTGCTCAGGTATATAAATTAGTTTCGCACCCCTTATTTATTTGATTCTTCTTTATTGGTTTTTTTATTTTCTTAGTATTATCTCATGGTTATGGTCATGCTCCATTTCTAAGTTCTTAGTCACACGTATGGTCTGTTTTTTAAACACCGGAACATAGGAAGATATGTCATTTGTTTAAGTTGTAAGCATTCCCAACCTTCTTTATTGATAATTTCGAACATGTGCTCAGGTAGACAAATTAGTGTGTGCTGAATTCCCAGATCCGATAGATGATCCAGCACTTTTTGAAACTGTCTTGCGTTGTATGGTACATGGACCATGTGGAGCACGAAATCCTCAAGCACCATGTATGGAAAACGGGATATGCACTAAGAGATACCCACGAGACTTTACGGAAGAAACTACCATGGACCAAGATGGTTATCCTGTTTATCATCGTCGCAATACTGGAAAAGTCTATATTGTGAGGGGGCACCCAGTCGATAATAGGGATATTGTTCCCTACAATCCACATCTCTCAAGGATGTTCAACTGTCACATTAATGTGGAAGTTTGTGCGGGATTACAGTGTGTAAAATATATCCACAAGTATATTTACAAAGGTTATGATTGCACAACGATGGTGTTGGGAGGGGACAATGAGATTCAACAATATCTTGATGCAAGGTATATTGGACCTCCTGAAGCAGCTTGCCGAATATTTGGTCATCGTCTTCATGAAGAGGTGCCAGCAGTTGTTCGATTAGAAGTTCATTTACCTGGAATGCATCGTTGTATTTACAATCCCTCTGAAAGCTTGGAAACAATCAGAGCTAGAGGTGCTCATCAACAGTCAACCCTCACGGCCTTCTTTTCTTGGTATGCTTCTAACGAAGACGCACCCAAGTACACTTATCAAGAGTTTCCACAACATTTTACGTGGAACAAGACGAGTAAGATCTGGACACCGAGAGTATCTGGGTTTGAAATTGGCCGAATGTACTTTGCGAGTCCTAATTGCAGGGAGAGATTTTATTTGCGTTTGCTACTAACTGTTGTCAAAGGACCAACATCCTTTGAATGCTTACGCACGGTTGAAAATGTGGTGCACCATACATTTAAAGAAGCCTGGGTTGCGAGAGGGCTACTGGAGGACGATGATGAATGGGTACAATGTCTACAGGAAGCTGCTGTTATGAAAACTGGATACCAATTGAGGAGATTATTCAGTATAATTCTCACGCAGTGCTCTCCGATACACCCATATGATTTATGGAAACAATTCTCAGTTCATATATGTGATGATCTTGCATACAAAATTCGTACGTTGTTTGCCATATCTAACCCATCAGAGGCTCAGATTGAGGACTATGGTTTATATCTTTTAAATCATTTACTTCAGGAATCTGGCAAGACCTTGCTTGACTTCCCTCCCATGCCACAACCAAATGAAAATTGGAGTGCAATAGTTGGGAACAGATTGATTCTTGAACATCGACAACTACAGATTGAGGCGCAACAAGCACATGCACCATTTAATGTTCATTATCTGAATAGTGGACAAAACACTGCGTACGATGCCATCACTTCTTCGGTATTTGAAAATAAAGGGACTATGTTCTTTTTGAATGGGGGTGCTGGAACAGGAAAAACTTTTTTGTACAACACAATTGCTGGAAAATGTCGAAGTCTCGGCCATATTGTTGTCTCTGTGGCCTCATCTGGAATTGCATCATTGCTATTGACCGGAGGTCGTACTGCACATTCGACATTTTGCATCCCATTAGATGTGATGGAAGATTCATTTTGTGGGTTTAAAAAGCAATCCATACAAGCAGAGCTGTTCAGAGAGACAAAACTCATAATCTGGGATGAAGTTCCTATGCAACATAGATATTGTGTTGAAGCTGTTGACCGGACACTTCGAGACATTTGCGACAATGATAAGCCATTTGGGGGAATCACTATTGTTCTTGGTGGAGACTTTCGGCAAATCTTACCAGTTGTTACTAGAGGAAGTCGTGAGCAAATTGTGAATGCGTCGTTGAGACGATCTACTTTATGGAAGGAGATTGTCGTCTTGACATTGGATGTAAATATGCGTTTAGATCAAGCCGATTCTGGAAAGGCTAATTTTGCGGCATTTTTGAATGAGGTATCAAAACTCTTTTTTTCTAATTAAATTGGTGCTTTTAATTTGAGGACATGCTTACACTTATGGGTTCTATTAATTCATTTTATTGGTCTTCCTAGGTTGGAACCATCCCACAAGGAACCGTAAAACTCCCATCAACAATACACAAATGTCGGGATCTCAATGAATTGTTGTCTACAGTTTATCCACAGCTGGATGTCGTAGATGCATCTACTCCCACGTTTTTAACTGAGCGTACTATTCTTTCTGCGAGGAATGAGGATGTCAATGCAATCAATGCTGCTGCATTGAATATTTTTCCAGGTGACGCTATTAGTTATTTAGCGGCAGATAAAATGTCTGAAGATGATGAAGTTGATCAAACCATTGCAAATCGATATCCGAATGAGTACTTGAACTCATTAGATCCAACTGGGCTACCACCTTTTAAGGTAGAGTTGAAAGTGGGTTGTCCTATAATTTTATTAAGAAACATTGCTCCGAAAGACGGCCTTTGCAACGGCACAAGGATGATGGTTGTTAGATGTGCCCCACGCATAATTGAAGTTCTAATATTAACAGGAGGACATTTTGGCAAATTTGCATTCATACCTAGGATTTCCTTGACCCCCTCATCTTCAGATTTACCTTTCCGAATGACAAGACGTCAATTTCCAGTTAGATTGGCGTATGCACTGACCATTAATAAATCCCAAGGACAATCAGTGAAATTTGTTGGGATTGATTTGCGTACACCCGTATTTAGTCATGGACAGTTATATGTGGCGCTATCAAGATGCACCTCTTTTGATCGTGTCAGCGTTCTTCTCCCTAATAATGAGCTTGATTCCACAACAAACATTGTTTATCCTGAAGTGTTATTGTCATCATGTGTAATCAAAACAACCAATAGACAAAATATAAGGGTAGGATTAATTTGTCATTCTCTATGTAATTTTGTTTAATCAACTCTTAAAAGGGTACTCCATAGTCTTAGTGTATTTTTGTAGGATTGGGATGAAAAGGCTATGGATCTCAAAGAGGAACAATATGACATCAACAATACTATGATGGAAACGTAATAAGGTAGTTTCATACTCAAATGGTGTCCATATATACATGTTTGTTGGATACTAACACACTATTATTTTCCTAAATAATTAGGTTGTCGTGCATTCTCCTACATGAAGGCATTAGATCAAGACTTTAGAGAGGCATATTGAGGTGTATTTTGGATAGCCGTATTGAGAAGCATTTGAGGACTTTTTTAGAGGCATGTTGAAGACTTTTGAACTGGTAAAGTAAACACATTGAGTAAACAAGACACCGTATTGAAATGACACAATTGTAAAACCTTCTTCCCATATTAGCACTTCTAATGATGTTCTGCGCATATTTAACCCCATTCCCCGCCGTGTCCCTCCCGTGTCCCTCCGGTGTTTTATTTATTGACACACCACGTGGTGTCCCCAATGTGTCAAACATAGATACAGATAATTCTTTGAGCGCTGGTGCTTCCTGCGTTTAGTTTCTCTTCTTATGGTTACTTCTCCTTCTTAATAGAAATCCAACACTGTGGTCATTTTAAATGGAAAATCAACATTCTATTTTCTGCATTTTTTAGAAAATTTATTTGAATTGGAAGTATTGACTTTAATTATGCTTATTAGTTTTCTATTTAATTTTACATTTGTGCAGAAAGACAACTCAAGTACGTGAATTGCGAGGCTTCCGATCCGTAAGTATGAAACTACCTTAAATCGCATTTCGTTGGTGTGCTTAGATGTACTTATGTTGTTAAATGCAGAGCACTGGCTGGTGTGCTTAGATTTGCTCTTATGTTGTTATATGCAAACCATTGATTGCTGTGTTCAGATCTTGAGCTTGATTTAGTTAACGCAGAGCACTGGCTGGTGTGCATCTTTAAATGTTGAATGGATGGTGTTTTTTGTTTTATCAAGTCTTATGCGTTTTGTTGGGGACAGAAAAACTATTAGGGATTTTCTCAGAGGGAAGGGGAAGCTAGGGGGATCATATGTTAAGTTCATAACTATGCACACAGAGAGATATGAAAAAAGATTACGTATTAATTGTTTGATTGATTCGTTGATATTGTAGTTGAATTTTGGGGACTCCGTTAAGCCTCCTGGGATGGAGTATTCAACTTGAGCTCCTACTTTATTTTCTTTTGAAGGAAACTAATTTCTGCTCTTATTTCGAACATGACACCATAATGGGGTGTTGAATTTTAAAATTTAGTGTATCTATTCATGTCCTTTTTGTGGAACCAATAGTAGGGAAGACTGGTTTAGTTTAATTGTGTTAAGAACGCGTCACATCGTGCCTTTGGGAATGGGCAATTCATAGAACACAAGCTTTAACACTAGAGAATTAATACTACATTGCAAAGGGATATTCATATACACCCACATTGCTTAAAACCAAATTTTGTATATCTGTTGGGTAAAGTTAGTGGAATAGGTTGTGGGAAGTTATGAGATTTTCTTGAATAACTTAACCTAATTTGGTTAGGTGAGTCACCAACACTCCTAGAGATTGCCATATTCGTTTTGGACACTCCAAATACACTAGACACATCGGGAACATGTACGTGTCCACTAGATTTTAATTTGATTAATCGTGGGACGAGCCGGGGACACGACAATGTGAATTATAATTTTTAAAAGCTTTGTGTTGGAGTAAAGTCTTCGAGAAATACGAGTTTACATATCACTATAACATTATTTCCATAGCTCTTCAGCTATAGTTCCTATCTATTCTTTATAAACTGTTTTTAGTTTTTATGCGAACAGGAGGTGAATTGAAGTGATAGTAAAGGGAGCATTGCTGGCCGTTTTGAAAGTGTAGAGTTGAAGGTTAAATTTGGACGATGTAACCATTCATTTGTTACCATTGTTTTGTTTTATCACATGCTTAATGCTGAACGATTCTATTACACGTTATTCTTACTATGGCATTATTAGTAGTTCTGTGAATCTCATATGATGTGTTCGTGGTGTTGTTGAAAAGGGTTGCTAGGACAGTAATATTGAGTAAACGTAGGAAAACCACAACAATATCAGCTTGATATTACTGGTTCTGGGGTATCTATTTTGATCTTTCTTCTCAGGCGACGAAACCATTTTCTTTTTCTTGATGTTCATATCTAAGCCAGCGAGTCTGTTTTTTTACTCCGTTTTTGTGTGTCTTTGTTTCTAACCCATTTGTAATTCTGGATAGTTACAAACTTGCCATTACGTCGCGCCGTGCCTTCAGGCACGGGCAATTTCTAGTACTATTATATGTCAGAGGAATAAATTTGCCCCTAAAGCACAAACAAAATAAACTTTCGTGACGGCACTTCACAATTTTGTGGAATACTGTTTATCTAGTGTTTCTGGAGTGCCACCACTTGGTGCTTCAAGGACATTTTCTACCCGACATTAGTGTGGACTTCACTGTCAAGTATGTGGCTCATACACCGAAGTGTGGGGAAAGAAAGCCGGCCCCCTGAAGCAAGTCTCCGTGGCGGCTCTCCCTGAGCAATTAATAATTTTCCATTTTTGTGATAACTTAAGCCTAGATTTCTAGAAGGAACAAATTGATTTTCTATTTTTTGACTTTACAAATGAGGACTTTAATGGAGTGATGTATATGCATAGCGTTGAACCAAAAGGCAAGCTGCTCTTAAAATCTTAGTCAGCATCGGCCTAACTTTTTTAGAATATCTTGAACCAGTGTGAGAGTCTGATCTTATTTTCAGGGGCTTTTCAAGTTTTTAGCATAGTTTTTTAAATTTCTTTCTCTTAATTTCACAAGATCTGGGTCAAATTCTTAAACTATATATTTTTTTCCTCTACAAGAGGAATGAAAAGAACATAAATATACAGATTAAAATTGAAAAAAATTCATAAACGACGAAAAAGACCAAAACAAATTGGAAATTTTGAATTTTTGGGATAAAGTTGGACCTTTTTTACCAATAAGACGAAAAGATTTTACTAACAAATTTTTTTTTGAAAGTTTGATTGCGGGATAAAGTTTCAAGGTTTTAATTTGTCTTTCAAGTGGAAAAACGTAGGGTGAGGAGAGGATAATAGTTGTTTGATGTGGATTTCTGGACTTTTCTTTATATATATATATATATATATATATATATATATATAGAGAGAGAGAGAGAGAGAGAGAGAGAGAGAGTGTGTGTGTGTGTGTGGAGCATATAGATGATGCTAATCAATATATTAAATGTACACTATAGAAGTTTTCTGATCAATATTGTGTGTTCATAGAGGGAGCCATATTTGTTCGTGATTGTCCTTGTTGCACGTTTTTTCCTTTTCAACACACTTCGACTTCTCAAATTTTTATTAATTAAATCATAAAACAACTCCCCTAGCCCTAAAGTGATTACAATAATTATTTATAATGGAAGCATTCCTAGAACTAGAAAGGAAACAAAATACTAAGAAACAACCCTAATTATTAATTGTAGAACAAAGAAAACATAAAATAAAAAACTAAATAAGCTATAATTGGAAAACTAAATACTCTAGAACATTTATTTCTAAAATTGAAACTCCCTTACAAAACTCCTAAAACCAAAATACGAAAAACTAAATAATGCTATTTATTAAATTTATTTTTAATTTCCTTTCTGCATCAATTTCTCAATCTTATTAGCACCTCATAATCAGGACTTGAGATTTATATCTCCATTCACTGCATGCAACATATGATACATGTGTTTGTTATTCTACCAATACACCACCTCCAATCCGATTAATTATGAATATCTGGAAGGCAGCACCCACGACTTTTTTTGTTTTTGTTTTTTCCTTTCCGATAAATGGATGTCCGGGAAGCTTGCACGCACATCAACGAGCTCCGAAGCCCCTAAAGTTAACGAGCTAGCAAACTCTTCAATGACCCCAAAATTTAGAATATTTGGCTTAAAATTGACGACTGTTTGGAGAAAGTTCTCAAACCATTAGTAACGAAGAACATCATTCTATTACAAGAAAATTGTGATTTTACTGGCTTTTTCCGAAGAACGCTGCCTTATCGTCACTTTTTAGATGCCTTAAAAATACAATGACACCAGCATCCCGACGTTTGAAGGAACACCGCAAAAACCAGAGTATGTATCTGGTCCAAAGGTTATGTAGCTGTACTTATGTGCAACGAAATTATGAGTTCAATTCTTATGGAGAAGATGTTGATATATACCCCTATTGATAGGTTGCCTGGGTGGAAGCTTTCGAGGGAGTATAAATTCTTTAAATAAATGACTGAAACACACTTTTACTTGTAGAAGTCAATACTCCACACATTGCTAATTGATTTTAGGATGAACCCTTTCAAAATATCTCATATGTTTTGTTTGACTTTGGCTCCATGGGATTATAGGTCTCATAGTTTCTCTGTAAATATACACCCCAAATCTCCTAACGTGGTGTGATGGTTCCTCATATATTCATTCAATTTTAGGCTATTTCTATATGAGTACGTAGCCCAAGGGGTTTGGCCGAATGACATGAGACAACAACCAAGGCATTTATTCCCCAAGAGATCGCGAGGTTGAAGCTCATGAAACCCAAACGTTCAAACATTGAGGCCACTGGAGGTTTGTTCGATTGTTAAATTTAGGATCTAGAGATTAGTCGAGATGCATGCAAGCAGACCCACCTGAGGATCAATTTTACGTTCAACTAGCAAGTAACTTGATTAAAGTCGAGGCAAACCCTCATATAAATTTACTTCCATTCCATTATATCATAAGAGCATCCACAATGGAATACACAAAACCAAAAGGTTGCTAAAATTTGCAATATTTGCTCAAAAAAGTGCTTACATTGGAATAACCAAACTTAGCAACCTTTTAGCAACTCATCAAATTTTGGCTTTTAAATAATCAAAACTAGCAACTTTTTGCCAATAACCAAATTTAGTGATCCTCATATTTTCTCAATCAAGTACACCCATCATTACACAAAAATATTCTCTCTCCCTCTCAACAATGTTTTCACAAAATAATTTTTTAAAACTATTTTTTTCAAAAACTATTTTTCTTTAAAAAAAAATCTGTCTTTTTATGATTTTTTTTATATAAAAACTGTTTCTTCAATTTTTTTTAAAAACTATTTTTTTTAAATTGTATTTACACAAAACTGTTTTTTTACACATTTTTCATAAACTATTTATTTATTCAACTGTTTTAACTTAAACTACTTTTTTTTCTTCCAAAAACTATTTTTTTCCAAGAACAAATTTTTTCTATAAAAACAGTTTTTAACATAAACTATTTTTTCAAAAACTAGTTTTCCAAAAGATATACATGAAATGAAGGGAAAAAGTTTGGAGAAAACTCAAGGAAGGAAGCAATGGTCCCATTGGATTTGATTATGAACAAAAAATAACCAATGCGGACTTGATAATACTAGCTTTAGCAACCTCTAAATGGATAATCAAAATTTGATGTGGCGTATTTTGATTATTCACTTTTGTTTATTCCACTGCGGATGCTCTAAGGGCGATTTGTCATAGTGTGTCCCATATATGCATGCATGGATTTATTTTATCTTTTTGGAAAAAGTTGGTACAAGGATTGAATCAACCATATAGGCCGCCCATGCATGATTCTACCACTTGCGATTCTTCAACCCTTACGGCCTGTTGATGAGCACCCAAGATTGTATAATCTTGGGCCTCAAATCCTCCGAATTGTGATGTTTCTATGTTTGATTGATCGTTAAAGTCAAATATTGCACGTAGGGTATTTTGTTGAGATTTGTAGCTGAATCGTGCAATATTTAAGGAGCATTTTGACGCCAAGAACGTCAATAAGGATGTCCGAGCACCTGAGGCCATGGAGAGTGGTGCCACCAAGTCCTGGAAGTCATGAGATGATGTTTTGGATGAAGCTCCAAAGGTTGCGAGGAGAGGCAGGAAGATCAGCAGCCTTGAATCTGCAGTTCTGCAAATTGTTATCGATAACAATTAGCAAGTTATCGATAACATTTCCCCATTTTGGTCCACCAGCCTTCCAGACCTGATTGTTATCGATTACATTGAGAGAGTTATCGATACCCTTGTATCATTTTTGGTCCACAAGTTTCCAAACCTGAGGGGAGCGATAACATTTTGTTTAAGTTATCGATAACTCCTTTCTACGGGGGATCATTAGAGTGATGTTATCGATACCTTGGCCTAGGGTATCGTTAACATTTGTTCCCAGCTGATATTTTTCTTACTTTTTCAAACTTTCCACTTATGAAAACTTTCTTTTAATGGCTAGATTTTTGGGATATTTGCTGACTTTTGAGGAGAGAGGAATACACTTTGTATAAATAGGAACCTCCTCTCACCCCATTGGTATCTAGTTCATTATTAGCTTGTAAGTCTTTTTAATTTTAGAACTCCATTGAAGTCTTTCAAGCTTTCTTGGTTCATTTCTTCAAGAACACTAGTAAGTACTTCTCGTTTATTAAAGTCGTTTGTAAGGACTAGATCCATGGTAATATCATCGTTTCTACCGGTTAACTCCGTTTTCTCTCTTAAGCATGCTTTCTAGTCTTTTAGCTCTGTGTGAGTAGTTTCTTGGCTAAGTCTTGGGCTACTTTTTCTCAATGACTTAGGGTGTTATTTGGTTCTCAAACGCTAGGGCTCAAACATGGGAATACATAGATCCGGGCGAGCAGGCAATGGGAAACCAAGGACCGGGTGGCTCCGGCAAGTTCTCGGCGAACGAGCACAACGTTTTTGAAACAAAGCTAGATGAGTTATCGTCAAGGTTAGACAAAATGAAGTTGGACACCGCCAAAGATAAAGCTAAGCATGATAAGAAAATTGTGGTTAAAAACTTTGAGCCCGGTCAAAAAGTGTTATTATATAACTCACGTTTGCATCTTCACCCCGGTATATTGCGCTCACGTTGGGCCGGTCCTTATGTTGTCAAAACTGTTTTCCCTCACGGGGCGATAGAAGTAGAGAGCATAACTAATGGTTCTTCGTTTAAGGTGAATGGTCAAAGGCTTAAGCCTTTCCTTGGTGGCTTCCAAATTGGAGAGCCCGACGAGGATTTGGTCAATCCAGTTTACACAGATGGCCTGTTGATATAGTTTTGGTTAACTTAATTTGCACGGGGAGCAAAAGCGTAACCGCTAAACTTGACTGTTTGTCAGACCCCGCCCTCGGGTAGGGGGTATTCACCATTGACTTGGATATATATAGCTTTGCAAGCCGCTATTAAAAGAAGGATCGTGTGTCCAACTCCGGTTAGTAAGGGCAATTTTAATATCAGTGACATAGGGCTTTCATTAGCTTTTCTGATAGGAGTAATTCACAGTTAACCACTCACGTCTTCCAGAATAACCCCAATGGGGGCGGTATAGATCATAGGTTAAGCCTTGGTATTCCCGTGCTCCACTACCGCACTTGGCTCTATATTGTGTCTGCCTAGTTACGATCTTAGGAGACGCTGGACTTAATTGTTTGGTGGAGTCCACCTGTGACTTGGACGCTCCGAGCTCTAATATTAAATTCTTCATGCTTGTACATTTGTGAATATTGTATATATTGCTTTTATGTTTGTGCATGTTTGTGCATGTTTTCTATGTTTTCGGGATTCTCTCACCAAGAGATTTCACCAATGCATCACTGTATCGGGCTTTAATTAGCCCTCTTTGTAGTAGTGTACCGTTAATGATTCATGCTTACCAGATATGTTCCTATCGAGGGCAATTTAGGTCTTTGGGTGCGACTTGATATTCCAGTGCTTTGGCGCTAGGCTCTGTCTCGTCTCACTTTGTTTCAATCATAGGGCACGCAGGGCTTAAATGCTTGGCAAGGTCAAGCAGTGAATTTTACTTCGGGCATGATGTAACAAATTTGACGGTCTAGTATAGCCACCCGTGTCTTACCTCGCCGGTGAGACTCGGGAAGAAAAGTATGACTCGTGAAATTGCGTGAAAATCGGGTGGTGTTCTTTATGTTCCTTTGTATATATTTGTGCTTGTTGGCGCCCGGATAACACGAGCCGGGCAGTTCTAATGTCATTTGGCTCTTAGTAGGTAGTTCGAACTTAAGTCTTTTGCAGGATGTACGTGCTACCACACCAGCCTTGGTGGATTGAATCTAAAGTCGAAGTGAATGAGGCATTCAGGAGCCCTAAGCATGAGTGCGATTACGTGTCGCGGTTGTAAGTCCAACAAAGCTTTGGCCATAATCTTGTGTGACTAGCTGTGGTTCCGTTGGAAGAGCTGAAGGAGTCGACCTTGAAAGGCATTCAGATGATGAAAGGAGCCGGTGATGACAAAGCCTCCAACATGGTTGAGGTATAAGGGGCTTGACATTCCCCCGTTGGTACAATCTTTTGTTCCCTTTTCCTTACTGTTGTTCTCCATGCTATGAGGGCATAGCATATTTCAAACTGGGGGGAGGGATATATATGTTATATATATATGGTTATATAGATATATATGGTTATATTTTGGGTTATATTTTTTTGAATTTTTCATTTTTAGTCGTGCAATCCTTTCGTTATTACAAAATTAGTGGATTAAAATAGCTTGGCACATGCTCATTAAGTGTTATTTGGCAAGAGTTCGTTTTACGCAAATTTTGTATACCACAACTTTCATGAATGGGCTGAGGTGGAATTCACGACGTTTGAGTGTGTTTGATCAAGTTTTGTCCATATCCCGTCTTTGTTCCTCTTACATTCTTAGTTTAGGTAAATATTCTCATGTTCATGCCTAAGTGTGTTTGATGTTTTTATTGAATCGTTAAGGAATTTATGGCGTACATAGGAAGTGATACAAGGCATCATTTGTTTGATTTTACCACATACGTGTCCCCTCGTCCTATTTTGTATCCTCATCTGTGTCCTCCCTTTTTGTTCATTAACTTAGGGAACCGGATGCTCAAAGGGTTGTTGGGAAGTGTATTTCAGTGTTGACAGGTGTTTTGGAGGGTTTGAAGTTGTGTTACAAGTGTTTGGGAGTGAGAATAGGTGAAGGGGTGCACACTTCCAGAAAAAAAAACTAAATGTTATCGATACCATTACTAAAGTTATTGATAACTTTTTGGCCAGTGGGTCTCCAGACTGAAGGGTATCGATAACTCCAAGCTTGAGTTATTGCTACCTGTGCGTTATAGGCGGTTTTAAAACTAGAAAGGCACGTCTTTTTCTCATTTAATCAAATTTATTTCTCTCCCCACTCCACCATAACCCTCCCAAGCCGTGAACCCCATCTCCCAAATTACTTCCAAAATCCCACCAAATCTTCCGTAACTCACCAAAATCCTCCATCTCACCCATCTTACACCATGATTCTTCCATCAATTCAAGGGTTTTAACAGATTTTCAAGGGTTTCAAGTTCTAAATCCCCAAGAACAAGGTAAACCCTAATTTTCTCCTTTTATTAACTTCTAATTCCTCCCTATATAGGCCATTTTTCCTTCTCGTTAACATCTCTTAGCCCATTCTACACACCAATCTCATCCCCATTAGCCAAAAATCCGAAAATCCATTAGAACCATTGCCTAAATTTGTGAAAGTATACTGTGTTTTCTGCTGCTGTTCTCGGGTTCATAGTCCAGGTAGACTTTGCTTGTTCATATATAATATTTGGGGATTTAGTAGTTGGTAATGTGTTATCAGGGATTGAATCTTTTTGAGTGAAATTTCTGCTTGTATTTGCATAGTTTCGGGCTATTTTTATGGTGGGGCTGAATTGTACTGCAGATTGATTGCTTTAGGGGTTGCTCTGTGTTGTGGGTGATTTTCACAATGGTTCATAAGAAGGATACGGGTAAGGGCAAGGGTATTGCTTCCTCGTCTCGTCAAGAGAGTGAGGAAGATATTATGGAGGGGAGTGAGCATGATTCGATGGAGGACGATAGTGATGAAGACTCTACCCCTTTGGAGAGTCGAACAGGGAAATGCGAGAAACGTCGCAAGCGTAGGACGTCGAAGGAGATGGAGGCAGATGCTAAATTGAATTGGGTGGAGTCAATTCCAATCCGGGGTTTCAAAAGTGAGCGACAAGTCAGCTGGAGGAGCTTGGGCAATGATAGCAACATCATCATTCAACTTGAAATCAAAAGGTTTGCGCTTCTGGACTAGATCTCTTCCCGGTTATAATGAAATTGGCGTCATCGAGTTTTATCAAAACTTAGACACGAGTGAGGCGTTGGCCAAAGGGAAAATTAAGTCAAAGGTTAATAACAAGAAAATTATGGAAGATGCCTATGCGATTGCCAAGTATTTGAGATACGATAGACCGGAGGGAGATGTGGTGAACTATCCGTGCTCTTAGTCAATTGATTCTGATGTGATTATCAATGATATGTACACCACTGTTCCTAGTGTCAGGGTCCCTCCACACAAGCCGGGAAAGTTTAAGGACATCTATCGGGTGTTGAACCGGGTGGTACATTACAACCTCTATCCCCGTGGGGCAGAAAATAAACCTTCAAAAAGGAGTGCGGAGATTATGTATGCTTTCATGAACGATGCTGATTATCGAGCGGATTAAGCTAAGTTTATTTTTGAGCAGATTGTGGATTTCAAGGGGGATACTTTTGTCACAGTCCGTTGTCTGTATCCATGCATGATCACTGCATTCTTGAGAAAGAAAGGCATATCGAAGGGGCCATATGAGAAGCTAGAGAAACCATCCCCCGGAATTATCACCAAGGTTGTGCTTGTGAAAAGCATGTCTCAATCCAAGGCTGCTGCAGCTGGTGCATCAGCAGGCCCATCGGCACCTTCCGTTCCACCCGAGCCATCTCTATGGTCAGTCCCCAATCCTAAGGCATCCAAGGAGAGTATTTGGCGGAAGTTGTGTTGCCAAAACATAGCCATATGGAATTATATCCAGAAAGAGAAGAAAGAGAGGAAGAAGTTGGCCAGAGAGGTCGGGGAGCTTAAGCATGAGTTGCATTGGCACACACAATACATTGAGAGTACTACGGATGAGAAGTACGATGCATCGCTGAGGGTTGAGGATGCTGAGAGTGAGAAGGAGGTTTTGTTTGGACCAGAGGCTGATCCTGGAGGGCAGTGAGAGGATGTTTCACGTCGGTGGTTTTTAGTAGTAGTAGTTTAAAAATCCCTCTACTTGGTCGGGGTGCTTGGTGGATGGCAGCCCACCTTTCTATCCTTTTATTGTCATTAGGAGTTAAACTGTTATCTAGTAGTTATCAAGTTTTTGTTGTGGCTGTCGGGTGGCCTTGACTTGGTAGTTTGAGTTCGTGGTGGCCCAAGGGTAGTGAACCGTGCTAGTATATGGCCGCCACCCCATTTTGCTAACCGTTCTTTCATTAAACCAAGGTCAATATATGCTTTAAAGTCCTTAGTTGATTCGTAGTGCACCTTTATTCCATTTGGATTTAATGTGTGATGTTGAGCATATTTAGTTCGTGGCATGTTTTCTTTTGGTACTTTAGTTTATGGTTTTGTATTTACTATTTCTGTGCAGAGGTGCTCTCCACATATAAGGCATGATATTTTTGTTCCCCATTGCCTATTTCCAAGCACTTTTTGTGGGATGTGGTTCGTAGCATGCGCTTGCATATGTGATAGCTGTATCCTCCCTTTTGATTTTGGATACGGCCTTTTGTAGCTTGTTTGGTATATGCTCAGTACTTAGTGTTCTGCCTTGGTTTTTGGCTGTTAGTTCCGAGTTTGAATAAATTTATTTTTGGAACTCTTGTTAGATGTTTCGATGAGCATGTGCTTTAGCCATTTTGTCGGAAGGATTGTTAGTTATTTTTAGTAGTATGTTTGTGTTGCTCGAGGCATAGCAACATTCAAGTTGGGGGGGGTGATGAGCACCCAAGATTGTATAATTTTGGGCCTCAAATCCTCCGAATTGTGATGTTTCTATGTTTGATTAATCGTTAAAGTCAAATATTGCACGTAAGGTATTTTGTTAAGCTTTGTAGGTGAATCATGCAATTAAGGAGCATTTTGAGGCCAAGAACGTCTATAAGGATGTCCGAGCACCTAAGGCCATGGAGAGTGGTGCCACCAAGTCCTAGAAGTCATGAGATGATGTTTTGGATGAAGCTCAGAAGGTGGCGAGGAGAGGCAGGAAGATCAGCAGCCTCGAATCTGCAGTTCTGCAGATTGTTATCGATAAGAATAAGCAAGTTATCGATAACATTTCCCCATTTTGGTCCACCAGCCTTCCAAACCTGAATGTTATCGATTACATTGAGAGAGTTATCGATACCCTTGCATCATTTTTGGTCCACAAGTTTCCAAACCTAAGGGAGCGATAACATTTTGTCCAAGTTATCAATAGCTACTTTCTACGGGGGATCATTAGAGTGATGTTATCGATATCTTGGCCTCGGGTATCGATAACATTTGTTCCCAGCAGATATTTTTCTTACTTTTTCAGACTTTCCACTTATGGAAACTTTCTTTAAATGGCTAGATTTTTGGGATATTTGCTGACTTTTGAGGAGAGCGGAGTACACTTTATATAAATAGGAACCTCCTCTCACCCCTTTGGTATCTAGTTCATTATTAGCTTTTAAGTCTTTTTAATTTTAGAACTCCATTGAATTCTTTCAAGCTTTCTTAGTTCATTTCTTCAAGAACACTAGTAAGTACTTCTCGTTTGTTCTTTCCTCATTTATTAAAGTCGTTTGTAAGGACTAGATCCGTGGTAATATCAAGTTTGTTTTCGTTTCCATCGGTTAACTTCGTTTTCTCTCTTAAGCATGCTTTCTAGTCTTTTAGCTATGTTTGAGTAGTTTCTTGGCTAAGTCTTGGGCTACTTTTTTCCAATGACTTAGGGTGTTATGTGGTTCTCAAACTCTTGGGCTTAAAAGCACGGTTTTCGGAATAGAGCTTAATTTGCATTTTTTTTGTCTAAACTAGGGTGTTAACTCCTTGGTAAGATGCTTAGTCAAGCGGTCTTGGCAAGCGGCTTACTAAGGGCTGGTGGCCTCCTATGTATTCGTTAAATTTGTTAAACAAGTTAGTTCACCTCCGCTTAATCACATCTTTTGTTAAACATAGTCATTAAAGCTAAATCTTTTGAGCGTGAGCACGCAGTCGTGACTGTTGCTTGAGTTATATTTGAGAACCGGTAACGACCTTTGTCAAGGGTTAGACGATCCTTAGACTTGCCTCTTTTAGTTCATAAAGTTCATTTTTCATTAGCGTTTCCACCTTTTAAAAGCAAAACTAAGTTGGCCATCTTAAACGCCGAAATCGGACCATATAAAACCTACAATTCGATGAAGCTATATTCGATTCTCTGTGGGTACGATCCCAGACTTCTGGAAATTATGCTATCGACGATCTAGCCCTACGCTTGGGGTTTCAAACCTTTTATTGAAGGCAAAGGTCTTTTTCGGTTTAAGCACTTGTTTGGATGCCGGATTTGCCAAGCACCCTGATTTCATCTCCCCCTTCTCCTCATCTCTGGTGTTTTGGCTGCAAAAAATCCCACCTGGATTTGCCTCAAGATTAGGCTCGAGCTGGATTTGTAATCCACCCAAAGGTGGATTCGGTAACGATTGGGGTACCCCTGTCGTTGGCTAATCCGGGTGTTTTGGGATGATTTTGCCCTCACAAATCTAGGTGAGGTGTCTTCCTCTCTTCATCGCCCCATATGGATCTGTAAAAACGGGGTAAGAGAGAGAGAGAGAGTTACAACTAGAAAATTAGGCAAAGGGATGATCAGCGGCGACGGGCAGACGAAGAAGATGAGGGGCTTGCAGAGGTTAGCGGCGGACGAGATCTGAGAGGTAGACGAGTAGGACTAAGGGAGGGTTGGGGAATATACACATACATGCACGTTTTTAATGGCACTTGTACTCAACAAAACAGCATTCCTACCACATACATCTACTCCTTTACAATTACGTTTTTAATTTTTTTTTGGAAAAGCATATTTTTTCTAATAAAAAACATGTTTTCAACATTTGTATACTAAAATAAAATTATTTTATCACAAAATTAATGGTAAATATCAATTTATTCTAATTATTATGAAATAAATGAATTTTGAACATTAAAAAATCAAAGTGGGGTTCGGTCATTTGACATCTAATCTTATCATATCCACCTTTCATATCCTCCTCAAAAAATCATCCAAACACCTCGTTACAGATTCACCCTCCTTAAGCGGTGGGGCCACACTTCTTAATATATCACCGCTCATTATATATTCGCCTTCAAATCCACCCTCATTTTATATCCATTCAAAACAAATCCTCCATCCAAACGGGCCGTTCGTGCATCTCCAATCAAACATCCTCTATTCCTTCATTTTAGAGGACCAAATTAATATTGTTCAATCAAAAAGTGAATATAGAGGATTTTTCTTTTCACATAAACTCCAATCACCACTCTCTATATCTTTATATTCACACTCTATTTCAAATACTTCCTCACTTTTCCTCCCATTATTATTCTCTCACTCAAAATTTATTACTTTTTGCATTTTATACTCAAAAAGTAGCTATGAAGGATCCTTCAAAACTTTTTTACATACTCTATATATGGAGGATGAAACTCAATCCTATAAAATGGAGGAGAATATATATGGAGGGTGGGTAGAAGTGATGGTTTCCTCCAAAATGGAGGGATGGAGGAAAATTTGGAGTTTTGGAGGGTGGGTAGGAGATGCTCTTAGTTGTCCCATGGTCGAAGTCTGCCTTACTTCTGCCTTACTTATGGAGCATTGACACGTGGTCCTCTTTGGGTCTTTCTTCATTATTCATGGGTGTGTGCTCCATCATAATGTTTATATCTCAAACTTAAATGTGTAGGGAAGATCCCTTGAAACACCACGTAACAGTCCTTCATTAGCACTTATGTTAGGACCATATGCCATGATCTCTCTTTGTTGACAAATTTCATGACAAAATACACATTTAATTGTATCCTCATTTATCAAGTTGTAATTTATTTTTTATTTTATTTTTAGAGTGTCAATTTATAAAAATGGAAGGAAATCAATATTATTTTGTATCAAATGTCCATTTAGGAAGGTGGAGATTACTGCAACTTATAAATATGTGGCTTATTAGGGTTTTGTGTTGATCGCATATGATAGAG
This sequence comes from Rhododendron molle, assembly GCA_025413875.1. Taxonomy (NCBI): domain Eukaryota; kingdom Viridiplantae; phylum Streptophyta; class Magnoliopsida; order Ericales; family Ericaceae; genus Rhododendron; species Rhododendron molle. The sequence continues at coordinate 59,498,423 of CM046391.1, forward strand.
CAGCTCCAAAACTCCTCTGAACCTCAGCAAATGTTGAAAGGGGACTTTGGTTTGAATCTTGGAGTAGATATGCGATCTATGGATGATTGAGCGTTACACTTCAAGAGATTTACAACATCCACTATATTAATTTCTAGGGTAATTTGCACTTACACCCCTTGTACTATCACCAATTTAAAGATAAACCTCTTATATTTCAATTTTAAGCACTTACACCCCTGTACTTTGAAGTGAGAGAAGAAGAATTTGCACTTACACCCCCTGTATTTTTACGTACAAGGGGTGTAAGTGCTTAAAATTGAAGTACAGGGGGTATATCTTCAAATCGATGATAATACAACAGGTGTAAGTGCGAATTTTCTGTGGGGCTCCGATCAAGATGGTTCACTCTTCTCCGATTGGGGTTCGGGATCAGCTCCTGACCTTCTCCTAGCCTGCAAAAGAGAGCACGACTAAATACCACACCGGAGGTCCTCCGGAATGGCCCTCCAGTGCGAGAATCGGTACACTCGCAGGGAAAGATGAGAGGAGCAAGAGCTAGGGTTTTTTAAAGTTGTGTAGAACGTACCTCTCTCAAGAAGGAATAATGATATATTTATAGGGAACCCTTAGCTTGGTCTCTAAGATTGTATGTACGCTTGACACGCGTCGGCCCACGTAACCCTTACGTCACATTAGGGTTTTGTAACCGTTTACAGGGTGAGCTGTCATCTTCACGTGCTCTCATCATTACCCTGATAACCGTTCGGGTGACGTCACGTACGTCACCATGGCCACGGCTGCATTCTCACGTGGGTGAGCTAGAGTCTTTGGCCCCCACATTCGTTCAAGGCCGAATGTGGTAACCGACTGTCCAAGAGTCGGTGAGCCGAACGAGATAAATTTACAGAAAGTGAATGAGGGGATGACTTTGTTAAACCCTCGGCCTCGCCGAGGCTTGATGACAACACCCTGTGGTTGCACGGCTAAGTCAAGGAGTGGCTCGAGGTGTCCCTCGGCATGGCTCGAGTCGTAATGCACGGCCCGTTACATTTTCCTAATTTCTAAGCAAAGTCTTTTTGTGGATTTCGGGAGGCAAATAGAAGGCTAGTAAATTCAACGTAACGGCGATCAAACATTGGGTGTGGTGAACGTAGATTCGGCAACTAGATCTTAGACTCGATTGTGAGGATTCAAATCGTAAGGTACGTAAGATTAATTGTAACTACATAATGTTTATAGTGTTTGATTCATTCCCATGATTTTTTCCCATTTAGGGTTTTCCACGTATACTTTGGTGTCTCTGATTGTTTGGATTTCGTTTATGCGTTTGATTAAAATATTGATTGGCGGATTTTTTATTAATAGTCCACATATAGCAAATCTTTATAAACTTAGGCGATCTAGGGTTTTTCAACTTACTTGAGGGTACATAGGATGATAATAGACTATCCCAAGCCAAGCTTGTCAAGTTGGTATTCCTCCCCAGTGGAGGCGTGAGTTCGAGTCCCACGGGGGACAAGACCGGTGTGCAGGGCCGTAAATAGCCTCTGGACTCCTTGTAAACTAACATACTGACAAAACTAACCTACTGATGTATAAACGTGACCCAAAAAAAAAGTATTGTAGAAACTTTATATCCATCTCAAAACCAATTGGCAATGAGTGGAGAGGTCCCAGATGTTATTAAGTGATCACCCATTCCACTCCCAAGTAATGTGAGACTCTATTTCCGTAACATCCCCTCTCACGTGCAGCCGTGTTTGAGGTCCGTCACGTGTGGCCACTTTTGGGTCCTATCATCGTGCAGCCTTTTTGCTGGTCTGTCATCGTGGGGTGTGGATTGTAAATTTTTTAAAATGTGGGGTGGAACAGGCTCCGCTCTGATACCATGTTAAATTTCTTAGAGGGTTCTAACCTAAAACCAATTGGCAAATAGGTGGAGTAACCTCTAGATTTTATTAACCAAGCTTGGGTGGCTTAGATGAGCGATGTGGGACAAGTCTAACATTCCTCCTTACGTGCAGCCCAGATGCACGTGGATGTGACAGACCAAGAGCTGACTGACTGACTTGGGGGATAGAGATGGCAGTGACTTTCCCACGCGAGATGAGGCCATCCAAGACCTAGCTCTGATACCATGCAGAAACTTTATATCCATCTCAAAATCAATTGGTAATGAGTGGAGAGGTCCCAGATGTTATTAAGTGATCACTCATTCCACTCCCAAGCAATGTGGGACTCTATTTCCTTAACAAGTACGCCACATGATATGACTGATACAAGCATTGGCTACTCTACATGTAGAGCAACAACTGAACTGAGGTTTTTGCGAATAGCCTAATGCTCAGCTCGGTATGAGACGAGTCAATCTCAAGTTTCAAGCTCGTTTAGTAAAAGAGTTGAGTTAAAGTTATTTGTTATTGGGCTCGTTTTTGAAAGCTCGATTCATTCGAAGAGGCTCATTAATTTCGTAAACCACCAAGCTCAAACACATCTCTTTTAAATGAGCTGACCTCGAGCTCGAGCAAGATTATTTTTCTGGAGAGTTTAGTTTTGTCTTTGGATGGATATTTGTCTATGGATCAGATTATTTCAGAGACGATATTGCTTCACAATGATATCCATGCGAATGGTGCTCTTACCCTACATGATATTTTTGGCGGGGCCACTCGTGGGGTCTTGTCAGATCTGTAATTTTTTTGTGCGTTCGCTGTGTTCATACTTGATTGAGTATTTGATGTCTTTTTATCTTTAGCTAGCATTTTATCTATTTTGAGCCTGCTGATTCCAAGTATGAATATATAGCAGATTGCGAGCTCCGCTATTTGCGTCAAGCTCAATGTATGAGTCGAGGTGAACGACATCGACTATTTTGTGTTTTTGTCATTTACAATAGTTAGATGATCAGTTTGGCTTTGCCAAAGATATTTCTAATGAACTCTGTTAGATAAGTGTTGTTGAGCTATTATTAATATAATCATCTATATTTTGTCAAAAAAAAAAAACTTGGAAGAGGAGAAAAGACAGACCCAAAATTAGGTTAAATTTCACTAATACCAAACATTCAAAAGTTGTTGCTCAGTTCATATCAATCTATTCAACTTGATTTGGAAACTTCACTGATACCATGCAAACATTCAAAAGTTGTTGCTCAGTTCATATCAATCTATTCAACTTGATTTGGATACGAGTCGAATGACCGGCATGTCTACACCATGAACACTCCTGTTCAAATTAACGTAAATATTTTTTTGGAAGAAAGTAAAATTCTTAGATATATGAAAAGAACATTACTTCTTATGTTTACTTCTTCGAATTAGTCGAGATGCATGTACGTTGGTGCTTTTGACCAAAGATAATATTCCTGGGTGTCTAGCCCGAAGCATAGGGCTTTCAAATCGTTTGCAAAATAACTCGGTAAGACTAAGATTGATCCACATGGAGCGGTTTATTGGAGTGCAAGGCCAACCGGTTTAAATGGTGGTTTGTAGCTTTTGGAAGCCAACACTTGTTTGGATTTTATTTTTGGTGATTTTCAACTACGATTTTCTATCTTGCGCCAAAACTACGAATTACAAGTATTTTACCACAAGACTCGTACTAAGAGTTTACAGTACCACTTATAGCCTAAATAATCCAGTACGAGTCCTACAGATAATTTAAGTGCTCGACTGGAAGACTATACCAGGTGCGATCGAATTCTTCAACGGAGTTGTCGAACCTGACAGAGGAATTCGAACGCAGCTGAACTTTTCCATTCCAACTCCTAGAGGTATCGATCACACCTGGACTTTTCAACCTTAGACATTTCCATTCCAACTCATGTAATGACTTTATCTATAGTCTACACCCAGGACGCTATTTCCATTCCATTAATTTCTGTACGTACAAGAAGGGACCCAGTCGTGCAATGTTACGCATACTCGGTGTTCTGTGATGCTCTGGATTCATTTTTATTGGTGTCTGATTGGGGTCCAAATACGTACAGTCAAAAATTTTAGGCGTCGACTTCGATTTTCAAATGACGATGTTGGCTTCATTTTTGTGCGCACGAGTATTCGAGCCAAAGTTGGGTGTCGATTACCTAAAATCAATATAAAGATATCTCATGCACAATATATAGCATCTCAAATATTCAACAATAAATAATATACTATATTTGGTGCTTATCAGTTACATGGCCTATATACATAACTACATAAATAAAAAAAAACACGAGTACACTATATACACACACACACACACACGGGGCGGTTCCAGGGACATCTATAAAAACATCTAAAAAAACACTTCATAATTCCCGATCAAATTTTAATGATCCGAGCTGCTCAATGTGATCAGAACGTGGTTTTAAGAGTACCCGTGAGAAATTAGCAAACAAAATGACCGAGAAGGGTTTGATCCGAACAGTTCCGAACAGTTTTTTATTGAACGGTTCAATTAAAAACTGCTCAAAACAAGCACTTCCCGATAATTTTTTTTTTTTTGCCGATTTCTCGCGGGGACCCTTAAAATCACATTCTGCACACATTGAGCGGCTCGGATCATCAAAATTTGATCGGGAACTATGAGATTGAAATTTGAAGTGTTTATTTAGATATTTTTTTAAATGTCCCTGGAACAGTCATATATATATATGGGGGCGGTTCCGGGGACACCCAACAGGGACACCTAAAAAAACACCCCATGGTTCCCAATCAAATTTTGATGATCCGAGCCGCTCAATGTGATCAGAATGTGATTTAAGAGTACACGCTAAAAATCAGCAAAAAAAATGACCAGGAAGGACTTGATCCGAACAGTTTTGAACAATTATTTATTGAACAGTTCAAATAAAAACTGCTCAAATCAAGCCTTTCCCGGTCATTTTTTTTGCTAATTTCTCGCGGACACCCTTAAAACCACATTCTGCACACATTGAGCGGTTCGGATCATAAAAATTCAATCGGGAACTATCAGATTGAGATTTTGGGTGTCCCCGTTGGGTGTTTTATTAGGGTGTTCATTGAACCATTCCCTATATATATATCCGGTCTTTTTTTTTGCTAATTTTTCGTATATATATATATATATATATATATATATATATATATATATATATATATATATATATATATATATATATATATATATATATATATATATATATATATATATATATATATATATATATATATATATATATATATATATATATATATATATATATATATATATATATATATATATATATATCATCCCAGGCCAAACGATGAAGTGCTATTAGCCTTGCCATGAATTCTGAGAACGAAGCAAAACTCGGGATGAAGTTCGGTTGAGATAAAATCATGTCTTGACAATATTATTATTATTATAGTTCTAAAAACGAAGCGAAATTCTCTTTGTTGTTCAAAAGAAAATTAGAAATTCCAAAAATTGAGACACACTTGGCAAGATAACAAGAAAAATGAAAAGCTCACAATCCATAGGTGGCTCCATAATTTTTTTGTATGGGAATTTTCAAACTAAAAATTTACCCACTCTGTCAGTAGATCTCCACAAGCTTCTAAATAATGTATGTATATCACAGAGGAGTATTTCTTTGGTTTCCTAATTTTTAAGAAGGGAAGAGCTTCAATAGGATTTGGGAGTCCATAGCAACATAGACAAACCACCATTCCCCAAAGCCCAATTAGCTAGTTTGTACTCTATATAGGACCACAAACAGCCCATAGGATTATCTAAAAAATCAACCGGAGCTAAGTTAGTTGGCCATGACTCTTGCACGTCACTAGGAGGTCAGGAGTTCGAGTCTCGTCACCTGTGTACGGGTGTACTTCCCTGAGAGGGCCGGCATTTCCTTTCTTTCTTTGTCTCTACCTTATAATGAGCTTATTTCTTATATTGGTTGAGTTATAGGGCTTGGTTGTCTCATGCACTCTCACAATTGATATAGTGTCCCGGATTTGTACACTATACTTTATATCTGATGTAAAATGATCTCTTCTATCGAATGACAAAAAAAAAATATTATCCAAAAACCTAAATAAAGGCACATGATCCTTTCAAAATAAAATAAAGGCACATGAAACTGATATGGATGGCATTTCACTACACCAAACTTTATAGTATCTATCTAAAGAAAAAGCGACAATTGGGGGTGCTTCATTTTCACTGCATGTGTATGTGTTTTGCTTAACGAACACAAACCCGTGTTGTTCCGGTATTAGTGCCAGTTACTCGTAGGGTAACCTATCCATGCTTCATTGTCTACAGCTTACATATCTACGTTTTTCTGGATTTTCAAGAACCAATTGTCTTGCACAAAAGAAGAATTTCTGACTTTAACATCAAGCGAAGAAATTCAAAAAATGAGCAAGAATTTCTGGTATTAGTGGCAGTTACTCGTGGGGGACTTCTCACCACTGCAGTGTTTTAAACAGTTAAACCAATCCCACATTGATTTCTCACAAGAGAAATACTTCCTTTACATAACCAGACTGAGGGCTCACCGTCCATTCCGTGGGGTTGTGGGGCTCGGGATTGCACACGTTCTGTAACCCTAAACCACTCTGATTATCAGAGACGAAGTTTGTGAAGGAAGGTACTCGATCTTTCTCCCGTCGGTGTTTCCCCTCCAACCGAAAAAGAAATAATGAAGCCAGCGCGTGCAAGTCTCTAGCATTGATTGGACCCTCGAGAGTGTTCGAATGGAGGTTTTACAACTTCAACTGTAGATAGAAGTCAAATGACTCAAGTCAGGCGGTGGACAATGTTTGCAAGGTTTTACAACTTCCACCATCACATGAAAATTGTTGAATGATTCAAGAGATCAAATAAAAGAAGTAAATTTGTAATTTCTTTTGTCTTGTTGGAAAATTTAAAAGTGTTGAACTTTTTACAGATGATTTTTTTTTTTTTTTTACTTTTTTTAATGCTTCTTTCAGTATCTGCACCATAGTTTTGAATATCGGCCGATACGGTATGTATCGGCCGGTTCGTCTTGGGATTTGGAGGCTCCGATACCGATATGTACCGTACCATATCGGCCGATACGCCAAAAAAGTTAAAAAATTCACGACCGCGACATCCGATTCCCGCGACGTATCACCGATACGTCCCGATACCGATACACCGCGACCGATACCGCAACGGCGATCGATACCGAGATTTAAAACTATGATCTGCACTAAAATGGAAGTTCTTCAATCAACTTTCATCTCGTTAGAAGTGAAGTCAGGTGTTGGACAATAGATGTATTGTGCAGCCAAATCAATCTCATGCTTGACAAGGCATTGAGATGTTCTTCTATTACATTATGCAACAGAACTGCACTCAATAATGATTGCTATACATATCGAAGCAGCAACGACTTACAATGTCACTGTTTGATTTGTTTAGCAGTCCTAACCATCACATGATTCAACTTCCTTTTGCTTGACCATTCAGGGGCCTAGATGAAAAAGCTTAGGTTATCTATTAGTCGGATTGAATTCACCTGAAACAGGTATAACCCATGCATTTGACAATAAATGATTTGCATATCGGATGCTTTGCATTGCTTCTTGGATTATTTATTTATTTTTAGAGGAAAGTCCACTTTCACCCCCTGTGGTTATCGCCATGTGCGGATACACCCCATGTGGTTTAAAAGTGTGCACATAACCCCCTGTGGTTTGAAAATTGTGCGGATAGACCCCCTGCCGTCATATTTTCCATCCATTTTAACGGAGGTGTATCTCACACACCTCTAGAATGTAATCTGAGTCGTTCATAATGTATTAAATAAAGAATAGAGTATCTCTGTAAAAAAATCATCTCGATCAGGCATCAATAACCTAGTGATCTAACTCGTAGTAAATTCAAATTTGAAATTTTAATTTCATAACAAAATCGATTTGACCATAAGCTTTTCATTTTTTGATTGACTTGAATTTTGGCATAGACGCAGTACTCGTCAAAATTTATAATATCAACGGTTTGGATTCAATTTTTGGTATACGGGATGGTGTGGTTAGATTTAAACAAGAAGAAGAATCAAGGGACGTGATGGGGGGTATAACGGTCTTTTAATGTTGTTTCCGTTAAAATGGATGGAAAATACGACGGCAGGGGGTCTATCCGCACAATTTGAAAACCACAGGGGGTTATGTGCACACTTTTAAACCACAGGGGGTGTATCCGCACATGGCGATAACCACAGGGGGTGAAAGTGGACTTTCCTCTTATTTTTATTTGTCTTGAAGTTTCGTATTTTTTGCCGGATGTAATTTCTTTTGTTGTTAATAGTGTTGGATTTGCTTTTGTATCTCTTGTTCAAACTCTCGTGAGAAATCTTTTATCCATATATGTATATCTATAGATGAAGTTCGACTTTCGCCAAAAAAAAAAAAAAAAGTGGACTCACTTTCTCTGAGCCGAGTTCTTGATCCACAAACTTTCCCCGGGCAACGGCCTGTTTGGTAGAGGGATATGTTTTGAAGGGAGAAGGGGGATATAATAAGAGGGGATATGAAATGAGGGAAGATTATTTTAGAAGGGGGAGTAAAAAAGATACACTTTTTCGGTTGCCGGTGTCAATGACCCATAAGGTATGTGATAAGTGCCAAAATATACATATTTTAGCCCTTCAATCTATATTTACTAGTCTTTTATATTTGTTAATTGATATTAATTATGTGTTTTTACGTTTACAGGTTGCTCGAGCTCGATTTTCATGATTTTGGGTAAAGATGGAAGTTAGCAAAAGTTTTGGATCAAAGTGCGGAGTGCTTTGAAATTTTGGATGGTTAATTCAATATTAGACAAAGCCTATGGGCCACTATGTAATTAATGCTTTCAATTTCTATAAAACAAACCTTATTACCTACTGCGGAGGAGCCTTTGAAAAAGAAAACAAAGAAACGGACGACGGACGACGGACGAAAAAAGAAAACAACGGGGGCTGCGGTATTTGTTTATTTTTCAACAGGTTTTATTGGCTCGGCAGATCACGAAGATCGGGGGCTGCCGAGAATATTGTTAAGTTTACTTCTGAGTTTTTTCTTCTTCAAATTTTCGAAATTTTATTCAGATCTTCGTATTCCGATAATTCGTTTTAATTTTTGTGCTTTATAAAAGTTATTTGTTTGTTTTTGTTTGGTTTGGATCTCTTGTCTATTTTCCGTATCAAATAAAAGAAGCATGATTAATTCTAGGGTTTTATTCATTTTATTTTTAATAATGAGTGAGTACGATCTTTTTCTGGCGTCAGATCTGAGATTTGTTTTGTTTTCTTTTGTGCTCGAACCTGAAATTTCTGAATCGATTAAGGCTCCTCCAACACGTTTCAAGGGTTTGTTTTTTTAATTGTAATTTAAAGGTAAAGTATAAATTATGAGGATTTAAACCATTCCAAAAAATAAAAGGTCCGTAGTAAAATTTAATAGTAGTAAAATTTCCGTTGAAAGCACAAAGATTAAACAAAAATTACAATAGCCAAAGATTAAACAAAAACTACAACCACTATCATCGTTGCAACAAAAAAAAAGAAAAAGAAAGACATTCCCTAGATATCTTGCTTGTTTCATTTATGTGGTGGAACATTTTCACACCCATTAGTACTGATTCTTGAGTCAACTACGGTATTGCATCTTTCTCAGCTAAGAATCTTGTAAAATTGAAACGCGGAGAATTAAACTCTGGATTTGAAGAAGAAATAAAGATCCCTTTTTGAAGTGGATATGAAAATGTAAAACAATTACTCCCTCCGTCCCTTTTTAAGTGTCCTGCTTCGTAACTCCAACTTATTAAAAAGACATTATCATTATACCTTTCACATCAACTTTTTTCTCCACTTTTCCTACTTACCCATCATCATTACTCTTTTACTCACTTACTTTTCAAAAAGGAATCTACTTTTAGGGACAAAATAGACAATACACCAATTTTTACCTACTAACTTTACAAAATGGACACTTATTAAGGGACAGTCCAAAATGGAATACTGGACAATAAAAAAAAGACGGAGGGAGTAGATGGGAAGAAAGCAAAGGAGAAACTACAGTTACCAATTTTAGCTTTTAACATTTTGTGCGGCAAAAAGACAATTGTTTTAGCGCCAATATGAATTGGGAAGGAATAATTACAGGTGAAGCTCTTATAAATTACAATTTGTCAAGTGTCTCATTTTTTTTTTTGAAGAGGGGATACCAAGTTTATGATATACCGGGTATACCAAAAAGTTTCGTTTTTAGTTTTTACTCGGCTTGTTGAAACCTCCCGTAAGTCTCCAAAACGAAACACTCTGCCTAACTCAAAACCGGTTTTCTCTTTCATTTTGAGGAAATATTGTTTACAAAGCTGCTGTAGCTAAATGTTTATGGAGCACAAATGGATGCCTAATTAAGATGATCCGGATTGAAAATAATGACGTAGAACAAGTGGAGATCCAATTTCATGATCAATGGGACCGATCAAAGTCTCGGAAGCCCAAATGATGCTTAATTACAAATTACCAAATTTGGCAAAATTTGGATGAGCTCCGATCGGGCCCAAAATTGTTGGGCTATCTTGTTTTCGCGCTGCGGTCAATACTTGTAACGCCCCAAGCAAACCACTGGCCCAATACCCTGATTTTGATCCACAAGCCACACCACATGGCTCAAAAGCTTAAGCACATGGTACTAGTGTTTCTTATATGCCCAAGATCATCCATGTAGACTTTCGATGTAGGACGGGATGTTACAATCTCCCCAAGTTTATATCATCGCGCCCTCGGGAGGAGTTGAACACTATAATCACCAATACTAATCAAACCAATAACCAAATCAAACCAAACTCCAAAGCCCACATTGTCGTGTACATGGATTGCTCTGATACCACTGTAACGCCCCAAGCAGACTACTGGTCCAATACCCTGATTTTGATCCACAAGCCATACCACATGGCCCAAAAGCTTAAGCACAAGTTACTAGTAGTAGCCCACAAGGTTTGTTATATGCCCAAGATTATCCACGTAGACTTCCAATGTGGGACGGGGTGTTACAATACTCACACCCCGTGGTCATGACGTGTGGTGTTTTTCAACCTGAAACATTCGTTTAGTCCCTCAATTTGATTATTTTGCCGTTTTAGAAAAGTTTTGCTTCGTTAATAACTCTTAAATTGTAATTCTTTATTACAATAGTTGGTTCTTTTTGGAAAAGTCATGTTTTTCTTTCCCATTTTTCAATTTTAGGAGTTTCGCCAAATTATGGGACTTTTTATTTTTCGGCTTAATTTTCTAGGGTTTCGGGTTACACCTTATATAAAGAGTTGTAACCTGATGTTTTGATCAACTTTTGATCAATAATATTCAAACTTTGTCTCTTTCTCTCCTGAACTCGAGTTTATCAGTCATTTGATTAGTACGCAACTAATCTTTCTTGTTAATTTTGTTGCGTCAAATAATCTCTTAACGATAATAGATAATACCGTTAAGAGATTATTTTTAATTTGGGCCATCCAATGCTGAAACAGATGGCTGAAATCACCTAATTTCACAAAGAGTCGCTTTACAACAACTCCGTAAATAAGTATATCGATCTCTTTTATTTTTCCAATGATAAGTCAACCACACCTCCAACCACTTTCCGTTCTATCGTCGTTGTTAGAATGACACCAACAACACTCAATGGGCAACAAAGCATAAGGTTGGGTTAGGGCAACCCAAATGTCTTGGGTTAGGGCAACCCAAATGTCGGGGCCAGCACTATTTGCAGCACCAACCAATTACAACCTTTTAAAAGTGTTATAGATGGTCCTGATTTTAATGAAACTTTTTCGGAAAAAAATTTAACTCGTCCCCAGAAAAGTTTCACTAACATCTCGACTGTTCTAAACACTTTTGAACAATCAGGATTGAGTGTCATAAACAAGTACACTTGTTTACAGCACCTCCGTAAATAAATATTTCTCCGCTATTACTATTACTATGTGGGGTTTGTGAGTTGTGGAGAGAAAATAGGGGAAAATATTGGCAAATAAGTAAGAATAGGGTAATTCTACTTACACACCTCTCAAACATGTACACCACCAAATAGGGTGAGTTTCAATGCACATTTTGACAATTAAAATCGTTCAATTTATTGTTTTTGGCACAAAAATTATTCATGAAAAATATCAGGTTGATTGAACATTGATATAGTAATCTTAAAATTGTACATTTTACTTGAGATGACCCGATCATTAAAATTCTTCTTGTTATTTAACTGATTTGAATCAAACACTAATCGATATGCAATTAATCTATTTTTTGTGTGTGAATCATTTAAACATCATACAATGAACGACTCTGATTGTCAAAATATGTTGTGGAACCTCACATTATTGGGTGGTGTGTACGTAGCAAAGCTTGTAAGATTTATGTGTGTCTTTACTATCAATGCATCTAGGATGGTAGCTATGATTAAGGCTGATAAATGAATAAATGAGCCAAATTAACACTTGATTGTTCAATTGAAATAATTTTTTACAACAACATTATAAAATATTTCAATCCAATTGAACTACTCAAATAAATTGTGCGGGAGCTCGAGGTGGATACCACATGGTTCACACAACCCAGTGTACATGTTGACATCGCTGTTTTCAAGAGGATCCAAGAGGCAAAATTAAAATTAGGATTTGGGTTTTCAAAACCAAGTTGAACATTTTTAAAACTGAAGGGAGTTCTCGCCTCTCTGTGTGTCCAGCAAAGAGGACTTCGGGGCCGACGACTAGAGTTTGGTAAGAGGAGTTCTCGCCTCTCTGTGTCTCTCAAAATCCCACTGCATCTCTCAATGTATCTATCTCTGAAATTTTGCGTGTGTGTATGTGTGTGTACATACATACATATACACACATACATACATACATATACATATATAGATATATGGGCCGGTTCTGGGGACCGGTTAAAAAACCTCTAAAAAAACCTCCCACCTCAGCCCTCCATTTCCAAGGTTGAGATTAAACCATCCACTCCACTCCTACAACAAAAAAACACCTTGCAAACCCTCCACTCCACCCACGTCTGCGACCCAACCCCCTAGTCCTCCACCTCCCTCCACTCCGACCGACGACGAACCACGGCGCTGACAACCCACGGATGACCCACGACCGACCTACCGATGAACGACCCACCACCAGGGACGGAGGGACACCGGGGCACGTGGGGGCACGTGCCCCCAGTCAATTTTAAAATAAAATAAAAAAAAAATTTTTTACAGAAAGCGAACAAAAGGTAAAAAGCAAGCAAAAAGTTTGTACGTTTTTCTCTGGTTCGGTCGACAAAGAAAAGGAGAACGGTCGGCGACTAATCCAACCCAAGACTCACCGTCACCGATCGCCGTCGTCCGTCGCTGACCCAACCCACCAAGCGACAGGAAGCCACCACTGAGGTCTCTCTCTCCCCCTCTCTCTCTCAGTCCCTCTGGCTCTCACTATCTTTGGACCAGATTTTGTATGTATTTATATATAATATATATACATATCATATGTATGCTATGTGTCGGACGATCGGATGGTGATGTCGTGAATCTCGTGAATATGAAATACAAGTCTATAATTGACTGATGAAGTGATGTGAATTTGTGATTCTTATATTATAGTATATACGCTGATACGCACATGGCCCATTTACATAGAAATTTTTAATTCAGATGTTTATAGACATTGAATTTAGGGCTTTTGCTTCTAGTTTTCAAGCTTTCTAATTAGGGCTTTTTGCTCCAATTTTCAAGCTTTCCAATTAGGGCTTTTTTTTTATATATGTGCGATTTCAATTAGGGTTTTTTTATACTGATTGTAGGGATTTTCAATTACGGCTTTTTTATACTGATTTTAGGGCTTTTCGGATACCTTTGTTGATACGTATGTTCTATTTATCTTTGTAACAGTATATACTATGGAGAAATACTTCAAACGAAAATCACCCATGGAGGTTTCTTATTCTGTAAAAGGATCAAATAGCTCCCAACCATCAAAACAAAGTCGAGTGGAAATTAGCGAGACAGACCTCCCTGCAAATACTAGTTGTGTGGAAATTAATCTGACATGCCTGCCTTCAAATCCTAGTCGTGTGGAAATCAACTTGGCCGATCTTCCTTCAGATCCTGGTTTAAGACCTGACATTATGGATTACAACCCTAATGACCGAGATCAAATACGCAGAGCATATTTGCAAAAAGGTCCTTGTCAGCCTCGCGACCACAATTTTCGGCAAACTCAATTCGGAAAAAAACGAAGAAAATTCGTTGGGACTTGGTTCACTAAATTTCCAACATGGTTGGAGTATAGTATAGCAAAAGAGGCAGCATATTGCTTATGTTGTTATCTGTTCCCATATTTTACCTAAGTTTGGCTTCTGCTACTTCAACTAACGAAGCCTAATAAGATGATTCTTGGGAAGTGTTAGCTCTACTTTCTAACTCACTTCGGTTACGGATATTGAATCTTTAAAATTGGTGCCCCCACTATTGGGATTTTCTGAATCCGTCCCTGCCCACCACCACGTGCCGACGATGCTCTCTCTCTGATCGATGTAATGCTCTCCCTCCCCTCTCTCTGTCTCTCTCTCTGCGTCTCTCTCTCTCTCTCTCTCTCTCTCTCTCTCTCTCTCTCTCTCTCTCTCTCTCTCTCTCTCTTCATCAGTGAGCCCTAGATTCTCCATCTTAGGGTTTCTAAAATTGGGGACCTCCAAAAATTAGAGTTTGTGATCCACTACGAAATTGAGGATTTTTAATGGTCCACTGCGAAATTAGGGAAAGAAACACATAGTAAACCTCATCCTTCTAATGCCATCTTTTTTTTCTGTTGCTTGAGTTGATTGTTTCGAGTATTTGTTTTTGTCCAAAAGCATTTCACCAAACATGATTTTTCTGGAAAATGAAAACGGAAAACAAAAAACGATAACTAAAACTATACCCAACAGGCTTAGACCAACACCACGGGTCAAATCCTCCCCTCCTCATTCTGCCTTCCTTAACGCTTCTAGATTAGAGAGAAAAGGAGCCGACGAACGAAGAACGAAGACGATGATCGAAGGACGCGACAAACACCCAATTACACTGCACACAAATTGAAAGAGTCCCTGGCAAAATTGAGAGATGGGGAAGGTGGGCAGTTGTGTTTCCAAAAAAATAGATTGAAATCTTCAACAATCATCTTTCCCACATTCGTATTTTTCTGATTGGTCCCACATTCGTATTTTTCATAGAGGAGTTTTCGTGGCAGCCATTTCTCTTGGCAGCTGTGGATGACAACGGTGGTTGTGGGTGGCAATGGGCCAACGGCGATGAAGGACGTGGTGGTGGTGGCCGGTGGGCGGCGGTTGTGGCGTATTTTAGTGTTATGCCGGATTTCATAGAGAAGGAGAGGGAGTACTAGGGACAATAAGGGCTATGGGAGGACAAAATTGAAACATTCTCACATTTTAAAAAATTAGGGCAAAATTCTAAGAGTTTTGGATGGAACCCTGACGAAAGGGGTATATAGGACAAAAAAAACTTTGCTCAGAAGGCTGGCCATAGGAAAATTCTATGAGGGTGTAAGCGAGACAAACAAGTTTAATTCGAAAGGTGTCCCGGTATTTAATCCTAAATATTATATATGTCAATTATTTATAGGGAGCCGATAATGCCACGAGTATTTCTTCTTGCCACGACCCTTAATTGCATTCATGGTGAAAGTGACGCTTTTGTCCTCTTTTCCAAAGTAGTCAGCCCATACTATCATTAATTGCCAGTAATCTTTTTTCATGAATTAACTTTTTCAAATTGTCACCTGAGTATATACAATCATAAAAACTAAAGGGTACACTACAACAAATGCAATCAAAACTAAGGATACAATCGAAATTGTTTAATTTGTCAAACATGTTTTCAGAGTTTTTTTCTCTTGCATTCGTAGGGACAAAAATTAAATCAATTGATTAAACCCTTACCCATATATATAACTAAGTTGGTTTTTCTAAAGGCCTAATAGAATAATATTTCAAACATATTGAACGACTCTAATTGATAGTGCATGACTCCAAAAATGAATCTTACGCAATTTAGTATACAATTGGAGGATGACACTAAATCGTGTACCCATAGTCGAGTAGAAAAGTATAATCAAACGCCTAAAAGAGTTTACTAAAGACAAATATAATTCCAAACAGACGGGTTTTTTTAGATTCTATTTTTTTCAATTTTGTGTCATACTATATTTTTTATTTTAAAAAACCTTAACAAATTAAAGTAAAGTTTAAAATAAAGACAAACAAAATTAAAAAAACGAAGTTAGAGGTTAGAACACTGTAAAGCAAGAAAAAAATGGAACAGGGAAAAAAGGGTTTTGTGTAGGATTTCTAAGGCCCAGCTTTTGACTACGACAAAATAGTCACTTTGACCTTGAGTGCATTAAATAGTCATACGTGGCACGAAAAGAAATGCTCGTGGCATTATCGGTTCCCTATTTCTAAAGTGGGTTTGTGTAGTTCAGCGGTAAAAAGCACCTGTGTTGCATGCGAAACCTGAGTTCGAATCGATCCCACCCAATCCAACTTTTTTAACGTGAACACATTCAAACTTGTACAAAAAATCATTTGGAGATGATGTTGACATGGTTCGACCACGAGACCAACAGGTCCAATGAAATGGTCAAGCGAATCGCCACTGCACTACAAACCTTTTATGCTCCACTACTCCAAATACTAATATATATATATACAAGAATTTGAGAGGCCCCATTCTCAAACCTCGTCTAGGGCCTTGAAAATCTCATAGCTGGGCCTGTGCAATTCCGATACATTTCGAAGAATCTTGAACAAAAGGAAAAAGGTGTTTTTTAATGTGATTACTATATATATAGATTAGACTTCATAGGGTTCGTGTTTTACTACAGACTCATTATATAGTGTTTGACTTCTAATGTTCATGTCGTATCTTTCTTGTTTAAGGCTGTGTTTGGGTCGAGTAATTTATGGTGGGAACCGAAAGAACTCAAAAGAGGAAACAACTCATTTGTTAGCGGTCAAAATTTTGGAGGGGATACATGTGATAAAGTGAGGCGAGAGATAATTGCAGAGATATACGATTAGTTATGCATGGTTCTAGGAAGAGAGATATGAGAAGGGAGATATGTCAGATAATAGCAGGATATAAAGGGGGATAAAATTTTGATCGGATAGGGAGTCGTAGAGTGCGGGGAGTACAATATTCGAGTCTAGAGGAGTTTAACAACCCCAGAAATGTCCACTCAAGGGAGTCAGAGGAACATTCTTCTAATTGCAACACGTGATTTATGAGGGCTCAACTTAGTCAATGCCACAACCACATATATACCAAAAAAGTAGGCATAAAAAAGGCACATTTAATATTTCATTTCCTCAATTGATGGCCAAGGCAGGAGTACTACAATGAGAAGACTCTTATAGGGCCTTACATAATACGCTAAACATCGATGTCTTCATCATGGAGTCAAAGCATCAACAGACAAAGACCAAATAAAAATGATTAGTAAATTAACTAGTTTGCCAGACAAAGTATTAAATATCGATAAATAGAATATAGACCTTTCTTTTGATTCTTTGGAGTGCTCTTGCTCAACTGCTTGAAACTTCAAGACTGCCCATGAACACCTACTGATATGTTTGCGAACCTGCTTGCGAATTAAACCTTCAAAATGTCATGTTCAAATTAACTAGTTTGTCAGGCAAAGTATTAAAACTCGATAAATAGAATACAGACTTTACTTTTGATTCTTTGGAGTGCTCTTGCTCAACTGCTTGAAACTTCAAGACTGCCCATTAACACCTACTGATATGTTTGCGAATCTGCTTGAGAATCAGACCTTCAAAATGTCATGTTCAGATCAGGTGACCGACCGACCACCTTCATATTCGGAGAAAATCTTTTTCCGACATAAGGCCATCATCAACCGTAAATGAATGAGCCTATGCCTACAGTCCGCGCTTGTTTTCTAGGTATCTGGTTCTAGATTATCTTGTGCAATAAATTTCAGTTTCCTATGCCGATATCTTGTGTCTTCCATGCCATTGCATGAGGATGAGAAAAAACATATTGAAGTAGAAGTGGTACGAAATCTTTCTGCTTGGCATCAATTACACATTCTGAAACCATCATATCTTTTATTAGCAAATCTAATCTAGTGATAAGCCATTTCAAACAATTGAAAGGCCTTTGTTAATGCTTCTACATTAAGGTCATATCTATTAAACTAGTGACTAGTGAGCACCGGAAGTTAAGAAAAAAGTGCATATTTTTCGATAAAACCTTCCGCAATTACAATCCACAACGAGCCTGTCCCTTTTTAACATAACCTCCAACCATTGTAGATCAACAAACCAAACTCTTCTCATGCATTTGACCAAAGAAACACCTAGCATCTATGAAACACCAAGACAAAATGCCATATATGTGTCAGACACTCTAGGGACACGCGTGGCGTGTCCATTATATTTTTAAAATGTATGGACACTATTTATGTATATATATATATATATATATATATATGTATACATACATATATATATATATATATATATGGAGTCCCCTTCTTATAAGTACTACCTTATTTTAATAAAATACGGACCTCCCTTTTTCGATCGAATTTCAATGATCTGAGCCGCTCAATGTGTTCAGAACGTAATTTTAAGGGTACCCGCGAGAAATCAGCAAAAAAAAAGACCGGGAAGGGCTTCATCCGAGCAGTTTTTGTTTATTTTTTATCGAACGGTTCAAATAAAAACTGCTCAAATCAAGCCCTTCCCGGTCATTTTTTTTGCCGATTTCTCACGGGTACACTTAAAATCACGTTCTGAACATATTGAGCGGCTCGGATCATCAAAATTCAATCGAAAAATGGGAGAAATGGGAAGGTCCTTATTTTAACTAAAATAAGGACCTCCTTATTTGAAGGAAATTGTATATATATATATATGTGTGTGTGTGTATACATATATGTATATATGTATGTATGTATGTGTTTATGTGTACATACTATAGGCTAACACCATCGGTCAATAATGCATTTGATTGGCATCATAACCAAGTACATAGTGATCACAATGTAGATTTCACATTTAAAAAACTCAACCATGTCCCATAGTTGTTCGTGTCCCTATTTTTTTTAAGAATTGTCATGTCTAATATCCGTGTCCATGTCACCCACTGTGTCCATTTACGTATCCTTGCTACATAGCCTAGCCTTATCAACTTCACTTGCTTTGATCTAACAATCATCATTTATAGCCCAAGATTCAACACTTCTAATCGGCATTCTGATAAAGTATTCTTTTGTAGATTCTAAACTTCGCAGAAACCCGATATCACCACATTCCAACTCCCACCCACATGGATTTGGATCGCTTCAAAAGAAAATATAGCAACATTGATGTCACCATTCTCCATGTACCCAGAAATCATCAACTTCCAAGAGGCCAAATTTTGACAGGCATTCCTCAAAAAGAGCTTTTGTTTCCAGTTTCCACTATGTCACCGGCGTTAACATATCCACAAATCATGCTCGTCTAGAAAATCACATTCTTCTCTAACTTTCCCGCAAAAGACAAGAAAGAAAGGGATTGTTTAATTGTCTAGCATTTTTAATGTGTTCTGTTAGTAGAAAAGTTGGTGAACCCACTCTCTAACTTTCCCACTAAGATTAGTTTTCCCTCCAAATTTGCCCAGCAAAAAACAAAAGATTTTGCAGGAATCTTGTTTCTACGCTGGTTTCTATTAATTAAACTATTACCTTTTAACTTTCTCTTACATTTATGATATCAAGTAAACGCATAAAGGAAAATACGTTTCATTTTCCTTTACTTCACCTCCTTATAATTTTCTCTGGAAGAATTTTTCTGCACTAATTCCTCGACCAGGAACGTAGCCTTAAAAAAATCATGACCAGCATCCAGCCTAGCACTATTCCTGCAGGCAGTATCATCAAATTCCAACAAATTACATCTTTTTAATGCATCTCATCAAAAACCCATCGAAATTAGCTTTACCACACTTCATAGACAAATCAAGAGTCACATTTTGCAACAACAAATCACACCGATGTCCATGTTTCAAGAAAACCCCATATAGCACCTCTCCATCTTTTAACTTTCTTTGTCGAGTTGAAGTTTTTAGCACTAAACAAATAACAAAATTAAAAGGTTCAAAATAATCACTCGGCATACAAGAGGACATACCCACTTTTGTATTCAAAGTTTCCAAAGCAACCATGAGTCACTGATGGCAAAACAAAAGAAATTGATTGGGAGATTCTATCGAACAGCTTGTGGGCAGGGTCAGTGGCATTAAAACGGCCACAGAGGTTGAAGAATTTGTTGAGATTAGTTCGACGAGGGCATTGACCCGGCAATCAGAAGACGGGAATGACTGGGTTTTAAGGACTTTACGGTGCGATAGTTATGATGGAAATATGAGAAAGAGAGGAAGAGAGAGATTCATGGCGCAAAAAGAGAAAAGGAGGGGATGTGAAGGTTTAACTTCCTTTTGAAAAATGTGTGGCTGTTTTTTCTGATTTGGGTCATTTCATATGTAAATTGAATTCAATTTTGGGCTTTCTATAATGGGCTAACCCTTATTAACGTTGAGGCTTAGGCCTAGTTGAATAGACCATACTCAGACCTGCATTTTATTACTCCTGATACTTCCTCCATTTCTAAATGAGAGTTATTTTCCACATACGTGTTGCTTAATTAGGATATCGCCAGTATTTCACAATTTATGATGTCGTAAATAATTTTACAATTTTGTCTTATAAAAACCACTTGGGATTTATCAAACAAGATTCATATTGTAGTTCAAAAAAAAAAACAAGATCCATATTGTGTATATAATTTATTGTAAATTGAAAAAAATAGACATTTTTTTAGAATTCCGTAATAGCAAAAGTGGACTCTCATTTACGAGCAATGAGAGTAAGATTGAATGGCAATAGTCAAACTTCTTCCCACCCAAAATTCTACATGCATCTGCTTACCCCACATTGTTCCTGTCATCCTTCTATCGATTGAACTGTGGTCGAGTGAAGTACCAAATAAAACCAATCATTCTGTCGGCCGATGATCCTTCCCTATTCGATCGCTAGTATACATACATCAAAGACCCATAATTCATCAACCTTCTATCGTCTAAAGTTACGGCCCTAGAGGCGATTGATGCTAAAATGCTCGCCTCCACCTTCAAGGTGGCATAACAATAACTCAACATATTATGCAAGACCTGTTTGCTTCACCGTGATGAATTGCTTCAACCGACGTTTTAGTTGGTGATGTAGCCCTTCAGCTCAATTCATGCAGGGGCTCTGTTGACAGGCTAGGGATAGAGTTTGTGAATTGATTTAGCTCTTCCACTCGGATTTGAATGTGTATTTGGTATTTCATTCTTGATACTAACATTGCCAAAAGGCATGTGAGCTTCCTCTAGAAAGCACTCGATCGGCCGAGTTTATTTTATTTTAGAACTTGTTTCTTTGAACCATCAGTAGTGAGCAGGGGGTAGGAAGCTACAACTTATTGTGGTAAGACTCGAACCCGTGCTTTCTTTCTTTCAGAGTTGATCAAGTCAATGGGCCTACCATTAATCTGATGGTGATGGAGAGTGTGGTGCCCCGTTAAATTCCGTATTTAGCTCTTAGACTTTTTCGAGAGGAAAATATTTACGATGATCAATTATTAATTCAGAATTTTTTTTCTTTTCCCTTATCCTACGGCGTATGCAAAAGGTGTCTTTCCCTGTCGCTTTGGGATTCCAAGGATACTCCCTTGGTTCCCTCTCATCGTATTCCTTTGGTACGTAGTAAAAGAAGCAAATCAATAGGCAAACAGAAGAAGCACACTATATTCCAAAGCATAAAATATAACTGATATATAAAACATTCCATAATTAAAAGTATAATATCTACAATTTGTTGAAACGTTGATTACTTATAAAAGGGCTATGAATGGGATCAATGAACAACTAATAAACGTACATCTACGGATCCAATTTCGTGTTTCTCATTCCCCTTCCACAACACACACACACATGACACAATACCGTCTTACATCAACGCGTACTCTCTTGCTCTTGATGTTGCTAGTCCCATACCTCGTTCCACAATAGATCTATCTCACCCACATGTTGAGGGATGCTGTTCTCTGGCCATGGCATGTTCCTAAGCAACCATACGGTTTCGAGGTCCTGCTAAACATGCATATTACTAGAAACAGAACATATTGGCGATGGTTCCGTTGTGGCATGAAATGTAGTGATTGGTGTCAAGAAAAAATCACTCTCTTGATCTCCACTACATAGGTTTTTTGCATTTTGCAGGTTTTGCGCCGATATGTGAGAGGGGTTCAAGCATCGTTGTTCATAGTCTTTGTTGGTGTGGTCAAGATCGTTAATCTTTGACCACTAGAGACCGTTTGACCGCCCAATGGCCAGCGGCCACGTGGCGACAAAATCCGCGCAGGAAGGGACCCTTGGTCAAAGATTTGCCCAAGGAAGAAAGATGATCACCCAACGAGATTGAAACACGTGTACAGCGTAATGACGACATCCGCGGAAGAAGTCCGCGGGTGGGGTAGCCGTCGCGGGACAATTACGTCCCCGCAGAAGAACTGAAGATACACCGAAGTGGACACGACAGCATAAAATCGTAAGAAGACCCCGGGATTCCCCCCTGGACCTAAAGGCAGGGTCCGGAGGAGACCCCGCGGAAGACACGCGATCGCCGCAGGACGCGTCCTCGCTCCGAGCGGGAATTGGGGAGCTTCTTGTGGCTTGGTGGCTTAGGATGGAGGTAACGCTACGGAGAACCAAGTTCTCCCGCGGAGTGGCTCCCGCGGAAGGTCCGCGGGGTGGCTCCCGCGGAAGGTCCGGAGGAGCTCCCGCGGGAGGACTTGTTTCCCCGAGGCCTGGAGGTACAGGAGGAACACGTGTTAGGGTCTTATAGGGGCGCCGTTCTGGGCCTGTCCTAAGCCCAGGTGCCCTATAAATACCCCCAACATTCCCAATGATTGAGAGAGAGACTTTTTGAGGGAAAGAGCAGGTGAGAGCACTGATTCTGAGGAAGGAGAACATTCTTCCCCGGAGAGAAGGTGACCTCACCCGTTCGAGCCCAAGAGAAGCCAACACCACCCCGCGGAGGACGTAAGGAGCACGCTGCCTTTGTTTATCCCGTACCTCTCGCTCCAACCTTCACCCCACAAGATCTTTTCCCCTTTCCTTCCGCTAACCATCGACCAATCGCGCCTCTCCAGCTCACCTTTGCACACGTAAGCACAGTCAACAGAGCCCAAACACACCCACAGTCTTCAGAAGTCTCTATCGGCACTGGTACTGAAGAGGCTAAAGCAAGACCCGAAGGATCAACTTCAGTAGTGAACGAGATATTGCCAAAATCATCATAATTATAATCAAACCCTAAGCTTTCTTGTTGCTCCTCTACAGATACTTGTTCACCAAGATACCCAAGTACTTCTTCCATGTCTTCAAGTGTGAACTCATGCGGATCGCCAATCCTTATGAAACTCTGATCTTGCACAACTGATTGTTCTGAGAAAGGAACTTCTGGTTCCGGTGCGGCCGCACTATCACATTCCATCTTCTGCTCTTGCACAAACTTTGTTCGGACACGCTTTGCGGGTTTCGGAACTGCAAGGTCAGCATGATCAGTCGTAGAAACCTCCACATTCTTTCGTTTTCTTGGAGATATCTTGGTATCCTTCGAGTCGTCTCTTTTTATCCTACAAAGAACATATTCGCCTTTCCCATTCGTAGCATTACCAACGGGCAGAGAGTACTCATGCATGATCCAGTGGCATTCCTTCAGGCTCTCGTCTGTAATCTGAAAGCAGAGCATCCTCTTGTTGCCTATCACACAACCTTTCTTGTCCAATACTGGTTCAAGAGCGGTCTCTCCATGCCACGAGCCACAACCGGCTGTTCTAGCAATCCTGTCGCTATTCTCGCTGGCCTTGATCAAGGTCGTGAAGACATAAATGGTACCTTCTGTCTTCAATTTATCTGCCTTCTTGTCCATGGTTTCGCATATCTCCCACGGATCTTCGTCAGTAAAAATCTGCCACGGGGCTTTGTTGCTGGCCCCGTACATCTCACGCTCGATAACAACGTCACAGGGCAGGGATTTGCCCACACACTTCCTCCTGAGATAGTCTTCGAGAAGTTGTTTATCAGTAGGCCTGAAGAAATAGCCACTTGGAACAGTCGTCATGTTGCTGCTGTTTTCCCTCTCAACTCTCTCTCTCTCTCTCTCTCTCTCTCTAATGTGTTGTTTTCTCTCTCAACTTTCTCTCTCTCTGATCTCTCACGCTACGGAGTCACTGCTATACTCTCATGTACTATATATACACAATAGGAGGGCGGCACAAAGGTGTAACTTAGCGATGTATATAATGTGGAGTTGTATTAATTAATTGCTTTGTGTCCAAGGTTAGCTCCAATCTTAATTTGGTTTAGGAAATTAAACATGGCGGCAGGAGAGTTTGATGCAAATTTAGGAAATTTGCTACATGTAGAGAAAAGATGGGAGAAAAATTAGGAAAAAGGTGTATTAATTTGATAAATCATATATAGCCAATCATAGGATTGATGGGAATCTTGAACAAAGAGTTCTAATTAATCTTGGGATCCACCTTATTACTACGTGGGGTTTGCGAGTTGTGGGGAGAGAATAGGAGAAGATGAGATTGTGACAATCACGGAGGTGAGCGATCGCAGCCATTCATTTTGATTTTGGATGGTTCGGATTTAAATGAAACTTTTCCAGGAAAGAGTTAGAAGAGTTTAACTAATCTCCGGAAAAGTTTCATTTAAATCCGGACCGTCCAATACATTTTGGACGCTCGCGATGATGCTCTACAAAACTCTTTCACGGAAACATCTATAGAAAAGATTTTCTCTGTGAAGATATATATATATATATATATATATATATACAGTGGGCTTCTTATAGGGGATCCCTTACATAGCTTATGTAAGGACTTCTAATTTGGACCCTTGGATCTCATCCAAGGGCTGGGAAAAAACAAGCCAATTCGCGGGTTAAATGACATCCATATTGGACACGGGTCGGGGCAAAATGGCTCCGTGGGTCACAGACACTGAATAATCTGTTCCCCTTTTCTTTTACGTTGAAAACACAGAAGAACGAAGACAGAGAGAGAAGAAGAACGAAGAACGGAGAACACCAAGTTTCCAGCTTTGATCAATGGACGAAGAAGAAAGCTTTCTGGTATCTCTCACTCTTTCTCTTCTTCAGTCTCTCCTTCAATCTCTCTTTCTCTTCTCACAATCTCTCAAAAACCCTAATTTTTTGGACAGAGTGATGAACGACGATTGAGCGACCGACATTCGCGTGACCCGCGTACGACTGGTATTCTCTCTCTCTCTCTCTCTCTCTCTCTCTCTCTCTCTCTCTCTCTCTCTCTCTCTCTCTCTCTCTTTGATTCTCCATCTTTAAACCCAAAAACTAGGGTTCAAAATATTGGGGAAATTTTTCAGATTTTGGGAATATTGTGTAATTTTTTGGATTTATATAACAAATCGGGGAATTTGCAGTGTCTATGGTTGACATACGAGAAGGAGCCGACAATATTCCACCACTGATTGAGCAACAACCAAGGTCTCTCTCTCTCACAAATTACGGTCACAAATTAGGATTTGCAAAAAAATGCCGATTTTTTTTGTTTCCACTGTATGTGAAATTTCTGATTTTTAATTGTTTTCTCTTTCGGGTTCTAGAATGCAGTGTTTGGATGATATAAACGTATTCTCACCGTTAGCATCGATCCCGTGTGAATCATCTGCTAATTCTTCTCAAATACTTTACATTCCTCAAGTTAAGAATGACCTAAGACCAAAAATCAGCCAAGAGTTTGACAAGTTAGATGATGTTTGGAAATTTTACAACAATTATGGTAAAGAAGGTGGATTTGGTACGCGAGCGAGTTCTAGCAAGAGGAATAGGGATTATGAAGTCATTAGGAAGGAGTACGTTTGTTGCAAAGAAGGGGAGAAGAGGGTCCAAAAAACTAGTGAACCCATTACACGGCGTCGGGGGGATAGTAGAGAGAATTGTGAGGCGAAATTGTCTGTTGTGAGAAATCAGTCAAGTGGAAAATTTGTTGTCACCCAATTTGTCGAGGGTCATAACCACTCTCTTGCGTCAAATCAAGAAAGCTCGAACTTTTTCTCAAATTTTTACCTCTCAGATTGACAACAATGTGAAACATTCGCTCAAATTTATGCTTGGATTTGGATTTGCTTGTTTCATATCACTGAAGCTTTTACTCACAACTCAAAATTTGAGTAAAAGCAGGGTAAAGCTGAAGATGCTATAAAAGAATAGTGCTACTGCTAATGCTATAAAAGCCAGCAAACAGAGAGATAAATATAGCATTCAAAAAAAAATCAGCATTTTTTTGCGAATCCTAATTTCTGACCGTAATTTGTGAGAGAGAGAGACCTTGGTTGTTGCTCAGCCAGTGGTGGAATATTGTCGGCTCGTTCTCGTAGGTCGTCCATGTACACTTGAATTTTCCCAATTTGTTACATAAATCAAAAAATTTACACAAATCCAAAGACTAACCCTAACATGAACAAGAGAGAGCCCCAATGTTAGGGTTCTCAGAAAATCGAAACAAATGTACCCAAAATGTTTTTACAAAAAAAGCCCTACTTTCGGATGTACGAGTCAGAAAGAGAACGAGCCAAAGAGAGGGAAAGAGAGAGATATATACCTTGTTCAATCTTCTTCTTCTTCTCAGTACGTCGAATGTTGGGTTCGTTACTCTGGGTTGCTCTCCATTACAACATCTATCCAAAAAATTAGGGTTTTTGAGAGATTGTGAGAAGCGATAGAGAGAGAGAGAGATTCAATACCTTCAGTTGTTCAATCTTCTTCTACGATCTTCTTCTTGGTCGTTCTTCTCTCTCTGTGTGTGTGTTTTGACCGAGTAAAGAGGAATGGCAAAAGGGTTCTGGGATTTTAACCCGCGTGTGCCGTGTGGGTTTTTTTACCCGTGACCAACGACCCGTGAGGGGTTTTTAACCCGCGAATTGGCTTGTTTTTTCCCAGCCCTTGGATGAGATCCAAGGGTCCAAATTAGAAGTCTTTACATAAGTTATGTAAGAGATCCCCTATAAGAAGTCCACTGTGTGTGTATATATATATATGGCAAATAAGAGTTGGGTAATTCTATTTACACACCTCTCTGACACACCCACCTCAGATAGAGTGAGTTTATGATGCAGAACGAAAATATGATGAATATGTATTAATTACGTATTGTTCTGGGTTTATTGTTTTTTAGAAAATTCTGTTCTAGTTGCCGCTTGTTTTGGCAACCTTATATTTCTTTCTAGTATTTGATTTTCCTAGTCAAAATAGAATTTTTAATTTTTGGTAATTTTCGTCATTAATTGATTCGGTTTCCGGTTTGGGACGAATCAATTAGGATTAGGGTTTTCTCTACTATTTAATAAGTTGTACGCCTTCTGGGCTGAACAGTTGTTGATTATTATTGAAATTAAAAGAGTCTAGAGAGTGTTTTCTCTAACTTTATAGTTTGTGTTCATCTTTGTTGCGCGATTATTCCGTAGTTCATACGGCTCCCTGATCAGTTTCACTGCACATTTTGACAATCGAAATCACTCATTTTATTCTTTTGGCTTGAAAAATACTCGTACAAAAAATTAGGTTGATCAAACATTGGTAGTAATCTTAAAATCGTATGAATAATTTTTGTGCCAAAAACTAGAAAATGAACGATTTTGATCAATCTTAAATTTGTACATTTTTACTTGAGATGACCCGGTCGTTAATATTATTCTTGTTATTTGCTCCCTCCGTCCTAATATCTTTGGTCTTTTTCGATATTCGTGACGTTCTTTAAACTCTTATATATCTCCTAATTTACGATATTTTTCATAATTTTGAAAACTTTGTATTATAGATCTAATTGAGAACTACTCTCTCTGTCCCTTTTTTAAAGTTTATTATTCAATTTTGGACTGTCCCTTACAAGGGCGGAGCCAGAAATTCTTGGCAGTGGGGTCAATTTTGTATAGCACAAAAAATTTTTGTTTCATACTACTTGATAGTAAAAACAAACGTTGAGATGGCAAACAAGTAGATATTTTTGGGGTTTTTTTGGGGGGGAGAAGTGAGGATATTTTACTTTGCCCCCTTTTTTTTCTCAAGTTCCATACTTTTAAACTGACTGAGGCAAATTGTAATGTAAAAGTGAGGTCAAGTAAGCAATTTTGGGGTGAAAACTATAACTATCTCCATTATAATTTGGAAGTCAGGGGGTCGGATGCCACCCCTTGTCTCAAGGTGGCTCCGCCCCTGGTCCCTTAATAAGTGTCCATTTTGCAAAGTTAGTGGATAAAATTGGTACATTTTTTATTTTGCCCTTAGAAGTAGATTCCATTTTGAAATAAATTGTGTGGGAGGTCGAGGTGGATACCACATTTTCCACATAACTTGGTGTACATGTGATGTACCCATAGTCGGACTTTATATTTACTCTACCCTCTCGTTTTCGTTAATGGGGTATTTGCGAGTCTCATTTTGCATCTTGGAATATGTATCGAAAACTGATTTTTGCACTTTACTTTTTACTGATGGTACTATTCCACTTTTTAACGTGAAGTTATTAGTAATTTCATAAACAAAGTGGAGCGCTATCAGAAAAAAATAGAGCGCGAAAATCAAATTCCTTACATATATTTACATTCTACCTATTTGGCATCTGGAATTGAAAATGCATTCTGTCATAAGGCATTCTTCAAATCACAAAATAGCGTCACAATCTGAAAGTCGCCATTTTCTGAGCTTTTGGATTTTGATTTAGCAATTAGACATGAAAAGACGAAAACGCCAACCAATGTTAGCAAATTCCATAATAAACCTCAGCCTTTATTGCATGTGTAGGGTTAATTCCTTTCTGTTAGGGATAATTTCTTTTCATTATGTACTTATCTTACATACTTTTTCCGAAACCAAAAAAAAAAAATAGTGTTTTGATACATAATATAATGTTCGAGGCCATATGCCCACCGTATTAGTGAAACAGATGCTTTGTAGACCAAGGTTCTTCAGAGTCAGCAAGGGCGCCGGATCCACCTTGGGGCACGTGGGGTCACGTGCACCCACGCCCTATCTAAAAAAAAAAATTCAATTTTGTGTATATATATCATATATGTCAATCATAAACAAGTTATCATTGTTTGGTGCAGTGATAAAGGGCTAGTTTTGGGAACATGAGCTTGTGAATTCGAGTCCCCCCATTCCCATTAGTATTTTTCTTTTTTCAAAATCTTGACAGTACGTTTGTGTGTTTGAGTCCCCCCATTCCCATTCCCATTCATTCCCATTAGTTTTTTTTTCTTTTTCCTTTTTCAAAATCTTGCCAGTACGCTCCAACTTTTCTAACCAATTAAGGTTTGGAAAAATAGTGCGTACGCTCCAACTTTCCTAATCAAGGTTTCTCTTACTTCCTCAACATCTCCGATCAATTGTGTAGGGCAAAATATGAATTCGTACATTGCATTTGTATACTTTTGATCCCTGAAACTTGTACTCGTAGAGTTAATAATAGAAAAATAGATGATGATCATGTGATAATTTTGTTTTAACGCATATAATGGAGTTGCGCAAGTTTGTTCAAGTAGCTGGATATTAAAATACATATATACTTTAAAAATTGTTACTTTATCATAAATGTTAAAATTATTTTGGTGTGAATGTGTTTAAGTGTAACTCATATATTACGGGCCTTACGGTTACAAAGAAAATTGGTGCTCCCACTATGTCAAATTCATGGGTCCGCCACTGGAAGTAAGTATTGTACTTCATCTAGAGATTCTAACAGGAGTACTTTACCTACGGACTCATCAACATGGAAAGGGATTTGCAAAAGGTATAGCTGCAGTTCAAGAGGGTTTTGGTTGGCGACTCGGCGAATGAGTCATCGCTAATTAATTATGCTATCGGCGGCATCCCTGCGAATGAGTCATCTAAAATGGTCAGAGATTACTGGCTTCCTTTGGGGGATTGGGACTGGGCCTTTCTTTCTCCAATGTTATCTAAAGAAGCTGTAGAACTTCTAAGAGTACAGTTCTTGCTGGGGGGAATTGAAAATGATGACAAGGTTTTATGGTGGCTTTCACCAACTGGTATTTTTTCAGTTGCATCGGTTTACAAATTTATTTCTCGGGGCATGTTGGAGACTGAGGATTGCGGCTGGAAAAAAAATATGGAAGGTTGCAGGTTGGCATAGATGGCGAACACTACTTTGGTTAGTTCGGAGGGATAAATTGTTAACAAATACGGCTAAATTTCAACGGGGCCTTATTCATTACGGGACTTGTGATATTTGTGGACAGCAGTATGAAGTTTGAGGCTTAGGCCTAGTTGAATAGCCCAATCTCCAATGGTGCGGTTTTCCTCAAGAAATTTATTTTTTTTGGAATTGATTTTTACACCCCTTTTACTATTTGCACTCTTATTTTGTTTTTATTCATGTGAATTTACACATTACTTTTTTATGGTGAAAAGCAAGCAATGGAAGGCCAATATGGTAAATTAACATTAATTAAAAAAGAGTGCGCATAGTGAAAATGGGGGTGCAATAATCACTATTCTTTTAACTCTTTTTGCTAAGATTGTTTCTCCAAAAATACGTTCTTCCTTTCTTTTGTTAGGAAAAAAAAAAACTACTACTCTCTTTTTAGTGCTGAAACTGTGTGATTGGACGTGGGTTTTAGCTAGACCTTCCAACTGACGTGAAATTTAAAAAAATCCTTCTATTCCGTTTGACAAAAAAAAAAAAAGAAATTTAAAAGAATCCTCCCCATTCTCGACCAAACGGCTTGGTGGATCCGGTGGTTCTGGGCATGGTCGGCGTCGGTCTCCCGCCGGTTGCATTTTTGGATGCATCGGTCATCACCTAATGGCTCGGTGAGCTTCCGTGGCAGACTGGTGGTGTGTGTTTGGTGTCTTCTCCGGTGGTGGCCAATGGTGGCTTGGTGGTTTTTCTAGAGAAGCACTATTTCGGGTTGGTTGGTAGTACTATCTGGTGGCCGCCTGTGGTGGGGTGGCATTGCTTTGAAGAATCACAGAAGCTTAGGGGAGGTTTTGGGTATTCTTGGGCTAGGCCTAACTTTGGTGGGTTATGTTTTCAAGAGGTTTTGGGTTGTTATTTTTTAATCTGGGCATTTGTAAGCCTTTGTATTTGTTTGAATTGTATTGTTGTATTTGGGGTTTGAGGCCTTTAAGTGTTTGACATCATGTCCTCTGGCTTTAGGGGTTTGCCCTTTAATTCAATTTTGGTTGGATTCTCCTCCCCTTTCCCCCCCGCCCCCAACCCCAATCTTGAGGTACCCTTGTCAAGTTCCCTAATAAATTGTTACTTTTGCCAATGAAAAAAAATATGCGGTCTGTATCAGTCAATGATCCATGTGCTGCTGTGAACTCCATAAAATGGAGTCATACTGGTCATTTCTTCAGTGAGTTCAATTGCTGCTTTCGCAGATAATCTTTCGATTATGCATTAACTACTGTACCATTTGAAAACTTGAAATATCTCATGATCTGAATTGACACGCAGTTGATAAAGATAAGATGTTCTTTTCTCGGTCACGAAGCAGGCGTCGCATCACATATGCAAAATACTTGCACTTGTATTCTTATCATGGCAAAGCGTTCAGTATCATTTAGAGGCAGGTTTAGGCTTTCATATATGTTTCGATTAATGGGTATTGATGCATGGCAATGTCATTTTGGTTCTTAACGGTAGATTCTTAACCTTCCGATTGAGTCTCACATCGGCAGCTTAAATGATCTGGCCTTTGCAATTCCCAGTTCAAAACTTTTGGTTCTTACCTGTGGAGATGACAAAACTATTAAGGTGACTTTAACCTTTCGAGTCCCATGTAGGCAATGTTCTAAAAATTGCTAGGCACTATTCGGGCGGAAAAGAGGCACTTAGCGCCTAGGCACCAACTAGTTAGCCACCTAAAGTTTAGGCTGGGACTAGGTGCTGACTAGTCGGCTGCCTAATCTATGCGTTAGACCACCGCCTAGTACTAGGCGGGGACTAACCAGACTAGGCGGCCAACTTTTAGAACACTGCCTATAGAACTACTTTTTTTCCCAATCCAGCATATATAATGGTATCCATTACTGTACGTGTGGGATGTTGCTACAGATGCGAAGTTGTTTACTATTGAAGGGCATGACTCCCCTGTTATTTCTCTTTGCTCTTACGTCACAAAGAATATTCTTGTGAGGATCAAAATTAACTCTATTTTCGTCTTAGTACCTCTATATGTTTATTCCTTGCCTAATGTTTTTAAGCTTTTGCATCCCAATTTTAAGTTTCTTTATTCAAGCTCTACGGATGGAAAGATAAAATCATGGAAATATCATACATCCGGAGCCAAGCTTATAGGTGAGAGAACGGCGCAAGACTTGGTTATAGTACGGATGGAAGAAGGTAGGTCCTAAAAACCTAGTTGACCAAACATAGTTTTCAGACATCTCATATATATAGAGGACAAACGGAAACACCAATGTCATACGTCATTCGACATATTGCAGGCTTTTTGCATGCAGTACACTCCAAAATGGGAAGCGCCATCTTTTTGAATGGACTCGCGGAAGAGGCGATTTGGTGAGAAGCTATGATGGATTGTAGACTCCTTCCAATGATATAGTGCAGTTTGATACAACAAAAAAAACCATTTCTTGGCTGCTAGTGATAACCATGTTATCAAATTCTATGAAATGGATAGTGATAATCTCCTGGCGGTTTCTGATGCAGGGGGAAGATTTACCCGTAAGTCACTTCATAATTTTGTTAAAGTTTGATCTCCACAAATGGGCATCTGCTCTGAAAATGTAAGAAGTTGCAATGGTTGATTTTTAATTTCTCGAATCTTAAGGCAATTGCTTCAACAAGGATGGGACATTGCTTGCTGCATGTACAAGTAGCAATGAGATCAAAATATTAGCTACTTTTCCGTCATTGCAAGCTAATAAAACCCCTTCACTCATCGACAAACTCATGTCAGTTCACTAAATCATGTCAAGAGGATCTAAACCGAATCCTCTTCGTTACCATTTGATATGTTTCAGAATTGAATATTCTTTCATTCCCTCAATCTCTCCTATTTCGTCATATCACGTTAGTCTCCTTCCATCATCCATAAAGTAGCACAATTCCATGGTGGCTATTCCTTCTTTGTTTGAGTCTTCAAATGGTTATTCTGCTTCAATAATATGCATATTGGAATCTACTTCCGGCATAGCATACCCTTTGGGCTTGCTAGAACAAGGACCAAAGAAGCTCAGAGAACATTGCTAAACAAGCAGAAATGGTCGAAGAATCAACTGCAGAACGGCGCATGCCTCGCAAGTTAAGAATAGAAAACCAAGTAAAGCACAAGCAGCTATCTTACAGCCAGTATAGCCATTTGTGGTTCACTCCAAATTAATCTGCCTTTTGTGGCATGGACAATTAGTTTTAGCAAGGTTTTGAATCTTTCCATGCATCATGTGTTGCACAGTTGTAGAAGTTGAAGTTTTCACAGTGGATTTCTCTTTCGAAATTTTCGAAGAGCAGTAGGACATGCAATTTTCAGTTTTCTTCCTAGTGAATGAATGACCACATAAAGTTTGTGCAATTTCGTTGAAAAACAGGCTTTCATTTTTTAGTGTTGATACAAGTCAGTGGGCATCCCAATAATCTGATGGAGAGTGTGGAGCCCTATTAAATTCCGTGTTTAGCTCTTAGACATATCGAGAGGAAAATATTTATGATAATCAATTCGTTGCTCAGGTCGTTTGACTCATTTACTAGCCCTATCAAAAATCCAAAATGTATCTAAACATAGCTCATTAGGTGAAAGCAATATGGCATCAAAACTGTGGTTCTTGTAAAACTTTTAGCTAGTGTGATTTTGTCCTTTCTTCTTCATTTTTATAGTAAGTTTCAGTGTTGTGTATCTATTTTTGATCTAGCTCTTTGGTTCTATGACTGAAGTTCCCAGTAAAAGAATTCTAACCTTACATTACCAAGTTCCAACCATTGTGAACCCACCGTCGTTTAAGAAAACAAATTAAGGGTGTCCCAACTAGCTTATTTGCACCGGGCACCAAAAAGAGTGCCCTGTTAAGTTGTCAAAGCTCCTCAATCTGGGATAAGTCCATTCAACCATGTTCTGTTGCCATTTTCAGAAAAATGATTTTGGAAAACAAGTTTGATAACGAAGATGGGTTTTTCTTCTATGATGTTTCCTTTGTCACGAAATTTAGAAAACCCCATCAATTAAAGTTTTCTGAAAACTGTTTTAACCCTCTCAAATAAGACATGAGTTTGATGGGAGTGTTCAAACTTTTCAACTATACTGATTGTTATGAAAATGCGTAAACTACAGAGACAAAAAACAAAAACATCCCAATTATAACATTATATTGATTTGTAACAACAGAATGTCTATCCATCATACTATCAATTTAGAATCTGTGATCACGATTCACACCCCAATCGAAAAAACATAGCACAAACATAGCATGAGCGCCACATGGATCATTAATTCAGAATCTTTTCTTTTCCCTTCTGCTACGGCTAGGTAAAAGGTGCCTATAGATTTCTCCTTTCCCTTGTTGCTTTGGGATTTCAAGGAGACTCCCTTGGTTCCCTCTCATCATATTCCTTTAGTATGTAGTGAAAGAAGCAAACCAAGAGGCAAATAGAAGAATCAAGCAATTAGGCAAATAGAAGAAGCTCTCTATATGCCAAGGCATAGAAAAATAGCATAACTGATAAAACATTCCAAACTTAAAACTATAATATCTGCAATTTGTTGAAACTTTGATTAGTTATAAATGAGCTATGATTGGGCTCAATGAACTACGAATAAACAAACATCTACGGATCCAATTTCTTTTGTTTCTCATTCCCCATTCCACAACACACACACATGACACAATACCGTCTGACATCAATTCGTACTCTCTTGCTCTTGATGTCGCTAGTCCCAAACCTCGTTCCACAACAGATCTATCTCACCCGCATGCTGAGGGATGCTGTTCTCTGGCCATGGCATGTTCTTAAGTAGCCATATAGTTTCAGGGTTCTGCTGAACATCCATATTACTAGAAACAGAACATATTGGCGATGGTTCCGTTGTGGCATGAAATTTGGTGATTGGTGCCAAGAAAAAATCACTCTCTTGATCTCCACTACATAGGCTTTCTGCATTTTGCAGGTTTTGCGCTGATATGTGAGACGGGTTCAAGCACCGTTGTCCATAGTTTTCAGAAGTCTCTATTGGCACCGGTACTGAAGAGGCTAAAGCAAGGCCCGAGGGATCAACTTCGGTAGTCAACGAGATATTACTAAAATCATCATAATCATAATAAAACCCTAAACTTTCTTTTTGCTCCTCTGCAGAAACTTGTTCACCAAGATACGTTAATACTTCATCGAAGTCTTCAAGTGGGAAGTTGCACTCATTACGAAACTCTGATCTTGCACAACAAATTCGTCTGAGAAAGGAACAACTTCAGTTTCCCGTGCCACAGCATTCTCACATTCCATTTGCACTGACTCTGTTCTAGCACGCTTTGCGGGTTTCGGAACTACAAGGTCATCATCATCAGTTGTAGCAGCCTCCACATTCTTTCGTTTTCTCAGAGATATCTTGGTGTCCCTTGAGTCATTTCTTTTTATCCTACAAAGAACGTATTCGCCTTTCCCAGCCATAGCATTACCGTCAGGCAGAGAGTACTCGTGCATGATCCAGTGGCCTCCGTTCACGCTTTTGTCCTTCGCTCCCGATTCGTCTGTAATCTCAAAGCACAGCGTCCTCTTGTTGCCTATTACACAACCTTCATCGTCCAGTACTTGTTCAAGAGCGGTCTCTCCATGCCATGTGCCACAACCGGCTGTTCTGGCAATCCTGCTTTTACCAGCAATTCTATCGCCATTTTTTCTGGCCTTGATCAAGGTCGTGAAAACATAAATGGTACCTTCTGTCTTCACCTTTCCCTTGTTGTCCTCTGTTTTGCATATCTCCCACGGGTCTTTGTCTGTGAAAACCTGCCACGGGGCTTTGTCGCCGGCCCCGTACATCTCACGCTCGATAACGACGTCGCAGGGCAAGGGTTGGCCCGTGGCCTTCTTCTCGAGATAGTCCTCTAGAAGTTCTTCATCAGTAGGCCTGAAGACGTAGCCAATTGGAATAGTCATGTTGCTCTCTCTCTCTCTCTCTCTCTCTCTCTCTCTCTCTCTCTATGATCTCTCAGACTCGTGACTGCTGCTATCCTCTCGATCCCTATGGCCATATATATATATACACAATGGGAGGGCGGCAGGGTGTATGGATTGTAGATAAACGTAGATATGTATATGTGGAGTTGCATTGCTTTGTGTCCAAGCTTAATTCGGTTAGGGAAAACTTAACTTGCACATAGTACGGGGTATTTGAAATTTTTGGGTGCAAAACTGCAAATTGGGTACCACGTAGTGGTATCCAGTGCCTATCCGAGCTGTTCAAACTTGATTTGGATGGCTGTGATCCAACCATCTCTCCTATTTTTCTCTGCTCAGATTTGGGCTGTCCAAAACACATCGATCCGGATACGCTGCTGGGTTTAGAAAAAAGCTGTATGTTAATAAATCCTAGGATTGATGGGAATCTTGTATATCCGGGGTGCACGAAAAAGCTGTATGTTAATAAATCATAGGATTGATGGGAATCTTGTATATCCGGGGTGTTGTAGTGCACCCCGTGTAGTACAGCACACAACCGTCAATCTCATCAATCAACGATTCAGATCAAAAATCAATTATAACCGGTAAATTGGTCATAATTAAAAATCATATCTCAACCATTCATTGTCAAGATTGATAGCCCGTTTGTACCTTACGGGGTGCCTTGCACTACATGATTTCCCAATCCTCTAAATGAATACATCATTGTACCTATCACTACGTGGGGTTTGCAGAGTTGTGGAGAGAAAATAGGAGAAAATATAGGCAAATAGTAGTAAGAGTTGGGTGATTCTACTTACACACCACCAAATAGGGTGAGTTTCACTTGCACATTTTGACAATCAAAATCGTTCAATATATTATTTTTGGCACAAAAATTATTCATACTAAAAATCAGGTTGGTCGAATATTGATAGTAATCTTAACATTGTACATTTTACTTGAGATGACCTGATCGTTAAAATTCTTCGTGTTATTTAATTGATTTGAATCAAACACTAATCGATATGCAATTAATCTTCTTCTTTTTTTGCATGAATCATTTAAATGTTTTAAGCTATAAAATTAATGACTCTAATTGTTAAAATATGTTTTTTAGCTAAGAGAAAAGATTTTATTAATCTTTGAAGAATATTACAAAGATTAAATGGATCTCGGGCACTCCGGCAAAAATGCCACTTGAGAACTAACATGAAAGGATGACAAGAAACCCACCGCACCAAAACCTGAAACCAAGAAAATACCAAAAAAGACAGCCTCAAACCTAAACTACCACAACCAAAACACCATATAAGACACAGAGATAACCCAAAAAGATTACAAGCACCAACCCCAAAAAAAAAAAAAAAAGATAAAAAGCCCAAGCCTGAACCCACGGCCGAAGACATCAAGATATGGTGTTTTGTGGGACTAGACATTGTAATTACGGCCACCCTCGCATCAGTTGCAAAAGCAAAAACCAACGGCGGCGGCGACCATGGCTACCGGTACAAGTTTTCAAACTATTCCTTCCGATCTAAACATGTTCTACCAACGACGTCGTCCTATCGTCGGTGTCCCATCGCCTCCCAAAATGTGATCAAATAAAAAACATGACAAAAAACAGAAAACATGACAAAGTTTAAAAAGTGTAAGTTTCAATTGAGATAGATGACCAAAATAAGAGAATATTTTTCTGCCAAATAGATACGCACCACATTCCTACTTCTTTTTGATTGTGCTAAATCAATGTTCAACCAGTGCATCAATTTGGTGCGTCTCTGATCGTGTCAAAATCAAGATAAATTTAACCCGTAAAATATGCAAATGGATTTAGTAGTAAAGTGGGAGTACGGGTGTCGATCCACAGGGACTAGGAATTACCTCAATTATAGGAACTGACTTTCAAAATAATTACAAGACAGAGATTTGATGATTTAGAAAATGAACTAAATTTACGGAAAACAAAAGGTTTTAGATTTTTATCAAATGAAAGGAAGACTTAGGGTATCGGATCCACCACTAACTCTATAATCAATGGTTTGAGGTATTTTGTACTAATTTCATATTTGGTCAATCAATGTGGTAGTGATGTATTCTAGCTACAAACCAAAATACTATCTTTCAAGAAGTTCTTGTATATGTAAATTAAGAACAAACCATCTATGATTAGGCACGGACTGTCCACGCTAAACTAACACTAACTAGGGTCATGGGCACAACCCGTCTTCTCATGAGCATGGTTTGTCTTAACTTACAATATACTAGGTGGCGTGGAAACAATTGTATAACCTTTGCATTTATAATCACAGAAAATAAACACATGGTTGAGATTTGGCAATGGAAACCGATTATTGAGACAATCCTCTGGATTATACAATCACCACATTTGATTGATCTGATTACAAAATACAATTACAAAATAAAAGAAACCATAGATACAAAGCTAGGGCTTACCTACACCCTAAGCTGATAATTTAGTTGGCCATTTGTGGAGTGGGATTCTCCTCTTTTCTTTTGCTTCTGTTCTCAGAGGAACACCTTGTGGGATTTTGGAAATTTTCTCCTGGCCCTCTCCCGTAACTCTAGCAGCCGAGGTTGCCTTCTTATAAGCCAAGATAACTAAAAGAAATAAAAGAAAACCAAAAGGGAAAAAAAAAGAAAGAAAAGAAAGCAGCCACGCATATAATGCATGTGGCTATGATAAAGGACATATAACATTGGGGTTGAAGTCCATTGGCCTTATCCTGCTATGGAAATAATGGCGTTAATGGAGGGGCATGCCAAGGCCATTGTCTGCCGGCATCCCAATTAATTGTGCACTGTGCTTTGTTCTGCATTGCTCTTTGGTCAATTTTTAACGGTGTTCGATTGGGGTCCGAATACAATCCAGACTTTTGCTTTGTCTTAAATTTTACGATGGCAATGCCAGCGTCGTTTTTGCGCGCTCAAGCGAGTGGGCCAAATTCAGTGTCAAGCTCCCAATTTTAGGCCAATTTTGATACAAGTAACCCTGTGACCTCTAACCACAAAAATACAACAAAAGACATTAAATAATAATAATATAGGACATAACAAATGTATATTAGGTGGCCCAAATGTACGCATTTCGGCACTTATCAGTCTCAAACTCAGCTTGCTCGAGAGGAGAACGAGAGAGTGGGTAGCACTTTTGTGGTGGTATTTCGTCTCCGCCGCGATGGATCGATCTGAGCATGAAACGCCGGATTTAAAGGTGGGGTAAAGCACATCGCCATTCTAAGCTTGAATCTGGAATCGTGGCAGCAGCGACGGCGGGTAGAGGAGAAGGAGTGAGAGAGGACGGCGGGTGTTAGAGGAGGAAGAGGGGAGACAGGCCGGCGGCGAGCATGGATCGTCGAGTAGCAACGGCGGGTGGAGGAGAAGGAGTGAGAGAGGAAGGTGGGTGTTCGAGGCGGAGGAGGGAGACAGGCCGGTGGCGAGCATGGATTGTCGAGCAGTGGCGGCGGACAATATTGTTGGTGGCTGCTCCGGCGGATCGCCATTCTTCTCAATCAGTTCACCATCGACGATGGGATTTTCCATTTTTTGGGTTTTTTTCTCAGAGCTTTTTTCCTGATTATATGGCGTAATGGATATGTTCAATCCTGAGGTGGGTATAAGATGATGAGGAATTTTCGGGATGAGGACGTTATCATTGTCTAATAATTTCAAAAGATTAGTCCTGTGTAATCCCTAAATGATCTATATAATATTAAAAAATAATATAGGGGTCAACGAGAGGGTATTTTAGGTATTATTTAAAATTCAGGATGTTAACTTAAGTATTTAAATCTAATAGAATGAGCACTTAAATAAGTCTATCAAACAGGATGGCTATTTAATTTCTTCAAAAACAAACCTAACCACAATAGGAATAGCAAACAGGTCTTACCTTATCACTTCACTTCCTCCCTCACGAATGTGATAAGGCACTAGAATTTAGAGTTAATTCTGGGCCGGTCCTATTATTTAATTTCATAGCCTACTAGATCCTTTTTCTATAGAGTGCAATTCCTAATAGATCCTGTGGAGTGTATTTTACATTTTTACCCCCGTTTAGAAACAAATGAACTCATACAACCTCCTACACCACCACTACCATCACCATCACCACCACCACCACCACCACTCCACCACCACCACAACCAGCTCCACCGCCGCCGCCGTCACGCCGCCGCCACCACCACCACCACAACTCCGCCACCGGCCCACCACCATCACCGTCACCACAATGACAACCACCACCACTCCACCATCATCATCACCACCACCATGCCGCCGACGCCACCACCACCATAATTACCACAACCCCCACCACTCCACCACAACCAGCGCCACCACCACCACCACCGCCGTCACGCCACTGCCACCACCACCACCACCACAACTCCGCCACCACCATCACCGCCACCACAATGACCACCACCACTCCACTATCATCATCACCACCACCACCGCCACCATCATGCCGCCGCCGCCGCCACCACCACCACCACAACCAGCATGTCGTCACGCCGCCACCACCATCACCGCCACCACAATGACCACCACCACCACTCCACCATCATCATCACCATCACCACCACCGCCACCGCCGTCACCATGCCGCCGCCACCACAATTAATAGTGTTAATCCGGGTATTAACATTGTTAATTTTTGTATTAACACTGTTAATTGAGATGTGAATTTAGACAAAAATTAACGCTGTTAATAGTGACGGATTAACACTGTTAATTGGGGTGTGAATTTAGAAGAAAACCACCACCACCACCGCCCTCACGCTGCCACCATCACCACCACGCCGCCACCAAAATGACCACCATCATCATCACCCTCCCCGCCGCCACCACCACCACAATTAACAGTGTTAATCCTGATATTAACACTGTTAACTGGAATGTAAACTGTTAACTGGGATGTAAATTTAGACAAAAATTAACACTGTTAATCGTGGCGGATTAACACTGTTAATCCTGGTAAAAACACTATTAATTGAAATGTGAATTTAGACAAAAATTAACACCGTTAATTTAGACAAAAAATAACACTGTTAATTGTCGTGGTGAAGTGGTGGTGGCGGTGGCGATGATGGCGGCGGCGTTGTGGTGGTGATAATGGCGATGAATCACGATGTGGTAGTGGTGGCGGAGTGGTGGTGGTGGTTGGGGCGGCGTGGTGGTGGCGGTGCCTTGGGGGCGGTGGTGGGGGGGGCGTGGGGGTGGGGGCGATTGTGGTGGTGGTGGAGTGACAATGGCGGCAGTGGCGGCGGCGGCGTTAATGGCGATGGTGGTGGTGGTGGCGACGTGGTGGTGGTGGTGGTGGTGGTGATGTGGTGGACAGTGTGGTGGTAGCTAGATGTCTCTCTCAAATCACCTTTTTTTGCGAGGGGTATTTTTGTCAACAAAATAATGAAGAGGACCTACTGGACTATGAGCTCTTTGGACAGGACCTAGTGGGCTATACTTCACCCAGACAGGACCGGCCAGGAAGTTGCTCTAGAATTTAGGGG
This sequence comes from Rhododendron molle, assembly GCA_025413875.1. NCBI lineage: Eukaryota > Viridiplantae > Streptophyta > Magnoliopsida > Ericales > Ericaceae > Rhododendron > Rhododendron molle. The sequence goes on from CM046391.1 coordinate 59,540,207, forward strand.
TGTAAATTTGGCCTGGCCTGGCCCTTCCCGGCCCTCAAATAACTGGGCTCAGATGGCCCGGCCCAAGCCCATCGGGCTCCCCCAAAAAATTGGGGAAAATGACGGCCAATAACGTATTTTAATAATTAATACCCGTCGAGGGCATTTTCAGCATTAACAAATGTTCTCAATATATTCTTGGCGGATATTAATTATCAAAACACGTCCTGGACATCATTTTCCCAAAAAATCGGGCAGGGCCCTCCCAATGTCCAAGAATCTAGGCCCAGGCCAGAGCCCTAACATATTCGGACTTTGGGCCCCGGCTATTTAGGGCATTTTTCTTAAAACTTTCATATCTAGAAGTAAAAATAATATTTGAGCGTAATTTTTATTTTAATTACTTGAAAATGAATGAGTTTTTTTTTTAACTACATAGAATCACGTAGAAGTGTTTATTGAGTGCATGACTTTAAGACAATATATTTAACATAATTGAATAATGTAGGCAAAACATATTGAATAAAATCTCATCTATTAAATAAACCATGAATGGCACATTCCAAAATATTTATAATTTAAATGAGTTGATTAAATTGCTTGTCGAGCACATTTCAACTAGAGCACTATTGCTCTTCATCAACGCTATAAAATCACTACCAATATTTGCATTAGGATCCATAACACAAAAAGGCACTACTAGTAACTAACCAATTAATTAAAAAAATAAAATAGATGTCACACAAAGGGGAACATAAAATCTAACCTTACATTACCCAGTGGGACAATGATACACCCACCGCGGCTCCCCCACCGCACCGCCCACCGCATGCGCGCCGGGCCCATTCCGGGCACTGGACGACCGATCTGAGTCGTCCAAAAATTCTATATAAAAAACCGAGTGGGCCCACGCAAGAATCAACGGCATCCGACGTGTGTAGTTGCTCGATCCGAACTTTCAAAAATTAGATGATCCGAGCCGTTAAAAAATGGAAGATTGGTTGGAGCACCTACACATGTCGGATGCTGTTGATACCCGCGAAAGCCCACTCGGTTTTTTTTATAGAATTTTTGGACGGCTCGGATCGGCCATCCGGTGGCCAGAGTGGGCCCGGCGCGCGTGCGGTGGGTGGTGCGGTGGGGGAGCCGCTGTGGGTGTATCATTTTCGTTACCCCGTGGTAAGACTTCAAACCCGTGCCGTCTTTATTGGTGAACGTACACAAAAATTTCCTCAACTATCATTTTTTCCCGCAGGGATTCCCTAACATTTAAAATCGCTCGTATAGACCCCCTCAACTATGACCTTTAACCATTCAGCACCCTTCTAACAAAAAAATCGTTAAGATGAAGGGGTCAGCATGAACAATTTTTATAGATGAGAGGGTCACTACGGCCATTTTTTAAGGGTAGAATCGTCATTTTCTCTCATTCCGTTAACAGAGTTGGCCAATTTTTCAGTACATATAGTTGAGGGGGTTTGTATGGGTAGTTTTAAACGTGTCTCCGCGGAAAAAAGTGATGTGATAGTTGAGGAGGTCTCCCTATACTTTCACATACTTTCTTTCCCTTGTACAAATTGGTTGGGGGAATATGAGAAGGGGAAGCACAGTAACAATGGTGAAACTTGAATTAAGGCATCACGCATACTGGAAATTTACCCATAAGTCACTTCATACTCTCTCCGTTCTATATTGAGAGTCCACTACAAAAAGTCGTGTTAGTTTTCAAATCACAAAATCAACTACTTCCGTATATAATTTTTAAAATTTTTTGGGCCAAATTAAAATACTAATCGAGATCTTTAATACGGTGCGAAAAAATTCAAAAAATTATACATAGAAGTAGTTGATTTTTTTATTTGAAAAATGACAAGAGAGAGAGTATGAGACTCTCAATATGAAACGGATGGAGTAATTTTGTTAAAGTTCGATCTCCACAAATTAATGGGCATCTATTCTACAAATGTAAGAAACTACAATAGTTAACTTTTAATTTCTCGAATCTTAAAGCAATTAAGCGCGTCCATTTCAACAAGGATGGGACATTGCTGGCTGCATGTACATGTAGCAATAAGATCAAAATATTAGCTACTTTTCTGTCATTGCAAACTTATAAAACTCCTTCACTCATCGACGAACTCAGGTCAATTCACTAAATCATGTCATCCGGGATCTAAACCAAAATCCTCTTGGTTACCATGTGATATATTTCAAAAAAGAATATTCTTGCATTCCCTCAATCTCTCCTACTTCATGTGTTCTGACTTCTAAGTTTTCCTCACATAATCCATCAATTTCGATACATTTTGAAGGATCTTGAACAGGGGAACAAGGTATTTTTGAATGTGATTAGTATAGATTAGACTTACAGTGTTCGTGTTTTATTATAGACTTATTATCTAGTGTTTGGCTTGTAATGTTCATGTCCGAGGGAAACATTTTTATCTGGAAACAAACAGGTCTACGATGAGGCCTAATTTATTTTGAAAATGAATTGGGCTTAATTTATTTTGTTTTGTTGAGTTATATTATCTACATGCTCACAAATTTAAGTAAAGTTTTTTTACTTCAACTACTCATGAACAATTCAGTGCCGACAATACGAAAAAGTATAAAAGAAAAATCAAAATTATATTTAAAAATACAAAATTTTAGTGCATTTTTAGAGTCTAGGGGGTTCGCTTTGAACCCCCTCAAAAGTCGTGCCGCCGCCCCTGCCTATAGGTTTTATACAATGATCTCATTTTGTTGATTTTATTTGTCCATTTTATAGGATCATCCACCGCTCTATATCACCGGGTTGAAAAAAGATCAGTTTGACCCAAAGATTGAATGGTAATATTCAAACTTCTTCCCACCTGAGATTCTACATGCATCTGCTTACCCCACATTGTTCCAGCCACTCTCCTATCTATTGAACTGTGGTCCAGTGAAGTACCAAGTAAAACCAGTCATTCTGTCGGCCGATGATCCATCCCTATTCGATCGCTAGTACACATACATCAAAGACCCATAATTCATCGACCTTCTATCGTCTGAAGTTACGGCCCTAGAGGCGATTGATGCTAAAATGCTCGTCTCCGCCTTCGAGGTGGCATAACAATAAATCAACATATTATGCAAGACCTGTTTGCTAATATTCCTATTAATCGATGCTGGAGATCAGGGCCTCACCGTGATGAATTGCAGGGGCTCTGTTGACAGGCTAGGGATCGATAGAGTTTGTCAATTGATTTAGCTCAAAGAGCTATTCCACTTGGATTTGAATGTGTATTTGGTATTCCATTCTTGATACTAACATTGCCAAAAGGCATGTGAGCTTCCTCTGGAAAGCACTCGATCGATCGGACGAGTTTATTTTATTTTAGAACTTGTTTCTTTGCACCATCAGTAGTGAGCAGGGGAGTAGGAAGCTACAACTTAATGTAGTAAGACTCCAACCCGTGCTTTCTTTCTTTCCCTTGTACATATTGGCTGGGGGAATACGAGAAGGGGCTGGAAAGTACAGACACAGTAGCAGTGGTGAAACTCGAATTAAGGCATCACGCATACTGGAAATTTACCCGTAAGTCACTTCATAATTTTATTAAAGGTTTGATCTCCACAAATGGGCATCTGCAAATGTTAGAAACTGCAACAGTTGATTTTTAATTCCTCCAATCTCAAGGCATTTCAATAAGAATGGGACATTGCTTGCTTCATGCACGAGTAGCAATGAGATCAAAATATTTAGCTACTTTTCCATCCAAGGTCTTGAATCTTTCCATGCATCATGTGTTGCACAGTTGGAGAAGTTTTCACAGTGGATTTCTCGTTTTGTTCCTAGTGAATGAATGATTGCATAAAAGTTTGTGCAATTTGGTTCAAAAACAGGCTTTCGTTTTTCGGTGTTGATCAAGTCAATGGGCCTTCCATTAATCTGATGGAGAATGTGGTGCCCCGTTAAATTTCATATCTAGCTCTTAGACTTATCGAGAGGAAAATATTTACGATGATCTATTCGTTACTCAGGTCGTTGGACTCGTTTATGATGATCAATTATTAATTCAAAAAATCTTTTCTTTTTCCTCCTCCTACGGTGTATGCAAAAGGTGCCTTCCCCTGTCGCTTTGGGATTTCAAGGACACTCCCTTGGTTCCCTGTCATCGTATTCCTTTGATATGTAGTGAAAGAAGCAAACCAATAAGCAAACATAAGAAACACACTATATTCCAAAGCATAGAATATAATATAGAACATTCCATACTTAAAACTATAATATATGCAATTCGTTGAAACTTTGATTACTTATAAAAGAGCTATGCATGGGCTCAATGAACAACTAACAAACGTACATCTACGGATCCAATTTCGTGTTTCTCATTCCCCTTCCAGAACACATACGACACAATACCGTGTTACATCAGCGCGTACTCTCTTGCTCTTGATGTTGCTAGTCCCGTACCTCGTTCCACAGCAGATCTATCTCACCCGCATATTGAGGGATGCTATTCTCTGGCCATGGCATGTTCTTAAGCAGCCATATGGTTTCAGGGTCCTGCTGTACATGCATATTACTAGAAACAGAACATATTGGCAATGGTTCCGTTGTGGCATGAAATTTGGTGTTTGGTGTCAAGAAAAAATCACTCTCTTGATCTCCACTACATAGGTTTTTTGCATTTTGCAGGTTTTGCGCCGATATGTGAGAGGGGTTCAAGCACCGTTGTTCATAGTCTTCAGAAGTCTCTATCGGCACTGGTACTAAAGAGGCTAAAGCAAGGCCCGAAGGATCAACTTCGGTAGTGAACGAGATATTGCCAAAATCATCATAATTATAATCAAACCCTAAGCTTTCTTGTTGCTCCTCTACAGATACTTGTTCACCAAGATACCCAAGTACTTATCCCATGTCTTCAAGTGTGAACTCATGCGGATCGCCAATCCTTACGAAACTCTGATCTTGCACAACTGATTCTTCTGAGAAAGGAACAACTTCTGGTTCCGGTGCCGCAGCACTATCACATTCCATCTTCTGCTCTTGAACAAACTTTGTTCGGACATGTTTTGCGGGTTTCGCAACTGCAAGGTCAACATGATCAGTCGTAGCAACCTCCACATTCTTTCGTTTTCTTGGAGATATCTTGGTGTCCTTCGAGTCATCTCTTTTTATCCTACAAAGAACGTATTCACCTTTCCCATTCGTAGCATTACCAACGGGTAGAGAGTACTCATGCATGATCCAGTGGCATTCCTTCAGGCTCTCTTCTGTAATCTGAAAGCAGAGCATCCTCTTGTTGCCTATCACACAACCTTTCTTGTCCAATACTGGCTCAAGAGCAGTCTCTCCGTGCCATGAGCCACAACCGGCTGTTCTAGCAATCCTGTCACTATTCTCACTGGCCTTGATCAAGGTAGTGAAGACATAAATGGTACCTTCTGTCTTCAATTTATCTGTCTTCTTGTCCTTGGTTTCGCATATCGCCCACGGATCTTCGTTGGTAAAAATCTGCCACGGGACTTTGTTGCCGGGCCCGTACATCTCACGCTCGATAACGACGTCACAGGGCAGGGATTTGCCCGCACACTTCCTCCTGAGATAGTCTTCGAGAAGTTGTTTATCAGTAGGCCTGAAGAAATAGCCACTTGGAACAGTCGTCATGTTGCAGCTGTTCTCTCTCTCTCTCTCTCTCTCTCTCTCTCTCTCTCTCTCTCTCTCTCTCTCTCTAATGTTGTTTTCTCTCTCTCTGTCTATGATCTCTCACGATACTGAGTCACTGCTATACTCACGTACTATATATACACAATAGGAGGGTGGCGCTAGGGTGTAACTTAGCGATGTATATAATGTGGAGTTGTATTAATTAATTGCTTTGTGTCCAAGGTTAGGTCCAATCTTAATTTGGTTTAGGAAATTAAACAGGGCGGCAGGAGAGTTTGATGCAAATTTAGGAAATTTGCTACTTGTAGAGATAAGATGGGAGAAAATTTAGGAAAACGGTGTATTAATTTGATAAATCATATATAGCCAATCATAGGATTGATGGGAATCTTGAACAGAGAGTTCTAATTAATCTTGGGGTCCACCTTATTACTACGTGGGGTTGGCGAGTTGTGGGGAGAGAATAGGAGAAGATGAGATTGTGACAATCACAGAGGTGAGTGATCGCAGCCGTCCATTTTGATTTTAAACGGTTCGGATTTAAATGAAACTTTTTTCGGGGAAGAGTTAGAAGAGTTTAATTATTGCTCGGAAAAGTTTTATTTAAATTCGAACCGTCTAATACACTTTGGACGCGCGCAATGGTGCTCTGCAAAACTCTTTTTCACGGAAACATCTATAGAAAAGATTTTCACGATGAAGATATATATAGGCAAATAAGACTATAAGAGTTGGGTAATTCTATTTACACACCTCTCTAACACACCCACCAAATAGGGTGAGTTTCACTGCACATTTTGACAATCGAAATCGTTCATTTTATTATTTTTGGCTTGAAAAATACTCATACAAAAAATTAGGTTGATCGAACATTGGTAGGAATCTTAAAATCGTATGAATAATTTTTGTGCCAAAAACTATAAAATGAACGATTTTGATCAATCTTAAATTTGTACTTTTTTCTTGAGATGAACCGGTCATTAAAATTCTTCTTGTTATTTACTCCCTCCGTCCCAATATCTTTGGTCTTTCTCGATACTCGTGACGTTCTTTAAACTCTTATATATCTCCCAATTTATGATATTTTTCATAATTTTGAAAACTTTGAATTATAGATCTAATTGAGAACTATAAAATAAGATCCATATTGCATATATTTGGAGATTTTTATTTGTAGATATAAGAGTTTAAAGAACGATACAAATATCGAAAAAATCCAAAGATTTTGGGACAGATGGAGTAATTGATTTGAATCAAACACTAATCGATATGCACTTAATCTAGCTAATTTTTTGCGTGAATCATTTAAACGTCTTAAGCTATAAAATGAACGATTCTAATTGTCAAAATATGTTGTGAGACCCCAAATTATTGGATTGTGTGTACGTAGCAGTCTTTACTATCAGTGCATCTAGGATGGTAACTATGATTAGGGCTTATAAACGAACAAATGAACCAAACACTTGATTGTTCAAGTGAACTAATTTTTTACAACATTATAAAATATTTTAAATCCAGTTGAACGGCTCAAATAAATTGCGTAGGAGTTCGAGGTGGATACCACATGATCCACACAACTCGATGTACATGTGATGTACCCATAGTCGGACTCTATCTTTACCCTACCCTCTCTTTTACGTTAATGGGGTATTTGCTAGTCTCATTTTTTTTTTTTTTTTTGGTCAAAGATTAGGATAATATTATTATCAAGAAATCGATCAATACATCAGTTTGAGCCCATATCCTCCTGAAGGGAGGAGTGAAGCCAAGGGGGTGGAAAAAATTCCCAAGTACGAATCCCACTCCCTCTCACAGCATTCTTGGCCACTAAGTGCGCCACCGAATTGCCAACTCTCCTAACAAAACTCACTTTTGAACCATCAAACGAATCCCTCAGTTTGTTCACATCGGCAATGATATTTGCTAGTCTCATTTCGCATCTGGGATAATGTATATTTACTCCTCAGCCTTTATTGCTTGTGTAGGGTTACTTCCTTTCTGTTAGGGATAATTTCTTTTCATTATGTACTAATTTATTTTTAACTTGTACAATTCTATTTCTAATCTCCTTCACATTATATAATTGCACTCTGCGCGAATAATGAAAAAAACACTTATCTTATTATATATTTTCCGAAACAAAAAAAAAAGTGTTTTGATACATAATATAACTAGAAATTGCTCGTGCCTAAAGGCACGGCACAACGAATTCTGAGCACAACCTAAATGACTACCATTCTCTATTATTAATCACGTCTACCAATGAATCCGACTTCTCCGGGGGAAAAAAAAAAACCTAAAACCGATTTTTCCTACCGGACTAAGGTCAAATTTCCCCTTTTAGCTTGTGGGGAAATTGATCTTGATACTATTTAATTTAGATAAAAATAATCATTCATGAAACAAATAACAAATACCACCAAATAATCAATCAAGCAATTATTTATATCACACCTATGTACAATATAATTCGCCCAACAACCAAAGATAAGGAGAAAAAAGACAACTCGACCACATATTAGAAAATAAAAAACACATCATTTAGAAAAAAAAAATACATATCATCGTTGTTCATTAACTCAACGGAAAACACACAGGTAAAGAAAACTATAAATGTCTAGTGTATTTCAGTAATCTTTCCACTTGTACATTAAAAACTACTTGCAAACACTAAAAAACCAAGTACTCCGTATTAAGCATCTTCCTTAAACCAAACATGAATCTTTTTTAAAAAATCGACAAAGCAGAAATCATTTATCTAGCAAATTATTCGTCCTAACCAATGACCTTGCCCTACTATGACTACCCCTGTTAACCTAACTCAACTAACAAAAAAAAAACAACTTTAATTTACAAAGCCAAATAGATGCAGCAATGCTCAATTAAGACTACACTACTCATTTCAATTTGTAATCCTTATAGCTGAAAGGAATATAAGACTGAATTACTAACTTGATTCCATTTGAGAGTGACTTGAGCTATGCAATTTTAGAACTTATGTACATCTCTAACTAAAAATAACACAAATCAATAGTGTCACACTGGACCCCAAAAAATCGAAAGACGTTACGGACAATCACCATTCATCAACCAATTTGCAGAAGTTGAAGCATGAAACATTTGAAATAAATAAATAAAATTCCAAGTAAAGCCTTTCGGTTTCGAAGATGGAATTTCATGAAAAACTAAAAATCGAATTGAAAATGGAGCAGATAGTTCTAGAACAATCGAACTGCACGATAGAAAGAAATATTAAAAAAAAACCCAACATTATTACATTACACACAAAAATAAAACATTGGAGTGTGAGAAACCCTTGCCAGAAAATAAACTTAGTAGCATGGCTAGGCACTTACGATAAATATGAAGAAAGTATGTAAAAGGAAAATAGAAGGTTCCTTGCTCCAACATCACAATTAACATCTACCCTAATTCTTGAAACATAAAGAAGGGGCCGAACCGAGAATTGGTCGAATTATAATATGAACCCCAACTAAACAAATCCTAATCTAGCAGAACAACAATCATAATCTGCAAGCTACTCACCCGTCTGCAAATTTTAGGAAAAATTTTAACTGGTTTCCCTGTCTAAAACCTTTTCAATTGCCATGATGGTGGTCAAATAGAATGAAGGGAAAGACATCGATGTGGCATTGAGGTAGCTCCGCTGCGGTTCTTAAGTCAATCCTAAACATCAAAAAGAGAAATAATTAAGATCAAAGGTTTTATGGTTACACAGAAGAATCATTTAGAAGCTAAGCAATAATGTTTTATGCTTAAAGTTTCTCACCGAATTCCCCCTGAAACTTAATTCAATGACCATTCTGTAATCCATCTATTTCACGATTTTAAAGAAAACCATACAGCTCTTTGTTTTTTGAGGTCTATAGCGGTACTCTGTTGCAACCCAGATAATTTTCTTGATGGTCCGCCGGTTAGACAAATGTGCATTGCTGACAGTCGTCTGAAGCCTTTTTTTTTTAATTTAAAATTTCAGCACTCACAGGTGACCTGCTAATAGAAAGAATCCAAAGAAAATTCACTTGGAAACATTCAGATACAACTTCATGATACAATAAAACTTGAAATAACCACCCAAGTAAGCTATCAACAAGACTTTTTTTCCTAGCATGCGGCAACCCCAAAAGTAACCACCACCCAAACTGTCCATACTCCATACAGATAAAAAAAAATCGACAATATTGGTTAACCCAGAAGAGCCACTCCAATTTTATTTGGATTGAATATTGGTTGCACATGATAGCTATCACTCCAATTTGAACCGAGCGTAATCGAAATTTTTTGGAGTTGGACTGAACAAAGAGAATTGGAAAAAAAAAGACATTGAATTGAGAACAAAGAGAAGTGGAAAAAAAGAGAATTTACTGTGGATAGAGAACGATGAACTAATTTTTTTATTTACAGCCGTCAAAGCTGTTTCAAAAAAAAGAGAACAAAAGAGCCATACCTGTATACCTGTGAGAGTCAATGAGACAGGAAAGAAAACTGGAAAGAAAACGTGTAGGGAGAGAGAGAATAGGAAACAAACAATGAGAATAATAAATCATTTAGCATTCATTACCGAGAATAAATTCGAGGTAACCAAAAATTCGTTCAACATCCCTCCCACCTTTACTTGTTCAAAATTACCAATAATCCTGACCAGCATTTACATGTTATTAGATAGCATTCAACGCCACACGGTTTTTGTATGTATTGATTTTCATTATCAAAAAATCCTCCCACACGATTTTTGTATGTATTGATTTTCATGTTTTTGTATGTATTGATTTTCATTACCAAAAATCCTCCCACATGGTTTTTGTATGTATTTCGACGCCAATCAATAACAAAAATTCTTAGCATTCATTCGACACAAATAAATCATTACCAAAACTGAAAATATCATTACTCTACTATTTATTCCAGAAAATGCAAATTACTTACCAAAACGCCAAGGGTTGAGTGAAGGATGGAGATTTGTGCAGGGAAATGAGTGTTAAGCCAACGGTCAAGATTTATGTAGGAAAAATGTGTGGACCACCACACCGTCGCGATTTGTAATATAGATGTTCGAGGCCATATGACCACCGTATTAGTTAGGTAAAGAAATTTAAAGTACTCCAATAACTTTTAAAATTATGGCTCTAACAGTAATTCATGCGACCAATAAACACACATACCCATTATTAATGAATACTACTATCAATGGCAACACAGTCAAATAACAACTCAATCTATTTTTCACATTATCCTTCCCGCTGCTACTAATCGATCTATTGCAAAATCTATTTAGCTTATATCTGTCAAACACAACACCAAATTCAAAATCTATTACGATCATAATAAAAAATTCATAATCCCAAATGTAAAATGCAAAAAAATTGCCAACCGACCAAACCAAACCAACCCACCCCGACCAGCGCTGAAAATCATGGGTCGAAATCATGAGTGGGTTGGGTTGGACAGGGAAAACACACATTTTAAGCGTTGATCGCCTCTTTCTTGATCCTTTCACGCGAATGTAAAACCCACCTGAAATTCTTCATGCATCTGCTTATCCCACATTATTCCTGCCATTCTTCTATGATCTACTGAACTGTGGTCCAGTGAAGTACCAAGTAAAACCAATCATTCTGTCAGCCGAGGATCCTTCCCTATTCGCTAGTATACATATATCAAAGACCCACAATTCATCAACCTTCTATCGTCTAAAGTTACAGCCCAAGAGGCGATTAATGCTAAAATGCTCGCCCCCAACTTCGAGGTGGCATAACAATAGCTCAACATATCATGCAAGACCGGTTTGCTATTCCTATTGATCGGTGCTGGAGATCAGGGCTTCACCGTGATGAATTGCTTCAACCTTTGATCAAGAATCCCAAGTGCCCTATGGTGGAGGACCTAATTGCTTCCGGGTTTACTGTAAAACCCCAAACCTTAAGAAACACCATCTCATGCCATCATTGTTCAGTATGCACCGCCTTCTTTAACGGAAGAAATGAATAGGAAGTAAATAGCTCAGAGAGGGGTGAGGAGCTTTGTGTCCGCCATTCATCATCTTTCAAAAGTTAGATCAACAGCCAACCCCTCAACTGATTTCGAGGTGGGGGACTCTCTTGAGCCTGCCTCACTCGATTCCTTATCATTAGTATCGTGGTCATTCTGGACATCTTTTTGATATTGAGGTGCGGGACTAGCAACAACTACCACTGGATGGTTTTGAACAACTGCAGTCTTGCTTTCATTTGAAGATGCATCGTTATCAGTTGGTGAAGCCACATATGATATCCCAAACTTTTGCCCATGAGTTAGGCCTGGGCAGACCCCCTGTTGCACAAGATAACGAAATGCTGAGAATCCATGTTGCACAAGATAACGAAATGCTCAGAATCAAAGAGAACAACTATTTCTATTCCGAGATCGAAAATAAAATAGGATTGTGTACATGAAATGCAGGTCTTGGTAGTGTGATGGGCTCGAGAGATATACTGGGAAGATTCACTTAATCCCTTATGTGCTACTTTCGTCCTATAATCTACCTAAGCAGATTGGTGCAGGCAGAGGCGGACACAAGGGGCGCGACGGAGGATGCCCATCCCTGCACAACTCCAAATATCCTACTAGCAAATTTACTTTTTGAGGTTATTTTAGAAAATTAGCCCTTGCAAGTCCCTTGGTCCCATCTTATGGACTTTTGTGTTGGAAAAACCCCTCCATCTATTGTGTGACGAAACCCCCTCAAATTCTAAGTTATCAACCATTCTTTGGTCGGCGCAAACAAAATTAAAAATCAGCAACATATATGCCCACAATCGTGTCTCTCCTCCAAACCTAGCAAGCCGCAATATATGCTCTCAAAATCTATTTTTGTTATCCTTCAATAAACATGTACGGAGTATGTCTTAAGTAACATGCAAGGATGAGAATTTTGCGGTTCGGGCCCCCGCTAATTATAAATCCTGCATCTGCCACTCGGTGCAGGTTTGTGCTTTTAGTTCTTTTCAGAACTATTACGCAAACAAGGCTCCAAAATGGAAAACCAAAGAAAGTGTTTTCACCTTAAATGCACGAAGCGGTGTGGGAGTGGGAGTAAGTGTGAGACAATATGAAAGGGTCTAAGGTTAAGAGCGCCTATCGCAGCCTATACATATACATGTTAACAAAAATATAGATACATCAAAAAATAAAGTTTTCTAAGCAATTTCTAGTGTAGATGTTATTAGTAATTGGTGTCAACTAAAAATGTTTTCTTGTAAATAGGATTATATTAAGTACTTGAGCAAATTTGAGATAATATTTTTTAATATCTTATTGCTACTTCATATCTTTTCAGGGGTGATAGCTCTTCTTTTTCCCTTTTGGGATTCATATGCTTCAAAGGTTTCTTTTGGAATTCATATGCTGCAAAGGTTCTATCTAAGCCGTGAGTGTGCTCCTTTCTCAACGGTTATGACGTTCCTAGGAGAGTCTGACTTGGGAGGGAGAGAGCGGGGTTATAAAGTGGACTCGTCACCCCAATGGGAGGATCCTGCAAGTAAGGAGTGAAAACAGCAACTGAAAACCCATTCCAACTTCCAACTCCCATAGGAAAACAAAACCAACAAATGTTTCTCTGTTCAAATCTATGAAGTACCGAAACCTCTAGAGGTCAAAGTGTTGCAGTGTCTGGAAATGCGGACACCTCATGGACATGTGTCCCCAATGCCATGTGGCATGTCCAATAATTAAATTTAAATTTCTGAGGGGGGACACGGCTGGGGACACAACGGGGGTCAAACTGTAATTTTTTAAAAATTTTGGGGGTCAAACTGTAATTTGAAAAAAAAATCAGGGTCAAACTATTATTATGGAACTATGGATCTTTTGCTTTCAATTGGGTTGTATTGAACTAATGGATGTCTTGTTTTGTTTGAATGGTACTGGAATTATGGATGTTTCGTTTTGTCCACAATTTACCATTTAAACTTGAAAAAAAAATTGAAATATATATATTATATATATAAATAATTAAATAAATAAATATACATGTGACGCGTCCCCCGTCGTGTCCGTGTCCCCATTTTTTTAGAACTCCCGTGTCCGTGTCTGTGTCTGTGCACCATAGGTTCAAATTTAGGTAAAATAAAACACATACTGCAACCAAAGGACCCCTACTTGCGGTTGAGTAAACAGTATGCATGGAAATGGAAAAAAAACTCATCCAAGCATGTGTGCGGCAAATTTAACAGAGATGCAGTTTTTTGATAAATCCTGCTTGCCAAACTTCTATAGAGTGCTTCATATGAAAAGTTTCATAGGGAACTTAAAGTAGATTGAAGGTATGCAGAATCAGGCATCTAAGACTGTCTCAGCTGCCCCTTGTCATAAGGAAAAGAAGAAAAGGAGAAAAACACAAATCCAGACTAGCCATGGCTTTTTGCAGGTTAATGTATTAATGTACTTGGTATGCTCCATAAACATTTCTTTACCCTCTCACACCCCCAACATCAAAACTAGTTTTTGTGTAATTCAAGACCATGATATTTAGGAGGCAATTTTTATCACAACATTGGCATACTTCTTGTTCTTTTGAGATTTATGCAGGACCTATAGGACAAATGTGAAGACAAAAAAAGATGATAAATTGTACTTCCAAAATAACTTTTTCATAGATTTGTAGTTTGCACAGACCAACGTAATTTTGGCTAAGAAAAAAGAGGGTAGCTTCAAAAACATGATAATTTAGTTCATAATCTTTACGAAAATTGTCTAATAATAGCAATGAAACTTTTGCATAATAAAGGAACAAGAAGAGTCATGCCATGTTTTGGAGAAAAACACAAAATGATGAAGCAGATTTTCAAGGGTAGGCAGAAATGAGGAATAAAAATCCAAAAAGTTGAGGGCCCTTTATGTAGAATACATCTAGATAAATTGTAGGGGTAACATAATGAACACCAAAAAGTCGAGGGAGGCCATCATCACCCCAGGCCCCGGCCCCCCTCTGCCTTCGTCCCTGGGTGCATGTGAATCACCATTTGATATAGAAAGTGCACTAACCCAAACCCAACATACTCCATGCTCACCTTGATCAAACCTGAAACAGAAGTGGACTTCTGAGAACTCGAGTCCAATACAAAACTGGAGGAAACTGGGCCCCTACATAATCTAGTACTGTTAGTTTCAAGAGAATCCGTTGAGATGTCGGAGGTGTAGGATTTCTGTCTTGAGTGGTTACTGATACAGTATGCCCCAAAATAAGAACAATGTTCATGGACTAAAGATATTTGTGGAGTTGCAGGCAATAAATGCCCTTCAGTGCTGAAGAGGTATCTGTAAAATGGAAACAAATTCAAAATAATGTAGAGTGAGAAAAGTAACTGTGTTCCTCTAGAACATGTATATGTGCTCAATTCCATGAGTGTATGAAAACAAAAAAAGACCAGAGTATAAACATCACTTACTTGTATGGTCCATTCTCAACAAGGTTATCTGGACCGGCAGCTAAATCAAAAAGAAGCCACAAATATTTGACCTAAATGTGTCCAACAGTAATCAAGGAAGAGTTACATACACTACAACAAAAATTGCATTTTACAGCGTTCGAAAAACGGTATTAAATGTCATAGATAGTGTTTTCCGGAACGCTTTATTAGCCGACGCTATTAAAAGTCGAAGACTTTTAATAGCGTTTTTCGAACGCTGTCTTAGATAAACTTTTAATAGCGTTTGTCGAACGCTGTCTTAGAAAAACTTTTAATAGCATTTTTTGAATGCTGTCTTAGATAAACTTTTAATAGCGTTTTTCGAACGCTGTCTTAGAAAAACTTTTAATAGCATTTTTTGCATGCTAATTTTGAGATTATTTTAATAGCGTGTTTGTCATTGCACCACTCATTTAATATTATTTTTTATTACATTCAACACCAATTGTAAAACAATTATTAGAAAAATACAAATATAATCTAAAACTTCAATGTTACCAATATAATTAACCAAATTCATTCAATCGGGCAAGTGTTCATTACACCAACTTTCAAAACAACTCAAAAACACAAATTAGATGAAAGAGTTACAAGAATTACAATGGATTCATATAGTACCCAAGTGTCCATTGTTACCAAAGGCAGCCATAAACAAGCTAACCAACATATTAGTTGAAAATTTCCTATGGTGCAAGCTTGTTGAAATTGATGCAATCTTCGAGCAATTTGGTCTCTCTTTCCTCCCAAAGCCAAGCACATGGAATTGATGCAATCTTCTTAATTCCCTGTGGTACAAAATTTTGGATCAATAGATGGGTGTAAAATAAGCTCATGATTCGCGAAAGTATTCATACTATAAAAGCACAAGCATTATTAAATAAGTAGATCACTATGGAAGTGCATCATCAAGATGCATAAAATAACTTAGAATTACCTAAGAAAACTGCTTAGTACCTACGTAAAAGCTGTCAAAGAGAAGTTCAATAAAAAAAACCTTACATAACTCCTCTCACCCCATCAATTTGTATCTCAACCGAACCAATACTCTATCGAAGTATAGGAAACAGCAAAGCCAAAAAACGCTATCGAACAGATAGTGCTTGGGAAAAAACGCTATCACCTAACGCTATAAAAAGGAACAACAAATGCAAGTTACAGTTCTACCCCACGTATAACATTAGTTTATCGAGGAGTCAAGAGGACCAATCTATATCGAGCTCTAGTTATTGAACCAAAATCTCAAATCCAGCACAGACATCTTACCATATCTTGAATACCTTAAAATTGGTAAAGCAAGCAGTAAAGATAGCCAATGTCCTAAGTCCTAACTATATCTCAGCCAACAAGGTACTATTTCCTTGTTCCAGCAATAGAATATCCTCGTCAGGAACTGCTACTACGACAAAAAATAGCAGCCACAAGACAAATTAACAAAACAAAATAAAACAGGCCTTCATCGTCACTCACCTGCATTATCACTCTTGGCAGGCTAAACCCACAAAAAGAAAAGAAATAGGTCGTATCATGCATTAGATATATGTTCTTCAATCAGTCAAAGTGTTGAAGTACCATATAGTTGTTGAGTTTTCATGTAGAAAGTGTCAATGCGGGTTCACCAGAGTGGTCGACCCATCAGTCACGAAGGATCCAAAGTACGACGAGGAAAAAAGAGAAGCAGTTTAACAGCAAGAGAGAGGCCTTGGACACAAGACTTTGAGTGCTGATTTCGCCATCAGACCAAAAAAATAGGTGCAAATTTTATGCTTGGTAGCTCAATGCAGAATTAATTCTTCACATTAGGAGAAGTATACTTATGTTAGATGGTTCAATACTTTGAAATCAAAAAGTTTTGCACAAGTACCCAAACAGAGAGGGGTTGAGGTTGTTAGCAAATTAAGAAACTTGCTCTTCCTACCAATTACACAAACTTGGCATTGTTAGACTACGATTGTCAAACAGTGAGGAGTTGCAACTTTAATTGTACAAGCTTGCTCTTCCTACTTTCTCCCCAATCCAGTTGATTAGCAAATTAAGAATTCTTGGCATGGTTCCTATGTAGATCTAGCTAAAAGCCCAAATCAGGTTCCTATTACAAAAAGGAAAATATAATTTAACTGAGAACGTGATAAAGTATAATCACAGTTATCATATAGTCCACTTGAAGAGAGATTGAAAGCAACAAAAAAGAGAGGTGAAAATAGAGAAGAAAACAGGAAATGGAACATTAGGGTGTAGCCGACAACTTCAGAGAATATACCTCATTATTTCAGTAACAACTTCAGAAAATATACCTCCTCATTATTTCAGTAACTTCTCATTGTGTAGAGAATTCACCAAGTAGCTTCTATTCCAGCAATTAGAAATTAACCTAAAAGTAAGATTCACTCAGATGCAAGAATATTAAATTATCCCTCTATTGCAAATGCTAAAATATATAATTTTTTTACCGAGGGAGAAACAAAGGGTGTAGCTGGTGCTTCTTCATTGTTGCCTGATTGTGAACCTAAAATGTTCAAAAAATTAAAAACAAACAAACAAAACATTAGTCTAAGTAGTCCGCATAAAACACATAAATAAAAAAAGGAGTACAAACAAAAGTAAGCAGCCAAGTTATCCGCAGGGAACAAATGTAGCAGCCAAGTTATCCGCAGGGAACAAATGTAGCAATACATATGTTTAAGCTTATACAAAGTTACAACTGCTGATAACTTTGTGTAGTTTAGGCAATCTTAGTATAATGGAGTTTTTGCATCTTCTAATGATTTTCCGAACTACTCCTCTCTCCTTTCTTGAAGTGGTTCAACATGCTCTCTTCCTAATATGAAGTGGTTCAATTGTTCTCCGTTCAAACTAAAATGCAAACTGAACACTAGTTTAGTGGGCACAATAATATCATGCATTACATACAAAAGACAAAATTTTCTTGCATAGCAGTATCTGTACCCTATCGTATTTCTGTCCTGTATCGGCATCCATGCTTCAGAGCAAGCTGCTTATTGCTGGAAATCCCAGAATTAATTGCAACAGAATATAATTTTGCTTCCTATTTTGTTTATAAAGATCTCCAATTTCACTGATGAATCTAGTGTTGAAGTGGATACTACCAGCAAAAGAAGTGGATACAACTCTTGGTTGAGGTGTGACTATTCGTGAGTTGCCCCAACCAGGTGGACCATTGTGGGCAGATACATGGATTTAAACTAATCTAGTTTCTACTTATTGAACATTGCTATCTCGAACTCTTTCGGCTTTGGCTGACACAACTCAGCAGTTGTTTTTGCTACCTTTACACCATAAGAGGGGAAAGAGCACTATTTACACATCAAACGGTTGAGAGTAATTTCAGTGGGAGGCTCAAAAAATCTTCTTGGTCCCTAATATCGGCTGAGAGAGACTGACTTGATGAGAGGTGAGGCCAACTGCCCCACAAAGAAGATTAATCTCAACAATGAAAACAAAACAGTATATAGTGAAAAAAAACAATTGCACTATTAGGGTTTGGGATTTCATCTTCCTTTTGGGGTGTTTTTGTTGGTTAGTGACAACATGGACCACTGTGGTTAAGATAATGGTATTATTCGACAAATATGTAGCCAGTAACTAACATTGAATGCTCTAAAACATTGCATTTTAGTGGTTCATCTCAATATCAAGCAAACTAACCTATTTTCAGCATTTAACGTCAAACTCCGAGACTTAAGTCTATAGTTCTAGCTCTCTTTACAATTTTACCAGTCAGCTCATTTCAGTTCAGCAACTATGGTATATTAAGCAACAAAACTGTAGGGAAATATAAAGACGGAAGGAATAAGTCCAACCTTTGTTATTTCTGAGGCTGCAAAGACATAAATGCCAGCCAAATATAGATAGGAGAGACGACAAGAAACTTCAGGGAATGGTTTTCAACAATGTTGCTATTATTCCCTGCATATTTAGCAGATTCACCTGGAGCTTAAAATCCCTAATGACAATCCCATCAAGAGCATGCACCGCATTCAAAGCCTCTTCTCTCTTCAAGAAGCAAATGAAACCAAACTTAGTGTTGAATTTGGCACTTCTCTTCAAAGGAATATAGATATCATCCACTTGACCATATCCCCCAAAGAGTTGATGCAGCCAGACCTTATCCATCTCCTTCGGCAGATTATCAACAAAAACAGTTACTACATTCTTCTTTCCTCCCCGAAAACAACCACCAATAGACTTAGACATCATTCCCAATCAGCTTACATATCCAACACCCACATCAAGCAGAAGCAACAGACATACAAAAAGAAGACAGCCAACCCCAGTAAAAGAAAACAGTAACAGGAAGCCAGACAATAGCAAAAGAAATTGAATCATGCTAAAATCGTCCACAGAAACGCCAATAGCACGAACAGATACCACATAAACACCCCAGCCTCATATAAAAATAGAATCAAAGACAGTAGTAACAAAAAAATGACACCCCAACCTGCCAGAAAGAAGAGAAACGGAAGTACCTCCGATGATGAACAGCCTCAGACGACACCGACGGAGAAGCCAATCGACGGAGGCCAAAGCTCGATGATCCAGGGAGAGGGGCAAGACGACAAACTTACGTTTGTTATACAATGGTACTACCATTAATCCCACTTTGCAAACAAGTTAGTCAATGATACTAATCTATTGCACACAATTTTTGGCGTACTCCAAAAAATAGATGCAATATTACTTCTCTAAGTGCTACACATATATACATAACAACTAAGAACTTGTGGTTTCATTGTACCTCTTTTGTGCTTTGGCTTTAACTTGGATATATAAATAACAGATATATTTGTCAACATTCAAGAAGAAATCTGCTTAAGGCAATGCCAAGAGAGACTAGACTCTTTCGTTCAGACATTGAAATAAGTTTTCATCTTTTCTTGAACTCGTGTTCTCCTTAGGATGTTTCAAGTTTCAACTACTTTCCGTTGCTCTTCTTTTCTCGTTCTTTTTTTGCTCACCATCCAAGGTTTGTTAGTTTTGTTTAGGTTTATTCTAGAAATGGGAGATTTAATTCAAGGAGAGGCAAAATTGCTAAAACATGTCTATTCTCTGCTGCATTGACGCCTAATTTTGACATTAAAATAACAGTTGGGAATTCAATTTCTTAGGCCTCATAGAATTATTAATATTTGGGCAGGTGAGGCTTTAGCTGGAGGCACTACTACATGAGAATCCACGATAAGCAAAATGAAAATGGAAATTTAACAAGGAAAAACCAATGCCTCCACCAGCTTGTGGTGTGATAGAAGTGGTTTTCGAAGAAGATCTCTTGCTTTAAAGCAATGTCAGGGGGTGCATGGGGGGGGCTGGCAACGTGCTTGGATTGTGCCGAAAATAGTATTTTTCGGCTAATTAGACAATTCCAATTACAATTCCAATCTTTATCCTATAGTGATACCGATCAATGATACTGATTCTGAACAAGTACTTCAGTTGGCTTATTTACCTTTTTGGTCCCCAATGTATTAGCGAACTTCCAATTTGGTCCCCAATGTAAACATTTAACCAATTTAATCCCCAACGTTTGAAATTTGTGTCAAATTGGTCCTCCTCTCCAACACCGTTTAGGCTCTCCGTCAAAAGTGGGGGCATTCTTGGTATTTCACCCCCCTTCTCACCTCTGCCACCCTAAAAACGTGAAACGACGTTTTGTGGAGGGATTTTTTCCCGCCAAATGCCATCCCCTGCCATGAGTGTATATATACAATATACACATACACACTGCAGCACTCCATAAGAAAACAGAGCACACCAAGAGAGAGAGAGAGAGAGCTAGAGTAGACCAGAAAGAAAGAAAAAGTGAAGAGAGAACATGGAGGCACCCTCACCGGACATTTGCTACTGCAGGAAGGTGGGCAAGATGACGACTTCTTGGACTGATTCTAACCCAGGAAGGAGGTTCGTTGGATGTGAGCGCTACGGGGTACACACTATGAACACAGCTTGTAACCCCATTGCATTGCTTCTTTTCTTTACCATGTATCTTTTCTCTGAATCTGTTCATTTTGCAGCAACCTGGTGCTTGTGGCTATTTCATTTGGTTTGATCCCCCAATGTGCGACAGAGCTAAAGTGGTCATACCTGGACTGCTTCGGTCGTTAGGGAAGCATGAAACTGAGAAGATAAGGGATGATGCTGAGATCAAAAGGCTGAGAAAGATGAACAATGTCCTGTTTGCTGCACTGGTTGCAACTTGGTTCTTGTTTGTTCGTTGTGCTCTGATGGTGTGGATGAACAAATGAAGGGCTTTGGAGAATCAAGTGGGACATTCTAACTAACTAAATGGGGGGTTATGAAGTTTAGGGCTGTAGGTCTAGGTTTTGTGGTAGTTTGCTCTCTAAATGTAAGGTTTAGGGTAGTGGTGAAATGTATGAATGGTGTTTTGTGGTCTTTACCCAGCAAGATGGGTTTTCTTTTGTAATGGCTGCTGGCCAAACTAAGTTATGGTGTAATATAATGCCCCACTGGCCCTGTTTTCTCCTATATGATTGTATTCCACTGTCCAATTCCAATTTCCATAGCACACCAAACACCCAAAACTGTATATAACAAACTGTAATGACTTGAAACTGAATAAGACACCAAAAGACATAAACAAAATAAAAGGTGCACAACACCTGCTATTGCATAAAACCATATCCAAACTTTACAATGCCATAGCTAAGCAAAGGCATATACCAGCCATAAGTTCACTACTACTGAACTAAACCAGGCAGAAGTTCACAAAAACTAAGGCAGTACATGTTTTAAGCACAAAAACTAAACCATAACCTCTTAGCTTTTTCACAAAAAGCAAGGCAGTAACAAAAAGTTGCACCACTAGTCACATATGTCCACTACTCACTACCAGTTCTGTCCAAAAAAAGAAAACCACTTACGACCATCAACTTCAGTCCATGCACCTTGTTTTGGTTTTGCCAAACCTGCTTCCATGAGTTGTAACTGTAGTGACATTTGAAACTTGTGATCCTTGTGTGGCCTGTGCATAGTTAGAAGGGACATTAACCTGCAAGGTCAAGTAAATTGACATTTACATTCCATTGTTTACAAGATTTCTTCAACAATAAACCTAAATGTGTAAAAGATTTGTATGATACCTGAATGTTGCTGCCCCTTGGCTGCATGCCAACTCCTCCACCCCTAAACTTGACACCATTCCCCCTGCCCCTAACTGGTTGCACTACAACTCCCCCACCCCTTGTCTTCACACCACTTCCCCTTCCCACTGGTTGGCCTACAACTCCCCCACCCCTTGTCTTCACACCAGATCCCCTGCCCACTGGTTGCCCTACAACTCCTCCACCTCTTGTCTTCACACCACTTCCCCTACCCCTTGCACTTGTTCCTCTGCCTCTTGGTTCCACAGTAGTGCCCCTGCATCTTGGTTCCACAGTAGTGCCCCTGCCTCTTGGTTGCACAGTAGTGCCCCTGCCTCTTGGTTCCACAGTACTGCCCCTGCCTCTTGGTTGCACAGTAGTGCCCCTGCCTCTTGGTTGCACACTAGTGCCCTTGCCTCTTGGTTGCACACTAGTGCCCCTGCCTCTTAGCTGCACACTAGTTCCTCTCCCACTACTTGTCATGCCACTTGGCTGCACATTATCCCTACCCCTTGCACATTCAGTAGTTCCTCTCCCCCTTGCACATTCAATGGTTTCACTAGCCTCAGGCAAGGGTGTGGTGCAAGTTCGACTGTTATGCCCATGGTTCCCACACCTTCTACAGTGGACTGAATTCTGTCCTATTTTCCTCAACTTGGTGTTGTCATTTGGATTCAAATATTCCTCTGGGGCCCTAATTCTTTTCTTCTTTGGCCTTCCATGTTTTCTCCTTCCCTCAGGAGGCATAACTGGTGTCTGACCTGTTTTCGGCCACATTTTATGCCCATTAATAGGGTTGATCAATTGTTGGTATGCCTTCTTATAACTGGACTTAGAATAACAAGAATGTATAAATTCTTCTTCTCTCTCATGTCTCCCTTGGATTGCTGCAATGGCATGGACACAAGGTATCCCAGTCAAGTCCCACCTTCTACAACTACAAGACTGTGAATCTAGGAAGACAGTGTATTGTTCCCCTTCACCACATCTGACTTGGAATTGGAAATCGCCAAACCATTCAGCTTGACAAGGTGCTGCCTTATCCTTCAAGGTCTCCAACCTGCTATAACAGTTAGGCAAGAGCTCATCACTAAATTTTTTGATCCACTCTCTTCTAATCACCATCCTTTTGCTCATATAACACCTAATCCACTCCAACATTTCTATGATTGGCTTATCCCTAGCTTCCAATATAGCTCTGTTGAATGCTTCACACAAGTTGTTGCACACCATGTCACATTTCACTATTTCCTTGAAATGTGATCTGCTCCAATGACATGGGGGTATTTTGGCTAACCATTCATAAGCTGCAGGGTCTTCTTCGTTCAGACTTTGCAATGCATCATGAAATTTTGCTACATGGGATGCCTTTGCACATTCCCAGAACTTGTTTTCAAGGGATAGACCTCTGAATTGCTTCTGAAAGTTGCTTAGTATGTGCTTAGCACAATACCTCTGCTCTGTTCTGACCATGGTTTCATTAATTGCTGGCAACAATCCCTGCAAATAGTATGTATGACATAAGTATCCGACAATACTGAAAACTACCAAATATGAAATTACAAAAATCAGGATTCAGATTACCTTCTGTCTATCATTGATGAATGTCCATTCATGTTCATTGGCTTCTGTAATATTGAGGTCCATCTTCAGAAGTGTAAGAAACCATGTCCATGTGTCCTTGTTCTCAACCTCCACCACACACCATGCCATAGGATACATTGCATTGTTTGGATCCACACCAACTGCTGTGAGGAGCTGGCCACTGTATTCCCCTTTCAAATGACAACCATCTACACCTATTATCTTTCTGCAACCTCCAAGATACCCACTCTTCACAGCTGCTAAGAAAATGTACAACCTATTGAACCTTGGTTGGCCAGTGACTTCATCTAATGGTGCATCCATTACCACAGTTGAGCCTGGATTGGACCTCCTTATCTCCTCACAATAGTCCCACAGTCTCCCATACTGTTCCACATCATTACCATATATGAGCTTACCAGCTTTTCTCTTTGCCTTGTACAATTGGTTCCTAGAAACATCAACTTTTAGTTCCTTTCTCACTCTCTCTTTGAAGGCAGCAATAGGCATCCCTGGATTTATCCTTAAATCATCCATATACCTCTTAGCAATGACACTTGAGGTAACATTTCTGTTTGAGTAGGTTTTCCCACATTTGTGTATGTGCTTGTAGGTTCTGACCTGGTAAGTAGATTCAGTCATAACTTTAGCTGCATATACCACCCATGTACATGGTTTCTCTGGATCATTTGAACCAAAACACTTGGCTCTAATCCTCCTCTTATCATTCTTGACCATCTTCACTTGCCTTTGGTGCTTAATTGCATGTTGTTTAACAGCTGCTTTGAACTCCTGAGGGGTACTGAAAAACATCCCAACCTTGAATTGGGGATCTTCCATATCAGTGTCAGGCCTAAAGTTCTTAAAGTGGTGTTTCCTCCTATGACTATTTTCTTCATCACTTGAGGTGTAATAACTATTTTCTGAACCATATTTGGAATCATCATCACTAAGCAAAATCTCATTCCCATTAAATCCATCACCATTCCCATCAAACCCAACTTCTTCTTCAGCAGTGACCTTTAATCCCATAAATTCTTCATTCTCATCAACATATGTCTCATACAACCCATCATCATCTTCTTCTTGATAGGAATGGTCACTGTAATATACATCATCACTTGATGAATCACTGTAATCTTCTCCATCTATGATCTCAACATCATCAACAGAATCCTTTGGCACTCCATCTACGTCAGGTTTAAAATTAAATCCAATGTCATCAACATTCACATCTGGAATCTCAATATCAAAATTCCCCAAACCATCCCCAACAGATTCAAAGTTAACATCTCCTAGCTCAATACAGTCAAAATTAAAAGACCCCAAATCATAGTTGTTTTGCATATTTGGGTCAGTTTCTTGGGTTACATTTTTAGTTTCTTGGCCTGCACTATCATGACACTTTAGTCCTCCTGTGTGCTCCAAATACACTATAGCAGTCCTTTTGTTGTCCAAATAGTCCAACATATTGTAAACATCTTTGTCGTTGGTCAGGGGTAGAAGCCCTTTGTCCAAATCAAGGCCAGGCATCTTATAGTAAAAGCCCACACCAGAATGGTATCCAAGCTCCTTGGCCCAACCATCAAGCTCAAGTAAAGAAATATAGTCAGGGTCTAGCCCATGGACTGTGTCAATTCTACCCCCAGTGTAAACCCTCTTGGGCCTAAAGCTAAATGCACCCCCATGGTGGAATTCCATTGCATAACAAGGAGGGTCCCTGCAAGGCCCTACAGAAAAGCCCAAGTACATCCATTTAACAACACAAAATCATACCTAAAGTGTAACACAAACCCATATGAATTTTGACATACACACACACACGCACTACATGCATATATTATACACTGAGCACGCACCCCCGTATTTATATATCTTTACTGAGCACACACCCCCATATTTATATATCTTTACACATATATACAAAAAGCCATCAATGGGGTCCAAACCGCACTCCATTTACCTTAATCGAACAAACAAAAAGCAGTGCACAAACCCTACAATGGTAAGAGATATCGAGATGCATACCTCTGCATTGTTCATTCCACTCTTGATGTTCCATATTCAGTCTTGATCGAGTAGATTCATGCAAAGCTTCTCCAGATTTTGAAATTTTTGGTCAGAGATATCGGATTACGGATGGGTGTCAGGAATTAGGGCTGCTGTAATGACTTCTGGGGGGTGTAATGACTCGTTTCACGTTTTTAGGGTGGCAGAGGTGAGAAGGGGGGTGAAATACCAAGAATGCCCCCACTTTTGACGGAGAGCCTAAACGGCGTTGGAGAGGAGGACCAATTTGACACAAATTTCAAACGTTGGGGATTAAATTGGTTAAATGTTTACATTGGGGACCAAATTGGAAGTTCGCTAATACATTGGGGACCAAAAAGGTAAATTTGCCACTTCAGTTAATGCTTCAGTATCAAAGAACCTCAAACAGAATAAAATTTTTATTTTTGCTAAGTTTGAGAAGTCCCCTCGTTCCCTATTTTCAGAAGCAAAAAAAATCTATATTCTTGCACAAATTCAGTTTTCGAAGGAAAATTGTTTTGCAAGTGTGTCTTAAATTGTGAAGGTGCAGTCTGTGGCAATCCACCAAAACGATACTCCATTATTTCTGAGGATTTAGTCTATTTTCCTCAAGACCGAAGGCAAAAATTTCAAAAAAGAAAATAAAAAATCAGACGCAACAGATCGAAGAAAGAAAAAGAGATTCACCTGGAAATTTGTAGAGCTTGACGGACTGGTCGATAGATCCGAAAGCGAGACAAAACGATGAAATCGAGTCAATATAGCTTCGATTCTTTGCCTCAACCAGTGCAATAGTTCCAAATATAGCTTTGGTTCTTCTCCAACTACGGAATGAGGAAGAAGAAAATGATGAAATCGAGTTATTAGTAGAGAAACAGAGATTAATTGATCAGATTTAAAGACAATTGGAGAGCGAGGACCTACCTACTCACGATTGGAACCCTAGAGATCGATCCATTAGCAGCCAACACCAGTTCGCCCCACTTGAGAAATCTACTACCATTTCACACGAAACGATTGGGAGCTATGCCGCCACTGATCAAGTTACCGATTGGAATTTTCAGATAGGGCTGTGCGATTTTGGGCGCCATGATTGAATTTTCAGAAAGGGCTTTGCGATTTTGGAGGAACGCTATTAAAGTCATTAATGAAACGCTATTGAAATTTTGGAGCGAGCGTTTGCTTCTTGAACGCTATATCTGCTTGTCTATTATAGCATAAGTAAAAGAACGCTATAAAAATATGCTATAGAAAGCCATATTTGTTGTAGTGATATGTTTATCATAGAAATGATATGAAAAAGGACAACGAATAAATAACATAAAAATGGAGTACGTCAGAAGTCAAGCACACAAGCATACAGAACACACAAGAATACCATCACACCATCTTTTAATTACTATTTGCTTATTGACGGGCAACTGTAAAGGATTCCAAGAAAATGACCCCCACCCATTGTCATACCCATTAGGTAAATGAAAGCGTGTTATCACATGCCAAGAAAAAGATTCATTGATAGAGGGAGAAAGTTCAGCCTCAACTGTCGCAAGTAGAGAACTCATCCACATAGAGTTTTGGACCAGTTCAATTAGATAAAAGCAAACAGACATTTAGTAAATGCGATAGGTTGAGCTGGGCCAAGCTAGCTCAAACCAAACTATGTTACTTGGAACGCAGATCATTCCGGTGGGAAAGGGGAAGGGAGAACGGGAAATGAGGAATTCCACCTGCTGTAAGTTGTGGTATGGACCCATAGCTTGTACAGATTACAGTATTATAACTTACTTCCAAATGTCAGGGAATTTTTTTTACATATACAGTTATTATGATGCAAATTAATCATATAAATTCTAGGAGCAGTATGCCCTTTTTTAACTCTTTGTAATGCCAAAATTCTACTCTACTTACATTATGTTTCATAGTATTGGACAAAAGGATTTCAAGAAAACACATAAGAAGAATGTTGGGATTCACTTGGTTACTGAATTCACCAACTTGAAATGCAACTGTATCACGTTTTCCAAAGCGAAATCACTAGGATTTTTTTGAGTCTTATTCTTAACGACCTCCATCGCCACTTATAAAGCAAGCTTCTTTAACGGATTAGGTTCACAAACAAAAAATCTGTTCAATCAAATAATCACCATCTTGTCATAAACATCTACCCCTGACAAGTTTCCGGAATCAAATTTTCCAGTAATTATCACGTGGATACTGAATATTCTTTGACAAGGTTAAAAGAATTAGTAAACACAAATTGATAAGAGCAAATTATATAGCTTCCTCAATAATCTAGAGTTGATCTTTACCGTCTCAGCAAGAAAAAAGCTCTCCATATGATCTTCCTGCTTGTGAAACTCTACATCTGAAATATGACAATATCCGCACGTGCATCGGGCTCCATATTGCAAGCTGGCAACCATGTCCCTTCCAGCATCAAGGTATCTGTACAGCATTATGCCAAGATTTTAATTTCACGTCAAGAAACCGATTTTAACTTTCAAGATTTTAACTTTCAACCGCCAAGTCAACCATGTCCCTTCCACAATCAAGATATCTGCCCGAGTCACAAGTCTCAAGCAGTGGCAGACCCATAAATTTCATATACTAGGGGCACCTTTTATTCACAATCTTAAAAAATATCTCTCTATGTATTCACAATCTTAAAAAAATATCTCTCTATGTATACCACTACCTATCGTTCAACCATTGAATATTGATCACTCATTTTATTCCACAATTGATTTTTCACAATCTTCAAGGCTGAAAACACCCTTTCAACTGTCACGGTGGCAACAGGTAAGATTATTGCCAAAGTCAAGAGCAAGTAAACTAAAGGATATAGTAATTTAGTAATTTGATTTTTGTAATATTGTGTATTGAGAGGAAAACAAAAAAAAGGTAGAACAAAAATGGAGAAATAAAGGAAAGAGGTAGAACAAAAATGTGAAAAATAAAGGAAAGAAATAGAAAAAAATGGAAAATTAAAGAAAAGGTGAAGGGGATGGGGATGGGAGGGGATCCGAACTCAGGCGCCTAGAATTTTAGATAGCTTGTTGACCACAACACCAAGCTAGGTGTTTGTGCTAGTATGGAAAACTTTTTTATACTTGTATCTAAATTTTAATTTTTTTTTTTTTAAAAAGGTGTGACCCCACGTGCCCCAACGTGGATCCGCCTTTGGTCTCAAGTCTCTAGCTCAGATCCTCAGACAGCACTTGAATCCCATAAGCAACCAATCTCAAGTCACTAGCTCAGAGCCTCAGGCTCAGGCAGCTTCTGAATCCAACCCATAAGTGAGCAATAATGTCTGTTTCAAACTTAGTTGCAGGGAGCTCCTAAAATGGTGCCGCTCCCACCTTAGGAGCCCGCTTTTGCGCTCCTAAGTAAGGAGCTTGACGGGAGCTCGCTCCCATCGAGATGGGAGCTCGCTCCTTACAAAGATGGGAGCTTTTGTATGATATTTGTATAGAAAACCAAGGATTTATCACTTGGCTTTATTAATTAGTCTTCGATGAACTCATATATCTGGCCTAAGTCATGATATCTTGAAAAGAAATTCATATGTTGTACCACCAGCCTATTTCTTACACTTATGGAGGACTTAGCCCATAATTTTACTTCATAAATTTTTGTACTTTTACAGTGGAATACTCTATGCTACATTATTTTCATAATATATGTACACGCTCCTCTCACGCTCCCAACCTTGGGAGCTTCTATATTCCCTCGCTCCCCCGCTCCCGCTCCCGCTTCGTGCAACTAAGGTTTCAGATACTACTTTGCTCCTAGAAAACTTCTAGATTTTACTCCCCATCTCTACTTTATGCTTTCACAATTTGAAGGAGAGTACGTCGAAGCAGAAACAAGGCATCAGGATCTATAACCCTATAGTAGCCATTTCTGTATTAACAGTAACTTTCATGGAATGTAATATTAACAGTCAAGAGATGTTATAAAACTTATAATCAACCTGACCTCTGTCCTACATCAAACGGCTCTCATGAGGGAACACATATTCGCCTTTTCCAATTTTCGCGTAAACAATGGGCACAGAACAATGCATAAAAAGTAATGGCCTAAAAGGAGGCAACTAACTCATACAGAGTAATTTGAAATTCTAAAGGATTCACTAACTTAGTCTGTTAAGACATTTTCCAATAGAAGTTGATCTTTCTGAAATTTTTCACTTTTGTATTACCATATTTTAAGTTGCATAATTGGGAGGACAAAGAATACCAAAGTGATTTTGATTCAGATTTACAGGCACAGAACCAACCTGGGATCTCTGGTAGCTTTGTAGAGCCAATATGTACTCTCTATTAGCTCTGGACGCAGAGGGTAGCTTTTTTGACCATGCTGAAGGGAAAAGTAACTAACAAGTCAAAAAACTCCTTGGCATGTAATTTTGTGAAAAAGAAAGACAGAACTTTAAATAGCATAAACATGAGATAAACTGCACAAAATACAGCATCTATTGCATTATTTGCACACATTTCTAACACGTCAATAAAACTTTACAATTACATGAATCCACATTCAAGTGATTCCAAGCTCCACCATCAAAAGAGTATAAGAACCATGTCATCACATACGTACTGTTATGCAACCAAACAAGTTATCCATGTGTTCTTACCATCTATATCATTCGACAGTATGCCAAAAGCAGTGTATAGCCCTCTTAGTCTTAGCTTACATGCCACAACTTGCAAACTTGAGGTCCGCAACAAAGAGTAAGGAAAAACAGAATACAAAAATGGAACAGAAAATACATAAGCTCTGAGAACTTATATTATTTGCAACTATAGCTTACAATGTTTTGTGTTCTAGAACGGTCATTTGAGTTTGCTCTTTTGATGAACAGAATTGTGTATTCAACTATATGACAATGTTTACCAATCATCTGAGATGCCAACTAAAGAAGAGAAGCTTCTCCTGTTTCACTTAAGATGGTAATTCACCAATATTGGTTTCCCCCAAACTGTTCTAAATTTAATGATCTCCGCAAGACAAGTTAAGAGGTTGATTGAAGACAATCTAACAGTCGGTCATTTAAAAGCAGATGCCCCTCACTGCAGATCCAGAAACATTACAGATAACTAAAACCAAAAAGGTCCATTCAAAAGATGTTCATGCACCTTCATCTGAACACATCAATATCAAAGTACCAAAGCATTGACTATAAGAAGTATCTTTTTTCTATTTGGAGATCCAACATTGACAGCTACACATCTAAGGGTAGCCACCCCCCTAAACATAACCCCTACCTACCACGATGAGGGGGGGAATGTTACCGAAGGCCCCTACCACAACACAAGTAGATTTTAAAAGTTGCCCGTTACATCATGTAGGAACTCAGATATTAGAGACTAACATACCTGAACGCTAAGTGTGGCAAGATTAAAACCCTCCGGAGTAAAGCCGTATCTTTTCCAGACGCTAAAAAAAGCAGCATGAGTTCGAATTGCAGGATCAATGTCCCCTGCTAAAACCTTCCAAAAATTCTGTACTCAGTTCACTTAATCCCTACTCAATGAGTTCTGATTTCAAGCAATTAACTACATATTACAGTATACTAAGAACTATATACTAATTTATATATTTGTTACCTGAAGGCCAGGCCAAAATGCCTGCAAACTGTTAAATAATGGCCAAACAAGGGCAGCAGAGTTCATATTTACCTCCACATACCTATTAATATTTGAAAAGTCAGCATCCTTCTGTAATAGGGTAAAAAAATTTATACTAAAACCCTCAGCAAGACAACATAATGAAATTGAAATGGAACAAGAGAAAGGAATGTTTGTTTACTTAGTGGCACACAAAGGGCCACAATCATTTACCAAGGATCAGTATAAAGATAGCGCATAGCAGCCTCATAAGCTTCTTGAAAAATGAAAAGACACTCTTCATCTCCAAATAATAAGTAAGCCTGAAGTGAAATCATAAATGCCTGCTGTTAGGTAAAATGAAAAGATAGAGATAGTGGTAGGAGTTTTACTTAGTTATTTTCTTTTGCTCAAGGACCATGTGGGCACAAAATGGCTGATACATGAGAGAGTGACACAATGGAACTTAATGGTTTTTTAGGAATCATACGATCTATATAGATCAGCATGCAGTATGAGTATCAACATTATGCAATCTAGCTTAAGAGATAGTAACAATGAAGTAACACTCTGCATAACATCAACTTTACCAGTATAGACTATGGAGTGCTACGGAAGATGGAGTTGACAGATCATGTTGCATTTGAGAAGAAATGGTGCACATCACTCATGACAGATAGGATAGATATGCTATTCATCACAGGGAATTGGTAAATCATTTTTCTTTATATTGTTTATCACTTCGGCACGTTTATTTTCCTCCTCTTATTGCAAGTTTGTTTAAATTTGTAAATGCTAATTCAAAAGGTGCGTACATACGACAGGTTCTGGACCTTCTGGTCTTGCAACTGTCCTACAAATTAGGAGTAACCCTTATTTTTCATTTGGTGACCTAAACCAAACCGAGCCTTATGTCCCAATCACTTGGGGTTGGCTACATGAATCATTTTCCTCCATTGAACTCTGTCAAGGGCCACTTGTTCACACAAACCCATTATACTCATATCTTTGCTCACAACAACATCTAATTTCAATTTAGGTCTACCCCTCCCCGTAGCATTTCTACCCAAAGCTATCCTATCCGCTCTCTTAACAACTACATCTCCTGATCTACAGTAGACGTGCCCAAACCACCTTAGCCTATTTTCCTTCAACTTCTCATCTATAGGCGCTACACCTACCCTCTCACGAACCGTTTCATTTCTAATTCATATGGTGACCTATTAAAAAAAATTGCAAAGCAATATTCCTTAATCTTATCCTCAGAGAATGTGACACATCATATACTACTACATACGGAATCCTAAAAGACACTATACTTTGAACTTGTAAAGACTAACCTTCAGGAGATATTCATAGAAAGAGGCAATACTGGTACCTATCCCAGCATCCTGCAAATATACAAGAATTGTAAACTGAAATAACCACAGATTAGCAAAATTCAAGCCTCGATACCATTGACTTGATTGACCAAATGATGCAGCGTAGCCTAATGACACGAACACGAACGTGCAAGAGAAAACACGAATAACAGATCGACCCAGAGGTACTCCCTCTTTAAACGATCAAAGTTGAGAATAATCTCGTTTTTCTTTATTCAATAACAACCAAAGTCTGCCGTAGGGTTTACAAGCATATAAATAGGGTAAAAGAAACCCTAATTAACTTAGGAAACCTTTAAGGCCGCTAATCAACCCTAAATACGAAAATTACCAAAAAAGGAAAGTTCTGATTTGACTAATAAATCAGAAACTAGAAAGAAATATAAGGTTGCCAAAACAAACGGCAAGTAAAACGGAGTTTCCTAACAAAAGTTATTAGCGATCTAAATATTACTATAAACGGCAAAATTGGCCTTTTCGGGGCCTAAACAGCGACGAACGCCCGAAATCCATCGTGCATCATCTTGCAAAGCAATATGACTATTGATCCTTGGGCCGATTCCTTTGGACCGTGCGAAATTCAGCCCATTCTAACAACGTTGATTCTTAGGCCTTTTTAGGCCTACGTGGACGCAACCGGTCCATCCACGTTGACGCAACCCGGTCTGCATCATCCTCCCCAGCTTGAAAAGAATTCGCCCTCGAATTGCCATCATCAGAAGATGAACTATCGCCCACAAACGGAATCAGATGTTTGACGTTGAACACATCCGATGTGCGCACGTGGCTAGGCAGATTCAAACGGTATGCATTCGAATTGATCTTCTCAAGGACCTCCAAAGGCCCAATCTTCCTGGCCTTAAGCTTGTTGTATTCCCCTTCCGGAAATGGATCCTTGGTCAGCACAGCATAAACAAAGTCGCCCACCTCAAATTCCACCAAACGACGCTTCTTGTCGGCTGCTTCCTTATACTTGGAGGTAGAGACCTCCAACTGCTTTCGAGTAGCCTCATGTACTTCCTTCAAATGTGCCATAAAGTCGTGGGCCTTCCAATGCACACGCTTCAAATCAGGCACCGGAGCGAGATCGACAGGGGATCGCGGATTGCACCCATAGACAATCTGAAATGGAGAATGACCTGTACTCCGATTCACTGAATGATTGTATGCAAACTCAACCTGGGCCAGTTTCAGATCCCATGACCCGAGTTGTTCACCCACCAAACTGCGTAGCATGTTGCCCAAAGAACGATTGACCACCTCAGTTTGGCCATCAGTTTGGGGATGATATGAAGTACTAAAATCGAGCTGTGTGTTTGCCAACCTCCACAAACAACGCCAAAAGTGGCTCAAGAAACGTGTGTCCCTGTCGGAAACAATAGATACAGGCAGCCCATGCAAACGATAAACACTGTCAAAATACAACTGTGCTACCTTAACAGCATCGGTGGTCTTCGTGCAAGGAATAAAGTGAGCCATCTTCGAGAACCTGTCCACCACCACATAAATAGAATCCTTGCCTCGTTGGGTACGAGGAAGACCAAGGACAAAATCCATACTCACATCCGCCCATGGTTGTGTAGGAATAGACAGAGGCATATAGAGTTCGGCGTTAGTGGCCCCACCCTTAGAAACACAACAAATATGACAAGCTTCCACAAACCGGTAAACATCCCGCCTCAAGGTAGGCCAAAAATATGATGCAGCCACCAAAGCAAGGGTTTTATCACGACCTACATGCCCCTCATTATGCAAGTCAGTAATAATTTTGAGTCGTAGACTCGACTCTGGAACACATAATGCATTACCCTTGAACAGAAAGCCATCATGAAGGTGAAACGCACTCGGTGCACCCTTTGAAAGATCATCCAACACATGCGAGAAAAAAGGATCCACAGCTAACAATTCACGAAAAGAATCGAAACCAAGTACCTCAGTGCGCATGAGAGTCAGCAAGGAAGAACGACGGCTGAGGGCATCTGCAACTCGGTTCAATGTCCCTGCCTTGTGTTTAATCACAAAGGTGAACTGCTGGACATAAGCAGCCCACTTAGCATGTCGATGGGATAGCTTGTCCTGACTATTCAGATGTCTCAGCGCCTCATGATCAGAATACAACACAAAGTCACTATGAATGAGGTAGTGGTACCAATGGTGCAAAGCACGCACAACTGCATAGAACTCCACATCATACGTGCTGTAATTCACCTTTCCCCCATTGAGTTTCTCACTGAAGTAAGCAACCGGCTTTGAATTCTGACTAAGAATAGCCCCAATTCCCACCTTCGAGGCATCACAATGTAACTCAAACGGCTGTGAAAAATCTGGAAGGATTAGCACTGGAGCACTAGTTAGCTTCAACTTGATCTCCCTGAAAGCCTCTGTTGCCTCTTCTGTCCATGTAAAACTTCCTCCTTTCATACACTCTGTGATCGGAGCCATAATAGTGCTGAAGTGTGGTATGAATCGGCGATAGAATGATGCTAACCCATGAAAGCTCCGAATATCAAACAAGGTCCGTGGCTCGGGCCATTGTTTGATCGCCACCACCTTTGATTCATCCACAACAAGTCCATCATTCGAAACAATGTACCCCAAGAATAGGACTGAGCCAGTCATAAAAGCACACTTATTCAGACCCCCAAACAGCTTCTCCCTTCGTAGGACCCCCAGAACTTCTCTTAAATGCTGCATATGTAAGTCCGGTGTAGCACTATAAATCAAAATATCATTGAAATATACTACAACAGACTTACCAATAAACGGTCGCAGCGCTTGGTTCATCACACGCATGAAAGTACTAGGCGCATTTGACAAACCAAATGGCATAACCAGCCATTCATACAAACCCTCACGAGTCTTAAATGCAGTCTTCCACTCATCCCCCGGTCTGATCCGAATCTGATGATAGCCACTCCTCAAGTCTAGCTTGCTGAACACTTTGGCCCCTGATAATTGATCCAACAAATCATCTAAACGAGGAATGGGAAATCGGTACCTCACAGTGATTTTATTGATAGCCCGGCTATCCACGCACATCCTCCATGATCCATCCTTCTTTGGAGTTAATAAAGCCGGAAGTGCACAAGGACTGAGGCTCTCTTGAATGAAACCCTTGGACAACAACTCTTCCACCTGTCTACGCAACTCCTCATGCTCCTTCGGACTCATCCGGTAATGGGCTCGGTTCGGCAAGTTAGCACCGCGCACTAAATCAATGTGGTGCTGAATGTCACGTAGCGGTGGCAATCCCTCCGGTAACTCTTCTGGAAACACATCCCCAAATTCCGACAAAAGGGGCTGAATAATAGCCGGAACTGCAGCCTCAGGTTGATCCTGCCCAATATCCTTCCTAACCAGAACATAAGCAACCCCAGACTCTTCCATCTGCGCTCTTGCTAATAGATTAGGACCCACAGGGGCTGACTCCCTCGATGGTAATAGTTTGATCTTTGTACCACCGTAAATCAAACTGTAAGTGTTAGACCCTCCGTCATGCGCTACCTTACGATCATACTGCCATGGACGCCCCAAAAGCAGATGACAAGCATCCATAGCCACAACATCACACCATGCACTGTTCTTATATTTAGAGGCCATTGAAAAAGAAACTAAACAGCGCTTGGAAACTTTTACCTCATTACCTTTCTTCAAGCAACTCAGTTTGTAAGGATTGGGATGCGCCTCTGTCTTCAAGTTTAATTTTTGCACTGCCTCTTCTGACACCACATTCTCACAACTGCCCGAATCAATCACATAGCGACAAACTTTGCCACCAATTGTGCAGGTGGACTGGAATATGTTGTTGCGCAACCACGACTCCCCTTCAGATTCTCGGGGCGCATAACACACCCTTCGCACCACCAATAGTGGCGACCCTGTGTCACCTGCACATTCTATCTCCTCCATCTCCCCATTATTGTCATCGTATACAGCATCCTGGCTATAATCCTCAGTTTCATCCTGGACAATCCCATCCTGATCTACGAACAAGGCCTTTCCTGGACGATCCCCTCTTCTGCAGTCCGCCATACGGTGACCTGGCTCGCCACACTTAAAGCATTTAAAGCCAGCAGTCGCCGTTCTATTAGTTGCCGGCACTGCGGGTTGAGGAATAACTGCACGTACAGGTGGTGCAGCCCCCACAGTTGTTCGAACAGCACTATTCCAATTACCCGCTGGCCTTCTATTGAACCGTTTTTCTAACACCAAAGCCCTCTGATGGGCATCCGAAATAGAACACAAATCATACATCATTAACTCATCTTGAATCTGTTGACGTAAACCACCAACATACCTTGCAGTCTGCTGCTCCGTAGACTCTGCTAAATCGTTTCTGGCCACGAGTTGATAGAACTCTTCGGTGTAATCATCGACAGAACGCGTGTTCTGGCGAAGATTCTGCAATCTCTGGTACATGATACGGGTATAGTTATGGGGAAGGAACTCCACCCGCATCTTCTTCTTCAGCTTTTCCCAATCAGTAATCTTGGACTTCCCATTCCGACTCCTACTGATTTTCAGTTGTTGCCACCACGCAGAAGCTCTACCCCTGAATCTAGTCGCCACAAGAGGAACCCTCCTATCCATAGGAACCCCTTTGAAATCCATGATTTCGTCTATAGCATTCAACCAGTCCAGAAATTCCTCCGGTGACAGGTTGCCCTGAAATTCTGGTAGGTCAATCTTGATACTTTTCTCCCACGAATGAGAGTCATGGATTCTAGCCATGATTTCCCTATCCCTCCCCGTTGATGGTAATGACCAGCGAAAGGGTTGGAACCTTCATCATCCGAAAAACCCTCCTCCTCCTGAGGATTAGGTCTAACAGGATGACGGCGAGTCGGACCCCCAACTTCTAAGGCCTCAAGGCGTTGCATGACTGCCTCGAGTGTCAACCCCATCCGTTGAAGCCCGTCCTCTACCCGAGCTTCTCGAGCGACTTCATCCCGCTCATAGACTTCGTCAAGAACAGCCGTACGGTTGCCTCGTCCACCCCAACCTCCAGCACGTCCTCTGGCAGCCATCTCAGGATTGGAACCCAGCTCTGATACCAACTGATGCAGCGTAGCCTAATGACACGAACACGAATGCAAGAGAAAACACGAATAATAGATCGACCCAGAGGTACTCCCTCTTTAAACGATCAAAGTTGAGAATAATCTCGTTTTTCTTTATTCAATAACAACCAAAGTCTGCCGTAGGGTTTACAAGCATATAAATAGGGTAAAAGAAACCCTAATTAACTTAGGAAACCTTTAAGGCCGCTAATCAACCCTAAATACGAAAATTACCAAAAAAGGAAAGTTCTGATTTGACTAATAAATCAGAAACTAGAAAGAAATATAAGGTTGCCAAAACAAACGGCAAGTAAAACGGAGTTTCCTAACAAAAGTTATTAGCGATCTAAATATTACTATAAACGGCAAAATTGGCCTTTTCGGGGCCTAAACAGCGACGAACGCCCGAAATCCATCGTGCATCATCTTGCAAAGCAATATGACTATTGATCCTTGGGCCGATTCCTTTGGACCGTGCGAAATTCAGCCCATTCTAACAACGTTGATTCTTAGGCCTTTTTAGGCCTACGTGGACGCAACCGGTCCATCCACGTTGACGCAACCCGGTCTGCATCACCAAACCTCGAAAAGGTAAGGAAAAGCAAAAGATCAACAGAGAAATGCAATGAATTGGTATGTAAACACAATATACTGCTAGACAGTTCGCATCTTGATGTGTGGCACTCGGAAAGAATTACAAAGCAATTGAAGCAGGAAAGAAAAAGGAAATTAGACGTGATCATAAGACAAAATAAAAATAACACCGGTTAAATGGCAGTAAGGGGTTATCTTTTGGCAAATGTCATAATGGCCATCCAGTAATGACAGGCATCAAACCCTTTTGTCATTCGGGATTTCGGAAAATATCAAGCATTTGTCAGTTCCTCTCAAGTTCTAAATATAGACTCTCAATATTAAAAATGAACCTCTACAATGTAATCCCAAAACAAGGCATGGATGGACAGACAGAAAAAACACTAAAACTTGAAATGAAGAGGGCGCTACACATATGGATAAGAACTCTTGAAAATCCCATATTTCAGAACAACTAAAGAAACACTTTTGGGATAAAAGACAAATGCCACTTAAATGAACAAAACATAAAGACTTATAAAATGAGATTTTGTGTGCTCTTTGGTAGGTCAAAAAATATTACCTTCTGTGTCCATTCACCTGTAAAAACATCAATATGGGCACCAACTAGGTTGATTTTTGAACGGTGTGCCCATAATCCGCGTACCGCATTCTTTGTAACTTGCTCATAAACTGTGTGTTCATGGAGTCACAATTATTGTTTGCCTATTGATTCCAAGTATGAATATATAGCAGATTGCGAGCTCCGCTATTTGCGTCAGGCTCAATGTATGAGTCGAGGTGAACGACATCGACTATTTTGTGTTTTTGTCATTTACAATAGTTAGATGATCAGTTTGGCTTTGCCAAAGATATTTCTAATGAACTCCGTTACATAAGTGTTGTTGAGCTATTATTAATATAACCATCTATATTTTGTCAAAAAAAAAAAAACTTGGAAGAGGAGAAAAGACAGACCCAAAATTAGGTTAAACTTCATGAATACCAAACATTCAAAAGTTGTTGCTCAGTTCATATCAATCTATTCAACTTGATTTGGAAACTTCACTAATACCAAACATTCAAAAGTTGTTGCTCAGTTCATATCAATCTATTCAACTTGATTTGGATACGAGTCGAATGACCGGCATATCTACACCATGAACACTTCTGTTCAAATTAACGTAAATATTTTTTTGGAAGAAAGTAAAATTCATAGATATGTGAAAAGAACATTACTTCTTATGTTTACTTTTTCGAATTAGTCGAGATGCATGTACGTTGGTGCTTTTGACTAAAGATAATATTCCTAGGTGTCTAGCCCGAAGCATGGGGCTTTCAAATCGTTTGCAAAATAACTCGATAAGACTAAGATTGATCCACATGGAGCGGTTTATTGGAGTGTAAGGCCAACCGGTTTAAATAGGGGTTTGTAGCTTTTGGAAGCCAACACTTGTTTAGATTTAATTTTTGGTGATTTTCAACTTCGATTTTCTATCTTGCGCCAAAACTACGAATTACAAGTATTTTACCACAAGACTTGTACTAAGAGTTTACAGTACCACTTATAGCCTAAATAATCCAATACGAGTCCTACAGATAATTTAAGTGCTCGACTGGAAGACTATAC
Organism: Rhododendron molle; assembly: GCA_025413875.1. Taxonomy (NCBI): domain Eukaryota; kingdom Viridiplantae; phylum Streptophyta; class Magnoliopsida; order Ericales; family Ericaceae; genus Rhododendron; species Rhododendron molle. The sequence continues at coordinate 59,580,275 of CM046391.1, forward strand.
TAGGTGCGATCGAATTCTTCTACGGAGTTGTCGAACCTGACAGCGGAATTCGAACGCAGCTGAACTTTTCCATTCCAACCCCTAGAGGTATCGATCACACCTGGACTTTTCAACCTTAGACATTTCCATTCCAACTCATGTAATGACTTTATCTATAGTCTACACCCAGGACGCTATTTCCATTCCATTAATTTCTGTACGTACAACAAGGGTCCCACATGACCCAGTCGTGCAATGTTACGCATACTCGGTGTTCTGCAATGCTCTGGATTAATATTCATTTTTATTGGTGTATGATCGGGGTCCAAATACGTACAGTCAAAAATTTTAGGCTTCGACTTGGATTTTCAAATGACGATGTTGGCTTCATTTTTGTGCGCACGAGTATTCGAGCCAAAGTTGGGTTTCGATTACCTAAAATCAATATAAAGATATCTCACGCACAATATATATCATCTAAAATATTCAACAATAAATAATATACTATATTTGGTGCTTTTCAGTTACATGGCCTATATACATAACTATATAAAAAAAAACTCGAGTACACTATACACACACACACACACACGGGGAGGTTCCAAAGACATCTATAAAAATACTTCATAATTTCCGATCAAATTTTAATAATCCGAGCCGCTCAATGTGATTAAAATATGATTTTAAAAGTACCCGTAAAAAATCAGCAAAAAAAATGACCGGGAAGGGTTTGATCCGAACAGTTTTTTATTGAACGGTTCAATTAAAAACTGCTCAAAACAAGCACTTCCTGATAATTTTTTTTTGCCGATTTCTCACGGGTACACTTAAAATCACATTCTGCACACATTGAGCGGCTCGGATCATCAAAATTTGATCGGGAACTATGAGATTGAAATTTGAAGTATTTTTTTAGATGGTTTTTCAAATGTCCCTGGAACAGTCATATATATATCATCCCAGGCCAAACGATGAAGTGCTATTAGCCTCGCCATGAATTCTGAGAACGAAGCAAAATTCGGGATGAAGTTCGGTTGAGATAAAATCATGTCTTGACAATATTATTATTATTATTATAGTTCTAAAAACGAAGCGAAATTCTCTTTGTTGTTCAAAAGAAAATTAGATATTCCAAAAATTGCGACACGCTTGGCAAGATAACAAGAAAAATGAAAAGCTCACAATCCATAGTTGGCTCCATAATTTTTTTGTATGGGAATTTTCAAACTAAAAATTTACCCATTCTGTCGGTAGATCTCCACAAGCTTCTAAATAATGTATGTATATCACATAGGAGTATTTCTTTGGTTTCCTAATTTTTAAGAAGGGAAGAGCTTCAATAGAATTTGGGAGTCCATAGCAACATAGACAAACCACCATTCCCCAAAGCCCAATTAGCTAGTTTGTACTCTATATAGGACCACAAACAACCCATAGGATTATCTAAAAAATCAACCGGAGCTAAGTTAGTTGGCCAAGACTCTTGCATCTCACTAGGAGGTCAGGAGTTCGAATCTCCTCACCTGTGTACGGGTGTACTTTCCTTAGAGGGCATTTCCTTTATTTCTTTGTCTCTATCTTATAATGGGCTTATTTCTTGTATTGGTTGAGTTATTGGGCTTGGTTGTCTCATGCACTTTCACAATTGATATAGTGTCCCGGATTTGTACACTATACTTCATATCTGATATAAAATGATCTCTTCTATCGAATGACTAAAAAAAAAAGTATTATCCAAAAACCTAAATAAAGGTACATGATCCTTTCAAAATAAAATAAAGGCACATGGAACTGATATGGATGGCATTTCACTACACCAAACTTTATAGTATCTATCTAAAGAAAAAGCGACAATTGGGGGTGCTTCATTGTCACTGTGTATATGTTTTGCCTTAACGAACACAAACCCGTGTTGTTCCGGTATTAGTGCCAGTTACTCGTAGGGTAACCTATCCATGCTTCATTGTCTACAGCTTACATATCTACGTTTTTCTGGATTTTCAAGAACCAATTGTCTTGCTCAAAAGAAGAATTTCTGACTTTAACATCAAGCCCAGAAATACAAAAAATGAGCATGAATTTCTGGTATTAGTGCCAGTTACTCGTAGGGGACTTCTCACCACTGCAATGTTTTAAACAGTTAAACCAATCCCACATTGATTTCTCACAAGAGAAATACTTCCTTTACATAACCAGGCTGACGGCTCACCGTCCATTCCGTGGGGTTGTGGGGCTCGGGATTGCACACGTACTATGTAACCCTAAACCACTCTGATTATCAGAGACTAAGTTCGTGAAGGAAGGTACTCTTTCTTCCAGCGCGTGCAAGTCTCTAGCATTGATTGGACCCTCGAGAGTGTTCGAATGGAGGTTTTACAACTTCAACTGTAGATAGAAGTCAAATGACTCAAGTCAGGCGGTGGACAATGTTAGCAAGGTTTTACAACTTCCACTATCACATGAAAATTGTTGAATGATTCAAGAGATCAAATAAAAGAAGTAAATTTGTAATTTCTTTTGTCTTGTTGGAAAATTTGAAAGTGTTGAACTTTTTACAGATGATTTTTTTTTAATTACTTTTTTTAATGCTTCTTTCAGTATTTGCACTAAAATGGAAGTTCTTCAATCAACTTTCATCTCATTAGAAGTGAAGTCAGGTGTTGGACAATAGATGCACTGTGCAGCAAAATCAATCTCATGTTTCACAAGGCATTGAGATGTTCTTCTATTACATTATGCAACAAAACTGCACTCAATAATGATTGCTATACATATCGAAGCAGCAATGACTTCCAATGTCACTGTTTGGTTCGTTTAGCAGTCCTAACCATCACATGATTCAACTTCCTTTTGCTTGACCATTCAGGGGCCTAGATGAAAAAGCCTAGGTTATCTATTTGTCGGATTGAATTCACTTGAAACAGGTATAACCCATGCATTTGACAATAAATGATTTGCATATCGGATGCTTTGCATTGCTTCTTGGATTATTTATTTATTTTTATTTGTCTTGAAGTTTCGTATTTTTTGCCGGATGTAACTTCTTTTGTTGTTAATAGTGTTGGATTTGCTTTTGTATCTCTTGTACAAACTCTCGTGAGAAATCTTTTATCCATAAATGTATATCTATAGATGAAGTTCGACTTTCGCCAAAAAAAAAAAGTGGACTCATTTTCTCTGAGCCGAGTTCTTGATCCACAAACTTTCCCCGGGTAACGGCCTGTTTGGTGGAGGGATATGTTTTGAAGGGAGAAGGGGATAGAATAAGAGGGGATATGAAATGAGGGAAGATTATTTTAGAAGGGGAGTAAAAAAGATACTCTTTTTAAGTTGCCAGTGTCAGTGACCCATAAGGTATGTGATAAGTGTCAAAATATACATATTTTGGCCCTCCAATCTATATTTACTAGTCTTTTATATTTGTTAATTAATATTAATTTTGTGTTTTTACGTTTACAGGTTGCTCGAGCTCGATTTTCATGATTTTGGGTAAAGATGGAAGTTAGCAAAAGTTTTGAATCAAAGTGCGGAGTGCTTTGAAATTTTGGATGGTTAATTCAATATTAGACAAAGCCTAAGGGCCACTATGTAATTAATGCTTTCAATTCCTATAAAACAAACCTTATTACCCTACTGCGGAGGAGCTAAAACAAGAAACGGACGACTGACGAAAAAAGAAAAGAACGGAGGCTGCGGTATTTGTTTATTTTTCAACAGGTTTTATTGGCTCGGCAGATCACGAAGATCGGGTGCTGCCGAGAATATTGTTAAGTTTACTTCTGAGTTTTTTTTCTTCTTCAAGTTTTCGAAATTTTGTTTAGATCTTCGCATTTCGATAATTCGTTTTAATTTCTGTTCTTTATAAAAGTTGTTTGTTTGTTTTTGTTTGGATCTCTTGTTTATTTTCCGTATCAAGTAATAGAAACATAATTAATTCTAGGGTTTTATTCATTTTATTTTTAATAACGATCTTTAGAACGATCTTTTTCTGGCGTCGGATCTGAGATTTGTTTTGTTTTCTTTTGTGCTCGAACCTGAAATTTCTGAATCGATTAAGGCTCCTCCAACACGTTTCAAGGGTTTATTTTTTTAATTGTAATTTAAAGGTAAAGTATAAATTATGAGGATTTAAACCATTCCAAAAAATAAAAGGTCCGTAGTAAAATTTAATAGTAGTAAAATTTCCGTTGAAAGCACGAAGATTAAATCATTAAACAAAAACTACAATAGCCAAAGATTAAACAAAAACTACAACCACTATATTATTTGTAGCAAAAAAAAAAAGACATTCCCTAGATACCTTGGTTGTTTCATTTATGTGGTGGAACATTTCCACATTCAATAGTACTGATTCTTGAGTCAACTACGGTATTGCATCTTTCTCAGCTAATAATCTTGTAAAACTGAAATGCGGAGAATTAAACTCTGGATTTGAAGAAGAAATAAAGATTCCTTTTTGAAGTGGATATGAAAATGTAAAACAATTAGATGAGAAGAAAGCAAAGGAGAAACTATAGTTGGCTTGCAGAGGAGTAATTTGGGGGGAGGCCGGGGGCTTTTAGCTTTTACCATTTGTGCGGGAAAAAGACAATTGTTTTAGCGCCAATATGAATTGGGAAGGAATAATTACAGGTGAAGCTCTTATAAATTACAGTTTGTCAAGTGTCACATTTTTTTTTTTTTTTGAAGAGGGAATACCTTTTTTTTGTATACCGGATATACCAAAAAGTTTCGTTTTTAGTTTTTACTTGGCTCGTAAAAACCTCCCGTAAGTCTCCAAAACGAAACACTCTGCCTAACTCAAAACCGGTTTTCTCTTTCATTTTGAGAAAATCTTGTTTACAAAGCTGTTGTAGCTAAATGTTTATGGAGCTCAAATGGATGCCTAATTTAGATGATCCGGATTGAAAATAATGACGTAGAACAAGTGGAAATCTAATTTCATGATCAATGGGACCGATCGAAGCCTCGGAAACCCAAATGATGCTTAATTACAAATTACCAAATTTGGCAAAATTTGGATGAGCTCCGATCGGGCCCAAAATTGTTGGGCTGTCTTATTTTCGCACTGCGGTCAATACTTGTAACGCCCCAAGCAGACCACTGCCCCAATATCCTGATTTTGATCCACAAGCCACACCACATGGCTCAAAAGCTTAAGCACAAGGCACTAGTAGTAGCCTACAAGATTTGTTATATGTCCAAGATCATCCATGTAGACTTCCGATGTGGGATGGGATGTTACAATACTCGCACCCCGAGGTCATGACGTGTGGTGTTTTTCAGCCTGAAACATTCGTTTAGTCCCTCAATTTGATTGTTTTGCCGTTTTAGAAAAGTTTTGCTTCGTTAATAACTCTTAAATTGTAATTCTTTATTACAATAGTTGGTTCTTTTTGGAAAAGTCATGATTTTCTTTCCCATTTTTCAATTTTAGGAGTTTCGCCAAATTATGGGACTTTTTATTTTTCGGCTTAATTTTCTATGGTTTTGGATTACACCTTATATAAAGAGTCGTAACCTAATGTTTTGATCAACTTTTGATCAATAATATTCAAACTTTGTCTCTTTCTCTCCTGAACTCGAGTTTATCAATCATTTGATTAGTACGCAACTAATCTTTCTTGTTAATTTTGTTGCGTCAAATAATCACTTAACAATAATAGATAATACCGTTAAGAGATTATTTTTAATTTAGGCCATCCAATGCTGAAACAGATGGCTGAAATCATCTAATTTCACAAAGAGTCACTTTACAACGACTCCGTAAATAAGTATATCTCTTTTATTTTTCCAATGATAAGTCAACCACACTCCGTTCTATCATCGTTGTTAGAATGACACCAACAACACTCAATGGGCAACAAAGTATAAGGTTGGGTTAGGGCAACCCAAATGTCGGGGCCAGCACTGTTTGCAGCACCAACCAATTACAACCGTTTAAAAGTGTTATAGATGGTCCTGATTTTAATGAAACTTTTTCGGGAAAAAATTTAACTCGTCCCCGGAAAAGTTTCACTAACATCTCGACTGTCCTAAACACTTTTGAACAGTCAGGATTGAGTGCCATAAACAAATACACTTGTTTACAGCACCTCCGTAAATAAGTATTTCTCTGCTATTATTATTACTATGTAGGGTTTGTGAGCTGTGGAGAGAAAATAGGGGAAAATATTGGCAAATAAGTAAGAATAGGGTAATTCTAATTACACACCTCGCAAACATGTACACCACCAAATAGGGTGAGTTTCAATGCACATTTTGACACTTAAAATCGTTCATTTTATTGTTTTTGGCAGAAAAATTATTCATGAAAAACATCAGGTTGATTGAACATTGATATAGTAATCTTAAAATTGTAGATTTTACTTGAGATGACCCGATCATTAAAATTCTTCTTGTTATTTAACTGATTTGAATCAAACACTAATCGATATGCAATTAATCTATTTTTTGTGTGTGAATCATTTAAACGTATACAATGAACGACTCTGATTGTCAAAATATGTTGTGGGACCTCACATTATTGGGTGGTGTGTACGTAGCAAAGCTTGTAAGATTTATGTGTGTCTTTACTATCGATGCATCTAGGATGGTAGCTATGATTAAGGCTGATAAATGAATAAATGAGCCACATTAACACTTGATTGTTCAATTGAACTAATTTTTTACAACAACATTATAAAATATTTCAATCCAATTGATATACTCAAATAAATTGTGCGGGAACTCGAGGTAGATACCACATGGTCCACACAACCCAGTATACATGTTGACATCGCTGTTTTCAAGAGGATCCTAGACGCAAAATTAAAATTAGGATTTGGGTTTTCAAAACCAAGTTAAACATTTTTAAAACTGAAGGGAGTTCTCGCCTCTCTGTGTGTCCGGCAAGAGGACTTCGGCGCCGACAACTAGAGTCTGGTTAGAGGAGTTCTCGCCTCTCTGTGTCTCTCAAAATCCCACTGCATCTCTCAATGTATATCTATCTCTGAAATTTTGTGTGTGTGTTTGTGTGTATGTGTGTGTACATACATATACACACATACATACATATACATACATATATATATATATATATATGGGGACCGGTTAAAAAACCTCTAAAAAAGCCTCCCACCTCATCCCTCCATTTCAAGAGTTGAGATTAAACCATCCACTCCAGTCCTGCAACAAAAAAACAACCCTCCACTCCACCCACGTCTGCGACCTAACCCCCTAGTCCTCCACCTCCCACCACTCCGACCAACGACGAACCACGGCGCTGACGACCCACGGATGAACCACGACCGACCTACCGATGAAAGACCCACTACCACGTGCCGACGACCCTCTCTCTCTCGTCAATGTAATGCTCTCCCTCCCCCTCTCTCTCTCTCTCTCTCTCTCTTCATCGGTGAGCCCTAGATTCTCCATCTTAGGGTTTTTAAAATTGGGGACCTCCAAAAATTAGGATTTGTGATCCACTACGAAATTGAGGATTTTTAATGGTCCACTGCGAAATTAGGGAAAGAAACACATAGTAAACCTCATCCTTTTTGAGCTTCACGTGTCATTTTGGTGCCTTAAGCCTCTAATGCCATCTCTTTTTTTTTTGTTGCTTGAGTTGATTGTTTCGAGTATTTGTTTTTGTCCAAAAGCATTTCACCAAACATGATTTTTCTGGAAAATGAAAACGGAAAACAAAAAACGATAATTAAAACTATACCCAACAGGCTTAGACCAACACCACGGGTCAAATCCTCCCCTCCTCATTCTGCCTTCCTTCACGCTTCTGGATTAGAGAGAAAAGGAGCCGACGAACGAAGAACAAAGACGATGATCGAAGAACGCGAGAAACACCCAATTACACTGCACACAAATTGAAAGAGTCCCTTGCAAAATTGAGAGATGGGGAAGGTGGGCAGTTGTGTTTCCAAAAAAATTGATTGAAACCTTCAGCAATCATCTTTCCCACATTCGTATTTTTCTGATTGGTCCCACATTCGTATTTTTCATAGAGGAGTTTTCGTGGCAGCCATTTCTCTTGGCAGCTGTGGATGAGAACGGTGGTTGTAAGTGGCGATGAAGGACGTGGTGGTGGTGGCCGGTGGGCGGCGGTTGTGGCGTATTTTAGTGTTATGCCGGGTTTCATAGAGAAGGAGAGGGAGTACAAGGGACAATAAAGGCTATGGGAGGACAAAATTGGAACATTTTCTCACATAATAAAAAAATTAGGGCAAAATTCTAAGAGTTTTGGACGGAACCCTGACGTAAGGGGTATATAGGACAAAAAAGCTTTGCTCAGAAGGCTGGCCGTAGGAAAATTCTATGAGGATGTGAGCGAGATAAACAGGGTTAATTCGAAAGGTGTCCCGGTATTTAACCCTAAATATTATATATGTCAATTATTTATAGGGAGCAGATAACGCCACGAGTATTTCTTTTCCTACCCCGACCCTTAATTGCACTCATGGTCAAAGTGACGCTTTTGTCCTCTTTCCAAAGTAGTCAGCCCATACTATCATTAATTGCCAGTAATCTTTTTTCATGAATTAACTTTTCCAAATTGTCACCTGAGTGTACAATCATAAAAACTAAAGGGTACACTACAGCAAATGCAATCAAAACTAAGGATACAATCGAAATTGTTTAATTTGTCAAACATGTTTTCAGAGTTTTTTTCTCTTGCATTCGTAGGGACAAAAATTAAATCAATTGATTAAACCCTTACCCATATATAACTGAGTTGGTTTTTCTAAAGGCCTAATAGAATAATATTTCAAACATATTGAACGACTCTAATTGATAGTGCATGACTCCAAAAATGAATCTTACGCAATTTAGTATACAATTGGAGGATGACAAATATAATTTCAAACAGACGGGTTTTTTTAGATTTTATTTTTTTTCAATTTTGTGTCATAGTATAATTTTTATTTTCAAAAACCTTAACAAATTAAAGTAAAGTATTAAAATAAAGACAAACAAAACTAAAAAACGAAGTTAGAGGGCGGATGATGTAGAACAAATCTCTACAGATTTTCTGGAAAGATTTGATAGGATCAAATCAAGGAAGAAGTATTGATCAAGACATTCAAGTTATGGGAACTTTTTATTCTCTAGTTTTATTTTTAATTTATGCCACTTGTTTTGACAACTTTTGTTAGGGAATAATAATAGTAGGAGATCTTATTTAGTGCTGCCTATTTAGCACGATTCTAGTTTCCTATTTTCTAGTTTTCCTAGAGTTTTTATTTCCTTATTTTGTTTTGCTTGGTCCTTACTCCAAGTTATATTCTTGGTAGCCAAGCATTACCTTATTAGCTAGGCCTACTACTAGTATAAAAAAGGGTGCAACCCTCCTTGTTATGCATTCAATCATTCAATAAAATTCGGAGTTCCCTCTATTGTGTGTTTATCTCTTTCTTGTGGAGTCAAGAAGCCCGTCTGTTAGAACGATATCTAACCCCATTCGTCTACTAGAACGATATCTAGTCTCTCTTTTGCTACAACGCTGCGTCAAGTGGTGTCAGAGCGAGGACCACCCTTGTCTCAATGTCTGCCGACGAAGTGAATGGAGCGAACCCTAACAGAGGTGATCACAATATCGATGCCTTGTGGGGTGCACTCGAGAAGCAACAACAACAAACCGAGATGCAACAACAGCAGTTGACGGAGATTCGTAACATGTTGGCTGGAATGAATCTCAACCAGCCGCCGATAGGTAACCCTCCTCGTGTCCAGCAAGCACGTGAGCCAAGGGTGCGCAACAATTTTGTCCGCTTAGGAAATCATCCTAGGCGCATCGCAAACTTCCCAGCTTATGATGGAGAGTCAAGTGATGACGACATCGAGAGGATTGCTATGCATGAGAATCCCAGAGAAGCTTTCCAGAATAATAACTAGGGAAAAATTCAAAATACCCCCCAACCTTTAGACCAAAATTCAATTAGGCTCCTAACCTTTTAAAAACTTCAATTTTACTCCCAACGTTATCTTCCGTTAATCAAAACGCCCCCTTCCGTCCGAATGACTAACGGATTCCGTTAAAAGCTCCGTTAAAGATCATCCCAATCGAATTTTGATGATCTCAGCTGCTCAATGTGTTCAAAACATGATTTTAAGGGTGCTCGCGTGAAGTTATCAAAAAAAATGATCGGGAAGGGCTTCATCTGAACAGTTTTTTATTGAATAGTTCAATAAAAAACTATTCAGATGAAGCCTTTTTGGGTCATTTTTTTATTTCTCGCGGGTACCCTTAAATCACGTTTTGAACACATCGAGCGGCTTGGATCATCGAAATTCGATCGTAAAAAATGGGAGAAAACCGAAGCAAAATCCGACGTTCGGACTTGAACAAAATCTGAATCAATCCGCCACTCCTCTTTCCCAATCGAATTTTGATGATCCGAGCCGCTCAATTTGTTCAAAACGTGATTTTAAGGGTACCCGCGAAAAATTGACCAAAAAAATGACCCAAAAAGGTTTCATCTGAACAGTTTTTTATCAATAAAAAACTATTCAGATGAAACCCATCCGGGTCTTTTTTTTGCCGATTTCTTGTGAGTACCCTTAAAATCACGTTTTGAACACATTGAGCGGATCGGATCATCAAAATTCGATCGGGACGCTATTTAACGGTGCTTTTAACGAAATCCGTTAGTCATTCTGACGGAAAAGGGCGTTTTGATTACGGAAGATAACGTTGGGAGTAAAATTGAAGTTTTTAAAAGATTGGGAGCCTAATTGAATTTTGGTCTAAAGGTTGGGGGGTATTTTGAATTTTTCCCTAATAACTACCGTATGAAGATGGATCTTCCGTCTTTCAATGGGCAGTTAAACATTGAAGATTTTCTGGATTGGCTGCATGAAGTTGAGAGGTTCTTCGATTACATGGATATCGAAGAGGGAAGGAAGGTCAAGTTGGTCGCTTACAAGTTGAAGGGCGGTGCTTCTGCTTGGTGGGAGCAGTTGCAACTCTCTAGACTGCGGCAAAACAAAGACAAGATTCGATCATGGCACCGAATGAAGCAGTTGATGAGAGCACATTTTCTTCCTCCAGATTATGATCAAGTTCTATTCCATCAGTACCAAAGGTGTCAGCAGGGTACCAGACTAGTTCATGAGTATGTTGAGGAATTCCACCAACTCTCTTCCCGCAATGATATACCAGAAACGGAAGGGCAGTTGGTGACACGATTTGTGGACGGGTTACGTACTAACATACAAGATATTGTTACTATGCAACCAGTTCATACCTTGCAGGATGCCATCCAATTGGCAACGAGGGCTGAGTCGCAGTTGAGCCGCAGAGGAGGTGTTCGAAGCCAAGCCCCTACTCGAACATTTAACTCTCAAACGCAAAATCAGATCGAGCAGGTCAAAGGAAAGGCAGTCGCTGAAGCAACTTCCAATCAGGCATCTCAGAGTCAAATAAAGCCCCCATGGAGAAATCAGACGAAAACAAGGCAAGCTGTAGGCAGACCTGCTGGACAGAATAACCCTTATGCGCCTCCTCGAGGTGATAAGTGTTATCGTTGTGGAGAGGCAGGTCACCACTCAAATAGCTATCCGCAGAGGCAACCCGTTAACCTAGCAGAACATGGAGATGAAGAAGACTATCAACAAGAGGATGAGGTCGAAGAAGAAGATCCAACAGAGTGGACCCATGAGGATGAGGGTGTATCGCTAGTAGTACAACGTTTGATGTACACACCGCGAAAGGAAGAAGTGTAGAGACATAACATCTTCAAAACTCGTTGTACAGTCAATCAGCGAGTTTGTGATTTGATTATTGATGGAGCAGCAGCGAGAACATCATGTCAAGGACTATGGTTGACAAGTTGGGGCTCCAGACACGGAAATACCCTTCCCCTTACAGTATCGGCTGGATTAAGGATGTTGGCGAAACCAAAGTAACAGAACAATGCATTATTCCTTTCTCGATTGGGAAAGACTATAAAGACGAGGTTGTGTGCGACGTGATGGACATGGATGCCTGTCACATGTTGCTAGGAAGACCATGGCAGTACGACTTGAACACTACGCATAAGGGAAAAGACAATACGTACACCTTTTACAAAAACAAAGTAAAGGTTGTCTTGGCTCCTATGCGTCGTGAAGGTCGAGTGACAGCTTCTCCAGCTAAAGCAGGCTCTTTTCTCATTGTACCAAACATCATGAAGGAAGCCAAAGAAACCCAATTGGTTTATGCATTAGTGGCCAAAGGTGAAGCAAAAGAAGAAACGGTCGTACCAGATCAGGTCAAGCCTTTGATTGCTAAATTGAAGGACTTGTTCCAGACGAGCTACCAGCAGAATTACCTCCTATGAGGAATATTCAGCATGAAATTGATTTCGTTCCTGGAGCAAGCTTACCGAACTTGCCACACTACCGTATGAGTCCAAAAGAGTTTCAGATTTTACAAGATCAAGTCAATGAGTTGCTGCAGAAGGGTTTGGTCCGAGAAAGCATGAGTCCTTGTGCCGTGCCAGCCTTACTAACCCCAAAGAAAGACGAGAGTTGGCGCATGTGTGTCGATAGCAGGGCCATCAACAAAATCACAGTGAAGTACAGGTTTCCAATACCGAGGCTGGATGATATGCTCGACAGATTAGGAGGCTCGAGGGTGTTTTCAAAGATAGATTTGAAGAGTGGCTACCACCAAATTCATATTCGTCCCGGTGATGAATGGAAAACAGCATTCAAGACGAGAGAAGGGTTGTACGAGTGGCTTGTTATGCCATTCGGATTGTCCAATGCACCCAGCACATTCATGCGGTTGATGAATCAGGTATTCCAGCCCCTTGGAAAATTCGTAGTCGTTTATTTCGATGATATCCTGATTTATATTCGAAGTGAAGAGGAACATATGAAACACTTATGGGAAGTGTTTAATGTGCTGCGTGAGAACAGTCTTTATGTCAATTTAAAGAAGTGCAGCTTCTTAACGGATAGTCTAATTTTCTTGGGCTATGTGGTAAGTGTCCAAGGAATCAAAGTCGATGAATCCAAGGTTCAAGCAATTCGCGAGTGGCTAACCCCAAAATCCATTACAGATGTACGAAGTTTCCATGGCTTAGCAACCTTTTACAGGCGCTTTGTTAGGAACTTTAGTACTATTGCTGCCCCACTTACGGATTGCTTGAAGCAAAAGCAGTTTGTGTGGACTGATGCTGCAGAACAGAGCTTTGCAGTGCTCAAAGAGAGGTTAACCACAGCCCCAGTCCTTGCGATTCCAGATTTTGACAAGTTATTCGAGGTCGATTGTGATGCTTCTGGTGTAGGCATCGGAGCTGTTCTTTCTCAAGAAGGTAGGCCAATAGCCTTCTTTAGTGAGAAACTCATTGATGCTCGACAAAAGTGGACTACATATGAGCAAGAGTTGTATGCTGTGGTGCGGAGCTTGTACCATTGGGAGGCGTACCTCATTCAACGGGAGTTTGTTCTGAATAGTGATCATCAAGCCCTCAAGTATCTCCAAAACTCTACCAAACCGAACCGCATGCATGCTAGGTGGATTGCATATATACAGAGGTTTACTTTCTCTCTTAAACACAAGTCAGGCCAGTTGAACAAGGTGGCTGATGCATTGAGAAGGCGAGCTTCTCTACTCATAGTTGTCAAGAATGAGGTCTCTGGTTTTGAGTATCTCAAGGAACTCTATGCTGAAGATGAAGACTTCAAGGAAGAATGGGTAAAATGTAATTCAAGTTTTCCAGACTCTAGCAAATTTCAGTTAGTGGAAGGGTTTATGTTCTTCGAGGACCGGCTCTGTATTCCTCGAGGATCTTTGCGAGAACACATTATCAAGGAGACTCACGGTGGAGGCCTAGGTGGACACTTGGGTCGAGACAAGAGCATTTCGCTAGATGAGGCTCGATACTATTGGCCACAACTAAAGCGAGATGTTGAGAAGTGTGTGAAGCGTTGTTACACATGTCAAACGGCAAAGGGACAAGCGCAGAATACTGGACTATACATGCCTCTTCCAATTCCTGATGCACCTTGGAAAGACCTTTTTATGGACTTTGTTCTTGGACTTCCAAGGACACAGCAAGGTACTGACTCCATCTTTGTTGTCGTTGATCGATTTTCGAAGATGGCACATTTCATTCCTTGTAGGAAGACATCTGATGCCAATCACATAGCTCAGCTATTCTTTCGAGAGGTGGTTCGTCTTCATGGTTTGCCAAAGACTATCGTTTCAGATCGTGACAGCAAATTCCTTAGTCATTTTTGGGGAACTTTATGGAAGCGACTTGATACTTCTTTGAAGTATAGTACTACTTCTCACCCCCCAAACCGATGGTCAAACAGAGGTGGTCAATCGCACATTGGGAAATATTTTGCGAAGTTTGTGTCAAGACAGTCCAAGGCAGTGGGATTTCGTTATCTCTCAGGCAGAATTTGCATTCAATAATGTGCCAAATCGGTCCACTGGCAAATCACCATTTGAAATTGTCTATGTGCGTCCCCCATTGCACACATTGGATTTGGTGCCCCTTCCTAAGCTTCCTGGAATGAGCGTTATTGCTGGTCACATGGCAGAAAAGGTGGCAAATATCCATGCAGAGGTCAAGCAGAAATTTGAGGAGTCTACTACAAGATACAAAGCTGCTGCAGACAAACATAGGCGTGTGAAGGTTTTCGAAGTGGGAGACTTAGTAATGGTACATTTGCGCAAAGAGAGGTTTCCAGTAGGTACTTACAACAAGCTTAAGCACAAAAAAATTGGTCCCGTTCGAATTCTGCAGAAAATCAATGATAATGCTTATGTGGTGGATCTTCCGGAGGATCTAGCTATTTCCAAGACTTTCAACATCCATGATCTGTTTGAGTATCATTCTATTCCAGATGTGGCCATACCTATTGTTAACTCGAGGACGAGTTCTTTCAAAGAAGGGGAGACTGATGTAGAACAAATCTCTACAGATTTTCTGGAAAGATTTGATAGGATCAAATCAAGGAAGAAGTATTGATCAAGACATTCAAGTTATGGGAACTTTTTATTCTCTAGTTTTATTTTTAATTTATGCCATTTGTTTTGACAACTTTTGTTAGGGAATAATAATAGTAGGAGATCTTATTTAGTGCTGCCTATTTAGCACGATTCTAGTTTCCTATTTTCTAGTTTTCCTAGAGTTTTTATTTCCTTATTTTGTTTTGCTTGGTCCTTACGCCAAGTTGTATTCTTGGTAGCCAAGCATTACCTTATTAGCTAGGCCTACTACTAGTATAAAAAAAGGGTGCAACCCTCCTTGTTATGCATTCAATCATTCAATAAAATTCAGAGTTCCCTCTATTGTGTGTTTATCTCTTTCTTGTGGAGTCAAGAAGCCCGTCTGTTAGAACGATATCTAACCCCATTCGTCTACTAGAACGATATCTAGTCTCTCTTTTGCTACAACGCTGCGTCATTAGAACACTGTAAAGCAAGAAAAAAATGGAACAGGGAAAAAAGGGATTTGTGTAGGATTTCTAAGGCCCAGCTTTTGACTAGGACAAAATAGTCACTTTGACCTTGAGTGCATTAAATAGTCATACGTGGACGAAAAGAAATGCTCGTGGCATTATCGGTTCCCTATTTCTAAAGTGGGTTTGTGTAGTTCAGCGGTAAAAAGCACTTGTGTTGCATGCGAAACCTGAGTTCGAATACCCAATCCAACTTTTTTAACGTGAACACATTCAAACTTGTACAAAAAATCATTTAGAGATGATGTTGACGTGGTTCGACCACGAGACCAACAGGTCCAATGAAATGGTCAAGCGAATTGCCATTGCACTACAAACCTTTTATGCTCCACTACTCCAAATACTAATATATATACAAGAATTTGAGAGGCCCCATTCTCAAACCTCGTCTAGGGCCTTGAAAATCTCAGAGCTGGGCCTGGTCAATTCCGATACATTTCGAAGAATCTTGAACAAAGGGAAAAAGGTGTTTTTTAATGTGATTACTATAAATAGATTAGACTTCATAGGGTTCGCGTTTTACTACAGACTCATTATATAGTGTTTGACTTCTTATGTTCATGTCGTATCTTTCTTGTTTAAGGCTGTCTTTGGGTCGAGTAATTTATGGTGGGAACTGAAAGAACTCAAAAGAGGAAACAACTCATTTGTTAGCGGTCAAAATTTTGGAGGGGATACATGTGATAAAGTAAGGCGAGAGATAATTGTAGAGATATACGATTAGTTATGCATGGTTCTAGGAAGGGAGATATGAGAAGGGAGATATGTGGGATAATAGCAGGATACAGAAGGGGGATAAAATCTTGATCGGATAGGGAGTCGTAGAGGGCGGGGAGTACAATATTCGAGTCTAGAGGAGTTTAACAAACCCAGAAATGTCCACTCAAGGGAGTCAGAGGAACATTCTTCTAATTGCAACACGTGATTTATGAGGGCTCAACTTAGTCAATACCACAACCACATATATACCAAAAAAGTAGGCATAAAAAAGGCAGATTTAATATTTCATTTCCTCAATTGATGGCTAAGGCAGGAGTACTACAATGAGAAGACTCTTATAGGGCCTTACATAATATGACATCGATGTCTTCACCACAGAGTCAAAGCATCAACAGACAAAGACCAAATAAAAATGATTAGTAAATTAACTAGTTTGCCAGACAAAGTATTAAATCTCGATAAATAGAATATAGACCTTTCTTTTGATTCTTTGGAGTGCTCTTGCTCAACTGCTTGAAACTTCAAGACTGCCCATGAACACCTACTGATATGTTTGCGAACCTGCTTGCGAATTAAACCTTCAAAATGTCATGTTCAAATTAACTAGTTTGTCAGGCAAAGTATTAAAACTCGATAAATAGAATACAGACTTTACTTTTGATTCTTTGGAATGCTCTTGCTCAACTGCTTGAAACTTCAAGACTGCCCATGAACACCGACTGATATGTTTGCGAACCTGCTTGAGAATCAGACCTTCAAAATGTCATGTTCAGATCAGGTGACCAACCGACCACCTTCATATTCGGAGAAAATCTTTTTCCGACATAAGGCCATCATCAACCGTAAATGAATGAGCCTATGCCTACAGTCCGCGCTTGTTTTCTAGGTATCTGGATTATCTTGTGCAATAAATTTCAGTTTCCTATGCCGATATCTTGTGTCTTCCATGCCATTGCATGAGGATGAGAAAGAACATCATGAAGTAGAAGTGGTACGAAATCTTTCTGCTTGGCATCAATTACACATTCTGAAATTTCTATTAGCAAATTAATCTAGTGATAAGCCATTTCAAACAATTGAAAGGCCTTTGTTAATGCTTCTACATTAAGGTCATATCTATTAAACTAGTGACTAGTGAGCACTGGCAATTAATTAAGTACGAAAAAGTGCATATTTTTCGATAAAATCTTCAGCAATTACAATCCCCAACGAGCCTGTCCCTTTTTAGCATAACCTCCAACCATTGTAGATCAACAAACCAAACTCTTCTCATGTATTTGACCAAAGAAACACCTAGCATCTATGAAACACCAACACAAAATGCCATATATGTGTCAAACACTCTAGGGACACGCGTGGCGTGTCCATTATATTTTTAAAATGTATGGACACTATATATGTATATATATATATGTGTATATATATTTTTTTTGACAAGATATATATGTATATATATATGTATGTATGTATGTATGTGTTTGTGTGTGCATACTATAGGCTAACACCATCGGTCGATAATGCATTTGATTGGCGTCATAACTAAGTACATAGTGGTCACAATGTAGATTTCACATTTAAAAAACTCAACCATGTCCCATGGTTGTTCGTGTCCCTATTTTTTTAAGAATTGTCATGTCTTATATCCGTGTCCATGTCACCCACTATGTCCATTTATGTATCCTTGCTACAGAGCCTAGCCTTATCAACTTCACTTGCTTTGATCTAACAATCATCATTTATAGCCCAAGATTCAACACTTCTAATCGGCATTCTGATAAAGTATTCTTTTGTAGATTCTAAACTTCGCAGAAACCCGATATCACCACATTCCAACTCCCACCCACATGGATTGGGATCGCTTTAAAAGAAAATATAGCAACATTGATGTCACCACTCTCCATATACCCAGAAATCATCAACTTCCAAGAGGCCAAATTTTGACAGGCATTCCTCAAAAAGAGCTTTTGTTTCCAGTTTCCACTATGTCACTGGCGTTAACATATCCACAAATCATGCTCGTCTAGAAAATCACATTCTTCTCTAACTTTCCCGCAAAAGATAAGAAAGAAAGGGATTGTTTAATTCTCTAGCATTTTTAATGTGTTCTGCTAGTAGAAAAGTTGGTGAACCCACTCTCTAACTTTCCCACAAAGATTAGTTTTCCCTCCAAATTTGCCCAACAAAAAACAAAAGATTTTGCAGGAATCTTGTTTCTACGCTAGTTTCTATTAATTAAACTATTACCTTTTAACTTTCTCTTACATTTATGATATCAAGTAAACGAATAAAAGAAAATACGTTTCATTTTCCTTTACTTCACCTCCTTATAATTTTCTCTGGAAGAATTTTTCTGCACTAATTCCTCGACCAGAAACGTAGCCTTAAAAAAATCATGACCAGCATCCAGCCTAGCACTATTCCTGCAGGCAGTATCATCAAATTCCAACAAATTACATCTTTTTAATGCATCTCATCAAAAACCCATCTAAATCAGCTTTACCACACTTCATAGACAATCAAGAGTCGCATTTTGCAACAACAAATCACACCGATGTCCATGTTTCAAGAAAACCCCATATAGCACCTCTCCGTCTTTTGACTTTGTTTGTCGAGCTAAAGTTTTTAGCGTTAAACAAATAACGAAATTAAAAGGTTCAAAATAATCACTCGGCATACAAGAGGACATACCCACATCTTCTTCGTATTCAAAGTTCCAAAGCAACCATGAGTCACTGATGGCAAAACAAAAGAAATTGGTTGGGAGATTCTGTCGAACAGCTTGTGGGCAGGGTCAGTGGCTTTAAAACGGCCACAGAGATTGAAGAATTTGTTGAGGATTAGTTCGACAAGGGCATTAACCTGGCAATCAGAAGACGGGAATGACTGGGTTTTAAGAATTTTACGGTGCAATAGTTATGATGAAAATATGAGAGAGAGAGAGAGAGAGAGAGAGAGAGAGATTCATTTCATGGCGCCAAAAGAGAAAAGGAGGGGATGTAACAGTTTAACTTCATTTTGAAAAATGTGTGACTTTTTTTTCTGATTTGGGTCATTTCATATGTAAATTGAATTCAATTTTGGGCTTTCTATATATAATGGGCTAACCCTTATTAACATCGAGGCTTAGGCCTAGTTGAATAGACCATGCTCTGACCCGCATTTTATTACTCCTGATACTCCCTCCGTTTCTAAATGAGAGTTATTTTCCACATACGTGTTGCTTAATTAGGAAATCGCCTATATTTCACAATTTATGATATCGTAAATAATTTTACAATTTTGTCTTATAAAAACCAATTGGGATTTATCAAACAAGATTCATATTGTAGTTCAAAAAAAAAACAAGATTCATATTGCGTGTATAAATTATTGTAAATTGAAAAATATAGACATTTTTTTTAGAATTCCGTGATAGCAAAAGTGGACTCTCATTTACGAGCAGTGAGAGTAAGATTGAATGGCAATAGTCAAACTTCTTCCCACCTGAAATTCTACATGCATCTGCTTACCCCACATTGTTCCTGCCATTCTTCTATCCAGTGAACTGTGTTCGAGTGAAGTACCAAGTAAAACCAGTCAATCTGTCGGCCGATGATCCTTCCCTATTCGATCACTATTATACATACATCAAAGAACCATCAGTAGTGAGCAGGGGGTAGGAAGCTACAACTTATTGTGGTAAGACTCGAACCCGTGCTTTCTTTCTTTCAGAGTTGATCAAGTCAATGGGCCTCCCATTAATCTGATGGTGATGGAGAATGTGGTGCCCCGTTAACTTCCGTATTCAGCTCTTAGACTTATCGAGAGGAAAATATTTACGATGATCAATTATTAATTCAGAAATTTTTTTCTTTTCTCGTCTCCTACGGCGTATGCAAAAGGTGCCTTTCCCTATTGCTTTGGGATTTCAACGATACTCCCTTGGTTCCCTGTCATCGGATCCTGCGGTATGTATTGAAAGAAGCAAACCAATAGGCAAACAGAAGAAGCACACTATATTCCAAAGCATAAAATATAACTGATATATAAAACATTCCATACTTAAAACTATAATATCTGCAATTTGTTGAAACTTTGATTACTTATAAAAGAGCTATGAATGGGCTCAATGAACGGGCTCAATAAACTATGAATAAACAAACATCTACGGATCCAATTTCTTTTGTTTCTCATTGCCCCTTCCGCAACACACACACATGACACAATATCGTCTGACATCAATGCATATTCTCTTGCTCTTGATGTTGCTAGTCCCATACCTCGTTCCATAGCAGATCTATCACACCCGCATGTTGAGGGATGTTGTTCTCTGGCCATGGCATGTTCCTAAGCAACCATATGGTTTCGGGGTCCTGCTCAACATGCATATTACTAGAAACAGAATATATTGGCGATGGTTCCGTTGTGGCATGAAATGTGGTGGTTGGTGTCAAGAAAAAATCACTCTCTTGATCTCCACTACATAGGTTTTGTGCATTTTGTAGCTTTTACGCCGATATATTAGAGGGCTTCAAGCACCGTTGTCCATAGTCTTCAGAAATCTCTATCGGCACTGGTACTGAAGAGGCTAAAGCAAGGCCCGAATGATCAACTTCGCTAGTCAACGAGATATTGCCAAAATCATCATAATCATAACCAAACCCTAAACTTTCTTGTTGCTCCTCTACAGAAACTTGTTCACCGGCCAAGATACCCAAGAACTTCTTCCATGTCTTCAAGAGTGAACTCATGCGGATCGCCAATCCTTATGAAACTCTGATCTTGCACAACTGATTGTTTTTTTTTTTTTTGGATAAGCACATTACTTTTATAAAGCGCAAACTCATTTACAACTCTAAGGGGCATTCCCCCGAATGAACACAACTCCTAAGGCACCTGATACAAAACCTCAGAGAACCACTAGAGAGAATAAAGGAAACAAGACCAAAAATTCCGAAAGGACTTCCTAATCTTTACAGATTTTGCCTATACAAAACAAGTGGAGCAAAAATCCTATTTGAGAGCCCCCAACTGCAACATAACTCCATGTTCTTTTGGGATTGTTTGACACCCCTCCTCGAGTGCACTAATTCCCGAATAGAAGTAACAGTCTTGAGTACAACTTGATCAAGAGGAGAAAATTTGTGCTGAAAAATCTGTTGATTACGTTCCATCCACAAGTTGTAGACACAAGCAGCTAGTACACTCTTCAAAAGCCAACACTTAAAACCAGACCCTTTAGCATTCAGGATATACCAAGCAATCATATCAGGTAAGGAAGAGGGGATTGCAGTAGTAGAACAACGCTACCAAATAGCACCCCAAACTGATTGAGAAAAAACACATTGAAAAAAAAGATGTTCATGAGACTCTGGACCATTGTTACAGAGAATGCAGCCATCCTCTACATTCATCCCCCAGCTCAATAACCTATCCTTAGTACTTAGTCTCTGAAGCACAGCTAGCCACAGAATGAAAGCCCAGCGACGCACATTTTTACTATACCAAACTATGCTCGACCAAGGCTGGATAGGAAGTTTATGTCTAATCGCCTCCCAAGCAGAAGACGCAGTAAAACCAACAGGATGAGGGAGCCACACAACTGAATCCAACCTATCACAAGTTGGTTTAAAATCAGCAGGTGTATGTTCTATGATAAACTGAGTGGCCCTATTCCTTTGTCTAGGCCACCTCCACACCCCTTCATGAATAATTGATGAGACTTTAGAGTTCAAAGATCGACCAAGATTATGTACAATATTCTCACCAAATTTCTTAAAAAGAGGTCCAAGAGGATGCCAGTTTTCAAGCCAAAGAAAGGTACCTTGTCCATTGCCAATCAAGTACTGAATCAGAGGCTGAGCCATACTTCTGAGGTTCAACAACTTTCTCATTGTCCATGAAGCATCACTAGGAATATCCATGGACCACAAACAGTGTCCCTTAATGAAGAATGAGTGAATCCACTTTACCCACATGGTATCTGCCTTGTTACAAAGGGCCCAGAGATGCCTCAGCATCGTTGCTTTATTCCATTCCTTAAGCCTCCTGAAACCCAAACCGCCCTCCTCCTTTGGACTACAAACTTGAACCCAAGCAACTTTTGCAGCAGAATGTTTCATCTCAAAACAAGACCAAAGGAAAGCCATCAAATTGCTCTCAATTTCTTTGATTGTTTGCTAGGGATAATAAAAATTGAGCTCCAATAGACCTGCACACTGAAGAGAACTGACTGAATCAATTGAGCTCTCCCCCCATATGTCAATGTACTAGCTGACCAACTATGGATTCTCCTTAAGATTTTCTCTTTCAGAACCAAACAGTCAGCAGCTTTTAGTCTGGTAGAAATAAGGGGAACACCCAAGTATTTGACAGGAAGATGGGCCTCAGGAATAGGGAGGATATCCCACAAAACAACTGATTGTTCTGAGAAAGAAACAACTTCTGGATCCAGTGCGGCCGCACTATCACATTCCATCTTCTGCTCTTGCACAAACTTTGTTCGGATGCGCTTTGCGGGTTTCGGAACTGCAAGGTCATCATGATCAGTTGTAGCAGCCTCCGCATTCTTTCGTTTTCTCGGAGATAACTTGGTGTCCCTTGAGTCGTTTCTTTTTATCCTACAAAGAACGCATTCGCCTTTCCCAGCCATAGCATTACCGTCAGGCAGAGAGTACTCGTGCATGATCCAGTGGCCTCCGTTCACGCTCTTGTCAATCACTCCCGATTCGTCTGTAATCTCAAAGCACAGCGTCCTCTTGTTGCCTATTACACAACCTTCATCGTCCAGTACTTGTTCAAGAGCGGTCTCCACGCCATGTGCCACAACCGGCTGTTCTAGCAATCCTGCTTTTACCAGCAATCCTATCGCCATTTTTTCTGGCTTTGATCAAGGTCGTGAATGTAAATCTATATCTGTATTTAATCTATTATGCGGAAAACAGATATAACAGGATCTTGAATCTAACACATCTTAAGAACAATAAATTAAACATACCTTTGTTGGCCATCGAGATTAGAGAGAACAAACCCCTTATTAGAACCACCGTAATTCTTGGCTCACCTTCTTCTCTCTGTCTCTACTTTTCTAAAATACCCCAGTACTCTAATTGATGGAAAACCGTAGGAATAAGGGGTGGGTATTCTACCTTATATAGAGGAGAGAAGAGGGCCTTAGAGATAATTATTAAAAGACACCTAGTCCATCAAGGTCTCTTTTATTATCAAGAGTTTTCCTTTATCTATAGTTCTAATTAGTTATCGTAATGAACCATATCACTTCATTGGCTTATCTGATAGTGGAGTCCCACATGCACAAAACGTGGAGGCTAGGGGGCCACACTAATAGGAAAAAACCTAACATTCTCCCACTTGGCCCATCAAGCCGATTGTGATGCAAAGTGTATTTCTAGAAACATGCATTTTGTTTAAAACGACTCGAGTGGGCTCCACACTAAAAACTTTGACACGTGATCACAGATTTAAAACAGCCAATAGGTTCAAACCAATTAGAAACTTTAATACTGTGATTAATTCAGACCACCAATGTGAGTCATAGCAGTTGTATAGCACCATGCCATATTCCCTTCTATGCACTACACCATTGATAACCTTCACTAACCAAGTCCATAATAGAAAAATTATCATTATTTAGGCTGTAATGCCTAAGCCCCTGTAATTTGTCTTGTCAAGACATTTCCTATTGAACATAATCCAAAATAATATGTGCACGCATAATTGGAAATAGGAAAATCAGAAACAAACTTTTATTTGAGCTAAATAGTGTCAATAACAATAAGCACTCAACCACTAATATCAAGGATTGCTCAAAAGACCCATCCTAATAACATGTTCTTTGTATGTCTTTGGAGGCAATCCCTTCGTCAACGGATCAGCAATCATAAGAGTGGTGCTTATATTTTCAATAGACACTTGTTGTTTCTGGACTCGTTCTCTAACAACCAAGTACTTTACTTCCATGTGTTTCGAACCACTAGAGTACTTTCCATTCTTAGAGAAGAAAACTGCAGCGGAATTATCACAATAACTCTTCATTGGTCTGGCAATTGAGTCGACAACACCAAGACCAGAAATGAAGTTCCGTAACCATAACGCATGACCTGTGGCCTCAAAGCACGCCACAAACTCGGCCTCCATTGTAGATGAAGCAATAATGGATTACTTCACACTCTTCCATGACACTGCCCCACCAGCCAACAGAAAGACATAACCTGATGTAGACTTTCTGCTATTGTGACAGCCAGCAAAATCAGAGTCCGAGTATCCAATCACATCCAAATGATTCAATTTACTATAAGTAAGCATATAGTCCTTGGTTCCTTGGAGATACCTCATAACCTTCTTAACTGCTTTCCAATGTTCCATTCCTGGATTACTTTGATATCTGCCTAGCATCCCTACTGCAAAACTAATATCCGGTCTAGTGCAAGTCTGGGCATACCTCAAACTCCCTAATGCTGAAGCATATGGAATTTCATCCATTTGCTTTCTTTCCAAGTCATTCTTTGGGCACTGGCCTTCATTAAATTTGTCACCCTTGACAATGGGCGCATCACTTACTGAGCAAAGCTGCATATTGAATCTCTCTAGAACCGGTTAATATACCCCTTCTGAGATAGTCCTAACAATCCTCGAGATCTATCTCTAAAGATCTCTATGCCAATAACATAAGCTGCCTCACCCATATCAACCATTTTAAAGTTCTTCGAGAGATATCCCTTAGTTTCATGTAATAAACCAAGGTCATTACTGGCTAACAAAATATCATCCACATATAGTACCAAAATGATAAACTTACTCCCACTAACCTTCAGCTATATATATTGATCAACATCATTTTCTTTGAATCCGAAGGAGGTAATGGTATCATTAAAC